>OX439140.1:92770337-97570337 GCA_949318255.1 Pollenia labialis | reverse complement strand
AATTATGAAACTAGAAGAACGTGTTAAACAATTGCAACAACAACAAAGCGACTTCTAAGAACATGAAGCCTTAAGATTAACCTTTGAATTTTTTCCATAAAATTATGAACTTACAAAAAAATAAAATGCAAAATCTAAAACATCAACAGGACTGAGAGGAAATTTTAATATCTCTTAGCAAAGGTCAATCTTTGGAACAGGCAACACTCAAAGGATCAATTATTTATTTTTTTTAGCTTATACAACAATCTGCTGCAGCCACTAAACTCCTCTCCACTAGCTCATTTTTGGAATTAATTTGGAATTAGCAATCAATGTGTGCCAAATTACAATAAAACGAATTCAACTTTGAGGGTTTACATTGTGAACTCCTCAACATTTTGACGAGTTGTAATCATAAAATACCAGCCACTTCACTTATAGCTGCTGCTCCTTTAAGTGTCCTTCCGTCATTGTTGGATGAGTTCAGAGCAGCATTTGAAGAATTGTAAAATTTGACTTTTTTCGGTTGCTTTTTGTCCTAGTTAGCCTAAACTAAAAAATGGTTTCCATATTTTAAAATGAAGAATTAAATTTCTCTTATTTTTTATTGGTTTTTAAAAATAAAACTGTTATAATAATAAATCAATAAATTGCATTATATTTTATCACAAAAATTATTTTTTTTAAAGAAAATTAAAATTATTTGACATTGCCTAAGAATAAACAAATAATTTTGACGTTATGGAAGTTCACCATGGATTGAGCAAAAAATAATAGATTCAGTAGCGCTGCCACCTTCTTATTATTTCACCATGGACTCTATTTAATCAACGATGTCTTTGTGCACTTTTAACAGAAAGTTTAAAACAATGAACCAGCGAGTTTTCTTACACAAAATGCAAAGAGATAGTTTTGAAAATGTCTGTTGAGTGGAACGAACCCGTTTTGTTACCAACTCCAATTTTATGTCACATTAAAACATAGAAAAGGACATGCTTCGATACAATCTAAATATTTATTCCCATAAAGGGCTAAAATATCTGTCAAAATCAATTGTTATCTCAATTTTTAATTTTTAAAACGAACGAGTTTTGCAACTCACCTACTCATATGTTCTTATCGCATTTTTAAATGAGATCGTATATTTTTCACAACTATCGCAACATTTTAAACCTCACCTAATATAAAGTAGCGACTTCATACAGACGTATTCATAACAAAAAGTTAACCACAGTTTGTACACTACGTACAACGAGCTGCTTACTAGAATGCCGATTATGCTTAGCAGCTTGTTGGCACAGAGTTAATTCATAACGAACTTTTCTCCATCTGCCAACTTTTAATAAATCAACTCTGAATTTGTATGATGCCACATTGTATTACTCAAAAATGCAACATTTTGTGTTTGTCCCAAGGTATATTTATAGCAGGTAGTCTCGGAAAACCAGCTGTTTATTTTTTATTTGCTTGTTTTGCGATACGAACTGTCAAATCTTGTATAGTAAACAAGTAAACAACTTTTTTGTCTTTATCTTTTGTCTTTTTTGTCTCTTATCAGCCCCTTTGCTTTTTGACAGTTTGTATCGCATAACAGCAATAAAAAGCCCTGTTGTTTGTTTTATTGTACAATTGTTGTAATCTCGCGACTACCTGCTATAAATATACCTTGGTTTTTCCCTTCACATTAATCAAACCTCAAAATCGATTAATCAAACCTCAAAATCTATTAATCAAATCTCAAAATCGATTTTAAAATCGTTTAAGATTATTTTGCAAACTTATACCTGATGTCACAAAGGGGGGATACAACAGATTTTTTTGGCAAAGTACTAGAGAAATTGAACTGAGATTTTTACACTACGTAAATTTTGATATGGCATTAAGAGGAACAAGTGCATTTACATTTCACATTTTTAAATTGTATTCTTGTGTAGTCAATCAGACCTGTCACATAAATTAATTCCGATCGAAAGTGGAAGTAATTTTGTATCTTGCTTCACATAAAACGAATTCAATTTTGATCGGATTTCTGTGACAAGCCTGAATGTATGGATAGTATTTCAAAGGATTATGACAATAGTTCCTGATCGGTGGCGACTGTTTCTTTGCTAACTTACTATTAACATAGTTTTAGAAAACAAACTTTTGAATGTCATTAACCTAGCATTTACACGTGAAAGTAATTTCATGAAAGTCGCAATACACTCACACTTTTTCACTAACACATTTACATTTTTTTACTTTCAGCCAAACTTTCAGCTTGCTTTCAATGAAAATTTGAAGAAAGCAATTTTTTGACAATTTCATGAAAACAAATGACAATAAACTAAGCGGTGTTGCCTATTTAAAATTTGCATTTGAAATTTCAGGATTGTGTTAAATTATAGTTACAAAAGCAACTTGTTTTGGACGTATTTATAAAGAATTTTAATATATTTTTTTAACTACAATTATTGGAAACACAACTATTCTAATTAAAGTGGATAAATATTAGGAAAATAAATAAAAAATAAATATTAATTGGAACGAATGCCTAAAGTTCGGCGTGAGTATTTGTCTTGGCAACTCTGAAATTACAAATAAGAAAAACAATAAAAATGGAGGCAAAATAAAGCAATAAACAAATTATTAAATTAATAAATTTGTACCGATCCCACCCCATTTTGTGGGATATGAACCACAACTCCTACAGAAGGAACGACATTAAAAAAAAAATCGTATGAAGCTATTGCAGATGAAATGTGTTTGGACGTTGAAGCCATAAAGAAAAAGATCCGGTCGCTGCGTATTACATACACCGGGGAAAAAATTCAGTAAATTCGCTTCCACATCGAATTCACATCTTTTTATTAATAATGGCTTTACCCACTGCCTCCTATTTACTGGTTTTTTTATTTTCATTTCTTTTTTTTTGTTTTGGTTTTCAATTTCTAGTTTTTTTAGTTCTAAAACTAAAACAATTTTTGCCACTTTGCGCTTTGACGACATTTTTCAAATGAACTTTCACTTTCCTGTGTAATCGAACAAGAAATTTTCAAGAAAGTCGTCTATTTCATTGAAATTTTTACTTATAATACGTATACAGAAATTTCATGAAAGAACTTTCATGTGTAAAGGCAGTGTAATGTCAGAAAGATTCAGAGATATTTCCTTATAATTTCGTATTTGATAGGATAAATTACATACTTTTTGTTTTTTCACTCTGCTTATAACTAGATTTAAGTATCGCTTACACACTGGTCTGTTTGAATATTAGCGTATTTCCACAGGAATGCCATGGCTTAATTCACCTGTGTTTCTATAATATGTTGAGTTGCACGAAGTTGACTTTCAGTGTTTGGTTCGGTACGATAAGTTAAGGACTGTTTTGTTCGCTGTCCATTGACGACTTAAATTACTGAAGAACAAGAGCCCTTATATTAAAGTTGGAAGTATACTAAGGGTACTAATAGATAAACACGTAAAACTACAACTTTATACTTGAAAAACTGCAGAAGCATACCCACAGACGTAAACTTTGGCATACAAATATGTCCACGAAGAAAAAGGGGCGCTAACTATAAAACTAGTAACAAATATTTTTTGTACAATTAGGGTCAAAAAAGTAAAATTTTTTACTTAATTAAGTACAATTTCCCATCTATGAATAGGTATGAATATAAATTGGAAAAGGGTAAATATCTAATTGGTGAATACCCGGTAAAGTGAGAGTAGGTAGGTATAAACGGTAAAATTTTGATAAAAAATTTATTGTTTTATAAACACATACCTTTTTCATAATTTTAAACCAGCTTTTTAAAATTTTAATATTGTACTTATGTCAACATTTCTTTTTTATTATTTATAAATACTAGATTTAATATGTAGGTATATTCATATGTATTTACCTTTGCAAAGAAAGACACACAAACGTTTTGGTTGTATTTCCTTTTCCGTCTTATTTTTTCACTCATAAAAACACACTTGAATACAACCCACACATTAAATTGCTTTTGTTTTATTTCCTTTCCTCTTTCCACAACTGGCAAACTAATTTATTTAAACATACTCATTGTTAGCGACAGAAACACTCTATTAACTAAAGCAAACTCATTGAGCTTTTCCTTTTTTGCAATATTTCTACCAACAACAACAATGCACTTGTCACCAAATACACACTTTATAACACTTTTTGTTTTTTTAAATACCCGACTGTTACCGAGCTACTCGCGCATTAAACACTTGTTGTTATTTTATTAACTGCTGGAAACGGAAAAAAGAAAAAAAAAAAATGATGATGACGTCAGCATTACTAGAACTATTTAGACTTTTATACACATTATGAAATTTGCAATGCCTTTTTTTTACCGAAATCGATTATAAACGGATAATATTTTAGGTTTATTTGAAAATATATCAACTTGTTTACATTTCAACGCTATTTTCTAAAGTAAAACACACATTTCCTTTTTAATATTATTAAAAACCCAGAGACAGCAGACAATGTCGACTTTACTCACGCACCGATTGCAATAAAACTGATTGTATTTATGTATTATAGTTTAGAAATCATTGCTAAAATACTAAAGCGATTTTAAAGCAGAATATAGTTTTAAAATCTAGGAAATTTGAGTGCTTTCCAATATGGTTTCGGAAGTGTTATGTTAGATAAACGCCAAGGCGAATTCATATTAAGTAGTAAACTAGCAGAGACGATTTAGCAGATATTGGGATATAGTAATTCTAATTTACCAGATTGTTGTTAAAATACTATACCAAAAACTGTGGTAAACTATGTTCATTCATTCACAAGCTTTTGATTTTCCTCCCTCGTTTTCTTTTTTTTAATAAATTTATAAAAAACAATTTTTTTATTAGTATTGTGGTTATTTTATTGAACTATTTATGGTTTTTAATCCAAATTTTTAATATTTTTAATTAGGCTTAAGTTCATTAAATTTAATTTTCATTAAATTATTTTTATGAAGAAAGGAATTTTACAACATGAAAATTAATTAAAATTTTTATTGATAATTTTTCATTCTTGACTCAATCTGGGCTCGAACCCAGGTGTTTACGGACAGGTTACCCTGACATGTTTCGATTGCAACCACTCAATCTCTTCAGAGGGCTTGCCGTTTAACACTCGCAGCCATCGACGACTGCTGACGTCATTAGTCAAACATCAATCCTTAAACCAAATTGTATTCAACCTTTTTTTGTAATTGATTTTTAAGTATCTTATCATCCCTAAAGTGTGGGATTACATGCGAGAAAAAAGTACAAAGAAAGTCATTTGGGGATTGGTGATTTTAAAAAAAAATTTTTTGGTGATTTTACATGTTATTAATCACCCCCTATCGTGAATAACAAGTGGAATTTTTGTTCCCATGAAATTTTCATTCCCCTAGAAGGGAAAAAAGCAATCATGAATCTCATGTGAAAAATTTTTCACGCTATCAGTTCCAGTGAATGTAACAAAAAAGAAGAAAGATTAGGAAATATTAAAAATCAATGAAATTTATGTTCAAAGATATTTACGTATATATTTTAAAGAAAAGTGAAAATAATAAAGCTAAATGATTAGTATTGGAGGGATAGGTTGATTGCAACGTTAGTTTTTTGCACTTTTTAAATTTTATGTAGTCAAATATTTCCCAAAATTCTGCCACCACGTCTTTCAAAAGCTTTACAAATCCGCCGGCAATCAACCTCTTGTTTTGCATTTTGTTGACCAATATATCGGTTGGTGCCTTATTAACGGACCTAGCCCTTAATATTTGATTTATAGGAGGAAATAGTCACATACATGTTCTGTACCTTAGCAAAAATAAAGTGAGAAAATCTAAGGGAAATGTGAACAAATTACGAGGGAAAAATCTTTTCACGATAAGGGGAATTTTTTCACGTGAACATTTTTTCACGTTATTATTCTCTTTTGAATGACATTTTTTCATGGGAGTTTTTCATGATCGCAAATATGTGAAAAGGGGAAAAATTACGAGGGAAAAATTATTCACGATAGGGGTGAATATGTTTTCCCTCTTTTATTGTTTACTCTCACCTTTATTTTACTCACTGCCTATCTATACCAGAGATAATTATTGCGACAGATATTGCAGTAATTGTCAAAATTATGTTATCTTTAATGTAGACAGCAATTTTTTGTACATATTTATTGCTAACAATTTATGTTGCAATAATTGTTAGTCCATTTCCGTTGACAATTATTGCTTACAAAAAACGTCAATTTGGTTGTCAGTTGAAAGAAAGCAAAAAAGAAAAAAAAATAGAAGCAAATTGTGTGAGAAAGAAATTAAGTTTTTGAAATTGCAGCAAATTATAATTGTAGTAAAATAATTAAATTAAAAAATTATATAAACACTAAAATAAAATTGCAAAAATTATAATTTTTTCCTTATTCGATCTTTATTGTTAAAACTAATATTAATTTGTTTAAGTTCGAGTTCTTTTTTATAAAAAAATAAAATTTTAATTTAACAAAAATAAAAAAATTAATAATATTAATAATTTTGTACTAAAAATGACCTCAAGCTTAAACAAATTAATATAAATTTAAATAATAAAGTCGAATAAGAAAGAATTTATATTAATAATAATAATTCTTGTAAGATACCGCCATTTTTTACACTGCACCTTCTTTCTTGATTTTTTTTTAAACTATGAGTTAACATAAATACGTTTTACCATGCCTTTAACATAAGCTGAGCAATAAGAAATATTGCTATGTTATTCTGCCGACGTTATTGCCAACTTGCTGAGATATTTATCTTTAGTGTAGACCTAGGGTCAAGGTCAGTGTTGAAAAATTCAGTACTTTGGTACTTTTTTCAGTACTTTTTCATATTAAAAATACCGCAGTACCCCCGCGTTGTTTTCAGTACTTTTTTATCCTTTGAGCTTTTTAACTGTGATGTGATTATTTCGATAGCACGCTTTGGTCATTATGGGTTTGTTGCAAAATTTATGTTGTTGTTTTTTTTTTTGTAAAAAAACAATTTACGACGTAAATATTGAAATACAAAGCGTGGACGCCAAGAGTCCTATTTTGCTTTTCAGAATGGTATATTTGTTCTTACAAGTGGCAAGAAAATTTATAAAAAGGGTTTCATTGTAAAATTAAAATGTAAATGAAAACAATATTTATAGAAACATGCAATGTTAAGGAGATGGTTAATAAAGTAAAAGAAACTGCGAAATCATTTAATTCGACAATTCGGAAACATTAAGAACTAAATTTTATTTTGAAAATAAAACCTAAAAAGTGATAATCAGCTTCACTCCAGTAAATATTGTATTGATGTTATTAATATTATTTGCCGCGGAAGGCTAGTTGGTAGTGAGCTAGTTATCAGCGCCGAGGTTCCGGGTTCGATTCCCGCCAGAGACTCTGGTTCCTTTCCTGCAGACAAGCGTAGAAAAAAAAAGTTTAAAAGTATCAATTCTCAATTCCGTGTTCTAGCGGAATTCTCTTGGAAAAATATATCCAATATTAAGAACGAAACTAGTGTTTGCTGACATTTCACATATAGCTTTTGGAATTTTATCGATACCACATTTCTGACCATCATTTTTAAATACAAAATGATGTTGTTGTTATAATATTATGGATGGGACGATTGTCGCTTATGTATACTAGGGCGATCATAGTATAAATAAATTCCAATTAAATAATGTTTGTTCCATTTATTTTCTTAAATTATTGTTTTATTTTTTTAACAAAAAGTACCATTTGGTAGGAAAACTACTCTTTTAGTTGAAGTTCAGTACCATTTCAAAATTTTAATTTTGCAACACTGCTCAAGGTACATTTACAAAAGGTAGACTAATTTGGGAGTGTAGACATGCTTCTCTATAAAAATACCCGCCTTGTCAAAATTTTCTTCATATAAAACAAACAAAATTTCACGCACACATGTACAAATTTTATCTTAACACACTAACTTGACATTTGGGGTTTATGGCTGTCCGCTAAAGGCTAGTTTACACTATCTCACAAGGCTTAAGTATTCCACAATACTTTGTGAGATAGAAATAGAGTTGTGTCGTTCCGGAACATCCTAGTTCAATTGAACGATTCCCTAAAAGGAACGGTGCGGACTTTTTCAATAGTTCCTTTTTTGTCGTTCCTCGTTCCGCTATTGCAATCAGTTGTATGATCACATGCAGGGCTGCCTTTTTTTGGTTATTTCTAACCAAAATTGGTTATATTTTTTTTCAATGTGGAGATGTGAATATTTTTTTCATTTTGGTAACTTTTTTCTAAAATAATAATGGGTACGAATATGTTTTTCTTGATACAATTATTTACGAGCTCGAATAATTTGTACTGTGTACTACGATTTGTCCATTATTTGTTACCAATTACAATGTGTCGATCACCCAATGATAACGAAACAAATGAAAAAAATAACCAGAGACAAAACAACAAAAACTCATTCTATTCAGTCAACTCAAGTAAAATGAGTAAATTATTCAAATATAATTTGAATGTAAAATATGTGTACCTACACATTATGTATGTATATATGTATGTGTAAGCTTAACTCTTATAAATAAAAGAAGCCACAAGCTTACACACAAATTATGGCAAGGTATTCAAATAAATGTATGCACATTCAATAATTCAAAAATTATTTGAATATTTTTTGTAAACTTGCTCTCTCTAACTGGTCATTCCAATGTTTTGTTATTATGAATGACTCTTAAGCTAAGATCCCACTATCGGCGCAATGTACCAATTTTTGTCGTATTTCATGTGCCGTAAAGAAAAAAAGTGAGATTAAAAATTACTATAAAAAAGTGACAGAATGATAGTGGTAGAGGGCGTACTGATGGCGGCTTCAGAGGACGTGGTTCTGGATTATCAGGAAACAACAGAGGTATGTGCGAAAAGGTCGTTTTGAAAGGAGTGCTCGTTCAACAGGTAGCGGTCATTCGGGTGGTGGCTTTGGCAGGATAATCGTTTAAGATTTGGTGCAGATAATTAAGGAACAAAAAGAATTATTAAAAATCCTGTTGGCTTTTCAAGTATGTATGTATTTATTTTTTTGCACACAAATTGGTAACAAAATAAAATGTCTTTTTAAAATCTACGATTAATTGATTGGGCACACGTATGTTTACCTATATTTCCAGACCCATGCAAGAAGTGGAACGTAAAAGAGCAGCCTCAGAAATAATGGTACGTGGTATTTACTTTACTGAAATCTAATTTCCTGACTGTAATTAATGATCTTATGCGCCCCATGCACTTTTCAATTCAATTGTCAACTGAGTCTTTCAACTGAATTGATACTTGGCCACACACTTCTTCAACTGAATTGAAAGATTTTAATTCAACTGTCAAATTTCGATTTTTTTACAATTTTACAAAAATTTATTTTCTCTCCAAGTATCCATGTTTGCCACCAATGTCATTTTTTTATTTAAAATTTTATTGAAATTAAAGACAATTTTAAAAATATTTCAGTTTTTCTTTGCAAAAAAAAATTACAAACATAAATTTTGACAGCTGATCAAGAGACTTAAGCACACACAGTACAATCGAATTGAAAGACTTGGAGTCAACTTGAAAAAATCAAAATCTTTTGATTTTTCTTCAACCAACTCGACAACCGTCAAACTAATCAACTGACAAGGCCATACACGCTTTGATTTGGACAACAACCGACTCAGTTGACAATTGAATTGAATCGTGTATGGTATGCTTTAGATTATATTTTTTTTAATAAAAAATTTAATTTAAAATGAAAATTAAAAAAAAGTATTTTTTTTATAAAGGTTAGTACTAACCAATTTTTACTTTATAAATAACTAGTTAGTGCTAACCAATATTTACGTTATGACTAACTAGTTAGCATTAACCATTATTTTGGTTATCATTGACTAATAAAAAGCAGGAGAGTAAGCAGTACAGATATATGTTCTGAAGTCGAGTGGAATTCATTAGTTAGAAAGAGAGGCAAAATCACATGTACACAAGAGTTTCGGTTAGTTTTTTCATTTTGCTCTTAATAAACTAATAGAAACGTTAACCAATATATTGGTCAACACTACCGGTCCTATAACTAGTAAAATGACCGGTAGTCTTCTTGTAGGGATCTATTTACAAAAGTTTAAATAAATTTGTTATTATATATTAATGTATTATTTAAAATTGTTAGAAAACATAATTGAATATTATGACGGAGAATTTTGCAAATTTCTTAATTAAAATTATGTCTGCCAACAAGCAAACATATGATTTCATTTGCCAAAATAGCACGATAGTGTGACCGCATTGTACCGATTATTGTCGCAATTGATTTCTGGCCCATATGAACCGAACAAAATTGTCACAATGTGCGACGATAATGGGACTGCCTAAGAATAAATTGTGCAATGTTTGTAAATATATAGCCGATATAGCACGATAAAAATCGTCACAGATTGTGCTATTTGAGCCGATAGTGGGATCTTAGCTTCATATTCATTTATAGTAAACAAGTTTTTTATTCAATTCATTCATTCTTATTTTTGTATATGGTTTGCTCTCTTCTTATCTTTTTGAATGTTTTATAATTGAATAAATGTTGTGCACTTTGGATAATGGCAAACAAGTGAGTTATTCAAAGCAGACCTCTAGTAGGTAGGAATTTTTTTTAAAAAAACTCCGAAAGCCGGTTACGACCGTTACTTTGGAAACACCCATATATAATATACGAGTTAAGGCGTTTACACTAGGGCGATTATATAAAGAGTTAAATCTTAAAAATTCATTTTAATTATTTTGTTATCTATCGATCTGTACATTTTTAATTACAATATAATACTTGTTTTTTATTTATTTATGTCTATGGGCCACAGCACTGTGGGACGTCGTAAAAGCCTCCATGCAAGTCGAAATTATTACAGTTGGTCATAAAAGCCCTGGGGTCTAATCACCGCAGTCAATACTATCGTATCGAATAAACTATCGAATGTTTTTGCATACGATAGACACTGACGTATCGAATGAAAACTCAAGAAATGTAATGTCGAGTTACTCGATATCGAATGCTATTATTTCAAATTCAATAAATTTCATTCTATATCGAGATTCATGATATCGAAATAAATAATTTCGATCAACTTTGCTCGATATCGTATGCGTTGATTAGACCCCTGCTGATAACTTTTTTTTTAGCTTTATCATTGGATGTCAAAATTTTGTTTATTATCTTTGTTTCTGTTTTGTCAAGGCCCTGTTTTGTGTTCTTTCTGTTTTTGACATTGTACAATGATTTTACAAAAACAAATTGCCTGTGGTTTTTGTACGAGTTGTACTTGTTGTAGTCAGCGTTGCCGTTGTGACACTAAAGTATCACTTTTGACCCTTTTTCATGCCAATGACACTTTCTGTGACCCTTTTTTTAATTTATCCCTTTGTATCATTTTAACAAAATTTATGAAAATAAGTACAACTTTCCATATTCCTTACGAAAGTTAAAACTTAAAATATAGAAGCTTGTGAGTCCATGCTTTTCTCTCTCAATTTGCTCGAATCGGAGCTGGAAGAATGGACTCCAAGTGAAGAACAAATTACAAAATATAGAATAAGTATTTCTAAAAAACTATAAACAATATCAAAGGTTCTTGTAAAAGTAACTTCTTTTTTTGATAATATGACTAATATTTGAATGAACCTGTGAATTGTTTATTAGTTTTAACAATGATTTATAATTCAAATATGTATAGCTAGCAATATGCCAAAAAAAATGAACATTTTCGTCAAGCTAAAGCGGCCCATACACTTGCAATATTATTGTATATAATATTAGCCATATTATTTCCAATTTGTTCTATATTATGCAATAAGTCGCACAATGGTTTCATTCATTCAATAAAAAGGTGAACATAACCTATAGGAATAACAAAACAGCATTTTACAATGTTGCCAACACATTTCACTTTCTTTTCGTTGTGCAATATAAATCAAAAGTCTTTTGATTGTTGCTAATGTATTGTGCCATCTTCGAATATCACATACACATTGGCGATATAATTGTACAATACGTAAAATTGAACAATTTTATTGCAATTGTATGAGCCGTTTAAGAATGGCGAATGATTTTTAATACTTCGGGGGTAGAGTCAAGTACCCTAATTGCTTATTAGAGTGCCTCTCACTTGTCCTAAAACGGATATTTAGGGTGGCCCTTAAAACTTTGATTTTTTGACTTTTTATGAATTTAACGCATTATTTATGTTAGTCCCAATTTACACTAGGGACATTTCTTGCCGGACAGACGAAGTTTGATGGCGAGGGGTCGAAAAGGTAGAGTGTGTAGTACATGACTGTCTGTACTAGACATTTTTTCATTTCTCTTTCTTACTTTTCGTAGTTTACATACAAATATTAATTTCTGTCTGACTTCTAATGTTTCATATGTAAACGCTTCAGGTAAGATTAAAGGAGAATTAAAAAAATGTCCGGCAAGAAATGTCCCTAGTGTAAATTGGGACTTAATAGCTACAAAATCAATGTTTTTATGTGTTGAATAGTTAGTTTGGGTAGTAATCTTCCATTTTTGGTTTTTGTTGGAATAATACACTGAAAAAAACAAAGTGGCAACAACAAAACTTGGAAATTAGAAAATACTACTACTACTGCTTGCCATGCAACACAGTTCTGCGGTGGTGCGTGGCGATCGCATTTTTCGTTTACAAGAAAATTAGGAAAATGTAAAAAAAGGCGAAAAAATGGGGTTTTTTGACCTTCATTTACTTATAACTTTTGAAGTAGGAGTGTTATCTTCCGCAGAATTTTAGATATTTTAGTCATCAACAACTATGTTGTCTCCCAAGGCATAATATTCAGCCGAATTTGTGCCGTACAAAGACAAAGTGCTGGTTCACACTCATCAAGTTTTAGCCGTCAAGTCTTGAGTTTTTAGGAGAGAGCGGAAAAGATATGGCGTTATCAAACTTGACATGTGTGAACCGGCACAAACGAAAATTTGCTCACAAACATTGAAATTCGCTGTTTTCTTTTACGTAAATTGAAACACTCACTGGAAAGGTAATTTTAAAGGCAAGTTCGTTTCAATTTTTGAAAGTATGAGTGTATTGCTAAAAAGTGTGTGTATTAAAACTTGAAAGGCAAAACTTGACCGTGTAACCTTCAAGTAATATAAAATTTTTCTTATTCGACCTTTATTATTTAAATTTATATTGAATTTTTAAGCTTTAGGTCTTTTTAAATAAAAAATTTATTTGTTTTAACAAAAAAACAAGTATAATAAAATTAATATAAAAAAATAGACATCAAGATAAAAAAAATTAATTTACATTTAAATAATAAAGGGCGAATAAAAAAATGTTTATTTACTATAATAATGTTTGCAACGTGGCGTCAATTTTTACACGGCACCTTCTTCCTTGTTATTCTGCCGACGTAATTTGCCAAATGTTTATCTTTGGTGTAGACCAGGGGTAAAGTACTGACTCGCGAAGGCAAAAAATAAACTTTAATTTTCCATCCCTGACTAATGACAGTTGTCGAAGCAACGGGGTGGCAACACCGTGGCAAAAAATGTCATTTGTCGTTTTGCCAGTTTCTTTCTTTCTTTGTTAAATCGTCAAACCGAATGTAGGTAAATTTTAAAACTACTTAAAAAATTCAATAAAATATGAGGAAATTTTAAAATAATTAAAAAATTTTAGAAAAATATTACAACGTGTAATGTTGATTTAAAAAATGTGTTAAAATATTTTTAAATTCCCCAGAGATGTTAAAGATATGAAGTGATAGAATACTAACCTTAAATTTTTTTGCTCTACAGAATCGGTTGATAAGGTGACAACATGGTGAACGGACGCATACCCTCTGTCTTTTCCAAGACTTATGTTACTCCTCGTCGTCCTTACGAAAAGGCGCGTTTAGACCAGGAATTGAAAATCATTGGCGAATATGGTCTTCGCAACAAACGTGAAGTCTGGCGTGTCAAGTACGCTTTGGCTAAAATCCGTAAAGCTGCTCGTGAATTGTTGACTTTGGACGAAAAAGATGAAAAGAGATTGTTCCAAGGTAAGTTTTAAGAATAGGTCGTATAAAATCTTGAATTGATTTTTAAATGATGAATTTGTAAATTAATATCTGACACTTCTTGTCTGAGTTTAACTTTGAGGACCTTAAAATGCTGAGTGTAAAAACTTTTCTTTACAATTAAATGTTTAGGTTCAACAGTTTGTTTCTAATGATGTTTCTATAATTTTCTAGGTAACGCCTTGTTGCGTCGTTTAGTACGTATTGGTGTTTTGGATGAATCCCGTATGAAGCTCGATTACGTTTTGGGCTTGAAAATTGAAGATTTCTTGGAACGTCGTTTACAAACTCAAGTTTTCAAATTGGGATTGGCCAAATCCATCCATCATGCTCGTGTCTTGATCCGTCAACGTCACATTCGGTAAATATCTGCTCTTATAAAAAAAAGTTGCAAGCTTTTGGAAATTTGTACAACGTAACTTGAAATGAAAAAAATGTTCAGTAAGACCACTTGGGAGTCGAACAAATCACCCTGAGTAGTAAAGGAGGTATGGGGTTTTTTGTACCGGCTCTCAACGTCTTTTGGTATTGGTAATTAACCCAATTCAGTTTAGGTCCAGCCTAAACAATACCCAGTAAGTTGGTATATTTAAAAACAAATTTGAACTGAACGTTTAATGTAACTCTTAATGAACCTCCTTTTATGAGCTTTTGAAAATTATTGTTCTTGCTAACTTTTTTTATTCTTTTTTTTTTTATAGCGTCCGCAAACAGGTTGTAAACATTCCTTCCTTTGTTGTACGTTTGGACTCCCAAAAACACATCGATTTCTCTTTGAAATCTCCCTTCGGCGGTGGCCGTCCAGGTCGTGTAAAGAGGAAGAACTTGAAGAAGAATGTTGGTGGTGGTGCTGCTGCAGAAGAAGAAGAAGATTAAACACGCAGCTCATCTTTATCGTCAATTTTTTATGGATCTGCGTTTATTTAAAGATGAAAATAAAATAAAAATGGTTTAATTTTTGAATTTCAAGAGATTTTATTATTTATAGATAAATTGGCACATCTTAAATATTTGTAAGGGCGCTCCCATACAAAATGTTCAGTTGTTGCGAGCTTTAGTTTTATGACAGGGTTGTACGAACAGAGGTCTAGGCAAAACATTATGTATACTCTAAGATCGGACTGTAAATGCCTAAGAAAAAAACCAAATCCTTGCTAAAATACTTTAATTACCTAGATGGTGTACGGGGAAACTTTTTTGAGGTACCATGCATTTTTGATGCAGTTAAAATCATTTTTATTTTATTTACAAATTATTTAAGAAAAAAATTATTTCTATTGAATATTTCAGTCCACAAATGGCTGAGATACATAAAATCAAATTGTTACGACTGCCTCTTAATTTTTATAATTTGTGTAATAGATTTTTTAATGTTTTACAGCATTAAAAAAATATATATGGTGCCTAATAAGGAAGCCCACTATTCCAATTCCTAACGTTACCGGATTTTTGTTCTGTGGGCGGAGAATTATTAGGAAAAATGGGCGTGCCAAAATTCAATTATTTTAACATATTAGCTTATATTATATTCAAGCCCCCTCATGACAAAGGAAGCTGCATAGCACATAGTCCTAACAATGGAGCATAGCCTAAAGTATTCAGTTCTAAAATTTTTGGGCTACGGGTGGAGAATTGAGAGAAACGGTGGCGTGGCAAAATTGTGTTACTTTACATTTCAGCTAATTTTGAAACTCATTAAAGAATTTCCAGGCATATTTGAGTGATGTTGTGGCTTACCCTAAAATAAGTTCTTCTTTCTGCCTGCTAGGGACAGTCTTAACAGCAAGAACAGAAAAAAGTTCTTAACTGTTGAACATTTTACGAATGCAAAATAAATTCTTTTTAAAATTTAAAAGAATTTCTTGTGGTTACGTGTTATTGTTACGTAACGTAACTCTTTGAAACATTCGGGTGTGTTCTAGAACCCGAATCCACTCAAAAGTGGATTGCTTCAGCATTTCAGGCCGACATATTTTTATTCGTTTTCAATTAGAGTAGTATTGTTTTTTTAATCGATTTAGCGATCTCAAATTAGTTTTTCGGTTTAATTCCAATTTTTCGCGACCAAAGATTTGTTCCTGTAAGTTTTCTGATTCTTTACAGCTTTAACGATTTATAATAAACAGCAGAGCTGTAAATTAATAATTTTTTTATGATTTTAATTCGTTACGAATTAGCTTAATTTTGAATTAATTCTTTTTACAGCAAAAAAAGAATTGAATGAACTTTGACTTAATTCAAACAAATTAGGCAGAAATGAATTTCAATTCGTTTTCTAATTTAAATGAGTTGCAATTCATTTTCAATTCAAAGCCAATAGGGCCTTATGCAGTTAAATTTCGATTCGTTTCCAATTCAAATGAATTTGTTAAGTAAATTGCAATTCATTTTACAGATTCATTTGAATTGAATTTTTGATTTTTATTTTCAATATAAATATAAGAAAGATGTGTTTTCGTCGACATTGTGGGCCAGGCAGATAATTGCCAAGATTATGATAAAAAAAAATAAAAATTTTACTAAAAAAATCAACATACAGGGCCGCTCACTTGGTTAGGTTCATAAGTTTTTTAATTATCATTTTAACTTATCTTTATACCAACGCGAATTTATTACAGGTGGTCTTAAAAGCCCTGCTGATAACTTTTTAAATCATTGTTGGATGTCAAAATGTTGTTTATTATCTTTGTTTCTGTTTTTGACATTGTACAACGATTTTACAAAAAACAAATTGCTTGTGGTTTTCGTACGAATGTAGTACCGAGATTACCTGGGATGAATTCGCCTTGCTTAATACATACTTTAAGAGAACAATTTATTTAAACTAAGGTTGATAGGTCGTTTGTATGCTAATAATTAAGAGAATCAAAACTAACGGTAAAATAAATGGTCTGTGTTATTTTTCGCATTTTTGTAAAAATGCAGTTTCATTAAAATTAAATTCAGTTTACCTATAACAACGGATAAAATCTTTTAAAAATGGGGCGCAGTAAGCCATTAACTGAAAAAGAAAAAAACAAAATTAAAGCGTTTGTGGAAACTGGTTTAAGTCAGAGAGGTATTGAAAAATAAAATTGGACGAAGTCAGCATGTTAAACAGTCTGATTACGGAAAAAACATGAAAGGACGTACGCATGGAGTCACAACAAAGGCCAACAGAAGAGCTTCATAAGATATGCCTCCAATTCGAGTGATTCTGCTGTAAAAATTAAACAAAAAACGGGTGTTACAGTAAGCGTCGTAACGCTAAAACGTATTATATGAAGAGCCAAGCATTTGAAAAGATTAAAAATTAAAAAGCCACCTCTTAATGCCACTCGTAAAGCAAAACGACTTTAGTTTGCCCGAGAACACACGTGTTACAAAAAGGAATGGCAACATTGTTTTTTCTTATGAAAAACAGTTTAATTTAGAAGGTCCAGATGGTTATAATTATTATTTCCATGATTTACGTTAAGAAGAACGTAACCTGAGTCGTCTGCATAGCTGTGAGGGTAGTGTGATGGTGTGGGCGCAATTTCATACTATGGAGCATATGAGCTTCAAATTCATTAATCTAGAATGAACGCGATTAGATACAAAAATGAATTTGAAAAGGCTTTTCCACATTTTTTAGTGTTTTTGAACCTGTTCAGTGGATATTTCAACAAGATAAGGCCACGATCCATACAGCAAGAGTTGTAAAAGGATGGATTCGAAACCAAAATTTCAAAATTTTGGAGTGACCGCAATATTTCACTGACTTGAATATTATAGAAAATTAATTGGGACTACTTTCTCGAAGAGCGTATGTGTCCGTCAGGCAATAGAAATAGAATCTTACAAATCCCTCCCAAATCGTATTTGTAAAATGGTAAAAATGTGAACCTATTCAAGTGAGCGGCACTGTAGATATTATTAAATAACAAAGTAAGTCAGAGCCATCTACCGATATTTTGCAAGTATCCGGTTTGAAGCTCTGCTAACAAAAACATTGACATTTGCTTTACATTCCTTACTTTATCTCGTCATTTCTTTTGACGAGCAATTCTAAACAATCATCGGAAATTTGACATTTGCTTCTAGCAAAAGAACTAAAAACTGCAGCGATTGTCAGAAAAACCTTGAACTTCTCCTCATTTTGTGTTTTCGTTTTCTGTTGTTTGGTGTGGTGGTGGCTTTGCCTGCATCTTCTTTTTTTCATTTCATTCGGTATAGAAAATTGATTACAACAAAACAGTTTCGCAAAGAATTATAAAATTACAGAAAAATACAAATTTTAATCTAATAAAATGCCAAAGGCAAATAAAGTGAATGTCAAGGAAAAGGTTGAGGACAATGTTTGCGATTTAAGTTTATCCGAATTGAGGGAAATTCCAGTTAAAGAAATTGTAAGTATGGAAAACGAACAAACGGCCTCCTTTAATGCAAAAATTCATTGCAAAAAATAAAACAAGGGCATACATAGATGGGATGATGAAAATGTGAAACCTTGTAACGAAAGTGAAAGTAGTGTAGTAAAAGTTTTTAATTGTATTACTGTAAGTTTCTCCAAAAAAATGTGACAAAAGCGAATGCAAAAGTTTTAATTTCTTATTTAAAGTGGTCATTGGAAACACACCCTTTTTATTATAAGCTTGTTTTAATCAATGTCTGTATTAGAAATTTACCATCAGCTTGTGTATCCAACCATTTTTTTACCCTCATACCATGTCAAAACATGCATATACATCTTTTGTTGGTTGTGCTGTGGGTCACACAACAATATGCAATTGCAATGCAAAATGTGAAAGTAGTGTTGAGATTTGGTTAGAACTAACGGTGCCATTTATTTTAATATATGGATGTAAAGTACTAAAATTCTTAACAAATAGTACCTTTATTATGTTTACGGAAATAAATGAGAGTAATAGGTACTATATCGGCTTTGCCGAAATTTTATGCCCTTCATATTTTATACCATAATAAGCAGGATGCTGTTAACTAATTTGGAACTGGGTATTCAGCTATATTCAAAAAGAAATCTACATATAATGTTTTCGTATGAGAAGTATAACGCCCACTTAAAATCCGCCCATTTGTTTAAGAGAGATGTATTGAAAACCAAGATGCTTGTAACGTATTTTGAAACTTTGCTCATATATCAGCTATTTGTGGACCGATCCTACCTATAAACATTAAACAACATAGTCCCATTCATACCTGGGAATCTACGGAAAACACATTTCAACGGGCACATGTACATCGTTAATTCTACTTCGCTTCTCATAAGCATCAGGGATACTTCTGTGGCATTTTGAGAAAACATCTTAAGTCAAATCAAGTAAAATTCGCCTTGAGTAAAATTTAAAAAATTGGAAAAAATGTTGTTAATCATAAGAATTTGCATTCAAAAAACATTTTTGTTAACGCATTTAAAATTTTATTTTATTTATTTTATTTTTTTTTTCTTTTATATTGGTTTATTTAACAATTTTTTTGTTGACCAGTGTGATGATTTATTTGCATCGGCGTAAGGTCTTGGATAATAAAATAAATAGAAAAGTTGTTTTTATTTTTATAAAAATTATTTCTCACCGATGTTTTTAAAAAACTTTTTTGCTATCTTGTCAAAATACCACAGATATATACTTTATAGCAGGGCTGAGGAGTCGTCAAAACATAGTTCTAAAGTGGGTAACAGTGTAGTCGCTGTAGTACAACGTTACGAATAGCGCTGCAAGCTATCAAAAGTTAAAAACGGCCGTTTCAAAGTAGTGAATAGAATATGTAGTTGTAGTTGTAGTAGTCGTTGCAGTTGAATTTAAGGGCAAAATTCGAAATTTTGAACTTTGTTTCGGTACAGAGCATTTGCCAGTTTCAGCTACTACAACAACTACTTTATTCTGTTCCATGCCTAACTCCGACTACGACTTTTACCGCTGAATTTTTTATCAGTCCGCAGTCGACTCTTACATTAATGCCTTATTTGACTTTAAATTCTATTGTTTAATGCAGTACCTTCTGAATGGTTAAATAAAGCAAGAAACTAATTCTGTAGAAATTTCAAATCGATGTTTTAAATATTGCATCGCCAATTTCGAAGAATTTTGATTTTGAAAAAATTTTTATGCCGAAAAATTTTGAAGTCGGAGTCGCTAGTTTCTGTGTGTACTTCAACTTCGGTACAAAAACCGCAACTCCAGCTTTACAGGGTCTAATATTAAATATTGTAGAAATATGTAGAAATCCTTTTAAATCCTTGCAAAATAGACAAACACTTATTTTTAAAGCTTAAAGAACTTGTCCTGAATGTCGACAGATTTTTAAAGTACAACAAAACGTTTAAAATCAAATACCCATCACTATTTTCAACTAAAAAGAGTTCTGTGGTTTGGCCTCAATATACATATAAATCTTGCACTTTCTCATGTTATTGCAATTCTCTTTTATGTTCTTCTTTTATTGAAGTTGTTTATCTGGTTGAATGCATTAAATAACGGTTTAAGTTGTATTTACAATTTGTTTTGTGTCTGTGTTCGTGTGTTTGAATTTCGGAACACTGTCCCCTAAAACGGGGTAGTTTTTTGCGGTTTATTCAAATTTTTGGCAATTTTTTGTATCTGTTATATTGTTCTTCTTTGTTTTTTTTTACAGGCTTCCTTAAAAAGAGTAAATGTATTGGATTTGTCTAGCAATCGTTTGATGTCTTTAGGTGTAAGTATAGTTTTTGTCACGTTATTAAACATTCTAAAATTAACCAAAATTATTTCTTTTAATTGCAGAAAAACTTTTCCTCCCTTACGCGTTTAGTAAAGTTGGATTTAAGTAAAAATCAAATTAAGTTTTTACCTGAAGATTTTGGTTTCTTAAGAAATCTTAGACATTTGGATCTCTACAATAATCAATTAGAACATTTGCCCCTCAGTTTTGGTGATTTAACAAATTTAAGATATTTAGATCTTAAGGGAAACCCTCTGACACCAGCTTTAGCAAAAATTGTTGGCATATGTACAACCACAAAGGATTGCCAAGATTCGGCTAAAAGAACGGTGAGTTGGTAAATATGTAGAGTAAATGATGGCAATTTTTGGCTCTTGTTATTTTTCAAAAATGGTAGAGTAAGTTTAAATTCATAGGGCTTTTGTTACAACTTGGAGTTAGTTCAAAGCATAGCTTGGGAATAATGATTACAAATCCTAATGATTACCAATTGGATTAGAAATTTTAATTGTGCTGAAAAATTGATTAGTAATGATTAGTTAGTCATTTTAGTCGATTACTAATTGATTAGATTAGAAATAATCAGAAATCTAATCACAATTAGTGACGATTAGCATATCTAATCAAATCTAATCAAAACTAATCCAAAAAATAATTGATTAGATTTCTTGATTATTTTTGATTAGATTTGATTAGATCAACTATTTTTAACTATTTTTGTGAAAAGAAAATATTTTTTTATCACATTTGTTGCTATATTTACATAATGTAACAGTTTTTGAATATTGCATAAAATTGCATACGGTGCACCCTGTTGTTGTGTTATTATTAATGTTAATGTTAAATAACTGAATATAATTTTTTTTTTTTTTACTTTCTGTAAATTCGTTATTTATCTTTATGTATGTAAATATATACATATGTATGTTGCAATATATAATGCAATATTCAAAACTGTTTATGTAAATATAGCAACAAATGTGATAAAAAAAATATTTTCTTTTCACAAAAATAGTTAAAAATAGTTGATCTAATCAAAAATAATCAAGAAATCTAATCAATTATTTTTTGGATTAGTTTTGATTAGATTTGATTAGAAATGCTTATCGTCACTAATTGTGATTATATTTTTGATTATTTCTAATCTAATCAATTAGTAATCTGAAATTTTTATAAAAATTAAATTCTAATGATTAGATTATTTTATTTCTCTAATCGTAATGATTTCTAATTGTAATCGAAATTCCCCAGCTATGGTTCAAAGTAATATTATGTCGGACGTATAAAAAGTTTTACATTATTACAACTTTACCTATAGTAAGATGAACATAAAATAGCTCAAGTTGTAGTAAAATTGTAATAATATAAACTTTTTATATATCCTACAATATCATACCTATAGGCAAGCTGGTGCGAAAACAATATTCACTCCGTCACCCAGAGACCAATATGTTCCATTGCTACGCCTTAAGGACCAAATACACTTGTCAAATGCTTGTCCAGCCGGCGAATTCAACGTGTACGTGTGCTGGACGTAATTTTCGCCGTCATATCTAAATTTTTTGATTTTTCATCAAGCGTTGTCGGTGTCACACATACAAACACATTTTCACTAATACTACCATAATGCTTGATGACTACTTTGATCAGTGTATTTGGGCCTTTAGGTTGTAATAGAATATTAAGATGAGTAGAACGAAGAAATTAAAGAGTGAAAGTAGAAGAAATAGTGTAAGATAATATCGGATCAAAAAAGAAAACCACCCTATCCGAACACAATTGCCCTACATATACCCGGTGCCAGCCGCATGTCATACAGCAAGGTCATCTCCATTACGAATACCTTATTCCTATAAACGTACTACCCAGCCATATCAGCCTACTGTTCTGTGGCCTAGGGCACATTGACACAGAACGTGCTCAACTGTCTGTCTCTTACGGGTCTTCGCACAACCTGTAAACATATATCCAACATGTCAGATACCATCACCACCGCCCTCCTGTCTATAATGCATTGGCCTGTGGTGATACCTATCATGATCCTAACGCAGACCCTGCTCCTGCCCAGCAGCGAATAAGCCCCGTTTAGAACCCATTTATATTGCAAACTCACTCATGTACACACATGAAGTAACGGTGTGCAACGATGGCGTAGTAATTTTTTCTAAAAAAAAATGTTTTTTTGTGGTATTTAGACGAGTTTTTGTCGAAAAAAAGATTTTTTCGATTTTTTACCTTTTTTGTTATTTCAAATTAAAATTTAGAGCTGCAATAGTACCGATGGATACGTTTTATATATCAAAAGATCGGAAATCTTTAGTAGAACATATTTTCTGAAAACCTTGGAAAGATCGGTTCAAGGGTTGTAACTTCTTTTAGTTAGGGAAAAGAACTATGTGGATTCGTATTTCACTTACAATATGTAATGATCATTCAAGGTGGTATAAAAAAATGTGAATTTTAATTTAAAATTATAAATGTGCTAAGTATGAAAAAAAGAATAATGCACGGGGTGATCTGTTATAGTTGAAATTTGTATGTGAAGAGATTTTTTTACTGGCGCAACTTAAGCTTCGTCCATCTTATTTTCTTACTCTCCAAAGCCAGGCTTAACATTCTGGTCTTGGAGATTCAATCCGATTTCAATTTATAATTCATGATAAATGATTCAAATGACTGACCGTTAAGCAACTAATTTCAGGTGACATTTCAAATTGCATCTAAATAATGTAATAAGTAACAAGTAATATATTCAAATATATAAAAACGGTATTTTCACATAAGTGTACAATGTACATTGTACAGCGCTCTTTTACATACTCATATCTTTTTTACACACATTGTCATTACGGAGTAGGCATTCCGCTCTCGCTTCTTTAGCAGTTACATAAAAGCGGTAAGAGGATTACAAAAAAATAATAATTTTGCTTTTGCTTGTACAAAGAAACAGTACGAAAAATGTTACTCCTCTACTCCCTTCTCATAAAAGCGAATGTGGAATGTGTATCTTATCTTTTTCTATGAAAGAGCCGAGGCCCATTATGAGGCATTCTTTAACAAAATATATTTTATTAAATCTTCATATAAAGGTACATTTAGAAAGCTTTTTAATCGCTTTTTTCCAAGTTTGATCTTTTTGAGATATGACTATGTTGCAATTAAGGAGAGATGGTTTCGTTTATCAACTATTCTTTTTTTTATAAATAATGCTTTTATTGAACTCATTTTTGTTTGTTTTAGGTAAAATTTATGTCCGTTATGCAAGTAGAGGCCATTAAGGCAAAAGAACAATACAAGCACGAAATTCTTCAAAATCAAAATCTACGCCCTGACCCAAATGAAGTTGAAACTGCGGGAAAATCTCAAGAACTGCAGCAAAAATCAAAGAAAATTAAAAAATCAAAATCCAAAAAGAAATTAGCCGGTAATCACGACTCAACTGTTAACACAGTTGTATTACCTACAGATGACAATATAACTATAGCAAAAGCCAGTAAAAATAAAAAGTCTGTAAATGGATCATTAAAAACCTCAACAAAATCCCAACCTTCCGCAACAGCTTTAACATCTTTGATAATATTTTTGCTGATGGTGGCTTTTAATGTAGTCCTCATCTACATGATTATGTTTAAGAATCCCGAAATTGCTGAAAAAATTGTGGAATCAATACCACATCAATATCGCGATTGGATATTAACGAAAACTGAAATCTTTCGTTTGCGTGTTACCGATTGGATTTCAGAATTTCGCACACCACCAGAAGAGCACTGACGGTTCATCTATTTGAAGCCATAGGCGTTAAACAAGATTAATCGAGTTTAAAACAAATACACAAAATTTTAAACTTTCGGTTGATAACGGCTTCAAATAGAAAAAAAGCCAATATTTGGATTTATAATATATTCATACATACATAAATACAAGAAAATTAAAACAAAATTTAGCAATTTCGAAACTAAGGAGGAAAGATGATTATTATGTTTGTATAGCAGCATGTACACGTATTTAACCAAAGAAATTTAGAAATTTCAAAATTTTATATATTATATTTAGAACTTAAAAATTGTATACTGCCATTAATATTATAGTCTCACGATCTTCATACATAACCTGTATTTGTAACTTATTTAAGTTTTATTACTAAAATTAACACCACCATTAATATCTATATCATTAAATTTTATATAAATTATATAAATAATTACGTTTAACGTCCATGTCCATAAACAAAACAAAAAAACATCCACAAAAAGTTAACAAAACAATTCTACATGCATATATTAGACAAAGTATTAATAAATTTATACATACTTAGGTATATTAAACTTACACAAATCCGCAGGGTTTATTATATCATGATAAAAACGTATAGTTCGGGGAATAGAGACAAAAAAAAAATGTCAAACATCGGAAGAATTAAGGAAAAGCTGAATTTTTGAACGAAGCTTGCTTTTTTGTTCTTAACAACATTCTAAAAAATCCCCGTCGATCCATGTAACACTTAAACAGTTGCGCGAGTTCAAATGTCAAGAAAATTGGGTTTCTTAAAAATCTCGCGAACATTAAAAAAAAAAAAAAAAAACATCATCATATCGCAGTGATTCCTCTAAAGAGTGTTAACTCAAATTGTTCAATTTCCAGGTTATGCATGCAATCGATGTACAGTGGTCATATCTACGCACTGTAAAAATCTCTCAAATCAATTTCTCAATTATTATTAATTATATCCCCCTTTGTATTATAAGACTACATATAAAAAGATATAAAAAGAGAAAAGTTGTACGGAGTCACTTGGGCATGTTCTGCCAATTGAAATTAAGTTTAATTGAAATCGAGCAATTTCAATTTTTATAAAAGGGAAAATTTTTATGAAATTGCATTACAGGTTCGTTTTTAAAATTTGCTCGATTTTAAATCCACTTCGTTTCGATTTCTAGAACATACCCGACTGTCACTCTTCTTGCTCAACATATGTTACAGCGCATAGAGAAAGGGACCTAAGGGTAAAAAAAAATCAATTTTTTTTTTTTTTTTTTTTTGATGAGCATCGAATGAGACCGATCCCACACCCCAAAAGTGTTCCCTCCCACAGATATGCGCGTTTTATGAAGTGATGATACACCAAAGATACACGTATTTAAATTTTTAAAATGGCTCTCCTGAACAAACTCGGTTTTTACCCTTAGGTTCCTTTCTATTTTCCGCGTCACATATAAAAAGAAAACAGTTCTTTGGCTCTACTGGAAATTTATGAATTTTGAGTGAAACCCCTTCAGCGGAACCAGTGCGAGGTATGTGAAGCCTAGGAAATTGCCAACAAAAAACATATTTTATTTTTTGTAGAAAAAACGTTTTTTGAGAAAATTCGAAAAATTCAAAAAATGTACAGTAAGCAAACCAACGTAACACAGTGGGAGATTTTGGTAAAAAAAAATTTTCGGATTTTTGAATCGATTTCAGATGCACCTCGGGTATTACACAAAATATAAAATAAAAAAAAAATAATAAAATAAAAACGATCCGGAATACTAGACCAATATAGGTCAAAAATTCGAAATTTTAATGTTTAAAGTAGGATGTTTCTTAAACTAAAAGAGATAAATTATGCATGTCGCTAAATGCTCCGTAGAAGTCGACTCGTATATTTCACTAATAAAAAATTTTCAAATCGGGCAAAAAATCAGTTGGCGTTGAAAGCACAGCTATGCTACTTTTTTCGTACTTAGAGAGAGAAATGTCAAAATTCGCTTGTGCTTTTGACGAATCGACCTACGAAAGCAAACAATACAATACAATGTAGTGTTTTTTGTGTTTTGTTCTTGTTGTAGTATCGATACCACCGTTTACATGAATTCGGCTTGTTACAAATCTACAAGTAAAATACTTAAAAAAAATCAAAAATTTTACAATTTTTGTTTTTGTTTCAAATATATTTGTAACTTGTAGTTTTAAGAAACAGGGCCCAGATCGCTTTTAATTTGTGCAATAACCGATGTGCACTACTTTACCTACATATGACGGCCCTTTTACCGGAAATTAGGTATGTGGTGAAAAACGATCGTTTTCAAAACAATCGTTTTTAGCAGACCGATTTAAAATCCATTTCTAAATTAAAGTCTTACCCCCATATTTATAAACGATTATTAAATTGAACAAACGTTTATTAAGGATTTTAATGAAATAATTTTTTGTTTAAAATACAGTTTAATTAACATATGTTTATACAATAAAAATCAAAAGAAAATATAAAGGGTATGCACTTTTGCTTTTTTGCAAGGGTGCAACTTGTGACGTGAATACACTTATAGACAGGAAAATGTTTTATAAATTAATTTTTAAAGATACTGAACAAGGCGAATTCATACTAGGTGGTCTTATTTTGAAAACGTTTACAACACTGTAAAATATTTTAACGTTGTGTCAAAAATAAAAGTAAACAATTTAAACAAATATTTTGTTTTCTTTTTATTTTAAATTGTTTGTTTTGAAATTTAATAATTTAAAAAAATTTTACATTATTTTTAGTGAAAATTATAAAATTTAATAAATATTCCCCAGAACCACATGAACGGTATATCATTTTGAGACAAGGATAGTAATCAGCTGTTGATTACGTAGCAAGATAAGGTCACCTGGTGTAAATTCGCCTTGATACTGAAAACAACATTTTCGATTTCAAATCGTTTTCCATCACATACCTAAATTTTATTTTTTTGTTTATGTTACCGTTATCGTGATTTTTACAAAACAACCCCGGTTGTTTTATTGACCCCGCGTAATTTTTTTAGCGGCGCATTGATCGACGTTGATTTTGGGACTTTTTTTAGATCCACAAAAGGAGGCTTTGTGCAAAAATTCAGTTTTCCCTAAATTATTTCAAAGAAAATTGTCTGAATTCCCCGTGTTAGTATAAGTGTTTTCTATTCATATTAATGAAACTTAATTTTTTTTCTTTTTTTTTTGTCTTTAACATTTTATTTTTTGTTAATCCTACAATAGCCAGACAAACACAAAAAACCACAGCAACAACTTAATGTTCCATACAATTACAAGCTAAATACTAAATAGAATAAATATGAAAGTAACAAGGAAAACAAATTCAATATTTTACAAGATTTACAATCAAGCCTAAAGTGTTAAACTCAAAGTATAACACTTTTCAAACTATATGAAATAGCATACACTACTAATCAATAATAAATAAAATGACTTAATAAATCTTCAAGCAATAGTTGAACGAATTATACAAATCCATACATACATACATATCTGTGGCATTTCGGCAAAACCTTTTTAGTCTAGATAAGATGGCAAAAACGTTTTCAAAAAAAAAAAACTCTGAGAAAAAATAATTTTTCTTAAATAATAAAATAAACCAAAATTAAAGAAAAATTACGTTTTTGATTCAAAATTTTAAAAAGGTAAACGAAAATGGTTTTTGAATAAAAATTCGTATGATTTACAACATTTTTTTCAACTTTTTAAATTTGATTCAAGATGTTTTGCCAAAATGCCACAGATATTTAAAAACAAAATAATTAATTCATTTGTACTCTCAGAGTTTTTATTTGTTAAATTTATATCCAACTCTCGCAGTTAATTTACTTTATTATTTTTATTATAAAACACTTTTGTAGTTTTGTTTTTTTGCTTTAAGAATTCTTTAAGAATTTTTTGTGATGTATTAACTTTAGTTGAATTACATATATTTTCATATATCGATGACTTAATATAAAAAAGAAGTAACTCGATTTGTTGTTTGCTTACCGAAGAAGAAAAAAACCTAATGAAATCCATAAAATTTCAAACATAAAAAGTTCGAATGCAATTTTCAATAAAAAAGATGTAACTAATTTTATACTATTGTCTCTTGAAATTTAAAGCAATATGTTAACACAATAAACGAAACAAGCAAAAAGTGAGTTACTCCACTTTTACAATAAGTCATCAATATCCTGGTGTTAACTAAAATTAATTGGTGTTTGTTTTTATACCCAAACATATAAATAAATGAATATTTTATGCATTTTAATTAATTATTACATTTATCTTAATTATAAATCTAAAAATATCTTTTTATAAATTTTTTCTTAAATTTAAGTTTCAAATTAAATCTCTAATTTTAAGGTACACGTACATTTCCAATGTTATTGTTCAATTATGGATACTGTACAATTAAATTTGCTGCATGAATATCATATTAGTAAATGGCCCCTGCAAATAATATTGGACCACCTGATCCATATTGATTAAATGGACTACTCCATGGGCTGGTCCGATGTAATGCAAGCATGGACCATGTCATTGTTAAAAAGTGTTTGTAGTGAGACAACATGCCTTCGTTTTTTAACGACATGTTTTCGTTTTTAAACGAAGTTAAAACTAATCCTCTTGCGAATACAATGGAGTAGTTTAAGACTCCTCCTTTGTAACCCAAAGCTGGGGTATATGGTCCTGCCCTAGGACATCGTAATGTTGAAGAGACCATGTTTTTTCCATACGATTGGGTTACTTTTGGAGTAGTCCTAGTCCCTTGTGGGCTACATTTTACACTCGTGTTTGGACTAGTCCTATTATTTGCAGGGGCATGCTATATTGGATAAAATCAAAAGCCTTTTCATTTATATTGCATATCGCATATCGATTGTTTTTTCCGCAACCTCGTAACTCAAAAACAACTAATTTTCAGGAGAGACAAAATACTATTTTTTACCAAATATTTAAAACTTTTTGCTATATATTCTTTTATAATCCAAGAATCCGATATTCCGCCAAACAAAAACATTGCAAAATTGTAAGGCGGTATTTACTGATTATTTTAAAACAAAAAATCGGAAAAAATTGAGTTACGTGGTTGCGGAAGAAAACCATCGATATGTGTGTGTTGGTTTTGTCTACTATCAAGGGTAGTTTTCACGATCAGCCAAGTCATTCTTATTTTGAGGCAAATATAACTCATCTCATGATAATTATCTTAAGTTGTTATCGTTTTTTTGAAAAATTTCAAACAATATTAAGATAAGGAAAAGCATTTTCGGAGCAAATCGACAATAAGTACAGCAATAATTATTGCTTTATTACTTTAAAGCAGGGACCGTAACTGTTATGACTTTTATCAAAAAAATCAAGAAATAAGAGTTATTTTTGATTTTTATATTTTTAGATAGAAAATAAGAGTTATTTTTGATTTTCATTTTTTAAATGAAAAATAAAAGTTATTTTTGATTTTTATATTTTTAAATGAAAAATAAGAGTTATTTTTGATTTTTATTTTTTTAAATCAAGAAATAAAAGTTATTTTTGATTTTTATATCAATAATAAAAATCAATTCAAAACTCTTATTTATTTGTTGATGCCGTATGTATTATAATATGCTGCTTCATTCAAATTTATATATGAATATAATATATTATGTGACTTATCCATTACCAGCTATAAAAACATGAATGCATAGAAATAGCTTATAAGTTTTGGCTGCCATTCATGTCAGTGTTAAGAGGTCGTTTTCAGGTGTTCAATTATACCATCATAATTGATTTTAAATGTTCCTCAGATAAATTATATCTCATATAATATATATTGGGAGATATTAATCTGAGTGCCGAAAATGACCTTTCTACACTGACTTGCGTGGCAGCCAAAACTTATAAGCTATTTCTATGCATTCATGTTTTTATAGCTGGTAATGGATAAGTCACATAATATATTATATTCATATATAAATTTGAATGAAGCAGCATATTATAATACATACGGCATCAACAAATAAATAAGAGTTTTGAATTGATTTTTATTATTGATATAAAAATATAAAAATCAAAAATAACTTTTATTTCTTGATTTAAAAAAATAAAAATCAAAAATAACTCTTATTTTTCATTTTAAAATATAAAAATTAAAAATAACTTTTATTTTTCATTAAAAAAAATAAAAATCAAAAATAACTCTTATTTTTGATTGTTAAAATAAAAATCAAAAATTTAAAAATCATGCAATATGTTGGATGTATTTCGCCTAAAAATCATGATGGTGTAATTAAAAGTTTTCTACGATGTTCATTTATGTATGATTTATTTCTTCAAAAATTAAAAAATAACTCTTATTTCCGGTCCCTGCTTTAAAGTACTCAATAGTATTGAAAATGTATGGGTACCGTTACACACACACAAACATACATACATTTATTTTTCAATCTCAACCCTAAATATATGACTAAATAAAGTTTTTTGAGAACCAAATAACGGCTGGAGTTGAATTTTAAAAAAGGCTATTTTATATTTTTGAAGTTTATAATTTAAACAATTTTTGACTACTGGTACGATCTTTACTAAAGTTGACAGTGTGATTTCTAATCTTATAAAACTATGACAGACCGACTTTTATCACGACAGAATTATTCGCTACGGTTTTACGCGTTTTAAATGGTTTTCCGAGAGTCTGGTTTATATCGGGCCTATCGCAAATTATAGACCGATTTTCACGAAGTTTTGTGGAATAATTTATAGTCGTATCGAACGATTCTGTGCAAAATCTAATAACAATATGTGCATTCCGCCACTATTTACGTTAGTTTTTGTAAGAAAATTATAAATTAGAACAATTGTGTTATTAATAACCCCCCGTTTCCACATGCAAGCGCAAGTTCGAAAAACTCAATACACTCACACTTTTTCAGTAACATTCAAAAAATTTTTGTACTTTCAGCCAATCGGCTGTTTCCTCGATTTTTCGTTGATAATACGTATACACTACTTGCAAGTAATTACTTGCAAGGGTGCTCAATTCCCAATTTTTTTGATAAAACACTGTAATTTATTGTTGGGGAAAAGCTAGTTTCTATGCGAATTTCACTGGTTGCCAGAACATCAGGAAGCCTAACATAAAATATTATTCAAATAAAACTGTAAAGCGTATAAGAATTGTAAACACTCAAAGTTCTACTTCTAACAATTGTTTTAATTTAATAATTAATATCAAAGCTTAAACAAAACACCAACAATAAACAGTTTATCTTTCCTTACATTCGCCTACAATAGGTTGGCTTTTTTCCGACTAGAATTGTAGTTGTAAGTGGGTAAAAAGAAAAAAACAAAAAACAAAAATTAAAAAAAAACATTGTTTTCGTAAGAAAACAAAAGAAAAACAATTTACCATTTCAGTTTTTTTTTTGCACGGCACCTGGAAATGTATTATCAAAGTTAGTAACGCTTGAGTTCTTAAATTTTTTTCGGTTGATTGAATAAGGAAGTGAAAATCAAGATTTAAAAAACTGCAGTTGAAACCAAAAACAGTCAAACAAAAAACGAAGATTTGTGTAAACTTTTCCCTTTTTGAGTTTGTTTGACAGCGACTGTTTACATTTAATAAATCAGAAGTAAAAGCAACAGTTTTTTCGTGGCTAATGGCAAATGAAGAAGTGGAAAAAATTAAAGTTTTCCTACTTTGACTGCAGTTTTTTAAACGCTAGTGAAAATACGAATATGTATTTTCTAAATTGGGAAATGACCAACTTTAAAGAATTCTTTTTATTTATTTTCTATAGGTTTTCGTTTTTAATTTTTTTTATAGAAAATGGATAGTTTTTTAAGTTTAGGTTGAAACGTTTGTGCATATATAGGCCCCTATTACGGTTCACAACTCAACTCAGTTCAGTTGTAATTTTTTCATATTTGTATTATGGTTTACAATTTTGCTATATTTCGGGGAACAAAAACATCAAAAATTTACAACACAACATAACCAGTTGTTTCAACTAAGTTGTAAATAACTATTTGGAACATGTCAATCAATTGTAGGTTGTCATTATCCACTAAGTTGGTTTAAAAAAAAGCTAAAAAGTGCTACAAATTCATTAAAATGAAAAAAACAAAAGTGCAAACACATAACAACAACCACAAAGAAAATTATTTACGCACAACTAATTGTCTGTGTGGTTGTGGTTATATTTTTGCCCTTTTGCTTTTTCGCAAGGGTGCAACTTGTGACGTGAATACCCTTAATGCTAAAATCTAATGTTACTTTTTGTAATGTAATTATTTTCTAAAACAGGTATGTTTTAGGTTTCGGCTCGAATTGAAAACGATAAAGTTTTTGAATCCGCATTATTCATTCATTTTGTGTATTCGAAGTTTTTGTTTAAAAAAACTTTAGTTGAACTAAAGATCGCTAATTTGCTAACCGCAGCATGAAAGCAAAGGTTAATAACACTGTGCTAGTTAAAACAAATTTACAAGCCGGGAAAATGGAATTTTAACATAATTCGGGTACACTGAATCCAACGGTGCTTACCGTTTTCTTAGGTTAGCTATGGTTTTCGAGATATACCGGTATTTCGAAAATGGAGGAGTTTGCACAACATATATTCGTGTAAGTTTATTAAAATTACTAAAAAAAACTAAAAAAAATTCTTAAATTTGGCCACTGCAGGCAGTGCCAATGATGCCCTATATGGGTCAAAGAAACCCCACCTTATTTTTCATCTCAATGATTTATTTTTAACATACCTACCCACTATCTCCATTCCTTAAGTGGGCTCCTATACAAAATGTTCAAGAAAAGACTAGAAATATATTGAACAAAAAGTCCCATAACTGCCCCTTACCACCACTTCTTAGGGGCGCTCCCATACAAATACAGTAGAATCGCGGAAAAGTTAATCTCGCAGTTAAGTTAACCAAATTTTAGCGTTTCTGCGTCGTTCTAAAAAGTTTACTTTTAGTTAACTCTTTTTATACCCTTCACCGAAGGTAAAAAGGGTACATATAAGTAATTTTTGGGGATTCAGTATTTCGGTTATAACTCAGCCATTTTTAAACCGATTTGGCAGATTTATATACCGAAGTGTTTAAGAAGAAATGTACCATTTACTTGAGTTATAAAGATTGGATTCGGAGAAATCTATGGTTCCCGAAAGTTGGTATTTAAAAAATTTTGGACATAACTTTTTTGTATCTGAACCGATTTTTCCGAGTTTTTCATAAAATATGTTCTACTAAAAATTTCCGATATTTTGGTATATAAGTCATATCCATAGGACGTAGGTTTTTATAAAAATTTTGATGTTTTTTAGCCCATTTTTCAAATCGGTATATCTCGATTCCTAGATGTGACCCAGCGAAAAGCCGGGGCAAGTATAACTTCTTTTTTACCAATATAACTTTCCCCGGTAGTTTGAACCCTTCCCGATCACTGACCCCTACCATTTGTCGCAAAGAATAACAATCGATTCGTTTTACTTTTACCAACCCCTTACTACTCTAATTCAAAACGAATAAAAACATGTGGATAAGAAATGCAGAAAACTAAAAATGCTGAAGTAAACCACTTTCGAGTGGATTCGAATTCTAGAACACACCCGATAAATCGTTTATTTTTTTGGCATTTCTGCTTATATTTTGGACAACTTTTCTCTTAGCATTCTTTAGATATAAAAAAAAAAATTTAGTGCCACGCTCACTTCTCCAATTCAGACCACATTTTAGCGGATGTTGTTCATTAATACCCAAGATGCTTGGAGAAATTTAATCAATAGATTCAGTGCTATCATTAAAAGTAGAGAAGATATGTTTTTATATCCAAACATTTTATTGCAACAAATGTTAAAACGATTCCCACCAAATGTAAATATTTTTAAGACTTGCAAGCATTTTGCTCCAAATATACGCTGTAACAAAAAATAAGAAATTGACTTGAAAATGCGTGCGGTTGAATTACACTTTTAATCTAAGTTTTGTTATAAAATTCTGTTTAATAAAGAAATATTTTTATAATATTTGTCATAAAATTTTTTTATCAGGGAAATCTTATGAAAAATTACGTTTAAAATTCTTGCGTTTTGCGTCTTCAATTTCTAGAATACCCCTGATAATCTCCTGGAGCATATTTGAACACTAAAAGTTCAGATGGAAAAAGGTTGTCAATAAATTCATCCGTCTCACTTTCATTAAAACGAATAAAACACTTTATTAAATTGAAATGCCAGGCCATATAGATTTTTCAGGAGTATTGAATAATTTACCACACGTATTAGGATCTAAAACGTTTTTTAAACTTTTCAACAAAATCATTTTTACTGGCATCTTGTATTATTTTCCTTAGTACTGTCAATTAAGCCAAAGCTTTCATTCATAGAAATCCCTTTCGTTTGTAACTTCAAGAGGCTTGAGCAGATGCATTGAAAGTACTTTTTACGTCCGATTTTTGCATTATTCAGTAAGCATTTCGAATAGATTCTGCCTCATATTCGCTAAGATTATTTATAAAATTTTTTTCTAGGTTGCAAAAAGGTATTCTTTGGCAAATAAAAAAATAATTGAAGAAATGGCAAAAATGGCATATGCCAAAAAAACTTGCCCTACTCGTCAGTAATGCTACGAGAGAGAGGTCATTTCCTACCCGTCGTCTAACAAAAACATGGCTCAGATCAACAATGACAATTTTTTTTAACATAATATACACATATTAATTTTAATAAACTTTTAAAAACAAATTTTATACTTTTTTGTATCAAAAAAAATTCCCCCCCTAAGACTCAAGCTGGATCCGCGCCTGGGATGTGGACGGTATGTAGTTTCAACAGGACGGTGCCGCTTGCCATACAGCTAACGAAACAATGGCTCTTTTGCCCGACAAATTCAATGGCCGTGTTATCTCTCGTGGTGGCGATGTGAATTGGCCGCCAATATCATGTGATTTGACACCGTTGGACTTCTTTCTTTGGGGTTATTTGAAAGAAAAGGTGTACGTCGATAAGCCATCAACAATTCGAGTGCTAAAGGATGAGATAATTCGGCACATTAGCGGCATAGAACCTCAATTATGCCTCAGCGTCATCGAAAGTTTGGACCATCGCACAGTGGTCCAAGATGCCAATCTAGCTGGAAAAAAGTCATAACTTCTCTTCGGAAGCAGCTAGAAGGATGAAACTTTGGCATTATGTACTTCTTATTGAAAGCATTCCTTGCGCAAAAAGTGGGCGTTGTAGATAAAATGGGCGTGGCAATTTTAATGGCGTTTTAAGAATATCAAAATGTAACGATTTAGAATGTTATTGTATTAATTAAGAACAGGAGAAAACTCATTTTGGAAATTTTAAAATTCGACTGCATATGCGCAATCGTTATCTATTTATGTATATAAAAAGTTTACCGGTCAATAATTGCAGCTAATTTTTTTATCATCTAAAGTGGACATTACACAGATAAAAACGGCACAATTCATTTCACGGGAATCCACGGGAATCCAGCTTGATTGGCATCTTGGACCACTGTGCATCGGATTATATTAAATGTCAAATAAAACAAAATGTATCAGAGGTGTTCTATCAATCGAAAACGCAAGAATTTGGAAGTTGTTTTAAATAAACTTTTAATCTAATTTTTATAATTTGTAAAATATTTGTCATACAATTCTTTTATTACAGAAATCTTATTAAAATACGATGTTTAAAATTCTTGCGTTTTGCGTTTTCGATTTCCAGTATAAATGAAATGCAATATGTACAAATAAAATTATGTATTTTATGACATACAAAATGAAACACCAACAACATCTCCTATACGGCAACCAAAGTCAATCCAAAAGCGTTAATAAATTAAAATAAAAATGAAAATCAAATAAATAAGATCCAAGATAAAAATTAAAAAATACCACCAATAAACATTTTTGATGTAGATCCAAACTAATTAATTAAATTCTTAAGAAACGGTTTAAAGATAAAAGAATTTAAAATAAAAGAATATAATAACAAAACAAAACTGCATTATTTATGCCATCAATGACGGATTTTAATCGTGTTAAAGCTTATTTACAAAAAACAAAAGTTACATTTTTTACATTTACCCCAAAGGAGGTTAAAACAAAAACCTATGTTTTAAAATGCCTTAGTGCCAACACTGATCTCAACACAATCTATGATGAACTTTGTAAATAGCAAAATGAAAATCTAAAATTTGTAAAAGTTAGTAAAATGACATCAAAAAAGTCCATAGAAAATTCTTAAGAATTGCCAATATTTCTGGTACAAATAACGAATGAAAGTAAAATTCATGAACTTAAATCAATCAAAGTTGCGTACGATGGGAACCTTAAAAAACCCAGAAATTATACAATGCAGAAACTGTCAAAACTTTTTCATAGTGCACCGAATTGCTATTTTCCGCCACGATGCGTAAAATGTAATGAAATACATGAACATGGAAAGTGTTCTCTTAACCAGGTCCCAATAAATGAAAGAGAAAAACTATTTTGTGTTCTCTGCAATAAATATGGATATCCTGCTTCGTACAAAGGCTGTGAAAAATATAGAATACTACAGCAGAAAATTCGAGAAAAAAGAAACAATTTTAGCCAAAGAAGAGCATGTACTTCATTTGTCAATAATAATTCTAATGAATTTAATTATAAAACACTCCAAAATGGATTCGTACCACCTCCTGAGCCTTTTGTATACTTACCCTGCAAATATTATTATTAAACCACCTGATCCATTTTGATTAAATGGACTATTCCATGGACTGATCCGATGTAATGCAAGCATGGACCATGTCATTGTTAAAAAGTGTTTGTAGTGAGACGACATGTCTTCGTTTTTTAACGACACGGTTTCTGGTTTAAACGAAGTTAAAACTAATCCTCTTGTGTATACAATGGAGTAAATATTAAATTTTGATGGCTTACAAGGTAGTTCCACCCTTTTTTTTATTAAAGTAGGGCTTTTTGCTTAATTTTTCTTTTAACATTCAATAAGTGATATTTATGTCAAAAATGCAATTATTGTAGTACTTAATATACTAGAGAGCTCGAATATGGGACAGTGTATAAAGGAAAAATTTAAGATATAATTACTGTTTGTTTATTTAAGTTTAAGAATAAATAAATCTGTTAAATAAACGCCTAAAAAATATATGTATGTAGTTTATGACATAAACAAAGCGTTTGAGGGTATTCTTGGGATAAAAAAAATGATTTTTTTAGGATTTTTGGGGGATACAAATTTACAATTTTGGGATACAATTTTAAAAAAATCTGACAGCCCTGACCTTAGCTTTAATCAATGTGCACAGGGCGAATTCATGAAAAGTTAATTCGCCTTGCATGTGCACCTTCTGTTTAAACAAACTCAATTTCATAGTAAACAAACACATCTATAAGTACGTGTATCTCTCAGAATGTTCGCTTTCATTTGAGCTGAGTTTTGCAGTACAGATGTATAGATAGAATTTTTAAAGTCAGTGTGTATAATACAGTGAGTGTTAAGCAACTATAGAGGCGACATCATTAATTTAATCATTTTTAAATGGGAAATAAACATTTAATAATAATAATTTTAACATTATGTTTAAACTCATGTACAAATGCAAAAGCTCAAACGAAATATGAACCAAATTGGTCAAGCCTGGATAAACGACCACTGCCCAGGTGGTATGATGAGGCCAAAGTGGGCATATTTATACACTGGGGTGTTTATTCGGTGCCCAGCATGGGTTCTGAATGGTTTTGGACAGATTGGAAAAGTAAGTTTTAAAGATTTTAGTTACGAAAATAAAGAAAAATACATTTTGCCATATTTTTAGATTTAAAATATACCAATTATGTAGAATTTATGAAGAATAATTATAAACCCGGCTTTTCTTATCAAGAATTTGCTCATGATTTTACAGCTGAGTTATTTAATGCCACTCAATGGTCTCTACTATTTAAAGATAGTGGTGCAAAGTAAGTAAAAATTAAGATTTATTAATATTTTTTAAATATTATTTATATGTAGTTGAGTTTAACTGCCCGTTTTTAGATGACGAGCGCAAAGTTCGTTCATTAAAAAAGGTAGTTTTTAAAACAAACATTTCGAGTATCCAAAAAGAAACATTTTGAAAAAAATTTTAAAATCCATTTTTAACGTTTAGCATTTATTAACATAACATTTTTATTTCATATTTAACGAATATTGGAAATGTAAAGAAAATGATAAATGATGATCTGGCCTAAGAAACCAGTGAAATGCGCATAGGAATAGCTTATCCCATCAACAATAAATTTCAAGTGTTTTTTATCAATAATAAAAACTGGGAATTTAGCACGAATAACAAAATCTTTTGAAAAAAAAAAATGATAATATATAAATTCATTTTTATATTTATTTAAGTCATAAATTTAATGCGGCGGATTCCTAAAAAAATAAAACAAGTTTGAAATGTGTTTTAAGGCAAATTTTTCTTAAAATACATTTAAAATCTATTGTAGTTTTTTATGAATACGTCAGTAGGTATGTAATTTTTAAAAATACAGTAAGCAAACTTTAAAATTAATTATATGTAACTATATTTGGATGTTTTAAAACAAATTCATTTTTGTAAAAATTAATACACGAGTTAAGGCGTTTATACCAAGTCGAGTATATCAAAAAGTTCATATAAATTTCCTGAAAATAAAAAAGATGTTCATAGTAATCTTTGATATAATTATCTTTGCCACAACACTCTTTCACCCCGTCTAAACTAGACATCTCGATGTTCAAACAACAAATAATTTCATGTGAACACATGAATTTGCATGGTGAAAGTTGTGTTTTTGTTCAAACATTTGTTTGCAGCAACGATTGCCAGTTTTTACATATAAATAAACGCTTTTAAAATGGGTTGTCGTGACATACGCTTTCCCTGCATCAAAGAATATTACCAGTGCTATGTCGGTAATTCTGTCAACGTTTGGTTCTGTTACACACATACCAATCGTTCGTCAAGACAGTGTATTAAAAATATATGTAGGTATCTATGACAAATGTCGCTTTCACTTCATTAGGATTTTATCCTGCGAGTAATTCAGCTAGTATTGAAAGCAGCACATTTTACACAAGTTGTATACCCATAACTGTTAATGGCTTGCATTGCACCTCTTCTAAATTCACACGCGATCTTTGACCCCGCTAGAAAGCGGGCAAACTGAATATTTCTGCTCTTCTAAAGAGAAAATAATTTTTAATTTCAGCTACTAATTGTTAGGTATCAGTAAAAAATACAATTTAAACAATTTTTACGTTAGACTACGTTTTACACAAAAATATTAACGCTTGTCAAATATGACGAATTTGATTCAAATATCTTTGTGTTATACTATTTTAGATACGTTGTCCTAACCAGTAAACATCATGACGGTTACTGTCTATGGCCTTCCGAACAATCATTTGGTTGGAATTCTATGGATATTGGACCCAAAAGAGACATTATAAGTGAGTTTTTCCTATAACGGACGGATATTAATCAAATACGAAATGTTTAATTTTAGGAGAACTTTCATCTGCTTTGCGTCAAAACACCGATTTGAAATTCGGTTTATATTATTCATTATTCGAGTGGTTTAATCGCATGTACATTAATGATAAGTTACATATATTTTTGCAACAAAATTATGTGACAAAGAAAGTCAGACCCGAGCAAATGTATTTGGTACAAGAATATATGCCGGAAATATTATGGTCCGATGGAGATTGGGAAGCACCGCCAAAGTATTGGAAATCAGAGGAGTTTATAGCATGGTAATGAAGATAACAGTTTTTGCTAATAATTTGACCAACAATTTTATATCATTCCCTTCGCAGGTTATACAATGACAGTCCTGTACGCGACACAATCGTCACCAATGATCGTTGGGGCTTTGGCACAGCCTGCATGCATGGTGATTTTTATAATTGTCAGGATCGTTTTAATCCTGGTGTATTGCAGCCCCATAAATGGGAAAATGCTTTTACTTTGGACAAACAAAGTTGGGGACAACGTTTTGATTTAAGTCTTAAGGATTTTATGACAAGCGAAGAAGTCATACATGAAGTTGTAACAACAGTAAGTTGCAATGGCAATGTCTTGATAAATGTAGGACCAACAAAATATGGTACAATTTTACCCATATTTGAGGAAAGATTACATGACCTGGGCCAGTGGCTAAAAGTTAATGGAGAATCTATTTATGCATCCAAACCGTGGCTATATCAAAACGATAGTATTACCCCCTCTGTGTGGTATACAAATAAAGTAGAGGAGAGCAAAGAACTTATAAATATTTATGCTATAATTTTGGAATATCCCTACGAAACAAATACTTTAACTATACATCCTTGGGGTAAATCTTCCAGTGATTATTTAAATGTTCAATTAGTCGGCTTGGAGCTATTAGATAGCAATCGGAATATAAACTCTATTGTAATGTTGGGCATGGAAGATTTGGAAATAAAGGTAATATTGTTGTAATGCAAAATTTTAAGAAATTAAAATACTAATTTAATTTATTTTTTTTGTAATAATTTCAGTGGGAAATAAATGGATCGGCTTTACATTTAGATTTCCCTCCTAAACATCATATTGATAAGCGAGGATTGAAATTTGCCTGGACTTTTAAAATAATTGTAAATAACGAAATCTAATGCGCTTTAAAAAGTGCTCATCTAAATAAAAATTCTAATAAATTCAAAAATTTTAAAAGTATTTTAGGCATAAAATTGTTGTTATTGCAAGAAATAAAATTTTAATGTTATCTTAAAACAAAAAAAAAAAAAAAAAAAAAAAACAAAAAAAAATGTAGGTACTTTGGACTTCAAGAAGAATTCTTGACATACATAAGTACGGAAAAAACAGAAGTTAGGAAAAACATGTAAAAATCAATTAAAATGGATATTCATTCAAAAAAGCAAATTTCGATCTACAAAGGTTAAAATACAATTTGGTTTAAGGATTGATGACTATTGACGTCAGCAGTCGTCGATGGCTGCGAGTGTAAGATGGCAAATCCATCTGAGGAGATCAAGTGGTTGTGATCGAAACATGTCATGGTAACAGCCGCCTGGGTTCGAATCTCAGGTCAGTCAAGAATGAATGATTATCAATAACAATTTTAATTAATTTTCATGTTGTAAAATTCCTTTCTTCATAAAAATAATTTAATGAAAATTAAATTTGATGAACTTAAGCCTGATTAAAATATTAAAAATTTGGATTAAAAACCATAAATAGTTCATCAAAATACCCACAATTCTAATTATTGTAATCTAGCAACATTTTTTAAAATGTTGATGGGATAGAATGATTATAAGCCAGCCCAATTATGAATTAAAATTCCCCGGGAATTTGTTTCCTTTTTCCATTTTTACAATTGAATTAACATAGAAAAAAATGGGAGAAGGGAGAAAACTCCCGGGGAAATTTTATTCATAATTGGGCTGAACAACATCTTATTACCGTTTATTTTCGTGCGCTCGCACCAGTGATGCTAGGAGAAATTTTATAAAAACCCTACGTGTTTAACAAAAAATTCCTTTGTTTCCCTACAACAAAAAAAAAATGTCCCTACACTTACCCCTACGTTAAAAATTAATTGTTTTTAGCAAAAGGCAAACAAATACATACTGTGATTATTAAAATAAAAGCATTTATTAACAACAAGAAAAACAAACCAAAATAAATATCTGTGGCATTTTGACAAAACATCCTAAGTCACACTTAAAAAGTTGAAAAAATGTTGTTAATCGTACAAATTTGCATTCTAAAAACATTTTTGTTTACATTTTTAAAATTTTGTATTATAAACGAAATTTTTCTGTGATTTTGGTTTATTTTATATTTTGATAAAAATGAATTTGTCACCGAGTTTTTTTTAAAAACTTTTTTTACTATCAAAATGCCACAGATATGTAAATGTCATACACGCACATATAAATATTCAATTTTAAAAATAACACTGTAAACAATTTATATTTTTTCTTTTTGGCAGAAAAACCTCCCAAACCTCCCCGGAATTAGCCCTCTGATGAAATATTTTGACTTTTCTATGAACTAATGAATGCGACCAGTGTTGCCAATTTAGCATTTTTCATGCTAGATCTAGCATAGTTTTAAGTCATTTGGCATGGAAAAACCCGATGTAGCATGTAACATTTTTTCTAGCCTTATTTAAGAATTCCTAGCATTATTTAGTTCTTGTGCTATTTTTAAAATTTTCCATTTTTATAATGTTTAATACAAATATAAAAGAAAAAACGGAAGATTCAAACATTGAATTAGATCTAAAAAATGAAGCAATGGAAATGCTCATTTATGTTTTAACTGAAATAAAAATTAAAAAAAGCGGAAAATTTCGAAATATTAGTTGAAACCTTTTCACAACAGTTTCGCAAAGATTGGGGAAAGCACCTAAAGTTAAAAAAAAAAATGGGTGAAAGAAACAGATGACTTAGAAAACCCTTTTGCAATTACTGCAAATGCGATATTGTCTAAAATTAGTGGCCTGGAGCAACACGCAGAAATAAGAAAGCACAAAAGTCTTACGGGCATAACTAAAAACATTTCTATCCCGTTCTGAAGAATTTCCCACAGAGTTCAGCAGAGGCGACATTAAGTTTATGTGCTGTGCATAATTCGATTGCACCTGTCAAGTAATTGACAACCCTTTATTAAATGCAATTTGACAGTCCGTCGTTGATCCTGAACGACAATATGGAGCATATTATAAAAAATTTATTGACCCTTACTTTAATGAAGATCTTTCTATATTTTTCATATTGAATTTTTTTGCATTTATTCTAACATTTATTTAGCAATTTTTAAGGATTATTTTTGACAAAATCTAAAATTTTTCCTCAATAAGTTTTAGGAACACTGCATACGACAATCATCCGTTCTGTATAATTCCAAACTGTGGTTATTCGCTTTTACAGCATACAATTAAGCGACCACATATTACGGCGTACGCCTAAATAGTTTCGCTCCGTCCACAAATTATGGAATGACCTACACTTTCATGCATGAAGCAAAAACTCCTTCACAGTATAATGAGAGCAACACAGGTTAAAAAATAAATAAAAAATTAACCAAAGTTAAACAAATTTTTATTTAAATTGGTCTTTTCCGGTTTTGCAGATGAATTTTTTTTTAAGAACAAACGACTTCCTATGTGAATTTTTTTTGTTTTATTTTTTTCTAGCTCAGAACAACAATTAAAAATAAAACAATTTTTTAAAAACTGTAGGACTTGAGCACCCCATAACTCGACAAATAACCATCATACAAAAATATTTGGCACAAAAGTTCATATCTACTAGAGGTAGATATGCCTTAGGCCATTTCAGATAATACGTTTGCTTCGCGTTGCGTTAGAGATTCGCTTTGAAATCTAAGGTGAAATATTCATACTTATGCGAAACATGTCAAATAAAGTACTTCTAACGAAGAGCGAAGCCAATAGTTAGGCAACTCTCATCTTTTTGCGCTCTTTGACAATCTGCTAGGATAATTTTTTTTATTTTTTTACTTTTAATAAACAATGTGATAGTGTTGTAAAAGTTGTTATTGTGTCATACACCATATCCTTTACGTTTTTTTTTTGTCTAAGTAAGAAGCGTCGCGCAAAGCGAAGAAGTTGTATCTGACACGGCCTTTATATTTATGTTGAGCTAAATATCTTTCAATACAATGGATGTTTCTGATACATTTGTATATAAACATTTGTCGCACACACACACACAGTATGTGTTTGTGTTCTTATCATAAGAGAGCGTAAACAAATGTTAATAAGTAACTACATCTCACATTATTTTTTCTCCAATTTCTATGTTCTTTTCTTCAAATATTTACTTTGAAGGAATCAAATAAATCATATAAACAACAATATTTATTATTAGTAGATAAAACAAAACACAAACTATTTAAATCTATGATTACAGTAGAAAATTTTCCGTAGATTATTGATTGGAAAGAGAACAATTTGATAATATTTTATTAGAAATTCGTTAATTTATTTCAACAGACAGTTTTTAAACAAAAAAAAAAATGTTTGGATGTGTAAGTCATTCTAAATTTACAAGATTCTATTTTTATTTTTTTATTTATCCAAATGCAAACTAACAAACTTTTAACATACTTACATACATACAACGAGAATTCACATGTTTTAGGTTTGGTTAAGAAAAAAACTTTTGAATTAGAGCGAGCGTAACAAAAAGCACATGGTAAGCTTGTTAATATGTGAAGTGTGTATGAATATGACGATACCCTATAAATAAAGGTTATTTGAACTGAATTTCAAATTAAAAATTTGTAAATAAAAAAGACTACAAAAACAAATATTTAAATAATTGTTTATTACTTTTTAGATTTTACATTTTACATTTTTGTTGAATTGCTAGAGCATACCGAAAAGTGGCCTAGTCAACAGGCAAAAATAAACACTGGAGGATACTGGTTCACGAGCTACCAAATACTACTCTGGTCATCAATTATATAATTTAGACAAGCTTAAGAACTTGGCTGCACTTATAAATAGGGTGAGCTCGTTGTATTCGTCAATCAGCTTTTACTAAAGAAATATTCTAATGGTTTACACACAGAACCGGGTAGGGGTTTTCGTAGCCAATTCTTTTTACTATAACTGTGCCAAGGCCTATCCAATAGGTGTGCTTACCTCTACAACAATACCTCGACGTTGTCAAAATCTTACTAATACATAGGGAAAACAAAACGAAAAATGTGTTTTGTGTGCATGTATGTATGGCAAAAACCCAAAAACGTAAACAGAAATATACATGTATAAGGAAAATGTAAGCAACTTTTAAACAAACATCCGGCTTCTTGCGCAGGCCTAATGAATAGACCTTGAGCTGTGCGCGTGAGTGCTTTTTGACTCACGATCAAGCGTGCCAACAAGGGAATTACGCTTGGCCACTCACGACAAATTTCTAGGTTATCACAATCACGCACGATCAAATCATGTACAAATTTCTATTAAATAGATATTAATTGTAAATAAAACTAAAAGTTTTCAGAGAATTTTCTTAATAATTTTTGTTATGATAGAAGGATCTGTGACAGTTATGCAAGATATCGGTCAAATGCTCGCAACGGCTTCGGTGCCATACCTCTATCCGATGGTCCATATTTTCAATGACTTTGAGACATAATTCATGGTTTAATGTCGTTAAGTTGCCGAATTATCTCATCCTTTAACTCTTTTCTTTTAAATATCAAATCACATGATCGTTGCGGCCAATTAACATCGCGACGACTTGAGATAACACGGCCATTGCCACATATCGTCCAGGTCCATTTCCTCAATTTCTGGCCACAAGAAGGCCGTTATCATCTCGCGATAGTAAACACCGTTCACGGTAGCTGCTCGGCCGACCTAATTTCCGAAGAAGTACGGCCCGATGACGCCGCCAGTCCATAATCCGCACCAAACATGCATGCACAGGTGTTTTCACATTTCTTACAGACCGGATTTGCGCTTTACCCTGCCGATTGTGGACACATTTGGTCGATTATGCTGACCAAAAAAATCACGAAGTGCACGAATGCATTTTTATTGAACACCCATTTTCATAAAAGCTTGGTTGAATTTATCAAACACTTAAACAAAGAAATGTCAAATTAAGTTGGGCAAAAAACTTGACGTTAATGTGTGACTCACAATTAACACTGTGCAACAAAAAAACCAGCCTCAACACTTGCAAAGAGAAAGGAAATTAGACTACTAGTAGAGCAAATCTGCTGAAGGATTGTGAAAAGTTAGCTCGGGCTCCCGAAATTTGAACCCCTAAATTTTAGAATTTCTTAAAAAGGAGTTTGGTATAAGTAAAAAAAATATTCAAATGTACTTTTGAGCTTAAAAAAAATTGCAGATGTCTTTAGTAGAATCGTTTAACGATTCTCTTCTTAGAATATATTAACTCTCTAACACTCATTTAAATCGGTAATTTTTGTCTTTTTTTTAACTTCCCCACAAAAGTACACTTCTAAATTTCTTGAAAAGGCGTTTGGTACAAGTCAAAAAAATATACTAAGGGCCATTATTACAACTTGCCAATAGTTAAAAGTCGGATTTTGTTGAACCGATAAATAGCTTTGCATTATTACAACTTCCATTTTTAATTGCTGTTATTTTCAATAATAATTATAATGCAAAGCTATTTATCGGTCCGACAAAGTCCGACTTTTAACTATTGGCCAGTTGCAATAATGGCCCTAAATGTACTACTGACCTTAAAGACTATTTCAGATGCCTTCAGTAGAATTGTATGGCGATTCTTTTCAGAGAATATATTAACCCTCTAACACTCATTTTACGCGGTAATTTTTGTCATTTTTTTTAACTTTTGTACTGAAACGGCAATTAAGGGGGTTAATATTTTTTGCATTAAATTTCACTAGAGATCTTCTGAGCCTAAAAGTTTGTGAAATGTATGTAAAACGGGTTTTCAAGAAATTAAAAAATTTCAAGCCCCGGAATTTCGAAATTCCGTTTTGCATACATTGCACGAACTTTTGGTCTTTGAAGACCCTGGTAAAATTTGATGCAGAAAGTATTCGTGGAATATTTCAAACCTATAAAGTGCCGTTTTAGTATACTTTTGTGGGGATGTTAAAATAAAGGACAAAAATTACCCCTTAAAATGAGTGTTAGAAGGTTAATATATTCTAAGAAAAGAATCGCCATACGATTCTAATGAAGACATCTGAATTTATTTTTTAGCGCAGTACATCAAGTATATTTATTTTGACTTATACCAAACGCCTTTTAAAAAAAATTCAAAACTTTAGGGGTCCATATTTCGGGAGCTCGACATAACATTTCAAAACCCTTTGGCAGATTTGCTCTACTAGTAGTCTTCTTTCATTTCGCGTTGCAAGTGTTGAGGCTCGCGGCTATGACCCGAATTTTGTTGCACTGTGTTATGGGTCGACTGCCCTTTAGTATATAAGAAAGTATTCGTGAGTACGCGAAAAATCTAGTGAGATTTTAAAATTTTATTCACACACGACCACGCTCGCAAATTTTTTTATCACAATTACGCTCACGTTAATGGAAAACTTGAATAGAGAATTGTCACAAGGTGTTAACACCGACTGAAAATTACTCAGCTTAACTTTATCTTTACAAACCTAAAAAAATCTAAAAGCTCAATCATAATATGCATAACGTGGCTTAAGCCGCTGCGCTAATACATGTGAATCATATCAAATAATATTGAACTTTTTGTTAAGTTTTTTGAAACTGATCTCACATTTCGTACGAAATTGTATGCTTTTTTTTTGGATTAAGAAAATCGCTAAGCACAAGCAAAAGATAAAAAGTATCAATTTCTGGTATTGTTTTGCTGTAGGGCGCTTGTAAAAGCATTAATTGTTATTTTTCTCTATAAAGCGGCTTTTTTAAAATTAAAACAGAAGAGAGAAAAAAACTTTAAAAATGCTCTTACTTACTCTCAAATAAATGTTGACCATAAACAGAGAGTTCTGAGTGGATGAAATAAAATATGATGACATTTTACTTTAAAACTTACATCAGCCACTAACAACGGCAATCCAAAGGTGTTTTTATGCTATAAAAGGACATACAATTTTATTATTTTAATGAAGGAAAACAAATTGGACGAGAAAAACTGAATAAGGCCATAGTAACAAAAAGAACGTACAAAAAGAATGGTGGAAAAAACACGTGTTTGCGTTAAAAGGACTTTTTAAACATACATACAGATCGCACTCTAAAACATAAACAGGCACAACTCAAAATTAAAAAATGTTAAGGAGAGGCAGTAAACTGCCTTCAAAAACATGACTGCAATTTTTCAATCAAATTGAGTTTCACAAAAGTTAAAAAAGAAAAGTAAAAAGGACAGTGACGCAAACGAAATTTTCGTAGCTGCAATAAATTTGATTTGTGAACTGGTTTATGAAAAAAAGGATTTGGATTAATTTTGAGTTGGGCCTGTTTATGATTTAGTGTGCGATATGTACATACATTTGTATGTGTGTATATAAATGAAACATGTATTTAAATTTTAAAAAAATCGTAACAGAAATATTACAAAAAATAAACAGTTAACAATCAAATAATTTTAAAATTAAAATAATTTTGGTCTGCTTAAGGAAATCAACAAAATAAAAACCACCGGCTTGATGTTAAGATTTAAAGAAAATAAAAATGATGCCTTGTTGGCAAAAAGTAGAAAACAATTATTCAACTACAATAATACCCAAAGCCCAATGCACTGAGAGTTTTAACAAAATAGCAGAGAATTTAACCAAAATCGAAGGTGAGAGAAATTTTGTTACAACAATAATTTTGTTACAAGAACAAATTGAATGTGTGTTATTTGATGAATATTTTGTTTGATTTTTACTAGCTTTTCATTCTAAAATAATTGATGATATTTGCTCTCTTCTTATTATATCTTTTTTTTTCTATTTTTGTTAAAAACATTTGTTACCACTTAAAAAATAAATCGCTTGTGTGTTTGTGTAACATCAGCGTTGCCGTTGAAAATTTTCAAATAGTGGCACAAAAAGAGTATTTTTTAAAAAAGGACTTTAAATACCACTTTTCAAAAGAAATAGCGTCAAGTTTTTTTTTACAAAAAAAAAAGGATTAATTTTAAATTTAATAAAAAAAAAATCCAATAAGTTTTAACAACTTATTAATATCGGGTGTTTTTAGCTGCATGAGAACTTTGGATATTCATGACTAAAGGGCTTAACAAACCACACACACATGGCTTGTAGAAGTATTAAACATTTTTAATATTTGGCAGACATGTTGGATATTTGTCAAACATTTGTGGCGTCTAATGCTAAATGTATTCATATCAGCGAAAACCTTGCAGAGTGAAGAAGCATTAAAATAATATTAAATAGTAAATTAAATTTTTTTAGCAGTATTGCTTGCTCGTTGTTTTAATCACTTTTTACTTTAAATTCTTTGCCTTCATTTTATATTTTCTCTATGTCCTTTATGAAGAAACCACAATTTTATAAATAACCTAATAATATGGTATGTAATTTAATTGTAAGGATTTAAATCCAAAGACTTAAATAAATAAAAAATATGATGGATCCGTTTAAAAAATGCTAGTTATGGTTTAATATGACAATAATTCGTTTAACACTAAGAGGAGTTTGGTTTTAAGTAAACAATATTGTTTTCCTCTTTTCCAAGAGCAACATGCTGTGGTTGAAGAACAACGTGGCAAGGGCCTTTTCAAAGGGTCAGATTGCCTCTTTATATTTACAACGGCAACGCTGTTTGTGTATGTGTGATTATTTTTTTTTTGTATTTCTTATACTTTTGCCACTACATATTTTCTCATTTTGATATATTAGCTCTCGCTATGCATTTTCAACACTCAGTTTATGACGGTTTTCGATGGCGTTTGGTTCGATTTGGTAAAATAAAGCCAACAATTTGTTTAAGTGTAAATTATTTAAAGAGAAAGACATGTGTCTAAGGGATTTTTTATGATAATTTAATATAAAAATTGTGATTTTTAAGAAACATTTTTTTAATAAATTTAAAAATTAAATTATACTTAAAGTTTATATCCAATAAAATAAACCGTCAAAAATAAGAAAAAGAAAAATTAATTTATGAGGTAAATTTTTCATCAAATACCTATAAAATGTAAGTTAATGTGAAGAAAAATTATTGATTAAAAACTACATTAAAACAACATTTATTAACAAACATGTTTAAATTCTTTAATAAAAAAGGAATATAAATCCTAAATTGGCACTCGGTGTCATCATGCAAAACGATTCCACACAGTGTTCCCTATAAAAAGTAAAGTTGGTTTTGTTTGCAGAGTTAATTTCTTAATATAAAGAAATTGTGATATTTTTCAAAAGTTAAAGGAAATAAGTAAATCAAAAATTAGAGATTCAAAGGGTTTTTATAAGCAACATGAGTCTCTGATGAGCGTGACTATTCTTAATTTAAAAATACATGATAACTATCTTAGGTATCAAGACATATAAAATCGTATGTTGATTTTGCCTACTCGATGCAATAGAATTCCATATATGTAAATAACGAATTCTTGTGAAATTTAAGTATGTATATGACGAATTTTTTTCTAAATTCTTTCATACCTTAGACTTCTTTGTTTTCATGGCCGACTTGCATACTTTCCACGAGTTGACTTGAAATTTCTTAGAAAGGTGTGTTAAAAAAAAATAATGCGTGAAAGTATACAAAATGTTGAGTACTTAATATACATATAAATGTGCCTAAAACCAGTGGCAAGACTAAGGAAAAGTTACACAACAGAAAGAAATATGTAAAGTTAGTAAACTTTTTTTTTATTAATTTTTACAACTAAATAATTTTTAAAAAGGTATAAATAAAGAAGTCTGTAATATTTTGTTATAACTCTTTTACAACTTGCTTTAGAAGATCATTTATACCTCAAATGATCCAGTATTCTACCAATCAAATATACAAATAAAGTTTGTTCTATCTATATCGCTGATGATTTAAGTTCCCGAAACAAATTTTACTTTCCTTTACCAAATATGTTGGTATTTAAACTAAGTTCAGCCCAAAAATGATTAATTGCATCCTTAATCAATTTTATGGTAATCGGCTCATACTTGACCATAATTATTTTTAAATATAAATATACATAAGTATTGCGGAGAAATTTTGCGAAAATACTTTTATAATAACTACAATAGTTTGTCGTCGTAAAAATTTTGCGTAAGTAGGTTTAGCTAGAACCCTAGAACAAACAATTTAAGACTGATAGGGCCATATTTCCCCACAGGTTCCACACTCGCCCCTAATGTTTAATGTAAGGTAGTAAAAGTACGCAGTTGACCGACCATCTTTAGTTCTTTACTTGTTTTCTCACTTTGTGTTTCGATGACGAAAAGATACTTTGAAACTAAATTTGTTGCATTATAAAGGTTAAGATCCATGCAAACACAATGCAAGTTTTTCCACATACATACATACATACATACATACATACATACATACAAATTTGTGTCTACCTATCTATTAAAGAAGATATGGCTCTGTCTGTTCGCCTGTCTGTCTGTTTTTTTTTTAGCCGCCAATCTTTTCCGTTTACTGTCTACCGTTCGTTCATATTTTCTTGTAAAAGTTCATAAATCTCACATGTGTTATGGACAAGTCACTAGTCTGTAGCATAAGCAGTGGCCTGTGTAATAAATACAGAAAAGAGGAAAAACTTTATATTTAAAGACAACAACAAAGTTAAATTTTGCTTTTTGGGTTTTTCCTGACAAATTGTTTTAACAATATTGTTGCCAATTCTTTACGACCAAAAACGCCTAAATTTTAGGCAAATGATTGCCAAAAACGCCTAAACAAATGGGAAGCAAATGAAAATTTAAATGTCTTAAAATATTTTGCTAAAGTTGATGCCGCACAAACAAGTTTCAATTTCATAGTGGACAAATGCCTTCTGCTATAAAATTTGATCTGCAAACTTGCATTGGCTGTGTAATTAAAGTTTGCCAGAACAATTAAATTTTTTTCGTTTCTAATTCACATATTATTTTGGTAACGAAAAACACCTACACGAATTAAAGTTTAAACATATGTGGTAATAGTCAGGGTTTAAAAAACTGCAGTCGAAGCAAAAAACGACAATTTTTTGTATGTTTCTATGTAAATTTTATTATAGAAAATTCAAACGGTAGCCATTGAAGTATCAAAAATTTCAATATTGTAGTCGGCCCATATTTGAATACGTTTATGACGGTGAATGGAGAAATTAGTGATATTTCTTAAAAGTTTTGAATCTGAAGAAGTGTTATAATCAGAAATACTCCGATGTATGTGTTGTCCTCGTATTGGGCGGTTTGATTTTTTTAATTTGCCTTGTTTTTTTTATTTTTTGAGGAAAAAATATTCTTAGAATATATTATGTATATATGATGATATTTATATGAAAGTAAAATTGAATTGAAAGTAGAATTGATGTGTTAAAAGTATCTGATAGAATACATTCGATGATATAAAAATTTAACTTTTAAAAATTTAACTTGTTTTATTCAAAATTTTCAAGAAAAAATATGTATTAAAGTATGTAGTCTGAAATTCTACTTAACATAAAAATTTCTAAATAAAATAAAAAAAATGTGTAAATCTAGCCACTTAATTGACAACACAGGTAAAAAAGAAATTGCAATCTTTAATTCTTTCGATTTTCAATTATTGTTTGTTCTATTTAAATATTTTTGCGTCTGTTTTATTGTTTCGCCTTGAGCCTGATTTTCTAAAAATTTGTAATAGTATTAAAAATCTATTGTAGCCAATTTACCTGGTTTATTTTTGTACCAACATGAGTGGTATAATTGCACAAAAAAACCTGTGGTTGTGTAAAAGAAAGGCAGATTTCGGTGTTAAAAAAGTACAGTTTAATTTGCATTTATTTTTGTTTCTTTCCCTTTTAGTCCATTTCTTTAGTATAAAATAAACATTTTTAATTTTAAAACATTATATTGTCGACTTTCATTTGATATTAAAACCATTTGCTACACATGTTAAGTCAGACCAAAAAGTCATGCCACTTAATTTATCGTCGAATAAAAGAGAAAGTGTAAGTAGACTATTTAAGAGCAGTTGTGTCAGATAATGGGTATTTATACTTAAATTGGGAGATTTTTTTGAAAATAGGAATAAGCAACACTTGGCTTAGAAGTTGGAATATTATTTGGGGATATTTTTAACGTTTTGTGAATTTTTATATTAAACTGGGGGCCTATTCGAAAATGCATCACTGCGCTAAATCAGAAAAGCAAACTTATTTTAATGCAGATAAAAAATAATTTAAATTTATTTATTGTGTGACTATTATTTTTGTGGAGTATTTGACAGTTTTTTGGTCCACATCTACTTCACTGATATATATTTAAGCATTTTAAATCACTGATGCAGCACAGTGATGCATTTTCGAACAGGCCCTAGCTTTTACCCATGACATCGTTCACGTGAAAATTAGAGCAAGATCTTAAGAAAAGAGTTCATACTACAACAAATTTCCAGAAGTATTATATAGGTTTCTACATCTATACAAAACTTATTGAAAAGAACAAAATGAATTTTATTTTTTTTCTAAGTCAAATTCAAGGCGAATTTATTACAGGTGGTCTTAAAAGCCCTGCTGATAAGTTTTTTTTTAGTTTATCATCGTTGGATGTCAAAGTTTTGTTTTTTACATTGTACAATGATTTTACAAGAACAAATTGCTTGTGGTTTTTGTACGAGTTGTTCTTGTTGTAGTACCGAAATAACCTTTAATAAATTCGTCTTGCATCTATACTTATTTAATGTAAGACTATTTTCATAAAGAAAATTATAACAATTATGCATGTTCACCAACACATACATACATACATACATATGAGTTTTGAGCGCTCTAAGCTATTGAGAAACATTCAACTGTTTATATGAAAAGCAAGGGGGCCTAAATATGTATATTCCGGTCACTGGACCATTTATTCCATTTTTACATCATAAAAAGTATCCTCTATTTTTATTTGGGCCATCTGCTCTCTCTTTTCAAAAATTTTCAAAAAGACAAAAAGTACCAAAGGTAAAAGAGTACCAAAGAGAAACAGCTTTTCATTATTTTAGGCCCCCATAAAGTACACTGTATATTAATGCAGCCTATAAACTGTATGTTTTTCAAATGCATTGAAAAGAGAAAAATAGCAATTTAATCGCATCTTTAACCCCTTGAAAGTACCAATTTTATCCCTTAAAAAGAACTCTATAATTAAATCCTAACCATGTGCAATTCTACATACCAAATTAATCAAAAAGAGAAAAGTACAAAAGCACCAATTTTTTCCCCGTTTTCCCTTTTAAAAAGTTCATTATATTTATATCCGGGTCATATGCTGTCTACCAAATTTCAGCCAAATCGATTAAGCCGTTTTCGCGTGAATGAGCCACAATCTAACAAATATCTAAATATACAAACGTTCACATTAATAATATTGATTTTCAAGATTTATTTAAATTCTATTGTCTAGAAATTGCTGTTTCACTCATTTGATCCATCCGCAGCAATATTAGAGTATGTAGTTGATTTGGAATCTAATCCTTTCAATTTTGGAAACCAGTTTGATTTAACAGTTTATAAAAAATATTTACAGCATATGAAATGCTCAAATGCAATTCAATTTTCTAAAAATTTAAAAGGTATGTATGTATTTTTTATCGTGAGGATTTTTGGAATAATATTTTGCTTTCAAAAAACGTCTGGGAACCCTGTTAAAGAGTAAGGATGGCAACTGTACCATAAAGAGAGAGCCTTTTCTTTGTAATGGACTAAAATTTAAAAACGTGTAATTTGAAGCATTTACAATATGGAAAATTTTAAAATATTAAATTCAAACCAAAAAACACAAGGAAAACGTTTTAAATAGAAAATTCTTTCTCTTTTGTTTTGGGTTGGCTTTACTAATTTGAATGTCTGTGTATGTATGTACTTTGGTCCGGAATTATTGTGTTTTAATGCTTCCCACATTGTTTACCAACACATTCATTCTTAGATGGTACTTCATGTTTTTTTTTTTATTTATTTAAATAATTATTTTCACACAAACACACAGCCATTGTTTTATTTTTAAATATACTACATATTTTAAATACTATAAGATATAAAAAGTGTAGCCCAATTACAAAGGACAATACATACATACATATGTATATGTACATACAAATATTTTTAATGAATAATGGCGGTTCGATCTTTATTCAATTAAAATGCAATTATGTAATTATTAAAGGTATTTGTGGTCATTCATGTTCTCAATAACGCGTTATTACGCTTTAAAGTATGTACTTATAAGTACAATTTCTCTCAGTGCACTTGAATTAAATTCACCAGCTTTGCATGATCATTATCTCAGTGTCAGTGTTCATTAAAAAAAAGAATGCAGGAATAGGTGTTTATGCATTTATGCTGATGTTTGTTACCTTATAATATTGGTCCTAGACCCCACTTTAAGTAAATTGATTGTCAAAACATTTGAGAACAACGTACGAAAGTAAGTTTGAGACTTGTCAAACACATATTGTTAACTGGAAGTTAAAGTTATACATACATAGTTAGTTTTAACTGAACTTGGGGAAATTGGCAGTGAGTCTGATAGCCAATAACTGTTACTTTTTCAGTCCTGATTTTGTTTTTATTTTTTTTAGGAAAGAAGTTGTCATGTCATTGTTTTATACCCTTCGCCGAAGGTAAGAACGTATATATAACTTTGTCATTCCGGTTGTAAGTTCCACAATATTGATCATGCACCCCATAAAGTATGTATATTCTGAGTCCTTATGAAAAGCGAGTTCAAATCCAGTTGTCCAGTTGTATGTTAAAATGGTTTTTGCGAAGACCCCGAACAGGTTGCCATATATTATGTCAAATATACTCCGTTTGAAATTCAGCCAGATCGGTCCAAAAATGACGGAGATATGAGCAAAAAAGCACGACTGCCTCTAATTTTACCCAAAAATCCCTTTTTATTGTGGTCCAAAAGATAAGATCAAATCATCTTGGTTATCAATACACAACCTCTCTAAAAATGGGCGGGATTGGAAAACTGGGCGTGGTACTTCCCGAACAGAAAACATCAAAACTTGTATTAAACCTTAAACTTTAGGGCTACCATATGTCCGATAGACACGCCTAAAATATCAAAATATCGGAAATCTTTAGTAGAACATATTTTCTCGGAAAACTCGGTTTATATACAAAAAAATAATGACCAAAATATTATTTTTTTTTTAAATACCCATTTTCGGGAAGCATAGGTTTTCTCGAGTCCAAGTTTTATCTCCAAAGTAAATGGTAAATTTATTCCTAAAGCCGTCTGTACATAAAACTGTCAAATCGATTAAAAACAGCTGAGTTCTAAAAAAAATACTGAAATCTCAAAATTACTCTTTGTTTACCTTTCACAGAAGGTAAGAGGGTATGCATGGGTCCTTATGAAAAGCAAAGTTGATTTGTAGTTGTTTACATATACTACCATAATGCCAAATATGATTTTCGTTATCAATCTTCTTTATTATTTAATCTATTTAACGAAATAATTTTAACAAATAGAAACTGGGAATTTTTGTTTCTTTTTGCTACTTAAAAACTTGAAAAAAAAGATAAATCTTAGGTATGAAAACACTTTCTATACTAAAATAAAACAAACACGCATACATGGTGAATATAGGACCCTATTACGGTTCACAACTCAAATCAGTTGATTTGTAATTTTTATATTATGGTTAACAACTTTGCTATATTGCGGTGAACAAAAACATCAAACAAAAAATTACAACTCAATCCCACTAATTGTTTTAAGTACAATTCAACTGAGTTAGTTGTGAACCGTAAAACAGGCCATAATTCATTTTAATGACATTGAAACAACGTTTCTTCATGGTTCAGATGTCTAAGGGGTTTGTTAAGGCTAGAAACTGTGAGTCCCTTGGTTCTTATTTTGGTTTTTCAAAAAGAAACATTTTTAAAAAAATATTTACCAGTTTTCGCTTTTTAAATTTAATTTATAATGAAGTTTTCAGTATTGTAAATATGTATGTACATACAGTGCACTCGCGATAATATGAACTAATTAAAACAAAGCCAGTTCACTTTTGCAAGGTTGTTCATATTTGCGAAAGGCATCTAATGTTCTAAATTTTCTAAAATTTCAGATTTTTTTTTTTTTTATGTTCAAAGCTTATGTTTCATATATTAGGGTGTTTTTACTATCGCGAGTGCATTGTATGTAAAAATTATTTAGTTTTTGTCTAGTTGCTCTGTACTCCGCTCACACAATGGTGAAGGGTATATAAGATTCGGCACAGCCGAATATAGCACTCTTACTTGTAAACATGTTTCTGTTTTTAAATAATTTTATAACATCTATAAATTATTATCTTTATTTAATTGTTAACATCCTGTATGTTTTGTACTTTATGCTAATGTTGTAGTAGGTGGTGCATGAACCTTAAAATCTGATAAAAAAAAAAATAACAACCAAGCAAAAATAAAAAAAGAACTCTTTAATGACAACTGCCAAACAGAGTGTCATTCAATTCAGACCAAAATTTACAAAAACTAACTACCATGGCCAATAAATAGCAAATACATTTTTGTCCATCATTACTCATAGAAACATAAGTACATACATAAGTATATAAACATGTATATAAATATGTATGTATATATGTATACTACTCATTGTGACCAAACGATGCAAGTTCTCATTTAGCTATACAGTTCTGTTAATAAGTTTACACACCTGTTAACAACAAATTTAGATTAATATAAATACATAAATAAAATTTTACATACAATGTTTGTACACTACATATAATTATTATAAATAATTAGAGAAATTATTTATAAAGAATATTTTCATTTGTTATACATATGAAAATAAAAATTATTTTTAGTCAAAAAAAAAAACCATGCGGTTGTGTGACTTTTTTTCTGGCCCAAAATACCGTGAAATAATTATTGTGCAATAAAAATAAGAATATTATCAACTCTAAAAATTTGTAGGTCGGTTGGCGGTTAAAAACCATATTGTTCCCATCAATATGAAGGTTTATATGAAAATGATAATAAACAATTTGCGTTTAAGAATGTTTAGAAAAAAGCAATTTGAAAAAAGAAAATAAAACGTAAATTTTAAATGTAAATTACATTTATATACTACCTAATTGTTTTTATATTGTAATAAATAATACTTGTTTTACTTTTTTTGCGGCAAGATAAAAATTCAATTAGAGTGTCTAAATTAACATTAAAAATTTGAAAATGTTAAAAATTTCATATCTTATCTTGGTTCCATTTCAAGTTGAAATTGTCACTTGGAAAACTGCAACGCAAATTAATTTTTTCATAAAAATTTGCAACTAATTCTTATTAAACATTATTTGTCATTTTGTTTAAACTTTTTTTTTCGTTTTAACAATATATGTATGTGTGTATGTACATATTTACTAACTTGCTCGTTTATTTACTGACGTCATATTGTAGGAATTACATAACATTGCTTAATTTTATACTCACTATTGGGAAATTGGGTCTTGCACTTTAAGTCCGCATTAAATTTCACTTTGCAGTTTTCAGTGGGTTGCGAACTTGTTAATCCTACACACTCAGCACATCATCATTATCTGACATTTTCGTTACATTTTTTCTGTACGTTAACATTTTTGTCATTTATTGCAGAAAATTAAGACAGGCTGTAACAACTTTTTCATTTCTATACATTCACCACAATAGTGGAGAGGGTATCGTGCATTTGGGCTGATGTTTGTAACACCTAAAAATATTGGTCTTAGACCCACCTTTAAGCATACCGATTGACTAAGAATCCATTTCAGAGTTGGTCTAACGATGTCCGTCCGGCTGGCTGGCTTGCGCGCAAAGTACAGGTCAATATTTTGGAGATAATTTGATGAAATTTGGAACAAAGGCTCTAATTGGCACAAAGACCAAAATGGGGTGAATCGGTTCAAAATTTCATGTAGGCCCCATACAAGATTATTTTCGGAAAAGGGTGTTTGTGCCCTCTTTTAATGTGGGTATTAAGACTTAATTTGGTCCAAACTAATTTTATTGCAATCGAAATCATCTTACCAAATTGTATTGGTAAGATAGCTTTTTATGCCATAACTTCCTTATAAATACAAATTGGCGATAGTAACTTTTACGATAGCTTCTATGTCATGACAAAATGTTATGCTGGTGGATCAAGAATTAGCCGTAGGTTCCATATAAACCCCAATTCTAAAGTCTCTTAAAAGGCAAACCAATTTAATATAGATGAAGATAACTAGAAAATATTCGGCACAAAGAACTTTAATATGAATCTTAAACTTAAATACATAATTTTGTTCTAGCAAGTCCATGATTGTCTATGGGCGCCAAATAGGTACACTTGCAAAAATTTGTTTTTATATACTGTGTTGTAGGGTCTCATATGGTCGGGCTTGACCGACTATACTTCCTGGTAACTTATAAAAAATCCTTTGCAAAAACCGCCAAGAAATTATAAATTACTGAGAACGTTGCTAGATGAAACTTTCTAAGTTTTTCTTAAAACTTGCTTGAATCCAAACAAAATTCACATAATTTCGAACTGCACAAGGTCTTTCCGCACGCGGATAGCGCTTTGTTGCCGAGCATAAACTGAATTTTGACATAATTTCAGTGTCAGGCTAATGGAATTTAACAGTTTTTTTTAAGTTAATTCTGAATAAAAAACGTAAACAAAACATTTGTTATGGCGCACTCAGAGAAAATGCAACTAGATGATGAGGACAACTTTCATGCCCTTGATATCGAGCTCCTGCGGTACTTGTGATCTATTACCGTTGTGGTTGGTGTAGTTTTAACCGTTGTGAATCAAAATAAGAAAGTTTGACAGAGGGAATGCACAATACAGACTGTCAAGCTTTTGTAAGCGCTATTACGGTTTTTATAAAACTAACTAATTAAAAGAAACCTAGATTGATTTACAAATCACACTACGCCACAAAAAAATTAACCTCAAAAATAAGATGTTTTCTAAGTTAAAGATTTTTGCGAATATCTCGAAAGCGCTTCATGAGAAAATTAAATCAGTACCATATTCGTGTTTATCTGCCCCGATTTATCTTAGAAAACATCTTATTTTTAAGGTTATGGCAAAAAGATTCAACTTTGTGAACCAGTGCCATTGAATCGTGAGTATTTACTCGTATTTCTTACCCAATTTTTATTCTTTTATGTTTTTTTTTAATTTTTAATTAAAAGTTGCAAATTTATTCACTCATTCAATTTAAACGGTATTTTGTGTGTCACATTTACGTTTACTTTGCGCATAATATGGGCCAGATCGGGCATTTATTTCAATTTTTCCTTATAAAAAAAGATCCCAATAGAATAGAATTTCCAGCACTACACTGGATAATTGGATTAGCTTAGGCTACAGAATTCAGCTAAAAAACTTGCTATATTAAAAATTAAATTCCTACAGAAAATAAACAAAATAAATTTCCCTGGTATACAAAATGTATTCCATGTTAAAAACTGTCAAAATAAATAAATGTCGAAATTTTGATTATTTTTATGCTCCGAAATGAAGCTGTTCAATTACTCTGATATCGAACAATTGAATCACTGATATCAAAAAGGGCTCAGGTAGAAAAATACAAAGTGTTCAGGAGACACAAAAAACTGAATGTATCTTAAACAATTTGACTTTTTGGACCAGAGTTTTTTCCTAAAATGTTAAACCTCTGTTTTTGTTATATCAAAAACAAAAAAATTATTTCAAGTAATATTTGAAGGAGAAAATATTCATTACAGTGTCCGGAGATGAGCCCTTTTCGAATTGTATCTTTAGTATATGTAACTTATTGTTGAAACACTCAAATATTCAAATAATCTATAACGTTTAAGCATAAAAATTCACAAAAAAAATTTGCGCCAGTAAAAGCAATAATCAAAAATAAAATCAGTTTTAAATAATTAAACGTTTAATTGATATTATTAATTTGTTTCCTGGTGCAAATTAATATAGTCAATTAAACGTTTAATACACTTGATTAAAAGTTTAATTCACTTGATTAAACGTTTAATTCACTTGATTAAATGTTTAATTAAAACTGATTTTATTTTTGATTAATGCTTTTACTGGCGCAACATTTTTTTCTGTGTTAAAAGATAAAGATTCAGCCCTTTGAAGATTCATTTGAGAACTCCAAAATTTTTTTAAAGTAAACAATATTTTAAATGAAAGCTTTTTATTATAAAGGAACAATAAGGACATTTCGGTACATGTTATATGTTTACTAACCGCCGTATTTATAACGAAAAGTTGGCATGAACTTAGCACACAGTTTATCTATAATACAATTACCAAACCCTGGCTAACGATTTGCTAAACTCTTGTTAACCAGCTGCCAACCGTTTGATTTCATTTTTAAAAGCCACCTGTTTTTTACCGCTATGGAGGGGTAAAGGGCTTTTATTCTCACAGTATATCGGTCTATATACCTATACGTACCTCCAATACCCGCAGTTTATTCATTTTTTTAAAATCGTTCAAAGAATATAAATTAAATTTTCACTTTCTAAATAATCCCTCCAAAACTTTCGAATGTTATTATTTTAGTTTTAATTTTGAAATGCTACAATTAAATAACAAACACTAGTATAAACTAAATTGTTTAATAATGATAAAAAAGGCGCATTTTATACCGGCGAAGGCATTCGCATTTGTTTTAGAATATTAAATAGGTTTTTTAATTAAACAGAAAATAATTAAAATTTCAGAATGTGTATTTCAGTTCGTGGAATTTAATTCTAGCGTCATGTTTAGAATGTTTTAATTAAAAGTGTTGCCAACAATGTCAAGGCTAAAAAAAAAAATAAACGGTAAAAAAATCAAAAAATAATGGACATCTTGTCTATTTAATTGCTGCAAATTTTGAACTATACAAAATTACGTCGTGTCACATTGAGGGTTGCCAGTAGGGTTTTTTCCCGGGATTTTTAAATTTTTTTATTTTCCGTTTTCCCGGGATTTTTGTTGCGGGATCCCGGGAAATAAAAGTTCCTTATAGTTTCAGAAAAAAGCTATTTATACTTTGAAATTTTGAAGAAGTGAGTACGTTTGTAAATCAATGTCTACTGACGCAATAAATCTACCAAAAGCAGAATGTACCAACAGTTGATAATTAATAAATTTAGTGAAGTGAAGAGTTAAGTAAAGCACATAAATTCATAATAAGATACAGTCAGTAAATTTAAATTGTCCATGGACATGTCTTAAAAAGAGGAGATATCCAAAAATATCGCTCCTTTATTGCAGCAAAGTCATACCTACAAAAAAAAAACGAGCTTGGCATAATGCGATTAACGTTTTCATGCACCGATTTAAAGATATATTTTGCTATAACTTCGGTTCAGTTTGAGATAAAATACCGATTTTTTGTTACGAGAAAGTATGAAGCAACACTTTGCTTAATTAAATTAAAATTAAAAAAAATTTTTGAGATATGACGATATGTTTATAAGGTGATAAACATAAATTTGTTTCATTTTGTGACGGCATATATAACCTGGAAGTACTGGGAAACCGAAATAAAAAAAACTATGGAAACTCGTGTAAGATACTACAACATACAATTTTAAAAACACATTGTCCTAAAGATTACAGGTGGATCTTGTAAGAAGAAGTCCGTTTGATGCTATTTTTTGCATCAACCTCGACATACATGTGACTGATATAGACGTTGTTTATAAAAAAGAAAAATTACTTTGGATTCTGAATTAGAAATAAGCAACAACTTTAAACTTTTGCACTTTAAACTATTTGTCCAATCTCGGTAAAAAAGTGAACGAAATTTTTCGGAAACATGGTAATAAGTAAATAAAATAAGAAATATACTCTTTGCCGACTTTCTAAACACATTGAGTGTGTCTTAATGTAATTCCCTAAGCTGTAAAAAATGTTAATATATTTATTTAAAATATTTTATCTATTTTATGAATTTACTTTTTGATTTCATAACTTGAGTACCACAATTTTTGTTTGTTTTTATAATTGTTTTATGAATTAAATTGTTATGTTTATGTTATCTTTTTATCTTGTATCTAGAGCATAATGATACGAAATTTACATATAAAAGCGTAAGGTAATAATAATTCAAGTTCCTCTTTCAACCTTTAGTATATTTTTGTAGTATTAAGGCATTTCTTTTTCTTACTTTGTAAACAAGTTCCCTTACGCTTTTTTTAAAAAAAGTTTTTTTCATTAATTTAAAACAAATTTACTTTGTATTATTTACATGGAGCGGGATCCCGGGATCCCGGGAAGTTTAAAAAAATTTCCCGTTTTCCCGGAAATCGAAAACCTCCGGGAAAAAAACTCTAGTTGCCAGCGTAAATTTGGTTATTAAAGGTTAGCAAAAGGTACACAGTATCAAAATAAAGTACAATTTTTTTTTATTGCTATATTTGAAAACGTATTTTTTATTACGTTCTGCAAGATTTCTCAAATAAATATCATTGCTTTTAAAGTCTAAATTAAACTTAAAGTAAAAAATTAGCTTATTTTCTTTTATCAGTTTCAAAGAAGTTTTGTTTCTTTTGTCTGGCCATTGTTAGGTGTATAGGGTTTAAGAAAGAGTCGCCAATCAACATAACAAATCAACATTTTAATATTTTATCCCGTTAATTTTGCCCTGACTACAATAAACTGATTCTATTTTAATTCTATTTTCGCGTTTTTAACGTACAATACTTTTGCAAAACTTTATTATAAAGTACGGATGACAACCCTATTCACGTCATGCAATTGCCAATTGTTGCAATGCCCATCATAAATGTTTGACAACGACATGTGAATACACTGTCAAATAAATTGAAATTATATCTGTATGCACATACATGATTTTGTACTCATGAACAAAAAAAAAACAACTTATGCGATACAGGAATTTTTTTAAAGCTTTATTAAATATATACACGCAAAGAAAAAACATGGTTGTGGTAAACATATTCTAAGAGCAACATATTATGATAAGATTCATGATTGTAGTCACCATATTACGATTGTTATTAAATCATATTATGACCAAATATGTTCGTAATATTACATCATAATATTTTTCTCTTAATCATATTGTTATCCTGTTAATCATAAAACGTTAAGAAGTTATAATATTACTGTCATGGTAATCATAATAAGATTAGAAGTAATCATATTACTGTCATGGCAATCATAATAAGTTTAGAAGTAATCATATTATTGTCATGGCAATCATAATTAGTTTAGAAGTAATCATATTATTGTCATGGCAATCATAATAAGTTTAGAAGTAATCATATTATTGTCATGACAATCATAATAAGTTTAGAAGTAATCATATTATTGTCATGGCAATCATAATAAGTTTAGAAGTAATCATATTATTGTCATGGCAATCATAATAAGTTTAGAAGTAATCATATTATGATGCAAAGTGATATGAACTGTTATACATAAATTTTTTACATCATAATATGATACAACTTTAAACATAATATTTTTATTGGGAAAAAATACTTATGATAAAATAAAAAACATAATATAGTTACTGTAATCTTTTTGTCGTAGGTCGCAATTATTTATAAATTATTTTATGGAGTTTTCATTATTTTTCTCTTAAAATAACACAAAACTTACCAGTAATTGTTAATATTTTGCACCAATATTTCACAAATTTTTCCACCACTTTAAGATTATTAAAATTTTTAAGCAAAGATATTTTAGTTTGTGACTCTACAACCCATTTTTAGTGTTTTTTTTTTATTTTTTTTTAATTTCTTGTTTATTTTAATGGTTATTTTGTTATTTCTTTTTTAATATTTTTCTTTATTTTTTTTTAATTTCTTGTTTATTTTAATGGTAATTTTTTTTATTATTTAGCCACTCACTAACAAATAATTCGATATGTTTATGTAAAACACGACACAACTGATACAAAATTATTTTACAAATGGCGATACCAAAATATTTTTAGAGTAACGATATTTTGATTGCATCTTAAACTTATTATGATAAATGTATATAAAGTAATCAAGTTATGGCTATTAAATATCATATTATGGCTGTGAGTAATATAATATGTTTTGAAAGTTATCATAATTTAGTTGTTAGAAAAATAATTATTTTTCGGTCAACAATACTCAAATTTATAATTGCGATAAACATTAATATGATTACAGTAACTATAATATTGCTGATATTTAATAAAAATAACAATTATTTGTTTACAACAACAATATATTGTTACAATAAACACAGAGTGGTTGCCGTAACCATGCCCAACCATATTTTTTCTCTGCGTGTATATGTATATTTAAATGAACTCTACTGCAGTAGAAGTAATCAATGCAACATTATTAAAATCATCGAATTCTGTTTTCCTGTGTTCGTCGCAATTGTAGCTATAGACTAGGAGAAAAAAATTGCTTAAAATATCGATATATTTTTATTTTTTATAGCTTTTTTTTCACTGTTTTTTTCGGCGCGTATATATATTGCTTCCACTTGGAAGCTTTGCATAAAAATCTCTTTCCCCCGCATAAGCCTTTCAAAAATAAAGTGTGGCAATACATAGATGGCTCTGCATTTACATAAAGCACTCTATTAAATATCGTTAACATAAACAATAAAAATATTGAAATCATTTCCGAAATTGCTTGTAGTCTCCTTTAGGGTTTTGATAACGAAAATAAATTTTGCATTACTAACTTAAATGTAAACACTAGTTTTTAAACAGATCTCATGTATTTCTATAAAATTTGAATATTTTCACTGTTATCATTCCCTGGATATACATATACACTTAAAGAAAATCAGTCCATCCGTACTCAAATCAATCCGAAGCGGTTTAATAGTACGGTGAGTACGAAGTTTCTTGCATCAAGTACGGAAAGATTAAATTAAGAACGAATTTTCAATCGCGAAATACTTAACTTATTCATATTCAATCCCGAATGGAACTGGAAATAATCCGAAAATGTATGCGTTGAATCAAGAATTATAAAGTTAATTTAATCCCGAATTCGTACTTGAAATATACCAAAAGTGGAATTAGAAGGAGAATTTTATTATGATAAATTTACTTGACCGTTCTACACACAAAAAGCAAATCGTCGGCTTATTATGCAAACTTGCTAAATTCACTTATTAAGTCTGTGTTCACACGGCTCATGTTTAATGACATGATTGCTACTTTATAGGCGAAAGGGACGAGGGGAAAAGAAACGAGTACACAGATGCATGTACTGTCAGTACGCTTTGCTTTTTCATTCGTTGTTTAATTTGGTTTTTGTTTTCAATATCAAAAAAGCTCACATGCATACGCACGACTATACAAAATAAAAAACATGTCGTCAACATGACACGAATCATTTGAACGCCAATTCATGTTCAAAGAAGAAATAGGAAGAATCATGTCAATAAAACATGAGCCGTATAAACGCAGACTTAAGTTAATTGAAATGTTGATGCCGTGTGGTAGAGAAAGGTAAGCCTCATCGACCAGCATGTAGGTTTTTCTTCAATTTGAGTCTTTAGGTGTGTAAAACCAACTATATTTTTGGTTTTCCTCTCAAGCAGCAAATAGGAAAAATAAAGTGTTTTGTCTCTCCTGTAAAATGAGCTATTCCTATGCACATTTCACTGGTTGCTTAGGCCAGATCATAAGGAAACTTCATCCAAAAAGATTTTAGAAAAATTAAAGATATTAAACCAAATAAAACTGTTTTATATTTTATAACGTATAAGAATTATAGCAACAGTTCTACTTGTAATAATATCAAAGTTTAAACAAAACACATCAACAATAAACAGTGGGTTTATCTCTTCTTACATTCCCCACTACATTAATTGTAGTTGTAAGGTTAAGAAAAAACAAAATAAAAACAAAAACCACTTGCTTTATTGTTTGAAAGTAATCCTATTTTACATAAATACGTTTTAGTGTTATTTGTAATTAAATTTTTGAGTACGACTCGTACTTTAGTAAGTATAAAAAACTTTATTTATCCCGAGTGTTTTTCTTTCTGTGTAAAAATCTACAAATATTGTCATTATATTGGAGATGCCACGCCTACTTGATATGCCCAGATTTTATATTAATATATAATTTTTTGAAGCGAAAGGACAAGTTGGCAATACTGTTGATTAAAATTTTAGTACTTTTTTGCATATCCCAGTGGTAATGCTACTGTTACTCCACTTTATTTTCATTTAAATAATTTTTATTATTATTCACACGTCATTTATATTCATCATCACTACAAATCGAATATAATGGCATAATGAAAAAAGGTATTTTTCGATTTTAGGCTTGAGGGTTAGAAAAGTTTAAAAATGTTGATATTTACATAAACACGTTAAATGCACTTTCTATAAGTCCTATTGATTTTCTCAAAAAAAAAAACACAACAATAATGTGCTTTTATTTTTCTCTAATAGTTAACATATGAATATTTCTATGCCCCTGAGGACGATGATTTGTTTATCAATGAATAAAAATAAAAACAAAATACTCGAAAAAAATCGTAAATACAAAATAACAAAATCAAATAAAAAACAAAATATGCACATAAGAGTGAAAACAAAAAAGAACAGCTTAAAAAAATGTAAAAAAAAATGTTACAGTGACACACATTTGAATAGAAAGAAAAAGAGGAAACAGTAGCAGCAAATATTACCCGTCATTATCTTTGACGTAATCAACAGTGGTTCTCCAATTCCTTTTTAAAAGTTTATAACACTTTTTACAAATTATGTTACCCATTGTGTGCATATGTATAATATATTTCTTCTAGTTCAAGAGCGAACGAGTGTAAAAGGTTTAAAAAAAGTGGTTTCTATTTATGGTTTTTAATTTTCTGTAAAATTTGATAAATGAAATTTTTGATATGTAAATATTAAAATTATACAACTTTGGACTACTTATAAATGCATTAATCTTCCAAACAACACTGAAGAATAAAAAAAATCTAAAAACTTATCGTTTTAAATTCATTTTTATATGTTGTAAACTTATAATAATCCACTCATTTATAAAAAATATTTTTGATTTATAAAAGGTTTATCAAACAAATTTCTAGAGAAAATTCATTTTATAGATTTACTTTTGGATTTGTATTGATATAATCTGCCCATTTTTTTTTAAAAATATGCAAGGAAAAAATATCCAAGTATGTACTTATAATGTTACATAGATTTTGATAAACTTTATATGTCCTCATTTACCATGCGTGGTAATCGTGATTACCCGTTTAACAAAGAAAAGGAAGTTAAAGCTTAGGATTTTCTAAAAAAAAAAATTTTAATGTTTGCTCAAAAATGTTGACTCATTTAGTGACGGGTGTTTTATTATCAAATTTTGTACATTTGTTTAAATAATTAATATACACATTAGGGTGGCCGTTAAAATTAAAAGTTGATTTTTTTTATCGGTCATGTTCTGACAATCGCACGATTTGAAATCGCAAAACGCCAGATTTAGTTTATGGTGTTCTGAATCTCATGCGTTTAGCTTGCGATCTGGCATAGTTTCTTACAAATAATCTAGCTCCTTTCAGCATACTTTTGCAATTTATTTTGATAGACCTTCTGAAATATTCTGTACACATTCGCTACTCTTATTTTAAAAAAGGATGAAAGGAAGTTGTTCAGTTTTATTTTTAATTTTTTAGTGACCCTCCTTACTCCCTTCTTTGGGATGGGAACGAAGTTGTTATTAAAGAGAGTGTGGAAGAGCTTGCTCCCAATGATAACCTTTGTAAAAAATAAATTATGGAATGCGAAGAGGAGGGCTTGGGACTGCTAATAAGGACTAGAGGTCTGCTTTGAATAACTCACTTGTTTGCCTTTACTCAAAGTGCACAACATTATTCAATTATAAAACATTCAAAAAGATAAGAAGAGAGTAAACCATATACAAAAATAAGAATGAATGAATTGAATAAAAAACTTGTTTACTGTAAATGAATATGAGAGGCATTCATAAATAACAAAACATTGGAATGACTTGTAAGAGAGAGCAATTTTACAAAAAATATTCAAATAATTTTTGAATTATTGAATGTGCATACATTTATTTGAATACCTTGCCATACCCAGCGGTAAAACTTAGAAGACCTTCTTACTTCAGGCCTTTTTGAAGGCCTGATTAAAAATTTTTTTGATTTAATTACTATTCTAATGTAACTGCTAAAGAATGCCTCATAGAAGGCCTTGGCTCTTTGGTATAAAAGATAAGATACACCTTCCACACTCGCTTCTATGAGAAGCGATAAAAGAAGGAGTAACATTTTTTGTTTTGTTTTTTTGCACACGCAAAAGCAAAACAGTTCAGATTCCTTTACAAAAACAAAGTAACATACATAATAAAATAACTTCCAAATGAAAACAATAACGTAAATCTTTTTAGTTGATGTAAAAAAGAGAAAGAGTAAAATTTTTTGTTCTGTTTTTTCGCCAAAGCAAAAGCGAAAGAATTCAGATCCCGTTATAAAAATAAAAATACATACATATTAAAATACCAAGTGAAAACAATAATGTAAATCTTTTTAGTTGTGTTTTGTTCACTGAAGAAGAAGGTTCTGTGTAGGGATGGACACTGTAAAAAAACATCGATGTTTTTTTCGATGCGATGCGAATGAAAATGGTCAGCCAATTTCCATTAGATCCGATGTACTTTTTACAAGGATGGTCCGAAAGGCCTTTTAAGAGCCATTAATTAAAAGGCCTTTTAACATACCTTACTTAAAAACCCTTTAAGATAACCTTTATTCTAAAGCCTTTTAACAGTCCTTCTCAGGAAAGCCTTCTAAGAGCCATATATTTGAATGCCTTTAAGAAGCTCTGGCGAAAGAAAGGAAAGCGGAAGGCCTTCTCCGCAATGACAACGCGTGTAAAAAAGATATGAGTATGGAATGGAGCAAGAAGGCCTTGTACATCCAAAAGAAGGGGTACAGAGGCCTTCTAGAAGGCCTTCGTACTCCTTCTTTTTCCCGCTGGGTAGTTAAGCTTACACATACATACATAATGTGTAGGTACACATATTTAACATTCAAATTATATTTGAATAATTTACTCATTTGACTTGAGTTGACTGAATAGAATGAGTTTTTGTTGTTTTGTCTCTGGTTATTTTTTCATTTGTTTCGTTATCATTGGGTGATCGACACATTGTAATTAAAAAACAAATGAGTGTGTTGAAATTGCTTTTTATTTATTCTTGCAGACCTCTAATAAGGACTTCATAATAGAGCCATTATAGATTTTTTACTCATTCTTGTTAAATAATTTAATAATACAAATGCTCTGAAACGTTTATTCTGAACGTTTATGTTCTGAAAATCACAAGATTTCAAATAACTTGTGATTTAAGTTTGTTTTGTAAACTACAAAAACTTGGTTTAAAATTGTGAAAATAATAAGCAAGTCATTTTAAATCAGCGGCCACTTAGCTGAAAAGTTAAAATCACAGTTATGAAAAAAGTTTTTTGTACAGAACATCTTGTAATTTCAAATCACTTTTACAAAAATTGATTTACACAACATGCCATTCCGTATGTAATTTCAAAAAAATATAGAATTTTAGCCTTAAAAAGTGATGTGTCCATATGTATATTTTGGGTTCTTATGTGAAGCGGTAGTAGTTTAACGAGGTCCCTCTTTTCCTGTGTGGGTTGAATGGGTTTTCCGAAGACCCTAGATATGATGGGAGCTAGGTTGTCATAATTTTAGATTACATATACATAGTCTGGAAAAGAAAAGTAAAAGACTGCGTCTAGTTTTTACCCGTAAATATCTAAATTAGTAGTAGAATACTAGTACAGCGAACTATAGAAATATGAGTTAGAAGGGCAAAATTTAACCCCGATTTTTTAAAACGTAACGAGTACATATAGCCAACCCGGTCCATGAAATTTAGCTAAAATATTATATAATTTAGCCTAGCGCCCAAACAAATGTGCTCGCGGAATAAGGGGGTTGGCACGATAGTGACCAAAAACAAAGAATTATTATTAATAAAATTTCCTTATGACGTGCTAAAATCCCAATTTTTTTTATAAATACACAGAAATTTATTGTTGATGGAAAGCGGTTAAAATTTAGCTAAATATTTTTTCCAAGAAAAAAGGATTTTTTTGTATTGAAAATAAGCTTTTTAGGTTCATTTTTGATTTAGTCTCTAAACAAATTTTCTAGCGGATTAAGTGTTTGCAGATAAATACGGTAACAAACTAGAATGTTTATTTTAAGGTCGAATATTCTCGTTAAATACTTATTTGGTTTTTTTCATATCGCCCCGATAAATCAAATTTCAGGAGTTCGTTTAATATTCGCCATATTTCGTAAACGATTAGATGGAAAGTGTTTTTTCATATGCTCATGTATAGGGATACCGGAAATATGCTCCAAAAATGTTTTATGCGCATTAAATATGCAGTAAAAACTTGAAAAGATGTCTAAACTTAAAAGAAAATTTGGTTTATAAAAAAAAAAAACAAATAGGAAAGTTATAAGATCTTCTTCCACAAGCAGTGTTAAAATAAAGGTTATTTAAATTTTAAGGAATGATGTTGATTTTGAATAAAACAAAATTACTTTGCAAATTATTGTCATTCCTTTTTATTATGATAATATTCGTATTGTTCAATTAAGTATGGAAAAAAATATCGGCCAAATGGCCGCCGCGACCTCGACGGTACGCCTCCATCCGATGGTCCAAATTTTCGATGACACTGAGGCATAATTGAGGTTCTTTGTTGTTAATGTGCCGAATTTACTCATCCTTTAGCTCTTGAATTGTTGCTGGCTTATCAACGTACACCTTTTCATTCAAATAACCCCAAAGAAACAAGTCCAACGGTGTCAAATCAGATGACCTTAGCGGCCAATTGACATCGCCACCACGTAAGATAACACTGCCATTGAATTGATCGCGCAAAAGAACTTTGTTAGCTGTGTGGCAAGTGCACCGTCCTGTTGAAACCACATATCGTCCACATCCATTTCTTCCAATTCGGGCCATAAAAAGTTCGTTATCGTCGTACGAAAGCGAACACCATCCACAGTAACTGTCTGACCGGCCTAATTTTTGGAAAAATACGGCCCGATGATGCCGCCGCCCCATAAACAGCAAAAAAAGCAATCAATCTTTAAGGGTTCATTGGTTTTTCGACAATCACTCTTGGATAATCATTCGCCCAAATGCGGCAGATCTGCATATTGACGAATTCACTGAGGCGAAAATGTGCCTCATCACTGAAGATGCTTTTCTTCGAAAATGTATCATCCACTGTTGCCATTTCTTGCCACCATTCTGAGCATTGACGACGTTTGGAATGGTCAAGAGGCTTAAGTTATTGACTCAATTGCACCTTGTAAGCGTGTAAATGCAAGTCTTTATGCATATTGTTCAACAACGACGAGTGTGAGAGGTGCAATTGTTGGGCACGACGACGAGTTGAGGTGGACGGCTCTTCAGCCACACTATCGCGAGCATGCACTGGTGTTTAAACATCTCCTACAGACCCGGTTTGCTCAATTTTTTTAAAGATTTTTCCGATTGTACGAACTTTTTGACGATTAAATTGACCGAAAAAATCACGAAGTGCACGATATGCGTTTTTCATAATAAGCATGAATAACTTTAACGGGTTGCTCGATTGTGTATCTTTCCATGGTTCAAATTGAGTTAGTCTGACATTGAGAAATGTCAAATGAAATGCAGAAAAAAACTTGAGGTTTAGGTGTGGTTCACATTCAACATCGGCCCTTAAGTTAAAGGCTGTAGTCAAGCATTTAAAAATAATTTTAAAAAAAATCCAAATTGTAAATTCCTTTTAAACGACGTAATCTTTTACACCTTCTTTTCGAAATAATTTTTAATTAATTATAGAAAATGATTAATTTAAATCAAGTGTAACATTATCTAATAGTATTTGGCTACAATGATCATCATTCACTTGAAATGTTTTTTATATACACGAATTGTTCGTAAATTTTTAAAATAAATAAAGAAAACCTTCACCTAGTGAGTTGGCGACAGACGCCGGCATTGTCTTAAAAATAAATAGATTTTTGGCTAAATTAAAAAAAAAAAAAAGGAAGAAATTCTAATCGGTAAGCCCGACCATTCGATACACTACACCACAGCATATAAGAACAAATTTTTGCAAGGGTATCCGAATATTATTTAGATATCTTCATCTTTATGAAATTTGTTTGCCTCTATACATCACCAAACATATACACCATCTTTAAATGCATAAAATTGGGCGTTTAAACTACCAACGCAGACCATATGAATTTGATAAGATTTATCGTAGTGCTGCCACATGTTATTTTTTAACAACATATAATACATGGGACACTAATTTATAGTTGTTGAGTTTAAACTACATATTAATTCAAGTTTAGTTCAACTAAACCAGCGTGGAAACCATCAGTGTTTTATTAGCCATAAGTGATTTTAGAAAGGGGGTTTATATGGTACCTATGGTTACTTTAGGACCCTCCAGCACAACATTTTGTCATGATATAGAAGCTATCGTAAAAGTAATTATCGCCAATGTTTATGTTAATATCAACATTTATAAGCAAGTAATGGCATTAAATTCTATTTTCGGAGGTAGTATTTGTATTGCAATGGTCAAATACGGACCGACCGACTTCAATAAAATGTTGTAAGATGTTTTCGATTGCAATAAAATAAGTTTGGGCCACATTAAATCTAAATACCAACATAAAAATATGGTTTATGGGCATAAAGACCCCATTCCGGAAAGAAGCTTGTACAGGGAATGTGTGAAATTAAGGACCAATTCGGCTCATTTTCAAAAGGCCAGTATACTTAAAGGTGGGTCTAGGAACAATATTGCGTTACAAACATCAGCACAAAGGCATAATATGCTCTCCACTATTGTGGTGTTGGTATAATTGAATAATTTATTTACAAAAGGGCTGAGGAAAAATTTTTTGGAAATTGAGTTGTTTGCTGTTTTTGCAGATACACAAAACGATCGATAAACTGCGAGAATGAAAGGTTATATACCCCTTTCATAGCGTAGAAGGAAGCCGTTGCTGTTTAAAATGAATTTCGAAAAGGGCTCATCTCTATATTTATTTAGAATATTTAATATGTGTGCTTTAGTTAGCAATTGAAAAAAAAACTTGCATTCAAAATGTTTACAGTGACAGGTATGTTTTCAAAATGTGATCAATTTGTTATAAAAAACTATTTTTGAATTTGCCATTATTAAAAAAAAATTTAAATAATGAAAACCGTTTCAGGAAAAAAATAAAAATAATAAAAAAATGTTTGTTTGTCTTCATTTTGAAAATGTGTGAATGCAGCTGCTCGGAGGATTCATTATCCAGATTGCCGATTTCCAAAATGCCCACCAGAGATGTTTTCACAGGAACAAGAAGAATTCTTATTCATATGTTTATCTTGGTGAAATATTTTCGTTTTTGTTCTTTGAATGCATGTAATGTAATGTAATCTTAATAAACAGAAAAAAATTTACCGAAACGTGCTTATTGTTCCTTTGTAATAAAAAGTTTTCGTTTAAAATATTTTAATAAAATGTTGTAGTTCTCAAATGAATCTTCAAAGGGTTGAATCTGTATCTTATAATACAAAATATATGTTTAAACGCTATAGATTATTTGAATATTTGTGTGCTTGAATAAATAACATACACTAAAGATACCCATTTTGCCACTAAAACCAAAAAAATTCAAAAATAATTTTCGAAAAGGGATCATCTCCGGAAACTGTAGTTACCATTTTCTTCTTCAAATATTACCTGAAATAATTTTTTATTTTTACTATTATAACCAGAGAAATAAGAAATATGCTCTAAAAACGCGTTTTATGCGCATTAAATATGCCGTAAAAACTAGAAAATATGCTCTGAAAAATTTTAAAAATATGCCGTAAAAAATAAAAAATTGCTCATTTGATGATAAAATATTCAACAATTTAACAAAAAAAATTTAAAAAAAATAACCTAAAAATATTATCGCTGTTTAATGTTGACATTTAAAAGGAAGCTTAACTATTTAAGGATGGGAGCTTTGGACAAATATGAACCGATTTGAAATGAAATTAATTTGCAGTAAAATATTTTTGGTGCGAATTGAATCTAAATGCCAACGTAATTAGATGGTTTACGGACACAAAGTGTCAAATTTGGAAAGAAGTTTTTATGGGAAATATGTGAAACTATAGACCGATTCCCACCATTTACACAGAATTGGAACTTGTATTTTTCGCACAAGGTTAACATGGGTAGACAACCAGCCAGACGGACGGATGGATATTGTAAGATCACTTTAAAAAGTGATTTTAAGTCGATCGTATACGAAAAGATTGGTCTTCAACCAGCCAGACGGACGGATGGACATCGTTAGATCACTTTAAAAAGGTGATTTTAAGTCGATCGGTATACGAAAAGATTGGTCTTAATTTCTATGTATTACTTACATCGCTTAACATTTATCCTTAATGGCAACCGGCTTTGTCTTACAATTTGAGACTAAAAATTAAATGTAGATTACGAAATTTAAGAAACGGAATTTCGAAAAAAATATTTTTTGTTTTTATTTGGGCATCTAAAAAAATGATCAAGTCTCAAAACATGCCTTAAAAAAGCAAAATATATGCTTTAAACTAAAAAAATTATGCAAAAATGCTCGGTAAACTAAATTATGTACAAAAATGCTGCAAACGGTAAAATATGCAAAAATATGCACTAACAAATCGATGCCAAAATTCATAAAAGGCTCTAAAACGTGATCGAACAAGGAAAAACATGAAATTTAATTTTAGGAAAAAACTCTGGCCCAAAAAGTCAAATGGTTTAAGAGATATTCATGTTTTTGTGTCTCCTGAACACTTTGTATTTTTGTACCTGAGCCCTTTTTGAAATAAATTAATGAATTATAATCGGTAAAGCGCATACACCATGGTATTTCGTTTCAATCTCTCGCGAATATTGTAGGCATCTAAAAAAACTAAGCATGTATCAAAATATGTTGCAAAAAGGTTAAATCAAATACTTAAAAAGGCTCATTTAACTAAGTTATGCAAAAAAAAAATAAAAATATTGCAAAGTGTTCTAACAAATCGGTGCTAGAATTCATAAAAAAACTTTAAGCATCGGGTCATGGGGTCTTATATAATGATTTTTTGTTTTTACACTTGGAATGACAAACTTAATAGATGCACCGTTATTCACCGGTAATGGTGATGTAGGGTATAAAAACTACGTACATTTGTATGTAGATTTAGCAAACATGCGCAAATAACCCGGTCGTTTAACAAAGAAAAGGAAGTTATAGCCTTGGATTTCATAAAAATATTATTTAATATTGGCGCAAAAATGTTGATTCATTTTATGACGATAGTTCTATTAGAAAATTTTGTACATTTGTTTAAATATTTAATACCTCAAAACATGAACAAATAAATATTTAAAAATAGAAATAAGTTTAAATAAGTCAATCATAATTTTGAGTATTTTTTACTATTAAGACACAAATACCTGCCAGCATTAAGCGGCCCATACACTTCAATATTATTGTATGTATATGATTTTCGCCATATTATTTCTATTTTGTCCTATATTATGCAATAAGTCATAAAATGGTTTCATTCATTCAATAAAATGGTAAACAAAACCTATAGGAAAAACATAAACAGCAATGTACAATGTTGCCAACACATTTTACTTTCTTTTCGTTGTGCAATAAAAATCAAAAGTCCTTTGATTGTTGCCAATATATTGTGCCAACTTTGAATATCACATACACATTGGCGATATAATTGTACAATTCGTAAGATTGTATGGGCCGTGTATGCACTCACAATATTATTACAGTAACGGACTGTAGTTTATTTAAGAAATATTCCGTTCAGTCATTTTTAAATAAATAAACATTTAAAATTCCAAGCAAATTTATTTTTAACTGATTCTAACAGTTATTCAAAAAACTAAGTGCATATTAATACGGATTTTCAGTTGCAGTTAATATTGTCCGTTGATTGAGTTAAATTCTTCTTTATGTAAAATTAAATGAAAATTAAATTTAAAGCAACGAAAAGCTAATTTAATTTTTACTGTCAAAAATTCAACCGCGAATTCCGTAAAAACAAATCAATATTCAGTTATCTATTATAAATTAATTGTCAAAAAATTAACTACATATTCCGTAAAAACAAATAAATATGCAGTTATCTTATAAAATTTTACTGTCAAAAATTCAACACCATATTCAGTAAAAACAATTTAATATTCAGTTATTTTATATAATTTTACTACCAAAAATTAATTTTTACTTATCTATAAAAAATGAGTTGCTTGTTTTGTGTAAGCAATACCCATTTTCTATTTGTTAAAATAATTTAGTTAAATACCTACATCAAATTTTAAAAGTAAAATAATTGCGAAGCCATATCGGGCATGCTGCTGGTGTCTTATAATTGAGAGTTCTTCTGTAAACAACGTGGTCAGTACAACAAAAGTAAAACAAACGTGTGTAACTGGGTAAGTAAATAAAAATATTCTCCCTCTATCGCTTATAAGAAAAACAAGCGAACAGGTGTCTGTCTGGTATTTTTAGAAATTCGGCTCTTTTGTGGAGTTAACGAAAATTTAATAAAATAACTGAATATTTAATTGTTTTTACTGAATATGGGGTCAATTTGACAGTAAAATTTTAATAAATAACTGAATATTTAATCGTTTTTACTGAATATGGTGTTGAATTTTTGACAGTAAAATTTTACAAAATAACTGAATATTTATTTGATTTTACGGAATATGGTGTTGAATTTTTGACAGTAAAAATTAAATGAACTTTTTTTTAAAAATAAATGAAAAATAGGTAGACCGGTTTTTAATTGAACTTTCATTTATTTTATATCACAATTTCAGTTAATTTTACGTACAGAATATTGTGAGTGTGGGTATGTGTATGTAAGTGTATGGGCCGCTTTAGACAAAGACCGTGAAAAGTTTTGTTGAAAAAAGAAACACGAGTGTCAAATCTTGTATACCCCTTAACAATAGTATGTTTAATAAAGCAATATTAATAGTTTTAATATTACTTTTAATCTTAACATTAATTTAGTTCTTCTTTATTCAGGATATTAAAATTTTGACAAAAAGGTTCTGTAAGTTAAGCTTCAACAACTAGATTTTTTTATAATTCCGAAATGTTTGCACCGGTTGGTTTTTAATATTTATAAAAAAAAAACAATCGTATACAAAAAAGGTCAGAAAGTAATGTATTCGGAAACTTTAAAGGCCCAAATACACAGATAAAAATAATCCAGCTAGCATTTTCTATCGTCTAGGAGTCTACTGTGAATTTCACAAAAAGGGTGCTTTGATTGTCGAAGAGCTCATTTTTTAATTGTAGACGATTGCTCACACGGGAGAAACTGTTACACGTACTGATTCGTATGAGAGATTCTTCAATAACGCACCGAAAGACGCTTATATTAATCGCAAAGGGAATCGTTTATGATGTATTTAGAGATTATCTAACGACTCTTTTAAAAAGCATGCCAAGAGTCGTATGAGACTCATGCAGGAATTATTTTACAACTCGTGAAATGCTCAGCCATATAACTGAGCACCTAAAAAAGGACATCAAGCGTATTTTTCATGTCAAAACTTCTAGTTTTCATACAATTTAAATAAAACAAGACTTAAAGTCGCGAAATCAATATCATCCAGTCGGAAAAGTCCTTTTTAAATATCCTTAGGCCGGTTTGTTTTATTAAAATTGTATTGAAAATAGAATTGTGTGTTTGTATGTGTTACACCGACGATGATGAATGGAAAATCCAAAAAATTTAGAGATGACGACGAATATTACGTTCAGCACACGTCCACGAGTAAATTCGCCTGCTGGACAAGCATTTGACAAGTGTATTTGGCCCTTAAGAGTAGTTTTATTAAAAACAGACCAGAGTTTGTGACGCAAATCGAACACGGAACCCTCGCACTGATAGCCTAGCTCACTACCAAATAGAATACTGGGGCACCCTACAAAAACACCAATATACAGAAAGAATATTTAAGCGATTTTCAAAAAGTACAGCCCCATTTCAGAAGGGTGATTTGTAAGAGAGCCGGTTAAAATATTTAGCCGAGTCTTTTTTGGGTACAAACCGGTCTTATTTAAAAAACGATCCGTTCCCTTTTTGTAAGCAAATCGGTAATTTTAAATTGTAGTAAAAATATCTAATTTTTTCTGATTTATATTTAACTAGCAACATTCGGTGCGCCTCGATACCCCTATCATGAAGAAATAAAATTAACATTTATATAGTGTGTACATAATTAAAAATAATTGTATAGGTGGTTGCTGACCAGTAATTGGAAATAATGGACCTGCAATGAGAGAAACGTTTTTTTTACGGCGTCGTCCTCGATACCAGCGTTTACATTAGTTCTGGTGGTCTATTTAATTCTGGCAATTTCACTTTACCAATTACCCTACACATATGTACCTTCGGCAAAATTTTCGTTTATGAATGTTTACAATAGGCAATCGAATGCTGGGTCGTAGTTAACCTCTCATGCCAAGTTTCAGAATAAGTAAGAATATATTATGAAAATAAATTTGTAGGGTATTTTTAAGCTCCTTCAATGAGTCGTTTACGTTCCAGGTCAGAAAACATCAAGGAGTACCCTGCGGCACCCTTGGGCATCCAGTAATAAAAACACATTTAATTTTTGGGAATTCTGTTTGTTAGTTTGTATTAGGGTGTTAAATTAATCGGGTTTTATTTTTGGTTCGATTAAACGATTAATCGATATTTGGCATTTTTAAGTTAGTCGATTAAACGAATAAGATTTTAAAATTAATCGATTAATCGAACAATTTTAAATCCAGACATTTTATATATGACGAGATTTTTTTTGATAATTTTAGATAAATTAGTACTTGAGTAAATAAATATTATTTTTTTTAATAAAACTTGTCAATGTATGTAGCTACAACTTGTTGCTTAATTTTCGGGCACTTACATTTTAAAAGAGTCTATATATATAACATTGGATTTGTTGAACATAATTTCCTCTAGAGAATCGAGAAAATCCCCCGTGGTATTTTATCGACGGCGGCGGATGAAGCAAAAAATACTCTGCGGCGGCTCGAAGCCGGATGTTAGCCGATAGAACATATAAAAATTTTACGAGCATTTGTGTGTACATATTTGTATATGTTTATATTATAACAAAACAATTTAAGCCATTTTTCGTACTCTAATTCACTGCTCTTAACACATTTTCGTATGTCATTATTTTAAAAATGTTGGTGCTTTATAAACAAGAACTGACAGTATTGGAAGGCAGACATTATAAAAGTTTTTAAGGATAGTCAAACAAACACTGTGTAAGTGGTAAATTAGTGAAGTTGTTGAAGAACATTTACGTTAATTTATTTTTTGACACCTGTTACATTTAGCAGTACTAGATTTATCTTTCGTACAATATTTTGAAACAAACTCATTCTAAATAGAGAAATTTGTGAAATGAATTTTATATTCATTTAATGCTTAATTAAAAAAAAAATCGAAACAACAATTATAATCCGAATACTAGAATCTTACCCCCCAACAAATCTCTCTCCATGCAAATACAGCCACAAGGTCCAGCAACAAAATTAGAAAAAAAAGATTTTCAACTATTCATCTGATGCCTAAAAAGATTCTCAAATTCTCATCTGGCCACCTTGGCCACAAAAGCTATACTCATAATTACCGTATAATAAACAGGAAATATTAACTGTGATGATCTAATCGAATTTTCAAAACTAAACTTATCCATCAGATATTGTGGGCGCTTAAACTTAATAATATAATAATCTGGCGAGCACTTATATAATCATCAAAATCGTAACCTATTAATTCAAATCGATTTCCAGACACTTGATCCCTTATTCGCAAATTATAAATATACCTTACTATTCTATTAAAACATAATTTGAGCCTTAATAAATTCCCGCGAGATATACACGCAAAAACTTCCAACCCATACAAAAATACCGGCTTACAAAGTGCCAACCCAACTCGCCTTCTAACGGCGAGAGGTAAATAACAGCCCGCAAAATGAAGCCTGCGCAAAGTCCAGCTTACCTTAGATATAAAAGAGTCTATGTGATGATCAAAAGTTAATTCATCATCAATACAAAAGCCAAGGGATTTGTAATTGTTAACCCTTTCAACTTCCACACCATCCAAGGAAATATGTAAATTAATTTGTAAATTCCCAGTAAAAATCATAATTTTCGTCTTGGAAGGATTCAGATCCAAGAAATTAGCTTTAGACCAACATAAAATGCGCCTCAGTTCCATGTTAAGTTGGGTTCCAAATTGCATACATTAAATTATTCTTGGTTGAGGCCGCCAATAATTGCATATCTTAGCGTAAGTGTAACACCTAAAATTAGAGAACTCCCGGAAAACATCGTTCACATGCAACAATAACATTAAAGGCCCAAGTATCGAACCGATCAGTCAAAAATGAATAAATAAGCTTAGTGGACATTGTGCCAAAATTCCTCCATTAACTTACAGGCTAATAAGTCAAGGTTCAACGAATCAAATTTAAAGATTTTTTTTTCAAAATAAGAGTTTTTTTTTCGCCAAATGAAGATTTTTCTTCTAAATCTTCTGGCAACACTGATCGCCGTTCTTGATACCCTGTTCTAATAGGTTGTTTTTCATATCGTATTTCACGTTGTTGCTGAGTGAAGTGTGAAGAACGTCATACTCGATACGTAATTTGTTTATTTTTTTAGCTGCGCGTTTTTTTAAGTTTGTGTGAACGTCGTGTACTCACACGATTTGTTCCTCGTGTTCGGCGACCAATGATTTAATGTGATAGTGGCATTTTAATTTAATATTTTCGTAATTTATAACCAGGGGAACCATAAATATGCTCTTAAAAATGCGCGTTAAGCGTATTAAATATGCAGCAAAAATTCGTAAATATGCCCTCAAAATTTTTAAAAATCCCAAAAATTATTTTACTTTGTTGGTATTTTAATCAAATTAAGCCCAAAAATGTTTTATTGTAATCGTAGTTTTACTTTAGCAAATAAATTATAAATTTTGCAAATTATTGTTAAAACGACTACATTCTTAAAAAATACATTTACATAAGTTTATACATACAACAACACCTAACTGTGAAAATTGACATTGGTTAGGGAAATTTATAGAAATCTCAACATTTTTAACACCATGACTGACAGTTTATCTTTTAAGTGTCATCTTTAACTAACAATGTGACAATTTAATTATATTATACATACAAAATATAATTTTAAAAGTTTGTAATAATTTATATTTTTATTTTCTTTGCAGATAAACTCAAACATTTTTTTGTATGAAAATGTAAGTGTCCATTTTTTTTTAATTATAATATAAACAAATTTGTCTAACCAATTTCAATTAACTATTTCAAACTAAATGTTTATAACTTAAATATAAATTTGCATCAATGTTTATTTATTAATTTGTTCGACATATTTGTAAACAGTTTTTTAAAAACTATGAATTGTAAATTACAAATTTTACAACACATCTGTTGTAAAATTCATTCAATGCATGCATTTTGCAATTAACCTGATAATTGAGAATTTAAATTCTATAAAAGAAACATATTGAATAAAAGAAATAATTTTTTTTTAAGCTCTAATACAATTTTACAATTTTTAAAAACTTATAAATAAAACTATTCAGTCGAAGTACTTCTCGTATTTCATTTTACACCAACTTGACATTTCAATTAATTAAAAAAATTAATGAATCTAGTTAAAAATTGTGTAATTGCGGATTCACCCGGACAAATGTTTTTTTTTACTGAAAATTTGGCCGTAAAATTAAAGCTGTCATATTTATATAAAATCTTTAAGTTTTACACGATGGTAGTACAGCAGCGACGGATTATCTTTTGCTTTTTTTTGCGTCAAACTACATATTTCAAATTATTTTCATAGATTGTCTGTAAATAATGGAAGAAAAAGATGATCGCTTACAATATAATTGTAAAAATGTAACCTGTTGACTTGAACTAAACAAGTTTTTCCGGATCATGAAATACTTACTGTAATATATTATACATTATAATCGCATATTTCAGGGAAGTTCTGTAAATCGAAAACGCAAGAATATAATATAATATAAATAATATTTGTCCTAAAATTCTTTTCTTACAGAAATCTTATTAAAAACTACATTTAAAATTCTTGCGTTTTAGATTTCCAGAACACAACTCGGTTTTATTAAAACAATTTTTGAATTTTTTGCGATGACGATTTTTTCAGTATTGATAAAAAAAAGTTTGTAGGTATAGTTATTGTATTTTTAGTCAACAACCAAGTTTATCGAGTCAATAAAAAAGTTGTTGACCAAAATAATTTTTTTCAACAAAATATTTACGTGATTTGTTAAAATAAATTGTTGGAAATGTTGAATAAATTAAACAAAATCTTTATTTATTTATTAATTATGATGTGCTTAATATCAATTTTTATTCTTTCGTAAATACACTAATATGTATTGTGGGGGATAAGTTAGTGCCTATGCGCATTTCGCTGGTTGCTTTTGCCAGATCATCAGAAAGGACTTTGGAAAAACTAAAAATATTATAGTAATAAAACTGTTAACCGAATGAGAATTATGACCTATTAAAAATGGACAAGAGTTGTAAAAATACTGTCTTTACTTTGATTTAAATATTTTTTTATTGAGTGCTATTTTGCAAAGTGTTATTTTAATAAATTTTTTCATTGAATCAAATAAAAAATTTGTTAACCTAAAATTTTATTTTTAACAAACTGTGTTGTTAAAATTTTTCTTGAAATCATTTTTCTGTGTACACATAATGAATATTGTATTTAAATATAAATATTTAAATATCCGATAATACAAAAATTCACGTGATATTTTTTCCGTTTCAGTCTTTAAACGTAGAAAACTGAAATTAAACATTTTATTTTAAAAGTAAATACATAAATGCAGGGCAAAGTATTAGAAATGTCAGTTCTCCAGCAGTTTGTTTTTTTAATTCTTTTGATAAAATCTTTAACGTTTAAATTAAAATTTCAATTGCGTTTTGCACATGAAATGTTTGATTTTAAAATATTTTTTTTTTGAATAAATAGCGATTTCTTATTTGCTAAAATTAACAACACCGCATGATTGCTGTACAAATAACGGTTTGTATAGTTGTACTGGTTTGTGTATTTATTGATTTATAAAATGTTACAAATACAATAAAAAATTTAATTCGATCTTTATTTACCGAGCGACAGCAACGTAGTGAAACAGACCAGGGGAAGGGGTGTGTGGTTACCGCGTATTTAAATTTGAATGAAATAATTATGGAGTTCGAACAATTTAATACTGTGTATTACGATTTTCGAACTATTTGTTTTGGATGACTTTTTCGAAAACAAAAAAATCCCTTTCAAAACAGCAACTTTCTATTACGAACAATAACTTTTCATCACATACCTGCTCCATTTGCTTATTAATACAACTTAACCGTCGTTTTGAAAGAGTAGGAAATAATGTTCGAATTCGAACACAAGTTTCCGTTCTATTAGTTTGTACAGTCAATATTGCCATGTTTCTTTGTATGACGAAAGCAATGCGATAATACGAAATAATTAGCGACGTATTCAACTGCAGTTAAGATGGTTAAGATCAAAATTTATATAAATAACACATTTAATTAGAACAACCATAGCAAAAATTAGCAAATATCTGCTAAATAACAAATACAAGTATTTTCATTGTTTAAATACTTAATATTCACATCAGTTTAAGTATTGCATTGTCTCAGAATTGTTGTTTTTTGCGATCAGTATCAGGGAAACCCAAAATATTTGCTTAAAAGCAGGGTGGGTAATAAATATGTAGAGTCTAAAAAATTGTTAAAAAATAGAACATTATTTAGAGTACGGCTCACACACCCAGAAACGATATCTATTTTTGTTAGTGTTTGTGTATTAATACACAACCCTTTATTCCGTTCATAACTATTTTCAAGAAAGTAGAGAACATTTTATAGTGTTCTGTTCTTCGTTATAAAACAGGACAATTTCGATAGTTTTGTAGACATAATTATATTTTATGATATTTCTTTTTTACATTGATAAAGGAATAGCAAATAAAAATTTTTAGCAACGAATTTAGCACGAATAGCTTGTATATGAATTGTTTACATGTTTTGTTTGCGTAACATTTTTTTGGTGGCCTTTTGTTTTTCGTTCATCCAAAAAGGGCGGTTAGCACAACTGAAACAAACGAACATTAATGAACTGAACCGAACACAATAAACTTTGTTAAAAAAAAACAGAACGCAACTAAATGTTCTCATCTTTTTGTTGAGTTGGATAAGTACAGTATTATATTTGTGTTCGAAAGATAACAAACAGTGAAACGTTATTTTTTAATGATTGACTACTCAAACACTATTAGCGTTTGTGTTTTCCACATATCTACCGAACCGAACACTTACCCCCTTATTCATAAAAAACATTCAAGTTTTATTAAAGGTTAATTAAACAAATTTTCATATAAAATTCGTCTTATAAACCTGTTATAAGCATGGAATATTGTTTATGAATAAGGCCTTTAATATACAAGTAATATAATATATATAATGTTTATTTTCGAACACTGCCAAAAACTAAAAAAAGCTTATTTAAAATCAAAATATTCAACAAATTTAATCATATTTGCATAAAGATAGTTGGCCAAACCCAACCATATGATCAACAGGCAAATTTTCGAGTTGTCCTTATTTTCGGCTCATGGCCAGTTATAGACCCCGTAGAACGAAATTATGTTATGAGGTTAAACTTCAGATAAGAGTTAGTTTTACCAACTAGTATCTGGTTATCAACATAAATGTATATGAGTTTTTTTTTTTTGTCTAAAAGTGATTTTAGAAACGGCGTTAATGTGTAAAATGGGTGGACCAAATTTACTAAAAAAATAAAATAACATTTACGGCATTCCCTTACCACGAAGATGGTTTGTATGGGAGATTATTTAAGAACAACTTTAACAACAAAAAATTAAGCAAATCGTTACACTCACCCGATTATTTATATGCGTTTAATAAAGCCATTTTTGTGTCAAAAATTTATAGTTTTTAAGCGGAAACTCGCCATATAAAATGCGTGCCTTCCGAAAGCGAAACTTTTATTTTTCTCCCCCAAGAAACCTGTAACGTTTGAAGCTTATTTTTGTATTTGGTTAACAGTTATGGCCGCTTAATATTTACGGAAGTTACGGCATTGAAAGCTAATTTCGGGAGCTACGGTCATATATGGGCCCTTTCTAATCAAATTTGGTAGTGATTTATGCTGAAATAAAATATTTTTGGGCCGAATTTTATATTCCCATAATAAGATGGTTAATGGTTTTTGTCCATTAAAAGGGGGTGTCCGCTAAAGAGAGTGCCCACTATACAGAGTTTTCACTGTAAAAATATCTGAAAGGAATTTTATAAAGTAAATACTAAAGAGGTTTAAAATTGAAATCAATCCACAAATCGTTAATTTTTAATTTTGATCGGACTGATCGAAGGTATTCAGTTTTAGTAAATTGTGCACAATTTGGAGTATATTAAATTGCACTTATTACGTGCGTCATCACCCTATCGTAAGATGCTATAATTTTTGCAAATGGCTGTTAATGGCAGTTCTGCTTTAAAATTTGTGTAGTAAACAGATACAAAATATACGTCAATTAGTTTAAGGGCTACATTTACGGGTCGCCTTATCTCTCTATTAATCCCTTACAGTATTTTAGCGGTTTAAAGAAGTGCGAAAAACTTATTGTAGTACGTAAGTTTCTAAAATAAGTCTATTAATCTGAACTATAATTTCATGGTTTAGGAATATCAGTATATTCCTTATCAAATAAAAGGTTGTTTGTTGTATTTGCTTTTGGGTTATTTACGATTGTGGTAAAAAAAACGCAACATATTTTATTTTGTAAATAAAAAAAAATTAAAAGTAAAGTCGCAATAAAATAATGTCGAGTTTAGTTTCTAAAAACGGGAAATCTAAAATTACAATGCATTTAATTGTTTGTTGGTCACACGCAACTAAACAATTTCAAGCGATAGTTTTTTTTTAAATAAAATTAATTTACAATATACCACTTGCGTATTAAAAATATTTAAACTTTTTCAAATATTAATCATGAAACAATGAAACAGGTGTGATTGCCGACTAATGTGTCTCAGTAAATGAATGGATTTATTAGAATTATTGAAAAAGTATTTATCATTTATGGCCTATTTCACCTTACCAATTCTATGTAAATATCAATTCAAAATTTTATTTTTATTTGACATAAAAAAAGAATTTTAAGCATAAATAAATATTTAAATAGTATTGGTGAAAAAGGCTCTAATTAATACTTAATTAATTAATTTTAAGGATTTTTCGATTTTTTTTGATCATAAAAAAGATCGAAAACTAAATACATATGCTATAATTATATTTGGCTACAGAAAATCTTCCAAATAGGTTTTCTTCTATTCTCTTTTCAGAATGCATGTACGTTCATATGCAATTTTTTTGTAACGTACACTGTGTTTGTTCTTGGCCTTTAACTTTAACTTATCTCTTATATAAAGAATACAAAAAAAAGAAAAAAATAAAAGGGCTTTGTCAAGTATGTGCTTCTTTATATTCTCTTCTTCCATCGCTACTAAAAACTCAAGACTTGACGGGTCAACGTTGATGTTTGTGAGAACCAGCTCTAATAAAGTCAATAACTAACTAAGTAATAAACTAAACTACATACATATTTGTATCAAATTTTATGATTATTAATTATCTTTAAACAAATGTTTAGAAGGTACTTCAGAAGGTACAATTAATTAAAATTATCGTAAAACAAATTTGCTTATAAGGTACTTTAGTTAATGTTTTATACTTATTTAAGTACTACTTCTCGCTACCAGATCACGAATACAAATTAATCAAATTATAACTTTTGTTACTTTCAATTGCTCTTTAATTATTTTATAATTATTTTTAAACGGTTATTAAACAAGATTCCATCATAAAAATATATTAAAATGTTATTGCCAGTGATAATTATAAACTAACTAACAATTTGATTTATTTTTTATGAACTTCACATTCTTGTGAGTTAATCTTATCAAATTAAAAAAAAATAAGTATATATCGTTAGCTAAAATGCAAAAAGGCGTAACTAACAAAAATATAATTTTACAGAAGCAAAAAACTTTATAAAATGAATAATGTAAACATGTCAGAAAACATGCATTAATGAGTCGTCCATGGAAGAAATCCTTAAAAAAATTTCAAAGGAAACCATTTTATTATAATTTGTTGAAAAAAAATGAGTAAATACGTAGTTTTTCATTTATAAAATACACACACTTATAGTTACGTCCCTTTGTTTTTTTTTTTTTTAATAAAAGCTCAATTGTTGATCGCAAAAGAGTAAAATTTTGTGAAGACATGTAGTTCAATGGCATTAATAATATTCAATCAAAAACACAATTTTGAATTTTTTGTTAATACGCCTTTTTGCATTTTAGCTAACGATATGGTCATTTCCACCGAAAAGTTCGGCGAGGCTAAAAGTCAAAAACTGCAAACACTTTATTCAAACATAAGTATTTTCCTAGAGAAAAAAATCAAATTTAACAAAATTTAAAATTTATTCAAATACAAATTTGAACAAGCACAACTTAAATTATTTGGATATTTCTATTGCGCGTTATTTTCATAGAGACATTTCAGTCTCTTAAATCTTTCTGAGGTTTCAAAGACCCAAAAAGATGGCTCGTGCGACATTAAAAACCTAAGATGTTTTCAGTTCGTCGAAAATACATGTAAATTAAAAGATTTGTGATCTTGATAATTACATATATGGGCATTTCCAGTGAAAAGTCTACGTTTTGTTAACCTGCAAGTTATTAAAATTGTATCTCAAAAAATTTGATATGGATAATTTACTTTTTTATATTTTGGTGGTAACAAAAACAACAACATTTTAACAACATGGCCCCAAAATACAAGCTTATTTGCTTGCTGGTAGACTTTTCGCTGAAAATTCCAATATGTATACATACATTTCGTGATGTACGACATCGTAAGTGCTACATTAAAAAAAAAATGGAAAGCCCAATAAAATTAATAGGGTTAAAATGCATTTTAAACTATCTGATCAGATAGAAAAGCAATAAAAAATATCATGATAGAAAAAATGTCCCGTGTGACAGTGATTTAAATAAAACTGTAAAAAGTATAAATCATTTTTTTTTGTTTTTTTTTTTTTTTTTTTTGTTTAAAATCAAAAATTGTTTTAAAGAGACATCAATGCACAACATTCTTAAATTTGGCAAAGCAAAATGTTGCCTTGTGTTCCACTGAAATCGGCGATAGTTGATAAGCTAACTGGTGTTTCTATACCGTGCGATTGATTATGCCTTTATTTTCAATTATCTTAACAACGAAAAATTGCCAAAAAATTAGCCTTAACACCAAATATAGTTTAATCAGTTTAATCATCAACTCTTTTCAATTAAAACGTGTTTGACGGTCACTTTCGACATAATGGAAATGTCCATATATGACTGCACTATGGCATGACTAACTAGGAAATTATAAGATCTTCATCCACAAGCAGTGTTAAAATAGTTTAAGCCTGTAGTCAAACATTTAAAAATAATTCAAAATTGTATATTTCTTTCAAACGGCGTAATCTTTTACACATTCTTTTCGAAATGATTTTTAATCAAGTATAGAAAAGGATTCATTTAAATCAAGTCTAACATTATCTAACAGTATTGGCTACAATAATCATCATTCACTTAAAATTTCTTTTAAATACACTAATTATTCGTAAACTTTTAAAACAAATAAAAAATACCTTCACCTAGTGAGTAGAAATAAATAGATTTTTGGCTCAATCAAAATAATAGAAAATGTGATTTTTAGTTCTATATTTTCTAGCAATTCATGTCACATTTTTAGTATGTAACGCAAGTACTTATCAAAAGTGTGAAAAAAATTTGAATTAAGAATTTAATTTGCAAAAATAAATTTTCTGTCCGAAATGATAAAAATGCTGATAAGAAAAATTACGTGAAGAAATGTTGTCTGTAATTCTCTATCAAAAAAGATGAAAAAAAAAATACATATTTTTTCATTATTTTATATTTTAACCTTAAAAAACACGCAATCGAATTATTTATGTTATTTTTTTTTTTAACTATCTGTAGTCATATCGCAAGCGTATTACACAGTTTTTCGTGCTTCAGCCACAAATTCACGCAGCTTCCAGAATCCGCTACAGAGTAATGTGATATCCATCAGTAAAACCTCTGAGTTTTATATAGTTGTTCACCAGTTACGTTGATTTTTTTGGTTCTCCACCAGCTAAAGCACATTAAAATTATAAGGTTATCAACGATTGCATATGAAAACAGTAACTTGGCACAGCAATGCGACGCTAAGCCATTGAACAATGTGAGATGAAACGTTAAACGCACGAAAAGCAGACAAACATTTGGCGATTCATATTCATTTTGACGATTTTATTTGGGTCAAAAATGGCCCCCTGACGATTTGACGAATTATGCCTTAGATTTGACGATTTTTTAAATGACAAATTTTGCACTAATTTACAAAATTTTTATTATTATTAAATACGTTTGAATAGCTTCTTGGATGCTTTCGTTTATTTGATTAGCAGTCATTTTCCCGGTTTCTGGTAATAGATCCATTTTACAAACATTTTTTAAGCACCGAAACAGGATTTCTAAGGAGTAAAATCGGTGATCGATATCTCTCGGTTAACGTGGCAACCAATTTTTTGTTTTTTTTATGTGTATGTAAGTGCTATATAACTTTTACACAATTTTTGATTGATTTACTACAATGATTAAAATCTTATTCGATTCACTTCTCTAATTCAAGATTCATATTCGGATGTACAACATCTTGAACAATACTCAGCAAGCAAGATAATAAATTTTCAAGCTTCGGGAATTAACTTATACTATTAAAATGTTTTTAAAACATTTTCCTATTTTAGATTTAAAAAAACCTGAATTTTTCATATTTAAAAAACTGTCCGCTCTTATTTAGGTTGGCCTGTAAAATTATAATTTTTTTATTTCAATTAAAACAAACTGAAAATAGCTAAAAAAAAAATTGAAAACTAACAAAATTAAGTGTTTTTTTACAATGAAGATTTTCGTGACGAGTTTACCTGTCATTTATGCCTGTTTGTCTTTAAGAGATAACGAAAAAGAGGCGTGAGGTGCTTCCCCGCCCAGAGCAGTTTTACGACGTTAACTTTTATTTATTGCAAAATTTTTATATTTTGACATTCGAAGAGTGTTGCTCTAACTTAGCCATTTACAGAGATAGATTTAGGCACTTTTTTCTTAATATTTTTGCATTTTTGTTATAAAATCTTGTTAAGCCTTTTTTAATTGTTGTCTAATAATAAAGCCATTTGAAGTCGTAAAGTATTAGCAACACTTCACATTTGACATGACTTCACTATTGTTTGTACTCATTGATACCAGTAGAAAATTAAAAAAAAATCCCTACGTTTCTAAAAAAGACCTTTTTTCCAACAACCAAAAACGTTTTCCCTACGTTAAAAATGTAGGCCCTAATTTTGTAAAACATAACGCACGCCAAAGTATTATATTGAAAGCAAAAACAAATTCATATACATTTTGTAATTTTGTTGCTGCTTTGTACAGAAATTTATTTGCCATTTTTAAATTTTCAACGCCACAAGCAATCAGGCGTATGAAATCTTAAAAACCAATGTGAATTTCTGTTAGAGGCAACAACAAAAAAACAAAATATTTATGAATTTGTTTTTGCTTTCAATGTAATTCTTTGTCGTTGCGTTGTGCTTTACAAAATTAGGGCCTAATTGTTTTTATTTCATTTATAAGATATTTGCTTTTAATATTCGCAAATGCGAACACAAATAATCGACGTCCTCTTACATAACTATACGTAAGAGGTTTTGGCATTTGTTGAAGATTTCCAGGCTGCTAGGAGTCATAGTATAAAGTTTCTGTTAAAAAAAATACTAAATTTGTACTTAAATTCTATTGCATACCTATGAAAGATTTTAATTTTTAAATGAAAATAATATGAATACATTTATTTTTACAAAATATATTGAAAATGAGATATTTTTAAAATTCCCTACATTTGCCCTGAAATAAAATATCTGTCCTTCTTCCCCTACGCTTAAAATTTTCCGAAAAAATATACCTACAGAATGGGAAAATTCCCAACTATTGGCGTCACTGTTTGCACTTTTATTTCTAGGGGGATTTTTTTAATGTTTAACCTAGAAACAAATATATTTGTGTTTGCTCGCGGTGTTTTTTTTTTAGACTCGAATGCGTTTTTGTGTGTGTATGTATATTTTTTTTTAAATGTTGTATTTGTATCTACGTACGTACATATGTACATATTTATGTCTAGCACATTTTGTTAAAATAGAAACATATGTATATTGATTGCATCAGCTTTTTTAAATGAGCCAAAAGAAACGATATTCGAATGTGATAAACTTTTGTTGTACCGAAAGAAGTTTTTATTTAAAAAAAATGTTCGGAAAATTTTAAAAGTACAGTATTTTTCATTTGGCTGCACATTCAAGTTTGCACGAAAATTCGTGCAGGTACGTAAAATATTCTGATACGCAGTATTCACTTAGCAGCATAAATAATGCTGCTAAGGGAATTCACTAACCAGAAAAAATGTGCTCTTATGTAAAATTTTTTTCTTAGCCATTTTAGTTGTTTTAAAATAATTTTTTATTAAAATATCAACACAATGCTTTGTATTTTGTGCAGATAGGCAAAAAATACAGTCAAGTGAAATGCAGCTAAACGAAAAATACTGTATATATATTTAAAAAAAAAGCATTTTAATGTTTTATGTGACTTTCCAATTTGAGAATGACAAATTTATACAACAACTATGAAAACCAAATATAGGGAGCATAAATTAGTGACCGTGTTTTGTTAATAGAAAGCTGAAGTGGTTTAGGATGCCGTATTTTTTTTTTTTTTGAAAAGTAAAGAAATCTAGCAACAATAGTCAATTCATAGCTATTTTGCGATGAACTTTTTCTAAATCGAAAATGCTGCATATACAATGCGCTTTCTCTGAAGAAAAACAAAGTATGGCATACATAACCACAAAAATTTGAGGAAGTATTTTTGTATTAAAACCAGTGTTGCCAAGTTAGGGATTTTCACCCCAAATTTGGGGTTTTCCTTTGCGTTTAGGGTCAGTTTTAAGGACTAAAAAGTAGTAAGGGGGAAATTTAGTGTGTATAAATATCATTTGGGGATATTTTAGGGTTGATATTATAAAATATTTTCAAAATTACAAAAAAGAATGGAAAAACCCAAATGAATTTAAAGGTGATTATTTAATATAAGTTTCATTACAAGTAAATTTTCAAATATTAGTAGGATAGCATCTGCGTTACTGGCACTACCATTATCGAACTCAACTGTCGAGCGAGCATTTTCAATGTTTAGTTTTATAAAAAATAAAATAAGAAACCAACTTGCACCTTGCTTAAGCAAATGACAGTTTCATTAAACTTAGCAAAAAGTTTCCTTAAGTTCAAAATGGTTTTCCTCATATAAATAACATGTATTCGCACATTTCCTTAAGCCAACTTAAGCATATTAAGGTTGGGCCTTTAGATATTCTTTAAGCAATGAATACCAAATGTGTATTGAGTCTTATGAAAGCTTAAATTATTTAATTATGAAAACATGCACGTGGACGAGAAGGATAAAAATATACTAAACGTTTTGAATGAGTTATTATAATATATTCTGTTTTTCTAAGCTTTTTTTATGTAAGTATATGTTAAAATATAGTTACATGCATACATATGAAAAAAAATTAAATGAAATAAAATGGTATGTATGTATGTTTAAAAAAATATTTAAAAAATTATTCTTTTTATTTTGGGGTTTTTTTATTTTTACTCAGTACAAATTTAGGGGGTATTTTTTTGATTTGGGGTTATTTCTTTAAATTCACTTGGCAACACTGATTAAAACTAAATTTTGCATTTTCAGAGACGTTAAAAATTTATTATTTATTTTCGAAAAAAAATATTGTGAAAAAAACTAACAGCCGTTCCTAAAGCATTTGCTAGCTGTTGAAAATTCTCATGCCCATACAATTTGAATGAAGCATCCCTTAATAGCGCGGTGTCAACGCTTTGCAATCGGAAAATCCGATTTTGACAGCGCGTTTAATAGTAAAGTTGGCCGCTATTTTTAATAAATAATGACAGTTTAGCTACTTTTAATCTCAATTTTTTATTTCTATTATTTTATTAAACAAGAATGCTACCACTACTGACTATAACGGAAGCAAACGTTCCGCCTTTCGCTCTTGTTTAGGTATGGTAGTAAGCAGTTTGTGTTGTCAGAGTCAATAATCTTTACTTTTGTTTCAGAATTCTTGGCATCGTAGTAAGAAAACAAATCTTGTTACTACCATTATTTAAAATTTTTGGAAAAAGTCGTTACAGAAATGAGAGGCTCTGATTTGAAGAGGTATTCAATTTCATATCTTTAAAATTATGACACTTTTAAATGATCATTTCCGCTGGTGCATTGTGCTTAAACAGGCCACTATTTTAAACTAGAATTCAAATATTACCGCTTTAATCAAAACTCGTTATCGTTATAGTTTTCAAAATAATATTAGTTTTTTTTTCTTAAATTAAGTGTCCAAGCAGAACTGCGTCGACACCCCATTTTCCATGCAATTTGACATCAAAATTTGTCGTAGAAATCTATTTTATTCTGAGAACGTTTTTTCTAATGCACTCACATTCTGAAAGCAAAAAATGAAAAACAAAAGAAAGTAAAAAAATTAAAACAATAAAATGAGAGTTACTTAAGTTACTTCCGACGTTTTAATTTTGGGCTTTAGGATTTTTGCCTGAAGTTGAAGTCTCAATTCTGTTTAAACACTAACTTTATAGTGGAAAAAAAATTTCCCGTTCTTAAATTCCCTGAAATTTGAAAATAATTTGTATTCGGAATTGGAACGCCAATCTTGTCAAATTGATTTTGGGTTGGTACAAAAACTAAAGTCGAGAAAAGTTTAACGAAAATTAAGCATGTCGAAATTGCTGCTTTAACGCTACAGAAAGAAAAAACCTTAAAATCAGCTCTATAGCCCAGACCTTGGCCTATCTTACTAGCCATTTCTATGTCTGGAATAGTCCACCCGGGGGTATGTGGGGATCATCTGAAGTATAGTTTACCTTTTGCTGTTGCATTCTCTGGGAAAAGCAAGTTTAGTCAATACCTGTGATTCGTTAAGAATCCAGAATTTACAGAACTCAGGATGTTCATGATCTCTTGCGATCGCGACTGACCAAAGATCCTATCTGATGCCACGGAAGTTGGAAGCCCCCGGTGGCACGGCACTGGACTTTCTCTATTCTTTCTATTGGTTTCGGGCATAACAAAGTTGCGGGAAGGGAGATCTGGAAAATTTTACTAAAGAACTGATTTTTCAACACTTTTGGAAGAGTTCGGCATGAGGAATTATCCCAAGGTGCTGTTGCTTCTAACAGATGCTGGTAGAATTTTTGCAAAAGTAGTGGAGGTAAGCTACGTAGCTCCAGCTTATAAAAAAGGGGCGAGTTAATTATCTTGCCTGATTGTGCACTCAAATTGCTACCTGTGTGTGTTGGTTGCGCTCACACTCGAAGTCAGTTGTTAAACGCATTGTATGTCACCCTGTGGTTAAGGGCCTACTTCAGCCCTAGGGTAGGTTTTAATGTTAATCTTTTCAAAGCTGTCTATTTATACCAAGGATATTATTTATACCAAGGATATTTCACCTTTTGGTGTTACATCCTCTGTGGACATTAGCTGCAGTTAATACCTGGAATTTGGTAGAGAATAAAATTGACAGATGTCTTAAGCTCATGGTTTCTCTATCTGGTACCATGGGAGTCAGTAGCCTTGGTGGTTTGGACTCAAGGTCGAAAAAGTCGACTAAGACTACTGGCGGATCACACGTGAAGTTGATCGGTAAAAGCTCGGTTGTCACCCAGTGCTTAGATCACCGTAAGGTTAGGGTAACACGGCTGGTACTCACGGTAATCTTTTGCATCATAAATATTCTTCAGTTTAGGTAAAGTTGCCAACATTTTCTTGATTTCTTTCTAGCCTTAATATGACCCGTTATAGTTAACGCTGTCCCCAATACCTTCGCAAAATAGAGTCTTTGTTTAAACAAGTCTAATTAGGATGATGCATATGTAAAATTCTTTGGAACAATTTTCCACAAAGTCAACCACTAAACAGCAATGCTAATAGCTTCAAAAAATTTTTATACAATTTTTATAAATAATTTTTACTTTTTTAATTTTAATTTTTTAATTCATAATTTTTTGAACTTAATTTTTTTATATTAATATTGTTATATTTACTTGTATCAAGTTTATTTTGTAACGTAATGCGTTCCTGTACCCAGTCTTGTTGTACAGGAAATGTAATAAATAAATTCTGTAAATCATCAAAGTAGTTTTGTGGAAATACAAAAATTTTTAATTTAAAAGATTTTGTTTATCGTGCTCAATTCCCAATTTTTATTTTTCTTGATAGTTTGGGTATATTTAAAATATATTTCTACAAAATGTTTTACATATTTGTGAATACATTTGTACCCGTTTTGAGGAAGCTAAAACAAATCAAAATTACTTCTGCAGGTAAATACGTCTTACGGATGTGGTTGCAGGTTGAAAATTCCTTTAAATTCTTCATTGGTCCAGTAGATACATAAAACGCAATTATATTTTTATATTTTTTTTTTTTATTCTAAACTTAAATACTAATGCGAATTTTGCAACAATTTAAATATATTTTTTAAATAATATACGAAACATTGTGGGAGAAAATGAAGGACTTTGCCCCTTTAAATGATCTTGTTGCCAAATGTCCTTGAATTATTTAGTAATCTTTTTGTTTTGACAAGATTCAAACAAATTATTTTTAAAAAGAAATTTAACGAAATCTATGTACATACTTAAATACGAGTACAAATCGTGTTGACAGAGATTTATGAAAAAAATATTAAAAGTAAGAAATTAAAAAAAAAAATCAAATATAAACAAAACTCAATACATATATTTTCTTTAAAAGCACGTGAAATTAAAAATAAAAGATTAATAAAAATAACCACTTGAACACAATATTTTATTTCAAAAAATTACGAACAAAATAATTAAACGTAAAATGAACATTCAACAAAAAAAAAATAACAAGAGTGCTACATTCGGCTGGGCCGAATATTTGATACCGTCCACCTACAGTTAGAATATTTCCGAAGTGGGCTTTATGTATGACCTTTGGTAAATTAAATATAGGCCGATGTTTACAAAAGTTGACAGTGTGATTTTTAGTCTTTTTAAACCAATTTTTATTATACAGTTACAGTTCGTTGCAGTTTTACGCCTACTTAAGTGTTTTCCGATAATGGGCTTTATGTGGGGCCTACTGTAAAAATGCAATTTCTTGTTTTAAAAAAATAATAAAATAATTTGTAACGGCTTTACGCGTACTAAACGGTTTTCCGAGAGTGGGCTTTATATGGCCCTGTGGTAAATTATGGACGGATTTTCATGAAATTTGACAGTGCGTGTTCTAGTCATATAAAACTGCGGCAGACCAAAATTAATTACAATAGCATCATTCGTTACGGTTTTACGCATACTAGCTTGTTTACCGAAAGTGGGCTTTATGTGGGGGCTTATGGTAAATTATGGACCAATCTTCACAAAAGTTAGCACTTCGATTTATTGTCATATAAATCATATAAGGCCGAATTTAAATATTACACAATTATTCTTTACGGGTTTGCGGGTACTACATGGTTTTCCAAGAGTGAACTTTATATGCGTCCTGTGGTAAATTATGGACCGATCTTAACGAAAGTCAACACTATGATTTCTTGTCTTCTGAAACTGTAACAGACCGAATTTTATCCAATTGGAATTCAATCTCAAACAACTTTTCTTTTAAAAATTGACTTTTTCATTGAATCTGATGTTTTGCATCAACACAATAAAATTGGAATCTTTCGACCGAAATTCGCGATCTTATTAACAAAAACAAACGGCCCTATCTACAAAAGATGATAGGATAAACGCTAAAATACCTAACTAACAGTTTGCATAATACGCAACATTGTCAATTGTCCAAACAACTGGTAGGATTTACAAGAAAAATAGAAGAAAAATATATTAAACACCGTTTAAGGTAATTTATCAATTTATTATTTATTAAATAGTTTTTTGCTTCTTCTGTAAAATTTTCAAAATGTTAGATATTATTTATGGGGACTTAGATGAATATTAAAAAAGTTTCACACGGAATGACAAACTTAGTATAGCCTCCTCTTCACAACTAGTTGTGGTGGAGGGTAGTATAACAATGGAACTTACAATAGAAATAAAAACCACATGGCGTTTTGACAGTTTGGGCGCGAAAACGGAAAAATGATGCGACTACACTAGAAACAACAACAAACTTAACAGCGTAATGATCACGTTTTTTTCGTTAATTAAAGAATTTCGTTCTTGTGTGTCTAATTTTGGTTGTCCCATTTAAGCAAAAAATGTGATCTCTTTTTCTATATTTGAAAATGATTAATTCAAATACTTACAACATTTTTGTATGAGAAGATTTTCGTATTCAATTAAAATCGTGCCAAAAATTTGTATTTCTCATTTTTTGGTTTTGTTCGATACACTTGTGTTTTTTTAGTTTTTCAAATATCTTTTTCTTTTTTTTTTATATTGTAATTTTTTTTTGGGTGGGGGGTTGCTTCTGTGTTTAATTTTAATTTATTGCCATGTTATTCATTAAATCCAATAATTTATATCGATTGATTTCGCTAAATTTGTTAATTGAAATGTTTTAGTCTCAAATGGTTTGTGATCTTCAAACTAACTAACAATTTTTTTCATCATAAAATTTGATTCGCGGTTATTCAACTTTTGGAGACTTTTAAACGTGTACTCAATTCGAAAATTTAATTAAGTTAATTGAAAATATTTTAGCAACATGTGTCTGCTTAAATATTTTGACAACATTTATTAAAGAGGTCAATAAAAGGTCGTAAGTAAAAATAAATTTCTTTAATTAAATGGGAAAAAAATTTGGTTTTTTATTTAAATTAATGTTTTTTCAAAACTATCGAATGTTTGAAATCAATAAAGATCATAAATCATATAGCCCAAAAATCGGAAAGTGGTTATTTTTTAAATACTCACAGAGTTTTTTTTTTGTTTTTAAAAGTCTGAAAAGTTATCTTTTAAATTTTGACACATTGTCCAAAAATTATTGATTTCAATCAGCAATTTCGAAACGAAATTTTTAGATTTTCTATAAACGAGTGAATAAGATAGATTTTGTTTGGCTTTTTAAATGGATCAGCCCGGTCTTTTATCCTACTAAGGCCTATACAAATGTATAATCGCACAGAAAAAGTTTTCCAAAATGTTTCACCAATTAAAGCAATAATCAAAAAAAGTAATTTTTAATTAAAAATTTAGTCAAGCGAATTAAACTTTTGATCAAGTTAATTAAATATTTATTTGTTTACAAATTTAATTAATTTTTTAATTAATATTACAAAATTTTTAATTGAAATTAATTTTTATTATTTTCTGTGTGTAATAACGCTTTTAAGACCACACGGAATTCACGAGGATAGAACTTCGCATTTAGTGAAAATGGGCCAAATCGGTCTAGGATTTCACTTGGCCTTCCGTAAAAAGTATTTTGACAAAGTAGAGCACACTTAAGAGGCCTTCAAAAATATTTCTTAGGGATTAAAAAGAATTTACATCGGTCCGTCTTTTTAACGAAAAAAAATTTAGGATCTCGCAATTCGTTATCGAACTTTTAACTTATTTTGCAAAAAAAAACTCTAAAAACAAAATTGGGGTTTTCCGTTATGTTAAATATATATTTTCTGAATTTTATAATAATTTTTGTTACATTGCAATTTGTAAAAAGGGAAAAGAGAAACAACTCCCGGGGAATTTGTATTCATAATTGGGCTGTTTATTTATGTATGTTATACATACTAAATCTTATTTCTGACTATTCGACATCTCCTTCGAAAACTCGTATACGTTTCGACGTCTCAAACCCCTTTTTGCCAATCTTCTGTGTCATAGGTACTTCTGTGCGACATGTCACACAGTCTGAATCGGGTAAGACTTGTCGAATATTTCATTAAGATAATTTCAATAGAAAATTTAATCGTAAAATGTATGCCTGATATTTAAGTATTTAATTACATACATACAAAACTTTGTTTTGCCATATAACTTATTTCTTTCAGATCTTACAATGTCTGCATGCCAAATTTCAAAAAAATCAGTTGATGAGTAAAAAAAACTATAGGGAGGAGGTTTTACTTCAACTGTCCTATTTCACGCCCTATTCCCTAATTCCTTTCAGATGTTACAGTGTCTGCATGCAAAGTTTTAGAAACCCGGTTAATTAGTTGAGAAGATATAGGGAGTGAGAGCCCTCTTGCCCTATTTCACGCCATAAATAATAAAAAATATAGTTCCTTCCAGATGTTACACTATTTGCCTTTTCAATTTCAAGAAAATCAGTTAATTAGTTAAAAAGATATAGGTAGGGGGAGATTTTACTCCTCTTGCCCTATTGTACGCCTTATTCCCTTTTTCCTTTCAGATGTTACAGTGTCTGCGAGCCAAAGTTTAAGAAAACCGGTTGATTGGTTAAGAAGATATAGGGAGGGGAATGTTTTACCCCTATTGCCCTATTTCACGACCTATTTCCTTTTTTCCTTCAGATGTTACAGTTTCTGCATGTCAAATCTAAAGAAAAACGGTTGATTAGTGGAGAAGATATATAGAGGGGCAGCTTTTACCCCTCTTGCCCTTATTTCACGCCACAAATAATATAAGTTATAAGCTTTAGTTCCTTACAGATGTTGCACTATTTTTCTGCCAAACTTCAAGAAAATGGGTGGATTAGTTAAAAAAATATAAAGGTAGGGGGAACTTTACCACCTATTGCCGTATTTTACGCCCTATTCCCTATTTCCTTTCAGATATTACAGTGTCTGCATGGCAAAGTTAAAGAAATCTGGTTGATAAGTTAAAAATGAAGGGAGAGTTTTTACCCGTTTTGCTCTATTTCACGCCCTCAAGCGATATGAAATATACCTTGCAACCTATTCTCATACCTAACAAATACACATACAAAATATCATAAAAATCGGTCAAGTCGTTTTGGAGGAGTTCTATTACAAACATAACAACCATATACACAATTATTTGTGCGAAATAATTGTCTATGTGGTTGATGTTACAGCGGTGTTCAAAATGTAGATGCGTTTTTCCTGTAACTTTTTGAATTTGCTACGTTTTTTCATTATCTGTTGGCGCCGTTTTACGCATTTTTTCAACAGTAATTTGCAAAATATATTTTGGGAATCTTCCAAATATATAATTGAGAATATCCGGCGTGCATTTCTATTTTTTTTTATTTCTTACGTGTTTGAATACCTTTTTACAATTTTACTTGTTGTAGAACGTAAGTTATGGCAAAATTGTAGTTTTTTTATTCAATATAGCGATTTTATCAGTGAAAAAAACGAATACATTATAATTAACTTCACTGTTTATGATACTGGAACAGAAAATACAAAAAAGCTATATCATTTGTATTCTAGCAAAACCGCAATGGTGTAGCAGCAAGTGCAAATCTGTGTATTTTTTTGTTGGTGTGTAATAAAAACGCACAACATTTTGCACTTGCTATGCTGCAAAGCCGTTTGCAATTATTTTTGAACACTACTTATGTTTTTGCAATTTTGCTTTTTTGCAAGAGTTCAACTTTTGACGTGAATATCTTTAACAATGAAATTACTTCGATATCGATGCGATTTAAAGAAAATTTGATTTTTTTCGCTATACAAATTCTAATCATTTTGTATATGTACTAAGAAATATCTTCCATATTTGAGACGCTTGAAAAGAGAACACATGAAAATGGTTTCTTAATTGAAACTAAAAGATATAAAATGCGTGGTACTTTGCGCAAAAGACGAATAAAGTGATTCAGAGTCTATCGGTATACTAAAAGCACAATACCTTCTCCACTATTGTGGTGTGTGTATAATAAAACATATGAGGGTAAGACAACGTTTGCCGGGCTCAGCTTTAAAAAAAAACAAAGACAATTTCAAATTCACTAAATAATAGTGCATTAGTGATTTTTTTAAATGCATTCATTAATCATTTGGTTTCTATTTAATTAAAGAATTTTACAAAAAAATTTTGTTTGCATGTTTTTCAAAAGTTCAACAGCCTTAAAATAATTTTGAACAAAATAGACAAAAAAAATATTGTTTTCATATCCAATAAAAAAAACTTTTCCATTTATTAAACAAATAATAATTTAATTTTTTAATATAAGTTGCACGTTTTGTTGGCGATAACCTGCTGAACTGTTTGCTATTATAATTATTATTAATTTTATTTTTTTTCAAGTAAAATACAAAATTTTACACGCGTTTATTTTAATTCTTGTAAACAATTGTAAGACCTATTTGTTTTTTCCTTACAGAGATAAAAAGTTTTCAACAGGTTTTTTTAAATAAAAAAAATTTTCATATAAAAAAGGCTGTTAATTTTTCCTGTTTTATTCAATAAACATGTAAAATGCTAATTTTACTGATCTTAAAAAAGCGTTTTATATTGGAGCTAATTCTTTAAAAATGCAGACAATTCGGGAGAAAAAACTACAATTTAAATAACGGAATTCATTTATTTAATCTTAAATTTACTTTTATTTGAAAAAAAAAATATTATTTTCTGCAAATTAAAACAAGTAACAAAGTATAGTCGGTCTAGCCTGACCATATAATTTCCTATACCAGGGGAAAATCCCTGCATGTAGGTATTTTTGATACTAAAATAAAAGCGTAGGGGAAATCGGACAGATTTTTTATAATCTCCAAAATGTATAAATGCAGAAAAAACGTTTTTTAATAGTAAGAAAAGATCCTGTGTCAAATTTTGAAATGCGCCTAAGCCTATTTTTTGCAGAACACAACGCTGCGCTACATGTAGTAGATCACTTAGTTCCGTTATTAAAATAAATATTCTCAGACTCCTTTATTTTAAAAAAGAGCAAATTGGGAAGAATAAAGAAGAACAAATTGGGAAGAGGAAGAAAAATCTTAACTTATATCAAAACTACAAAAATATAAATTTTCTGCTCTCGTAGATGAGAGTACAGATACTTCGTCTTCAAGAAATTGGTTGATGAAGAAAAGCTTTGTCAAAGTAAATTGGTTGATGAAGAAAAGCTTTGCCAAAGTTATATTATACATATTCGAATATATTCTATGATAATAGACAAATTTAAAAAAGTGTTACATATTTAGGACCCATGGCCAGTCATGGACCTACTTAAGTTATTTGTGCCAAATATTTACCCTTATTCTGTGTTTCGATTCCTTTTCGATTTCAGAAAGTAAACCTACTTTTCGTATTCTACGCCTCAATGCATCCTACGCTTTTGTGATTGTAACTTTTTAAATATTACTAAACAGATTCTAGATTTTTGACTGCTGTATACACAGCGAAAAGGCGTCTTACGCGTGGTGCGGATCTCTAGCTTAAAACAGTTTTCAATAGACGTCGCTCTTGGGCTCAAGCCGTCTAAACAAATTTTTAAAAACTTGTCTTTAAAATTGTGATGTGAAGTTTATACACAATGTTTACATGGACTTTTACAGATTAAGCATTCATTTTTTTTAGAAAGTTCCGCCTTGTATACATATCGTCAGCTCATTATTGGTTTGGCGCATATGTTAAAAACTCGTAGTGGAAAAAAACGCTTATGAAGGTTTACATAAAGTTTTCTAAAAATGTACCCGATAGAATTTTTATATTCACCACTACTTCTGGCATATGTTTTGACAAAAAAATGGAAGTTTTTATGAACGTTCATGCACAAACTGAGAAGTTAATAATATTTTATTGAATAGGAATGTTATTGTTTTGTGCCGCGTACTCCACTTTTCTTAGTTTATTTCTAAAAGTCGACATTTTATTTTGCTTTTACTCCTTTCTTCTTCCGACAATAAAGTAAAGGAAGCTAGATTTAAATTTATTTTCTTGTTGTCATTTTATTTTGCCTTCGCTTTATCGACGTTTTTTCTTACGACAATGAAGCAAAGCAAGAGTGAAATTTATTTTGTACGTTTTTTTATGAGGAATTTTCTACATTGGCCAAGAAGTGGCATGCATACTTTAAAATGGTTGATATGGAAACCCTTAAAAATTCCGTGAAACAGGCTTTGGAATCAGAAAAAGAGTATGGAAAATATAAACATTCGGTAGGTCAAACCAATAAAATAAACCAATGAACCGATAATGAGCTGGCGATATTAAACATATTTTAAAGATATTCTTTTTTAATACAGTTCTTTGCCTAGGGGAAAGTGGACTGACACCAAACTTGTCACGTGACAGTTCTAAATTGGTGGGAACCGGTTCTAGTTCAAACACTTTACATGAAGGGAACTTGTCACTTTAACATGGCGATGTCCTAGGAGGGGGTTAACTGACACCTTTTTTACACATTGCAACAGGTCACTGAAATAACCTTAATGAACGTACTTAATTCCGGTTAATAATATGGCTGTCGTAGATATTGTCCCGAGTGAACCACGTTAATATGATAGATTCCCTTGATATAAAGTAATAGATCCAGATAGAATCAGCCACTAGTCGAACACAATCCATGCATATGACTAGTTTCGTGTCAAATTCGTTAAACTTTCAAAACATTATTACCAGTTTAGTGATAATACGTCTGTTGTCAACCATTACAATTCGTTCTTTTTTACTATAATATTGAGTTCACTGATTACGGGATAAGTGTTTTAAGAACAATTGGCACAGATTTTCTGCAGGGTTAGTTATTTACTTATTTGTTAAGAGTTACAAATACAATAAGAAATTCTATTCTAACTTAATTAACCGAGCAATGTACACATACCTTCAGCCCGTTATATTGAAATATACCTCAGAGTCTCTGGCGGGAATCGAACCCTCAACCCGCGCACTGATAGACTAGCTCACTGCCAACTAGCCTACCGCTGCACCTACCAAGTTTTTAATTAATCAGTAGGCATGTCTTTATTTACTTCAAGGAATTTTCTCTATGAATAGTAATTTGTAGCAATAGATCCAATGTACAACTTTGATTTCAATGTCCATAACAATTTAAATTCCTTTAAAAAAAATCTGTAGCATATACAATCAACTGTAGCAATATTTCACATTTCAGGTTCTTAATTAAATAACAAACATTAGAAGTTGTTATTTTTAAATTGTAAACAATTTATTTGTGAAAAATAAAAAACAACTGATAAGAAAAAAAAACAAATTAGAAAAAATCACTATCATCATGAGTTTTTCTTTTAATAATTGACTACTCACTGGCATTAGAGAAAATTTCAAAATCTTTAATATGCATGTTTGTGTAATTGTTTTTTATAAATTAATTGCAATTTCGTTAAAGAACACGCCAATTATAAATAAAGGCGCCTTAACAAAATAGAAAAAACAAAAATAAATCAAATTCGAAGAAACTTAATCGTATTTTTTTTGTTTGCTTGGACTTGTTAAAACTTTTATGAATCAATTGTTTAATTGATTGAATCATGACGATTTAATTAATAATTTTTGTTTTCTCTTTTATTTTGTATTTTTAGATTGACTGAGTTCCACGTTCTAGTACACTTTCTTGTTACAGGAGAATCAATTAAAAAAAATAACAACTAAAATTTTAAAAATATATTGAAAAAAAGTTAAAGGGCTGCTAAATAAAACGCCACACTAAAAACATATAAAGGAAAATTCAATAAATTGAGGCATTTGTTGCATTGGACAACCAACCCAACGGTTTCTTCTTTTACTTCAACTATTTAATTATAAATTTAAATAAAAAAAAAAAAAAAAATAAATTATTATTAAAAAACAAATACGTATTTAGGAAGCAAATAAATATGGTGAATATAACGGTAAGTGTTGAAAATTGTTTTTTGTGAAATTGGAATTGTTTTTGAATTTTATATTAATTTTTATCGTTTTTGTGTTTGATTTTTTTTTAAGCAGGATAGCGGTGGCAAACATGCCCCTCAAGAAATGGAACAGTTCTTACCCGGCGACGGTTTAAGCGGCAATACAAAGTAAGTTTTTCAAAAATAACAAAAGTATAGTTTTTATTTTTTGTAACAATTAATGTTAATTGTACATTTTTATTATATTGAAAGCGGAAATCTTTCATTGAATGTCGCTCATTCAATTATTTAATTGGCGTTTGTCCAGCAAAGTTGAATGAAAATTGAGCGTGACAATATTTTTTTTTTCTAAAACTTATTGTTAGAATATTAGATTAATGTTGAAATTAATTTGCCAAATTAATGCCGAAGTAAGACAAAGTGTTTTTCAATTGACACTTCTTAGTAAAAAGTAACACAGGCTAAATAAGTACAAAACAAGTGATAGCTGAATACGTCAACCATGCGAATCAAACCATAGTGAACGCAAGAAAACTATTTGTTAAGTTTTATGAAACTTTTAATCCAAATTTTAGTATTTTTAGTCAGGCTAAAGTTCATCAATTTTAATTTTCATTAAATTATTTTTATAAAAAAAAGGAATTTTACAACATGAAATTAATTAAAATTTATTCATAATTTTCCATTCTGTACCGAACAGGTAATCGAACCGGACAGGTTGCCCTGACATATTTCGTTTGACCAAATTTGAACAAAATATAAATATTTCTCTTAAAATAAAATTTTAGTTCAGAATAAGCATTTACAGAAGGGAAAAGAGAAAGCAATTTCTTTTCCCCTCTCTCCACAAAACTCAAGACTTGACGAGACAAACTTGACGTGTGTAAACCGGCACTTACTCTAGTTCAATGACATCCAAAAAGTAAATTGCGGTTGTATTGCTTCATATTAGTACAATCATAATTAGTTATTACGGTACTGATTTAAACTACATATGTATTTTAATACAGTGGAGGCTCGAAAAAGTTAAGCAGTTTGTTTTGGGGGTGATGAACTTTTCCGAAATCTTAACTTTTCCGTGGTATGAAAAATGCATGTGGTTATATGTGTATTTATACATTGTTTATTTATTTATCGTTGATCTAAGAACCATTTGTATAATTGCTTCTCCAAATCGACGTATTCTGCCTTATGTAATGTTTTTAACTTAATTTTTTCATACGTATTTGACACGGCTGCATAAATGTTTGCTTTGTTTTTTTTAATTTTTGAAATTGCTGATACAGAAACATGAAACATCCTTGGCCAATCGATTAGCAAGAACGCCTTCATCTAATTTTTTTAAAATCTTGCATTTTTCGGCGACTGATAACCTTTTTTGCTTCATTGCTGCTAACATTGTTGCGATCAAAACAAAACAAATTTAACGACTATTTTCTTTAACAACCAACTGATGAGAGCAAACACATTATGCAAGATTAGGTTCGTATATAAAATTCGCAAAAAAATTAATTAACGGTAAATGATACACTAGAAACAGAAAAACAAAATAAAAAAAAATTGTCTCTAAAAAGTTAAGAAGTACTTAACTTTTTAGAATCACGTGTGGTGAATGAAAGCTGCTTAACTTTTCCATATACTTAACTTTTCTATGACTTAACTTTTTCGAGCCTCCACTGTAATTGCTTTTTTAATTTTGACTTGAATTTGTGTTTGCTCAGTAAACTCTCTCTATTCACTAATACTAATTTGAAACAATACAACCACAATTTACTTCTTGGACGTCACTGCTCTAGTTTACGATCCCTCAGGTTCTTAATTTACACGAAAAGCTTTCCCGTACTTTAAATTTGTGTAAATGAGAGCGTTTTAAAGATAATAAAATTCTTCTTCTTGCACGAAACAGCCCAGACTTTTTCTTCCCACAAATTGTATAAATAATCAAACATAAAAATATAAAAAAGGCAAAAAAATGTGGTGTTCCTTAAAAGAATTATAAAAAAAATTCTTGAAAAAGTAGTTTATTTAAAAAAATAAAAGGCTTTTTATTAAAAAACATCAAATTTGTCCTTTTATGAAAGAAATTTATTCTTAGTCTCATTTTCACGTGCTTAACAACAGAAAGTATAGAAACAGAGCTAATATTATTTACTTTGTTTATATTTAAAACAGAGTACCGAAACGTTCGCTCATTTTTCAGTCATGAGCGAGCGTGAAAAATTTTAAATTGTACTGCTTTTTCTCATTCATGAGGGTGAGGAAAAAAAATATTTTGAATTTCCTCATTCATGAAAAATGAGCAAACAAAAAAATTCATATGTGAATTTGTCAGATATGAAAAATTTAAAAAATTCACATTCAAATTCCTCATAAAGAAAAAAAAACGCGATTTGCCCGTCCATTAACAGCGGGAAAATGAAGAAGTAAAGAGGCCTTATAGAATGCCTTATTGGCAATATAAAGTTTTCCAGTCGCATTCCAACTGTATTTCTAATTTACACAGTATGTCATTGGATACCAAAGCCTTGGCTTCTTTCATCTACTTTAAAGGCCTTCTAAAAATAATTAAGAATAAAGCTTTATCCCAGTGTAATTGTCGTTGCTAATAATGTGAAGTGAGTAAATTAATAATTCAACTTGCTACAAATTCCAACATAGCTACTAATAAAACGATTTCGACAGGCCTTATCTTAGAAAAGAAAATCTCAATTTCTAAAATATTTAATAAAAACTATTCTAAAAGAACTTTTAAAATAATGCAGAGTGGAATAAGTAAAAGTTTATTAAAAATACAGTTGTAAAACTTCTTTAAGGCCTGCAAAGTGAAAGCGCTGGCAATTTTTCCCGCTGGGCAACGTGAAAGCATGTGTGTGCGTTTTGTTTTGTAAAATTATTTGTTGGCTGCAGCACCATGGTGAACCAAAATGTATGTGCTGCTTTTTAGCAGGCATAAATTATTGGAAAAAAATTAAAAGAACTGCACATATCGTCATCTTAAATGCAGAATAACATAACATTTCATAAGTTTACATGCAAAGCAAAAAACTTTGTAAAATGTTAATTATTTGAGATTTAAAATCAATTTTAAATATTTCAGATAAAAATGCGATAACCCATATATTTTTGAAGAAAAATATAATTTTTATTATTTTTTAAAATGTGTTATTATATATTAATTTGTATTTTTTAGAAACAAAAAGACATATCGTAAAAGAAAGTATATTAGTATTAAGTGAAACAAACATATAAAATATTAAATTATTAAATATTTGTGTTTAATTACCGGAAAAATGGAATATATATATGTAGATATATATATAAATATATGATAATCACACGATCAATATGTAGCCTTATAAGGATTGCGTTGACATGGTAAAATAAGTTTGCTTTTCTGATGCAGCGCAGGCAGTAATGCATTTAACAATGTGGAGAACTTATATTGTTATAGATATTATGACATACCTATTATGTAGTTAACGTAAATATTGGACAAAGTAGAACTTCTCCAAAGAAAGATATTATTAGAATTTAATAAACCTGAAGAATTAACAAAATATAGCTAAACAGTCTATATTCCACTATTTAATAAAAAATTAAAAAATGTGTTTATTCTAAAAATTTATAAAAATTTTCTTTTTTTAAGGATATTGATGAAGGGCCACTTGGAAGAATGCAATTCTAACACAAGAAACCCCGAAAATTTTAAATAAACTAATAAAAAATATTTCTTTTGTATTATAAACTTTATATTTTATGGTCCCATACAGATTTATTATAGGGAAGTTCGACTATATTTAAATTTATTAAAAACGAAATACATACATACATATATAAACTCAAAAATCTAAAGACCTGCAGATGTTGTAATTTATTCTTGGAAATTCTTAGCGTTTGGGAGTGCAATGGGGTAGGCTACAAAATTTCAAAATTACTAACGGTTCGATTCTTTTAATTTTACAGCACTTTTTTATTTTTTATTATGCTATACTGAAAATTAATATTATTAATTATTATTTGATCACAAATTTCACTAACACCGTAGTAACAGTTATAAAACAGATCACCCAATTTTGATGGTGTAAAAAAAATGTGTTCATATAAAAAGAATTAAAAACTCTGCTAATTTTTTTTCTTGAGTGTGATTATACATTATGTTGTTAAGAAAAATGATATACATATGTATTTGATAACACTTAATTTTTAGTTTTGTAAATAACTTGGTTATTTTTTAAGATAGAAGTTTAAAATTTTATAAAAATATGTTGTAACGTGAATCGTAATCAACAAAACAAGTCAATTTCAAATTTTCCAATAATATCTTCATTGTTTTGCATTTAAGCTAACGATATGTGTTTTGTTTGTGAAAAATAAAAATTCTTTGATGTCTTTATAAGGGTTACTTTTTCGTTTCGTTAAAAAGACGTACCTAAAGGCAGAAATATTAAGAGAAAAATAGCCACAAGAATTTGTTGCTTGTAAAAATATTTTGGTTTCTGTACCAATCGCGTCGGTGGTTTTTTTTTTCTTTGAAAACACTTTTCTTAAGCAAGTAAAAATATTAAAAAAAAAAAATTAAAAAGGACTTGTTTTGCTACAATTTATGTGTAAATAACCTCTACACATAAAAGCAAATGTGACAGTTGGTAAAGTATTTGGGTAAGAAGATGTGTTTTTTTGACGGATTAATGAAACTTTATTGTTTCGCACGAAATGCATTGCTTACTTTTTTATGCTACAATTATATAACAGAGCCTAAAGAGTTAACCTTACCATTTTATGGTAATTTACTTGACGTAAATTTGAACTGTTATAATGACTTTATACATTTTTGCAGGCAAACACAGGTGCGCATTTTTTGCATATTTTGTAAAAAGTTATGATACCATTAGGTAGAATTAAAATGTATGCACAGATGTTTAAGTGAATTGTCCTGTTGCCTCTTCTTATTGTACATTTTTCATTAATTCGTCAATAAAACACATCTTCTTACCCAAATACGTTACCTACTGTCACATTTGCTTTTATGTGTAGAGGTTATTTACACATAAATTGTAGCAAAACAAGACCTTTTTAATTTTTTTTTTTTTTTAATATTTTTACATGCTTATGAAAAGTGTTTTCAAAAAAAAACCCCACCGACGCGATTGGTACAGAAACCAAAATATTTTTACAAGCACAAAATACCAACAAATTCTTGTGGCTATTCCCAGCGGGAAAAAGAAGGAGTACGAAGGCCTTCTAGAAGGCCTCTGTACCCCTTCTTTTGGATGTACAAGGCCTTCGTGCTCCATTCCATACTCATATCTTTTTTACACGCGTTGTCATTGCGGAGAAGGCCTTCCGCTTTCCTTTCTTTCGCCAGAGCTTCTTAAAGGCATTCAAATATATGGCTCTTAGAAGGCTTTCCAGAGAAGGACTGTTAAAAGGCTTTAGAATAAAGGTTATCTTAAAGGGTTTTTAAGAAAGGTATGTTAAAAGGCCTTTTAATTAATGGCTCTTAAAAGGCCTTTCGGACCATCCTTGTAAAAAGTGCATCGGTTCTAATGGAAATTGGCTGACCATTTTCATTCGCATCTCATCGAAAAAAACATCGATGTTTTTTTACAGTGTCCATCCCTACACAGAACCTTCTTCTTCAATGAACAAAACACAACTAAAAAGATTTACATTATTGTTTTCACTTGGTATTTTAATATGTATGTAACTTTATTTTTATAACGGGATCTGAATTCTTTCGCTTTTGCTTTGGCGAAAAAACAGAACAAAAAATTTTACTCTTTCTCTTTTTAACATCAACTAAAAAGATTTACGTTATAGTATTCATTTGGAAGTTATTTTATTATGTATGTTACTTTGTTTTTGTAAAGGAATCTGAACTATTTGCTTTTGCGTGTGCAAAGAAAAACAAAACAAAAAATGTTACTCCTTCTTTTATCGCTTCTCATAGAAGCGAGTGTGGAAGGTGTATCTTATCTTTTATACCAAAGAGCCGAGGCCTTCTATGAGGCATTCTTTAGCAGTTACATAAGAATAGTAATTAAATCAAAACATTTTTTAATCAGGCCTTCAAAAAGGCCTGAAGTAAGAAGGTCTTCTAAGTTTTACCGCTGGGAATTTTTTCTCTTAATATTTCTGCCTTTAGGTACGTCTTTTTAACGAAACGAAAAAGTGACCTTTTTAAAGGCATCGAAGAATTTTTATTTTTCACAAACAAAACACATATCGTTAGCTTAAATGCAAAACAATGAAGATATTATTGGAAAATTTGAAATTGACTTGTTTTGTTGATTACGATTCACGTTACAACATATTTTTATAAAATTTTAAACTTCTATCTTAAAAAATAACCAAGTTATTTACAAAACTAAAAATTAAGTGTTATCAAATACATATGTATATCATTTTTCTTAACAACATAATGTATAATCACACTCAAGAAAAAAAATTAGCAGAGTTTTTAATTCTTTTTATATGAACACATTTTTTTTACACCATCAAAATTGGGTGATCTGTTTTATAACTGTTACTACGGTGTTAGTGAAATTTGTGATCAAATAATAATTAATAATATTAATTTTCAGTATAGCATAATAAAAAATAAAAAAGTGCTGTAAAATTAAAAGAATCGAACCGTTAGTAATTTTGAAATTTTGTAGCCTACCCCATTGCACTCCCAAACGCTAAGAATTTCCAAGAATAAATTACAACATCTGCAGGTCTTTAGATTTTTGAGTTTATATATGTATGTATGTATTTCGTTTTTAATAAATTTAAATATAGTCGAACTTCCCTATAATAAATCTGTATGGGACCATAAAATATAAAGTTTATAATACAAAAGAAATATTTTTTATTAGTTTATTTAAAATTTTCGGGGTTTCTTGTGTTAGAATTGCATTCTTCCAAGTGGCCCTTCATCAATATCCTTAAAAAAAGAAAATTTTTATAAATTTTTAGAATAAACACATTTTTTAATTTTTTATTAAATAGTGGAATATAGACTGTTTAGCTATATTTTGTAAATTCTTCAGGTTTATTAAATTCTAATAATATCTTTCTTTGGAGAAGTACTACTTTGTCCAATATTTACGTTAACTACATAATAGGTATGTCATAATATCTATAACAATATAAGTTCTCCACATTGTTAAATGCATTACTGCCTGCGCTGCATCAGAAAAGCAAACTTATTTTACCATGTCAACGCAATCCTTATAAGGCTACATATTTATCGTGTGATTATCATATATTTATATATATATCTACATATATATATTCCATTTTTCCGGTAATTAAACACAAATATTTAATAATTTAATATTTTATATGTTTGTTTCACTTAATACTAATATACTTTCTTTTACGATATGTCTTTTTGTTTCTAAAAAATACAAATTAATATATAATAACACATTTTAAAAAATAATAAAAATGATATTTTTCTTCAAAAATATATGGGTTATCGCATTTTTATCTGAAATATTTAAAATTGATTTTAAATCTCAAATAATTAACATTTTACAAAGATTTTTGCTCTGCATGTAAACTTATGAAATGTTATGTTATTCTGCATTTAAGATGACGATATGTGCAGTTCTTTTAATTTTTTTCCAATAATTTTTTCCTACAAAAAATGCAACAGACACTTTGGCTGGTTGCCTTTGCCAAAAATATTTGACACAAACAAATACACACACAGGCATTTCGAGCTGTAGTCATGCAAACTGTCGAGCAACAACAACATTACTAGTGAGGATCGTTTTTACAACTTTTTTTTCCTCATTTTACATGACTGAAGAAAGGCAAAATAGGATTTTTCCTCAAAAACATGAATGAATTTGCCGAAATATTAACAATTCATTTATGACTGTGAAAAAAGTTACATATTTTACATTTTTCATTTATGTAAAAAATTCAAGAATGGTTGAATATGAGCGATCACATATGACTTTCTCTGAACTCTGATTTAAAACGTTTGCACGTGTTATTTCTTTATGTAAAGATCCCTTGATAATGAGTTATCTTATTTTAAATAAATAAGGAAAACATAAGGGCTGTTTTACACATGTGTAAAAAACCAACGCACATGCGTTTATGTTCTAAATATAAAGTTTTAACAAAGTAAAAAAAATTTATATTAAAGAAACTATTTCGAAAATTAGGCAAGTTTATTAATGAATAGAGTATTAGGCATGTCCCAGTTATTTAAACAGTAACAACTTAAATATCATTTACAATTTTTAAATTAAATAATGCCTCATTTAAAACTATAAACATGAATTTATGAATACAAGCAATAAATAAACAGATATAATTAACTACAATTTTACTTAAAATATAAAACATTCTCTCCATCGATCACAATCTAATTGCATGCTCGAATTTGTTCGTAGCTATAGAAAACAATTTTATGAATTTTGGTTTCTTATGTAGTCGAATGTTAATAATTTGATAACACGTTATGTATTTACATATTTATTTATCAGTGTTATTTTTTTATATAAATATATTTTGTTAATTTTTTAAATTTAAATTTTTAAACAAAAAAAAATTGCCACAAATTTTAATTTATTTTCCCTGTAAATATTATTGGACCACCTGATCCATTTTGATTAAATGGACTACTCAATGGACTGGTCCGATGTAATGCAAGCATGAACCATGCCATTGTTAAAAAGTGTTTGTAGTGAGACGACATGTCTTCGTTTTTAAAGGAAGTTAAAACTAATCCTCTTGTGTATACAATGGAGTAGTTTTAAAACTACGTTTGCGCTACTTTTGGACTAGTCCTAGTCCCTTATGGGCTACACTTTACACGCGTGTTTGAACTAGTCCTATAATTTGCAGGGTTCTTATGAACAAGAAATATATGTACACTGGCGAGCAATAGTGGTTACATGATTACATGTTAAAATTTCAAAGTGAAGTGAAATACATCAAATAAAGTGTTGTCCAACCAAAACGCACGATGTTAATTGTAAATAAAACAAAAAGTTTTCATAGAAATATCTTAATAGTTTGTTAAAAATCAAATTTTAATACAACAAACTTTTTATCTGATTCAATGAAAATATTTATCAAAATTAGACTTTGCAAAATCTTGCCAGCCAGACGGCCAAAAATTAACGAAATCTAAGGTTTTACTTTAGAATTTGAAAAAATTCTTAATAATTAATATCGTAAGTAGCAAGGCGAATTTGCACCAGTTGGCCTTATCTTGCTACGTAAGCAACAGCTGATAACTAGCCTTGTGCCAAAATGATATACCGTTCTGGTGGTTCTGGGGAATCTTTACTAAATTCCATTATTTTCGCTTAAAACTACGAAATTTAAAATTGTTTTTGAGTTATTATATTTCAAAACACACAATTTAAAATTTAAAACAAAATGAAATATTTGCTTGAATATTTGACACAACGTTTAAATATTTAACAGTGTTGTAATCGTTTTCAAAATAAGACCACCTTGTATGAATTCGCCTTGGTAAGTAGCTTATGCTGAAAACCTGCAGCCGTATTCTGTAATTCGCTTAAATTAGGGAGAATAAAATTTTTATGGCACTGCCAAATTTAAAAATGCACGTTACAGAATTGCATTCGTAGCCAAAAATTGCTAAATCAACTTTATAGAATTTTAGCGATAGAGATTTAGTTTTAGCGAATTACGGAATACGGCTGCAGGTTGGCTTTTAAATATTTTTTAATTTTTATTGCGTTTTAAATAAAATTTTATCGTAAACTGATCGCCAGTGTATACATATGTAAGTGATTAGACAATTCTTAAACTAATCGTTATTTGATATCATTTTTTGCAAATTCATTAAATCTTAAAGTCAACGCAATCTATAGACGTAAATGGTAACAAAGCTCTTGGAAGATTAAGCGAAAAATAAAACATTTAGAAATATAAAATGAAAAAAAGGTCAAATACAATTGACATTAATGATAATTTGAAAAAAATGCTGATTTCATAATAAAGGCAACATTTCATTTAAGTATAAAATTTAAGGTTTTGTGTTTTCTAAAAATTGTTTGCATTTAAAGATGATTTTGAGGGGTTTCTATGACAAAAAAAAAGGGAATCGTAGTTAACGAACTTTTCGATTTAAGGAAACCTGACATTTTTTTGTTCGTTAAACCGAGGTAGCACTGTATTTTTTTTAATTTAAATATGTATGTATAGCATAACGTTTAATTATTAAATTTAGCCGCCACTGTATGATATAAAAATCCTCAGCCTAAGAGTATACTACGAAAAAAACAACTTACCGACTGCTTTGAATTTGCAGCAAAATGTGTGTAATACGCACTAACCCAAGCATAGAAAAAACATTTATGTAGTTGTGAATGTGATGGTCATAATAAAATCTTAATGATAATTGTTTTCACAAACTTTTGCAAGAAAAGCAATTACTGCACGCAAGCCAAGAAATTCTGATGCAACAAAAATGGCCAATGCAGTCAGCTAACTAGTCTAACAAACACATAAAAATAACTACAAATACGTACTAAAACTTAGAGGAAATCGTTTTAAGCGGCAAATGTTGCTGAGCCAGCAAAATATGCTCTATTTAGAAGTTGATTGTACGTTGTAAAATGTTGTTGCCGTTTTCGCTGCTACTGTCTGGTCATTTTACTCTAGAGTCTAGACATAGTTTGTACACATGAGTACAACATATCACCGATATTTTAGCGATCTTACTAAATAACTTGACCATGTTTTGTGTTAATTTGAGCTTTTACTCGTGCTTAAGTAAAAAAAAAACTAACCATATTTTGAGAAGGGGCGCAAGTTTCTGGGCAAATCGAAGCCACAGAATTAAACTGCTAATATTGCAAAAAAATATACAAGAAACAATTAATGTTGATTGGTGTTTAAAGTGCTACTGTTGTTGTGATTGTTGTTGCTAGTTTGTGTGTTAAAATCAAAGTAGAATTTCACTGTAAATCTAAAAATTTTTGGAGAAGATAGACTTCAAGCTTTAGTTGTGATTAATCATAAAAACAGTTGTCTTCGAAATTGCCTATAAAACGGTTGCCAACATATTAAATTAAAAATAAAATACAAATTTCGTATTTGAAAGAAAATTATATTGATATATTTTGCACAATGACTGAATCTTTAAGTGAACCCATGGAAATGAGGCATGTTTAATGAATAAGGATATAATTTTGTGAAGAAATAAATATATTTTTTTATAATACTTAAAACAATAAAATTAAAAAATTAGCCAGCCCTAATTCTGGCAATCGTGATCGAAAAAATTTTCGATTCGAAAGCAAATTCTTTTGAAATTTTTTAGTCGATACTGAACGAATCGAAATTATTGTTTCAGTGTTATAAAGAAAGCATTTATTTGAGTTTTTACAACACTAAAAAAATTATTTCCTTTCGTTTTGCATCGACTAAAAGAATGAGAAATAAAATTGCATTCGAATCAAAAGCAATTTTTTAATTAAAATATAAATAGAAAAATTTAAGTGTTTATTGTGTATTTTAATTCGAAAGAAAACATTGTCGGAATACTTAAACTTCCCACTGGCTTTCAATACGTATAGCAATTTTAGAAAAATTAAAAACTTGTTTTTTTACTAAAGCGGAACTAACCTTTATGTTGTGGTGGAATTCAAAGGATTATTTAAAAAAAATTATAGCAAAAGTTAAAAAATTTTATCATTTAAATTAAAACTTTTGGCTTTTATTTAAAGAGTTTTATTAATAATAATAATTTTTTAAAAATTTGAAAAAAACAAAAAATTATTTCAAAATGTATTCCAATTTTTTTTTATTTTAGATATAAAATTCAGCCTCGCAAAGATGCCGAACATGCTTTAACTCAATCGGATTTTGATCCATTTGTGGCCCGTCAAAATGAACATCCCACAACGTTAGTAGTTTTAAGATTTGTTTCGAAGAACGATTAAATAATATATTTGTTGGTTTTAAATTATTTCAGAGACAATGAAACCTTAACGCATTTGCTAAAAGCCTCTTTAGGCACTGGTATTCTTTCCATGCCCATTGCTTTTATGTACTCTGGTATTATAATGGGTATATTCGCTACAATTGTAACCGCCATCGTCTGTACACACTGCAGTTATGTATTGGTAAGTGTTAAAGGAGTTTTAAAGTAACGACATGATCAATTAAAATTTAATAATAAATAAATGATAAACCAATTGCGATTCTATATGCCTGCAATACAACGTAACATCTGATATTGTGCAAATAGTTTCTAAATAAACCTAATGTGTGCACAAGCGGTGAAACAAATTTGACGCTAAGTTTGTAGTTTTAAAGTTTCGATCATGAGTGACAGTTTCATGTCACTCAAGTTCGATAGTGTGTGCCACACTTTAGGGTCTTGTATAATATTTGAGTTCACGGTTAATCAAGAAACTAAAGAAAAATATTCGAAATCGAGATTTTGTAAAAGATCAATTATCTTTGATGTGTTATAGGAAATGAACTTTTTAAACAAAAATTGTAGAGAAATTACATTTTTGTAATGTTGTTTTAAAAAATAGCTTCTTTTGGCCGTAATTTCTACAAAAAGAAAGCTGAGGGGTTACTGCGTATTTCGATTCGAAAGAAGTAATTTACGAGTTCGAACAATTTGTATTGTGTATTACGATTTTCGCAATCGTTCAAAACGATGAAAGAGGTTGTATTTAAAAAAAAAATGGGAGAATTGATGAAAGAGTGGCTGTTAAGAAAGGGATTTTTTGTTTTCAATAGAGTATAAAAAATGAACGTTTATTCGAAACAAATATTACGAAAATCGTAGTACACTGTACAAATTGTTCGAATACGCAAATGATTTCTTTCGATTTGAAATACGCGGTAACCCCCCTTGGCTTGTTCGTACCAACAGTTGTATTTACCTATTTGAACATTTATGTGGTCTACGAGTTGTTACCTTCAGTTTTCCTTTAAAGTATGACACCATAGATTTCTATACACAGCTAGATCTCTTTTTGTAGAAATATCACATGTCGTCGAAAAATCCGAAATTCAGACTACGTTAAACTAAGATTAAACTTAATCCACATCTTAAAAACCCGACCTAAGTGTTACAAATACAATTAAAATATATTATATATCTTAATTAACCGAGCAATAGTATAAAAATCTATATAGTATAAATATCTATATCCAGTTATTTTTCATATATTGGGTAATCACGATGGTCATTGTGCAAATTTGCAATTTGTATATTTTCAGTGCATATTATGATTGATCGTGAGCAAGGCTCATTGAACAGGTCTGCGCAAGAACAATCCAGAAAATTGGTCATTAGACCTTCAGCCCATTGTAGCTGAACAGACCAGAGTCTATAACGGAAATTGGAATTTTGGTTTTTAATGAAATAATAAAAAAAATTACATTTCGCCGAAAAAATCTGAGCTTCAGACTACGCTTGTTTGTTTTTGTTTGATTTTTTGTGGAAGAAATATTAAACTAAGTTTAAACTTAATTTACATCTCAAAAACCCGGCCTAAAACAGTTTTCTATTGAACTTGTGTTGATGGGAAAAGTCACATTGAAAAAATAATAATAATAAATAATTAAAATTTACTTACAGGTAAAATGTGGTCATAAATTGTATTATAAAACCAGGCGTACAAAAATGAGTTTTGCTGAAATTGCTGAAGTTGCATTTCACAATGGTCCCAAATGGTGTCGCGGTTTTGCACCCATTGCAAAATTTTCCATATTGTTCGGTTTGTTCCTCACATATTTCGGTACATGTTCCGTATACACTGTGATTGTAGCAAAGAATTTTGAACAGGTATGTGTTAGCAAACTTATTAATAAATTTACAATTAAACAATTAATTACTTTATCACTCATACTTTTTCCATCTCGTTTTCTCTTCCTCTCTGTATCTCTTTCTTGTTGTTTAGGTTATGGAACATTGGTTGGGCTATGAAGTATCTTTACGTTTACTGATCTCTTGCTTGCTCATACCACTTATTTTGCTGTCGTGGATACCAAATTTGAAATATCTTGCACCAGTTTCGATGATTGCTAATGTTTTTATGGGTCTCGGTTTGGGCATAACTTTCTATTATCTTGTTATGGATTTGCCCTCGATTGAGACTAGAGATTATATACATGTTTCTACACTGCCAGCCTTCTTTTCCATTACCATTTTTGCCATGGAAGCCATTGGTGTTGTAATGCCTTTGGAAAATAATATGGAAAATCCACGTCACTTTTTGGGCATTTGTGGTGTTCTGTCGCAGGGTATGTCCGGTGTTACATTGATCTATATGTTTTTGGGTTTCTTGGGCTATTTGCGTTATGGCAATGACACTGCCGAAAGTATAACTTTGAATTTGCCAGTACATGAATGGTAAGTGGCAGATGAAGTATGTCTGTTTATGGAAATGAAAGTTTCGATTTTTATTTTGTAATGCTTTCCAGGCCTGCTCAAGCTGTGAAAGTGTTGATTGCGTTAGCTGTTTTCTGTACATTTGGTCTTCAATTCTATGTTTGTTTAGAAATTGTCTGGGATTCAATTAAAGAGAAATGTACAAAACGTCCAACATTAGTTAATTATGTAATAAGGTAAGTTTGTGTTGCGATTAAATTTAGTTGCAAAACTTTAAGGCCCAACTATAATATACATGAGCTAGCTGAAGCAAAAACAAAAAAAAAACAAAAAAAAAATCAAAAAACATGATTCCGTACGGAATGTGCGATAATTTTCGCAGTTTTTTATAACAAAAAGTTTCCTTAACTTGAATATGGTTTTACATGTATTCGCTCAGTTGCTTAAGCCAGCTTATTTATGGTTTGGCCTCAATACAGATTTAAAAAATATTTAACAATAGAAAATAATTGCTAGAATTATCTTGCAGATAATTTTGCAAATATTCTGGATAATTGGAGAAAAAGAATGAAAAGTTAAAAAGTTCTTTAAAGGTATTTTAAACAATTCTTACTATAAAGTAGTATTTATTATAAAGGAACCAGAAAGAGAATATAATATCAATGAAACTTTTAGGTTAAAATTTGCTATTACTTAAACTTTCAGTTAACAATATGTTTTTGAAAGTTATAACTGATAGTTAATTATTACTAAACTTGGTCAAATTTGCCGAATATATAAAATTTATTTTTTTGCTCATTTGATTTACAAAAAAATATTACTACTTTTTGCTAAGGTTTTTTAAACGATATAAGTCTGATCAAAGAGCCTTTAAATCTTTTAAAGCTATGGAATAAATTGCTAACATAATAAAACAACCCAAACAACTACGGGTTCCTCGAGTCCCATAAAGTAGATCGCATTATTTAAAACCACAAGAGAACAAATATGAACTTTTTTTTGAGGTCGCTGATTTAAATTATAATCTCTATTTTTCTGGGTCTGGGAGGTTACTGCGTATTTCGATTCGAAATAAATAATTTACGAGTTTGAATAATTTGTACTGTGTATTACGATTTTCGTACTCGTTCGAAACGATGGCAGAGTCTAATTTATAAGCAAATTGGAAATTTGAGAAAAGTTATTGTTCGTAGTACAGTTGCTGTTTTGAAAAGGATATTTAGTTTTCGATAAAGTATAAAAAAATTTATCGATTTCGTATTGCTCAAAACAACCTATACGAAATCCTAATAAACATTACAAATTGTTCAAACTCGTAAAAAATTTCTCTCGTATCGATTTTCGCGGTAACCCCCCCCCCCCCCCCCCCCCCCTGCTTAAGAACCTTGATAAGGTAATATCACGTTTCACTGCATGATGGCGGTGTTACTAATATCCGACTCATCAGATTTTTGTTGGTTGCGCCAGACACCAGAGGAGATAGGCAGCACTGTTGGGATATGCCAATTCTAAAATTGTACCGTCTCAATGGCAAAACTGTAATAAATTGACATTAATTGTACCAAACTATATAAAAGAGCATACATAGTAATTCATAACACATTTTAATTCAAAAAAAATAAAACCAAAATAAGTGAAAAAGTAAAGCCGGTCAAGCCGAACTCATGGGCAGTCATGAACCCGTCAGAATAAAATCTTCATCTACATATACCAGACTTGTTTGTCCTTAAGTTAATTTTTGACCTACCAGCACATAATTTTTCGTAACATAGTAGCTGTCGTAGGCAATTTGTATGTCAAAATTTATAAGGAAGGTGTGGCATTAAAATTTTTTTCCGGGAGTAGTCAAATATGGACCGATTCCAATAAAATTTGGTACGATGATTGAGATTGAAATAAAGTAAGTTTGGCCTAAAAATATCCCGGAAAGAAGTTTGTTTGGGGGCTATGTGAAATTATGAACCGTATCTCACCATTTGTAGTATGCTTCGTCCTTATGAATTAAAAACAAATGTACAAAGTTTCATGACAGCCACCCAGACTGAGGGACATCGTTTAATCGACCAAGAAAGTGATATTGAGTCGATCGGTATACAAAAAACGAAAACAATCCACAAACTGGTGATTTGGAGACACTTGATCCCAGGCTTCCTACAGGGATATACTTATGTATGTATGTACTTAATATGTTAGGATAACATCATTAACACAAATTAATAATGCAATATTTGGTAGTTCTGACCAAGGCTGGAGATATGTATGTTATTACAAGTTTTATTGTTGAAAAAAGTGAGTTAATTCACCTGAAATTAATGAGTAAACTCCTTTAATTGTACCATAAAAGGATGAATTGTACCAGTGTACCAATTAAGTTTCGATTGTACCAAATTTGGTACAATTGTACCACAAATCCCATCAGTGATAGGCAGTTGAGCACATTCTGTGTCACTGTCCTAGGCTACAGAACAGCATCCAGAGATGGTTGGGTTGTAGGTTCATAGCCGAATTTGGGGATGTCTCGATATGTGGGCTTAAGAATCTGAAGGGATTCATAATGGGTATAACCTCGCTTAGTACTGGGCGCATGTAGGACTATTGTATTTAGTAGGGTAGTTTTAATTTCCTTCGATATTAACTTCCGAAAAAAAAATTTAAAAAAATATGCTACGCGATTCAGAATAAAAAAAGAAAAAAACCATAATTAAAATGAGGAAATTACCTTTAATTTGAGTACCCACACACACTTAGTTGGCGGGGGCGGTTTTTTGGATCCAGGGTGGCCCATGGGCCTCAGCTCCCATAAATTTTAATTTTGGTTTTTTTCTGTTTTTAATTTCAGAGGGGATTCAAATTTTTTTTTTTTAATTTTTTTTTCGTACGCCCCGTAAACTGCACTTTTGCCACCACTTTTTGTAATCCTTTGAATCTCTCTTTTCAATTTTCGCTTGTTTTTGATCCCCTTTTATTAGATATGGCGTCACAATTGGCTATACCGGTCTCTGGGTAAGGGTGTCAATATTGTCTTCACTCCAGCCTTTCTTTAAAGCTATTCACTTCAATTTTTTTTTGTGCAAACTAGTATTGTTGCATTAATTTGACGTGAGCAACTTATTTTGTTTGCATCTTAACTTTTCAGCTTTTCCGAAACAAATTGTTTAAAAAGTTTATAATTCAGCCGTAGGTATTTTGAAAAATATATACCAATATAAATTTTCATCTACCTCAAAATTTATTTTTTCAGACAAGTAGTCCAGTATTTGTTATTTTTTCGGTTTCGTTCATTTTTAGACGATTTTCTTTTTTAATTTCTTTTATTTTTCACAGACTTAATTTTTAAACATAATTTACAACCTTTTTTAATTAAAAGAAAAAAATTTTACGTTAAAAAATTATTCCCGCGTTGTCGTTAAGTGTAGAGTTGCTTTAATAAGTACTTTTTAGCCCAGACCAAGGCGAATTTAAAAAGGTAAACTCAACTCGTCAGCTGCTCATCAGCTGTATTCACGGCGAATTAGAAAAAAGGGAAACGTCAAAATATAATAAAGTATAATGTAATATATCTTTGAATAGTTTTTTATTTTAAGAAGTACATTGTTCTACATTAATTTGAGATTAAATTTACATAGAATTTGTTTTAAAAAGAGCTTGGGTGGTTTACACCCTCGATAGTAATAGCGTTTAATATTTTTTGGGTGTTTTATACCCATCGATAGTAAACATGTAAATCTTTGTAGCGATTACATTTTGCGTAAATGCTAAATTTTGTATTAAAAAGTCACAGCCACCTGCTGTGTACTAGTTGCTATCAATCAAGGCCCATCTATCAGGTCTGCTTACTTGTACAAAAACAAAAAACGATTCTTTTTAGTTGTCAAAAATTTACTACCACATATACAAAGCAAAAAGAAAAAACGTGTATGTGTCGCATACCATAAACGTACACATGCACATGTAAACAACTTTTGACAACTAAAAAGAACATAAACAATGATCATCAGGCTTCTTGCGCAGACCTTTTCAATGGGCCTTGCTATCAATCTACAATCTCAGCCAGAATGTACTAATAAAGTGACCTTACAAGCGCAGCTGTTTGCAGTGATTTTCTTCGTGTGTGACGTTTGGCGTCATTTTTTTTGTTTATTTACATTTTTTATAAAGGCATTTTGACATTTGCCGTCTCAATTCTAGCAACAAAATGCCTGTTGTTTTTTCTATTGTTTCATTGTTGTAGTACTGAGGCCACTTTGTTAATACATTTTGATCTCAGCATTGGCAAAAAATTACGAATACTATGATGATATGCTTGATAGATTTAATGAGTAACAAAATTTTGTTGGTACTAACCTAGCGTTTCCACATGCAAGTACAAGTTCGAAAAACTCAATACACTCACACTTTTTCACTAACATTCACACAATTTGTGTACTTTCAGCCAATCGGCTGTTTTCTCGATTTTTCGTTGATAATACGTATACACTACTTGCAAGTAATTACTTGCATGTGGAAACACCGGGTTAGCTCAATTTTTACGCAAAATTTTACTTTGTTGAAAAAAAATTTTACTTTGTTTAGAAAAAGGGTATTAAATAACTTTTTTTCTATATCCATTCTACTTTCCAAATCAGTAACCCGCATAGGATTGGCTTACAAATTTTCCTAATTATCACTAGTTTTACATAATCCTCTTAAATTATTTTTTATTTTTTTTAATGATATGTAAATAAACAGCATACATACATATAAAATAAAAAAAAAATAATAGATATGCGAATAAAACTAAATTTGTTCGGTATTTTAGGGCTCATTATTTTAAAAAATTACATTATTTGTATATTTGAATTTAACAGTTAAAAAACGCAGCCACTTAAAAGGCATGGGTGGATTACACCCAATGATAGTACCGAAGTAAGTGAAATATACGATAGTAACGAAGGTTAAATTCGCCTTGATTTAGACTTTTACCCTGAAAATCGGTGCGTTCGAGGTCACAAAAGATTTTACTATTTTTTTTTACTACATTTTACAAATTGCGTTCGCGCACAAAAAGGACAGTAAAAAATATCCATGGACATAATGACCTTGGGCATTATGACATGCCAGCGATTAATTATAAACCCATGTGCAAAACAAAATTATAGGTGCGTTCGAGAAAAGTTTTTGCAATTTTTTTACTGAACTTTACTAATTTGCGTTCGCGTACACAAAATACAGTAAATTAAAACAAAAATTGTGAGCGTAAAGTGACAGTTTTTCACTGAGCACTTACAAATTTTTATTACAGAAATTTTTGCATTCGTTTTATTTTACATATTTGGAAATTATATTTAAGCCATTCTTGGAAACTTATTCTTATTTTTAAAATTTAAATTTTGTGATGTCGAAAAGAGTGTTTATTTACAGAAATTTTATGTAGATTTTACACTTATACTTATATTATGTTAAAATATTTCTATAAACAACATTATAGGAATTTTTATTTTTCGCATACAACACATACATACATATCCTTACGCAAAAAACCCAAAAGGACCTTCCCTGCAAATATTATTGGACCACCTGATCCATTTTGATAAAATAGACTACTCCATGGACTGGCCCGATGTAATGCAAGCATGGACCATGTCTTTGTTAAAAAGTGTTTGTAGTGGTAATATACTTTTTCCATAGCATTAAGGTTCGCTTTGATTCCAAAATACTGAAAGCTCCCAAAGGTATCGCCCGATCTTTTCACTATTTTTGCATCGCTCTTTTATTTTGACATTCGTAGCAAGGTTTAGAGTATTTTTGTAGCGAAGTAAAAGCCTTAGGACATATATAGAATGAGAACCTCATTGGTTTTTATCAAAAATAAGCCGCAGGCTGGCTGCAGCCCGAGATCGTTACTTTGGAAGAAAATTCCGCAATCACCGCGCTTTAATTTGAACTGAAGTACCAAAATCATTGTTTTAACCACATTAAAAATCTCTTTTAAAAATAATTTGAAAACTTTTTGTTATGGCTACAATAATAATCCATTCTATTTTTTTTAGAACTGTTTTGGTAACCGCAGCTGTCGTTTTAGCTGTTTCAGTGCCTACAATAGCTCCATTTATGGGCCTTATTGGTGCCTTCTGCTTCTCTATTCTTGGCTTGATATTCCCTGTAAGCTTTATAAAATGTTTATTAAAAAAACTTTAATAAATTTTAATTTGATTTTTATAAATTATTTTTCTGTTAAAGGTCTTTATTGAATTGGTAACCCATTGGGATACTGGGTTTGGCGCCTACAACTGGATTGTATGGAAAAACATAGTTATCACCTTGTGCGGTGTGTTCGCTTTAGTATTTGGTTCGATGAGCGCTTTAGAGGATATTATTGGCTTATATACCAAAGAAACATAAAAACTACAAAAAAAAAAAAAAAAATTATATATAAAAACTATTTAAGCAAATTATTATTTTAGTTTAAGTTTAATCGTTAGTTAAACAAGTAAAGTGAAACTACAGTTAACTTGATTTTTCAAAACATTTTAAGTATAAATTGTTTTGTAATCTTACAATACAAAACAGAGTATTAAATTCTAACTTTTGTTAGAAATTTACAGGAAAAATTTAAAAAAAAAACATTTAAATTAAACAATTTACAAAAATAACAACAAAAACTGTAAGTTAACCGAATTTGCATGCTTTATATGTATATTTAAAATTAAAAACTAAAAAATAATTTAAAATTAAAAATTATATGAAACAGTGCCTTTATTTTTAAATATAAAAATCTGTTTCTCTTTAGAACTGTTTAATAGAAAAACAAAAATCGTATACTACATTTATTGTAAAACAAAAAAAAAAAAAAAACAAAAAAAAAAGATTTCCAAATCATATTTTTTATATAAATTTTGCGAAATCCAATTAATGGTCCCAAGAGACGAACCGTTTAAAAAGTAATTTAGTTTAAAAAAAAAAATATTAATAAGTATGTATAAGAAAGATATTTCAACAAAATATTGCATGAGTTATAGGAAAATTCATCTACGAGATCATGCATTTAGATAAATTTTTTTCCTATTAAGAATACAAGTATCAAATCAGGTTTATTTTAATTATTTATTTAATTAATAAAGCAAGATTTATCCAATAATTTATATAAATATTTTTTTCAACGATATTTTTTGTTTTTATTTTTAAATGTTACAAAAATCTCATTATGCTTTTTAAAATACATATTGCTTTGTACACGCAAAGAAAAACTATGAGCACAGCACTACACTTTGAATTTGTTGAATTTTAGGGTTGTAATTAAAATGATAAATTTATTTTAATCAGGTATTTGATGAAAAACGATTTTAAAAACAAAACGATTTGAAAACAAAAAATAACGTTTTAATTAAACTACATTTGAACAAAAAAACAAGAATTAACTTCAGAAATGGATTTTAAAATCGGTCGAAATGCATCACACCTGCTCAAAACGATCATTTTGATCGCATACCTGAATATAATTTCCTAAAATAATAACGTTAGATAACAATATCTGATAAGTTCATTTTTCCGTATACAGTAAAAAAACGACATTTATCCACATAAATAATACACAGTTCAAATTGTTTGAAAATTATTTTTCTCGAATCGAAATACAGGCTAACCTTCCACTTCAGATAGGGGCTTCATAGTGGAACTTCAGTATGGATAGCCTCCAAACCGAATTTATAATTTTAGAAGACCAGTGCTAGACTAGGTAAGGTTAGGTTAAACGGGCAGCCATCACGACGAGGACTCACTTGGGTACTTATAGACGTCCCTTTGTGATACCCCTAGCCAGTGACAGGAGTCAGCCAGTATTCACCAGACTATTCCACAGAGGTCACTGAAGCCTCGAACTACCCCGACTCCCTGCAGAACAGGGAGATCGATTTCAGTCCCACATTGGACATATCGTCCAGACATGGCAATTCTGGTCTCCCAAAATGCCTAAGCCTAATACAGAGAAAGTGAAACGCCGTCTCCTCCTCATCATGACAACTCCTACAGTAATCATTATAAGCAAGACCCATCCTCGCATGAATCCCTATCACCCAGTGACCCGTAATGACCGACATCACTGCCCTTATCCGGTTCCTACCGATACCAAGCCTAAAAGACTGCTCGACTAACACGTATGGATGATGACCCCCTTGGTTTCTGCTTGGTCTTCTCCAGCATTCTTGTGTCTAACAGAATATCTGGTTAGTGATACTTCGTAAATTACTTATAATTTACATCAAAAGTGCAAAATATTTTAATAAGCAACCTCTTTTTTATACATTTATAAAAAAAATACGTCCTACTTGAACATAAGTATACATGCATATCGCACAATTTGTGCAAAAGTGACTCAACTAAAAATATTAATTTTCAGGTTTATATGCTTAAACTATGCACAATGCACTTTTTTTATATACAGTTAAACCTCGATTAACCGGACCTCTATTAATCGGTTACATCTATTAACCGGTATCCGGTCATTTGATTTTTTCACTCTACTATCCGTGCTTTACCTCTATTATCCGTGTTTAAGATTTATACCTCTATTAACCGTGCTTTGCATCTATTATCCGTGCAGCATTCTTATGTTTTTTTATTATGCACATGTATCTAAATCCGGTGTTTCCCCCTTTTAAGTTCATGTTCATGTTATAAGTTCAGACATGTAGTTAGATCAACCAAAGCATTATCAGTAAAAATCCCAATTATAATGTTTTTGATGATATTTGATTTTGCATTCTCTATGACGATTTGTATGTTTTGTATAATAATATGTGGTATATTTTAATCTGCAGTTACATAAATCGAATGTTTAAATAAAAATAAATATAAAAAATGAATTTCTGTATATTTTAATATAACCTCTATTAACCGTGTATTTCGATTATCCGTGCTGGTGCCGGTCCCACGAGAGCCGGATAATCGAGGTTTAACTGTATAAACAAATTTTGTTGTTGTTAACTGTGGACAAAACATAGTTATGTCTTTCTTTATGCTCAATTGGTATAAAGTTGCAATTCATAAAAGTGACTAAATTTTAGTTGTGTCAGGAAATATAATAGTAGTAGATCCCTACTGCTAAGTGCTAAATAGTCTTAAATCGAATTGTGACACTTTTACCAAAAAAAACTTTGTTGGAGCTTATTCTAATTAGACTTGTGGCAGTTTAGAATTTGAATCTTTTTTGGAGTTTATACTTATTAGACTTGTGTCAGTTTAGAATTTGGCAAAAGTGTCAAAACTTAGAAAGAATTCAGCTCAAGTGACATAACTTAATAAATTCGGTATCTTGTGCAAATAACACATCATTAAAAATGACACAACTTAAAATTGTTCATTATCAAGTGCATAAATATTAAAAAAAAAACAAACTTTTAACATCATAATCTGTATGGATTTTCTACTAAATGGTCCAAAGATTTGTTTTAAACTATTTCGTTTTTAGGTCAAAAACAGTTTTTGTTTGGATTTCTGAAAAATTAAGTTTTTTGACTTGAGTCACTTTTAAACTAGGTGTGCGATATGTACATATGTGTTTATTAATAGTTCTGTTTCTTAACGCTACGTACATATTATGGTTAATACAACCATATAATTTTCAGCGACAAAAATATTATGGTTAAATTAGTCCTCCATTAAGAACCCACAACCTCTTTTCCCAGAGCAACATACTATGGTTGAAAACCAACCAAGCTATTGTAAGTGTTTAACAAACTTTAGTTATTATTTATCATAACATGTTTGGAGGCAACACTAATATGATTGGAGCTTCTTGATGGAGGTCTAATTTAACCATAATATGGTTATAATAAACATATTTGTTTAAAAATTTTCTTTTAAAATAGTATGGTTGGAGTTGACCATATTTCAACATGTTTTTTCTCTGGCGTTGAAAGCACAGCTTAGCTACTTTTTTTCTTACTAAGAAAAAGGAATGTCAAAAGTTGCTTGTGTTCTTGGCATATCGACCAACGAAAGCAACAAATAAAATACAATATTGTATTTTTGGTGTTGTACTTGTTGTAGGACTGCCATACCGTTTACATGAATTTACCTCGCCCGTACTTTAACTTTGTGTAAATAAAAGAGGTTTTGAGAGAATCTAATTCTTCTTGCACAAACACCCCGTTTCCATGCAAGTGCCCAAGTGGTACAGCTGTACGCTCTGTACGTGTATATTCGATAGCCCTTTAATAACTACCGCTAGTCCCACCACAATCTACCTCACATGCTTTTGAGTGGCGATTTTAACAAGGTGGCGTCATTGCAAGTGACAATTGTCCCCTCCCTGCATAACCTCTACCTACCATAAGGGTTAGCTACTTATGTATATCTACAAAACGTGATAGCAAAAAGCAAGGGATTTTGTTGTTGTTCCGGTAACGGGAAAAAAAGTTTTCCTGTAAAATTTGTTGAAAGGGACTTAGTAGGTTTGCTTGCATATTCAGCCAGCGATATATACACATTTACGTTTACTTATAAATAAGTAAAATTACAAAAAAAAAAATAACGAAAATTAAAATGCATTGCACTAACTTATTCAAAATTGTGTACTGCAAGTGAATAAGAGTTCAGTAGAAGTATGAAAAGAATAAGCACGGCACGACATTTTCCATACGATTTGACAGGAAAAAACCGGCGATCGCCGTGAAATAAAATTTATTTTAGTTTATAAAAATAAAAACAAATATTGATTATGCATTTAAAAATAAAGAGGACAAAGATGACAGATTATGAAAAAAGATGATAAAAGAGGACACAAATTTTATAGATGACAGCCAGTTAAAATAGATGATTGTCCTTTAAAAAAGAGTACGTATGGTCACCTTATCAGTAGTCATTATTTCGCCTGGCAAGTTCGAAAAACTGAATACACTCCCACTTTTTCACTAACATTCACACAATTTTTGTACTTTCAGCGGGGTGTTTCCTCGGTTTTCGGGGTGTTTCCTCGGTTTTTCGTTGATAATACGTATACGTATACGCAAGTCATTACTTGCATGTAGGGAAAGATAAACAATTTAATTTTTTACAGTTAGTGCCGGTTCACACACTTTTAGGAGAGAAGGGAAAAGAGGATACCATTTCTTTTCATCTCTCCCCAACAAACTCAAGACTTGCCTGCTAAAACTTGAAGAGTGTGAACCAGTACTTAGACAAGAATCTAAAAATTCAACTATAAGATTTATGGTCTTAGCCATTAAAGAGAGAGAGAGAGAACATATTCAACCCAATTATGAATACAAGTTCTTTGAGAGCCTTTTCCTTTCTTTTCATTTTTCTTTTTTTTAATTCAATTGTAAAAGTGAGGAAATCAGAAAAACTCCCAAGGAAATTTAAATTGGGTTGATTATAGTTTTCCGACCATGCTTATTCAACCAAATTTTTTTCTCTGCGTGTAATAATCTTAATTTAAGAAAACACAATTTTCTGGTTTTAAATTTAAAAGTTTTTCAAATTTAAAATCTTTTTTTGAGTAAAAAATTTAAGTTTTCTACAACTATCATTTCAAATTCATTAGGAAATTTGTGTTTTTAACTTTAGAGTATTAATTTAGCTTCTGTAACAAAAATTGTGTATAAACAATAATATTAAAAATTTTTATTATTTTTTTTTTTTATTTTTACAAAAATCAAATTCGCATTTTTTATTTTTTCATTCGTTACAAAACGGTATAGAAAATGAGCATAATTGCATTTAAGAACTGAAATTTTACGATATTATCAATTCATAAGTATGTGCATTAAAACATCTCGTGGTTAGAATTTTATCAATAGTGATCCTTTTAATGCCCCTATTACGGCTTATAACTCAACTCAGTTGAGCTGAAACTTAAACAAATTAACTTTAAAACTACTAGTGATGAGTTGTAAATAGCGGTTTTTACTCTTGGTAGTAAAGTACCCTTGCAGACCTTGTAAATCTTGTTTGTGTATTTAAAATACTAATATTAATTAGTACTAATATAAATGAACAAAAATGTATTAAACTATAATTTATTTCGTCGTGTTAAAAAAATAACACAAAAAGCTGTAATACACAAGTGTTAAATTTACCAGCACAAAGCAGTTATACGTTTTGCATTCAAACCAAAGAGACACTCATGATTTGTAGTATAAAATCTAAGTAAATATAACAGAGCTAGCAACAAAACACAAAGAGTGAAACCCGCTAATGTTTAATGATTTTAATAACCGCACTAACACAAGGTGGTATGCAAAAATACAACACTTCAACTGAACTAGAGTTCAGTTGTTAACCGTAATCGGGGCATCAAGGCCATGTCAGATAAAATTTTTGCTTCGCGTTGCGTAACTGATTTGCTTTGACATCTAAAGCCCAGAACAGACGGTAAAACGCATTGTTTTCAAACTAGTTTCAATCGTTTTCCACACACCCTGCAACCTAAATTGTACCAAAATGTAATAAAATTATCTTTGAGAACAAATGAAACGCAAACACGAGTTTCCTTCACGCCGGTTTCAATGCAACTGTTTTCCAATGCATTTCAAACCGGTATCTAAATGTACGCGTCATGTGTGCTCCCTCAAAGGAAATGAATACATTTAGATTTAGACGCCACAAAAAGTTTGACAAATATCCAATATGTCTACCAAATATTAGAAATTTTTAATATTTTCACAAACATTGCTTCAAATGTTTGTCCAAACAGCAAACAACCCAATTAACAACACTAAATATTTGTAAAAACGTAAAATTTTGACATGTTTGCCAAGCCATTTGTGTGGTTTATTATGCCCTTTACGCTTTTATGTCAAAGTTAGATCACACAACGCGAAAAAGTTGTATCTGAGACGGCCTTAAGTCTAACATGAGTTTTAAAAAAATTTCTTTTGAGGATCATCATTCGTATGTTAGAGGATTTGGACAATTTCCATCAGAAGTTCTAATGTGCTTTCACATATGACCAACAACTTTGAACATCGATGTTATACATATGAGTCTTTTTTAAATTTTTTTTATTAATATTTTCATAGAAAATATACAAGTTCTATTTAAGAAATTTGTCAATTCTTATTGAAACAAATGTAAAGTAAAAAAGATCAATATTAAAGTAAATAGTCCATTTATTGCTGTACAAATTAAAAGCAAAAATAAGTAAAAAAAAAAACTAAACATTTACAATTAAATAGGCCAATTTAAAGCAAACCTTAATTTTGTGCAATGGCATATGTTTTATTTTAATATGTACAAAGTGGAATATCTCATCACCGGACACCGAAAGGTGTTCGTTAAGGCATATAACACTGTTGCTTTACTTTTTCGTATAAAAATTACTTACAAAAATTATAAAATAATAAGAAAAAAAAAACAACAATGTAGCACTGATTAAAATTGGCCTATTGTTTTAATTCTTCACTATACAACAAGAAATATTTAATAAAATAAAAAATAATATTTGAATCAAGTATTTGAGTTTGAAGTTTTATTTAATAACATTATAGAAAAAACCGATTTAAAGAATTTATTGTTCCGTGGTGGCAATATTTTTATACCCAACACCGTCAAAAGTTTTTCCTAGTTTTTTTTTGATCCACATTTTTGGTAAAAAAAAATCTTTTTAAAATTTAACATCTTGGAACCAATTAAAATACTTTTGCTTGCCACATTCTCGAAAAAAAGGTGTTGGATAATTACTTTATTGTACGGTAGATAAAGTAAAATTGCTTTTTTCTTGAAGTGCATTACGCGTGTTTTTAAATGTGTATAACTTTTAAACTTATGGAGATCCCATTTTGAAACTTTAACGCCCGTATTTATAAAAGATTATTAAATTTTACAAACGTTTATTAAGGCAAATTTCCATACAAAATTTGTCTTGTAAACCTTTATTAAATTTAAAATTTGTTTATAAATACGGGCGTAACACTATAATGAGGATACCCTAGGCTTATTTTGGTAAAAAAAATTAATAAAAAATGGGTCGAAATAAAAAAAAATTTTGATTTTAATTGGTCATTTCCGGTTTTTTTTGAATTTTTTTGAAAAGTAAAGCAATTCTAGTATATGAGAGTGCACTTTTGTCATTTCATGTGAAAATTTTTTAGTTTTCATATAAGACCCCATGAGGTATATATATTTCGGGTCCTTGCGTGATTTGAAGTTGATGTAGCCATGTCCTTTTGTCTGTCAGTCTGTTGAAATCACGCTCACTTTCGAACTACTCAAACCTCAAGGACAAAATTGGCGTCAAATGGTTTCTAGTTGTCCTAAGCAGTTGGAGATCGAAATACAGAAAAACCAGTTTAGTAGAATAAGAGCTATGAACCCAAATGAGGAACAATAACCCTAAAAAAAATTGAAAATTTTGATACAAAAACTAATATACATAAATGGTGGCGAAACTGATAAAAGTATTTGCATATAATAATGCTAGTGGCACCGCTACGGCAACAAATACTACAGCTAATAGCTCTGCTCAGACTGCTTTTAGCATACAATTCAGCTGCTTTTCATTTTATTGAATTGGCTTTTTGTTATTACCAGCCAGAGAAGAATTTTTGTTCTTTGAATTTTAGATTTTTTTTAGTTTGATTTTTTTAACAAGCTCTTCTGTTAGGAAAAAGTAAAAAAGCAAAAGGCGAAATAATCATTTTTACCCAGCAAATAATAGGACTAGTCCAAACACGCGTGTAAAATGTAGCCCACAAGGGACTACGACTACTCCAAAAGTAATCCAATCGTATGGAAAAGCATCGTCTATTTATCATTACAACGTCCTAGGGCAGGACCATATAACCCAGCTTTGGGTTAAAAAGGATTAGTTTTTACTTCGTTTAAAAACCAAAACATGTCGTTAAAAAACGAAGACATGTCGTCTCACTACAAACACTTTTTACCAATGACATGATCCATGCTTGCATTACATCGGACCAGTCCATGGAGTAGTCCATTGAATCAAATTGAATCAGGTGGTCCAATAATATTTGCAGGGTAGCTTTTGCTTTTTAGGTGGTTATCCATTTTGGTCGCTAGCTGCACAAACGAAAAACAGAACATTGGCTGTTGATAAAAAAAATTAAAAATTTCAATGGCAGTGGCATAAGCAAAAATAAAAAGCATCTAGTTGATGGGTGCTCTTAAACACTGCTTACAAAGTGATAAATTCTTCTAAGTTACAATGGAACAAAATAATAGCTACTTTACACTCAACACTAATGTGTACTTAGCCTGTTGATATTGAATGCAAAGTTTGTACTAACAAGCGATATTCACCACGGTTGTAGCAATTTTCAACACTAAATTTTCTTTGATATTACAATAAGCGTTAATAACACTGATATTCAATAAATTAATGGCGTTTTCTTTTCTGAGTAATAAACTGCCTTTTACATTTCATTATGTTCTTTTCTGAAAAATGTGTTCTGTTTTAAAAGTGCAACGTGTTCTTTTCTAAAGATGTTCCACGAAAAAAGAAAAAATGCTCTCGTATTTTTTTTACTTAGAAATTAGCGGTATAAAAGGCTACAAATTTTTAACGATAATTGTACTTTATTGTTTTATGCCGAAACTTGTGTTCTTTTGTAAACGAAAAATATACAACACTTCTTAAAAATCAGGTTAACATGTTGCCAGATCCCATGTAACACTTATGGTACACTTTTTTTTAGAAAAGAAAACGCCATAAGTCAGCTGTTGTTAAAAAATTTGCGAAAAAAAAATAATTATTAAATAAAAGCAGGGCTTACAACAAAGCTGCAGTCAAAAACAAAAAATTGCTTTTTCTTCCACTTTCTGATTTTTCATTGGACGAAAATAAACCGTTGCCTTTACTTCTGATTCATTAAATGAAAACAGCAAATCAGCTGATTCACTTTGTTTTGTGTAAAGCAGTTAGAACGATTTTAGTAAGTCTCAATCTGAAGGAAATTGATTGATCTTACTTGTTTACGGTAAGGTTACTGTTACTGTTACTCCCGGCTAACTGAGCCTTGAAACGTTTAATAAATCCCGAAGTTAACGAAGATGGGACGTTGTGTATTTTTCGGCTTTTTTTTTAATAATGCATGTGTACACTGTACATAAATACATACGTTTTATTTAATTTAAAAAAAATTTAAAATATTGTTAAGCATTAAAATAAATACATATGGGCATTTCTCTAATGTCGAATGCGACATTCGTACGCCTTAAAAGTGAAAAAAAAAACATATACCAAAACATTAATTTTATTTTGACAAAAGGCGAAACTTATAGCTCTTGATTAGCTCTATAATTTGTGCTAAAGGTTGGTTTTGAGAAATTGTTCGTTTTCAAGAAAATTAAAAAAAAACCAAGGCATTTGCATGCGACAAAACAGAAGTTGCTTTTACGGCAAACAGTTCAAACACTGATTTCAGCGAAACCTGATGAAATATTTTAATGCGACTAATTTTAAAATGTTCACATGTATTATTAAAAAATATATAAGGAAAAAAACAATGCCCCATCTTCGGTAACTACGGGATTTTTTATAAGTTTTATTCTGTCAAACCAAACACTTTCGAACATGTCGACTGCCGTCGTTCTTTGTTGTGTACAACTTTTCGTTTTTTGCTTTTGCCTTTACTGGGACTGTTTTCATTTAATGAATCAGAAGTAAAGGCAACAGTTTATTTTTGTCCAAAGACAAACACAAAGCATACAGAGATGACAAAAGTGACGTATGAAAAATGCCCAAATCATTTGCGAGGGCAGCTTTCGAAGAAAGATAAAGAAAATGTTTTTTGGTAGTAAAGTGGCAATGTGTAAAACCAGGCCGCTACTATTAACACGAATTGCGTAATCAAAACAAAATATTCAAAAAGGGCAGCTTTCGAAGAAATAGACAGAAAAAATTACAATATTTTCTGTCTCGTGATGCCTCTGTGTGCTCTGTGATGAAAAATGAAGATGTTACAGCCCAATATTATGACTTTTACTATCTCAACTGCAGCTTTTTGAACGCTGAATAAAAGAAAAACGAACGAAAAACAAAAAGTTTTTATATCCATCACAATATAACCAAAAATCACAATACAACACAAATGGTACGCAAACAATGTAGTTGCCCTGTTATTCGGAGTGTACTCTTGCTTCCTTTTTGTTAAAGATTCTAGGTTTCAAGCTTGTGCAAAACTATCTGCGACTTTTTACCTCGTTTTTCAACTTTTCTTTTTTCCGCGTAGCAATTACGAAGAAACCCGCAGAAGAAAGTATCCAATTTGGTCAAGTCCTTTTCAAGTTTTAAGAACTTGAACAAACCACAGTTAATTTTTAGTGCCTGTTCACATACTTCAAGTTTGATTCGTCAAGTCAAACTTAACCTGTGTGAACCGTCACTTATATTTCAAGATAAAATATTTGAAGGAAAACATTTATAAATAAATAATGAATTAATATCAACAAAAAAAACAATATCCATATGTATTGAAACGAGTACTATTTATGTCAATTTTTATAAGTTTTTAATTTGTACCTATATCAAAATTTCTTTTTTATTAAATACTAGATTTTATACGTACGTATATTTTAAAGGCACACATATGCGTTGGTTGTATTTCCATTTCCATCGTATTTTTTACTCACAAAACCACACTTTAATAAAATGTATATAGGTACCTATTAAATTGCTTTTGCTTTATTTATTTCCTCTCCTCTTTCCTCAATTGGCAACCTTATTTACTTATTAATACGAACAACTCATTACTAGCGACAAAAACACTCTACATATTAACTAAAGCACACACTTATTGATTGCCAAACTTCTTCTTTTTTTTTGCCTTTTTTCAACCAACAACAACAATGTGCTTGTCACTAAATACACACTTTTTACACTTTTTGTTTATTAAAATACCCGACTGTTTCCGAGCTACTCGCGCATCACACACTTGTTGTTATTTTATTAACTGCTGGAAACGGAAAAAAGAAAAAATGATGATGACGTCAGCATTACTAGAACAATTTAGACTTTTATACACATTATAAAATTTTCAATGCCCTTTTTTCACCGAAATCGATTATAAACGAATAATATTTTAGATTCATTTGAAAATATATCAACTTGTTTACATTTCAACGCTATTTTCTAAAGCAGAACACATATTTCCTATTTAATTTTATTAAATACCAAGAGACAGCAGTTAATGTCGACTTTACTCACGCACCGATTGCAACAAAACTGATTTTATTTATGTTTTATAGTTTAGAAATCATTGCTAAAATACTAAAGCGTCATGTGTGCTCCCTCAAAGGAAATGAATACATTTAGATTTAGACGCCACAAAAATTTTGACAAATATCCAATATGTCTGCCAAATATTTAAAATTTTTAATATTTCTACAAACATTGCTTCAAATGCTTGTCCAAACAGCAAACAACCCAATTAACAACACAAAATATTTGTACAAACGAAAAATTTTGACATGTTTGCCAAGTCATTTGTGTGGTTTATTATTCCCTTTACGCTTTTATGTCAAAGTTAGATCACACAACGCGAAAAAGTTGTATCTGAGACGGCCTTAAGTCTTACATGAGCTTTAAAGAAATTTCTTTTGAGGATCATCATTCGTATGTTAGAGGATTTGGACAATTTCCATCAGAAGTTCTAATGTGCTTTCACATATGACCAACAACTTTGAACATCGATGTTATACATATGAGTCTTTTTTTTAATTTTTTTTATTAATATTTTCATAGAAAATATACAACTTCTATTTAAGAAATTTGTCAATTCTTATTGAAACAAATGTAAAGTAAAAAAGATTAATATTAAAGTAAATAGTCCATTTTTTGCTGTACAAATTAAAAGCAAAAATAAGTAAAAAAAAACTAAACATTTACAATTAAATAGGCCAATTTAAAGCAAACCTTAATTTTGTGCAATGGCATATGTTTTATTTTAATATGTACAAAGTGGAATATCTCATGACCGGACACCGAAAGGTGTTCGTTAAGGCATATAACACTGTTGCTTTACTTTTTCGTATAAAAATTACTTACAAAAATTATAAAATAAAAAGAAGAAAAAAACAACAATGTGGCACTGATTAAAATTGGCCTATTGTTTTAATTCTTCACTATACAACAAGAAATTTTTAATAAAATAAAAAATAATATTTGAATCAAGTATTTGAGTTTGAAGTTTTATTTAATAACATTATAGAAAAAACCGATTCAAAGAATTTATTCTTCCGTGGTGGCAATATTTTTATACCCAACACCGTCAAAAGTTTTTCCTAGTTTTTTTTTGATCCACATTTTTGGTAAAAAAAAATCTTTTTAAAATTTAACATCTTGGAACCAATTAAAATACTTTTGCTTGCCACATTCTCGAAAAAAAGGTGTTGGATAATTACTTTATTGTACGGTAGATAAAGTAAAATTGCTTTTTTCTTGAAGTGCATTACGCGTGTTTTTAAATGTGTATAACTTTTAAACTTATGGAGATCCCATTTTGAAACTTTAACGCCCGTATTTATAAAAGATTATTAAATTTTACAAACGTTTATTAAGGCAAATTTCCATACAAAATTTGTCTTGTAAACCTTTATTAAATTTAAAATTTGTTTATAAATACGGGCGTAACACTATAATGAGGATACCCTAGGCTTATTTTGGTAAAAAAAATTAATAAAAAATGGGTCGAAATAAAAAAAAATTTTGATTTTAATTGGTCATTTCCGGTTTTTTTTGAATTTTTTTGAAAAGTAAAGCAATTCTAGTATATGAGAGTGCACTTTTGTCATTTCATGTGAAAATTTTTTAGTTTTCATATAAGACCCCATGAGGTATATATATTTCGGGTCCTTGCGTGATTTGAAGTTGATGTAGCCATGTCCTTTTGTCTGTCAGTCTGTTGAAATCACGCTCACTTTCGAACTACTCAAACCTCAAGGACAAAATTGGCGTCAAATGGTTTCTAGTTGTCCTAAGCAGTTGGAGATCGAAATACAGAAAAACCAGTTTAGTAGAATAAGAGCTATGAACCCAAATGAGGAACAATAACCCTAAAAAAAATTGAAAATTTTGATACAAAAACTAATATACATAAATGGTGGCGAAACTGATAAAAGTATTTGCATATAATAATGCTAGTGGCACCGCTACGGCAACAAATACTACAGCTAATAGCTCTGCTCAGACTGCTTTTAGCATACAATTCAGCTGCTTTTCATTTTATTGAATTGGCTTTTTGTTATTACCAGCCAGAGAAGAATTTTTGTTCTTTGAATTTTAGATTTTTTTTAGTTTGATTTTTTTAACAAGCTCTTCTGTTAGGAAAAAGTAAAAAAGCAAAAGGCGAAATAATCATTTTTACCCAGCAAATAATAGGACTAGTCCAAACACGCGTGTAAAATGTAGCCCACAAGGGACTACGACTACTCCAAAAGTAATCCAATCGTATGGAAAAGCATCGTCTATTTATCATTACAACGTCCTAGGGCAGGACCATATAACCCAGCTTTGGGTTAAAAAGGATTAGTTTTTACTTCGTTTAAAAACCAAAACATGTCGTTAAAAAACGAAGACATGTCGTCTCACTACAAACACTTTTTACCAATGACATGGTCCATGCTTGCATTACATCGGACCAGTCCATGGAGTAGTCCATTGAATCAAATTGGATCAGGTGGTCCAATAATATTTGCAGGGTAGCTTTTGCTTTTTAGGTGGTTATCCATTTTGGTCGCTAGCTGCACAAACGAAAAACAGAACATTGGCTGTTGATAAAAAAAATTAAAAATTTCAATGGCAGTGGCATAAGCAAAAATAAAAAGCATCTAGTTGATGGGTGCTCTTAAACACTGCTTACAAAGTGATAAATTCTTCTTAGTTACAATGGAACAAAATAATAGCTACTTTACACTCAACACTAATGTGTACTTAGCCTGTTGATATTGAATGCAAAGTTTGTACTAACAAGCGATATTCACCACGGTTGTAGCAATTTTCAACACTAAATTTTCTTTGATATTACAATAAGCGTTAATAACACTGATATTCAATAAATTAATGGCGTTTTCTTTTCTGAGTAATAAACTGCCTTTTACATTTCATTATGTTCTTTTCTGAAAAATGTGTTCTGTTTTAAAAGTGCAACGTGTTCTTTTCTAAAGATGTTCCACGAAAAAAGAAAAAATGCTCTCGTATTTTTTTTACTTAGAAATTAGCGGTATAAAAGGCTACAAATTTTTAACGATAATTGTACTTTATTGTTTTATGCCGAAACTTGTGTTCTTTTGTAAACGAAAAATATACAACACTTCTTAAAAATCAGGTTAACATGTTGCCAGATCCCATGTAACACTTATGGTACACTTTTTTTTAGAAAAGAAAACGCCATAAGTCAGCTGTTGTTAAAAAATTTGCGAAAAAAAAATAATTATTAAATAAAAGCAGGGCTTACAACAAAGCTGCAGTCAAAAACAAAAAATTGCTTTTTCTTCCACTTTCTGATTTTTCATTGGACGAAAATAAACCGTTGCCTTTACTTCTGATTCATTAAATGAAAACAGCAAATCAGCTGATTCACTTTGTTTTGTGTAAAGCAGTTAGAACGATTTTAGTAAGTCTCAATCTGAAGGAAATTGATTGATCTTACTTGTTTACGGTAAGGTTACTGTTACTGTTACTCCCGGCTAACTGAGCCTTGAAACGTTTAATAAATCCCGAAGTTAACGAAGATGGGACGTTGTGTATTTTTCGGCTTTTTTTTTAATAATGCATGTGTACACTGTACATAAATACATACGTTTTATTTAATTTAAAAAAAATTTAAAATATTGTTAAGCATTAAAATAAATACATATGGGCATTTCTCTAATGTCGAATGCGACATTCGTACGCCTTAAAAGTGAAAAAAAAAACATATACCAAAACATTAATTTTATTTTGACAAAAGGCGAAACTTATAGCTCTTGATTAGCTCTATAAGTTGTGCTAAAGGTTGGTTTTGAGAAATTGTTCGTTTTCAAGAAAATTAAAAAAAAACCAAGGCATTTGCATGCGACAAAACAGAAGTTGCTTTTACGGCAAACAGTTCAAACACTGATTTCAGCGAAACCTGATGAAATATTTTAATGCGACTAATTTTAAAATGTTCACATGTATTATTAAAAAATAAATAAGGAAAAAAACAATGCCCCATCTTCGGTAACTACGGGATTTTTTATAAGTTTCATTCTGTCAAACCAAACACTTTCGAACATGTCGACTGCCGTCGTTCTTTGTTGTGTACAACTTTTCGTTTTTTGCTTTTGCCTTTACTGGGACTGTTTTCATTTAATGAATCAGAAGTAAAGGCAACAGTTTATTTTTGTCCAAAGACAAACACAAAGCATACAGAGATGACAAAAGTGACGTATGAAAAATGCCCAAATCATTTGCGAGGGCAGCTTTCGAAGAAAGATAAAGAAAATGTTTTTTGGTAGTAAAGTGGCAATGTGTAAAACCAGGCCGCTACTATTAACACGAATTGCGTAATCAAAACAAAATATTCAAAAAGGGCAGCTTTCGAAGAAATAGACAGAAAAAATTACAATATTTTCTGTCTCGTGATGCCTCTGTGTGCTCTGTGATGAAAAATGAAGATGTTACAGCCCAATATTATGACTTTTACTATCTCAACTGCAGCTTTTTGAACGCTGAATAAAAGAAAAACGAACGAAAAACAAAAAGTTTTTATATCCATCACAATATAACCAAAAATCACAATACAACACAAATGGTACGCAAACAATGTAGTTGCCCTGTTATTCGGAGTGTACTCTTGCTTCCTTTTTGTTAAAGATTCTAGGTTTCAAGCTTGTGCAAAACTATCTGCGACTTTTTACCTCGTTTTTCAACTTTTCTTTTTTCCGCGTAGCAATTACGAAGAAACCCGCAGAAGAAAGTATCCAATTTGGTCAAGTCCTTTTCAAGTTTTAAGAACTTGAACAAACCACAGTTCATTTTTAGTGCCTGTTCACATACTTCAAGTTTGATTCGTCAAGTCAAACTTAACCTGTGTGAACCGTCACTTATATTTCAAGATAAAATATTTGAAGGAAAACATTTATAAATAAATAATGAATTAATATCAACAAAAAAAACAATATCCATATGTATTGAAACGAGTACTATTTATGTCAATTTTTATAAGTTTTTAATTTGTATATCAAAATTTCTTTTTTATTAAATACTAGATTTTATACGTACATACGTATATTTTACCTTTGCAAAGAAAGGCACACATACATATGTGTTGGTTGTATTTCCTTTTCCATCGTATTTTTTACTCACAAAACCACACTTTAATACAATTCATTTATTAAATTGCTTTTGCTTTATTTATTTCCTCTCCTCTTTTCTCATTTGGCAACCTTATTTACTTATTAATACCAACAGCTCATTACTAGCGACAAAAACACTCTACATATTAACTAAAGCACACACTTATTTACTGCCAAACTTCTTTTTTTTTTTGCCTTATTTCTACCAACAACAACAATGTGTTTGTCACTAAATACACACTTTTTACACTTTTTGTTTATTAAAGTACCCGACTGTTTCCGAGCTACTCGCGCATCACACACTTGTTGTTATTTTATTAACTACTGGAAACGGAAAAAAGAAAAAATTATGATGACGTCAGAATTACTAGAACAATTTAGAATTTTATACACATTAGGAAATTATCAATGCCCTTTTTCACCGAAATCGATTATAAACGGATAATATTTTAGATTCATTTGAAAATATATCAACTTGTTTACATTTCAATGCTATTTTCTAAAGCGGAACACATATTTCCTTTTTAATTTTATTAAATACCAAGAGACAGCAGTTAATGTCGACTTTACTCACGCACCGATTGCAACAAAACTGATTTTATTTATGTTTTATAGTTTAGAAATCATTGCTAAAATACTAAAGCGATCTTAAAGCAGAATATAGTTTTAAAATTTAGGAAATTTGAGTGCTTTCCAATCAATAAGGTTTCGAAAGCGTTAAGTTAGATGAAGGCCAAGGCGAATTCATGCTAACGGTGATGGATATATAACAGCAAGTACAAAAAAAAAACAAGAAACAATATTAGCGCAATTCATGCTTAGGAGCAAACTAGCATTGTAGACCTAGCAGATTTTGGGATATGCATAGTACATTAACCATAGTTTACATGACCCCAACAACAAAATACATCAAAATGTAATTTACCACGTTGTTGTAAAAGTACTATGTACACCAAAAACTGTGGTAAACTATGTTCATTTATTTACAAGCTTCTGATTTTTTCTTTTTCTCTCTCGTTTTCTGTTTTGTGAAAAAAAATTAAATTAATTAAAGGTCTTTTTAAGCCGTTAAGTGTACCAAATTTCTACAAGTATAGAACTTAGCACATTTAAACGAAACCTTGTTAATTAATTTCTTAAATCCCAGGAAAAACTTTGATAAACGATTAAAATCTGTCTACAAATTTTGATTGTATTCCCACCTTAGAATACAAATTAAAACTTACATGCTCCCTTCTCGTTCACATTAACACTTTTTGGAAATTTATTTACTAAAATATTCGGAATATGGGAATATTTTCATGGGTGTAGCTGTTTGCGATAGGGGTGATTTATGATTTCTGTATTTCTGGAGAACGGCAACAGCAAACAAAATTAAGGCGAGATTGGACATGTAGGCGTGGCACTTCCAATACAAAGACATTAAAGATGTCTGCAGATCTAGAGAATGGTAAGAGCCAACGTTTTCAAATTAGGTACAAGCATCGTGGTTATCAATACACAACATCTGACAAAATGTGGCCGAAATTGGCGAAGTGCACGTCGATATATAAATCTGTTATATCGGCTAAAAAAAATAGCCGGGTTATGACCAAAATACTCCAAAAATGGTCTAGAAAACATCAAAATTATTATTAAAACTTAAATTTTAGGGCTCCAGTATGACCTATGGGCACGTTTTATGTATCGGAAATTTTAAGCGGAATATATTTCCCAAAAACGTCGGATATTTTTTTTTAGAAATATAAGACTTATGCCCAAAATAAAATTTTTTTCAAAGTTATTTTCGGGAATTCAAAATTTCATTATTAATAAGATTTCTGTATGACGTGCTAAATTCCCAATTTTTCATATGTGATAAATACACTTAAATTTATTGTTGAGGGAAATTTTTTTGAATACCCATCTTCGGAAACCATAGAATTTCTCGATACCAAGTTGTATATCCCATTTAAATGGTACATTTCTTCATTAGAAGCCCGGTCTATAAATCTGTCAATTCGGTTAGAAAATGGCAGATCTATGGCCAAAATACAAAAAACTTAAATTGTAAGAATCTGGTACGAACTATGGATACGTTTTGTATATCAAAAGATTGAAAATTAAAAAAAAAATATTTCCTTAAAAGGTCGAAAAATCGGTCCAGTAATTAAAGACTTTTGCCCAAAATATACATGTGAACGTATAATTTTTTCTTGAGTCCAAGTTTTAAAGCCCAGGTAAATTGCAAATTACTTTTTATGCACCGACGTGCATAATTGTTTCAAAAATGGTCGAAATTACTAATTTCTTAAATATTGTATTATGGTTTACAACTTTGCTATACTGCGATGAACAAAAACATAACAAAAATTACAACTGATCACAACCAGTTTTCTTAATTACAACTCAGCCGAGTTGACAAAAAGTGTCTTAAATTAATAGAACTTTGCTTGCAGAAGAGACCAGCGCTGAGCGCCTGAGCTGTGTCGCGTTAGTTTTTGTAGCCGACGCCGTTGATGGTATAGTTTGGTATATAGTATAGATCGGCTTAGGACTCTGCTGTTTGTAAAACAAACAAAATACAATTTATTTGATTTGCGTCTGAAAAATGGAAAATGGTCAGGTAAGATCTAATGTAATTTATTAATTCATGGATTATAATTAGGGAAGCGATTTTCATGCAAATGCATGTTTTTTGTTGATACTGTAAGATTGATGTCGACCAATTATCTTTCCGAATCATTCAATTGGCGTTAAAAGGCATCGATTTGTTTTTGCATATTGTTGCATATTTTGGTTTTAAATGCATATTTTAATATTTTTGAGTGACATATTTTTTAAATTTCCATATTATAAAAAAAGTTCCTCAAAAAATTTCAAAATTGTATAAAAACTATTTTCAAAAATAAAAGTTTTTTAAATCAATAAATAAATTTTTTGGAGATCTGCTTAAAATCAAACGACTCTTTGACAAACGATTCTTCAGTTGTTAACCGATGCAGCACCTTGCATGGTCAAGGCTGCCAAGTGGCCTAAAACAATTTATCCAAAACTGTTACATGTTACTTGCTAGGTACATGGGTTACATACATCGAGTTGCAGAGGAAATTAGAAGCCAATTCGACAAATTAAAAAAAAAACCAAAACTTTTGCAAAAAATATGAGATTTCAGACAATAAAATATATTTCAACTATTTTTGATCTACCGAAGGGGTTTGAATTGCTTATAACTTTTTTATTATATATTTTTTTTCTTTTCTTTCGCATTCCTAATTTTAACTAAAAAATTGTTTTATTAAAGGTAAATATTTTTTTTTTTTATATATGTTTTAAATGAGCTGATTTTAATTCAAAATAGCACACTAAATTATGAGGGGTTGTTCTCAATATTCGTATTTGTTCATGTTATTATTTTAAGACATATGACTTAATGACTCCTTGTGAATCCCCCAATTGAATTAAATATAAATTTTGTATAAAATTTGTCGCTTACGATAAAACTGTTCTTGCTCTAAAATCGTAACGGTACCTTTTGTGACCATGACATTTTAGGAGATGATGCAAGTGTTGCCAGTTGTGTAATTTATTACAAAAAACGAAAATTGAAAATTATGTCGCTTACGTTATTTTCGCGGTTAGGGCTCGATATAAACCCACTCTCTAAAAACACTTTAGTACGATTAAAACCGTAACAAATCATGCAATTGCTGCAAATAGTTTCATACGATTACAAAATAATTCGGCAAATTTCGTAAAGATCGGTCTATTATTTACCATGGGCCTCATATAAAGCCCACTCTTGAAAAACACTTTAGTGCGCACAAGACCGTAACGAAAAAGTTTTATAAAACTAGCAATCATACGGCATTTCGCGAAGATTGGTTCACAATTTACCATACCCCATAAAAAGCCCTCTCTCGAAAAAAATCTTTAGTACGCCTAAGCCCATAATGAATAACGATATTGGAGTAAAATTTTGTCTGTCATAGTTTTAAAAGATTAGACATCGGTTCAAATTTTTGAAACGGCCAAAAACAATTTTTCAGCACGTAATACTGCTAAAAAAAAAACAAGGAACTTGCCACCGAACTGTGCTTTTAGTAAGAAAAATCCAGCACTATCAGATACAAATTTTAAGGCGCGTTTAAATTTCTGCAAAGAACACCAAAATTGTTGTGTGGAAGACTGGAAACGGATAGAATGGTCGTATTAAACCAAAATAAACAGTTCTCAGTTAGATGGAAAACAGTACCAGACTACTGGCACTTCCTTTCCGAAGTTTTAAAAAAGCGACAAGTATAAGTAACGATTTGAAAAAATTAATGGTATATTGAAAACAGAAGATTACCTTCGGATTCAAGAAGAAAATTTAACAGGACGAGGATTCAAAATATACGGCCAACTAACATCGTTAAGATTTTCTGTCAATGCAAAAATGTTAAACAATAAAATGGCCAGCGCAAAGCCCAGATCTCAACCCGATCGAAAATGTATGTGGTTTTTTGAAAAAAAAACTTTCACGAAACTATAGTGCGCCTACGACTTCAAATGAGCTTTGGATGAGTGATGACAGTTGTCGAATATTCCAAAGCAAACAATTGAAAAGTATGCAGCAGGGCTTTGGACAAAGTATGTACTAAAAATGTTGACAAAAATTAAATTTCTCTTAGGCCGTTTTTTTAAGATGTGAATTAAGTTTAAACTTAAATTAACGTAGTCTGAATCTCTGATTTATTTCGGCGAAATGTGGTTTTTTCGTTTTTACCAAAACTAAGCTGTTCCGTCAAAATTTTGTATACAAACTTGGTAATGGCGGCACAAGTACGTTTTTAGATAAACTAAGCCTAGTTTAACTGAGATCTCAAAAGCCCAACCTTTAAATGAAATTAAATCTATCGTAATTTGTATTATCTTTAAATATTTTTGAAATTCTTTTAAATTGTTTTATGCTAATACTCTTTGGAGTGGTATAAATAAAATTCCGAATATATTTTATTTGATGTGGTTTACTTCACTTTAAAATCTTAACTAGAAATCATGTATCCAATATTGCTCGCCAGTGTATATTAAAAAAACTCAAATGAAATGGCACACATTTATGGAGCAAACACAGTAGTGATGATCTGATTTTATTTTCAAACATACTATTTTCCTTTCAGTTCTCAATGTGTAATTTTTTTACTTAACAAAGTTAATTATTAAATTATCTCTCTGAAATAATGGCAGTCAAAACATTGTTTCCAACTCAATGGTGCGACATGTCGGTCAATTAAAAATGTTGAATTGTAAAAACTTTAAAATTTGTAATAGTATTTAAGGACATTTTGAATTCCAATTCACTCATAGTCTCTATTAAACTAACTAAAATGAAGTTGTTAGACGGAAGCATTATGTTAACATTAATTTGTATTATTGTTGGGCCCTTCGTCGTCGAGGCTCTAAATATCAGGCAATGGAATCTGAGTAAATACCAGCATAGAAGGACTATTGATGCAGCTGTTACTAAATATTATGAGAGGAAAACTTTTATGATGAGTATCGGTGTATATTTGGAGTATTCGAGATTTTGGCAACATTACGTTTTGGACTTTTTAACTGATGCTCTCACCCATTCAAAATTATTGAAGTATGAAATTTTTATGAAATCCAGTAATCGATTGCAACGGGTGACAAAAGTCTCCGTCCACAATTTATGGTATGTTGATTCATACAGGGGATTTAGGTGAGTGTGTAGTTTTTACGTTCAACAAATAAAATAAAAAATTGGGTGTTTTCTTTAAGGCGGAGGCAACGCTATTTTCTATAAAAGCCGATTTTAGAGTGTGTCCTCCGGCCACTTGGACAGAAATACATTAAAATTTTGCAGTTGTTATTCCTATTTAAAATGTTCCGCCTCTAAAAGAGCACCCGAATCGAGAAGTGTATTTTTTTGTTATAAATAACCTCCTTTTAGCTCTCTCCTGGTTGCCGTAGAGAACGATTTAAACGACAATATGGGTGAATATTTTATAATAATGAACACTGCCAGGTCGTTAAGTCAAGAGCGCGAGCTACAATTAATATTGGAGAAATCATTTGAGTTGAATATTGTTGATGTTGTTGTGGCGGTGTATGTGCGAAATGCCACATTTAAATTATACTCTTATGACATTTTTCATCCGCATCATTGTCGCAAAGTTGTGGTGGAACAAGTGAATGTCTTTAAAAACGGGCGTTTTCAAAATGAGGAGATCTTTCCCTATAAATTTGAGAACTTTAATAATTGTCCCATAACAATATACATTCGCAATTCATCGCTGTTTTATCGTTTCAATTTGACCCAAGACGGTACACAAATCACCACGATCGAGGGAGTAGAGGCCACTATGATACAAACGATGGCCAAAAAGTTGAACCTTAAGTTACACATGTATTACGATAAAAACCATTCTATGGGCAATGTATATGAAAATGGTACAACAGTGGGACCATTTCGCTTTTTAAATGAACGCAAGCTGGATATTTTGCTAGGTTACTATCAATATCCAGTCAGAAGACGTTACTTTGGTGAAAGTGACTCATATGTTTTTATGCCCCTTGTTGTTGTCGTTAGCGAACATGATGGACACAAATTGAACGGAATGTGGCTTTTAAAACCATTCAGTCCTATGACCTGGCTAATTTTTGGTCTATTGTCTTTACTAGTAGTTGTATTGGTCCAATCGTGCCATTATTATTTAAACAAAACTGTTACCTGGATCGATATTGTTGGCTTGGTGTTGGGCAACTCAAGACCTTTACGCATAAAATCTTATACGATAAAGGTTTCATTTTCAGTTTGTATATTTGGCACTATGATTCTCTGTGCGACTTTTCAGGGACGTCTTTATGATGCCTTCAACAGTGGAAACCTTATTAAACTAACCAATATTCAACAACTAGTCGAGGCTAACTACACTTTTCTTCTAAGACAAAGTTTTGAAATTGATCTCATTCATTCACTGTATATTCCTTTTAAGCAAATTCGTTTCATGGATGCGAACGACGATTATGTAATCTACGAAAATATGCGTACGTATCCTGGTAATGTTGCCACACTTACCAACTATTGGGACTTTCAGATGTATATTGAGTCAACTAAGTGCTACAATGAATTCGATATCATACCAATGATTGTGATTTTAAATCAAATTTGTGCCTACATGCGTAATCAATCGTATTTAATTAAACCAATTAATCGTTTTATTTACTCACTGAAATTTTCTGGCATTTTGAATAAATGGATGCAGAATCTGACAAGTGTAGACAGAACCAACGAAATCGAATTGAATGCAAAACATCAGTTATCCAAGACACCGTTACCGCTGACATCGAAAACATTGGAAATTGTTTTTGCAGGTTTAATATTTTTTTATTTTATTTCGATACTGACTTTTTTATGCGAATTCTTGGTAAGTTATTTGCAAAAGTTTGTAAATAAATTTGAGAAAAAAAGATTTGGATGAAAACTTAACTAAAACATAAAGAAATGCTGATTGTAAAAGGAAGAATTGTAAGACGTGAAGAACATGAAAACTTTATTTCAACGCGGAAATTGTATTATATTGTTTTTTAATTCGAATAAAAATAAAAGGAAATATCATATTCATATCTTGTTATCAAGGCGAATTCATACAGGTGGCCGCATTAAAGAGAGAGTTATGCTTGCTTATGTAGCTAAATGTATTCTAAATGTCAAAATCCATACAAAAAAATTGACATCCAGCATAAGTCTCTCCCAAAATGTGGGCACCTGTATGAATTCGCCTTGGTTGTTTTTTAGTAATTTTTTTTAACAGTTTTATTTTTTTTTTTAATTTAAAAACTAAATTACCAGGTAAAAAAATTACTCAAATTTAAATCGCTACAAACACTCTGTATTTTTATTTTTACTTTATATTTTGTTTGTGTTGTATTGAGTATACCAAATAAATTTTAACAATAAAAGTGTTCAATACGTTGTTCGTTTTAATTGTGCAAGTGGTTTCCTAATGCAGTGATGTTAACCGTACGGTAATTACCCTTTTTTAAGGTAATTTTGGGCCACAAAAGGTAGCATGGTAATTTTATTAAAAATACGGTAATTTAAAGAAATTTGGATTTTTTTGAATATATATACATACATTCATAATATATATGTAGGTTTTATAATTTTAACTTTTGGGAGGTGATTTTCAATTTAAAAATAGATAATGTTAAAATTAAAAATTAAGAACATTATGTTTCTTCAAATGCTTTCGTAACACCAGTAACTGCAAAATATGAAAAATTTAATTACTCTTGTTAATTATTAATTTTATTTTATACTTCGGATTATTTTAAGTACGGATCAGGGATAAAATGTGGCTATAGATAAGTATTTGGCACTTGAATAATCCATATTTGAATCAAGCATTCGGTACTTGATTTAAGAACATCCGTACTTATCGAACAATTGCAAACGCTTTGCCTTGGTTTAAGAACGGATGGATTGATTTTTCTTGTGGCTGCGACAATTCAAAAATTGATGATGGACTGAGTGCTGTTCATATAAATTTTACTACACAATCAATTGTCTGTTATTTGGAAACAGAAAATTAATTCTCTGTATAAAAAAAATCGTTGCGTACGGTAATTTTGTCTCAGAAACGGTAATTTTTAGAGGGCCGTAAGGTAATAAAAAAATAAAAGTTAACATCACTGTCCTAATGGTCAAAACTCGGCCATAAATTTTTTTTAATATGAAAAAATATAGTGGATCGATTCGGAGACGGACCAACATCCAGGTCATTTATTATGTTCCACGTGAGCGGTTGAGAAACGAAGAAAGATATCGTTCTTAACAGATTTGCCTATGCCGATTTATATATAAGATTTATAGGTATAATCAAAATATTCGAAAACTGGTTTCTTGAAAATGTGGAATTATCGACCACCCTAATTTTTTTATTATTTGATAATTGGAAAAACAAAATTTTTATTAATTTGTTTTGCATATGTATGTGTTAGGATCAAATTTGAACGCTTATAACTCTGAAAATATTGAACAGATTTTAATAAAATACATATATATTGTGCACTTCTGCCAGTAAATACCTTTCAAATGGTGAATTCTTTATTCTAGGCGCTGGGCAAACAGTGGAGAAAAGTGTTCTTTACTGTTTTGCATTAGCCGATTTATATATACATAGATATATCTTAAATTGTTTCTTATGAAAGTAGTATATAACTAGTGGCTTTTTATGCATGTTTCACGAAATCTGATTATTCTAGGGTAACACGATCAAGTCTTGCCTTTCAAGTTTTAATATACTCACACTTTTTACCAACACAGAAAATATAAAAAATCGAATTTTATTAAACAATTCGTTCAGCAATTAAATTATTTGCTGATTTTGCCCCAGCAAAAGAATTGATCACATCAATTAACGGATGTGCATAATCAAGTCGTGAAACACAGATTTAGTCAATTAGAAAATTAATTGCATAACCTAAAAAATACACAACTTATGCACAAACATATAAATTTATGTGTTTTGATTAAAAAAATAATTTGCAACATACAAAAATTTAATGTAAACCAATTAAATAATTAATTGAACAATTTTTGGTAAACATTTTCTCTATGAATGCACTCATACTTTTAAAAATTGAAAGGAACGTTCTCTTTCAAGTTGAGTGTTTCAATTTACGATCAAGCAAAAAGCCGATTACAAATTTAGTTAGCAAAATTTTCGTTTGCCTTTATAAAATGTTTTCTTGATTACATTTTGAAAGTAAGTGATCAAACAGAATTGTTACGAGACCACATTTTCCATATAATTTGACTTGCAATTTTGAGAACATTTTTCTAATGCTCTCGCATACAGAAATTTATTACTCCAACAATGCTACCGTACTTTCATTAAATTTCATACTTTTTGTAAACAGAAAATTGAATCAAACAAAAAAATTAGAGAGAATTTAAGTTACTGCCGATCAGTGATGCCGTTTGGCTACATTTGCTGCATTTTTCGTAACTTTTGAAGGTCCGATGTAAAGACTATGTCAGATAATACTTTTGCTTGGCGTTGCGTTAGAGATTCGCTTTGACATCCAAGATATATTCATACTTATACGAAACATGTAACTGACGATTTATTTGGCTATTTTTACAATACATATATATTATTATTATATATATTATTATACATATATATTATAATTAAAAAAAAAAATCTGGCAACTTTTTTCACATGATTTTTGTTTTGTTATCATTTTAATGGCTAATAAATCACTGATGGCTTAAGCGCTGGCTAAGTTGAACTAAACTTGAATTTATGTGTCGTTTAAACTCAACAACTATAAATTAGTGTTCCATGTATTATATATTGTTAAAAAAAAACATGTGGCAGCACTACGATAAGTCTTAAATGCCTAATTTTATGCGTTTACAAATTGTTTGTATGTTTGGTGATTTATAGATCTGTTGGTTTAAACACATTTGAAACCAAAAAGAGAGTTTAACTTGCTCTGATTTTTAAGCCCTAAGTGAATTTTATATTCAGTCACTTTTAATTCTAAAGGCCATCGCAGATAAAACTTCATCGCTTTGCGTGACATTTCTAACTTTGTCAGAAAAGCGTAACGCAAAAGGTGTATGTCACAATAAACACTTAAACAACACACCCGAATTGTTTGTTAAAAATAAATATATAAAAAAAACTGTTAAGACGCGCAAAAAGATGAGAGTTGCCTAACTTTTCGCTTCGCTCTGCGTTAAAAGTACTTCATGTGACATGTTTCGTATAAGTATGAATATTTCATCTTGGATGTCAAAGCGAATCTCTAACGCAATGCGACGCAAAAGTTTTATCTGACATGGCTTTAATAGTAAAGGGTCCGCCAAATAACTTTTTTTTTTTAAAAATGCTTTAAAAAAAATACTGAATATTTTCTCAAATTTTTTTTTTTTTTGAAAGTAAAATCCTTCAGGTTAATAACGGAAAATAATTTCATTCAAATGGCTGCCTCGGCTGGCCATGCAGAAGCCTACACGTTCAGTCCAATTTTTAAGCACATTATCGATTGTGTGCAGCTGTATTTCACCAATGGCTTCACGAATATTGTTGTCACGTAGCGCCGTCCTGTTGAAACCAAATTTTGCCAATACCCTCCTCTTAAATTTTTGTGAAAAAAATTCGTTCAACACGGCCCGATGACGATCGCCATTGACTGTAACGGCCACTCCTTGTCCATTTTCGAAGAAAAATGGCCCAATTATGCCTCTGGACCAAAATTCGCACCAAACAGTGACTCGTTTTGGGTGCAACGGCTTTTCAATGTATGCGTTTGGGTTTTCTGTGCCCCGAATGCGACAGTTTTGCTTGTTTACATAGCCGCCAAGATCAAAATGAGTTTCATCTGAAAAGATGATTTTTTTTGGCAAAATCGTCATCTTCTGTAAGTCGATCGCAGGCCCAATTAGCGAAGCGAAAACGCATATTTCCCAGCGTTGTTCAAGCGTAAACACAATTATATTCGTTCAGCGGAAGGATAAAACTTATTATCTGTCAAATCAGACATGAGCTAAGTATTACCTACCATTCACGAAATAAGCCCTAGTTGAACAAAAAATGTTAGATAGCGGACCCGTTATGTATGCTGGTCTTAAAAAACTAACAGAAAAAAATTTACTTTTGACGACTTTTTTGTATTTCTTCTCAGGCAAATACAACCCATATTGCGACGGTGCTCAAGGGAGTCAATAGAATTGGATACCCTACTGTCACCAATGAGAACCTTATGTTCTGTCCATCGGACATCACATTGTATCCTCATGCCCAGAATATCAAGAGATTCTGATTCCTCAATAATTATACCACCCAATTGCAAATTGTTTTTGCTGCTTTGATATTCTTTTATTTTATTTCGATACTTACTTTTGTTCATTCCGTGTGAAACTTTTTAAATATTTAACTAGGAGCCCAAAAAGTTTAGATTTTCCGGGTCCTTGAGTAATTCCAAGTCGATTTAGCCATGTCTGTATGTCTGTTGAAACCCCGCTCACTTTCGAAAGACTCAACGGAAAAGAACACTGTTGTGTCAATTTCCTTCTAGTTCTCCTTAGCAGTTTGGGATGGAAATCTAGCACAATCGCTTCTATAGGAAAACAGCTATGAACCAAAATGTGGAATAACAATGGTTACGGTATTCATTTTTCTTTTTATATTACAGTAGTTTTGACTTATCTGCCTTTTGTTTACGTGCACTTTTGACTTAACTGCACAAAATTGATAATTTTTGGAATTATTCTTTCTAATTCCATACAAATTCCTTTTTTAAGTGCACTTTCTATACCTGCACATTTAAGATAAATGCACAAAATTTTTGGCATTTTAAAATTATTTTCATACAAAATATCAAAGTTAGCTGCACTTTGATTTAACTGCCCAAAATAAATATTTTCTGGAATTATTCTTCAAAATCCTTGTTTACGTGCATTTTGTATACATGCACATTTTTCATATTTATGTGCAGCTTTAAAATATTTTCATACAAAACATCAAAGTTAGCTGCACACATAAAAATATATGTTGGCCACTTTTTCACATAAATATCCAATTTAAGCTGTTTAGAAAAATATAAATCGCAATTATTTTGTTTTTTATGTTTTATGTTCTTTGTGAATTCTCATTGTTTTTGTTAAAGTTTCTTTTATATTAAATAAACATACATTCATGTATAAAATGATCTGTTATTTCCCAGCTAGCATAGGCTGTTTGTTAGACGATTATGTTTAACATACAACTCCCAAAAGAATCTTCTGGTGATTTTCTGACGAGTAACAAAAACATCTTAATCTCTTTTTAATTTATTTATTTTTTGACATGCTCGTCTTTAAATCTTGAAATGAATCTTTTGGGACTCTCTGTAAGAGTCGTATAACAATTACTGAAAAAAGGATTTTCCGACAGGATGGTGTTGATTTCGCGACCTTAAGGTTTGTTTTATAGAAATTGTATGAAAATTAGAAGTTTTGGCATGAAAAATAGGCCAGATGCCCTTATTTAGGTAGCTTAGTCATACGGCTGAGTATTTCACGAGTTGTAAAATAATACCTACATACATGATTCTCATACGACTCTTAGCATGCCTTTTTAAAGACTCGTTAGATAATCTCAACATACATCATAAACGATTCCCTTTACGATTAATATAAGCGTTTTTCGCTGCGTTATGGAAGAATCTATCATACGAATCAGCACGTGTTACAGTTTCTCCCGTGCTAGGAATCGTCTAAAATTAAAAAATGAGCTCGTCAACGATCAAAAAGACTCTGTGAGATTCCCAGTAAGCTCTTGGGTTGAAATAAAATTTAAATAAAATATAAATTTATGTATTAAAAAAATAATTTTTTTTATTCTTCTTTTAAATCAAACACTTTACTTTAGCTTTTGTGCAGGTAACCACAATTGTGTACCTGTACTTTAAGGCAGGTGCAAAGGAGATTGTGCAGCTAAGTCAAAACTACTGTATTGATTTCTTTGAGTTACCGTGCTGTCAAAATGCGTTCATTTTGATTTGAGCAAGGCCCATCTATCAGGTCTGCTTACTTGTACAAAAACAAAATACGATTCTTTTTAGTTGTCAAAAATTTACTACCACATATACAAAGCAAAAGGAAAAAACGTGTATGTGTGGCATACCATAAACGTATACATGCACATCTAAGCAAAATGTAAACAACGTTTGACAACTAAAAAGAACATAAACAATGATCACCAGGATTCTTGCACAGACCTTTTCAATGGGCCTTGGAATTGAGTTGAATATATACTTTCAATCAGTCATGCCAACAGTAGGGAATTTTCCCTTTTTGTAGGGATTCTTTCGAAAAATTTCAAGCGTATGGGATGGAATGTAGGGAATTTTCAAAATATCTGATTTTCAATATTTAATTGTCTAAATTTAAAATTTCATTTAAAAATAAAAATTGTTCATATACAATAACATTTAAGTACAAATGTAGTATTTTTTAAAAGAAACCCTGTACTATGAGTCCTAACAACCTGACAATCCATTTATTAAAACCATGTTTCCGAATATTCCTCGAACCCCCTAATATATGTAATTATGGGGCTACATTTATTCGCATTTTCGAACTATTCTCTTATTTTTGCTATTTGTATTCGCACTCACATTCGCTAAAATTAATGCTAATATCAAAAGCGAATATATACGGGAATGTTTTGTAAATCGAAATGAAGTGGATTTAAAACCGAACAAATTTTGAATACGAGCATGTAAAGGAAGTTAATACAAATGCTCCGTTTTATAAACATTGAGCACCAATTATATCTAAGTACAAGGCCAGCTCTTAAAACCAGGAAAAACTACGATTATTTTGTAAATAACTGAAATTAAAATCACGTTCGATTTAAATTCCACTTCATTTCGATTTGTAGAACATGCCCGATAATAATAGAAATTTCTACATAGAAATTAAAAAAAAAAACAATCACACCATCAAAGCTAAGATAAATGAAAACATACAATTTCGAATTTTTCGAATTTAAGGACAACGAAGGATTTCATTTTATAAGGAAATTTTGTTTATATTTTTCTTCAGGGGAACTGAAGAAAATATTTTTTTAAATTTTACAGAGCCTTCTCTTTTATTTGGCACCAAGTTTGCTAAACATTTTTAGGTACTTATACATATTAAAAAAAATATATTTAAAATAAGTATTCTTTTAAAAGGACAAAAGATGAGGAAATGAAAAATCAAATACGAAGTTTGACTATGTTTTGTCTCTCGGTTAAAGGATATATAGAGGCGTTTCTGCCAAAAAGAACATAAGTAAATTTGTCACACAATGTTATTTTTGAAAATAAATTTTTATAAGTCTTTAAATGGCATTTACATATTTATTTTGGTTTTTTTCTTGTGGTTAATAAATAATTTAATAACGCCATTCATTAACTGAGACACGTTGGTCTGAAATCACACCTGTTTCAATAATTGTATTTCGATATTTTATTATAATATTTACAAAATGTTTACAAAATATGTATATATTTGTTTGCATGTTGCTAAAAACAATGGATTTTTAACGTAGGGAAAAGTGTAATGATTTTTTTTGTTTGTAGGGAAAAAATGGATTTTTTATTTAGACACGTAGGGATTTCTTAAATTTCTCCTGGCATCACTGCTTTCAATTGACAATAAGAGTAAAGAATAAAGTTTGGCCTAAGCAAATGTGCGAATACATGTTAATTATATGAGGCAAACCATGTTGAACTTAAGGAAACTTTTTGCTTAGTTTTATGAAACTGTAATTTGCTAAAGCAAGGTGCGAATCTAATCGCACATTCCGTACGGAATCAAATGCTTTTTATTTTGTTTTTTTTTTTAAATAAATTTGAGAGACTTTTTGTTAATTTTTGACAGTAGGTTAAGCAAGGCTATGCATATTATGGTTAGCGCTTAAGTTTTTTAAGCAAATCTACTTTCTTTTGCGTTGTTTTTTTTTTGTTTTTAAGATGTTTTTCCAAGTTCTAAATTATTATAGAAACTCTTCATGGCTAACTCATTCATACTTTTCAAGTTTAATTAATTGTCTTTATTCCAATGTAATTTAATAACACGACTATTTTTAAGAAAATAATTTTTTGTTGGAAATGTATTTTGAGTGCATACAACAAGTCTGCAACAAATCATGCTTTTTTTAATTTTATATCAACTATTTCCACATTACACCTTTGGATTACACAGTTACTTAAACTTCATATTAATGTTAAATAATGTTTATGAATAGGGCAAGTTATAAAAAAATTGCATGAAATTAACACAGAAAAAACATTTTATATTTGAATTCGAAAATTGCATTTTTGGTTAAAAATTTTTTGAATTTTCTGCGATGACGATTTTTGTGGTATTGATGAAAAAGTTTGTAGGAAAAGTTATTAAATTTTAAGTCAACAAACAAGTTTATTGAGTCAATAAAAAAAAATTGTTGCCCAAAATTTTTGAATTAATAGACAAAAATTTAAAAAAACGGACAAATCGTTACGTAAGTTTAAACATTTTGTGTGTATATAAAAACTTGCCCTGTTTCTAGTATCTTCTGTAAAAAATCTTTTCTAATGTATTAAATACAAAATAATACTCGTATAATAAAAAAAAATAAATAATAGACATGTTGAGCTGACAATTAAATCAGATTCAAATGTGTTGAATGTTTACGCATCGTTTGTATTTTAAAATTGTAATAGGCTCTTATTGTGTGTCATTTCAAAATCGTTAAATTGTTTTATGAATTCGAAATAATTGTATGTGTATAAATGTCCTTATCTCATTTGTTAGATCTTACAGGTGAAATAATTGTTTGTGAGTTTTTTTAACTGGTTTTTTAACTACAGTGCAGATTTAATTTAAATAAATTTCATTAGCTTGTAGTACTTATTATAAAATGTTTTTTAATAATAAAAAATAACACGTGTAACGTGACCTATTTTATTTATTTCTGTTACTCTGCTTTTGTAATCCCAATTAACACGTTAATTATTAACAATGAATTAACAAATTACAAAAAGAACTGACCCCAAAGCAACCTTTTTTAAAGAAAAATCTATTTTTGCTTATAATAGTGAAAAGCAATAAATATATGGGACGGACAGATGATAAATTTTGGACATTAATATTATAATAAATATTATGAGACAGTTGTTTTAAGATATCTGTTAACAACTATCTTATAAGGCAAGCATAAAAAATACACATTGTATGTGTATTAATTTAATCGAACTTTTGCTTTAATCGGTGAATCGCTCGATTAATTAATCGTGGTTTTGGTTTAATCGGCTAATAATCGGTTAATTTTGTTATTGATCGGTTAACCGGTTAATAAGGTTTTTTCTAAATTAAGGAATTTCAATAAAATTCTTCTTAACTAATAATTGAGCTTAAGGTCACTTTTATTTCAAATAGTTCGTTTATTTGTTCTATCGATATTTCGATTTCCTTTGGAAATCTTCTTCAGGATATTATATTTATAAAATTTAATTAATTAACATTTATAATGCTTGTCCGGCAGACGAATTCACTCGTGAAGGTGTGCTGGACGTAATATTCGCCGTCATATCTAATTTTTTTGATTTTCCATCCAGCATCGTCGGTGTGACGCATAAAAACACATTTTCACTAATACTACTATAACACTTTAACCAAATTAACGGCCATTTTCACCAAGTTCGGTTAAAACTAACTTTCAATTAAAGTTCCGGTTAAGCCCTAATGCCACCTACTTTTTTTCGACTTTTTATGATTTTGAAGAACTGAGCAAATATACTGTAATATAAAATGTTATCAAGAGCAAAGAGATCAACTATATACATACAAATCCAAAAATGTCAAAAGTTTATATATACATGTTATCGATAAAAAAAGTGCAATCTGTCAAAAGTAAATAAAAAAATTTGTGTCTTAAAATTGACATTTCAAGCTTAAAATGACTCTGTGGTGCCGATATATTACTTTTATACTCGAATATATTTTAGTTAATTTTTAAGCTTGACAAATAGGCAACATTGAAAAAAACACTAATAATAAACAAACCTACAAAAATCATAAATAATTAACAATATATACTGTGAAAATTAAAAAAAAAATTTGTTTATTCTTTTTGTATTTGTCTCTCTCTAACCATGCATTTCACTCTTTCAATCTCAGATTAAAAAAAGACGAAAAAAAGTAGGTGTCATTAGGGCTTTACCAATATATTTTGACAGCTATAACCGATAGTTAATTATAACCGAACTTGGTGAAAATGGCCGTTAACCGAATTAGTGCAAACATTTGGGGTATTCACAAGGTGTGCTATCATTTTGTTTTGTAATAATGTTTTAACATTTTACAATGGTTTAAAAATATTGTTGTTGCTTTGTAAACAAAAAGTGTCTTAAATTAATAGAACTTTGCTTGGTGTGTTTATTGTGCTGTCGTAATTAATCAGAAGATACCTGCGCTGAACTGCTGAGCCGAGCGGCAATGTTTTTGTAGCCGTCGCCGTTGATGGTATAGTTTTATCCGGCAAACATCCGGATTTTACCTGCGGCTAGCAATTTTTGCAACAAAACACTTGCGGCGTCAAATTAGATCGGCTTAGGACTCTGATGTTTAGTAAACAAAAAAAAACAAAATTTATTTATGGTTTGCGTCTGAAAAATAGTCAGGAAAGATCTAATTTAATTTATTAATTCATGAATTAGAATTAAAAAATATTTTGATTGTAGGAAAATATTTATTTTTTTATATTTGTTTTAAATCAGCTGATTTAAATTCAAAATAGCACACTAAATTATGAGGGGTTGTTCACAACAGTCGTATGTTTTCATGTTATTATTTTAATACTTATGACTTTATGACACCTTGTGAATCCCACAATTGTTTATAGTTTGTTTAAATTTTGTTTTCCTTAATCTTGTTTTGGTCTTGTCAATGTAAATAAACTATATTTTTTGCAGCCGGGTTTTTTATTTTTTTTTAATTACATATTTATTTAATTTAAAAGTTTTAAAACTAACTAAATAGCACATATAAATTATTATTTTAAAATGATTTTCTTTAGCTTCACTTCGGAAAATCAAATCTTGTAACGTTAATTTAACCGCATATTACTCATAGCAAATGGATAAAACTTTGCAGGCATTCATACTCCCGATGGCGATACACGAATACATGGGCGTAGCCAGGATGAAATGTAGGGCGCAGAATTTTTTTGGTTGTAAAATGGTTTTTTTAACCGCCTTTTACTCAATAATAAATAATAAATAATATTGCAATTAAATAAATAATGGTTAAATTAAATAAAATTTATAAAATAAATTAAATATTGTCATATACAGTGTTGGGCAAAATACATGGTTTGCTGTCATGTATTTAAAATACAAAATACCTACATATCTGTATGTATTTAAAATACAAAATATGTAGTTCCATTTATTGTACGTATTTTAAATATATTCGGTTAACAAAAGAATATATCGGAAAATAACATAAAAGCATTAAAAAATTATCTATAATGATAATGAAAAAGTTTTTTGAGCACTTTTTACCTGAAATAAATATTTTTTGTTAGTTTATAAAAAAAACTTGGTCTTATTGTGTTCATTAAAATTTGCCCCTTTTTCTGGAAAATCCCCTTTTTGTGACCCTTTTCGAAAATTTCCAACGGTAACCCTGTCTATAACAAATGGCATTCATTCATTATAATCACCGCTTTCTAAGAAAAATACCGCTGCAAATACACCAAAACAATCTTTAATTAAAATAAGTAAACTAAGTGCCTCTCCGGCTTAAAATAACATTTTTAAACGCTTTCTGGTTGGTAGGTTGTTTTATTTGCATGCACTTGAATATTAAACAAAAAGTTATAATTTTTTTTAATGAGCAACTACAAGTGTAATTTTCTTAACGAAAACATAATTATGACCTCAACTCCTCATATTAACAAATCAATCGAAGAAGTCTGGCCGACAAAGCACACACAAGTACATTTTACATTCAAGCCTCAAGTGGAGGTTGTTTTTATTCCCGATTAATTTGAATATTTGGAAATGAAACTGAAACTGAAAAATAAAAAAGTAAATATTTATTTAAATCATCTAAACAAAAAAAAAACAATTTTTTATTTTATTATTGTTATTTGTGCTAATGTATACTGAACTTTAATGTATGTATGTACATATTAGTATAAACAAAATAAAAATTTTTAATTTAAAAAAGTATTCAAGATGTTTAGAAAGGCAGACAAAATGTAAAAACATCTAACAAGATACTTGAGGACACGATTTTACCGAATTTGTTTCTTTGTACTATTTTGAATGTTAAAGCATCAATTTCGATGTGTGTTTGGCAAATAAACATCCCAGCAAAAACTTTACTTACATTTTACCAATAACAACCAAAAGTTATTATAATATTTTAGTCAAAAATTGCCAAAAACGGAGAAAAAATACAAAACATAAAAAACCCCGAAAGTGGTGTTTTGACCTGAATACATACTATTAGAATTAAAAAGTGACTGAATATAAAATTCACTTATTGCCGGTTCACACACGTCAAGTTTGACTGGTCAAGTCTTGAGCTTTTAGGAGAGAAGGGAAAAGAGAATGTAATTTCTTCTCCCCTCTCTCCTTAAAATGAAAACAAAACGAAAATCATGTGAAAAAAACTTTACCGATTTTTTTTTTAAATAAATAATGATAACGAAAAATGGCAAACTGTTAAAAAAAAAACCGCTGAAATTATATGAATGGTAAAAAAAAGCCAAGTAAATCGCCAGTTATATTAAAAATCTCCATAAAAGTCGGCAGTCGCCAAATGGAAAATCCCACCACCAAACTCTTTTCAAAATCGCCACGTTTGGCGAGAAATCGCCATATCTGACAGCCCTGTTTGTAGCAACTTCCTCATTATCTTTCATACCTAATCGCTACTTGCAACATTACATTGACACAATGAATGACGAACCAAAGTTATTTTCGGGAATACAAAATTTACTTTTAATAAGATTTCCGTATTACGTTCTTATTTCCCAATTTTTACTTTTGAAAAATCCTCTAAATTACTTACGTACTAAAAGGCCGTGCCATCAAGAGAGTACCAGACACCTGTTCGTTTATTTTTTTAATGAAAAATAATATGTATTTAATTATTTGTGTCTCTTTTAGTTTAGGAGACTTGAAGTTAGCGAATTTTTCTAATGAACAACAATAAGTTTTAATGTTTTTTAACTCTTTTAGTTTAGGAGGTATAAGGTTAGCAGGATCAATTTGGCGCCTTCGGTCCAAAAGTCAACCTTTTAGCTTTATACGTTAATGCTCTGCGATGAAAGATAAATATATGATGAAAACATCTTTTAAAAAAAGTAACAAACATATGTACAATTTGCATCCCTAAAACGTTCGAATTTCGAAAAAGTGCCAAATTTTAAATAAGTTACAAATGCTACATAATTTTAATTTCTATGCGTAAAGTTCCAAAATACAGGTTTTACCCGTTTACTACCTAAAACGGTTGAATTTCGTTAAAGTACTAGACACCTATTTGCTTTTTTATTTAATGCACAAAAATAAATATTAAATTAAAAAAAATTTCCAGGTTATTTAAAAAAAGTACCATATAGAGAACGAAAAAGTACCACAAATCCCTCTTACAGATTCTCATTAACTTAGCAACTTGCATGTTTAATTTTATGTTTCTAGATCCAATAAATACGGAAATTGAAAAGGTACCAGTCAAAGAACAAAATAATACCAAAACCCCTCTAGCAGATTCCTATTCACTCATGACCTTGCATATTTAATTTTATCTTTCTAGGTCCAATACTTACGAAAATTCAAAAAGTACCAGTTAATAAATAAAAAAGTACCAAAAAGTTTCCTCTTATAGATTCTCATCCACCCAGGGCATTGCATGTAAAATTGTATGATGCTATGTTCAATTTAACAGAAATTCCGAAAGTACCAGTTAAATAACAAAAAAAGTACCAAAAAGCCCTTTTAAGGATTCTCATTTACTCAGGACCTTACATGTTTAATTTTATGTTTCTGAGTACAATACTAAAGGCAATTCAAAAAACTTTTTCAACCCCGTTTTTTTCCCTACACCTCTTGCTAACAAACAAAAAGTTGCATGCGAAAGTTGCGGCATTAATTACATAATGTTAATATTTTCTAAGTCCAAAAGTAACGGATGGTAAAAAGTAAAAAGTTTAAGAACTAAAAAGTACACACAACCGCTTTTAGAGATTCTCATTCACTCAGGTTTGTTTTTTTGTTCATAAGACCAGTTAAAAAACCAAAAAGGACCAAAAAGATCCCTCTAACAGATTGTCATTCAATCAAGACCTAGCATGTTTAATTTTATGTTTCTAGGTCCAATACTAACGGAAATTCAAAAAGTACCAGCTAAATAACAAAAACGTACCAAAAATGTCCCTCTTTATATTTCTATCCACTCAGGACATGGCATCTTGAATTTTATGTTTCTAGGTCCAATACTAACGGAAATTCAAAAAAGTTAAAGAACAAAAAAGGTGCCAAAAAGTTTCGTCATAGATTCTTATCCACTCAGGACAATGCATGTTGAATATTATGTTTAAAGGTGCAACATTAACGATAACTAAAAAAATAACAGTTGTAGAACCAAAAAGCAAAAGTAATATATTAAATTTTCCGTATTTCCCCTTTTTGGTACTATTTTAAGGACAGCACAATAAACATAGCAAGCAAAGTTTTATTAATTTAAGACACTTTTTGTTTACAATGCAAGTACAATATTTTTAAACCATTGTAAAATGTTAAAACATTATGACAATACAACATGATAGCACACCTTGTGAATACCCCAAATGTGTATAGACAATTAAAACATGCGTAAGCCGAAGGGTTAAACACAGCGAAAAGTTTAATCTCATTTTTACTTGATTTAAGAATTTTATACTTATTTTAAGAAATTCCGGGATAGATTTTCGAAAGTTATCCCATTAAGGATTGTTTTGAGTAAGTTTTAGGGCTAAAAAATCAGAGCGAGTTAAACTCTCTGTTTGGTTTAAAATGTGTTTAAAACAACAAATCTATAAATCACCAAAGAGATAAACCATTTTTAAACGCATAAAATTGGGCGTTTAAACTACCAATGCAGACCATATGAATTTGCTAAGATTTATCGTAGTGCTGCCACATGTTATTTTTTTAACAACATATAATACATGGGACACTGATTTATAGTTGTTGAGTTTAAACTACATATAAATTCAAGTTTAGTTCAACTAAACCAACGTTTAAACCATCAGTGATTTTTTAGCCCTTAGTGTTATTCGTACTTGAATTTTTGAGTACGACTCGTACTTAAAATAAAAAACTTGATTTATCCCGAGTGTTTTTCTTTCTGTGTACAAATTGTATGGGCATAACATGATAAATACCGTTCTTTAAATAAAAATAATTCAAATTTGTGTAACACCTACTTCTCCTATAGAGTCGACAGTATATTCTCTTTTTTCCTAAAATAATAATTCTGTCAAGTTGGCATTTTGACTTGGAAAGTATGTTATGTACATATGTTTTTCTCCATATTATAATAATACCCAACTTTCGATCTATGGAAACACAGCTTTAACGGTCAGTTATAAATTTTATGTAGAGAAAGCAGTAACAGAACATAACCAACATGACATTCTAGGGTTAAGATCCTCTAAAACATTAAATGATCTGAGGTAATAAAATCATATTTTTAATTAATTTCCTGTTAAAATTATGTTTTATGACTTAGCAAATCAATGACCTGGTGCTATAATTTCTCACTGCACTGTGTGATCAATGAGCTAATAAAATTGATTAGTTTAGCATAAAATGACCAAGTTAATGGTTGTCAAACAATCAAATCTAAACAATATTTTGTTTTGTGAACCAGTGAATCTGATGATCATGATGATGTTGTATATTTGAAATCTTTTTTTGGTCCCAGTCCGATTGTTTGATTAGTGCTGGCTTGTTAACGTGTTTCAAATAACATTGAAAAGGAATTTTTTGCTAATATTTATTTGTTTAGTTTTAATGAAAAAAAAAATTATATATTTTTGTTTTTAGTTGTTTAAAATGCTGTTTTTGGTCTTAACACGTGTGTAATTAGATTCGCAGTTTTATTTGTTTGCGTGTGCGCAAAATAGTGGTCGGATTTGGCTTAAATTCGTGTATTTGATAAATTAACGACTTGTTAACAATAAAAATTTATTTATTGATGAAAAAACAACTTTAAAATTATCCAAAATAAAGTATTTTTTTTTATATTTATTATGAAATCAATATTTGAAGAAAAATAAACCCTTGTAGCGGTTCATAAAACTGAAACCTCCAAAATAAGAGTATTAAATTTAAGATTTTAAGGTATAAGACAAGACATACATACATAACCCTAAGTTTAATTCTCGTTAAACTTTGTTAAACTACGTAACAGTCTACTGTCAACCGGCGCCTGCTGACATCTTTGGACCACAATTTATTTGATAAAAGGCAAAAGAAGGCGGATTTGATTGACCATATCGAGCCCTACTAGCAAAAATTATGTAACCAACAACATTTTTGATTTTTGTTTTTTGATAAAAATCGATAATTTTGGATCATTTGCATCATCTCAAAATATCTCATATCTCTGCAAAGTACCGTTACGAAATAAGAGCAAAAGCAATTTCAAACGAAACCCTAGACTTGAAGCAAAAATATTTTAAAAAAAACTTCTCCTGTAAAATTTTATTTTTGTTGGTTACATCATTTTTGCTATTAGGGCTCGATATACCAAAATATAATTTTATTTTTGTTTCCCTATAACTTGTTTTTTATTAATTTTAAATTAAATATCATTTAAATACTCAAACTAATAAGTGGCCTCAGTACTACAACAATGAAACAATAGAAAAAACAACAGGCATTTTGTTGCTAGAATTGAGACGGAAAATGTCAAAATGCCTTTATAAAAAATGTAAATAAATAAAAAAATGACGCCAAACGTCACACACGAAGAAAATCACTGCAAACAGCTGCGCTTGTGAGGCCACTTTATTAGTACATTCTGGGTAGCCCCGTTCACAGTGAAAAAATACAACATTATTTGACAATCGTTACAGATCCATTATTTTGACGAATTATTTCGCGTACAAGTGATTATAATTGGCCTCCGCGTTCACCGGATTTAACCGGCCCAGACTGTTTTCTTTGGGGTTATTTGAAAGGACAAGTCTACATTAATAAGCCTAGAACCATCCAGCAATTAAAAAGCAATATACGCGACAAAATAAACAACATAACACCTAAAGTTTTGCGAAAGGTTATGGAAAATGTGTGAAAAAGCAAGAATAAGCGAAGCAGAAAATGGCCTCCACTTGCGAAATATAATTTTTTATAACTAAACTAAAAATATTTTAAGACATTTTTGCTCATATACCAAAAACGTGAAGTTTTTGATCATGAGAAAATGTTTCTTTATTTAAGAAAGTTAAACTTAATACGAACAAAGCAAGTTGAAATCAGGAAATTATTTGGATTTTCTTGTTTTACGAATCGAACTGGATTCCTTTAGTGTATAGTGTGCATTTCAGAGTGCTATCCCAATAAAAAATTAAGCTTCACAAAATCAAAAGTTGTTAACAGACGTTAACTTTGTTTTCTATACTCGTGGAGTCAAGACGTTTATTTTGCCCCTGCAGCGCCTGAAATTCCCCTAGACGGGTAAAATGTATGACCAGCCCAACTTTATTTCTCATCCCCATCATTTGCTTCTAAGACCTAGGAGTCACTCCTAGGGGGATAAAATGTATGACGGACCTTCATTAGTTTTTCGGCCTTAACATTTTCTCAAATCATACTTTCCTTTTATCTCCATCCCTTAGGGGGCTCCAATACAAATACACACATTTTGCGTTGTATGAAATTCTTAGATTTAATTAACATTTTTCGTCATATGTGAATAAAATCAAAAGTTGTAAACAGATTTTTATCATTTATGACTTGTTTTGATTGCAATTTCCTTTTTTATACGTGTAGAAGCCTAGAAGCATTTTCCAATTTTTTATGAATTTTTATAAAACCAACATTTCGAAATTTTGATAAAAAAAAAAATTTTCCATAAAAAAAATTATGTTTCTAAAACGACTGCGCACAGGGCTGGCAGACTTGGGGATTTATCCCCAAAATTTGGGATTTCATACGAGCAAAAAGGACAAAAAAAAACCATTTGGGGATTTGATACATTTAAAATATAATTTACCTTTTTTTATTATTTACGCTGATTTTTTCTTTGTTTTGTACATAAAATATGAAATAAAGTAGGACCACTTTTACTTTACTCTTATCAACAACTAATACAGTGGAAAGGGCCTTAATTAAGATTAAAATTTTTGTTAAGTATGTAATTATTCTTAAGTGAGTGTTTTAAAAAGGAAGAATTAAAAATGGAATCTAACACATACAATTCTTAATTTTTTAAAGACAATTTTCAAGCTAATATGTCTTTCCCAAAAATAAGTTACCTGAAACGCAAAAGCAATGTCCACAAACATATTTTGGAATCTTTCGACTAAAATTTGCGATTTTATTATCAAAAAACAAAAGGCCCTATCTACAAAGGATACTATGGTAAACGCTAAAAGGCCTAACTGACAGTTTGCACAACATGCAACATTGTCAATTGTCAAAACAGCTGGAAGGTTTTACAAGAAAAATAGAAGAAAATTTAATTATAAACAGGTTTTGAATAGTTTTTGCTTTTGCCGTGAAATTTTCAAAATGTCAGATAGGGCCTTTTGCGTATAGGGTGACAAAACATGAAAAACAATATAATAAAGTTTGGGAAAAAGAATGCTGGACTATTGGTAAGTACTTATTATGCATCGAAGTATTAAATACATAAATTAAAAAAATTAAATTTTGTATTCCCAAAAATTAAAATTACTTTTTGATAATAAATGACGGATATATGTGTTTTTATTGTTGATTTTAAGTATGGCTAAAACCGACTGAAAAGCCTCCAAATTCTTATATATTGGCGCATATTGTTCTGCTTGTAATTCCTCATTGGAATCGCATAGAAAGGATTTAAAAAACTTGCCGAAACCAGTCGCTACAAAAAAAATAAAAAAATTTTTCACTGGGGATTTTTGGGGATTTCTTATTAAAATTTTTAATACTATTTTAAAAAAGATTCCAAATTTTTAATAAACAAGATTTAAAATTTGGTCAGAAAAAAAACAAAAAAGATTATTAACTTCTTAAGGTTTTGATTTATAGTTTGGGGATTTTATTTTGATTTCTTGGGGACAAGGGGAAAAAGTACCTGGCAGCCCTGTCCACACACATTTGAAAAAAAATTTTTTATTGCGGAATTTTGGGTTTTTTAGTTTTTTCAATAAGTGAAAGCGATTTTGAGTTACGCGAACATATCGCTCCTTTATTGCAACATCGTCATATCTCAAAAAAAAGTCAAACTTGGCAAAATGCAATTAAAGTTTTCAAACTGTACCTTCATATACAGATTTAATAAAATATATTTTGCTATAACTTCGGTTATGTTTGAGATATAATTCTGATTTTTGTTTTACATATAAAGAAGGTATAAAGGAACACTTTAACTTAAAATTTTTGATTTTTGATATGTGACTATGTTGCAATAAAGGAGCGATATGTTGTGCAACCTCCTCCATTGTCGAAATAACGGTATATCTCGAAAACCAGAGCTAACCTGAAAAACGGCTAGAACCACTGGATTCAGCGTACCCGAATTAGGTTTAAACGCCAAGGGCCCAACTTGTCTCAAAAAAAAAAACGTGTCAATTTCTAGCACAGTGTTATTATTTGCGAAAAACAAAATAAAGTCAAGATAAAAAAGGTAAAAAAAAATAAGAGATAACTTAGTGAATAAACTGAAGTTTCTTTATCTCCCTAATAGCGAATAACAACTGAATGGTACTCATTGAAATCTGTCAATATTTGCACAAGTTACAAGCTTTACAAAGTTTATCTAACCCGTGGTGGACAACTATGACACCCAGTATCTCATCTTGTATTCACAAAGAGGGTCTTAAAGCATATGTCCTCCTCTACGACTCGTGCATGCATAATTTTTCAATCCGACTAGTTGCTTATACATTTTTTATCCAACCCTACTGTAAGAAAATGTTTCCAATAATCCATGCGACTAGAAAAAAAACAATTCAATAAAAGGTCAAATGAGCTCCGCTATTATTCTTTGGAAGTTTCAATACTAATGAAATCAAACCAAACAGTTCTACTCGCAATATGGGTACAAGAAGGCTGGGTTTTTGATATCTCAGTTAAACGAGAATTAGTTAATTTTAAAACAGATTTGAGCCGAAATTACCAAGTTTGTTTACAAAATTTTGAGGGAACAGCTAAGTTTTGCTTTAAATGTTGGTCTTTAATTAAATAAAAATAAACAAAATCCAAGTTTAAGACAACGTTAAACTAAGTTTAAACTTAATCCACATCTCAAAAATCCTGCCTAAGAAATATTAAATTTATTTATTTAATAACAAATTTTTTGTTATTGTTATTTCTTCAACTAAAATTAAAAAAAAAATATATTTGTAAAATGTTACTGTTTTGCCAAGAATGTCCAATACATCTAATACATTGTTTAAACTGGTATTTGAAAATCTTGTTACAGTGTCAAGTTAATATTTGGTCTTACTGCAAAATTATTTACCATTTTTGAAACGAAAACACTTGGCACAGCATTAGCCACTCAAAGTTTTGAAAACAAAATTCAAAATCAAACATAGAAATGTTAATAAACTTCACCGATCAGACAGCAATTGAACTTGTCAATACGAGTGCTCATTCGTATAATATGGAAGTACAAAAAGAATAACATTGAAACATTTTTTAATTCAAAATTTTGTATTCGTCATCTCGTTACAAGGCGTTAAAAATTAATTTGTTTGAATTTTTTCGTAACATTTAATCAAAATTATTTATTTACAGAAAATCGAAATAAGCAAATTCTTTCATAAAAAAACCTAGACCTGAATATTTGAAATAAAAGAGTTACTATTTAGTTGTATATACTTCTAGATAATCTATTTTTTCGTTTTGCTAAATGTTGATTTAAAGTGTTGCAAAAACATATTATACGAATTACACGGAGAAAAACATTTTTTAGTTTGTACTGAATCTAAGAAATTATTTAAAAGATTTTGTTTATCGTGCTTAGTTCCCAAATTTTAATCTTGATAAAAACACTGAAATTTATTGTTGATGGGATAAGCTATTCCTATGCGCATTTCACTGGTTGCTTAGGCCAGATTGTCAGGAAACTTCATCCGAAGATTTCAGAAAAACTAAAGATATTAAACAAATAAAACTGTTAAGCGAATAAGAATTATAACCAACAGCTTTACCTGTAACAATATCAAAGCTTAAACAAGAACAACAACTATAAACAGTGAGTTAATCTTTTCTTACATTCCCCACTACAATTCGATGGAATTCTTCCAACATTAATTGTTGTTGTAAGTAGGTTAAGAAAAATCAAAATGAAAACAAAAACAACTTGCTTTATTGTTTTCGCCAACAAAAATAAAGCATGTTGCCAGTTTAGTTTTTTTTAACCGTGCACTTGCCAGTTAATTATCAAAGTAATTTCATGGGAATACAAAAAATTTTAATTTAAAAGATTTTGTTTACCGTGCTTAATACTAAGGAATTAAGGAATATTGTGACCGGTTTTAACATGACTTGATTTTGACCAGCTTTTGCTGTTTTTTTTTTATATTTCCTGTAATATACCTAATTGCCGACATAGTCGGCCAAGCCCTTTTTGAAAAAAAGTTTTTGTAATTTTCTGCACAACTTTGGCTTACAAACTTATAAGCCTGGTATGGACGTTCGGTAGAGTAAATTAGACAAATTTGCTACTTTATTAATAAGTGCAGCTTATTCTTTGACTTCGGAATCAAAAATTTTTGAATTTTTGTAAAATTTCTTTAAAAAGTTATTAACTAATGAGAAATCAAGCCGCTTAAATGTTTTTGCTTTTTTCCTCTAAAGCCAATTTGAATATTAATTTCAACAAAATTTTTCTTTGCGTGTAAAAGACAGCAATAACCTGTATCCTCAATATGGATTTAAATTGTGTTAACAAATTTGTTTTTTTTTTAAAGTTAATGTGAACATGATATAATGACGTATGAAATCGCTTCATGTATTAAAATTAAAAATAATAATAAAAATGATGAGACTAACAATTTTTGACTTTTCCGTCAAAATATAAAACCATAAATCTACTTTAATATCCAAAAACAATTGGTTACTTTTGCCAATCTTAATTTAAGAAATGTTTATTCGAAAGCAAAATACTATTGATTAGTGATGAACAGGGATGCCATAAATATGCAATTGCATGTTTTTCCTTGGGCGACCAATGAAGGCAGAAACAATATATTTATCAGAGCTTTTTATGAATTTTGGCATCGATTTGTTAATGCATATTTTTGCATATTTTACCGTTTCCAGCTAATTTTTTTTTTGCATAATTTAGTTAAACCAGTCTTTTTGCAGCATTTTTTAAGTTTTTAGCGCATTTTTTGCCTTTTTGATGCATATTTGATGCATATACATACATACAAATTTTTTTTTTTTTTTTTTTGCGAAATTTTGGCTTTTCATTTTTATGCCCAACATGTTGCTTCAATTTCGCTATTTACATTAATTTAACATTACACGAAAATTGTAAGATAAAGCAAACTTTAAAATTTTATAAATGCATAAGCAAAAAATAGGGAAAAATCAATTGTATACGTTTTTCCCGATGTGTGTAATACATAGAAATCTGGACCATTCTTTTAGTTTACCGATCGACTCAAAATCACAAGTGATCTAACGATTCCATCCGTCCATCTGGCTGGTTGTCTGTTCATGTTAACCTTGTGCGCCAAGCACAAGTTGTACTCTGGTAGATAATTTGATCAAGTTTGGTAAATAAATTTTAATTGACTAAGGACGAAGTCTCTGTAAATGATGAGAATCAGTCTATAATTTCACATATTCCCCATAAAAACTTCTTTCCAAATTAGACTCCTTGTGTTCGAAAACCATCTAATTATGTTGGTATTTTAATTAGATTCGCCCTAAAAATATTTTACTTTTACTTTTGCCCAAAACTCCACATCTACAAATAGTCTTGACCTCCTTTTAAATGTCAACATTAACAAACACTTTAGCGACCGACCCCTTAAATTCTTTTTAAACAAAAAATCTCACGTGGATGTTCGGCACAAATAACTCTCATATGAATTTAAACCTCTTAACATAACCTTGTTTTTGTGAGCCGATGACTGGCCATCGTTTCCAAATAAGGTAAAATCTCGAAAATTCGTTCGTTTGCGCTTTACCGGTTATAATTTTCGGATCTTTTTTATTATATCGAACTTTTATTAAATTGTTAAATATTTTGTATTCAAATTAACAATTTTTGAATTGTTTGGGCATATTTATTTCAATTTTCAGGGCATATTTTTTAGTTTTTACTGCATATTTAATGCGCATAAAACGCGTTGTTTAGAGGATATTTCTGGTTTACCTGGTAATGAATATTGTTTCAACAAAAAAAAAAATCCTAAATATTTGAACATAATTTAAATGATTTTGTTATTCGTGCTTAATTCCCAATTTTTATAATTTGATAAAAACACTGAAATTTATTGTTGATGGGATAAGCTATTCCTATGCGCATTTCACTGGTTGCTTAGGCCAGATCATCAGGAAACTTCATCCATAAAGATTTTAGAAAAACTAAAGCTATTAAACCAAATAAAACTGTTAAGCGTATAAGAATTACAGAAACAGTTCTATTTGTAACAATCAAATAATAAAAATTGGGAGTTAAGCACGAATAACAAAATCATTTAAATTAATTTTTGTATTCCCACGAAAATTATTTTGATAATATTTGAAAATAATTTAAAAAAAATATTGCATAATATTTAAACAATTTGAAAAAATTTAATGGCAATTAGTAAAAAAAACAAAACTCCATAAACAAAAAAAAACTATAATGTTTTTTAACAAAAACTATACTGTTTTTTAACAAAAAGTTTTATTTACAGTAATAAATAAAAAGATCAATTAACGTTATTTGATGGTTATTAATCTAAAAATAAAAATTTATTGTTAAAAAAATAACGTTCAAATCTTTAAGGTTTTTAAAGATAATATGGTGCAGCTTAAAATGTGGGAGGGATGTCTGATAAGTTTGACCACGATTGTGGAGAATATTTTTAAGACTTTTATGGCCAATTTCACCAATCCTATTTAAATATCAATTCATATTTAAGTATAAATTTATGCTTGTTTTTATTGACATGAAAAACGAATTTTAAACATAAATCGATATTTAAACAAATTGGTGAAATTGGCTATTAGAAGTAAAGAAATAGCTGTAGTAAATTTAATAACCACTGATAAAAAAAAATTGAGCTCCGAATGAAAATAAGAAAAATATTAGCAGTTGAAAAAAGTATTGACTTTTTTTAAAAAAAAAAGCTCATTATTATTAAAAAAAAAAAATTAAGCAAAGTACGTGGATGTCACAACTAATTGCTTGCATGATATGATGTGGCATATACTGAAACATAGCAGGCGTCAGGGATGTAAATTATGGTACAATTGTACTTTGTTGGTACATTTTGGACATTGTTGGTACCGTGTTACTTCCGCGGGTTACTTGGTACAATTTAAAAATTCCAACGTTTCACTATTGGGAATCGATTATTCGACTTTTTTCAAAAGCCGGTTGCTTCTTAAAAAAAACTAGTTTTCGGTTAAGCATTTTAAAAATAACCGGTTTTAGTTTGAATACATAAAAATACAAAAATTAATTTAGTTTTTGAAATAAAAAGGTTATTTGAATAAAAACAAAACAATTCACGAAGGTAAGGAACCAACAAAATACACAGATATGACCTAACAAATATTTGACGTTAAAAAAAAGCGTGACCAGTTCAAACTTAAGCTTTATTTTCTACAATTTATATTTATTAACTTAATTTTATTTGTAAAGCGGCCCATCCATTTATAATGTTATTGTATGTTATTCGCCATATTATTTCTTTATTATTCAATAAGTGGCACAATTATTTCAATTAAATTATGGCGCAACTCTTATAAAACTAAAAACCTAACCTTTAAAACAAACATACATTGTTGCCAACACATTTCACAGTATATTGCACTTTTTTTGTTGTGCAATAAAAATCAAAAGGATTTTGGTTTTTGCTAATATATTGTGCCACCTTCGAATATTACATACACACTGGCAACATAATTGTACAATGCAAATTGAGCTATAAATTAGGCTATAAATTGAGCAATTATATTGCAAGTGTAGAAAAAATTATTTAAGAAAACTAGTGGTTACGTGTAGGACGTCAAGTATTTAATAGGTGTGAACATAGCTTTAGAATTTTTGAGAAACTTTGGTTTTAAAAAATTATAGAAATTTAATAAATTTATTAATTGAGATATTCTCCCAAATTTATTTTAAAAGAGTTTTAATTTGTTGGTGGTTAAGCATGACTAAATGAATTAGTAGATTTCAACCATATTTCTGAAAAGTTGCAAACAAACGTTAACGTTCGAAATCGTTGAATAGGCATTTAAATAACGGGTATATTTATAACAAAAGTAAGGAAAACGTATATAAATTACACAATACTAAAATAACAAAATAACCGGTTTATTCGATATTCGCAAAATAGACATTTTGAAATATCCGACTTGGGCAAAACTTAAAAAACCGCTTAAGCCCGGTTAAATAGTACTAACCGTTCGATCTCCCTAATAACCTTTCTATTAAAATTACTTTCATTTAAATTTAAGACAATATCGCCTTGGGCTTTTTACTTTTTAAACATCCCCCTACGATGTTTGTAGACGGTTCTTACGACAAACAAAATAAAGCCAATAATCATAAACCACAACAAATACTTTCAAACCTGTGAGCTTAAATCAGGGTTGGCAAAATTGGTGCAATTGTTTTATTTTCTATACTATTCGATCTTTAAAAGTACTATAGAATACACTTATTAAGTGCACTTTAAAATTCTTTCAGTTTTATATTTTGCATATACATTTGTTTAAGGGGATTTTCTGTCTTGATATCTACAACAATTTCAATTCAACCAAGCAGACTTTAAGTCTTTCATATTATTTTATTAATCTCACCAAATCTGGACAACATTTTGGACAATAAGCTGTACTTCAGACTGAAGTGACGCAAGGAGCTGAAGTCATCCATTTTTTTATCCAATTCTCTTAAACATATTCTGCAGAAATATTCTTCAAGAGGGTGCGGGATTAGATATAAGATCCTTAATGTATATAAAGAAATTATAATTTATATTTGCCGTATTCACAATTTGCCGTATTCACAAAACCTCTTGTATCGTTGTTTCGTTGTATCGATTGTATGTTGTATAAAAAAACAATTGATTTTGTGAATACGGCAATTGTATTTTTGTGGAAAACCAAATCTTAATATCAAAAAAAGTCCTGGGACCAAATTACAGTATTCAATATCGACTAAAAATGTCCATTCCTTTTCTATCGAATGCTATATTTAAGTCCCTGCCCCATGCAAAGTCGTAGTCGTGGATTTTAGTGATCAAGGAACTTGCTGAGATTATGGATTGCTTGCTAGTTAGAATGTCATAAATGCCACAAAACAATATAACAAACAAGTGTTTTGGTAAAAAAAAACCTCTTTCTTTCTAACCCTGACTTGAATTGAGTCTACAAGAACAAAAAATACAAATATATTTTAACCACAAGCCAACAACAACAACGTCAACACTTCAATGAAGATTACTCGAAGTGATCGCAATAAGCAGATGATCATTATTAAAGCTCGTACGTACAAATGTCTACGGGATGGAGTGAATAGACAAAAAAAGAAAAACAAACATCGACTTAATGGGGAGACTTATTTTGTTTAATTTTTTATGAACACTTAAATCCATGAAATTTTTTTATTTTTTTTTTGGGTCTTTGCAGAGTTAAACGTTGGAATAAATAACGACTGACTGGCTGAATGTTTATGAGCAGTTTTGATGTCTCGTACCCACGTTCATCCAATTTAAATGTGACTTTATGAAGACCCAACAAATAGTAATAAAAGTTTCCTAAAAACATAATCAAAAGACGAACAATTAAAACCCTATTAGTATAATGAAAAATAAAGTTAAAAATTTGATGTTGTTATACATTTGAAAGTTTAAAGAAAAGTCTAAATTTTGGGAATGCTTTGGTCTTAATTTACAGTCATCAATTAGCTAATAGCAATAGTTTAGCCAATGAAATAATATTCAAAGCTTAACTATTAGTTAAACTAGCAAATTGTATTGGTTTACTTCTAGTAAGCCAACAGAGCTGTTCCGTTGAAAAATATTTAAAGTAACACTAATATTGCTACACACAGAAAAAAATACCAATGTATAATTAACATGGAAAAATGTTGATTGAGAATCATAGTAAATTTCTGCAAAAGTATGCCCTTTATTTGAATTTATCATTATTTCATACTAATTTTAAATGAAAAATATTAAAATAATCTTTAATCACGTTTATTTAATATTATTCACTGTTAAAAAATATTAAAATATAAATAAATATGGATTCAATATTGAATCCATAAAAACCTGTTTTATGTTAAAATCAAAAGTTAATCTTGTTAAATTAAATTAAAGTATGTTAATTTTTTTATTTTCATTTTTAAAATATGTTATAAAAGAAGACAATTCCCGTATTCTTTTAAATAAAATTATTTAGTTAAATAGTACATCAAGTTTTCAAAGTAGAATGATGACGAAACCCATATCGAGCCATTCTGCTAATTGATCTGTTAACAAAGGCGACTACAAAATAAGTGAAACATGTGTTACAGGGGTAAGTGTTTTGAATTATTCTTAAATAAATGCATGTGTTGTCTCTGAAGCTTCTTCACACTGTAATAACACACTCAAACCAATTAGTTTCTACATGAAATTCACGTTGTTTCAACTTGAAATAACTTTAATTCAACGTGGTTCGGATTGTTATTTCAATATAAATGACATTTTGCTCTAACTTTACTGCAATGTTAAATTAACATGAATTATAGTTATTTTAAAAGAAAAAAATGTTGTTCGCAAGTAATTATAAAGTCAGGTTGAATTAACATGAAAAACGTATGAAGCAAAATCACCACCGAAAAATTTTAAATCAACCTTGTTTTCGACGTTTTTAACTTGATTTTTTTCTGTGTTAGTCCTTTGTGGGCTACATTTTACACGCGTGTTTGGACTGGTCCTGTTATTTGCAGGGACTGTAGTTAATTAAAAAGCTTATTAGGCTATTAAAAAACATTTATGGTTCTTAAAAAATGCATACAAATTCTAAAAAAGTAATTTTTTAGTTAAAGTTTTTATATAAATCAATTAAAATAGGGGCATCTAAAAATATTTTAAAAATTAATTAGATATGTAGTTATTTTGTTGAACTATTTATGGGTTTTAATCCAAATTTTTAATATTTTAATTAGGCTTAAGTTCATCAAATTTAATATTCATTAAATTATTTTTATGAAGAAAGGAATTTTACAACATAAAAATTAATTAAAATTGTTATTGATAATCATTCATTCTTGACTGACCTGAGATTCGAACCCAGGCGGCTGGTTACTTTCTTCATAAAAATAATTTAATGAAAATTAAATTTGATGAACTTAAGCCTGATTAAAATATTAAATATTTTAAAAATTTCCTAAATTTGAATGTACCTGTTTTAATCTGCGCGTACCCTAATGCCGTTGCTGGTGGTGAACAAGTGTTATGTTGCTAAAATATATTGCTTTGGATCACATTAGTAATTGATTGATTTAAAAATTTTTTGCATGTCACGACATAAATACACAAAAGTCGTCAACACTAATCAATAGACAAAAAATTTACCTACAGAAATACATGTGATGATCCAACGTATTGCAATTGCGGAACGATAAAAAGAGGAACTGTTAAAAAGTCCGCACCGTTCCTTTTAGGGAAGCGATCAATGGAACTAGGTCGTTCTGGAACGACACAACTCTCAATTATACCCACACCACAATAGTGGAGAGGGTATTATGCATTTGTGCATAATAATTGGTCCTAGACCCACCTTAAAGTATACCGATCGACTCAGTATCACTTTCTGAGTCGAACTAAAGATGTCCGTCCGGCTGGGTGGCTGGTTGGCTGTCCATGTAACCTTGTGCGCAAAGTACAGGTCGCATTTTGGAGATAATTTAATAAAATTTGGTATAAAGGTACTTATTGGCACAAGGACCAAGCCCATTAAAAAGGGCCGAATCGTAGGATCACGAGGGAAGATATGGGGAAATTTCTGCCTCTCAGAAACTATCAAACCGATTTTAATAAAATTTTAATTATAGATAGAAAAATATTTAAATGGACACATAAGCTATGCAGTTTTGCAAAAATATGACCACAAGGGGAGGTAGGGGGCAATTTCTGCCTCTCACAAACTTTTAAACCGATTTTATTGATGTTTATAAGCATAGATAAATCCATATTTATATGGACACATAAGCATGATGTGTTTTTAAATGCTGTAGTGTAGGGTATCATATGGTCGGTCGTCATTAAGGATAATGTTATTTTAAACTTAAAAACTTTATATATGAGCAACAATTAAGGAAAAATCAATTATATACATACGTTTTTGGCGATGTGTGTAATACATAAAAATCTGGACCAATCTTTTAGTATACCGTTCGATTTAGAATTTTTAAAGTGATCTAACGATGTCTGTCCATCCGTCCATGCTCAAAATGACCCCAGGAAATATGGACCCAAAAGGAAAATGAAGAACGGACCCAAAATTGTACATGGGACACAACAACACACAATTTTTTTGTTTTTTTTTTTTTTTGGTTATTTATCATTTTTTCGTTAGGGTGTTTTTGCATTTCAAGTGCAATGAAAAATTACCCCAATATCAAGGAATGAAAAATGGCCCCAAATAAAATCACAATTTTTACTTTTGGACTATTTTTCGTTTACTAATAAAAAATGCAAATTTTAAGAAATGGATAATCACCCCAAACATTTTTCCACAAATTATAAAAAATTGTATGTAACAGCTTAGGGATAGTATAAAAAAGCGAATTCTTAGTGCAGTGCAGAAAATCATTGCCGGTTATGCAGAGATGCTTAAGTCAGCGAAGCCAGTGTTCGGTATACCATAGAAAAAAAAATCATTGCGCATGGCCGAAAGCCCAACCATGCTATCAATTGTAAATTGTAAATTTGGGAGTTTAAGTTTCGGGCATATGAACTCCACCCAAAATTTTTAATACAACATTCTATTTTTTGGTTAAAGTTCATTATAAATTTTGAGGTGTTATTTCATAATGAAGAATTACCCCAAATTAAGGGTCATATTTAATTTTTAGGGTTATTTTTAATTTTTTTGGGTCATATTGCATTATGAAAAATAGCTCCAAATTTGCGGTCAACTTTCATTAATTTTTTTGGGCCATATTTCGCAACGCCTTTTCAAGAGGTAATCTTTGGAACTGCCGGTCTGATTTTAATCTTTTTTTTTTAAAAAAGAATGGAATCTTCTAACAAACATAAGCTATATAAGGATCCACCAAAGTGCTTAGGATAGGGGACAGGGGCGCTAAACCTCCTTTACTCGGAAAATATTAATTATCGTTTAGAAGAGATTTTTTAAAGCAATAGTTTATTACTCAAAAGAAAAAAAAGCCATTTTAACGTTAGTTCGCTGTTCAGTTGAACGTCTCCTGAACTATTTCTAAGGAGACTTTTGCGTTTTCTACAATTTATCGACTAAATAGCTGAACCGATTTGGATAAAATTGGAAATATAGGCTTTTTATTTTTTTTAAACTAGGACCAAGAGGGGAACATAGGGAGAATAACTGCCTCTCCGAAAAATATGATAAAATTTGAATCATAGATGGATCAACGTAAATAAAACACACAAGCGGCATCATTTAAAATTTTTGTTTTTTTTTAAATAAATGACTTTATTAGCAACACTGGCATGATCTCATAAAATGTCATTGCCACATAAGGTACCGTTACGATTTTATAACAAAAACAATTTTATGTTAAGCGACAAATTTCATACAAAAGTTATATGAAATAAAATTAAAAAAACTATCTCCTAAATTCTGGCGGGCAACGAAGCGGGCACAGCTAGTGTATGTGTATATGTATGTCTGTATAGAATATAGAATTTTTTTTCATATAAAATAAGTAAGAATGTAGAGCCTGTCAAGCCCGACCTACACCACAGTATACAAAAACAATTTGCTAGTGCACCCTTTTTGGGACCTATGGGCGCCTTAACAAATTTTTATTATGAGGTTAAGATTCATGTAAAAGTTCTTTGTGCCGAATATTATTTAGATATCTTCATATATGAGATTTTAGGATGCGGATCATGAAATAGAAGCCAACGTAAAAGTTATTATATCGAATTCATGTTAATACCAACAGTTAAAAGCTATTTTCGGGAGCAGTATTTATATGGGAGCTTTGGTCAAATATGAAACGATTCCAGTAAAAATTTGTACGATAATTGTATGGGGGCTATGTGAAATTTTGAACCGATTCGCCCCATTTTGGTATTTGTGCCAATTAGAATGATGAGCTGACGATATGTATGTGTTTGCCAGTCCCTGATTTAAAGCAACATAAAAACACTTCAAAATCTATAACGGCATCGAAATCCGACAACCACAATCAACTTTTCAGCTTTCTGTCGCAGAGCTCGACCCACTTTGTCCGAGTTTTTATAATTTTTCCCGATCGGACTAGAGTTTTAATGTCCGCAAACCATTTATTTTTGTTTACATTCAGCTCAAATTGTCTTATAACATAAAGTATTTTATTACGACTCAAATTACCTTATTGTACCAAAATTTGTTGTAATCGGTCCATAATTCACCCTAAAAAGGCTTAAGGCTACTTTACACTTTCACACAAGTCTTACATATTTTGATGAATATACAACCCTGTAATGATTAGTTGTTATTATTTTTTGAAAATTAGATCAGAAGATTAGATCAGGAAAGCATTATCGTCAAAATACCTAAGACTTGTTTGATGGTGTAAAGTGGCCTTAACGAGATAAAATTTTGCTACAAAAAATTTTTATAATATATTCTGACACCAGACTTGTTTGTTAGTGTAAAGTGACCTTTACGAGATAAAATTTAGCTACAAAAATTTTTTATAATATATTCTGACAAAATTGTATGGTGGTATGGCAAAAAGTCTTTTAAGAACACACTTCCGAAAATCAAAGATGTTTATATCTGGATAAAATTCAACAAAAATTTGTTTGAGGTATTTTAATATTCCCCCATGGTCCCACACTGCTTCAATTGTTGCGATGTTTTTATTACTGACACTGACTTGAAAAGGTTACTCAGACTCCCGGACGAGTAGATTGTCTTCCAGGCTGAGATCATAGCGATCTGGAGAAGACGAAGGTGATAATGAATTACATTCTCATGGGGTCTGAGGAGAAAATTTACTGCGATAGTCAGGCTTTGCTCAGAGCATTAACAGGTTATACAGTTCGATCTTGTCTGGCCAAACGGTGTACGAATGCTCTGAGGGAGCTCATGGGGCTATTCACAGTTAGGCTGTATTGGGTAACCGGACACTGAAAGTTAGACGGTAATGAGGTAGCAGGCGAATTCGCGAGACACGGTTCGAACCTAGACTTAGAGGTAAGGGACGGGGGTTACAACCCCACTGTGTCACCACTATGGGCTGACCCGGTGTCTAGGTCGTTATGGGCCGGATTGGATGCAAAGGCAACCAAGGTTTTTAGATATAAAGGAGTGGCCTCAGGACTCTTATAGGGTTTGTGACGAGCCATTGTTCTGTTAGGGCTTTAACAGGTAAATGGGCCAATACCAAATTATGTTACTGTCCTAGGATACAGGGTCTCAGACAGAAATGGCTAGGAGATAAGTTTTACGACAAAGTGGGGAGTATCACTGGATTTAATCAACTCGATCTGCTGGGTTTCGTCAGGGAAAAATTAGTTATTTCCGATGATGGTACTGTAGAGAGAGTATCGTTCTCTGATATTTATCTTAACTCTATTTTTCAATTCTTTTCTTCTCCTCCCTTTCTTTTATCTCTATATTAAAGAGATTCACAATGGATCGCCTTTGTCTCCGGGTGGACGTGTGCCCTTGGGCGCATGACTCTTCTAGGAATGATTATATACACTATCAGACAATCTTGTATCTTCTTTATGTCTTTTACTTTCGCTATCCTTTGGTAAATATAATATAAATAACATATTAAGGCCCGTTTTCACAACTTACCTAAACCTAAAGGTAGGATTTTATCGGCCGTATAAAAAGTGTTCCATTATTACAACTTTACTTTAAACGACCAGGTAGGATGAACCTTAATTTACTTTATCGCTCACTTTAGGTTAAAGTAAAGTTTTAATAATGGAACAATTTTTATAAGGCCGGTTAAAGTCTACTTTTAGCTATCGGTAAATTGTGAAAACGGGCCGAAAAGAATTAATTTTCACATTAAATTTTTTTTTTAATTTTGAAAAAGTATCTTCCAAATGAAAAGAATGTTTAGAAATTATTCATTTAATTTTTTATTTGATAAAACGTTGGCAGGAAAATCTAAATTTTCTTCAAGGCTTCGACAGTCAAACCCCATATTTATGTAAAGAAATTGCTCGCTTTTTTCGATTATTGGCAAAACATGCTAGAAATAATGAACATTATCGATGTTTGAATACATTTTTGTTCATGTTGTTCAATTCACTATTAGATAAGACTGTTGTGAACTTAAGTCCAACATTTTTAAAGATCTCTTGTCCTGAGTTCTAAATCAGTTTACTTACTCATTGATAATAGTTCTACAAATTATTTTGAATAGGGCATTTACCATTCTTTATATATTCCGTTAAAACTGTCGAAATAATATTAAACTATGTTGATCGATATTTTAATATTTATTATTTAAGTTAGTTTTAATTAAATTAATTTACGATTCTAAAGTAAATGTACTCATAACCCACAAGTAATTTTTTTGTATGGCATTGGTTTATCAATCCATGACAAAATAAATTGTACAATAGTCACCAGACAGCAGTTTAAAAAAAAAAATTGATAGTGACAAATAAATTAATGTACAGTATGCAGTTAGGATTTTTGGGCTTTCGTGCAAAAATATTCGTTATATGTCAACTTTGTTTGATATTGAAAATAAATAAAATCTACCAATTATTTTACCTAGTCCCCATTCAAATGGTCTTCACGAAATAGGAATTTTTGGAAAATACGATTAAAAAAAAGAGCTGTATATTTTGTTTATATAATCTCTGTTTATATGGCGAATTTGCGAACTACAATGAACCCATACACACAGAAAAAAATACCAATGTAAAATTAACATGGAAGAATGTTGATTGAGAATCATAGTAAATTTCTGCAAAAGTATGCCCATTATTTAAATTTATCATTATTTCATACTAATTTTAAATGAAAAAAATTAAAATAATCTTAAATCACGCTTATTAAATATTATTCACTGCTAAAATAAATATAAAAAAATATTAAAATATAAATAAATATGGATACAATATTGAATCCATTAAAAAACCAGTATTATATTAAAATCAAAAGTTTATCTTGTTAAATTAACATGCATCCATAGTTAAGTATGTTAATTTTGTTTTTTCAATCTTAAAATATGTTATAAAAAGAAGACAATTTCCGTATTCTTTTAATTAAAATTATTTAGTTTTTTTCAAAGTAGAATGATGACGAAACCCATATCGGGCGATTCTGCTGATGCTTCTGTTGACAAAGGAGAACTCAAAATAAGTGAAGCATGTGTTACAGGGATAGTAAGTGTATTGAATTATTCTTAAATAAATGCATATGTTGTCTCTGAAGCTTCTTCACACTGTTATAACATAATCAAACCAATTTGATTCTACATGAAATCCACGTTGTTTCAACTTGAAATAACTTTCATACGACGTGATTTGGATTGTTATTTCAATATAAATAACATTTTGCTCTAACTTTACTGCAATGTTAAATTAACATGAATTATAGTTATTTTAAAAGAAAAAAATGTTTATTATCAAAGTTATTTTCGGGAATACAAATTTTATTATTAATACGATTTCCGTATGACGTGCTAAATTCCCAGTTTTTCATATTTGATAAATACACTGAAATTTATTGTTGAGGGAAAGCTAGCTTCTATGCGCATTTCACTGGTTGCTTAGGCCAGCTCATCAGGAAACCTTTTCCAAAGATTTTAGAAAAGCCAAAAATATTATACAAATAAAACCGTAAAGCGAATAAGAATTATAAACACTCAAAGTCTTACTTGTAACAATATCAAAGCCAAAACAAAAACACCAACAATAAACAGTGAGTTTATCTTTTCTTGTTCGCAAGTTATTGTAAAATTTTGCCCTATATGATTTTCTTTATCACCCTTCTTTATTATTTCATCTATTTAACGAAACAATTTTACAAATAGAAACGGGGAATTTTTGATTATTTTTGCTACTTAAAAACTCGCTAAAAAGGTAAATCTACGGTAAGACAACACTGCCTATACTAAAAGAAACAAACAATATAGGCCACTATACGGTTCACAACTCAAATAAGTTGAATTGTAATTTTTGTATTATGGTTTACAACTTTGCTGAGTTTAGTTGACACAACTGAGTTGAGTTGTGAAACCTAAAACGGGCCATATTTCATTTTAATGATATTCAAATAACGTTCGTTTATGGTTCAGTCGTCTAGGGGGTTGAGATTAGAAACTGTAAGTCCTCTGGTGCAAATCTTGGTTTTTCAAAGAGATTTTTTTTTTTAATTTTTATGTTCTAAAAACGATTTTAAAAAATTATTACTAGTATTTAGCTTTTATTTGTTTAATTGAATAACTGTTTTATTTTTTAATTCAAGCTCTAGGTCTTTTTATTAAATTATTTATTTATTATTTCAATATTTCGCTAACCTTTGGTTAGCATCTTCAGGAAATTTAATTTTAATATAAAAAACAAAAAACAATAACAATATTATGAAAAATTTTTCTTTTTTTGTCATAAATTAAATTCAAAAACCTATTTGTCATAAAACAATTTCAAAAACCATAATCACAAAAATAAAATATAACTAAAGTATAACAATTCATATAACAATTGAAAAAATTTCCTATTTATAAACCTAATTCAAAAACCATATTTGCAATAATAAAAAATATTTTGACTAAAAGAAATTATGACTATTAATTAATGACTATTACATATAACATTTTTTAACTAATACTTATTTTAATCTTACATTTTTATAACAACATACATATGTATATATATATATCGCGACCTAAGGACAACATATATATACATATACACATATATACACAAAACCATACATATATATATATACACATACATACGCATATATATAAACATATAAGCATAAATACTTCATCTCTTAATAACTAAATTTCTATAATTACTAGCTATATTTTCTGTGCCTGCTTTGAAATTCATTCTTTGTGTTGTTGGTGTATTAATTATGTGTAACATTTCTAATATAAATCTGCGTTTGTAGTTTGTTGCATTGTTTAACACTGATGCATTTTCAAAATTTGGATAGTGATTTAATTCATAACAATGATGAGATAGTGCTGTTTTTTTAGAGTTAATGTTTCTATATTTCTGATCAGATCTATGTCCTGCAATTCTAGTCTTTAATTTATTTTTCGTTGTACCTATATATACCTTATCGCAATTCTCATTATTATTTCCATTACAAGGAATCTTGTAGATAATATTCGACATATCCCATTTATTAATCCTATCCTTAGTCCTGCTATATAAACTATTCAATGTGCTGTAAGCCCTATATGCCACTCTATATTTGTCTGTGTCAAAGATCTTCGATCCTTTAATACTTTCTGATATGTTAGGTATATATGTTAACGATGTATATATTCTAGGTTCTATTGTAACTCCTGGGTTATTGTTACCTCCTTCCTTATATTGATCAATTAATCTATAAATCAGTTTCCTTGGAAAATTGTTATCCTAATATTCCTAATATATCATTCCTAATTTTAACTATGTTTCTCCTGTGAAAAATTCTGTCACTAATCGTCAGCACTCTATTAATTAAATTTCTAGCAGTATTTATAATCACCTGTTTACTATGCTTAGAATAAAAATTTATAATTCTTCCCGATGCCGTTGGCTTTTGATACCAATCTAGTACTAACTTGTTTCCTCTTCTAATTATCAATGTATCCATGAGATATATATAAAGCCGAACCGTTACTGGCTCATTCTTTAACTGATACCTAGTCTGAAAGCACAGCTGTGCTACTTTTTTTCTTGCTTAGAGAGAGAAATGTCAAAAGTTGCTTGTGTTTTTGACGAATCGACCTACGAAAGCAACAATTAAAATACAATGTTGTGTTTTTGGTGTTGTACTTGTTGTAGTTTCGCCACCACCATTTACATGAATTCGCCTTCGTCTGATTCATTTAAAATGTTTTTAGACGACATGAATTTTACAGTCAGATGTATAATCCAGATTTAATTGCATATGGCTGTTCAAATTAACAAATACAGAAGGTTTATAATTTTTTGTTTTTGGTTTAATCTGACATAACCTAAAATCGTTTGCACTTTTAATTGTATTTCAGTTAATTAGAAACTTCGTTTTTTTTAAAGAATATGCCAAAACGAATTCATTACAGGTAATCTTGATACTACAGCATGTACAACTCGTACAACAACCACAAGCAATTTGAGTTTGAAAAATCGGACAATGATTGTCAAAATGTCAAAAACAGAGACAAAACAAAACAGAAAAAAAGATAATAAACAAAATTTTGACTCCAACAATTATAAAGCTAAAAAAAAAGTTATCATCAGTGCTTTTCAGATCACCTGTAATGAATTCGCCTTGGAATGTATGCAAGTAAACAGATTGTAATGTATATTTACCGCCACAATCAAACGATTTGCAAACCAGCTGATGCCAAATAGCTTGTCAGTTCAAAATAGAACAGGCTCTAATTGAAAATTTTTATACGCAATATACTGCCAAAGAAAAATTGCCATTTTAAATTAAATTGTCAGTTTAGACGACTGGTATTTTCAGTTAACATGGTTGTCAGATAATTGTATGACAAAAATTGCAAGGGGCCTAAATCTGGCAGTCGTGATCGAGTACTTTCTCGATGCAAAAGCGATTTTATTTCAGTCGATACTGAACGAATCGAAATTATTTTCAGTATTGTGAAACTCAACTCATTAATACTTTATAGCACTGAAAAAATAATTCCGATTCGTTCAGTATTGACTGAAATAACTAGATATTAAATTGCTTTTGAATCGAGAAAGTACTCGATCACGACTGCCAGAAACAGGCCTCAGGTCTGTTGGACATTATCAGAAAATTCGAAACATTTTACAGAAAATGTTAATTATGAAATGATTTAAATTCTGTTATGTTGTTTTAAATTAAGATAAACCTTCTAAATTCGTGTGTGAAGTTTGTGCTCCTTTGTGGCTTAAGACGTAAACACTTTGCAAGTTTTCACCAACAAATGCCTAAGAAGAATACTAAAACTCTACTAGCCCAACAGGATATCGAACACACACCTATTGAATTTTAAATATTTAATATTGTTCTGACAATGGGGCCATTGTCAGGTGCGTTAATTTTACATATCTGGCAATTAAAATTAAGCTTACAATGTCTTGCAATCATCTGATAATGCTGACGAAGGGTGTTTAAGCGATTGTCAGATGTCTGAAAATGTTGTTATCTTACAAATAACGACAGTGCTTTTTCTAACAGCGTTGTAAGATTACAACTGACAGTTTTTACAGTTGTAAGAAATTTGTACGCAATTTTACTGGCAATATTGCTAGAGCTCACAACCGTCTATACACAGCTTTACTTTCGTTTTTCATGTGGAAATAAACTTGTGTCACTCTGTAATACCGATAGATAAACAAACTTTATTTCTGTTGGTGGTATTTAAACGGAGTGTGAATAAAAAACGAATTGTTGTTAACAAACACAAATACACCGATCAACCGCACAACCACTTACACTACGATCAACTTTGATGATCATCATCTAAATAGTTTTGTCGTCGCCGCAGTTACCGCCGCCGACTTTTAAGATTTGTGTCTGGGGGTTGTAAGTAAATGCAAAAACTAAATAGACAAACATCGGTACTGATGATGGTGTTGCGACCCAACAGCTCATCAGCATCGTTTGCATTGTTTTACTGTATTGGCTTCCGTTGCAGAGATCACATCGCGATCGCATCAACTGAAATCGCGCGCGCGCGCTAAAACTAAAGATAAATTAAACAAAACAAAAGTTAACCCTAAAAACAATTAAATTTAAACAAAACAAAAAAATAAACAGCTAAAAATAAATAAATAATAAAAACTAAAAATAAACATCAGAAAATCGCTAACAATCTTGTAAAAATATTTTTGTAAATTTTTTTTAAGCGTGTTTAACGGAAAGAAAAAATATACTTATTGTAAGATAAAACCTAAAAACTTAAAAAATGATTTAAAGTCATTTAGTTTGTCAGTTTTTTTTTTGCAAATAGCGAAAAACGTGCTGTCAAAGAATATTTCGCAATTCCTAAGAGTCTTTAGGTTCAAACTTCTTCTTGGTGTTTTTTTTTTTTTTGTTTAAAATTAAATACGGATTTAAATGTAAAACTAAACATTGTCTTTTTGCTCGTTTTCCTATTCATTTTTGTCACAAAAATACCAACAATTATTACAAATTGTTGGTAGTTTTGCAAAAAAATGTCGCAACTTTAACCAATTTCTGCTTTTTTTTTGCATCATAACAATAACAGCAACAATAACTATAATAATACAATATTGAATTTTTGAAATTTAAAAACAAAAATTGTATCGTCTTTATTGTATCAAGTTGGCAAATAAGTTTCGAACAACAAATGATTGGTTGCCTACGATAACTCATCTCTTCTCAGCTCAAGCAAACTTTACTCCACTGCACTCAACTACACATCGATACCAATCGATCGATTGTATTTTTAAGTATCGTTATTTCTCTGTATTCGTTACATTTTTTTTTTGCGGTTGTTAAAGATTAAATTTATTTAAATAATAAAAACCAATAACAAAAAATTCGTTGTACAGTGGGGAGTGTTCGAAAAATGGGAAAATAAACCGGCAGTTTCTAAAACAGAAGTATTAAAGTGTTAGGCTGAACCCACACCAACCAAAGACAAAACAGTTTTTTGGACTAATACGACAACAGAAGATAAGTTCTTATGAGACAACCCACACCAAACAAAGCCACCGCAAAACTGTATTTATGAGCTACTGCTACAAACATTAAATATCGTTTCTTAGTGTTCGGTTCGTTAGATTTGTGTAAAACAGAAACGCTAATAGTGTTTATGTAAATAATAAATCATTAAAACAAAATAACGTTTCTCTGTTTGTGATCTTCGAACACAAAACTAAAACTGTACTTATCCAACTCACCAAAAAGATGAGAACATATAATTGGTTTCTGTTTTTTTAACCGTAAACTTCGTTGTGTTCGGTTCAGTACATTAATGTTCGTTCGTATTAGTTGTGCGTAGCACCCTTTTGGCTGGTAAAAAAAATTGACAAAAAAAAACGCAAAAATCCAGCGTACAAAATTTACACAAACAAACCAAACAAAACAAAAGAAACACTATAGAACATAAAGCCCCTAATTCTGTAAAACGCAACCGCAACGGCAAAAATTACATTGAATGCAAAAACAAAAAAAATATATTTCTTTTTTTTACTGTTGTTTTCCACAGAAATTCATATTGAATTTTTAAATTTCAAACGCTGCATATCTTGTGGCGTTGAAAATTTTAAAACGCAGTATGAATTTCTATAGAAAGCAACAACAAAATTTTGACAAACTTTTGACATTGTTTTTGCTTTTAATGTTATTTTTGCGTTGCGGTTGCGTTTTATATGTCTACAGAACCTTAACAATTGTTCTGATTTATAACGAAGAACAGACCACTATATAATGTTCGTTACCTTCTGGAAAATAGCTAGGAACGCTAGTAAGGGTTGCGTTCGTATACACAATCACTAAACTAATAGATATCGTTTCTAGGTGTGGGAGCCGTACACTAAATAATGTTCTGTTTATTTTCGAACACTGGATTTAATACATCATATCAACACAGCGTAAGACAAAACAGACTGAAACGAATCTTGCTGCACAAAATTATGATGTAACCCACAAGTCAAAAAAAACGAAAAAAGACAAAACTGATTGTCGCATTGTTGTCTGATTATCGGTTGTCTTTTAAGACAAAAACTTGATAAGACCTTTTTTTTTGTGGGCTAGCATCAAACAAGTGTCTTTGACTTTAAAGACAAAAACGTTTTGTCTTTTGTCGGTGTGGGTTCAGTCTAAACGTTTTTCAACTTATGCATATTAATTAGACAGCGACCTTTTAAGATTCTTAATTAGGTTTTTAAAAATTAATTTTTCAGTTAATCGACCGATAAATATGAGTTTTTCAGAAAAAAATTTGGGTCCGAAATTTTTAACCTATTTTTGTTTTGTTAAAAAAAAAAAAAAAAACAAAATTTGGTAATTTCGAATGCAAATTTTCGGCTTAAGAAAATTGTTATTTCAAACTGTTCTAAAATCAAACAGAAATTATAATTTTGATTATGATTGCCTATAAAAAGTTAGTTAAAAGAATAACAAGTAAATCTATTCGGGTATGTTGATTCTTTTATGTGCACCCAGAGAAAAAACATGTTTAAATATGGCAGGCGCGGATCCAGCTCGAGCCTTAGGGGGGGGAAATTTTTTTTGATACAAAAAAGTAAAAAATTTGTTTTTAAAAGCTTATTAAAATTAATATACATATGTATATCTATTAAAAAAACTCAACAATAAGGTGAAATATAAGAGTAGTTCAATATAAATTAATTTTTTTAAATAAGCAATTTATGATTTCCTCGTGAGGCAAATTTATATAGTACAGTCTTTCTTCTGTCATTGTTGATCTGAGCCATGTTTTTTTTAGACGACGGGTAGCAAATGACCTCTCTCTCGTAGCATTACTAACGAGTAGGGCAAGTTTTTTATGGCATATGCCATTTTTACCATTTCTTCAATTATTTTTTTAAAAAGCAATTTTTGGTCCAGCTTGCTAAAGAATACCTTTTTGCAACATAGAAAAAAATTTTTAAATAAGCTTAGCGAATATGAGGCAGAATCTATTCGAAATGCTAACTGAATAATGCAAAAATCGGACGTAAAAAGTACTTTGAATGGATTTCTATGAATGAAAGCTTTGGCTTAATTGATAGTGCTAAGGAAAATTATACAAGATGTAATTAAAAAAGATTTTGTTGAAAAGTTTAAAAAACGTTTTTGATCGTAATACATGTGGTAAATTATTCAATACTCCTGAAAAATCTATATGGCTATTCAATTTTAAAAAAGTGTTTTAATCGATTTTCTCACAATTTTGTTTTAATGGAAGTGAGACGGATGAATTTATTGACAATCTTTCTCCATCTGAACTTTTAGTGTTCAAATATGCTCCAGTTACATCTTGCGAAGTTGAAAGAGTGTTTTTCATTTATAGAACTGTTTTATGTAATAACAGGAAATTATCAGGGGTGTTCTAGAAATCGAAGACACAAAACACAAGAATTTTAAACGTCGTTCTTTAATAACATTTCCCTGATAAAAAAATTTTGTGACAAATATTTAAAAAATATTTCTTTATTAAACAGGATTTTATAACAAAAATTAGATTAAAAGTGTATTAAAAACAACTTCCAAATTCTTGCGTTTTGCACCCAGTTTTTTTTACAATTTGAAGAAACATACTATTGTACTTACAAAAAAAACTTAATAAAAAAAAAGATTCTTTAATAACATGTTTATTTTTGCCATTTTGTGCCATTTTTTATACTTTTTCGTGCATTTTGCCAGCCATTTTTCGTGCCATTTTAAACTTGCCCTGCTGACGAGCATTGAAACGAAAATTTGAAATATTTTTCTTAGATTTCGGTAGATATCTTCATCACAGTTTATTAAAGCATCTACAACGTTATCTGATAGATTTTCAGATATTTTCCATGTTTGTTGCCAATGCAACAGTTCAGACTCAAGTAGGTGTTTATCTCTTTTATCAAACATAATCAGCTCATCAGCTACTTGTGATTTTAAAAGTTGTGTATCTGTATTTGACTTTGAGGTAGAAGTTTAGGTATGTTCAAAACATTTAGGAGATCTATTGGGAAACGTGTTTTGAGATTCAATAAGAGGAATGTACCCTACAACTCGGTAGTAATCTTAAACATTTTGAATGTGATTGGAACCTCGATTTGAACGCAGATAACTTTAACTTTTTCAAAAATCGCTTTGAATAGTTCTTCGGCTTTATTTCTTTTCTCTTCAAGGCACATGATTTAAGTTTTAATAAGGCTTGATCCTTTTTGAAGATCTATATCGTGCTTTTGTTCCTTAATATAAGGCTTTTGATGAAGTATCTCTACCTTTCCACTCAGATATTTTTTCCAAAGCTTCAACTATTTGATGTACACTTGTTGCAAAGTGTAAAATTGAGTCGTGACGGTCCAACCATCTTGTCTCGCATAATGTAGAGAGTTTGGCTCCCAAATACTTTGCTAAAACTGTGTTTCGCTTGGGATGAATATATTTAAAAAAATTTGTCGTTTCTTTCACAAATGATACAACTTATTATATAAATGGCATTTTGTTGCTTTTTAAAATTGAGTTGTTTGATTTATGGGAATAGCAAGGCGTTTGTTTTGCATTTGTCCAGAATTTTATAACAGCTCCATTTTCTGATGACATCAGAGGACACCCATCTGTTCCATTTCCTACACAATTTTTTAGGTCAAGACTAAACTTTGTCAAAACTTTTAGAACTTTTGATGATAGTGCCTTCGCATCAATTGACATATCACATTATCAATATCCTTTGAAGCCTCTTCAAATGCGTTTACAACAAAGCCAATAAATGCTTTCCTAATAATTTTTTGTTGTATGTTGAAATATCTTTAGATAAGGATACCTGGGTTTTCCCCGAAAAATCTGTGTTTTCGTCAAAAATTATCGAATAGAATTTTTATTCATATAACACATATCCATATGCATAAATATTGCATATACTAAGGCTTATTAATAATTCAACCGCACGCATTTTCAAGTCAAACGTTTATTCTTTGGATATAAATAGATGCCACCTGCTGGGATTGAATGTAGAATAATAATTTTTTAAGTATTTAAGTATTAAATAACTATTAGAATTAAGTTTTGGATAATTATTGAAAATTTCGTTAGATTCAATAAAAAAACAAAAAAAAATTTGCTGGGATTTCCTAAAATTTTGTGCATATAAAAAATATTATTATTGGGAATTCTTGTATTATCGAGAGAAACCAAAGATATTTTTAGAATTTAGGGGGGGGAAATTTCCTTATTTCCCCCCCCCTGAATCCGCGCCTGAAATATGGTCACCTCCAGCAAAACTATTTTATATTCCGATAGACAAAACTATGACGGATCAAATTTTTCAACAATAACATTATTCGTTACGGGTTTTAGGGCTGACTTTTCACCACTTGCGGGTGAGTTCGACCTGAGGGAGAACTATTTTTAAGGGGCAAGAGAAAATTTTGCCGGATTGTACACTGAAATTGATACCTGGAGGTGATGGTGTCTCTCACACACGTGGGCGGTTCATGAACCCAGTGGTTAAGTATTCCACGGATAATTACCTCGCAAAAATGCCAATATTTTTGGGTTATTATGCGGGGTAAGCATTTAAACGAAAACGTTTAACTACCTCATTGAGGTACACAGAAAAAATTTTTGCAAAAAACTATTCAATTAAATAATTAATTGGTGTACATTAATTATTCAATTAATTTTTTGTTTGCTGCAATTAATTTTTTTAATCAAAACCCATAAAATTAAATGTTTTTGTACATGTAGTGTATTTTTTTGTTTATGCAATTAATTTTTTAATTGACTTAATTTGTGTCCCATGACTCGAAAATACAAATCTGTTAATTGATATGATCAATTCCTTTGCAGGGGCAAAATTAGTTAAATATTTAATTGTCTGAACGAATTGTTTAATTGAAGTCGATTTTCTATTTTTTCTGTGTAATTATTAGAATACGTTTAACTACCTCATTGAGGTAATTAAGCGAATACATTTAAGTACATCATTTAAGTACAACGTTGATGTATGAAAAAATTTAAGACATAGGAATTTTTACTTGTACATATCAGCTAAATCTAATGAGATAGCAATCAAAACCAAATGGTATTTGTAATGCTTTTTGAGATGTCCTTTCATATCCTACTAACGAAAGCGTACCCATACAGACAAACTTATTATCAGGTAAAACGTAAATATGCAATTGCATGTTTTTTTTTCTTGTGCGGCCAATGAAGCAATATATTTATGCGTTTTAGAGCTTTTTATGAATTTTTGTATCCATTTGTTTGTGAATCATTTGCGTATTTTAGCTATTGCTTCATTTTTACTGCAGACATATTTCACTTTTTTGTGCTGATATATAGAAATATGGCCGCATCGTTTCATCGATTTCGATCGAATTATAAACCCTATTGAAGTGATATTTTCGTGCTAGCATCCATTTGGCTGGTTGTCTGCCCATGTAAACCTTGTGCGGAAAGTAAAAGTAGCAGTTTTTAGATAATTTGATAAAATTTGGTAAATAAGTTTTAATTGTCATTGGAACAAAATCTATGTAAATTGTGAGAAGCGGTCTATAATATCACATAGTCCATGCAAACTTCTTTCTTTATGTCCATAACCCATTTAATCATGTTCGTTTTAAGATAAAATTTTGCACAAAATATCCTACTGCAAATTAAATATGGTTGAATCGGCTCAGATTTAAACATACAGCCTTCATTCAAATATCAATCCCTAAGATATTCAAGCTATTTTATCCTTTCAAAATAATTTAAAATTTAGCGTCATTTCCTTTAATTCCTTTAAGACAAAATATCTCAATGATTTGCTGTTTCTAGATAATGTTCAGCACAAACAACTCTTATATGAATCTTATCCTTTTAGCATAACTTTATTCTGGTGAGCCCTGAAGAAAGTTTATTTGAAGGCAAATATAAATTTGTGGAATATTTTTTAGCCATATTTTTTTTTTAAATGTTTAGTGCATATTTTCAAATTATTAACATGTAAACTTGGTTGCATTACTTACTGTGTTGTTGCCAAATAGTACTGACGCACTTAAACGAATGAAATTAAGGTGTAGTTTTGTTTTGGGAGTTTAATTTTTAAGACCCGAATTGGGTAATTAAGCGTATGCAACATAAACGTGGATTTTTGTTTGAAAAATAGAAGAAACGGGGATTTAAAACTGAAGGTGAACGGCTTTTAAGCGTGAGGTAATTAACCAGTTTATACTGTATAACAATTCTACTACTCTTTAACAAGAAAAAACTGGGAAACAATTTAAATTAACAATTTAAACTGAAAATCTCTGCCGATTTTAATTTCAATCGATTTCCAGAACATTGCCGATTGCTTAACAATATTTGCCACTTGCAAGAGCTTTTCTTGCTTGTGTTTTCGATAATTTTCTTAAATTCAATAGTTTTTATCAAGACGTTGAGAAACTACACAGAAAATATTATTAGTAGTTTTTAATCAATTAAAAAAATTGTTCAAAATGTATTAAAATTTAATTAATCTGATAATTGAATCAATTATTTTTTTGTTGAAAGAAAATTAAAAATATAATTTTGATTAAATTAACATTTTAGTTGCTTTGAAATAAAATATTTATTAAACAGCTTTTTCGTTTAAAATAAAATAATTTAAACTTGTGGAATTGTTGTTGGAAATTGTCAAAATCAGTCAACAAATTGTTTGAAACGGCAAAGTCTTTTGATCATTTATTTAATTAAAATTAAAAATATCATTTATTTAAAAAAAAAAATATTCAAAATTTCAAATTTTTACAATTTTTAGTAATCAATATAATCATTTTGGTAATAGGAGCAAAATCAACAAATAGGTTGCTTGATTCTATGAATTTGGAATAAAATTGGGGATTAGAGACAATGTTTAATTTTTTCTGACAAAATAGTCTTGACTTAAATTGAGTTCATAATTCAACGTTAAGAAGATTAGTTAAGATATGAATGATACGGCCCAAAAATTTTCTTGAGAAATGTTTCTTTCGAAATCGATAAACTAGCAGTTATACAGTTGCATAACCTAAAATTTGGTATTTGGTCAGAAAGAGAGATGAATGGATTTGGAGAATATTACTTAACGAGTAATTTTGAAAAAAGTATATTTGAGTTTTTCATGAAAAAAATTATCAGAAAGAATTTGTTTCAGTAAAAATCTAGATTAAAAAAATGACCAGCAGTTTCAGGATATAACACGATGTTTCAACGGTTTGAATTTATCTTATATTTTAGAATCGTCTTATTTAATGGCAGCTGGAAGCTGTCCTTATATAAATAATTTTAACAAACGACATTTTACAAATATCATATTTACTTCCATTTTTTTTGTTTGGAACATATCCCACTGTGCAATTTTAGACAAAACCAAAAAAAAAAAAATACAGCCAAAGAAACAATTGTAGAAGTGCTTGATTTATTATTGTTTGTAAAAAGTCTTGAAATAATTTTTTCTTTAAATTCTATTAATTTTTATGTTTTTCTATGTAGATTTACTGCAGTTATAGACAAATTGTACTTTTCCACCTCACTTTAAACATTTGAACATCATCACAACTGTGATCTATCTGATCAGTTGGCGCTAAAACCAGACGACCGGCCAACTGATCATTTAAAATTGAATGTTTTAAAACTCAGTGTCAGTTCGTTTTTAAATTAACTTGCTGCTGCGGTATTAATTAAATAATTTTCGTTTTGCCATACAAATTTTAAAGTTGGTAAAGTGCATTTAAAATTCCATCAAGTGTTAAACATTTTGCGATTTAAAAACAAAAAATAAATGAATACAACATAAATTAAGAAAACAACATATAATGTCTTCTGCAATAATAAAATTCATTTTAATGGCTTCTTTAACTGCCGGTGCTTATTGTTCGTCAACTGATCGTAATCCAAAAGTAAGTTTTGTTTACAAAATAAATAAAATTAAAATATTTAAATACAATTTATTTTGTTACGCAATTAATATATGTAAATAAAATAAATTTAATCTCTAAGAATCAGGGGTTTTAATCTAAAATAATGGAGTGTGCAAAAATATTTTCGCAAATTTCCTCAATTTGTGTTCACTTGTTAAGGAAAATAAAGTGGATACAAAAATATTTAGCTTTTGACTAATTTGCAGACCCTATGTTTCTCTCACGAATAAAAAGGTATAAATAAAACCTAAATTCCTTTAATTCCGGGATAGTAGGGACCTGTGCGTGTAAAAAATTTCATTCAAACCGATTGCAAATTAACAAGGTTTCTTTCAAATGTGCTAAATTCCCATTTCGTACTATTGATAAACTGAAATTTATTGTTGAAGGAATAAGCTATTCCTATGTGCATTTCACTGGTTGCTTAGGCCAGATCGTCAGGAAACTTCATCCAAAGATTTTAGAAAAGCTAAAGATATTATACAAACAAAAAAGTTAAGCGAATAAGAATTTTAAACCTCAGTTTTACTTGTAACAATATCAAAGCTTAATCAAAAACAACAACAATAAAGAGTGAGTTTATCTTTTCTTACAGCCCCGACTACAATTGGATGAGTTTTTGTTTAGTTGTAAGTGGGTAAAGAAAAAACAAAATAAAAAACAAACTACTTTATTACTTTAATCAAATTGATTTCATTTAACAGAACTTTTAAAATTAGTACCGATTTAGTCCATTTATTTACTTTATTAAATCTGGGTTTTTGAGATCTCAGTTAAACAAGGTTGAGTTAATGTGACAACGGATTTCTGCTGCCATTACAAAGTTTGTATACAAAAAATTGGTATTGGCCCATTTACACGTAAAAGCCCTAGCAGAGCAATGGCTCTTAGCGATAAAATTTTATTGTTTTTTGAAAACTTTCAAGCTAAAATTTGATCAGGGAAGTATAATCTCCTAAAAACCAAAGACTTGTGTGATAGTAAAACTACCCTTTACTCGTATTTTGCTTTAATTATATAATAATTTTTAAATTTTGTATTAAAGCAATCTTTTCTCGAATTATTGTGACTACTAAAATTAAACCTTGTATGAAGAATGTAGAACGTGTATTATATATGCAACAAATTTAATAAATGGTATATATAAGTTTGTCATTCCGTTCGTAATTTCTTTAATATTTTTCTAAGACCCTATAAATTACAAGGCTGTTGAAATGGGATTTCCAAAGACCCCAGGTACGATGGGGACTTGATAGGTAGGTAGGTAGGTAGAAAGGCTGGTGTGAAGTCTCCCTCACATCTTCACTCAGAGACCAGTATGGTCCATTGTGACGCCTTAATTAGAGAAAGATATGTAGGGAAGGAAAGTAGGTGAAATAAACAGCGAAAGCACAAGTCAGAAAAGAAAGACGGATAGAAAAGAAGGTTTCGGACCAGCCCCGAAAGAAATCCAGACCAGCCAAATTCGACCTACGTGTGGCCAGCACCCAGCCTCCTCTCGCGCAGCCAGGCCATCCCCATTACGAATCCTATCAGATTCTCAAGTCCACAACCCGAGACATCCCCTAATTCGTTCAGGAATCTTGGGGGGCTTGATAAATATATAGTTATGTTACACATACTCCGTAAAATGTTGCCAAAGTACAAGCATCTTGATTATTAATACACAACATCCGACAAAATGTGGACGGGATTGGTGAAGTGGGCGAGGCACTTCAAATGCAAAGACATTATAGATTTCTGTATTTCTAAAAAACGGCAAAAGCCAAAGTTTTCAAACAACCATATTGGTTACCAATGGATAACATCCAGCAAAATATGGGCGGGAGTGGAGAAGTTGTATCTTAAGAACTGCAATATAAGACTTATAAGTCTTGTGTACAGAACATCAAAAAGAAATAAATAAAAAAAACGGCAAGAGAAAAATTGTCCAAATTCGGTACACAAAGCTGGGTAATCAATACACAACCGCTCTACAAATACATAGCCGAATATTGCACTCTTCCTTGTTTTTTTTTAACATTTACGTTTGGTAAATTATATTGTAAACCGATACCGATATACCTATTTCCTAGTTTCTTTATCGGCATACCGATATAAATAAAATACAGATACCGAAATTCGTTTCGGTTTCCAAATTTGCTCTAAAGGTGTTTGTGTTTTTAAATTCGTTCTTAAATCGGTATATAACTACATCTAGCTCCCATAAGAACGTCAGCGATAATGCTTTTAAGCATGAAATAATCCATAAGAGAGAATCAAAAATGGGCCAAAACTAATGATTATCTCATTAAGCCTAATAAAATGTGTTTCAGTTGTACGAAATTTGACTTTTACTTTATATGAATTATTAAGGTTTAAAAGTGAAACAAGTCTCCTACTTTTTATTATTATGAGTACATAGCTTTAATTAATAGATTATCTGAAATCAGATATATGTATATATATATCGAGCCCTTACCGCGAAAATAACGTAAGCGCCAAAAATCAAATTTTACAGGAGAGAGTTTTTTTATTTTATTTCATATAAATTTTGTATGAAATTTGTCGCTTACGATAAAATTGTTATTGCTATAAAATCGTAACGGTTCCTTCTGTGACAATGACATTTCAGGAGATGATGCAAGTGTTGTCAATAAAGTCATTTAGTAAAAAACCGAAAATTGAAAATTATGTCGCTTACGTTATTTTCGCAGTTAGGGCTCGTTATATATATATAGCGTTTAAAACATTTTTTTAACCGCACACTCACAATATTATTACAGTAACGGAGTGTAGTTTATTTAAGAAGTTTTCCGTTCAGTAATTTTTTAATAAATAAACATTTAAAATTCCAAGCAAATTAATTTTTAACTGATTCTAACAGTTATTCAAGAAACTAAGTGCATATTAATACGGATTTTCAGTTGCAGTTAAAATTATCCTTATATTTTTTTATAATTGAGAGTTCTTCTATAAACAACAAGGTCAGTACAACAAAAGTAAAACAAATGTGTGTAACGGGGTTAGTAAATAATAATGTTCACTCTCTTATTAGAAAAACAAGCAGACAGATTTATGTATGTCTGTTGTTTTTTTTAGAAATACGGCTCTTTTGTGTAGTAAACGAAAATTACTGAATTTAATAAAATAACTGAATATTCCTTTGTTTTTTACGGAATATGTAGTTAATTGTTTGATTGTTAATTTATATAATTTATATATGAATATTCCTGAATATGAAAAGTGACCATAATATTTTAAAATTTTCAGGAAACATAACGTCGAAAAAATATACAGATCGTCGGCTTATTATTGGTTTGACCTACCGACCGTTTTCAAAAGAAAAAACGAGTAAGGTATAGGGTTTATATATTTTTAATAGCCCCTTTCTGAATCCGAAACCTATTTCACGAAATTTTATATGGTTTGTGAGATATGAAGCAGCTTTTATTTTTAATTAATTGTGTATTATTTTGCTCTACACGCTTCTGTTTGGCGAAGGCAGCAAATTCCTTATAAAAGAACGCAGAAAATAAATTTCACTCTTTCTTTGCTTCATTGTCGTAGGCAAAAAATGAGTTAAAGCGTAAGCAAAATAAAATGACAAAACGAAAATCAATTTTACCCTTTTTTCGTTCTTCCAAAATGAAATGTCAACAACTCAATAAACAGCATAAAATATACGTATGCAGCACAAAACCCTACTTTTTAAAAATAAATTTAGACCAGTCGCGTATGCGGCACAAAACAATCATTTTCACTTTCAATAAAATACTATTTACTTCTAAGTTCATTCATGAAGTTCACAAGAATTTAAATTTTTCTTCAAAACATATGCCGGAAGCAGTGGTGAAAATACAAAAAAAAAATGTATCATGTATATTTTCAGAAAACTGCATGTATACCTTTATTGTCGTTTTCCCCCACTTCGACGTTTTGGCATATGCGCCAAACCAATAATGCACTGACGATATATATATATATCTCATTTTTCTCGGTTTGGTATTTGGTATATTAATTTACAAAAATATTTTTTCAAATTTTATCTTTAGCAGAAAGAATTTTTAACCCCAAAATTTTGTTGTTTTCTAGAAAAGACAAATCTATAGAGAACAAGTATTACCACACGCTGGAGGACGAATACCTGACACGGCATTCGAAACAGATCGTTTATTTCTGAATCAACTACAAAAAGATGGCATTGCGGTGCCAGATGGTATAGTACCAGAACAACGTAATCCACAGGTTTATCCCTATTTTAGTCGCCCATCTCGCAAAGTATTCCGCATTGCACTAAGTTCAGATGGACGCTTCATACCGGAAGAAGGACGTTATCGCTATCAAGAATTGCCATCGGTAGAAACCACTTACTTGTTTCCCCAAATTCACGGTCATAGAGGTACTTTAGCACCTCAGACTATAGAGTTGCCAGTCTATAGACCATTCAGAATTCACAATCCACTTTTGAATCAAGTTAAGTTTCAACCAAAAGATAAAGGTATTTAAAATATAATAGTTATGAAGACAGCTTAATGCAAATTAATGAGATAAATCTTTATTTATACGTACATTTGTATATAAAAAATAGCTCAATTTCAAAATGTTAACCCTACACTGAGCGGCGGAAAATCGATTAACAATCCCAAATCTTATCAAAATGTTCAACTATTAAATGCACCCTTGTCCACATTTACTTCGAAAACGTCAAATTTTGGCAAAACCTATTTGCCCAACTACAGCACGACAAGTTCAAATCACGTAAGTATTTTACATTTCCTTTAAAAATTTCCAGTCATGTTCCAAATTTATTCTAATAAAATCATCTCAATGGATGTTAATTTTGATTTTAGTAAATTTATTCTTTTGCAGCTTTTTAATGAATTTGATGATTTATTTAATCAATTTGAGATTTACGATGACAATATTAAGAAGGCAACGAATGCATTTACAAATGATCATGTGGCAACAGCAACTTATTAACATCGACAACATTCAGGCTAAAACAACAGAATTCATTAATCAATTTGTTAGAAAAAAATACTCATTCATACAAAACATTCGAGAAAAAATATAGTTCATAATTTCTGCGAAATCATTTAAATAAATTTTTTAAAATAATGACCGAGGTGACTTGGCTGAAAATATTATTCATTTAAAACGGGTTTTGTAATTAAGAAATGTTCCTTTAATGAGAAAATAAACTCTGTATCTGCTTAAGGGAAGAAATGTCGCACAACACATAAAAACTCAATCCCTGAAGAAGTTGGAAACAATACCAACGCAACGTCGGTTTTTATTGAAAATGAAATAAATTATCTTTTTCTTAAAAAAAAAAAAAAAAATCTTTTTCTTACATTAAATTAATGACCTTGAAAGCCTGCATATAGGAAACTATATAAAATATTTAGAGTGTTCAAAGAAGGTCGATCAACACTTAAGGCCTCGTTACTCTTACGTAAACGTATACGTTGCGGATCAGCTGTTTCATTTTCTTTAGCAAGCTACTGTGCAAATAGGTACTCTTACTATGAATTTTCACTTATAAGCACATTCAAAATAATTTGGTTTTCATGTCAAATTTGTAATCAATAACAAAATGGATACGAATGGATAATTCAGACAGTTTTGTGTCAATGTATTCTTGCATAGTATCTTAAACCTTTAGACTTCGGGAAAGTTGCATATTTTATAATTAATATTTCCAATCAAGATAAACAATCGGGACTGTAAGAAAAGGCAAACTCACTGTTTATTGTTGTTGTTTTCGTTTAAGCTTTGATATTGTTCCTAGTAAAACTGGGGTTTATAATTCTTATTCGCTTAACAGTTCTATTTGTATAATATCTTTAGTTTTCCTAAAATCTTTGGTTGAAGTTGCCTGACGATCTGGTCTAAGCAACCGGTGAAATGCTTATCCCATCAACATTTAAACGAAAACTTGTTAATTAATTTTTTGAATCCCAAGAAAAACTTTGATGCTAAATACTGTTTGATTCAACCGCACATTGTCTTTACGGCGATGGTAACTTGGAAAATTCGGATGAACCGGATAAAATTAAAATTTCTCTCCGTTTATACGTATCAGATGTTAAGAATTTTATTTTTGTTTTGAAGCAGTGTTCCCAACAAAACTTATTAACCAGCGGTTTAAGGCTCAGTTAGGCGAACGTTGCTGTACCCGTAATGTACCGCACCGTACTGTAAGCACGTTGGTGCACTTATGGAACATTTAAAAACGTGTCATATGTTTTCCCAAACATAAACAAAAAGCAATAGTATACATAAAACAAAACACACAGTGATGGGAAATCAAAAATGTTCAAACGGTGACCGTAGTGCAGAAAATGTACCACGTGATTTAAATGGTATTAAAACAGTATTTTGTGTATGTAAAAAATGTTAATAATTTAATATTGATATTATCGATTTACAATAAATAAATTTGTATTGTAGAATATATACATTTTTAGCATACATATATTGTAAATGTGCATACACCGAACAACGTTTTGATACCATTTAAAGTCTTTATATGTTTCACATTTCCATTGTATGTGTATATGCATTTGTTTATTTTAAACATATGTATATTTGTATATTTGGAAATATGTTGTATTGTAAGTTGTTTTGTCGCAATTCCATGGATATACTGAAAAAAGTACCAAAAAAAAAGAGCAAAATACCCGCATTCAATGTAACATACAAGCCGCCCATCACTGTCTTACAAATGTCACGTAACAACGGCATGAAATTCTATTTTAAACAGATTGGTACGTTGCAACTACGGTACATTGCATTTCGGTAAGCTTTTGTATTGGTTTTCATATAACAAAAAGCGAACAGCTGATTGATACAGTACAGATACGGTACAGCAACGTTCGCCTAACTGAGTCTTTACTTTTAAATTTTATTATTGCGATTCTCATCACAACATTAATTTAAATTTGGTGTAGTGAAATCCAATGTTATGGGTCTTTTGTTTTAACAATATTTTAACGCAAAAATCATAATTTACAAAATTATTAAATAATAATTGAATTTAAAGCTGTAAACACATGATCCAAAACATAAAACAGCTGATTCGATTATCGATTTTATTATAAAATAAATATTTGCATACATTTTAGACAATGCAAATAGAAAAAAAAAATTAGCGCGTTGTTCCTAATATTCGCCTTAACCTAATTATATTAAATATATATATATTATTAAGTTTTGTTTGACCTTTCTTTTTTTATAATTATTTTGAATTGTTTCAGCTTGAGGTTTTTTTTTAAAAAATATACTATATTTATTTATTTTTCTCATTATTTCGCCAACCTTTGGTTAGTATCTTTAGGAAATTAAATTAAGTTTACAATTTTTGCTTAAACGCATATTGGTTATATCAAGTTTCATTTAAACTTTAAATTTTAAAAAGATATTAATAATGACTAAAAATATTTTAAAGTCCATGGCCCATAATCATAGTCAAACGCTAAAGTCAGTTCTTTTTAGAAACAACTTTAAAATAAAAACATTATTTTAATTCCATTACTACTAAAGTCGAAATTAAAGTATGTTTTAAATTGAACCGACTTTAACTGGGTGCCACCTCAAATGTGAAAATTTTTTCATACAACATACAACAAAATATAAGCAAGTGGTAACTCTAAGTGACGACATTGAAATTTAAAATACATATAAATAAAACACTGCATATCTTGCAGCGAAACGATATAACATTTCCCGTTGGTTTCATCCCATCCCGATTTTGACTGTCGCATAGTGTTATATTTTGCTACGAAAAAATTCTTTTTTAAATTGTACTTAATATGTCATTGGAGTACTTCACTACTTTTGCAATGCAAATAGTACTGAAAAAAGTACAATTGTACTGACTTTATCATCCCTGAAACAAATAATAATTTACATACATACATAAGTACGAGTATACACATACTCTTCAACACCATATGATACGTTTACGTATTTTTAGTAACAACCAGGGTTGCCGAACATGGTCTTTTCCGACCAAATTTGGTCGGATATTTTTGGTTTGGTCGGATGGTAGGAAAATGTGCAACATATACTTATTTAAAAATATAAAGAACATTGGACGGAAAAAAGACAATTGCAAATCTCATAGCTTTTTTCCAAACACAAACATTTTTTTTGATTGTTGATGAAACTTTGGTTCTGGCATTTAAATGTATTACGTTAGTGGCAAGTTACTTAAACGGTATAAGTTTTATAAAGGATAGATTTGTCATGTTATTTGAGCTTACCAAGTCAGCTGCCGTTTTTATTTTTCTTCTTATAAAAAACTTTGTATCAACAAACAAAATTCATACAAAAAATTTGATGGTATTGTCAACAAACGGCGCTCACGTCATGACTGGAACTGTTGGTATTCTTACTTAGTAATGCAAAAAATATTATTATTTTGTTAAAGTTAAACGTGACCAGCAAATAAATTATTAATAGAACTAGACCCTATAGGGGTTACGTGTAGGAAGTCAAATATTCAATAGGTGTGAACATAGCCTTACTTTTTTGTTTTTACTATTAATTGCATACTACAAAAAAATTGTAAAAGCTTTATCCAATAAAAATTATACTTTATATTAAAAATACATATACATACATATCGTCATATAAAATGCAAAAGGGCCTAAAAAATCTCAGGAGAGATAAAAACTTAATAAAAGGCCTCTATTCTGATTATAACAACGGGGTTTTCAAGTTAATATCGATACGCATGATTGACACTATCCTGAAAAAACTGTTTTTGTAATCTCAATAGTTTGCTTTTATTAAGCTTTGTATCGCTACTGAAAAATTTTTAAAAATTATGATAGGGCCCTTTTGCATTTTAACGACGATATAATTTTTTTAAATATTTCAAAAATTTGGTCGGTTTTAAAGGATTTTGGTAGTTTTTGCAGATAATTTTGGTCGGATTAAAATTTTCCAAACGGCAACCCTGGTAACAACCAACATTTTAAGTCGACCGCAACGTTTACGTATCCGCAACATTTACGTAAGAGTAACGAGGCCTTTATAATTACGAGTACATTACTTTCGATTTCGAATATATGTATGAATATATACATATATTTACTAGCTGACCTGGCAAACGTTGTTTTGCCGAATAGCTTATTTCTTTCAGATGTAACAGTATCTGCATGCCAAATTTTAAAATGTATATAGTTTATATATAGGGAGGGGGAGCTTTTACCCTTCTTGGTCTATTTAACGCCCTATATCAGCGATATGAAATAAACCTTACAACCTATTCTCATACCTAACGTTTCGTAGGAGTTCAATTACAAACACCAAATGTCAAACTTCATACAAAAAATATTGACAGCCAGTATAACGCTCTCTCTCTCTCTTTCTCTCTCTGTCATGCGGTCTGATGCGGCCACCTGTATGATTCGCATTGACTAAAACTTTACGAAATAAAATATTTTTACATTAAATCGCTAAAAAAAAAAATGGAATAAAACATATTGATTTCTTTCATATGCTTTGTATTTATTAAGTGAAATACAGTAAAAAAATTAAAATAATTTCGCTTTTTGGAAATTTCAAATGTATTTTTGGAATTTTTAGATTTTCAGTAACAGAACTCATAACTCATTTTGAAGTTTGTTAATGAATTCCATCCAAGGCGATTTCATAAAGGTGACCGCATCATGAGATAGAGCTATATCCTTAAAAAAACTATATTTGACCTAATTAAAATGAAATATTTGGGGTATTCACAAGGTGTGCTATTATGTAATATTGTCATAATTGTCACATTTTACAATGGTGTAACAATATTGTTGTTGCTTTGTAAACAAAAACTGTCTTAAATTAATAGAACTTTGCTTGGTATGTTTATTGTGCTGTCGTAATAAATCAGAGAGACCTGCGCTGAGCGACTGAGCCGAACCGCATTCGTTTTTGTAGCCGTTGCCGTTGATGGTATAGTGTTATCCGGCTAATATCCGAATTTATCCTGCGGCTAGCAATTTTTGCAACAAAACACTTGCGGCGTCAAATTATATCGGCTTAGGACTCTGCTGTTTTGTAAACAAACATAATAAAATTTATTTGCGATTTTCGACTAAAAAATGGAAAATAGTTTGGTAAGATCTTATTAAATTTATTAATTCATGTATGTATTAGAATTAAAAATTATTTTGGTTTTAGGTAAATATTTTTTTTTATTATTTGTTCTGAATTAGCTGATTTAAATTCAAAATAGCATACTAAATTATAAGGGGTTGTTCACAACAGTCGTATATTTAAAACATAATACCAAGAACGAAAATAAAATACAAAAAAAATCAATATTGAAAACAGAAATCGTAATGTGTTTTAACCCTCTTTCAGGGTTGTTAGATGTGACGATTTTTCGTGATTTTGACGATTTTTACGAGAAAATACAGTAAAATGACGATTGACGATTTTTGTACTAAAAGTAATAGTGTTATGACGATTTTCTGGCATCAATAAAACCCTAACAAGATACATTTGCAATTATATTGGGAACAGTCCAAATCGAAATACAAAAATTATTGGAAATTAAACAAAAAAAAATCTTCCCCCATCACAAACCAAGCATTAGTAATTCGAATTCAACAGTTATTTGAATGGTATCGATACTGCAAAAAATATACACTAGAGCCCCGATTTGCCTCGGTCCTATTTGCGTCACTTTTTATAAATTGCTTAAATCCGCTTTACGTTTATGATTCCGATATGCGTCGCTACAAACGATTGGATTTTTTCACTGAAATCATAATAAGTGCAAAGAAAAGAAAATGCATTAGTTTGGAACTGAAATTGGATGTTATAAAATATTTCCAGTCGGGTGAAAAGGCTGTTGATATACCCAGACCCTTGGTTTAGCATTATCAACAGTAAAAATAATTTGCAAAAGAGATAGCGCTAAAAATCGAGTTAATAGCAAATGCGATTTTATTTTTTAAAAATTTTTGTGAATATTGATAAATGAAATAAATAAATTTGTGTTATGTTTTTATGAAAATATTTTGGGAAATGTAAGCAAAGATAAGCTCACTGAATATTGTTGTTGTTTTTGTTTAAGCTTTGATATTGTTACATGTAAAACTGTTGCTTATGATTCTTATTCCCTTTACAGTTTTATTTGTTTAATATCTTTAGTTTTTCTAAAATCTTAAGCTTATATAGCTTATCCCATCAACAATAAATTTCAGTGTTTTCATCAAGAATACAAAGCACGACATACAAAATCTTGTTTATTAAAAATATTTTTTTTTCTTATTTATTTGTTTTAAAATGATAAATATGTACATATATGTTTACTTATTTTTTATTATATCTAAGCACACTTGCTGAAATCAATAGAATAAAACTTAAGCATATCACTTTGTTTATCATTAATACAATTTATTGCTAAAAATTTACATAAATTGCCTCTGATTTGTAAAATTTAAATACCTGACGATTTTGACGAATTTTGTTTAAACCTTTGACGATTTTTTAAGAAAAAAGCCTAAAGCGGCCCATACACTTGCAATATAATTGTATATGATATTCATCATATTATTTCCATTTTGTTCTATATTATGCAATAAGTCGAACAATGTTTTCATTCATTCAATAAAAAGGTGAACATAACCTATAGGAATAACATAAACAGAATTGTACAATGTTGCTAGCACATTTCATATTCTTTTCGTTGTTCAATAAAAATCAAAAGTCTTTTGATTGTTGCCAATATATTGTGCTATCATCGAATATCACATACACATTAGCGATGTGAAATACGTAAATTTTAACAATTTTATTACAAGTGTATGAGCCGCTTAACAACCCTGCCCTCTTTCTTAACTACCCCTCTTGACAAGCCCAAAAAAATTGTAATGAATAAAAATCACCGTGTGGGTATTATTAAAAAAAAAACTAACAATTAACACGTTTTTTCCACAGCATTTTATGCGTTCTAAAGTGATTTTTGGAAGGCTTCTATAAAAAAATTATAGACTGATTATCACAAAATTGCTTGGTGTTATTTCCAACCATATAAAGCTTAATTTGACATACATATATATTTGTTATTTGCAGGGCTGTGGAGTCGGAGTTGAAGAGTCGGAGTTGATGTTTTTATGCCGGAGTCGGAGTCGTAGTACCCACAAAAACTCGCGACTCCGACTCCAAAGTTTTTCGGCATAAAAAATTTAAAAAAAATTTTCAACATAAAAATTATCTTCTTAAAACACATTTAAAATTTAAATAAATGGTTTATGAATACTGCTCTTATGTGCTTGCGTTTTACGTTTGCGATTTCCAGCACACCCCTGATAAATTTTGCTACATAATCAATCGCCTGTCATTTGGAAACAGCACATTAATGTTTGCGTACGGTAATTGCTTCTCAAAAACTCCAATTTTTAGAAGGCCGTACGGTAATGAAAAAATAAAAGTTAACATCACTGAGTCTCATTTACATTTAGCATCAAGAATATAGTAGAAGTCGGAGTCGCACTTAAAAAATTTCAGCATTTGGAGTCGGAGTCGGAGTTAGTACTTTTTTCGGACGACTCCGCAGCCCTGGTTAGTTGTGTAACACAATTATAAATTTTCTAATGTGGTGGTTCCTCATTTGGACTCAAAACTCTTATTCTTCTGAATCGATATTGCTGGATTTCTTTCCCAAACTGATTAGGATAACTAGAAATAATATGGCAATTTAGCCACTTTGAATTTTGAGTTTTTCGAAAGTGAGCGAGTTTTTAGCAAACGGAGAGACAGACATACATGGGTTAAAGGACTTAAAAAAAATTACTCAAGACCCAGAATATATAAAATTTATTGCGTTTAAGATGAATTTTAAAAAAATTTCACACGAAATGACAAACTTAGTATACCTTTTTCACAACTTGTTGTGGAGGGTATAAAACAAACGTTCAATATGAAATTTTAATAAAAAGCTTTAAATTATTTAGAACCAGGAAAATGCGAGACCAATTTTAAGTTTCTTAAGGAAATTCAGGAAAAAAAATAAACGAAGAGTATCACGTAATTTTGAAATGTTGAGTGAATGTTTTGATTGCATTAGATTTAATTTGATTTGGTTTGTAGTAGAAATAGCAAAAAGAAACTAAAACTGTGTTCACACTTATCACATATTTGACGTCCTACACGTAACCACTAGTTTTATTAAAAAAAATTTTTGCTCTGGCAAATAATCATTTAGCAGTTTCTAAATTAAAAAATACAATTATCTTCTTACAAATACAGACCAATTATGAATAAAAACTCCCCGGAAGTTTCCTTCATTTTCTCATTTTTCCTATGTTAATTCAATTATAAAAATGGGAAAAGAAAAAAACTCCCAGGGAATTTTTATTCATAATTGGGCTAATAATGTTTAGTTAATCAATAGAAATTATTAGAAATAAAGCTTAAGTTCGATAGAGCTTGATTAATTTACTGGTCGCGTTTTTTTATTTTTGATTTCTTCGTCAAATATTTGTTAGGTCTAAACATACCTTAAGAAAATCAAAAATAATGATAATAACAACAATAAAAATAAATAATAATAACGTTAAGTTAAAATTATTTAAAAATTGAATGAAAGTAAAAGTACATAAACTGTAAAAAAAATTATATGTATCGTTGGAGTCAGATGCAATATCTTTTCAAATGAGTAGGTAGTACTATCCATGTACTCGTGCTAGTATCTGTGCCAATAATAAGGCTGGGCAAAAAACGAAAAGTTTCTACAGAGCTGTAAAAGAGGGCAATACAAGATAAAAATTAATATTTTTAATAGTATTCTTTTAAATTTAAAGCATTAATTTTATTTACCCATTCATTATTTCTTAATAAAGGTTTTCACTTCAAAAGAAAAAGTGCAAATCCATAATCGCTAAATAGACAATTATTACGCACAAAATATGCAAAATTGTCAGGGTCTAAAAGAAATTTCAAGATTTTCACAGCAAAAGCATAAAAGTTGTGCAAGTTTTTATGGTATTGCCAAATTGAACAAAACTCTGGAAAAAAATTAAATAAAAAAGAAAAGCGGCAAATGTCCAATTTGTTGCACGTGTCAAGAAAGTCCTTCTAAAACTTTCTACTTCCAACTTTTAATTTACTCACTTTTATGCCACGCCCCACTATTAGGCCCAATTTTCTTTACTTATATATATTATAAGTAATGGCCTTACTAAAGCTTCTTATTTGTCTCTGTTGACTTTTGAATCCGACATCGAATTCTGGGCCCCACTTACAACATCTCCGATCCTTCCCCCCTAATGTCCAATTTTTTAAACCGAAATGGTCACCGGTGGTTATTGCAAAGACTACAGTGTATGTAATGGAGTTGGCTTTTTACCAGATACCAGAAAGGTGCATTAACTTTTACGATAATTGTCTCTAAATTTCGCAGAACTCTTGCAAAAGCATTAATTAAGTTACATTCAAGCCATAAACAACAATATGCGATACGAACTTTAAAAAACGTTTTATTCAAAAAAAAAACAAAAAATACTGCATTTTGCGGTATCTACAATTCTAGAAACTTTATAAAGTTAAAATTTCATTCAGACTGATGTAATTTTCTTGGTTATGTACGTTGATCTACCGGGTTTAATATAAAATGTTTGTGAAAAAGAAAAAAAGGGGCGTACTTTTGAGGCGTGGCATAAAAGTGAGTATAATAATAATAATAATAATAATAATAATAATAATAATCTTTATTTTGTTTTCCTTAATCATTACATTGGCATTCATTAAAAATTTAAAAACTAAAACAAAATAAATACAATTTTAAAAAAGAATTTAACTGACATTGACTATAAAGCCGTCCGTCATATATAAATTTTACTTTTATAAATGCTTTTTTTTTTTTTTTTTTTTTTTTTTTTTTTTATTAATCGAACTCATCTACTAACAATTTTCTATACATCAAAGCACTTGTAACATAATTGTAGATTCTATTCCAACCATCATGTAAGTTACCATTTAAAATATCGATCAACTCATTCTCTTCAATGGCCGTTTTCCCAAAATACCTTATTCGGAATTCGTTTAATATCGGACATTTTCCAATAAAGTGCTGTAGTGTTTCATCTTCTCTCATATTGCATAAAGTACACATCTTGTTGTCGTCGTTTCCGAAGCTATTAGCGTTCAAAGGCAGCAGCCCACATCGTGTTTTAACGATAATTGATACTTTGTTAAGATTCGCTAACTCTTTTATGTAATTTTCTCCAATATCGTGATTTAGAAATCTATAAAAACGTGTACTACTGGATAATGCTCCTTCTATCTTTTCACTTCGACTTTTATTTTTTAATTCCTGTAGAATTAACGTTCCTTTTCGAATCCAATCTTGCGCCGAAATATTTTCATCAAAAGTTATGTTAAAGTCTGCTACCAGTTTGTTTATTTCTTTTGCCCAGAAGCATCTTCTGTTTAAAATCAAAATTGATAGCTTATGTGGTAATCTGCTTTCGTTATATTTAAATATTGTGTTGAAAATATAGTTCATATGCAGGTTAAGAGTATAGAAGTGATTATCCTCTGCGTTTGTTTCTAGTGATAAGGCATAGTTTGGCGTGAAATCTGGCAGCCTTAATATTCTTTTTATAAAATACCTTTGTAAAACATCGACCTGGTTAAATAAAGAATATCCCCATACTTGAGCTCCATAGGACTGCACCGATCTACACACAGCTTGGAAAAGCTGCCATTTTGATTTTAGTGAGATTGTTGTTTTACCAAGAAAGTTTTGCCAAGTACAGTTTATACTGTGTTTAGCCAAAACATTTCTTTGCTCTAAATGTGTCACAAATGACATTTTTGGTGTGAGAATTACGCCGAGGTAACAAAACTTATTTACGATTTTAACTTGCTGTCCTTTGTAAATCCATCTCTCTTGCGTTGATAGCCGACCACCTTGCCTAAACACCATCATAGCAGATTTTTCTAGATTTACCTCCATATTCCACTCAGTACAATAAGCTTCTAATTTATTTATCATTTTTTGCATTGTATGCATGTTATCTGACAGCAGAACTATATCGTCTGCGTAAAGAAGTAACCGTATATTGGTTCCACCTACTCTTAACCCACCTTCTAATGTAGTATGTAGATCGTTGAGGTACAAAGTAAATAACAGAGGGGAAAGTAGACAGCCTTGGCGTACACCAGAATATGTGTTGAAACTTTCTGATAGTTCTTTACCAGTCCATACTGCTGATTTAGTGTTTTCGTATATATTTTCAATTAGATTTAACATTTTTGTGGATAAACCCAGCATATGTAATTTGTATATCAATAACTTTCTTGGCACTTTGTCAAAGGCTGCCCTGAAATCCACAAAAAATGCATAAACCTTCTTTTTTTCTTCAAATTTCAGGTGTACAATTGATGATAAGTTATAAATATTATCTATAGTAGAGTAGTTAGGTCTAAAGCCAGCTTGATATTCATTAAGTATTTGGTGTTTTTCGACCCATTTTTGTATTCTTGTGTTTAAAATACCCATTAGAATTTTAGCCACGGAGTTCATAAAAGTAATTCCCCTATAATTACAGGGAGAATCAGCATTACCTTTTTTAAATATTGGGAATATAATAGTTTCATTAAAGGTGTCATCTACTTTTCCAGTTTCAAATATGATGTTGTAAATAGCTGTTAGCTCTGAATAAAATTCGTGTGACGCATTTTTAAAAAATTCATATGGCACTCTGTCAATTCCTGGTGCTTTATTTATTAAAAGTGAGTACATTAAAAGTTGGAAGTACAAAGTTTTAAAAGTGCTTTCTTGCCTCGTGCTAAAAATTGGACATTTAGGGAGTACGTTCCTAGATGGCATAAGTGGCGCTCAGAATTAGATGTCGGATTAAAAAGTCAACAGAGGCAAAAATAAAGCCATAAAGACAAGCCATGAAAAACAATATGCAATATGTTATGATCGGCCTTTAAATGGCGACACAGTATACAAAAAACTAAAAGGGCACTATCCAGAGGCGTGGCAAGAATCAAAAGAAAATTTTCTGGAATTACTTTCAACTAATTTTTAATCCTCACCTTTTTTTGTATGGGGACCGAACCACTCTAGTGCACATTGTCATTAGAAACGTTACTCTAAACTTTTAGATACAAAATAGTTTTTTAAGGTTGCCAACATTTGCCTACACCTGTGTAAACACAAGTGGCAACTTAAGAACAAAGCTGCCTGCACTAATGAACGGGTAAGTTCCAAAACGTCAGTTGAAAAGCAACCCTTAGAATTCTACAAAGATATCTGTCCCAAAGTGCATCAAAAAAGTTATCGATGCGTACACAATGAGCAAACTGCGCACCATTAAACTCTATGATATATTTTTGACTTTGACTGCAAAGTATAATGATATTTTAAAACTCATCCAACATACTTGCTTTGGAGCTGGAGTTATGTAACTGAAAAGCAGCTTTTGTTATATAGCAACAGCTCAAATGAAGATCCGCTGGCAGGCCACACTTAACCCTATGTTACGGGCGAAAATCAGCCCTTAACCGGCACTTTTTGGATGTCCACTCCGCGATTTGGGGATTAAACCACGGCTACCCCGGGATTCCCGGAGAAGTCACCAAACCAGGGCCTATCCTAAGCCCCGGAGACTGATTAATACCCATGACACCAGATCAGACTCTGCTCAGCCGCGATCTTAGGAGATTTGACAATTTTCAGCTTTAGAAAGGTAAGAGCTCTATACTGCACTTCACCCAAAACCACAACTCACAAAAGGTCGGAGCTCCTTAAGGCGCATAGAACAACCCGGGGGAATCCACTTCCAATTTTTAATCATTGCATTGGCCTTTAAGAACAAAACGCGCAATGATTTAAAGAAGTTGTTCAGAGTATTAATTCAGCTGGCTCTTGTTTTAAGTGCCAATTCTTTTGAAGCTCTGCTGCTTATTAATACATAATTGTGAAAAAATAAACAAAAGCAATAAAAACAAAAATTAAAGCTTATATGTTCCCCCAAAAACAATAGAAACAACTAAATATGACTTAAATTGTTGTATAAAATTCGGCCACAAAAAGTTAAATGAAATAACGATGGTTTTTTTTAGCCACTAACCGACTAGTGCTGTTAGTAAAACGATACATAGAGCATTCACCATATTACTCTCACATTAAAGTACATTGTGCTACAATTGCAGCATACAACATGTACCAAGTGTAACAACTACAACCAAGTTGAACAACTGAAGCTAAAAAAAAAGCTCTGTTTTAATGGAGATTTCTTTGAAACAACTCTAGTCGCACAATTGGAACTGGCCATGTAATGAATGTGTGGTTAAATCAATTGCATATCAGTTGATATTTTCAAGTCTAACAGGAAAGAAGCCAACAATAATCAGTACAACAGAAGGCCGCGCACCGTCTAGCAGTTAAGCCTAAACGTTAGACAATTTAAAGAAATTTTAAAACTGAACACAAGGTACATATTTCTTGCTTTTTATCATTAATTTACTCGCTATTCATTACAAAATAGTTGGTTAAAATTAACTCATTTATCAAGTGTTTAGAAAAATAAATATGAAAAAATGTTTTAATATTTTCTTCTCCTAAAGTGCAAAGCCCGTCATCAGTTACTAATAAAAAGCATCATCCATCTCTGATCCATCCATCATCAACTGAGAAATTAATAATGAAAGATATGTCGCAACAGCGTTTCCTGATCACAATTTGTCTCTACATGTGTTTGATGGCCTGTGCCGTCTTTGCTATAGAAGTTCAGGTAAGTGCATCTACATAAGATTTGCAAGGCATCTAATATCTATCACCATTTTGATAGGTTTATTTTAAGTTTAATAAATAATTTAAATGATAATTAAGTTACTACACGCAGAGAAAAAATATGGTTGAGCATGGCTACGGCAACTACACTATGTTTATTGAAACAATGTATTATTGTCGTCCACAAGTAATTGTTATTTTTATTTAATATCAATAATATTATAGTTACTGTTAACATTTAAATAATTACCGCAATTATAAATTTGATTATTGTTGACCGAAAAATAATCATTTTTCTAACAACTAAATAATGATAACTTTAAAAACACATTAAAATTCTTACAACCATGACATGATAACTTTCAATACGTGTAGTCATAGTATGCTAAAGAAGCAAACAAAATATGTTCACTGCAATAATATTATGTTAGTCTGGGATCACACTATGAAAGTTTTCTTTCAGATAGTCTGAGTTTATTGGTGAGAGGGGAAGAGAACATGCTTTTCTTTTCTCCTCTCTTACCCATAAACTCAGGCTTTCTGAAAGAAAACTTTCATAGTGTGAACCCAGACTTAGCGCCACAAAAAAAATGGATGCAAAAAAATTTCAATTTATTTTTTATTATTGTGACAGCACAACTGTATCATAATATGATTACTTCTTAACTTATTATGATTAACATGATAATAATATGATTAAGGGAAAAATATCATGATGTAATATTACGAATATATTAATTCATAATTTTATTCAATAATAACCGTAATATGGTGACTACAATCATAATTCTTATCATAATATGTTGCTCTTAGAATATGTTTACCACAACCATGTTTTTTCTTTGCGTGTATATGATAAGTTGCAATTGAAGACATTAAACTGAATAAAACATTTTTAACTAAGTTTTTTACCCTTCACCGAAATAAAAGTGGTTTATATAAGTTTTTCATACCGTTTGGTATCTAAGTTATGAGGAGTGAAGGAGTGGTTTAACGATGTCCGTCTATCTGTTGAAATAGGTTTTGCGAAGACCCCAGAAATTATGGGAAATTTTTCGGTATATATTTATGTCATATATGCTCTGTTAAATTGTACTATCGAAATGCAACATGAGATATGAGCATAAACTACGACAGCTTCTGATTTTACCTGTAAATCCTTGTTGCTTTTTTTTGTGTATCTTGAGAACGGTCAGAGCCAAAGTTTCCAACTTAGAAACAAGCATCTTGTTACTCCTCTCTAAAAATATGACCAGATAAGTGGGCGTGGCACTAAATAGATTTATTTATATCTAAAGAAGCGTATTTATATAAGTTTCTGTTCTTATTGCACCATGATGAAAGGTTTAATAGATTCGGCATAGCAGAATATAGCTTTGTTACTTGTTTTTTAAAATAATTTTCGTTGTTTTCGGTTTAACATTCACTTTTGACCTATAAATTGGTGATTTCTAAATATTTTTGACTTATATGGTTTTATAATTGTTGCGTTACTTTTTTTTGCTTTAGTTAAAAGTTTTTTTAACTTTATTTAAAATAATTATTAAATCTGTTTTACTCGCTTTTGAAAAACTCAACTTCACTCAGGTTTGAAAAGCTTTTAAATTTATAAAGTGCAAAAAGTTTGTATCTAGTGTATTTGTTTTAACTCTCCGAACTGGTTCATTTGTTACATATTTTTGCTAAAAAATCAAATTTGTAGTTTTTGTTGTTTTTATGTTTTATAATTGACCTAAAAAGTTGCTATACATTTTATAAGCGTTTTTGGCAAAATAAAGTTTTTTTAATAATCGAAAAGTTCGTGTGATATATTAGGGTACGAGGGTTGCTCTTTATATTTTGAGCCGTACATTGAAAAGACAGTTATTATTAACAAAATTAGCTTTAAAGTTTTTTTAAAGTATGCTTCTTGATGGTCAGCAGACTTTTATATGCGCTGAAACCAATTTCGTAACACAATTTTTATTCGATTATATGTAAGCCGTGCTTACATGGGTCTTAAATTTGTTTGTTGGTTCTTAGATATCGTTGAATTTTTGAAAAAAAAAAGAAAAATTTTGAAAAAACAAATTTTAAAAATTCATAAAAATTTAAAATGTGACAAAAATCATAGATTTGGTCTAAAAAGCTTAACATATTTCGAATGAAATGAGGTTTATTTCATTGTTATCGTTGCACAACTTTTGATTTTATGCACAATTTACTGAGAAAACTGAATAACGATTTCCATACAAAAACAAAAAGACAAAAACATTCATGACACACACATATTTAAAATGTTATTTTTGTACCAAAATCGATATCTGTGGCTCTTTGACAAAACATCTTAAGTCCAGATAAGATACCAAAAAATTTAAAAAAAAAACTCGGTGAAAGAAGCATTTGTGTTAAATAATAAAATAAACCAAAATTGAAGAAATATTTCGTTTATAATACAAAATTTTAAAAACGTAAACAAAAATGTTTTTTGAATAAAAATTCGTATGATTAACCACATTTTTTTAAACTTTTTAAAATTGACTTAAGATGTTTCGTCAAAATGTCACTGATATTCAATTTTCTCGGTAAATTGTAAATAAAATCAAAAGTTTTGCTCCGATTACAATGCTATAAACCTCATTTCATTCGAAATATGTTAAGCTAAATGTTTTTAGACCAAAACTGTCGCATTTTTATTTTTGATGAATTTTTAAAAAACAAAAAATTAGTTTTTTTTTCAAAAATTCAACAATATGTCTGAAACTACTGGGTAAATTTAAAAACAATGTAAATTTCGAATTTGTTTTAACTGAATATGGTCAACCGTTTCCAAGTTATTCCAATATATGTATGTAGTGGAAGTGCCTTAATTTTGGACATAACGGTATATCGAGCTGATAGGGAAAAATGGAGATAAGATTTGAAATCAGCGACCTCAAATTAGTAAATTAGACTTGTATTCTTAAAAAATTTAATTTTTATTCTAAATTGTTATTTAGTTTTTTTCTTTTTTTCTTTACAAATATTTAATTTGAAAACACGGAAATAAATTGATTGATTTTCGTTTATTTATGCAACTGGCGTATGACATAAAATTAGATCTAAGTCAGCGTACGACGTAGATGCGCTTCGTATAAAATAATAAACGTTTAAATTGACATCGTATCTACGTAGTACGCTACTACGTTCATACGGTGCAATTGTGTTCCTACGGTAACTATTATAATAGTTATAAAGAGGGAAAGCATAAATATGCAATTGCATGTTTTTCCTTGTGCGACCAATGAAGGCACAAATAATATATTTATCCGTTTTAGACCTCTTTTTTTTTGCATATTTTACCGTTTGCAGCATTTGTGTGCATAATTTAGTTAAAGGAGCATTTTTAAGTTTATAGCGCATATTTTACTTTTTAAAGGCATACTTTGATACGTGATTAATTTTTAAAAGATGCCTACAAGAGCTTTGGTAGAAAATAATTTTTTTTTTCTAGTTAAAAGATGGCTTCTCTATTTTAAATATGTGTCTGCATGTTGCTCCACTTTCGCCATCTACATTTAATTTTTACTCTAAAATTTTAAGACAAAGCAGTTGTCATTAAAGATAATTGTTATGCGATGTGTATAATCTAGACCAATCTTTTAAAGTGATTTAACGATGTACATCCTTCCGTCTGGCTTGTCTGTCCATGATTACCTTGTGCGCAAAGTACCAGTTTCAATTTTGCAGATTAATTTCATCAAATATGGACGAAGTCTATAATTTTACATATTCCCCATAAAAACTTCTTACCAAATTAGAATCTGTGTGCCCGTAAACCATCTAATTATGTAGGTATTTAAATTAAATTATTTTCGAATCGGTTTACATTTGTCCAAAGCTCGCATCCTTAAATAGATTTAACTTCCTTTTAAATGTTATCAACAATTAACATTTTAGCGACAGTTTCTTTTTTGCCAATGACACATGAAGAAGTGGAAGAAATGGCAGTTTTTCTACATTGACTGCAGTTTTAATTACCCGATTTAAATTAAATTACACCTGATATAAAATAAAGTTTAACCCCCATATTCATAAACAGGCTTATGAGACGAATTTTCTATGGAAATTTGGTTAATAAACGTTTTAAATCAAAAATATTTTTTATGAATATGTGGGTAAATTTATAAAAAAAAACTTTTACAAGCAAGAAAAACACAAATAAATAATTTATGGAAGATCCATATTAGTCATTATGATTCATATCTTAACATGAAATAAAATAATGTTATTGACAACTGATAAAATAACATTTGTTTTGGAAAGCAGCGTTATCAGTTGCTAAGTTTTTCCTTTTTTGCAAGTCTTTCTTGTTTGATTTGTCTAATATTATTAAACAAAATAAATTCCGAATAAATTTTGGTGTTTTCTTTTAAAATTTCGGTACTTTTGTAAAAAAAAAAAAAAATTTTTAAAAAAGTTTATTTTGTCAGAAATGGTGAAATATTTGATTAAAAGTAGATTTTAGATGTTGCTAGTGTAAATGAACGTTTCACATTATCAACATATTTCATGCGTTCCTCCGAAATGTATGCAATTGTAAAAAGGCTATAACGGTGATTTACTTAAATCCATGATACACTATCACAACAAGTCATGTGTATTGCAAGAAAAATACAACCCTGTCATGGCAATTTTTAAACCATTATTAGATCAAAGATGCATTTTCGTCAAAATACATACGACTGGCTTCGGCATGATGATTGTTGATGGCTTAGTACATGAACACACGCAGGCATATTTATTTATAAATTGTTTATTAAAAAAAAAACTATGTCACTACTAGGGTATTCAAGCGATTAACCGAATAATTTAGAATTGCTTATTTTCGATTAACGAATAATTCGAATAATTTATATCGATTAATCGAAAATTTGTTCATTTACAATATTAGTTTTTTTTCTTTTATCTAAAAAAAAACCGGTACGTAATTAAAAAACATTTCCTTCGAGTAACAATTTTTTAAAATATGGTATGTACAAAGACTGAAACCAAAGAGTTTGGGAATAAATAATTTATTTTTAAGAATGTTTAGTGCAGACTTTTATCACAATGATTTAGATGAAGAAAATCATTTTTTTGAGAATGAAAACCATCTTCTTAATAGACTTGAACAAGACTTTTAAAAGTATTAAAATTGTGAAAAATTTAAAAGAGATTCAAGTAGTATAATGTAAGACTGCCAAGTTTGAAAAAAGAACAGAAATTGGATATGCTTTATAATACTTTTCTTTCAATCTTTCAATAAGTAAAAGGTTATTTTCTAAATCAAGCTGCATCAAAACAAAAGAAAGAAAAAGTTTGAAACATAAACATTAACCCCCCTATTGACAAACGATTATTAAATTTAACAAGCGTTTATTAAGGATAATTTTCATAGTAAATTTGTTCTTTAAACCTTTTTTATATTAAAATTTTTTTTATGAATACAGGCATTAAACTGTATACTATTTTTGAAAGAATATTATCTTTAATTTTGATGCTTTATTTTATTCAAAAATATTTGATTTGAATTAATGTATGTATTTCCTTTTGTTAAATTGTTGTTACTTTTTCAATAAAATGTTTATGTCAAAAAATTTAATTGTTGTTCTTATTTTAAAACTTCTTAACAAGACAAAATTAAAATTATTCGATTAACCGAATAATATTAAATTGTTCGATTATTACTCTTTTAAATTTTTACCTCGAATAATTATTTGCGCGATTTATCGATTAATACAAAACATCGATTAATTCAATATCCTACTACATATTTATATTTATTAAATACATACTAGATTTTATATGTGCATGTGTATTTATTTACCTTTGCAAGATACTCAAACGTGTTGGTTGTATTTCCTTTTCCCATCTAATTTTTCACTCACAATTCCACACATTAATACAATTCATATATTAAATTGCTTTTGCTTTATTTATTTCCTCTCCTCTTTCCACAATTGGCAAATTTATTTACTTATTATTACCAACAACTCATTACTAGCGACAAAAACTAAAGCACACACTTATTTGTTGCTAAACTTCTTCTTTTTTTTGCCATATTTCTACCAACAAAAACAATGTGCTTGTCACTAAATGCACACTTTATATACTTTTTGTTTATTAAAATACCCGACTGTTTCCGAGCTACTCGCGCATCACACACTTGTTGTTATTTTATTAACTGCTGGAAACGGAAAAAAGAAAAAATGATGATGACGTCAGCATTACTAGAACAATTAAGAATTTTATACACATTAGGAAATTTTCAATGCCCTTTTTCACCGAAATCGATTATAAACGGATAATATTTTAGATTCATTTGAAAATATATCAACTTGTTTACATTTCAACGCTATTTTCTAAAGCAGAACACATATTTCCTTTTTAATTTTATTAAAAACCACGAGACAGCAGTTAATGTCGACTTTACTCACGCACCGATTGCAACAAAACTGATTTTATTTATGTATTACAGTTTAGAACTCATTGCTTAAGTTCCACAACGATTTTAATGTTGCAGAAGATAGTTTTAAAATCTAGAAAATTTGAGTGCTTTCCAATAAGGTTTCGCAAGTGTTAAGTTAGATGAAGGCCAAGGCGAATTCATGCTAACGGTGATGGCAATATAACAACAAGTACAAAAATAACAAGAAACAATATTAGCGCAATTCATGCTTAGTAACAAACTAGCATTGTAGACCTATCAGATTTTGGGATATGCATAGTACATTAACCATAGTTTACATGACCCCAACAACAAAATACATCAAAATGTAATTTACCACATTGTTGTAAAAGTACTATGTATACCAAAAACTGTGGTAAACTATGTACATTTATTTGCAAGCTTTTAATTTTTCTCTCTCTTTTTCTATTTTGTGAAAAAAATTGTATAAATTCATTAAAAAAAATTATACAGCTTTTTAAAGAGAAAATAAGAAATAAAATTGGTGAAAAAATCAAGTAGGAGTGCTTATATAATTTTGCTCAAACTTGGAATCTATGTTCCTAAAGATAAAGGTGGCAAGCAAACAATGTACATTTGACGGCAACAACAGGGTACAAATTCGTATTTTTGGTTCCTACCTTTAAAAAAAAATAACGGTTTTTCTTAAAAAACTTACTCGAGCTTAAAATTTATGTTCTTTTACATAAATTTGAGGGGGAAACAGGCTTAACATTTTTAATTTTGGTACTTATTGTGAACACGTTTCTTTTTTTAAGTAATTTCGCAAAAACTTATGTTCTTTAACAGAAAGGCAGCAAATACTTAAAGTACATTTGAGCACATTGAACAAATGATGGATCAAAATATGTTAGAAATAAAAAATTAATAAAAACTATATGCACTATACTTTAGGTTAGAGCGTCACATTTTTTTGCGAAATTTACTTTCAAATAAGAATGTAATAAAACAATTTAAATAATTTTTTTATTATTTTAGATTTTATTTTAAACTAGCTGTTGAAGTCCAGCGTTGCCCGGGGTCAATCAAATAAATTTCTCTACTTAATATACAGGGTCCGCCAAATAACTTTTTTTTTGAAAATGCTATAAAAAAAAACTACTGAAAATTTTCTCAAATTTCTTTTTTTCTTTGAAAGTACAATCCTTCCGGTTAATAATGGAAAATAATTTCATTCAAATGGCTGCCTCGGCTGGCCATGCAGTAGCCTATACGATCGGTCCAATTTTTAAGCACATTATCGATTGTGTGCACAAATATTGTCCTTTAAAGCGTCAATTGCCTCTGGCTTGTCGGCGTAACACTTATCTTTGACGGCACCCCACAAATAATAGTCCAACGGTGTCAAATCGCAGATACGAGGTGGCCAAACGACATCAGCTCTGCGGCTGATAATGCGATCTTCAAAAACAGGGCGCAAAACTTCGAGTGTAGCTTCGACTGTGTGGCACGTAGCGCCGTCCTGTTGAAACCAAATGTTGCCAATATCCTAATCTTAAATTTTTGTGAACAAAAATTCGTTCAACGTGGCCCGATAACGATCACCCTATTATTTGCTTATGAGGAGCTGAGTTGATTTAACAAATTCCGTCTGTCCGTTGAAATAGGTTTTCCGAATGATGGGGACTTGGTAATTATATATTTATGTCACATATAGTCCAGAATTATTTGCTATTGAAATTCAGCCTGATCGGTCCACAAATGGATGAGATATGAGCAAACAAACCACAACTGCCCCGAATTTTACCCGAAAATCACTTGTTGCTGTTACTGTTTTTTTTAAATTAATTTTATTTTAATGTACATATATCTGAAGAACGGCAGGATTCAAAGTTTCCAAATTTGGTACAAAAGCACCTTCGTTATAAAAACACAAATTCCGACAAAATGTGGCCGGGATTGGAAAAGTGGGTGTGGCTCTTCCTAAACAAAGACAGTCACACCTATCGCGAATGTTACAGGAATATGTTTTTGGGATCAAACTTCAATTCCCATCTCCAACAAATCGGTATCGCAAATATCTTGGGAGTACAAATTTCTATTGTGCATTATTTTTCAACGCTTTTTAAACAAATATCCCTACTGTGAATAACTTGTCAGTGCTTGTTTTGTGGAAGAAAAATAAACAAAATAAATGCTAATAATAATATAATAAAATAAGTTATAAATAGTGTTTATCTTCATTTTCTTTATATTAAAGGAAAAAGTAATTTAATTGAGTCCCACTTTAGAATACAAATTAAAACTTACATGCTCCCTTCTTGTTCACATTAACACTTTTTGGGAATTTATTTACTAAAAAAATTCGTGGGAGTAAACATAGGAATCATTCACGATACGAAATAAAAAATTATGGGAATATTTTCATGGGTGTAGCTGTTTAGGGGTGATTTAAGATTTCTGTATTTCTGAAGAACGGCAACAGCAAACAAAATTTAGGCGAGATTGGACATGTAGGCTTGGCACTTCCAATACAAAGACATTAAAGATGTCTGCAGATCTAGAGAATGGTAAGAGCCAAAGTTTTCAAATTAGGTACAAGCATCGTGGTTATCAATACACAACATCCGACAAAACCTGTTAAATCGGCTGAAAAAATAGCCGGGATATGACCAAAATACTCACAAAATGGTCTAGAAGACATGAAAATTATTATTAAAATTTAAATTGTAGGGCTCTAGTATGACCTATGGGCACGTTTTATGTATCGGAAATTTTAAGCAGATTATGTTTCCCAAAAACGTCGGAAATTTTTTTAGAAATAAAAGAGTTATGCCCAAAATAAAATTTTTATTAAATACCCATCTTCGGAAGCCATAGATTTTCCCGAGACCAAGTTTTATAACCCATTTAAATGGTAAATTTCTTCATTAGAACCCCGGTCTATAAATTTGTCAATTCGCTATGGCCAAAATACTCCAATAATGTGCTAAAAAACATTAACATTTTTATAAAAACTAAAATTGTAAGAATCTGGTATGACCTATTCAAAAGATTGGAAATTTAAAAAAAAATATTTTCTTAAAAGGTCGAAAAATCGGTCCAGTAATTAAAGACTTATGCCCAAAATATATATATGAACATATGATTTTGTTTGGAAAAGTACCAATTTTAAGGAACGATAGATCTTCTTGAGTTCAAGTTTTAAAGCCCAGGTAAATTGCAAATTTCTTTTTGTGCACCGACGTGCATAATTGTTTAAAAAATGGTTGAGTTATTACCAATATAATGAAATTAAGTTTGTTAAAAAAAATACTTTGTATTTATATTTAGTTAAATGAACGTATGCATCACAATATAATAACAGTTTAATCGTTAAAAAAAAAATCTCATATAATATTTTCAAACTAGAGGCAATTGCTAAACAAAATTACAAAAAACATTTCATCAAAAATAAATTTGCTAAATTCATAAAAAAAAAAAATTTATTTAACAAATTTTTATAGAAAATTCGTTTTAAAAACCTTTTGTAAACCTAAAATATTGTTAATGAATAACTGCTTGATGTTTATGGAAATAAGCGAGTTTTCGAGCTAGAAATTTTACAAGTTTCCAGTAATAAGAAAAGTCAAATACATTGGAAATGTTATTCTAGTTCAAATAGAGAATAATCAATAAAATACAGAACAGTTTTAGGACTTTTACTGTAAAAAAATTAGCCCGGAACAAATATGTGAAATACAGTACTGATCTGTATAATACACAATCAACGGTCACATGTTCATATCGAACTATTGATAGTATATAAGATTCAGCATAAGGCCTGATAGTACTCTTACTTGTTTTATATATCTGGAAAACGTCAAGAGTCAAAGTTTTCAAATTACACCCAGAGAAAAAACATGTTTAAATATGGTCATCTCCAACAACACTATTTTTAAAGACAATTGTAAATTAACCATTTTTTAATTTAACCATATTTTAGTCACCGACATCCATATTATGGATAAAATAGTACACCATCATGATGTCAAAACCATATTAATTTTAAAACAATTTATTGTCATATTTTACCATAACATGTTTAGCGACATCCATAATATGGTTGTGGCTTCTTTATGGAGGACTAATTTAACCATAATATAGTTCTCGGTGACAATAATATGGTTAAATCAAACATGGTTAACATCTTCTTTAAGCATAGTTTTGTTGGAGGAGACCATATTTAATCATGTTTTTTCTCTCTGCGTAGGTACAATCATTTTCGTTATCAAAACACAACATCCGCTCATTTCTCTAACATAACTCTTACAGTTGTACATTTAGCGTGCCCTGAACTCTAGTTTTAAGTTTCTGTTACATTTTTTTAAACAATTTTTATTTTTGCAAAAAATACCAAGAGCACAAAACTTCACCCGTTTTGGACCTACTTGTAAAAAGTTATCCAACCAACTTTTCAAATTTCAATACTCCGGATTGTTTACTTTAAAGAAAACTTATGGTGTTTTCTTTGCTAAAAAATAATAATGCATTATAATTCTGTAATATATTTATCAGGTTGCACGCACCTTTACAAAGTGATACATTTTTCTAAGTTACAATGGAACAAAATAATAGCTACGTTTTACAATAAACAGTTATGTATACTTAGCCTGTTAATATTGAATGCAAAGTTTGTACCAAGGTATATTTATAGCAGGTAGCCGCGAGATTACAACAATTGTACAATAAAACAAACAACAGGGCTTTTTATTGTTGTTATGCGATACAAACTGTCAAAAAGCAAAGGGGCTGATAAGAGACAAAAAAGACAAAAGATAAAGAGAAAAAACTTGTTTACTTGTTTGCTATACAACATTTGACAGTTCGTATCGCAAAACAAGCAAATAAAAAATAAACAGCTGGCTTTCCGAGACTACCTGCTATAAATATACCTTGGTTTGTACTAACAAGCGATATTCACCACGGTTGTAGCAATTTTCAACACTAAATATTCTTTGATATTACAATAAGCGTTAATTAATAACACTGATATTCAATAAATTATGTCAGCTGTTGCTAAAAAATTTGCGCCAAAAAAAATATTAAATAAAAGCAGGGTCAAGGTATATTTATAGCAGGTAGTCTCGGAAAGCCAGCTGTTTATTTTTTATTTGCTTGTTTTGCGATACGAACTGTCAAATTTTGTATAGTAAACAAGGTTTTTGCCTTAATCTTTTGTCTTTTTGTCTCTTATTAGCCCTTTTGCTTTTTGACAGTATGTATCGCATAACAACAATAAAAAGCCCTGTTGATTGTTTTATTGTACAATTGTTGTAATCTCGCGGCTACCTGCTATAAATATACCTTGAGCAGGGTTTAAAAAGCTGCAGTCAATATCAAAAAATTGCTTTTTCTTCCACTTTCTGATTTTTCATTGGACGAAAATAAACCGTTGCCTTTACTTCTGATTCATTAAATGAAAACAGTCTCGCAGTGAAGGCAAAAGCAAAAGACGAAAAGTTGTTCACAATAAAGAACATCGGCACTCGACATGTTCGGAAGTGTTTCGTTTGACAGACTGAAGCTGAAGGTCCACACCATGCGTTTATGCGTCTGTCCTTTTTATGCATTTGACAAAAAAGTTGAATCAGTGTAATTGCATATGACAAGTTACACACCAAAATGCATAGAATGCATAGACGTATGAACGCATCAAAGTAGGTTTACTTTCTACTTTGAAACTTTTAATAAATCCCGAAGTAAGCGAAGATGGGACGTTGTGTTTTTCCCGTATTTTTTTTTTTTTTTTAATAATACATGTGTACATAAATACATATTATTTAATTTAAAAAAATTAAAAAGTTTGTTAAGCATTCAAATAAATACATGCATGGAAAAAAACACAACGTACTATCTTCGGTAACTACGGGATTTTTTAAAAGTTTCAGTCTGTCAAACCAAACACTTTCGAACATGTCGACTGCCGATCAGGGTTGCCGATTGAAAAATTTTAATCCGACCAAAATTGTCTGCAAAAACTACCAAAATCCTTTGAAACCGAACATATTTTTAAAATATTTAAAAAAATTATAAAGTCGTAAAAATGCAAAAGGGCCCTATCATAATTTTTAAAAATATTTCAGTAGCGATACGAAGCTTAATAAAAGCAAACTATGTATTGAGATAACAAAAACAGTTTTTTTCAGGATAGTGTCAATCATGCGTAATTTGTTAACGATATAAACTTGAAAACCCCGTTGTTATAATCAGAATAGAGGCCTTTCATTAAGTTTTTATCTCTGCTGAAATTTTTTTTAGGCCCTTTAGCATTTTATATGATAATATGATAATATACATACAATTTTTTTGTAAGGCTATGTTCACACCTATTGAATATTTGACGTCCTACACTTAACCCCTATAGGGGTTAGTTCTATTAAGAATTTAATTGCTGGTCACGTTTAACTTTAACAAAATGTATATAAAAATTCAATTAATAAAATTTATAAACTACAATAATTCATTGAACGTATGCAATAACAGATATAGACCGCTAATCAAATATGAATCAAAATTTATTAACTTAAGTTTGTACAATTTTAAAAAAAAAGAGTACATATCGATGCCTTTCTTTCTCAACCTTGTATCTTAAAAAAAAGAAAATTTTCCAGGAGAGAAAAAAAACGTTTCATCTTTGTATACTTCGTTCGGTGTTTGGGTTAAAGTTAAAATGGAATTATTAAAGAATCGATTACATCTATGTATATTGACTTGAAATAATAAGTTGTTGCAGTATTAGAACACAAAAATAGAAGTCGTTTGATATGAAAAAGTCAAAACCATATTTTTTAAGTTACGAGGTTGGTGAAGTAAGGCATCGATATTAAACTTTAAGATAGGTATGTACCTATGCTGAGCTCCAATACATCCTAATACTTTGCAGACAACGTAACTTTTTCAATAAAATGTTTATGTCAAAAAATTTAATTTTTGTTCTTATTTTAAAACTTCTTAACAAGACAAAATTAAAATTATTCGATTAACCGAATAATATCAAATTGTTCGATTATTACTCTATTAAATTTTTACCTCGAATAATTATTTGCGCGATTTATCGATTAATACAAAACATCGATTAATTCAATATCCTACTACATATTTATATTTATTAAATACTAGATTTTATATGTGCATGTGTATTTATTTACCTTTGCAAGATACTCAAACGTGTTGGTTGTATTTCCTTTTCCCATCTAATTTTTCACTCACAATTCCACACATTAATACAATTCATATATTAAATTGCTTTTGCTTTATTTATTTCCTATCCTCTTTCCACAATTGGCAACCTTATTTACTTATTAATACCAACAACTCATTACTAGCGACAAAAACACTCTACATATTAACTAAAGCACACACTTATTGATTGCCAAACTTCTTCTTTTTTTTGCCATATTTCTACCAACAACAACAATGTGCTTGTCACTAAATACACACTTTATAAACTTTTTGTTTATTAAAATACCCGACTGTTTCCGAGCTACTCGCGCATCACACACTTGTTGTTATTTTATTAACTGCTGGAAACGGAAAAAAGAAAAAATGATGATGACGTCAGCATTACTAGAACAATTAAGAATTTTATATACATTAGGAAATTTTCAATGCCTTTTTTTACCGAAATCGATTATAAACGGATAATATTTTAGATTCATTTGAAAATATATCAACTTGTTTACATTTCAACGCTATTTTCTAAAGCAGAACACATATTTCCTTTTTAATTTTATTAAAAACCACGAGACAGCAGTTAATGTCGACTTTACTCACGCACCGATTGCAACAAAACTGATTTTATTTTTGTATTACAGTTTAGAACTCATTGCTTAAATACCACAACGATTTTAATGTTGCAGAAGATAGTTTTAAAATCTAGAAAATTTGAGTGCTTTCCAATAAGGTTTCGCAAGTGTTAAGTTAGACGAAGGCCAAGGCGAATTCATGCTAACGGTGATGGATATATAACAGCAAGTCCAAAAAAAACAAGAAACAATATTAGCGCAATTCATGCTTAGTAGCAAACTAGCATTGTAGACCTAGCAGATTTTGGATATAGTAAATCTACCATGGTTTACAAGACCACAGCAACAAAATACATCAAAATGTAATTTACCACTTTCTTTTTCTCTCTCGTTTTCTGTTTTGTGAAAAAATAAAATTAATTAAAGGTCTTTTTAAGCCGTTAAGTGTACCAATTTTGGTACACTTAGATTTTCTACAAGTATAGAATTGAGCCCTTTTAAACCAAACCTTGTTAATTAATTTTTTTTAAAACCCAGGAAAAACTTTGACAAACGATTAAAATGTGTCTACAAATTTTAATTGTATTCACAAAAAAAATTAAATTGTAATGTATCTTAAGAATTTCATAAAATGCCATATTTGTATGGGAGACCCCCTAAAGCGTTGAGATAAGCCCAAGTATGTTTTAGAAAATGTTGAGGAAAAAAAACTAATTGAAGTCATGCATTGTATCCCCCTAAGGGCGACTCCTAGGCAGTTACGGGTCTTAAATACATTTCTAGCCTGTATTGAAAATTTTGTATGGGTGACCCCTTAAGAAATGGAGATAGTGGGTAGATATGCTAGAAACAAATGATGGGGATGAAAAATTTTCAGACTTACATATGGGGAATTTTATGTCAAGTGACCCAATTTTTAATCGATGTCTTCCGATTAGCTTAGATAGCTATTTGATCAATCTTTTGAAAAAAAACTTGATAAAAAAGAAAATATAAAAAAGTTTATGCATAGTGTCAGAACTATAGAAAAATTAAGTACCTTCCTACATTTGTTAGATACGCCTTTTGTAAATTGAAGTAACGATATGTACATATTGCTAACTTAAGTATTGACATGAGAGAGGAAGACATTGAGATGTATACTGTAAATATAAGGATGCAGTTGATATACATAGTCAATTTGGGTATTCATTTAATCGGGCTTTTGCTTTAATCGGTTAACCGCTCGATTAGTTAACCGAGGTTTTGATTTCATCGGTTAATAAACGGTTAATTTTGTTAACCGATCAATAAAGATTTGTTATAAATTAAGTAATTTCAATAAATAAAAATGCAAAAATTATTTTTTTTTGGAGTTTATTATTGTTGAACTAAAACGAGCAAACAATAAAGTTATTCAAAAATATGCATAAAAACGTCAATTACGTTCCTCAGAGGGGATGGACTGTATTTAGGAGTGGATATGGCTGTGCTGTAGCAACACCAAATTCCCAAGCACTCGATGCTTGTTCCAAGAGTAAAAACAAAAAAACTTGGAAAAAGAAAGAGGATAAGAAAAGGTGAATTTTTCCACTAAAAGATGCTTCTCCCAATAAGAACATTTTCCTGTTTTACTTTTTAACGTTATAAATGTTGATTTTATTAAAACTTTGAAATTTAATACTTCCACGATCAAGAAATCTTACTTTGCACTATGGCGGTTACACAATGAATAATAAATGTCTCTATAACAACTTCACTTTCTTAAAAGAATACCAAAAATAAATCTACTCAACGAAAATACATACAAATTCAAATAAGACCGTAAAGTAAACTTCTTGCTACCGGTGGCGTCTCGAGATGTCAAAGTTCAATCCTGTTAGACTCCAGGGCTGGAAACCATCGCCTTCAGTTTAGACGTAAACAATGTATATAATACAAATTTTATAATTTATACATATTATGTTTTTATTTAAAATATAATTTGTGAGATCATTATAATAATTATTCAATAGTTTAAGGAGATCTTATAAAATTATCTTTTAGAAAAAGAATTTTGTTTATATTTTTAGGATTTAAGTGAATCTTTTCTTTAGTATTGATAAAACTTGACGTGGAAAAGGTTTTTTTTACTTATTTTAGATGTTGGAGAAATCGAAAGCAAGCCATAATACAGATTATCAAATTCCTCGGTAATTTTCCTGGATTTCTCTAAACATATAAAATCTTCTATTTTGCCATTACAGTCCTGGTTTAATTTTTTTAAATTTTTAAAACTTCTTATTGTTTCGGTTAATTCAGTTAAAAGATTGTTGGTGTTACTATGGAGAGTTTCTTCTGTTGTCAGGTCATAATCTGGCTGATGATCCTGGCGAAGCTCAGCACAGAACATTATGCAAAAAATTTATTTTCCTTATTTTATGATTTTGTACTGTATTTTAAGAATTTATTCCTAGAAGGAAATAAAATGTATGAAAAAATATTTTCTAAACACATACCTTTTGTTTATATGACGTAACAAATAGTTAAAAAACTATGTTAAAATACCAATCATTTTAAAAAGTTTGTTACAACGGTTAACGGACTGAAATTAACCGGTTTAATCGTTAATCGAAAATAGCCAATTTTAAATTAACCGATCAATTAATCGGGTAGTAATTAATCGGTTAACAGATTAACGGTTAACTGAATGAAGAACCTAGTGTTGACAAAAGGCAGAACTTAGAAGCGGATAATTTAGAGGATAAAGGGTTAAACCAGGGCTGCCAGATTTGACGATTTATCTTCATTTTGACGATTTTTTGTTTCGAAATTAGTAAAGTGCCGATTTGCTGATTTTTTTCTAAAAAGTGACGATTTTTTTCAGTCTCCAAAGTCTGAATAAAACATAACATTTCCTGACAATTTCGTTTTTTAATCTTGCAATGTTTAACAGCCGTACCTTAACAGGAGCGGAAGGCGGGTTTTCTTTCGCTTAGCTTTTCGCTGATATGCCATACCAAAGCAAGAGCGTCAACGTTGTGTCACGAAGAGTAGTGATAGTTTTCTTGTTTAATAAAATCCACAAATTATAACTAAAAATAGAGATAAAAAAGCTAGAATTAACAATAGCGGCAAACTTCACTACTAAACAAGCTGTCAAAATCGGGTTTTCCAAGTGCAAAGCGTCCAGGTCGATCTATTTAAAAACCAGAAAGCGCGTGCCGCTTTTGTTTAAGTACGGCTGTAATATGCAAGTCTTAAGAAAATCTTTTCAGAGTACAAAAACAATAAAGTCAAACCATCATCAAATGCACCTTTAACGGCTTGCTGTATAAATCATATTTTCTTTAATTATACGGCAAGCATTACACGAGTTGTAAGAGAATATCTACTTGAGTCTCATACGATTCTTGACATGTAAGTCAAGATGATTGAAGAAGCGTCTTTCGCTGTGCTATGGAAGCATATCACTCCTATTACAGTTTTTCCCGTGTAAGGAATCTTCTACGAGTAAAAAAATGCTGTCATCGACGATCAAAGACGCTCTTCATGAGACTCCCAGTAGCTCTTACAAGATTGAAAATGCTAGCTGGGTATGAAGGTATTATGTTTTTGTTTGAATTTTTTTTATTTAAAAAAATCGAACAAAAATTGTTTAAAACAAACTAAATTTTAAGTTGTCCGATTTTTTGGACGATTTTTCGAAACGATTAAGACGATTTTATTATTTTATCTCTGGAAACTGACGATTTTCTCACAAATTTATCTGGCAGCCCTGGTTTAAACATTAATTATCTTTTTTAGTATACGCAGGGATTAACTATTTTAAGGCTTAGTTAGTCTTTACTTTCTGTTTCTGTCACAGAATATACAGAACTGTCAAAAGTCACGTGTGAAAAAGGCCCAAATCAGTTGCGAGGGCAGCTTTCGAAGAAAGAGAAAGAAAATGTTTTTTGGTAGTAACGTGGCAATGTGTAAAAACAGGCCGCTACTATCAACACGAATTGCGTAATCAAAACAAAAAATGCAAAAAGGGCAGCTTTCGCAGAAAAAGACAGAAAAAAACACAATATTTTCTGTCTCGTGACACCTCGGTATGCTGTGTGGTTTCTGTTGCTGTCACTTTCAATTACTTAACAACAAGTTTTTAATATTACAGATTAGACCGTAACCACAGAGCATACAGAGGTGTCACGAGACAGAAAATATTGTGTTTTTTTCTGTCTTTTTCTGCGAAAGCTGCCCTTTTTGCATTTTTTGTTTTGATTACGCAATTCGTGTTGATAGTAGCGGCCTGTTTTTACACATTGCCACTTTACTACCAAAAAACATTTTCTTTCTCTTTCTTTGAAAGCTGCCCTCGCAACTGATTTGGGCCTTTTTCACACGTCACTTTTCACAGTTCTGTATATTCTGTGACCGTAACAGAACAGAAAAACTAATCAATTTCCCAGGTTGTTTTATAATAACAAAAACAAATCAGCTGATTCGTAACAAAACAGAAAGTAAAGACTAATTCTGCCTTTAGGAGCGACAATATTGATTAAATAAACCAATATGAATGATATAAAGGGCTTCTCAAGGGACCCTCGTATCGCGACAGGTGGCAAGGAGAAGGAAGCAATAGGTAGTCCATCTGGCTCTACAACTAAGTTCTTCAAATAAATTCTTTCGATGAAGTACATATACATATAGCAAAAGCTTAGTTTTTTTTTATTGTTCAAGAAGTACTCAAACAAAATTTCTTCCCTTAATTTTTTTATTTTAGACTTTTGGTCATCTCTTCCATCCACCTACAGAGAAACATCATAAGGAGGAAAAGCAAGATTTGAATAAAATACCCGGAGCTCCCGGCGTAGACTATCCAATCTATCATGAAGTACCACATACATCATTTTCATGTGCTCATGTACCGGCTACTCCAGGAATGTATGCAAATGTAGAGACCGGTTGTCAAGCCTATCATGTTTGTCACGATGGACGTGAAGGTCACCAAGGTGCCTCATTCTTATGTACTAATGGCACAATTTTCAATCAAAAGGAGTTTGCTTGCGACTGGTGGTATAATGTTAAGTGTGAAGAGGCTGTCAATTACTATCAGTAAGTTTACAAAAAATTTTATACATTTAGATTTGTAAATTTTATTTTAACAATAATGAAAAATTTAATGTTAGTTTAAATGCTGATCCCGAGCACAATCCCTACACTCCTAAAAAGAAGATTGTAGAAGAACAACATTTAGATCAACATGCTGACGCCCATGGATTTTTCATTCATGCTTAAACGTAAAATGGCAGACGAAAATTTAAAAAAAAAGAAAAGTGGACGACAGTTTGTTTTATTTTATATATTCATGTTATAGAATCATTAATATTTAAGTCATTTCATCCTTTTATTTTATTTTTTGTAAATATGTAAAAAAAGAGTGGTAAAAAAAGAAATTTCGTATTAAATCCTTTGATTTTTTTTAATTTTAAAGAAAATATTTTTTAAGTCCTATTTAAAAAAAATACACCATCCTTTAGATTGTTGTAACCAGGGAAACTGGAGATCAGTGTTCGAAAATAAACACTAAATATCGCTCCTAAGTGTTCGGTTCGGTAGATTTGTGGAAAACACAAACGCTAATAGTGTTTGTGTAGAAAATCATTAAAAAATAATAACGTTTCCCTGTTTGTCATCTTACGAACAAAAAAATAATACCCACAAATCTACCGAACCGAACACTAAGGAGCGATATTTATGGTGTTTTTTTTAAAAAAAAATTCAATTTGGTGTCTTTTTCTTAAAAATTTTGCTCCCGAAAAGGGTGGCTTGTTTTATTCTAAAAAACTCATGCTTTTCGGGAGCAAAATTTTTAAGAAAAGTGGCACGCAAGCAATACACTGAACTAAATTCGCGAAAAGATTTTTGATTTTTTTTGATACGATGTCCTTAAGATTTTTTTCAAAAAAAAGGAGAGTAGATTGACCTAAAAAATATATTGGAGGTAAAAATAAAATGAACCTTCAAGGATTTTGTTTGTATCAGCCGTCCTTTAGTGCGCCAACAAAAAGACTACTTTCAATTACTAATTATTTTTGGATTATCGAAAAGAAATCAATAAGAAAAAGGATTATCAAAACCAAATCATCAATAACTTTTTTAATTAGATGCAGGAATACAGGGTTAATACCAAAATTTATTTCAAATTCAACAAAGAATATTACAAATCTTTTTGAGATGGAGAGGAGACTTCCGGCTATTGGAAAAACTATTTATAAGTATACACAGGACTTACAAAATAAAATATTAAAATTAGCAATTAAACAAAAACACGAAATACTGAAGCATTTTCAATAAATAAAATAATTTAAGACAATATTTAACAGATGAGGAAATTAAACAATTTCTCCATTATGAGGAACGGATTGAATCTACATTTAATAATAAGGTGAGAAGAATACATAGGAAAAAATTTGAAAATCTTAAGAATTTCAAAGATGAAGAATTAGGAATTAGAATAAATAACAATTTTATTATAAATAAAACTCGGGAAGATATTCCAACGAACGTTAAGTGGGTTCTTTCATTAGGGCCAAAATACGTTTTACCGGTTAAAAGGAAAAATTTTCCTACACTAAGAATGATAACGGAAGGAGAAGATTTAGTTCAGACAATAGAAGACAAAGAAGAACAGGAAATAGCTAGGAATAAATTATCAATAATTATAGATAACCATTTGAATAAAATGAGATTAAATAACACGGATAGGTTTATATTAAGTAAGGTTAGTGAAACTAAAGGTTTTTTAAAGAAGAATAGGAATATATTAGTTTTGAAAGCGGATAAGGGTAACACAACCGTAGCTATGTATAAGAATGACTATGATGTACGAATAAATGATATAATAGGATATGTAACGAAATATAAATTGACAAATAGAGATCCTACAAATAAATTAGAAAAAACGAACAATGAAATTATAGAAGAATTATTTAGACAAAAAATTATATCAGTATCTGATAAAAATAGGCTAAAAACTAATATAGCAACTGCACCTAAACTTTATGGGTTACCAAAAATCCACAAGAATGACTTTCCTTTAAGACCAATATGTTCTTTTATAAACTCGCCTTCTTATGAGTTATGCAAATATTTAACAAATATTTTGAAAAAGGTAACGGAACATTCTGTTTATAATGTAAAGGATTCGTTGCAGTTAAAAGAAAAATTAAGGAATCATTATGTACAAATGAATGAGAAATTAGTTTCATTAGATGTGGTATCGCTATTTCCTAGCGTACCAGTTGATTTGGCTCTAAAAATAATAGAAGAAAAGTGGGATGTAATAAGGCAACATACGGAGATTGAAAAGGGACTATTTTTTAGAATTTTAAAATTTTGTGTAGAGGATAATAGATATTTTCAATGTAATGGAAAAATATATACACAACAAAAAGGACTTCCAATGGGATCTCCTGCATCTCCAATTATAGCTGATATAGTTATGGAGAAATTACTTGATGTATCTATTGGAAAATTGAATATTAAACCAAAAATAATTATTAAATATGTAGATGATATATTCTGCATTATTTCTGAATGCGGTGTGAATGCCTTATTGGAAAAATTTAATGAATTTAGTAGTTATATTAAATTCACTTTAGAGATGGAGTCCAATTCGGAATTACCTTTTTTGGATACATTGATAATAAGAAGAGGAGACAAGTTAGTACTAGATTGGTATCAAAAGCCAACGGCATCGGGAAGAATTATAAATTTTTATTCTAAGCATAGTAAACGAGTGATTATAAATACTGCTAGAAATTTAATTAATAGAGTGCTGACGATTAGTGACGGAATTTTTCATAGGCGGAACATAATTAAAATTAGGAATATACTAACGGACAACAATTTTCCAAGAAAACTGATTTATAGATTAGTTGATCAGTATAAGGAGGGAAGTCACAATAATCCAGGAGTAACAATAGAACCTAGAATATACAAATCGTTAACGTATATACCTAACATATCAGAAAGGATTAAAGGATCGATAATCTTTGACACAGCCAAATATAGAGTGGCATATAGGGCTTACAACACATTGAATAGTTTATATAGCAGGACTAAGGATAGGATTAATAAATGGGATATGTCGAATATTATCTACAAGATTCCTTGTAATGGAAATAATAATAATGAGAACTGCGACAAGGTATATATACATAGGTACAACGAAAAATAAATTAAAGACTAGAGTTGCAGGACATAGATCAGATCAGAAATATAGAAACATTAACTCTAAAAAAACAGCATTATCTCATCATTGTTATGAACTTAATCACTATCCAAATTTTGAAAATGCATCAGTATTAAACAATGAAACAAACTACAAACGCAGATTTATATTAGAGATGTTACACATAATTAATACACCAACAACACAAAGAATGAATTTCAAAGCAGACACAGAAGAGATGAAGTGTTTATGTTTATATGTATATATATATGCGTATGTATGTATGTTAGACTGTCCCAGGAAATTTTTTTTTCGAATTCAGATATGAGTACCCTCCAAATTTTTTCCTTTTGATCCGAATAACCGAAATATGAAATATTATTGTGATCGGATAACGTTTACCAGTGTCGACTTGAAGTCAAAGTTTGAGATAAAGGCCAGTGTGAAAGCCATAGAATAATCTTGGAATTTAAAACCATCTTTTAATTTTACTTGTGTAATTCACATTTATTTATTAAAAATATGCTAATATTCAGTGTTTTCTGAATCCTCTAACCACGCCCACTACAACTCCCCCCCCCCCCCCCCCCATGCTGGTACTGTACTGTTGCCCTGCCACAAGTCCTAAGTTCCTGCCTAAGACCATCTGGACATGGTAAGTGATATAATGTAGACAAAAAAAAATATATTAATTTTAAAGTTTTAGATTTTATTATCTTTATTCATTAAATTTTCTTTTTAAAGTTTGTTTATTACAGTCCGGATACATCTGTCTGTGTTCTTGTTCTTTCAAAAGCAACGTTGCAAAAGTTTTGCCAGTATTTATGGTACTTGACAGATGAAGTATGTATGTTGTCCCTATTTGACGATGAAGTAGATCAAAAAATTAAAGCGAAAATGGTGGCTAACTTAAGAAATGAAATTCCGTTAGCAACAGGTAAACGCTACATCCCATCGAAAGAAGAACTTTGCGGCTCACTTTACGGTTAGTCTTGCATATACTAATAATAGATTTAATTTCTTTCAATAAATACTTCAATATACAATTGATAACAGTTTTCCCTTTGTATTTTTAGACAAAAATATAGATGACTTTATTTCATTTAAAAGCAAATCCTTATTTAATCGGCTTAAAATCGACGACAGTTTTCTAAGCGAATGTCCCACTACGTGGCAAACTAATGCATCATTTAAACAAAGTAAAGAGAAAGTTAATGCACTGAGAGCGGTTAATGATACTGCTGAAAGAGCGGTTAAGTTAGTAAAGGATTTTCATGGCTTAATTACAGCTGAAGAGGAGCAAAAGCAATATTTACTACGTTGTGTACAAGAACACAGACAGATGTATCCGGACTGTAATAAACAAACTTTAAAAAGAAAATTAAATGAATAAAGATAATAAAATCTTACAGCCATATTCATAAAAAGTTCTTATTTTATGTTTATAGCATGTAGTAACTATCAAATGCTTTTTGTCTAACAAAACTTCTATAAAAATTTGTATTCATAAACGTACATTAACAGTTCTATTACTATTAACAGTTTGTGGAGATTTTTTGTTTAAGTATGGCAACTTTCTTTATATTTTGCTGCCATTTTATTGCTAGTGATGCATGCAACTTCTATTCGGTTTACATGATATTCTATATTAAATTGTTTTTTATAGTTTTTTTTTATTGTAGGAATAGCTTATCCCATCAACAATAAATTTCAACTGTTTTTATCAATAATAAAAACTGGGAATTAAGCACGGATAACAAAATCTTTTGAAATTTTAATTGTAGAACTTAAAAATTATTCTTATCAAATAAAACTACATTTTATTTTAGTTTCTGAAAAAAATCTTGCCGAAAGGTATCATAAACACTTTTGTTTGAACCTTTTAAAATATACGATAAGAAAATATTCGAATAAAAAGTTTGTTTACTTTTTATTAACATCACTATTATTATGATTTGTGTATTCTATATTTTTTAATATTTTTGAACAATAATTTGTTAGTTTAAACAAAAAAAAAACAACTAGTTGCAGTAATTTAATAAGTTATTAATGATAATATCTGCATTTGCCCCTAAACATATTCTTTTAAATCATATAAAAATGTTTTAAATAATTACCCATATAACTTTAAATTGGTTGTCTAAAATAAAAAAAAAATTTTGTTACATGTACTTAACATGTCCATATTAATAAATAAAACATTTTTTCATTATTTTTGAACATATTTCACAAAAATAATATCATAAAATGCAGACACTTATCAAAATTTCATTTTATTTTTGGTTTAAAGAAGGGTAAATCGAACAATAAATTTTCTTACTTTATGAATAGTTTATTAAAGGTTTAATAGACTATTTTTCGTTTATGAATTCAACTTTAGTACTTTTGCCTTATATTTGGTTAATTAACCATTAATAAATTTTTATGAATACGGCTGTAAATCTTTAAAATTAATATATATATATATTTTTTTGTCTACATTTTATCACTTACCATGTCCAGATGGTCTTAGGCAGGAACTTAGGACTTGTGGCAGGGCAACAGTACAGTACCAGTTGTAGTGGGCGTGGTTAGAGGATTCAGAAAACACTGAATATTAGCATATTTTTAATAAATAAATGTGAATTACACAAGAAAAATTAAAAGATGGTTTTAAATTCCAAGATTATTCTATGGCTTTCACACTGGCCTTTATCTCAAACTTTGACTTCAAGTCGACACTGGTAAACGTTATCCGATCACAATAATATTTCATATTTCGGTTATTCGGATCAAAAGGAAAAAATTTGGAGGGTACTCATATCTGAATTCGAAAAAAAAAAAATCCCCATACAAGCTTGGGACAGTCTAATGTATGTGTATATATATATATATATATATATATGTATGGGTTTGTGTATATATGTGTATATGTATATATATGTTGTCCTTAGGTCGCGATATGTATATATGTATGCTGTTATAAATATGTAAAATTAAAATAAGTTTAGTTAAAAAAATGTTATATGTTATAGGAATTTTTCTTTTTAGTCAAAATATTTTTATTATTGCAAATATGGTTTTTGAATAAGGTTTATAATAGGAAATTTTTTCAATTTATGTGAATTGTTATACTTTAGTTATATTTTATTTTTGTGATTATGGTTTTTGAAATTGTTTTTATGACAAATAGGTTTTTGAATTTAATTTATGACAAAAAAAAGAAAAAATTTTTCATAATTTTGTTATTGTTTTTTGTTTTTTTATAATAAAATTAAATTTCCTGAAGATGCTAACCAAAGGTTAGCGAAATATCGAAAATAAATAATTAAATATTAAAAGACCTAGAGCTTAATTTAAAAAATAAAATATAATCAATTAAACAAGGTCAAATAAAAGTTAAATATAAATTATTTTTAATTATTAACTTTTTTTGTTTTGAAGACTTTTACATAATTTTTTTATATGAATTTCTAGATATACATACCTACCTATACATATATTTTTTTATTAATTTTTTCATAGACAATAAAATTGGTATAGGTATTAATAGTAGTTTTACTTGCCAATATCGTATTCTTTGAATTATCTTTTTACCTAACCAATAAGCTTGATGCGATTTATTATTTTTCATACATTTCGAAATTTCCTTTTTTCGTTTTAAAAATATGGTCACCGAAGTCATGAACGAGTTAATTTAATAGTATGTATTTAAATATATTTAAAAAACGTGTTTCCTGCACAAATATATGCTTTTTGTGGTTATAAAATGGGTTTTTAGAATTGTTAAAAGAATGTTAAAAAAAAAAAGTAAGACAGCGCAGTTAAGGGTTAATTTTTGACTATAATCTCAAGGTGCTCAACACCTTTCTAACGACGTATTGGAAATGAATATCGGACATTTAATTTTCATTTACAACGAATTGAAAAGCATCAAAAAGCTGACATAAAAATCATGCTATATCCAGTCTGTGCTTAGATTTTTAAAAGTTTTTAATGCAGAATAAAAGAGCTTTTAAATATCGATTATATTTTGTCATTCATTGGACAAAAAAATTTACCGAAATTTTTATTCATAAAAAATACCATTTTTGGACCCTTTTTTGACGCAGTTTGACTTACGGGGGATTACCTATAGAGCCATATATTTTGGGAATCTCCATAAAACATGTCAACGTTATTTTTAAGGGGGGTAAATCAACAACTTTATATTTTTGTACCTTAATAAAAATTTATCTGTTAGTTGCATTTTAATATTTTCACGACAATTGGGCTTTTAACGAAAAATGCATCTATAAAAACTCATTTATATACAAATGCAGTGCTAACAAAAAACTTTCTTAATTAATTGCATAAACAGCGGTAAAAAAAACTACATATTTAAGTTGCATTGATAGTGAGTGAATTTTTTCTTATTTTGCAAACATTTTCTTAACATACTGTATATAAAACGAGTTTAACACTAAACAGCTATCATCTTAGCCCGAAAGGTGGGACAACACTGATGTAAACAAAAAACAGCTGGTTACATTTATTTTTCATGACGTTGTTTATAGATTTTTTTTTTACTTTTGCAAAACGCACAATGTCTTTGAAAAAGACAGCAATTTTACTCCTTAATGACTTAAAGCAAAACTGGCAACAACTTCATGAAGTTTCAAATGTATTTTCATATCAATTGGAAGTAACCGAAAGCAAATTCTAGCCTGGGAAATATAAATTTTATTCAGAGGTAAATTTTGGAAATATGTATGTATGTATGTAACTTAATTAAAATCATTAAATAGCAACATGTTACTATGTTTGCGAACATTTATGCATGTACTTTTAGTTTAATCCAAAACGTACAGCCTTGAGAAGACCTCCTCAGACTATACTTTCTATGGATCCTCAATTCGACGAAGAAAAATTTAATTTCAAAAAAGTTGCAGCGGAGGAGATTTTAATGAAATTAAAATTTGAAGAGGAGACTGAAATATCTTTCATCATCAATAATAGTCCTTTGACTAAATATCATACACTCATTTGTCCTGATGTGGAGAAGGGTTTACCACAACGTATTACTTTAAATGCCATAGAATTTTGTGTGGATTTCTTGTTGTCTTTAGAGGGAAATCGTTTTTTTCGTATAGGCTACAATAGCCCAGGGGCCTTGGCATCCGTTAATCATTTACATTTGCATTTAATGTTAATTGAACAGGAGTTGTATATAGATTGTGTGGTAAGTTTTATGGGTATTAAGAATTTCTATTTAAAAGTTCTTTCCAATTTCAACCACTTTTTTGAATTATACATACATATGTAAATACAGTGGCTCAAACGTAGAATTGGACACTAGGTATTAGATTATTTAAATGCCTTTTATTCGCTTCAATGAAAAAAATTCTTAAAAACGTTGATGCAAAGATGTAGATTATTAAAAAACCTTTAAAAAAAATGTATAATACTTATCATTTTTTTATTCAAAACCACTTTGAAAATAGTGAAAGAAAACAAAGCTTACAAATTTCATGTCAAACGCATAATTGGACAGTCACATATACGATATAGTTTTAGTACTTGGAAGAAAAATCTTTTGGTTTTATCACTGCGGGATTTGTGCAAAATTACAAAGCAATGTTGTTCCACTCACGTCTTATTCCCTGCTTCAACTGCCCCACTGTGTTGAAAGTGGATTTGTCGAGCTGACGGGCAAGTTCTTCCTAAACATGATCCATAGTGTTGAAATTTAGGGACTGTGACGGTGTTTGTGGTAATTTTGGACAATTTTCACAACGTGTGAAGTGTGCTTCGGTTCGTGACCCTGAAAGAAAGAAAACGTAACCAATACGTTTAATTTATCGGCACTCTGATTTACATTTTGTTTTAAATTGGGCAGATAATAATCTACAACTTTGCATCAGTTTTTTAGAATTTTTTTTATTGAAGCGAATAAACGGTATTTAAATTATCTAATACCTATTGTCCAATTATACATTTGAGCCACTGTACATCATAAAAATTTCACTATTTGCAGTTTAACATTTTTAAAAATTTCAACCATGTTTAATTACATTTTAAAAAATTCCACACATCGGTTACCTTAAATTCAAAAAGCCATAAGCAACAAAAATCAAAAATCGACTTTTTAATCAATCAAAAAGTCGATTTTGAATTTTTGTCGCTTACGGCATTTTGAAATTTAGGTGACGATGTAGTTTTAAAAACGTTCTTAACAGGAACCGAAATTGTGCATAAGAAATTCGCATGATGATCACACATTAAAATAAATATTTTAAGTCAACTTAATTATCATAATACGTACATTTCTTTTAAAAATAACTTTTTTTTTTGCTCGAAAAAATAAAAACCAAAATTAAAAACAAGTAAGAAAGTATAGTCGGTCAAGCCCGACCATATGATACCCTACACCATAGTATTTAAAAACACATCAAGCTTATGTGTCCATATAAATATGGATGTATCTATGTTTATAAACTTCATGAAAATCGGTTTGAAAGTTTGTGAGAGGCATAAATTGCCCCCTACCTCCCCTTGTGGTCCTATTTTTGAAAAACTGTATATCTAATGTGTTCATATAGAAATCGGTTCGATTGTTTCTGAGAGGAAGAAATTTCCCCCTATCTTCCCTCGTGGTCCTACGATTCGGCCCATTTTCAATAGGCTTGGTCCTTGTGCCAATAAGAACCTATGACCCAAATCAAATTATCAAATTATCTCCAAAATTGCGACCTGTACTTTGCGCACAAGGTTACATGGACAGCCAGCCAGCCTGCCAGACAGCCGGACGGACATCGTTAGTTCGACTCAGAAAGTGATTTTGTTTAGATCAGTATACTTTAAGGTGGGTCTAGGACCACTATTTTAAGGCGTTACAGTCATCAGCACAAATGCATTATACCCTCTCCACTATTGTGGTGTGGGTATAATAAATAACAAACAATAATACAAATCGCAAGATAACTGTTATTTCTGTTCGAAAAAAATCAAAATGCAGAAATAAATAACTGTTATTTTTGCACGAAAAAAATATAAATCAAGGCGAATTCACACCAGCTGACCTTAGCTTGCTCCGTAAGCAAAAGCTAATAACTAACCATTCTGGTGGTTCTAAAAATATTTAATAATCGGCCCAATTATGAATTAAAATTCCCCGGGAGTTTTTCCTTTTCCCATTATTACAATTGGGGAATTTTTATTCATAATTGGGCTGAATATCTATAATTTTCACTTAGTGCCGGTTCACACACGTCAAGTTTGACTCGTCAAGTCTTGAGTTTTTAGGAGAGAGGGGAAAAGAAATGGCATTCTCTTTCCCCTTCTCTCTTAAAAGCTCAAGACTTGACTTGACTTGACTTGACTTGTGTGAACCGGCACTTAGAATTATAAAATTTAAAACATTTTTTAATTATTACATTTCAAAACACACAATTTAAAATTAAAAACAAAATGAAATGTTTGCTTGAATTGTTATTACAGTGTTGTATTATTTTGACACACCAATAAAGTATTTGATAGTTTTTGCTAGGACAAAACTTTTTATATATCTACATATGTATACATAGTAGAGCTGCAAAACTATCGATAGTCGCACCATCGATAGTTTCGATAGTTTTAAAATGAACTATCGATACTATCGATACTATCGAATTTTTTTTAACATACATACATATGTATGTATTTTGTAGTACATTAAAACAAATCAGGGTAGCATTACCAATTTCTTTTATATGTATTTACAGTGGATTCTCTTATTGTAATTTACTTGATCTTATTTTACATTAAGGGCGTGTGTGAAACGGTAGCAAAGTATAATGGTAAAAAAATATTTTGATGTGGGGAAAAAATTTTATGTTTGTGCTGTGTGAAATAATATCTTTTTTGACGATATAAAATTTTGACTTTTGTAAAAAATAATTAAAAAATATTTATAAATGAATGAACAATTCAGGAAAATAAATGCCAAGACAACATTTTTTTGTAGATGTCTCTATTTGCATTTTATTTATTGTTTATTTTGAGTTCATACAATTTTGTAAACGTTTTTATTTTACTTTTTCAATTTAAACTTATAATTTGCTGCTTGTCAGAAATTTTATTGGTTGTGTCAAAAATTCTACTAGCCCCCAGGGCTAGTGAAATTTTATTCACCTCAGAAGTGTCAAAATTTTACTTTCAATAGTACTTTGTTACCGTTTCACACACGCCCTAAGTAAACGCAAACATAATGTTTTTAAAGACAAATTAGAAAATACATACAAAAATTTACCGGCGGCGAAAAGCCTGTGTTGAGTAAGTATGCTTTTAAAATTTTCCGATAGTATCGCTGTCGATAGTCGCACCATCGATAGTCAGCCAAAAATAAAACTATCGATACTATCGATAGTACTATCGATTGTTTTGCAGCTCTAATACATAGTTTGTTTGACGTTTGCGCATTTGTCTTTTGCATCTTTTTATTTTTCCCAAGGCCCATTGAAAAGGTCTGTGCAAGAAGCCTGATGATCATTGTTTATGTTCTTTTTAGTTGTCAAAAGTTGTTTACATGTGCATGTATACGTTTATGGTATGCCACACATACACGTTTTTTCCTTTTGCTTTGTATATGTGGTAGTAAATTTTTGACAACTAAAAAGAATCGTATTTTGTTTTTGTACAAGTAAGCAGACCTGATAGATGGGCCTTGATTTTTCCTTTTCGCGATTTTATTCGATATAAAGCTCAGATTATATTTTATTTAAATTTTCCAATTTAATATTTTTTGTCAATTTATTACTGGCAATCTTAATTATAATTTTTATTACGTGAAGTAATTTTCAAAAAATTTTACGAAAGTGATAGAGATCAAGTTGGAATTTTCGCATCGCAAAAGAGAGAAGCCCCTGATTTATGTTGTAATTATATATTTTTGGTCAGAATTTAATTTAAACGACAACATTGTAAGATGGTTTGTAGACACAAGCACTCTATTCCCCTATCACGACAACTTGGTGGAGATGACAAATTTTTAAAATAAAAAAATTGAATCTGGGAATTTAGTTCTCTTGACTAGAATACACATTCGAATTTATATAAACAAAATAATTTTAAAACACAAAATTACAAAAAATAAGTTTCGGAAAAACAAATCTGTGGCATTTTGACAAAACATCTTAAGTCGAGATAAGATAGCAAAAAAGTTTTTAAAAAAAGCTCGGTGAAGCAATAATTTTTAATTAATAATAAAATAAACTAAAATTAAAGAAAAATTCCGTTTATAATACAAAGTTTTAAAATCGTTAACCAAAATGATTTTTTTAATGAAAATTCGTATAATTAACAGTATTTTTTCAACTTTTTAAATTCGACTTAAGATGCTTTGTCAAAATGCCACAGAAATATAAAACTCCAAAAACCAGTAGACTGTTTCGAAATAAAAATATTAGTTTATAAAAACTGACCTCTGCTTTATCTTTCCTTTCAGAAACTAAAATATCTCTCCGATCCCGATATTTACCGTTTAGAGTCAACTATGCCTACAGAAGCTATATGTTTTATAATCGATACAACAAATTCGCAAGCAAAAATTAAACTGAAACTTGACAAACTGTATAAATTTCTATTATGGTTGTGTGATAACAATCTGCCATACAATGTATTTATGACACCAGCTTCTCAAGAGAAGCATAAATTACAACAAAAATTAAAGATTTTTGTGTACGTTAGGACAGAGTATTGTATAGTAAAAGATTTAAATACATGCAATATAGGATTTTGTGAATTATCCGGTTATGTGCCGTTAGGATGTAAGTATTTCATAAAAGCTCAAGCAGTTTTTTTTTAATTTTTTCTCTTCTAGCTAAAGAACTATATGACAAGTTAACGGATAATGATGTGATAACTAAAATTAATTCAGAAACTGGTCCAGTTTATAGTAAGATTTATAAATATTTTGCACAAGCTATTTAATTGATTTACTGTATACTATTTATTAAACAAAATTAGAATATAATTAGAATATAAAATGAATAAAAATTATAGCAGATTTAATGGTTATTGTCATTCCGTCGAATTAGCAAAACCTTTTCCCAAACCAGCTTTACTAATTACTTTAGTATTGGCTTCAATGTGATAGTCTATAGGTTTATCTCCTCCTTGCTTTTCAATAAGTTCAATCAATTCATTCAGATTGTCCTCGGTTATGCAGATATGTATTGTTTTAAAGAATTGCATTAAATGATGCAAATTATGGCTGCAAGAGAAATCAATTATGGGTTTTAAAAAAATATCTGATGAATATTAAAAAAAAGTACTGACATCATTAATAAAATGGGCCCCAAAAGTTCCGATGTTTTGTATAGGTGATGCAAATACGCTCTTGTATGTTTCTTGCAAGCCAAACAGGAACATTCCTTGAGTAGTGGGTTAAAGTCTTCTTTAAGGCTAAAATTTTAGTGTGCATGTGTGTTTATTGTTTTATTATTCTTTTTTTATTATTTAATGTCAAAATGTAGGTGAAATCTGTTAATTCTTAAAGATTATTGGAAATATGAGTTTTACGGCATGTGGCCCACAATGTCGAAACGAAAATTTCTTTGGTATACATATTTACATTGAAAACAATATTCACCCCTGTTATGAAAGTCGATGGCAATGGAACGATAACTGTATTATCTTGGTCGTTATTGACAACAATCGATTACTCAACCTTATTATGGTTGTCGTAGTCGAAAACGACTGTGTCGTTTTTTGTAAAAGTTTAAAGTATCACATAACCTGTGTTCTTGTTGTCGTGTACAACAACCGTAATAAGGCTGAACATCCATTTAACATGGATTTATTCACAACTATGAATAAGGATAATAAAAAAAAATTTTTTTGTTCGAAATTGAAATCAGAGCTAATAGAAAAATTTTTGATTTCGCTTAAAAAGATTTATTTATTTATTGGTAATCGACTGCAAGTAGGTAGAAAGGCTGGTGTGAAGTAAACTTTACACCCTCACTTAGCGGCCAGTATGGTCCATTGTGAAGCCTGAGTAAGAGAAATTAAGAAAATAGAAAAAGAAAAGGAACAGCACAATAAATAGTGGAAACTACTATCAGGCAAGAAGGGAAAACAACCCTAAAAGCCCAATTCCTAGCCACCTGTTATAGTGCCAGGTCAGGACAATAACAATCCCGCCAGATTCCTAGGACATCTTACAATTCGCCAATGAACTTAACCATCTAATTCCTCTGTTCTGTTACCTAGAACAGTGACACAGAATGTGCTCAAATATCTCTATCGGCTGTGTCCTCGCACAACGCACATAAATCCGAGGAATCAGATCGCAGCACCACCGCCCTACTGTCGTCCATCATGCGGTGTCCCGTGATAATACCTATCAAGGTAGACATTACTCCTGCCTAGTAGTGAACTAGAATCGGTTTTCCTAAGCACCGGTCACAACGTCCGTGATACTCTGCATTCCATTCTATTCTACCAGGCCCAGTGGAAGCCTGACTGCCTCCACACGGTTAGGATCATCCATTTCTGGACATAGTATTGCCAACTCATTGGCCATTTCGTTGCCGATGATGTTGCAGTGACCATTAAGTAGACACATAGCATATGGCCTAGAATAAAGCATTGGGTACTTTGGAAGATGTAAAAACGGGACAAAATTTTTACTTTTTCCCATTCTATTAAAATTAGTACACAGATTGCTGGTCCAGTTTTTTTTTTTTTTTGTTTTTCACTTTTTTGTATTATTGTAGGTAAAAGTATTCAGAATTGTTTAGATTCGACTGAAAGTTTTTTAATTTTAATTTAATAACCTCTTTATGATCAAGTGCGATATGTACTTTTGTTTAATTTTTTTTATTAATGGATAAAATAAGCATAACAATAAACAACTACAAAAGTATCTTATATGTTGGTAGTCCGCTAACTGTTTAAAATGAATGATGCATTTATAAAAAGAAAATAAAAAAGCTTCTTACCAGTCATCCGTTAAATCAATAAATGGAGTTTCTGTAATGGCTGTCGTTGCTTTCGGGCTCAGCTCAAAATTAAAAGATAGAGCCTTAAAATTAACGGCCGCACAATACCCAAAAGACGAATCAAATATATCAACTCCCAACTGAATCAGTTTTAACATTATCGCAGGCGTAAAAGCACCAGGCAGCATTAAAGGTTTATTAGCACTTAATTCATTAAGGCAATGGGACATAACTGGTAATATTTGCTCAGCTTCTACCTTAGTTGCAGTTAAGCCATAACTATGGAAACCTTCAAATATGAAACCGCCAATCAAAGAAGAATCTTTCGCTTTGGCATGCTTTATCGACTGAGAACGATTGAACGTATTGTAGCCACCAACAATTGGAGCAAATAAGCAGGATTTTTTCAATGTTGCTGAACTGGTTTGTTGCTCATAGCAATAATCCATAAATGATTCTGTGCGGTCGACAGATTTTTGTATTCTTTTTTTAGAACTTTCGTAATTTGTGTCAGCATCACAAAGACCTTGATAAATATCAGGTTTAAACGTCTCCACTAGCGTTATAAATTTGTGTACTGATAAAGGCTCCTTGCCGCGACGTGTAAAGAGTGGCACAATTCCTTTTTCATTAAAACCACTTGGCATTAGTTCACAAGGATCTCTTATTGTCAATATAGTAGGGCAATTTTTGAAGCCTACAAAACTAGCCAAGCCAGCACCTTTGAAATGACTCAAGGCTTCTTTCATATGGTCCATGGTGGCCAAAGACATTTGTAAGACTTGTGGCTCTTGGGAAATATGATCGAACACTTCTCGGCTCAAATATGGTATGCTGCCACCCTTGGTCATTAAAAAAGATAAAATTTACACAATTAAAAAACTGCCGGTTGAAGATTACGATTGTACCTGCATTTGTTTACCTTTGTAACTTGCACCAACAGGGGAGTTTTGAAATGTTTTCCACTTTCCTGCTGAACCAATTGACCCAAACGTCCGGAACTTTTACTTAAATGTTCTATCACAAATTTCATTTTAATTTTAAACAAGATTTATTGTTATTTTAAAGGATTTCTTCTCTGCATATGACGATTTCCGTTTAACCCAACAACAAAACACACATCAAAGCGAATTCATGAATTCGCCTTGACACACATGTTTTAAAATAAATCAGAGATGTTAGCAGAGATGGGAATCTGTGTAACCAGATCTTAAAGTTATTACCAAAAATCTCAAATTAGACAACGATTAAAAATGCTTAAAATAAATTTAAAAAAGGTTTAAAATAATGCTAATGCTACCTATCGACTACACAAGATTATTTAGTACTTTATTGCTACATATTATTATTGTCTTTTTTTCTCCACACTATTTAATAAGTTGCGTAGCATAGAAAAACCATGGTAGAATAATTATACTATGAGAAAAACTATATATGGCGCAATTTGTATTCAATATATCGCATACTTAACCAACAACAGTCACAACTCGAAATTTACCAAAATCTTTTTTCTTTTCATAAACCAGCTGACAAATCAAATCTATACCGACCACGAAAACTTCGTTTGCTTCACCGTCTTGCTGAAATTTTTTCTATTGAAACTTCAAATCGCTTTTTGCACAAAATATAAAACGCTATTAAGATTCAACCTAAATAATGTAATCCTGTTTTTGCCCCATATACCATTTTTTACACTAATATTTTTAAATGTCATTCAAGTAGGTCAAAGTATTCATTACAGCAAACACAAAATAGAAACAACAAAGTGTATCATCGGTTGGCTACTTGTTTGCCGCACGGAACAAAAATGTTTTGATCTACATTATTTCATTTGAAATAAGCCCCCAAAAATTAGGGAATTATTTCGACGGTGCGCATAATGACCGAGAAAATATGGCCCCAAATAAAATCACAATTTTTACTTTTGGGCTATTTTTTGTTAACTAATGAAAAAGCAAATTTTAAGAAATGAAAAATCACCCCAAAAATTTTTACACAAAAAGTTATGTAAATGATTCCAGGGATATTATAAAACCCCGAATTCTTATACCAAAGTGGAGAAAATCCTTGCGGGTTATGCAGAGATGCTTAAATTGGCAAAGCCGGTGTTTGTTAAACCATAGAGGAAAAATCCTTGCGCCCGGCCGAAGGCATGCTATTTACAGAAGCTTAAGTGATCGAAACAATGTTTGTTATACTATAGAGAAGAAAATCCTTGCGCCCGCCGAAGACCAGATATTACGTGAAGCTCTATTAAGAAAAGCTAGTGTTCGTTTTACCATAGAGGAAAAAATCCATGCGCATGGCCGAAAGCCCAACCATGCTATCAATCGTACGGTCATTAAAACCACAACTGAATAATTATTAGGATTTTAAAATCGGGATTCTAAATTTTGGATTTTTAGTTTCGGGCATATGAACTCCACCCAAAATGTTTAATATAGTTTGCTCTGTGTTAATTTTTGGGGTTAAAATTTGTTATAAGTTTTGACGTGATTTTTCATAATAATGAAGAATTAATTGCCCCAAATTTAGGGTCATAATTCATTTAATTTTTAGGGTTATTTTAATTTTTTTGGGGCAATTTTTCATTAAAAAAATGGGCGCATAGTGCATTATGAAAAATTTTCATTTATTTTTTGGCGCCATATTTCGCAGCGCCAATTATTTCATTTTTGTTGAGGCGTTATTTCATTTCATTGGATGCTTATTTCATTTTGGGGGTTATTTCATTATTTTTTTGCCGCCAAAATTAGAGCAATGCTAGCACTCAGTAATGCTGGGGTCTAATCACCGAATTCGATACTATCGTATCGAATAAACTATAGATTTTTTTTGCATACGATAGACACTGACGTATCGAAAGAAAACTCGCGAAATGTAATGTCGAGTTACTCGATATCAAATGCTTTTATTTCAAATTCAATAAATTTCATTCGATATCGAGTCATGATACCAAAATAAATAATTTCGATCAATTTTGCTTTTGAAATTCTGGCACTTTTTTCTTATTCCGGAATATCAATTGCAATTATTTGCAATTTGTATGTGATGCTTAAAGCATAGTCTGGTTTTCTGATCATACTATCAACAAAAATAATTTCGCCACACTACAAAAATCATTGTCCGGGTTTAGAGAAGCAATTGAACGTTTTCTCAGACATTGGGACAAAAAACCATTAGTTATTCAGAAAGTTCAGTGAACTAAATACATTTACCTTAGCTTTCCTTGGGAAAGCAATGAGGAATATTGTGTTTACAGAAAAATTTACAATTATTAGACACCAGCAGAATGTAATGCATTTTCTGGCCCGCTACGGCCTTCGTCAGCATTCTTTGTGTCACGCTGGATAGTGATACTTTATATAGCACTTTTGTTTCTTATGTTTTTTTTCTTGTTGACCTTTCTTTGTACAACTTAAAGGAGAAATGTAAACATATAGAGCTTGTGCCATAGCTATTTTGTAACAATTGTGATTTTTACTTGTAGTTTTTGATATTTTTATTAGGCTTTATTTCATAAAATTTTAGTTTCATTTAATTTTTAAAGTGAAGAAAGGAGATTTTTTTCTGAAAAGTGACGATTTTTTTTAAGTCTCCAAAGTCTGAATAAAACATTACATTTTCTGAAAATTTCGTTCTTAAATCTTGTTTAACAGTCGTACCTTAGCAAGAGCGGAACGTTTTCTTTCGCTTAGCTTTTACGCTGATATGCCATACGAAAGCAAGAGCGTCAACGTTGTGTCACGAACGGTAGTTATAGCTTTCTTGATTAATAAAACCTACAAATTATAAATAAAAATAGAGATAAAAACGCTTGACCAAAAAATAGCTAAATTGCCATTATTAATTAACAATAGCGGCAAACTTCACTATTAAACGAGGTGTCACAATCGGGTTTTCCCATTGCAAAGCGTTCAGGCCGCACTATTCAAAAACTAGAAAACCCGTGCCTCTTTTTTTAGGTATGGCTAAGTCTTGAGAAAATCTTTGATTATTTTCAGAGTACAAAAACAACGATGCTACACTTTTTTATCTTTCGTCAAACCATCATCGAATGAAACTTTTACGACTCTCTTTATAAATCTTATTTTCAACAATTATACGGCGAGAATTTCACGAGTAGTAACATAATATCTACATGAGTACCTTACGATTCTTGACATGAAAGTCTCGTTTGATCATCTTTACCCACGTCTTAAACGATTCCCACAGCGATTGAAGAAGCGCCTTTCTCTGTGCTATGGAAGAATCTCACTCGTGTTACAGTTTTTCCCGTGTGAGGAATCTTCTACGATTAAAAAATGCGGTCATCGACGATTAACAACGCTCTTCATGAGACTCGCCATAACTCTTACACGATTGGAAATGCACTTGGGTATGAAGTAAATATGTTTTTGTTTGAATATTTTTTTTTAATAAAAATCGAACAATAATTGTTTACAAAAAACAAAGTTTTGAGTTGTCCGTTTTTTTTGACGATTTTTCGAAACAATAAAAACGATTTTTTATATTATATTTTATATAATGTATTACATATTATGTAAATATGAGGAAAATAGTAATTTGGGCAGAACATGCTTGCAGTACGTTGAAAAATTCTCTTTCTTCGTTTATTTAATATTTTTTGATTGTTCAAAAGTAAACGAAAAAAAGATAATTTTTTATAATTACGAATAACAGATGAAATGCCGGATAATAGAGGCAATTTATATGAATGTAAATGAAAAAAGACATGAAACCAAAAATCATCGTATGAACAGAAAAAGATTTTGGGAGTTGCTTTATAAGGGAATCAAGATAAAACGACGTCGTAAAAGCCTCCATGTGAATTGAGTACATATATGATATTTAAAAAACTTTGCCAACGATTTTTTTACAATAAAAACAATCGGTAAACACAATTTTCATAGATTGATTTCTGCTTCATATAAGTATGTTTTCGTGCGTGTGCTCTTATGTTTATTTTTTTACTTACGAAAACTAACATAGGTCTGTATGGATGTATGTAAATGAAGTGGAAACAATAAACGAAATAAATCGGCAAGTAGATACACTCAATTCACATGAGGGCTTTTACGACGTCGTTTTATCTTGATTCCCTTTTAAAGCAACTTCCAAAATCTCTTTGCTTTCATACGATGATTTTTGGTTGCATGTCTTTTTTTATTTACAGTATGGCCTTGATTATCCGTCATTCGATTAACCGGCAGCATCAATTAACTGGAAAATATAATTTGTTTTTGCATTGATTTAAATCACCTCTGTTATCCGAAATTATAAACAAATTATATTTTTCCTTTAAATTAGAACAATTAAACCAAATTTAAATAAACGAAGAAAGAGAATTTCCCAACGTACTGGAAGCATATTCTGCCAATTACTTTTTTCCCTATGTTTACATAATAATACATTGCATATTTATATAAAATATGAAACACACCAAAAAAAATTAATAATCAAGAATGCTGCCGGTCCCGTATGTTATCGATAATCGAGGACTCACTGTATTTTCAACCACACACTTCAAAGTAAGAAAAAGAATAAAGCGTAAAAAGAAAAAGTTAAAAGAGAAATATAAAAAACGACATGAAAACACAAACCAAGGTATATTTATAGCAGGTAGCCGCGAGATTACAACAATTGTACAATAAAACAAACAACAGGGCTTTTTATTGTTGGTATGCGATACAAACTGTCAAAAAGCAAAGGGGCTGATAAGAGACAAAAAAGACAAAAGATAAAGACAAAAAACTTGTTTACTTGTTTGCTATACAACATTTGACAGTTCGTATCGCAAAACAAGCAAATAAAAAATAAACAGCTGGCTTTCCGAGACTACCTGCTATAAATATACTTTGACACAAACCGAGTCGTTTTGTTTACCCCTTTTTCGTCTCTACACCGCTTGCCATCAAACCAAAAGAGACGTCGACAAAGCGACGTCGTAAAAGCCTCCATGTGAATTACCTGATACAAAAAACAGCAGTAGAAAAAATATCCAAAAAAGGAAACTTTACCACTGTTGCCAACTTTTTTTGAACATTTCCCGCCAAATCGGACTTCAAAACCCCTAAATATTTAAATTAGCTGGATTTTTTTTTAAAAATATCGCTAAAACCTAAACATTTTTAAAAGTTTTATATAAATCTTGATATTAAGCTGCTTTTTCAAAGGTATATGACTCTCAAATACATTATATACTAAGGTTTCCAACTTCCCTAGATGTTTTATTAAAAAAAAAAATTTGTTAAGCCTATAGTACACGGAATGTAAAAAGCCACATGCGCATGTGGTTCTGACGTAATTTTGACGACACCACAAAGCCACAATAGCAAGTTCGTGTAGTGTGATGACGACAAAATTACGTCAGAACCTCATGCGCATGAAGCTTTTAACATTCCGTGTACTATAGGCTTTAGAGTGATGACTTGTGTTGTGCAGAATCTTTGATACCCTTCACCCACAGTGAGAATATTTCCGGTTTGGTCTTTATATGGGACCTTTGGAAAATTATGGCATGATCTTCACGAAATTTAAAACAAGTAATTTAACACATTCGGCTGCAATTAAATTTAGCTGGTGCCTGCCAGAGAATCAATTAAATTTTTCATATAATAATAATAAGCGGGAATTGCCGCTTTTTATCATTGAATCATATTTTTCGCAGTGTCAAACTAATAACGGGAAGTCCCGTTGTGACTGATCACACTCAAAAACTCAATTAATTTGACGTCAATGTAAAGCTTATACACGTTGTGCGGGAATTCCCGCAATTTGTTTCATTGAAGACGTTTACACAAAAAAAAAACACAGCAAAGACATAAGAATGATGGATTAATTTAAATGGCAATTCTCATGTTAAATTGGAGTTTGGTTGTTAGTTTAACCATCCAGCAACTCTATTGCTGTGCAATGGTAAAAATATATCAGTTTGACCGTTAACAAATTTGATTTGAACATAAGCGGCAATTCCCGTCATTAGTTTATGTGAAGACCAAAGAACGACGGGAATTCCCGCAGTTAAGCCGAATGTGTTAATATCTTATAAAACTATGAAAGTTGACGAAAGGTAACAGTGTAATTTCTAGTCGTAAAAAACTGTGACAGACCAACATTTATTACAATAGCAATATTTGTTACGGTTTTAGGCGGACTAAAGGCTTATAAGTATGATTTGAGTCATATAGAACGAATTTTTGCAAAATATTATATCAATAAGTGCATTCCGCCACTAATTATGCTAGTTTTTGTAACAAAATGACAAACTTTTTAGGGTGGTTGTTCCACATTTTTATACATAACTTTTTTCCTACTTAGCCAATTTTTCTGGATTTCAATCCCAAACTGCTTAGGGAAAGTGATCGTAATTTCAATAGACGGATAAACAGACGGGCATGGCTAAATCGACTTAGAATTACTCAATGACCTAAAATATATATTTTTTTGGGGGTCTTAGATGAATATTAAAACAGTTTTACACGGAATGACAAACTTGTTGCGGTCTTATATAAAAACGCAAACAAGTTTAATTATTTTGCTTGGGATCTATCAAGACAATTTAGATTTATACCTTACCTTTTGTTTTAAACTTTTTAGCAAGTTAAAAGCTGTAAATTGCCAGATACAGCCCTAAGAAAGTACTAGTTGAAAAGCGAATAAAAAATGTCATAAACAATCCGTAGTTAACTAAAACTGCAAAAGTAAGTAAAACCGTGAACATAAACAAGTAGTTTTTAACCAGAACAACAAAAAATCTTAATAAGAAAATGTATAAAATCTATAAATTTAAATATTGAGAAATTTTTTGTAGTGGATATTAGACTGTCCCAGGAAATTTTTTTTTCGAATTCAGATATGAGTACCCTCCAAATTTTTTCCTTTTGATCCGAATAACCGAAATATGAAATATTATTGTGATCGGATAACGTTTACCAGTGTCGACTTGAAGTCAAAGTTTGAGATAAAGGCCAGTGTGAAAGCCATAGAATAATCTTGGAATTTAAAACCATCTTTTAATTTTACTTGTGTAATACACATTTATTTATTAAAAATATGCTAATATTCAGTGTTTTCTGAATCCTCTAACCACGCCCACTACAACCCCCCCCCCCATGCTGGTACTGTACTGTTGCCCTGCCACAAGTCCTAAGTTCCTGCCTAAGACCATCTGGACATGGTAAGTGATATAATGTAGACAAAAAAATATATATATAAATTAATTTTAAAGTTTTAGATTTTATTATCTTTATTCATTAAATTTTCTTTTTAAAGTTTGTTTATTACAGTCCGGATACATCTGTCTGTGTTCTTGTACACAACGTTGTAAATATTGCTTTTGCTCCTCTTCAGCTGTAATTAAGCCATGAAAATCCTTTACTAACTTAACCGCTCTTTCAGCAGTATCATTAACCGCTCTCAGTGCATTAACTTTCTCTTTACTTTGTTGAAATGATGCATTAGTTTGCCACGTAGTGGGACATTCGCTTAGAAAACTGTCGTCGATTTTAAGCCGATTAAATAAGGATTTGCTTTTAAATGAAATAAAGTCATCTATATTTTTGTCTAAAAATAAAAAGGGAAAACTGTTATCAATTGTATATTGAAGTATTTATTGAAAGAAATGAAATCTATTATTAGTATATGCAAGACTAACCGTGAGCCGCAAAGTTCTTCTTTCGATGGGATGTAGTGGGATGTAGGACTGTAATAAACAAACTTTAAAAAGAAAATTTAATGAATAAAGATAATAAAATCTAAAACTTTAAAATTAATTTATATATATATTTTTTTGTCTACATTATATCACTTACCATGTCCAGATGGTCTTAGGCAGGAACTTAGGACTTGTGACAGGGCAACAGTACAGTACCAGCATGGGGGGGGGGGGGGGGCGTTGTAGTGGGCGTGGTTAGAGGATTCAGAAAACACTGAATATTAGCATATTTTTAATAAATAAATGTGTATTACACAAGTAAAATTAAAAGATGGTTTTAAATTCCAAGATTATTCTATGGCTTTCACACTGGCCTTTATCTCAAACTTTGACTTCAAGTCGACACTGGTAAACGTTATCCGATCACAATAATATTTCATATTTCGGTTATTCGGATCAAAAGGAAAAAATTTGGAGGGTACTCATATCTGAATTCGAAAAAAAAAAATTCCCCATACAAGCTTGGGACAGTCTAGTGGATATGAGCCGCTGAGAGTTGTTTGAAAATCGCTAGATTTCCAACTAACCGCTAAAACTTGTTTTTTCCCGCGATTGACATTTCAAAAACGCTAGATTTAGCGGGAAAATCTCTAAATTGGCAACAGTGAACTTTACACAAATAAAAAAAATACTCTAAAATTTAGTCTAAATTGTGTAAATATTCCTTGGTCCAAGCCTTGGTCTAAATAAATTAATGTCTCTGTCAGTGATGAAATTTGAGTGTTTTTTTTTGGCCAAACTGACGTTTAAAAAGGCTTCTTTGATAGGGCCAACATTTTACCTCAGAGATATCCTGCTCAGGTATATGGTGGCCAAATAAAATCTGTAATGCAGACTTGTGGTTAAGAACAAATAAAAAACTATTTCAATGAAATAAAACGTCAAAACTGGCAATGGATTGGCCATATACATACATACATACATACATACATATGTACTTAGAAGACCAATCAAAAATATTGCTCGATATGCGCTTACTTGAAATCCTAATGGATTCTTACCTACAAAAACCGGATGGGAACTATTAATTAGGAACTGCATTCCGCAAATTGCAGTAAGAATGATGTATGCCGAACAGCGAATAATAAAGTGGACTAAAGGGCAATGATGTAGGCCCAAGGCGAATTCATAAAGGTGACATTTTCGAGTCATCTGTTGAATGTTTATTTCCTTGTGCGTATACCAAGGCCCATCTATCAGGTCTGCTTACTTGTACAAAAACAAAAAACGATTCTTTTTAGTTGTCAAAAATTGACTACCATATATACAAAGCAAAAGGAAAAAACGTGTATGTGTGGCATACTATAAACGTATACATGCACATGTAAACAACTTTTGACAACTAAAAAGAACATAAACAATGATCATCAGGCTTCTTGCGCAGACCTTTTCAATGGGCCTTGGCGTATACTGAATGTCAAGCATTGTTTACATTTTATGAAAAAATTTGTTAAAATTTAAAATTCAATAAAAATATTAATTCTTGAAAAACTCGTATTTAAATGTTATAATACAAAAAAGTGAACATAAAATTTAAACACAAGGATTTCGAAAAGGCGTAAGGAATAAGTGGAGCACAAATAAATTTGCAATACAGGAATAAAAATTACCTTCTAAAGCAATTGCAAGGCGAATTCATGTAAACGGTGGTGTCGATACTACAACAAGTAACAACACCAAAAACACAACAATGTATTTTTTTGTTGCTTTCGTTGGCCGAAATGTCAAAAACACAAGTAACTTTTGACGTTCCTCTCTCTAATTAAGTAAATAAAGTAGCACAGCTGTGTTTTCAACGCCACCTGAAAGTCAATTCGCCTTGAGCAATTGTGTATATTGTATAAACAAATAATTTTGACATTCACTCTTACCTTTTACAAAAACAAAATACATAGTATTTTAAAAAAAGGGATAGCTAGCATTTCTCTATCTCATGATGCGGTCACCTTTATAAATTCGCCTTGTGTAGGCCCTTTGATCCAATAGGAGACAAGTCTACTACAATGATTTTTGGTATTTACTTACTTGTTATACCTACCTACTTACAAAAAATAATTATTATATGAATCAAGATTTGCAAATAATAGCAAGGATGTTTTTTAATAAAGAAATAAATAAAAGTAGTTTTCGAAACAGTTATAAAATTACATTGAAAAATTTACTGAACGTTTGATTTTTGATCTGAAATAGCCAAAATGGATAAGAAAGTACCACAGAGTCATCAAACATTGTGCTGGTTGAGAAGAAGGCCATTTCTTTTCCCCTCTCTCCTAAAAACTCAAGACTTGACGAGACAAACTTGACGTGTGTGAACCGGCACATTCAAAAGTGTCACAAATAACTTAATCGTGCCGAATTGCATCACTGATGTTTTTACGTTGTCTGCAAAGTAATAGGATGTATTGAAGCTCAGCCTATGTCGTATACAGTTTAATATGTACTATTTTTTAAAAAAATTTTACAAACTTAAGTTAATAAATTTTGATCATATTTTATTAGTTGTCTATATGTGTTATTGCATACGTTTAATGAATTATTCTAGTTTATAAAGGTTATTAAATGAATTTTTATATACATTTTGTTAAAGTTAAACGTGCCCAGCAAATAAATTCGTAATTGAACTAACCCCTATAGGGGTTATGTGTAGGACTTCAAATATTTAATAGGTGTGAACATAGCATTACTTTTTTGTTTTTACCATTAATTAATTACATATTACAAAATAATGATATGTAGATTAATTAATAGCTTTATCCAATAAAAATTATACTTAATATTAAAAATACATATACCTACATACATATCGTCATATAAAATGCAAAAGGGCCTATCTTCATATAAAAAAAAAATTCAGGAAATATAAAAACTTAATAAAAGGCCTCTATTCGGATTATAACAACGGGGTTTTCTAGTTAATATCGTTAACACATTACGCAAGATTGACACTTTTGTAATCTCAATTGCTTGCTTTTTATTAAGCTTCGTATCGCTACTGAACAATTTTTAAAAATTATGAGAGGGCCCTTTTGCATTTTTACGACGATATAATTTTTTAAATATTTAAAAAATTTGGTCGGTTTCAAAGGATTTTGGTAGTTTTTGCAGACAATTTTGGTCGGATTTAAACATTCAAACGGCAACCCTGGCGTAGCAGAACAAAGCAACGCAAAATAAAATGGGAAGAAAAAACAAAATAAAGTAATAAAAAAACAAAATAATGTGCCGAAATTTCTTTTTTTTTTGCCAAGCTCTTGCACAAAACCAGTGCGAATTGAAACGTTGTTGTGCGGTGTCTTTCTGTCGTCAATTTCCATGGAATAAAAAGAAATCAGTGTAATAAACTTATTGTTGTGTTTAAAACTAAAGAAATAAATTAAAAATTTATTTTTACGGGTTCGTTCGCTAATATTTTAAAACCATTTTTATGAAAACATCTTCCAACAAACTTGGAAAACTACGAAAGAAAAAAATTAGGAGTTTCTCTTATGATTTCCTTTAAAAATTTAAGTATGTACATACTTGCGTAGCAAAGTGTAATTAAGAAAAAGGTCGTGTATTTGTGTTTTTTTGCTTTAATTTTTCTTAAATTTTTTTACTTGCTCATTTTATTATTACTCGCTGTTAGAACAGTGCTGCCATCACAAAAAAAGTTGTACACAGCTGTTGGGTGGAAATTACACATCACACTTGATCAACAAGAGGGTATTAACTCGAAATTTTTTGCTTTTTGGAAAAATCCACACGTTATAGGTATTCATACATATCTGCCCGCTTTAAAAATATCGTTCTATATTTTCTACTTTTTGGTAATGAAACGGTTAGTTTAAAAATTCTTGCCCTTAATATTAAAAATTGCGTTTCTTTTACTGAAAATTTTTAAATTTCGATTTAATACTCTCCGTTGATTAAGTGCGATGTGTACATATCAATATGGAATTCCACACGTGCAAAAGTTGCAACCATTGAACAAAATTCTATCAGGTAAGTGCAAAGCTAAAATTATACAATAAAAATACGACAAGCTTTTTATTGTTTTGTACTAGGAACCATGGTGGAATAATAGTATTATTTCACCATGCTAGGAACTGTCATAGCGATGCCATCTTAGTGCTTTTGGCACTATTTATGGTGCTTTTTGATGTCTCAAAACGCCAAAATTTTATCCTTAGTGCAAAACCTAGAAAAAGCACTAACTTGGTGCTTTTTAAACTATTGGTTAGTGCATTTAGTGCTTTTTACAATTTTAATTTTTTTTTCTACCATTTTTTAAAACTACGATTATATGTATGTACGTATAGAGGATGATTTACATGAGCTTTGCTATTTGGATTACAATTTTGAGATAGCCTGTAAAGATTTTAAGATTTCAAATGAACGAAGAAGTGGTAAAAGAAAGTTGCATTCGTTTTGCCAAAAACTTTATTTACGAGGCTTCCTAGCAATTTGGAAATTTTACAAAACGTTTCACTTTTTAGCGATGACAACATAGGTATTTAGTAATCGTAATAAAAACGATGTATTTGCTTGCGATAAACCTTTTTTTATAAAGTTGTAGACACTGTGTCAAACAAAGAAAAATGGCTTGGAAAATATTAGGAATTGTGAATGGAAAAATAAACAACGATTTTAAGTCATGTAGAAAAGTTATTAAACATGCAGTAGGACACCGTACAAAAGAACTTTAAAACATAAAAAGAGTCTTGGTATAAACAAAGTGTTTAATAAATTAAAAACAGCTGGCAGAAAATGGTTTTATAACGAGCGTTGTGTATCCTGCCATTTTTCAAGCGCTTCATTTTGAAAACGCACAACACTCCAAATAACCGCGTGTTGTGCACTTCTACCTTTAGTGCTATTGCAAAAAGGTTTGACCAAGGCCCATTGAAAAGGTCTGTGCAAGAAGCCCGATGATCATTGTTTATGTTCTTTTTAGTTGTCAAAAGTTGTTTACATTTTGCTTACATGTGCATGTATACGTTTATGGTATGCCACACATACACGTTTTTTCCTTTTGCTTTGTATATGCGGTAGCAAATTTTTGACAACTAAAAAGAATCGTATTTTGTTTTTGTACAAGTAAGCAGACCTGATAGATGGGCCTTGGGTTTGACTAAGTTTCAGAATGCAAACATACATACATGTTTTTTATTTTACACCTTATAGGTAAGCGTTTTTTTTATTCAGAAGCGTACATATGTAGGTTAAAATAATTGGATAATATCATACGCCAATTGTTTTATTAAACTTTGCACGATTTATAATTTAGATTTATTTAAACGATAAAATACATATAAAGTTTTTTATGAAAATATAGGCTGTCATTAAACAATGGTCGGTCATTGTAATTGTAATTCGGTAATTGCAATAGGCAAGATTTTTTCGAGTTACAAAAATCGAGCTCGCACTGTATTTCTTTAAAACGGTTTTATGGCCTATTCAAACTTATCTGATGGATCATCATGATTTGGATGTTATTATTTTTATTGAAGATAATAATAAAACAATTAAAAATGTTTTTATACAAATGTAAATACCTATATTTATTATTTAATCTTAACGCTATCGCCTTTCTTAAATTTTGAAGGTATAATATATTCGGCATAGCCGAATGCAAATGGTTTTGTGTTAAGTTAAATTGTTAAAATGCCTTAGTGCTTTTTTATGCTTTTTATACCCTTCACCGAAGGTAAGAGGTCCTTATGAAAAGCGAAGTTGAAATCCGATTGTCCGTCTGTCCGTGTGTATGTTGAAATGGGTTTTCCGAAGACCCCAAACATGATGGGGACAAGGTTGTCATACATTTATTTCACATATACATAGGTACTCTGTTTAAGTCTGCAATAGAAATTCAGCAAGATCGGTCCAAAAATGACGGAAATATGAGCAATAAACCAAGACTACCTCTAAATTTTTTCAAAAATTCATTGTTGTTGTATTTTATTTATTTCTGTATATCTTGAGAACGCAAGAGCCAAAGTTTCCAAATTGCGTACAAACATTTAGATTATCAATATACAGCAACCAACAAAATGTGGGCGGGATTAGAGAAGTAGGCGTGGTACCTCCAGTACAAAAAATATAAAAAATTGTATACCTATAAACCAGAATTTTTGGACTGAAATATGACCTTTGGCTACCCCTTATATATCAAAAGATCGGACATCTTTAGTAGAAAATATTTTCTAAAAATTCGGAAAAATCGGTTCAGAAAATAAGCCATCGACATGTATATTCATTCAACTCAAAATATTTTGCTTTAAAAAATAATGTTTTGTTTAATTCATTCAATTATAAATTTTTTTATATTGGCCTCTGAGGCTTGATATTGCATAAATAAATGAAATAAATAAAATTAATCCATCCGTACTTAGACCAAGGCAAAGCGGTTTCATATCAAGTATGGAATGCTTGATTCAAATACGGGTTATTCACGTACGAAACACTTAACTTTAGCCCCATTTAATCCCTGGTCCGTTCTTAAAATAATCCGAAAACTATAGTGTGTTGATTTTTAAACAAACAAAAAGTTTAATATTAAATTAATAATATACAAGACAAATTTCAATTATCTTATTTTGCACATATCGGTGTTCTTAATTTTTTGATATAACATTTAGGTATTTATTTTTAAATTGAAAACAACCTCTCAAAACTTAAAATTATAAAACTTACATATGTTTGTAAGTATGTGTATACCAAAAATCCAAATTACCGTATTTTTAATTAAATTACCTTGCTACCTTTTGCGGCCCAAAATTAACCTTAAAAAGGGAAATTACCGTACGGTTAACATCACTGGTTAAAAGGGACCTATGGATGAAAAAATCGATTTTTACTTTTTTGGTGATTCTTAAAATAGACAATACGCTCTTTCTAATGCAACAAATCGCAGTTTTCTAACTGCATTACTTTTGTCATAAGTAAGCTTTAATATACATATTTGATTAGAAAAAAAATTAAACTTGTTAACTTTAAAATCGTTTTTCTCCAAAACTCATTTTTTGCCCATAGGTCCCTTTTAACTGAAACTGCCAAATACCAAGAGCTCTTACAAGTTAAACATTTTAAGTCTTGCTATGTTATTATGCTATCAAAGTGTAAAATTGAGCTAAATTATGCGGTAGATATTTTATATATACATATGAAGATGCTTTTTGCCCGGTGGAAATATCTACATATGTATGTATGTATAAATCGGCTAAGGCAAAACAGTTAAGAACACTTTTCTCCTCTGTTTTCCCAGCGACTAGAATAAAAAATACATTATTTTAATTGGCAGAAGTGCACAATATATACATACATACATATTTTATTAAAATCTGTTCAATATTTTCAGAGTTATAAGCGTTCAAATTTGATACTAACACATGAATAAAAATTTTGTTTTTTCCAATTATCAAATAATAAAAAAATAGGGTGGTCGATTATTCGACATTTTCAAGAAACCGGTTTTCAAAAAATTTCGACTATATAAATCGGCACAGACAAACCAATTAAGAACGATATCTTTTTTTGTTGTTTTCAACCACTCACGTAGAACATAACATATGAACCGGAGGTTGGTCCATCGCAAAATCGATCCCCTAAGACGGAAAAAAATAATGTTCGAAACATATTATTATTTCTTCATATTAAAAAAAATTATGGCCGAATTTCGACCATTAGGAAAACACTTGTAATATTAAACCGGATAGGAAGGTAGCAGATAATGGCCGTCTACAATTCAAAGTATATACATACCTTATATGGTGAATTTGATAGTCTGGGGATACATTACGGCATTCGATATCGATCGAAAATCCCATTTAAACTGGGGCCAAATTACGGCATTCGATATCGATCGAAATTACAATAAAAACTAAATGGAAATTTAGATCGATATCGAATGCCGTAATTTGGCCCCTGTTAAAGTTTAAGCTTTTTTGTTTTGGATGCGCAAATACCATACACCACTTTTAGGGTCAAATATTCGGAGCGGGTAATTCTTGTTCCACAACAAAAAATTGGTTATTTTTGTGTTGAAAAAAGTAACCAAAATTGAAAAAAGTACACAAGTACACATTGGAAAACACTTACCATTTTTGGTTAAAAGTAACGAAAACGGCAACGCCGATTGCGGCAAAGCGACAGAGCTGCCAGGTACTTTTTCCTTCTCCCATGAAAATTAAAAAACAATTCCCCAAATTAAAAAACAAAACCTTAAAATCTTAAAGGCCCAAATACTCTGATCATAGTACTCATCAAGCATTGTGGTAGTATTAGTGAAATTGTGTTTGTATGTGTGACACCGACAACGCTTGATGAAAAATCAAAAAATTTATATATGACGGCGAATATTACGTCCAGCACACGTACACGTTGAATTCGCCGGCTGGAGAAACATTTGACAAGTGTATTTGGCCCTTAATATTTTTGTTTGTATTTTTCTGACCAAATTTTTAATTTTTGTTAAAAATAGAAGAACAAATTTAATACGATATCCCCAAATATCTCCAAATAAAAATTTTTTGTAAAAAAATTATTTTATTTTGTTTGTAGCGACTAGTTTTGGCATGTTTTTATACCCTTCACCGAAGGTAAAAGGGTATATATAAGTTTGTCATTCGGTTTGTAATTTCTACAATATTGATCCTACACCCTATAAAGTATATATATTCTGGGTGCTTATGAAAAGCGAAGTTGATATAACGATGTCCGTCTGTCTGTTGAAATGGGTTTTCCGAAGACCCCATATATGATGGGGGCCAGGTTATTATACATTTATGTCACATATGGTCCGGAATTGTTTGCTATTGAAATTCAAAATGATCGGTCCACAAATGGCTGAGATATGAGCAGAAAACCACGACTACCCCTTATTTTTCCCAAAAATCCCTTGTGGTTGTGGTATTTTTATTACTTTTTTCTGTATATCTGGGGAACGGCAAGAGCCAAAGTTTCCAAATTAGGTACATACATTTAGGTTGTCAATACACACCATCCTACAAAATGTAGGCGGGATTGGAGAAGTGGGCGTGGTACCTCCCGTACAAAAAAAAAATAAAAATTGCATAAAAACCTACATTTTAGGGCTGCCATATGTCCAATGGATATGACTTATATACCAAAATATCGAAAATTTGTTATAGAACATATTTTATAAAAAACTCGGAAAAATCTGTTCAGATACGAAAAAGTTATGGCCAAAATAAATTTTTTTTTTTAAATACCCATTTTCGGGAACCAAAGATCTTTCCGAGTCCAAGTTTTATAGCCCAAGTAAATGGTAAATTTCTTCATGTGTGTGAAGTTAAATTTCGAAATTTATTGCATAACAGAGTTCTGTTAAAGCCTTAAAGGTGTTATGATACTTGCTATTTTTTGTATTGGATTTTTTTAGGATTGACTGAATGAAACAACAAATGCGAGAAAGAACAAGAAATACAATTTGATAAAATGTAAACAAAACAAACAATACTGCCCACCACTGATGGGATTTGTGGTACAATTGTACCAAATTTGGTACAATCGAAACTTAATTGGTACACTGGTACAATTTATCTTTTTTTGGTACAATAAAAGAAATTTCTTTTGGATGGATTAACTCACTTTTCTTTTCAATAATTAAATTTTTATTAACATACCTCTAGCCCTGACCAGAACTACCAAAAATTGCATTATTGTTAATTTGCGTTTATGATGTTATACTAACATATTAAGCCCATACATACATAAGTAAATTCCTGTAAGAAGCTTGGGATCAAGTCTCCAAATTCTACTTTTGTTTTTGTGACACTGTCTAGACTTTGTCAAGAAAAGAGAAATTTGTGTTTCCCTTTTATGTTGTATTCCCCCACCACAATAGTAAAGAGTGTATTTGCTGATGGGTGAACACTAAAAAATATTGGTCCTAGATGCACCTTTAAGTATACCGCTCGACTTAAGGAGCATATAGACGACATGTTTTCGTCATCTGACATGTCAAATTTTCAAGTCACATGTAATTGTGCATGTCTGTTAAATCGCTGTTTTACATAAGGTTTATAATATTCGGTCACAAACGTACATGTAATTTGCTTCTGACATTGTCTCTGTTTTTTCGCATTGTTATTGCAGAAACCAAAGTAGTGCTCCGTTTTAAAACAGCTTGCTGCCGGCATTAAATTTTTTATTTGCGCCGTAAAATATTTTAGCCATCTTAACATTTTTTTCTTTTAATTCAAAGATACCAATTTAGGATTTTATAATAAAACGGTTTTTATATATATATTCACATAAATTCTATTCAATGGTAAGATGATCAAACATATCTCGGTATTGTAAAAAATTTTCTTCAGCCGGCGAATGATTCCGTCAATAGTGGACGCAGCTGCCGGTTTCTTTCCGGCATAGATTTCTGATGTCAGATGGTTTGTCAGAAGAAAATGAAATTTTGTCAGATTACTTTGCGTCTGACTTTTACAGAAGCAAAGTTAAAAAGGTAACACACGACATGTATGTATGTATTTTGCAGTGGGAAATTTGAAATGTCAGATGATAAATACATGTCGTGTACGGTCGCCTTTAATATGACTGTCTGAGTCGATTTAATGATGTCCCTCAATCCGCGTAGCTTCAGGCTGGCTGCTTTTTTGTCCAAGTAATCTTGTGGGCAGTGTGAAATTTGTGTTGCAGTTTAAAAGTTATTTGATGAAATTTTGCACATTGCTTTCAATTTATAAGTACGAAACCTACTGAAAATGTTTGTGACTATTAACCCTCTTATTATGTTGGTATTTAGATTTAACTTGGGCAAAACTTATTTTATAGCAATCTAAATCATCTTAAAATTTTTTATTGAAATCGGTTCATTTTCCACGATACTACTCTCGGGAAGCTTTTAATGCCATAACTTCATTATAAATGTTGGTATTAACATAAAAATTGGCAACAATAACTTTTAAGATAGCTACTATGTCATGAAAAATATTGTGCTGGTAGGTTCAATATTAACCATAGATCCCATATAAGAGCCCTAAAATACGTAAGGGAAAACACATCTCATATAGTTGAAGATATCAAAAAAATATTCAAACAAAGAACTTTCACATGAAGCCTTAACTCTTAACATAATTATGTTCTGGCTGGTTCATACTTGCCCATGGGTCCGAAATAGAGTCTTTAAAAACAGAGCTTTGGGGTATCAAATGGTCGGGCTTGACCGATTATTGTATTTACTTGTTTTGTTTTTAATTAAATTAAATAAATAGTGATATGAATTACTTTGTATGCTTTTTTGTTTTACAGCGAAGTGTTGGTACAATTTATGCCAATTTGGTACAATTGTGCCATTGAGACGGTACAATCTAAGCATTGTCAGATCCCAACAGTGCTGACCACGTTTTTTCCCCACAAAAAACCGTAATTAAAGTTAAAAATCGCAAAAAAAAGTAAAAACCGTTTCTTTCGATCAAAAACTAAAAAAATTGGCAACAGTGCTAACAATTAATCTGGAAATGTCAATTTTAAGTTAAAAAATTTTATATTTTGTTTTTGACAGTCTTAGATTATTTGTCGATAACACATGTATATTTGTTTGACATTTCAAGATTTTTTATGATATAATCATACTCTTTACACTTAGTAAGTTTTCCTATGCAAATATATTTGCACTGTTCTCCAATATTGAAAAAATACAAAAAATAGCAAGTATCATAACAGCTTAACGCCATGAGTGATAATGTTGGTAAGCTTAATCTTACTTAAGCAGCATGTACACGACATGTTTTTTACATCTGACTTGTCAAATTTCCCACTGCAAAATACATACATGTCGTGTGTTACCTTTATAACAGTCAGATGCAAAGTCATCTGACAAAATTTCAATTAGAGCATGCTCTAGTTTCTTCTGACAAACCATCTGACATCAGCTGTGTCAAAAATCTATGCCGGAAAGAAACGGGCAGCGGCGCACAGTGAGACAACGCCGGCATTAAATACAAGGAGTCATTGTAGAGCTCTGAAATTTTGCACAGGTTATTATTGAAACAATTCCAGTTTAAAAAAAAGGTAAGAAAATTCGCCCACTTTTACGCCCACCTCCCATACAATCGAAATTTGTAAAATGCCGTATTGTCCGTAAAACTTTAGGTATAACATTATCGGAAAAAAATTTTGAACTTTGGCGCACTTTTACCCCCACCACCCATACAACCTCAACATAAAAAGTGCCATATTTTCTAAAATGTTTTAGGTACAACCTTAAAATTTGATATTACTGTAATTTATATCATTTAAAATGTTTCATGCAAAAATTACAATAACACGCCAACTATTACGCCCACCTCCCATTGAAATGCAATAAAAAAGAACAATTTTTTTTCATTCTATCAATTTTTTTTAACATCATCATGGTATTCTAATTTTTTCAAATTCATTCTCATTCTAAATGAATTAATATAAGGATCTGATGATATTTGCAAATAGTGCATTACATCTTCATTCGTATAAATACAGTTTCTATACTCCTTATTCATTGCCTCTTGCGCTTCTTCGGAAAACATTCCTGTAGCAAAAAAAAATAATGTTAATATTAATTTTTAATAATTAAGTCTAACATTTCATTGAATTTTGTTGATAGAACACCAACATCAATATCTTTATTGCTATCGATCCAAATATCAGAAATTGCACTATAAGAAATTGTTGAATTATCCATGGCCTTGTAAATTTTTTTTTAACACTTTATATAATCTTGCACTCTCAAATAGATTGTGAATTAAATATATAATTGCAATTACCGTTTGTTGATCAATAATATTTAAAACAACAACAATGTAATATTATTTTACAGTATACGTATAGCGACAAAATGTGCGCGTTGCATATTTTCTGTAGTTTTTTGTATGTTTATAATACTTTTGCAAACTTTTGCTTTATGTCCTTAACTTCAAATGAAAGCTGAGACTTCAATCTTTCATTTGATATAAGTCTGCACCTAGGGCGAGGGGCTGCTCTATATTTCGTAGTCCATTGAAAATGCAAAATGTTAAATTTTTACACCACAATTCTGTTGTTAAGAAATTTTTTTTTTTTAATTTATTTTTTCATCTACTCATTCTACAACAACTAAATTAATTAAAAAAAAAAAAAAAAATTAAATAAAAAAATTATGTATTTATTTTTTTATTTTTTTGAATAAAACATATTGAACTAACATATTTCAAGCGCGTTGGCATACCTCAACTTTGACTTGCTCTAGACCAAAAAGGTATGAAGTTATGAGGCTGAAACCAACCTCCGGTTCATATGTTATGTTCCACGTGAGTGGTTGACAAACAAAGAATGATATCGTTCTTAACTAGTTTTGCTGTGCTGATTTTTATATAAGATTTATATAGTCGAAATGTTCGAAAACTGGTTTCTTGAAAATGTCGAATAATCGACCACCCTATTTGTTTTTATTTGATAAATGAAAAAAAAAACAAATTTTCCCAGCAAACACAGAAATACTCCATATGTATTGCCAAACGTATTGCCAGGATGAAAAATATTATTGCGGCAATAATCGATTTCGTATTGCGGAAGATACTTTTTTCGGGAAGAAACGTGTCTCGAAAGCAATACACCTAAGCAATACGAAAGCGATTCTTCTAGATGATAAACTAGCAATATTGCCAGATAACCACTAATGAGAAAATATAAATTACACACTGCTACAAAAAAACACTTTTTGTCAGAACTTGAAACCCGACCTAGTGGGGGTTGTAGGTCTAGGTGAGGACATACAAAAACCGTTTTCAAAAATTTTGAAACACCCTCAAAATTTTGAGTTATTTTCAAAAAACTGTTTTAGGGTAGGTCGTAGCACTTTAGTACCTCTAACTCATACATTTTATGATCGATTTCAAAATTTTAAACAGTTTTGAAAAGGCAAAGAAGTAAGCTTTTATGAAATGTATTCATAAAAAATATATTCCAGGAAATTAGGTGAGTGTTTATCAAAAGTTTCTAATTTTTTTTATTTTTTTTTCATAATTTTTCAAATTCAACAAGAGTTATTTTAATTTTTTTCTATGAAAACCTATCTTTGTTTGCTCTGTATTTTAAAGATAATTTTGTGTAGAAAAAAACGAGATATCATTTGTTAAAATCGGCTTATATTTACAAAAGTTACTAAAGTTTTAAATCACGCACAAGATCGCAAAAATATGCATTTGTCTCAAAATGTGACTCAGCCGATTTTGGTAAATATTCCAGATTCATCATCACTTTGTTTATGTTAGGTTTCATTACATTTAATTGCACTTAATACTGGCTTAGTAACAGTTAACACATTAGCATGCTTAATGCTATCACGATTTTTATATTGATACCCAGTGATGTTTGTTTGGAAAAAATAACAGTCTTGTGGTTTATGGAATATTTGATGATGCCTAATCATTGGGAAAGTTAACGGTAATGGCTGGCTTATAAACTTTTCGGACTAACTGCCTGTTTTTAGAAAACGTAAGCAAGTGAGTGAGTGAGAAATTATATTGAAAACAACAATAAAAAACGAAAATTTGTTTTTGTTTTCAATATAATTTCTCACTCACTCACTTGCTTACGTTTTCTAAAAACAGGCAGTTAGTTTTCTTAAGCATACTGGAACAGCTTGTACAAATACTTTCGGGTTCATAACATTTGCTAGAATAGTATGAACAGTTAAACACTGTATTGAAGGCATTTACCAAGGCTTTATTTTTCTTCAGATCAAAGCAATGTTTTTTGTCAGCGAATAAACCGCAAACATATGTCTGTCTGTCCGTCTGTTCGTCTGTTGAAAACACGCTCACTTTCGAACAACTCAAAAGAAATGAACAAACTTGGTGCCAAATTGCTTGCAGTTATCCTAAGCAGTTTGCGATTTAAATTCAGCAAAATCGGTGCAGTAGGACCAGAGCTATGAATCAAAATGTGGAACCATCACCTAAAAAAAAGTTATAACTTTGTTATAAAAAATAACATAAATGGTGGAACAAGGCACGGAATGAGATAAGATTTTGCAAAAATTTGTTTAATTCGACTGGAAATCACGCTGTAAAATTTCGTGAAGATCCGTCCATAATTTACCCTAGGCCCCATATTAACACTACTCCCGGAAAATAGCTTAGTACGCCTAAAACCGATAAAAATAATGCTATCATAACAAAATTTGAATTGAAACTGTTACTAAAGCTAGTTTAAATTGCTAAATAATTTAATATAGATCTGAACCTCAAACCAATCAATTTTAATGCTGATGTCTGTTTTTATAAAGATAAATTAATAATAAATAGACATCATATAGATATCCCTCCTGAAATATTCGAACAGTCGGTGGAGGGTATTAAAAATTCGGCACAGCTGAATATAGCACCCTAACTTGTTTTTATTCATATTTTTTGCGCGGAGGGAGAAAATACTAAAAATAGGTGTTAATGAAAAGTTGAATAACTTATACAATTTTTAACCGATTTGACAAATTAAAACCATGTTTTGTTAAGAACTAAATTTTCTTCATACGCTAATATAAATTTTTATAAGCTTCCATATTAAAATAAGCAATCAAAAAAGTTTATAATTTTCGTTATTTTTGTAGATATTCTTAACAAAAACAATACTTATAATTTACAAATGTATAAAAATATATATAAGTTGACGAACATCACTGAAAACGGTTTTTTTAAAATAACTTCTGAATTTGAGGGTGTTTCTGAAATTTTTTGACACAATTTTTTATGTACTCAACAAGACCAATAACCCACGCTAGGTCGTTTTCCAAGTTTTTGTACACTGTAGCACCGTGTTATTAATACGATATCCGTATGACGTGCTAAATTCCCAGTTTTTCATATTTGATAAATACACTGAAATTTATTGATTGGGAAAGCTAGCTTCTATGCGCATTTTCACTGGTTGCTTAGGCCAGCTCATCAGGAAGATATCGCCAAAATATCATTGGGATGATAAAAAGAAGAGTTTGCATTGTAAAAATATTCATTTATGTAAAAATAAAAACAGCTTTTTATTTAAAATTAAATTTTCAATAACATACATTAATATAAATTATACTTACAAAAAACATCTTTTATAATTAAATTAAGTAAACTGAAATAGTTATGTAGTTTCCACCATATGTTTCACCCAACTCCTTTAAAATTCAGGGACCGTAACGGTTATAAGTGATTTCAAAAAAGTTATTTTATAACAGTTATTTTAAGAATTAAAAAAAACTCAATCTTTAACAGTTATTTTTCAACGTAAAAATAAAAGGTCGAAACAAACTCTTAAAAATTAAGTTTTATTTTGCCATCATAAAATAAAACTCATTTATTATGAGTTTTATTTTTTTCCGTCTAAAATAAAACTCATTTTAGGAGTTTTATTTTTTCCGTCAAAAAATAAAACTTCATTTATGACTTTTTTGAGTTTTATTTTTTTCCGTCAGAAACAAATTTGCATATTAATACAATTTATTTTGCACTAAGTTCATTGCAAAAATCTGATTTTTTTCAATTAATTAATTATTTTAGACGGAAAAAATAAAACTCCTAAAATAAGTTTTATTTTAGACGGAAAAAATAAAACTCCTAAAATAAGTTTTTTTTAGACGGAAAAAATAAAACTCCTCAAATAAGTTTTACTTTAGACGGAAAAAATAAAACTCCTAAAATGAGTTTAATTTTTGACGGAAAACATAAAACTCTTTTTTTTAAGATCACCACAGATTCTTAAAGAGCTCGTCAGTTCGAATTTATTGATATATGACACTATAAGTCTGCGTTGGCTCTAACATGAAGAGTTTTTATGTTTAAATTTTCCGGATAACTGTTATTTACGGTCCCTGTTAAAATTGCATCCATTATTAGTGTTGCGTAATATCTTGATTAAGTTAAAAAGGAAAAATTTTAATATTTATCAGATATATATTATTTATGTATTTACCTTCTGCAGAATATTTAAGATTTAATAAAATTTATTTTTTCATTTATGACGCACAAATATGTTATATTTTTTTTTTCTGTTTAGAAAATAAAAAATTACTTTGATTATTTTCATTTAGATGACAATTTTGGGATATTGCTAAACTATTGCCTCAGGGGATATCTTCCATTCGTTTGCAGGGCTGTTTTTACATACATATGCGTTAGTTGCAAATTTGAACGCTTATTACTCCGAACATATTGAACAGATTTTAATAAAATATATATTGTGCACTTCTTCCAGTAAATACCTTTCAAATGGTGTATTTTTTATTCTAGTCGCTGGGCAAACAGAGGAGAAAAGTGTTCTTAGCTGTTTTGCCTTAGCCGATTTATGTATACAAGTGTTTTCCTAATGGTCGAAATTCGGCCATAAATTTTTCTTTGATATGAAGAATATATAGTATATCTAAATATATTAATTTTTTCCGTCTTAGTGGATCGATTTGGCAACTGACCAACATCCGGTTCATATGTTGTGTTCCACGTGAGTGGTTGACAAACAAATAAAGATATCGTTCTTAACTGGTTTGCCTGTGCCGATTTTTATAGTCGAAATATTCGAAACCCGGTTTCTTGAAAATTTCGAATAACCGACCACCCTATTTTTTATTATTTGATATTTGGAAAAAACAAAATTTTTATTTACATATGTATGTGTTTTGCATTTGTGTTTGTATCAAATTTGAACGCTTATAACTCTGAAAATATTGAACAGTCGCTGGGCAAACGGAGGAGAAATGTGTTCTTAACTGTTTTGCCTTAGCCGATTTATATATAGAAGATATATTATGCATATAGATAAAGAAAAAACGTTTTATGTTATAAAGCATTAATTTGAGTTTCACAATACTGAACAAGTAACTTCGATTCGTTAAGTATCTACTGAAATAAAACTGCTTTCGAGTCGAGAAAGTACTCGATCACGACTGCCAGAATTAGGCCCCTGGTCTCATCTCTCATGCTGGGTACAGACAGTGCAATCTACATGAAATCTGTTTCAATGCAACCTCAAAATATCGAAGCGTTTTAATGTTGATGCAATCTGGAATGAATGAAAAATGAATGAATATGAATTTAATTTGCTAGATTGCGTAAATGCATTGTTTTGTGTGTACCCAGCATCAGCATTGCATTCTTTTGTGCGTGTATACGTGTGTGTTTTTCAAAGATTGTTGTAGATTTACAACAACACAACACTAGTTTGGAAAAACAACAACAGAACAAGAAGAACAAGTAAGAAAGTATAGTCGCTCAACCTCGACCATATGATACCCAACACCACAGTATTTAAAAAGACTAACGTGATTTAAACCAAGCAAAAGAGAAATAAAAGCTCAAATGCATTTTTTTTTTGACTTAAGACCTTTTTGCCCAACGGCTGAGAAATATTTCATGACACAACTTATTTACAATTATAGCTGTGTTCATTTACTAGAAATTGTAAATTTACTTTAAGGGTGTGAAGTTAAATTCGTCAGTTAAATACGTCCTAAAGTTATTTTAAATACGTTCCACACGCTGTTAAACGAATTGCGACAGCAAACAAATTTTCTTTTTGTAAACAAAAACCAATATAATTATTAAAATTAAAAACATTTACATTTTTTTAATAAAAAACAAACTGAAATTTTTATTAAAAAAATAATTTTTTTTCATCAAAAAAGTATTTTCATAGAAGTTCACTTTATAAAAGGGTCAAATATAGACTGTTCCCATGGATATTTCGAGAAGACACGAATCGGGGTACCGGGAGGCTGGAAGTAGCTTTCGGCGTTACTTAGGGTTATCGCCAAGAAGCTTACGAATACAGTTATAAGTTCCTTGCGAAAGACATAGCTACACTGTGGTATATCCCATCACTAGCTCCATTAGTGTATAGAGTGAATAACAGTCTCGCTAGTCACTAATCGCAATGGTTCTTTCTCGTACCACTGGGACCCTCTCCACTATTGTGGCGTGGGTAAAACTATAATAAAAGTTATATCATAGGTATTCAAAAACAACAACATTTTAAAATGCATAATCATTTATCGACACTTTGCCATTTTGTGTGACATAACATCCTACAAAATCGTTAAATCTGGCAGCCCTGCTTCGAAAACATTAGTGATTTTTTGAGAGAACATGTAACATGTGTCCCTGTGAGTGTTTTTGTTGTTGTTTGTTCGCCTAAACACAATAACAGTTCAGTTAATTCGACGGTTGTGTATGTTTTTAATTTATTTTTTGTTTCCTAATTAAGTTTTTAATTAAAATTAATTGAAAAATTACTAGTTTTTTCATTTATTTATAGTGTATGAAAAGAAACGTTTAAACTGTTACTGCAGTATTTATAAAAAACTAAATTGTATTTGAAATCTATTTTAACGAAAATTTTTATGGAAATTAGTACATATTAAAATTGATTTGAAATCTTAATTATTTTTTATGAATACGACAGTTAAACTTTTAAAAAGATATCTTAATTATTTTATAAACTACTGCCTGTATTTACAAAAATTATTTAAATTTAATAAATGTTTAAAGAACCAATTTACTATGAAAATTAACCTTAATAAGCGTTTGTTAAATTTAATAATCGTTTATGAATACGGGGGTACATATGTAGGTATACACTCCTTTTAGAAGTGTAAGTGCAAGAGTGCGTAAGAATGAAATTTTTGAGTAGGTATTAAAAATAAGTTTTAAATTGTGAACTGAAACTACTGCAAAAAATATATATGTATGTATACATATGTATGTACATACATATATATGTATGTATACCTAAGTATCTTAAATTATTCAATTAATATTTCAATTTTAATATGTTGTTCAGTTTTGCCACCAGCTAAATTAAATAAAGCAAATTACCCGATTTAAATTAAATTAAACCTGATATAAAATAAAGTTTAACTCCCATATTCATAAAAAATTTCAGATTTCAAATTAAACAAATTTTCATAGAAAATTCGTCTCATAAACCTTTTATAAAACAAAAATATTTTTTATGAATATGGGGGTAAATTTATAAATAAAACTTTTACAAACAAGAAAAACACAAATAAATAATTTATAGGAGATCCATATTCGTCATTATGATTCATATCTTAACATAAAATAAAATAATGTTATTGACAAATTTTTCACATTTATTAGTACACAGTGCAACAAAATTCGGGTCATCGTCGCCAGCCTCAACACTTGCAACGCAAAATGAAAGTAGACTACTCACTAGTAGAGGAAATCTGCCAAAGAGATTTGAAATGTTAGCTCGGGCTCCCGAAATATGGGCCACTACAGTTTTTGAATTTTTTGAATAGGCGTTTGGTATAAGTCAAAAAAAATAATATACTAAATGTACTTCTGAGCTAAAAAACAATTTTAGCTGTCTTCAGTAGAATTGTATGGCGATTCTTTTCATAGAATATATTAACCCTCTAACACTCATTTTAAGGGGTAATTTTTGTCCTTTTTTCTACACTAAAACGGCACTTTAGAGGGTTAAAATGTTTTACGAATATGTTCTGCATCAAATTTCACTAGGGGTCTTCTAAGGCCAAAAGTTCGTGCAATGTATGTAAAACAGGTTTTCAAAAAATCAAAAAATTTCAAGGCCCGGAATTTCGAAAATCCGTTTTACATACATTGCACGAACTTTTGGCCTTAGAAGACCCCCATGTGAAATTTGTTGATGCTGGTTTTTTTTGTTGCACAGTGTTATTGGTACATCACTGATAAAATGACTATTGTGTTGGAAAGCAGCGTTACCATTTGCGAAGTTTTTCCTTTTTCTGCAAGTCTTTTTTGTTTGATTGGCTTATCATATTATTAACCAAAATAAATTTTAAAGAAATTTTGGTGTTTTTTATTGAAATTTCGGTTATTTTGTAGAAAAAAAGTATTTAAAAAAAGTTTTTTAAAGAAAGAAATACTTTAGCTCGAGGTTTTAATATATATACATAATATATTTAAATATTTTTAATATTCCCAGCAAACACAGAAATACTCCATATGTATTGCCAAACGTATTGCCTGGATGAAAAATATTATTGCGCCAATAATCGATTTCGTATTGTGGAAGATACTTCCTTCGGGAAGAAACGTGTCTCGATAGCAATACGAAAGCGATTCTGCTAGATGATAAACTGGCAATATCGCCAGATAACCACATATAAGAAAATAAGAAGATATCGCCAAAATATCATTGGGATGATAAAAAGAAGATTTTGCATTTTGAAAAACATTCATTTTATTTAACATACATTTTTTTATCACAAACATACATATAAGTAAATTATACTTACAAATAAAATAAAGTAAAATAAAATAATTTTGTAATTTCCAACCAATTCCTTTAAAATTGCATCCATTATGAGGGTTGAGTAATATCTGGATTAAGTTGAAAAGGAAACAGATTAATATATTACAGATTTATTTAATTTATATATTTACCTTCTGCAGAATATTTTAGATTAAATATTTCTTATTTTTTTTTATTTATGACGTACAAATATTTTATAAATTTTTTTCTCTAGAAAATTAAAAAATTGCTTTGATTATTTCCTTTTAGATGACAATTTGGGGATATTGCTAAACTATTGCCTTAGGGGATATCTTCCATTTGTTTGCAGGGTTTCTATTCCTTGAATATTGGATATACATACATATAAAAATAAGTAAAAAACATTTAAAAAACCTATGACCTCGAGATTGAGCATTTATTTCTTTGAGATTTCATTAAGAAAAGTTCGAATAAACAGAAACCAACTTTTATTAAAAAAGTTTTTTTTTCAGAAATGGTGAAATATTTGATTTAAAGTAGATGCCAGATGTTGCCAGTGTGAATGCATGTTTCATATTTTCAACATCTTCCATGCATTCCTCCGAAATGTATGCAATTGTATAAAGGCTATAACGGTGTTTTACTTAAGCCCATGATACACTATCACACAAGTCATGTGTATTGTGAGAAAAATATAACCCTGTCATGGCAATTTTCAAACAATTATTAGATCAGAGATGCATTTTCGTCAAAATACATACGACTTGCGAGATAGTGTATTATTGCCTTTGGCAATATGGTTGTTGTTTTCTTAGTACATAAACACAATCAGGTATATTTTTGTGAGGTTTGTTTGTTAAAAACAAATCATTAATCGATTAATTTTGGGCGATTAACTGTTCGCATAATTTAACTGTCGATTTCCGAACTGCGAAAGAATTATTTCTTTCCTACAAATACATTTAAAATAAAATTCCAGTTGGCCATGTCTTTAAGACAGCGTCGACGACGCGTACAAGAACCATAGTAAATCCCTGACGACATGTTGGCGACAGCCCATGCAAATCGTCGACTACTTTTCATGATAATATGGGTAACAATGTGGTTAAAGTTGTCAATGGCTTATAAAGTCGTTAATGCCCGATTAGCGACATTACCTTAATAGTGTCGTTGATGACAGTATTGTGGACACTACCTTCAATTTAGTCGCCGATAAGTAAGTAACAATTATGGAAGTAATGAATGCCGATACCGATATACTCAGTATCAGGGGAACGGGTAAAGGGGTCTACCTTGAGGATATAGATACTTTAAGGTCAAATAGGTTCCCTGTGACGACTGCAGTATATTTTTGGTGGATGTTCTAGGGATTTTGAAGACCGTAGAATTGGTAAGAGGTAACATTGCTGGGGCTCGACGGTCATTTTATATGTAGACAGATCTTAGAGATTTGATCTGCTGTGAATTCCATCTAGTGAATTCCAAACTAATAAATGATTTTAAAAGAGCTCTAAGGAAGAGTATGCTAGGTACCTGGTCACTGCAAAATTACCGCTAATGAAATTACCGATTAGTTTGGAAGACTGAGCTCGAAAATAGGGAATACTGGCTTTGATGAGACAGTCAGACCTCCAATAGGCTTTTAGGGAATGGGTTCTGAACTTAACATATGGCAATGTAGTCAGCAGGAACATTAATTTGCTTGTGCTTCTTGACCTATCAATTCACGTGCATATTTCCACGTTGTAAGCTACAAAATAATTATTTTTCAGGAGAGCCAACAAACGTTTTTAACAGGCAGGACAATTTTTTTTAACAAAACAATCCTAAATGGGATTACTTTCGAAAATCAATCCCGAATTTCTTGAAATAAGTATAAAAACCATATCGGGCATGATGTTGGTGCTTTATCATTCTGTAAGGTGTAATACGTGTAAGTAAATACATATATCATTATAATACTTGAATCAAGCGCATTATTAGATTGATGCAATCTTAGCTTTACATACATCAATCTAATTTTCGGATTATTTAAAGTACGAAATCGTAATTGAGTATGGATAATTTAAGAATTTTGCGTACTTGAATCAATCTTTCTGCACTTGATTTCATTGTTTTTATCAAGAAAAAATTTGGGAATTAAGCATGATAAACAAAATCTTTTAAATTAAAAATATTTATAATTGTTTTTAATATCGCCCGATCACCGAAAATATTATTTTTTGTTTCTTCCTAAATATAACCTTTTTACAAATTTCCTGTTCGACAATGCGCTCAATTATAAGAAAATAAAGTCAATGCCTAATGTAATAACTAGAGGTGCGATTTCCATGCAAATGCATGTTTTTTGTCGATAGTCTAAGAACGATGCCCACCAATTATCTTTCCGAATTATTAAATTTGCATTAAAATGGCATAGATTTGTTTTTGCATATTGTTGCATATTTTGGTGAAAATGCATATTTTTGCATATTTTGACAATTTTTCCTTCCAAAAAAAATCTTAAAATCAATAAATAAATTCTTTTGGAGCTTTGATTTAAAAACAAGATCCTTCTTTTTTAAAACGATGGAGCAACTTACATGGTTAGGACTTCCAATGGGTTGAAACTATTTTACCCAAAACTGTTACAAGTTACTTTCTTGGCACATGGGTCACACCGCGTTACAGAGGAAATTGTAAGCCAATTTGATAATATTGCAATTTTTAATGAAATGTATCCTTTGGTCCCCCTTCCACCACAGCCAGTAGTAACAAGTTGAGTACCAGGCTATATGCTTCAGAAATTTAATCCCAAATTTTGAGAAATTTAAGAATGTCAGAAGAGCTTGTTGATACCGAGGATGAAGGAATTGAAAAAGTAAAACAAATATTAAATTTAAATAATATCCGAAGTCAATTAGGATTTGTATTTTTCAACTACGCATATATTGTTGAAATAATAACTAATTAAGAGCAATTTAGTTCACGTACACTCACAATATTCTGTACGTAAAATTAACTGAAATTGTAATATAAAATAAATGAAAGTTCAATTAAAAACCGGTATACCTATTTTTCATTTATTTTTAACAAAAAGTTCATTTAATTTTTACTGTCAAAAATTCAACACCATATTCCGTAAAGTAAAATAAATATTCAGTTATTTTGTAAAATTTTACTGTCAAAAATTCAACACCATATTCAGTAAAAACGTTTAAATATTCAGTTATTTATTAAAATTTTACTGTCAAATTAACTCCACAAAAGAGCCGAATTTCTAAAAAATACCAGACAGACACCTGTCCGCTTGTTTTTCTTATAAGCGAGAGAGGGAGAATATTTTTATTTACTTACCCAGTTACCATTGTTGCCAACTTTTTATGAAGACTTCCCGTCAAATCGCTTTTCAAAAACCGCTAGAAACCGCTAAATTTTTTATTTAGCTAAAAATGTTATAAAAATACCGCTAAAATATAAATATAACACAGAAAAAAATTTTTGCGCCAGTAAAAGAATTAATCAAAAATTAAATCAGTTTTAATTAAATATTTAATCAGGCTAATTAAATATTTTATTAAAACTGATTTTATTTTTGATTAATTATTTTATTGGCGCAAAAATTTTTTTCTGTGTATGTGAAATGTTTATACAAATCTAGATATAGGGTGCTTTTTTAAAGGTGTATGCATTTCAATTAGGGTTTCTAATTTCCCGGTCTTTTTCTATTCCCGGGAAACGAAACAAAAAAAATCTTATTCCCGGGAATCCCGGGATTTTTTGAATAATACAATGATTTCATTAAATGAGTTAAAGACAAAAGTTTTTACTTTTTTAAAAAAATATACACATACATATACAACTTAATAGACTAGACTTAATAGACGTCAAATTGTTTTTTTATTTATTTATTTTTTAAATTTTTTAGATGGTTTTGGTGATGGTGTATCGTGTACATTTTAATTTTCTACTTCAAGAAGCTTTTTAGACATATCATCAGCAATTACAAATTTTTATTGGAGTGGGAAAAATAGTTCGATTTGTAGGTATTTTTTAGTAAAGATTACATTTTTATTGCTCGTTTTTGATTTTAACGATGCAAACAAATTAAGATATCAAAAAATTTAATTTGAAATTCCCGAAAATTCCCGGAAACAATTTCCCGGGAATAATTTAAAAATAATGTCCCGGGATTCCCGGGAATTCTTTCCCGCGTAGAAACTCTAATTTCAATTAAAATTATATTGTAAGGTTTTTAATTTCACTGACTCTTTTAGTCCTTGAAATCTATCCAGACATTAGAGTTAAGTGCAATTAATCTAGTTTTGGTAATGATGCTAAAAATTTTAGACCATAGACCAAGATTAAAAAAAATTGTAAAAGAAAAGAAGGAAGAAATTGCAAGACAATCGATTTGAAATTTTACTCTATTTTATATTTGATATATACTTACATTTACTTTCTGAGGGACATTTATTCAAAAAGGTTGAATAAACATACATATGTATAACATGGCCACTACTGCTTTATAACGTTTATAATTTTTAAAAGTTTTTGCTGGCCATGATTTTAAACATTCATGCTTGAAAACTGGTTACAATCCTAACAAACGAATATATAATTTTTGTTTCGATCCGAAGACTTCGCTTAGATTAATACAAATTATTTTTCACTTTTTTAGGAAAACTAGAAATAAGGTGTGTATCCGTGAACTTAAATAAAAAATATAGAAGAATTTTGGCATATCTAGTTACAAGCTTGCTTCTACTAAACAACATACTTATATAAACCCAGGCAAAGGCGTAAAATAGCGCTTTCTTGTTTTTTTTAAAGCATCACAAACAGTACTTCTTGAATTCTCGAATTTCAGTACGTTGATTGGAATTAGGTTTGACAACCGTATGGAAGTTCTAACCGAGGGATAATAAAAAATACTTTTAATTTTTGGTTGCTTAAGTGCTTTAATATAAAATAAGAAAATTTATAAAATCTGCTTAAAACGTTGTAAAATTTTTTTATTGCGGAAACTAATTAAATTTTCAAAAAAAAGCAATTTTTTCTTATCACTTAATTGCTTTAATTGAAAAGAAATCTCTTATTTTGAGATAAAAATTTTAATTTTCAAATGCCTAGAACAAAAATTGTATTTTCTAATGATATTAAAAACCGCTAGATATCCCGCTAACCGCCAAAACGGAAATTTTACCCCGGTGGACACGTAAAAACCGCTAGAATCGCGGTAAACCCGTCAAATTGGCAACAGTGCCAGTTACACACGTTTGTTTTACTTTTGTTGTACTGACCACGTTGTTTACAGAAGAACTCTCAATTATAAGACACCAGCAGCATGACCGATATGGCTTCGCAATTATTTTACTTTTAAAATTTGATGTATGTAGTTAACTAAATTGTTTTAACAAATAGAAAATGGGAATTGCTTACACAAAACAAGTAATTCATTTTTTATAGATAAGTAAAAATTAATTTTTGGAAGTAAAATTATATAAAATAACTGAATATTTTATTGTTTTTACTGAATATGGTGTTGAATTTTTGACAGTAAAATTTTATAAAATAACTGCATATTTATTTGTTTTTACGGAATATGTAGTTAATTTTTTGACAGTTAATTTATAAAAGATAACTGAATATTGATTTGTTTTTACGGAATTCGCGGTTGAATTTTTGACAGTAAAAATTAAATGAACTTTTTGTTGCTTTAAATTACATTTTTATTTACTTTAACATAAAGAAGAATTTAACTCAATCAACGGACAAAATTAACTGCAACTGAAAATCCGTATTAATATGCACTTAGTTTTTTGAATAACTGTTAAAATCAGTTAAAAATAAATTTGCTTGGAATTTTAAATGTTTATTTATTTAAAAATGACTGAACGGAATATTTCTTAAATAAACTACAGTCCGTTACTGTAATAATATTGTGAGTGTAATACTTAAATTTAATTAATTGATATTTTTAGAAAGTAAAATTAACAATGTGGAGGAAAGAATAGCCCGAAAAATTAAAAAAAACCAAGATGTTTTGCAAATAAAATTGAGGATTTCAAAAAATAAAATAAATTTCAAATAGGTATTTGCGATCTGATCTGGAATCAAAGTGGGATCTGAAAATATTTTTTTTCATAATGCATTGGCATACTTCGAGTACAAGAAAAAAGGCCCAACCATAATGGGCTCAAGTTGGCTAAAGCAAATGTACGAGTACAGTTGAATAAATAAATAAATAAATCATATGAAACTGTCATTTGCTTAAGCAAAGTGCGAAACTGATCGCCCATTCCGTACGGAATCAAATGTTTGTTGATTTTATTTTTGTTTTTTTACATACATTTGACAGTAGGTTAAGCAACGCTATGCATATAATGGTTGGGCCTGAAGTTTTACTTTTAATTTAACAGTACTTATTTGTTAAAACAAACAAAAATTTAAATTAGTTATTTACGTTTTTTTTTTAAGATGTCTGAATATCAATAGACTGCATTTGATATCTTTTTGTTTTTAGTATAATTAAAAAAGTTTTTGTGCATATTTTTTATTTTTTTGTGTGCATATTTTGGATTTTTTAGTGCATATTTTAAGAGCATATTATCGATTTTTTAGTGCATGAAAATCGCAACCCTAGTAATAACTATTTAAAATAGAAAACCTGCCTCTCTTTCAGATAAAATAAAAAAATTGTACACTTTTATACAGTAAAAGAGCTTAGAAACAGAGTACAATGAAGTGTCGAATATATTCGACAAAAACACTAAAATGGTTAATAGAAGAAAACTAAAACGACAATGTCGCTGTCGCTGTTACTGTCGTACACGACTATTTCCGCAAATTGTGCTCTAGAGAACACTGTTGGTAGGGGACAAGTCGAGCACACATCATTAACGACGATGTCGTCAACATCATTCTGGTCAATTGGGTTTGGTTATTGTCTTTTTTTTTCTTGACTGTGTGTGTGTGTGTCTTCATTTCAATTAAATTATAACTTCTGTCAATTTATGAACTTTGTTTTGTCCTTATGAAGATTTTTGTTGTGTAAGTAGTTATTTATTATTGCATTAAAAATGCTTTTTTGTTAGTATGTACATACAAAGGCGAATTCACTTCATGTGTCGGCAATACTTCAATAAACCAAAAACAAAAGAGGGTTTTGCATTGAGTTGTTAGTGTTCACTGTTCGAAGTGACAACGAAATAGGTACATGGATCAAGTGTGCGCCGCGAAAGCGCTGGCACGAGTTAATACACTGTGTTTTATGACCCTAGCGTACAAATCGACCAAAATACCAGAAATTTGTTATCCAATGTTTTCTTGCAGCTGGTAAAAGTGTATATAAAGATTTTATAAAAGCACTGACAAATTACACAGCATAACCAAATGGAGCCTTTTTTAAATTTTCAAAGATACAAATGGGTCATTCTTAAAAAACATGACCAATTGGTGTCCCCAGACTTTACTATTTTATATTTTGTTTCTCCAAAAAGAAAATAGAAAAATATCTGCATTTTTATAAATTATTATCGATTCTACGTAACTATATTATAAAACAAAAATAATTAGTTATCTGAAAATAACTTAAAAAATATTTTTAATGTCAAAGGTTTAGCAAAAACCTGTGTCCCGAGCCAATTTATTAAAATTTAATAGTTATTTTCAGTTAAAAAAAAATTGAAAAAAAATAATATTTACAATTTTTGTTATTCAGTTTGTATATATTAATACCATATATAGAAAAGAATGATGAAAAATAATTTGTTTGTATAATTTTTTGAAGAAAAATCTTGTCCCCAGGTTTTGGTCCCATCTGTTACGTCCACACATTTTATTGAAAAATTTTTGTTAAACGTTATAACGCGTATATTTCTCTTATGCTTCTCCATCAAAACTTAGCTAAAATCAACAAAATGTGTGTATAACTGTTCAGTCTTGTTTAGTGCGTGGTTGAGTAAGTAACTAAATTGTAGGCCGGGTGCGTACCCTTATTCAGTGTCTACTCTGTTACTGTTGAAAAACGGTGAGTAAAGTGATTTTTTATTTATTTTATAATTTTTTTTATAAATATTTTGTGTACACTAATTAAGTGGACAAATAAATTCTACAAAATTCTAATAAAAAGCTAAAATTGAGTTAATTTGTCCCCTCTGTTACCGGTCCACTCTGTGACTTATTATCAGTAAAAACTCCAAAAATTTAAAAAAGTACTGCTGGTTATGGATTCCTATTGTTGATAAGATCCGTAACCACATGAGGCCAATTATAAACATATTTGGCCAACTTAATTTTTTTAAATTACAAAATTCAGAATGGTTATGTTTTTTAAGAACGACCCAAATAGCTAATTCTTATGTCCTTTATCTGCTTATGAAGATAGCGTCATCAGTTTTTCCCTATCAGTTCTAGTTTTAAAGATATAGTTATTTCCATAACTAAATTTTTTTTTATCATTCAGATAGTATTTCTCTCCTCATAACCTTAAAATACTTTCCAAATGTCTGAGATATAAGCAAAAACACATAACTGCCTCTAATTTTACCCAAATCTGTCCTGTTGTTGTTGCTGTTTTTAATTTGATTTTTATGTAAATCTGAAGAACGGCAGGAGCCAAAGTTTCCAAATTAGGTACAAGCATCTTCGTTATCAAAACACACCATCCGATAAATTCTGGGCGGGATTGGACAAGTGGGCGTGGAACTTCCCAAGATTTCTATATATCTGGAGAACGACAAGAGCCAAGTTTTGAAATTCGGTACAGGCATACATATTGCTTATCAATACACAACATCCGAAAAAAATGGGGGCAAGATTGGACAAGTGTACGTGGCACAAAATTGATTTACTTATACATATCTAAAGAACGGTATTTATGCAACTTTCTGCTGTTATCGCATTATGGTGAAGGGTATTTAAGATTCGTCATAGCCGAATATAGCACTCTTAATTGCTTTATGTTTGTATTGTCAATATTTAAATTGTTTCGTTTGATTTAAATTTTAAATTATTTAAAGTACAGTGTAAATTAGATAATCCGGACTCCACTTATCCGGTATATTCGGTAATCCGGACCGATTTTGCAGCTCATTGCTTATTCTATAATGCGGATTGATTGCAACTCTATAGTCCGGATTGAATAACACCCGTTTTTATTTATTTATTTATTCAAATCACTGCATGCTTTGAAAAATACAGTTAGAATAGTGTGATATGAATATGTTTGCATATGCGTTTTTAGTTTAGTATTGATGTAAGATGCCTTCAGTGGAGAAAGCACACAAAACTTTGTCTATTTTAAATAAAGTAAAAATTGTTGATGAACTTTGTAAAAATATGAGTGGAAGGGTGTTGGCTGACAAATATTCAAAAATATCGATGTATCGAAAGTATTTTGCTGAAACTATTACCAAATTAAAAAATTTAATATACCTTTGTACAAACATACATATTTATAAACAAACATATTATATGCAATTACATTGTTACTCTTTATTGTTTAATTTTATTTCAAAAAATTAATAAAAACAAAAAATTCAATTATAACAAAAACAAAAGGGAATAATACAAAAAACCCATATGAAATCCAAAAAAAAGTAAATTACGAACAATTTAAATGGATGTAAATAATTCATGGAAATACCAACTAACCTTAAAATTTGAATTGCACCCCAACAGTACCAACTTAAACTAGAAATATTTTAGATTGTTTTAGTCAAACCAGTAGTCATCAGATATGGACATCAGTAGCACTCTCTGTTTTATGTGAGTTCTCACAATGTGCTTCTTGTATCCGGCACTGCTTCTTATAAATGCCAATTATTTAAGATCTTCATATTAGTTTAAAAAAAAAAATTATGATGCCAATTCTTATTGTTTGAAAAACGGCTAAAATTGCGAGTTTTTAATGAAGACTGACTTTAAAAAATATCGAATTCGATAGTCGTACTTCAATATCTATATATTGATATATCGGTATTTTAAATATCGGCGATATGTATCGATTATTTTTTTATATCGATATTTTTTGCCCATTCCTATATGGGTATTTCTCTGAAATGGTCCACCGTGACTTAAAAAACCAAAGCGCTCGCATAATTTTTTTCAAGGAAAAAATTAAGTTGGATTAATTTTGTAGTATATTTTTAATTTTTATTTTTCATTTTTGAATAAAAGTTTAATTTTTTTTATATCTAATATGTATTTTCTTCGACCTTTATTATTTTAATATATAATTTTTTTTGTTAAAAACTTCTGAAAATATATGTAAAATTACTAAAATATGTATGAAGGTAAAAAGTGTCACGTGCGTAATTTACAATTTTTTTTTCTTCGCCAACCCATGCATAGGTAGTTGCTTTTGAACAAAACATGATTATAAAGGCCCATTACTAACCTTTATAAAAACATTTTTTCCGTAATAAAATCCTCCTACAATTCACTTACTTTCGCACTTTTTCTTACGGTCCTAAAAGGCACTTCTATTTTTGTCACGTGAGTAAGTCAACTTTGATTGCATGGCATTTGGGTACCCAGTACTCAATTTACCATTATATATAATTTTTAGAAAGAACTCATCACAAACAATGTAACGATTCTAGAATTCATTCTAAAATTCCAATCCACTTCTATTTTTTTAATATTCAAACACAATAAAACGCGTACAAATGTCGCGTGCATAACCAGAGAAACACCCATATGGGGTTGGTACTTCCACTATTTTTTTTATTTTAACTGAACTGTACAAATTAATATTTATGTTTTCATTTTAAGTTTTGCTATGAATTATTACAATTTTTAATAAATACATACATGCGGTAATCCGGATAATTCGCTACTACGGATTGGGGTCTGCAATCAATTATCCGGATTATCTAATTTTTATTGTACCTATTTGATTTTTGCAAAAAATATTATTAGTGTTTATTAAAAAAAAAACAATTGTGTTATTACATACATATGTATGTACATATGTAGGTACATATGGGCATTTCCAGAGAAAAGTCTACTTTTTGTCACGTAACGCCAAAAGTATTTTAAATTGTTTCTCAAAAAATTTTATATGTATCTTTTACTTTTTTATATTTTGGTGTAAAGCGCAACAAGCTCTACATTAAGTAACAAAAGGGATAACGATTGAACAACATGGTCCGAAAATACAACCTTATTTGCAATCTGGCGTTACAATAAAAAAAGTAGACTTTTAGCTGAAAATTCCCATATTTACCTTAAAACGAGCAAAGATTTTTTAATTTGATAGCTTCAAAAATAAATCTATATAAGTTCTAAGTTTACTAAAAAAGGTTTTGTACAAAACTTCTTGCTCAATTCGCAGTATTTTTCAGTTTTGTAATGCAATCAAAACCCACTTCCGTTTTTTTAACGTCACGCCAGGGCAGATTTTTGCTTATATCTGCAAATCCTTAGCGTCGATTACTGTAATTTTTTTCTGAATGTAGAGCTACTTCATTACTTTGTATACATATATAACAACCCTTTTTACAAATTTGACTTCGTCATTTAATTTTTTTACATTTTGTGCTACAAATATCACTACACGTCAAAATGGAAATGCCCATATAGGTACATATTTATAATAAATTAAAATTAGCCTTGATATAGGTATTTCCTAATTGTTACCTTAATACTTTCATGATTTTCGAAATGTTTCAAGCTAATAATTTTAAATTATAAATTTAGTAGATAAAAAGACACTTAGCAACTCTGATAAAATAAGTGCTCATTTACCTGCGCCTGCACAATATTTTTTATGATAAAAAATATTTTTATTAAAGAAAGTTGTAGGTATGTACATATGTATCTTTGTATGTAACTTTTACTGAAGTGCACTTTAAGAAACATACATACGTCATACATACATACATACCTACATATATCAATTTGCCAAATCCATGTCCAGTGCCGTGTAAGAACATCCAAAATGTCGCTTTAAAATTATTTTCAAATTAATGCTTCATTAAAAGGCTTAACTCCACAAAAATGGAATTCAAATCCAAAATGGCAATTGTTGTATAGAAGTCAAATGAATGTTAAAATCGTGTTTTTCTTTTCATTTCGTTTTATTTTTTTTTTTATTTCACTTTTTATAATTTCATACAAAATGTAAAAAAAAAATATTTATTAAAAAATTAAATTTATGTTAGAGAACATTTATTTTTACATTGAACGGAAATTAAAAGAGAACAACTGTTACTAACACTTTAGCCCTCTCTCTCTCACTCACTCACACTCATCACTGCTAAACAATGAAATAAATTGTGTTCTTTTTTTTTGTGTCGTTATAAAAAAGGAAATAGCGGTGAACGGGTTTAGAAAATAAAAGAAAACTAGAAAAGAAAATCTTCATGTACATGTGGAAAATATAAATTTTACATTGCGCCAACAACAACAAATCTACGACTTGCACATTAAACCGCAACAGCACGTTTTTCCTGACTTTTTTTCTTTTTGTTTTGTTTTACTGCTTTAAGTTTGAGCGTGTGCGAGTGTCTGTTTTATTTTTCAGCATTTTTTTTATTTTTTTGCAAACGCATTGATGTCTGTTTCTAAGCTTTTTTCATTTGTATTGATTTTTTTTCAACTTGCTACAACATACTTGATGTCTGTTTCGTTGTCTGTCTGGTCTGGCCTGGTACGAAGTCCGTTCAAAATACGACACGAGGTAAATACACCAGACCACCAGTCAAACAAACAAGCCAACAAAAAACATTCTCGTAAAATTATTTGTACTTGGTTGATTTTTGGCACATTAAATCAGTGTTGCCAAGGTTAAATTTTCATGTTTTTTAATGGATAAAAATAGGCAACATAAGTTTTTATATGCAGGGCTAAGTTGGAAAGTGTCACAATCAAAAAAGGGTAAAATTTTTTATTAGCAGCATTTCCCATTTTAAAGAAAATAATGAGAGACATTTTTTTTTAAAGAAACAAAAAATATTTATTTCAGGTAGGAATTGCTCAAAAAATTTATCTTTTTTATGGAATGCCCTTCCCTGTTTTTAACACCTGCCAAAAAGTTTGATCTTTATCGTTATCAGGCCTGGTCTGAATATCACATTTTATCAAAGCCGTTTGAAATCACAAGAAATGTGTTCTGGGAATATAATTTTGTGATTTCAAAACGTTCACTACGTAAAGAACTTTTTGAATCCACTTTATAAATTAATTAATTGAATTCAAAATCGCTAATTGGCTAACGGCGGCATGATTGCAGAGTCTAATATTTCTTAAAAGTCGTAAAAGCTGTAAAGAATTATAGAAATTTTTTTCGCGAATTTTTGCAAATTTTTTTTTTGTTATTTTCCGACATTTTTTTTTTTTTTTACCGATTTAGCGATCTCAAATAAATTTTAGGGGTTGTTTCCAATTTTGCAATTGTTCGCGAATTTAAGCCATGTGGGCGATAGAAAAAATGTTTTCCTGTAAGTTTTCAGATTCTTTACAGCCTTAACAATTTTTAATAAATATAAGACTTTGCTATTATGCCGATCTTAGAAAATTATGGCTAATTTTCCCCTAATATGTATAACAATTTTTACCGAATTTTTGTCATTTCTTATAGTTTAAGAGTTTTTTTATCAATTTTATTGTTTGAAATATTAAATATTTTTGCGAATTTTCGCTATTTTTGCAAATTTTTCCATATTTTGAAGTTATCACGTAGCTTTGTTTGGCAATCGTCGCCGTTTTAAACACAGATCCATATGTAAACCGAAGTCACCTATTTTAAAGGGCTCTATCAACACTTTGGATTTATACATTGCGATAAGTTCAATGCCTTTTGCCAATATTAAGGGTGATTTTTTTTAGAATAAAACATGCTACTCTTTTGAAAAGCAAAACTTTTTTTAGTCCATTCCTCCATCTCCGAACACACCCGAAAACACTTGCTTAGTTGAAGCACTGCTTTTCAGCAGTGTTGATAAAAAAGAAAATGTGAGTGCTATTTGCAAAAAATTAAAAAAGGGTGGTAAAGGGTGTCAAGACCGTCGAAAAAGGGTATAATTAATACTTTAGTATCACAGCGTTAACGCTGCCAAAATGTTTACTTTTTCTGATAGTTAGCGTTGCCGTTGGAAATTTTCTAAAAGGGGCACAGAATGGATCTTTTCCACGACACGAGGTAACAAAAGGCATATTTCAAACCAAAAAGGGGTCAGGTTTTTTGTAAGCAGTATTTACCAGTAATGCGGTAGCAAAAAAGGTCTTTTAAAACAAATCGGATCATGTTTTCTTTAAATAAAACAAAAAACTTTATTTCAGGCAGGCATTGCTTGAAAAATTTAACTTTATTTATTAATTAATATTTTAAGTAACTCAATATAAAAATATGTATATACAAAAAACAACAAATATATATCGCACTTGTTCAACCACAGTTAATTTTTATCTTTTCACTTTTTTGAAAAAATTGACACGTAAAAAATCGTGCTATTGTGCCTATATTCAAAACCCTCTATCTTTGATTTCCGAGAAAATGACTTTTTAATGGAAAAATGTTATGAGTGTGAAGATAAATATGCCGAGTTAAATATGTTTCGAAGCAACGGCTTACGTCACTACACATTTAGCTCTGGATGGATATTTAAATATGGCATAGTATCGGATATTTTTAAACTTGGCTTAAATATAAGATGTGGTTGTCTTAATGAAAAATATTTTAAAAAATGCAGAAAAAATATCCAAAAAATTTATTTATTATTTCCTAATAATTTCTATGGAAAAATTAAAAAAATTGAACAAAAATAAATTGGAGCTGTCACATCCTTCAGTGTCACACATCCGGAACATATGGAAAATGAGGACTGGGGACCACCCTCCCCTTCTATGGTACCCACATGCCACAATTCTAGCAAACCCAGCAATAAATTCAGGACTTGCTCTTATTTCAGACACACCTATTGTAGCTGTCCTTAAAAAAGTTGATAATACATGGAGATAGGGTTGCCAGAAACTAAGATTCAAATAACTGGAAAATGTAAAAAATTCACCTGGATTTTGTAAAAGTAACTGGACATTTTAAAAAGTTCAAAAAATTAAAATTTTATATAGTTTTTTTACAATAACAAAAAAAAACATAAACAAAACAAGGAAACGCAACAGTTGAAATTCAGTCTTACGTCGTGTTACACATCGTCACCTTTAATCCAAAAGGGCATATGTTAAAAAAAATTCTAAATCGAGTCTTTTTGCGAAATGATCGTTAGCGTCAAAACACGAATTTGACAGAAGAAGATATTCTTTTAATTATCTTAAAATCTATCTGAAAAATCAAAAATGGTCTGGGGCACGATTTTAAATCTTTGTTCAATACATGTAGAGCTTTACCAGTACATTCCACTGATTGGATTTAGAAAATAGGGCTAAGATTAATAAATATTGATTGTTTTTAATTTTTGTAATACTTAATTTGGGAACATTTGGAAGCTGCTCTGGCACGTCTAATCCTAAACTTAAACTCGGACTAACCGTTTACAAAATCCAGAAGTAATTCCATTTTTTCCACCAAATCTCTGACTGTGTGTTTTGCTTACGATTAATTGGTATAAAAGAAATTTTTCAAAATGCCACAATCAAATCGAACACCTTACATATTTGACATTTGGAACAATTTTGACATTTTGTTCGGTTTGTGCTTTGTTGCGATACAGACGCGTATTCTTAATCCCGCATACAATTGAATTATTAATTACATTTGATATTTTAATATAACAAATTAGCGAATGGACGCATTTTTTTTTTTTTTTTTTTTTTTTTTTTTAAATAATTCTTTAACATAAAAGTGAACAATAATCAAAAACGAAAAAATTAATAAAAAAAAAATATATGTATAAATGTATTGTTTAAAATTCTTTTTTGGTGCAATACATTAAATAATAAAAATAAAAAGAAGCACAGTAAAACAGTGAAAAACAAAAACAACTTTTTGCATGAGTAGTCACAATGTAACAACAATAAAACTAGATGAAAGAAATGCATACGTAACAGTTAATGCTAAAGAGTGCAATACTGAAACAAATAAAACAAAACAAAACAATATTAACTACCTAACGGCTAAACCAATTGTTCGTACACGTTCCCTTTCGCCCTCTGTTTTTACAAAGACGGTTGATGCTGAGACATTAAAAAATATTAATCTCTCGCTAGTGCCTGCAAGTGTTGCTTCGGCAAAAACAATTTTAGTAACAAATGTTACCATGAATTCAAACACAGACGCAATGGAAAAATCTCAAGTAAAAAGTTGTCAAAAGCCTCAAGTACAAGTTGGTATGGACAGGTACATAACAGTGCTTAAACGTGGTCGCAGCCCTACCTCTGCAGCAGTTGCTTCGGCCTCAAAAGTACCATCTTTTGATAAAATAAATTCTCAAAATCGTTTTGCAATTCTGGAGGATGAATCCTCTGAAGCACCAAACGTCATAAAATCGTCCAAGCCTCCCCCGATATATCTTAGGGAGCAAAACTCAAATGAGCTTATAAAGAGTTTAATTTCGTTAATTGGAGAAAATTCGTTTTACGTAGCTGCTATCAAGCGTGGTAGTATAAACGAGACTAAAATACAAGTCAATCATGAGAATGATTTTCGCAAAATAATAACCAAATTTGAAGCACTTAAAAAAACTTTTATACATACCAACTGAAGAGCAGTAAAGGTCTTCAGGTAGTGATTAAGGGAATTGACTCATGTGTGGACCCTGAAGAGGTAAAAACATTCCTAGAAGAAAAAGGCTTCAAAATAAAACATGTAGTAAATATTAAAAATAGAGAAAAAAATCCCCAACCACTTTTTCGAGTTTGAAATATATTCTCTATAGAAGAATAACTATAGAAGAGCCACACAAAAGAAATGGTCCCGTTCAATGTTTAAACTGTCAAGAATATGGTCATAGTAAGGCATACTGCTATTTACCCCCTGTTTGTGTAGTATGTGGTGAATTACATGGTACAGTTCTCTGCGATAAGTCTAAAACCGACCCCAACGTAAAAAAATGTAGTAACTGTGGCGGCAATCACAGTGCCAATTATAGAGGATGCCCTGTATATACTATCGTCAAGCAGTCGGCTGGACCGAAAACTAATCCCCCTCAAATGCAGGTACCAAATCAAGTAAACACAAATGCAATTCAAGCCCCCCAGCCTGGTAATAACAGAACTTCTTACGCTAACGTGCTAAAATCAAACCATGTGCCAATGCAAGGTGCCTCGCCAGGTAATGATGAAACTCCAGTCTCTAATTTAAGTCGTTTAGAAAAAACCATGGAAACATTAGTGCAAACAGTAAATAATTTTACAAACACAATGGGTAATATGATGCAGGAGATTCTTAGAATGCAATCGATGTTATTGCAAGCTGTACTTAACAAACCATGAACTGTTCAAAAATTTGTTTTTGGAACGCAAACGGCATCCGCCAACATAAAAATGAATTAGAATACTTTCTTAAAAATAAACAAATTGATGTCATGATGGTTTCTGAAACTCATTTGACCTCAAGAAATACGTTTAAAATTAATGGTTATACACTATATGATACCAAGGACCCTCGAGATAGAGCTTGTGGAGGTTCTGCCATTTTAATAAAAACCAGAGTCAAACACTACCTCATGGGTGATCATTGTGAAGATTATCTTCAAGCAACAAACATTTGCGTTGAAGAATTAAATAGAAACGTAGTAATCTCATCGTTATACTCCCCACCTAGATATTCAATATCTGAAGGCCAATATTATAATTATTTTAAATCATTAGGACCTTGTTTCCTGGCCGCTGGCGATTATAACGCTAAACATACCTTCTGGAGGTCCCGACTTATAACACCAAAGGGTCGTGTTCTATTTAATACTATTTCTAAAATGGATTTGAATGTGATAGCGAGCGGACAACCAACATATTGGCCTACTGATCAGCAAAAAATACCAGATGTCATCGATTTTGGCGTGGTTAAAAACATTCCCTTAGAAGCGATTTATGTTGAAGCTTCCTTAGAATTATCTTCCGACCACACACCAACAATTGTTACTTTAATGAACCCCAATAGAATTGTATCTCCAACTGGTTACTTAGCGACGCCAGCTACACAAATCAATTGGCTAAAATATAAAAAATATCTCAGCACCCATTGCACAGAAAATATTCTGCTTAGTACACCGGAATACGTAGATCGCGCTATTCTTAATTTTGACAGTTTTCTGAAGCTAGCTGTGCAACATTCCAGTAATACCCCAAAAAAAACTAAAAATATTAAAATTTATTCCACAGATGTTGAGCGTCTCCTGACTGAAAAAAGAAGAGCTCGAAGAGAGTGGCAATTGCACAGATCCCCTCAACTAAAGAGTTTATTAAAAGATTGTACAAAAAGGCTAAGAAAGTTACTACAGACTCAAAAAACGGCTTCTCTGCAAAAATATCTTAAGGAACTTGATGCAACTCCGCAATCATACTACTCATTATGGCGTGCAGCTAAGAATCTAAAAAGGCCAGTCGCCTCTAAGCCACCATTAAGAAACTTGAACGGAAGTTGGGCAAGAAATGATAATGAAAAGGGAAATCTGTTTGTTAATCACTTAAAAAACGTATTTACCCCAAATATATCTCACGATACTGCGGTCGTGTTTCCACCTGTTCCTGCTAGAGCGGCTGAAGAGAACACAGCACAATTGAACAAACCCATCGTATAGTAAACGCCATACGAAAAGCCTTTGAAGAAAGAAAATATTGTTCCGCTCTCTTCATCGATGTTTCTCAAGCTTTTGATAAAGTCTGGCATGAACAAACACACACAAGCTGCTAGAAAGCTACTTAGTCGGTCGTCAATTTATTATAAAAGAAGGAAATTTCTTTAGTTCACCTCAGCCAATTGGCGCTGGAGTCCCACAGGGAAGCATTCTGGGGCCTCTATTATACTTAATTTATACTTCGGACATTCCAACGAGCAACTACACACAAACTTCAACATTTGCAGACGATACAGCTTTTCTAAGCGTCCACGAAAACAGTTATGAAGCATCTCGTTACTTACAGGATCATATATTTTAACTAGAAATATTGTTAAAACAATAGAGGATAAAAGTCAATGAGCAAAAATGCGTACATATAACATTCACCTTGCGTCGGGAATCATGCCCCCCTATTAAAATCAATAATCAAATAATACCTCAAAATTCGCATGTAAAATATCTCGGTATACATTTAGATCGCCGTTTGACGTGAAAAAGCCATATAGAGGCAAAATTAACTCAAATGAAACTAAAAGCCATACAAATTCATTGGCTTATTGGAAGAAACTCTGTCCTTAGTCTCGACTGTAAACTCCTACTTTACAACTCTATCTTAAAGCCTATCTGGTGCTACGGTATTCAGTTATGGGGCACTGCCTCGGCTTCTAATATCGAAAAAATTCAAAGGCGCCAAAATAAACTTCTTCGAATAATCACAGCTGCCCCTTGGTATGTTAAAAATTCAAATATTCACAAGGATCTCAATGTTCCATTAGTTAAAACTGTGATTACGAAATATGCAGTAAAATACTTAAAAGGGTTTGAAATTTTTTTTAATTTCTAAAAATTTTTTTACTGATTCAATTAATATTTTTGTTTGATTTTTATTTAACCAACAAAAATGTTGACAACTTTTCAATAATATAATATACGCGCTATTGGTTTCAATTTTTCATAATTTTGTATGAAATATTTAACGCTCTTTAATGTTGTCGTTTTTTGCATTTTTTATTTGATCGTAAGCAACACTTCTTTATGTGAAATATAAGAACAACAACACAAAACACATACAGTTTATTTTTGGACGCTTTAAAAAAGTACAACAAGAAGAAAGATGATAAAATAGCGCGACGAGGTTATTAGTAAAAAAACAAAAAAATAGCAGGTAAAAAAAGGTTTCATTCTTTGGTTGGTTTCAAAGTTGGAAAAAAAAGAATGAAAAACAAAATCCCGTATTCAATTTTTGAAAACTGTTTACTTAAATACATCAAATACAAAAATAAAATGATGACGAAAAACATATCGAGTCGGTCTGCTGCCGTTGTTTGTTACATTACTTCTTCTTTAGCCAAGGAAAGGATACAGCAACAGTGAGTGGTGAAGAAAAACATTGTGTGTATAAACAAGACTTCGTTCAAAAATAATTCCAACAAAACATGTGTCTCAAAGCCAGCCACCGCTCTGCTTCTGCCTTCATCCTTCTCCTTCAGTGATAGCTTGAGTGCGCGTCATTGCTTGTGCAAAAAATTTTTGTTTGATTCAGCAAAATTATTTGTTTGAAATTTATATGAATTTCAGTAAACTTTTTGTTTGATTCTGTAAATTATTTGTTTGAAAAAATCAGTGTTTTTTTTTAGTAAACAATATGCAAATAAATTGTTTGAATATGCGAATTTGTTTGTAGGACCGATTACAGACAAAAAATGTTTTGATACTACAAATTTTTTGTTTGAATTCGAAAAATTATTTTTTCTGTGATAGCGACCACACTCGCTTAAGAAGAAGAGCCACTGCAGCACTTGTCCAATTAGATGAGCGATAAACACCTATAAAAGTGAACAGAACCCGTGATGAAAAAATTTTTGTCTGGCACTGGCAGGACATAAAATAAAGTATTAGGTTAAGATTTGATTAATTATTGTTAGTTCATATTAAATGTATGAAGATTCAATAAATAATATTGAAAAAAAAAAAAAAAAAAATTTTTGTTGATTAGTAATCATGGGTTCATTAAATTTTAATTATAATCATAATTTTTTTTTTCAAATATTGACTCTTTTTCGCATAATGATCGTAAGCAAGATCAATTAATTAGTGAAATTGTATTTGAGTTGGTAACTGAAAAATAACCACTATAACTGGACAATCCAAGCCGTCTGGCAACCCTAAATGGAGACCAATCGGTTTCTTTTCTCGAAAATTATCGTCAACCGAGAAAAACTACAGCACATATGAAAGGGAATTCCTTTTTACAAGTGAAAATACAATGGCACTCAAACAGAAGTAGACGGTTCTATATGCGACGTATCAACTGTATATGCATGTCCCTACGCTCCTGAAAAGCTTCACCAACCAATTTTTGATTCACGTCTGGCCTGGAATGGAAAAGTAAATCATTAATTGGCCCCGAAATTGTTTGTACTGCCAAAGGGTAAAGATTACAAGGCACAACCGACTACTGCCAAATTAAATCAATGTTCCAGGCAATCGTTTAGACCATGTGGATTATGACATCGATGGGCTGCCACTTGCAACAGATATAATGATCGATCAACTCTCCGATGAACTGAAGCGTTTGCGGACATGGCTGCTCTGACTGTCGCAACAGCATTTTGATCAAATTTTGGTCAAACTATCAATCAACTATTGATGGTACTCAATGTGAGTCCGGTTTCTTCTAATCACTTGTTAATTTTACAGGTTGAAATCGTTCACGAAGAACTGCCTACCATCCTTAATCCAACGGCATGGTTCAAAGGTGGCACAAATCGATTAAAGCTGCTCTATTGTGTCATCCTATTGTAGCATGGGTTAATATACTACCGACAGTGCTACTTGGACTTAGAATAGAATTCAAAGAAGATCTATAGGCATCACCATCACCATTGCGTCTTCCGCAATGATTTTTTTGATGAAGCCGATAATCCTGTCGATTCTGCTGAATTTTTACAAAAACTTCGAAAATATTTAAGTCTTCTGCGCCCAACATCAACAGCTCATCACAATAAAGGCAAGATGTTTATCTTAAAAATCTCTATGATTTTAATCACGTCTTTCTACGTACAGATGCTGTTTTATAATCTCTTCAGAAATATCATTCCTCCAATCAGATTCTGACTTTGTTGTTGGAGAGGTGGCAGCACCGAGCCTGCTTGATTTACTAAACCAACAGTCTGGCATCGCATTAGCCAACAGGAGAAAACAGAGATATACCCAGCAAATAATAGGACTAGTCCAAACTTGCGTGTAAAGTGTAGCCCACAAGGGACTAGGACTACTCCAAAAGTAACCCAAACGTATTGGGAAAACATGGTCTATTTAACATTACGATGTCCTATGGCAGGACCATATAACCCAGCTTTGGGTTACAAAGGAGTAGTCTTAAAACTACTCCATTGTATACACAAGAGGATTAGTTTTAACTTCGTTAAAAAATTAAAACATGTCGTTAAAAAACGAAGACATCCCTGCAAATAATAGGACTAGTCCAAACACGCGTTTAAAATGTAGCCCACAAGGGACTAGGACTACTCCAAAAGTAACCCAAGCGTATGGGGAAAGCATGGTCTATTTAACATTACGATGTCCTATGGCAGGACCATATAACCCAGCTTTGGGTTACAAAGGAGTAGTCTTAAAACTACTCCATTGTATACACAAGAGGGTTAGTTTTAACTTCGTTTAAAAACAAAAACATGTCGTTAAAAAACGAAGACATCCCTGCAAATAATAGGACTAGTCCAAACACGCGTTTAAAATGTAGCCCACAAGGGACTAGGACCACTCCAAAAGTAACCCAAACGTATGGGGAAAACATGGTCTATTTAACATTACGATGTCCTAGGGCAGGACCATATAACCCATCTTTGGACTACAACGGAGTTGTTTTAAAACTACTCCATTGTATACACAAGAGGGTTAGTTTTAACTTCGCTTAAAAACGAAAACATGTCGTTAAAAAACGAAGACATGTCGTCTCACTACAAACACTTTTTAACAATGACATGATCCATGCTTGCATTACATCGGACCAGTCCATGGAGTAGTCCATTAAATCAAAATAGATTAGGTGGTCCAATATAATTTGCAGGGATGTCGTCTCACAACAAACACTTTTTAACAATGACATGGTCCATGCTTGCATTACATCGGACCGGTCCATTGAGTAGTCTTTTTAATCAAATTGGATCAGGTGGTCCAATCTTATTTGCAGGGCATTCCTCGCGTACTTGTTGCTGCTGCTGACGACAAGTGCCCTAAGTTTTCGGATTTTTCATATGACATATTTTGTATTAATTTACAAAAGTTCTTAATATACTTTCACATTTTTATCGGCTTTTTGGAGACTTTCATTTATTTGGTTGATATTCATTTACATATTTCAGCAGCTTAAACGTTCATCGAGCCTTGTATCAAAATTGATACATATGGTTTTTTGTTATAACATAATTCTGTACCCATGTTCTGCAACTCTCGCGTCGAGAAACTTTTCGACTGAAATGTGATAAATGAAACAAAAATGTCATAAATTTAAAGAAACAAATCTTTTTCTCACTTACACGATCAAGTTTTGCCTTTTAATTTCATTAAATTTGCAATACACTCTCACTTTTTTACTAACACACTCACACTTTTTAAATTGATCACGAGATTGCTTTCAATTTCACCTTTTTTACTTTAAATTTAACAGCTGATTACATGTTTGTCTCTATAAATTGTTTTCTTGATGACATCTTGAAAGTAAATTGCTTACAAATTGATTGCAGCCTACGTCACAGCCTTCAATTTCTGTAAATTTTGACAAGCATTATATGTAAAAGACTATCAAGAACAACTTGCTCGTGTTTCCATAGGGCTATCTGCGTCTGTAAGTTTTTTTTGGCGAGTACTAGCTGTCACGTAAGGAAATTACTCGCCAATTTACAGAAAAAGTGAGTGTGTAAAATTTTTTTAAACAACTTCCCACTTTGAACTGTCAAATAAACTCACAAATAAAAACGGCGTGAGAAAAAATGTTAACACTAAAAAATAAACTAAAAATGTTAAATGCAATGAATAATAACTCGAAAGAGGTAAGTATTTTGTTCTTGGCAGATGTTTTCTTTGTCTAATTATTTAGCTTTTAACATTTTTGAAAAATTTACAAATATTTTCAAAGTTATTTTGTAACCAACAAACATTAAAGTCGCACTTTACATTATTCCGTGTATAGCCGTCGGTTGTATTTTCGCCGCCGTCGTTAACGATATGTCTGACTGGCGTTCGCAACGTCTGCAATTTCAAATCGGCTTCGAGTGAAGTATTATGACATTTATAATGTAACGACGTAATCTCTTTTGATAGTGTTCGACATGACACATTTTTCTCACTTTTCGAGAATATTTGAATATTGGAATATTTTGTTTCACAACTTCTCGATGGGAAAAGTTCTTACAGAACATGGGAGCTAGTTTAAAAATCTAAAGGATCACTTGTTTTCGCAAATTTTAAAAACGATTCTGTAAAGAAAGTTCATTGAATACTTATATACTTCATACTTTGAGTACCAATTATCTTTACACGAACAACTCTTAAAAACAGGAAAAACAAGAAGTTTTGTAAATAATTGAAATCAAAATCTCGGTCTGTTTCAATTCCACTTAATTTCGAAACGGAAATTTTTGCCGATTATTTTTTTAACATGATACACCTCTGGCAATAGATCAAATTTTCAGATATATTTTCTTTGAAACCCTGGAACAGGATCTTTTGGTTGGCTTACACCAATGATTCTGGATTTTAATTAGGTAACGGATTTTAATATTTCAAAAGTGTGAACACATTACAAAGATTTTTTATAGGCAGAAATGAATTTCAATTCGTTTTCCAATTCAAATGAATTTGTAGAATGAATTGCAATTCGTTTCCAATTCAAATGAATTTCTTAAAGTGAATTGTAATTCATTTTACAGATTGATTTAAATTGAATTGATATTGAATTAATTTTTATTTTTATCAAATAGTGTGAAAATATTACTAAAAGTGTGCTTAACAATAATTTTTTGTTAAAATAATCTCATATTTGTGTGTTGTGGAAAATAAATTTTTTTTAAAATTTTTCAATCGAATTTTAAAGATTTTAGCAAGGCGAATTCATGTAAACGGTGGTGTCGATACTACAACCACTGTTGCCAATTTGACGGTTTTACCGCGATTCTAGCGGTTTTTACGTGTCAATCGGGGTAAAATTTCCGTTTTGGCGGTTAGCGGGAAATCTAGCGATTTTTTAATATCATTAGAAAATACAATTTTTGTTCTAAGCATTTGGAAATTACAATTTTTATCTCAAAATAAGAGATTTAAAATATTTGTTTTCAATTAAAGTAATTAAGTGAAAAGAAAAAATTGTTTTAGTAGAAATAAAATTTGTTTCCGCAATAAAAAATTTTACAACGTTTTAAGCGGATTTTATAAATGTTCTTATTAGGAAGTTAAATTGAAATGTATTAACATAGCCTTATTTCGAGCGAAACATTTGTCCATCAAAAAAAAACGAGATGTGATAAAAAACAAAAACTGCGAACGCACTTGAATTTATTTAAACCAATTTTTTCGGCAGACCAGTGCTCTCAACTTTCATCGGTCAAAATATAATCTATTGTCAAAGGTAAAGTTAAAAGGGTGTTGTCTACAGCAAATCAATGTTTATATTAAAGCACTTAAGCAACCAAAAATTAAAAATATTTTTTATTATTCCTCGGATAAAACTTCCACACGGTTGTCAAACCTAATGCCAAACAACGTACTGTAATTCGAGAATTCAAAAAAAAATACTGTTTGTGATGCTTTAAAAAACAACAAGATAGCGCCATTTTACGCCTTTGCATGGGTTTATATAAGTTTGTTGATTAGTATAAGCCAGCTTTTAACTAGATATGCCAAAATTCTTCTATATTTTTATTTTAGTTAGATAAGAACCTTATTTCTAGTTTTCCTAAAAAAGTGAAATATAATTTGTATAAATCTAAGCGAAGTCTTCGGAGCGAAACAAAAATTATCTATTCGTTTGTTTGGATTGTAAACAGTTTTCAGGCATAAATGTTTGAAATAATGGCCAGCAAAAACTTTTAAAAATTATAAACGTATTTAAGCAGTAGTGGCCATATTATTTATATATATATATGTTTATTCAACCTTTTTGAATTAATGTCCCTCAGAAAGTAAATGTAAGTACATATAGATTAAATATAAACGAGTGTAAAATTTCAAATCGATTTTCTTGCATTTACTTCCTTCTTTCTTTTAGCAATTTTTTTTAAAATCTTGGTCTACGGTCTAAAATGTTTAGCATCATTACCAAAACTATGTATATTAAGTGAACTAAACTCTAAAGTCTGGATAGATTTCAAGCAATACAAATCCCAAAATATTATGTGAATATCCACATTTTGTACGTTCGCGGGACTAAAAGAGTCAGTAAAACAAAATATCTAGATTTGTGTAAACATTTCGCATAATATTTAGATTTTAGCGATATTTTTAAAACATTTTAATCTTAATAAAAAATTTAGCGGTTTCTAGCGGTTTTTGAAGTGCGATTTGACAACACCAAAAACACAACAATGTATTTTGTTGTTGCTTTTGTTGGCCGACATGTCAAAAACACAAGTAACTTTTGACATTCCTCTCCCTGATTAAGAAAAAAGGTAGCACAGCTGTGTTTTCAACGCCAACTGAAAAATGAATTCGCCGTGGATTTTAGCAACTTTGAATCTTAACAAAATCTTTTGATGTCAAAGCTGTGTTCGTTTATTCGAAATTCTTACTACTGTTACTACAATTGGAAAATTTGATTACTTTTTGTATTAAAAAATTCCAATTGCAATAACAAACAGTATATTTTAGTAATTCCCCCTAGATTTGCTCTTGAATTTGATTGATTGCCACTCATTTTTGATTTCATTCATTTGTATTGCAATTCATTTCAATAAATTCAAAATTAATTTAATTCAAATGAATCTGTAAAATGAATTGCAATTCACTTAAACAAATTCATTTGAATTGGAAGCGAATTGCAACTCATTCTACAAATTCATTTGAATTGGTAAACGAATTGAAATAAATTTCTGTCATATTCGTTTGAATTGATTCAAATTTCATTCAATTTTTTTTTGCTGTGTAAAGAATTAATTCAAAATTTAGCTAATTCGTGACGAATTAAAATCAAAAAAAAGACTGATTCATTTACGGCTCTGTTAGTGATACAGAAAATCCATCACTCCTATCGTGAATAAAAAAATTCGTGGAAGGCTTTATTCACGATAGGGGTCATATTTTTGTTGTAAGCGAAAACTTTGACGATGCGAGATATAAAAAAAAGAAGCACAAATTTCCTTAACTGCACTAAAACTATATGGCAGCCCTGCATTCATTTTATTTTTCCTGTATTCTCTTTTGCTTAATTTACTCTCATTTTATCACGTTCTTTTTCTTACTTAAGTTATGTTGTTTTTGTTCGTGCTTTAAAATTAATAAAACATGTGTGTATGTGAAAGCAAAGTAAATCTCTCATAAAGAAATTTCGGAAAAGAAAACACAAAAAATAAACACTCACGCATACACAAATCTATACATACATATGTACGTGCATCGAAGCAAAAAGAAAGAGAACAATCGTTCAAACATTTAATAGAAATCAGTGTGACCAGATCTTAACATTTTTTACATCTAAATCTGACATTAGACAATGCCAAAAATGCTAAAAATTATTTTAAAAAATGCTAAAAATTTTCTAGATTTTTTGCTAAAATTTTAATAATAACTAGCATTTAACCCACTACTTCGTAAGCGTTTACTTTTCCTTCGTGGACTTATTTTTATGCCAAAGCTTATTAAAAAAATACCAGTTGTAGAACCAAAAAGCTAAAGAAAAAAATCAAATTTCTCGTATGTATTTCCTTTTTTGGGTACTATTTTTTCCCCCTATTTAAATTTCAAACATTGCAGTATTGTAGTGCCAGCCCATAATTAGCATATTTTTCTAAAGATCAACGATAAGTATTAAATTTTTCTTGTATCTCTTTTAGTTTCGGAGATATGTATAAGGTTACCGAATTTTCCCGTTTTTATTTTTTTTACCCCCTAAACATTCAAATTTCCAAAAATCCCGTCTTAGTAGATTGGGAAATGACCAATCTCTGGTCCAAATTTCAAGTTTTTAGCTTCAGGCACTTAGGCTGTGCGATGATGAATCAGTCAGTAACGTTACAATTTTATATACATACATATAGAATAAGGCAATTCACAGTGTTCAATTTTTATGTAAAATAAAGCAAATACAAACAATATACCACTTTGTGAATTGCCAAACCCTACGTTTTCACATGTAAGTAGTGTACACGTAGTATCAACGAAAAATCGAGAAAACAGCCGATTGGCTGAAAATAAAAGAAAATTGAATGAATGTTAGTTAAAGAGTGTGAGTGCATTCAGTTTCTCGAACTTGCCCTTGCATGTGCAAACGGGGGGTAAATATGAAATTTTATTCGAATCTAAATAAATATTAGTGGCTCATTATCAACAACAATTTTTAAATTTAAACAATTTGGTAGATGTATGTCAATGGCACAGGCAGTTGAGTTTAAATTAGGAGGCACGCAAGACCTGTGGTACAAGCATAATACGCCTTTCTTTATATGCTTTGCTCTGATTTAAAAGATTCTAGGTAGGTATAGAGATTTTTTAAACTTGTTCATTTCTTATATATGTACATAGTTAGTTGAGGAAAAGTTGGAGTTTTAAAATAATTTTTGTTTTTAGCTGTTTAGAGGATAATGTATTTTCAGATGTATACAAACTTGGTCTTGAATTTTAATTTTGGGATTAAAAATAAATTATTTTAAATGCATCTTAAGGCCGTTACGGACTATCCCACAAAGTATTACGTATTTTTTAAAAATGTTTTCCTGATCTAATTATTCTTTGAACATTTTTAAAAAACAATAACAACTTAACATGACAGGAGTGCATTTTCGTAAATTACTAAAGACTTTGTGGGATAGTGTAAAACGGCCTCAAGTAGGTATACAAATTAAGTTTTTACATAACAATGTGAAATTTCTTTGTACTCTTATACCGTAATAAATAAATGGCAAATAATATTTCTACAATCAACATGATAAGCACATATCTAAAATTTTCTTAATATGCTATTTTATTTCAAACTAACACTACAAGAAATTGCTGATAGAATCGAACACATACAAAACTTTTAAGCAAAAATTGCTGAAAACATTTAATACAAATATTGAAAAGGAAAATGGCAAATCAATATTTTCAATGCTAAATTAGCTGCAAAAATGCCAAAATGGTCACACTGATAGAAATCCTATGAAACTAAACTGCGCTGCCAATGAAAAGATTTTTGAATTGCTACCGACGTCATCGCCGCTGCTATCGTCGTCGCTGAGTTTCCTTTAGATCGGTTTTTTTCTGCACTTTAGTAGAAAATTAAATACAACTGCCAAGTTAGTGTGCGGTTAGTTGCGGCTTAGTGTAGAGTGTATATTAAAGCGTTTTGTGTATTTCGTGTTGTGTTTTATTTTTCTTTTTGCTACATGAAGCAAGCAACATTGTATGTTTTTCTTCTTCTTACTGTTCTTTCTTTATATTGATTGCATGTGTGTTGTGTGAAATGTGAAGTAGTTTAATTATTATTTAAACTTTGTTAATTCTTTTCTTTAATTTCTAATAATTAAATTGCCGTCTACCTACAAACATATGTACATATGTATGTATGTATGTACCTACTTATTTCTTTTGAAATTAATTCAACTAAAACAAAACTAAAACTTGATTTCGTGAAAATAATAAAAAACAATGCAAAGTAAATTTTTAATAAAAAATATATACCTACCTAATATGTAGCTACATACATACATATGTAGGTATGTACCTACATATAAACTACTTGAAATTTTATGGTAATTTATTTTGTAAAACTTCTAAAAATAAAGAAATATGTACAATAATTAAAAAAAGATAATGAATAAAAGAAACTAAAATAAGACCAAAGCAGAGAATGACAATTTGTGTGTGAGGAAGAAGATATAAAAATTGTATGAAATATTAATACGGTATGTCCTCTGCTGTTCCATATAAAATCTAAAAAAGAAAAATAAAGAAAATTTTATTAAAGATAAAAAAATAAAATGAAAAAATCTACGTAATTCTTGTGTAAATTGTAAAGAAATTAATAACTGAATGTGATAAAAACAACAACAAAAATATCATACCTACTAATACAAAATATTTATTGCAACAAACCAATAATAAGAAATAAAATAAGAAAACCAGACATTAGGCCTCACAAAGGCGACTGACTACAAATACAATACAATAACAACAACAAAATCCACAATTTTTTTTTTTAGCAGCCAACAAGCAAAACTAAAGTCAGCCAAGAAATTAAGCAAAGCAACCAGGCAGGCAGTCAGGCACGCAAAACATTAATTTTTTTCTTTTCTTTTAAAGACCTTTTACGTTTATATAGCAAACAAATACATATAGCCAAACGTGCATATTACGAACACATTTATAAACCATACTAAAGCAACAACAGCCAGCCAACTTAAGGAAAAAGCCAAAAGGAAGACATACAAAAACACACTAAAAAATAACAACAACTACTAATAGTTATAGTAGTAGTTGTAAAAAAAGTTGCCAGATTAAAGGATTCATTTCTACACTAGGATAACACCGAGTCTACAGCAGACATGAGTTGCTAATAAAACATAATGTTAAGACTCCATGTTGAATTATTAATATGTATGTATGTTAAAGGTGGAGTATCGTACTCATGTTTATGTTAAGGTTTTCGAATGAAAATCATGTTATACCAATGTATAAAAAAAGCAGCAACAAAATGACTGCTGTTAGTGCTGGTTCATACTCTTGAAGTTTTAGCCGTCAAGTCTCGAGTTTTTAGGAAAGAAGGGAAAAGAGAATGCCATATCTTTTCCTCTTTGTCCTAAAAACTCAAGACTTGACGGCTAAAGGCCCCACCACAATATGCATAGCGTTGCTTAACCTACTGTCAAAAAATTAACAAAAAGTCTCTCAAATATATTTAAAAAAACAAAAACAAAATCAACAAACATTTGATTCCGTACGGAATGTGCGGTCAGTTTAGCACTTTGCTTAAGCAAATGACAGTTTCATTAAATTTAACAAAAATTTACCTTAAGTTCAAGTCAGGGAAATAGTGCGGCTGCTTCTGTTGAGCGGACTGTAGAGAGGGAAATTGTTCTTCGTAGTAGTTACTAACTTTCTTATTTTCTGGACTCTATCCACCTCATACTTCTTTTCTTTACTTTTCTACTTTTTTATTTTTTCTATATGTTGGACCGTACTGGTCTCCGAGTGAAAGTGTGCCCTTGGGCACATAACCCTTCTTAACCTAACCTTAACTACCTTAAGTTCAATATAGTTTGTCTCATATGATTTACAAGTATTTGTACATTTGCATACGCCAATTTAAGCACATTATAGTTGGGTCTTAAAACTTGAAGAGTGTGAACCAGCAATTATAAAAGAGTTCTTAAAACACATGCTTAAACAACATTGTTAAAACATCAGAAAAACTCTAACATGATGAAAAACACTAACATCATATTAGTGTTGATGTTAAACATTTCATTTCATTTCATTGTGCAAATTTGCAATTTGTAAACTTACAGTGCATGTAATGATTGAAGGTGAGCATACCACTTTTATATTTTGTGCTATTTTTCTAAAAATTAATTCTGGCAACACAAAAACTTCTGGCAGCACTGTAAAAAATCTGCATTTGTTTAAAATTATACACAAGCAATAAAAATACATGAATTTTTTCTTTTTAAATTATTTAAATTTAATTCTCTTTTTTATAACGGGTCCGCGATCTAACGTTTTTTTTTCAACTAGTGCTTATTTCGTGAATGGTAACACTAAGCTCATGCCTGATTTATAAGAAAATTAGTTTTATCCTTCCGCTGAACGAATATGGTTGTGTATACGCTTGAACAACGCTGGGAAATATGCGTTTTCGCTTCGCTAAGTAGGTCTGCGATCGACTTACAGAAGATGCCGATTTTGCCAAAAAAATCACATTTTCAATTTTGACATTTCTTTTTTACATCTTTCGTTCTCTTGTATTCTTGTCATGTTATGTATGAAGAATAAGTCAATTGAACGTCAAAAAGTCGCTTTGTTGCTGCAACAAAATCCCTTCATGTAAACGCAAGCAGATTTAAGAAGGGACACCAAAAGAGAACGCAGGCAGTGTCGCAGCGACATGAGCCTACATGTAAACTGGCTCTATGTAAACAAGCAAAATTGACACATACATTGAAAAGCCGTTGCACCCAAAACGAGTCACTGTTTGGTGCGGATTTTGGTCCAGAGGCATAATTGGGCTCTTTTTCTTCGAAAATGAGCAAGGAGTGGCCGTTACAGTCAATGGCGATCGTTATCGGTCCATGTTGAACGAATTTTTTACACAAAAATTGAAGAGGAGGATATTGGCAACATTTTGTTTCAACAGGACGGCGCTACGTGCCACACAGCCGAAGCTACACTTGATGTTTTGCGCCCTGTTTTTGAAGATCGCATTATCAGCCGCAGAGCTGATGTCGTTTGGCCACCTCGGAGCTGCTATTTGACACCGTTGGACTATTATTTGTGGGGTGGGGGCCAGAGACAATTTACGCTTTAAAGGACAAAATTCGTGAAGCCAGTGGTGAAATACAGCTGCACACAATCGATAATGTGCTTAAAAGTTGGACCGATCGTGTAGGCTACTGCATGGCCAGCCAAGGCAGCCATTTGAATGAATTTTTTTTCCATTATCAACCGGAAGGATTGTACTTTCAAATAAAAAAAGAAATTTGAGAAAATATTCAGTATTTTTTTTTATAGCATTTTCAAAAAAAAAGTTATTTGGCGGACCCTGTTTTAAAACCCACCAAAATGTGTTATTTATAAGTTTTCTTAGAAAACAATATGGCGCTTAATATGTCAAATGTTATTGTTTACAAATACGTAATTTTTTGTTATGTTGTGCAAATGTGTGTATTTTTTGCACGCATTTGCATCGTTTGCACACTTTGCCCTATCCATCGTGATTTCCCTTAAAGTTAAACTGTAAGGAGTATAATTCGCTTATAATTGACTGCTTTAAATCCACGCTATTTAAGGACTAATGCGAGTTTGATCATAGTTAGAATGTTATATGTATAAGCCACTTTTTAGCTTATATTTTAATTTGCATATAATATGCACAAAATCATACTTAATAGCATTTCCGGGGTTCCGCAAATGTTAATATAATAAATTTTATTGGTAAAATTGTCTTAACAGGGCTTCGAGTTATTCATAAGCGTTTTTACTGCCAAAGTGCCGAGATCTTCGTCACTTATTTGTTGTAAGTTTTTAATAGGTTAAATCTATAGTATGAATTGGGAATTTAGCACATTTAAACAAAACCTTGTTAAAACTCTTCAAATGTTAACACAATGCCAGTGAATGCAAATCTAACATCGTTATCGTTACTACAATGGGATGTGTTCTGACGAAATAAGGGATCTGGTTCCCGAAACCCGTACGTTTGTTCGTAATACACGTTTTTCCTCAAGAGCCCATCCTTATGTGGTCGATTGGCAGGTGAATCGTACAACGCATTACAGAGAGAATTCGTTTTTTTCCCGCACAGTTCGTATGTGGAATAACCTTCCTGCAGAAGTCTTCCCTCTCACTTACAACATGATCAAGTTCAAATCGAATGTTCACAAACACTACTCCCTCTATTCTCCTTCCCACAACCTATTTTCCTAGTTCCAACACAATGCAATGCATTAGTAGGGGTCATCCCCTGAGTGCTGGTCCTAACAGTAAAAAAAAAAAAAAAAATCTAACAGCTGCGCAAAATGAGGCCGATCATTGCAGTTTGTTATGTTTTTACTGGATTCTGGACATAGTGTCTTAGTTATTGGTAAGGCCCAAGATGGTGTTACTGAGTTACTTTTCTTTCTTATGTAGAGAGAGAGAGAGAAATGTCAAAAGTTGCTTGTTTTTTTGACGTATCGATAAATGAAATCAACAGTAAAAATACAATGTTGCTTTATTATTGTTGTAGAATTCAGGCATTACATGAGTTCGCCTTGGTAAGTTCTCTTTATAGGTCACGTGTAGCTGGAGGGAGGAGATCTTAAAAAAATCCTCATTATAATCCTTAAATAAGGATTAAGGTGTGTTGTCACTATTAATAAGAAATTTTAATAAACTTCTATCTATCTTGTACTGAATATGCGGTGTAAGATAGATAGCTACAGCTTCTATGCATGGTCCAGACAACCTTGAACTGAAATTGCTACCTGATGGTTGGGTCCGCAAACATTGTGTCCACTTAACGTTTAGAGAACCCTGAGGTTTGGTCGTTAATCTGGTCTGGCGACTGAACACGGAAGTTCTTCATGACTAAAGATCAATATTAGAAAAAAATCACAAGACATCGATCCAATTTTTTTATATCTGTTAAAAGTTTGAATAAAAAATTCGATTGGAATTATTTTCCAGACGACTGTCAGTTGTTATTGATAATGGCTGTTTGTATTTTTATTATAACAATATTTTAACTTTGCACTTTGAACTCGTATGAAGATTTTTATCGGTCACTGTATATTTCAGAAGCTCAACTAAATTCAAATGAATCTCTAATTATACGGGCATTATTGTCTACATTTATGGTCATATTTGTTGGTATCCTTACATACTGGCAACGCTAAATAATTTCAAGCAATACGAAGAAAATAAAGGAATAATAAATAACTTTATTTTTCTTCCTTCATCTTTACTTCTCCTCTAAGAAATTTTGTTAAGAAAACATTTTTTTTTAATTCATATAATAAAGTAATAAAAAATACCCTCGAAAACGAAACTAGAAGTTTGTTTCTCGTAGTGAAAATTTTTCATATTTTTTTTTTATTTTTATTTTTATTTCAATTTATTTTTTATTTTTTGAAATTGTAGTGGTGGCAAATAAAACCAGATCAATTAACAAAAAAATAGTAAAAAAAGACGCAGTTGAAAAAAAGGGAGCAGCCGCCAGCATTTTTCGGTTAAAATTTTATTTCTAGAGAAAATTCAGTTTTTCTCGTTGCTGTTTTGTATTTTTTTATTTTTTTTATTTTATAATTTTGTTTTTTCATATTAATAAATCAAGATAAAATAGTGGAAATTTAAAATTTAACACAAACGTTAAATAAAAGAGAAATGTTGATAAAATATCTTAGTATTGGGAACATGAACATATGTACATATACATAACTACATTTATGTATATGTACATATTTATATATGAATATATACATATGTATGTATACACTTACATATATTTTATATTATTAAATATATATGGACACATTCGGATACTCTATACAATAATGAGGATTTATATATAAATTTTTTTTTATTTTATTAATGTAATTTATGATTTAAAGCATTGGCAACGTCAGATAAAAGGAATTTTTAAATAATGGTTTTATTTTACTTTTGTTTTTTTTCATTAATAATTAAAAAATAAGAGGAAATAATTAAGTATTTCAAACCACACCCAATATAGGTACCTATTTGAAAGATGGATTTTTAGTGAATTTAATTTTCGCTTTAATATATTTACATATATAAATATGTATGTATGTATATGCATGTATGTATGAACCTACTAAATATCGAAAATTTATTTTTTTAAAAGAATTTAACTTTTTTGAAGTGTTGCCAATTATTCAGAAATTTAATTGAGGTTAACTTTAATTTACGATTAATAGATAGGTACATACATATGTATGGACATACATACATATGTATGTATGTAGGCTGTATCTTTGGGAAATTAAAACGAGCGGTACAAATGAAATAATAATATAATAAAGAACTTTGAAAGCAGAAGCATAAAGCAGACATGTTGCTATACATTTGAATTTTATTAGATTTTCAGAAAATTATGCATATTTAAATCATTAGAACTTACTAGGAGTTGATGTTTAAATTTAATGAGATAAGCTGTCCATGTGGTGAAAACGATTTTTCCTTAACCCTGAAAGGCTATTTTTCATTTTAGTACATTTAGGTTATTGTTCGTCGAATTGACGAACCTTTAAAAAAAAAATTCAAACGGAACGATTTTTAAAGTAAAAAATAAATAAAAATCCGTTTTAGTTAAAAATTTAAAAAAAAATAAAAAAAATCTTTCTCGCTAAAATTCGATACCTACGAATTTGAAGTCCTTTTTTTTGTTTTTCGAATTAATTAACTTTTTAAAACAACAAAAACTAAAAAGGTAAATAATAAATTTCTTTTTTCTTTTTCAGCCTTCAATAATAATCAGTCAAATAATACAAATGAAAAAATATATTTAGTTATTAGCCTTATTTTACGCATGAGACACAACAGATGATTTTCTGGCATACAAGTATAACATATAGGTACTTCTCGTCATTTTGAGTTTGCTATAGGGACAGAGATGACAAATTCTACGCTCTTTTGATCCTTTTGACAAGATTTTCGACGGATTCTTTTCGACTAGGAATTTTATTTTGAATTTTTTCCTTAACTAAGATTTGCATGGTAGGTTGGTAGAATCTGCCTTTTAAATAGAGAGCCACGAGAGATTAATGAAGATTTTTCAGATACTGTCGTCGGTTTTTGTGGTTTCGATCTTTATGGAATATAATGTGAGTGTACATGACGTAGCTGTTGGCAAAGGAATATTTAAAATTCCAAAAAAATAGACATAAAATCTTACACTGAGGTTACTCTTTGTCGTTGCGACGTGTACACACCTCTGAATTTTAACTTAAAAAAAATGAGGATACACCGTACGTCCACTCACTATGTACAAGCTCACGGCATCAGCTAACGTTGTTGAGAAAAAGAGCGTAATTTTAATACATATAAAAAAGTTAAATGATAAATTTAATTTAATTAAATTTTTTTAATTTATTTTTTTTTAAATATAATTTGTATTAAAATACAGTTTTAGTTTTTAAGTGGTACTTTATTTATATTATTTAATTAAGATCAAAGTATGGTATCACTACTAAAAATAAAAACTACTTACAACGTTCTCTTAGAGAAATATCTGATTGCTTTTTGCTTCGTCTGTTGTTTTTGTACTGTTGTGATATTTAGGCCACCTTGTTAAGTAAATAAATCATGGAAACTTAAATAGACTATAAATAACTGGTGGGCTATTTAAATATAATTTAAAAAAAAACTGGAAAACTTAATTAGTATTTCAATTTATCTTAAAGATAAATAATATTAAAATACGAAGTCAAAAACTGGCCCTTAGTCTAACAAATAAGGGTAATCACATTTTTACTGCAAACAAAGTCATTTTTATTTCTTCGGGTTAAATATATTCTCATTGCTATTAAGTTATGCACACAAATATTGAGTATTTTCGGTGGTGCAGCGTTTACCTGTCATACTTTTAAGGTCTTTAAATTCTTGGCAATTGTCTTTCCAAGCCAGAAACGCAAATAATTTTTTGTACCAACGCCTAAAATTTTTTAAGGAAGGAAAAATATCAAATTTTAGATTTGTGGTAACCGATGATTTAAGAACCAATTGAAACAAAGATAGCAATCTCCATGGAAGATTACTACTTTCGTTATGCTCTCATAGTAAAATGCATATGCTTGTGAATTTTTTGATAACTGCACAGCTTTTACATTAACATACATATTTTTGTAAAGAAAAATAAAACTAAATTAAAAAAGATAGAAAATATCTATTAATAAATTCAAACAATTTATTGTTTTCGCGTTGCTATACTTGCCCGTTTACAACCGTGGAAATTTATTTCTAAAACAGAGCAATTTGTCAAGTTTATGGTGCGAACAATCATACATCTTAGCAGGTAATACGCAATAGGTACTTTGGATCGATTTATGACATTAACTTTTTTGGATAATATTCATCCAAATGAGCCCGTACCGTGCGTACAGAAGAAGTCATCGCTGTTGTAGACTTGAGTGTGACAGAGGACTCGAATTTATCGATACGACTCCGTTCTCAGTAACGTGTACAAATTTCTTGGCCGATATCCCTATAAGATCCCACTGTTGCAAGCATTTAAGGTACGGATCATTAATTGCGTCGTGTGTTCGGTTAATGAGTATCAAATGGAAGTTAAACCAGATTTTGATCGTCAAATCATATTTAGCGATGTGGCTCATTTCTGGCTCAAGGGAGCAAAATACTCATGAGACTCCATTACATACCGAAAAACACTGCTTGTCGCGTTTTAATGCAGAAGGCGTCATCGGCCCATTTGTCTTTAAATCCGAAATCATTTCAAGCAGAAACTGCGCGTGAAACCATCACTTTGTTGAGACAAACGTTTGAATACCGAATTATTTCAAGAAACGGACCTATGAATTTTCCACCTCGTTCTTGTATTTGACACCTTTGGACTACTTTTTTTGGCGTACATCAAATCTCTGGTCTATGCCGATAAACCAGGATGGATTGACAATTAAGAAGCCAACATTCGACGCACTGACCGGGTAGGCTATATGCCAGAAATTATTTTAAAATAATAAATGCTATGACATTTGTGAGCTAATAAAGGCAAAATTTTTGTCATATTATTGAATTTAAAAAAAAGTTCTGTCTCAAAAAAAAAAAATCCCAAACATTTTTATGCCCGTAATTTCTACAAAAAGATATCTAGTCGTGTTCGTACCTAACAGTTATCATTACCAATCCGGAAACACTACTTTGGAAACTTTAACGTTTATTTTGCCTACGTGAATTAACTATCGGAAATCGATAGTGTAAAATACATTACACTTTATTCCGTAGAAATATTTAAACAGCTAGATTTGTATTTGTAGAAATTACAGGCATTAATAACGTACATAAATAAGTACCTTCACGGGAAGAGTTATTCATATGTAATGGAAGTTTCTTAAAAATTCCTTTTTCTAATTATTTTTACAGTAACAACTCTTAAAACTTCAAAAATCTACGGTCATTTGGCAAATAATTGAACTAAAAAACTCGTTCGATTTCAATTTCACTTCATTTCCATTTGTAGAACATGCCCGAACGCTTAATCATTTACATAGACAATCCTGGTAATTAGAGGAATATTTTCTAACAAAAATTTCCCATGTAGGTAGTTTTATTATTAATTGTGACGGTTGCTTCTTTTTTTAAATTAATTTAACCTCCATAACCTTAAACAAATTTAAATTTAAGTATTTTTTATTATTATTTTGTCATTGATTTAAATTAAATAAATTAAATTAAAATAAAGTTTCTTTTCATTTTTGCAGATTTATTAAATTAATGGACATAAAGACGCTACAACCCGTACAAATAATAAAAACATACTCATATTATAAATGAATATAAAAAGAAAGTAAAATAAAAATTATGGTGAAATTTAAAATAAAAATACAACACATTTAAAGAAGAAAAATAATAATAAAAAAGAAACAGCTACAACAAAGTGCAATTTTACATAAACACTGAGAGAAATTTCTTTATTTTAATTGAAATTTTTTGTAAATAAATAAGTAAATTAATAATTATAAAAAAAAGTTAAAAGTATTAAAAGAAAAAATTCAAACAACAAAAATACTCAAGTATTTCTGAAAAGAAACAAAATATATGTGCCATAATAACAAAAAAAAAAAAATAATAAAGTAAAATAATTAAAAATTTATACATTTAAAAATTCCTAATTTTAAATTAAAAACTATTTATTATTCATATGTATACCTATGTACATACATTAATTGCATCCTATTAAATAAAATTAAATTTAAAAAATAAAAGCTTTAACAATAACTAATAATAATAACAACTTTTAAAAAAATATACCTACGCAGAATAAAACTAAACAAAACACCTTCCTTCTCACTTCTCACTCTGCGTTTTTTTGTTTCACTTCCAACGTGTTGAAAACAATAACAAATATTTAAAAAAAAACAACAAGGATATAATAAAAAAACTATAAGAGAAGAAAAAACAACAAAAACACACAAGTGAAAAACATACAAATTTGACAAAGTGTAAACATTGTATTCATAACAGTATTATTAACACGTAACCTACGTCACATCGTCATCATCATCAACAACAATCGTACAAACATACCAACAACAACAGCAGACATATTTAGTGTTTGTAAACGAACACACAACAGAGAAGAGCAAAAAAACGAGAGTATTTTACCACCAACAATCATCATCACTATTATGATCATCATCAGCAAGGGCTACTTTAAAAAAGAACAACTACATTAGCAACAACAACAGCAATAAACACCAGAAATAACTTTACAACCTCAAATAGCAACACATTACGACGTTACAGCCGAAGACCCCCTACTCTAAATCTTCTGCACAACAATACAACAGCAACAGAAGCAACCACATTTATACTCAATCCCCTACTTGACTTTACATTTTTATTTTTTTTGTCTGTTTTTCTCTTTTTTTTGGTTGTGTAATTTTTTTATACTTTTCTGGCTGTGTGTTTATTTTTGTATGCAACACAACAAATTGCCCCCTCATTGTTGTTATTACTGTTACTCCATTATTCTCATGCAGCCTTCTTCTTCAACAGCTGCTTGTTCTTCTCGATTACAAGTTGTAAAAACAACAAACGAATGCCACTACTGCGTTTGTAACTGAGTGTGTGCGTTTGTTTGTATGACTGTTAGGAAAAAACAAGCCATCAACACTTTGTATGTGTGTTTGTGTTCATGAGGAGGAATCTGATTCCATTGCCTGTCAGTTTGGCTGCTATAGATAAAAAAACAATATCAAAACCAACAACATGTCAGGAATCAACAAAATTTAAACCAATAAAAACACACAGACCGAAAGACAGACATAACCAAGCAAATCCAAACTTAAGAGAGGAAAGAACAGAATAAGGCAAAACAAATAAAAACATTACAACAACAAGGATACCCATTTCAAAGCAAATAAGAACACAAGCAAATAAAAAACAAAACAGAAGGAAAAAATCAAAACAAACTACACGCGGTTTGATTATTTTGGTCTGAACAAAACACCACCTGTAACCATCACAAGACAACAACAACAGAACAACTGTTAAATAGGAAAACAAAAGTGATCAACATGTCCTGCATATCCTCGAATTTTAGTTCATTTTTTTTAAATTCTCTTAATGACCCATCGGAATTTTCGAAATATTTGAGCAATGGCGAACTAAGATTCTCCTCGGCCTTCGAGGACTTTCCGGTCTATGGTCAAAGTAATGTACAGCAACAACAGCATCACATTAATGGTGGTGTACTGGTTAATGCTAACGGTGAAATAATTAGCAGTAGTGGTGAAGAAGGAAATTCAAATATTGAAAATACTCAGCCTATTGCAACATCCGTGCAACATTATGGCAGCTATCAAGCACATCAACAACAACAAATGACACCACAGCATCATGGACATCTTCAGCATCAACAACAGCAAACAAGATGGGCCTTGCCCCACCAACAAGCCAGTCATCAACAGAATCTTCCACAAAATTCGGCTGGCTCAGCATCCTCGGCTACTGTTTCTGGTGTAGCGACGTCAGGCAACCAACACTTTGATGGCTCCTTTGAGTTCATGAAGTATTTACGTCATTCAAATGACAACTTCAATGATAGTTCGCATGATGGCAATGGCCAACACAGTCAAACACAAACTTCCCAAGCAACGGCAGTGGGTACAAAACCAGAAGCTTCCTTAAATAATGGTCTAATGGATTTAGATAACGCACACAAACGTGCCACAGCACGTAAAACTCCGCTTTTGTCTTCCGCCAACAGCAATCATCATAATCCTACGGCCAGTAATAGTTCCCACCCCACACCCATGGATGTTTATGATCATGATTCGAAACCCAATATCTATGATTTACACCATATGAATTCTATGCATAGCTCCAACTCAAATGAATCTTCCATGGAACTCTCCTCCATAAATTATCCCAATTCTCACCTAAACGCCTCCAATTCTAATACGTCATCCGAGGGTGGTAATACTCAGAATCACAGTGATTTTTCCATGTTAAGTGGTGTGGAGAATTCACAGAATTTATCAACAGCCAATACTGGCTCAACGGCTGCAGCTGCGGCGGCTGCTTCACCAGCCGCTCCGAAGCCCTTATCTTCATTTACCATCAAAGAGAATTTCGAGGCTCATCCATCGCACAAGGTTGAAGAGGGCATTTTCCAGCATATGAACAAACTGCCGTCCAAAAAGAAAGATAATCTCAAACAATTGGGTGTACGTTTTACCGGTCAAATGACACTCAACGATAAATCGATAATTGTGGAAAACTTTATTAAATTCTGCCAAGTAAGTACACTTAATATTTTCTCTACTTTTAATATACATATGTACATATGTATGTATGTACATACATTCGTATTTATGTGTGTGTTGTATTTATGGATTATAGAGAGGAGTATAGCAAGAGGTTAACTCTAACTTCCATGATATGGGTACTATTTTAAAATGTATCCTTTATGTACATTAATAATTAAGTGCGTTTCATATTTATAACGCCATTAATATTTTTTTATATAACTCTAATTATTTATGAAATCATTTTGACTTCTTTTAATGAAGCATTCTTAGCGCCATCATTAAAACTTGGCGTTAGCTAAAGTAGGGATTAGGCTGAAAGATAGTAATGTGTTGTCTGTCAAAAGCATCTGTTATCTGCCCGATAACAGCAAACGCCAAGCTAGAATGACAGCCATGTTTTCGATTATTTCTTAAACTTTGCACTTTGGAATGTTGTAGTTCTCGTCATAGTTATTACGTCACTTCACTTAAAATCTATATATGACGATCAACCCACTTAATTTGTTCTTTGACATTTTTAAATAAAACTCTTCAATTACTAATAAAATATGTTGTCAAAAATTACCAAAAACGAATAAGAATCAAATTATTGAAAAAGTATATCTTAAAACTAGGCTAAGGTTCGCGTTCTGAAAATAATGCAATCCCCACACTATACCCCTGCCGTTACCGAGGGATCTTCCAAGGATCGTTTCCAGAACTATATAGAAGTGGTGACAATACATATCCCTGTCAGACACCTATCCCGACTCTCACCGTTTGCCATGCTTTATCCTTCAAGAGGCGTTCCGGTATGGGCTCTTTATGAGGCGTATGTGCTTGAGAGGGATTCTTCTACATGCCAAAGCAATCCAAATCATTCCCTGATTCAGTTTACCGAAAGCTTTCTCGAAGTCCACAATAACACGTAGGCTATTTATGTGGTCGGTAGCAGTTTGCTTCTGTCTTAAGGTTGGTGTTTCCTGTCGGAGATCCTTTTGGCAATTATCTGGGCTATTCTTTATTAATTTCGCATATCATAGTAATGCCCCGCCAATTATAAGGGTCTGTGAGATCGTCCTTTTCCGGTATTAATTATTCAATATCACGCCCTCGCACAGCTCATTAATTCAGCACTTGTATGTGGGTCGAATTTCAAGAGCTCAGAAGATATTTCGGCAACACTTGTAGATATGTTTCCTTTAAGACTGCTTATTGAGCTCGCCATCTCCTCCATTGCGGACATACAGATCACAGTTATTCTCCGAGAGAACGCGACTGTTCAAATCTGTTTTCCTCTGTTGCCGCAAGGTCGGCGTTCACACTCTACTGCGATAACTTTTCTCATGGCCTGGAATTCGGGTATAAGGATTCATAAACATAGAATTCACCTTTTTGCATTCTATTAATTCCAACAGCATTTCTTAAGGCTTTAAAATATACATCAGCAATTTCTTTCTCTCAACTTCTGTACGTTTACAGATCACATGATATCTCTACTGCCGGTTTTTCGCTTAGCTAGTATCAAGCTTCTGCATCTCTGCGACTAGAAGGTAGTGGTCGTTTGCCTTGTCTTTACCACTACGATTACGCACATCCAACATATATCCACGCCATTTAACTCCCATCGCGTGGTGAGGGAATAGCGACCCACCTTCTACCATATTGTTTCACGCACACATGCCCAACATATGTTCGCCGTTATCGGTCTTGCTTGGTTTCTTATTCAAATCATGTCACGTAAGTTTCTTTCATTAATTGCATTATCACGGGTGTTATAGAATTGATTGTTGTTTTTAGGATCAGAAGCGTTAGTTGGGACATAAAATTAGATGCAAGTAACATCAAATGCGAATGTGGCGTATATAACCCTTTTACAAAATTGTTACCAAGCCTTTTAATAATAAATCTAACACAACTTCACCTGGGAAGAGTATTTGATTTACCTGATTTCCCTAGGAACGGTAGGCCGTAAATATTTAGCCTAATTATGAATAAAAATTTCCTGGGAGTTTTCTCCTTGCTGCCATTTTTTCCTATGTAAAATCAATTGTAAAAATGGGAAAAGGGAAAAAACTCCCGGGGAATTTGAATTCATAATTGGGCTGATTGAATTTTTTGCAGAGCTGTGCTAGGAGAGATGTTTACAAAAGCGTGGGGCTTGTTCGTAAATGCATCACTGCGATGCATTATCAAATGTTTATATACATAACTATATATCGGTGAAGTAGATGTGGACCAAAAAATTTTCAAATACTCCACAAAAATAGTAGTCACACAATAAAAAAAAATATAATTATGTTTTTACCGGCATTAAAAAAAAGTTTGCATGAAAGCAGTCTAATATTTATTGAAAATCGGTAAAGCTGTAAAGAATCACAAAACTTATAGGAACAAATCGCTTCTATCGCGCACATTCTATTCGCGAAAATTGCAAACACCCTAAAATTAATTTGATATTTGCTAAAAAAAAAAACAAAATGTCGGAAAAAACAAAAAAAAAAAAAAACAAAAAAAATAGCGAAAATTCGCGAAAATTTTTAATATTTCAAACAAGCCATACAAATGCTAAAAAGTCCCTTAAGCTATAAGGAATGGCAAAAATTATGTGAAAATTGCTTAATTAACGGAAATTCGCAAAAATTTTTTAACAGCGGCATAGTAGAAAAGTCTTATAAAGGGTCCGCCAAATAACTTTTTTTTTTGAAAATTTTTTTTTTTTTTTTTTTCAACTTTTAATTTATTTATTGGATCTTTCTTTGTAGAAAATAACAATAAGTAATAACATCTTAAAAACTATTTTTAATTTGTGATTCTATTGCCAATGCAATAGAAGACCATATTGAGAACATTTAAACATATTTTAGCTTTGTGCTATGGCCAAGGTGTCTACCCTCTTTAGCCGTGAGTGGCCTCTAAACGAGAGTAGGTTCTGTGCTAGGGGATTAGGGTGAGATGCTAGTTTGGATATATATTAAGAACAATATTTTTCTATTTCATCGCGAACTGACGGGATATTGAGGTCTTTATGTATATTGTCGTTACGAATGAACCAGGGGTCGCCTGTTATGTATCTTAATATTTTTGACTGTCTTCTTTGTAACTTTGCAATATTGGAAGTGGGTGCTGTTCCCCAAAGTTGGATTCCATAGGTCCATATTGGTTTGAGAATGGTTTTGTAAAGTAGAGATTTGCATTCTAAACTAAGCGAAGATGAGGAGTTTAGAAGCCATCCGAGTTGGACAGTTTTGAGTTTTAATTGCGTTGTTTTAGAGTCAATACGTTTGGACCATGTGAGACGGCGATCAAGGTGAATTCCTAGGTATTTAATGTGGAGTTTTTCAGGTATTCTGGTGTTATTTATTGTAACTGTGGGGCAGTTTTCTCTTCGCAGTGTAAAAGTCACATGTGCACACTTAGCTGGATTAACTTTTATCTTCCATTTGTTAAGCCATGATTCCAGCTCATGTATATGAGACTGTAGGTTGGAGGAGGCAATTTTGGGATCTTTGTGAGTGCTCATAAATGCTGTATCGTCTGCAAAAGTTGAGGTATGAATTTGAGAATTTGTTGGCATATCTGCTGTATAAAGAATATACAACATGGGACCAAGTATACTGCCTTGAGGAACCCCAGCTGAGATATTCCGAGAGCTTGAAGTGTAGCTTTTATATTTGACTACAAATGATCTGTCTGTCAGGTAAGTTTGGAGTAATCTATGGGTATTTTGCGGTAAGGATTGAACTATTTTATATATAAGCCCTTTGTGCCAGACTTTATCAAAGGCCTGTGAGATGTCAATAAATAATGAAGAGCAGTAAAGTTTTTCTTCAAATGCCTTTTTAATTTGAGTCACGATACGATGTACTTGTTCAATGGTGTTATGGTCCTTACGAAATCCGAACTGATGTGCGGGAATTAATTGTTGGTCATTGAGGTATGGTGTCAGTGCCTGCAGGAATACTTTTTCAAACAACTTTGATAGGATGGAAAGTAAGCTGATTGGTCTATATGAGGTGACCATACTAGGATCCTTTCCCGGTTTAGGAATCATTATAATTTCTGACGATTTCCAGGACGGAGGAAAAAAACCTATGCGTAGGATACCATTAAAGATGAAAAGGATAAGTCTTAGCGCACTGTATGGCAATTCGCAGATCATTTTGGATGTTATTGAGTCTATACCAGGAGATTTTTTGGTGTTGAGATTTTTAACAATTGTTGTTATTTTAGAGAATCTAATAAAAAAAACTACTGAATATTTTCTCAAATTTCTTGTTTTATTTGAAAGTAAAATAATTTCATTCAAATGGCTGCCTCGGCTGGCCATGCAGTAGCCTACACGATCGGTCCAATTTTTAAGCACATTATCGATTGTGTGCAGCTGTATTTCACCACTGTCTTCACGAATATTGTCCTTTAAAGCGTCAATTGTCTCTGGCTTGTCGGCGTAACACTTATCTTTGACGGCACCCCACAAATAATAGTCCAATGGTGTCAAATCCCAGCTCCGAGGTGGAAAAACGACATCAGCTCTGCGGCTGATAACGCGATCTTCAAAAACAGGGCGCAAAACATCGAGTGTAGCTTCGGCTGTGTGGCACGTAGCGCCGTCCTGTTGCAAATATCCTTCTCTTCAATTTTTGTGAACAAAAATTCGTTCAACATGGCCGATCGACATTGACTGTAGCAAAATCTTATTTTTTGTAACAAAATTATCATTTTTTTAGGTGTTGGTTCCACATTTTGATTCATAGAACTGGTCCTACTGCACCGATTTTTCAATCCCAAACTGTTTAGGATAACTACAAGCAATTTGGCACCAAGTTTGTTCATTTCTTTTGAGTTGTTCGAAAGTGACCGTGTTTTCAACAGACGAACAGAAGGACAGACAGACGGACATGGCTAAATCGACTTAGAATCACTCAAGGACCCAGAATATATATACTTTATGGGGTCTGAGATGAAAAATAAAAAAGTTTCACACGGAATGACAAACTTAATATACCCTCTTCACAACTAATTGTGGTGGGGGGAATAAAAATTATTATGATTGATTTTCGTACTCCTATTACAACTTACAGAATGATAAAACACCAATATCATGCCCGATATGGGTTTTACTTTAGAAATCTTATGTACATATTTAACGAAAAATATAAACTTAATGTGAAACAAGAGTTCAAATTTTCTTTTCAACCCTTCGTGGTACAAATGAGTCGGACCAGACCTTTTTTCAATGTGTATAGAAAATCAAAACATCTTTAATCTTTTTTTACTTGATTTAAGAATTTTATACTTATTTCAAGAAATTCCGGGATTGATTGTTTTGAGTACGTTTTAGTATTATTCGTACTTGAATTTTTGGGTACGATCATAAAGAACTTGATTTATCGTTGTGTGTTTTCCTTGTTATTATGTTGAATTTTAATTGATTATTTGAAGCGATAGAGCATTTAAAAGAGCTTGTAATACCTGTTTTTGCACATGTTAATGAATTAGCAAATAAACATTCAATGAACAGAACAGTTCTTCAGTAACAAAGAAAAGTACAACTGACAATTTAAATCTACTTTAGAGACTTTTGTTTTCAATTAGCACATTAAACAAAAGGTTAAAATTGGCACTCAGAAAAGGGTTAATCTAAATAAACCAGGGCTGTGAAGTTAGAGTTGAAGAGTCGGAGTTGAGGTTTTTGTACCGGAGTCGTAGTCGGAGTTGGAAAACCCATAAAAACTTGCGACTCTGACTCCAACATATAACAAATTCATAAAAATTTTCTTATTTTTTCCAAAATAAAAATTCTTCAAATTTGGCGATGTAATATTTAAAATATGCATTTGAATTTTTAGATATTTAAGTAAGCTAATAGGGCCTACATTTTTCCATTGTAAATTAAAAACATATTTTATTACATTTTTCCCCAACTTTTTGTCAATTTTTTGTTGACTTCTTCAGGAGAACATTTTTAAAGTGTGTATATATTGCATTAAATAAAATATAAGTAAACGAAATAATTTTTAATTATTAAATTTGTAATTGACATTATTTTAATTTTAATTTGTGTAATTTAAACTTGGTCTTAATAAATTATCCTATTGCCACACTGTAACTTGCGCTTATTTTTGCAAGATATGAGCCTGAGAAAATTATCACTTTTTTACAAAAATGACACCGAGAACACAATTCTTTAAGGGCCCATAAACAAAATGCATGACTTTGGGCAAAACTGGCAAACACGGGGTTTTTTTGTCCTTTATGTTGCACTGTGTGAAAAAATAACAATTTCTTTATACATATGAATATTATATACATTAAATAATAACAGTTATTTTTCTTTTTACTGGTTTAAGTAAAAAAAAGTACTTAATGTTTGTTTAAATTACACTATGCAACAAAAATAAACTTTTATCGTGATTTTTGATGTTTTTCCCCTTTTTTTTGTGTACAAAAACTTTGTCATTTGTAATATAAAATATTCAAAATTTCGCGCACATATGCATTATGATATAGGGAATAAAAATCCATAAAAAACTAAATTTTGAAATTTTTGCAGATAGATTATTAGTTCTTTAAAATGACGATATGTACCGTATAAATATATATGTACATACTATATGCATATTAAAAGAATATACATATGTATAAAATATGTACATTTTTATGTACATATATGTTTAAAAATATAGCAGACGCAGAATAAAACAAAATATTGCATTTAAAATAATAATCAAAAAAATTTGGTTCTACACTCACAATATTATTACAGTAACGGACTGTAGTTTATTTAAGAAATATTCCGTTCAGTCATTTTTAAATAAATAAACATTTAAACTTCCAAGCAAATTTATTTTTAACTGATTCTAACAGTTATTCAAAAAACTAATTGCATATTAATACGGATTTTCAGTTGCAGTTAATATTGTCTGTTGATTGAGTTAAATTCTTCTTTATGTTAAAGTAAATAAAAATGTAATTTAAAGCAACGAAAAGTTCATTTAATTTTTACTGTCAAAAATTCAACCGCGAATTCCGTAAAAACAAATCAATATTCAGTTATCTTTTATAAATTAATTGTCAAAAAATTAACTACATATTCCGTAAAAACAAATAAATATGCAGTTATTTTATAAAATTTTACTGTCAAAAATTCAACACCATATTCAGTAAAAACAATTAAATATTCATTTATTTTATATAATTTTACTACCAAAAATTAATTTTTACTTATCTATAAAAAATGAATTGCTTGTTTTGTGTAAGCAATACCCATTTTCTATTTGTTAAAATAATTTAGTTAAATACCTACATCAAATTTTAAAAGTAAAATAATTACGAAGCCATATCGGTCATGGTGCTGGTGTCTTATAATTGAGAGTTCTTCTGTAAACAACGTGGTCAGTACAACAAAAGTAAAACAAACGTGTGTAACTGTGTAAGTAAATAAAAATATTCTCCCTCTTTCGCTTATAAGAAAAACAAGCGGACAGGTGTCTGTCTGGTATTTTTAGAAATTCGGCTCTTTTGTGGAGTAAACGAAAATTTAATGAAATAACTGAATATTTAATTGTTTTTACTGAATATGGGGTCAATTTGACAGTTAAAAATTTACAGTAAAATTTTAATAAATAACTGAATATTTAATCGTTTTTAGTGAATATGGTGTTGAATTTTTGACAGTTAAATTTTACAATATAACTGAATATTTATTTGATTTTACGGAATATGGTGTTGAATTTTTGACAGTAAAAATTAAATGAACTTGTTGTTAAAAATAAATGAAAAATAGGTAGACCGGTTTTTAATTGAACTTTCATTTATTTTATATTACAATTTCAGTTAATTTTACGTACAGAATATTGTGAGTGTATAAAAGATTTTAAAGAAGTAACTGCCATAGAAATTTGGTTGCGTGTATATGATATAAGTAGGGATGCGATTTTCATGCAAATGCATGTTTTTTGTCGATAGTCTTAAGCTACGGTCACACTTATTAAATATTTGACCAAATAAGCGTAACCACTACTTTTTTTAATAGTTAGTGAGATTTAACAATCTCTTAATGTCACAAAATAAAGATTATTATACTGCTAGACATTGCAAAAAACTGTTTTCTGTAAGATGTGGAATTATAATCAAAATAAATGTTGGAAATAAAGGTACAAATAATTTAGTTTGCTTGTTGGTTCCGTTTTTTTCGTCAAATATTTGACAAGTGTGACCGTAGCTTTAGCACGATGTCGACCAATTATCTTTCCGAATCATTAAATTTGCGTTAAAATGGCATCGATTTGTTTTTGCATATTGTTGCATATTTTGGTGAAAATTCATATTTTAGCATATTTAGGTTTAAATGCATATTTTGATATTTTTGAGTAATTTTTTTTTAATTTCCATATTACCAAAAATGTTCTTAAAAACATTTTTTAATGCACAAAAACCTTCCAAAAAAAATTTTAAAATCAATATATACATTCTTTTGGAACTTTTCTTTAAATTCCAAATTTTCAAGACTTCGAGAAAACATCCTTTTGGTTAATGGTTTCAAATTGGTTTAACCCTAGAACACACACCCGGGTACAAATGTATTCACTTGCAACTTTGCAGTGCTGTTACTCAGGAACGGCTAAACTTAAGGAGGGTGCAATTCGTATCAGTGGTTCAGGAGCTAAGAGCTTCCAAATTTGACACCTACGTAAACACACACCCGGGATACGTTTGTACCAAACCATTTTATATTAAAACAAACCATTTTATAGTGTGTTTAAATTATATTTTTTTATTTGAAAAATTAAATTATGAATTATTGTTACATATTGTGCACTCGGTATTGGTGATCGAATGTTCAAGACACATTGGCTTCTTACATTTGCCACACACCTTTCTCGTTTTTCTACGTCGTTTTGTTTCTTAAGCATAACATAAGTAGCAGGAACCGCTGATAGGGTTTGGCGTGTGGGCTGCGGCAGATGTCGATGGTGCCTTGTTTAACATTGATTCCATTTTAAAATATTTATTTACGCTTTAAAAAATAAAAATAATGAAATTTGTTGCAGAGGAAATTAGAAGCAAATTTGATAATATTGCAATCCAACGCAGAGCCAGTAGTAACAAGCCTGGATAGATGCATCAGAATTCTATTCAAAAAACTTTGAGTAGTTTAAGAATGTTAGAAGGGCTTGTTGATACCGTAATTATGGAATTTAAAAAAATTAAAAGAAATATTAAATTTAATAAATAACATCAGAAGCCAATTAGCATTAGCATTTGTATTTTTAAATTACGGATTTATTGGTGAAACAATAACTAATTAGGAGGGATTTAGTTCACTTAATACTGAAGTCATATTAATTGATATTGCAGAAAGTAAAGTTAACAATGTGGGGAGAAATAGCCCGACAAATGAAAAAATATCCGAAACGTTTTGTAAAAATAATTAAGGATTTAAAAAAATAAAATAAATAATATTTAATATTTGAAATTATTGATGTGATCTGGAATCAAAGTGCGATCTGAAAATGATTTTGCTCAAAATAAATATTCATTCTTCAAGTACAAGACATTTTATTTAAACAAACAAAAATTTAAATGAGTTAATTTAGTTTTTTAACCGATATTTGAATAACAATAGACTAAATTTTTTATATTTTTGTTTGTTTTTGTAAAATTAATAAAAACGATTTTTGATATAAATTTTCGAGTTTTTAGTGCATATTTTGTATTTTTTTAGTGCATGTTTTAAGCGCATAGTTTTGATTATTTTAGTGCATGAAAACCTCATCGCTAGTTATAAGCTAAAAATTATTTTTGTTCAAAAGGTCTCTAATACTTTAAGTCAAAGTTATATTTTATAAATATAAGTTTTAATTCATTATTATTTTTTAAAGGAGTGCGTTAAGAATTGTAAATTGACTTAAATTCGGCTTAGGATTGATATTGCTATCATTAAATAATCGCTTGAAATATTCGCATACATTTTTGGCTAATGCAAATAGCAAAAATAAGCGATTAGTTCGCAAGTGCGAATAAGAATTTGAATGATCGATGCACCCCTAATACATATGAATCTGTAAATCTGTATAAACGTTTTATCGTAGCAATCCTTAAATAATGTTCTGCTTATAAGTTGTATTCGTTAAAGATTTAAGGGTGTTTTTTTTTTTTTAATTGAAATAATCTATTACGGGAACATGTGCGTTTTGAGTAGCATGTAAAATCACATCTGGACAGATAGTTCTATTGCTTAAAATAAATTTATACAGTAGTTTTGACTTAACTGCCTTTTGTTTAAGTGCACTTTTGACTTAACTGCACAAAATAAATCATTTTTGTCTTTATTCTTTAAAATCCCATACAAAATTCTTCTTTAAGTGCACTTTCTATACCGGCACATTGTAGTTCAAAGTAAAAGAACTACACATTTTTTACCCCTTTTTTGGAAAATCCCTTTTTGTGACCTTTTTAGAAAATATTCAACGGCAACGCTATTTCTGGAGTTTTATACTAAAATAAAAAACATTTTTCGTCTTTGGTAAGCGAGAAATTTGGTAGTGATAGCATTTTTTCCTTTTAAGGAAATAATTTATTAAGAAAAGCAGTCTAAGAAAATTAATTGCAAAACTGGAAAACAAAAAACATTAATATAAAATTTATGCAGATTCATTAATTAAAATTTCGTTCTTAAGGTTGAATATATGTATGTACAATGACAGCGCAACTCTGCATATGTACATACTTAAAAGATAAAGATATTTCTTTCTCTTTTTCCCCTAAAAGTGTGAAGAAGCAAAAGGTTATGTATGCTTTCTCGTTTGCCTCATGCTCATTGTCTGCCCCACTATTCAAATTACAACAAAACACACGAGTTTAAATGCCAAATTCAGTCTTTGTTTATACTAATATGATTTGTAATTAATTTCTGAGGACAAATACACAAGGATACATGAAGGCCTTACAATCTTTAATGTTTTTGAATTTTAAATTTCAATCATAGTCATGAGCTCCCCACACTCCTCCCCCCTTTTTTACTTCCTGTTTATTACATGCATAATTTTTGGTACCCTCTCTTACTCGTTCTCTCTCTTGGTTTTTCTCTGCTTGAAATTTAATTTGTAAGGCTTTAATAAGTGTATTAGTATCCTTAGGGATAAGACTACTAAAACTTAGAAGGTATATCGATTTTTTTTCGGCTCATTTTTACTAGAATTTCATCCTTATTTATGGGTTTTATTTTCTTTCTCTAAAATCCACAAAATAAAACTTAATTAAAATTTCGATGTTAAAAATGAAAAATATAAAATAAACAGAAAAAAAGACAACACACAAACACACACGTCCATTAAATTCGATATTTTTACCAAGGGATATGATTGCCACCACCACTACTACTACTCTTTTAAATGCTCTATTACTATTTTATCAGGGCATATTTTACATGTGTACATATGTATGTGTATCTAAATATGAGCTGAAGGTATTCGCATTTGTAGTGCCATCCAAATGAGAAGCCTAAAAATTTTTGTTCGCGCAAATGATTTTCACATACAAAAACATATTTATTCGTACTAAAAAAAAAATTCAAAAAAAGCAAAAATGAAAATAGAAACGAAAATAAATTTGATATTTCTGTGGTACATGGAAAATAATTTACATGTTATATATTGTATTAAAAAAAAACATACACACTTATGCTTAAATTTGCATATATTATATTAACATCCACAGACATACTCGCTTGCACATTTACAAACATCCAAACATTCATATTTAAATCAACATATCTAAAATACATATGAATTGTAAGAAAAACATACTGACAAACATACAGAGTCACATTAATAAATATATATTTTTATGTTTGTTTGTATAAATATACATTCGTTGGTACGTATTCATGTGGGTATAAAATTATAATCAAAGAGTAGAATGTTACAGTGAACACGACATACATACATACATTAACCTATACAGAGACATTTTGCGAACAGTATTTGTACAAACTATTAGAACATCCCATAATTTAATTATTAAAACTATTCATTCATTCACTCGTTTGTAGCAAGGTTGCCAACTAATACCGATACCAATAGCGTTTAAATACATTCAAAAGAAAAATCAATCCATCCGTACTCAAAACAATCCGAAGCGGTATTCATAGTAAGTTGAGTTAGGAATGGGCAAAAAATATCGATATATCAACATAACGATATTTAAAAAAAAACAATCGATATATATTGCCGATATAAAACAGAGAGTGCTCCTGATGTCCATATCTGGTGTTTACTGGTTTAACTGAAACAATCAAAAACATTTCTAGTTAAAGTTGGTACTTTTGGGGTGCAATTCAAATTTTAAGGTTAGTTGGTATTTCCATGACTCATTTACATCCATTTAAATTTTTCGTAATTTACTTTTTTTTTGGATTTCATATGGTTTTTTTGTATTATTCCCTTTTGTTTTTGTTATAATTGAATTACAATACAATACTCATATAAGAAAGCCTAAAAATGCACCAATTTTCTTTCTTATATGCGAGCTTTCTTATAAAGAAAACACGCTTATAAGAAAGATATTTTCTTATATCTGTAACACCCATATAAGAAAGATATTTTCTTATATACATCAGTAAAAAAAAAATTTGTTTCTTTGTCGTACAAATATAAATATGTATATATAAGTACAGAACTAACTGCCAGGCCCACGATGTCGACAAGAACATTTTTTTCGCATATTTATATTGAAAACAATAATAAAAAACTTACATTTGTTTTTGCTTTCAATACAAATATACGAAAGAAATGTTTATGTCGACATCATGAGCCTGGGCTTCAATATAGAAACATAACAAAAACAAAACAGGTGATTGCACTTCACTTAAAATCACATTTGATAAAAAAAAGGTAATTTGGTAAAAAAAAATATTAATTCCAAGTTTTAAAATTAGAATTGATAAAACATCAGTAAGAAGAATGAATACATAGTTTAAAAACATGTGTTTACTTAAAAAATACTAAATATGAAGTAACACTGAACAGATGTAAATTGTAAATTATACACAAAAAATCTATTTTAACCGAGGTAAAAAAAAATCAATTGTGAGAATATATACTACTTTCTTATACACGTACTATTTTCTATGGAATGAGCATAATTTTTCTTCAGAATTCGTTTCTTATAGAAGAGTTTTTCTTATAAGCGAGTTTCTTTTATGCGTATTGTACTGTATATGTTTTTATTGAATTTTTTGTTTTTATTAAGTTTTTGAAATAAAATTAAACAATAAAAAATAACAATGTAATTGCACAAAGGTATATTAAATTTTTTAATTTGGTAATAGTTTCAGCAAAATACTTTTGATATATTGATATTTTGAAAAAATATATATCGATACTCTTAATAAATATCGATTCGATATATGTATGCCCATCCCTACGTTGAGTACGGATTTTCTTGAATCAAGTACAGAAACTTTGATTTAAGTACATTCAATCGCAAAATACTTAAATTATCTATATTCAATCCCGATTTCGTATTTGAAATAATCCGAAAATGAGATTGATTTAAGTAAAACTAAGATTGAATCAATTTCAAAATAAAGTTGATTTTATCCCTAATTCGAAAGAAACAATTATAATGATTGGTTTTCTTACTCGTATTACACCTTACAGAATGATAAAACACCAGCATCATGCCCGATATGGTTTTTACTTTAGAAATCTTATGTAAATACATACTTATAACATATGTATAACCCAAAATATAAATTTTTAAACTTGAGTCTGGCCAGATTTTTTTCAATGTGTAAATGTGTATAGAAAATCAAAACATGCGTAAGCCGGAGGGTTTCACACAACGAAAAGTTAAATCTTTTTTTTACTTGATTTAAGAATATTCACCCTTATTGTGTTTGGTAATAAATTAAAGAGTGAACGTGAACTTATTTCCTTTTATCTATTACCAAACAGTCGTAGGCGTATTTTAAATACGCCAAACACAATGAAGGGTATAAAACTTTTTTCCCATTTAGGATTGTTTTGAGTAAGTTTTAGTGTTATTCGTACTTGAATTTTTGAGTACGACTCGTACTTAAGTAATCATAAAAAACTTGATTTATACTAGAGATGCCAATCCCGAATATCGAAATCCCGGGATTATTCTAAAAAATTAAGTGTCGAATCCCGGCATTTTTACATAAAAATCCCGAGATTTCGGATTCAGTAAAAATGTGGTATTTTTTTTTATTAAATACAACTACATATGTTTAAATAAACTAGTCACGCTGTTAAAAATAACCTAAAAAATTTAATATTAAATCATACTGGCAATTAATCTAATTTTTAACTGGTTACAAAAAGGAGTCGCAAGTGAATAAATGTTATTAAATATTGTTGAATGCGAACATTGGTTTCGTCGGCAGCACATGTTTGCAATAAAATAAGGTATCGATTATCAGACGTCATTAATTTGTTTTAGATGCTTTTTTAAATATAAGTTTTAATACATAATTATTCCATATTACTTTAAAAGAATACATAAAACTGTTTTATTTGTAATGAGTTTAATTTTCGTCATGAATTAATGTATTTTAATACTTATACATAAATATTAAATTATAATTATGTATATGAATTTTAAAAATTGGCTTTTATATATGAAATCCCGAAAAATCCCGATCCGTCCCGGGATCCCGTTTTTTGGAATTAAAAATCCCGGATCCCGAGTTTCAAAAAACCTAGTTCCATTTGGCATCCCTAATTTATAACGAGTGATTTTCTTTCTATGTACCGTTTAAATTGAATAACAGTATTGATACCGATACCGAATTTAGTTTTTTGCATAAAATACCGGTATGTATACCGTTTCCCTTAATACCGGTACAGTCGTTTCGGCATAAAAAAATAATATGTACATATATTTTTCGAATAGAAAAAAAAAGTTTTAACACTTGTTCTAAAGCAAAATATGCTTGTGAACTTGACGCTCTATGGTTGCAACACTGTTATTGTCTTGTTACTTTGCTATGATAAAATCATAGAATGTAACATAAGTTCTACAACAACATTTATAGGAAATTTGAAGATGTGTTGTTTAACAGTTTGAAATAAAGGATTTTTCAGTAAAAACTTTGTTTTCTAAAACAAACAAAATTAGATGAAGATGATTCAAAGTTTTTTGCTGTATTACGAAGAGAAAAGTTTGGCAATTATGAATGAAAAATTTGGCAAATGGCCACCATGAGCACGCTGACAGATGTCGATTCTTTCATCAAAGTTTTTTATCACTTTCGTTAATCACATCACGGATTTTGAGTTTTAAGGTTGCAATCGATTCGATTGAATTTCTGAAATTCCAAAATTATTTCAGATATCCCACTACCTGAATCCTCTTTAGGACTCTCTTCTCCCCAATTCCTATACGGTGTTATATTAGTAACTATCACTATTTCTCCAAATTGTCCAATGTCCATAAAGTACACTTTTAACATTTTTTAAAATAGCACTTTTTTAAAATTCAATTTTCTGAATTTCCATAATTATTTTAGATATACCACTAACATGGTCCTAAAGAGGACCCCTTCGAGTCCCATTTCCATATAGTGTGTTGCTAGTCAAATTCCATATTTTTCCGAAATGGTCACTAATCCAACCCAGAAATTTCCGTAAAAAACTAAATTTTTCAAATCTGAATTTCTGAAATTCCAAAATTATTTTAGATATCCCACTACCAGCAATGTGTGTGAAGTTAGCTCCGTCAGTTAGCTTCGTTTTGTTGCCTATCAAGTTTGCTGTACTCAAGCAACTTGTTTTAACATAGTTCGTACTTAAACACTGTTAAGACAACAGAATGGATGTTTTTTTTGCCAAAAATAAATAATTTGAGATAAAAATAAATTTAAAAATGGTAATTTAGAATAATTAATAAAACATATATTTTTTATGTAAACAATTTGGCCCCGATTTAAAAAAACTCCTATTTTCAGAGCCCGAAAATGGGTCAAAATGTATCGTTTAGGTATTCTAGATTTCAGAACTATATAGTTTATATTCAGAATTTGTATAGATTTTTTGTAAGAGAGCATAGCTGAAAGTGAATTTATGACATTTCTAATAAAAAAGTTTTTATACAAGACAACTTAACTTATCGTTGCTCATACTGTTTGAAATGTAGTTTGATAGAAGACAATGTCGATCATACAATACTACACGACGATGTTCTCTAAATTCTCTTCTAAAAACCTTAACGATAGAGGACAAAATGTGGGCGGGAAATGGGCGTGTCACCTACCGTACAAACACTTTAGATTATGTCTGTATATCTGGAGAACTGCAAGAGATAAAGTTTCCAAATATCCGACAAAATGTGGGTGGGTTTGGGAAATTGGGCGTGGCACAAAATAAATTTATTTATATCCAAAGAACGTTGTTTTTATGACATTCTGTTCTTATTACATCATTTAAATACCAACAGTTTATAACAACGTTTCGTTTGTCATTTAAATACCAACAAAAAAAGAGCGATCTGTTAATGTTTTATTAGAAATATACATATAAATGTACTTTTTAATAATAATTAGTAGGGATTTCGATTTTTGGCGAAAGTCTAAGAACGATGCCGACCAATTATCTTTCCGAATCATTAAATTTGCATTAAAATGGCATCGATTTCTTTTTGCATATTGTTGCATATTTTGGTGAAAATTCATATTTTTGAATATTCAGGTTTTAAATGCATATTTTTGCATATTTTGACATTTTTAAGTGATTTTTTTTTAATTTCCATGTTATAAAAAAAGTTCATACATAAATTTTTAAAAATAAAAAAAAACCTTCTAAAAAATCTTAAAATCAATAAATTAATTCTTCTAGAGCTTTGATTTATATACAATATTTTCAAGATTTCGACAAAAGATTCGTCGATTTTAAACTGATGCAGTACCTTACATTATTGTTTTTTAATACAAATTTTGATATTTTAATTAGGCTAAAGTTCAGCAAATTAAATTATTTTTATGAAGAAAGGAATTTTACAACATGAAATTTATTGATAATTTTTCATTCTTGACTGAGCTGGGAACCGAACCCAGGCTTTCACGGGCAGATTACCCTTACATGTTTCGATTGCAACCACTCAATATCATCAGAGACTTAACACTCACTGCCATTGACGACGGCTGGTACTTATTATTGTGATCCAATACTGTTTATTAATATAACGTTCACAAATATATTCCATATTATTAACATACAAACATACCATACAGTCGACATGTGTATGAAAGTAAATTGTGCGAAGGTTTTTCGTACATACATGTAATTTGAATGTGTGTCGGTATGTGTATATGTAGTACGTTTATTCGTATTCAAAAGCAATGGGCAAGCTTTAAAACTCATCGCACATGCACATATACATATGTATATAGAAATGTAGATTTTCTCCCTTTGATGCTTTTGGGAATAGATGAAGGATTTTATAGACGAAAAATTTAAATGATGTAATGGGGTTTAATTTATGGAATGAGAATTTGCGAAGACGACTATGATGAGGACGAGCCAGGAGTAGCGAGAAAAGGATTGAATTTTGTTTAAAACATATAGGTATTTTTGGACACCATAAACCGTGGCGGTTGTTTAAATATTTTGTTGTATTTAAACAGCCGAAAAGGATAAAATTTGGTAAAAAAAAAAATTAAGGTTTGGCAAAATTAATGTTTTGAAATATTGTATATAAGTAATAACGCGCTTAAGTTTAAAACAACACCTTAATGTTAGTTTGCTTAACATAAATTGTACATACTTACATATTAACATACATATATGTATGTACATATATATGTATGTACATATATATATATGTGTGTAGTTGTACATGCATTTATATGTAGGCATGTACATTTATGTAGTACATAGTAAAGGACATTGGTACATACATACATATTTGTGTCTTCAATGTACTGATAACAGAAAAACAGGGATGGCTGTTAAATTATGTTGAAATTGTATACGGGTTTTGTTATGTATCGATGTGTGTGTTCGGTATGTGAGGAAGGATAATGAGAAGGAATTAAAGTAATAAATTATTAGAGATACAAAAAAGGGGTTGTTCCGTTTGTTTATTACGCATAGTTGCCAAAAAGGTAACATTTATTTAAAGTTTTTAAATATTTAAGAACAAAAAACGTTATACGAGTATGACAAATGCAAACACAATCACGTACTAACATATTGTACTTATGTATGCTAGGACATATGAGAAGAGTGTTGCCAGAATACTTTTAACATTTCGCTACTTTATATCAACATAGTGATATCCCAAAAAAACAACATTTTTAAGTTGCTTAAGCAAAAGTGTTCCATCATACCTTCTTTATATGTAAAAAAAATAAGTAATATATTTTATTAAATCTGTATATAAAGGCACATTTTTAAAACTAATCGCATTTTGCCAAGTTCGATGTTTTTTGAGATATGACTAAGTTGCGATAAAGGAGTGAGATGTTCTCAACTTGAAGTCCCCAAAAATTCCCATATAATAATAAATATTGTACACGTAAACACATAAGTAATGTGCTTTCAATTAAAACCAGTCTTGTCTGATTTTTTTTAAGCCCGACAAAATTCGATTATTTTCAGTTTTTGTAAAAAAAGTTTTTTTTATATTAAACCATTAAATTTTAATTAAATAAAACAAGTTAATGACCAGTTAGGCGAACGTTGCTGTACCCGTAATGTACCGCACCATACCTACTGTAAGCACGTTGGTGCACTTGTAGAGCATTTAATAACGTGTCATATGTTTCCCATACAAAAACAAACAACAATAGTATACATAAAACAATACACACAGTGATGGGAATTAAAAATGTTTAAATGGTGACCGTTGTGGAGAAAAAGTACCAAATGATTTAAATAGTACTAAAACAGTATGTATTTTGTGTATGTCAAAAACGTTAATAATTTTATATTTATATTAAAGATTTACAATAAACAAATTTGTATTTAAACATACATATTTTTCGCGTACATATATTGTAAATGTGCATACACCAAACAAGGTTTTAATACCATTTAAAGCTTTTTATATGTTTCACATTTCCATGTGTGTGTATATGCATTTGTTTATTTTATACATCTAAACATATTCACATTTGTATATACATACATATGAAAATATGTTGTATTGTAAGTAGAGTTTTTCTTTTCCCGGACTTTTTCATTTCCCGGGAAAGCGGGATTTATTTTTCAATTTCCCGGGATCCCGGGAAATCCCGCTCAATACAAATCGATGCAATTTATTATTTAATTTATTTTTTTTGCACAAATAACATTTCCTGAGATCAATTAAATAAGTTTATAAATGCATTCAACTTTCTGAAATGTCTGTGGCAAAAAGGAAACAGTGCTTAATGGCACCTTAAGATCTTCATGAGCAAAATTTTCTATTTTGTAGGATTTTTGGAAAGCTTATAGCAAAATGACTTTTTGGTTATCTTTTTTCAATGTGCAATTGCGTTTGGAATAATAAAAACTTCCGATCTCTGACATTAGTAACGTTTCTAACACTTTCAGTTTTCTTAACACTTCCTTAAAAACTTGTAATTTCTTTTTCGAAAAAGCGTTTTCTTTATTAATAACTTTTGTCATCATCTCTTGCAGAATCTAATCCGAAAATCTTTTATTTTATTATGCAGCTGCTCATTAAATTTTAAAAGCAAGTGGAAACAACTTTTTTCGTTTTTATAAATTAAATCTCGGCCTTTAAACAAATAAAAAATTCTGTACATTTTTACTCTTCTTCTTTCGAAATTTCAGAGCATCAAACATTACCTAACTTATCGGTTATGAATTGACATCACTTTGGCATTTGGCAAAACTGTCTTAAGTCAAAAACTGTGGTTTTTCGTTACGTTAAATTGAAAAATATTTATTTGGTGTATTTCATTCACTTTTTTCTAAGAGCCGATGATAACGATTGGAGTTGTGATAGACTATAGTGATTCAAGCCAAACAAAAGAGTATTAAAAATATTGCATAAAAGCTAATCAAAAAATCAAAATAAGTTTTTTGACCTAAGACCTTTTTGCCTAACGGCTAAAAGTTGCCATAATTAAATTTAAAAAAATCCCGGGAATTCCCGCACAAATTTCCCGGGATTTATTTCCCGAAAAATGTGCGGGATCCCGGGATTTTTGTCCCGGGAATTCCCGTATGAAAAACACTAATTGTAAGAAAGCAAAAATACCCGTATTCCATGTAACATACAAGCCGCCCATCACTGTTTTACAAATGTCACGTAACAACGGTATGAAATTCTATTTTATACAGAATGGTACGTTGCAACTACGCGTAGTACCGCGGTACATTGCATTTCGGTAAGCTTTTGTATTGGTTTTCATATAACAAAAAGCGAACAGCTGATTGGTACAGTACATATACGGTACAGCAACGTTCGCCTAACTTAAATATATTCAGCGGAAAATATTTTCGATTTTCGAACTTTTTTCAATAGATCCTTTAAAACTCGTGGTATTTTCTGGGATTGAAGGACATTACAAAACTTTTTTTTTTTAAATTATATGTATACGTGAATAAAGTTTAATATCCCTCCCTACATTTGGAAAAATAAAAGTTTAAATCTCCAGTTTGAAGATAAATCCCATTATCTGGCTACACTGTAGAAGAAGTAAAAGAAAAATCATAAAATCTCCCATACAAAGAAAAGAAGAGAGACGCAAAAGAATATAAATGTATCATGCATGGGATTATTGCATAATTTATGGTGTTTTTTTTTAGCTGCATGAGAACTTAAAATTATAATTAATACCAGACAGAAATATTGTTGGAATGAAAGTTTTTTATTAAAATCTATTTATTTTTAAAATATGATTTCCGGTATATATTCGCCGCAGCTACGAGTTACATGGTTCATTTCATCAGTCCAATTTTTGTTATTATACCCTCCACCACAATTAGTTGTGAAGAGGGTATATTAAGTTTGTCATTCCGTGTGAAACTTTTTTATTATTCATCTCAGACCCCATAAAGTGTATATATTCTGGGTCCTTGAGTGATTCTAAGTCGATTTAGCCATGTCCGTCTGTCTGTACGTCTGTTGAAAACACGCTCACTTTCGAACAACTCAAAAGAAATGAACAAACTTGGTGGCAAATTGCTTGTAGTTATCCTAAGCAGTTTGGGATTTACATTCAGCAAAATCGGCGCAGTAGGACCAGAGCTATGAATCAAAATGTGGAACCACCACCTAAAAAAAATGATAATATTGTTACAAAAAATGACATAAATGGTGGAACATTGTTTTATTCGACTGGAAATCACGCTGTAAAATTTCGTGAAAATCGGTCCATTATTTACCTTAGGCCCCATATAAACACTACTCCCGAAAAACAGTTTAGTACGCCTAAAACCGATAAAAATAATGCTATCATAACAAAATTTGAACTGAAACTGTTACTCAAGCTAGTTTTAATTGCTAAATAATTTAATATAGATCTTAACCTCAAACCAACCAATTTTAATGCTGATGTCTGTTTTTATAAAGATAAATTAATAATAAATAGACATCATATAGATATCCCTCCCGAAATATTCGAACAGTCGGTGGAGGGTATGAAAGATTCGGCACGGCCGAATATAGCACTCTAACTTGTTTTTTCAATAAATTTGGCCGTATGGCTTCAATGGCATAAACCAATGTGCTGGAAATCAGAAACGTAAAACACAAGAATTTGGTATTTGTTCTTAATACACTTTTAATCTAATTTTTATAATTTTTGTTATAAAATTCTGTTTAATAGAGAAATATTTGTCATAAAATTCTTTTATTACTGAAATCTTTTTAAAAAACGACTTTTAAAACTCTTGCGTTTTACGTTTTCGATTTCGGCACACTCTTGAATGTCTTTACACAGCCCAATAAAAAGTAATCCAGAAGCGTTAAATCGCACGAATGAGGTGGCCAGTGATCAGGACCAACTCTGGAAATAAAAATATTACCAAATTAATTTTGCAATAAATCAATTGTTAAGCGCACTGCATGTTGTCAAGTTGCGCTGTCCTGTTGGAACCAAATGTCGTTAATGTTTCGCTGATTAATTTTAAGAAACAAAAATTCAGTCAGCAGGGTTCGCCATTCACCGTAACGTCAGCCCCTTGTTCACTTCGAAAATGGCGTGTAAACCGCACCATACAGTCAATTTAAATTAATGTTATGGTTATTCGTTAACGGCTTGGAAATTGTCTTCGCTCCAAATACCGCAATTTTGTTTATTGACGTAGGCATTTAATCAGAAATGAGCTTCGAAAAATAAACGAAGTGTTCTATGAACTTCGGGAACAGATTTTTTTTTAAGTAAATTTCCACAATTTGGAAGCGTTGTTTTAGCGTAAGGCGATTCATGATGACTTGCCAAACCATACTGAACAGAAATGTCAACACAGTTTTACATTATCATCTGTCAAACTAAAGTTATCGGTATCGAAAGCGCTCATGCAGCTAAAAAAAACCCCCCATATTTGTACTAAATTATGCATATGCAGTAACCAGTAAAATATCACTGCTTACTGAAAAGCTTGTTAATTTTTACTTATTACTGAAACAAATGCAACAGAATAAATTTTACTTTAAAATTGTCAAAAAATTCAAATTAAAGCAGTAAAGTTTTTCTGTGCCCATGTTCTGTAACTCTCGCGTCGAGAAACTTTTCGATTGAAATGTGTGAAATGAAACAAAAATGCCATATTTCTTGAAACAAACAGCTGTTTTTCTCACTAAACTGTGTCTTCAAATTATTTTTTTGGCGAGTGCAAGCTGTCACGTAAGGAAATTACTCGCCAATTTACAGAAAAAGTGTGTCTGTAAAATTTTGGTAAGAAAAGTTCCAGCTTTGAATTGTCAAATAAACTCACAAATGAAAATGGGGAGAGAAAACATTTTTAAACTAAAAAACAATTAAAAATGCAAAGAATAGTAATAATAATATTTTGTTCCTGGCACATTTTTTCATTGTTTAATTATTTTGCTTTTAACATTTTTATTAAATATATGTTCGAATGTTTTCAAAGCTCGTTTTTTAAGTCGCACTTTACACTATTTTTTGGTATATACGACTGTTGTATTTTCGCCGCCGTCACTGAAAAATTTTCAATTTTAGTAAATTTTGGTCGCCGTCAACCATATGTGTTACTGGCGTTCTCAACGTCTGCAATGTCACGTAACGTAACGAAGTAATCTCTTTTGATAGTTTTCGACATGAGTTACAGACACCGCTTTTTCTCACTTTTCGAGAAACGATGGAACATTTTGTTTTACATCTTTTCGATGCGAGAAGTTCACACTAAAGTTTCAGAACATGGGAACAGTAGCCCGTTTCTGTATTTTTCGCATCGTAAAATTTTCCGCATGAAACCAGTGAATCGGGACAGAAACAGTGCAAAATGAAACAAAAAATGGGTTTTCTCGCACAAGTGTTTCTGTATCTTTTCGTTGCGAGAATTATCTGTCATTTTAATAATTTTCCAGCAATTATTGGAAGGATGCGAGAAAAAGTGTTTCTATAACGATATTTTGCGAAAAGTTTCTTTCAAGAACTGTCAAAACAAGTCACATTTGAAATTGGTGGCGAGAAAAACAAAATGTAGATATTTTGAATTTAAAATATGTTTATATACTATTTTTTTTTAAATAAACAAAAAAAATAGAAGGAATATAAATGATAAATGCATAATTTATATGATGAAAATAAACAAAAAACAATTGTTATATATTGTTAGTTTAAATTTTTGTTAGCCTTTTCTTGTTTGGTTTTAATCAGTGCTGCCAGATAAATTTGTGTCAAAATCGTCAATATCCTGAGAAAAAAATAAAAAAGATCGTCTTTTTTGTTTTAAAAATCGTGCAATTTTAAACTAATTTGTTTCGACTTTTATTAAAAAATAATCAAACAAAAACATAGTTTAAGTTCGTGGGTATTTAATAATTATTATTTAATAATTGAGATATAAATCTTTAATTTACCTATTCCTATAATCTTTTTCTTTTTTACCTGAAATAGACTTAGTAGAATACCTTGTAGTTAAAATTAAAAAAATCGGTTAATAAATAAACGGGTTAAAGACCCAGTAAAATCTTCGCCTACAAAATAATATGTTAAGTAATCAGAAACACATAAAAGCACTGCATACAATTCTACTGAAAAACTAATGAATTTTACAAGGGTTCTGCCAAAAAGAACAAATTCAAAAGTAAGTCATTTATTTTATCTTAATACATCCAGAAAAAAGTAGTTATCGAAGTTCTTATGGAAGAAAGCTACTTAATAACGAGTGAAAGAAGTTATTCATTTTGAAAAAGTTTTTACTGGGAGACAAACAAATTTCTTTCTTGCCGGAATAATGGTTTTGGCACAAAAGTTTACATATAAGATAAGAATATCAAATATCAATCATATTTTGTATATGTATATAAGAAGTATTAAATGTTCATAATAAGCCATTTTTTAGGGAAGAAACAAACAATTTCGAGGACAATTTTCACAATAGGGATAAATATAAAAATTTAAGCAGCCTTGTTTCTAAAGATATCTTTTTTTCTAATAAACAAACATATAAAACTATTAACAATTATCTTATTTCGAAGACTAAGGGGCTTATAGTGTAAAACGCAACGCCAACAATTTCATTAAAAGCAAAAATAAAATCAAATATATTTTATAAATTTGTTGTTGCTTTCTACAGACATTCATATTATTTTTTTTTCAATTTTCAACGCCACAAAATAGAAGTGTTTGAAATTTAAAAATTCAAGATGAATTTCTATAGAAAGTAACAACAAAATTATAAAATATTTTTGATTTTGTTTTTGCTTTTGCTTTCGTCACTTTTTTAGAAAAAATCATCAAAACGTCACTTTGTTAATATCGGAACAAAAAATCGTCAAGATGACGATAACTCGTCAAATCTGGCAGCCCTGTTTTTATTATATTTATTTCTTTTGTTAACGATTCGCTTTTATTTGACACTTAATTACTGGAAATATTCCAGTATAAACAGAATTTGTTGTGTCTGTTTTCGCATTCAAATACAGAAACACTTTTATCTCATAAATCGAGAAACGATGGAATTTTTTGTTTCACACTTCATGTAAAAAATTTTACGATGCGAGAAATACAGAAACGAGCTACTGGTTACAGACAATTTTCCAGTTAACTAACCTTAAGATTGAGTTAACAACCCATGCTAAGGGCAGAATTTCTTCCAATGAATTGCTTTAAGTTTCATTTGAATAAATCTTGCTTCTAGATGGCATATACAAGTTAAACGTCGATCAAGATGTACTATACCGAGATATTTTACATTTAAATGTCGTGGTATTCACGGTTGGAATTGTAAGTAACAACAACCTGTGTTTTTTAATCTACTACAAAAAACGACTCAGGCGTATACGCCAACGCCAACCGTTATAAGACTGATAATTTCATTATCGATTTCAATGAGAGTTTATGATTCGTTGACCTTTATTTTCCTTTGTTTACACTACATATATTTCCAATTGAAATTTATGCTTCTGTAAATAATTGAAATGTTCATAGCGTTGAAGCTTAGAAAAGCTGTATAAACAGCAAAGGTTGATGTTTGGGTGTAGTTGTTGTGTGGTATTTCTTAAGTATATATCAGATACAATAGAGGTCCTAGATTGATTCCCTGTGGTTGAGGAGAACTTGGAAAATTTCCTGCTTGTGAGAATTTATCGCTAAGTGTAGCTTCACCTTTATGTAGAAGGCTTCTTGCCCCACTTTATCAAAAGTTTGAGAAACATCAATGAAGAGTGCAGAACAATATTTTTTTTCTTTAAATGTTGTGCGTACTAAAAATGAGTGAAATTAGTTAACTTATAACTTTCACGATTTGCTTATTATATATGTACATATATATATTTATAAGATTTTGGCAAAAATTATACGTTTTCCTTTCTTTGCCCTTTGTCATTTTAGGAAATTAGCTAATGCAATTTAAGCATCCTTTATAACATAAACCCATTTTAAAAATATAATTCTATTTTTAAAACGGGTTTACACAAAAATTTAAAAAAGAAAAAAACTTTTAGATTGCTTTATTATATTCGTATGTGGAAAATGCTTAAATATGTACTTTGAATTTAACCCCTCACCACCAGCTAGTGTGACCCAAAATAGGGTTATTTACTTTAATAAAAAATTTCTTTAAACAATTTTTATTCCATATCTCTCAAGTGAAAATACCAATTATTTACATATGTAATGTAAATATTTCTCACAGTACATAGTTGTTGTAATGGTGCTGTCAAGTTTTGTTATTTTGTTATAACATATTCTTGTTGTTCTACTGATGCGAGTACAACACGTGTTCTCTCTCATAAACTACGTGTCATAAGAAAATTAAACATCCTGTTGCCACCCATTTTCAAGTGAGTATAAATCGAGAGAAAAATATTTATTTACAAAAAAAAAAAAAAAATCTCTTACTTATTGTATATTGTTTTGAACAGATTCTCTTACAATTGATTAATAAAAACTTTTGAAATTTAACAGAATTTACTTAAACAATTAAATACAATGGCAACAGAGTTTGTAACGAATTTTGAAAACATGAAATAAAACGAAGAAATAAAATGTTTCTATTCGAAAATGCATATGTACGTGACACATGGTTTTCATTTCTTTTAGTTTTATTTTTATTATAATTTTTAAATATGTATGTACTAAATTTTTGGTAGTCATTAATTGTATACATACATACTTACGTATGTATGTACGTATTAAGAATATTAAAATTTTTGAATACAAAATTTTTTTATATGAAGGGAAAAGTGGTTTTAATAATTACCCTTGTAGTGAAGTTCTATCTGCCTGTTCAACAATTTCGAATCTTAACGTTCACAAAGAAAATTTCTATGAAAATCACTCTGTGTCAATAATATTTCCCATATAAAATTTTGTTATGTTTACGTTCGAAATTGTTAAACAAGCTAGACCGTAAAAGTCAAACAGGCAATCTACAAAGATCAGAGGTGGAACGAACTAAAAATAGAAGATCGAATGAATTTAAACATGTATCCCCTTATTTTCTAAGACTCTTCACCGCACTTGAAAAAATATTTGCATACAAAGGGTGCGAGTGAAACGGTAGCAAGTACTCATGGAAGCAGGGCTGCCAGAAATTTTCAGCAAAAAATCTTAATTTCACCAAAAAAAAAATCTTATTTTTGAAGAAAAAATCTTATTTTTGGAAAAAAGTAGTTTTTTTTATTATAAATAATAAAAACAATTCATATTTTATTTAATACATAAACTAAACAAACAAAAAACATTACAACAAATTTAATTTCTTATACTAAATTGTATTATTTAGGGTGTGTGTGAAACGGTAGCAAAGTACTCATGGAAGTAAAATTTCGACACTATTGAGGTGAATAAAATTTCACTAGCCCTGGGGGCTACCATAAATTTTGACATTAGTGTAGAAATTTTTGACAACCACAAAATTATTTTTTTCATCAAATATGGAAGTAGGACCAGCGGGGAAAAAATTAAAAAGAGTTATACAACATGTACATAAGTATTTACACATGTATAAGCTTTCTTGCCCGCACTTTTTTAAAAATTGTTAATATATCAGAACGAATTCATCAAATAGTTGGGACGATCTCAATTCCAACAGAATTTAAATGATTGTTGGTAAAAACTTGATTAATTTATTCATTTTCACAAAACTACTAGTAACTGTTTTTTTCTTTATGCCAAAATTTTACGTTGTCAAAAATGTTATAATTTCACACAGCACAAATATGAAAATTTTCTACCACAAAGTCTGAATTTACACGTTTCATCTTGTGATGCTCAACTTCTTTTCAATTCCCTTTTAAAGATGCCAATATATTCACACGCAGCAATCGGTTTCAACTTTTTTCGGTGCAAAACAACAACAATTTTATTAAGAGCGAATCAAAGAGAAAAAGAAAATTACATGCATCCATCGTTGTGCATATACCAACGAATACAAACACAAAGCGTACTGACCGAGTACAGGCATCTCCGTACTAATCCCCTTTCTTCTTTCTTCTCTCACCTAAAAACATAAGAGTTAAGCATCAAAAGATGAAACGTGTGAAAGCAGACAAACAAATTTCATTTCACCATAGAACTTTGCTACCGTTTCACACACACCCTTAGTTTAAAAATTTTTAAATGGGAACAAAGAAGGTTTTTGTTTTAATTGAACCTAACCTTCGTCTAGACAAAACAAAAAGTCTTGTTTTGGTTAAATAATAAGGTAAAATCTTACTTCTGGCAGCGCTGCATGGAAGTAAAATTTTGACACTGTTGAGGTGAATAAAATTTAACTAGCCCTGGGAGCTTACTTGAGGGTTACACGATCAAGTTTTGCCTATCAAGTTTTAATACACTCACACTTTTTTACCAATACACTCATACTTTTAAAAATTGATATGAACTTGCCTCTAAAATTCTCTTGCCAGTGAGTGTATCAATTTTCGTTCAAGAAAACAGCTGATTTCAAGGTTAGTGAGCAAAATTTTTGTTTGCCTCTATAAATTGTTTTTTTTATGACTTCTTGAAAGTAAATTGCTCAAAAATTGAATGCAGCCTACGTCACAACTTATAATTTTCGGTAATTTTGACAAACAGTATATGTAAAAGGCTATCAAGAAAATCTTGATCGTGTGGCTGCACTGTTATATAAATTTAGATATTAGTGTAGCAATTATTGACAATTTTAATTCACCATTCAAAAATGTTTATGTAAAAAATTTCCAACGCTGGGTGATGGGATTTGTAATTTGTTTCTTTAGTACTTTCTTAATTTGAGTATTTAATATTTAAACGAAAAATTTTGTTAATGTTGTAACAATAGAGTCGTCATGAAAAGTTCTTTCCCAATTAAACATTTACAGTAACAATATTCCTACTTACATATATCTTAACACGGTATTATGCATAATATAGTTGGGCCTTAAGAGAAGTTAATTAATACTTTAATTTAAACGAACTTTACCCAAAAAGTACAAAAGCAAAGCTAATAAAGATCTTAGAAAATCAGGAATTTTTGCTTGAAAAAACTAAATTATGAACAGTTTTGGTTTCTATATTCATACCTACATTGCATTACAAATTTAAAATGTCTAAATAATAAATGGTAATAAACCGGGAAACCAAAAATATGCAATTGCATGTTTTTCATTGAGCGACCAATGAAGGCAGAAACAATATATTTATCCGTTTTGAGCTTTCTATGAAATTTTTTGCATTATTAAGTGAAAAGCGTTTTTTTGCAGCATTTTTTAAGTTTTAATCGCATATTTTGCCTTTTTGATGCGTATTTTGATTCATTTAAAATTTGTTTAGATGCCTACAAGAGCTTTCGCACCAAATACAAATTTGTTTTTGCGAAATTTTTGCTTTTCTGTTTTCAATATCTATCAGTATACCCAACGTGTTGCTTCATTTGCGCCATCTACTTTTAATTTTTACTCGAAAATTGTAAGACAAAGCAGGTTGTCATTAAAGATAAATGTTATTTTAAACTTTTTAATTTATATATATATAAAAATTAATCCCTTTTTCCCTTGGTCACGGCATCACGCGTGAATGGCTGGACCGATTTCACTAATTCTTTTTTTGTTGTATTTGTTATTATTAGGAGAAGGTTCTTCGACACCCCATAGGATGCCAATATTAAATATCGCATATCTTAAGAACTGTTATTCTGAGACTGTTCAAACTTTGTAGAAGTCACTCTTATGGTAAACTTCACTTTTGATAATAAAAATAAAGCGGGTAGGCGCAGGGGGGAAATACCTCCCAAAGAATGCATATATTAAATATCGCTCAACTTAAGAATTATTAAAGGGAAAGTCTTCACACGTGGTTACAGCTACTATTATGGTAAACAATGAATTTTAATACTAAAATGGGTGTGGTAGACAGAGGAGGTGCACTTTTTTCGATAGGGGTTGGGGAAGTATAACCCACCATAAGATGCCAATATTAAGTATTGCATATGTTACGAGCCGCTGCACCCATTTTCTTGAATTTTTTTTAGTAGCATCTTCTGAGCCTTGAAATTGAAATAAGATAGCAGCAGGGGAAGTGGTACCCCCCATATGACGCTAAAGTATAATATCGCATATCTTAAGAACTGTTATAGTGAGAATGTTCAAACTTGGTAGGAGTCACTCTTATAGAAAACTACACATTTGAAAATAAAAATTAGGGGGAATTAAGGCGCAGCTGGTGCGATACCCCCATAGGACTTTTTTTCCGTTAACCCGCGTCATAACATAGGCAATTAATATTTTATAATTTTTAAGTGCGGGTGGTACCTCTCATACAATGACAATAAAGATTTCTTCATAGTTGGAGTACTGTTACAAATAGCTTAGATAAATATACACAACATTTTCCAAAAGCAGGCTCAATAGGAAAAGTAGTCATGGCACCTCCCATACGAACATATATGATTTCAATCAATTATATTCATTTTTGGTGATGTGTGTAAAACTAGACCAATCTATAAGTATTCCGATTGATTTAGAATCACTTTTTCAAGTGATCTTACAATAACCATCTGTCCGTCTGGCTGGTTGCCTGCCCATGTTAATTTTGTGCGCGAAGTACAAGTTGCAATCTTGTGGATAATTTGATCAAACTTGGTAAATAAATTTTAATTGTACTAAGGACGAGGCCTTTGTAAGTGGTGAGAATCGGTCTATAATTTTACATATTCCCCATAAAAACATCTTTCCAAATTAGACTCTTTGTGTCCATAAACCATCTAATTAAAAAAAATAATGTTGGTTGTTGTTAATTAAAGTGAATTCGCCCCACAAATATTTTACTGCAATTTAAATTCTTTTCAAATCAGTTCACATTTGCCCAAAGCTCCCATCCAAGGCGAATTTAAAAAGGTAAACTCATCTCATGAATTCGCCTTGCTCCCATCCATTAATAGCTTTAACTTAATTTTAATTGTTTACATTAATAAACAATTTAGAGACCGTCCCTAAAATCCCTTTAAGAAAAAAATCTCATATGGGTGTTTATATCTCGATAATATTCGGCACATATAACTCTTATATGAATTTTAACCTCTTAATATAACTTTGTTTTTGTGAGCTCATGACTGCCCATCGTTTCAAAATAGGGTAAAATATCGAAAATTCGTTTGTCAATACTATGGTGTATAGGCTTTACCGCTTATAACTTTAAAGTAGTTTTTATTAAATTTAACTTTTATAAAATTGTTGAATATTTCGTTTTCAAATTAAAAATTATTGAATTTGTTGAGGCACATTTTTAGCAAATTTCTGGTTTCCCTGGTAATGAATGATTTTTTTAAGATCCTACAGCATTCAATGTGTTTTAAAGTTTTTAAGAACGTTCTACGAAATTTCTGGCATGCGATTAGAAATGTCAAAATGCCACCTAACCTATGAAAATATGTATATGTGGATTGAATACCTACAACAATTAAAATACACTGGTTAAGTAAGTTTTTAATTTTCCTTTCATATTTATGATTAGAGATTTTGTGGTAAACTATTAACAAACTGTATTTTCATAACTAGGCACAAAAAATATTAATTTGTATACAACCATTATTACTATTAACGCTTTGGTGTTAACCATGTACTTCTCGTCACATACACAACTTTATATCAGTGTTAATATGTGTGCATTTGTAAATCATTGTAAAACATTATAACAACAATAGTGAAAATCAACGCCACTACCCAGCGGTAAAACTTAGAAGACCTTCTTACTTCAGGCCTTTTTGAAGGCCTTATTAAAAAATTTTTTGATTTAATTACTATTCTTATGTAACTGCTAAAGAATGCCTCATAGAAGGCCTCGGCTCTTTGGTATAAAAGATAAGATACACCTTCCACACTCGCTTCTATGAGAAGCGATAAAAGAAGGAGTAACATTTTTTGTTTTGTTTTTTTGCACACGCAAAAGCAAAAGAGTTCAGATTCCTTTACAAAAACAAAGTAACATACATAATAAAATAATTTCCAAATGAAAACAATAACGTAAATCTGTTTAGTTGATGTTAAAAAGAGAAAGAGTAAAATTTTTTGTTCTGTTTTTTCGCCAAGGCAAAAGCGAAAGAATTCAGATCCCGTTATAAAAATAAAGTTACATACATATTAAAATACCAAGTGAAAACATGTTATTGCAATAATGTAAATCTTTTTAGTTGTGTTTTGTTCATTGAAGAAGAAGTTTCTGTGTAGGGATGGACACTTTAAAAAAACATCGATGTTTTTTTCGATGCGATGCGAATGAAAATGGTCAGCCAATTTCCATTAAAACCGATGCACTTTTTACAAGGATGGTCCGAAAGGCCTTTTAAGAGCCATTAATTAAAAGGCCTTTTAACATACCTTTCTTAATAACCCTTTAAGATAACCTTTATTCCAAAGCCTTTTAACAGTCCTTCTCTGGAAAGCCTTCTAAGAGCCATATATTTGAATGCCTTTAAGAAGCTCTGGCGAAAGAAAGGAAAGCGGAAGGCCTTCTCCGCAATGACAACGCGTGTAAAAAAGATATGAGTATGGAATGGAGCAAGAAGGCCTTGTACATCCAAAAGAAGGGGTACAGAGGCCTTCTAGAAGGCCTTCGTACTCCTTCTTTTTCCCGCTGGGTAAATTCAAAATCAACACTTGACTTGCGTCCATTACAACCACTTTGTTCGTATAACCAACAAAAAAACATACATTGACAACAACAACAAACATAACAGCAGCGTCAATGACAATAAAAAAACCACTTATACAAACACAAGTACAAACACAACAACCATTATTATCCATTTACTCACACGAACACACAAACTGAAACTCAAATATGCCACATTAACTTTGGCACGGGCTTTTAAAGAGTCAAACAATCAATACAAAGTTGCAAATACAGGAAGTACAAATGACAGGGATGCTAGAAATTTAAACAAAAAAAAAAAAAAAAAAAAAAAAATTGGAAATATTGAAAACAGTTTTGTTCTTCATTAGGCCGAGGCCAAGCAATGAGCGGCTAAGCGTCAAACGGCTGAGCGGTGGGCGTCAAAAAATTAAAACATATGAAATACTACAGAAGTGGCCACGCAGTGAGCGGCATGTAAGCGAAATTTCGGAGCGGCTAAGCGGCGTCGCGCTGGAATAAAACTTGTTCTAATTTTTAGTTGTTTCTGAGCGGCAAAGAATAAACATGGAAAAAGTGAATGCGGAACTTATTCAGCCTTATTGTGGTTGTCGTTTCCGTAAACAAACGTGTCGTTTTTTGTTATAGATTAAAGAACACATCTTGAGTATTACTTTAATCTATTACACAGTCGTCTACGACAACGACAACCACAATAAGGCCGATTATTTCAGCTGTACAAAGGCGACGGCTTTTGGGGCAAGACAGATTACCAAATTTTAAAAATAATAATATTACCGAGAAATTATGGAGTGAAGTTGGTGAAATTTGTGGTTGCACAAGTAAGATTTAATTTAATTTACTTTACATATATATATATATTTATTTTACACATTATATTAAGCTTCTAAAATAATACATTTACACATCGTTATTATTTGCTATAATTATGTATATATTTTTTTTTTTAAGGAGAGGCAGCGAAAGCAAAGTGGGAAAACTTAAAAGACACATTCCAAAAATTTTACAAAAAAGTCACCAGTAAGTGGTGAGGGGACATTGAATTTACTTGCTTCGAGCAATATGAGTATGTAAATCCAGCAAAAGTACGGCCATCACTTTGCTTTCCTCTTCCTCCCACTTCGATTGAAATAAATTTTTTGTCAGCGTCAGCTACACCTTGCAGTACAATACAAAAATAATGCAAATAATTAAAAAAAAAATGCGACCCAGAATTAGACGGACATTTAATTTGACAGTATTTTCCATCAATGCTACCAAAACAGTTGGGAAACCTCCCAAGGTGCTCTTCTGTTGGTATAGGCATGTATTACAAGTTCTTCCCATATGATAATGCGTGTCTCTGAAATTATATTGCTGACGGTGCTTCTGCACATTCGAAAAGCAAACGCCAAATCGCGAAAGGAATGTCCAGTAGCTAAAAATCTGCAAATAATACATGTACACAATCCAAAGCAAGTACATAAAAAATAAACTTACCTCGAAGTTGAAACAAGCCTTTGCTCTGCAGAAATAGCTTTTCTTTGTTTTGTCAATCTGGTGTTAACTTTTTGCAACAGCAAATCAAAGGATTTCACAGACATACGACAGTATTGCCAAAATCTGTCTGGAAATTTGCGTTGATTTGTATATAAACGGTTAAATTCGCCGTAATGTCGCCTGGCTTGATTTATAGGATGAACACCAAATCTTCTTTGTTTTTCTTAAACGCATTAAATTTTTATAAATATGAATACGATTTTCGCGTAATAACATTAAACAAACCTCTCTTGACAAAGGCATTTCAACAACTAACCGCTCAGAATTGACGCTCAGTAATAAGTCAATTGCCGCTTCAGCTTGACGCTTAGCCGCTCATTGCGTAACCTAGGCCTTATAATCCAGGCTTTCATTAGCTATCAGAAAAAATCTCATTTATCTTAAACCATTAAGAAGTTTTAGGGATCTGTCATATTCCAGATTTCTAAGATAAATCGTTCAATTAAGAAGGGTACTCTAATTTATCATCCTTACGAGAAATCCGATTGCGACGATAACTTTGTAATAAGGTTAAATAAGTTTTTGATTAGTGCGATAATACTGCTTCATTTTGGTCTAAACACAACCCTCTCTATGATGTTTTTTTATATCGAATTCTTCGAACGATGTTTTAAAAAGCTAAATTGTTTTTTGGATTATTCGATATATTTTATACATGTAGCAGTAAAGTTCATATAAAATTGAAAGCAGTACCGAATAAAAACATCGTTTAATCCATCCATTGTAGATTATCTTAAGAGGGATTTGATTCTGCTGAGTCAGGTGTCAATGCTCAAAAAATTTGGTGTTTTATATGGATTTCGTTATCATTTATTCGTACTATTTAGAAGACGGCAACTATAAAAATTCGCCGCATACGGTTAGTGCTACTTATATAGATAAACCTCTTTATACCCTCCACCACTAATGGTGAACGATGGTATACTAAATATATTGTTACGTGTGAAAATTTATTTATTATTCATCTTAGACCCAATACGGCTGTGTTTTTGAGATCACAGTAAATTTAGGCTTAGTTAAACTGAAAACAGATTTGTGCCTCCATTACCAAGTTTGTTAACAAAATGTTGACGGAACAGCTTAGATTTGCTTAAAATGAGGGTTTATAATGAAATTAAAAAAATCACATTTCGCCGGGAAAATCCGAGTTGAAAACTTCGTTAAACTAAGGTTAAACTTAATTCACATCTGAAAAACCCGGCCTAAGTAATTCTAAGTTGACTTATGCAGTTTAGTTGCCAGTATCGAAATCCGGCAACGCCGATCATGTTAAAATATAAAATGCAATTGTGTATATTTTAGCGGCGTTGCCTATTTTCGCTGCTGGCAACTAAACTGAAGCTGAGTAATCGACCCATTAGTCATGTCCGTCTGTCTGTCTAACGAGCTGCCTTAACAGAAAAGAACAAGCTTGGTGTCATATTTTTTCCAGTTCTCTTAGACAGTTTGTGATTGAAATTATGCAGTATCGTTGCAGTATTAAAAGAGTTATGAACACAAATGTGGAACAGCCTCCCTAAATAATTGATATTTTTTTTAACATAATCTAACATTAATTGATGGCATAATGTAGCTATTCCCATATAATTTTTCACTAATTCGTTTTATGTGTCTAGAAATCATAACACTTAATTTTGTGAAGATCGGCCCACTCCCGGAAAACACGTTTGTACGCATTAAACCTTAAATAATAATGTTATTGTAGTATTTTAATTTGGTATTGTGGTAAGATTCGAAATTACACTGCCAAATTTCGTGAAGATCGGTCCATAAATTACCATGGGCTCCATATAAAGCTCGCGCGTTATGCTCCAGTGGGAGTAAGAGGAAAATATGCATGTATATAAAGCCCGTTGACGGAAAACACTGTAGTACGCTTAAAACTTTAATAAATAATTCTATTGTTGTAAAATTAAAGGCTCAGTTAACCGGGAGTAACTGTAACTTTACCTTACCGTAAAAAAGAAAGGCCAATATATTTCTTACAGATTAAGACGTAACATCTTACTGTTACTCCCGGCTAACTGAGCCTTAAGTCTGTCGTAGTTGCTTTGAACTAAAAATCACAATACTAAATTTCGTAAAGAATGTTCCATTATTTATGATAGGTCCAGTATTCTTACCGTTGGTTTACTGTATCAAAGATTTGGCACAGCCAAATATAGCCCTTTTACTCATTTGTTAAACCTTCTATTTTAAGATTAGGACATGTTTGTGATGCTAACAGGAAGACGCTAAGATACATAGATATTGTTTTCAAAAAATAATTCAAAAACGTTTTGAGTGTTAGGGTTTCTGCAGTGTGAAATTTGCAACGAGTTTCTTACAATTTATAATCCGAATTGTAATACAAAATAATCGATAATACGAAAGTGCCTAAGTTATCATCCCTGATGAGAACAACTACAATTATTAAAACTGTTACTTCTACATTACAACTTGGCTTATTAAAAATACAAAAACACAAGCTCCATCGAACATACAAGAACATACATTCCTATGTATTTAACACATGTAACTTAAATATACTTACACATACATTTGCACATCACTTGCCCACGTTTAAAAACACATTCGAGATACATCTACTCACACTCTTCGTACGTAAGTAATACAGACATTCACTTCACAAAACGGATAATGAGTATTTTTGTTGTGAACATTTGATATGAAATAAGTTGCAATGTGTGATATTTTGGTTTTGCTAAGTATGTTGCTGTGTTTTTGTGTATGTGTGCATACCCCGTGAACATTTATTTTATGTCAAGTTTCTTAAGTATTCCTAGCGACTGTTGATTTGACATCCTATGTTTTTGGTCAATTATTTACCCAGAGTTAATAGGAATTAACCAAGAAATCGTTATTCTTTAATCGTTGGAACATTTTTTAGGGGTTTCGGACAGAAATCAAACAAAATTTTCAAGAGAAATCCTATAGGAGATTTTTCAATATATCGCACAGTGGGTTCGATGGCACTTAAAACATTGATTAATTCAGGAAATCCGTAATTTTAAATGATTATTTTTAAAATACATAAAAAACCAGAATTTAAAATAATTTCGTCTGTTTGCGTAAAAAAAATCTAAAAAGAAAGTCATAAGTAATTTTTGATTTATATATGTAATTATTTTATATATGTATGTAAATTTATTATTAATTTTTATCTTATTCGCTTAACAGTTTTATTTGTTTAACATCTTTAGTTTTTCTAAAATCTTTGGATGCAGTTTCCTGACGATCCGACCTAAGCAACCAGTGAAATGCGCATAGGAATAGCTTATCCCATCAACAATAAATTTCAGTGTTTTTATTGTGATTTAAGCACGATAAACAAAATCTTTTAAATTAAAAATGTTTGGATTTCCACGAAATTGCTTTGATTGATGAATAATTTAAACACATAACAAACATTTTAGAAAAAAAGCAAGTAATAGTGCTATATTCGGCTGCTCCGAATCTTTGATACCCTTCACCAAGAGTTAGAATATTTAAGAAGTTTACTTTTTTGGGCCTATGGTCAATTATAGACCAATCTTCACAATATTTAATTGTGTGGTTTCTAGTCTTATGAAACTATGGCAGAGCTAATTCAGAACTATAATAGCGTTATTCGTTACAGTTTAACGCCTACTTTAGAATATTCTGAGAGTGGACTTTATAGGGGGCCTATAGAAATTATGGGAGATTTCTAATCTTATGAAACCATGGCAAGCCGAATGTTATTACAAAAGCGTTACTCGCTACAGTTTAAAGCGTAATAAAAGAGTCCTCAAGTGGGCTTCATATGGGTCCTATGGTAAGCTATGGTATGATCATCACGAAACTCAGTAGTATGACTTCTAGCCATATAAAACTAATTTGTGCAAAATGTAATGTAATTCCGTGTATTCTGCCACAAATTATGTTGGTTTCTGCCACAAAATGATTTATTTTTTAGAGAGGTTGTTCCATATTTTAAATTTATGACTCTTCTTCTGATAAACCAATTAAACTGGATTTCACTAAGAAAATGCTTAGAAGAACTGGAAAGTGAGACTTCAATTGTCGGACAGATGGACATGACTTAATCGACTAAGAATTATATTCAAGAATAATTATTCAAGGGTTCAGAATATACATATATGTATACTTTATGTGGTCTAAGAAGAGTGTTAAACAAGTTTCACACAGCGTTTAAAAAACTGCAGTCAAAGTAGAAAAACTGCAATTTCTTTCACTTCTTAATTTGTCATTGGCCATTAAATATAAACAGTCGCTGTCAAATGAGGCGCCTAATCGATATCGAATGCCGTAATTTGGCCCCAGCTCAAAAAGAAAAAAGTTTATACAAATTTTCTCTTTCTGTTCGACAGTTTTTGGTTTTGAGTGCAGTATTTTAAACCCTGATTTCACACGGAATGACAAATTTAGTATAACCTCACTCATCACTAGTGGTGGACGGTATGAAATATAGGGACAATCAACCTTATTGTGTATGGAGAAAAAAATATTGGTGTAGTTTTCAAACTGCTTGTTTCGTTTGTTGGACCCTTAAACTTTATTGCTCATGCTTGAAAAGAAAGATTGGATCAAAACTTGCACTGAATCTATTAAAAACCTCTTCTTTCCCTTTCCCGACTGCATTTACAAAAAATGTTTTCCCTATAACTTTCAGAGACGCCGCAGTTAGCTGTTTATGAACATTAGTAGGCTAAAAATACGATGGGTAATCTTAATACCTCTATAAACAACTATTAGTTAGTATTGTGTGCATATTAAGTATTTATCAACTATAAATCAATTTTTCGTTAATTCTACAGATAAATATATATGATTAAGCGAGTTGCAAAACTCGTTCGTTACACAATTAAAAATACGAAATGACAATTGATTTAAACAGTTCGTTTGCCGCTTTATGAAAAAAAATTTACTAATTGTATCAATGCATGTTCTCTTCCATGTTTTCCAAGGGCATTCATTGATACAATCAATATATTTCTTCTCATAAAGAGCCAAAAGAACTTAGAGAATCACTTTTCATTTCGTATTTTTAATTTTGTAACAAACGAGTTTTGCAAATACATAAATCATTCGGCTTTAAAAAAAACGTCGTGCAGTATTTTCATCGTTTAACAGCCTGGGCCATGATGTCACCGCTATCGTTCGCTTGCATTTTTAACGATAAACAGCTGATTTGCGCCCCACTTAAAATTTTCAGCAAGACTAAGTCGATCGACGATATAAGCGAACGATAACGTAATAGTTAAGGCGAATTAATTTTTCAGGTGGCGTTGAAAGCACAGCTGAGCTACTTTTTGTCTTACTTAAAGAGATGAATGTGAAAACACCGTTTACATAAATTCGCCATGTTTATAGTTTTCATACAAATTTGAGCCCCACTAAAAAATATTTTTCGTCAATCGCCGAACGTGGCGATTTCGAAACATGGTTGGCGGTGGGATTTTCCATTTGCCGACTGTCGCCTTGTTTTTTTTTTGCGATTTTTGATATAACTGGCGATTTACTTAAAAAAAAAAATCTCGGAATTTTTTTCAATTAATTTTTGTTTTTAATGAGATTTGTATGACGTGCTAAATTCCCAATTTGTCATATTTGATAAATTCACGGAATTTTATTGTTAAGGGAAAGCTAACTTCTATGCGCGTTTTTCTGGTTGCTTGGGCCAGATCAATAGGAAACCTTTTCCAAAGATTTTAGAAAAGCTAAAAATATTATACAAATAAAAACTTAAAGCGAATAAGAATTATAAACACTTAGGCCTGTTTTCACAACTTACCGATAGCTAAAAGTCCATACATTATTACAACTTTACTTTAACCTACCAGCACAGAGCACACAGAGGCGTCACGAGACAGAAAATATTGTGTTTTTTCTGCCCTTTTTGCATTTTTGTTTTGATTGCGACGGCCTGTTTTTACCCATTGCCACTTCACTACCAAAAAACGGTTTCTTTCTCTTTCTTCGAAAGCTGCCCTCACAAATGATTTGGGCATTTTTCATACGTCACTTTTTTCACCTCTGTATGCTCTGTGCTACCAGGTAGGATAAATGTATAATGATCGCTCACTTAAGGTTAAAGTAAAGTTTTAACAATGGAACACTTTTTTTGTGGCTGGTTAAAGTCTACTTTTACCTATCGGTAAGTTATGAAAATGGACCTCAAAGTCTTACTTGTAACAATATCAAAACTTTAACAAAACACCAACAATAAACAGTTAGTTTGTCTTTTCTTACATTTTATATTCAGTCACTATAATTCTAATAGTTTGTATGCAGATCAAAACACCAGTAATGAAATCGATAAGGATAAGGTGTACGATCTAATAGACGTATGTACTTAATTTGAGTTGTTTTTATTGAAATATGATCTCAATTTTATGTTATTTAAAAAAAAAAATAACAGAAACTATACAAAATTTACTTTCGGCGGTTAATTTTTATTTTTTCTCAGTTTTTGGCGATTTTTGACTGAAATATTCACCCTTATTTTATTACGCCAAACACAATAATGGTAATTATAATAGCTTTTTTTATGCAGAAATTAATCAACAAGGTTTCTTTCAAATGTGCTAAATTTCATACTATTGAAATTTATTGTTGAAAAGCTAAAGATATTATACAAATAAAAGTGTTAAGCGAATAAGAATTATAAACGTCAGTTTTACTTGTAACAATATCAAAGCTTAATCAAAAACAACAACAATAAACAGTGAATTTTTCTTTTCTTACAGTTCCGACTTCAATTGGTTGATTTTTTATCAACTCTAACTGTAGTTGTAAGTGGGTAAAGAAAAAACAAAAATAAAAACAAATAACTTTATTTTATTTTGCCAGTTCAGTTTATTTACACTGCCACGTGCATATTAGTTATCAAAGTTTTTCTTGGGATTCAAAAATTAATTAACAATGTTTCTTTCAAATGTGCTAAATTCCCATTTCATACTATTGAGAAACTGAAATTTATTGTTGAAATTAAACAAAATTGACGTTTGGCGAATATTTAATGAAAATTATTTGTTAAATATTTCTTGAAACACCAACACTAATATTTTTATAAAATAATATTTCTTTAAAACCGCAAACAAAATTTTATTGTTCAAAAAAAATATTTTTTAAAAAATTTTATTGTTGAAAACAAATGTTTTTTTTGTCATTTGTAGCACATTAAATAGCCCAGAGCTGTATTTTCATGGCTTAATTTCCATGTTTTGCCGATTTTTATTTTCAAACTAACGTTTAATTGGAATTGTTGGCATGGCAATATAGTCATTTGACAATGAAAAAATGGATTACGTTAGAAACGTAAAACCTGATGACCGACAAGTCGATAGTTAGGGAGCGCTTATGAGAACGATAATGAGTAACTTATTGTCGCACGCTTGCAGGGTTGCGGAAACCAAATTCAATTTTACACAGCATCAACATCATCCAACATTTAGTGCTTAAAAAAAAGCAAGGCATGTTCACAATGTTATGCATCAGAGAGATTTATGCTGGCTGTCAATTTTTTTATGGATTTTGACAAGTTAAAAAAAATAATCTTTTTTGATTAGCTTTGAAAAATGATATCCTGTAGGAGGTGGCCATTTTCTGCTTCGCACATTCATATGTATGTGTTTTTTAACATACATATTTTCTATTACTTTTCGCAAAATTTCGGATGGAAAGGACATGATTTTATTTTGAATGATGGTTTTTAGTTGGGGTTGGTTATTGGCTTGTAAACATACACTCTTTCTTTTAAATACCACCAAAGAAAACTTTAAGGTGCTGTTAAATTCGGTGAACGTGGAGGCCAGTTGAAAACGCTTAAGCACCTGCAGTATTTGCTGTTCAAACCGCAAGGTTAGATGGATTTTCACAGCAGACCTTACAAAAATTTCCATTTAATTTTTAAATTTAATTTGCTGAAAATTCTTTTCACTGAACAGTTCGAAAATGGCAGAATGTGAAGAAGAAAATTTTTTGCAGTTTTTAAATTAGGAAACAGAGGCTCACCAAAACAGTTTTGTTTATCCAAAAAAAAACCTTTGACCCCAAATTTACATCCAAATTGTCAAAACATAAAAAGAATATACAAATGCTTGGGTTTAAATTTACGGAGTGAAATAATTTAAATGAAATAAAATCATTTAATTGACAAATTTATTTTATTTGTGATCCAAAAATAGTCCAAGACAAAAAAAAACTTTTGGACTATTGCACAGAAATTGGCAACGCGGCTCGCTTAAGGTTTCGATCGACATCGTTGCCCAGTCTGGCTTTGGTTGGTGAACAATAATAAATAAAATTTCCTTACGATATTCTGCAGATTTGAAAAATTAACAGTCAGTTAGAAAAATGTTACATATGTATCTTAAATATTTGAATTAAAGTTCCTCTTTAGATAATCTTTCGACAAATCGGTAATTCATCGTTCAAACATTGAGAAAATGTACAGACTAATCGTAAATTAGTCTTTTAAAACAATAATTAGTATGTGATTAGTATATTGAACTGTCCAGGGTTTTTTAATTTTTAATCGGGCTAAAGTTCATCAAATATAATTTTCATTAAATTATTTTTATGAAGAAAGGAATTTTAAACTTGAAATTAATTAAAATTTATTTATAATTTTTCATTATTGACTGGCCTGGGATTCGAGCCCAGGTTTTCGCGGACAGGTGTCCCTGACATGTTTCGATAGTAACCACACTTTCTCTTCAGAGAGGTTTGCCGTTTAATTCGTTAAATGTCTTAAGGAAATTGAGACATTCAGGGGTGTTCTGGAAATCAAAAACGCAAGAATTTGGAAGTTGTTTTTAATACACCTTTAATCTAATTTTTATAAATTTTATTAAAAAATTCTATTTAATAGAGAAACATTTGCGTAATATTTGTCATAAAATTCTTTTATTACAGAAATCTTATAAAATACGACGTTTAAAATTCTTGCGTTTTGCGTTTTCGATTTCCAGAACACCCCTGATTATGGAGTGCCCCGGTAGGCAAGCTTGTAGTGAGCTAGTCTATCAGTGCTGGGGTTGCGGGTTCGATACCCGCCAGAAAAGACTCTGGCTTCTTTCCTGCAGACAAGCGTAGAGATTCGCGGGATTAGCTAAGGGAATTAAAAAAAAAAATATGTCAGGTCGGAAAAAATTGTTTACTGGGTATGTACATTTCAGCTTGGCCCCAAATGTAGGCAATACAATGCTTAAAAGAATGCCTACACGCGTAAGTGTGTAAGTGGTTTTGTGCAAAAGGCAGGAATAATTTTGGGTGGCTGATAACAACCACATTCAAAGGCGAAAAAGACGACGATTTGATTAAAATAAACGTGTGTTATAAATACATATGTATAATATATGTATATATGTAAATATGTATATAGATTAAACATATACTTATGTATGTATGTTTGTACATATATATGTACTTATTAATGTAGATACTGAAACATACATAATGGTGCCTTGTGGCTAAAACATCTGTTCATTTACGTATGTACATTCATATGCGTGTATGTAAAAGTACGTGAATATGATGTTTAAAGGTGGACAGACACATTTGTTCTTCATCCTTTATATATTAATTTTTATGTAATACATGCATATGTATACACATTAATATGTATGTACATATGTATAATATAGTTGTTTTTAAAATTTAAAAGCCTTAAGAAATTTCAAAATCAAACAATATAAATGACGCTACACATACACATATTCGCAAAAATAAGAAAAAAAAACCGATAAAACTATTTCTATCGAAAAATATTTTTGGTTACGTTAACTCATGAAAAAGTTTATTAAGCAAACACAAGTTATAAAATTAGTTTGTGAAAAAAAAGTTTATTTATTTATATTCTTTGTATTTAAAATGATCTTAAAGTATTTTCTCGAATCATGTTCTTCAATAAACCTGATGTTTTATTACAACATCAATATTATGAAAAATGAAAACGTGAATTTAAATTTCCACAAAGTCCTGGTTAGCGCTTTTTGAGTAGTTTTATGCAATTAAAATGTAAACCCCATTCATACAAATTCATACAGGTGAACGCATCAGAGAGAGATGGTTATGCTAGCAGTCCCTTTTTCAAAAATCATTGACAGCCAGCATAAAGGCCCTGTTAGCCGACCGTAAATGTAATGAAATGCAATGTAACGTACCGTAACGTACTGTAAGCTCATTTGTGCACTTATAGAACATGTATGCATAAAACAATACACACAGTGATGAGAATTTAAAATGCTCAAATGGTGAACGCTTTGCAGAAAAAGTACCAAGTGATTTAAATATGTAGTATAAAATGTATGTATATATACATACACAAATAATTTAATATTTGATATTAATATTACAGATTTACAATAAACAAATATGGTTTATAGCATATTCATAAACATGTACTTTCATTATTTTAAAAATGTGCATCCACAAAACAAGCTTTCGATACCATTAATAACCAGACTTTTTTATTGTTTGTGTATATGTATTCATTTGTTTCTATTATACATCTAAACAAATATTTTTATAAATATATCTATGTATTGTAAGTTTTTTTCGTCAAAAGTCCATAGGTATTATTGCTGAAAAAAGTACCAAAGAAAAAGAGTGATTTTAAATTAAAATAAATAAGATATAAGATATAATAATATAAAAATTGCCTAAAAATTTATTTATTTCATCACGTTCAGCGGGACGCTTTGATTTTTGTTAAAAGTATTTTTTGACGTAAACGGTGATGTAATTTTCAATTTTGTTGTAATGTTGTATTCGCTGTCGTAACGATGCCACCTGCTTATTCCACCATGCACGTAACCTCGTAATGAAATTCTATTTTCTACAGGTTTGCACGTTACGGTTAAGTGACATTACAGTCAGTTAAGCATTTGCATTGCTTTGCATATAACCGAAACGATCAGCTGTTTACATTACATTTACATTTCTACATTTACGGTCGGCTAACGGGGCCTTAACTCTCTCTGCGGTTTTTTTGAACTTTATTGTACCAAAATTACATTTGTTTTATCTATTTTTTATGTATTAAAACGTTAAATAGTACATTTGTACTGTTAAATGAAAGAAAAAAATTCGCTTTAACCAAAATATTGCAATTGTATCGATGTTGCCATCCCTGGTTTGTAAACATCTTTTTAAAAAACAACAATTACAAAAATAAATGAACAAGTGCAGTAATTTTGAATAAAATTTAATATATTTTTTATTATATATTAATATATTATTTGAAATTGTAAGAAAACATAATGGAAAATTCAGACGGAGAATTTTTTAAAGTAAAATTATGTCTGCCAGCAAGCAAATAAACAAAAACATACATATTATTTAATTTGCCCAAATAGCCCGATAATGTGACCGCATTGTATCGATTATTGTTGCAATTGAGTTTTGGCCGATATGACCCACCTAAGAAAATATTTTGCAATGTTTTTAAATGTGCGCCGATATAGCACGATAAAAATCGTCACAGATTGTGCTATTTGAGCCGATAGTGGGATCTTAGCTGAAACGTGAGAAATTAAACATAAATGCTATAAATTGAAACAAACAACTGTTTTTCTCACTTAACTGCGTCTATAGCATTTTTGGCGAGTAATAGCTTTTACGTAAGGTAATTACTCGCGAATTTACAGAAAAAGTGTGCACGTAAAATTTTTCTGAGAAAATTCCCGCTTTGAACTGTCAAATAAACTGACGAATAAAAATAGGGTGAGAAAAGATTTTAACACAAAAAATATATTAAAATGGAAGAGATAAGTATGTATTTTGTTCTTGGTTGATTTTTTCGTGTTCAATTGTTTTGCTTTTACCATTTTTAGAAAATATGCGAATGTTTTCAAAGCCATTTTGTAAACAATAAACATTAAAGTCGTACTTAATGGTGTTTTCTTTTCTACAAAAAAATGTGCCTTTTTTTAAAAAAATGCAATATGGTGTCTGTTTTTTAAAAATTTTGCTCCCGAAAAGCATGAGTTTTTTAGAATAAAACAAGCCACCCTTTTCGGAAGCAAAATTTTTAAGAAAAAGACACCAAATTGAAGTTTTTTTAAAAAAAGGCACATTTTTTGTAGAAAAGAAAACACCATAACATTATTTGGTATAGCCGTCGGTTGTAATTTCGCCGCCGTCGTTGCATCAACGATACGTGAGACTGGCGTTCTCAATTTATTTATTTTTTACTGGTGCAAATTAATATTGTCTATTAAACGTAATTCACTTGATTAAATTTTTAATTAAATCTGATTTTATTTTGCTGGTGCAAATTTTTTTTCTGTGTGCGAGAAGTTCTCACCATAATTACAGAGCATGTGTACAGAGATCTAAGAAGCAGTTTTCCAATTTAAAATTATTACGAGAGCCGTAGCCGCTTGCAATTTTTGTCGATACCATTTAAATTTTACTACAACGACGATAATGAATACATAGAAAGATTATCGTATTTATGTCTTTTACGACAATCATAATGCCAATTTATAAAAACGATCAATTGACAACTACGACACTCAAAAAAGGTCAATCGATTATTTCCGTTAAATGCAAAAATTCGAAATAAATTTTAAAATAAAAGTTGATTTTTTTATTCGACCTTTTCTTAATGGAATCTCAAAGAAATAAATACTCAAGCTCGAGGTTATAGGTTTTTTTTTTTTAAGTAGTACAATCATGACGATGGTAGTACACTACAAAGCTAATAAGAAGTTTTGTTGAGTCGGTCAGGCAATATGCATCAAAAGAAGCTTGAAATTATTTAGTGAAAAGCGTTTTTTTGCAGCACTTTTTAAGTTGTTTTTATCGCATATATTTAGATGCCTACAAGAGCTTTCGCAGCAAATAACAATTTGTTTTTGCGAAATTTTTGCTTTTCTGTTTTCAATATCTATCCCAACGTGTTCCTTCATTTGCGCCATCTACTTTTAATTTTTACTCGAAAATTGTAAGACAAAGCAGGTTGTCATTAAAGATAAATGTTATTTTAAACTTTTTAATTTAATATATAAGGAAGCATTAAGGAAGAATCAATTATATTCATTTTTGGTGATGTGTGTAAAACATAGAAATCTAGACCAATCTATAAGTATTTCCATCGATTTAGAATCACCTTTTCAAATGATCTTACAATAACCATCCGTCCGTCTGGCTGGTTGCCTGTCCATATTAATTTTGTGCGCGAAGTACAAGTTGCAATCTTGTGGATAACTTGGTAAATAAATTTAAATTGTACTAAGGACGAGGCCTTTGTAAGTGGTGAGAATCGGTCTATAATTTTACATATTCCCCATAAAAACATCTTTCCAAATTAGACTCTTTGTGTCCATAAACCATCTAATTAAAAAAAAATAATGTTGGTTGTTGTTAATTAAAGTGAATTCTCCCCACAAATATTTTACTGCAAATTAAATTCTTTTCAAATCAGTTCACATTTGCCTAAAGCTCCCATCCAAGGCGAATTTAAAAAGGTAAACTCATGTCATGAATTCGCCTTGCTCCCATCCATTAATAGCTTTAACTTAATTTTAATTGTTTACATTAATAAACAATTTAGAGACCGTCCCTAAAATCCCTTTAAGAAAAAAAATCTCATATGGGTGTTTATATCTCGATAATATTCGGCACACATAACTCTTATATGAATTTTAACCTCTTAATATAACTTTGTTTTTGTGAGCTCATGACTACCCATCGTTTTCAAATAGGGTAAAAATTTTTTTTATATTAAATTGAACTGTCATAAAATTGTTGAATATTTTGTTTTCAAATGAAAAATGTTTGAATTTTTTTAGGCATATTTTTTTAGCAACTTTCAGGGCATATTTTCAAGTTTTAACTGCATATTTAATGCGCATAAAACGCTTTTTTTAGAGCATATTTCTGGTTTCCCTGCTTATTAGGCTCCTGCTTAGAACAAATTATACGAATTGTAATCTAGCGTTGTCCTTATATGTAATTAGGTTTTAAATAAGCAAAATTATATTGGACGTTGTGAGCTAATGCGAAAGTGTGTGTGCGTGTTTATGCTTTGAAAACTACAATAATATTTGAATTAACAAGTAGTTTGTTTCATCGCCTTTAACCTATTTCGTGTCGTATGGCTTTGTCTTCTTATTATTGTCATGACTCCTTTGTACTCTCTTACTTTTCACTTAACTTCATTATCAACAATATATTAATATGTAATGATAATCATGAATTGAAATCGTTTCTACACATGTACGGGTTTTGTATATCATTATTTTATTAGTGGGTTTGTTTATGTATCTTCTTTTACGAAGTGTTTGTTTGTTTGTATCTTCATTGACGATAATTTGGTACTTGTGTTTGTTTCATTTTCAAATCGTTTAAAGCTCTTGTTTATTTTTAGAAATCTTCCTTCGCTTGAATGATTGTATGAGTTTGTGTGTGTAGGTATGTTTTTCAGAGTTTTTTCCGGGATTTCCCGGGAAATTTTTTATTTATTCATAAGTCAAGTTGATTACAAAGTTATAATGCGACACGTTCAATCATGTATGTATATAATGGTATTCTAAAATAACTTAATACTATAAAATGGTAATGGATATGTATTGTTTTCCTATCCTATCGAATGTGCCAAATTACTTTCAACATATAATATTCTGTACTTCCAAATTCTACAAAGTCTTACAACAAACGATCGATTCATAATCAGAGAATTAAAAAGCGGACTTATGTATGTATAAGTGTTTAGGATCTCGATGATCTTCCAAACACAAATCGTGAGGTGATACAACCAGATGTGATGAACTCTTTGAAGCTTTATAAAAAAACAACATTATTCTGACTTCAAAAAAATTAATAAATGAATTTTTTTCAATTTCTCCATTTACCTGGGTATTTAATAAGTAGGGATGAGATTCTCATGCATAAAAAATTAAAAATATGCGCATAAAATATGTACTAAAAAATATGAAGTAAAAACTTCTATAAAAAATCGTTTTTTAATTTTACAAAAACAAAAATATATAAAATTAAGTCTTCAGTTATTCATACATATATCTTTAAAAAAAATTAAAAAACCAATTTAATTTTTTGTTTTTTTAAATAAATAGCTGATGTTTTATTAAAAAATGCTAATGCATTTTGAAAAGAATTATTTTCAGATCCCAATTTGATTCCAGATCAGATCAACAATATTTGAAATTTTTTTTTTTTGATGTCCTAAATTTGTTGCAAAAGGCTATGGATTTTTTTTTAATTTTCGGGCTATTCTTCCTTCTACATTGTTGATTTTAATTATCGGTATCAACAAGATCTTTTTACTCAAAGTTTTTTGAAAAGAATTCTGAAGCATCTAGCCAGGCCTCCATCTTAAAAATTGCATTATTACCGAATTGGCTTATACTAATTACGGACCTAATGGCACTTTTGAAAGTGTCATAATGTCCATTTGCAAAGTGTCATAATGCCCACGGACAGTGTGACGCTTTTGAAAGTGTCATAATTTTGTTATGAAACTTTTTGGAGTGTCATAGTGTCCATGGACGTTATGACATGCCACTGCTACACACCTCAAAATGTTAGAAAGAAAGCTTGAAAATTTAATTACTTTAATTTAAGTACATTTCAAAACAATAAATATATTATAAATTCTCGGGGTCCCCCGAAAAATTCATAACTAATTTCCGTTTTCCAGAAAGTTTAAGAGTCTGGAAATAAAAACCCCTACTTTTCTTCCTTTTGCTTTATTGATTTTTAACATAATCAAACAATGCGTGGATGTTCGTTAGAATGTGGTTGGGTGTGTTGGCTGTGTGTATTCCCTGGCCTTCGATTTGATAAAGATGTGATGATACGAATATTTGTTGTGAATCTGATGAACAATGTTTATTTTGTAACAGAGATGGAAGTTTGATTTTTTTTACTTATACTTTATTCCATTTTTTTCCAAACTTTGAATTTATGAGTTAAATTGACTATAACGAAAACATTTTCACTTGGAGTTCGCAATAAAGAAACATTTTTTACAAGCGCATATATACTGCCTGTTTTTAGAAAACGTAAACAAGTGAGTGAGTGAGAAATTATATTGAAAACAACAATTAAAACGAAAATTTGTTTATGTTTTCAATATAAATTCTCACTCACTTGTTTACGTTTTCTTAAAACAGACAGATATTCATCTAGAAAACGTTTGCAAATTTTGCCCAGTATTAAGTATATATATTTTATAATTTGTTTAAACAGTTTATTAAAATTTTCATTAAAAACTAAATAAAAATTATTATAAACGTCATTTACAATTGTATACAAACTGTTGCTGAAATATAAGTAGACCGACTCAATTTTTAAAAATATTTTAGTTACATTTTTATTCGAAATGAAAAATAAGAAAAACAAAATTGTTACTATCTTTGTAAAGGAAGCTTTACCCCCGTTACCACATGCTAATTTAAGTTCTTGTGTGACGGCAAAACCTGTGCCCATGTTCGAGTAGTAGCTGTCACGTAAGGAAATTACTCGCCAATTTACAGAAAAAGTGTGTGTAACATTTTTGTGAGAAAAGCTCCAGCTTTGAACTCTCAAAAAAACTCACGGGTAAAAATGGGGCGAGAAAAAATGTTAACACTGAAAAACAATGAAAAATGCAAAGAATAATAATATGTAACAACATTTTGTTCTTGGCACATTTTTCCATTGTTTAATTATTTTGCTTTTAGCATTTTTATAAAATATACGAATTTTTTCAAAGCTCGTTTGCAAACAGCAAACATTAAAGTAGCACTTTACATTATTTGGTTTAGCCGACGGTTGTATTTTCGCCGCCGTCATTGAAAAATTTTAAATTTTAGTAAATTTTGGTCGCCGTCAACGATATGTATTACTTATTACTGGCGTTCTCAACGTCTGTAATGTCAAGTAACGTAACGACGTAATCTCTTTTGATAGTTTTCGACATTAGTTACAGACACCACTTGTTCTCACTTTTCGAGAAACGATGGAACATTTTGTTTCACATCTTTTTGATGCGAGAAGTTCTCAATGGGCTATACAATTTCTATATATATTAAGTTACATAAATAGCACTTATAAATATCGATTCATCAAAGATAGAGACTTTAAGGAAGGCTTTTTTAGAAAAATTATAAAATTTATTAACAGCAATACAATCTTTCTTTCTTTTAAAGCGTTGAGATTCGTCAAAAAGTATTACTTGCTTCTTGGGTTCCGCTAAAATAGTTGAATAAACTAAAAGCTAACGATATTGTACACAAGCGGCCGTATTCATAATGAAAAGTTGGAACGAAATAAGCACAAAGTTTATTCATAACACACTTACCAAACTCGGGCTTAAGATTTGCTAAACTCAGGCGTTTAATGTCGAACAATTTTGTTAGTTTTTTATTTATTTATTGTCTGTTTTTTAATTTGATGCCCTTTTTTAATTCATTTAATTTTAAAAGACTTTTTAAAAAGTTTATACATATGTATGTGTTTAATGATGACTCGTCCCAAACACAGCACCCTGTAAAATACTAACGGTCCTTTAATTGTTATTTATTTATTTCACATTTTGTTTATATATTATTTTTCTTGTACTTAAGTTAACTTGCAAGATCTTTTTTACAATCATTAAAACTCACTCTAGTTTCGATCGTTAAAGTGCAAACATTAAAAAGTAAAAAAGTAAAAAACAACATAAATATTAAAACAAATTGTATTGTGACCCTAAACAAAATTGTGAACGAAACCCAACAAACACTTGAACATTAAAATAAATTTGTTAACTTTAAATTAAATAAAAACTTATTATTAAAATTAAAAACCATAAAATTTCGAAGCCTTTTTATTTACAAAATAAAAGTTCGACCCCGAACAGTATGTGAAGGGAATAATCGGCATTCTAGTAAGCTGCTCGTTGTACGTAGTGTGCAAATTGTAGCTAACTTTTTGTTCGGAATACGGCTGAAGGTTTGTATAGACATGCTACGAGTGAGTTAAGGAATTCGTCTAAGTGGATACATTCGTGATTAAATTGATTTATGTAGAACGGAATTCTAAATCGATTGAAGTTTATAGACAATACATTTTTAAGGCATAACGAAATCAGCACTAATTATGTAATTATGTATATCTTTCAAAGTGTAGGGCATAAATTAACTTAGTAAAAATTGTTCACTCTAGTGATTTCGATTCTTAAGATTTAGTTAGGGTCTGGTCTGCAAGATTAGTATGTGGAAAGGATCGAAAAAATAAATATTTTCATTTGTGAAAATTTTTTTTTTTTAAAGATTTCCCTTCTCCAACTCTGCTTTTTCTAATCTTTATCAAACACTCACACTCCATCTTACTTATTCGATAAGTCCTGTCTTACTGTATTAAGTAAGTTGATTGTGTTTTAATGGGTATGTATGTATGCTGCATATATTTCAATGTGCGTGTGTGTGTTGACTCCTTTTTCTGCTCTTCGGCCGCTTTGCTCATCATTATTGTATGTATTTGAGGAGTATTGTGCGGAATGAGTGTTCGTTCATTTGTTCATGCATTTGTTCGGTGTTTGAATGTGCGTGTCAAGTTTGTTTTGTGTTGGTTTGGTTAACTTGTGTTTGATGATTCAATACAGATTGTGTATAGTTTTGTTGTTGTTTTTTATACTTTGAATGTGAAAAGTTTAACGTTTCCGAATGAGTTTATTTTTACAATTTTCATTCAGAAAACTGTTTTTTTTTCTTTTTATTTTTTTACATACAACCTATGTTTTATTCGTTTATTGTATTTTCTTGGTTATTTTAGTTTAGAAAAAAGGATGCTGTTTAAATGTGTGTTTTTATTTACGTTTTATTTTATATGTATGGGTTTCTGTGTGCTTGAGTTTATTAGGATATTTGACATAAATAAACCCTTTTCATGTTATTGTGATTGTATTTAATCGCTTAATTTGAAGATTGAAATTAAAAAAAAAAAATCATTACACACGTTTATGACATTTTTTTAATGTCCTTGATACCTACAGATTTCCTTTTTATAAAGTTTTATGTAACAAAATTATGTAGAAAGTTTTCTTTAAGATTTAATAAATCAAAAATCTAAAAAAAAAAAAAAAAAAAAAACTTGTAATTGTATCTTATGCTAGAAACACAACTGGGACGTCATTCGTTCCATTTGTATTTATACCATAAACAATTTTTTTCAACTTACTTTATTTCTTAATAATTTCACTTTGTCTAAGTATTTAATAAAACCCAACTTAAACTGGTTTTTTATGATAAATTAAAACTTATTTTTCCTTTTCTTTTTGTATGCATTTCTTTCTAGGAATATGATATTCAAGATCATCGACCGTTTCTATCACTAAATCAAAGTGGCCTAAATAAACCGGATCAGATTAAATTTGCGCGTTATCTTGGACAAGGTTTACCAACATTTACTCTATTTTGCATTTATAGTAATTTTAAAAATTTATTTTGCACTAAACGTACCGAAATGTAAGTATTACAACTTTTTTCTAATGTTTTAGTTATCAAATGTTTTCTAAAATTAACGCAGAATTTAAATTTAATTTTAAACACTGTTTATCTTGCGACATAAACTTTGGTCACATTTAGCAAACATTTAACGCTCCACACGTAACCACAATGTTTACTAAACATTTGTTAGATTTTGCATAACGTTTGCTAGATCAAAGAGCATTTAACATATTATTAATTTTTTTTATTCTATAATTTTTTTCAGTAATAAAGTTTAGAAGATGAAAACAATTTATAAAACGAAAGTTAAAAGTAGATCAATCTTTTCATTAAATATTTGTTAAATGTGAACCACCCTTTATATTGTTATTAGTAGGAGAAGTTTTTTTTAAGATATTTGCATGAAAAATATGCTTTTGCATATTTGCAGCCGTTTTTAATAAAAGAATGGCTTTTGAGTCAATCTGCTGAAATTACAATTTAAAAGTATATCGGTCCTTTTATGTCATATGCATTTTAAAAAAAGAAAAGAAATTGCATCGGTTTAAGTTTTTCTAAAATAAACGGTTACTGAAAAATTTTGGGTGTTATGTTTTAAATGGTGATTTATTCAAGGCCTGGAACAGAATGAAGTTGTTGTAATAGTAGTTGAAGCTGACGAATGCTCTGTAGGGCAACAAAGTTAAAAATATCGAACAATGCGCTTCAACTTCAACTGCAACCTTGAAACTGCGTTTTAACCGCTCGCAGCGCAATTCGTAAGTCCCCGTTAAAATTATGCGATTCTTACTTTATTGTCGAGAGGGAAGAGAGGAATTAAGAGGAGCACACAAGCAGGCTTGCCAGAATAATTTAAATTAAATCTGCTAAATAGACAAAATAAAATTTCTTAATTGTTCTACAGCAGAAAACTAAAGTGCTAGTTTTGTAACTATGGCGCATATTCAGAAATCATAATTAAGTCGCAACTAACAAAGCAGAAACTAAAAAACAATTAATAAATACTTATAGATCGTATTCATAATTTATAACTAGCTTAGTAACTGCTTTCCGCTAGTGCTGGGAAACTATCGATAGTACTATCGATATTATTGATAGTTTTAAAATATCGATAGGAAAAATATCAATATCGATATTATTATTATTTAAAATACATCTATAAATACATGTAACAGCAGCTATACACACAAAGTTTTTTGCCGCAAGTTTTTACTTGCTGATATTAATTCGCGCTGAATTACAGCAATGAATACAAACAACAAGAACGACAGGTCGTACTGATTGCTTAGCTGTGATTTTTACTGCTTATTAAAGGCCCTTATGTCGAAATTTGTATATGTTTTCATAGGGACTGAAATCTCTAATATTTTTCTAATGTTGTAAAAAAAAAATGCAAATGTAATTGCATTAGAGTATAAGTCCTCTAGATTGAAAACCTTTTGGGTTGAGAATCAAAACCAATTTAGAAAATTATCTTAAATTGCAGTTAAATAACTTAAAGGCCCTGCTAGCTCGGTTCCTTCAGAAAGGACATTTTTTCAAAAACTGTCATCTAAAATTACGTGCGTACATACATACGTTCAATAAAGTGACAAAAACAACGAACTGTAGCATGATCAAAAACTAGTTAAAGTTATCCTGCACAAGTACAAACATTCAGTCGATAGCAGTGATGAAAAATTTAAAAATTTAGATGGTACTGACCACCAAGCAAAATAGTAATTTTTTTAACATAAGCACGAATAACAAAATCTTTTGAAATTTAAATTTTCTATTCCCAAAAATTGAAATTACTTTTTGATAATAAACAGGCAGGTGCACGGCCTAAAAAACACTTAATTGACAACATCTTTTGTAAGTTGTTGTTGTTTTTATTTTGTTTTTCTTAACCTACTTACAACTACAATTAATGTTGAGAGAATTTCAACTAATTGTAGTGGGGAATGTAAAATGAGATAAACCCACTGTTTATTGTTGATCTTGTTTTGTTTAAACTTTGATATTATTACAAGTAGAACTGTTGCTATAATTCTTATACGTTTAACAGTTTTATTTGGTTAAATATCTTCAGTTTTTCTAAAATCTTTATGGATGAAGCTTCCTGATGATCTGGCCTAAGCAACCAGTGAAATGCTCATAGGAATAGCTTATCCCATCAACAATAAAATTCCAAATGTTTTTATCAATAATAAAAACTGGGAATTAAGCACGAATAACAAAATCTTTTGAAATTTTGGTACATATTTATTTCAAACAAATTTTTTGGAAAATTAACTTAAAAATAAACAAATAAAATACATATTTTTTTGCTCATATCTCAGCCATTTCCAAATTCTGATGAGGATATCTGACATTAAAATTTACTAACAAACAGTGTTGCCATAACCTTATGATAAGAATGAATTTTGTGTAGACAATGTTGTCAAAAGTCCACAGCACAGTTGTAGAGTCGGTGTTCAGGTTTTTGTACAGTGGTCGGAGTTGAAATACCCACAAAAAATTTCAAAAAATATTCTAATATTTTCCAAAATAAATATATGTACATATTTCGAAATTGGCGATGCAATATTTAAAATATTGCTTCGAAATATTTAAAAATAAAAAGTTTAAAGTCAAATAAGGACCAGTCTCATATACATTTAGCATTAAGGTTAGATGAGAAGTCTGAGTTTGAATTTCAGCGGTTGGAGTCGGAATTAATTCTTTTTTTTGACGACTTCACAGCCCTGTTTGTCAATGTGAACAAAAAATATCAACGGTAAATTTCTAAACTAAAACGGACGTGAGGGTATCGATTGTGTAATCTGAACTATCGATAAATATCGATAGTAGAAATATCGATAGTATCCCATCACTACTTTCAGCTGATTGGAGAAATGCAACCATACATATTGGCATGTAGAGAAAACCAAATGTCGATACTATAAAAGTAATTTTTCAATAAAGTTTTCATATAAATCAATTAAAATAGCGGCGTGTAGAAATATAATTTTTCAATAAAATTTCTTGAACACATCTATAGTTTATTTTATTATTTGTATGTATGTTTTTGGACGCAAGTAGCAAATGTAATAAGACAAATTTATTATCTTACAATTTCGTAAGAGTATTTATTGTTTTCTGTATTTTATATTTTATATAACCATAATATGCATAGCCTTGCTTAACCTACTGTCAAAAATTAGCGAAAAGTCTCTCAAATTTGTTAAAAAAAAAAACAAAAACAAAATAAAAAACATTTGATTCCGTACGGAATGTGCGATTAGATACGCACCTTGCTTAAGCAAATGACAGTTTCATAAAACTTAGCAAAATGTTTCCTTACAGCCCGTCTATACCAGAGATAATTATTGCGACATACATATATTGCAGTAATTGTCAAAATTATGTTATCTTTAATGTGGACAGCAAATTTTTGTACATATTTATTGCTAACAATTTATATTGCAATAATTGTTAGTCCATTTTCGTTGACAATTTTTGCTTAAAAAAAACGTCAATTTGGTTGTCAGTTGCAAAAAAGAAGCAAAAAAGAAAAAAAAATAGAAGCAAATTGTGTGGGAAAGAAAGTAAGTTTTTGAAATTGTAGCAAATTATAATTGTAGTAAAATAATTAAATAAACACTAAAATAAAATTGAAAAAATTATTTTTATTAATATAATTTTTTTCTTATTCGATCTTTATTTAAATTTAAATTCTTTTCTATATAAGAATATAAATTTGAATATAAATTTTATTTTAACAAAAAAAAATAAATTTTTAGCTTAAATAATTTATTATACGTTTCAAAAATAAGAAAGAATTTATATTAATAAATATATTTTTTGCAAGATGGCGTCATTTTTACACTGCACCTTTTTCCTTGATTTCTTTAAAATTATAAGTTTAAAAAAATACGTTTTACCATGCCTTTAACATAAGCTGAGCAATAAGAAATATTAACCTGTTATTTTGCCGACGTTATTGCAAACTTGCTTAGATAATTATCTTTAAACAAATTGCTATTATATATAGTATGCATTGAATTCTTATTTTAACCAGAGCTTCTCTTAAAATCAGGAAAAACTGAGTTGATTAAAAAAAATTTACGGAGAATCATTGTCGTTTTCAATTTTACAAGATTTCCAGGAATAATAAATTGGTTTAAAATGTTTACTATAAATCGCTTGCACCTGCACCTGCACCTGTTTATTAATAAAATAAAAGTATGAATTCAAATAGAGATGTTTTTTTCGATTGTATTAATTTTTTGAACTATTCGAGCAATTCGAACGATTCAATTTATTTGATTAATCGAGCAATTTTAAAACTCAAAAATCGATTAATTGCTTACTCGAACAAAGCCAATAGTCGAATAATTGGATACTCTAATAGCTGATTACTGAACAAAATTTCAGTAACCAGTCAAGTTTTGCTGTAACTGAAAAATGTACAAAAACCAGTAAAATTTTACTGTGACTGAAAAATTTTCAGTAACCAGTAAACTTTTACTGCTTGTACCGACAAAAAAAATCGGTTTTTGCTTTTACTTTAACAATTTATGTATGCTTGAAGAAATTTCAGATTATAAATAATGATACGTTTCATTTTGATTTTATTTACTGCAGTACATAAATAATAGCCCTGCCCAGGTTGATACAGTATGCACAAAATTTTCATTTGGCCCATTGCGACGCCCACGGTGCTTACACTTTTTTCTAATTTTTATGTAAAAAACACTTTCATTGAGGAATACATAAAGTTTCGTTCTAATATACTTAATTTTCGGGTATGTTCTAGAAATTGAAAAGAAGTGGCTTGGAAACCGAGCAAATACTAAATACGACCCTGTATTCAAAGTTCATACAAATATTCCATTTTATCAATTTAATTTTGTGAGTACCAATTAGCGTTACAAGAACAACTCTTAAAACCAGGAAAAACTATGGTAATTTTGTAAATAATTGAACTTAAATTCTATTTCAATTTCACTTCATTTCGATTTCTAGAACATGCCCGAATATGGTTAAAATTTTCTTTAAAAATTGATTTGTGGTTTTTTTCTCTTGGTGTATATATTAAATAAAGGATTTTCTCCTCTATGGTATAACAAATACCGGCTGCGCTTACTAAATCGTCTCGGCATAGCCGGCCTTCGGTCGGGCGCAAGGATTTTCTCCTTTATGGTAAAACAAGTACCGGCTTCGCTAACTTAAGCTTTTCTGCACAGCCGTCCTTCGTATAAACCACAGACGAGAAAAACCTTGCGTCCGGCCAAAGGCCGCCTATGCTTTCGAGTTTGTAAACATGTTGTGGACTTTATGCCACTCTACAAAGTGTCATAACGTCCGCGGACATTACGACACTGCTCTGATGGACTTTGTAACACTTTTAAAAGCGTCATATTGTTATGGACACTGTGTCACTGGACGTTATGACATGCCACCTAATGTTCTATGCGAACGTTGATTTTCGAAATCGAAACAGGCAGTTTAGCTTTCTGATTGTTGGTAAACAATTCAACGAATTTAGGTCTAAACCGCAACCAATTTTAATACTGACGTCCGTTTTACCTGACGTCCTATAGGGCCCACGCCTGAAATATTCTATCTGACGTTGGAGGGTATCCAAGATTCGGCATAGCCGAATATAGCACTCTTAATTTTTTTTTTTTGTTCATACTAATATATTAAACCTTAAAGTCACTATGCTGTTGTCCTGGCTTGGGCACCACAGCGAATTTATTGTTATAATTTATTAAATTTGCTTATTACAATGTGCATCAAAATTCGGGTTATCGCCGCCAGCCTCAACACTTGCAACGCGAAATTAAAGTAGACTAGTAGTAGAGCCAAAGGGTTTTGAAAAGTTAGTTCGGGCTCTAGAAATATATATAAGTCAATAAAAAAAAATATACAAAATGTACTTCTGAATTAAAAAATAATTGCAGATGTCTTCCCTAGAATCGTATGGCGATTCATTTCTTAGAATTTATTAACCCTCTAACTCTCATTTTAAGGGGTAATTTGTTCCCAACTCTTACATACAAGTTTACTAAAACGGCACTTTTAAGGGTTAAAATGTTCTGCGAATATTTTCTGCATCAAATTTCACTAGAGGTCTTCTAAGACCAAAAGTTCATGCAATGTATCTACAACGAATTCTCGAAATTTTGGGCATTGAAATTTTTGAATTTCTTAAAAAGTATTTTTTTTTGTTGCACAGTGTTATTTTATATAGGATCGATTGTAAATAAAGTGCAAATAAAGATTGCAATAAAATCGTGGCATAAATATTGAGATTTATATAAAATCTACCAACAATAAATAACTTATAAAAGCTTATTTGCCATGGCAAAATTTTGTGCTTTTAGGTCCAGAATTGAAAATTTGAAATTTACAAGATGTAAATTAAAGGAAAAATTTACTAACTCTAAAACCAATTTTTTCGAATTTAAATAAATGCATTGTTTTGAAATTAAATTTTATAACTACATATTAAATTTTATTGAAAACATTTTTTTTATATTTTCTTTACTTACAGCTACACAAAAGATGGCTATAATTTGCCTTATATCTTAGATAAAATAAAGCGCTTCCTAGCAAATACAACTGCGGGTAAGTTTTTCATTAAATATGCCGATGAATAATAAAAAAGACTACTCAGACAAAAAAAAATAAAAAAGAAACACAACGACAAAAATGGCGGACAAACAGGCAGTTTTTGTATAAATTACTGTAAAAACAAAATTTATAGTCGAACCAACTTGTACAATGTTCGTATAAAAAATTTTAATTTTCTAATTATTAAACTTTTAGTTTGTTTCCTTTTTTTAAAGGCAATTAATTTATTTTTATTTAGGATTTTTGATTTTATTTCTCTTTCAATTCACTAATCAGAAGTTATCTAAATTATTTATGATTTTCCTGTGTTTATTTTTTATTTTTCATTATTTTTTTTTTTTTTTTTGTTTTGTTTATTTTATCTCTTCATATTGTATAATTGGCATAAATTATGTTTAGGTAATAATAACAATAATGCCTCAAACTCATCCCCCTCAACCACAACATCTAAGGATAATTTCAGTTCCAGTAATACAAATTCCACAAATTCAAATACCACCTCCAACACTACAACTGCTGTGAATGCTAATAATTCTAATACAAATAATCATAATAATGCTGCAAACGCCGTGCCAGTGGCCATGCAGAATGGTAATAGCAATGGCAGCAGCAGTAGTTGTAGTGGTAACACCGGCAATGACAATGGCAAAAACAGCAATGGCAGTACTGGCAGCAGCACTATTAATAATGAGATAATAAATACTCCAACTAAACAAATTCATAATGTGCCATCACCAGCAACACCACAAATACAACATCAGCAAACGCAACAACAAATTCCAATACAGACCCAAAATACCCCTTTACCAGCACATCCACCACCTCCCCCCACACACATAATGGCAAATCATACGGCTACACCACAGACTCATTTACATCCACATCACCACCATCAGCAGCTACAGCATCATCCACAGCAGCAGCATCATCATCATGTTCAAATGCCAATGAGTCCCATGGTAGTTGTTACCTCTGCAGCAAGTGTGACAGCACCTGCAACACTGATGGCTTCACCTTTGCCCCCTACAGTCTCAGTGGCGGCTACAGTAACACAATCTACAACTAATCATAATCAACATCCTCTTCATATGCAGCCAAATAACCACTTACCCCTTCATCCACATCACCCCCATCATCAGCATGTCCACCCAGTTGCCCAGCCTTTAATACAACATCATACTACTGCTGTTGTCTATCAGCAGCAGCAACAACAACAGCAGATACAGCAACATCATCATCAACCACAGCTACAGAATCACCATCCGCTACACAATTTAGCAGCTCAAAATCCTCCCCTCTAAAATTTTTATTCCAATTAATTTTCATTTTGTATAATTTTTGTTTTATTTTTTTTTTATTTTTATTATTATTTCGAAATCGTAGTATTTTTGAGCGACTCGTTCTAAATTTTTGTTTTGCTAATGCTCGAATTACACTGTTTCCAATTTTAATTTGAAAGCTTTTAGAAATTGCCAATAAAATAATAAATAGTAAATAAATTTTAATATCAATTGATAAACTTTAAATTATCGTAAAAAAAATCTTCATTTTTTTTTTTGGAGAATTTCTTATTAATATATTTCTAAAATCCGCAAGTTATGTTCGAAATGCTCCCAACAATATTTCAGAGATTTTAAAACTATTTTAGGATATAAAACATTTCATATTTTGCTCTCATCTCAATATCTTCATAACTTAAAAATTGGAAATGTCTGAAATAAATTTCAAGTTCAAAACTCAAATAAATAAAATTAAATTAAAATAATATTGAAAATTTCTTAACAATACTTGAACATTTTTTAAATATGTACAATTACAAAACTATTATAATTGAAAATGGTGTAGAACTTATTTTTCATATTAATTTTATTGCATTTAATTTAAGTTTTAACAATTTGTTTGTATTTTACTCAAAATTTTATTTTGCGCATTGTGTGTATTTAATTTAATAATTCACTACATTTTCATTTCAATTCACATTGCAACAAGAATTATTTATTTAGACAAAAATATAGAAGAAATTATACATAATTTGTACATATATGCATACAAATATATCCACAAACAAATTATAGAAAGGCAGCAAGGACGGGTAAATGGGAACGTTTTTCATTTACAGCTTATTTAATAAAATGGGTATTTGAAAATTTACATTATGAAAAAGCATTTCAAATTACATTACAAGATTTATAATATTTTTGTTGAATTTTATTTTTAATTAAAAGACACTGTTTTGAAACAATTTTTTTTTTAATAATCACTCCTATCGTGAATAAACTTTCCCTCGAAATTTGTTCGCTTTTACCTGAAAAAGGTATGGTGAAAAGCAAAATTTCGAGGGAAAAATCTCTTCACTTGTTATTCCTGATAGGCGTGAATATTTTGTTTAAAGTTTTTTTTAAATAAAATTTTCAAAATGAATTCGAGTACACAAAAAAGACGATTCGAGTTGGAACTCTTATTCAGCTGTCAAAATTCAAGAAGTATGCGTTAATAGCAGACACATTTAGATCACGATATACACATTTTTTTGAAGCTCACATTTTTTTTGGTTTATTTCGAAATTTCGTTTCTTTTTTAACCATATCAAGGTACATATTCAAATTACCGTAAATTCCCTTGTAGTTTAGAAGTCTCTTGGTATTTTCGATTTTTTTTTAGCTTCCTTATCTTATTAAGAAGTATTCAAATATGTCAACTATGGCCCTATGCTCCTTGTAGGAGTTTAAAGGAACTAATATATATAAATATGTAAACATACATAATACAGAATGTTTACACTTTAGAATTTTTCGAATATTCTATTTCGAACTGAATAAAAATTCTAAAGTGTATACATTCTGTATTATGTATGTTTACATATTTGAATACTTCTAAATAAGATAATGAAGTTAAAAAAAATCGGAAATACAAAGAGACTTCTAAATACAAGGGAATTAAAGGCTCAGTTAGCCGGGAGTAACAGTAACAGTAACCTTACCATAAAAAAGTAAGACCAATATATTTCATACAGATTGAAACGTAATATATTACTCCTAACTATAATCGTTCTAATTCCTTTAAGCTGGAGGTCCATATCACGCGTTTTCATGCTTTTCTAACCTTACTTGCGTTCTACGTTTCAAGTTACATGCAACGCTTTTTATGCAGCAGCAGCACAAGTAAAAATTAAATTTCGTATGTCAAAATGAGCTGATTTGTTCGAACGCTGCTTGTGACGCTTACAAAAGTAGAAAGTAAACCTTCTATTCGCCTCAAGGCATCTACGCTTTAGTGCATGTAACTTACTACGTATTACTACACAGATTCTACTTTTTTGACAGCTGTGTATGCAGCGAAAAAGCGAGTAACGCGAGGTGTGGACCTCTAGCTTTACATACAACAAAATGAAGGAGCTGATTTGCAACGTTACTGTTACTCCCGGCTAACTGAGCCTTAAGCCTTGAGCCACTGACTGCAACGTAGCAAGGTGGCCTCAACAACACAACAACAACAACAGCCAAAGCAATAACAACAGTCAACTGTGTTTGGAGACAGGGCTGTTATGCTTTTTTCTTAAAAAATCGTCAAAAGTTTTAACAAAATTCGTCAATATCGTCAAGAACATTTAACAAAATCGTCAAATTGTTAAATTTTACAAATCTGAGGCAATTTATAACACTGATTTTTTATTGATTGGTTAAAAAATATAAATTTTTAGCAAGACATTCTATTTATGATAAAAAAAGCGATATGGTTACGTTTCATTCCATTAATTTCAGCAAGGGGGCTTAGATATTAAGGGTATTCATTTCAGTTTTTTTATATGTGGGAAAAGTGGAAAAATGTAATTTTTGTTACAACAACCACAAGAAAAAAAATTCCGCCAAAAGTTACATTTTTGTCAAACTATAACCAAGTGTAAAAAAGTCAGGATGAAAAGATGTAATTTTCCACTATAAACGTCAAACGAAACGATGTTGCCATTCATAAAAAATTGCTATTTTTTAATAGAAAGTACGAAAAATTACATCTCTTTTTATAAACTCTTGAATTGTACAGCTCTGATTTAAAAAAAAACACATATTAAGAATGAGTTCAATAAAAAAAAAGAATTAAAAAAAAAAGAAATGAAATGAATGAAGTAAACATTTCTGCAATTTAATATTTCAAAATTTATATTGTATTTTTTTCATGAAAATGTATCTTTAAATACCCTTATTTTCGTAAATATTATCAATTTTAGTTAATGATGTGACAATTAAATAAATTAATTCATTCACTTTTAACAATTATTTGGCATATTGAAAATATCAATTACTTCCACGAATTATTTGGCAGATTTTTTTTGTCAGTTTGTACTTTTTACATTTTTCCAACCAAAAAAAATTTGAAATGAATACGCTTATTATAGAAATAAGTTAAAATACAAGGCGAATTCATGTAAACGGCGGTGTCGATACTACAACAAGTAACAACACCAAAAACAAAACAATGTATTTTTTGTTGCTTTCGTTGACCGATATGTCAAAAACACAAGTATCTTTTGACATTCCTCTCTCTAATTAAGAAAAAAAAGTAGCACAGCTGTGCTTTCAACGCCACCTGAAAAATGAATTGGCCTTGTTAAAATATATTTTTAAATTGAAAAGAAACACATAATTAAAATCATATTTTTACAAAAATTTATTTATTTCGTTTATCCATATTCACAAAATGATTAAATAAAAAATAGAATCTCTTGCTATTAACTCGAGCTATCTTTTAATGATTAATTGTTAGCGCCATCTCTGTTGCAAATGGTTTTACTGTTGAAGGTGCTAAGCCAAGGATCTCTATATCAACAGTCTTTTCACTCGACCTAAAACGTTTTATTATTCCGAATTTTAGTTACAAACTAATGCATTTTCTTTTGTTTGCACTTATTTTTCCACACAACTTCTTATTAAGAACTAACTTCTTAACTCCTAACACGCAACTATGCTTAGAATAACTTACCTAACAGAATTAAACGTTGAAATAAATAAATGGGTATTCAGTGAAAAAATTCAATCGTATGTAGCGACGCAAATCGGAATCAAAAAACCCAAAGCGGATTTAACCATTTTTACCATCTACCATACTTTTATCTTAATTACAAACGACTTTTCAAACAAAACTCAACTAATTAACATAATTGGGAGATTCACAAGTCATAAGTCTTAAAATAATAACATGAAAAAATACGACTGTTTTAAACAACCCCTCATAATTTAGTGTGCTATTTTGAATTTAAATCAGCTGATTTAAAACAAATATAAAAAATTAAAATTTACCTAACATTAAAAATATGTTTTTATTCTAATCCATGAATTAATAAATGAAATTAGATCGTACCTGACTATTTTCCATTTTTTAGACGCAAATACAAATGAATTTTATTTCGTTTGCTTACCAAACATCAGAGTCATAAGCCGATATATACTATACCATCAACGGCGAAGGCTACAAAAACTATTGCGGATCGGCTCAGCCGCTCAGCGCAGATCTCTTCTGATTAATTACGACAGCACAATAAACATAGCAAGCAAAGTTCTACACTTTTTGTTTACAAAGCAACAACAAAATTTTTAAACCTTTGTAAAATGTTGGAACATTATGACAATATAACATGATAGCACACCTTGTGAATACCCCAAATATAGAATTAAATGTTATACTGAAAATTGGACATAACACTTTTTCATTTGAATATACTTATGATTATATTTGCTAAAAAAAAATTACAAAAATTAAAGATTATATAAAAAACGCTCATTGTTTCAAAACAGTATTGAATCTCATATATCATTCAATATGTAAATCATTTAAGAAAATAAAACCGTTGAAATGTTTTTATGGTAAAACTAACAGCCTATTGACCAATATCGAACGTTAACGTTCGCTTAAAAGATTTCTATGAAAAACACTCCGTCTTAAAAATGTTTTCCATATAAAATTCTCATACGAACGTTTACGTTCGATATTGTTGAACAGGTAAAAAGTGATTTCATACAAATTTAGTAAAAATTCAAAACAAACCCACTGTTTAGGCCCAAGTACACTTGCCAAATGCTTGACTAGCAGGCGAATTCACTCGTGTACGTGTGCTGGACGTAATATTCGCCGCCATATCAAAATTGTTTGATTTTACATGCCGGATGTCGGTGTTTCACATACAAACACATTTTCACTAATACTACCACAATGCTTGATAAGTATTTTGATCAGTGTAATTGGGCCTTTAGCTGAATGCTGCCAAGTTCCATTCAGGCATGTCACAGAAAGGCATCTATCATAAATTTCTTTTTAATTACTTTTGGAATACAAGAATACATAGAACGAAAACTTTTATGGTCTGACTGTTTTGTTGGCAGTATTTAGGTTTACCAAAAAATTTAAAGCAGTAAAGAAATTAAGGCCCCTATTACGGTTTACAACTGAACTCAGTTGAGTTGTAATTTCTTAATTTTTGTATTATGGTGTATTGCGGTGAACAAAAACATAACAAAAATTACAACTGTTCACAACCAGTTGTATTAATTGAATCGTTTATTTCAGAAACCCGTCAACTCTCATTGAAAATAGGCACACTTAACGGGTTTCTGAAATAAACGATTCAATTACAACTCAACTCAGTAATAGGGGCCTAAAACTATTTTAAACTTTTAGTTTCACACGTTTTGTTGATGGCTAATAAGCCTTGTATTAGTTAGCCCAGTTGCACAGACGAAATTCAGACTTAATACTCTTCTTTCTTTATATACTAAATAGTTTTAATTATATTATGTTTAAAAGTAAAACTATAATTTTATTGTGTGTAGTATTTATATGTTACTAAATTAATGTTTTTTGTTTGTAAGTGTATTTTATTATTATAATTTTTATTATTTAAACAAAAAAGAAAAACAATTACAACTTTATTATGATTAGCGATTTTAAATATTGAATTAAAAATAAATTTTACCAGTACATGATGTCTCCCTCTTTAATATACCCCTGTTTGTTTTTACAACAATATTATTTAGAAAAAGAAAAAATAAACAAAAACTTTATTTTAAAATAATTTATTAAATAATCAGAATTTCCAAATTTAAAAGCAAAAATTTAAACCTAAATTTCCTTATTTAAAGTGCGTATGTGTAAGAGAAAGAGACAAAACAATTGTTTATTTAAAATTATAATTTTTGTTACCTTGAAACAAAAACGAAAGAAATTGAGATCAAACTTTATACTATTATACAACAAAAAAAAAACAACAACAATAAAAACAACACAATCACTTTACATGTTCTTTAAAATATTAATTTTTATTTAATTGATTATTTTATGCATTAAATTATTATTTAAAACAAAAATGCCTATTAATATGAAGGTGACAATTATCAACTGTATTTATATATTACATATATATATATATTTTTTTTATAATAAATTAAAAATATTTGTACTATTAATTAATGTATGACGAAATTTTTATCCAAATTTAAAACTGTTTTACACACGAAAATTCATTTTTAAAATTAAATTAAAAATTATTTTTGATCAAAAATATTACAAAAAAAAAAAAAAGAATTTGTTGTTTCTTATTTATTTAATTGGCTTTTAAAATGGTAAGATAATTTATTTCTCAATATTTTATTACAATTTAATAAACAATTTTTGGATTATTTATAAATTTTTAGTATCTATTACAAATTAAATTATTTAAAACGATTTTTTGTTAATTCTATCTTTTTTCAATACTTCTTCAATATTCCAACAAGTCTATATTAAACAATAATTATTCCATTTTTATCGAAGTTAAATTGATTTAGCATTTCAAGTTAGATTCAACCAAAGTTTCCGAATAATTTTTAATATAAAATTGGGCGAATCTTGCTTACTGCCTCTTTGTGGTTTCTTAATATTTTTTGTTTAGATGGTTAAAAAAAAAATACTTTCTAACTTTAAAACACATATCGTCACCTAAAATACAAAATAACGTAACAACACTTTTTATAATTTTACAGGAGAAGAAAACATTTTTACAAAATCTATAACAACAAGGTGTACTTGGCGTTTGAATTTCTTTAATAAAGTCGCCATTTTTCAAAGTAGGGGTGTAAATGTTTTTGTGAACATGTAGTTTAACAAAAGCAACAAAAAAATCAAACAAAAAGTCAATCTCGAATTTTTTGACGACACCAAGGTATATTTACAACAGGTAGCCGCGAGATTACAACAATTGTACAATAAAACAAACAACAGGGCTTTTTACTGTTGAAGTGTGATACTAAGCCAAAAAAGACAAAAAACTTGTTTGCTAATTATGAATGCATGGTTCTCATTTTGGTAAAGAATTGGTTTTACTTTGATAACGAGTCATTCTCATTTTGACAGCAAGCCTTTTTGTAGGACGAACGGTTTCCGTTTTGATAACGAGACGTCAGCTTATTTCAATGAGTAACCTATTGTGAACCCAGGTTAAACAAAAATGTTATTTTTTTCCCATTTATTTTTTATTGAATAAAATTTTTTCCAAATTCATGTGCTCTAGATAGAATCTGAAAGTTTTGGTCAAGCTGGAAGTACCTCAAGACTAGTAAGTGGCGCATACTGGCTCACAGGCCCAACCATTTGTTGGCTTAAGGCAGAATTAGTAGCGAACCGCAACGCCGCTCATGTTAAAATATACAATTTTTTTTATATTTTAACATTGGCGTTGCCTGATTTCGCAACTGCCAAATCAACTTACAACCCAAAAAATCAAAAATTTCGCAAAAAAATTAAATTTAAGAGAGGCTTTGCTTTTTTCTAATCTGCATTAGTTTTACATCTAAAACGTTTTCTCAAAACATACTTGCCCTTTATCTCCAAAATAAATATATTTATACATAATATAATACATAATAACATATACATACACACGCATAATATTTCGTGTATAATCAGATCACATGAGTCCGGCGATATTAATGTGTCAAGACAATGGGAATTTTTAATGTTTAAGTAATCTTTTGTGAATAAAATTCTTACTAATGAATCTATTTCCACACAGTTCTTCCATGAATGGTTGATATATTTCGTCTATCAATGCATGAAGTGGAAATAGTACAAACATAAGCGATAAATCTGCATTTTGGCAATTTTGGGGTATAAAATCTGCAAGTGCACCTGCACTTTTGGCATCACTGGGTCTGGTTCAAATGGATTTACGAAATCGTTTAACTCTGCAAAAAGATAGTTTTCAACAAAAATCTTATAAATATCAATTTTAAATACTAATATTCTCTTACATTGTTTTTTTTTACAGAAGTACTGAAGACAAAGTCGCCAGAGAATCAGTACTGTTTCACTATTGATATTTTCTACAGGGTACCTTACGCAAATACTACATTCATGTACAACCCATAATGCATTGGTGCCTGTAAAACAAGTCAATCCAAAAGTAACGCATATTAACTTTTTGCAAGAAAACTATAAACAATGGTCATATCTACCCACTGTAAACATCTTAGATAAATTTCTCTAGAATTTTCCCAAAAAAAAAAAAAAAAAAAAAAATTGGTGTATCTCCTTTTGTGAAATAAAAAACAGTCTCTTCTGAAAATTTTAATATTAAGAATAAACCCTCTTTAGAGGAACCAGTGCGATATGCTTATTTATAAAATATATACATATGGGTGTTTCCAAAGTAACGGTCGTTACCGATTTTCAGAGATTTTTTAAATAATATTCCAACCTACCCAAATATGCCACGAGGATTGATCTATTTTGGACTTACGAAAGTTGAAGCAACGGCAGCAACCGATAGAATTCATAAAAATGTAATTTAAATTGTTGTTGACCATTAAAAAGTAACAGTCGTTACTTTATAAATATGTTGTTTTCAAATGTCCGAAACAAACATCATGTATTGTTAAATTTTGCGCAGGATATGTCGTGTTATTAAAAAAAATTTTTTTTTTTTAAAGTAACGGTCGTTACATTTAAAAAAGATAACAGTTTTTTGTGTTTGAATTCATTTATTATGGGTAACTCAAAGTAACATATTTTTGTTAGTATAAAGAAAATTAAAGTCAATGGCCCATCACACACTAGACTAATTATGCTGGCGTAAAATGGCAGTTTGTAGGCAAGCAAGGTGAAGGGAATGGGTTTTCGTTGGCGTAAAGTTTCAACCGGCTTCAACCCCGCACAAGCAGCACAAAACTAATACATGGACATTTTCAAAAACAAATGAATGCAAAAAACACAAATCCATACAAAGTTTTGTACATGTACACATTTTATGCCAGATAATTTTACTACAGTGTGTGATTGAAGGAACAAAAATTGTTCGCTTAAAAATTAGTCTAATGTGTGAAGGCTCAATCTTTTGTAAAACGACGGATACATTTATTTAGTATAATATTAGCGGGAAAAAAATTCAAATATAATTTCATTTTTGAGCTATAAGCGGTCATTTTCTGTGGAAACACCCATATGTATGTATGTACATATTTATTAATTTTTCAGATTTTTTTTTTTTACATAAATCCCAAATAATTTTAACGAATAAAACAGACAGATTGACCGACTAAAAATAACCACAGGCTGACACAAATTCATACAAGAATTTTATAGACAAATAAAAAATTGCATTAAAATGCATACGAATTCAATTACATACATATATACTCACATATATGTTATATTTCTTTTTTATTTTTAGATCTTAAGAATATTATTAACAATCAATCGAATGATAGCATGGATTTTTTATCATCCGCATCAACGGCAGCATCATCGACAACATCAATGATAACTTCAGCGAGCAGCAATGCAAGTTCTCTATTAATACAGCAACAATCCTCCCTACTCAATCCAATGGCAGACTTCAATCAAACCACAAAATCCCAAATGGCCAATTCGCGTCCTCTGGAAAGTTTAACGATTTGTGAAAATTTCGATGTGCATGAGACCCATCGCATCGAGGATGGTATATCAACTCAAATGGCCAGGTTGCCACCTAAAAAACAGGAATTATTAAAACAGTTCGGTATTCAAACAAATCAAACTGTAACGTATTATGAAAAGTATATAATCATCGAAAATTTCAACAGATTTTGCAATGTGAGCAAAGAATTTAACTGGAGAACAGAAAGAAAATGAAAAACATTCATTCTCATTTATTTTATTTTTAGCATTTCCATTAATATTTTTATTTAATGATTTTTTGCTTAATTAATTTTATTAATGTGTAAAAATTTTCATTAAATACAGGAATATAAGGTGGCCGATCATAGACCCTTTTTGGATTTACAGGAGAATGGTTTACCCAAATCCGAGCAGCTCAAATTCATACGGTATTTGGGACAGGGATTACCCAATTTGACATTAAGTAAAATCTACTTGGTATTTAAGGATCTATTAGGCATAAGTAGAATAGAAAAGTAAGTTGAAACTTTGTATGCAAAGTGCCGGGGCACACACGTCAAGTCTTGAGCTTTTTTGGGAAGAGAGAATGCCATTTCTTTTCCCCTCTCTCCTAAAAACTCAAGACTTGACGAGTGTAAACCGGCACTAATAAAATATTTGGGGAAAGATATCTGTCATCATATGAAATTTTACATTTTTGAAAAGCTTATACATATGTACATAACGATGCACCTAACAAAACTGTAAATTTCCTTATGGTTATGTTGAATTGGATAAGCTACTCCGAACTGACGGTTTCTAAAATGTATTCATTCCGTCCCACTTCCCATTAGCGGAGACGCAAACTACTTTTTGATGTAAAGGGTGGTCCAACCAGAAAAAAAGTTTTCAAAAAATTATCTTAATATTTTTTATAGAAGGATTTATGACAATTATGTATGTGTAAAACAAAATATCGGCCAAATGCTCGCCACGGCTTCGGTGGCATACCTCTATCCGATGGTCCATATTTTCAATGACTGTGACATACTTGGGGTTCAATGTCGTTAATGTGCCGAATTATCTCATTCTTTAGCTCTTGAATAGTTCTTGGCTTATTGACGCGCACTTTTTTTTAAATATCCTCAATGAAAGGAGTCCAACGGTGGCAAATCACATGATCTTGACGGGCAATTAACATCGCAACTACGTGATTTAATACGGCCATGGAATTTCTCGCGCAAAAGAGCCATTGTTTCGTTCATTTTTATTTGAACGCCTATTTTCGTAAAAGGCTTCTACAATCCTAACGCGCTGCTCAATTGTGTATTTGCCAAGCACTGAAACAAAGAAATGTCAATGACTCACAATTAACATCGTACATTATGGTTGGACCACTTTTTACATACTTGTAATTTTTCTTAAAACCCAGCAAACAAATTTTGTTTGATAAAATGTCCTTTAAATTTTAGTAAACAAGGCGAATTCATACAAGGTGGTCTTAATTTGAAAACGTTTACAGCACTGTAAAATATTTTAACGTTGTGTCAAAAATAATACAACATTGTAGTAAACAATTTTAACAAATATTTCATTTTCTTTTTATTTTAAATTGTTTTTTTTTGAAATGCAATAATTTAAAAAATTTTAAATCTCATAGTTTTAAGTGAAAAATATAAAATTTAGTAAATATTCCCCAGAACCACATGAACGGTATATCATTTTGACACAAGGTTAGTAATCAGCTGTTTCTTACGGAGCAAGATAAGGTCACCTGGTGTAAATTCGCCTTGTTAGTAAACTTTCAATAAAATTTCAAGTGTATCCAGGGTGTTCAGGCGATTAATTCTTGTTCGATTATTGTTGTATTGTTGCGCGCAGACCTACTAATTGGGCCATGCGTACACTGATATAAAAGCTTTTATCGAAAATGGGATATGTACCTATTAGGGCGTTCAATTAATCGTTTTTTATTTTTGTTCGATTAAACGATTAATAGATTAAACGAATAATATTTTAAAATAAATTTTCTCTTAAACTTTTGACAAAAATTATTTTAATTAAACCTAAATAATTTCAAACATTTTTATTACAGAATGGCTTTGGATGGTTACAATTTGGATGCTATACTAAAAAAGAAAAAGAAGAATTTATATAACAGAATGACAGCTGCTGCAGGTACAATTACTATTTATAAATTTATAAAAATGTTGATTACTTTTTTTTAATATACATACGTACTTACATATCTTACAATTTCATTAAATCTAGTTCACAAAGAATGTCATCCGGAAGCGTCCACGCCAACAGCGCCCTCAACATCCATATCAAAAACTACAGCGCAACCGAGTGCACCATTAACGCCGTTATATCAACAAGACGCTTTTAAAACTTAACGTTGGTATTTTATTTCAATCAATTTAATTAAAAGTTGGATTTCAAATAAAATAAACATAAATATTGTTATATGATTGAAATGTATTGAATTCCCAAGTCATAACAAGTCTCCCGAAAAAAAATCCTGGAACTGGACCAGTAACTGTTGTGTCTTTACAAAAATATAAATTGCTAAGAAATGAAGAAGTAAAAAAGTGCTAAAACAATTTTTAGGTAAAATCAAAATTAAAGGGAAAATAAGAAATAAACTAAGAAAATAAAAAAAATAAAATAAAAACATTTATAACAATAACTTTAAATAACAGAATCGAGCAATTTATACTGAGTTCTTAAAAAATTATTGGAAAAATGATTCTCATTTTAAAAGATTTTCCTTAAGTAGCAATTTTAGTAATAATTTTTAAAAATATATTGAAAGATTTCTTTTAAAAAAAAAAAAAACATTTCTGAATCCTGCAGTAAATAGAAAGTAAAGAGCAGATTTAAGTGCTATAATAATACTGAACGCAAGAAGTCCATTTAAGTCTCTGATCTATCCATATTTTACTTAAATCAAATATAAAACATGGATTGACTAATTTTTAATCCGAAAATCTGTACAATTAAACTACACTGATAGAAAAGGTGTCATAACGCTGATGTATGTATTTTGACATCAGTACTATGACAAGTGTCTTCGTTTTTGACCCCATGACACTTTTCATCATTGTGATGACAACCTTAACATCACTCGGCCAAAGTGGCATCAGGGTCAAAATGAAATTATGTCATCAATGGGATGACACGTCGGCATCAAGAAATGACGAACATTCTCAATAATAAGACACCAGCACCATGTCCCATATGGTTTTCGTAATCATTCTACATAAAAAATTTTATGTATTTAACTAAATAATTTAAAAAAATAGAATATAGGAATTTTTGCTTCTTATAATACATTGTAATCATGAAAATAATGTTAATAATATACAAAATGTGGCATCGAATTCATGTCACTATAGTCATAAAATAGATGTCACGTAAAAAATTACAAAATTGTACGAAGACGTTAATCATTGGATTGATGTTACTTTTTGCATCATTGATGTCATTTGTAGTAACATTGATGTCACAATTCTGATGTTAGGGCATCATCAATATGAAGATGCATTTTTCTATCAGTGTAGTATTGAGAGAGAAGACGGTTAAAAAAATTCCTTTTTAAGCCCCACGAAATAGCCCCCCAAAAATGAGTACAGAGAAAAAGAACAACGATTTTTAAGGGGTTATTTCATTTTTTAATTGGGGATTTTGTAATTTAAAACGAAAACGTTTAAGAACGCAAGATTTTTCTCCGCTAATGGTTTCTTATTAACAATTCTGTAGATTTTAATTCTCCACGATATTGACGACAGCCAGAAATTTACGAACTTATTACGAGGCACCCCTATTATGAAAGTCGACGGCACCGGAACAATAATTGTATTTTCTTAGTCGTTATTGACATTAATCGTTTACTATTGGCAGTCAATTGATACTTTCTGAAAGTAAAAAATCACTTATATCGCGAACATGGCAAAAATTCGCGAAAAAATTCAAAATCGAAAACTAAAATTTATTTGAAATCGCTAAATCACAAAAAAAAACAAAATGTCGGGAAATAGCATAAGAAGAGTTTAGAAATGAGCTATAATGATGACGAACAAACATAATAGCAATACACATAATTAGAGATGGGATTTTTTTTTACCAGATTTTCGATAACTAGCTAGTCGACGTCAAAAAAACCTTCCTAATTTAATTCTTTTATTAATATTATTATATTATAATTATCACTTTATTTTATTAAAAATCAATTTTTATTTTGTGTTTTCTTTGTTTTGATATTTTTTGAGAGCTAGTTCAGATAAACAAACGATAACTGTTATCAAAATTGGAGATGATAGTACATTTTTCCTGTTTCGCAGCCTGTTTCAAAATGAAACGACCTGTTTCGCTCTCAACATTTTGTATGGGAAAACAAGTCGTTTCAATCATGTTTGGCGCGCGAAACAGGATTAAGAGAGCGAAACACGAGTATTGCTGTCCGTGTGAACATGGTATAAAAATACCAAATTACCATCGACAACGACCCACAAAGCCATTCTGTAATAAAAATATCTCAAATTATAGGAAAGTTTAGGTAAAGTATTATTCAAACTTAAATCTAATAAGCCTTTTTAAAAATTTCTGAAAAAATAAATTATCCTTTCGCGGATATAAAACTTCCTTTATCATTCGTCTTCTTCCTTTTATCTTCAAAACTCAAATGTTTTACAGCAAATGTTTGATAACCTGGACGGAGACTAAGGAGATTTTAGGCACAGATATAAAATTTATATTTTTTGTTTTCTGCTATGCATTTTGTAGCTGTAACTATGATTTAAAGAGTTGGACGGCATTTACACGATGTATTTTCAGAAAATGTCTGAAAAGACATCGTATAAATTTGGCCTAAAAACTTGTCTGATTTTCTGTACGCTATGATATCTAAGGCGGCATTTGTTCGATGATTTTAAGACATGTTTTTTTTTATTTGTTGACGAATGCGTTAGTGATTTCTGTTCTTTGTGTTTTTTTTTCTAATTTTGTTACTGTCATTTAAAATTTTGCCATTATGTTTTATTTTGATTCGTTTTTTATTATTTTTAAAAGAACAGCAAAAGAAACACATGCCTCAAAAGTCATCATGTAACACCAAATTTTCACGATAGTTTAAAATAATTATTTAATAGATGAAAAATTGTTTAAAAGATTTTTCGGATTAGATTCTGTAAGAGATGATTACTTCGAAGAAAATATTTTTTTAAATAGAATTACAAGTTTTGAAGGAAGTGCTAAGAAAACTTAAAGTGTCTAGAGATTGTATAATGTTCCTTTGACTACTTCTACAGCCGTAGAAAGGAAACGAGTTTTCTCATTAAAATCTTTTTGATAAAAATTAGAAATAGCCTTTCAAAAGATTCTGTAAATGCTTATTCGGAACTAAAATCCCATTTTGACAGAAAAAATTTGTTTGAATAATTTAAATTTTTTTTTGTTTTGTGTAAATTCTGTTGGCTTTAAATTTATTCTGTGGCAATAAGTTCTTAAGTCCATTTGTTGAGTTTTATAGGAGAACAATTTAAAACTTTATAGGCGGCTTTTGTAAATTTATTCCGAATTTAATTTAATCATCAATTCTCTGTGGTTATAGTTTTTTAAGTTTTAATTCCTAAACTCTCCTAATGTCACAGATCGGAAGTTAACTTAAGTTTTTATTCCAAATGTTATTGCACTTTGAAAAAAGATAATCAAAAAGTTATTTTGTAATAACTTTCTCAAAAATCATACAAAATCATTTAAATTTTGCCCATGAGTACTTTTGAACATGTAGATCTTAAGGCGCCATTAAGCCCTTTTTCCTTTTTGCCACAGAAATAAAAAAGTTGAATACATTTATTAACTTATATAATTGATCTCAGGAAATGTTATTTGTTCAAATAAATTAAATTAAATAATATTTTGCATCAATCTGTATTGAGATGGAATTCCCGGGAAATTGAAAAATAAATCCCGCTTTCCCGGGAAATGAAAAAATCCGGAAAAGAAAAACTCTACCACACATTCAATACTTACCCCACACTGTAAAAAATTTTGAATGCAAGTTTTTCAATTGCTAAGTACCGGTTCACACATGTCAAGTTTGACTCGTTAAGTCTTGAGTTTTTAAGAGAGAGGGAAATGAAATGGCATTCTCTTTTCCCTTCTCTCCTAAAAGCTCAAGACTTGACGAGTCAGACTTGACGTGTGTGAACCAACTCTAACTAAAACGCACATATTAAATATTCTAAATAAATATGGAGATGAAATAAAATAAAATCAATTAATACTAATTTTAAGGAATAAAAGAAATTAAATTAGATAGAATTGAAAAATATTAAAAAATTATGATGTTATTTAATTGAATAAGAAGAGAGCAAATAATATTACTAACATCAAATAAATATAAGTTAAAACATAATGTATGTAGAAGTTATTTAGTTTGTGGTTCAACCATTTTTGTTATCCTAAACGATTAAATATTGCAATTTGGAAGTGCTTTGCATTGCTAATGGTTTGAATATTAGGGGGAAGTTGGCGATGTGTACCTCCGACAGCAAAAAAAACTTAGTTTCCAAAAATTTTTACCTGTACCCTTTTTGAAATAAATGATTCAATTGTATTAGTACTAGGGTGATCGATCGAATAGTATTCGACCGGTTTTAACCGGTTATTTTAGTAAAATAAATGTGTAATTTATATACGTTTTCCTTACTTTTGTTATATATGTACCCGTAATTTAAGTATTTTTCTAATTGAATATTTGGCAAACTAAAACTTTTAAAAAAAAAATGTCAAATCGAAATGAAACAAAAGTCAAAAAAAACATTATGAGCAATGTAAATACAAATCGCTTATACAAGCGTGTGTTCTTGTAACAAAAACCAAAAGCAATTTAAAGTACTACAAAAAAAGTTCAGCTTAAAAAGTAATTAGCAATTTGACAGTATTATAAATACTATATACATATATCTTTATAAAGATGTCATCTCTGGTGATATTTCGAAGTGACTTAAAAGAAAATTGTGCTTAAACGGCCCTAAAATGATAAGTTGCAAAGTTTCTTTAAAGTCACGACTCATTAATAATTTTTAATTAGTCTACAAGCTTGACATAAATATACGCCAAGTAAAACTTGACCCTGTTCCAAGTAGTTTTAAGAGACTGCAAATACATAATTGGGGGATTCACAAGGTGTGCTATCAAGTCATATCGTCATAATGTCCTAAATAATATTAAACAATTGTTTAAAAAAAATATTGTTGTGTTTCAAACAAAATAAATATTTTAATGCTGTGTTTATTGATTCGTCATAACTATACAGTAGATATCTAAATTATAAGCGGTTGCCCACAGCAGTCATATATATTTCTTATAATTATTTTAAGACATATGATTTTACAACTTTATGACAACCTTGTGAATCCCCCAAATACTTTTCTAAAATATGCTGACAATAATGAAAGAAAAACTCTTAAGTAGTTCTAGCATATCTTCATGCGGAATCAACGTTATGGGAAAATTCATCAGTTTTATTTATTAAAACACCGAGAACTTAAAACAAAATTGAAGGAATCAAACAATCTAGCGGAAGGGTTAAAATTGTGATCGACGAATTGACAGATATATCATACGAAAAGCATGTTCATATTACTTTTGTTTCTATAATGCTGAAACAAAAAAAATTTAAATATATAATTCTGCCACTTTTCAAAAAATATGGCTGAAGTTTACTGCTTCATGTAGACATGCTTAACCAGCAAGAAATTACAACTCATTTACAATAAATTTGGGAAAATATGTCAAATAATAAATTTATTAAATTCCTATATTTTTAAAACCAAAGTTTTTCATAAATTCTAAAGCTATGTTAACACCTATTTAATATTTGACTTCTAACGTAACCTAACGTAAGTTTTCTTAAAGAATTGTTTACTTTTGCAAAACGTTTGGCTAGAGCAAACATTATTTAACGGTTTCTTAACTACATTATACATAAATGCAATTATCATCTTAGACATAAAGTTCAGCAAATAACTAGAAATTGTTTAAAATAATGCTTAAATTTAATCAATTTACTGGACACGCTTTTTTTATTTTATCGTCAAATATTTAATATTTTAATATGTTCGAATTAAAACCGGGTAACCGGTTATTTTTAAAATGGTTAAATAGCAACTATTCGGAATATTCGAAAACCGGTTATTGACAAAAGTCGAATAATCGATCACCCTAATTAGTACTGATTACATATCGCACTGGTTCCTCTAAAGGGGGTTACCCAAAATTTATAAATTTTCAGTAGAGACAAAAAACTGTTTTCTTTTTATATGGGATACAATTGTTGTTTTTTTTTTTTTTTTTTTTTTTTTTTAAAGAAAAATATTAGAAAAATTGATCTTAGAGTTTTACAGCGCGTAGATATGAGCACTGTACATCGATTTCTTGCAAAAAGTAAAAATTTACAAATTTTGTATTAATTTGATAAATACACTAAAATTTATTGTTGAGGAAAAGATAGCTAGTTGTCTCTTTTTAGAGGAGCCAGAGCGATATGTATTTTCAGAGTGCTATTTTCCAGTTGTTTACTATTTTAAGGCATTACTTTTCTTTAAATATTTATTTATTCACTTTATATAAAAAAATATGTTTTTATATTTTTTCTCATTTAATTTTGATAGTCACACTTATCTATCATATGATGTTCACAACAGTGATATTTGGCCTAAGCTAGTACCTCAGTACTTAGCGCTTTAGAACCATTTGTGAATTGGCTAAGTGTTTTAGCTATGTTACATTAAGGGCCATTATTACAACTTGCCAATAGTTAAAAGTCGGATTTTGTTGGACCGATAAATAGCACTGCATTACAGTGTTGCCAATTTAGCCATTTAGTGGCTAGATTTAGCAATTTGTCACCCTGTTTAGCCATTAAAAAATGCATTTAGCCATTAGCCATTTTTCAACTAGTTTAGCCATAAAATTTTTCTTGCCGTTTTTCTTTTAAAAGAATAATTTTTATTTTATTATAAAAATATATAAAAGCAAAATAAACATTTTAAATAATTAAAACGGCTTTAATTTAAATCACAACTTTTACAAATGTTGAAAATCGCTATAAACGATGATGATGAAACATCTTTCAAAATAAAGGAACAGTATTCCAATATTAAATTTATAAAACGGATCAACACAAACATCGGTGTTTCTTTCTGGTTGCAAGTATTTCAATAAAAAGATGCTGGCGGCAACAAATTTTTTTAGAAATTTCAGAATTTACTATAAAGTTGCTCTTACTTCCATGGTCTAATGCTGAAGTAAACATCGTTAAAAGTAATTTCAGAAAAAGGTTACATTTAGCAACCGTTAATTCGATTTTATCAATGAAATATTTATACCAACACCACAATAGTGGAGAGGTTACTATGCGTTTGTGCATTACTATGATGTTTGTAACACCTTTAAATATTGGTCCTAAGCCCACCTTTTCGTAAACCGATTGACCAGAACCACTTTCTGAGTCGAATTAACGATGTTTGTCCGGCTGGCTGGACGTCCATGTAAACCTTGTGCGTAAAGTACATATAGCAAATTTGCAGATCATTAAATAAAATTTGGTACACAGGTTCTAATGAGGTGTAGGGTATCATATAGTCGGGGTTGACCGACTATATTTTCTTACTTGTTTTTTATTGTAGATCTGGAATCAAAAGGTTGGGTAAATGTTGTCGTGATTACTATTTACCTTCAAATTTTTTAAAACTAATAGGCACGAGTGATTCCTATGAGATGAACAATAACGACATAACATTTATCGATGATTTTATTTTTTAAATATCTTCAGAATATTAAATAACGTTTATTCTTATTTAAGAAATTGATCTTAACTAACAGTTTCATCGTAAACAACATTAAATTAATTATTTCTGTTGTGTTATTGAATTTTAATGTGTTTTTATTTAAAAAAGCTTTTAGCCATTTTTTATCCCATTTTTAGCCATTTTTCCCCGTATATTTAGCCATTTTTGGTCTCCAAGTTTTGGCAACACTGTTGCATTATTACAACTTCCATTTTTTATTGCTCTTATTTTCAATAATAATAATATTTAATAGATGAAAACATAATAAATGAAGGTTTTATAATGCAAAGCTATATATCGGTCCGACAAAATCCGACTTTTAACTATTGGCAAGTTGTAATAATGGCCCAATAGTGTTAATTAAATATGCCAAAAAATCTTTACTATAAAATAAAATCTAAATTTTCAAAAAATTGGGGTAAATTTTCCTATATTCATTGAACATGTTTTAAAATCATATATTTTAAGTAAAAGCCTATTGTTTCGTTATCTTTTAAGTTTAGTAAAAATTTCACGTTTTAAGGAAACTAATTCTAAGATATTATACGATTGAGATGTTTTGAGAATTACATATGTATATGTACATTTCGCTGGTTCAAATATGTATGTTGTAGGGCAATCCTCTATTGTTGACGTCTGTTTTAATGAGTGATTATTTATAAATATGTTTTTCGGCTAAAGGTATTTAAATTATAAAAAAAAAACAACTTTATTTTACTTTTTTTAACTTTTACTTTACTTTACTTTACTTTACTTTACTTTACTTTACTTTACTTTACTTTACTTTACTTTACTTTACTTTACTTTACTTTACTTTACTTTAATGTTTAACTTTTACACTTAAGGTAGAAGTACATAACACGCGTAAGTGCGCAATTTATACAATAAGAATTGCCTTAGCTTTTTGTGATTATGCAAACAAATACGATTAACAAACATGAAAACTCATTTCGTGTCTGTTTGGCATCCACTCTTTCTTCTCTACCCCGATCGCCAACAAACAAAACAAACGTGTTTGATCAACATGTCTGCAAAGACACCGTTTAAACCCGATCGCCTACAAACAAAACAGACGTGTTTGTTGGACATGTCTGAAAAGACATCGTGTAAAGTTGGGGAATACATATTAAAAACATGACATTACCCAGCGGGAAAAAGAAGGAGTACGGAGGCCTTCTAGATTTTCGAAAGTGTTACCGAATAGGTAAACATAACTGTTAGGTGCGAACACGACCAGATATCTGTTTGTAAAAATTACGGGCATAAGTGTAAAACGTTAGTTGTGTAAAATGTTATTATCTCCGGTAATTCGATAAACTGCGGTAACAATTTTCAAGGTTGAAAATATAAAATCTTATTAACGCGTAATTTTTCACACAGGTCTATAACATAAACAAAAGTTATATAACAAATACTTTTTCCTGTACAAAGGAAAATTGTACTAGAAATTTTTGAAAATAAAATTTTTTTAAAATAACGATAGTATTGTCGGAGTAAAGAGGCTATAAACCATCCACACAAATGGTTACAAAAACTCTCTTTGTCATAAGTCTTTAGTTTCATTTGGGCTATTCACAAACTGTGCTATCAAGTCATATCGTCATAATGTCCTAAATAAAATTTTATAATTGCTTAAAAAAAATTTGTTGTGTTTGAAACAAAATACAAATTTTAATGCTGTGTTCATTATTTTGTCGTATAAATATAAATTATAAGCGCTTGCCCACAGCAGTCATATATATTTCTTTTAAATACTTTAAGACATATGACTTTACAACTTTATGACTACCGCGACATGTCGCATAGTGTGAAACAGGTACATATAACATTTTCATCTATAATATTAAAACCAAGGCTAATTCATAAAGGTGATCGCATCATGAGATATAGTTATGATATCTATCCCCTTTTTCTTTGAAAAATACTACATATCGTCACCTAAAATACAAAATAAAGTAAACAACACTTTTTATAAGTTTACTTTAAGAAATCAATGACAACAAGGTTGGCGTTTGAATTTCTTTAATAAAGCCACCATTTTTGATGGCAAGGATCAAACATTTTTTGTGAACATGTATTTAGTTTAATAAAAGGAACAAAAATCAATCAAAAGTCAATTTCGAATTTCTTGATGATACGTTGTTTTGTATTTTAGGTGACGATATGCGTTTTGTTTTTGTAAAAAGTTAGAATGGATGGCTAAATTATTTGTTGAAAATATACACAATTGCTTTAGAAGGTAAATCTTTTTCCTTTATTGCAAATTAATTGTGGCTCCACTTATTCCGGCCCATCCATTTACAATATTATTGTATGTGTTAATCGCCATATTATTTCTATGTTATTCAATAAGTGGGAAAATTCTATCAAATAAATTATGGCGAAACTTTTATAAAATAAAAAACCTAACCTTTAAAGAAAAACAACATGCATTGTTGCCAACATACATATGTACCTATTTCACAGTATATTTTACTTGTTTTCGTTGTGCAATAAAAAACAAAAGGATTTTTATTCTTGCCAATTATATTGCAAGTATATGAGCCGCTTTACGCATTTTAAATTCCTTGTGTTTATACTATATGTTCACTTTTTTTAAAATATTTAAATAAGTTTTTTTTTTGAGTACTTAGATTTTTATTGAATTTTTAATTTTATCTAATTTTTTTCACATAATGTAAACAAAGCTTGGCATTCAGCATACACACAGAAAATAAACAATAAACAGATGACTCGAAAATTGCATCTGTATGAATTCGCCTTGATTAAAACAAAAAAAAAATTTATGATTACTTAAAATTTTAAGTATTTAAAAAACTGGGGAGAAATAACGGCATTCGATATCGATAGAAATTACAATAAAATTTTAATAGAAATTTCGATCGATATAAAATGGCATAATTTTTCCATTCGCAACATGCTGTTATTCTTAATTTGATTTTGATTTGATAATTAGTAAATAAAAATTGCAATTAATAACACCATTATAGGTATATACAGATATATTAATCAAAATAAAAAATCCTCTCTCGTTTTATTAATAAATAAAATACGTTAATTTAAAAAATTAAATTAGATAAAAAATTTAAATTATAAATATTATTATTAAATAAATAAAAAAAAAAGATTATACAACCAAAATATATACAAACTTACATACTTAAATGCATATAAATACATATTTAATATAAATTAAATTAAGAATTATATAAAATCAATACCTAGCAACCAAATGATTAACATAATATTCCTATATACACAATACTGGCAATTTAAAAAAATAAAAAACCTTAATAATAAAAATTAAAAAAAGTAATTATATATACATATATTATATAATATAATTAACAATTTTTAGATATTAATAACAAGACATACCCTAATTATGAATATGCATACTCTACATAAATACCTACTTGGATTCATACATACATACATATGTATACAAGTATGTATTTCTCTACGTTTATGTATTTATTTATTTAGTATATGATAGAATAACACACAAATTAAAAATATTTAAATTAGTACATACAAACAATTATTGTAATAAAAAAGCAAAAAGAAAGATAATTACAAAAAAAAAAAATTAATGATAATTTAAAATATAAACATACATATATAATAACAAGCACTCATTTGTTTTTTTTCCTGTAAATACATACATACATACATACGTAAATATCAAGGGAATACATCTTCTTATTCACCGGAAATCTAAAATTTTTCTGTCTCGTTTCTCTGGAAATTTTAAAAAGAGTCGAAAATTAATAAAATAAAATGAAAAACATAAAACTACTAGCTGTTTGGTCCCGGCGCTGCTAAAGATTTTGTTAATAACTTGCCCCGGCGCTATCTACTGGGTCAAAATATTATCAGGACACATTTTTTTGATTAAGAAATATATTTTGTGAATTTCAGCCAAATTGTGCCATAAATAAAAAAAATTTAAACCTATCGGGATTTAATTTAAGAGAAACCTGGCTCCGGAATAAACTAATTTATTGCTGAAGTTTGGTGTAAATCGGTTCAGCGGTTCTTGAGTTTTAGGAGCACATACACGACACATACTGCCTGTTTGGTCCCAGCGCTGATTCATGTCATAATGAACATAAAAATATTTCTCATGACGAAAGAAAATGCCTAATTTTAAAATTAAAAAAACCTTTTTACAAAAAAATGATTCTTGATTTTGAGAACTCAAAAGTTGAAAATGTCCATGAGCGATGCAAAAGAAAAGCATCATATCGACACCTTTTTGCAAATGTATCGTATGTTACAAAACTAAACTTTACAGGAAAAGGTTTTATTTGATTTCCTGCGGTAATGTCGCAGCCAATTTTTAATACATACCTTTACTAGACTTCTTTAATTTTAAAAAAAAAAAAATTTTGTAAAATGTGCAGTATTTTTCGATATATTTAAATTTTTGTCACATACGATAGTTATTTAAATTAATTTAGTTACATTTATTCAGTAATAAAATAGTTTTTAGAGCAAAGAAAAGTATAAAACGAAATTTACTTATATTATGAAGTAAATTATTTAAATGAAGTGAATTATTATTACATATAGTAAACTGAATTCAATCTTCGTTGTCCGTTTCTTGCAAAGTTTCTTTAATTTTATTGGAATGGGGAAGATTTAGGTACTCACTATGATATATAGGGGGAATACTGTTCTTAGCACATAAATTTTTGAGGTCAATATATTTTTTTGTTGATATGCTTAATTGGTTAGGGTATAGTAATTTAAGGTTATGGTTAAAATTAAGATTATTTATATTCTTTTTATTAAAATCTTCAACATAGTTATACTTAACTCTATTGAAACAGGGTTTTTCTTTAACGTAGCGATACGCAGTTTGCTTATATTTAACTTAATGTTAATGGGAAGTAATGAATCGGCAAACAATTTCCAATTATAAAAATCGTTATGGCTCAGTTTAATACATTCATAACCCCATGGATTTGTTCTAGCATTTCTGATAACGGTGGGTCATTTACTAGTTGCCCATATGGTTCGATTTCTTACAAAGGATTCGATTGTGCTATGGACTGAATCTACTGGCATCATAGTGTGACCAGGAAGCAAGTAAGTTTTTGTAATTTGGTTCAAACATTTGGAGGAATTTAAAAAATAAGCCAACATCGACAGTACAGCCTTGTTCTTATTTTGACTCAGAGACTCAGTTCCATGGTGGTTTTTCTGCTGTCCAAAATTAAGAGGTACTTCAAAAGTGCTGTGCACATTTCGTTGCATCCTCGTTTACCATCCCGCTCACCCCACAAGAAGCAAAAGCCATTTCGTGTCCCACTTTCATACACGCTTAAGTTGTAATAAGCATATTTCCGGAAGTAGAATAGTGTGACATTTTTCGAAAATGGCGTATTTAATACTTTTTGCATGTCGAAACTAGCGCATAAAAATTGTGGGTTAGATTTTGTCTTCGTTTGTTCTTTTAGAAAAATTCCTTTATTTTGTCTTTAATTTTTAAGTGAATTTTAAGTGCATCTGAATTTAAAACCTTTTCTTTATCTTCCGCATTAAGATTTTTCACATTTTCGCATGTGATGCATTTATCCTTCCACACATAAATTACAATGTTATATGTACGTATGTCACATACGATATATTTGCTGTCACCAAAATATGTGCTGTCACATACGATAAAATTTAAACTAAGTTTCCGACATACATACCTATAGCGAATACAGTTATAATATTTTACCAGGTGATGAGTTATAGGTGTTACAACAATTTTGCATCAAAAAGTCAATTTCGCAAAAATTGGCGTTTACGATACATTTGCAAAAAGGTGTCGATATGTCGTTGCTGCAGGTCGGGAAAAACATTGCCGTCCTTTCGAAGATGGGCAATTTTTCAAAACGCTAAATATTTTTTATACCTATTAAAAAGATTTTGTTAGTCGTGCTTAGTTCCCAATTTTTATTCTTGATAAAAACACTGAAATTTATTGTTGAGGGGAGAAGCTATTCCTATGCGCACTTCACTGGTTGCTTAGGCCAGATCATCAGGAACCTTCATCCATAAAGATATTAGAAAAACTAAAGATATTAAACCAAATAAAACTGTTAAGCGTATAAGAATTACCGCAACAGTTATATTTGTAACAATATCAAAGTTTAAACAAAATCATCAACAATAAACAGTGAGTTTATCTCTCCTAACATTCCCCACTACAATTGATTGGAATTCTTCCAACATTAATTGTAGTTGTAAATAGGTTAAGAAAAAACAAACAAACAATTGATGTTGGTTTTTAGTCCTACACTCAAAAAAAAATCAATCCATCCGTACTCAAATCAATCCGAAACGGTATTAATAGTACGGTGAGTACGGATTTTCTTGAATCAAGTACGGATTTTTAATCCCAAAATACTTAAATTATCCATACTCAATCCAGTTTTCGTACTTGAAATAATCCGAAAATGAGATTGATTTAAGTAAAACTAAGATTGAATCAATCTCAAAATGCACTTCATTCAAAAATTATAAAATTGTTTTAATCCGAACTCGTACCTCAAATAATCCGAAAATGAGATTGATTTAAGTAAAACTAAGATTGAATCAATCTCAAAATGAGCTTTATTCAAGTAATATAAATTTGATTTTATCCTGAATTCATAATTAAAAAAAAACAAAAGATATTACAAAAAAAAAATGATTATGAGTGATTTAATTACCCGTATTTCACATTACAGAATGATAAAACACCAATATCATGCCCGATATGGTTTTTATTTTAGAAATCTTATGTACATATTTAACCAAAAATATAAACTAAATGAGTAGCATGAGTTCAAATTTAAAAAAAAAAATTGAAAAGAAATTAATTTTCAAAAGTAATCCCATTTAGGATTGTTTTGAGTACGTTTAAGTGTTATTCGTACTTGAATTTTTGAGTACGACTCGTACTTAAAGTAATCCCAAAAAACTTGATTTATCCCGAGTGTTTTTCTTTCTGTGTATGTATTTCTTATGGAAAGATGTTAACACATCTTCGCAAACTGTGGAAAATTGATGGTAGATGTTAGATGTTGATCAGTATAAAAAGGCTATGATGTTATGTTGGTGGGGTGCTTTAAAACCATGGGAGATAAGGCCATGATGGCTTTATTGCTCAATTGAATGGGAGATAAAGCCATAATGACCTTATTGCCCAATCATTGAGAGGTAAGGTCATATTTAAAATTTTACGTAAGGAGAGATATAGCCATATTTTTTTTCGCAAATGAGAGATAAAACCATATTTTTCCAGAATATTGTTACTTTACTTTAGTGTTTCCGGGAAAAGACATTTTTTTTATTCTTGTAACGCACGCAGGAAAACTTTATTCAGCGAAGCCACCTGCCGCGTCCTACTGGAGGAGAAAACCCGTAAGCACGGCCGCAGGCCGCCACGCAGAAAAACTTTAGTATGCGAAGCCAGATTTTAATACTTAACTTTAGTAAAAGGGAAAATCATTACCTTTTAATTATAAAAATAAGAAAACTATTAATCAATGTAAAATGCAAAAGTTCTTTAAAACTGAAATGAGAGATAAAGCCATTTTCTAAGAGGAAAAATTTGCACAAATATGACCCATGAATCAAAGAAACAAGATTGCGCATTGCGCAGGTCCTTTTTTATTACGTGTGATGAAGAAATAGACTTTGTGGATGTGCTTTTGTGTGTGTCTTACATTTTTTACAACAAACACTCATTTTTTGTCTATGATGACGTAGATGCACAGTGGAACATTTTTTTTGTACGGTTGAGTGCGCATTTTTTTTTTTTTGATTCATGACTAATTATCCCTTTTAAGCTCAGCAAGTTAGTTGCGCAAGTCAGTTTTTCATTTTCTTTTGAACTTGCTTGTTCACACTTAGCAGTTTAGTAGCGCAATTTTCAATTTCTTTTTTCCTAAATTTTTTTTCGTAATTTGTTAACGTTTCTATTTATTTTTATTTCTTCCTTCATTTTAATTGTAAAAAGTGATTAAAATTGTAAAATTTTCATTTTTGAATTTCTTAAAGTTCTTATAGCGGTCCACATATTCAGAACATCTAATATTTAAAATTCACTGAAGCTGCTGAACTAAATTAATTAATTGTTTTTTTTTTATTTAATAATAATGATTTTAAAAATACATACAATAATTTTGCCACAATAAAACAAAACAAACATAAAACAACTCACTGAAAAATAAATGAAAGAAAACGTTAAAAACAAAAAATTTATTCGTCTTTTACCCAAAAAAAAAAGAACAAAACAACTTGCCGAGTACAACTTAGTATGAATGTATGTACTCTATTTTCTTCTCCTAACCCGACCTTACCTTATTTACAAGCCAAGAATTGCGCAAGAGACTTGACGAGTGTAAAAGGGGTCTATTACAAATTTAATAAAGAAAATTATGAATTAAAATACTAAATGTTTGTACTTTTTCACTTGTTGAAACAATTTGTCCTTTTGTGTTTTATTATTATTACAAGTGTTTGCCTAATGGTCGAAATTCGGCCATAAATTTTTTTTAATATGAAGAAAATATAGTATATCAAAGTAAATATGAATTTACATGTTTCGAGCATTCATTGTTTCCGTCTTAGTGGATCGATTTGGCGACGGACCAACCTCCGGTTCATACGTTATGTTCCACGTGAGTAGTTGACAAACATAGAAAGATATCGTTCTAAACTGGTTTGCCTGTGCCGATTTATATATGAGATATATATATGTAGTCAAAATATTCGAAAACCGGTTTCTTGAAAATGTCGAATAGTCGACCACCCTATTTTTTTTATTATTTGATAATTGGAAAAAACCAAATTTGTATTTATGTATGTGTTTTGCATATGTGTTAGTATTAAATTTGAACGCGTATAACTCGAAAAATATTAAACAGATTTTCATAAAATATATATTGTGCACTTCTTCCAGTAAATACCTTTCAAATTGTGTATTTTAGTCGCTGGGCAAACAGAGGAGAAAAGTGTTCTTAACTGTTTTGCCTTAGCCTATTTTATATAGATTTATAATTTTAGTAGGAAAATGTTTTGAATTTTCACACGTCAAAGAAGATATTATATATTAATTTTTGATAATAATTTTTTTCTGTGGTGGATTTTATACTGAACTATCATTAAACCCGCTTCTTCATAAGCGTGGACATATTTTAATGCCAAAGTTTATTAAAAATAAAACAGTTGTAGAACGAAAAATCTAAAGAAAAATATCAAATTTCCCGTATATCCCATTTTGGTTCTATTTTCCCCCCATTAAAGTATTAAAAATTTCAGTATTGTAGTGGGAGCCCATAATTTAGTTGGAGTGTCAAAAAAGTACAAAAATTCAGGTTTTACCGTTTACTCCCTAATAGGGCCGAATTTCAAAAAAGTCCCAGACACCTGTCTGCTTAATTTTCTAAAGAACAACGGTAAGTAATAAATTTTTTTGTAACTCTCTCAGTTTTGGAGATATATATATGTGTTCCTCTAACTCCCATTGGAGATATAAGGTTACCGAATTTTCGCTTTTTTACCCACTAAACATTTGAATTTCCAAAAATACCGTCGTGGTTCGATTTGGGGAGTGACCAATCTCTGGTTCAAATTTCAAGTTTTTAGCCTCAGGCGTTTAGGCTGTGAAATGATGAATCAGTCAAAAGCGTTACAATTTTATATTTATATAGAGATTAACAATGTTATTTTTTGTATTTAAAGTTACAAAAAAATCAAACTAAATAAAATTTCATACATTTTTATGAAACTCTGTATTGCTCGTGAAAACTAACAATGTGTGTGCTGGCTCACACTCTTCAAGTACAAGCCGTTTAAGACTCAGTTAGTCGGGAGTAACAGTTACGTTGGAAATCAGCTAATTCATTTTGTTGTATGTAAAGCAATTAGAACGATTATAGTAACCAGTAAGATGCTACGTCTCAATCTGTAAAAAAATAGATTAGTCTTACTTTTGTACGGTAAGGTTGCTGTTACTCCCCGCTAACAGAGCCTTATCTCTTGTGCTTTTAGGAGACAAGAGAAAAGAAAATGGCATTTATTTTCCTCTCTCTACTAAAAATTCAAGTCTTGACGGCTAAAACTTGAAGAGAGTGAACCAGCACTATCATATACACACAGAAAAAATGTTTGCAAAAAATTATTCAATTAAATAATTAATTGGTGTACATTAATTAATCAATTAATTTTTTGTTTGCTGCAATTAATTTTTTTAAATCAAAATCCATAAAATTAAATGTATGTGTGGTGTATTTTTTAGTTTATGCAATTAATTTTTTTAATTGACTAAATTTGTGTCCCATGACTCGAAAATACAAATCCGTTAATTGATATGATCAATTCCTTTGCAGGGGCAAAATTAGTAAAATATTTAATTGTCTGAACAAATTGTTTAATTAAAGTCGATTTTCTATTTTTTCTGTGCATGTACATTTTTTTTAGTGGCGGTTCACACACGTATTTGAGTTATGCATAGAGTTGTCAAAACCGATTTCCGAAGTATTCAAAAATCGATTTTTTTTGCAGTTTTTTAAGCCTGGTTTTTTGGTCTCGAATAATCGACTATTTCTTATATTTGTTTTTTCATTATCTTGCATGCGATGACATTTTTTAGTAACCACTTTCGTTATTCACAACAGTATATAAATTGATGTCATCCTACATAACTTATTCATCATAGTACCAAGCTATTGAACTTGCTGTAAAATTCTACAACACAGACTTTTTATAATTCCCAGCAGTATGAGTTAAGCGACAGTTCTGACTTTGGTTTTGCTTTCAGTTGAGTTGGAATTAAAACAACTATAAGCTGCACTAAAAAATAGTTGTAAATCATAATACAAAAACTGCAAAATTTCAACTGAACAAGAGTTGAGTTGTATACCGAATTATAAGAACCGTTTAATGCTTCCTTAAAAAATCCAAAACCTAGCTAAACGGTCAAAATGGGTTAATAATCATTTGATCAATCATTTGAGACGATTTATGTTGCAATAAAATATTTTTGAGTCAACTTTAATCTAATTACCAACATAATAAGATTTATGGGTACAAAGACTATTCCGGAAAGAAGTTTGTATGGGGGCTTAATCAAATTATGGACCGATTCTCACCAGTTTCGATAGGATTCGTTCTTGCGACAATGTACGTATGTATGTATAAAATTTCATCAAATTTCATAATAAGAGGTGTGTCTAGGTCCTAGACTCTAGGACCAATATTTTTTAGAGTTACACACTTAAAAACAAATAATTTTTCTAATTTACATTTTATGTAGTTATATACGTAACATGTATTATACGTGATAGTTCTGAAGTACATACGTACAAATTGCTTGTTTTGTTTCACTTTTTCACTAAATAAATTATGTATTTAAAAAAACCGATTATTCAAAACCGGTATTTTGTTACAAAAACGAAACCCCAATTTTTACAGAAGTCGGTTTTTTAGAAGTATTCGCAACCCGGTTTTTGAAATATACTAACATTTGACAACTCTAGTTATGCACGAGTAGGTACTTGCAGAGATTGATTAACAAGAGTGGAGATTCTTATTTCACTTTAGAACAAATTAAATGCAATACATACATATGTACAAATAAAAATTTTTGCGGATGAAAACAAAATTATTTTTTGCGGGATTTTTGGGGATAAAAATGTAGAATTTAGGAATAAAGTTTTAAAAACTACTGAAAGCCCTGACGTAGATAACTATTTTGGATTGCATATTGACACATTGATCTCCACGATCCTATAGACGGGTAACTTCCGTCAGCGGACAAAGCTGTTGTGACGGTCGGTATCCGTTTATGGGAGCTTTCACTGTTTTATCAGGTTTTATGTCTCAAACTTAAAAAAGAAATATATATTAGATACGCCTTTTCTTTATTAAAGTAACGATATGTATGTTTGTAATTCACAAAAAACATATTCAGATAGATAAAACTACATATGTACTTAGATACATATACACACATTAAAACATACACAATTTAAAATTAAATACATAAATATGTATGTAGGTATAAAGAGATACATACATACATACCTATAACTTATTTAAAGAAGCAACTAAAATAAATCAAATAAAATTGTAAAGAAAATCAAACTTAAGATGTTTTATTTAGCAATATGTATGGGCAAATCCCAGAAACAGTCCACCAGCCAAACATTTTTCAAATTATTTTTTTTAATGGAATATAAAACTAGATGTATAATTTCATTTTTTTATTAAAAAAATATGTATTTCAATGATCATTAATACAATAATTTTTACCAAATTCTACCCCACCCCTGATGTCTTAATGTTATACGTGAATTTAACATTATTTTAGGTGCTTCATGTGCTTAAAATAGCACTTAGTCTGGGATCACACTATGAAAGTTTTCTTTCAGAAAGTCTGAGTTTATTGGCGAGAAAGGAAGAGAACATGCTTTTCTTTTCTCCTCTCTCACCCATAAACTCAGACTTTCTGAAAGTAAACTTTCATAGTGTGAACCCAACCTTACATCAGACTCATCAAAATATAAATTTCGTTAAAAATAAATTTATATTCATTAATAAAATTAGTTTAAGTATTGCAATTCATAAAAATATAATTTGTTTTGTTAAAATAAATAAAATTGGGTTTATTATAAACTACTGGAAAAACTGTAGCGTGTGTTATGAGGCGTGCGTCACAAAGGGTTTACGGCTTTTGTAAAAAAATCACAACATTTCTTGGCTGCGAATAAGTGATTTTAGAATTGTCTTACATATTTATCTTTCTTTTAGGAATTAGATTTTGTATGTATACCTTTTGCGCAAAATTCGCTAAAAATTAGCAAAACCCACTTTAACTTTTTGTGGAATGCGCCACAAAACCTTGTGATCAATTATTTCGCAACAAATACCTTCTAAGAAATTATGATATACATATGTACATATGTCATTCGTAAGACCATATTAATGTCACTAAATACTATATATAAGTTGAAGCTATCTTTTTTAAAAGACCAAAAATCCTTATATGTATATCAATCAGAAAACGCGTGTCGATATGTCAAAAAATTGTTTTTTTCAACTTAAGACAAACATACCCCAATACATATCGTCGTTCGTAAATTATTGTGTTCTATATGATTATATTTTACATACATATGTAGGTATATTATAAAAACATAATAATTTACGAACGACGATATGTAGATAATAAAATCAAAAAATATACAGTGTGGACCAAAATGACTAATGGACATTCTGCCTGCTTTTAGAACGCGAACGCAAAACTCGTTCGTTTAACTTACATACATTTAAAACAATAACTAATTTGTAAATTTTGTTTTTGTTTTAAATGTAAGTTAAGATAACGAGTTTTGCGCTCGTGTTCCACAAACAGGCAGATAGTGTTAAAACTGAACTGCGTCATGACCACATTCTCCATACAATTTGATACAAAAATTTTTCGTAGAAGGCTGTCATGAAATAAAATCTATTTTATTTTGAGAACATTTTTTCTAATGCTCTCACAATATACATAGACGCTTATGTTCCCAACATTCCTAACATATTTTTATTAAATTTCAAATATTTTGTAAACAGAAAATTAAAAAAATTAGAAAATAAAGCACTTTTTACATCGTAATGTTAAATGGACCACCTTTTACCCATATATTTGGAATAGTTTTGGAGTACTCCTACTCCTTTATGGACTACTCTTTACATGCATGTATGGACTAGTCTCGTTATCTGCAGGGAACTACAACAATCCAAAAACAACAGAATCAACAAAGGGGGGTTTTGCATTGCATTGTTTGTGTTTACGGTTCGAAATGTCGACCATTCTAAGCAAAACACTAACTGTCAAAATCAGAAGACGTTTCGACACCACCTGTAGTTAATTCGCCTTGGTTCAGACCTAACAAATATTAGTTGATTTTTTATAATTTCTATTTAACATAATTGTAAAATGAAATTTAGAAACTGTTAAATAATGTTTGCTCTATCCAAACGTTTTGCAAAAGCAAACAATTCTTAAAGAAAACTAGTTGTTGTTTAGGACGTCAAATATTCGTGACGTTGAAGAACCATTTGCAAGATAATTAAAAAAAATCGAATTTTTTATTTACTACATATTTTATTTACCAAAAGAACAGATATTAATAAAATAAAAATGTATTCTGTAAGTAAATATCTTTCAAATGGTAAATATTTTGTTCAAATCGGTTGACATATAGAGGAGGAAAGTGTTCTTAACTGTTTTACCTTTGCCGATTTATGTATACCTAGTTGCAAGGTATATTTACACAAGGTAAACTCGTTGGCCCATATGCTTGTCAGCTGTTTACCTAAGTTGGAACATTAATGTCAAATTTCGTGTATATGAGCCAAAATTTTTATATGTGTGCGTTAAATTTATATGAAGACAATTTTGACAATTCAGTTCCATTCGGTTATTTTTAAAGAGCAGCATGTCTACACTCCCAAATGAGTCTACCTTGTGTAAATATACATACCTTGCCTAGTTGCCTACAAGAGATTTTGGCTTTTCTGTTTTAAATATCAATCTGTATGCCCAACGTGTTGCTTCAATTTCACAATCTACATTTTTTTTATTTGAAAATTGTTAAAGATTTAAAGGTTAAAGATAAATGTTATTTTAAACTTTCAAATTTTATAAACATATGTATGTACATACATACATACATATGTATAATCAAAAATAAAGAAAAAAGCAATTATGTACGTTTTTGGCAATGTGTGTAAAACATATGTATTTAAGTATACCGATCGACACAGAATCGCATTTTAAAGTGATCTAACGATGTCAATTCGTCCGAAGCTAATTTGATCAAGTTTGGTAAAAACATTTTAATTGTATATATCGCTGGCTTAACATGTAAAGGCTCTAAGTCCACTTTTTTAAGAAATTGAGATTTTAATGCAGTAATGTGCAATAAGTAAAAATACATTGTTTACAAAGAAAAAAATTACTGTTATCTCATTTTTTGTTGTTGTTTTGTAGTGATGAGCAAAAGCGCTAAGTCCAATTTATCACAAGAAAAAGTCCCAATTAAAAGTACGGTTTAACAATTTCTCTCAAATTGTTTCATCACATGTATTTTGATTGTTTTTTGTCTCTCCTGTAAAATTTTTAAATATGGACTTAGAGCCTTTACATGTTAAGCCAGCGATATGTACTATGAACGAAGTAATATCGGGACAATATTCGGCACAAATAACTCATATGAATTTTAACCTCTTAACATAATTTTGTTTTTGTGAACCAGTGCTCATCGTTTCCAAACATAGTAAAATCCTAAAAATTCGTCTGTAAATACTATGGAGTTTAGGTTTTACGGGTTATAATTTAAGGATTTTTTTTATTTTATATGGAACTGTTATTAAATTGTGGAATACTTTGTTTTCAAATTAGCAATTTTTGAATTTATTGGGGCGTATTTTTAACAATTTTCAATATTTTCAAGTTTTTACTGCATATTTAATGCGCATAAAACGTGATTTTTAAAGTCCATGACAATTCTGAAGCAAATTCTGCACTAGACAATGAGACATTAACAGAGGTCAGAGTATGCCTTGTATAACAAAACATTTGTCGTTTGCAAATCTTTCCCAAATAATTTCACTAGGACAATTTGTTGTAGAACCCAAAAGAGCGTTTTTAAGTTTAAGTCCCGATCAAATATATGATGAGCATTGTCAGAAGTAAAAAATAGAGTGTGGAATTTGTGATGTTCAAATTTCAAATCACATTTCTAGTAGGCATTGGTAATGTATAATTCTGTGCCACACTTAATAACAATCGTATGAAATTGTAAATCGGCTACCGATAATAAATGTTGCGATTATGGTGTTCATTTATCGGGCTTATTTTTGTTCGATTAAACGACTAATCGATATTTAGCATTTTTAACTTATTCGATTAAAAGAATAAAATTTTAAAATTAATCGATTAATCGAATAATTCTAAATCCATTAATCTTTTAAATTAGTACTGGAGCAAATAAACATTATTTTTTTAATAAAACTAGTCAATCTAGCTCCAAATTGTTTCTTAACTTTCGGGCATTGCGATTTAAAAAGAGGCAATCTAACTTTGGATTTTTTGAAACTTTTCACGGACATTCCATCCTCTGCTATGCTTCTGCAAATTATTTCCTTTAGAGAATCGATCGAAGTATCTTGTTTAAAATATTTATTCATTGGACCACTTGTAGGCCCCTTTGATTTTCTTGGTGGATCATCTTCTTCAGGTACTATGTTATAGTCACTGTGCAAGTGGTAAATTAGTGAAGTTGTTGAAGATGAAGATTAACGTTAATACATTTTTGAATACCTGTTACATTAAGCATTATAAGAGATATCCTCCGAGGATTTAACATCGAGAAAATTTTAAAAACGACCCTGCAATTAAAATTATAAAAATATTCCATTTAATCTACTTTATTCCAGGGACCGCAACAGTTATTCCTTTTTTCACAAAAGTCAGATGAAAACAGTAATTTTTTGACTTTTATTTTTTGAACAAAAATATCAGTTGATTTTTGATTTTTATTTTTTTGAACAAAAATAACAGTTACAATTTTTTAATTTTTACTGCCAGTCTATACCAGAGATAATTATTGCGACATATATTGCAGTAATTGTCAAAATTATGTTATCTTTAATGTAGACAGCAATTTTTTGTACACATTTATTGCTAACAATTTATGTTGCAATAATTGTTAGTCCATTTTCGTTGACAATTATTGCTTACAAAATCGTTAATTTGGTTGTCAGTTGAAAAAAAAGCAAAAAAGAAAAAAAATAGAAGCAAATTGTGTGGGAAAGAAATTAAGTTTTTGAAATTGCAGCAAATTATAATTGTAGTAAAATAATTAAATTAAAAAATTAAATAAACACTAAAATAAAATTGCAAAAATTATAATTATTTCCTTATTCGATCTTTATTGTTAAAATTAATATTAATTTGTTTAAGTTCGAGTTCTTTTTTACATAAAAATAATAATTTTACATTAACAAAAATAAAAAAAATTAATATATTTGTATTAAAAATGACCTCAAGCTTAAACAAATTAATATAAATTTAAATAATAAAGTCGAATAAGAAAGAATTTATATTAATAATAATAATTCTTGTAAGATACCGCCATTTTTTACACTGCACCTTCTTCCTTGATTTTTTCAAACTATGAGTTAACATAAATACGTTTTCCCATGCCTTTAACATAAGCTGAACAATAAGAAATATTGCTCTGTTATTCTGCCGACGTTATTGCCAACTTGCTAAGATAATTATCCTTAGTGTACCCCTAGGGTTAGTTTTTCGAGCAAAAATATATACATATTTATATTTTATCATAGACGTTTTCAGAAGAATCAGTATGGTATACTTTAAGCAGTTTTTCGACATTTATATCCATATGCTTTTTTTGTTTTGAATTTCCAATATAACTGTTATTTTCGGTCCCTGCTTTATTCTTTAATCAAAAACTAATTGAAATTTCTCAAGAAAAATTGCTTGATTCACTTAATGATCAAAATGTTGTTAAAAGTTTTTCGAAAAAATTTGTTATAGCTGCCCAATGGCCAATAATTCGAGTTTTATTTCACGAAATACTTAAAGCAATGTTAACATTTGTTCAATTAAACGTTTCACTTTGAAAATATATGCTAAGGTAACTACATATGTACATAAAACGGTTTTTTTGCTCTCCTGAAAAACCAGGAAAAAACACATACCTACATGATTTTGTCGGAGCAACGACAAATTGCTTTTGCCCATTGAAAAAATAAGCAAAAAGCCATTTTCCTATAAATTAAAGTATTGTATAAAATAAATAATAATGTTGCGCATGTATACCTTTGAACGTGCAGGTCTCAAAAATGGCATTGACTCAAATTTGGTTTATGCATCCGAATTTCATGTTTGTTTTTAAATATTTTACGGTTTGTATGGCAGTAACAACTAGCAGAGATAGAGCTTTAAAAAATAGTCGTTATGTAAAAATAGTTGGGTTCGGTCTTAGAAATTAGCCCCAATGTTCTCGGGTTATTGCACGGGAGCCATGATTAGTCCCAATTTACACTAGGAACATTTCTTGCCGGTCAAACGAAGTTTGATGGCGAGGGGTCGAAAAGGTATAGTGTGTAGTACATGACTATCTGTACTGGACATTTTTTTATTTCTCTTTCTTACTTTTCGTAGTTTACATACAAGTGTTAACTTCTAATGTTTCATATGTAAACACCAGTGTGGCCATATCCAAAAATATTTTACAGGTAAATCGGCTTAAAAATAATGCTAAAAATTGCTAACAAAAATCGTAAACTGCCAAAAAATAATGCTAAAGATTAAATTGTTTTATTTTTTTGTTATTTTAGTTACAATACCTATAATATAATCTCACATCGTATCAATAAATCAAACTGATTACAGAATAACAATATAATATTTTTAAAACATAAAAAGTCTTAAAACTATAAAAGAAATATATTTCAGTCTTTATATACGTACAAAAAAAGTTACCAAAGGTACCATACCATAACAAAAAATCAAAGGAACTTGACCCATAAATGGGAATTATTTAGTATTTTAATAAAATTTATATAACATGTTTAATAAAATATTTCATTTTATAAATTAAATACGTCATCAAATGAATATTCTTCTTCAGCTTTTGAAGAATCGATCAAGATATCATTATAATATATTAACGTTATTCTGTTTCGAATATTCGTTTTTTAGATATGTATACCACTAAAACCCAATTTTAACTTTCGCGTTGCTAACTGGCAAAACCAAGAACTGCATAGCAAACGAAGCTAATTCACTGAATAGATTTTCATATAATGAATTTGTATATCCATACACATTTATCCAAAAATCAACTGTCATATGAATTTGGTTTCAGCCACTGATGTTCCAAAGTTGTAATTTCTTCTACAGTGAAATCAATATTTTCTTCTTTCGTTTGCTTAATTTGCATTTATTAGTTTTTAAACGGTTTTCTAAGATGACATATAAATTGAGCTATAAAATCTCGGCATGTAATTCATATTTGTTTTTTTCTATTTCAAAAGTTATGCTATCTCCAAGTCGAATTTATAATAGGTAGTCTTAAAAGCCCTGATGTCAAAAATTTTTTTTTAATATCTTTGTTTCTGTGAAATAAAACCATTTCTGTTTATGGCACTTTACAATGATTGTACATAAACAAATTGCTTGTGGTTTTTGTACGAGTTGTAGTACCGAGAAAACCTGGAATGAATTCGCCTTGGGTATCTCTTTTCGATTCCAAAAATTCAAAATCGTAATTGAGGGAAAAAATCGTCTTAACATGAATTTAATGGATCAAACTGATCAAATTTTAAAATCATTTGATATGAAAGGTCCTTTAAAAGATTGTACAGTTTCTATAGCAAAAAGTAGGGGTTTGTATTTGCATTCAACAAAAGTGTGTGGTAGTTTTTCAAAAAAAGATTACTTTAATATTCTTAAATTAAATAATGCTAAAAAATGCTAAATATGTAGTTGAAAAATGCTAAACAAAATGCTAACTGCTAAATGAAAAATTTGCAGCTAAATCAGACAAATGCTAAATCTAGCTGCAAAAATGCCAAAATGGCCACGCTGGTAAACACTTCAGTAACCCGGCGTTTCCACATGCAAGTAATTACTTGCAAGTAGTGTATACGTATTATCAACGAAAAATCGTGGAAACAGCCGATTGGCTGAAAGTAAAAAAATTGTGTGAATGTTAGTGAAAAAGTGTGAGTGTATTGAGTTTTTCGAACTTGTACTTGCATGTGGAAACGCAAGGTAAGATTAAAAGAGAATTAGTGTAAATTGGGACTTACCCGGCGTTTCCACATGCAAGTAATTACTTGCAAGTAGTGTATACGTATTATCGACGAAAAATCGAGGAAGCAGCCGATTGGCTGAAAGTACGAAAAATGTGATGGTGTAAGTAAAAAAGTGTGAGTGTATTGAGTTTTTCGAACTTGTACTTGCATGTGGAAACGCTAGGTTAGATATTGCGATAGTCATTTATTACATTATAATTATTTATGTGTACTACACTACATTGGATACATATTTTTAAATTACTCAACGAAGAATCGGTTTTACCGAAGAGAAAAAAGTGCTTCGATTGCCTGAAACTTTCCACATTTAATTTTTTTTAGCATTTAAAACAAAAACAAATTTTAGAAATTTATTTATTTATTTATTTATTTATTCATTTATTTACGTAATATTAAGCCATTTAGGCCAAAAATCAATATTACAGTAATATATGCTTAAGCTACATATACATGTGTATATAAAATTCATTAATCAATAATTATAATTCATAATAAAAACTAATAAAATGAAAATTGAAAATAATATACAAATATAAGAATAATATACATACATACTAATACCTCAAATTAAGGCTCCCCAGCCACATTTTAAATATAAATATCATAAGTGTCGTCCATCAGTAGCTAATCAAGATTATTAAGGAAGTCTAAAATTTTTAACCGGAAGACATTATTTGAATAGGAAAAAACTCGTAACGAAAATGGTAAAAAGTTCCAAAGCCTAGCAATCCGAACGATAAAAGATTTTTCAAAACAGGATGTTGAGATTCTTGGTATACGAATTAAGAGATTCCTAGAAGAACGCATAAACTCAAAGGAGTTTAATAATTCAGGTGGTTTACCATTTTTGATAATTTTATAAAACAAAATCATGTTCCGATATTTAATAAAGTTATTAAAAGTACACCCAAGAAAGCTAAAAGCAAAATTAGAAACATGTTCATAGCGTCTAACATTATAAACAAAACGAACTATTAGATTGAAAATACGCCTGATCATCCTCAAACGCATAGAACCAGTACCTGTGTAAACCTCAAGGCCATATAAGATATTAGAAAACAGTAAAGCATGTGCCAAGTTATACCTCACTCGCAGAGGCAAGTATAAATTAGTAGAACGAATTTTACGCAATATACCATAAATTTTACCATAAACCATATTAATATGGGGATCAAAAGAAAGTTTACTATCCAAATATACACCAAGACACTTAATATGATTAACCAAAGAATTGTTTTTGTTTTTGTTCTAAATGTTATTTTCTATGCGAACGTTTACTAGTGACATCGTGGAATTGGCTGTAAATATACAAGGTGGCCCAAAATTACCGAAGGAGTTTGAATTGCTTATAACTTTTTTATTTTAATATTTTTTCTTTTCAGTATTTTGTAAAGAAGACTTGGGGAATTTAAAATGAAGCAGTACTCAATTGAACAACGTGCCCAAATTGTTGAGCTTTATTAAATCAAAATTTTATTCATAATTTAATTATGACCAACGAAGCCCATTTCCTATTAAGTGGGTTCGTTAATAAGCAAAACTGCAGGATATGGGCTACGGAAAATCCGAGAGTAGTTCAACAGCGAGAATTACACCCACCTAAGTGTAGGGTTTGGTGCGGTGTTTCTTCAGAAAGGGTAATTGGTCCTTATTTTTTTGAAATGAACACGGGGGTTATGGAAAATGTGTTGGAAAGAGCACGATTTTGCGAAGCAGAAAATGGCCACCACTTGCGAGATATTATTATTCATAACTAAACTATAAATATTCCCCATTTATATACTGTATTAAAAAAAATTAATAATTTTTCCTTAAATAAAATTATAACGAATTCAAACCCCTTTGTTAATTTTGGGCCACCTTGTACAAACCATTCTATTTTGCATGCAAAATTTATTAATTTTTTTTTTACAAAGTTTTGAAGATGAGACACAACCTGCCACCTGATTATGTTTTTCCATAAAATTCAAAAAAGTAAATTTCAACAAACAGCGACGATTTCAAATGTTTTTATTTCAAGTGTACAATTTATACATTTATAATAGATACATACATATTCACTTCGAGAACCTGATTGGAAAAAACTTACAAGTACTTAGGTTATTTAAATCTTTAATTTAACTGTTGTAATTTATTCATATGTACTTGACCAAAAAAAATAACAATTGCTTTTAACATCAAACATGATTTTGTATCAGATTATTTTAGGCAGTTTTATATTTCCCTTAGACAACATTAAATAGAAATACCTATTTGTTTGTTTAAAAAAGGTTTAAATAATATAAAAAAATTATTCATTAAAAATGCTGTTTAAATTACTAAATATTTGAATACGATATACATACATAGAAAGAAATACCCTTCTTAACGGGTGCAACTATAGCTAATGAAACACTTAATAAAAAAGTGTGCTCTCAATATAAGATAATTTAGAGGTTAAATTATTTAAGATTTGCTTTTTGCAGCTGCTGCTTCCCGTTCCATAGCACGTTGTTTAGCTTTTTCATATATTGGCAATAATTGGCCACGCTCTCCTAACATTTTTAACAATTCCACAATGAAAGGCAAGTAGTTATGCTTACGTCGAACGTTCTCAATGCGATAACGTTTACGTTTTTCTATTTCATTGTCTACTAGGAAGCGAAGCTTGGCTATTTCTGTTTCCCGATCATCATCTGTTTCCATGACCTCTTCGCCGCCGCTGAGAAGTTTATCGATTTGTTGCTGGTAGATTTTCTGACGATCCGAAACAATTGCCATAAGATTGAAATGTATTTCTCCTTCGCTGTATTTATTCATGCGCTTTTCAATGATTGGGCGGACGACATCAATCCAATTTTGTCCCGCGCCAATGGCGCCTAAATCAACAGGACCTTCTTTTAAACCGTCTAGTTCATAAAGACGACCATCAATTGGAACATATCCAATAAAATGATAGACGTCTTCATCTTTTTTTTGATTTTTCGAGTCCAGTTCGAAAAGGGTTTGACGTGCAAAGCTGTTATGTACCGTGCGAATTTGTGATGCATTACTCAAAGTTAAACCCTTGTTGTAGGGATCGAAAAATTGACAAAATTCTTTGAAATTTGTAAGGATTTCGCCAAGTTTGATGTCCTTGTGTTTGCAGTTAAGAAGAATGCTCAAAATTGCCTGGGTAGCACAGGCATTGTTGATGACTTGTTTGGCAAAAAATATTTTTTCTAAACGATTGTCTTTAACAACCGAACCAGTTGGCTCATCGTCTTGCACCCATTTAAAAAGGAAAATTAGACCGTGGATAGGTTCCAATTTTTTAAAAGTCTCTGCATCCAGAGACCAAATTTCTTCAACTTGTGCTCCTTCGCAACCTAAAAAATACATTATGTTAAAACATAAACAATGAATCAAAATGAAATGGTCAACTAACGCACATTCGGAAAAGCCGGTTTAATTTCATTAACTTACCGAATTCTTTAATTAATTCCGTAAAAACTCCTGGATCACTTTCAATTAAACACCAATTACCAGCTCCTTCCATATTTTTAGTTCTTTCTGTTAAATAGAAATAATGAATTTGGATTTACTGAAGACAAAAAAAATTGCAATCTCACAAAGCAAAAACAATTAAAGCCCACTGTTGCATAATTCTGTATGAAGTAACTGCCTTATCCACTGTTGATGCCAACAATAATATTTTTGCCAATGGTTTACCAATCATTAGTTTAAGAGCTATTGCTGAGTTTTATTGTGCTTGTCAATCTACATTTTTAATAACATTATTTTCATCTGGCAATGCTGTAGCGTCCGCCATGAAAAGAAAAATAAATTTCGCTGTCGTATTGAAAAAATTCTACAAAAATTTACATTTTTCTTCATATTAAATATACATAAAAAAATAGTGAAAAAGTTATAAAAAGTTTGAATTAACAGCATATTATGTGAAAATTATAAATTTTTTAAAATTGTACTACGATTTAGTGACGAAAATATGAAGAAAAAATTTATGATTGCAACGCGAACAGACTTTTTGCGAATGAAAAATTTTATTGGGAAGTGGTGGTTTTGTGTGTAATTGGAGTTTTTTTTTCCTTCATATTGATAATTCAACAAAAAATAAAATTAGTTGAAACGTATTAGTTGTAAAAATAATAGATAATATCTATTATAAATAGACAACTTAAAAAAAAATTTTTGTTAAACAGTTGAAACGACAAAATTATTATGGTAGTCTCAAAAGACTCCAAGCGTAAACGCAAGGAGTCGTCACCGCCAACTACACCGCAGCAACAGTCATCTACGGCTGTAGAGTCATCACCAGAAATGCCCAAAAGGTAAAGTGTGTTTTTGTATTTTGTGCTACATTGTTTTTATTGGCCAAAGAACATCAGTATAATTATTTCTGAACTATTTAAATACATTTAGGTATTTTAGTTAAACTATTTTTTTTTTGTTATAATTTTCTTGCTTTATCATACACAATTTGGGTATGATGTTGAGTACATTAGCGCCGAGAACAACTTTAGCAGTATGTTGAGTACAATAGCAGTATGTTAAGTAAGGTGTTTGTGATCGACTCTGCTAAAAGCGATGTAGTTAGTAGTAAAGAAAAATAATTATTTGTGTGGAGATGTTTGTTAATACGATACGAGTAGGTTAGTTCATTTTATTTTGAATGGGTGACGTTGAAGAATTTCTTTTAAATAGTGTTGGACTCTTTTTTTTTAATTTGTGTTTTTGAAAAGGTGGGGGTGGAAAATGTTTTAATTAAAATGAATATGGAAATCAGTACTTTATTAATATTTGTATAGGTATTTTATATCTAATTGTACGCAAATGTAAATGTATTTTAAATTAATTCCGATAAGCTTGTTTTTTTAATCCAAGTATGTAATATACCTATGTATAAACAACGTAGGTATGTAACGATGTACGCCTTTTTGCCGATACGATACCGATACTCCAAAAGAAATATCGGCGATACCGATACGAATACATATTAAATTTAAATTCAAGGTAAAATTAACAAAATCTTAGAAGATGTAAGGTAAATCTAGACTTGTCCTTTAGCTGAACCACAGCGGGGAATGAATAGAGAATCATCCTTTTCGAACTTTTCTTATAAGACTTTAAAACGTTTCAAAGATTAGTTCTTGTAGACATCAGAACTTTTACTAGGTGTAGGGTTGACCTTGTATTCAACACTTTTCAAATGCAGAGTCGTGTTAAGTACCTCAGTAAGACCTTTTTCGATATAGGTACCTATTGTTTCACAGCAAACGCGTAGAACGCATGTACGTATCAAAGTCTTGAAGTAGGATTACCCTCTACTTTAGTATTTGTCTTGAAAAAAAAACACATAAAACGTAAGTTGACCAACCTCGAGCTTAAGAATTAGAAGACAATTTATTTTTCTGGGTGTGTGTGAAACGGTAGCTAAGTTTTATAGTGAATTAAACTAGTCAAGATTTTCTACGCTAATGTCAAAATTTATAGAAGCCCCCAGGGCTAGTGAAATTTTTTTCACCTCAACAGTATGAAAATGTTGCTTCCATGAGTACTTTGCTACAGGTTCACACACATCCTCTGTTTGATTTTTTGATTTGCTATTGAATGTGTTATTGATGGCTATGGTCACACTTGTCAAATATTTGACGGAAAAAACGAAACCAATAAGCAAACTAAATAATCATTTTCTTTAATTCCAATATTTATTTTGATAATAATACCACATCTTACAAAAAGCTGTTTTTTGCTATGTTTAGTAGTATAATTAGTTTATTTTGTGATATTAAGGCCATGGGAAATTGTACTTACTATTATAAAAAGTTGTGGTTACGCATATTTGGTCAAATATTTAATAAGTGTGACCGTAGGTTTAGTTGTTATGCAAAAAAAAAAGCATTAAACATGTAATTGTTTTTAAAAAAAAACTATACCTATAAGAGCATCGGCAAACTCGAAATATAGCCGATGAACCAGTATTCGTTACATCCCAAATAAAAAACCTATAACGCCAAAATACCTACCTATAACAAATGTAAATTTCCAAAAGTTAAGAAACAATGATTGAATAAAATATGTAACTATTATTGACGAATTGTCTCCTCAGCCTAATTAAATAGATATGTATGTATTATGTAGTTGTAAAAATAATAACAGGGACAAAAGTGGATAGTTTAGTAAGATGGAAATTAAATTAAATTAACCAAGCATTTATCAAAATAATTCCTTTTAATCCAAATAAAATAGGTATACAAATTTGATGTGTGTTAAGTTAAATTTCGAAATGTATTGCATGTCAAAGTTCTGTTAAAGCGCTAACAAAACACTGTTAGCCATATAAAATTGTGAGTTATGTATTCAAATTAGAATGATCAAATGTATTATCTGGATGATTATCCCGAATTCCAGAAAACTGATGTGTGTGAAGATAAGTATGCCGAGTTAAATATGTTTCGACTTATCAGCTTACGTCGCTTCAGATTTAACTTTGGATGAAATATCGTAACGAAATATTTTAATATGACATACCTATTTAACTATCAAATAGTACCATTTGGACTGATCGTTTGTCACCCATCCGGACCATATTGAAAAAGAGAACTAAGGGCCAAACTATCCTTTTATGGTATACATATGCCTGGATTGTATTTGTGAGTTTTTAAAAAAATTCAAATTCATATTTGAACCGATACTTCTTTATGTATGTGTGTGAAGTTAAATTTCGAAATATATTGCATAACAGAGTTCTGTTAAAGCTCAAACATAGCACTGTTAACATTATAGAATTGTGATATATGTATTCAAATTGGAATTATACCTACATTTATGGATCAAATGGACTGGAAAAATATAGAGCTTAACACACATCCCGCTTATCAAAAACTTTTATTATTTTAGGTATATAATAGGACTTTTCATGTTTTTTTTTAATTTTTCAAATTTACAATTTCTCTGGAATCTTTTCCCGAATACCAGGAAAACGGGAGGAGATGGGCGGATGAAATTTGATGGAATTTGTGGACAAAGTGGACCTTAGTGAAAATAATTTATCAGAAGCTTAAAGGTGTTGGGTCTTTATACGAATTTTTCAATTTTTCCATATTTTCAAATTTTGAATTTCACCGTTAGATGAATTCCAGGAAAACGGGAGGAGATGGGCGGATGAAATTTGTGGACAAAGTGGACCTTTATGAAAATTAATTATCAGATGCTTAAAGGTGTTGCGTCTTTATACGAATTTTTAAATTTTTCCATATTTTCAAATTTTGAATTTCACTGTAAGATGAATTCCAGGAAAACGGGAGGAGATGGGCGGATGAAATTTGATGGAATTCGTGGATAAAGTGGACCTTTATGAAAATTAATTATCAGAAGCTTAAAGGTGTTGCGTCATTATACGAATTTTTCAATTTTTCCATATTTCCAAATTTTGAATTTCACTGTCAGATGAATTTCAGGAAAACGGGAGATGATGGACAGATGAAATTTGATGGAATTTGTGGACAAAGTGGACCTTTATTAAAATTAATTATCAGAAGCTTAAAGGTGTTGCGTCTTTATACGAATTTTTCAATTTTTTCATATTTTCAAATTTTGAATTTCGCTGTTAGATGAATTCCAGGAAAACGGGAGGAGATGGGCGGATGAAATTTAATGGAATTTGTGGACAAAGTGGACCTTTATGAAAATTAATTATCGGAAGCTTAAAGGTGTTGCGTCTTTATACGAATTTTTCAATTCCACTTTGTCCACAAATTCCATCAAATTTCATCCGCCCATCTCCTCCCGTTTTCCTGGAATTCATCTAATAGTGAAATTCAAAATTTGAAAATATGGAAAAATTGAAAAATTCGTATAAAGGTTCATAAAGGTCCACTTTGTTCACAAATTTCATCCGCCCATCTCCTCCCGTTTTCCTGGAATTAGGGAAAAGATTCCAGAGAAATTGTAAATTTGAAAAATTAAAAAAACATGAAAAGTCCTATTATATACCTAATATAATAAAAGTTTTTGATAAGCGGGATGTGTGTTAAGCTCTATATTTTTCCAGTCCAATTGATCTATAAATGTAGGTATAATTCCAATTTGAATACATATATCACAATTCTATATGGTTAACAGTGCTATGTTAGAGCTTTAACAGAACTCACTCTGTTATGCAATAATTTTCGAAATTTAACTTCACGCACATTACGACAAAAAGCGTATGAAAACGTTCAACTAAAAAAATCTTGCGTTATCGTGAACAAGTATATCAGTCACGTTACAAAAAATAGATTATCTTATTAATACAACTGTTATTTTAACATATTTCGTTTTATATGTAAAGATTTTTTTCGGATGTAGTACACAACTGTTATTTATATTGATGGAATTATATTATTTATTTTTATTTAAATTAATTATTGTTGGGCAATTTAAGGCTAATTATCAAGGGTGGTCCAACCATAACGCACGATGTTAATTGTAAATAAAACAAAAAGTTTTCATAGAATTATCTTAATATTTTTATTATTATAGAAGGATCTATGACAATTATGTGTGATACAAAATATCGGGAAAATGCTCGCCACGGCTTCGGTAGCATATCACTATCCGATGGTCCACATTTTTAATGGCTCTGAGACATAATTGAGGTTTAATGACCCTAATGTGCCTAGTAATCTAATCCCTTAGCTCTTGAATTGTTCTTGGTTTCTTGGCGTATACTTTTTATTTTAAATATTAGGACAGAAAGAAGGTCAACGGTGTCAAATCACATGATCTTGACGCCCAATTAACATGGCAATTGAATTTCTCGCGCAAAAGAGCCATTGTTTCGTTGGCCATGTGACACATTCTATTGGAAATACTTATCGTTCAGGTTCATATCCTCAATTGCTGGCAACCAGAAATCCGTTATCAGCACGCGAAAGCGAACGCCATTCACAGTAACTGCTTGGCATACCTTATTTTCGAAGATGTACTGCCCGATGATGCCGCCTGGCCATAAACGGCACAAAACATGCATGCACTGGCGTTTTCATATTTTCTATAGAGCCGGTTTGCTGAAATTTGCGCACAATTCTTCCGATTGTGGACACATTTTATCGATTATGCTATACACAAAAATCAAGATGTGCACGAAATGTATTTTTGATTTCAACGCCCATTTTCGTAAAAGGTTTCAACAATCTTAACGCGCTGCTCAATGCTTTAGCTTTCAATGGTTGAATTTGACACTGATACAAAGAAATGACAAATTATGTTGGACAACAATTTGACGTTACGGTGTGACTCACAATTAACATCGTGCATTATGGTTGGACCACAATTAAATAATAATAAACGTTTAAATTATTCATACCTAAGAAAATTCGATTATATAATATAAAAACTATAAATATACGTAAATATATTTGTCACTAGGATACATTTTCGTTTCGAAAATTATTATAATTTAATCTTCAATATTGGTGAAAGACGTGAGTGTAGTTTTGAATGCCTTTTTTTTACTTATATCCCACAAACTAAAAAATATTTCGGAAAAAGTGCCGTATACAACAAAATTGAAAACAATTTTCGGACGTTACAATGGCTATAACTTAAAAATTTTTTTTTTAAAAAGTTGAAAAAATGCTTGAAAAAAATTTAAATATATGTATGTATGTACATATGTATATGTGAAAAGAGTTTCGTAGCAACTTTAAAAGAAAATAGAAAAAAACTCATGTGTGTAAAGTTAGCTGCGTCAGTTAGTTTCGTTTTCTTGCCTACCAAGTTTCCTGTACACAAGCAACTTGTGTTAACATAGTTCGTACTCAAACACTGTTAAGACAACAGAATGGATGTTTTTTTGGCAAAAATAAATAATTTGAGACAAAAATAAATTTAAAAATGGTAAATGAATTACAATTAAAAAAGAATTTGTATAGATTTTTTGTAATAGAGCATAGCTGAAAGTGAATTTATGAGATTTCTAACAAAAAAAAGCCCTACTTTCAGAACCCGAAAATGGGTCAAAAACGAAATGGTGCTCTAATATGGAGTTAAGGGTTGATAGTTTTTTTTTTTTTTTTTTTTTTTTAATTTTATTAGTATTAAAATACTTTTAATATTCAAACAAAAAAAATGTTATATTAATGCTAATTACATTTGTTGTAAGTTCTATATAAATAAATTGAATCTTATAAAATTTGTACATTTTTTTCTAAATACATTGTAATTTCTTTCAATTTTCATATTATGCGGTAATTTATTAAATAGTTGAAAACCTTTATAAAAAAGAGATCTTTGCATATGCGTTGTCGTGACTCTTTGTATTCGAAAATCCTCGGCATTCCTTAGCCCATATGGTTGTGCTTCTCCAACATACTTAATTTGATCGCATAGATATTGTGGTGCATCACCTTGTTTCATTTTTTTAATAAAAATTAAAGTGTTGAATTTCAGCCGCTGATTTATATTCATCCATTTCAGTTCTCCAAGCATTTCGTTAATGTGTGCATATCGATTGCGTTTAAGTATAACCCTCATTGCTTTGTTTTGCAGTTTTTGCATTCTCTCTATCTGACTATCATTACAGCATGTATATATTATTGTCGATCCATATTCAAAATGTGGTTTAATTATAGTATTATAGATATTTATTGCAGTTGTTTTAGATATTTTATTTCTTATTCTTTTAAAAAATTGAATTTTTTTGCCGATTTTTTTACATGTATAGTTTATATGTTCTTTAAATTTTAACTGTTTATCTATTATAAATCCGAGATATTTAATATGTTCAACTTTTTCTATTATTTTATCATTAATTTTAAATATTGCTTCAGTACTCATATTGATTTCAATTATTTTTGTTTTATTTTCGTTAAGTTTTAATTTATTCATTTTTAACCAAGTATTAATTTTATTGATGTCATGATACATGTTTTCCCTACAACTTTCATCATCATCTGCTTCCGTGTATATTAACGTATCATCCGCGTACAGCACCATTTCACTTCTGTCTAATACCTTTGGCATATCATTTATATATATAATAAATAAAAGAGCTCCCAAAATTGAACCTTGTGGTACCCCGAAATCATTTTCAACTTCATTTGATAAAACATTATTAACTTTTGTTATTTGTTTTCTATTTTTTAAATACGACTCAAACCAATTTAATTCCGTACCTTGTATTCCATACATATACAGTTTTTTTACCATTATTTGTCTGTCTATTGTTTCAAAGGCTCGTTTAAAATCTAGGAATATTGCCATCACTTTTTTAGTTTTTTCTATATTTTTCCATTTACTTATTACATAATTTACAGTCGTTTCACATGAGTATTTTTTACGAAATCCCGATTGATATTTTGACAGTAAAGAATTATGTTCAATATATTTTTCTAATTGTTCTTTCACAACTTTTTCCAAAATTTTTTCACATGTTTTCAATGTATTTATTGGCCGGTATTCTTCGCATTTATTTGTTTTGAGTACTTTTTCAATTGGTGTTATCGTAGTTTTTTTCCAGTTTTCAGGAAAAACACCTGTCTCCATCGATTTATTAACTATTTTTAATATTGTTTCTCCTGTCACGTTCCAGTTATCAAGAATTATTTTATTGGATATTTTATCACAGTCTGTTTTATTTTTCATTTGTATAATTATATTCTTAAGTTCTAAAATGTTTATTGCACGGAATTTAAATATATGGTTTATCACAGTTATTTGGTTTTCATATTGCACATTCTCGATTTCGTCTCTTATTAACTTAATACTATCTACAAAATAATTATTGAATTGACTAGCGATTTCTTTATTATCTTTATATTCTACTTGGTTAAATATCACAGTTTTTACCTCGTTATGGTTTTTTTAATTACTAGATCTTTTATCTCTCGCCACATTTGTTTTTGATCGCCCGCGTTGTTAATTTTGTTATTAATGTATTTATTTTTTTCGTTTTCGATTTTTACTTTATATAAATTTCTTATTGTTTTGTAATTGGTCCATGCCTGATTCGTGTTTTTCAATTTCGCTGTTTGATATTTTATTATTTTATCATTTTTCATTAAACGTAATTCATTATTAAACCACCGATTTACATGGTTTTTTTCTTGTATAATTCTCTTTTTAGTAAATTTTTGTATAGTCTCTTTAAAATAATTATCAAATAAAATAACATTTTCATTAATGTTTTTATTTTCATTATATACGATATTTTTACTTAACTCTGTGTTAAATGTTTCTTTGTTGTATTTAAAAATGTCCAATTCTTTATTGCCTATGTTGGTATGATCATTATTTTCACTCTTAATTAAAATGTTTATCATTTCATGATCTGTTATTTTATTTGTAGTACTGTTGTTTACCGATATATTATATTTATTTGTTATTACAAAGTCAATTATGGTACTAGAACTTTTTGCTACTCTTGTATATTCTCTAACTAATTGCCTGAGACCATTATCATTTAGTATGCATTCCATTTGATTTTTATATGTAGAATTTTTAGACCAGTCAATATTAAAATCTCCTGTTATTACGATATCACAGTTATAATCACATATTTCTTCTAAGACTTCCTCAAAAATTTTACAAAACTCCGACTCTCCATAACTAGGTGATCTGTATATTGCTCCAATTATCATTTGGTTATCTTGACATGTGGCTTTACATAATAAAATCCAAAATTTAACACCGTCTATCTTTTCAATAATTTTAGTTAATTTCCATATCTTTTTAAAATAAATAACGACTCCTCCAGTTCTATTAGATGCAGATAGCGACATTATATGATCAAATCCTTGTAATATAATTTCATTCTCTTCTACGTCTTTTGTAATATGTGTTTCCGAAAGTATAAATAAGTCCGGGTTTTCTGTTGATGCAATGACTTCCACTTGATTATAATTATTTATTAATCCTTGCACATTTGTGTATAGAGCACGTATATTCTTTGGTTGTTAAACCGATAAGCCAATTCTTCTCATTTTTAAGTTTAATTTATTTTGATATACGGGACATTCTCTACTATTTGTAAAATGATTTTCATCTAAATCCATATTAAGTTTACTGTTCATTTTCACGCAGTTAATACATTTCATAATCCTTTCCGTATTTTTGCATTCTCTTATTCTGTGTTGTCCATGACATCTTAAGCATACTTCTTGATTTTTACACTCTTTTGCGATATGGTTATATCCTCTACATTTTAGGCACTGCGTCACATCTGTTCCATCGAACACTCTACATCTTTCCCATCCAATATTTACTTTTCTTGCTTCTATCATTTTAGTATATGTTTCGTTATCGACTGCCATTTTTACATTATAAATTGTTTTATTATTTCTTTTAATTTCGTATTTGTCTATTATTTTGAGTTCTGCATTAGAAATACTTGGGTTCTGCTTTTTTATTTTCTCAATCATTTCTTCCTCTTCATGTTTAAAAGTCATATCCGTTATTTTTACTCTTAGTTCAATTGGGTTCGGCACCTTAATTTCATATCCTTCAGTTAATTCGTTTTCTATTGCATTTTTTATTTTCTCTCTTTCTTCACTATTTTCACTTTGAATAACAACCGTTCCATTTCTTCTATTTTCTACACCTGTAATTTTTAAATTAACTGGGTCAACTTTATCATTTAGTGCTTCCCGTGTTTTTTCTACCCCTTGTTTTTCTTTCGGTTTTACAATTAATGGCACCTGTTTGTTCACATCTGGTAGCGCTGTTTTTTTAACCGTCTCTGCATATGACATTTTTGTTTGTTTTTTGTTGGTTTCTTTAATTACCTTTTTTATTTCGTTACACATATTCAGATTTTTTTCTTCTATCGACTTGCACATTTCTTTGTTGTTTAGGTATTCTAGATTTCAGAACTATATAGTTTATATTCAGAATTTGTATAGATTTTTTGTAACAGAGCATAGCTGAAAGTGAATTTATGAGATTTCTAACAAAAAAAAGTCCTACTTTCAGAACCCGAAAATGGTTTAAAATAGAATTTTGACACATTTTCGGGTTCTGAAAGTAGGGCTTTTTTTTGTTAGAAATCTAATAAATTCACTTTCAGCTATGCTCTATTACAAAAAATCTATACAAATTCTGAATATAAACTATATAGTTCTGAAATCTAGAATACCTAAACTATCAACCCTATTAGTCCATATTAGAGCACCATTTCGATTTTGACCCATTTTGGGTTCTGAAAGTAGGACTTTTTTTTGTTAGAAATCTCATAAATTTACTTTCAGCTATGCTCTGTTACAAAAAATCTATACAAATTCTGAATATAAACTATATAGTTCTGAAATCTAGAATACCTAAACTATCAACCCTATTAGTCCATATTAGAGCACCATTTCGATTTTGAACCATTTTCGGGTTCAGAAAGTAGGGCTTTTTTTTGTTAGAAATCTCATAAATTCACTTTCAGCTATGCTCTATTACAAAAAATCTATACAAATTCTGAATATAAACTATATAGTTCTGAAATCTAGAATACCTAAACTATCAACCCTATTAGTCCATATTAGAGCACCATTTCGATTTTGACCCATTTTAGGGTTCTGAAAGTAGGGCTTTTTTTAATTGTAATTCATTTCCGGGCCAAATTGTTTAAATATTTTATTAATTATTCTGAATTACCATTTTTAAATTTATTTTTGTCTCAAATTATTTATTTTTGCCAAAAAACATCCATTCTGTTGTCTTAACAGTGTTTGAGTACGAACTATGTTAACGCAAGTTGCTTGTGTATAGGAAACTTGATAGTCAAGAAAACGAAGCTAACTGACGGAGCTAACTTCACATACATCTAAAATTTTACTTTTTTGAGCTTTATTGTACCTAAATTGCATTTGTTTTATCTAATATTTATGTTTTAAAATGGTAAATAGTACATGTGTACTGTTAAACGAAAGAAAACAATTCGCTTTCACCAAAATATTGCAGTTGTATCGATGTTGCCATCCCTGGTTTGTAAACAAACATCTATTTACAAAACAACAATTACAAAAAAAAAAGAACAAGTGCAGTAAGTTTGAATAAAATTGAATACATTTTTTATTATAGATTAATGTATTATTTAAAATTGTTAGGAAACATAATGGAATATTCAGACGGAGAATTTTGCGAATTTCTAAAGTAAAATTATGTCTGCCAACAAGCAAACATATGATTTCATTTGGCCAAATAGCACGATAGTGTGACCGCATTATACCGATTATTGTCACAATTGAGTTCTGGCCGATATGAACCGAAAAAAATTGTCACAATGTGCGACGATAATGGGACTACCTAAGAATAAATTGTGCAATGTTTTTAAATGTGCGCCGATATAGCACGATAAAAATCGTCACAGATTGTGCTATTTGAGCCGATAGTGGGAGCTTAGCTTTAGAATGTATAAAAAACAAAAACAATAACAAAAATTTATGATTTTTTTTTTGTTCCTTTTTTTAGGACGAAAGTTCAAGCTCAACGCAAGTTTGCTCAAGGACAGAGTGCACCTCAATCATCTTATAGTTCTATTATTGCAGCGTCATCTTCATCTAATACTGGACCAAGTACTTCGTCAGAAAGTCGTGAACCACCAACTGAAATTTTACCGAATAAACGGCCAAAAACAGAGGATTTCCTAACATTTCTTTGTTTTCGTGGTTCTTCGGCTTTACCCCCACATTTGGATTTTCTTAATCAGGGCAAAAGTAAAGAACCTGAAAGGCCAATAAAAAAGCCAGTTATTAAACCCATTAAACCAGTGATTAAAAAGAAAGGAAAGAAAGGCCGACCACCTAAAAATGCAAAACAGAAAGCAGAAACTGGATCCGCAAAAGAAGAAGAAACTAAGGTTAATGAAAATGTTGGCGAACCAGAAGAAACCCAAACAAATAAAGATAAAAATTCCGAACAAGTAGGAGTTCAAGTGGAAGAAGAGGAGAAGGAAGATGATGATGTACCGTCATTTGCTGTGCGCAAAAGAGCAGAGGTTGTGGCTGATGGTAATCGTCGCAGTATACGCAATAACGCTGATGAGAAGTGCAATAATTCAATAGAAACTTCAAAACGACGATCTAATCGTGCACCTTCTAAAGGATCAAAAATTATGCTCGATCAATTATTAGATGATGAAGACGATGAATACTTTTCTGCGGTGGATGAAAATAGCAAAGCCCTTATTTCAGATGTAGAAGGTAAAGAACGAAAAACTACAAAAACTCCAGTAAACTTTGATAGGAAATCTGAAACTCCTTCAAAAGAAAGCGATACAATAAGAAAATCTCGCAAAGGAAGGCCACCTTCAACTAATAAGAAAAAAGAAGTAGAAAGTTGCAAAGAGAATGACAAAGAAGAATCCGTAATATCGGACATTAAAGAGAAGGCGCCCGTGAAGCGTCAAAGGCAGAAGGAGTCGCCAATTTTTATACCTTCGCCAGAACCATCGGGGCGCATGACTCGACAAAGAGCCTTTTTTGAGCCCGTTAAGGTTCCTCATAAAGGCAATGAAGACATCGAGGAGGGTTTAAAAAAAGATGTTTCTGAGGAAGTTGAAGGAGAGTCCAAAAGCAAGGTTACTGAATCTACTTCGAAATCAAATGAACAACTAAAGGTAAAGGCAGAAGATAATGAAACGAAAAATCTATCGAAGGAAACAATTGTCGGCAATGAAAAAAATAAACCAATACAATTAGATGTATTTGACTTTTCCTCCGACGATGAACAACCCCTCGCTAAAACAATTAAATTAAAAAAGAATAGTTTAACTAAATCAAGTCCCAAAAAAATAAACTCTCGTGGAAAAAAATTATCACCGAAAAAGGAAACCCCTGAAGAATCCAATAAATCAAATGGAAAAGATAATAATAAAACAGAATCAACAGAAATTGATAAAAAAGAGGTTTCAGTTGCAGAAAATACTTTGCCCGAAAATGAAGATGATTCCTTTAAAGCAAAAGGAAAACGCTTAATTGGCCAAACAACAAAATATTTAAAAAAGAAGGAAAATAATGACGGTTTAAACGACACCGATAAAGACTTACCGCCACATTCAGCGCAAAAGCTATCAATCGCAAGACAGTCTCGTAAAAAAATCAAGGCCGAAAACAATGATGGCACTGTCATTAACAATGAAACAGAAGATAATCAAGGCAGTCCTACTAGAAATCAAAGGCCATCACGCAAAACGAAAGAAGCAGCTACTATTTATATGGGTATAATAGGTCATCGCTTGCAAATGGCAGAAGACGACGATGATGATATTTCTCTTAGTAGTTTTGATCGTCCAAACGTTCGAGAAATGGAAAAAATGGAAAATGAACTTAAAAGAAACAGTGTGTCGATAGGTAAAGGCTCTCCACCACCAAAACAACCAAAATCGGCAGAAAAACTGCAATCAACAGTCGTTGCTGCAGCAACTGTAACTGCTATTGAAACAAAACCAACAACGGGTCGTCGTGGTCGACCGCCAAAAAATCCTAAGATTCCTCCAGCACCAAAACGTGAAATTGAAGGAATGCTTGTAAAGAAAGGCGCTATTGCTAAATTGACTCAATCTACCGAAAACCTAGCAGACGCCAAAGAAAGTAAGACAGAGCAGTCCAAAGCCGGAACAGAGGAGGATGAAGACTACTTGCTTAACGAAGAACTTAACGAAACCAAACGAAAACTTGAAAAAAGCTTCAGTGACTCCGATGATGAGCCGTTAGCAATTAAAGCTCATGTAAAGATGGGCGATAAGGATGGCGAGGATTCCCATAAGTCCTTAGGTGGAAAGGTTTGTTTATCTCCAACTGTCTTACCAACTGTTAATCCTTCTTCAATTAGCGTTGGATTAAACAGTCTCTCTATGTTACCAATAACTACAAAGTCTATAACTACAACAACACATACTCTTCCAACACCTCCACAAGTATCGCTTACAACATCAGCAGTAACATGTGCTGCTACGACTACACCATTGACAACAGCAACCACAATAACCGGTCCTTTAAGTATATTACCGTCGCCAGTAAGTAGTAATATTCAGCCACCAGCGCCAGTTACTCCTACATCACAGTCTCCATTTAAAAGTATTGAAAAAAAGTCTCCCATACCCACTTCAAAGATCTTAAATGTGCCTGCTACTTACGGCATTCCCCCAGCTTCGCCCGCAGGTAATATTGCAGCTGGAATAAATACAAATTTTGGAAAATCACCTATGTATGTACCACAATCTCCAGCCCATTATCATTCTCCTCATTCATCGCATATAAGACCAACTTCAAGTTTGCCACAATTCCCCGTACAATCTGCAAAGAATACCTCACATGTGGTACCTGCTTCAAATACGGTCGTTCCTCATCTAACAACTCCTCCATCACAAATGGCTGCCCAGTCTCCAATAAAATATCAAACCCCTCCAACTACATATCCCCCACCAATAGAGGCATATCCCTCACCAAAAATTAACCCCAACTTTTTAACGCCCAAATTTGATCGCAATACTTTATCTCGTCCTGGAAATAATACTGGAAATAATAATGCTTTTCCTTCACCCTCACCAGTAAAATTCGATATGTCCGGTTCAAGTAGTGGGCTTTTAAAGAACTCCTCGCTGTCGGCACCAAATGTAACAATGAGTCCGAAGACGTTGATATCAAACAACTTAAACTTTATGGGAAATAATCCAGCAGCTTCAACCTCTGTTGCCGGACAAGTGAGTAACGATCCTTTAAAGGACGAAATAGGCAGTATTCTAGCTGCAAATTTGATGCCAAGCAAGGAAGAATCTGGCAAAATTTTTGGAATCGCTAGTGTAAGTTTAGCACAAAGTTCCGGTCCCGATAATACAAAATGTACTCTAGGAAAATGTGGCTCCATTCATAAGCCTGTCCTAGGTCCCGTAGTTCCAACTGAGAGTTACATTGGTGATCAACTTTCTGGAAAAGAGAGACGTAAAGCTAAAGTGAATATGACCCACGAACAAATACATAAATGGTTGATAGAGTGTTCTTCAAATCCAGATGAGATTCAAGATGACCTTGACGATGATTTTGATTCAGATTTAAGGCCAAATAACTTTAATTCTACACCACCACCAACCAGAGACGACAAGGAAAGTACATCATTTAGTTCGTCATCGAAAGCAACACGTGATTTAGGTAAAAGTGAAAGCGCTTGGTCTGCCAAGGGACCTTCTCTTAAAGCCACTCCTGTTGTTGCTACTAGCAGTGCAATCAATAATAGGAAGGATGATATCAAAGCTATCGAGCCTACAAGTCCCCGTATAGACGAGGAGATAGAGAAGAATTCTCCCGTTATGAATATTATATTTGATAAACCAGCTGTTAATAAACAATCACCTGCTCCTGTAAGTTTAGATGAAAAACTTACACACCCAGAAAAATCTTTAAAAAATATTGAAAAAAAATCTAAGGAAGAAAAACTTACCACCAAAAATGCAACGACTGAAACAAAACAGATTAAATTGGCCGAGAAAGAAAGCCTCTTAACGACAAATAAATCTACGACAGTTGGCAAACATAATTCTAACCAAAAATCTATAAACCAGAAGAAAACTTCGCCATCACCGGTTACTCCTCTAATAACAACAGTAACTAACAAACAGAATCGTAAAAAAGCTGTTACAGAGGTTACGGAAGAGAAATCATCAAATGCCAATCAAAAAGAGTCTGGCAATCCTCCGGAATTTTCAAATACAAATTCTACATCAAACTCTATTAATCGTACTCCTAAGCGTACACCGGTCTATCAGCAGAAGCAAACTCTAAAACATCAGCAACTTCAAAAGCAAGATAACACCGAGTTAAAATTATCAACAAATGCAATTCATAAACGTTCTGCAACTGCTTATGGCACCGCATTTTCAGTTGAAAATGAAAAATCTATTTATTCATTTGACAAAGATGATGCTGAAGATCCGGAGAAATCAAATAAACCCTCAACCTACCGGCGGCAAAGCAGAAAAGATTCACTTGTCGATAACGACATCAATACAACACCAGCAGTACAGCGTACTCCACCTACAAAACCAAAGCGAAATGCGGCAGCTGTAGCTGAGATTGCCAATAAAGAATTAGCTGGTGGTAATTCTCAAACAAGTTCTGTTTCATTGACTCTAAGTCCATCAGAAAAGTCGAAATTGGTTAAAGTATGTCTTGATGGTGACAAAACTACCAAGACTACAAAGGCAGGAAAGGGTGGAAAGAAAACCATACAAGCCGAATCGAAGCCGCCTGTCAATGACGCTGAATCTGATTCGGGAGATGGACATACCTTTTACATACCATTGCAAGGAACTTGTGCTGGTGGTGATGGTGACGGTGGAATTCAGGGAGTGGCGGTAAAATTAGGTCGTGAAGGTCCTGATGGTCCCAATCAAAAGGTTATTATGCATGCTACATTGGTTACTAAGGCTCAAATGGGATCTAACACGAAACCACTACCGGATACAATGAACGTGTCAGATATTGTCAAAAATTTAATGTCAAGTGATAAAAAGGGTTCAGGAGCATCGACTTCTGCCGCAGCTGCAGCTGCTACAAACTCGTGTTCAAATAGTTTGAAAAATTTACCAATTGGGACTGTACAGCCACGATTCAAGGGCGACTCAGCTACGCAGGGTCCATCCACATCTTCTGCTGGCGGAGTTGTTGGAGGTAGTGGTGTTTTACAACGTGTCAATTCTAACTCTTCGCTGTTTTCTGGCTCAGTAAAATCTCGCAATGCAGCTGCATGTGCTTCAGGCAGCGGAGCGGCAGGCCATGGTTCGAATAAAAAGTTTAAAGATGATACACCGATTAAAATGGCAAATAACACTGCCTTCCCTCGTCATGATGATCCAACTCAAATGGTGGAAGCTCCTATTTTTCGACCTTCTGATAAAGAGTTTGCTGATCCTATAGAATTCATAGAACGTATTACTCCTATTGCAGCCAGATTTGGTATCTGTAAAATTATACCACCTGCTTCCTTTAAACCTGAATGTCGGATATCTGATGAAATGCGTTTTACAGCTTACAATCAGTATGTACACAAGTTGCTACACCGCTGGGGTCCTAGTGCAAAAGAGTTAAGTGCAATTAAAAAGTACTTGACCACTCAAAGTATTGTGATGAATCATCCACCTTGGATAGGTGGAATGGAGGTAGATTTGCCACGTCTATATCACACTGTCCAGGAGTTGGGCGGTCTTAAAGAGGTAATTGAAAAAAAGAAATGGGCTCGTGTTGCTGAGGAGATGTGCATTCCTAAATTAGCGCAGGATCGCGTAACAAAGTTGGATGATATTTATTGCAAATACTTACTACCTTATGACACACTTTCGCCGGCCGAACGGCAAAAACTTTTTGATGAAGTTGAAGCAGATTGGGCAAAACGTGAAGCACGCGCCAGGCGCAATGCTGACCGCTTTGTTAATACTGAAAGCGTTTCCAATGAAGAAGATGACGTAACATCGGAGAACGATGAAGAAGAGTCTGAAGAAGAAGTAGATGGCGTATCTATGGAATGTATTATTAAGGGGCGCAGTATGCCGTTGAGTCAATTCTATCGTATTGCACGAAACACAATGGCTCTGTGGTTCAAGAATACCGAACCCACTGTGAACGAAGTTGAAGCAGAGTTTTGGCGTCACGTGGCTGTTCGTGATAGTCATGTTTGTGTACATTCCGGTTCGATAGATTCATCGGGTTGGGGCTTTGGTTTTCCAAGTCCCGGACCAAAAGGAAAAGGCTCCAATTACGCTAGACACCCGTGGAATTTAAAAGTGCTTACAAACAACACTGGGTCAGTGTTGCGTTCATTGGGACCTGTCATGGGCGTTACAGTACCAACGCTACATGTCGGCATGCTTTTTTCTGCCTGCTGCTGGTATCGCGATCCTCACGGTTTATCGTGGATTGAATATTTGCATACCGGTGCATCTAAACTGTGGTATGGTATACCAGATGATCAAAGTGCCAATTTTAGGGCTGCTCTGACCTCACTCATTCCTACACACTGTCAAAATAAAACCATTTGGTTACCCTGTGATACTGTTATGGTACCTCCACATATGCTTACCGACCGAGGTGTTTCCTTATGTCGCATTGAACAGAAACCTGGAGAGTTTATTGTGGTATTTCCCCGAGCCTATACATCAAGTCTAGCCACTGGTTATGTGGTGTCAGAAAGTGTATATTTTGCAACATCATCATGGTTAGATTTGGCCAAAGATGACTTTAGAGTAAGTTTAAATATTTTATATAGTTAAATAAAACAAATAACCATATTTTTTTGTTAAGGACATACACGACAGCTGTGAACCTGCTATGTTCTCCTTAGAACAATTATTATTTGCCTTAGGTTATGATCAACGAGTTACACCCGATACTTTGCTACAAATGCTACCAATGTTTCAGGAGGTCTTTGAAAAAGAAACGGCTGCTCGTGAACAACTTAAGGTGCGTATAGAGATTTTTTTGCTTAAATTCAGTTGATATTAAACTAAGCATCATCTTTGGTACTTAAGAAATTTCATTGTGAGTAAATAGTTAACATTTATTTCTAATTATTTCATTAACAGGCGGCTGGTGTCACTTCAACAGAAAAAGTATCGACTGAAAAAAGTGGTAAAGGCAAAAAACAACAACAACCTCCACATAAATCCATTGAAAGTGAATGTGATCTTTGCCGTGCAAATCTTTACATTTCAATGGTCCGTACTGATGAAGGCAATGTATATTGCCTTCAACATGCATTGAAAAATCTCAATAATGGCAACATACAGGCCAAACAATGTAAGCTTATTTATGCCTACAATATCGATGATATTGAAACCCTCATTAAGAATCTAAAAGATAAAATACAACAGAAACGTGCAGTAACTGGTAAGAAACAAAAATAGTTGTGTAATTCTAAATATTCTTCAAAAAAGAGAAAGAAAAAGAAATCTTTTTAATCAAGTGCATTTTATTTCATCAGTTGTAAAAAAATGCCCATAAATTAAACTTTACAAAATGGTTTAAAAGACAAATATTCATAAATTTAAGTATACAGTTGATCCAAGTGCAATACAACACTGAGAAATGTGCTATCTATATTTGCAACTATTAAACAGAAGTTTAAATTTTTATTTATTTATCTAAAAATTACGATATAAAATTCTGTAAGAACCAATAAAAGTCTTATAACATTTTCATTTAGTATTTGTATTTGGCTTGGCACAACTGTATATAAAACACTGCATCTTCTTGTTCTTGTATATAATGTATTGCAATAAGTGAATAAATAAAATTACACATGTGTGTATTTTACTAATAAATATTCCAGAAATTATTGCAATTTTAATATAAATAATGGCAAATTTTCAAATTCCTTCTTTTTATACCACAATGAAAATATACATTTTATTTCTTTTGCTAAATAAACATTTAATAATATGTATTAACATTAACAAAAAAAAAACCAAACAATATATGGTAGATAAGCTTCTCATTTTTTAAATAACATATTAACTGTTAGAGAACAAAGATAATTCAATTTATATTTAATGTTTAAAAGTTTTGCATTAAATAAAAATAAATTAAAAAAAACAAGCCTATATTGATTTGTTAGAATTATAAAATAGCATTAGATTTATATTAATCTTTAAATAAAAATTCTTTGAAAAGTGAAACAAATTATAACACAAAGCAAGAAAAAGAAACACTAGTTTTATAAGTAAACAGACCATAATTTTATAATGACCTCAACTTCTTTTATTTGTTTAATGAAATTATTTAATTATTTTTAAACATGTGGATTCCTTATACAATTATATTTTTTATAATTCCCTTTAATCTATATACAAAATGAAATAAGTAGTTTTTAAAACTACTAAGAGTGTTGTATGTTCTTTTTTTATTATTATTTTTGGTTTACCAATAACATTGACATTGTTTCAATGAATATTTACTTATGTTTTATTATAATTATTACTTTTTAAAAATTCTTAAAGTTCTTGAACTAATTACACTTTTTCTTTTTGTTAACTTTATTTCCATACCTATATACATATATATAAATACATATGTATTGATGTATTATTATAGAATGTAGATATTAACAAATGTGCAACAATAAAAATCAAATATTAAAACTTATAAACAAAATATATACACAAATATATCAATTTATTTTTGTTCTTAATAAATATTTGTATATAATTCATTTTATAATGTTCTTCTTATCTACATATATGTATGTATATACAGGGTCCGCCAAATAACTTTTTTTTTTTTTTGAAAATGCTATAAAAAACACTACTCAATATTTTCTCAAATTTCTTTTTTTATTTGAAAGTACAATCCTTCCGGTTAATAATGGAAAATAATTTCATTCAAATGTCTGCCTCGGCTGGCCATGCAGTAGCCTACACGATCGGTCCAATTTTTAAGCACATTATCGATTGTGTGCAGCTGTATTTCACCAATGGCTTCACGTATAATGTACTTTAAAGCATCAATTGTCTCTGGCTTGTCGGCATAACACTTATCTTTGACGGCACCCCACAAATAATAGTCCAACGGTATCAAATCGCAGATCCGATGTGGCCAAACGACATCAGCTCTGCGGCTGATAATGCGATCTTCAAAAGCAGGGCGCATAACATCGAGTGTAGCTTCGGCTGTGTGGCACGTAGCGCCGTCCTGTTGAAACCAAATGTTGCCAATATCCTTCTCTTCAATTTTTGTGAACAAAAATTCGTTCAACATGGCCCGATAACGATCGCCATTGACTGTAACGGCCACTCCTTGCTAATTTTCGAAGAAAAATGGCCCAATTATGCCTCTGGCCCAAAATCCGTACCAAACAGTTACTCGTTATGGGTGCAACGGCTTTTCAATGTATGCGTGCGGGTTTTCTGTGCCCCAAATGCGACAATTTTGCTTGTTTACATACCCGGAGCTGACGGTGCTTCTCTTCTTCCAAAATCCGTGCGCAATTTTCGCTCACATTCTGCAACATAACCATGATTTTACAAGTAATGTCGCTATTAGAAATAAAACACTTTCTCCTGATTTTCTAGTGGCAGTTAAGATTTATTTTAAAATTAATTTGCAAGAGCGAACTTGTTTCAACAAAGGTATATAAAGTAATAAGTAATAATGCAAAGTACAAAAGGCATCACAATAAGAAAAGTGTTGCCGAGTTACGTTAAATAATATGGGAATTCATTTGTGGCAAATAAGTTATACATTTCAATTAATACAAAATTTGTAGTGTTTTATAATTTGGAGATAGTAAATAATTTTCTTTAACACTCCTCCTCAAATTAGTAAACACCAGATTTCAGTCTGAAGATTTCCAGTTTTGTTGTGGGCAGTGCCTTGGTAAGCATGTCGGCAATCATCTCCTCAGAAGGACAGTAGTCACAGCTAATTATTTTCTTGTCGACATAGTCTTTCACAAAATGTTACCTAGTGTCTATATGCTTAGAACGATTGCTTAGCTTTTCATCTTTTATTAAATTCAGGCAGCTTCTGTTGTCTTCAAACATTGCAGTTGGATGAGTTTATTGGCATCCCAAATCAGATAAGACATTTCGGATCCAAATGGTTTCCTTTGCAGCTTCGGATAGGACGATGAATTCCGCTTCAGTTGTTGACAATGAAACGCATGTTTGCTTTTTACAAGCCCAGCTGACTGCACAGCCATTGCATAAAAAAAATCGGGTATGTTCTGTAAATCGAAATGAAGTGAATTTAAAACCGAACAAATTTTGAAAACGAGTCTGTAAAGGAAGTTCATAAAAATATTCCTTTTTATGTACTTTATACTTTAGGTACCACTTATACTTTTAATAAAAACTCTTAAAAAGACGAATAACTACCGTAATTTTGTAATTAATTGAAATTAAAATTTCGTTCGGTTTCAATTCCACTTCATTTCGATTTGTAGAACATGGCCGAATATATCCAGAGTTGGATTTTCTGTCAGTTCTGCACTTTGACCAGTTGGCATCTGCATACGCAACTAATTTATTCTGATTACTTGGACTTCCATTTAGATTTAAATACATTTCGGATGTGCCCTTCAGATATTTAGCTACGCGCTTTAATTCGTTCCAGTCCTCACTTGTGGGTTTACTTGTGTTCCTGGCCAATATAGAGACGCTTGCAGAAATGTCAGAACGCGTGTTAACGGATATATACAGCAAAGAACCCAGTAAGCTTTGGTATTCGTTGTTTCTTTGTAATAAGTCTGATTCACCTTTTCCATACGACGGATCCAACGGATATTTTGAGTGCTTTGCGTCCTGCAAGCCAAATTTGAGTAATGTTTTCTCAATATACTGCGTTTGTCTCATTTTAAACCCGTAATCATCAGTTCTTTTGATCTCCATACCAAGATATTGAGAAATAGCTCCGAGATTGTTCACTTCAAATTTTTCATTTAACATTTTGTAAATACATTTTATTTCTTGATTATTTCTAGCAGCAATCACCAAGTCGTCAACGTAAACTAGCAAGTACACACCTTCCCCATTGACGAGTATGTGGTACAGGCATGGATCAGCCTTACTTTGAACAAGACCTCCATCAACCAAAACGTTGTTGAGCGCTTTGTTCCATACGTTTGCAGCTTGCTTTATGCCGTATATGCTTCGATTAAGTTTGCATACAATATTGCTGCCATCTCCTTTCACGAAACCAGAAGGTTGCCTCATATATACTGTCTCCTTTAAACAACCATTCAAAAACGCACATTTGATGTCCATATGTTCGACTAACATCCTCCTAGCAGCAGCAACAGAAAGTAAAATACGAAACGTTGGTTGGCACACAACCGGTGGAAACACCTCATCGTAATCGTGCCCGTATTTTTGATTGAAACCTTGGGCAACTGATCGAGCTTTAAATCTCTGGACCTTACCATCCACACCACGCTTAAATTTATAAGTCCACTTACATCCAACGATATTCACACCAGGTGGAGCTTAAACTAATTCCCACGTATGATTTTCATCAAGAGAATCTATCTCCTCCTGCTTTTTGTTTAGACATGAAAGCTTGCTTATACGTTTTAAGCTCAATAATATCATTTGACTCAACCAGATTAGAGTATTTAGCAGGTGGTACACCTTTATTTTCTCTAGTCGATCGTCTAACACTACAAAAAGAATCACCATTGGAATCAATATCGTTACAACAACCTTCATTATGGTTAGATGAAACTTTAATTTCCAAACTATTGTCTGTTGCAGAACTTTTATTAGCTTTCGATTTTATAACGGTTCTAAATTCAATAAATTTAAAGTCTGCTGATATAGACTTTGTTGTCATTAGTGTTCACAAAACGTAGTCCTCTGGAATTTTCATTTTATCCCATAAAAGTTAACAGTTTGGCTTTATCATCAAATTTTGTTCTTTTTACGCCGGGCGTCAAAACATAGGCCTTAGAACCAAAAATTTGAAAATGAGAAACATCAGGTTTTTCAACTTCCCATCTTTCATAAGGTGTATACGTAACAGAACTTGTAACCAATCTATTTTGTAAATAATTTGAACACACAATCGCTTCACCCCAATAGATATTAGACAGACCAGCTTCAGTAAGAAGACAACGAGACATCTTAACAAGATATCTATTTTTCCGTTCAGCGATCCCATTCTGTTCTGGATTATAAGGAACTGAAAATTGCGATCTGATGCCATTATTCTGGAGAAAATTCATCAACGATTGAGACTGCATGCAGCAACCAAAGCATCCTCACCTTTTTGTATTTCAAGTTGATACAAATTGTCAACACATTTCGCAACACCAACCTTCTCATTATTCAAATCAAGAATTTCACAATTTGGGCCATTAACAAGATTTTAAAACCTACAGCAGACATTTTCTTGACGGACAGTACATTTCCTTTAAAAGGCGGTATATATAAAACATCATCGACTGTAGCAACAGTTTGAGCACCTTTATCACTTAGCAATCTTATTTTACAGGGACCTTTGCCAGATGAATACACAACATCACCGTTTGCTACAGTAACTTTCTCATGCCATGTCGAATCAAGAATTACGAATTCTTCTTTAATGCTACATACATATATGACAAGTAGCACCGGAATCAATCACCCACAAACCTGGTTTAGCATTCAAAACAAAACAGAAGTTATCAGAAACTTCATCGCTCGCAACGATTTTGGCATTTTGATTATTATTTGTTTTGCTATTTTTATATTTCCAGCAATTTTTACGAATGTGACCAATAATGATATACTACCCTTCTGGAATTATCATTTTGTATAGGTTTATTGGTGGTCTTCAATACAGTATCCTCACAAGACTGTCTTCTTTTGTGTTTTTCATTTTCTTTGATTAGTTTGTTTTCGACTAAAGTCATTGTGAGTTTTTTTTATCCCTTACCTCTAGGGCCGTAATTAAAGTGTCATATGTAGTTGGCAAACTACTCAATAACATTGAAACCATCCATGACTCCGACATTTTTTCTCCAAGCGATTGCAATTTTTAAAATGACAATTTCATTTCATTTATATGCTTGTCCATGTCGCCACCAACCTGAAGTTTTAATTTGCAAATGGTTGTCATCAACTTTACCTTGTTGCTCAAAGTTGATTTCTCATGGTACGCCTTCAAAATGGTCCAAGCTTCTTTGGCATTTTTGCTGCTTGAAATCCGGAAAACCTCCGACTCTTCCACGGCCAAGCCAATCAATATAGACGCCTCAGTATCACGCTCTTTCCACTTCTGATCAGGAGTTTCAGGGGCTTCATTTTCTATGACGTCCCAAACATTTTCTCTTTTTAACAGCAACTGCATCTTATATTTCCACAGTTCATAATTGTCCCGATTTAACTTTGTAATCAAAAGTCTTGCGTCAGCCATTATCAACAGCAAAAAAGGTAGACAATTCCAGCAACAACAAAAACACGAAATAAATTAAATTTCGATTAAATACGATATAGCGCAAGCACACAGTAGTTTTTCTTCCTTATAAATCGAAGAATAGGTGGAGGCCCATAACCTATTAGAAATAAAACACTTTCTCCTGATTTTCTAGTGGCAGTTAAGATTTATTTTAAAATTAATCAACAAGAGCGAACTTGTTTCATAAAGTAATAAGTAATAATGCAAAGCACAGAATATACAGAACTGTAAAAAGTGACGTGTGAAAAAGGCCCAAATCAGTTGCGAGGGCAGCTTTCGAAGAAAGAGAAAGAAAATGTTTTTGGTAGTAAAGTGGCAATGTGTTAAAACAGGCCGCTACTATCAACACGAATTGCGTAATCAAAACAAAAAATGCAATAAGGGCAGCTTTCGCCGAAAAAGACAGAAAAAAACACAATATTTTCTGTCTCGTGACACCTCTGTATGCTCTGTGATGCAAAGTACAAAAGGCATCACAATAAGAAAAGTGTTGCCGAGTTACGTTAAATAATATGGGAATTCATTTGTGGCAAATAAGTAATACATTTCAATTAACACAAAATTTGTAGTGTCTTATAATTTGGAGATAGTAAATAATTTTCTTTAACAGTCGCAATATTTCCTAGCGTTGTTCAAGCGTATACACAACTATATTCGTTCAGCGGAAGGATAAAACTAATTTTATGTCAAATCAGACATGAGCTAAGTGTTACCAATCACGAAATAAGCACTAGTTGAAAAAAACGTTAGATGGCGGACCCGTTATAATACTAAAACAGCATCTACCTAGGGATTAATTTCCGTTATGGAATCAGAAATCATTAAATCGATGTGCTCCAAGCCGGTTTCATTGGAAAGGCTATTTTGTGAAGATGGTGAAGGTAGGATATATGTATATGTATATATATTCAAAAGTAGAGCCAGGACGGGAGGCAGGGTAAAATTTCAGACTGTGCGAAACAATCCAACAGATTTTTATGAAACTTGAAACATAATAAGCTATAAGGGTATTCATTTCAAAGTTTTTTTGGTTGGAAAAATGGAAAAAAGAAAAATTACACTCTTATTGACGTGAACGGGTTTTTTTTATTTTTTTTTTGTAAAAAGTACAAACTGTCAAAAAAAATCTGCCAAATAATTCGTGGAGGTAATTGATATTTTCAATATGCCAAATGCAAAAAGTGAATTAATTAATTTATTTAATTGTCACATCATTAACTAAAATTGATAATATTTACGAAAATAAGAGTATGTAAAGATACATTTTAATGAAAACAATACAATATAAACTTTGAAATATTAAATTGCAGAAATGTTTACTTCATTAATTTCATTTCTTTTTCTTAATTCTTTTTTAATAACTTTTTTTTATTGAACCCATTCTTAATATGTGTTTTTTCTTTTTGAAAGTTAAATGAGAAAGAAGTTATGTTAAAAATGTTGTAACTATAATAAATAATTTTTAAAATCAGAGTTGTACAATTAAAGAGTTTATAAAAAGAGATTAAATTTTTCGTACTCTGTATTAAAAATTAGCAATTTTTTATGAATGGCAACATCATTTCGTTTGACGTTTATAGTGGAAAATTACATCTTTTTATCCTGACTTTTTTACACTTGGTTATAGTTTGACAAAAATGTAACTTTTGGTGGAATTTTTTTTTCTTGTGGTTGTTGTAACAAAAATTACATTTTTCCACTTTTCCATTTTTCCAACATATAAAAAAAACTGAAATGAATACCCTTTATGTATTTATTACTCGAACGCACCTATAGCTAGCTTGCTTACCTGTTTAAGTAATAATATAATTTTCCACAGCCGAATATGGAAAAAAGTTTATTATTTTTGCATGGTTTTGCAACATTTGCACACTCAAAAGAAAAATCAATCCATCCGTACTCAAATTGAAATTTAATAGTACGTTTAGTACGGATTTTCTTGAATCAAATACAGAAAGATTGATTCAAGTACGGATTTTCAATCGCAGAATACTATAATTATCCATATTCAGTCCCGATTTTGTACTTGAAATAATCCGAAAAGTGAGATTGAGGCTGGTGGCTATTACCTGGGACCACCCGGCTCCACTGATTATGTGGGCACCAGGGTGGATTTGGGGCGGTTGCCGGAGGTAATAGTGCCTTCTAGGGAGAGCTGGTCAGGTAGGGGCAGATTATTTGGTGGATTTGCTATTTTCACTCATGGCTCGAAGATGAGGGGCACGGGTGCGGGGGTCTACATTGAGGATCTGAACATTAGAAGATCATATAGGCTTTCTGACGACTGCAGTGTTTTTCAGGCGGAGGTTCTGGGGGTCTTGAGGGCCGTGGAACTGATGAGAGACAACATTGATAGGGACTCGGAGGTCACTATATATGTGGACAGCCAGGCCTCTCTTATGGCCGTAAGGGGCTGTTATGTGAACTCCAAGCTAGTTGATGATTGTAGGAGGGCTCTGGAGGTAGTATTTGCTGAGGTTGTGCTGGGTTCCGGGTCACTGCGACAAAGGCGGCAATGAGGTTGCTGATGAGTTGGCGAGACAGGGCTCAGAGATGGAGGATCCTAACTGTAGGCACATTTATTACCGCTTATTACTTTGCTACCGCAATCATAAAAATCAAATAACCTTTTGTTTATTACTTTTTTTTTAATTCTGAGAATCATAAAAAAAGTCATAAATGTTTTTCCAAAGAATTTTGTGGATATCTCTTTGAAATTTTTGAAATTCATACCTTTAATTAATTGTGAATAAAAGCGAAACGCGTTTATCGATTTACATGATTTATGTCTTATTTTGTTTATAGGTTATGCGACGGACTTGACACTTTTTTACCGTTTTGGATTTTTTATGAATTATAAATAAAAAATTTCAATTTTTTGGGCAAAAAATATTTTTTTTCTTCATACATTTATGCGAAACTGTTGCTTATCTAGCGAAACGTTGTATGAACAGATTAAAGGAATTGTAATTCTTAATTTTTTTCAATTTGTTTCAGCTTATTCGGACTAGTGGTTCTCGAGTTATGACAAACAAAAGAGCCTAAAACGTGACAAATTCCCCTATACGATACTTACTAACTTCAAATTAATTTTTAAATTATTTATTGAGGTACCATGACCAAACAAATGATGCAGAAGTTCTTCTTTTTGGGTCTTCTTTCATAAGCAATTATCAGAATTGAGTCCCGGAATCATGTGTTGTACTGTGTTATCTGCTGCCCATTTAAGATACTAGCATTCAATTTTTCTGTACTTAATCCTGTAAAATTTCGTGAAAGAAATTTGAAACAATCGCTAATTTTCTCAAGCGTATTCACAAACTTTAACTCTTCCCCGCACTGGAAAACTTTTTGTGACCAATGGTGTTATTTGCCACGAATGTCCCAAAGAAACATGAAACAAGGAAACTTGGTAACCTAAAGAATGTTAAACATTTTTTGATCAGCACAAATGACCAAGTTGTGGTCTTGATTCTTAATTTGTTCTATTACTTTTAAAACATTGCGTATTCTTCTTTTAAAGTGGTCGAATGTGCAATATGTATGGATCCGTACATGTTGCCGTTATAAAGCAAATTAAATTTTAAACTTATTTTGCTGCTGCCATGTACTTTTTTCCTTGTCCCCAAAAAATTAAAAAAATCGCCAAAAATCCCCAAACTAAAAATTACCTTAAAAAGTTAATATTTTTTTCTGACTAAACTTTAAATCTTAATTAAAAATTTTAAATTTTTTTAAAAATAGTAAGAAAAATTTTAATAAGAAATCCCCAAATAAAAATTTTTAGTAAAAAAATTATTTTACTTTGTTTGTAGCGACTGGTTATGGCATGGTTTTTAAATTCTTTTTATGCGATTCCAGTGAGGAATTACAAGCATATGCTGTTTTTGAAGACAAATGAGCCAATTTATAAGAATTTGGAGCTGTTCAGTCGGCTTTAGCCATCGTTAAAATCAACAATAAAAAAACATATGTATATTCGTCATATATTAAATACTTCGATGCATAATAACTACTTACCAACAGCCCAGCATTTTATCCCTATCTAACATTTTGAAAATTTCACAGCAGAAGCAAAAACTATTTAAAATGTAATTTATCATATATCGCCTTAAACTGTTTATAATTAAATTTTTCTTTTTTTTTTATAATAAAATCGCAAATTTTAGTCGAAAGATTCCAAAATATTTTTGTGGACATTTGTGTTGATGCAATACAATAGAATCAATGAAAACGTTGATTTTTAATTTTTAGTTAGTTAGGGCCTTTTGCATTTCAGGTACGGATTTACTTATTTTTGGGAAAGACATAATTGCTTGAAAATTGTCTTTAAAAAACCAAAAATTGTATGTGTTGTCAACGGTTTTAGATTCCTTTTTTTAATTCTTCCTTTTTAAAACACTCACTCAAGAATTATAACATAAGTTTATTAAGTAACTTTTACACAATTAACAAAAATGGTAATCTTAATTAAGACTCTTTACACCGTATTCGTTGTTGATAAGAGTAAGGTAAAAGTTTTGCTACTTTTTTCATATTTTATGTACGAAACAAAGAAAATAAGCGTAAATGCTAAAAGTAGGGAACATTATATTTGAAATGTTTAAAATCACCGAATGTTTTTTTAATCCCCCAAAAAAATCCCCAAACGACTTTTTTTGTCCTTTTTGCTGGCATGAAATCACTAACTTTGGGGATAAATTCCCAAGTATGGCAGCCTGACTGTCTATGAAAAGGCGCCGATCACTAGGTTGGTACTTTTATAATCGCCTATGTTGAAAAATACCACCAACATCGTTATAAAAAATTAAATCATTTTCTTGAGAATGTAAGTACATAAATATCTCTATTGTTACTTTTGACTAGCTGTTCAACATTTCAGTCAGTGATGCCAACTTAGCTATTAAGGGGCCATATTTGGCTCTTTTTAATTACTCCTGTCTCGATTTTTCCCGTTAGCTCGTTTTTAAAAAAAAAGAGCTAAGTCTGCTTTTACATTAAACGATTTTTGTCCGTTCGTCTTTAAAGTCGGTCTCATATTTACTTTGTATGATTTTTTTCGTTACAACTTAAATACATTTTTCGTCAAATAAGAGAAAAATGAGCGAACAAAACGAATCGAATCGAAGAGTACACTCGCTTGTGTACCCCTTTTAATTCCTCTTTCCCCTCTCGCCTATAAGGTAAGAATCGCGGAAAGTTTAATCCAATATTACAATTCAATAATAAAAGCTAAACATTTTCATTAGTCGGAGATTAAAAAAAACATAAAAAATGTATGGCGCCACTTAACGATATTGTACTATCTTAAACAGATATATAATTTTCGCCAGATGTTCCGTCAGAAACGCAAATTGCACACGCAAATTTTGCAGTTTATACACCATTTTTAGCAATGAATCCCCTTTGCGAAGCAATCATTTTTGTAAAAATAAATTTAATTGAAACATACATACATATAAAAAGTCAAAATTTTATATAAAAATAAATTCAATTTAAACATACAAATAAAAAGTCAAAATTTAATATAAAAAACAAACTTATGGTCAGAAGAAGAAAAAAAATTTAACACTTTTTGAAATTGGCTGTTCATATTTAAAATTCTATTTATTGAAATGTTAGATATTGTAATGTAAATATTCTTATACAATTATTAAGTAGTAATTTTATTAAACATTTATGTATATGTAAATGAGTTTGAAGTAATAAAAAATTAATAACAAATGGATTTAAAACAGAACAATCTTTGATTTTTAAATTTAGCACTTTTTAGCTCTTTTTGACTGTTCGGTCGGCACGTTTTGCCATTGAGTAGTTGGCATCTCTGAATTCAATATAGCCCCAAAAAAAAAGACAAAAAATATTAAAATATATTCTTCAGATGTCGAGCGTCTCTTATCTGAGAAAAGTAGAGCTCAACGAGAGTGGCAATTGCACAGATTCCATCAACTTTAGAATTTATTAAAAGATTGTACAAAAAAGCTAAGAAAGTCACTGCAGGCTCAGAAAACGGCTTCTCTTGAAAAATATCTTAAGAAACTTGATGCAACTCCACAATCAGACTACTCATTATGGCGTGCAGCTAGAAATCCTAAAAGGCCAGTTATCTCTTAACCACCATTAAGAAACTTGAATGGAAGTTGGACAATAAATAATATTGAAAAAGGATACGTGTTTACCCCAAATATATCTCACGATATTACGGTCGAGTTACCACCTGTTGATTTTAGAGCAGCTGCTCCCCTAAGATTAGAGGTAAGAGGAATCGAAAAGGCTATTTGTGATTTAAACCACAAGAAAGCCCATGGTTTCAATAATATCAGTAACAAAATGCTTTTGGAACAACCGCGCATAGCAAATAAAATTATTCTTTTAATTTTTAATGCTATTTTATATAAATGTCCTTTATTTATCTAAATATTAATTATACATACATAAATAAAAATAATAATCGCTGGTTAAAGATTGATGTTTGACTTTTGGCTGGCAGGCACCGCTGTGGTGCATAGTGAATAGCTGAATAGTGGCAATAAAGATGGCGCGGATTTACAGTAATGAAATGCCAAATTGTGTAAAAATATTTGAAATTGGATAATTTAAATAAAATAAAGTGATGATTTACGAAAATAAACAAAATTAAAATATGAGAAATACATATGCGCAAACGTATTAAAGAGTACCAATCGCTAGATTTGCTACAATTTTCTTTCGCATCGCAATAGAGAGTAGCCCCCAGGTTCGAGCCCCAGCTAAGCCAAGAAAATTATCAATAAATTTTAATAAAAATTCCAAGTTGTAAAATTCCTTCCTTCAGTAAAAATAATTTCATTCGAGGCCAGCTCAAGCTATTTCCGTTGCTGAACGTCTAAAAGTATGACCGATCCATGTCCATTTATGTCTCCTTATTTCTTGTTCAATGGGCATACTATTAGTCTTTTGCCACAGTGTCTCATTGGATATTTCATTTGGCCAGAAGATCCGTAGAATTTGTCTTTGACAACGATTTACAAAAGTCTGGATTTTGTTAAGGGTAAGTCTGGTATAGCTTCATGTAGTACAGCCATATGCTTTTTAAAACCTTGAATACTACCCTCAAGAATAGAAAGCTTCCTTAGTAACCATGGTACCTAACCCAGGAAAGGATCACACACAATTTGAGTCATATAGGCCTAAAAGCTTACTATCTAATCACCCTATCGTTAATAACAAGTGGAATTTTTGTACCCACGAAATTTTCATTCCCCTCGAAGGGAAAAAAGCAATAGTGAATCTCATGTGAAAAATTTTTCACGCTATCAGTTCCAGTGAATGTAAAATAGAAGAAAGATTAAAAAAATGAAAAATCAATGAAATTTTTGTTAAAAAATATACACGTATATATTTTAAAGAAAAGTTAAAATAATAAAGCAAAATATTTAGTATTGGAGGGATAGTTTGATTACACCGTTATTTTTTTGCACTTTTAAATTTTATGTAGGTAGTAAAATATTTTCCAAAATTCTACCAACACGTCTTTACAAAGCTTCACAAATCCGCAGGCAATCGACCTGTTGTTATGCATTTTGTTGACCAATATATCGGTTTTTGTCTTATTAACGGATCTAGCCCTTAATATTCGATTTAAATTTAAAAAACCATTTGTTTTGTTTAAGATAGACATTTTGTTACTCAATTTTTTAATTGACACTGCCCTCGCAACTGCTTTGGGCATTTTTCATATGTCACTTTGTTCAACATTTTACTTTGTGGTTCCAGAGTATAAAAGTAAGAAGTTTATTAAAAAGTAATTTCAATTCTCTTATCAAAGTTATTTTCAGAAATACACAATTTTTGATTAATAAGATTTTGTTTGTTGTGCTAAATTCCCAATTTTCATTCTTAATAAATACCGTGAAATTTATTTTTGGATGATATGCTAGTTCCTATGCGCATTTCACTGGTTGGTTAGGCCAGATAATCAGGAAACCTTTTCCCAAAGACTTTAGAAAAACTAAAGATATTATGCAAATAAAACTGCAGAGTGAATGGGAATTACAAACACTCACGTCTTATTTGCAACGATTACTTAAACCAAATACAAACAAAAAACATTGAGTTTATCTTTTCTTACATTCAGTGAAATGCGCATAGGAGCTAGGACCGCATTTAGATTATGGAATTAATCTGAGTTTTTTTTCTATTTTCTTTTAAAGTTGCTACGAAACTCTATTCACATTTACATTTGAATTTTTTTCAAGCATTTTTTCAATCAAATGTAAACAAAACAACTGTAATGTCAACCAACCATTTTTTATAATTACTAAGCGATTAAAAATTCGGCTTAAATCTAGTTTACCGACGCAGCTTCAAATAAAAAAAAAGTAGCTAGGATATTAGAAAATTAAAAAATAAGAGGAAAATATTAAGTGAAAAAAGTGGCGCAAACGCGTAGTTTTCGAGTCATGGACCTCTGAAGTTTTCATATAAATATGCGATTTTCCATAACATCGCTGAACGTATAGGTCCAATATTGGTATTATTTTAAAGCTCATGAATAGATTTTTCTGAATATAATTTGATCCAGGAATACAAAATATTAATCCATACAAAATGGTTAACTCCCATTACAGTTTTTAAAAAATTTGACATACAAATAGGTTAACATGTGTTTTATTATTAAAAGTGCAAAATATTGGTTTGTTTTTAACTTTTTATTGTAAAATTTAAAAAAAAATACAGTCGAATTTTGCTTTAGTTTGGGTTTTAAACCTTTAATTAATGCGTTTTTTCTTCAGCACAAAAGTTGACAACATTTCAAATAAAAAATATTTAAAATCGAAAAAAAAATTAAAACAAAAATGACAAAAACTAATAAAATGCCTATCCATGCGTCGTCGTGCAACTTTTTCAACCCCGTTTTCTTCCTTACACCTCTTGCTATCAAACAAAATGTTGCATGCAAAAGTTGCGGCGTTAATTGCATAATGTAAATACGGTCTAGCGTATCCTTCAACAATAAATTTCAGTTTATTTATCAAGAAGGAAAATTGGGTATTTATATATAATGCCTGTGGTTCCTATTCGGAACAAAGGGCCACAACGATGATATACGTTTTATTTCTCCCCAGCTGAGACCGATGCGTCTAATTTCGATGTTCAATTGTCGACGCCAGGTGTGAGATGGTCTGCCTAATCTGCGGGATGTACCATGTGGATTCCAATCGATGGCAATTTTTGCTGTGTCATTTGGAGGCCTACGTAGCGTATGGCCAATCCAGCGCCATTTGCGGTTAAGTATGTCAGTATGGATTGGCTGCTGATTTGTTTGACTCCAAAGTTCCATATTGGAGATGGTGTTGGGGCAAAAAACCTTTAGGATGCGTCGAAGACATCGATTAACAAACACTTGTAGAGTGTTTACGTCGTGATCTGTTGTATTCCATGTCTCACATGCATAAAGGAGCACAGACTTAACACAAGAGTTAAAAATACGAATCTTAGTGTCCTTGGATATGGCTGAAGATTTCCATACTGACCGAAGGGTACCAAATGCTTGGTTAGCTTTAGAGATTCGGTACGTGACATCATTACTAGAACCACCTGTGTTTGTAATGATGCTGCCGAGGTAGCAAAAAGACGTAACTTCTTCCAGGTCGGTATTTCCTATGCAGAATTTGTTGGTGTTTGTTGTATTGCAGCGCATCACTTTGCTCTTGCCTATGTTTATTTTTAAGCCAGCTTTTGCAGCTTCTGTTTCGATGCATTTCAACTTAGATGTCATATCTTTATAACTGTGTGCGAGCAGGCAGATATCATCAGCATATTCTAGGCTCTCGAGCTGTTGGTTAAGACCCCAGTTGATACCTCTATTTGCTTTAGTACCATTGCGAACTATAACATCTAGAACGATGTTAAACAGCAAGGGAGACAGTACACAACCCTAGCGAACACCAGCTACAACATCGAAACTGTTGCTCAGAGCATTATTGTGGACAACACGACATTTAACATTACGGTACACCTCCTGAGTAAGGCTTATGATTTTGCGTGGGACCCCTTTGCAAGCTAGAGCACTCCATATTGCGTTTTGATTCAGGGTATCAAAAGCTTTTTCAAAATCTATAAACAACAGGTAGAGCGGAGAACGAAGTTCTTTCGATTGTTCTATGATTATTCGGAGACTATTGATGTGGTCTATACAAGATTTTTGGGGTCGGAAGCCAGCTTGTTCGGGTCTTAGGTCCTTTAGTACAGTGTCAGATATTCTCTTGTTAATGATTTGTGCAATAACTTTATTGGTTGCGCTAAGGATGGTGATGCCCCGCCAGTTCTTACAGTTTTTCAGGTCACCCTTTTTTGGAATATTTACGATAAGGCCTTCTTTTAGCTTCGAGTCAAGTTCTTGTGTGCGCCAGAAGTTCTGGATAAGGTGAAGCAATATGTTGGCTGTGGTTTGAGAGTCGGCTTTAAGCATTTCGGGCGATATATTGTCGGCCCCAGGGGCCTTATTCGCTTTTAAGGAATCAACTGCATCAACAACTTCTGCTACATCTGGGCATTCAATGGGAATATCATGCCGTATTAAGTGATAGTCGCAGGTACACATATTTGGGTGGGTGGGAGTTGTAGTGGAAAGCATACTGGAATAATGTTGCTTCCATATTTCTAGCTGATCTTGCGCGGATGTTGTGAGGTCACCTTGGGCGTTTCTTAGCGGCCTTGTGTTTGAGATGTTTTTCCCAGTGAGTTTTTTTGTGATGCTATAAAGGTCCTTCGATCTATGCTCGGCTGAGGCTTTTTGTGCATCCGATGCAAGCTTATTATACCACATTCTTTTGTCGTTTCTGGCGCTACGCTTGACCAGCTTATCATGTTGTGTGTATGCCTTTTTACGCGACGACTTTTCACCGAGAGTTCTGGCTGCATTAAGTTCGTCTTTTAGGTCTTTCCTTTCAAGAATGAGGTTCCAGGTTAAATCAGACATACAATGGGTTTTCTTAGGTACTTTGGGACCAATATGTTTCTTTGCAGCATCAACAAAACTTTTTTTAATTAAGGGCCACTCAGATTGGGTATTTAGCACAACAAAAAAACCCTTTTAATGATTTTAATTCTCTTCTCATAAAACTTACCTCTAATAAAAGTCCCCATTTTTAACAATAAAAAACTAACATAAGTTAAATGTAAAACCCTTTATTTCTGCAGTAATGTTTCTATAAAAGAAAATCTGGTATGTATTTGCCTATAAAAAATTCTAGTACGCAATTTATGTATGTATATGTATAATCAACCCAATTATGAAAAAAAATCCCCGGGAGTTTTTCCCCATTTTTACAATTGAATTTAAATAGGAAAAATGGGAGAAATGGAAAAATCTCGGGGAATTTTATTCACATTAGTTCCGAAATAAAACATGTTTGTATATGGTTAGATAAAATATAGATCCATTCAATAATAATTCAAAATGTTTATAATCCTAAATAACGAAAAATTTCAAAATTTAAAATTATGTACGCGAAATTTTGCTGAAAACACGTCTTTTGAGATTTTTGGCCGAATAACAATATATTAAATTATAAGTTTAACGACAACTGATATTTTATCTAACCAATTATACATATCACAAACTAAATCATAAACAGGCACAGCTCAAAATTCAAAAAGGTTTAGGAGAGCTTCAAAAACATGGTTGCAATTTTTTAAAGAAATTGAATTCCACAAATGTTAAAGCAGAAAACTTAATAAAAGACGGTGGCGCAAACGTAATTTTGGTGGTCACTATAGATTTGTTTGAATTGTTAACTGGTTTATGACAAAAACAGTATTTATAAATTTCGAGTTGTGCCTGTTTAAGATTTAGTGTGCGATATGATATTTATGTTTTAAAAAATATATGTATGTATAAATTTAAATATCAAAAAATTAAATATGTACATATAAAAATTATGTACGTATGCATATAAAAAGTATTTCTAAACGAAATTAATTAAAAGCGAAAGCAAAAACACTAGAATTAAGTGAATACTTTTGTTATGCTTGGAGAAATTAAGATTGCAGTTTGGCCTTTTTGACTTGTAAATCACAGCTGACATCGGGGTTATCAATCCTGTCTTCTGTTGCATTTAAAACAAATTCTTTTCCTTCGGCATTAATGCGTCTCTTATTTGAATTGTTATCGGATATCTTTCCAACTGCGCTACTTGCATCAGGACATAATACACTTGCATCTTTAATATCATTATTGGAATCAGTTTTAGCTGTTGTATTATTGTTTAAAGTATCAGCTTTTGCAGGCTCTCCACCACTAATATGTCTTATATTGGCTGATATTTCCCGATTTTTGGCATCTATGTCTTCTAAACGTTTTTTTAGTTCTACAATTTGTACGTTTAGTTCAGCAACGGAACTTAATGTTTGTTGAAATCGTTTGTTTTGTAGATGTTGAACTTGTTGCATACGATGCATCTAAAAAGAGATTAATTTGCATAATAATTTCAGAGCAAACACATATAGTTACTATACATAAATATAAAAAATAAAGAATATGTTGAAGTGTAATGTGCTAATAAAATGCACAATATGTTTGTTCTTCTTTTTAATTTTTATGTTCTTTTTGTATTATACATACTACAATTTTTTTAATCTAACTGAAATAACCTTGGTTTACCATGCATATTAGACGTTTGATAGCAGAGCGCGATATAGCTTTTGGACGTTGCTCTATAGGTCAAATGAGCTATTTCACTGGCCAAAAGTCATAAAACTCAAACTTTTAGGTAATGTTAACTGGAATGTGTTCCGAATGCTTTGTGAGGAAAAAAGTGAAAAAATTAAACAAAATATTTAACCTTTTTGGCGCCGCTGTGCCTTTTACGTCCCTTAACCGTACGGAGGCAAAGCCGCATAAATACGGAATACCTGCAACACTCTGATCAACACCAAAATTTTACCAGCGGCATAGATTTCTGCGCTGTGTCGAAGAAAAATTTTTTTTTTGGCACTCGGTCCAACTTCTTGAGATATGGACCATTAAAGCTTGAGTATATAATCGGTCATATCTGAGCTATTTATGCTCGGATCTGGTTCCGGTTAGTATCATTATAAAGGTAATTTAAGGTCTATTAATCTGTATATAAATATATTAATTTTTATTAACCCATTGGAGGAAAATTAAAAAAATAAGATTTTATTACTTCACTTTTTTGGTAAAAATCCGTTTTTCTCAAAAAACAGCCCTACTAACTTATTTTCTTTCTAGACTCAGATTATAGGCAACATTGCAGAAAAACAATTAACAGTTTAGGGCCCCAATGCATTGCAGGTCCCTCCACCCTTTGGGGACCAAAACTAGTTTATTCATATATATAATAACGTATGTATTATGGGTTTTTATTTTATTAATACAGTAAATTATTGAATATAATTACGCATGTAGTATGGCGCCCTATGCTCCAGTGGGAGTTAAAGGAACATATATATATAATGTAGTATTTAAATTATGTCTAATTCATTTTCTTAGTCTAAGTCATTTATAATATTTACATAAGATCGTTTGGATTACGACATTTTAGCATTTCGATAACTTCCTGCGGAAGTTGTAAACGTGTTCGTTGCTGCATGCGTTTGCTTAAGCTCATTGAAGATATTAAAGGATCCGATGTATCTATGGCCCTATTAAATATATCTAGGATATTATTCATTCGACTGCTCTTACGAGCGTGGTGTAACCTGTCGGCCTTATATATTTTATGCCGGGATTCGGCAGCATCTTCTCCAAGAAACCCTAATGGATGTACACAATTTTCCATTATCTGCTTTGAATAATTAAGCACCTTATGTGCAGTTGCAGTCATAGGCAACCAAGAATTTTTCGCTAATATTATATCAGCTGTTTTATAACAAAATGTTTGAAATTTACTTTAATCCAAGGGAAACTGACACGTTAATGAAATCAAAATGATTTTGAGGCGAAATATAAGATTTATATCGACCAGTGATTTCAGAAAAGCTCTCATGGTCTGCAAATGCTCGACGTGCAGTATTCCCGTCATTTGTGCTTCCACATCCACCAACTTTGGGTTTATCTACACTAAGTCCAAGCTTGTTCCAAAATGCGCTTTGTATTTCTTGCTTCCTTGTTTGAACTGATAATTTGTCGTTTTCCTTTCGAATTTGACATTTTTTTTAATTTGCATTTGTAGCCTGCATGCACCACAAATTCGAAAAACCGTATCCAGCAGTGCAGGGGTCTTATTCCATATTTTAAACTCGATTCTTTAGCGCGAAATACGTAGGAGCTGTGATAATTTGCAATTTCCCTGAAGTGTTTTGGTGTTGCACCACAAATAGGTCAAGATTGATTAGGTTTAGTCCCAGTCAAAATGTTTAAAACCTTTCCATCAATAACTGTTAAGAATAATTTAAAAGTGATGCATACAATTCTTCCTTCTCCGATTTGTATCTGCATGGTTTGAAGATTCTCAATTCCCTTTTTAAAGTCGAAATCTTCTTTTAAAATTTTTTATTCGTTTCCTTTGCATATTCTAACTTTAAGGGCCGGCAAAATCTTATCGATTGAGGTGTACGGTTGTTCCAAACAGGATTTCCAGAGGAGAGCATTCTCAAAGGAATAATTATTGTGGCTAAAAGCGAAGAGTCAGATTCGTGGGATGTGCTTTTTTCAATGTTACAATCAATTCCACATTTATGAAGTTTGTGTTTTCTGCACCCATTATAACTTCAATAACTTCTTTTTGCATCTCTACAATTCTTGCTGTAGTGTGAAATAAAAGTGATTCCAATGAAACTTTTACCAATTTCTCACTTACTTCTACTTTTTATGGTTTCTCTTAGAACTGTTGCTAAGGTTACATGCCCTTGTTTCCGAGCTGATGTTGCTGCTGCACATACCAATAGGTCCATCTCACCACACAATGTTTTTAAAAGACCTGCTGCTTCTCTTCTCTTTCCATGATAAGATTTTTCACAAAATGGAAGGCGTGGACGTCCGATCATCGCAGCACCTGTTTCCATTGTGTTTGGATTTTTTTCTAATGTCAATGTGCCTTTAAACCATTCGACATTCTTACTACGAAAATCTGATAGCTTTCTCCGGCATTTATCCCACTTTAAAGATAAGTATTTACAAAAGTTTCTTACTTTTTCCTTTAAATCAGTGGGAATGTTATCGACTTCAATTTCGCTAGCAATATATCCATACACAGCATCTTGCTTTTTTTCATTGGTGCGTGGTTTAACCCAGACTTCGAATAAATCAATATTCGGCAAAATGTGTTTACCTGAAAAAAGTTGTAGAATTAGAAAACCGCAAAACCACATGATATTTTCCAGATTCAGCACGAATTAACAAATTTCAATTTTCCTTTCAATTGCCCAACGTTGCCTTCTCTTCAAAAGCTTACAAAACCTCAAAATTTAACATTTTCGGCGACCGATCTAAGGCAGCATGCAATATACATATTACGATTTATACACAAAAATAATGATACAGATAGATTTTTTGAAAAAAAATATCGAATACTTACTTATTAATTCGTTATTAATATTAACACTTTGGTTTTATTTTATCTTTAAATGTTTAAAAGTAAACACACCACATGAACACGTTTTCAATTCCACTTCAATAATCCACATTTGACAGCTTGTCATGTAGGGTGCGTTCTTAAATGCATCACTGCGCCGCATCAGTGATTTCAAATGGTTATATATTTATCAGTGAAGTAAATGTGGACCAAAAAATTGTGAAATATGTTCTCCATAAAAATAATAGTCACACAATAAAAAAAAAATAATTATAATTAATCTTTTATCTGCTTTAAAAAAAGTTTGCTTTTTTGATGCAGCGCAGTGATGCAATAACAAACGCACCCGTAGCTGTATAATTGTTGTTGCAAAAACAAAATGCATTTTTATTTGCTTTGATGTGTTTCTTATAAGGTTGTAACACAAAAGAAGTGATAACACAATGTGCGAAATTTGACTTTTGGCCAGTGAAATCGATCGTTTGACCTATAGTGCGTTGGAAGAAGTACAGAACTAACGACTTGTATAGCATAGCTAGGAAAATCACAACTAAAGCAATCAGGCAGGCAAAAGCAACATACTACGAAAATAAATTCGCAAATATGAGTAGATTCAAGAAAGACCTGAAAAGCCATAAGGGAAATTGGCATAGTTCCACAAAAATGCACTGCCGAGACTTAAGCATTAGATCCAAACATGTTAAATGCCAATTTTCTCACAATATCCACACCATCCGCGGATCAATCGTATTATCGCGATTTACAACTTTACGAGTTACCCGTAAAATCGTTTAGTTTTGATTGTGTTTGCGATTTTGACGTCATGATGGGCTGCTTCAACATTAAATCTAAAGCCGTTGGAGTCGATGAAATCCACCCACTTTTTCTCAAAATGGTCCTTTCTTTTTTACTGCCGTTTATAACATATCTTTTCAATTCCATCATTACAACTAGCATCTATCTAACACATTGGAAACAGGCAAAAGTATACCCTATCCCAAAATCAACATCAGAATATCGGCCTATCGCTATTTTACCATACCTGTCGAGTCTTTGAAAAAATGTTTCATCAGTAGATAACCAAACCCCTCAAAGGCAATAACTTATTAACGTCAAAACAATCTGGTTTTTGCGCTACTATCAGTTGTGTCACTGCTCTTGCCGACATAGCCGAAGACCTAAGGGGAGAATTAGATGACGGGCACATGGCAATATTAGTTTTATTGGATCATTCCAAGGCATTCGGTGTTGTCGAGTACACCATTCTAATTCATAAATTGAAAAGAATGATGTATTTTTCAACAACATCCTGCAAATTGATGCAGTCCTTTCTCACTGGCAATGAACAGTACGTAGAGGTTAACTCATCAAAAGTGTTAACTTTACTTGTCGTTACCAAAGGCGTGCCAAAAGGCTCGATTCTTGGAGCTTTCATCTTTTCGATATACGTGAACGACATGCCCAGTCAGCTTATTCACAGTCGTAATAGGATGTATGCGGATGACGTGCAATTATATAACTAGCAGAACAAACGGATTTGAAGATAAGCTTAATGTAGTCTTAGGCCGAGGCCACGTAATGAGCGGCTAAGCGGTAAGTGGCTTATTACTGATCGCCATTTCTGGGCGGTTAGTTGTTAAAATGCCATTGTAAAGAGTGGCTTGTTTAATTTTATAACTCGAAAATCGTATTTATAAGAATTTCATGCGTGTATTAAGAAAAAAAAATTGCGGCCTGTTCGTTGATTTTGAGCGAAGACTTCGTTCGCTTAATTTAAAATTAAAACCAATTATAAAATATATATACAAACCGCATATTGCGTGGCTACTTTAGAGGTATTTCATATGGTTTTATTTTTCAATGGTGTAAATCTGAACCAAAAAATCTAAATGTATGTTGCTCCATAAAAGGTCGTATCGCAATTTTGAAGCACCAAGACTCTACATTGACAACCAACAAATTGAAGTCGTACGAAAAGTGAAGAACGTATTTATTACGTTCAATGACACGTTAACTTTGTCAGACCACATTTCAATAACCAGTGGAAAAACGTTCTCAATGCTCCGTAGCTTGTGGCCATCACAATTTTGTACTCCATTTACGATCCGACTGCTTCTAGGGGAAACATACTTGATTCCTAAGTTAACATATGTGACGCGCAAAATAGAAAGGGGCCTAAGGGTAACAGCCGGTTTTTTTTTTGGGGCATGGGATCGGCCTCATTCGATGCTCAGATGTTGTCACATCAAAAAAAAAATTGATTTTTTTTACCCTTAGGTCCCTTTCTCTATGCGCTGTCTCATATGCTTGTCAAATATTTTTAAACTGTGATGCAAAAAGCAGATCGAGGCTAAACGTGAAAATTAACATTATAACAAGATACGTCTTTGGCCTATGGGAATCGTCATTACATCAGTTTCTACTCTAGGCAAATCTGCGGGGTTCCACTCGATGACCTTATGAAAATAAAAACGTTGCAACTAATCCACAAAATAATCAACACACATCAACCCGAAGAAATGTACAATCGTCTCAACTTCACCCGATCTGAAAGAAACAAAACAATAATACCTATGAGATATAAAACTCTAATATCGGAATGGCAGATCTTTATACCCACTATACGTCTCTGGAATACTATCCCATCAAACATTTTTCAGCTTTATTCTTGAACGTTACTTTTATTTTTTCCTATTATTTCCGATATAAACAAAAAAACAAACAAAAAAAACTCTACAACCAATTTATCATATTATTATTTTTAATTTTTATTTAATTATCTTTAACTAATTGTATACTTCTGCTATTTTTAAAACTTAAGTTTTGTTGTAGAAGCTCACATAAATAAATAAAATAACCTCACTTAAGAATAAACGTTAAGAATCTAGATATCCGTCGTAAACGAAAACTGGAATTTTATAATGAAAATTTTGAAAAACTTAACTCAGTTGGCTGCAGCAAAGCATGGTGGAATTTGTCAAACAATATAAAAACGCGCACCCAAATGTCGAGAGGTTATCTCAACTCTGAAGACTTTCTTAAGCATTTTATTAAAATGTTGCAAAACACAGATAATATAAATTCAATACATTGGTGTATGCCTTGTTATACAGATGCTTTTCTAGATTCTCCTATAGAGATATTTGAACTGACTACGGTACTAAGATCACTAAAGCTCAATAAGACACCAGGTAATGATGGAATAAACTATGAATTTTATAAAAATGCGCCATTTTGTTTTGTAACTGAGATTCTCACCGTTTTAAACCAAATATTCTTACATGAAGAAATACCAGCAAGCTTCAAAACATCTATACTTATACCTCTTTTAAAGAAAGGCGACCCCAATTGCCCTACCAACTATAGGGGACTGTCACTTATTGATACGTTATGCAAAATGTTCAACAACATCCTCTTAAACCGGATCTCGGATTGGATAGAGACAAACAATATTTTAAATGAATATCAGGCGGGATTGAGAAAAAAATATTCTACGGTTGACAACGTTTTCAACCTTGTCAATATTGTACACCTAAATAAACTAAATGGCAACAACACGTATGCGTTTTTCGTCGACTTCTCGTGTGCATTTGATATGATTCCAAGGAATTCTCTTTTTTATAAATTATCTATTATGGGGTAATCATCAAAAACTGTTAGAATTTTAAAACGTTCATATGAAAACACAACAAGTCGAATATTTTATAAAAACACTTTTTCTGAACCTCTCAAATAGATATTGGCGTCAAACAAGGCCAATTTTGTTTGCCTTGTACCTTAACGATTTATTGGACGTGTTACCGGGTGGAAATAACATTGACAACATTTCTGTAAAAATCCTACTTTATGCTGATGATATCGTCATTTTATCTGACTCCCCAAATGTATTACAAAATATGATTGATACATTTCATTCATACTGTAAAATGTGGTTATTAAAAGTCAATTTGGCTAAATCTAAAATATAAGTGTTTCGCAATGGTACCAGAATATCAAAGAAACTTAAATGGAATTTTGGAGATGATAATATCGAAATTGTTAATAGCTACAGATATGTACTTAGGAATTGCCATTAACTACAATTTATCGTTTAAAAAACATTTAGAAAATAAATTATCTTCGGCAAAAATGGCTATATCATCTACGTGGTCAAATTATATAAACCATTCTCAAATTTCAAACAACAACAAACTCAAAGTTTTTAACGCTGATTCACGTTCTATTATGTTTTACGGTGCTCAGATCTGGGGTTTTAAAAAATACGATGAAGTGGAAAAATTGCTCAGGTTCTTTACTAAAAAGATGCTGTATCTGCCAAATAATAAACCAAACTATATGCTCTACCAAGAAACTGGTCTAAACTGTATGTTTCTTGATACGTTGAAGCTACATTTCGCCTATATTAACAAAGTACTACGCATGCCCAGTCGCAGGCTGCCAAAAATTTTAGCGGAAAATATTCTATCAAAAAACTCATACTTGGCAGAGGAGTTGGTGAGCATATGTGCTAAAATTAATTTTACACCCGATAACCCCGACGTCCCCCTTTGTGTAAACTGGAAATCAATCTTACATCTATTAAAAACAAACGACTTAGATGATAAGATTTCTGATGCAAGAAGCTCTCAATTCCACGATTTATATCCTCAGTTAAATTACGGTTTGTTACCTCTTTCTTCTTCACAATTATCATCACGTTCCACCAGTTTACTAATAAGAGCGAGAGGAGGATTATTAGATATAAACGGAAGAGCGTTCAGAAACTCTTCAGCAGGCATGTGTACACTATGTAACTTAGATGAGTCGGAAAATACACTTCACTTCATTGGAGTATGCCCTATGTACAAAGAGTTCAGGCTTAAATATTTTGGGAAAACTAATTTTAATCTAAATGAAGTTTTAAACATACTAAATGGATGTGTTTTTGATTATAACAGATTATGTAAATACTTGGAAGTTTGTTTAAAATATAGAAGATTGTTACTCAATGAATTCAGTTAGTCTCATTCAAAATATAAATAGTATTATACACTTAATTTCTTTTTGATGAATGAATTTAAAATCAGTTATGTATGTATATTAGAGTGGCCCACGCTTGTATGGAAAAGTAAAAGTATAGTCCAATACTATCTCCACAAGCTTGATTTTGTTTCTTTTACGTAAATATTTGTTTATACCAAAAATTGGATCAATGGAACAATATTTAGAGGTCGCGATGAATGGCGACTTTTATGTTTCAATTCTTATTTTACATGCATTTACTTCTGGCTTATCATTGTTGTACTTGTTGAAAAAAGATTTTAGAAGCAGATAAGGATTCATTCTCTCGTATTGCACTGGGACAGCAAATTATTGCCCGATATTGCTGATGAAAACAAAAAAGTCGATTGAGTTGCTATACTCATCAGTGGCAATGGAAAATAAAAAATTTTAGCAGTTCCGAAGATCACAAAAGGAACCGGTGTAGAACATGCTAACGCTTGTTAGTGTGGCTGTACCGATTGGTCAATAAAAAACCAAATTCGAGGATTATGCTTTGAAACTACCGCCTCCACTACTGTTTTAAAGCTGGGTGCATGTACTTTAATTGAAAAAGGATTAAATAAATACCTAATATGGATTGCTTGTCGCCATCATATATTTGAGGTCATGCTTTCTAATGTTTTTAAAGAGAACGAGGTGTTGCTTTGGTTACCCGATTTAAGAGCTTAATCACGAAAAATGAGGAGCAAAAACAATATTTGCTTAGATTAGTTGATCACAATAGAAACAACTTTCCTGGGGTTTCTAAAGATAATATTGCAAAAATGGCTATCGATAATTTAAAAAAAAATAAAATAAAATATGTGATAATTTGTACCTAATACTACTATACAATTTTATTTATTCCTTATTTATTTGTTTTATTAAATATTTCTATTTTTAAATAAACAAAAATATCTCACGCCGAAAAATCATTAAACTATCGCAACCTCTAAATATTGAACGATTGTGGTAAAATTTGGACTGAAAATTTTTAAGCACTATTCGAATAGGATCAGCGTTGTGGAGCGCGAATATTCGATACTTTTGTATTTTGGGCCACCCTAATGTATATATTCTGCTAATCTGGCTTACAACATAAAGTTATGCCAAACATAGATAAATTTTAATCTTAAATATTTAATATTGTTAATATGTATATTTGTATCTAATATGTTTATTTTTATCTATTAAATAAATAAAATAATAAATAATATTACCTATTATTAATACGATATCCGTATGACGTGCTAAATTCCCAGTTTTTCATATATGATAAATACACTGAAATTTATTGTTGAATTTGAAATAATCGTATTTAAAAATATAAATGTGCCACCAGACACCCTGCATATGAATAGTTTTTACTTAAGGGTAAATAGCAGGGACCGTAAATAAGAGTGATCCATATAATTTTAGCTAAAAAACTCTCCATATTAGAGTCAACGGATACCTATGTATACTGTCTTATACCAATAGGTTCGTCCTAAAGGTCTCTTTAAGGACCTAGAAAAAACGATCTAGAAAAAACGATCTCAACTCCACAGTTAAAAATCATTTCCTTAAGTATAAGCGCTGAATTAATAAAAGTTGTCTCTTTGTGTAACAAGTTACCCAAAATTAATAATTTTTATAACACAACCCAAAAATAACCGTGTTGTAAGTGTTTATCAAAAAATAGGCACTTTGATAATTTAGAGGCAAAAAATCGTCGAAATGCCGATAAATCGGTAAATATGGCAGGCCTGATCAGAACTCTTTGCTAGTTTTTATTTTATACAAACACAAAGTATGTACACGTATTCAGGGGTCTAATCACCGCATACGATATCGAGCAAAATTGATCGAAATTATTTATTTTGGTATCACGACTCTCGATATGGAATGGAATTTATTGAATTCGAAATAGTAGCATTCGATAAAGAGTAACTCGACATTACATTTCTCGAGTTTTCATTCGATACGTCAGTGTCTATCGTATGCAAAAACATTCGATAGTTTATTCGATAGTGTAATAGGTACAAATTTTATAAAATAACAAACACCAATGTCGCAAACATACACTTCATGTTTAGCCGCCCTTCGGCCGGGCGCAAGGATTTTATCCTCTATGGTATAACAAACACCGGCTTCGCTAACTAAAGCTTTTCTGCATATCGAATGCGGTGATTAGACCCCAGTTCTTTCAGAATTTTTTTTATCAATAATTTTTGTCTACATGGCACCTGAACGAAGAAAATGCACCCTTTTAATTTCATCAAAAAAATTTTTACACAAACAAAATACATATCGTTACCGAAAATTTTGAAAATGTTTGCCTTCAAAAAAAAAAAAACAAGCAAGCACATTTTTACAACCAGTTTTGTTCTTGTAAAGTTTTTTTGTTTGCCTTTTTTGTGCTCGAAACACATCACTCAAAAATTATTGAAAAAACTAACTGTTGATGTGTACATATCTTGTTTTTGTAAAAAATTATAATTTTACCAGCCAAAGCGTCGGCTCTTTTGCGTTGAAAAATAATTGAAAATAACGGCATCGTACAATAAGTAACTTATTGTATTCCATCAGTATCCACTAGTATCTGCTTTTGCGAAACAGATATTAACAGATGTGATACTCTCTTTCGCTTTTTTATCAACTTACATCCACTCTTTTCAACTTATATCAGAAACACAAGAGCACTCATCAATACGCACAGCGTTGTTAGATGTGACGATTTTTCGTCATTTTGACGATTTTTTTGAGAAAATACAGTAAAATGACGATTGACGATTTTTTAACTAAAAGTAATAGTGTTATGACGATTTTCTGGCTTCAATAAAACACTTACAAGAAATATTTACAATTATATTTGGAACAGTCCAAAACGTAAAAATCAATTTTTCGAAACACAAAAATGTTTGGAAACTAAACAAAAAAAAAAATTCTTCCCCCATCACAAACCAGGTGGCTTTCATTAAAAGCATTAGTAATTCAAATTCTACAATTACATATATGAATGCCATCGATAGAGCCCCGTTTTGAGTGCGTTCTATTTGGTCCGCTTTTTAAAAATTGGTTAAATCCGCTTTACGTTTTTATGATTTCGATTTCTACATACGATTGCATTTTTCGATGAAGTCATAATCACATGTGAACAATTTTTCTATTTGCGTGTAAAAAGACGAATTCCTATTTTATTCTGTTAGGTTAGTTATTCTAAGTATAGTTGCGTGTTAGGAAGTAAGAATAAGTTCTTAATAAGAAGTTTTGTAGAAAAATGAGTGCAAAGAGAAGACAAGACAGAAGACAGTTTGGAACTAAAAATGGACGTAACAAAACGTTTCAATAGCCTCTAACTTGTAAAATTTAAATATTTGACGATTTGTTAACGATTTTTTTAAATGTTCGTGACGATTTTGACGAATTTTGTTAAAACTTTTGACGATTTTTGAAGAAAAAAGCCTAACAACCCTGCATACGCATCCACTTTGAAAACACACAGAAACAGATATAAACAGATACATCTGTGCAGGTCTTTAACACAATGCAAATATTTTTGGACCAACTGATCCAATTTCATGAAATGGACTACTCCATGGACTGGTCCGATGTAATGCAAGCATGGACCATGTTATTGTTAAAAAGTGTTTGTAGTGAGACGACATGTCTTCGTTTTTTAACGACATGTTTTCGTTTTTAAACGAAGTTAAAACTAATTCTCTTGTGTACACAATGGAGTAGTTTTAAAACTAATCCTTTGTAGTCCAATGATGGGTTATATGGTCCTGCCCTAGGACATCGTAATGTTAAATAGACCATGTTTTTCCATACGTTTGGGTTACTTTTGAACTAGAACTAGTCCCTTGTGGGCTACTCTTTGGACGCGTGTTTGGACTTAGGGTTGCCATACGTACTGTTTTTAACAGTACATGTACTGATTTTTTGCAATTGTACTGTTTTATGCATTATGTCCAAAACAGTACGCAAATGTACTGTTTTTTACACTTTGTACTGTTTTTTGTACTGTTTTTTTTTTGTTCAGTCTACAAAAAAACCAAGATATTAAGAAAAACCCTGTTAAAGTCATACTTTGAAAATATCCTAATATTTAACAGTACATAGCTTAAAAAAAAAGTTGTGTTCCAAATAAAAAATGCTCTAAAATAATAAGATTTTTTACGCTGTTGTCGTTTTTTTCTCATAAATCCGCAGTAGAAATCTTAATTATAATGGGTGACTCGCAGCAGTTGCATATTCTCATGTTATTATTTTAAAGACTGTATCTGCCAAATAATAAACCAAACTATATGCTCTACCAAGAAACTGGTCTAAACTGTATGTTTCTTGATACGTTGAAGCTACATTTCGCCTATATTAACAAAGTACTACGCATGCCCAGTCGCAGGCTGCCAAAATTTTAGCGGAAAATATTCTATCAAAAAACTCATACTTGGCAGAGGAGTTGGTGAGCATATGTGCTAAAATTAATTTTACACCCGATAACCCCGACGTCCCCCTTTGTGTAAACTGGAAATCAATCTTACATCTATTAAAAACAAACGACTTAGATGATAAGATTTCTGATGCAAGAAGCTCTCAATTCCACGATTTATATCCTCAGTTAAATTACGGTTTGTTACCTCTTTCTTCTTCACAATTATCATCACGTTCCACCAGTTTACTAATAAGAGCGAGAGGAGGATTATTAGATATAAACGGAAGAGCGTTCAGAAACTCTTCAGCAGGCATGTGTACACTATGTAACTTAGATGAGTCGGAAAATACACTTCACTTCATTGGAGTATGCCCTATGTACAAAGAGTTCAGGCTTAAATATTTTGGAAAACTAATTTTAATCTAAATGAAGTTTTAAACATACTAAATGGATGTGTTTTTGATTATAACAGATTATGTAAATACTTGGAAGTTTGTTTAAAATATAGAAGATTGTTACTCAATGAATTCAGTTAGTCTCATTCAAAATATAAATAGTATTATACACTTAATTTCTTTTTGATGAATGAATTTAAAATCAGTTATGTATGTATATTAGAGTGGCCCACGCTTGTATGGAAAAGTAAAAGTATAGTCCAATACTATCTCCACAAGCTTGATTTTGTTTCTTTTACGTAAATATTTGTTTATACCAAAAATTGGATCAATGGAACAATATTTAGAGGTCGCGATGAATGGCGACTTTTATGTTTCAATTCTTATTTTACATGCATTTACTTCTGGCTTATCATTGTTGTACTTGTTGAAAAAAGATTTTAGAAGCAGATAAGGATTCATTCTCTCGTATTGCACTGGGACAGCAAATTATTGCCCGATATTGCTGATGAAAACAAAAAAGTCGATTGAGTTGCTATACTCATCAGTGGCAATGGAAAATAAAAATTTTAGCAGTTCCGAAGATCACAAAAGGAACCGGTGTAGAACATGCTAACGCTTGTTAGTGTGGCTGTACCGATTGGTCAATAAAAAACCAAATTCGAGGATTATGCTTTGAAACTACCGCCTCCACTACTGTTTTAAAGCTGGGTGCATGTACTTTAATTGAAAAAGGATTAAATAAATACCTAATATGGATTGCTTGTCGCCATCATATATTTGAGGTCATGCTTTCTAATGTTTTTAAAGAGAACGAGGTGTTGCTTTGGTTACCCGATTTAAGAGCTTAATCACGAAAAATGAGGAGCAAAAACAATATTTGCTTAGATTAGTTGATCACAATAGAAACAACTTTCCTGGGGTTTCTAAAGATAATATTGCAAAAATGGCTATCGATAATTTAAAAAAAAATAAAATAAAATATGTGATAATTTGTACCTAATACTACTATACAATTTTATTTATTCCTTATTTATTTGTTTTATTAAATATTTCTATTTTAAATAAACAAAAATATCTCACGCCGAAAAATCATTAAACTATCGCAACCTCTAAATATTGAACGATTGTGGTCAAATTTGGACTGAAAATTTTTAAGCACTATTCGAATAGGATCAGCGTTGTGGAGCGCGAATATTCGATACTTTTGTATTTTGGGCCACCCTAATGTATATATTCTGCTAATCTGGCTTACAACATAAAGTTATGCCAAACATAGATAAATTTTAATCTTAAATATTTAATATTGTTAATATGTATATTTGTATCTAATATGTTTATTTTTATCTATTAAATAAATAAAATAATAAATAATATTACCTATTATTAATACGATATCCGTATGACGTGCTAAATTCCCAGTTTTTCATATATGATAAATACACTGAAATTTATTGTTGAATTTGAAATAATCGTATTTAAAAATATAAATGTGCCACCAGACACCCTGCATATGAATAGTTTTTACTTAAGGGTAAATAGCAGGGACCGTAAATAAGAGTGATCCATATAATTTTAGCTAAAAAACTCTCCATATTAGAGTCAACGGATACCTATGTATACTGTCTTATACCAATAGGTTCGTCCTAAAGGTCTCTTTAAGGACCTAGAAAAAACGATCTAGAAAAAACGATCTCAACTCCACAGTTAAAAATCATTTCCTTAAGTATAAGCGCTGAATTAATAAAAGTTGTCTCTTTGTGTAACAAGTTACCCAAAATTAATAATTTTTATAACACAACCCAAAAATAACCGTGTTGTAAGTGTTTATCAAAAAATAGGCACTTTGATAATTTAGAGGCAAAAAATCGTCGAAATGCCGATAAATCGGTAAATATGGCAGGCCTGATCAGAACTCTTTGCTAGTTTTTATTTTATACAAACACAAAGTATGTACACGTATTCAGGGGTCTAATCACCGCATACGATATCGAGCAAAATTGATCGAAATTATTTATTTTGGTATCACGACTCTCGATATGGAATGGAATTTATTGAATTCGAAATAGTAGCATTCGATAAAGAGTAACTCGACATTACATTTCTCGAGTTTTCATTCGATACGTCAGTGTCTATCGTATGCAAAAACATTCGATAGTTTATTCGATAGTGTAATAGGTACAAATTTTATAAAATAACAAACACCAATGTCGCAAACATACACTTCATGTTTAGCCGCCCTTCGGCCGGGCGCAAGGATTTTATCCTCTATGGTATAACAAACACCGGCTTCGCTAACTAAAGCTTTTCTGCATATCGAATGCGGTGATTAGACCCCAGTTCTTTCAGAATTTTTTTTATCAATAATTTTTGTCTACATGGCACCTGAACGAAGAAAATGCACCCTTTTAATTTCATCAAAAAAATTTTTACACAAACAAAATACATATCGTTACCGAAAATTTTGAAAATGTTTGCCTTCAAAAAAAAAAAAACAAGCAAGCACATTTTTACAACCAGTTTTGTTCTTGTAAAGTTTTTTTGTTTGCCTTTTTTGTGCTCGAAACACATCACTCAAAAATTATTGAAAAAACTAACTGTTGATGTGTACATATCTTGTTTTTGTAAAAAATTATAATTTTACCAGCCAAAGCGTCGGCTCTTTTGCGTTGAAAAATAATTGAAAATAACGGCATCGTACAATAAGTAACTTATTGTATTCCATCAGTATCCACTAGTATCTGCTTTTGCGAAACAGATATTAACAGATGTGATACTCTCTTTCGCTTTTTTATCAACTTACATCCACTCTTTTCAACTTATATCAGAAACACAAGAGCACTCATCAATACGCACAGCGTTGTTAGATGTGACGATTTTTCGTCATTTTGACGATTTTTTTGAGAAAATACAGTAAAATGACGATTGACGATTTTTTAACTAAAAGTAATAGTGTTATGACGATTTTCTGGCTTCAATAAAACACTTACAAGAAATATTTACAATTATATTTGGAACAGTCCAAAACGTAAAAATCAATTTTTCGAAACACAAAAATGTTTGGAAACTAAACAAAAAAAAAAAATTCTTCCCCCATCACAAACCAGGTGGCTTTCATTAAAAGCATTAGTAATTCAAATTCTACAATTACATATATGAATGCCATCGATAGAGCCCCGTTTTGAGTGCGTTCTATTTGGTCCGCTTTTTAAAAATTGGTTAAATCCGCTTTACGTTTTTATGATTTCGATTTCTACATACGATTGCATTTTTCGATGAAGTCATAATCACATGTGAACAATTTTTCTATTTGCGTGTAAAAAGACGAATTCCTATTTTATTCTGTTAGGTTAGTTATTCTAAGTATAGTTGCGTGTTAGGAAGTAAGAATAAGTTCTTAATAAGAAGTTTTGTAGAAAAATGAGTGCAAAGAGAAGACAAGACAGAAGACAGTTTGGAACTAAAAATGGACGTAACAAAACGTTTCAATAGCCTCTAACTTGTAAAATTTAAATATTTGACGATTTGTTAACGATTTTTTTAAATGTTCGTGACGATTTTGACGAATTTTGTTAAAACTTTTGACGATTTTTGAAGAAAAAAGCCTAACAACCCTGCATACGCATCCACTTTGAAAACACACAGAAACAGATATAAACAGATACATCTGTGCAGGTCTTTAACACAATGCAAATATTTTTGGACCAACTGATCCAATTTCATGAAATGGACTACTCCATGGACTGGTCCGATGTAATGCAAGCATGGACCATGTTATTGTTAAAAAGTGTTTGTAGTGAGACGACATGTCTTCGTTTTTTAACGACATGTTTTCGTTTTTAAACGAAGTTAAAACTAATTCTCTTGTGTACACAATGGAGTAGTTTTAAAACTAATCCTTTGTAGTCCAATGATGGGTTATATGGTCCTGCCCTAGGACATCGTAATGTTAAATAGACCATGTTTTTCCATACGTTTGGGTTACTTTTGAACTAGAACTAGTCCCTTGTGGGCTACTCTTTGGACGCGTGTTTGGACTTAGGGTTGCCATACGTACTGTTTTTAACAGTACATGTACTGATTTTTTGCAATTGTACTGTTTTATGCATTATGTCCAAAACAGTACGCAAATGTACTGTTTTTTACACTTTGTACTGTTTTTTGTACTGTTTTTTTTTTGTTCAGTCTACAAAAAAACCAAGATATTAAGAAAAACCCTGTTAAAGTCATACTTTGAAAATATCCTAATATTTAACAGTACATAGCTTAAAAAAAAAGTTGTGTTCCAAATAAAAAATGCTCTAAAATAATAAGATTTTTTACGCTGTTGTCGTTTTTTTCTCATAAATCCGCAGTAGAAATCTTAATTATAATGGGTGACTCGCAGCAGTTGCATATTCTCATGTTATTATTTTAAAGACTGTATCTGCCAAATAATAAACCAAACTATATGCTCTACCAAGAAACTGGTCTAAACTGTATGTTTCTTGATACGTTGAAGCTACATTTCGCCTATATTAACAAAGTACTACGCATGCCCAGTCGCAGGCTGCCAAAAATTTTAGCGGAAAATATTCTATCAAAAAACTCATACTTGGCAGAGGAGTTGGTGAGCATATGTGCTAAAATTAATTTTACACCCGATAACCCCGACGTCCCCCTTTGTGTAAACTGGAAATCAATCTTACATCTATTAAAAACAAACGACTTAGATGATAAGATTTCTGATGCAAGAAGCTCTCAATTCCACGATTTATATCCTCAGTTAAATTACGGTTTGTTACCTCTTTCTTCTTCACAATTATCATCACGTTCCACCAGTTTACTAATAAGAGCGAGAGGAGGATTATTAGATATAAACGGAAGAGCGTTCAGAAACTCTTCAGCAGGCATGTGTACACTATGTAACTTAGATGAGTCGGAAAATACACTTCACTTCATTGGAGTATGCCCTATGTACAAAGAGTTCAGGCTTAAATATTTTGGGAAAACTAATTTTAATCTAAATGAAGTTTTAAACATACTAAATGGATGTGTTTTTGATTATAACAGATTATGTAAATACTTGGAAGTTTGTTTAAAATATAGAAGATTGTTACTCAATGAATTCAGTTAGTCTCATTCAAAATATAAATAGTATTATACACTTAATTTCTTTTTGATGAATGAATTTAAAATCAGTTATGTATGTATATTAGAGTGGCCCACGCTTGTATGGAAAAGTAAAAGTATAGTCCAATACTATCTCCACAAGCTTGATTTTGTTTCTTTTACGTAAATATTTGTTTATACCAAAAATTGGATCAATGGAACAATATTTAGAGGTCGCGATGAATGGCGACTTTTATGTTTCAATTCTTATTTTACATGCATTTACTTCTGGCTTATCATTGTTGTACTTGTTGAAAAAAGATTTTAGAAGCAGATAAGGATTCATTCTCTCGTATTGCACTGGGACAGCAAATTATTGCCCGATATTGCTGATGAAAACAAAAAAGTCGATTGAGTTGCTATACTCATCAGTGGCAATGGAAAATAAAAAATTTTAGCAGTTCCGAAGATCACAAAAGGAACCGGTGTAGAACATGCTAACGCTTGTTAGTGTGGCTGTACCGATTGGTCAATAAAAAACCAAATTCGAGGATTATGCTTTGAAACTACCGCCTCCACTACTGTTTTAAAGCTGGGTGCATGTACTTTAATTGAAAAAGGATTAAATAAATACCTAATATGGATTGCTTGTCGCCATCATATATTTGAGGTCATGCTTTCTAATGTTTTTAAAGAGAACGAGGTGTTGCTTTGGTTACCCGATTTAAGAGCTTAATCACGAAAAATGAGGAGCAAAAACAATATTTGCTTAGATTAGTTGATCACAATAGAAACAACTTTCCTGGGGTTTCTAAAGATAATATTGCAAAAATGGCTATCGATAATTTAAAAAAAAATAAAATAAAATATGTGATAATTTGTACCTAATACTACTATACAATTTTATTTATTCCTTATTTATTTGTTTTATTAAATATTTCTATTTTTAAATAAACAAAAATATCTCACGCCGAAAAATCATTAAACTATCGCAACCTCTAAATATTGAACGATTGTGGTCAAATTTGGACTGAAAATTTTTAAGCACTATTCGAATAGGATCAGCGTTGTGGAGCGCGAATATTCGATACTTTTGTATTTTGGGCCACCCTAATGTATATATTCTGCTAATCTGGCTTACAACATAAAGTTATGCCAAACATAGATAAATTTTAATCTTAAATATTTAATATTGTTAATATGTATATTTGTATCTAATATGTTTATTTTTATCTATTAAATAAATAAAATAATAAATAATATTACCTATTATTAATACGATATCCGTATGACGTGCTAAATTCCCAGTTTTTCATATATGATAAATACACTGAAATTTATTGTTGAATTTGAAATAATCGTATTTAAAAATATAAATGTGCCACCAGACACCCTGCATATGAATAGTTTTTACTTAAGGGTAAATAGCAGGGACCGTAAATAAGAGTGATCCATATAATTTTAGCTAAAAAACTCTCCATATTAGAGTCAACGGATACCTATGTATACTGTCTTATACCAATAGGTTCGTCCTAAAGGTCTCTTTAAGGACCTAGAAAAAACGATCTAGAAAAAACGATCTCAACTCCACAGTTAAAAATCATTTCCTTAAGTATAAGCGCTGAATTAATAAAAGTTGTCTCTTTGTGTAACAAGTTACCCAAAATTAATAATTTTTATAACACAACCCAAAAATAACCGTGTTGTAAGTGTTTATCAAAAAATAGGCACTTTGATAATTTAGAGGCAAAAAATCGTCGAAATGCCGATAAATCGGTAAATATGGCAGGCCTGATCAGAACTCTTTGCTAGTTTTTATTTTATACAAACACAAAGTATGTACACGTATTCAGGGGTCTAATCACCGCATACGATATCGAGCAAAATTGATCGAAATTATTTATTTTGGTATCACGACTCTCGATATGGAATGGAATTTATTGAATTCGAAATAGTAGCATTCGATAAAGAGTAACTCGACATTACATTTCTCGAGTTTTCATTCGATACGTCAGTGTCTATCGTATGCAAAAACATTCGATAGTTTATTCGATAGTGTAATAGGTACAAATTTTATAAAATAACAAACACCAATGTCGCAAACATACACTTCATGTTTAGCCGCCCTTCGGCCGGGCGCAAGGATTTTATCCTCTATGGTATAACAAACACCGGCTTCGCTAACTAAAGCTTTTCTGCATATCGAATGCGGTGATTAGACCCCAGTTCTTTCAGAATTTTTTTTATCAATAATTTTTGTCTACATGGCACCTGAACGAAGAAAATGCACCCTTTTAATTTCATCAAAAAAATTTTTACACAAACAAAATACATATCGTTACCGAAAATTTTGAAAATGTTTGCCTTCAAAAAAAAAAAAAACAAGCAAGCACATTTTTACAACCAGTTTTGTTCTTGTAAAGTTTTTTTGTTTGCCTTTTTTGTGCTCGAAGCACATCACTCAAAAATTATTGAAAAAACTAACTGTTGATGTGTACATATCTTGTTTTTGTAAAAAATTATAATTTTACCAGCCAAAGCGTCGGCTCTTTTGCGTTGAAAAATAATTGAAAATAACGGCATCGTACAATAAGTAACTTATTGTATTCCATCAGTATCCACTAGCATCTGCTTTTGCGAAACAGATATTAACAGATGTGATACTCTCTTTCGCTTTTTTTATCAACTTACATCCACTCTTTTCAACTTATATCAGAAACACAAGAGCACTCATCAATACGCACAGCGTTGTTAGATGTGACGATTTTTCGTCATTTTGACGATTTTTTTTGAGAAAATACAGTAAAATGACGATTGACGATTTTTTAACTAAAAGTAATAGTGTTATGACGATTTTCTGGCTTCAATAAAACACTTACAAGAAATATTTACAATTATATTTGGAACAGTCCAAAACGTAAAAATCAATTTTTCGAAACACAAAAATGTTTGGAAACTAAACAAAAAAAAAAATTCTTCCCCCATCACAAACCAGGTGGCTTTCATTAAAAGCATTAGTAATTCAAATTCTACAATTACATATATGAATGCCATCGATAGAGCCCCGTTTTGAGTGCGTTCTATTTGGTCCGCTTTTTAAAAATTGGTTAAATCCGCTTTACGTTTTTATGATTTCGATTTCTACATACGATTGCATTTTTCGATGAAGTCATAATCACATGTGAACAATTTTTCTATTTGCGTGTAAAAAGACGAATTCCTATTTTATTCTGTTAGGTTAGTTATTCTAAGTATAGTTGCGTGTTAGGAAGTAAGAATAAGTTCTTAATAAGAAGTTTTGTAGAAAAATGAGTGCAAAGAGAAGACAAGACAGAAGACAGTTTGGAACTAAAAATGGACGTAACAAAACGTTTCAATAGCCTCTAACTTGTAAAATTTAAATATTTGACGATTTGTTAACGATTTTTTTAAATGTTCGTGACGATTTTGACGAATTTTGTTAAAACTTTTGACGATTTTTGAAGAAAAAAGCCTAACAACCCTGCATACGCATCCACTTTGAAAACACACAGAAACAGATATAAACAGATACATCTGTGCAGGTCTTTAACACAATGCAAATATTTTTGGACCAACTGATCCAATTTCATGAAATGGACTACTCCATGGACTGGTCCGATGTAATGCAAGCATGGACCATGTTATTGTTAAAAAGTGTTTGTAGTGAGACGACATGTCTTCGTTTTTTAACGACATGTTTTCGTTTTTAAACGAAGTTAAAACTAATTCTCTTGTGTACACAATGGAGTAGTTTTAAAACTAATCCTTTGTAGTCCAATGATGGGTTATATGGTCCTGCCCTAGGACATCGTAATGTTAAATAGACCATGTTTTTCCATACGTTTGGGTTACTTTTGAACTAGAACTAGTCCCTTGTGGGCTACTCTTTGGACGCGTGTTTGGACTTAGGGTTGCCATACGTACTGTTTTTAACAGTACATGTACTGATTTTTTGCAATTGTACTGTTTTATGCATTATGTCCAAAACAGTACGCAAATGTACTGTTTTTTACACTTTGTACTGTTTTTTGTACTGTTTTTTTTTTGTTCAGTCTACAAAAAAACCAAGATATTAAGAAAAACCCTGTTAAAGTCATACTTTGAAAATATCCTAATATTTAACAGTACATAGCTTAAAAAAAAAGTTGTGTTCCAAATAAAAAATGCTCTAAAATAATAAGATTTTTTACGCTGTTGTCGTTTTTTTCTCATAAATCCGCAGTAGAAATCTTAATTATAATGGGTGACTCGCAGCAGTTGCATATTCTCATGTTATTATTTTAAAGACATATGATTTTATGGCTACCTCTTCCAATAGTATTTTCCTTTAAACACCTGAGAAAGACAAAAACCAAATATTATATTTTTTAAATACTAAATAAATACTTATTTCAACGCAATTATCTTTAATTCCTAGAATTTTTTTTTAATATTTGGGCAAGTTCTGGAAATCGAAATCACGTGAAATTGAAAACGTACAAATTTAAAAAATTCTCCAGGCTCAAAATTTTAAAAAATACCTAATTCTTTTCAGGACCATTTTTCTCTACTTTTGAAATAAAGAAAAGCTACGTTAATTTTTACAAAAATTTTATTGAAAATCTTCAGCGTATAAATTTTATTTATTTTATTTTTTACTATTTTAATATTTTCAGATTTTGTTAAAAAAAAATACACCAAACTATATGTTTTTGCATTTTATAGTTTTTTTTTTTTTTTTTTTTAATTTCCTAAGGTAAAATTTGCCGTAAATAATTTAAAAATTGTTTGAAATTGGAAAATTAACTTAGGACACATACATTTTCTCAAATTCTATATGATTTGTGCAACTATGTGTGTGGTGAAAATTGCTTTAAATACCAATATGCTTAAAGAAAGTCCTACTTACACAATCATCGAGTAAAGCAGCGTATATGCTTTTCCATTTAAGCAACTGCGCATCCACAGTAGTGCTAAGGCAAGCGTATTTCTCTCTCGCCGAATCTTACATAAGACATGGCATAACTGCATGGGGAAACGCAAATTCTATAAGACAGTTGCAAAATACACAAAATAGACTACTGAAAATCCTGCAAAATAACCAAAACTACAATAATAATATTAGAAACAATAGCACATTCACTACTAGGAATAATTTAAACCATAACCTACCTAACAGCAACATCAATGTTCCAGCTAATTCAAACAACAACAGCATAAATTACAACAGCGGCGAAGACCTAGCTAAAAGTCTAAACGTCCTCAATGTACAAAGTATATACTACACAACTTTAGTCAATGAATTTTTTAATGATTCCCGTTTCCTACAAGCGATCGACCACACACACAACACAAGATCACGTGAAGCCGGTAGATTTAAAGTCCAAAAATATAAGAACAATTACGGATTATGCACCTTAAACGTATCTCTGCCAAAAATAATGAATAAGTTGCCAGCAGATATAATAAGGATTACTAATGAATATAAAAGAAGAAAATTGATAAAAGACATTTTTTAAGTTCGCAATGAATAAACATCTTGAATATTAAATAGATTTCACTTCTGCAGACAAGCCTCAAGGCTTCGCAGATTAGTTCCTATATAATATTAAAGTAAACCACTTATTGCAAAATTATAATGTTAAGCTTTACATTTATACTTCTATTATTATTATTATTGTCTAAAAGTAAATAAAGTATTTGAAAAAAGCTAAGTTAGGCTTTTCTCCTTTCTTATATGGCTTTCAGGAATGTTATCAAATTAAAAAAAAAAATGTATGCCAAATGCTTCGTTTTAGTGTTTTTTTAAAATCATTTCTTTGACGTTACACATTTTAAGTGTTTTTCGTTATATAATTGTTGCATATTCAATCAAAAGTTTTAAATATATAATCATTTTAATAAATTGTTGTTTTCGTAAAAAAAATGTACTGTTTTTTTGTGTTCAATGTACTGTTTTTCCGAATTTAAAATCTGGCTACCCTATTTGGACTGGTCCTATTATTTGCAGGGCACATACATACCATCACCCATAAGTTTAACTTAAATATGTATAAGTATACGCTGTCAATGTGTATTAAAGACCTGCACGAGTGTATCAGTAAGTATTGTTGAAACAGATACACCAGATATTTATCTGTTACTACTGATATAAATGAGAGAATGAGTGTAACTGATATTGTATGGTTTTGCTTTTGTCCACTCACCATATCTTAAAAACAAAAACTGTTGCTTATGGTTTTGTATTGAGTATGACATAACATTTTTTTCTTGCTTACAAATATCTGTTGTCACCATAAGTATTTCTACAATATCTGTGGTGTTATGTTGTATTTAAAAATATTGTTGGCGAGTTTATGAAAATAAGAAAGTTTATAAAAACTTGTATACGATCTCAACCAGGGGTGCCAGATGGTTTTGGTAAGAAATCGGCATATTTTCAAAAACAAATCAGAAATTAAATTAAATAAAAAAATCGGCAAATTACTATTACGATTTTTAACACAATAAAACATTAACAAAAATAAAAAAGCAAAACAATTAACCATTACCTAATGCTTTAAAAAAATTAATAAAAATAAACTTTTAAGAAATAAATTTTAGTTAATTAAAAAATCGCAAGGACCGTAAATAAGAGTTATCCATAAAATGTTAGCTTAAAAACGGAGTCAACCAATAGGTTTGTTCTAAAGTTCTCTTTAAGAACCTATGGCGATCTAGAAAAAAAAATCTCAACTCCACAGTTAAAAATCATTTTTCAACGAAAAAATAAAAGTTTGGATAAACTCTTAAAAACAGAGTTTTTTCCGCAATCATAACATATTCGCCCTAAAAAAGAACTCACACCATCAACAAATACAACTCTTTTAAGGATTTTAATTTTTACGTCTAAAATACTCATTATGTTTTTCTTCTTTTTTATTTTTACGTTGAAATTGTAGTGATCTGACCAGCGACAAGCTTTGGTTGTTAATGTACAAAAAATTAGTTGAATAAAATGCTGGTTTAAATCAAACTCCTGAAATGAGTTTTATATTTTGACGGCTGAATAAATTCTCGTTTTAACAGTTTTATTCGATATTTTATTCCTCAACTGAGTTTTAATTTATGACGGCTTAATAAAACTCTCTTTTTAAGAGTTAAATTTTACCTTTTATTTTTACGTTGAAAAATGACTGTTTTATATGGACTTGTTGGTTTTTAAAATAAAAAAATAACTCAGGGACTGAAAATAATTACTGCATATATTATTTTTTGTAAAGGTTACGAGAAATATTCCTTTATTTTCAATTGGGAATATTTAACCATTATCGTTATATATATTTTATTTTGTTGGTGGTAACCAATGAAAGTAAAATTTATTTTTTTTTTGGTTAATGATAACCAAATTTGTTACAAATATCTATTGGAAAAAATATATTTTTTTCTGGTTATATTTTTTTATTTTTTGGGTACAAATATCCAATTTAAACAAATAAGAAAGTAAAGTTCTTCAATCCCGACCCTATGATACTCCACACCACATCATTTAGACAACTTTTCAAGAGTGTACCTTATTTGGGACCAATGGGCAATCATGGACCCAGGAAAAAAAATAATATTATAAAGTTAAGATTCAGGTCAATGTTATTACCATTTATCGTAGGCTTAATTCTTAGGGCAATAATTTCAGCAATTTATCTTCAAAATTGCGACTTGAACTTTGCCTACAAGGCTTACACAGACAGCCAACCGGACGGGTGGATTTCTTTAGATCGATTCCCCTTGTGCCTTAAGCCCCTCATATGTAGTTGTATATTTCTCAAAATGTTTTTGCATGGTTAGACATACAATACAAATACTGCATATATGGAATACATATAACCATTTTTTCCTTAAGTAAGCGCTGAATTAATAACAGTTGTCTCTTTGTAATGTAACAAGTTGCCCAAAATTAATAACACTGTGCAAGAAATTTACACTTTTTTGAGACAAGCTCGGCACCTGGCGTTTTAACCTAATTCGGATACGTTGAATCCAGCGGTGCTCGCCGCTTTTAAGATTGGCTCTGGTTTTCGAGATATACCGTTATTTCGAAAATGGAGGAGGTTGCATAACATATGTTCGCGTAACTCAAACACGCTTTTGCGATAAAATTTCCTTTAAGAAAAGTAAAACTTTTTTCTAATGTGAGCAGTCGTTTTTGAAACATAATTTTTTTTTATTGAAAAAAAAAATTAATTTTTTTATCAAAATTTCGAAATTTTTGTTTTTTAAAAATTCATAAAAAATTCAAAAATGCTGCAAGGGTTCTAATTTTTTGCAGACATATAAAAAACGAAGCTGCAAACAAAACAAAAAAAATTGCGGAGTTTCGGTTTTTTTTAGTAATTTCAGTAAACTAAACCGTTTTTGAGTTACGCTAATAGGTGTATGTTGTGCAACCTCCTCCATTTTCGAAATAACGGTATATCTCGAAAACCAGAGCCAATCTTAAAAACGGCGAGCACCACTGGATTCAACGTATCCGAATTAGGTTAAAACGCCAGGTGCCCAGCTTGTCTGTTTTTCCAACTAGCGTAGTGTAATATATATAAAACAAACCAAAAATTACCGTGTTGTAAGTATTTCTCAAAAAATAGGCACTTTGATAATTTAGAGGAAAATATCGCCAAAAATCGTGAAATATGGCCTGATAACAACGATTCTCGCTTGTGTTGCAGTTGTTGCTCGGCAATTTGTACTGCCACAGCACAACACACAGTGTATGTGTGTGTGTAACATGTGTGGTTTTTTATTGGCTTTTTGTTATGTATACCCTCCGCCACAACTAGCTGGGTATACTTAGTTTGTCATTTCGTGTGAAACATTTTTATTATTCGAGCCTTTACCGCGAAAATAACGTAAGCACCAAAAGAAATTTTATAGGTGAGAGTTTTTTTTATTCTAATTCATATAAATTTTGTATTAAATTTGTTGCTCACGATAAAATCAGGGACCAAACATAATGGTTATTGTATTTTATTCGAGTTTACTGGAAAATTCCTTTTATTTTTATTTGGTTATTTTTAACCATTATCGTTACATATATTTTAAACTAGTTATCGTAACCAATTAAAGTAAAAAACATTTTTTTGTTTTGTTACACATAAATAACCATTACTTCAACCACAATTTTTTTTTTGTTACAAACAACTATTAAACCAAATAATTAATTTTTTGGTTACAAATAACCATTTTAAAAAATAATTAATTTATTTGGTTTCAAATAACCATTAAAACAAGCAATTTTTTTTAACAACGACACAGGTTAAAAATTTTCTTCAGAAATTTTTTTCTGTGCATATGAATTTATATGTATGATTATTTCCGTGCATTTATTATTTCGATGACTAAGAAGAAGGAGTGAACGTGTCAACTGTTGTGCGTGACTTGAGAGGCAATTCTAAACCGCTAGAATCACCGTCTTTACTTAAAAACAGTTTTTTTGCTTTTGCCGGAAAAATTATTGCCCAAGGGTCCCAAATAGTAACCGACTATACTTTCTTACTTATGTATAATTTATATTTGTAACCAAAAAATAAATTACTTGTTTTAATGGTTATTTGTAACCAAATTAATTTATTATTTGTTAAAATGGTTATTTGTAACCAAAAAATTAATTATTTGGTTTAATAGTTGTTTGTAACCAAAAAAATTTTTTAGTTGAATTAATGGTTATTTATGAAGGTATAACCAAAAAAAAAAAAATTTTTTACTTTAATTGGTTACGATAACCAGAATAAAATATATGTATATATAAAATGATAATTGTAATTTTTAACCTTTAGGTACCTATAATTCATCAATATTAATGGTTATATTTATATGATTTTTTGTCGTTTCCTTTATAGGGTCCCTGGATAAAATAGTTTTTGCCATAAAATCGTTAAAGTCATTTATTTAGAAAAAAACAAAAATCTAAAATGATGCCGCTTACGTTATTTTCGCGGTTAGGGCTCAAATTCAACTATTAGTCAAACAATTTTTTTCAAAATAAAAATATTTCAAAACGTTAATATGAATTGCTATTTTTTTTTAAATTTCGGTGCGTTTTTTAATTTTTCTAACCCAACAATTATACTTACTGTAACATTTGCCTTTATGTATGTAGGTTATTTCCACATAAAATGTAGCATACTTCTTTTTTAATATTTTCAAATGTTTAAATATTTAAGAAAATGCTTTAAACGAAAAAAATAGTTTTGGTTGGTAAAAACCCAAGTTTTTTTTACAAAAACAAATTACATGTGTTCAGTAATTTTTTTTTACAATAATTTTTGTCTACATGTCTTTTTAACAAAATAACCATAGGCATCAAAGAATTTAAGAAAAAAAATATTACCGCTACTAAAATCTTTAAAAATGTTTGCTTTAAAAAAAGCAGCATACACATGTTTACAAGAACAAATCATGTACGCAGCAGACACAAAGGCTAATCGTGCTGCTCATCAAGAAAGATTGCAAGCGCTTCCACTTGTATTTTCGTCGTAGGTATAATACGTAACTTGTAGTGTTGTTGTTGCTTGGCAATTTGTACGACCATAGTACAAGCAGCCTGTGGATTTTGTTTTTGTAAAATTTTTTGTTTGGCTTTTTTTTCGCTCGTAATACATTCACGCTCTTTTTCGTTGAAAAATAATTGAAAATAACGGCATCGTACAATAAGTAACTTATTGTATTCCATCAGTATCCACTAGTATCTGCTTTTGCAAAGCAGATATTAACAGATATGATACTCTCTTTCGCTTTTGTATCAACTTACATCCACTCTTTTACAATTCATATCAATATCAACTTATATCAGAAACACAAGAGCACTCATCCATACATATCCACTTTAGAAAACACACAGAAACAGATATAAACAGATGTATCTGTGCAGGTCTTTAATGTGTATATCCATATTCATTCTTCTTTTTGAATGTACATGCAGATATAAATAAAATTTCTGTTAGCTATCTTCAATACCCATATAAGTATGTGTATTAACGTAAGTATAACGTAAATATACAGAGTGAGAGAGAGAGAGAGCAGAGATGGCAAATGCAATTTTAATAATTTTGGAACAAGGCAAAAATTTTTTGTGTTGTTATTCAGAAAAATATCAAGATAATTTTAAAGCTTTTAAAGATTTGACTAAGGATAGGCTGTAAGGTTATTTTATTAGGACAACGAGGGGCGGTAGGCGGCAATTTCTGCTTCTCCGAAACTATCTAACAGATCTTAATGAAATTTAAAACATAGATAGATCCATACTAATATGAACACACAAGCTATATATATTTAAAAAAATAGGTCCACGAGGGAAGCTGGAGGGTATTTTCCTTTACAACTTATTAAAAAGATATGTTTAAATTTTAAATCGTTACAGAAAGACGTCTAAGCAAGCGCTAAATGTATTACGTGGCGGTTACACTCTTTCCTATAAGCACAACATACAAATCAATACTTACATGCATACATAAAAACAATATCTTCCATCTCGTGTCGTCTACCTATGCTATGTGTGTGTGTGATAGCGACAAGTGCAGAAGTGCAAAAAAATTTTTCGAATGCGTAAAGGTTTTTTACATGCAAAAATAAAAATATCTTAGAGCCACTTGTCTCTGTCACAAGCACATAGCATAGATATATGCCATGAGACAAAATATATGGGCTTTTATGTATGCATGTAACTATTGATTTGTATGTTGTGCTAATAAGAAAGATTGAAACAACCATATGTATTTATAGCGTTTGCTTAAGATACATGTACACAACATGTTTTTTCATCTAAATTGTCAACTTTTCAGGTCACATGGTATTGTACATGTGTGTTACAATTGCTTTATAACAATTTTTTTTTTAATATTCGATCATAAACGTACATGTAATTTGCCCCTCGCGGTCATAGTAAGCTTATATGTCTATATAAATATGGATCTATCTTTATTTTAAATTTTATTAAGATCTGTTGGATAGTTTTGGAGAGACATAAATTGCCCCCTATCTACCCTCGTTATCCAATTTTTTTTTTAAAATACATAGCTTGAGTGTCTATATAAATATGAATCTATCTATTTTGAAAATTTCATTAAAATCTGTCAGATAGCTTCGGAGAGCAGAAATTGCCCCTTCCCACCGCTCGTGGTCCTATTTTTTATAAAAATGTAAAGCTTATGTGTAGTTTTACTGCTGATTTTACGGACAAATTTATTTTATTTATCATAAATAATATGTACATAGTCCCATACCTGCCTAGTGATCAAAGCACATTTTTGTTAAAATTTTTTTTTCATTTTTACACATATGTAAGTGCCAAAAATACTGAAGGTATTTTTTTAAACATGGATATTTTATGTGTATGGCAGATAACCAAAACACATTCATGGGTATTAAATAACATCTGCATAATATTCATGTATTTTTGTCTACTGAATGTGGTTGCGTGAAGATATTGCCGTGCATAAGTATAAGTAATAGCCATACTTTTTGCAACGCACAACCATAGCTGTTCTTATTATTTGTGTTATAAATATGTGTATACACAATAACGAAAAGCGTGGGTAAATACCTCTGTATATTTTTCTTGTTGTCATTCTCTGTTGGGTATCACAAAAACTAAAATGAGTTTGGTTGTGCATAAGTTGGGTTGACTCTCACACGATCAAACTGAGTTGAGTGGAGAACCGCAATAGGGGCATTAACTTAAATTAACCTTCGGCGCACTTATTATATTGTAAAACTTTTATTATGTGCTCTTCATAAGTTTGAAAACACTCATACATACGTATCGGCTATGCATAGAAAAACTCAAAATAAAATAAACTATAACGATTATATCAGTGCTGCAAACTTGAAAACGGTAAAAAAAAGCTTAAAATACATCTAAGATTTCAAAATCTATTCAAATTTCTAAAAAAAAAAAGTTTATTTAAAAATCGCATAAATTTGAATCCGCATAAAACGAGACCTGAGTGTACCGGACGAAGTAGCGTTCAATGGGGCTGACTATGGGCAAAAAGTGTCAAAACTGTCAGTTGCGGCAATCAAAAACCTTTGAGTTTTTAAAGGCGGCCATTGGTAGGTGTGGCAGCGCTTGACCTGAAGCCAGATTGGACGTTATACTTGCGTCTGTGTTGCAACTGAGGACCGCTTAAGCCGGCGGAGGTCATACTGGGGGTACTTGCCAATCAGAACGGAGGACTCGATTCGAACCAGAGGAAGCTGATAGCTTCACTGGGTTGCAAAAAGAACAAAGAAATAGACTTACGGTTCGCAGTAGACCAGAAGTCTCTCAGGCAGTTGAAATCGATGGGCGAGGTTGGTTTAGGTTTCCTAAAAATGATAGACCAAGGTACTGACCAGTACCTATGAGCGCTCTTGTCCGCTGAACTTTTCGGGGAGGCGCTCTACTGCTCCAATAACTACAGTTATTCCACATTTATTAAAAAAAAAACATCTTTTCGCCTCCATCTGTTTTTTTCTTCAGTAATTTCAAAGATAATATGCTTTGGACAAAGATTTTGTTCGATTATTTCGCATACCACATATAAGAATATCGTGAGCTAAAATGCAAAAAGGCGTAACTAACAAAAAATTTAAAATCGAGTTTTTGATTGATTATTATGAATGCTATTAAACTAGTACATGTCTTGGCAAAATTTTACACTTCTGCTGATTCTAGTTTATAACATACTTTGTCAGGATTTGCTCAGTATGATTGCAGGACAATGGGGGCGGCCCTTATATTTTCTTCCTTTTTTATACTTTATTAAATTTAAAAACAAAAGTTTGTTTAATTACAATTATTTCTATAGATAACACTGCCCCGAAAAGTTTGTAAAGAACACCGACTCCTCGATTTATCGGGAGTGTTCTCCTTTTGAGCATAATTTAAGAGTATTAGTTTGTTAGTCACTTCTACGCCTGGGATCTATGGCCATTAGTATCCCTGTGCAATACTACTAATTTACCTGGAAGCTATGGCTATAGCAACCAGTAGTTCCTGTGTGCTACTACTTGAGCGGGCTCAAGTGGTTTCGGCATCACGGGCTCAAGTAAAGCTGTTACAAACTTGTACCAGTTGTCCGCATACCAGCATAACCCAAGCCCAACTGAAGCAGTTGTTATAAAAACCCTTACAATTAGGTGATAATTAGCGGCGTAGTTGTGACAAACATTACCAAATACAATCATATTTAATACAGTGTGTGTGAACTTTATGTTATTGTGAGAGACTCTCTTATACATGACGTATGTATATTCTCAATGACTGTTAACTGTTTTAAAGAGCAGTGTTGTTTAACATAAACATAAGAAGTATATTACTTATGTAAATAAAAAATGTATTTATAGGAATATAAAAATAAATGTAAGAATTTACTTAATAATATAAAACGGCTGGTCAGGGGAACATTTTTGTCCACGATCGGGGAAATTGTGCGGGTGATGCTAGGCGAACTCTCGGCATGGGCAAGGGACAGGGACAGGGGGCTGTGTGTTAACCCTGTGAAGACGAAACTGGTACTATTTACCAGAAGGTACATGATAGAGGGGTCCAGTGTTAGATGGCGTCGAGTTACCTCTATCGGACGGCGCAAAGTATCTGGGTAACTTTCTGGACTGCAAACTGTCTTGGAAGAGAAATACTCAGGAGAGGATGAGAAGGGGACTCAATGCCTACTACACATGCAGGAACTCCATCGGTAAGAACTGGGGTCTGAGGCCGGATATGGTAAACTGGATTTACCCATCGGTGGTTAGGCCTATACTTACCTATGGATGCACTGTTTGGTGGGGTGCATTGAGAGTGCTTCTCTTGGCATCACAGGCGCGAGGAGAAGCACTCCACAGGCAACGCTGTACAACATCCTACTATATGTAACCCCAATTGTGCATTATGTAAGGAGTGCGGCTGCTAGGAACTTCTTAGACTTTACGAGTCTTCCTTAGTTAAACCTATGCGGGATTATCACACGAGAATTTTGTACGAGGTGGGTCTGCTTGATCAGGGTATTATGCTCGAGGGAATTTGTGATCACAGAACTATGACCCTGGACTTCGGTGTAACACCACCAGTGGAGTTCCCGGATAGGGAAATCTGGCGTGGGTCCAATGGACTGTTTGAGGGGTGGGCAGTATTTATGGATGGATCCAAGATGGAAACCGGCACTGGTGCCGGTGTATATATCGCGGACACCGAGGTAAAAAGGTCATGCAGACTCCCTGATGAGTGCAGTGTCTTCCAGGCTGAGATCCTAGCGATCTGGAGAGCTACGGAGGTGATACTGGATCACATCGTGGGCGGTTCTGTGGTGACAATTTACGTCGAGTCAGGCGGCACTTAGGGCATTGACGAATTATACGGTGCGATCGTGCCTCGTCGCTCGGTGTAGGAATGCTCTTAGGGAACTCATGGGGGCATTCGACGTAAGGCTGTGTTGGGTACCTGGACACTGCATGGTTGAGGGAAATGAGGTGGCGGACGAACTCGCGAATCTGGACTTAGTGGTAAGGGACAGGGCGGTAAAAACTCCGCTATGTTACTACTATGGTGTGATACGGGAGAAATTCCGTGATGACGTTAACCGATCCTGGAGGGACAGAGTAGATTGCAGGGTGTCTAGGGCACTATGGCCCAGATTGGACGCGGGGGCAACCAGAGTTCTACTGTGATTGGACAGGGGTGGTCTTAGAACGCTTATAGGGGGTCACTGTCCCGTTGGGGCTTTTACGGGCAGTTAGGACAACACCATACCGGACATCTGCAGATTGTGCGAGGATTCAGAGGAGCTGGAGACGATCGGGCATGTACTGTGCCATTGTCCTAGGATGCAGGGTCTCAGACAGAAGTGGCTAGGAGATAGGTTTCACGACGAACTGGGGTGCATCGCTGAATGTAATCCGGCTGATCTACTGGGGTTTTTCAGGGAAATAGTGAGGCTGCTTCTGTTGAGCGGACTATAGAGAGAGAATTTGTTCTTCGTAGTACCTACTAACTTTCTTATTTTCTGGACTCTATCCACCTCATACTTCTTTTCTTTACCTTTCTCTTTTTCTATTTTCTTTATTTTTTCTATATGTTGAAGGGATTCGCAATGGACCGTACTGGTCTCCGAGTGGAAGTGTGCCCTTGGGCACATAACCCTTCTAAACCTTACCTAACCTAAATGAATTAATTCCTCTCTTTTTTCTTAATATGTATGTAACGAAAACTTCGTTACAAGTTTAAATTTTACAAAGTTGTTTGCTTCTCCAGTAAAATCATATTTTTGTAAGTTATGCCTCTTTGAATTTTAGCTAACGATATGGAAACTGATGAGTGTGAAAGTCCCACAAAACGATCTCGGCCAATCTGATGTTGGTATCCACCTTGTGCCAAACATTTTAATGTGGCAGCTAATTGTTTCAAAGGTGCAATGGCTGTCGATCTTTCAGGTGGCTTTAAATCACCTTTTATACAATTGTAGACAAACATAAATGAATTTCTATTAATCCGAAAGGTTTTCAAAACGTAAAGTTGTATTTATATGATTAAATTATCAAGGCCATAATGTCGAAAGTATCTCGTATTATTTACCGTTGAATTCTTTCTGCAATTGTATCACTTTCTTCATAGCCATCCTCCAACCACAATGCAACAGAATCCATGTTTTTAAACCGTTAAATTTTATTAATAATCATTTGTTATTTTTTTATTTTGTTTGAAAGTTTTCACTAATATTTATTTACTTTTTGCAGAAAATTTAACGTTTTTTTATAAACGCTTGTTTTTCAAAAAAGTGCTGTCAATATTGACAGATACTGTCATATTTATCGTGTATAAATTTGGCAGCACTTTGTTTTTCCCTTTTTTAACAAATACAAATCTGTGGCTCTTTCGAACGGATTAAAAAATACCATTTCATTTTCGAATCGAATTACATACATAATAACCCCCCCGGGTAGTTTTTATACACAAGGCGGGTAAAACCGGTCACTCTTATTTCGCCAGTATACACAGGGTAGTTGTATACTGGCGAGAACTGAGCATAAATTTATGATTTCTTATACTTTCAGTAGTGGAGACCTCACGGTTGTGACAGGAGAGGCCAAGGACAGAACGGTTCTGGCACTAGCATCGGTATACTTGCCATACGAGGCTACCGATCCACCTGGTGAGAAAGTACGGGAGTTGGTGGAGCATTCGGGCAGAGGCGGCTCGAGACTGGTACTGGGTTGTGACGTCAGTGCACACCATACCCAATGGGGAAGTGCCGACATCAACAAAAGAGGTGAGTCTATGTTTGATTTTATTATTGCCAGCAATCTTTTTATCTGTAACAGAGGGAATACGCTAACGTTCAGAATAAGGGATAGAGAGGCGGTGATAGATATTACATTGACGAACTGAAGGGAATTAGTGGAGGACTGGAGGGTGGCTTTGGACTTTTCCTTCTCTGACCATAGTCGCTTGTCCTTTAGTCTAATGTTTGCGAGGTCGAAAAGGTGTCCGTATAGGAATTCGAGAAGGACGGATTGGGATTCTTTTTCGAGGCTGGTGAAAAGTAAACTTAGGATTACACGGGACTGGGGGACGACTCCGACCGGTGTGCAGCAACTGGTGAACACCTTCACGGGGGTATTGACCAGTAGCTATGAGCAATCCTGTCCGTTATATTTTTCGGGCAGGCGTACACAGTCTAGGTTCAGGAGAATTTTATCCGGTAGTCCCTGGATTTATTCAGAGACCGGACGGCTCTGAATCTTTCTGTCTGCTTATGGAGACTCACTTTCCGGGGTGTGTGGATCCTGTGCCCATGTTCTGTAACTCTCGCGTCGAGAAACTTTTCGATTAAAATGTATGAAATGAAACAAAAATGCCATATATTAAAACAAACAGCTGTTTTCTCACTAAACTGTGTCTGTAACTTTTATTGTCGAGTACTAGCTATCACGTAAGGTAATTACTCGCCAATTTACAGAAAAAGTGTGTGTAACATTTTTGTGAGAAAAGTTACCGCTTTGAACTGTCAAATAAATTCACGAATAAAAATGGGGCGAGAAAAAATTTGAACACTACAAAACAATTAAAAATGCAAAATACAAAGAATATTAATAATAATATTTTGTACCTTGCACATTTAAGCATTGTTTAATTTTTTTGCTTTTAGCATTTTTATAAAATGGCACGAATGTTTTCAAAGCTCGTTTGCAAACAACAAACATTAAAGTTGCACTTTACATTATTTGGTATAGCCGAAGGTTGTATTATCGCCGCCGTCGTTAAAAAATGTTCAATATTAGTAAATTTTGTTTCACATCTTTTCGATACGAGAAGTTCTCACTATAGTTACAGAACATGGGTACTGGGTCGGGGGAGCAGGCCTTTTTGTGGTGACCCCTTCTCTGGGTCGGGCTCAGGCGGTAAGGAAAGGGAGACGGTGAGGGGTATGATTACCTTGGATAAGGTAAAATGGGCGGTAAATACCTTTGGGTCCTACAAATCGGCGGGACCAGATGGTATCTTTCCAGCGATGCTACAGAATATCGGGAAATCATCACTCCTATTGTTGGTGGAATGTTTAGGGTATGTGTGCTGAACGGGTACATTCCTAGAGGGTAGAGGGAGGTTAGGGTAGTTTTTATTCCCAAGGCGGGTAGAACCGGTCACTCTAAACCCAAGAATTTTAGACCAATCAGCTTGTCGTCTTTTCTCTTGAAGACGTTGGAAAGACTGATTGGTGTACATCTGAGGACGAAGATTGACGCCGGCATCTTCAGCGGCGCACAACACGCCTATCTTAAGGGTAGATCTGTTGAGAGTGCGTTGCATGATGTGGGTGGTTATGTGGAGCGGGGTTTGCGAAACAAGGAATACACCTTGGCGGCATTCCTGGATATAACGGGCGCCTTTAACAATTTGAGGATAGAGGCTATCAGGCAGGCATTGGTTGACCTAGGGGTTCCGTTGTTCTTGGTCGAATGGATAGCTATGATGCTTAGCAGCAGAGTTATTCACTCGGACTGGGGAAACGAACGCTTAAGGAAATCGGTGACTAGGGGGACCCCACAGGGGGGAGTTCACTCTCCCTTATTGCGGCTCTTGGCCGTCAATGTCGTTCTGAGACGTTTTGACAGAATGGGTCAGAAGGTCGTGGCCTACGCGGATGATGTAGTTATATTGGTGTCGGGCAAGTTTCTGCCGACAATTAGCGACATCATGCAAGGGGCGCTGGGCTAACTGTCGGCATGGGCAGTGATAAGGGACTGGGAGTTATTCCGGAGCAGACAGAGTTAATTATTTTCACTAGGAGGTACAAGGTGGGGGATTTTAGGCTACCGGTACTGGGAGGACTGGAGCTTAGACTATCTGATAGTGCTAAGTATCTGAGGGGCCTCAATGCCTACTATGCTTGCAGATCATCGATAGGTAGGAGCTGGGGACTCCGGCCGTCAGTGGTGAGATGGCTGTACACTTCGGTGGTTAGACCCATTCTTACGTATGGGTGCTGTGTTTGGTGGGAGTAATTGAGATTGGCTAGTCGTATGAACCTTCTTTTTAAGGCTCAGAGATGTGCTTCAACTGGCATGACAGGTGCCATGAGAAGTACTCCTCAGGCTGCCCTGGATGTCTTTCTACATCTTCTGTCTATTGAGCAGTATGTGATGGGAATGGCGGCCAGGAGAATTCTTAGACTGAGGGAGTTAGGATTGATGGGGAATGTCACGCAGGGTCACCCGCGGATCCTGAGTTAGATTGAGGCTGGTGGCTATTACCTGAGACCACCCGGCTCCACTGATTATGTGGGCACCAGGGTGGATTTTGGGCGGTTGCCGGAAGTAATAGTGCCTTCTAGGGGGAGCTGCTCAGGTAGGAACCGATTATTTGGTGGATTTGCTATTTTCACTGATGGCTCGAATAAAGGAGGCACGAGTGCTGGGGTCAACATTGAGGATCTGAACATTAGGTCGCATAGGCTTCCTGACGACTGCAGTGTTTTTCAGACGGAGGTTTTGGGGATCTTGAGGGCCGTAGAACTGATGAGACACAACATTGATAGGGGCTCGGAGGTCACTATAAATGTGGACAGCCAGGCGGCTCTTATGGCCGTAAGGGGCTGTTATGTGAACTCCAAGCTAGTTGATGATTGTAGGAGGGCCCTGGAGGGAGTCTTAGGGGAGTATTTGCTAAGGGTGTGCTGGGTGCCGGGTCACTGCGACCTAGGCGGCAATGAGGTTGCTGATGAGTTGGCGAGACCGAACTGGGGAACCGAACGGGGTTGCTGCTGGGCAGGACTGGGGTCCGCGTTAAGCCCATGATAATAATGATCACGGGCCACTGTATGATAGGCAGGATGGCGATGAGGATTGCATCCGACTTGTCGGATATGTGCAGGTTGTGTGAGGACCCTGGTTGCAAGGCAGCAGGCTGAGGTGGCTGGGCATGAGATTCTTGGGACGAGTTAGGGGATGTTTCGCGTTGCGGACTCGAGAATCTGATAGGATTCGTAATGGGGATGGCCTGGCTGCGCGAGAGGACACTGGGTGCTGACCGCACGTGGGACGAATTTAGTTGAGTAGGATTTCTCTCGGGGTTGGTCCGAAACCTGCTTTTCTATCTGTCGTTTAATTCTGACTTGTGCTTTCGCTGTTTATTGCACCTACTTTCTATCTTTATATATGTAGCTATCTCTAAATGAGGCATCACAATAGACCATACTAGTCTCTCGGTGAAGGTGTGAAGGAGACTTCACACCAGCCTTTCTACCTACCTACCTACCTTTGTTCTCAGACCTGCCTCTTTTTTAGCTTTTCTTACTGAAGTCTCGTACCACTTTGCCTTTTGGGCCACTTTTCTTCCAGAGATAGGGATATTTAAACAAAATATTTTTAATTTCCTCCGCCATCTTGCGATCCGAAAATCCACTTTTTCTACCGCTGCTTGGCTTTCTGTCGATAGTCAGGGACTGTTTATATCTTATTATTACCCTAGACACCGAATTTTTGGATACGTTTATAAGCTTAGCAATGGTTTTGTACCGGCAACTTGGATTTTCGTTAATAATTTTAGCAATACGTTTACGGACGTCTTGTTGATTCGACATTTTTAGCAAATACATTTTGAAACTGACATGAACTTTAGCACGTGGTTTTTTAAAGTATTAGCAATTATTAAAAAATAACATGGTATTAAAACTAGATGCCTTAAAGAATGTACTATTTATTTCGCGCGCACTCGTTAATATATAACCAGGGTTCGAAAATATTCATGTATGCATACTAAAAATCCAACATACATGATAAACTGACATCAATAATGCTTGCAAAGTTTTTTGTTTTATTCTCGCACTGTAAAATGATTAGCTAAGAATTGTTTTTATTTTTAAGCACATGAATACAGTTGTTTTTTATTTTCCAGTTTCTACATATGCGCGTATGTGGTTAGTGAGAAGTAAAAAATTCCAAATACTAAAATATGAGAGGCTAATCGTTGCGCTCATAATTTTTTAATCTCTGGTGTGTTTTGCTTTATTCGCATTTAAAAACACAAAAATCTCTTGCTTCATTTGTTCTTGTTAAAATTTAACAGTTAAATAGTATTTGTAGCCTTGATTTGTACATGATAAAATTGTTTTTTTTAAGCGTCGTTTATTCATGGTACTTTTATATGTACATAAAGAAAATAAAAACACTTGCAACTTTATTTTGAAATTTTTTTTTATATAAATGTATCTACATGCATATGTCCAAATTTCAATATTTATTTTAAACTTTTTTTAATGAATTATTTTATTTTAAAAGTGTTGTGTTAAGTTTTTTTAAAGTTTTAATAAAAAAAATATAAAATAAATTATAATTTATTTTTGTTTCTTTTACGTGCAGTAGTTTTAATTTAAAAAAGTAAAAAAAGAAATAAAAAAAAACACTAATCGCGACACTAATTGTTAAAAATGTGTTTTTTTTTTTAGTTTTCATAAATATTTATGTATGAATTGAAAAATTCAAACATTCATGATAAATAATCTCTTTTATTATCTCATGTTTTTTGTAGAAACAAAAAACTATACAAATACAACAACGCGAATAAAGCAAAACACAACAGAGATTATAATGTAAATACCAAGTGAATATTTGGAAGTATGTGTGTTAATGCAAAACAAACAAAAGAAGTTTAAAAAACAATTCTCACATGTACAAATATAAGGAAAAAAAATCTCTCTTATTATCTCATGTGTTTTGTAAAAACAATAAACACTGAAACTACTTTTATACAAGAACAAATATACCAAAGGTTTTTTTTCTGTTTTTAAACACGAATAAAAGAGCACACAACAGTGTATAAAATTTTTTATTCCTGACTATGAGTGAATAGTGAGTGAATATTTCGAACTCTGTATATAACTATTGTTTTAAACGTATTTCTTGAGGTCAAGTGAGTTTCAGAAACCAGCATGACATCAATTTGTTTATTTTTAAGAAAGTATTCTAATTCATTTGTATGTTGGCGAATGCCGTTTACGTTCCAAAAACAAATTTTGGCTTATTCAGAACAGCTTGCAATAACATCGATTGCATTCTAAGAATTTCCTGTATCTTATTACCCATTATGTTCGTAAAATTATTAACTGTTTGCATTAATGTTTCTAGCAACTAAACTGGAATTTCATCATTACTTGGACGTTATCGTAAGAGGTTCTGTTATTACTAGCCTGCGTAGCCGGGATGTCATGTGTTTGCTTGACGATAGTGTATACAGGATATCCTCTATAATTGGCAGTGTGATTACCGCCACAGTTGCTACATTTTTTTTACGTTGGGGTCGGTATTAGACTTATCGCAAAGAACTGTAACATGTTATTCACCACATACTACGCAAACGGGGGGTAAGTAGCAGTATGCCTTAGTATGACCAAATTCTTTGCAGTTTAAACACTGAATGGGTCCATTTCAGTTGTGCGGCTCCTCTATCGTGATTTTCCTGTTCAGGATTTATTTCATGCTGTAAATAGGATGCGTTTCGATGTTTTAAGCTTAAGGTCGTTCCCTATTGTATTTTGTAGCCTTTCTCTTCTAGGAATGATTTTATTTCTTCTGGGACCACACATGAGTCAATTCCCTTAATCACTACCTGAAGACCTTTACTGCTCTTCATTTGGTATGCATAAAAGCTTAAAAGTGCTTCAAATTTGTTAATAACTTTACGAAAATCATTCTCATGATAAATATTATTTTTGTATCGTTTATACTACCACGCATGATTGCAGCTACGTTAAATGATTTTCAACTATCACCGAGATCAAACTCTTTATTAGCTCATTTGAGTTTTGCTCCCTAAGATATATCGTGGGAGGCTTGGACGATTTTATCACGCTTGGTGCTTCAGAGGATTCACCCTCTAAAACTGCAAAACGATTTTGTGAATGTATTCTATCAAAAGATGGTACTTTTGAGGCCGAAGCAACAGCTGAAGAGGTAGGGTTGCGAACAAATAAATGGTGTGCAACTTCGCCATTTTCGACATTTTTGTATGGGGCCACCCTAATGATTAAAGATGGAGACTAGGTATGTTCTGAATAAATTCTCGGGTAGCAAAAATATTTGGGGTCCGTCTTATATTTGACTTATATTCACTCCCGAGGTGAAGGCAATGAACTTTAAAGGCCTTGGCGACGAAAGGTTATCCATCCCCTAAACCGAGGTGTTATGCGACCCGTGCCTATCGGTTGGTTTGCAGTCAGGGTTTACCGACTGTATTATAACGGAGCTTTGCTGATACCTGGGCACCTCAGCAAATAGACCACGCCCCTACCACGTTAACGGGGGCTATGACGTGGTGGACCTCTCTATTCCCCTACACTCGTGGGACCAAATATGAAACCTTTTACACAACAAAAACAAAAACAAACACAACAGAAACAAGTAACGAAGACAAATGACGAACAGGCGAGAACAAGGACAACGATGGACAGTAAGACGAACAAGCCAACGGCTGTAACAGCCCAGGCAATCAAGGAAGATCGGCCCAGGTTGATCGGAATTGGTAAGGCAGCTCGACCAGAAGGCGGCTGCTCTAAAAACGGCGGCGAGGTGCCCCTGAACTTCGCTCCAAGTACCTCCAAAGCCGCACAAGCCCTTTCCGTCATTGGAATGGATAAATCCCCTGCTTCGGGTGCTGCCAAGTTGAATGCGACAAAGTCGTCCAACAATGCAGCTTCCCATGTGTCCATTGTGCAAGGAGGGATGGCGATGATAACATCCAATCCCAAGGTTGCACCACCCCCCGCCAAACTCGGCGACCGTAGAAAGTCCTCTTGGCACAAAAACCCTACAAAGAGGGCATCTAACAAAAGGCGTGCTGCCTTGCGTTTTATTGATCTTTACGGCTCCAAGAAAGCCGAAGACCTCACCAATGAGCAGAAAGCTTCATTGGCATGGGCAAGAGCCTACATAGCTGGGCTGCCAAGTGCTACCCCTCCAGTCCCTGGAAAGGTGACAATGACTAAACGGCAACGTTCGGAGGAGGAAGCTGCAGCCACGAAACAGCAACCGGGGACGAAACGTCCCAAAATTTCATCGAAACCGATGAACAAATCCTTCAGCGAGGTGGCCAAAGGTCACCTTGTTCGAGCCATCATCGACAGAAGTGTCGACAATGGTGCCATTTCTCATACCAAGTGGGATCTGGTAAAACAAAAACTCATGGGTGTGTTCTGGACGATCCTCAGGGAGAATCCAGGACCACCCCCTCAATGCGATGAAGCCGGTTGGTACCAGGGTCACGTGAAGCTGTTGGCTTGCGCAGATGAGCGCTCTGCGCTGCTTCTTAAGCAAGCCATCCAACTACTAGGAGAGGTTTGGGAAGGTGCCAGGCTTGACGTGGTGTTAGTAGGAGAGATACCACGGAGGCCGAGATCAATCGCCATCATCCCCGCCGAACCATCTGAGCCTGAGGAGATCTTGAAGATCATTCAGTGCTGCAACCCTAAACTACCCACACAGGACTGGAAAGTAGTGAAGGTTTCAGCTGCTGAAGGGTCCTCGAGGACGGCGATTGTGGTTATTAACCAGCAATCCTTGGAGCCACTAAGGAAGAGGCAGGGCAAGCTCTACTATGGTTTTAGTACGATCTTGCTCCGTGTCTACCGAAGTGACAACAAGGGCAATCCGGCTCCATCGGTAAGTGAGGCCAAGCAACCTGTGGAAAGCATTGCTTGCGACGATGCCGTGGGCTCAAGCGACAAAGAGGATACCCAGTCTATCTCAGGATTGGTGGGTGACTTCTTTGATCACTTGGGTGATATGGTTGATGAGGACGTGCTGCTGGAGTCTGACCAGGAGGACGTCAACATCACAGTGGTCGCCAAAATGGAGCATGGTGAAGGTGCTGCAGATAAACCTCCACCACTCTAAAGCAACATCTGCTGCACTGCTTCTCCGTGTGGTAGAAAGAAGGGAGGAGCTCGTGATGGTCCAAGAACCCTGGATCCACAAGAATCGGGTTTGCGGACTTAACCTCAAAGGCTACAAGCTATTGTTGCTCTTGAGACACCGGACGGTATAGTCTGGATGGTCTCGGCGTATATGGCGCATGACCACGGGCAGGACCCACCCAACGGGCTCATCCGTGGCGCAGTGTTAAAGGCCGCGAGCACTGGAACACCGGTGATAATCTGTGCCGATGCTAATGCGCACCACACTATATGGGGCAGTACGGATACAAATGTAAGAGGTGAGTCACTATTCTCCTTTATTATTAATCATAATTTAGGAGTAGTAAATAGGGGCTGTGAGCCTACGTTTGTTGTTGCAAATAGGTGTGAGGTTCTTGATGTCACGCTAGTTAGTATAGACCACACCGATATGATCGAGGGCTGGATGGTGTCGAATGACTGTTCGCTCTCTGATCACAGATATGTGGAATTTAGGCTAGGGCTTAGGTCTTCAGGATCGATGGCTATATTAAACAGGAGACGTACGAACTGGGGAGTTCAATACTCCTCTCTGGTCCGGTCTCTATCTGACCCTCCTGGGGTTGATGATATCGGGGGGATCGATGCGGCAGTGGATCTGCTTTCAAACTCACTGCAGTTGGCGACTTCCTTGGCGTGTAGGCCAAGGGTGCGTAGGGGTAGGAACCGACCACCATGGTGGGATCCTGACATTGCGCAGGCAAGAATTGACTGTCGTAGGTTGTTCAATGTGGCAAAGCGCCATGGAAATTGGGCGGACTATAAGTCATCATTGAATAGGTTTAGAAATCTGGTTAGATCGGCGAAAAGGATTGCTTGGAGGAACTTCTATTCCTATGTCCATACCATTGGACTACGATAGGATTAAGTGGGCTATCGATAGCTTTAGCCCATACAAATCTCCGGGTATGGACGGTATAATTCCTGCGGACCTGCAGAGGAATTCGACCCTGATAATACCCTGGTTGTTGGCCATATACAGGGGATGCGCTAGATTTTCGTATCTTCCCGTGAAATGGACCCTGTGCAGGGTGGTCTTTATACCCAAAGGGGGTAAAGCTTCTCACACCGAGCCGAAGGATTACAGACCGATTAGTCTTGCATCCTTTCTTCTTAAGACTCGTGAGAGGGTTATCGATATACACTTGATGATGACCATCCCGAGGGGCTTACTCTCTGCCTCTCAACATGCCTACACAAGGGGCAGGTCTGTTGAGACGGCTCTTCACTCTCTGGTCGGAACCATTGAGAGATCGCTAGAATTTAGGGAGTACACACTTGTGGCCTTTCTCGACATAGAGGGGGCTTTCAACAATGTCAACCCGGACTCTATCGTGATGTCCATGAGGAGTCTGGGGATCGACGCTGGCATATGTAGATTTGTGGACAATCTACTACGGAATAGGGTCATTTGCTCTACGATAGGTGAAACCAGTGTTCAGAGGCTGGTGAACAGGGGTACTCCCCAAGGGGGAGTTCTATCCCCACTATTGTGGAACCTGACTATGAACACCATGTTAACAAGGATGGACGACATGAGGATCAAAACGGTGGCGTATGCTGATGATGTTGCAGTGGCCATCTCAGGGAGGCATTTGGGCGTAATGTCCCAGTGTATGGAGGCTGCTTTGAAGGTACTCAGTACCTGGAGTGCATCATGCGGTCTGGGTGTAAATCCGTCTAAGACGGAACTGGTACTCTTCACGAGGAAGTATAAGACCGAGGACTTTAGGCTTCCGAGGTTAAATGGAATTGAGCTTCGGATATCTCAAAGTGCGAAGTATCTGGGCGTGGTTCTGGATAGCAGGCTGTCATGGGGACTAAATGTCCGGATGAGAGTGGAAAAGGCAATAGTTGCCATAGGGTGTAGGGGTGCAATCGGCAGGAACTGGGGTATGAGCCCGAGGTGTGCCAATTGGATCTTTGAGGCTGTGGTAAAGCCGACCCTGTACTATGGGGTCGTTGTATGTTGGACTGCATTGGATAAAGGCGTACACCGTGCGATGCTTGAGAAAGTATACAGACTTGTCGCGTTGATGATTACGGGATCAATGCGATCTACTCCAACGAGGGCGCTGTTCACGATACTGAACTGGCTCCCGGTGGATATAATGGCCAGACAGTTGGCTCTTTGTTCGGCGACGCGGCTGCACGCGGTGAACAGCTGGTTGACACGTGACTTTGGACACGCTGGGATAATCAAACGTACGATTGTCCCTGATGGAGTGGATTACTGCACCCCGGTGCCATTCTTTGGTGCGGGGTTCGTGGCGCAAATGGCGCACAGCAGTGTGCTGTTGGATACTTTCCGTGAACCGACCCTAGGGGTCTATACTGATGGTTCGAGGAAAGGTGAGAGGGTCGGCGGAGGTTTATTCATAGAGGAACTGGATGTGAAGGTTTCCTTTCGTCTGCCGGACGGATGTAGTGTCCTGCAGGCGGAAATCTCGGCTATAATGCGGGCGGCAAACTGGCTGAGGTATCATCGCATATCGGGTGATATACGTATATTTACTGACAGCAAGGCTGCCCTTGCTTCCCTAGCGGGTGTCTACACGACATTAAGGTTAACTGTAGAATGTCGGATGTCTTTGGATGAGATTGCGAAACATTCAAGGGTAACGCTAATATGGATACCGGGGCACACTGCGTGCCCGGGCAATCAGATAGCAGATGAGCTGGCCAAAATGGGTGGTCGCATGGATGATGCATTCATTGACCAATTCATTGGCCTTCCAATGGCTCACTGTAAATCACTTATAGGGCGCGAGTCCTATAGAGTTGCGCAGACGCGGTGGACCTGTGAATCCACCTGCTCGATATCCAGGATCCTTTGGCCTGGATATGATGGACGGAGAACTAGCTCTCTACTTGGGTTCAGCAGAGACCAGATTAGGACTGTGATATCGGTTGTAACTGGACACTGGCCGGTGGGGACTCATGCTGGAAGAATGGGTCTGGAATTTAACGACTACTGTAGAAGTTGTCAGAACGAGGAGGAAGAGGAGACTGTGCTCCACTTTCTTTGTCATTGCCCTGGACTGAGGGGTATTAGGGTGGAATGACTGGGGGAACCGGTATTCGCCTGTTTGGAGGATCTATCTGGGATGGAACTGAAATCGCTCCTTCTCTTCACTAGGAAGACGAGGTGGTTGGACTTTGCAGTGACGCCATCTGAGTAACTGCTCTTAGGGATGGGCATTGGCGCGGGTATCACAAAGGGACCAATAAAGGCCCCAAGTGAGCTGTCTTTTGATGGCTGCCCATGGAACCTAACCTAACCTAACCTATATTTGACTCCTCTAGGAGCACTCTGGGGCTAGTTAGGGCGGTGGCTGGCAATTTTATAAAAAAAAATATTTAGTACGGGAGCCCCCTTAAGGAGCACAGATAGGGGGTTATTATGTTAACAAAAAATTTATGGGGGGAAATATTAGTGGGAGTCAGTCTTACATTTTACCCCTCTAGGAGCGACTCAGGGGCAGTTGTGAAGCTTTTTTGCCTTTTGTATCATTTTCTACTAGCTTTGATCCCTATGAGGAGCCATTTACCCCCATCCTACACCCCTAATTTTTTGGATCATCCGTTTTTTTACAAACATCACAAAATTGGGGGTTCTAGCGTATCGAATCCACCCCTAATATTCATACATATATATTTTTGTATTTATCTTTATTAAATTTTTCGTTTTTAATAACACAGTGCAGCACTAAAATCTTGAACCAATTGAGACCCCCAAAATCTGAAAGCTTATGATGGAAGAAGAAAAACCATAGCTGGGTTTTGCATTATTAGCTAAGGTTTTTTTTTTAATTCATGTTTGAAGTTTTCGACTGGGGGTGTATTTTAGTACAATTTTCAAAAACATGTACTGATTCTTAAGTCTATATCTTGTGAACTATTCGAGTTATCGCTTGTCTCTCTTCGGCAGCTCTTCATCAGATCTAAAAATTTTACCTTAAGATAAAATCGAAAAAAACAACAACATCTTACTCAAAACAGCAAAACAGTCAAAAAAACTTAGAAAAATTGATGATTTTGAACGTAAAGAATGAAAAATAAGGACACTTCAAATCTTTTTAAATATATATTTAACTTTAGTCGTCGCTTTCGACCATTCGATCATTGAGTTTTATCAAACTAGGTATATCAAATGTCAAAAAATTTGCATTGTTCGAATTAAATAAATTTTTGGAATTTTAATATTACGGCATACATTGTAGAAAAAAAGTTGATATGGAAAAGTGTTGGAAGCTGAACTTGTTTTGCTACGTTTGTGGTATTTATCAACGTTCAATGAAAACACAAAAAACTAATTTTACTGCTGAATTTAGAAATGGGTACCTCTTATATTATTCTGACCAGTTGGACTTATTCGATTGTTCGTGGACACCAGATGTAGTATGCAGACGTTGCTTTTGCTACATATTCAACTGGATAAACAGAAAACCAAGCCCTTATTTTTTATTCTTTACGTTCAAAATCATTAATTTTTCTAATTTTTTGACAGTTTTGCTGTTTTGAGTAAGATGTTGTTTTTTTCGATTTTATCTTAAGGTAAAATTTTTAAATCTGATGAAGACCTTAAAATTTGCCGAAGAGAGACAAACGATAACTCGAATAGTTCACGAGATATAGACTTAAGAATCAGTGCATGTTTTTGAAAATTGTACTAAAATACACCCCCAGTCGAAAACTTCAAACATGAATTAAAAAAAAAACCTTAGCTAATAATTCAAAACCCACCTAGGATGTTTCTACAACCATCATAAGCTTTCAGATTCTAGGGGTCTCTATTGGTTCAATATTATGAAGTTAAAAAATGTGGTACTGTGTAATTGTTCACTTTTAATTTAAATAATTTATTTAAAAATCATTTATTTTTGCGTCGATTCGCTTAATGTTTATAGGTATTACAAAATGAAGTGTAATTAATTAATAATTCAAATTGTATGCAGGGTTATAGCATTTTCAATTTAAATTAAATCTTTTTCAAAATAAATGAAACCTTTTTCAAAATGAACGAAACATTTTCAAAATAAATGAAATATTTTTCAAAATTAACGAAACCTCTTTCAAAATGAACGAAACTCTTTTCAGAATAAATTAAACTTTATTCAAATTCAATTAAACATTTTTCAAATTAAATTAAACCAGTTTTAAAATTTAATAGAAAACAAAAGAAAAAAATAAAACATATGGGCATTTCTCTAATGTCGAGTGCGGCATTCGTACGCCTTAAAAGTGAAAAAAACATACACCAAAACATTATAATTTTTTTTGACAAAAGGCGAAACTTATAGCTCTTGATTAGCACTATAATTTGTGCTAAGGTTGACTTTGAGCAAATGTTCGTTTTCAAGATAATTAAAAAAAACCAACGCATTTGCATGCTACAAAAACAGAAGGCAAACAGTTCAAACACTGATTTCAGCGAAACCTGATGAAATATTTAAATGCGACTTATTTTAAAATGTAATGCATTGTTATCTTAATAATGCTTTTTATTTTATTCAAAAATATTGTGTTGTTTATTTTTAATTTAATTTTAATCACTGTCGCACGCTAAATGTTGCATGCGACATTTTGTTCCATCATACTTTAATGTTTATTTTGTTACTTTTTATGTAATAAGACATGCGTAAGATGATTCTACATTATTTTAAATAAATTCAATATATCGAGGGTTATTTTTCAAATAGTGCTATCAGTAAAATCACAATTTTACAGGAGAGCGAAAAAACTGATTTTTTCAATAATTCCACGAGTATTAACTAAACTTTATTTTACAATGTTATTAAAAAACAACTTCTAAATCATACATATGCTAATGTTTTTCTAATTCCAGATATTCGGGCTTATATGACTGATAGCACTATTTACAAACTAAAATTTTATCGATTTGAACATTGAAATAAGCAGATAGCTAAATTTGAACAAAAATGAGCTGTAATGAAAACTTTTCGAAACATTTATTTAAGTTACACGAATTTTCATTTAAATAATTAGTAAGATTTAAAAAAACGCGTAATCACGTTAACAGAACTCGAAATTATGTTACAATTTTACACAAACGTTAATTGAAAAGCAATAAATAATTAAATTGTATCCGCATATTTTAAATTATCATAAAAATAATGATATTCTTGCGAAAAAGCAGACTTCAATGCTTTGGAAATGCATCCGTTTGCTTAGTTGAAAATGACGTGTGCCAGATTGTAAGGGGTTCGCTTCTATTTATATGATCGCTGCACAGTGTAGAAAATGTGGAAAAAAATGGAAGTAATTCTGTATTTTATAAACGGTTGGTTCGATTGGAATGCAATTTGAGGTATATAGACTTAGCAGGAGAGGTGCTATAGGTTCCCTAATTAGGACATCTCCTGTATAACAAAAACTACGCTCCTTAATTTTAGCTCGGTGCTAAAAATAATTGGTCTAGTATTTTGGAAATATAAGACTCAAATTTATCATAATTTGCTCGAAATATTTTTTGTGAATTATCAGCAAATCAATTAATATTCTACATTTTGCAAATTGTAAAATTAATCTTTTATCAAAGTAATTTTTGGGAATATGTACAAGATTTTGTTTGTCGTGCTTAATTCCCATTTTTATTCTTGATAAAAACACTGAAATTTATTGTTGATGGGATAAGCTATTAATATGCGCATTTCACTGGTTGCTTAGGCCAGATCATCAGGCAACTTCATCCAAAAATTGTAGGAATACTAAAGATATTCGCTTAACAGTTTTATTTGTATAATATCTGTAAAAGTTGGCCATGACTTCGTCTGAGGTGGCCCATTCGGACGGTCGAATTTTGGGTAACTCGTTCCAGTTTGTATTACCCGATATGTTTATAATAATTGTGCAAAACGAATACTAGACCTGTACTTGGTAGCCATTATATTTCTAAAACAAACAAATTTTTCGGAATTTTCGGCTGTTTTTTGTGAATTGTGGGATTCGTTTTGTAAGTTTAATAAAATTTTGAGCTGGTTGGTATTAAGCATTAAAAAAATGTATTTACTTGTAAAATTTCATTAAATAATATTAGCTATTAAAATTTTTATTGCTTAAATTAAAATATATATTTTCTACAAAAACTCATAAACAAATTTTTTGCAAAATTTCTACAACAAATATTAGTTTATGAAATCTAGACACAATTCCCAACCGTTTGATTTATAAAATGTCTACTTTGGAATACAAATTTTTATAATTTTATTATATGAAGTAATATTTTTTATGTACATAGATAGCACTTTTTTACAAAAAAAAAAAAAAACGTGTGTGTTAGATAGCACAATACAATAATTATGAAAAAAAAAACGTTTTGGGAAATTTTTTTTTCAAATTTAAATGACAGATGACCTTTCAGTTAGTGAACTCGTTTCTATAAAAAACACATTTTTGAAAAATTTCAGATAGCACTATTTGAAAAATAACCCTCGATATTTATTTCCCGAACAAAAATTATAGACTTAAAAAATATCTTCATTATAGAAAAATACAAATATAGAACAAAAACTATTTTAACTGAAAATAGTATTGCTAGTCTCAAATAAAGTTTTTTTTTAATGGAATAAGATATCCTTGCTGCTTGTAGATGTTGGCCATCGCAAATAAAGATATTTTGAAAACATTTTTTTTTTTAGTTTATGCAGTTTACACTGACGATGTCGCACGCTACAAATTTAAAATAAGTAACAAGAGAAAAGCACTGATTATTTGCCAGCAAAATTTTTTTTATTAAATTTGCAACAAAAATATCTGCTTGTTACTAATATTTGATGCGCATTGTACAAATACCCTCGACGCACTGATAAAAAATGTTCTTTTTCAGTGTCGCACGCTACATCGAAATATACGGTAAAGCAAAGAAAAAAATTGCCGTAACTGGCAATCGCCTCGTTCCGTTTACATTTCTTATATTGTTTGAATATAAAACGAGATTTAAAAAGCAATGTTCAATGCATAATGTTTCTCATTAAGAACATTTAGCAAAACAAAACGTGCAATAGAAATGTTCAAAACAGAACTTTTGCACTTGTTCGACTTTGCATTTGAATATTTCAAATTCTGTTATGAATAAATGTAAAATTTATTTACATTATTGAAAGTTGATAGATTCCCTATAAAAATATGTTAAAACAACATACTTTTATAGATTTTGAATTTTTTGGCTGCGGTTGACATTTCTGTGGAAGTGCCCATATTCATTTTTAATTAATACTTGTTTAAAATTAATGAAGAATTTGTCCACTGACCGCTTTAGGAATTATCATGACCATATCCATAACATAGTTTGCTCAATCATTTAGATTAATTTGAGCGACACACTCCTCAATTGCACTTACTATGTTATGCTCTGTGGTAATGTCACTTAATAATGATCGGGCGTGGAATTTCACCTCAGAAAATGCTTCTCTATCGGGTTCAGTATAGGAGAATAAGGTGGTAAAAAGTTAAGTGTACAGTCACTATTATCCACCATATTTCGAATTTCCTGGGTTTTATGGATTATGGCATTATCCATAATTAAAAATTAATTTTGTTACTCTGGGCTGCTTTCAATTTTATCCAGGAGCCCCCTAAGAAATATTTGGAAAGGCTGAATTTACAGTGGAAAGGGAAAAAACTTTATAGTAAACAACACCAGCCTTATTTATCGCAGCAACAAATACAACAAAATATGATAAACCTACAAATTCTAAAACTGGTTTAATTTAATTTGAAAAATGTTTTATTGAATTTGAATAAAGTTTAATTTATTTTGAAAAGTGTTTCATTTATTTTGAAAAAGCTTCATTTATTTTGAAAAAGGTTTCGTTAATTTTGAAAAAGGTTTAATTCAAACTGAAAATGCTATATAAATACACGTCTGTACCACAACAAAGCACAAACCGAACTGGAAGCTGAACATATGAAGGTATAAAATAAAAGTTTACATATTAAGCCGACGATGTGTTGCGTAGTTTTACATACAAATACACATTTGCTACAATCCCGATCACATAAAGTTTAATAGAGGCTAAAAGTAAATGTCTAAAAAATTAATTTTAGCACTTATAAAAATTTTACACCTTTTATACTTGTTATAACTCAATTTTGTGCTGTACCGACTTAGGGCACTTTTTCATATGACCAAATATATTTCAGTCAAATGATGACATTTAAAATCAGTTTATAAACAGAAAACTCATGATTTGTGGAGTCTGTTACATTAAGATTGACTTCGTTTTACAAACTTAAGGTGGTCGAGAAAAGTTTGAGTATATAAAGACACCTGCATACATATATATTTTCCTTAAACTTGGTATTACCATGATATTTAAGTACAAAATAATTACCTTTACAATGCCCTTCTTATATTCAGTCTCTAATTTCTTAAAATACATCATTGTTGTGCGAGCTTCAGGGCAACCTCCTACAGGGTGTTGGTAGTGCTCCAAAATACCTGCAGATGTTGACGGCAAGGACGTTTGTAGCGGTTCACTATCACTAAGAGTTGTTTTAAGAGAGTTTCCACTTAGGCGCTCCCCAATAAAACCTAAACGTTGTGTAAGAGGTTCCAGAACATATGTGTTATTACAGTATATAGTAGATACTGCGGCACTATTAAAAGTTGTGGGAGCTGAAGTTCCCATGCCACTAAACGATATATTACCCAAACCACTGGTTGCTGCCAATCGCCTCGTATCCGCACAATAGCCACCACCACACATTTTACTGGAATCGACAAATGATTTCTTTAGATTATTAGCAATCTTTTCATCAAAATGTTCTATGGCCATCGATGAAATGTCGCGTAACTCTTGCAAAACCTCATGTGGCCTTAGTGGTTTATTTGTTTTCGAAATCAATCGTAAAATGCGAAAAATTTCATCAAGTACACGTCCCGGTATAAAACAACACAAATTTAAATCCATATATTTTGTGTAGGTCATGGAAAGCATCGATATCCTCGTCTCAATGGAAGTAAGTATATCGGCATGACGTGCCAGGCAGTGATTTCTGATAAAAATAATAACAGTGACCGTGAACGAAAAAATCTATATGTACATATGTATGGATCAAAAATTTCAATCCTTGAATTACCGTCTTTCCGATTCCCGTCTTGGCAATAAAGCTTTTATGCGTTTGAAGCTCATATTGTGTTGCTTAATAACCTTGTTGAAGCCTCCGTTCAAAACTTGGTATGCAATTTGATCAAAACGTCGACATACCTATTATTAAACATATTTTATTTATTTGTTTACAGTATTTCTAGTATTTCCTATTCAACTAACCAATCTTTTCTTAGACACTTCGTCGTAACTGAGACATTCGAAAATTTCAATTAACATCACATTTGGCAAATCTAAAATGTGCATTTCAATTTCTGCCATCAAAATTTTGTGGATTATTTAACTATTTTTTATTTAAGTAATTTCCACAGAATAGTATTCTGTGGCTATTTCTATTCCTCGGATCTAGAATGTTTTAAACGATAAATAAACCTGAAAAGTCGCAATGATTATGGTGTTATTCTAGCGATTTTTCTTTAAATCTAGCGTTTTTTAAATCAATATAAAATGGAAAAATGTATATCAGCTTAAAGCTGCCCACACACTAGAGATTTGTGCGTGTGATATGTTAACGCACCTATTACCCCAGGTCTACACTAAAGATAAATATCTCAGCAAGTTGGCAATAACGTCGGCAGAATAACAGCAATATTTCGTACTGCATATCTTATGTTAAAGGCATGGGAAAACGTATTTATGTTAACTCATAATTTGAAAAAATCAAGGAAGAAGGTACAGTGTAAAAACTAGCGGTATCTTGGAAAAATTATTTTTATTAATATAAATTCTTTCTTATTCAACTTTACTATTTAAATAAACATATATTAAATTGATTAAGCTTGGTCTTTTTATTATATAAAAATATTAATTGTTTTTTGTTAAAGTAAAATTATTATTTTTATACAAAAAGAACTCAAAATTAAACAAATTAATAAAAATTTTAATAATGAAGATCGTATAAGAAAACAATTATATTAATAACAATAATTTTTGTAATTTTATTTAAGTTAATTAATTAAATTTTTTTTACAATTATAATTAGCTCTCATTCTATTCTTCTATTTTTTCCTTTTTTGCTTCTTTATGTTCATTAGATAATAGCATATATGTACAACAAAAGGGACTTCCAATGGGATCACCAGCATCACCAATTATAGCGGATATAGTTATGGAGAAATTATTAGATACTTGTATTGCAAAATTGACTATTAAACCAAGGATTATGACAAAATATGTTGATGATTTATTTTGCATTATTGAGGAATCGGAAATAGAAAATGGTTTGGAAACTTTCAACTCATTTCATCCGGACATAAGATTTACTATTGAGAAAGAGTGTAACTTAAAACTTTCATATTTAGATACTTTGTTGATAAGAAAAGGGGATAAATTATTAATGGATTGGTACCAAAAACCAACTTCTTCTGGTAGAATTATTAATTATTTTTCCAAACATCCAAAGAGGGTTATAATTAATACGGCAAAAAATCTTATAGAAAGAATACTGAGAATAAGTGACATAGAATTTCATAACAGGAATTTAAAAATAATTAGGGATATTTTGAGGCATAATTGTTTTCCAATGGAACTAATATCAAGTTTAATAGGACAATGCAGTAACCATAGGGCAAACAACTTGCATATAATTGCAGAACCAAATATTTACAAATCACTTACATATATTCCTAAAATATCGGAACGTTTAAAAAAGTCCAAAATATTCGACACAAGGACATGTAAAATAGCACATAAATCATATAATACAGTTGGTAAATTATTCACTAGGACTAAGGATAAAGTACATAAGTTAGAAATGTCGAATGTAGTTTATAAAATACCTTGTAAGGGAAACGATAATGGACAATGCAACAAAGTATATGTAGGTACGACAAAGATCAAACTGAAAACTAGAATCTCGGGTCACAAATCAAATCAAAAGTTTAGGGATATTTCATCACAAAAACCAGCATTAACAGCCTACTGTGCCAGTTTAAATCATTCTCCGGACTTTGAGAATGTATCAGTTTTAAACACAGAAAAAATTATAAACGACGTTTAATGCTAGAAATGTTGCAAATCATTAAAGTACAAGAATTGTTAAGAATATTTTAAATCAGACACGGAAAATATAGCACAAAATTATAGACATTTAGTGTATAAAAACAAAACAGGAAATTAAAAAAAAAATTTTAGAATGTAATAGATTATTTGTATAAAAATTTTTCTAATTGTAATTAATTTTTTCTATTGTGACAATTGTTATTATTTTTTCATTATTTTGTTATTTTTATTGTTTAATTATTTCCCTGACGATGATCACATTGCTGTATCGAAATATTGGAATTTGTATAAAATAAATGTTATCTAATTTTTTATAAAAAAAGAATCGAAACATGTCAGGGTAACCTGTCCGTAAACACCTGGGTTCGAGCCCAGATTGAGTCAAGAATGAAAAATTATCAATAAAAATTTTAATTAATTTTCATGTTGTAAAATTCCTTTCTTCATAAAAATAATTTAATGAAAATTAAATTTAATGAACTTAAGCCTAATTAAAAATATTAAAAATTTGGATTAAAAACCATAAATAGTTCAATAAAATAACCCCAATACTAAAAAAAGAAAAACCTCAAGCTTAATAAATAATATTGAAATTTAATATATTTGTATTAAAATGACCTCAAGCTCAAGCAAATTAATATAAATTTAAATAATAAAGTCGAATAACATATAATTTTTTCAAAAGTTTTAGTGAAAGTGGCACCTCCTATACAAAGTTAATACTTATTTAAATAATTTTTGGACCTATAGCTCTTAATCTTTATAAAAAAGAGCTCTTACAAGTAAAACTTTTAAAGTCTTGCTGTGCTGTGCTGTGGTATCAAAGTGCAAAATTGAGCTTTTAGACATATGTATATACATAGATGCTTTTTGCCAGGTGAAAATACATATAATCATATTATTTATCGGGATGGGCTTTTGACCTTATTGTTTATCTAGAAAAGAGTTTCAGTTAGACCTATAAAACATTAAGAGTAGCAGATAATGGTCATCTACACTTAAAATTATATATGTACATTATATGGTTAAGTTGAAAGTTAAAGCTTCTAAAAATAATTTTTAAGTAGACGAAAAAGTATTTTTTAGATGCACAAAAACCACACACAATTTTAAGGGTCAAAAAATCGGAGCGGGTAGTTCTTGCTCCAAAACAAAAAATTTGTTGTTTTTGTGTTAAAAAAAATAACCAAAATGGAAAAAAATACACGAGTACACATTGGAAAAAAGTTACCAATTTTTGTTAAAAGTAACCAAAACGGCAACGCTGGCTAGAACATACCTATCAAGGCCCATTGAAAAGGTCTGCGCAAGAAGCCTGATGATCATTGTTTATGTTCTTTTTAGTTGTCAAAAGTTTTTTTTTTTTTTTTTTTTTTTTTTTTTTTGAAAAAATTGCATCGTCATCGAGTCTTATATTTTGCTAAAAAAATTAAATTATTTTATTTTAAATAAAAAAAGGATACAAATCTATTTTTTATTTTTTTTTTCATCTTATTCAATTTTATTATAAAAAGTTTTACTTAAAAACGAACACAGTTAAACAAATGCAAAGCCGTGTTAGCTTGTACTTGCAAGAGTCAACCATTTATAATTGGCAATTGCTGATAGTAATTGTGTTATTGTCATCTATCTTTTGTGATGGGTGATGTGGACGGCAGGTCTGCTGACAATCAGCATCCAGCCGTTGGCGAGGATGAAAATTTTGTAGACGACAACTCAAATAAGAGGAGAAGGCCCAATGGTGCTAATCCGCCAGTCATCGTTAACGTATCTGAACTGAATGTAGGGGTCCCCGACCCAAGCAGACACAACAGATATGCTATTCTTGCAGATTTAGATATTGTGAATGACAGTAATGTCGACCGCAACAAAAACAACAACAATACAAATTCTACATCATCTGGGTCTAAAGCTCCCACAACATCTAGCAGCAAATCGTTCTGCCCACCAATTTTTTTATATAATGTCAATATAAAACTACTTGCGCAACAACTGGAAGCAAAAACACCAAAAATTTCTTTCAAAATTAAAAACGTCAACCAACATAAAAGTAAATTGTACTTGTCTGATGCCGCTGTACACACCGAAATGATGAGTCTTTTAAGAGAAAAGAAAATCAAATCATATTCATTTACACCTAAAGAATATAAACAGCTATCGTTGGTCTTACGGGGCTTATATTATGGCACTGAAGCTGTCGAAATTAAGGCAGTTTTAGACAATATGGTTCCTGGTGTGATTTCAAAAGTATCTAAATTTACCACAGCCTTTTCAACGAAAAACAACATAGACACCGGTCTTTTTCTGGTTACTTTGCTTCCTGCCAAGAAATTAAATGATGTTGCTCACATCAAGTATTTGTTAAACCAATGTGTAAATTGGGAAATGCCAAAGAAGAAGGAAAAAGAAATCCAATGCCGTAGATGCCAAATATGGGGCCACATTGCAAAAAATTGTAGTGCCGAGTACAAATGTGTCAAATGCAAACAACCACATCTGCCAGGTGAATGTCCTCGTAATGTGCTAAAAGATACCGATCCATGTTGTGTAAACTGTGGTGAAACTGGTCATCCCGCAAACTGGAGAGGATGTCCGTTTTTTAAAAAATATCTAGAAAATAAAAAAGAGCGTATGAGAAAGGATCGTGAAGCTAAATTAATCGCTTCAGCAAACGTCAACAGGGCCATACCCTCATTAACAGTATCACCGGGTACATCATTTGCAAGGGTTCTCCACCCTGATCAAAATTCATATTCTCAACAAAATTCCCAAAATAAACCCCCAGTCATAGATGAGTTTTTGAAACTGGCTAATTTTTTTATGGAACCAGAACTTACTCTAGAGCAGGAGATTAACAAGTTTCTAAGTGTATACAGAAACATGCCAAAGATCGAGGCTAAAGCAGAATTTTTACGCCTGTTTAATAAAGTTAAAAGCACCTATGGGCCTTAGATTATTAAACTTTTTGTCCTTCAATGTTCGTTCACTTGTGGATACAAGTCGTCGAGTTGACTTGAATAATACACTTTTTCATAACAAAATTGACATTGGCTTCATCCAGGAATGTCATCTTAAGAAAAACGGAAAAATTATGCTTAAAGGTTACAATTTTTTGTACGACAACTCCTCCATCGGGGTCGCCATCGTAATTAAAGAATCAATATCTTTTAATCGTATTAACATCGAAGGGACTGGTTTTTTTTGTACTTTCATTAAAATCGTTGCTAAATCAAATAATCAGCGAAAGAACTTTTTGATTGGGTCTGTTTACATTCCCTGCAATTTTCCTGTCACCGAAATGTACAATGGTCTTACTAAAATTTTAGATGCAGCTGGCAATTTTGATGGGCTTATTCTGGGCGGAGACTTTAATGCCAAGAACCCGGCGTGGGGCGATCACACCGATAATTCAAATGGTAGAGTTTTTCGTAAATGGCTTCAAGACCACGCTGTTGATATCTCACGCCTTTGCGATAGTAGTCCATCTTTCCCAAATGGGTCCTCGTTCCTCGACCATTTTCTTGTTAGTACACATCTTTTAAACGGTACTCCAAACTTTAAAACATCAAGCCTGCCCACGTTTTCAGATCACTTCCCAATCAAGCTAGAACTACAACTGGACCCATCTGAACTCTTATTGCGGTCCCCTCGTATTTTTACTTCATATAAAAATACTAACTGGAACCAGTTTCGACATGACATTGAAAGAGCCTCCTTGAGGATAATGCCAGCTGAAAATATAAATTTACAGAATGTGGAAATTGATGCCTTGATAAATGAATTCAACTCTAGCCTTCAATCAATCCACAATGTTCACTCGGAAAGAATTGAATTGAAGAATAATAAAATTCCATTATCAGAAAACGTGAAAAAATACTTTACCATAAAACACAGGTGGCAGAAGCAGCTAAAAAAAATTTACCATCGCACAGGAAACAGACTCAGCTGTGAATATAACATTCTTTCTAAACAAATACAACTTTTAAAAACTATAATAAAAGAACTTGTAAATGTGGAACAAGCAAAAAAACTAAATGTAAGGTTGAAGAATATAAAACCCGGTCCTTCAGCTTTTAAAGAAATTTATCAAATGTTGGGAAACAAAAAATCACCCTTTTGCAATCAAATTTCTTTTAACAATACCATCATAACTGATGACACAGAAATCGCCAACAGATTCCTTGAATATTACGCAACTGTTTATACTGAAAATATTCCTGAACGAGCAGTCGAAGGCTTGGAAGACCGTGTTTCATCATGCCTCAATGTTTTACCCCCTCACATTTATTCCTTTGAAAACCCATTCAATTCTTTGGAAAATAATGATGCATACCACTTCACCTCTTCTAAAACGATAAAGAATATTATAAGGAAAATTAACAACAAAAAATCCTGTGGCTTTGATGGAATATCAAATTTCATAATTAGAAAGTTCCCTGACACAACTATTAATTTTTTTACTATAATCTTTAACAATTGTCTAAATAATGGATACTTTCCCACAATATGGAAATCGGCCAAAATAATACCCCTTAAAAAGAAAGAGAACAGCTGTAAAATAGAAGATTTCCGCCCAATATCATTGCTATCTAACATCGGGAAAATATTCGAACAAGTATTGAAAGTAAAACTTGAAAATGAATTTGTATTCGACCCAGTATCTGAATCACAATTTGGTTTCAAACGTTTCCACTCCACACAACACGCACTTTTGAAATTTCACAGTGACATTGTAAAAAATTTGAGAAATAGAACATGTACCGTGGCTATTTCATTGGACATCGAAAAGGCGTTTGATTCCGCTTATCAAAAAGGAATCCTATACAAACTTATCAATCTTGGAACTGACCCGTTCATAGTAAAAATTCTCCAGAGTTACTTTTCCGGCCGCAAATTCAACGTTGAGATTAATGGATCTACATCTAATTTTGGCACAGTGGAAAGTGGAGTGCCCCAAGGAAGCGTGCTGGCGCCATTATTATTTAACATGTTTTTACACGATTTCCCCCATACAGCTGTTAACTCAAAAGCCATACTGTACGCAGATGACTGCATGATCTATTCACACGATGAATCCCCAATCCAAGCGTTGCACAATGTTGCTTTTCATCTGGGTTACATTAATGTTTTTTACAAAAGGTGGGGAATTAGGATAAACGCTGAAAAATCTGAGGCTATATGTATTAGAAATGCTTCCGGCAAATGCGCAAGATTCGTGGTACCCCAGAGTAATCTCCTGCACTTGTCCCTCGATGGTATCGAGATTCCCTTTAGGTCTAAGATCAAGTACCTTGGGGTAAATTTTAATAATCTTTTAAAGTTTAATGCCCATGGCAGACTTCTCCTTGATAAAGCCAAACGCATATCGGGTATGCTCTCAAGTTTGATGAACAGCAGTTACCTCCCCCAGAACACTAAACTTCTATTATACAAAGTCACTATAAGATCAACCCTGGTGTATGCTTTTCCGATCTGGTTCACTATTTCACCAATAGTGGCTAAAGAATTGGAAATCTTCGAAAGAAGGATACTGAGAAAATGCATCAATAAAAATTTTGAAAATTTTACAAAAAAATTCTCCAACACATACATCTACAAGAATTCAGACATAGTGCCCCTATGCAAATATGCACTCATGTTACAGAAAAAGTTTGTGGAAAAACTTGAACATCACGACAACATCTTCATGAACGAGATTTATGAATCGGAAAGAAATGTTAATTGGTCAACATTTCCTTATCTTTCACCAGTGGGCGTTTTATGTGAGGACATGGGAAATGAAACGGATGTATATACCCTACCGAACTTTTACCAGGGAACGCATGTCGGATATCATAGAGGATAGTTTGTTTTATACTTATCCCTTATATTTTATTCCCAAGGGAATTTGAATTACTTAAACCCATGTATTGTACTGTTTTTTGTAATTTTTTTTTAGTGCTTTTCTTGTACTATTCGCTTAACTTAACTTAATTTAATTTAATTAATGAATTTATTTATTTATTTATATATATATTTAATTAATTATTTATACATAGTTGTTCGTTTAACGCAATGATTCGGTTTTCTTTTACAGTCTGTTCTTTTTTTGGAACGCTCGTTTTTACTGTTTATTGTTCATAATTGCTCCAAACATCTCTTTGTTAATTCGTGATATAAGATAATATAAGATTTGTACATATTATTATTTGGTTAGTTAGTTGTTTATTTATTTATTACCTTAGTCTCGATTGTTATGTAATTTTAAGTAGGTAACAGATACAACTCTGAACGTCACTGTAAATGCCGGGAGCAAGCATTGTTGTTAAACTATGTTAATAATGTACGCTATACTTTATCCTTTCCTCTTCTGCAAGCCGCTTATTCATTCAATGTGCATTAGAACAACACAACATAGTTCTAAGTTTTTTTTGCATTGTACCTATCACATTCTTTGTTATTGAAAGAAAAAAAGTCTCAATAAATATTTTTACTTACTTACTTACTTGTCAAAAGTTGTTTACATTTTGCTTACATGTGCATGTATACGTTTGTTTACGTTTATGGTATGCCACACACACGGTTTTTCCTTTTGCTTTGTGTATGTGGTAGTAAATAAAAACCCTGCAAATATTATTGGACCACCTGATCCAATTTGATTAAATGGACTACTCCATGGAATGGTCCGATGTAATGCAAGCATGGACCATGCCATTGTTAAAAAGTGTTTGTAGTGAGACGACATGTCTTCGTTTTTTAACGACATGTTTTCGTTTTTAAACGAAGTTAAAACTAATCCCCTTGTGTACACAAAGGAGTAGTTTTAAAACTACTCCTTTGTAGTCCAAAGATGGGTTATATGGTCCTGCCCTAGGACATCGTAATGTTAAATAGACCATGTTTTTTCCATACGTTTGGGTTACTTTTGGACTAGTCCTGGTCCCTTGTGGACTACTCTTTACACGTTGTGTTGTAGTACCGAGATTACCTGTGATGAATTCTCCTTGGCAGACCTGATAGATGGGCCTTGATACCTATCATGCATATTTATTGTAAAATTTTAAGTATTTTTTTATTTTTCTCTCTAAAAAGAAAAATTAGGTTATTTAATGTAGAGTTGTTTGCTTCTCCTGTAAAATTTGTTCAATGTAACTTACGGCTTTTTTTGAAATCATATAATACATTGCACGAACTTTTGAAATGAATGAGCCTAGTGAAATTTGATGCAGAAAATATTCGTAGAACTTTGTATCCCTCTAAAGTGCCGTTTAAGTATATTTTTGTTTGAAAGTTGGAAAAAGGACAAAAATTATTCCTTAAAATGAGAGTTAAAGGGCTAATATATTATTACCTGTTTGAATTCGCCTTGCTGCCGACGTTATTGCCAACTTGTTGAGATAAATATAAATTATCAAACAGGTAAACTCATCTCTACAACTACAAAAAGCCCCATGTATTTTGTTTATACAATTTTCTGGTTGGTTGTCAAAATTTTTTTATTGCAAATTAAAATTATCACTTTTTTATAAAAGAAATTAATAAATTCACTTCAATCATTCGCAGTTTTGAAATTTTTTTATTATAAAAATAGTATTTTTAACACTTTTCATTCAACTTCTTCTCAAAACAAAATCATATTTTGACGTTTGGCCATATTTTTTAATTCGCCGTGGAAACAGCTGATGAACGGCTGACGAGATGAGTTTACCTGTTTGAATTCGCCTTGATCTTTAGTGTAGACCAAGGCGAATTCAACTACAGGTGGTGTTGGAACTTCAACAATCCAAAAACAACAAAAACAACATAGGGGGTATTGCATTGCATTGTAAGTGTATGCGGCTCGAAATGTCAACCATTCTTAGCAAAACACTAACAAATTAAAGCAAATAGGCTCGAACTGTTAAACACATGTTTTTAAACTATATATTCATTCTTCTTACTGATTTTTTATCAAATCTAATTTTAAAATTAGGAATTAATGTTTTTGTTGTTTCTATATTTAGGCCCAGGCTCACGATGTCGACAAGAACATTTCTTTCGTATATTTTATTGAAAGCAAAAACAAATGTTAGTTCTTCACTGTGGGGTATTCCACCACTTAAACTTCATTGAGCCACAAATTATCTGCAATTATAAACTTTGTTTTAATGTTAGTTTTTTTACTATTGTTTTCAATAAATATACGAAAAAAAATGTTCTTGTCGACATCGTGGGCCTGGCAGTTAGTTCTGTACTATATATTTATATTTGTACGACAAATAAACGAAATTTAGTACAAAATGATGTGTAGTATGTATACGTATTAAACAGTTTTATTTCAATTACTATATATTTCTATAGAACATTTTTTAAATTCTGTTACTGATGTATGTATGTATATAAGAAAATATCTTTCTTATATGGGTGTTGCAGATATAAGAAAATATTTTTCTTATTTGAGTGTTACAGATATAAGAAAGTATCTTTCTTATATGCGTGTTTTCTTTATAAGAAAGCTAGCATATAATAAAGAAAATCGGTGCATTTTTAGGCTTTCTTATACATATGCGTATTGTACTGTAGTTCTTAGAAAATATTTTCTTTATCAATATATAGTTTAACTTGTCTGATTCTAATACTGTAATTTATAAGATATTGTGTCTTGTTGAATTAGAAAATCAAATTAATAAATACAAATACACTCACTGAAAAGGGAATTTTAAAGGACAGATGCAAGGCGAATTGACTAAAAGGTGGGGTCAAGCCAACATATGGTTTTTTTTCGGTGGTCGACTTGTCAAAGTTTGTACACCATCTAGTTTTTTATGTAAGCAAGCTTATTTTTTTACTAGCAATAGGTGTGTTCCACAAGATCTCGGGCAAGTTCGGACTAATGAGTTAAATGAAAATTACTCTCTAAATTTGCCGAAACTACTCAAAATTGCTGGAACGCAAAAAATCATTTTTGAACATCTTCAAATACTAATGCTGCTTACTTTTCAAATTAAGATCTATTTAAGTGATTTAAGACGCTTAAATGTCATAACATTATAAAACTAAAACATTTGCATCATTGTAATTTTTTATATTCTGTTTTTTTTTTATATTACTTGAGGGTTACACGATCAAGTTTTGCCTATCAAGTTTTAATACACTCACACTTTTTTACCAATACATTCATACTTTTAAAAATTGATACGAACTTGCCTCTAAAATCCTCTTGCCAGTGAATGTATCAATTTTCGTTCAAGAAAACAGCTGATTACAATTCTTTTAAAGTTGTTTTTGTTTTTTTTTCACAAATATTTTGCCGGCAAAAGCTGAAGTTCTTTTTTTTACAAATTGTTGCGGGAATTTCAAAATTTTAACTAAAAACCTAAAAAAAATAGTGAAATATGTTTATTAATAAAATTAATAAGCAAAATGATGTTATTTATTTCTTCCAAAACTTTAAGTGAAGCAAACATTTTGAGTTGTTTTCTCGGCGACGACATCTTGAAAAAGTAAATTGCTTCCAAGTTGCGTGCAGCCTACGCTGTCAACTTTTGCGTATTTTGACAATCAGTATATGTAAAAGACTATCAAGAAAATTTTGATCGTGTGGCTGCACTGTTACACCGAGTCTACAACTGACATGAAATGCTGTTAAAACATGATGTTAAGACTCCATGTAGAATTTTTAATATGTTAATGGTGGAGTATAGTACTCATGTTAATGTTAAGAAATTTCATTATTTTTTGATTGTCGTCGAAGCATATTCCAAACAATAGTGTGTGTGAAATGAAAAAAAGCAACAAAATGACTTCTGTCAAGCTTAAACGTCATTTTATGTTATAAAAGAGTTGTTAAAACACATGGCTTAACAGCCGTGTTAAAACATGAGAAAAACTCTAACATGATGAGTCTATACTTAACACTAACATCATGTTAGTGTTAATGTTAAGCATTTCATGTCTGTTGTAGACTACATGTTAATATGTTAATGGTGGAGTATAGTACTCATGTTAATGTTAAGAAATTTCATTAGTCTGAATTTACACGTTTCATCTTTTGATGCTCAACTTCTTTTCAATTCCCTTTTAAAGATGCCAATATATTCACACGCAGCAATCGGTTTCAACTTTTTCGGTACAAAACAACAACAATTTTATTAATAGCGATTCAAAGATAAAAAGAAAAAAAATTACATGCAGCCACCGTTGTACATATACCAACGAATAAAAACGCAAAGCGTACTGACCGAGTACAGGCATCTCCGTACTAACCCCCTTTCTTCTTTCTTCTCTCACCTAAAAACATAAGATTATTTATCAGTTTCATATGTAAACAAAAACAGCTGATTGTTTTTTCCTGTCCGAACTTACCCAAAGAAAAAGTTCGTGCAAATTTGTACAGGAAATGAAAAAAATTAATCTCTCAATTACTCTCTTTAATGCACAAAAATTGTTATGTGGAACGCTTTTGGGTAACTTTGTGCAAGTTCGAACTGTTTCGTTATGCATGTGGAACAGAGCTAATATTTTTGACAACCCGACCACAGAAGCAGTGTTGTTGTAGAGTTGACCTCACCTTCTAGTCAATTCGCCTTGGGCAAGTTCGTTTAATTCAAGGTATATTTATAGCAGGTAGCCGCGAGATTACAACAATTGTACAATAAAACAAACAACAGGGCTTTTTGTTGTTGTTATGCGATATGAGTTTACCTGTTTGAATTCGCCTTGTCTACAACTGCAAAAAGCTCTATGTATTTTGTTTATACAATTTTCTGGTTGGTTGTCAACATTTTTTTATTGCAAATTAAAATTATCACTTTTTTATAAAAGAAATTAATAAATTCACTTCAATCATTCGCAGTTTTAAAATATTTTTATTATAAAAATAATATTTTTAACACTTCATTCAACTTCTTCTCAAAACAAAATCATATTTTGACGTTTGACCATATTTTTTAATTCGCCGTGGAAACAGCTGATGAACGGCTGACGAGATGAGTTTACCTGTTTGAATTCGCCTTGATATGAGTTTACCTGTTTGAATTCGCCTTGGTTGTAGAGATGAGTTTACCTGTTTGAATTCGCCTTGCACAGAACCAAATTGACGTTTGGCGATTTCTGACATCCGGCTTGGCGATAGAGCTGAAAAAATCTGACAACCCTGGTCAACAGCAACTTTGAAGTAAATTTTAATTATTTTTTTGCAAATAAATAAAAATTTGTAGAAATTATCATGCCCACTTTTTACTTTGTTATTGTGGGCCATAACGATAATCCCATATTTGAAATGGAGTTTACAACAATGAACAAAGAAGTTAAAGTAAATATACATCTAGATATTGCTTCCAATCAATAACCAAAGTTTATAAAAATTTTATATCTTTCAGAAAGAAGACCATCGGCACTTATCACAATTTATAGCACATGCTGCTTTAGATTTGGTTGACGAACATAAATGGAAAACTTCTAATATGCATTTAAAATCCATCGATCGTTTTAATCAATGGCTTGTATCGGCCTTTGTTACGGCCAGTCAGATACGATTCTTAATAGTCCATGACCATAAAAACGATGAAGGTATTAAAAATTTCTTTAATGAAATTTATGAAACATACGTCAAGTATTCAATGAACTCTTTTTATGAAGTAAATACCTCCATTAAATCACCCATGTTTGAGAAGAAAGCTCAAATGTATGGGCGAAAATACTTGCTTTCTTAAATGTAAATGCAAAGTTCAAAATTATAGTTGTAAGCTATTTAAGTTTTAAACATACGTAGAGCTCATAGTGTAAAATTTTTAAAATAAAATATAGCATATTTATATGTACGCATATTACATGTAGTATGTATTGTTTTCATATTTAATAATTTTATCTTATATTTAATTTTTACATAAAACTAAAATTATTATAACTTTCGTTAAAAGCAGAACTCTACCTACTAATTAAATAAAATTTCTTCGGACCGCAAGTCTAAAAGGTAACAACTACTTTTGGCTATTCTTTTTTGGCATTTGTATGACTTTTCAACGACTTAACAATTTTTAAAAAACTATTTTGTATGTAATCCAAATTTAAGCTTTTTAAGAAGCGTGTTATTTGGTTAATCTTTATTTCAATGGTTTTTATTATAATAATTCAAATCAGTCAGTTGATGGTATAGCTATTGACATTAAGAATGCCTATAAATTTATTTTATTTATTTATTTATTAATATCAATACAAATTCCTTGGAATGGCAATTAAAAATACTTGAACTCGTCGTAAATACTGTATTTAGGCGGCTACTTCATTAACAAAACAATTGTATCCTTTCATAAATATCAGATGTTTGATGTAGCATCAGACAAACAGTTTCTTGTTGTAGAATAAATGAAACCTGCTGAAGAAAATAATCTTTCTACAGGTCCTGATGAGCAAAAACTTGTATTAAATTCTATGAATACTCTTCATATTTTGATAGCTGTCAAGAGTGATCATGTCTTTGCTCTTGTCACGGAGGAAACTGACATATACTAATGGGTAATTTGTTGATCGGATAGGTAATAATGACCTGTCTATTAATGCGAAAAAAACTAAGGCTATGATGTTTGGTAAAGGTGTAGGGTTGATTTTTTTATTACATCTATGACCGTCTACGTTTGATTGAGTTTGTTGAGAAAATGGAATGCCTTGGGGTTATTGTTGATAACAAATTGAGTTTAGAAAGCCATGTTAATAATATAGTTTCTAGGGTTAACTTTTCTTTGCGTAAGTTGTATAGTTTGGACTTAATGTTGACTTGTTTTGTTAAAAGGCGGGTTGTATATGGCCTTATGCCATTATTTCTTTATGTCTTGGAAGTTTACTCGGGAACTTGGGGGTATGTTTTGAAAAAGGTAAGTTTGGCGTTCAATAGGGTAATGAGATATTTGTTTTCTCTCAGATCATGTCAGCATGTTTCTTCGTGTGCTGTATGATTTCTTGGTTTTTCATTTGATGATTTAGTTTAATTTAGGACGTTATTGCATTTTTACAAGCCATATAGGTTCCTGACGCCTAAATATTTGGTTGATTTGTTTCATTACCGGTAATGTTGCAGTGACGCGATACCCAACACAGCCCATCAAGGCCCTTGAAGCCACATAACTGTCCACATATATAAAGTTACCATTTATCAATTCTACGGCCTTCAACCCTACTAGATATACAGAAAAGCAGAGCTACTGCTGGCGTTTTTGCTATACTTATTAAACGAAAGCCAAAGCCTTCGATATACTTCCACTCCGGTTTTTTTTTTTGCTCGTAGCAGATTTAATATTTAATTAATCTGAGCGTCATTAAGCTTTAATAAAGGGTTGATAAATTATCTAAACAGCACTTTTTAGAAAAGAACTTGTTTGATAGTAATTTGGTCTTTTATTGTTATCTTTCTTGATAACGAATTACATCTTCAATGTAGTCGTATGTAGACATTTGTCGGCCACTGTATTAAAAAATATTTAAATTAATTTTATTTAAAAAAAAAAGAATTGAATTTGAAAAGACCTGACTAATTTTAAGTTATTACTTATACTTATTTACGATCTCATTTTTATGTTCTTTTTTGAATTAATTGTTATTTTATATTATTTAATGAATTTTTTAAACGTTTTTTAATAAAAAAATAAATGTACTTTTTTTCTTAAATGTACTGCTTTTTTCATCAATGTACTTTTTTTGTCAATTCCATATCTGGCTACCCTAGCAAGTTCTAACTTAATTTATTAATTCATGTATCTATTAGAATTAAAAATTATTTTGATTTTAGGTAAATATTTATTTTTATATTCACCCTTATCGTGGTTGGCGAATTTAAAATACGCCTCCCTGCAAGAAATGAATGAGCGAGTAGTCACAATTTTCATTTTGCTGTTAAGAAAATGATAGAAAGAAATGACTGAATGTGACCGAAAACTTGATTTCGGTCATTTCTTTCTATCATTTTCTTAACACCAAAATGAAAAATGTGACTACTCGCTCATTCATTTCTTGTAGGGGAGAAACGTAAAAGTTTCGCTTAATTTGTAAAAATTCGTTCACTTGCCTTACTGCATCTCTGTATATTTTATTGCGTAGCGCATAAATAAGCGCTAACTTTTTAAAATTTACTAATAGTGCTTCGCAAAACAAGAAAAATTGTTATTGGGGTTATTTCTTGTTCTTGTAGTTCTAGTAAAAGTTAGCGCACATTTCCGGCACAAAATGACAATCCAATCATTGCTGCTCATTATGACGATTTATCCAGCAAGATGTTTTGTGGTTACGTTTAATATGCACATAGTCATACATAAATCATAGTCAAAGTTTAAAGAACACAGGTCGTGTTTACTTTAATCTATTACAAAAAACCACACAGTCGTTTACAACGACAACCGTAATAGGGCTGCATAAATATGATTAGTTAATGCAATGACCAACATAACCTCACTGCCGGATAGCAATGTTTAAGAAATCGAATTCGAGTGAAATTGAAATCGAACAAATTTTCATAAAAATATTTTTGTTTTAAATTACAATTTTTATCGTAATTGAGCGGAATATTTCGCCGTGCATAATTTCTCTCTCTCTCTTTAGGTCAAAATTAAATATATATTTCGAAGTTTGTATGCAAATAAATTGAAAAATTTAACTCAATTTTTTGCAATGATTTGTTGAAATATCATATACAATATTTAGATATCAACGCCATACCGGACTTCTGCAGATTGTGCGAGGATTCGGAGGAGCTGGAGACGATCGAGCATGTACTTTGCCATTATCCCAGGGTGCAGGGTCTCAGAAAAAGGTTTCACGACGAACTGGGGTGCATCGCTGGATGTAGTCCAGCTGATCTACTGGGGTTTGTCAGGGAAATAGTGCGGTTGTTTCTGTTGAGGGGACAGTAGAGAGGGAATTTGTTCTTCACATCACCTACTAACTTTCCTATATTCTATACTCTATCAACCTCATACTTCTTTTCTTAACCTTTCTCTTTTTCTATCTTCTTTATCTATTCTTCATCATGTTGAAGGGATTCACAATGGACCGTACTGGTCTCCGAGTGGAAGTGTGCCCTTGGGCACATAACCCTTCTGAACCTAACCTAACCTAGATATCTTTATACATTTTTATTTGCAGAAAAAATCTTTATTTTTACAATAATATATAATTTTACATAATTTAATATACGTTTTGCAATGCATAAATGCTTTTGATTTTTATAATTGAACTAAATAGTTGATATTTTCATAAACATACATACATATTTGTCTAAAAACTAAAACAGAGAATAATAGAATTAAAGGAACAAAACAAATTTGTTGAAAATGCATTTACATAAAATATATATATAATTTTTAATTAAACAATGACTAATTTGTGTACATACATTTAAGCAAAAAAAACAAAACAAACATAACATAACATCAATGATAAAAATATGTTTTGTAGAATAGTGTACAAAGTTGTGCATAATTTCTGTCATTAGCAGAGACAAGGCAAGAAATAAAATTAATTAATATACTCTCATACATAAACAGACATACGTGCACACATAATTGTTTTAATAAGAAAAAACAATAAAAATACATGGTTTTAAGAATGTGTTGTTATTAAACAATAAAGTTATGAAATGCAGTTTTTAGGGTTTTGAATCATTTAGCAGCATAACCGTTGGGATTATTACTTTGCCAACGCCAGGTATCGGTACACATCTCATCGATACCCCGAATTGTTTTCCAGCCCAACACTTTTTCAGCCAAAGAAGCATTGGCAAAGCAAATTGCCACATCACCAGAACGCTTTTCTACCAATTTATGATTTATTTTACGACCAGATGCCTTTTCAAAGGCATGAATCATTTCAAGTACGGAATATCCTACACCAGATCCAAGGTTGTAAGCAAAGAAACCAGTCTCTGCAATATTACGTAATTTATCTAAAGCTTTAACATGACCTTCAGCCAAGTCAACAATGTGTATATAATCACGTACACCAGTACCATCTTTAGTTGGAAAATCCGTACCGTAAACTTGTAAACAATCGCGTCTTCCAACAGCTACCTGAGCTATATATGGCATTAAATTATTTGGTTCCCCATTAGGATCTTCTCCAATGCGTCCACTAGGGTGAGCACCCACAGGGTTAAAGTAACGTAAAGAAACAACTGCCCAACGCTAAAAAATTACATTTTTATTATTATTTTTTAATAAGCCTAAATTGTCAATTTGTATTTACCTTATCGGATTTACATAAATCCTTTAGAATTTCCTCTGTAAAGTACTTTGTTTTACCATAGGGACTAGTACAGTTTCCAGTTGGATGCTCTTCTGTAACTGGTAGAAATTGTGGTTCTCCATAAACGGTGGCACTAGAACTGTAGACAAACTTAAAAACATTGTTATCAGCCATGGCCTCCAGCAGGACATTGGTACCAGTCATATTGTTGTGATAGTATTGCAATGGAATACGACATGATTCACCCACTGCTTTAAGAGCAGCAAAATGAGCAACCATATCGATTTTATGCTAAAAAAATTTAAAAGATATTTTGTTAATAAAACGGGTTTTGGTGAAAATAACTAGTTTCTTTAGTCGAGATAAGATAGCAGAAAAATTAAAAAAAAACAGGGCCCAAATCGTCGCTCACGTGTTCGAATGAACTTTCGTATCGAATAAAACTCCGACACGTATCAAAAACGGAATTGCGGCATTCGAAAGCTTTCGAATCGAAATTTGTTTAAAAAATGTAATAGATTTTATGCTTGTATATAAATCAACAGTATTAATAGTGACTTCGGTTTATCGGTTTTCGGCGCTTGCCAAAAAGTGCAAAGCAAAATTTTAAAAAATTCGAAAACCATAGAAATTCGCAAAAGTTTTACAAATTCTAAAAATTTGCAAAAATAGCGAAAATTCTCGAAAGTTTTTAATATATCAAACATGCCATTTAATTGATTAAAAGTCCCTAAAAGTACAAGGAATGGCAAAAATTCGATAACAAATTTGAAATAAGCTGAAATTCGCAGAAAGCAAAGTCTAGTATTTATTAAAAATTTTCAAAGCTGTAATGAATCAGATATCTTACAGAAAAAATCGCTGATATTGCGAACATGGCTAAAGTTCGCGAATAATTGCAAACTTGGGAACAAACCCTAAAATTTATTTGAAATCGCTAAATCGGTTAAAAAAACAAAATTTCAACAATTAACAAAAATAGCGAAAATTCGCGAAAATTTTTAATAATTCGAAAGCCAAAAAATTAATTAAAAGTCCATAAAAGTATACGGAATGGAAAAAATTCTGTAAAAATTTCTAAATTAGGGGAAGTTCGCAAAAAATTGCTAATAGCGGCATAATAGCAAAGTCTACTATACATATATTAAAAATCGTCAAAGCTGTAAGGAATCAAAAAACTTGCAATACAAAAATCGCTTTAATCGCAAACATGACTAAAATTTGCAAAATTAAATGTTATTATTTTTTTTTCTTATTGCTGAAAAAAGTTCAATGCTTACATATTTTGCTGTTTGTTGAAGAAATCTAATAATTATTCTCAAAAAGTGTGCAAATTGTTTGTAAAAAACAGTTAATTGTTTTTACAAAAGCTTTTAACCTATTTAATGACATTTAGAGTAAAGGCATTCGATCGACTACTCGTTATCGAATGAAATAATCTTAAATTTCTATAGAAGTTTTTTGATAACGAATGGGACGATTTCAAAAAGTAAAATTTCGATCAAAGTCACTCGATCACGAATGCGCCGATCTGAGCCCAGGTGATAAAATCATTTTTATTAAAAAAAAAAACAAGTAAGAAAGTATAGTGGGTCAAGCCCGAACAGACACCCAACACCACATTATTTAAAAACAAATTTTCGAGAGTGCATGACTATATGAATAGGGATCTATATGTTTTAAATTTCATTTAAATCGGTTTATAAGTTTATGAGAGGCAAATATTGGCCCCCATCTCCCCACGTGGTCCTATTTTTTTAAAAATGCATAGTTTATATATCCGTACAAATATGGATCTATCTATTATGTTTTAAATTTCATTAAAATCGGTTTGATAGTTTCTAAGAGGCAGAAATATCCCCCCAACTCCTACGATTGGGCCCATTTTCAATAGGATTGGTCCTTGTGCAGCCGGACAGACATCGTTAGATCAACTTAGAAAGTGATTCTAAGTCGATCGGTATACTTTAAGGTGGGTCTAGGACCAATGTTTTAATGTGTTACACACATCAGCACTAATGCATTATACCCTCTCCACTATTATGGTGTAGGTACAATAAAATAATTCAAAATTAAAGAAAAATTTCTATTAGAATGCAAAATTTTAAAAACGTAAACAAAAATTATTTTTGAATGAAAAAAAATATGATTAACAACATTTTTTTCAAATTTTTAAATTTGACTAAGAACAAAATCATAAAAGATGACTTCGAGAAATTTGTCAAAACATTAGCCAATTGTAAAGCAGCTAATTTACATTTTTTGGTTACTTAATTTGTTTTAAACTTTTATGTATGTTCAAAATGAAAAATAAAATCAAAAAATTAAATAAAATTAACCTAAAAGTTTTCTATGGTTCGACGCATATGAATCACATAAATTCGCACAATTGATTAAGCCAACTTAAGCATATTGGGCCTGAATGCATACCTAAAAAACTTTTTTTTAATTTTGCGCAATTTTCAAGTTTATTTTTCTTATTATTAATAAACGTTTTTCCGAATTTTTTTTATGTACATAGAAAATCTTTTTTTCTTCTCAAAAAAAAAAAAATATTTTCCAATGCGAAAAATTATTTTCAAGTCACGACATCTTTTAGAAACCTATTTTCATTTTTAAGTAAATACTAGAGGTCTGCTTTGAATAACTCACTTGTTTGCCTTTACCCAAAGTGCACAACATTTATTCAATTATAAAACAATCAAAAAGATAAGAAGAGAGTAAACCACATACAAAAATAAGAATGAATGAATTGAATAAAAAACTTGTTTACTGTAAATGAATATGAGAGTAATTCATAAATAACAAAACATTGGAATGACCCGTTAGAGAGAGCAAGTTTACAAAAAATATTCAAATAATTTTTGAATTATTGAAAAAAAAATGCCACAGATTTATACATATGTAAATGTATATCGCACTTGTTCAACAATAGTGTATTGACCTTAAATTTTTACTTTTTGAAAAAATATCGACACGTAATATTCATATCTAACCGCTGTAAAAATATCCCGCTATTTCGTCTAATTTTCAGTAATGAAGCGGTTGGTTTAAAAATTCTTTTTCATATGCCGTTAATGTAAAATTAAAAATTGTTTTGCTTTCACTGAAATATTTTTTAATTTTGAGTATTGTTGAACAAGTGCGATATATAGTGTTTAAAAGGAAAGTTTTAACTATCAGGTTTCAGTAATAAAATAATTTTATAACAAATATTATACAAATAGGTCTCTATTAATCGGAATTTTATAAAAAAATTATCTCAAAAGTGTATTAAAAACAACTTCCAAATTCTGGTGAAGAAAGGAATTTTTACAACATGAAATTAGGCCTCATTAGGTCAGTCAAGAATGAAAAATTATCAATAAATTTTAATTAATTTCATGTTGTAAAAATTCCTTTCTTCATAAAAATAATTTAATGAAAATTAAATTTGATGAACTTAAGCCTAATTAAAATATCAAAAGTAATCTAATTTATTGACCATAGTCATGTCTCAAAAAAAAAAAAAAATCGAGTTACTTAAGCAAAAGTATTCCTTCATACCTTCTTTATATGTAAAAAAAATTAGTATTTAATGTGTAATGTATTATGGTAGTAATGGTAAGTTAATGGTAAGTAAGTTGTATTCCAAGACGAATTCTTTTCAATATCGCTGGCTTAACATGTAAAGGCTCTAAGTCCACTTTTTTAAGAAATTGAGATTTGAATGCAGTAATGTGCAATAAGTAAAAATACATTGTTTACAAAAAAAATTACAGTTATCTCATTTTTTGTTGTCGTTTTGTAGTGATGAGCAAAAGCGCTAAGTCCAATTTATCACAAGAAAAAGCTCTAAGTCCCAATTAAAAGTACAGTTTAACCATTTCTCTTAAATTGTTCGATCACATGTATTTTGATTGTTTTTTGTCTCTCCTGTAAAATTTTCAAATATGGACTTAGAGCCTTTACATGTTAAGCCAGCGATATACATATATTCTTATGGGAAAAAACAATACATACTGATACATTCCTTTTTGTTCACAATTTTATATTTTTATTGTACTTTTAGATTTTGAGAAATACACATGAATTAATAAATGAATTTGTATATTTGAAAATAAAAGATCAATCGCGTGTTATTATTAAAAATCAATCACAACAAAATGTCAAACTGAACCAAAGTTATAGCAAAATATATTTCGTTAAACCTGTATAAAGGGTTATTTTGAAAACGTTAACCGCATTTTGCCAGGTTTGATTTTTGATAATGTTGCAATAAAGGAGCGATATATAAAATACATAAAACGCATATTGTCGCAAAATGCAAAATGCAAAAATAAAGGTTGCCTATCTCTGACTTATATCACGCAGCAGAACACAAATATTTATCAAATGTTTTATCAATTTGATGTCAAATTGGTATCAAATGTTAAATTCAAATCAAAACAAAACTTGGCAATACTAAAGCGGAAAATAAATGTAAACATTAAAAATGGCGATAAAAGTTGAATTTTTACTTCGTAGTTAAATGTTTTACAAGTGAACGATTTATTTCTTGTGAAAAATAAAAATTACTTGTGAGTAATAACAATGATTAAGAATACGAATTTTAAAAAAAAAATTAAATGGGAAAGTGAAGAAATTATAAGTTTGTTGTATGATCGTAGTGATACAATCCTCAAAATAAAAGGAATCCAATTATTTCGTCTTTGCAAGAAGACGGAAAGAACATAATTTTAATATTTAGCTATATTGCCGAATGTTTATCTCACAGTTTATTTAAATAAATAATGAATTTTAATTAAAAAAAAAAACATATTTATATTCCACATTTGAAAAAATTTTTGAGAATTACGTTTGAAAGCAAGTTGAAAATAAAGGCATTTTACAATTTGAAAATAATTTCCCCTTTTTGTTGAGATTGCTATGACTTTAAAATGATTTTTAAATCATTATCAAACATTTGTCGTTTGATTTCAAATCATTATCAATTTGAAATCAAACCTCCGTGTTTATTGGGTACATACTTTCAACTAAAACCGGCGTGTGAACACAATTGTTCTCATCTCGAATTTTTGAGAAGAACGTGGGTTTTAAGAAAAACAAAGGCGAAGTTTTTATTCTTTTCGCTAATGACCTTCCAAAGAAAAAAGAAGTAAAAGTGCTTTTTATGCGCATTAAATATGCAGTTAAAACTTGAAAATATGCCCCAAAAAATTCAAATTGCTAATCTGAAAACAAAATATTTAACAATTTAATAACAGTTTCATTTAATAAAAACAATCCTGAAAGCCCAAACACCATAGTTTTAACAGACGAGATTTTACCCTATTTGGAAACGATGGGCATTCATCGGCTCACAAAAACAAAGGTATATTAAGAGGTTAAAATTCATATAAAAGAATTTAATTTGCAATAAAATGAATTTTGGGGCGAAATTAACCTAAATGCCAACATAATTATATGGTTTACGGGCAAAAAGAGTCTAATTTGGAAAGAAGTTTTATAGTACGTTTCCACATACATGTTTTGGGCCACAAAACTAGTTTTGCAGCAAAAGAAGTGTTTTGCTACTTGTTCTCCCATCCATTTTTCATGTTCGAAAAACTCAAACAAAAACTAGTTTTGCTTCAAAACATGTCGAAAATCATGAATACAACTCTGGGTTATCCATTATTGGCGATTGACAATTTCGAAAAAGTGACATATTTACCAAAATATCAAGAATTATTAAATAGGTTTATGCAACGCTCCAGCTGATTAATTTGTTTGCAGCGATAAAATAATATAATAAAAAGGTAGTAAATTATGTGCTTTTATATACATACATACGTACATACATATGTACATATATGTATAAATGTGTATTAAAAAACCAACAAGGAAATTTCATGTTAAAAAAAAATATTTTTTTTCAACACATATTTTTTTTTTTTGCTTTCATGTTTGTTTGCAACATAAATCTCAAATTGATTTCGAATATTCGAAAACCAAAACCAGTTTTACGTAATGGAAACACTTTGACACGTTTTGCTCCAAACAAGTTGTTTTGCTCATAGTGGAAACCATTTACATAGACTTCGTCCTAAGTACAATTAAAATGTATTTACCAAATTTGAATTATCTAGACGATTGTAACTCGTACTTGGCGCACAAGGTTAACATGAACAAACAACCAGCCAGACGGACGGATGGACATCGTTAGAACACTTTAAAAAGTGATCGGTATACTAAAAGATTGGTCCAGATTTCTATGCATTACACTTATCGCCAAAAACGTATATAATTTAATGGATTTTTCCTTAATTGTTGTATAAATATAAAATTTTCAAGTTTCGCAAAAAAAAAAAATTATTATTTGCTGCATATAAAAAATTTAACACGTTTCAAAATATGCCTTAAAAAGGCAAAATATGCACTATAAACTTAAAAAATGCTGCAAAAAGGCTCTTTTAACTGAATTATGCCAAAAAAAATGCACCAACTAATCGATGCCAAAATTCTTAAAAAGCTCTAAAACGAATACATATGTATGTATATTGTTTATGCATTCAACTTCATGCTGTACATACACTCGCATCAAGTTCTAACTGAGCAGCAGCTTCCCGAGGGGTCCTACATTAATTTTTCCGCAATAATCTCTCAACAGCACGCGCATTTCGACTTATATTTATTTTTTCTGTTATTTTTCTACTTGAGTAACCTTTTATTATCAAAACAACGACCTTGTCTTCGGCGCACAGTGCAAAATTTCTTGAGTTTAGCGGAACTTAATTATTTAAACCAGTAAACCAGTTCTATTTGTGATTTTTTTAAATTTTTAATAAAAATTAATGTGTTTTTTTTAAGTCTTTGAGTTGCATTTTTTTTAGAAATTATGCTAAATATCGACTGGATTCCCACCACCTTTTTTGTATTTTACAAACTAGCGCACGAACAGGTGCGTCAGGTGTTAGCACTGGTAAGCCTATTTTTTCCAAAACAAAACCAATGATGGCGTCCGATGTCGGTTCTTCCTTCCACTTTTAGAAAATGCAGTTATATGAAATTTGCAAAGTCATTCTGGAAAAAGTTTAATTTAAAAGAAGATCGCAAAATATCGCAGAAGATATTTTGTGTTCCCAATAGAGGAAAAACATACCTTTAAAATGTTGTGGGTTTTAAGATGGTATTATGCGGTATCACCTTTTAAAGTCTCTAACGAAGTTAAAAAACTAAATTTACTTACTTCTTAAAAATCACTTTTTTAACGAACAAATCACACACGAGTACGAAACGATTTTGCAATTATTTAAATGCCAATAATTGACAATTTTCTCATAAAATAAATTATGTAAAAATCATGGCCTACTGCACTGCCGTGTGTATGTTCCACTCTGTTAACTGAAACAAATCGAAAATCTTTCTGTATGCAAAAAGTACAATTGAATAAGAAATGCAACTTTCAGGTGTATTTTGGAGTTGTTTCGCAGGGTAAATCCCCAAACTGAGTATGAGGTTTTTGAGGTGGGATATTAATCAACCGCAATAATGAGTAATCTTATGCATTTTATGTATTTAAAAAATTTAATAAAGTTCCGCTAAACTTCCTGAATTTCGCACTGTGCGGCGTAGCGAGGTAATTTCCGCATTTTTATTTATTTTTGCAAACAAAACTTGAACTAATGCAGTAAAATTTAAAATTTTTCATGCTCGCTCATGACTGAAAAATGAGTGAACGTTTCGTTACTCTGGTTTATAGTGAGTAAGAATGAATAAATACAAAAACTCTGAGCGTATAAAGACAATATTTTTTTGTTTTGAATTTGTTGGCTTTAATCCCCTTTTGTACAAAGAAAGATCAATTTATTCTAAATAATTTAGAAACAAATATTTTTTAATTCGCTCTTACCGTTCCTGAGTTACACCGGTTTTCAGCTTTGTACCCAGTTAAGATATTATTACTCATACGCAAAGAACAATAAAAAATCAATGTCACAACTTCTGAAACTGATTTTCCGAATTTATTTCAGGGAATAGAGCTACATTGTATGAAGCTCAATAAATGATTTTTAAGCAAATCAAACGCAAAAGTTACATTTTTTATTGTTTGTTGGGTATGAGTAATAATATCATAAATTGGGTACAAAGTTGAAAACCGGTATAACTCAGGAACGGTAAGAGCGAATGCAATTGTTGTTTCTCAATTATTTGGAATAAATTGATCGACGCCGTGCAATAAAGCCATAGGAAATAAAGCCATATGGCTTTATTTTCATGTAAGGAGTGAAATAAAGCCATACATGGCCTTATTTCCCATTTAAATTTTTTTCTTTTCATATAATTGCAATTTATTTAAAAATTGTTTTGTTGGTTTTTCTCTGGGTGTTTAAATAAAAAATATAAGGAAAACACTTTTGGATGCAAGGATTATCTCCTATCAACCACCCATTAAGATTTATGTTCAGGACGTGATTGCAAAAATTGGACAAATTTGTGAAACTTTTCAGAAATCAAAAATTTCTCGCCATACAAAAGACCTAAATCCCCGGCGTCTGTCAACATAAAAAAGAAAATTGGAGTTTCACACTCTAGTAAGAACCATCAATTAATTTATCGCATCAAGAGTCACAACTTAAAATATACACATATGGCATCACTGCAAATTCATTTGTTTTTACGGAATCTGGGTTTGAATTTTTGAGAGTAAAAATTAAATGAACTTTTCGTCAAAAATAAATAAAAAATAAATATGTAAGTAGACCGGTTTTTAACTGCATTTTCTTTTATTTAATAATAAAATTTCAGTTAATTTTACGTACAGAATATTGTGAGAGTATATGTACATATGGCGATCGTTCTGTATATAACCACCACGCTCACGCTGGTGATGGTCCAATGGTCATGCTTTAAACGAGAATCAAACTAAAACCAAAGTTAATTGCTACAACTGTTGAAAGATTGTTTATATGTAACTGTAAAGCATTAAGAAGGCGAACAAGATCTGCTTCGCCGCCCAGAAAAAAAAGACGGGCTATTTACCAGTCGTCAGAAGAATCGCCGTTAAACACATTTAAGAGCCCCACATTCTACATTTCAGTAATGCAGCAGAGTAGCAGAAACCTTACTGCTTGTGGTTATATCAAGGGTCAAAAACGAATTTTGACGGGCTTGATTTAATACAACACCCCATTGAACCACTAAGGGGTGAGAGTCTGCGAAGGGGGGAGCCTGCCACCGTCTATGGGAAAGTAAAATTTAAATTATGTATGGCCAATACAAGTTCCTACCATGCGTTTATTGTGGCTAACATTGTAGATGAAGTAATCATTGGCTCAAGGTATTCACCTGGATATGGGACTACAAATTGTGACTTGGCGTAATGTTGAAATTTCCCTTGATGTTGAATACGAAATCAAGGCTCATGTAAGACAGCTATTCTCCCTTGAACGTGAAAAATTGCCACAGAAACCAAAGTATGGGCATGAATGGAAGGAGATTGAGAGGACAACAATAGTTTGTGGGTCCGCCAACTAACTTTTTTTTTTTTGAAAATGCTATAAAAAAAAACTACTGAATATTTTCTCAAATTTCTTTTTTTATTTGAAAATACAATCCTTCCGGTTAATAATGGAAACTAATTTCATTCAAATGGCTGCCTCGGCTGGCCATGCAGTAGCCTACACGGTTGGTCCAATTTTTAACCACATTATCGATTGTGTGCAGCTGTATTTTACCAATGGTTTCACGAATATTGTCCTTTAAAGCGTCAATTGTCTCTGGCTTGTCGGCGTAACACTTATCTTTGACGGCACCCCACAAATAATAGTCCAACGGTGTCAAATCGCAGCTCCGAGGTGGCCAAACGTGGCTCTGCGGCTGATAATGCGATCTTCAAAAACTGGGCGCAAACATCGAGTGTAGCTTCGGCTGTGTGGCACGTAGCGCCTTCCTGTTGAAACCAAATGTTGCCAATATCCTCCTCTTCAATTTTTGTGAACAAAAATTCGTTCAACATGGCCCGATGACGATCGCCATTGACTGTAACGGCCACTCCTTTCCCATTTTCAAAGAAAAATGGCCCAATTATGCCTCTGGACCAAAATCCGCACCAAACAGTGACTCGTTTTAGGTGCAACGGCTTTTCAATGTATACGTGCGTTTTTTCTGTGCCCCAAATGCGACAATTTTGCTTGTTTACATATCCGCCAAGATCAAAATGAGCTTCATCTGAAAAGATGATTTTTTTTGTCAAAATCGGCATCTTCTTTAAATCGACCGCAGGCCCACTTGGCGAAGCGAAAACGCATATTTCCCAGCGTTGTTCAAGCGTATACACAACCATATTCGTTCAGCGGAAGATTCAAACTAATTATCTGTCAAATCAGACATGAGCTAAGTGTCGCCATTCACGAAATAAGCACTAGTTGAAAAAAACGTTAGATAAAAAAGGCAACAATTTAGTTAAAGTAATAGATTTAAATTAATCGGACAGTGAAAAGGTCCTTACGCAGAATTTTAAGATTCGACAATGAGCTTCAACATGGTCAATAAAAGTTGCGAGAAACTTCCTATACGGAGCTAAAAAGAGTACAAGGGACAGGGAATTACTAGATAATTACTTAAGAAATATGCCTTTATCTTTGCCTCAAAAGGTAAAAACCAGGGCAAAACGTCAATCGTAAAATTAACACTGGCGACGTTAAGCCAATAAAACAGGCCCCTGGAAGCATTCCTCTAGAAAAACAAAATGAAGTTAGATCTCGTTAATGAAATGGAACCGGATAGAATAATTAAACCATCATCTATTCATTGGAGTTCACCAATGGTTTTGGTGAAAAAAGACGGAACTACGGAATTTTTCGTAGACTATAGTAATCCATTGTCTCGGATTAATGACACATTGGACACGTTAAGCCTGGTACTCTGTTCAACATTTCACGTGAAATGCTGTCAAAATGCATATGAAAAAAACTTGTGCGGAATATCTACGAAATAATGTTGATGGAGTTGTACTCTGTTTATTTTGTGAAAAAGTTCCGAAATGTTTCTGGCAACATTTTTTTTACAACTGCGAAATAATGTAAATGCATTATCCTACTGTTGAAAACATTTTCTCACTTTCGAATCTCAAAGAATTATGACTTTATGATATTTTCTATTAAAAAATTTCGTTTCGCCTTGTAATTACTGGTAACTCGTATATTTTTAACCCTATAAATAACACCTACAACTACAAAATGAGAGCATGATCAGTTATAGGAAATTAAATAAATTACTCTTAAGATGTGCCAATTTTAATAAAAGTTAATTATAAATATTAATAACATGTACATATGTACGTGATCAAAACACTTGAAAAATAATGAAAATATTCTGACCTTAAGAAGCAGATATTATTCGTTATTGACTGTTTAAATAGAAATTGTACGTACATATGTATGCATTTATATACATACATACTTACATATATGTATGTATGAATTTAAACTACAAGGCTTTATACGATAATTGTAAAAGCAGTAAAAACTGCTGATAAGAATGTTTTGAAAGCAAACCCAATGTAAGAAAAATGAAAAACAACAGAATAGCCAATACAAATAATTAAGTTACATTACGAAATTTTTTAATATTTTAAATTGCAAAAAATTAAAAATAAGTATGTACATATATTTGCTATGTGTACGAGTATTAATATAGTATACATACATACGTACATATGTTTTTATATCTTCGGCTTAATATCCAAACTTGCTAAATCCACTTTTTAAGTAAATTGAGATTTTGATGCGTGTGGTAGAGAATGATACGCCTCCTTGACCCGCTAGAAGTTTTTCTTTAATTTGGGTCAACCAAATACATACATATGTACATATATTTTTGGTTTTCCTCTCAAGCTGGAAATATGAAATATAAGAAGTTTTTTGTCTCTCATGTGAAATGTGCCGAAAGGGAGTTAGCAGGTTTGCATACATATGTCCGAAGATAAGTTCATTAGAGTTTTCGAAAAACAACGATAGCCACAATGAGGCTGATTATTTGAGCAACTGCTAGTTTAAAAAAATTTACAATTTTCTTTGAATTTGTTATTGGATTTGTAGTAGATTAAAAATGGGCTTTATTTAAATCAGAGGTAATCACAAAGAGAGCCAGTTAAAAATGTGTGTTTAGTAGTGTGTGTAAATATAAATTGTTTTTTAATTGTTTAAGTGAGTTTCTTTAACCTTCGTGTTGTGTGAAATTTACGAATAGTGCTCGGCCCCTGGGGGCATAGCGTGATGATCGTTGATTTAAATACTACAAACTATTTTCAAAGTCAAAAGCTGGAAATTTCGATAAAGGAGTTAATTACATCGTCTGGTATATGGATAAGATTATGTACATATGCATATTCATTGTTTGGGAATTAGGGCCATAATATTAAGCATAGGTTCAACCAGGAATTTTTGCAAATCTTTAAATTAATTTAATTTTAGCATGGGAAATTAAATTGACGACAAAATACGACTAGATGTTAATAAAATTAAAAAAAGGTTTTTACATTTTAGCATCAAATACATTTTTTAAAGCAATTGCTCCAGCATATGTATAACAAGTTTGCTAAATTCATTCAATCGTATGATTTTCTTTGAAACTCAAAATACGTTTTTATATATCATTAGTAGGTTTTGTTGAGAACCGATACATTTTCTTGTGAAATTTAATTGTTTACTTATTCCGAGATAAAGTATGTGCCAGGGATCGTTACGGAGAAATAAATTTCCACTGAAACGTATTGAATTTTTGTATTACATGTTTTATTAATTTAAAAAAAATACATGTGTACGTGATTCTTATTGTCATAGCCTAGGAGATTTTTGTTTTACTTTAAATAATTTAATACCTACATACATATGTATGTGCATATGAATGAATATAATATACATTTAATTTGCAAAAAATTTGTCTTCAGTTATTGACAAAACACAGCAAAAGTAGAGCTTTTAATGTTTTGCCAACATTTCGAAGACGTTAGGAAGTGCTCTGCCAACGTTGGGCCGGTTGTTATTTTCTGCCTGGGTATTATGTTTATGATGTTTACTATGAGACCTGTGCTGAAAATCCCATTTTTTGAAAGTGATTTCAAATCACAAGAAAGGTTTTCTAGGCATATTATTTTGTGATTTCAAAACGTTCAGGTACGTAAACAACTTTTTGAAATCACTTTGTTATTTTTGCGACTATTGTAAGTTGACCGTTATAATAAATTTCTTAAATAAAATATTCCGTGTGTTGTTTATTAATTTTTTATGCAATAAGCTATTTTATTTACAACAAATCATTTAAAATTAAGAAAATTCGATGATACTACAAAACATTCGTGAAAAATTGCAAACTTGTAAACTAACCCTTAAATTTATTCGAAATCGCTTAATGGATTATAAAAACAAAATGTCGGAAAAAAAATTTGCACAATAGCGCAAATTCGTGAAAAAATTTTATATTTCAAACAATTGATTAAAACTCCCTAAAACTATTAGGAATGGCAAAAATTCGGTAAAAATTGCTAAATTAGCGGAAATTCGCAAAAATTTGCTAACAGCGGCATGATAGCAGAGTCTACTTTTTAATATAAATCGTTAAAGCTGTAAAGAATCAGAAAACTTACATGAACAAATCGCTTCTATCGCGAACATGGCTAAAATTCGCAAAAAAATACAAAATTTTAAACAACCCTAAAACTAATTTGAGATCGCTAAATCGGTTAAAATAACATACAAAGCGTTAAAAATTAGCTATAATTTTGAAAAACAAACACTTTGTGTTTGCATGTGCTTTCGACAATTGAAAATCACACCGAAAAACACAAAAACGTGTGATTTTAAAAGCACATGTGATTTGAAATCACGTGATTTTCAGAACAGACCTGTATATGTATTGTGGTTATTTTGTTGAACCATTTATGGGTTTTAATCCAAATTTTGATATTTTAATTAGACTTAAGTTCATCAAATTAAATTTTAATTAAATTATTCTTATGAAGAAAGGAATTTTACAACATGAAATCAATTCAAATTTATTGATAATTTTTCATTCTTGACTGACCCGAGGCTCGAACCCAGGCATTTTTACGGACAGGTTACCCTTACATGTTGAGAGCAATCTAGTTATTAATACCACATTAAACATGTTAAAAAAAGATGGTTTGAGCTCAGAAATTTTCCAACAACTTTTCCTAAGGGAAAAGGAAAAATATAATGCAACCATAACAATTTTCACTGACGGGTCGTTCTCAAATGGTAATACGTCGTATGGCGTAGTTCAACAAGAAAATAATAATTTCATCACCGCTCATCAATCTATTCTCCCTGATCATTCTGGAATTTTCGCTGCTGAATTAGCTGCCATAAGATTCGCTGTATGTTTCGCAGCACAAAAACAACAAACGACAATAATATGCTCTGACTGTTTCAGTGCAATAAAATCATTGAAGAACGATAGCGAAACAAGGAAATATATGATAAAAAATCTTGTATTATCTAACAAAGTTATCGTAATATGGATCCCCGGACATATTAACATCCCAGGAAATGAATATGCCGACCAAGCTGCAAAAAACGCAACTAAACTTCCGCTAATAATGGAGGTACCACCTTTGGTACAGGTATTAACCAACATCCATAAAAATCAACAACAAAACCAAAAACAACAACTATGGAATAACTCGGAGAGCTTTCTAAAGTCACACAACAGCAGCATAACAAGGCCCCCTTACAACATTAATTTTAGTCGCGAAGACTGCATCATAATGGCCAGAACCAGACTGGGTACCACGAGATTTAGTACTCAACACTACTATGATCAAACGCAACCAATGGAATGCGAACACTGCCTGCAACAGCTCACGATATACCACATCCTAAAAGAATGTCCGATGACCTCAACAAATGATCCCCTAGATGAAATTCTTAACTGCAATAGCAAAGCCTCATTATATAAAATTAAAAACATCCTATACACTGCTAATGTTCTATATGATATCTAAGTATCAGCCTATATAGTGTAATTACCTAGAAGATCACACTATTATCTCATGTATTTCTATAAATTAACTTTGTAGAATACATTTTAATAAATAAATATAAATTCAACATGAAAAATGGCAAAAAATATATTTCCTGAATTGTCGTGCATTACTAATGGTCATTAATCTATTGGGAATTCCGTTCCAGAGACTGATGGCATAAAGAATTGATACTTTGAGATCAGAGTTTGATAAGCAAATGCAAAAATTCGTTTACCTCTGGGAAGCGTTGAAAAGCTTAGACGTTCATAAAGATGCTCCGGTTGATGTGTATATATAATTTTATGCATGAACAGTAAAATGCGCACCTTTAAATAATTATCAAAACTAATGCCATAGAGCAATGTTAAGTAAGGGGAGATATGATCAGATCGTCTAAAGCCATATATGTATATACCGAATAATGTTATTAAAGTTCACATTTAGTTTTCTTTTACTTTTACTTTACTTTTGAATGATTATCTATTTTAATTGATTTTACATGTTCTTCCTTACTTCCGTTTTTTCGAACTCTTTGCCAAGAATTTTTCTTGAAGTCCAAAGTACATTTTTTTTTATTTTAATTTTTTGTTTTTTCATTTTTTCCCCTTCATTTTCTTGTTGACCTTTTTCAGCACAACTTGAAGGACAAATGTAAACCAAGAGTTCGTGCCCTAGCTTTAACATAATTAGTATGTATTGTGGTTATTTTGTTGAACCATTTATGGTTTTTAATCCAAATTTTGATATTTTAATTAGGCTAAAGTTCATCAATTTTAATTTTTATTAAATTATTCTTATGAAGAAAGGAATATTACAACATCTTCATAAGAATAATTTAATGAAAATTAAATTTGATGCACTTTAGCATAATTAAAATGTCAAAATTTGAATTAAAAATTATAAAAAAATATACACATATACATACTTAAGTACTTAAGTATATACCTTAATCCTCAAAACAAAGTGTACACCGAATAGTTCAACATTTAAAGGTCCGTTGGGGGAGAGCACAATAAATCTGTTTTTATTTTTTTTAAGTGTATTCAGTACTTGTTTATTTATTACATAAAAAAATTGTCATTTATTTCTTCTTCATTTTCAAATCTTATATATAAATACGGTAACAATTTTTTTGTAGTTGATTTTGAAGTATCTTATCGTCAACCGATTTTAATGAAACATATGTCGTTTTAAAGGTATTTGTGTGTAGATATGCACAATATATTTTTTTCAATTTTTTGAATTAAAGTGTTTCAAAAGCGTTTTAATTTATCTTACAGACATGGGTGAATAGTGCATTTTGCCGTTCTCTTAAAATGTGCACGTGTTTGTTGTAAAACGCACAGGTTTTCTCGAAAGTACATAAATGTCAAGTGGTCGAATTTCGGCCCCCGGGCGATCCTAGTTAACATTTTTCTCAGAAAACTCCTTATTTAACACGTCAAAAAAAGTGTACAATCTCGTATTATTTCAATGTTGCAGTGTCATAAAGGTAAATTAACCCCTAATTTTTTTGTGACCTCTACGATATATCCCATTTTCATGTAGTGCTCGGCGAACAGTACTGTCGCCAAAACTTAAAGGTAATAGTCTTCAAGCTGTAGTAAACTACACCTTTCAAAATCAAAGTAAGTTGGTAGGTGCAGGGGAAGCTATAAATAATATATAAATGAAAAAGTGTATGGTTGTTTGTTCCCTAAAGACTCCTAAACTACTGAACTATGTACTTTCACAGTAATTTTCTGATTACCAGACACATAGGCTATAAATATTTTTTAATTTTTAGGTGGGCGTGGCATTACATATTTGGAGTTCTGTAAAAGTGAAAGTATTTCAACTTTGTACAAATAGCTTAGATAATAACACACAATATCTTTAAAAAAGTAGGTTCAATGGAATAAATACGAATGGCACCTCCCATACGAATACACTTGAAATTTCTGTAGGTCTGTAGAACGATTACTTACTGTAAAAGCAATTAAATTTATTACAAGATGATAAGTAATCAATGCACGAGATCTGTTTAAAAAAAATTTACTAATTTTATTTAGATTGGGGTAGCAAATCGCACCGGGTTAAGATAGTATAATATTTAATATTACAAGAAATTTTAAATATAGTTCATATGAACATATGCTTGTATATCAATAAAGTATATACATATGTACATACATACATACATATGTACATACATATGTACATACAATACATAATTGGTAATTGAAACAAACAGAAATAAGTTTTAATTGATAACGGTATTTTTCGCTTTCAAGAGCTGATAAAATAATTTTCTTACACGTACACAAACCTAAATGAGAAACAATCAAAACATGTGTGACTGGCGTGAAATATTAATAATTTTATTTTACTTATCTAAACAATAAGAGCAAAAATGTTGTATTGTTTAAATAAAATTGTAAATAGAATTTTTAAAACACTGCCACTACGATAAAAAAAATTAAAAAAAGTTGAAGCAAAAAGAAATTAGAATTATTCTGTATAAAGTAAAGAAAAGTTTTAAGATCACATAAGTACATACATATGTACATAAATATACATATATGTACATACATACATATGTATGTACTAAAATGCTAGTACTTATTTGAACAGAATGTTTTAGGTAAATTAAATAACTAAAAAAATTTTAAAGGCATTTAAACTACCTTAAAAGATGTTTTTTTTTTAAATAAATTTTGTTTCTAATTTTTTGTGTACATATTATACAAAATGTAGGACAATTATGTTTGAATAAAATTGGTAAAACATACATACATAAGTACTTCTAGTTTATAAAGGGGTTCATATTCAAAACAATTGTACAAATAAAATATTAGACTATTTCAACTTTCTTTAAATATTTATTTAAAAACACGATTAACAAATAATTTTTCAATTTTTTTAAAAATTAAATATACATAAATATGTACATATGTACATACTTATGTATGTATGTATGTTAATAGATGGCTAAAGATGCTTTGTACTTGGTAATCCACTACAAAATTTTAAATTTGTTACACAATCGTCTCATGGGAATGGATTTATTAAAAAAGGAGTTTATAATTGTTGTATATGTCACTTTGGTTCAGGGTTACCGTTGAAAATCTTGAAAAAGTCGCCCAAAAAATCGTTTTTAAAACAAAAACTAGCAAAAAAAAAGTCGTTTGCTGAAATTTAAGTCTCACATTTTTTAACATTTTAATTTTAAATTTGTACTTTAATTTAATTACCATCAGGGTGACCATTTCGGTTTTATTTCTTTAATAAATCTCTTAAATTTGATTTAGTTAAAAGGAAATTATTACTTACAGAACAAATTGTTTTCGTTAAAAAAACTGCAAAAAATTTGTATGACGAAAACGTCATTAAAAAAAAACCGAAAATAAGTTGTATGAGGATAACTTGTTCTCATCGCTTATAGACATGCAGTAACACCCGGGTGGGTATTGGTAAACGATGTACATAAAAATCTTTGGTAAGGCGATGGTTAATCAAAAAATACAAAACAAAAAGGAATTAACAATTTAAACTTTATTAATAGCTGAGTAATAATTCGTTAAATGTGTTTAAATACACTTTTGTGTATTAATTTTACATTTGATTGATTTTTAATAATGTGTTTGTATATACTTTAATACATATATTTATAAACTTTACGTTTTATGTTTTTAACTTTTGTTGTATTTTCGCAAAAGTTCATTACTTGGCATCAAGCTTTCTATTTCAGTATCTAGAAAATTTAGAGTTGATAGCATGGACTCCCAAGTTTCTACTTTTAGCCTGTTGTTTAAGTTGTTTTTCATTAATTCTAATTTAAAAAAAAAAATCAGCACACGCACTGTTGTGCGGTAGAGTTAATACATTCGCTGCTTATTTATCTAAATTAAGGTACGATGGTAAATTAAAAGCAAATTTTAAGCTTCCTACTGTATGCCAAAAATGGTTAGCTTTTGTAATTTTAAAAATGCAATTGTACGATTTATCATTGGATTTACTTTATAACAACTTAAATTCGTTAAAAAAAAGCCTGTATCATTTATAGCATTTTTAAATAAAGATATATGGGTCTTGGCCCAAAAACGCTTGAAATAATAATGCCGATCATTGAAGATTGGCATGGAAATTCAATGAACACGATACAAAACAAGGCATATCGACGGCTTATATTCAATACCCGCCATCCGCCAAAATACAATTTTTCAGGAGAGAGAAAAAACTGTTTCTTTCGAAAATTCTTAAGGTATGAATTAATCTTTCTTCTATAATATTTTTTAAATATGACTACTAAGTCACCCTTATAAAAAAGTAGAACTTTTCACTCTATTCGTAGCGATATGGTTGATGTCGGGTATTGCAACTGAAATCTTCAAACATTTTTATGGCGTATAGCGGTAATTGCACAGTAATAAAAATATGTTTTTTTGCTCTAATATGTAATTTTATTAAATTAAGCATTTGTTTAACGTTTTTCTAACATATAAGAATTCAATAACAAAAAAATAAACATAATTAAAAAAGGTAATTCAAACTTGACATTGTCACATTGCTCCTTATTACTTTGACTCCATCTGAACTAAATTATCATAAAAGTAATGATATTCTAGTGGTATAACCGGCTTCAAATCTTGAAGATGTTTCCATTTTTTTGATTAATAAACGATATTCACCAAAATAAATAATTCAATTCTTTCATTTTAATCTGCAAATGCATATAATTTAACTGTTAATTTAACTGTTCTGCAACCCGATAATGATGTTAAAAAATTATTGAAAGACTATGCTTGAATTACGTCTTCATGTTTTTTCTATGGGAGGGGGGCGTGATCAGGTATATATTTTCAGGAGCCCATTTTACAATTATAATATTTATTTTTTGTGAAAATTGAGTTGATGTATTAGAAATCAAGGCAGAAATCAAATTTCACACAAATGATTATGAGTGTTTAAAAATGCTATGTGCCAAAAAACAATGCCGTAGGTTAAAATTTAATTTTCACTTTGTATGGGAGGTGGGCGGATATTTTTTAAATATCACACAAATGATTACGAGTGCTTAAAAATGCTATGTGCCAAAAAACAATGCCGTAGGTTAAAATTTAATTTTCACTTTGTATGGGAGGTGGGCGTAAAAGTGGGCGATTAATTTTGATTTTTCCATTTTTTTCTTGATTCAAACAAATGCCTATGTGCCAAGTTTCATTATCCTTCAACAACTTCTTCTATTTTTTGCCGCTCGTTCTATGAACTTCAACCAATGTGTGGCGTATGGCGGGTATTGCATTAACAAAACTCGTGCGGTTGATAGCGGTATCACAAATATTTAAAAAAAAAACCTTATATTAATTAATTAAGCTGCCATCAGTGAACAATTTGCCATCAAAAGTCATTTTCCAATAATTGGTGTATGGCGGGTATTGAATATAAGCCCTCGATATACAATACAGTTCAGTAGTTGAAATTGTCTGGATACAAAATAATCACCTGATCAATCGAATGAGGTAACATATCCAGGGGAATGTTTAAAATAAAATTGATATTTTTAATTTAAAATATGTGAAATTATGCAGTGTAAAAAAAGAAGTATTTCACTTACAAAAAAGGGGCAAAAAGTTGCAAAATTAGACAATTTTGAAAAAGATTCACAAAAAGTGTCAGAGCGTCATAAAGGTTGCAAATTGCAACTAAAGTCGCACAACGGTAAAGCTGCTTTGGTTTCCCCTAAACAGAAAATGTATATGGGAACTAAAAAAAATCGCAGGCCACTTTCGCAATCTAGTCTTATACTCTAGGTTTTATTTTGACAATAGAAAATATTCTTCTATAGAAAAATTGCAAAATGCAAAAAACATAATATTAGGCTTAATTACGTAACTCGATGTTGAAAAAGACTCTGCAGCAGATTAAAATAACACACAAATTTTATTTTGACTACAGTCGGACTCACTGTCGAATTAAAATTTTGTTTCGACTATAGTCGACTTACTTTATTACCGACTTCGAGAACCGTAATAAGGCTTCTTGTGTTCTTTAATCTACTACAAAATTCGACTTACGGTGTTACCAACAACTAGAACCGTAATAAGGCTGAATATTCAGCCTTATTTCGGTTCTCGATGTCGAAAACGACTCAGTATTAGATTAAAGTAAATTAAATTAAAGTTCTTTAATCTACTTTATATCTGAAACTGAACCGAATTTATAGCAAAATATAATTATAAAATATAAGGGTACATTTTGAAAACTTTAATAGCATTTTGCCAAGTTTGGTTTTTACTGAAATACATATGACTATGTTGCAATAAAGGAGCAATATATGCACAACGAACAGACCAAAACGATGAAACTTTAAACCCCAAAAATAAAATACTAATGTGATCTTTCAAAACTCAGAAACACTTATATTTTTTGTTGTATAATCTACCAAAACCAAATTGTCAGAACACCGTTATTGTTTTCGATGTTTTACAGTGTTATAAATCTTATAATGTTGTTCATAGAAATATTTTAACATAAAATAAGTATTCTACTAAAATAGTATAAACTAAATAAACTCCCTTAAACTATTGCATGGCTGTCTACATTTTTTAATAACAATATGTTAACTTTTTCAAAAGTTCCGTTAGTTTTTATATTTAAAATAAATATGTTATGTATGGTGACAACAATTAAAATACTGTTGTGAATAACGAATTTTTTTTCGTTCACATATTTTCCTTAAATAAAAGTAACCTTTTCACCAAATTTTATTAAAATCGAAAGGGGTTGGACGATTTGACATGGAATTACCATATATATTTTATTATACATGGTGTAAAGAATTACATAGAATACATAGAAGTGTACCATATCAAAAAGGAAAATTTAATTCCAGTAATAAGGGATATTTATGGAAAACGATGATGATGAGACTAAAAATGTTTTATTTTAAACAGTTGTTAAAATTTGGTTAAATATAGATGAAAGAACATATAACTAAATTACTTACCTCTTGAAAAACTGCCCGCACTTGTTCTCGATCAGTTATATCAACACGATAAAAATTAACTTTTTTTCCAGTGATTTCTTGAACACGATTTAAAGCTACGGGAAGCTTGGCTGTATTTGAACTGTAGGCATTACACAAATTATCAACACAAACTACATTGTAACCAGCATTCAGCATTTCCAAGACGGTGTGAGAACCTATGTAACCAGCACCGCCCGTTACCAAAACCGTTGGAGGAGCCATTATGTTAAAAATGGGCTAAAATTATAAATTGTACAGAAAGCATACTAAGGTTGTCAGTGTTTAAATTAGGTAATTATCGACGTCACCAAATAAAAATTTACTTTAAAAGAATTATAAGTAAAAATTCACAATTCCTCTAACACAACTAAATTCTGAGTACAATGTACTACATACCTGTATGTGTAACCGTCGGTATGTCTATCTGGAAAACTGTTTTCGGTAAAGCTGAGTGTAAACAACACGTTGTTAGTGTACAAACTTGAAAATGATGATAACGATGTTATTGAAGAAGATACTCAATAACATTCACAAATACAAGCAGACAACAGTGGTCAAACAACAAATATTTATATTGAAGAGGAGAACAGCAGCAGCTGGTTGTCAGTCAAAACCTGAACGTACGGAAATAATTATTATGAATAAATTATGTATATCAACTGTGCCTAAAATGCTGACCTCTGTTAATATTTTTTGTATTTAAATTATTTTCTTATTAATAAATATCACTTGACGCCCTTTTTCAATAGAACGCACGCTATTAAATCACTAATGAACTACTCCTAAGCCTTGATAAATAATTCGCGTAATTTTTGCTTTGCAGTTCATCGACAATTTCACTTTTTGCCAAACTTTCTTTCAATGTTTTAAACGATAGCTTCGTTGTAAATCGTCCGTATATCTTTAGATACTATACACTGCCACTTCTTATTTAAGACTGTGCCAGTTCTCTGGGATGTTTTATGTTCTTGTTCCGCCGTCGCTGATATTGTTTTTTTTGCTGCTCCATTGTTTTCTAATTCTTCATATCAATCTTGCATCATTAGTAAATATCGTGTTTTTCTAATATTCCTCTTTATTAATCTTTAAGTTTTTTTTTTAAATAATATATAAGAAGATATTGATGGCTAAATAAATACTTGACAATACTTTATTTTAAAAATGTAAGCAAATAAAAATTTTAATACAGCTATTTTATTTTTTTCTCACTTTTGCAATAAGCTCTTGCCAGAGTTGTACAAATAGCATTTTATTTAACAAAAAAATTTATAGTGGCAACAATTTTAAAATTCGCCTCAAAGAGGTAAATAAATAGTGCGGTTCAGTTAAAACTAATTTTTATTTCATTTTTTAATTTTTATATAAAAAATGATTTATATGAAATTTTTCCTTTTTTTTGGCCAAAACTAAGGCCCAGGCCCACGATGTCGACAAGAACAATTCTTTCGTATATTTGTATTGAAAACAAAAACAAATTTTAGTTTTTTATTATTGTTTTAAATATTAATATTCGAAAGAAATGTTCTTGTCGACATCGTGGTCCTGGCAGTAAATTTTTAACTTTATCAGTTTAAAAAAGATATAAGTTTTATATTAAAGGTCTCAAAGGACTGTTCCTTTTTGGGCCACAGATATGTTGAGTTTGAATTGGGTGCACTCACCTTGGGGTTGTGTACTTTTGTGAATAGGAGGAGGACGAAGTGGGACTATCAGGCTAGTCTGCTCGCCGACTCTTTATGCTCAGTCCCTGTCATTAGTGGCGTTATGGAGACCGAAATGGCAGTGTACTTCCTATCGGATTCACTGCGGCAGGCAACGACACTGGCCTGCAGGCCAGTGGTTAGGAGAGAAGAGGGTAAGCCACCATAGTGGAGCCCCGAGGTTGCACAGTCTCGCAAAGACTGTCGCTAAGCGTCTGGGAAACTGGGCGGAATACAAGTCGGCATTGAAAAGGTTTAAGATGAGGAACTTCTGCAGCGGCGTGGTAGGCTCCTCGGAGACAAACCGATTGCGCAAGATAATGGCTTTTAGCCTGGCTGTCCCTAGCTTAATTCAGAAAGCTGATGGTAGCTAGACTACGAATAGTCAGGAAACGCTGGAAGTGTTAATTGACACACATTTTTCCTGGTAATTCCCCTCCAACATCACGAGAGAGTAATTGCTTATCAGAGCCTGGGCCCGTGTCCATTTCTCTGTGCTATGATAGGCTCAATTGGGCAATAAGGAGCTTCGACTTCTTTAAAGCACCCGGTCTGGACGGTATCATTCCGGCCGACCTTCAAAAACATGCCGACCTTCTGATTCATTGGCTGTCTGCTATCTACACAGAATGCATTAGATTATCGTACGTTCCCACCCGATGGACTTAATGTATGTTTGTTTTCATTCCAAAGGTAGGAAAAGCATCCCACACCAAGCCCAAGGACTATAGGCCAATCAGCCTGTCGTCATTTCTTCTCAAGACCCTTGAGAGGGTTATTGATATTCATCTGATTATGTCTATTCCCAGATATCTGCTCTCTTCATCGCAGCATGCCTTCACCAAGGGCAAGTCTGTAGAAACGGCGCTTTACTCACTGGTCGGCTACATTGAGATTTATTGATAATCTACTCGACAGTAGGATCATAGAATCCACGATGGGTGCTACCAGTGTGTGCAGATTAGTGCGCAGGGGCACACCGCATGGTGGGGTTCTGTCCCCTCTACTAAGGAACTTGGCGATTAACACTTTGTTCGGTCATTTCGACAGATTAGGGATAAAAACCGTGGCGGTGGCGGTCATGGGTAAACACATGGACACACCATCCCGTTGTATGGAATCTGCATTACAGATTCTAAGCTCCTGGAGCATCTCCTGTGGACTTAATGTCAACCCTCGCCTGGGTAACTATCTTGTCGAGATGCGAGGGCTCAGGTGCACTCTACGGTTCCGATCTCATGGGTTGGTGTATGTGATGAATACGTCCTCGCATGAGGTCGAGAACACTGAAGGGGTGTACAACTAAAGGTTACTCATCTTGTCAGGATAATGAGGCGGTAGTGGAATGCACACTTCCGGTCCATTATCAGTACATATAGCACGGCGTGTCAGCCCGCAGGTTCGCCCCTTGCGAGGTGGGGGCTTTACCAGTGGCTGGGGCGCGAAATATGCACTTTTAAGGACAACGTGGTTGGTAGCAGTGCCGAGGTCCTGGGTGGTTAGTTAGTGCGTAAATAAACTAGTCGGTAACAGCTCCCCTCAGCGCCAGGGCAAAGCGCTGTTGTATGTTAGTTGCCTAGTCCACACATGCCGTCACTGCGTGGTACGGTCCGCCTGAACGAGCATACTCGTGGGAACAAAAATAAAACCCTTTTTAAATAAACAAAAAATGACAACAACAACAACAAACAAGGACACGACGGACGAGATTGATCAGGGTCAATCGGACGTCACGGTCTGTGAGTCGGAGAGTACCCTCTCTACTGTTCATGAGAGCATAATTGAACAGGAGAGACAGGTACTGACCGACCTATATGTGGACAGTCTTCTGGGACTATCGAGTGACTCCTGTGGTGAAACCGGGGCTACTCAGGGGTTGGAGGGGCTGACTCTGCTCTCTGACACGGAGCTCGATATTGACATATCAGCTCACAGTCAGACTACAGAGCCTGCCACTCTCATCTGTGAGGCCAGGGGACAGCAGAGGGGACACTCGGGAGAAGATTGTCCACAACTTGTTCGGCAAGACGCCGTGGAGGATGTGCCTAGCGCCCCTCCACGAGACATTAAGAACTCCAGCCGAATGAAGGAGGAGAAGGCGCAGAACGGTACAAGGAGCTCTCTGGCATATCTGGAAAAGATGTCGAAGAGAGATCCTTCAACGTTCTCCGCGAGGGAAAGGCACCTTCTGAGAAGGCACCGTCAGAGCGTCACAAAATTCGAAAGAATTTACGGCCCTGTCAGTACCGTGCTTGGTTGGCCCTATCCCTGGAGAAAGCAGGTGGATGAAGTCGCCGGCCCGGTCATTACTCAAAAGAGTACAGGGTCGCTGGAGTCGTCAACCTGCCGTGGAGAGAGGAAGAAAGGAGGGGTTGTCCCAATTACCAAAGCGCTCATGTCTTCGGAACGAGCTGCGGAGGATAAGGGGGCGATACCCAAGAAGGTCGGCAAAGTGGCTAAGGCAGTGGACACGGGGAAGAAGGCTGTCAATCCTCCGTCCGATTCCACTAGTGGCTCTCGTAAGGAGGCCAGTAGAGGAAAAGGTGCGGGCAGGAACAAGCCTTCTGAACTAGTCGTGCCGAAGTCATCAAGCTCAGTGAAGAGGGTTGGTACATCTCCGGCAGAAGCTCCTAATGGCTCTAATAAGGAGACCATTAAGAGGATCAGATCTGGGGATGATCAGCCTTCTTCATCAAACAAAAGACTGAAGAAGTCGACGAGCCTGGAGGGTCATCTGCAAGTGGCTGTCATCGATCGGAATGATCCGGATGGGAGGATCAGTGCCGAGCTATGGCAGCTAGTGGAGGCTAGGCTTATCGACGAGCTGGCAGCATTCAAGGGCAAAGAGGAGGACGTATCCTTCAATGGTGCGGACTGGGTTTAGGGAGTGAAAGTTGTCAATTGTGGTAACAAGAATTCTTTGGAATTCTAAAGGACTACAATTGACAAATGCAGCGACATTAACCCGGGGGCAAGGTTTGAAGTAATACAAGCCTCCGATTTGCCAATTAGATCCATAGTGACAGTATGGATTCCACCACCCGTACGCCCGGTGGAAACTATACTGGCAGTATTGGGCAACCAGAACAACAGGCTTCTTACCGACCAATGGAGGCTAGTGACCTCACTGGTGTGTAAGTGGAATTCTTGGAGGAGGTGGGGGGTAGTTAAGTTTGGTTTAGGTAACGTCAGGTTCCGGTATCCGAAGCATGACAGGACCAAAGAGGTTGTTAGTGGTGCAAATAAACCTGCACCACTGTGAAGCAGCCTCAGCCGAACTAGCAACCTTCCTCACTAACACCCGGACGGACGTCGCCCTAATCCAAGAACCTTGGATTAATAAAAATAAGGTTTGCGGTTTAGGGGTTGCAGGATACACTCTGTTTGTCCCGTCCACGGAGGACAAGGTAAGAACGTGTATATAAGCGAGGAATGAATTGAATTTTCTCATATCTCATTCTTTCAGGTGCGGTGATTTAACCGTAGTAAATGGAGAAGCCAAAGGTAAGCGTACTCTTACACTGGCTTCGGTGTATATGCCGTACGAGGCGTTGGACCCACCTGGAACGGAGGTGCGGGAACTGACGGCATATGCAAGGAGGAAGGGTGCAATCCTTGTATTGGGCTGCGATGCCAATGCTCATCATAGCCAATGGGGGAGTGCAGACATAAACAAAAGAGGTGAGTTAATGTTTGATTTTATAACTACTAACAATCTTATTATCTGTAATATGGGTAACACGCCGACGTTCAGAAATAAAGATAGGCAGGCAGTGATATATCTGACATTAGTGACCCGTGACGAACAACTTGATGTTGATTGGAGGGTGGCAACGGACTGTACATTTTCAGACCATAGCCGTATTACCTTCACATTGAATTTTGACCCACCTGGGGTTGCTCCATTTAGGAACCCTAGGGGGACAAAATGGGACTCCTTTAAGGAAAGAGTCCGAATTGGATTGGCGCAAAGGGCCTTGGGCGACTTGCTGCCGAATGATCTGGAGGGTTTTGTGAACAAGTTCACTCATCTTCTAAGCGAAAGCTATGAGCAGTCCTGCCCGGTTACATTCCCGGGTAGGCGTAAACAGACCAAATGGTGGACCAGGGAACTTCACGTTCAAAGGTCTACGGTTAGGAGACTGTTTAATAGGGCCAAGCTTACCAGAGCACCAGAGGATTGGAACAATCACAGGGTGCAGTTCAACAAGTATAAGGCGGATCTGAAAAGAGCAAAGCGACTATCATGGAGGCAATTTTGTGCATCCATTGATAATGTCAACGAGTTGTCAAGATGCCGACGGATCTTATCCAAGGACCCTAAAGCCCTTGGTTACATCCAAAGGAATGACTCTAGCTCTGAGACGCTGACCTTACTTATGGAGACGCACTTTCCCGGGTGCAGGGAAACCGGAGGTATGGAAGACGGTCAATGGGACGTGACGTCCATGACCTGCTCGCCTGCGTCGAGGAAATGGTCACAAGAGAGAAGCTGGCGTGGGCGGTCAATACTTTCGACCCATATAAATCACCGGGTCCGGACGGTATTTTTCCGGCCATGCTCTGCAACATTCCGGACGATGCATCACTTCTGCTGATGGATGTATTCAAGAAGTGCCTCAGTAGGAGGTATCTGCCTAGGGGGTGGAGAGAGGTCAGGGTTATTTTTATACCCAAGGCTGGTAAAGCGGGCCACTCGAAACCGGGGGATTTTAGACCTATTAGTCTGTCTTCATTTTTGTTGAAGACTCTTGAGAGGCTAATAGATTTATATCTCAGGAGCAATATTGAGACCCGCCTTATTAGCAACGCTCAACATGCTTACCTGAAGGGTAAATCGGTTGAGAGCGCGTTACATGAGGTGGTGGGTTGTATTGAGCACGGTCTGAGGCATAAGGAATATACTCTCGGCGCGCTTCTGGACATAGAAGGAGCCTTTAATAACATTAGGATCGAGGCGATTAGAGATTCGTTGTTAGAGTTGGGAGTGGAGGACTTTCTGGTGGAGTGGATAGTCTGCATGCTTGGCAGTAGGATTATAAACTCGAGCCTGGGGGATCATGTGATAAGGAGGAGGGTTACCAGGGGGACACCACAAGGGGGGGTTCTATCACCTCTACTGTGGTTGCTTGCGGTCAACGGGATTCTTAGGTCATTTGATTCCATAGGTAGGAAAGTTGTTGCCTATGCGGACGACATAGTTCTGCTGGTCAGGGGAAAATTTTTGTCCACGATCGGGGAAATTATGCAGGTGATGCTAGGCGAACTCCCGGCTTGGGCAAAGGATAGGGAACTGGGTGTTAACCCTGTGAAGACTGAGCTGGTGCTATTTACCAGAAGGTATAGGATAGAGGAATTTAGGAGGCCAGTGCTAGATGGCGTCGAGTTACCTCTATCGGACGGAGCAAAGTATTTGGGTAACTTTCTGGACTGCAAACTGTCTTGGAAGAGAAATACTCAGGAAAGGATGAGAAGGGGACTCAATGCATACTACACATGCAGGAACTCCATTGGTAAGAACTGGGGTCTAAGGCCGGATATGGTAAACTGGATTTACACATCGGTTGTTAGGCCTATACTTACCTATGGATGCACTGTTTGGTGGGGTGCGTTGGGAGTGGATAGCTATAGGAAGATGCTCAGCAAGCTTCAAAGAAGTGCATCTCTTGGCATCGCGGGCGTAAGGAGAAGCACTCCGCAGGCAACGCTGGACATCCTAATATATCTGTCACCTATTGAGCAGTACGTAAGGAGTGTGGCCGCTAGGAACTTAATTAGACTTTACGAGTCTTCCTTAGTTATTCCTAGGCGGGATGATTACACGAGAATCTTGTACGAGATGGGTCTGCTTGATCAGGGTATTTCTCTGGGGAGAATTTCGGATCATATGACTATGACCCTGGACTTCGGTGCAACACCACCAGTGGAGTTCCCGGATAGGGAAGTTTGGAGTGGATCCAATGGACTGTTTGAGGGGTGGGCAGTATTTACGGATGGATCCAAGATGGAAACCGGCAATGGTGCCGGTGTATATATAGCGGACACCGAGGTGAAGAGGTCATTCAGACTCCCCGATGAGTGCAGTGTCTTCCAGGCTGAGATCCTAGCGATCTGGAGGGCGACGGAGGTGATACAGGAACACATCGTGGGTGGATCTGAGGTGACAATTTACGTCGATAGTCAGGTGGCGCTTAGGGCATTGACGAATTATACGGTGCGATCGTGCCTGGTCGCTCGGTGTAGGAATGCTCTTGGTGGACTCATGGAGGCATTCAATGTGAGGCTGTGTTGGGTACCTGGACACTGCATGGTTGAGGGAAATGAGGTGGCGGACGAACTCGCGAGAGGGGGTTCGAGTATGGACTTAGTGGTAAGGGACAGGGGGGTAAAGCCTCCCCTATGTTACTACTATGGTGTGATACGGGAGAAATTCCGTGATGACGTTAACCGATCCTGGGGGGATAGAGTGCATTGCAGGGTGTCTAGGGCATTATGGCCCGGATTGGACGCGGGGGCAACCAGGGTTCTACTGGGATTGGATAGGAGTAGTCTTAGAACGCTTATAGGGTTCTTCACGGGTCATTGTCCGGTCAGGGCTTTTGTGGGCAGATGGGACAACGCCATACCGGACTTCTACAGATTGTGCGAGGATTCGGAGGAGCTGGAGACGATCGAGCATGTACTTTGCCATTGTCCCAGGGTGCAGGGTCTCAGACAGAAGTGGCTAGGAAATAGGTTTCACGACGAACAGGGGTGCATCGCTGGATGTAGTCCAGCTGATCTACTGGGGTTTGTCAGGGAAATAGTGCGGTTGTTTCTGTTGAGGGGACAGTAGAAAGGGAATTTGTTCTTCACATCACCTACTAACTTTCCTATATTCTATACTCTATCAACCTCATACTTCTTTTCTTAACCTTTCTCTTTTTCTATCTTCTTTATCTATTCTTCATCATGTTGAAGGGATTCACAATGGACCGTACTGGTCTCCGAGTGGAAGTGTGCCCTTGGGCACATAACCCTTCTGAACCTAACCTAATGTCAACCCACAGAAAACTGAGCTGGTACTCTTTACCAGGATGTACAAGGTTGGTAACTTTAGGCTTCCTAGGCTAAATGGCGAGGAGCTGATGATCTCAAACAGTGCAAATATTTGGGAGTAATTATTGATAGCAAGCTATCCTGGGAACTCAACGTTCGTTCAAGGGTTGATAGGGCCATTATGGCATTTTACACATGCAAGAGAATCGTGGGCAGAAACTGGGGCCTTGGCCCCAGGGGCGTTGAATGGATCTTTGAGTCGGTAGTAAAAACGAGCCTCTTCTATGGGGTCATAGTGTGGTGACCTGCCATGTATAGGGGACGGTACTGCAGCATGGGCATTAGTGTATTTTAGGCTGCCGGATGGCAGTAGTGTGCTGCAGGCGGAAATTTCTGCCATAAGGCAGGCGGCAAACTGGCTGGCTGAGGTACTATCGTATATTGAGGGATATATGTATGTATATTTACGGACAGCAAGGCTGCCATTGCGGCTCTGGCTGGTGTCTTCACGACATCTTTGTTAACAGTGGAATGCCGGATGTCTGTAAATGAGATTGCGGAACATTCCAGGGTACCGCTGACAGGGCACAGAAGATGCCTTGGTAACCAAACTGCGGACAGTCTGGCCAAACGGGACTGTTTCTTGGACGACGTGTTCGTCGATGGCCTGATCGCCATTTCGATGGCCCTCTTGCAGACGAGAGTCGTACAGAAGGGCCCAATAAAGATGGCAGGGGGAGCATACCTGCCTGATCACCAGGACTTTATGGCCTGGCTATAACGCGGCGAGAACGCGCGTACTACTTGGTCTCGGTGGGGACCGGGTAAGGACAGTGATGTCGGTCATTACTGGTCACTGGGTGATAGGGACTCATGCTAGGAGAATGGGTCTTGCTTATAAAGATTACTGTAGGAGTTGTCAGGATGAGGAGGAAGAGGAGACGGTGTTTCAATTTCTCTGTCAATGCCCCGGTCTGGGGAGCATTACGCTTAGGCATTTTGGGAGATCAGAATTGCCATGTCTGGACGATATGTCCAGTGTGGGACTGAAATCGATATCCTTGTTCTGCAGGGAATCGGGGTGGTTCAAGGCTGCAGTGACCTCTGGGGAATAGTCTGGTGGATACTAGCCGACTCCTGTCACTGGCTAGGGGTATCACAAGGGGACCGCTATTAAGGCCCGTTTAACCTATATTAAAGCAAACAAATTAATTTTTCAAACTTTGAATTTTGGGAAAAAGGGTTAAAATTTTCTATAGTGCAATAGCTTGAACCTAGTTGTCAACGTACCTCAAAATAAAACAGGTAATAGTGCTATATTCGGCTATGCCGAATCTTATATACCCTTTACCATGGTTCAATATGAACTTAAAGTTATGTAAACACCATTCTTAAAACATAAATGGAAGATATTGTTTTTTATGTATGCATGTAAGTATTGATTTATATATTGTGCTAACAAGAAAGAGCGTAACCGCCACGTAATACATGTAGCGCTTACTAAGACACCTTTCTGTAACGATTTAAAATTCATAAAGTTTATTTAACGGGTTTACATGTCAAGAATCGTATGAGACTCAAGTAGTTATTATCTTACAACTCGTGAAATATTCGCCGTTTAATTATTGAAAATATGATTTATACAGAGAGTCGTAAAAGGTTCATTCGATGATGGTTTGACGAATGACAAACAAATCGTTACATTGTTGTTTTTGTACTCTGAAAATAATAATTTGAAGATTTTCTTAAGACTTGGCTATTACAGCCGTACCTTAACAAAAGCGGCACGCGTTTTATATTTTTTGAATAGAGCGGCCTCAACGCTTTGCAATTGGAAAAACCGATTTTGACAGCTCGTTTAATAGTGAAGTTTGCCGCTAATATGCATTAATTAATAATGGTAATTTAGCTATTTTTTGGTCGTTTTTATCTTTATTTTTATTTATAATTTGTGGACTTTATTTAACAAGAAATCTATCACTACTGTTGTATGGCATATCAGCGTAAAAGTTAAGTGAAAGAAAACGTTCTACCCTTCGCTCTTGTTATGGTAAACATTCCAAGATTAAAAAACGAACGTGTCAGAAAATATAATGTTTTATTCAGACTATTGAGACTGAAACAAATCAGCAAATTGGCACTTTACTAATTTCGGAACAAGCAATCGTCAAAATGACGATAAATCGTCAAATCTGGCAGCCTTGGTCACTCTGTATATTTACGTTGTACCAAGGAAAATTCAAACAGGTAAACTCATCTTTACAACTACAAAAAGCCCCATGTATTTTGTTTATACAATTTTCTGGTTGGTTATCAAAATTTTTTTATTGCAAATTAAAATTATCACTTTTTTACAAAAGAAATTAATAAATTCACTTCAATCATTCGCAGTTTTGAAATTTTTTTATTATAGAAATAATATTTTTAACACTTTTCATTCAACTTCTTCTCAAAACAAAATCATATTTTGACGTTTGACCATATTTTTTAATTCGCCGTGGAAACAGCTGATGAACGGCTGACGAGATGAGTTTACCTGTTTGAATTTGCCTTGACTATGACCTTATATTTTGATAATATCTTAATATTTAACAGTACATATGTAGCTTAAAAAAATGGCAAAACATGTTGTTTCAATAATGCTTAGGGCGCGAAACAAGAAATAGGAGAGCGAAACACGAATATTGCTGTCAGTGTGAACATGGTATAAAAGAAATCATTTTACTTTTCTTTTTGGAACAAGTCCAGTTTACCAACGCATCTCCAAATAAAAAAAAAGTACATAGGGTAATAGAAAATCGAAAAATAAGAAGAAAAATTCAATGGTAAAATTCTCGGAATTTAATTTTCCCGGTTCTTAAATTCCCAATTTGACGCTATTTCGTCGAGGCTATCTTGGCTCGCGAAAAAAAACTTATTTTCTAATTAAAAACAAAATTAAATTATAATTAAGAGCACAGATTAAGAGCACATGCAAGAAACAACAAAAATCAATTAAGATATAACATTTTAAGATACTCAATTTAATATAAATTATCATGAACGCATGTGAGTGAGAAATATAGTCTGAGAAGATTCCTGCTAAATGAATAACTTTTTCTTTAATGCTGATAATAAAATTACCGCCACGAAATCATTTGCATACCCATCCACGCAACATAAGCAGTATTCTGATCAAGAACTAAACAGTAACAGTAGTACACCACGGACCTCTCATCAACGTTTAGGAATGTATAACCGGGATTGGCGCTCTGCGCTTCGGACTCCGCCAACATATCGCATTGGAAATAGAACAGTACGTTTTAATTATCACATAGCACTGCTTGTTGGTGGTGTATGTGCGCTATTTTTAATATTTTTTTATGTAAGGGAAAGTACAACTTCCTCGGATGCGACTAGGCTAAAAAATTATGCCAGTTCAACGAGTGGTGATCAAGGAGTGCCTAGCAGTAGCGGTATTTATAATAATGCAATGGTGAATGATGAATTTTCATCTTATAATAGTACGTATCCTTTGGCCAAGCCTTTAGTGGGAAGATCGGGAGTAATAACATTTCGTATTGCAATGGTTGCTGATTTGGATACAAATTCAAAATTTAAAAATAATGGTGCTACTATATGGAGAAGTTTCCTTAAAAAAGGCCATCTTTCCTATATAAGATCCAAAGACGAAATTACAATAAGTTGGGACAGCGCAGATCCCTCAGTACTTGAAACAAGTTTTTCTCTTAAAGGTCGTGGCATGGAATTATCTGAAATTGTAACATTTAATGGTAAAATACTTACTTTTGATGATCGAACTGGTTTGGTCTATGATATAACGAATAGTAATGAGCCAATACCTTGGATTATACTGCTCGATGGCAATGGTCAAAATACAAAAGGCTTTAAGTCTGAATGGGCCACAGTCAAAGACCGATTATTATATGTGGGCTCAATGGGCAAGGAATGGACGACGGGTACAGGCGAATTTGAAAATGAGAATCCTATGTACGTTAAGGTGATTTCACCATCGGGTTCAGTGAGATCATTGGACTGGTCGTATAATTTTAAAAGATTGCGCCAGGAATCTTCGCAAATAACATGGCCAGGATATATGATACATGAGAGCGGTGTATGGTCAGCTGTACATAAAAGATGGTTCTTCTTACCGCGAAGATGTTCTAAAGATAAGTAAGTTGAAATCCATATTCTTTTTATTACACTGTGCTAGTCGCAAATTATTACTAGCTGGCAGTGTTGCCAATTTAGCCATTTAGTGGCTTGATTTAGCCATTTTTCACCCTGTTTAGCCATTAAAAAATGCATTTAGCCATTTTTCAACTGGTTTAGCCATACAATTTTTCTTGCCGTTTTGCTTTTAAAAGAATAATTTTTATTTTATTATAAAAATTTATAAAAGCAAAATAAACATTTTTAACAATTAAAATGCCTTTAATTTAAATCACAACTTTTACAAATGTTGAAAATCGCTATAAACGATGATGATGAAACATCTTTCAAAATAAAGGAACAGTATTCCAATATTAAATTTATAAAACGTATCAACACAAACATCGGTGTTTCTTTCTGGTTGCAAGTATTTCAATAAAGAGATGCTGGCGGCAACAAATTTTTTTTAGATATTTCAGAATTTACTATAAAGTTGCTCTCACTTCCATGGTATAATGCTGAAGTTAACATCGTTAAAAGTAATTTCAGAAATAGGTTACATTTTATCAATGAAATATTTATACCAACACCACAATAGTGGAGAGGGTACTATGCGTTTGTGCTGATGTTTGTAACATCTTAAAATATTGGTCCTAAGCCCACCTTTTCGTAAACCGATTGACTCAGAACCACTTTCTGAGTCGAATTAACGATGTTTGTCCGGCTGGCTGGACGTCCATGTAAACCTTGTGCATAAAGTACAGATCGCAAATTTGCAGATCATTTAATAAAATTTGGTACACAGGTTCTAATGAGGTGTAGGGTATCATATAATCATATGACCGACTATATTTTCTTACTTGTTTTTTATTGTAGATCTGGAATCAAAAGGTTGGGTAAATATTGTTGTGATTACTATTTACCTTAAAATTTTTTAAAACTAATAGGCACGAGTGATTCCTATGAGATGAACAATATCGATGATTTTATTTTTTAAATATCTTTCAGAATATTAAATAACGTTTATTCTTATTTAAGAAATTGATCTTAACTAACAATTTCATCGTAAACAACTTTAAATGAATTATTTCTGTTGTGTTATTGAATTTTAATGTGTTTTTATCTAAAAAATCTTTTAGCCATTTTTTAGCCCATTTTAGCCATTTTTTCCCGTAAATTTAGCCATTTTTGGTCTCCAAGTTTTGGCAACACTGCTAGCTGGGCACCCTGCTCGTAAAGCTAATTCGAGTACGCTGTATTCAAAAGTGATAGCTGTTTACCAAAACTATCTCGTATTAGCGATTGACGATTTAAATATTACGATTAAACTATTTTTTTTTTTGAAGTTCCAAAGTCAAAACCGAAACGAATTTACAAAAAAAACTGTATTAAAAAATGTCAGCTTCTTTAAAATTTGTAATCGATCATACTCTTAGCTAATAGGGCGCCCAACTTGTAACAATTTGCAACTGACACAGTGTGTGCAATAAAGTTAAGACAAAAAATCCCTTAAAAACAATCGCGAAAAAAATAACCAAAAATTGTATTTAACGGAGTTGGATTGATTTCTATTGAACAATGATCCCAAAAGTATAAAAATATAATTTTATGGTACACTTGTATAGGGAATTGTAAATCGATTTCAATTCCAATCGAAAATCGATTTTTTGCAATCGAATTTACGTATGCGATTTTATGCTGAAATCGATTATTGGGCTTTTAAAATCGATTTTTTATATTTATCAAAATGTTGCCAATTTTTAATTTGGCTAAAGTGCACTTTACGGGGCGTACAAAAATAAAATACAAAAAATATGCCACCCGATTCAGAATAAAAAAAGAAAAATACCATAATTAAAATTTAAGTGGGGTGAGGCCCGTGGGCCTCCTGGACCCAAAAAACTGCCCCGCCCACTTAGTGATATGTGTGGGTACTAAACATCTGCATGAATGCAAAAAAAATCAGCTATGAGACACCCACAAAAAATAACGGCACATATTCATTTAATTCATTTGCAATGAGAAGCAATGAGTGAGTGCAAAAGATACTTGAGTTGTTTAAAGTATGAAAGCATCGAACTCGATCAACTTGTAGCGTTCACACAACCCACGATTCACACTCGGCACAACTCAGTAAGCATTGAATATGGTTGCTTCGGTATGAATATATGTTGTATGTTGGTACAAATGAGAAAAGTACGTGTACGACTTTGTTATATACAATGAGTTTGTAAGGCGCATTCGAATTATGTAATATTATTCGCGTTACCCGAGTTAACTGAAGAAAGATCAGGAAAAACACAATTTTTATTCTTATTCAATTTTTTTTTTAAATTATTTCTTAGTAATGAAAACAAAAAAGTATATAACAAAACTAAATATTAAATTCATAAATATGTAAGTCAAATTAAGTTTTCAAAAATCTAAACAATCTACATGTTAGAATGTCAAAACATCATCTTTCCTACCGGATCCAATAAGGCAACGTTTTTTAGAGAGAAGGTTTCTAGCACATGGAATGTTCTTTCTGATGAGGCGCTTCTTGCAGGAGTTGCCAATATTTTGCAGCTTAACTTATAGAGTAGTGGATATTTTAATATCCTACATTGTATTATTTATAATTTCACAGAAAAAAATTACGACAAATCAATTGTCATATTGAATACCATATTCGTCAATACAATTATTTTTTTTAATTGAAAAGGCACCAACAACCGAATTTGTAAATATAAAAAATTCTTTTGTTAATTAAAATTGTTCACTTTCAACAAATATTTTTAACAATGAGTTTGTAACATTGAATAAAATATTAGTTAGCAATAAAATAAAAAAAATTTTTCAGCAGTACATGTACTTTTTTTTCATCAATGTACTGCTTTCTGCGTAACACCTAAAAAAGTACGCTAAAGTACTTTTTTCGCCTTTTGAACTTTTTTCTGTGCTTAACGTTTTTAGTTATTTTTTTTTTTTTAGTGTAGAAAAAAAAAGTTTTTTGAAACACCCAGTAAAAATATCTACAATGGCGATTGAGGGTACAAGTACATTGAAGGCTTTGGCTTTGAATTTATATTGTTTCCTAACATTATATAAGTAGAAAAGCAGAGCTACTGCTGGCGTTTTTGCTATACTTACTAAACGTTTGGTTACAAGCAAAATTTAGAGCCAAAGCCTTCGATATATGTACTTCCAATCTGGTTTTTTTTGCTCGTAGCAAATTTAACATTTAAATAATCTGAGCGTCATTAAGCTTTAATAAAGGGTTGATAAATTATCTAAACAGCACTTTTTACAAAAGAACTTGTTTGATAGTAATTTGGTCTTTTATTGTTAACTTTCTTGATAACGAATTACATCTTCGATGTAGTCGTAAGTAGGGATGGGCAAGTTGAAAAAATATATCGATATATATCGAATCGATATTTTTTTAGAGTATCGATATTTATTATTTCAAAAATATCGATATATCGAACGTATTTTGCTGAAACTATTACCAAATTAAAAAATTAAGGATACCTTTGTACAAACATATGTATGAACAAATTACTTATATGTAATTAAATTGTTGCTTTTTATTGTTTCATTTTATTTAAAAAAATTCATAAAAACAAAAAAATGTAATCAAAACAAAAAATTCAATTACTATAACAAAAACAAAAGGGAAGAATACAAAAAAAACCATAAAAAAAAAATAAATTGCGAAAAATTTAAATGGAAGTAAATAAGTCATGGAAGTACCAACTTTCCTTAAAATTTAAATTGCACCCCAAAAGTACCAACTGGTTGTAGTCAAACCAGTAATCATCAGATATGGACATCAGGAGCACTCTCTGTTTTATGTGCACTCCAGACAATCTGCTTATTGTATCCGGCACTGCTTCTAATGAATGCCAATTATTTTAGATCTTCATATTTGTTTAAAAAAAACATATGATGCATGCAATGATTCCAATTCTTAAAAAACATATTGTTTGAAAATCGGCTAAAATTTTGGGTTCTTAATGAAGACTGACTTTAAGAAATATCGAATTCGATAGTCGTATTTCAATATCGATATATCGGTATTTAAAATATCGGCGATATATATCGATTATATTTTTTTAAATATCGATATTTTGATGTATCGATATTTTTTGCCCATTCCTAGTCGTAAGTAGACATTTGTCGGCCACTGTATTAAAAAATATGTATTTAAATTAATTTTATTTAAAAAAAAGAATTGAATTTGAAAAGACCTGACTAATTTTAAGTTACATATTACCTATACTTATTTACGATCTCATTTTTATGTTCTTTATTGAATAAATTGTTATTTAATGTTATTTAATGAATTTTTTAAACGTTTTTTAAAAAAAAAATAAATGTACTTTTTTTTTTTAAATGTACTGCTTTTTTTCATCAATGTACTTTTTTTGTCAATTCCATATCTGGCTACCAGAGAATGACAAAAATATCATTTTAAGTACTCTTTCAATATTAAAAATGCAGTAAATGACATGATACAAATACACAAGGTAGTTCCACTTCTCTCCCAGAAATTATTTTTTGAATTTTATTGGAATTATTTGAAGTTTTTATTTGTATCAAGCTTCAAATAATTCCGATAAACTTCAAAAAATAATTTCTGAGAGAGAAGTGGAACTACCTTGTGAATTTGTATCATGGTAAATGAGTAAACTGAAAAATTTGCTCTCACAAAAAGCTGTTGTGCAAAAAAGTACACGAACGCAAAATTTGTAAAAATTCGTAAAATAAAGGCAACAGCTGATGCAAATTATTGAAGAGTTGAAAAATGGTTACATTTTTGACTCCTTAACTCGTTTTCTTATCGGTACTCGATTAAAAACTTTTATAACACGAAAATTTTTGGAAAATACAAACAAACTATTTTATTTAATCTCTCATATTTGTTTGTTTTTAATTTTATTTGATTTTACTAATTTGTAGCGGGTTAAATTATTTAAAAGAACATCAATCATTTTTTTGCTATTGATTACTTAAGTCCCCAAGTACTTCACACTTTTACAACTCTAAAAAATTAACTTAACAAAAAAAATTTCAAATGTTTGTATTAAGCCAAATAAATGCTTCACAAACAAGATTCATTTTTTAATAGTTATTCACTTTTTGTTTTGGTTTAAATTTTATTTCAACTTTTCTTTTATTTAACAATTTATATGCATTTTATTTGTTACTTTTGTTTGTGTACCTTTTGGAACATATGTTTTTTTGATTTACTAAATTTTACTGCAAAAATTTCTGCAGTAAAAATTTGTAAATACTCAGACAAGAACTGTCACTTTACGCTCTCAATTTGTGTTCTCATTTACTGTATTTTGTGTACTCGAACGCAATTTCGTATAATGAAGTAAAATTCAGTAAAAAATAGTAAAAACTTTTGTGTTCTCGAACGCAGCTATTAGTGAGAAAGCAGGTATGGACATGCATGAGTAGAGATCAAATAGTGGGGAATGTAAGATGAGATAAACCCACTCTTTATTGTTGATGTGTTTTTGTTTAAACTTTGATATTATTACAAGTAGAACTGATGCTATAATTCTTATACGATTAACAGTTTTATTTGGTTTAATATCTTTAGTTTTTCTAAAATCTTTATGGATGAAGTTTCCTGATGATCTGGCCTAAGCAACCAGTGAAATGCGCATAGGAATAGCTCATCCCATCAACAATAAATTCCAAGTGTTTTTATCAATAATAAAAACTGGGAATTAAGCACGAATAACAAAATCTTTTGAAAATTTAAATTTTGTATTCCCAAAAATTAAAATTACTTTTTGATAAGAAATGTTTGAATTTTAAATCTTACAGAAAGGCGTCTAAGCAAGCGCTAAATGTATTACGTGGCGGTTACACTCTTTCTTATGAGCACAACATGCAAATCAATACTTGCATGCATACATAAAAAACAATATCTTCCATCTCGTGTCGTCTACCTATGTTGTATTTCCACAAATACAAGAATACTCTGGAATACAAGAATAGTCTAGAATACAATGTGGATGAATGGTGTTTTTTGTCTTAATACAAGAATACTCTAGAATACAAGAATAGTCTAGACGACAATGTGGATGGGATGAATGGTGTTTTTTGTCTTTTTTTACGAATGTGGACCAACCAGGGGACCGGAAATGATGGACCATACCTTATTTTAAAGAGAACTATCCCAGTTAACTCGCAAATAATTTTGTTTGAATATATTCGGCCGATTAGTTATTTTTTGAGAGTAATTTCGGCAGATTTTAGAATGCATTTTTTGGTTTTTTTCGGATGAATGGTGTTTTTTGTCTTTTTTTACGAATGTGGACCAACCAGGGGACCGGGAATGATGGACCATACCTTATTTTAAAGAGAACTATCCCAGTTAACTCGCAAATAATTTTGTTTGAATATATTCGGCCGATTAGTTATTTTTTGAGAGTAATTTCGGCAGATTTTAGAATGCATTTTTTGGTTTTTTTCCGTGAAAAGTTTTAACAAAATTCGTCAAAATCGTCACGAAAATTGAACAAAATCGTCAACAAAACGTCAAATATATAAATTTTACAAATTAAAGACAATTTATTGCATGGATTGGTTCGAAAATATTAACTTTTAGCAAGAAATTCTAATTATGATGAAGAAAGTGATATGGTTAAGTTTTATTCTATTTATTTCAGCAAGTGAGCTGAATATATTTATCATTTTAAAAGAAAACATAAGAAAAAATATATTTGCATAAATGCATAACAAAAATTTTTTTATTTCATATATCCATATTCAGAAAAATATTAAATAATAAATAAAATCTCATTTGCTTTTAACTCGAGCTATTTTTAAATGAGTTACTTTTAGCGCTATCTCAATTGCAAATTGTTTTTATTGTTTGTACCCGACCTAAAACGTTTAATTACGTCCAATATTAGTTCCAAACTAATACATTTTCTTCTCATTGCACTCATTTTTCTACACAACTTCTTATTAAAAAGTAACTTTTTACTTCCTAACACGCAATTTTACTAAGAATAACTTACCTAACAGAATTAAATGAGATTTGCCTTTTTACACACAAATAGAAAAATTCTTCACATGTGATTATGACTTCATCGAAAAATGCATTCGTATGTAGCGACGCAAATCGAAATCATAAAAACGCAAAGTGGATTAAACCAATTTTTAAAAAGCGGACCAAATTGAACAGACGCAAATTAGGGCTCTAGTGTATATTTTTTGCAGTATCGATGGCATTTCTATAATTGTAGAATTTGAATTACTAATGCTTCTAATGAAATCCACCTGGTTTGTGATGGGGGAGGAATTTTTTTGTTTAGTTTCCAAAAATTTTTGTATTTCAAAAAATTGATTTATAAGTTTTGGACTGTTTTCAATATAATTGTAAATATTTCTTGTGTGTTTTATCGATGCCAGAAAATCGTCATAACCCTATCACTTTTAGTCAAAAAATCGTCAATCGTCATTTTACTGTATTTTCTCAAAAAAATCTGCAAAATGACGAAAAATCGTCACATCTATCAAACCTGCTTGCCAGACTAATGTGTTATAATATTGATACCAGATTAAAGTTTAAAGTAAATTTATTGACGGGATTAAATCGTCAAAACATAAGTGACTCAACATCAAAAATCGTCAATCGTCATTTTGGTAAATTCATCGAAAAAAATCGTCAAAATGACGTAAAATCGTCACATCTAACATCCCTGGTTGTGAGTTCGAGTTTGATCGGTGTTTGGGAAGAATTAATAAAATCTACGCCAGACGAAGCGCAACGAAGTAGAATACAACTTCAACGAAGTACAACACAACATTTATTCAATGGTCTTTTTTGCACACAAGTAGTAAGAATCATTCATGAATTCGGTTGTGTATTCATTGGACGAATGCATTTATGCAGATGTTTAGTGGGTACTCAAATTAAAGGTAATTTGCTCACGATTGCAAATAAGTATTTTGTTATTTTAAGTATCTTTAAAGTGCAGAAAACCTTCAATTACCGAAGCCGGTGTTTGGTATACCATAGAGGAGAAAATCCTTGCGCCCGGCCGAAAGCCGCCTAAGCAGAGAAGCTTTAGAAAATAATTCTTTAGAACATCGGAAATAGGCTATTAGTTACAAAAAAATGAAAATTTTTTTTTTTTAAATCGAGCGTAAAACATTAAAAAATAGAAAATAAAACAAAATATTTCCAATCGTGAGCAAACTACCTTTAATTTAACTACCTGCACATAGATGTAAGTGGATGGGGCACTTTTTTTTGACCCAGAGGGTCCCAAAAATCCCGCCCGCCCTAAATTTTAATATTTTCGTTTTTTTTTGAACAATTACCGAGGCAGAAAAAGACAATCACCACGACGCTGTGCCAACGTTGCAGGGGTTCTATCAAAATCAATACAACGTACTGTTTACCAAATTTACAATGCTGTAACAATATTAAAATGATAACGCCAAATGCGTCTTCCGACTCTTCTTTTTAGTGTTGTCAAAGTACTGTAAATTAAAATTTGCAATGTTGGATTCACCAATTTACAACGTAGTCACAACCGCCTTCCGACTCTTATTTTCAATATTGTTACAAAGCCGTAAATTTAAATTTACAACACTGAAGCAATAAACACAAACCTTTAATATTAATCTTGATCTGATGTTGATAAACTAAAAATAACGTTCCCATACAATGCACTATAGGTCAAACGATCGATTTCACTGGCCAAAAGTCAAATTTCGCACATTGTGTTATCACTTCTTTTTTGTTACAACCTTATACGAAACACATAAAAGCAAATAAAAATGCATTTGGTTTTTGCAACAACAATTATACAGCTTCATGACAAGCTGCCAAATGTGAATTATTGAAGTGGCATTGAAAACGTGTTCATATGGTGTGTTTACTTTTAAACATTTAAAGATAAAATAAAACCAAAGTGTTAATATGAATAACGAATTAATAAGTAAGTATTCGATATTTTTTATCAAAAATTATCTGTATCGTTATTTTTGTGTATAAATCGTAATATATTGCATGCTGCCTTAGATCGGTCGCCGAAAATGTTAAATTTTGAGGTTATGTAAGCTTTTGAAGAGTAGGCAACGTTGGGCAATTGAAAGGAAAATTGAAATTTGTTTGTTAATTCGTGCTGAATCTGGAAAATATCATGTGGTTTTGCGGTTTTTTGCGGTTTTCTAATTCTACCACTTTTTTCAGGTAAACACATTTTGCCGAATATTGATTTATTCGAAGTCTGGGTTAAACCACGCACCAAAGAAAAAAAGCAAGATGCTGTGTATGGATATTTTGCTAGCCAAATTGGAGTCGATAACATTCCCACTGATTTAAAGGAAAAAGTAAGAAACTTTTGTAAATACTTATCTTTAAAGTGGGACAAATGCCGGAGAAAGCTATCAGATTTTCGTAGTAAGAATGTCGAATGGTTTAAAGGCACATTGACATTAGAAAAAAGCCAAACACAATGGAAACAGGTGCTGCGATAATCGGATGTCCACGCCTTCCATTTTGTGGAAGTCTAATCGTGAAAGAGATTTTTACCAAAAAAGTGAAGTAATAAAATTTAATTTCTGTAATTTTCCCCCAATGGGTTAATAAAAATTAATATATTTATATACAGATTTATAGAGTTTAAATTAACTTTATAATAATACTAACCGGAACCAGATCAGAGCATAAATAGCTGAGATATGACCGATTATATACTCAAGTCTTAGTGGCCCATATCTCAAGAAGTTGGACCAAGCGCCAAAAAAAATTTTTTTTCTTCGACACAGCGCAGAAATCTATGCCGCTGGTAAAATTTTGGTGTAGATCAGAGTGTTGCAGGTATTCCGTATTTATGCGGCTTTGTCTCCGTACGGTTAAGGGACGTAAAAAGCACAGCGGCGCCAAAAAGGTTAAATTTTTCCACTTTTTTCCTCACAAAGCATTCTGAACACATTCCAGTTAACATAACCTAATATTTTGAGTTTTATGACTTTTGGCCAGTGAAATAGCTCATTTGACCTATAGTGCAATGTTGCAAACTTGCAATTTTTGTACCCATGCAATACCTCTTAAATAAGAAAACGTTTTAAAAATTAAGTTTGGTTTATATGTATATTGAAAATTTTATTATAAAAATTCATTGTTCTTTTTTAAAAAAAGGATTTATAAAAGAGAACCAAAAAAGGAAATGGAATTCAAGTTAATATAATATGAATATATTTAGCAAACTAATTCCTACTTTTCTTCCAAAATTTCGGAATCAAGAGCTTGTTTTTCTTCTGTAAATATTTGTATGCAGGTTTAAAATTACAACAACCCATCCTGATAATATACATATGTTTACTACAAAATGGACATATACTAATAGTCACAGAAATTGTGGGTAAACAATTTTCCCAAAACAAACCTAATGCAATTTTTTTAAAAGGTAACAATTTTCTTGAAATCAATGAATTTTTCGAATATCCGCTTTTATCAAAAAAAATTAGATTGTATAACGACACTATTAAATTAAGACTGAAATTTTGTATATACAGCGTTGTAGCGGTATAGAATTATTGTAAACACGGTATTAGGAAATAAAGGTTTAATTCTTATATAAGTATACAGTGTTGTAGCGGTATAGTTTTATGGTAAATACGACTTTAAAAAACTAAAGTCGTATATTTGTATTTAGGGCGTTGTACCGGTGTTGAATCTTTTTAAAAACGGTATTAAAAAACTTAGGTTGTAATTTTGTATCTACAGTTTTGTGATGGTACCATATTTTTGGTAGTCAGAATTTTGTATTTACAGGGTTGTGGCGGTAAATAATATTTAGAAGAGTCGTAATTTCTGTCTGGGTACCTTTAATTTGAGTACCCACACATTCCACTTAGTGGGCTGGGCGGTGTTTTGTTTTGTTAATTTTTGTTTGTAATTTCAGAGGGGCCTTAAATTTTTTTTTTATTTTTTTTCGTACCCCCCGTAAACTGCACTTTTGCCTTTAATTTTAATCTTAATTAAATCGATAAATTGTGGGCATGCAAAACAGGTAAATATACAAAAATTTATTTATTTATGTTCGCATACAAACTAAAGCCTATAGTACACGGAATGTAAAAAGCCACATTCGCATGTGGTTCTGACGTAATTTTGTCGTCATCACACATCATGAACTTGCTATTATGGCTTTGTAGTGACGTCAAAATTACGTCAGAACCACATGCGCATGTGGCTTTTCACAATCCGTGTACTGTAGGCTTAAGACATTTACTGGGATTTTTTTTTGTAATAACAATACCCATTTATATTTTTAAAAATATGTTTAAAAAATTTTAATTTTTGACATTTTTGCACTTTGCAATTAATTTAATTGAATGGTCGCATTATCCAGCGTTTGCTTCCTCTGTTAAGCATTAGCTATCTAGCACTAGCAAAGAATTATTCACACTTTTTGTAGTTTAAACTTTTCAGCATAGCTAGTACTGAAAAGTAAAAGCTAGTGCTAGTACTTAGTATTATGTAGCATAAACTACCTTTTTATTCACTCGACCCATTGGAAAGCCAACGAATTGATCAATGAATGCGACTACCTTGTTTGGCCAGCTCATCTGCTATCTGATTGCCCGAGCACTCTGAGTGCCCCGGTATCCATATTAGCCTTAAACTTGACATTCAACAGTCAACCTAGATGTCGTGTAAACACCCGCTAGGGAAGCAAGGGCAGCTTTGCTGTCGGTAGGTTAGGTTAGGTTCAGAAGGGTTATGTGCCCAAGGGCACACTTCCACTCGGAGACCAGTACGGTCCATTGTGAATCCCTTCAACATGATGAAGAATAGATAAAGAAGATAGAAAAAGAGAAAGGTTAAGAAAAGAAGTATGAGGTAGATAGAGTATAGAATATAGGAAAGTTAGTAGGTGATGTGAAGAACAAATTCTCTCTCTACTGTCCCCTCAACAGAAACAACCGCACTATTTCCCTGACAAACCCCAGTAGATCAGCTGGACTACATCCAGCGATGCACCCCAGTTCGTCGTGAAACCTATTCCCCAGCCACTTCTGTCTGAGGCCCTGCACCCTGGGACAATGGCAAAGTACATGCTCGATCGTCTCCAGCTCCTCCGAATCCTCGTACAATCTGCAGAAGTCCGGTATGGCGTTGTCCCATCTGCCTACAAAAGCCCTGACCGGACAATGACCCGTCAAGAACCCTATAAGCGTCCTAAGACTACTCCTATCCAATCCCAATAGAACTCTGGTTGCCCCCGCGTCCAATCCGGGCCATAATGCCCTAGACACCCTGCAATCCACTCTGTCCCCCCAGGATCGGTTAACGTCATCACGTAATTTCTCCCGTATCACACCATAGTAGTAACATAGGGGAGGCTTTACCCCCCTGTCCCTTACCACTAAGTCCATACTCGAACCCCCTCTCGCGAGTTCGTCCGCCACCTCATTTCCCGCAACCATGCAGTGTCCAGGTACCCAACACAGCCTCACATTGAATGCCTCCATGAGACAACCAAGAGCATTCCTACACCGAGCGACCAGGCACGATCGCACCGTATAATTCGTCAATGCTCTAAGCGCCGCCTGACTATCGACGTAAATTGTCACCTCAGATCCACCCACGATGTGTTCCAGTATCACCTCCGTCGCCCTCCAGATCGCTAGGATCTCAGCCTGGAAGACACTGCATTCATCGGGGAGTCTGAATGACCTCCTCACATCAGTGTCCTCTATATATACACCGGCACCAGTGCCGGTTTCCATCTTTGATCCATCCGTAAATACTGCCCACCCCTCAAACAGTCCATTGGATCCACTCCAAACTTCCCTATCCGGGAACTCCACTGGTGGTGTTGCACCGAAGTCCAGGGTCATAGTCATATGATCCGAAATTCTCCCGAGAGAAATACCCCGATCATGCAGACCCATCTCATACAAGATTCTCGTGTGATCATCCCGCCTAGGCCTAACTAACGAAGACTCGTAAAGTCTAATTAAGTTCCTAGCGGCCACACTCCTTACGTACTGCTCAATAGGTGACAGATATAGTAGGATGTCCAGCGCTGCCTGCGGAGTGCTTCTCCTTGCCCCTGTGATGCCAAGAGATGCACTCCTTTGAACCTTGCTGAGCATCTTCCTATAGCTATCCACTCCCAACGCACCCCACCAAACAGTGCATCCATAGGTAAGTATAGGCCTAACAACCGACGTGTAAATCCAGTTTACCATATCCGGCCTTAGACCCCAGTTCTTACCAATGGAGTTCCTGCATGTGTAGTATGCATTGAGTCCCCTTTTCATCCTTTCCTGAGTATTTCTCTTCCAAGACAGTTTGCAGTCCAGAAAGTTACCCAAATACTTTGCTCCGTCCGATAGAGGTAACTCGACGCCATCTAGCACTGGCCTCCTAAATTCCTCTATCCTATACCTTCTGGTAAATAGCACCAGCTCAGTCTTCACAGGGTTAACACCCAGTCCCCTATCCTTTGCCCAAGCCGAGAGTTCACCTAGCATCACCTGCATAATTTCCCCGATCGTGGACAAAAATTTTCCCCTGACCAGCAGAACTATGTCGTCCGCATAGGCAACAACTTTCCTGCCCATGGAATCAAATGACCTAAGAATCCCGTTGACCGCAAGCAACCACAGTAGAGGTGATAGAACCCCCCCTTGTGGTGTCCCCCTGGTAACCCCCCTCCTTATCACATGATCCCCCAGGCTCGAGTTTATAATCCTACTGCCAAGCATGCAGACTATCCACTCCACCAGAAAGTCCTCCACTCCCAACTCTAACAACGAATCTCTAATCGCCTCGATCCTAATGTTATTAAAGGCTCCTTCTATGTCCAGAAACGCGGCGAGAGTATATTCCTTATGCCTCAGACCGTGCTCAATACAACCAACCACCTCATGTAACGCGCTCTCAACCGATTTACCCTTCAGGTAAGCATGTTGAGCGTTGCTAATAAGGCGGGTCTCAATATTGCTCCTGAGATATAAATCTATTAGCCTTTCAAGAGTCTTCAACAAAAATGAAGACAGACTAATAGGTCTAAAATCCCCCGGTTTCGAGTGGCCCGCTTTACCAGCATTGGGTATAAAAATAACCCTGACCTCTTTTGCTGTCGGTAAATATACGTATATCCCCCGATATGCGATGATACCCCAGCCAATTTGCCGCCCGCCCTATAGTCGAGATATCCGCCTGCAGGACACTGCATCCATCCGGCAGACGAAAGGAATCTCTCACATCCAGTTCCTTTATGAAGAAACGCCCGCCAACCCTTTCACCTTTCCTTGAACCATCAGTATAAACCCCCAGGGTCAGTTTGCGGAAAGTATCCGACGGCACACTACCGTGCGCCAGTTGTATCACGAACCCCGCGCCAAAGAAAGGCCCCGGGATGCAATAGTCCACTCCATCAGGGACAATCTAACATTTGATTATCCCGGAGTGTCCATATTCACGGGCCGACCAGCCGTGCGCCGCATTCAGCTGTGTCGCTGAGAAAGGAGCCATCTGTCTGGCCGTGATGTCCACCGGGACCCAGTTTAATACCGTAAACAGCGCCCTCGTGGGAGTTGATTGCATTGATCCCGTGATCATCATCGCGACCAGTCTATGTACCCTCTCAAGCATCGCGCGGAGTCTGCTCTTATCCAGTGCAGTCCACCATACAACGACCCCGTAATACAGAGTCGGCTTTACTACAGCTTCAAAGATCCTATTGACACACCTCTGACCCATACCCCATTTCCTGGCGAATGCACCTCTGCACGCATGTATGGTAACTATTGCCCTTTCTACTCTCATCCGGACATTTAGTCCCCATGACAGCTTGCTATCCAGAACACCGCCCAGGTACTTGGCACTGTGAGAAATCTGGAGCTCAGTTCCATTTAACCTTGGAAGCCTAAAGTCATCGGTCGTGTACTTCCTCGCAAAGAGTACCAGTTCCGTCTTGGACGGATTAACACCAAGCCCGCATGATGCGCTCCAGGCGCTCAGTACCTTCAAAGCAGCCTCCATACACTGAGACATTATGTTCAAATGTCTCCCTGTGATGGCCACCGCAACATCATCAGCATACGCCACTGTTTTAATCCTTATGTCGTCCATCTTCGTCAACATGGTGTTCATAGTCAAGTTCCCCAATAGTGGGGAAGTACCCCTGTTAACCAGTCTCTGAACACTGGTTTCACCCTATTCCTGAGTAGATTGTCCACAAATCTACATATGCCAACGTCGATGCCTAGACTCCTCATGGACGCAACAATAGAGTCCGGGCTGACATTGTTGAAGGCCCCCTCAATATCGAGAAAGGCCACGATTGTGTACTCCTTGAATTCGAGTAATCTCTCAATAGTTCCGACTAGAGAGTGAAGAGCCGTCTCAACAGACCTGCCCTTTGTGTAGGCATGTTGAGAGGCCGAAAGTTAACTCCTTGGGATGGTCATCCTCAAGTTTATATCGAATAACCCTTTCAAAAGTCTTGAGAAGAAAGGACGCGAGGATAATCGGCCTGTAATGCTTCGGTTCAATGTGAGAACCCTTACCCCCCTTGGGGGGGGGGACATAGGTTGGGACAGCCGGGATCGAAACCATTATTTTACGTAAACGGTTCGTCTCAGAGGATCCCTCCACGCCACTGCAGAAGTTCCTCCATGCATTCCTTTTCGCCGATCTAACCAAGTTTCTGAACCTATTCAATGAAGACTTATAGTCCACCCAAAAACCATGTCGCTTAGCCACATTGAAAAACCTACGACAGTCACTTCTTGCCTGTACAATGTCAGGATCCTACCCCAGATAGTGTGGTGCGCATTAACATCGGCACATATTATAATTGGTGTTCCAGTGCCTGCGGCCTTTATTACAGCACAAGCATTTAACCCGTCGTTAGCGTCTCCTTTTCCTTCATGGACATATTTTTATGCCAATGTTTATTAAAACAGTACCAGTTGTAGAACCAAAAAGCTAAAGAATTTGATTTCGCCACACATACATATATCGAACCATAACAGCAAAAATAGCTTAAGCGGCATCATTTTCAATTTTCGGTGTTTTCAATAAATTAATTTATTGACTAAATTTGCATCATCTCCTAAAATTGTATGGTCACACAAGGTACCGTTACGATTTTATAGCAAAAACAATTTTAGCTTAAGCGCCATTTTTAGTGTTTTTATTTTGTTTTTATAATAATAAAAGGTTTCTTCTGTAGAATATTGTATTTGTCGCTTAAGCTTTTTTGCGGTTATGGCTCGATATTTAGAATAATAATTTTGGCTTTGACGAGAATCGTTCAAAATGTTTTTGGTGCAAGCCATATTTAGTAAATACTTAGTTCTTTCCGTGAGGTCTCCATATTGTCTGCGGTCTCAGAATTCCCATTTCAACAGACGCACAGACAGATAGTAAACCGTTATTGAACTTCTGTTCTCATAAGAATCCAAAAAATATAAAGTTTATAGGTACGGTCAATATTGTAAAAATTAAATGAACGAAAAAAAAACAAATATTTTGTGTAGGCAATGTTGTCAATATTAAAAAAACTAGCAACGCTAAATTTCTAAACAAAGAAGCATAACAAGAAAAGAGTACTAAAACTGACGTGGAGGTACCGTGGTATTTTTGAAAGGAAAAAGTACTGAAAATAGTAGTAAAATAAAAAGTAAAAATTTGACCGATATTCTTTTGGTCAAATGTAAATAGAAAAATTGATTTATTTTTAATACTCTCGAGATAAATGGTCAAATAATAAAAAAAAGTAGATAAATTAAATATCTTGGTTTCACAATAGACATAAAATTAAAATTCAATAAACATGTAGAAAATATAAATTAATAAAACGATAGGATTCTTTAAAAGATATCAACAATAACGGCTATAAATATATATAACGTAATAATAAAACTACATTTTAAATTTGGCTCATCGATACTTTATAACATTTATACTTGCAGTACGGTAACACAGTCGTACAAAAGGACTCTGGGGAGATGGCAGGAGGAGCATACCTGCTTGATGGCCTAGCTATGACGCGGCGGGAACGCGCGTGCTACTTGGTCTCAGTAGAGACCAGATGGGGACAGTGATATCGGTCATTACGGGTCACTGGGTGATGGGGACTCATGCTAGGAGGATGGGTCTTGATTACAATGTCATGATGCGGAGGAAAAGGAGACGGTGTTTCACTTTCTCTGTTAATGTCCCAGTCTGGGGGACATTAGGCTTAGGCATTTTGGGAAACCGGAATTGCCATGTCTGGACGATGTGTCTAATGTGGGACTGAAATCGATCACTCTGTTCTGCAGGGGGTTGGTGTGGTTCGAGGCTGCAGTGATCTGTGGGGAATAGTCTGGTTGACACTGACTGACTCTTGCCACTGGCTAAGGCTATCACAAAGGGAACGCTATAAGGACCCAAGTGAGCCGTCGTCATGACGGCTGTCCATTGTACCCTCCTAAAAATCAACCTTGGACTTTTTTAAGATACCATTTTAAATATTTCGGCTCCAGCTTGACCTCTCGTGATCTGGACCATTTTGAAAAAGGGTATATTTTTGCATGTTTTGTTAATTTGATAATCTGTTTCCTTACCAACATATACAAATTGGGTATCATAAGAAAGGTTTTTTAAGGCGCGTCCAACTGTATGTACAATTTGTCCAAGGACGATCATCCCTTTTTAGGAGGGTACATCGAGTACGAATTTTGATTCCACACAACTTGAGTCGCTCTCTTGCCCATTGAACCTAACCTACACCAATTGCATTTATGCTTAATACACTGAAATGGCTGAACATAAAACAAAGAATCGAAATTAATGCCATTAACTTTATTCAAAATATGTGACGGCGCATAAAGAAAGGGACCTAAGGGTAAAAAAAAATAAATTTTTACTTTTTTTTGATGTGGACAATATCTGAGCATCGAATGAAATCGATCCAATGCCCCAAAAGTGTTCCCTCCCAGAGATATGCGCGTTTTATGAAGTGATGGTACACCAAAGATACACGTATATAAATCTTTTAAATGGCTCTCCTGAACAAAACCGGTTTTTAATATCACTGATAACCTTTTTTAACAATGTAATGCTTTCTTTTGTTTTTACTATAAAATAATAGAAAAGAAAAAAATAAAGTGTTTCTGTCCTGATTAGAGGCGATTTTTTCCTAACTTCGTCTGGTAACCATATATATTAACAGAAGCCATCTTTTTACAGGGCATTATCAACACTCTCGATTTATACGGGGCGTAAAGTGCAATGCCTTATGACATTAAAGGGTGCATTTTTTTAGAGTAAAACATTCTGCCCTTTTAGAGAGCAAATCATTTTTAAGAAACGAACACCAAATTGCATTTTTTAAAATAAAATGTGACATTTTTTGTAGAAAAGAAAACACCATAAGGGAAATGTGAACAAATTACGAGGGAAAAAACTTTTCATGATAAGGGGAATTAAAGAAAATACTTTTGGGCGCAAGGATTTTCTGCTCAAGGTATGACATAGACCGGCTTCGCTAACTAAAGCTTCTCTGCACAGACGGCTTTGGCCGGACGCAAAGATTTTCTGCTCTATGGTATAACAAAGACCGGCTTCGCTAACTAAAGCTTCCCTGCATAGCCGGCCTTTGGCCGGGCGCAAGGATTTTCTACTCTTTGGTATAACAAAGACCGGCTTCGCGAACTAAAGCCTTTCTGTACAGACGGCCTTTGGGCGGGCGCAAGTATTTGTTCCTTTATGGTATAAAAAGTACCGGTTTCGCTAAGTAATGCTTCTAAAATCTGCCTTGTTTTCGAACGAAGCCCGACTACGCAGAGAAGCTTTAGTTAGCGAAGCCGGTTTTTGTTATACCATAAAGGAGAAAATTCTTGCGGCCGGCTATGCTTTGGAGTTTGTAAACAGGTCTCCCCCTCCCCCCTTCCACCCCGTGTACCATATTTTTGCAACACTTGACATTGGCAACTCATTCTTTTGGCAATTTGTTACCATACCCATTACACTGTTATGGCGTTATTTCCACTTTGGTTACTAAACGATTATGGTGGTATTGCACTTTGCTTTATTACCCACTACATTGGGAAATAAGGCAATATGGCTTTATTGCCTATGGCTTTATATGGGTGGGGTGTCATAAAGCCATATGGCGTTAAGTCCCATTTCATTGAGACATTAGGGCATATGCCATTAAGACTCAATACATTTTTTTTCCGAAAATGAGACATGACGCCATATTTTTAAAGGATTTTTGCGGGGGGTGCTTTAATACCATGGGAGATAAGGCCATGATGGCTTTATCTCTCATTCAAAAGGGAGATAGTCTTTTTTTTTCATTTGAATGGGAGATAAAGCCATCATTTCCTTAGCTCACATTAGTAATATTAGAAAATGGTTTTATCTCTCATTTTAGTTTTGAATAACTTTTGCATTTTACATTGATTAATAGTTTTCTTATTTTTTAATTAAGAGGTAATGATTTGCCCTTTTACTAAAGTTAAGTATTGAAATCTGGCTTCGCATACTAAAGTTGTTTTGCGTGGCGGCCTGCGGCCGTGCTTACAGGTTTTTTTTTTTTTTTTTTTTTTTTTTTTTTTTTTTTTTTTTTTATTAAATATGATTTTCTAACACAACAAGACATAATATCTCATAAATTACAGTATTAGAATCTGAAAAGTTAACCATACATTGATTTAATTAAATTTAAATAATTATAAAATAAAATAATGAAAAATAAATAAAAATTAACTAAATAAATAAATTAATCAATAAATAAATAAATAAATAAAAAAAAAAAAACAAAAGTAAAAAATAACGTTTTTAAAAAAAAAAAAAAAAAATTTAAGAAAGATGTTCTTTAAGTAATTTTCTGAACCTCATTGCGTTGCTAGTGGTCTGCAAATTATCAGGGAGTTCATTCCAGAGACGGGTGCTAAGAATAAAGAACTGACATTCAGAAGCGTGGCTACGATATCTAAATTGAATCAACAATTTACCTCTTGGTGATCTTGCAAATCGCAAGCGATCAAAGAGATACTTTGGTTCCTTTGTCATCATAATTTTATAAAGAAATATTAAGTTTTTGAAAATTAGGAAGTTATCAAATGTAATATTGAATATACGAATCGAGAATTGTGACACATGATCAAATTTTCTCAGTCCGAAAACGTATCTTACGATGTTGTTAAAAGTTGTTTTAAGTTTCCTCATATCCCCTGAGTTACAACCAGCAAATATTTCGGATGAATATAAAAGCGTTGGTAATAAATACGTTTTCGCAAGTAATAATCTAACTTTCGGCGGAGTAAAGTATTGAGTTACCCATAAGCCTCGTAGCATGCCGTAGGTTCTACCACAGGCTTGTGTTATATGATCTGACCAAGTTAAACGCTTATTAAATATAACACCTAAATTCCTAGTCTTACTTACAATGTCAATTTTTGACCCTCCCAAGAAAATATTCACCTCATCCTCTATCCCCAATATGTTCTTGCCCATGACTAAGCATTTAGATTTCCCCGGATTAAGTCTTAAGCCATTTGCCGAAGCCCAGACGAAAATATTATTCAGATCATAATTCAACTCACGAACCTTAGACAAAAATAGCTCCCTGGTACTACTTAGATACAGCTGAACGTCGTCAGCATACATCTGAACATTGCAAAAACGGATTTGTTGGGGAAGGACGATGCAGCTGGCTTCGCTGAATAAAGTTTTCCTGCGTGGGTCACAAGAATAAAAAATGTCTTTTCCCGGAAACAGTAAATTTAAGTATTGAAATTTGGCTTCGCATACTAAAGTTTTTCTGCGTGGCGGCCTGCGGCCGTGCTTACAGGTTTTCTCCTCCAGTAGGACGCGGCAGGTGGCTTCGCTGAATAAAGTTTTCCTGCGTGCTTCACAAGAATAAAAAATGTATTTTCCCGGAAACAATAAACACTTAAGTATTGGAATCTGGCTTCGCAAAAATAAGGCTTTATCTCTCATTTGCGAAAAAAAATATGGCTATATCTCTTATTTCGCAAAATACGAAAATGAGGGTGATTGCCGTTAATCAAATAAAAAAAAAACAATAGTTTTGAGTGAATTCCACAACACGTAACTTGAATTGATAATATATATATATATATACTTTTTGGGGCAGTTGGTCACCCTATATTTTAACTAAACAAAATATTTAAATTATACCGGATATCAGGATTGTTTATTGGCTGGTAATAAATTTAAACACCGCTGCCTTTCTTTTCCCATAAACGATAGCCAGACTCTTGATTTAAATGTTCGTGGCTGGCAAATGGACCTTAACCAAATTAAATTTTGAGTTAAAGGGCTTGCTTGCACTTTCTCTCAAATTCAGGCAAAACGGTATCACTACAATTATACACTTATTTAAGCAAAACAACTCTCTAAGTCAAAAATCAAACTCTTACCCTTTAAGATTTCCGTTTTATTTGCAGAAATATTAAATTACAATTCCACACACAAAAAAAATATATTTTCTTTTCCTTTTTTTAGAACCAATATACACTCTTTTTCAATTCAAAATGAAAATTTTCCCTTAACATTTTTCTAAATTTTATAAATAAAATCAAGGCCTACAAAATTAAAAAGAAAATATCAGGATTTACAGCCAAAGAAAAGTGTTCATAAATATTCCAAATTTTGTTCAGATATGCGTTCATTGAAAATTGTCATCCTCACAATATCGATTATATTTTTTTTAAATATCGATATTTTGATATATCGATATTTTTTGCCCATTCCTAATAAGGCCATTATGGCTTTATTTCCCATTCAATTGAGCAATAAAGCCATCATGGCCTTATCTCCCATGGTTTTAAAGCACCCACTGATTTCCACCTCTTTGATAAAACAAGTACCGGCTTCGCTAACTAAAGCTTTTTTGCACAGCAGGCCTTCGGCCGGGCGCTAGGATTTTATCCTCTATGGTATAACAAACACCGGCTTCGCTAACTAAAGCTGCTCTGTATAGCCGGCCTTCGGCCGGGCGCAAGGATTTTCTCCTTTATGGTATAACAAATACTGGCTTCGCTAACTAAAGCTTCTCTGCGAAATCGGCCTTTGTTCGAAAACAAGGCAGATTTAAGAAGCTTTACATAGCGAAACCGGTACTTGTTACACCATAAAGGAAAAATTACTTGCGCCCGCCCAAAGGCCGTCTGTACAGAAAGGCTTAAGTAAGCGAAGCCGGTCTTTGTTATACCATAGAGTAGAAAATCCTTGCGCCCGGCCGAAGGCCGGCTATGCGAGAAGCTTTAGTTTGCGAAGCCGGTGTTTGTTATACCAGAAAGGAGAAAATACTTGCGACCGGCCGAAGGCCGCCTATACAGAGCAGCTTTAGTTAGCGAAGCCGATCTTTGTTATAACTACCATAGGAGAAAGAATCCATGAACACTATGACACTGGACGTTATGACATGCCACCGTTTAAACTATCCCTTTAAAAATACCTTTTAAAATGTTAAACAATTTTAAGAAATTGCAAATAATTGAAAATTAAATAACTCCTACAAAAAATGAAATAACTCCCACAGCAAATGAAATAACACCGAAAACCAAAATAAAATGAAATAACTCCCACGTTAATTTTTTCAGGGATTTATTTTGTGACGCCGTGCAATAAAGCCATAGGAAATAAAGCCATATGGCTTTTTTTCTTTTCATATAATTGCAATTTATTTAAAAATTGTTTTGTTGGTTTTTCTTTGGGTGTTTAAATAAAAATATAAGGAAAACACTTTTGAACGCAAGGATTTTCTCCTCTATGGTATAACAGAGACCGGCTTCGCTAACTAAAGCTTCTCTGCATAGCCGGCCTTCTGCCGGGCGCAAGGATTTTCTCCTCTATGGTAGAACAAGTACCGGCTTCGCTAACTAAAGCATCTCTGCATAGCCGGCCTTCGGCCGCGCGCAAGGATTTTCTCCTCTATGGTATAACAAAGACCGGCTTCGCTAACTAAAGCATCTCTGCATAGCCGGCCTTCGGCCGGGCGCAAGGATTTTCTCCTCTTGACAATGGCAACTCATTCTTTTGCCAATTTTTAACCATAAAAATTACACTGTTATGGCGTTATTTCCTCTTTGGTTACTTAACGATTATGGTGTTATTGCACTTGGGTGGTAGTAATAAAGCCATATGGCTTTATTTCTCAATTCATTCAATTCATTGGGAAATAAGGCCATATGGCTTTATTTCCTATGGCTTTATTGCACGGCGCCTTATTTTGTTTGGATTTTATTTCATTATTAAATAACTCCCAGGCAAAAAATTAAATAACTTCCACAAAAATTAAATAAAACCGAGAGGGCTGGGAGCTATTTTATAATGAAACTAGCTGACCCGGTCCGCGTTGCTGGCCCTTAGCAAACATTAGTGTTGTATTACCAGACGATTAATATTGAGCCCTAATAGCAAAAATGATGTAACCAACAAAAAATTAGTCAAATCGATAGATCCGTTTTCTAATTTTAAGTAAATCGAAAAAAGCGGGCGGGGCAAAATTTTCTTTCCGAAAAAACCTAAGTTGGACCATGGCGATCATTTTAAAGAAAAAATCGTCCAAATCTGTCAAGCCGTTTTCAAATTATGCGCTTAATAAGTGGGCGTAAAAGTAGGCGTGGTAAAATTTTCTTTCGATGGAAACTTAAAGTTGATTAATACGAACATTTGAAAGAAAAATTAGTCAACTCGATGGAGCCGTTTTCTGATTTTAGGTAAATCGAAAAAAGTGGGCGTAAAAGTGGGCGGGGCAAAATTTTCTTTCCGTAAAAACCTAAGTTGGATCATGGCGATCATTTTAAAGAAAAAATCGTTCAAATCGGTCAAGCCGTTCTCAAGTAATAGATTTTGCCACGCCCCTTCGCCCCAAGACCGAAAATCAAAAATTAGACTTCACAATGTCACCCGCCTGAATATTCTGAAGATTCCCTGAAAATTTCATCAAAATCGGCCCAGCGGTTTTGGAGTCCATACGTTACATACCCTACAAATAATATTGGACCATCTGATCCATTTTGATAAAATGGACTACTCCATGGACTGGTCCGATGTAATGCAAGCATGGACCATGTCATTGTTACAAAGTGTTTGTAGTGAGACGACATGTCTTCGTTTTTTAACGACATGTTTTCGTTTTTAAACGAAGTTAAAACTAACCCTCTTGTGTATACAATGGAGTAGTTTTAAAACTACTCCGTTGTAGTCCAAAGATGGGTTATATGGTCCTGCCCTAGGATATCGATATGTTAAATAGACCATGTTTTTTCCATACGTTTGGGTTACTTTTGGACTAGTCCCTTGTGGACTACTCTTTACACGCGTGTTTGGACTGGTCCTATTATTTGCAGGGTACATACACACTCCCACTTTTGTATGAAAAATTGTTGGGTCTAATTTCATTTTTTCCTTGGGACTTATTGCACATGGGAGTTATTGCACGGAGCCGTTGTCATGGAGGAGTAAACATTCTGCAAAAGGGAAAATTATAGTGAAAAACTGTTAATTTTTCCTTTTACAAAATGTTTGCAGCTTTATTTCCTAGAGCCTAGAAATTTAGGATTTTTTTTTAAAAAATCAGTGAAATTTCTAACGTAAAACATCAAAATTCCACTAAAATTGATATGAGACTTAAGGCCATATCAAAATTATCGCTTTATGTCCGTTTGAATCACAGAATACCACAGAACTGTGAAAAGTGACGTGTGAAAAGGGCCCAAATCAGTTGGGCAGCTTTCGAAGAAAAAGACAGAAAGCTTTTTTTGCTAGTGAAGTGGCAATGTGTAAAAACAGGCCGCAACCATCAACACAAATGGCGTGATCAAAACAAAAATAACAAAACACAAACCACGTTAAACAAATGCATTAGTTCAACAAACGTTGTGTTTAGTGAAAAAAAATTCATTTAGTTATATTGTTTTGTTTTATAATGTTAATTACTCATTTAAATATTATTAACTAGTGTTGTGGTAATTTTAAAAATTAGTTTTTACAACAGTTTTTCATGATAATTTTAACTTAATAAATTTGTGTTCATTGTATTGTGGCAAAAAAGATGGTGCAAAGTGAAATGCAAAAAGGGCAGCTTTCTTAAAAGGAGACAAAAGAAAACGCAAAATCTTCCATCTCGTGACAGTTCTGTGTATTCTGTGTTTTGAATTGAGACATAAAGCCATAATGGTCATTATGGCTTTATGTCCTATGGCTTTATGTCACAGAATATACAGAACTGACACGAGACGGAAGATTTTGCATTTTTTTTTGTCTCTTTCTAAGAAAGCTGCCCTTTTGCATTTTTTGTTTTGATTACGCAATTCGTGTTGATAGTAGCGGCCTGTTTTTACACATTGCCACTTTACTACCAAAAAACATTTTCTTTCTCTTTCTTCGAAAGCTGCCCTCGCAACTGATTTGGGCCTTTTTCACACGTCACTTTTTACAGTTCTGTGTATTCTGTGCTTTATGTCCTATGGCTTTATGACACCCCACGGTAAAAATATTTGAAATTGGAAAGTTTAAATAAAATAAATAGGTAGTGATGATTTGGGAAAAGAAAAAAATTAATAAATGCGAAAGCCAAATGCGCAAACGTATTAAAGAGTACCAATCGCTAGATTTGCTACCATATTCATTCGCATCGTAATTTTCTCGAGGCATACTTGCCCCTTATCTCCACTTCTTAGGGGGCAAATATTACGTTTTATGAAATTCTTAAATTAATTTAAATTTTAAGACTTGTGAATAAAATCAAAAGTTGCTAACAGATTTTTACTATTTATGGCTTGTTCTGTTTTAAAAAAAATTTTTTCCCACGAAATTACTTTGATAATAAAATCTGGTGAAGATGAATCTGATGAGGTTGTATATGACCCAAATCAAGAATTTCTTGGTCGAAATTTAGTAGAGTATCTATTTCTTGAAATAAAAAGTGCGGGACGGAAATTACTTGCTGGCTGCGTATATAGGCCACATAGTAGTATATGTATGAAACGTTTTTTTAAAAACCTTGAAATTGTAACACCCTGTTACGATGATGTAATAATTGCAGGAGATTTCAACTCCAACATCTTGGTTGATTCTCATCTAACCAATGCAATGATTTCTCTTGGGCTTTTCTCTCCAAACTTAAGTTTAGCTACACATTTTACTACAACAAATAGTACACTACTCGATTTGTTTTTCGTCGATGATAAATCAAAAACACTTCTTTATGACCAACTCAGTTCGTCCTGTTTTTCTAAACATGACCTTATATACATGTCGTATGATTTTCAATTACTCATGCAAGAACAAGCAGTAAGTTTTTGTGATTTCAAAAACATTAATTATGTAATTCTAGAGGAGGAATTTTTTAAGATTGATTGGAACCTTTTATATCACTTGATGTCTGTAGATGATCAGCTGATTTTTTTAGAAGAAAACATAGTTAATCTTTTTCATATTGCTGTTTCACTCAAAACGAGAATTATTAGTAAAAAAAAAAGCCTTGGTTTTCCACCTCCATAAGAGATTCAATTGCTCGTCGAGATTTTGCATGCGGTCGATGGAAGCGATTTAAAACATCGCAACTACTCAAAAAGTTCAAAATTGCACGAAGGCTGACTAACAGGTTAATTAAAAAAGCAAAATCTGATTTCTATGCCTCGAAATTTTCCTCAGCAATAGGTTCAAAACAAACATGGAATACTATTCGCGAAATTGGTATCGGTAAGGTTAAGAGTCAAGAACCCTGTAAAATAGATGTAGATACACTTAAGGAAAAATTTGTTGAAGTGCCAATGGTAGATCCAGATCGTACTTACTATCACATTCTCGATGATTCTGAAAATGGTAAATTTTCCTTCAGTGGCATAACTCAAAACGATGTTTTGTCTATAAAGTCAAATGCCGTTGGCTCAGATGGAATACACCCTAAACTCTTCCGGATTGTATTACCACAACTACTATAACAAATTACATTTATTTTTAACAGGATTCTAACATCTAGTTATTATCCTGCTAAATGGAAAAAGACTAAAATAATACCTTTACTTAAGTCAACATCTGATTACAGACCGATAGCAATTTTGCCGTTTCTCTCGAAGGCATTTGAACGTATTATCCATAATCAGGTTACACTATTTTTGGATAACAATAGACTACTAAATGATAGGCAATCTGGCTAGAAAGCACAGTTGCATTACGGCCCTTGTAGATGTTGCGGAGGATATTAGAAAACAGGTGGATACTAAAAAGATTTTTTTTTTAGTTCTTTTGGATCATTCCAAAGCATTTGATACTGTGGATCCTGATATTTTATGTTATAAATTGAAGAATTTTTTTAAATTTTCATCAAATGCCACACGTCTTATAGCGTCCTATCTAACGAATAGATGCCAGTATGTTGAAACAAATAATAAGAAATCTAACTGCTTACCAGTGATTAGAGGCGTTCCTCAGGGTTCAATTATAGGCCCTCTTTTGTTTTCATTGTACTCTAACGATCTACCACTTACTGTGGAACAATGTAAGGTTAGAATGTATGCTGATGATGTCCAGCTTTATATAAGTTGCGATGTTGATAATATTGATCAATGTGTCATTACCCTAAATCAGGAATTGCATCGTGTTCACTTGTGGGCTACAGCTAACGGGCTAAGTATAAATCCAAATGTATTATCATTCAAAAGCGAATATCGAAAATGCAACTTACACCAATTATAGCAATCAATAATCAACCAATAGAAATTGTTAATTCTGCAAAAAACCTTGGAGTATATTTTAACAGTTCCCTCACATGGTCTGACCATATAAATTACGCCTGTGGGCGTACTTTTTCCATGTTGAGAACGCTTTGGCAATTTCAATACTGTATACCCATTAATATAAGAGCACTTCTGGCTAAAACGTATCTCATATCCATATTATTGTATGGATGCGAACTTTTTGGAAATTGTGATGATCACAGTAAGAAAAAACTTAATATTGTTTTTAAAACCATTATACGGTATGTGTTTGGTCTAAAACGATATGGCAGTACCGCAGCTTTTGTGAAACGGTTATATGGCATTTGTTTTGATGACTTAATAAAAACTAGAGTTCTTATCTTTTTGCATAAGGTATATACATATACTCATCAACCCGAACATCTTTATGAACGATTGGTTTTCTCAGGATCAACCAGAGGCCGAAGATTAATATTATTTCGTCACCACAGCCTCATGTCTGAATGGCAATTCTTTATCTATGCAACCCGTCTTTGGAACTTACTTCCTCATAGCTCTCAAGTGATTAGCATTTTTCTAATCAAAGTTCATAATTAATTTTGTTTTCTTCTGGCATATTGTATCACATGTGGATAAATATAATATATGGTATTTTGACAAAACATCTTGGGTTGAGATGAGATGGCTGAGAGGGTTTTAAAAAGAACTCGGTGAAAAAATCGTTTTTATTAAAAAATAAAATAAACCAAAATTAAAGAAAAATTTCGTTTTTAATACAAAGTTTTAAAAACCCAAACAAATATGTTGTTTGAATGAAAATTCGTATGATTAACAACATTTTTTTTCAACTTTTTTAATGTGACTTAAGATGTTTTTTCAAAATGCCACAGATATGAATGTTTTTTAATATATATTTTCTTTATTCTTTTTCATCATTTTCTTTATTTTTTTTTATTATTTTCCTTATTCTTTTTTATTTATATATTTTCTTTTTATTACTATTGTGATTTATGTTTAAGAAAATTTTTTAAATTATTTCTCATTATATTGTATAACATATACTTAGTCCTGTACTGTAATATAAGACTTCAAGTCTTGTGTATGGGACAACAAATAAATAAATAAATAAAAAAAATAAAAAAATAATAAACTAGCAAATGCACGGCTTAAAAAGCTAAGCCAAATGCTTTATTTTTGTTTGCGAAAACAATAAAGCAAGTTATTTTTGTATTGATTTCTCTGATTTAAAAACTGGCAACCTGCTCGAATAAGATCTTTAAGCATTCATAAAAAAGTACGAAAATTTGGTACTACATGCACTTAGAGATATCAAACAGCGATTTTACTTATCAATAATTCTGTTTCAGTGCTTTTATTTTCATATTTGTAATATGAACAGTTTACACGGGACAATTGCTGTCAACCAAATAAACGAAAGTATCCAAGAAGTTGTTAAAAAAATACGAAATTAAACTTAAAACTTTTGTTAATAAGTACAAAATTTATCATTTGAAAAATCGTCAAATTAAGAGTATAAATCGTTAAATCGTCAATGTGCATTTTTTTGGACCCAAAATCGTCATAATGACGATAAATCAAATCTGGCAGCCGTGCTAGCTTATATACAAACATACATATTTGTTATTTTGTAGATCCCAGCTAACATTTTGTATCATAACTCATTTTTCAATCACAAATGATACTCTTGTTGTGAGAAAATGAACCCTACTGATGAATCACCTGCAATAATCATTTGTGATACAATTTTCAGATTCCTTTTTGATCATTTTAAAGTTTTCATTATCATTGCTGATCGTTTTCGTCTCATTTTTTAATCATAAATTATATAGTTTTTAATAAAATTGCATACCATTTTTTTAATTGTGATGTTTTTTTAATTTTTCAAAATTGTAGCTTTTGATTATTCAAACCAGCTTTTTTTTAACCAAACAAAAGTTATCGGTTTTTCTTTCGCAAAGAAGAGAAGAAACAATTTGCACTAACATTTATGTATGTTCATAAATTGTCAATAATTGTTTGGCTTCGTTTTTAGTCAAGCTTTTAACTTGTTTGGCTGACACGAAAGATTCTATTTTTATTTTTTTGATTTGGTAAAAACAACAATTAAAAATATTTAAAAATCATTATTTTGACATATCAATAAAGCATATATGAATCTTTTTCTATCGCTCTAGTCATTGAGTGCCCCGGTAGGCTAGTTGGTAGTGAGCTAGTCTTTCAGCGCCGAAGTTGCGGGTTCGATTCCCGCCAGAGGCTCTGGTTCCTTTCCTGCAGACAAAAAAAAAAAAATTCATCAGTTTTTAAACATCGATACTGATCTGAAAAGACTCATTAAGGTAATTTTTACAAAAAATAATCACTCAAATGCTAGCTGGGATAAATATTTATTTTTTTATTGAATAACTAGCGGACCCGGCGAACTTCGCCTCGCCCCAATTTTAAATGACACCTGTCAAATTGCGCAAAGTCTAAGTCAACGTATAACGCCGTCTGCCGGATTTTGGCTGAGAGCTTTCTATTTTTTTATTTGGAAAGCCATTAAGGAATAATTTAACACACAATTTCGTACAAAAACTCGATTTTCGCTTTTTCCAAAAGGATTCCGAACAATTTTACAGAAATCGGACCAGCCGTTCTCATTTTATGAATTACTATACATTTTTTATACCATTTTTATATGCATATAGGATTTTGCCACGCCCCTCCGCCCGCAGACCGAAAATCAAAAATCAGACTTCACAGTATCCTGAAAATTTCATCAAAATTGGCCCAGCCGTTTTGGAGTCCAAACGTTACATACATACATACTCACATCCTGTTTTATATACATATATGTAAATAGATAGATAGAGATAGATTTATGGTGTTTTCTTTTCTACAGAAAAATGTGAAATTTTGGCCCCTATTACGGTTCACAACTCAACTCGGTTGAGTTGTAATCAGGGCTGCCGTTTTTGGTTATTTCTAACCAAAATTGCCCTAGAGGGAAGCGAACTGACACCAAAGTAGTCCCGTGATAGGTCTTTGGTGGTAGGGACCGGTTCCAATTCTAACACCTTATATGAATAAGACCTATCACTTTTACATGGGGTTGTCATAGGAGGGGGTCAATTGACACCATATGACCAGTCACAGAACTAACCTCAATGAACGTACTTAGTGTCAGTTACTACAATGTAGTATTATTTCAATGCAATGTAGTAGTTTTTTCATAAAACAAGTCCTAGAATTATATTCAAGAACCAAATTTTAAAAAGTACCAGCAAATGTGTCACAGCACCGCTGTAGACTGTACTGTAATTCATTACTTTTGCTACCTTTTCGTTCTTCATAAACCAGTTAAGGGATTGGTTCTTCTTTCACTGGTCATGAGTCCTTTCTTTTTGTACTTGTTCTATTTTCACAAATCCCAGGACCAGTCTGTTGGACCAATTGACACAAATTTCCCGCAGGGTGGTTATATTTTTTTACAATGTGGAGATGTGAATATTTTTTTCATTTTGGTTACTTTTTTCTACAAAAATAATCACCCTTATTCCATTTAAAGTCGTCGTCATCGTCATCAATTAAATATCAAACTCAATTTTCATCGACGTCGTCATCAATTCGATACAAAACTTGTATTCTATAACAGCAGTGTAACGATGTCGATTGTTTATCGTTTTTTAAAGCACATCTCTAACAACTTAGACAGTTGGTTTATTTTGTTTTCAGTTTTTATTAAAAAAAAAATGCAATTTTATGTTCATTTCTTAAAAATGTTGAGCTCTTATAAAGGGAAGCTTGATTTATTTTAAAAAATTCACAATTACTAATGCCATAAGGCATTACACTTTTCGCCTCATATAAATTGACAGTGTTGAGTGTGCCCTGTGAAATACAGACTTCTATTTAAATATGGGGCTACCTTTATAACGGCGACGATTGCAAAAAAGAGCAACAAAAAGTTACGGGAAACTAGCAAACATTTGGAAAATTTGCAGAAATAACGAAAATTCGCGAAAATTTTTAATATTTCAAACAAGCCATAAAATTGATTTAAACTCCATAAAAACATAAGGAATGGCAAAAGTTCCATAAAAATGGCCAAATATTCAGCCCAATTATGAATAAATAATTCCCCGAGAGTTTTCTCCCATGTTTCCTATGTAAATTCAATTGTAAAAATGGGAAAAAAACAAAAAAAACTCCTTATTCATAATTGTGCTGATTCGAAAATTCGCAAAAATTTGCTTATTGCGGTATAATAGCAAAATTTAATATTTATTAAAAAACATTTGTTATTTTTATTAAAAAACATTTAAGCTGTTGAGAATCACACGAAAAAATCACTTCTTTTGCGAACATTGCTAAAATTCGCGAAAATTTGTGAAAAATTTCAATATTTCAAAAAAGCCATAAAATTGATAAAAATTCCTAAGACTATAAGAAATTACAAATATTCGATAAAAATCGCAAAATTAGCGGAAATTCGCAAAAATAGCAGTATGATAGAAAAGTTTGATATCTATTAAAAATCGTTAAGGCTCTAAAGAATCAGAAAACTTAGACGAAAAGTTTCGTCTATCAGACACATGGCTTAAATTCGCGAATTTCCGCTCATTTAGACATTTTTATGGAATTTTAGCTATTTCTTATAGTTTTAGGGACTTTGAATCAATTTTATGGCTTGTTTAAAATATTAAAAATTTTCGCGAATTTTCGCTATTTTTGCAATTTTCGGGCAGCTTTGTTGCTCATTTTCCATTTTTTTTAATTTAACATTATTATTATTGTAAAGTTAAAAAGGAATAAAACTGTTTCGACACCAATAAGACTGTCGACAAAATCATCATCAATTTATATCGATGCCATCGTTAACGTTGCTTACGGCATACCAAAAATACATCGACGCTTATCAATAAAACTTGATATTGACAATGGGCATACCGATTGGCAAGAATCGATACAAAACGTTATCGTTTCGTATTGATGACGCTAAATAGAATAAGGGTGAATAACTCCACGTCTACAACTGACATCATTTGCTGTTATAACATTATGTTATAAAAGCGTTGTTAAAACATTTGCATTAACAACCTTATTATAACATGAGAAAACCTCTAACATGATGAGTCTATACTTAACACTAACATCATATTAGTGTTAATGTTAAACATTTCATGTCAGTTGTAGACTGCATGTAATGCGTACGAATATTTTTTTCTTGATACAATTATTTACGAGCCAGAAGAATTTCTACTGTGAACTACGTTTATAATTATTTGTTACCAATGAACTGAAGTTTTTTAATATTTTATCGAAAACAAAATATCCCTTTCAAAACAGCAACCAAATAATTTTTTTAAGATTTTTGGTGAGAAAATATTGCTATTTGTGATTTTTATATGAAAACGCCATGTTTTGAAATCGAAAACAAATGAAGTTTTAATCAATGGAAATTTTCAATTATTTTTTTAAATAAAGGGGCATACATTTTCTTGATTTTAAGAGTAGTAAAGATAAGTAGTACGTTTGCCCGTAATTTCTACAAAAGAAATCAGCCATATTTTAAAATAAAACTGAAGGTAAAAACATGAAGTCTAAATAAAATTTAAAATTGATAAAAGTAACTTTGAGGTACGAACACGACCAGCTTTCTTTTTGTAGAAATTACGGGCATTAAAGTAGGAAGTGCATAAAATCATGCGGAATCTATTTTAGAAAATTACTGAAAAATTACCCAAAAGTCGTTTTAGTGTTTCTAAAAACTTGAAAATAAGTTTAATATTCCGAATTTAGGTTATTTCCAGAAGTATATTTACATACATATTTGAAAATACACAATGGAATTTTAAAGATTTTTCAAAATTACATTGATTTATCAATATAATTTAAAAATTTATGGAATTTTCTTTAAGAAATGGCTATAAGTTTTAAGAAATTTGAAATTTTACTGTTTATAACTTGTCGGTATGCATATTTATTTAATGTCTTTTTACTTTTAAATCACCCTTGTATGAAAATCCACACAAACAGAATCATTTGAACAAGATAAACAAAAAAATAGTTGAGGTACACTAAAGAATATCTAATAAGTACAAAAAAAAAACACACATATTTTGACTAAAAATATTTTTTAGTAACAAAATATTTCAGAACTTACGTAAGCTCTCCTGCTTACTACGTATTTTGCACTAGAGGCTAAATTTTCTGTCGGAAAAGTGTGATTATTTTTGATATTGTTGCGAACTGCATGCAATGTACATATGTTTTATAAATTGAGCGCTAATATAAAATACACAGTAGCTTTTTAGGGTTTGCTGTTGATCACAAATCGGATAAGTACATCATTAATGTTACGTAAATCATGAGTTTGATAACAAACGAACTTTGGAGCCGCAGCAAAGTATACAGACATTGCATATGTGTAAAAAACCACACACGAGGATAACTAACGTAAGTTTTTTGAGCTTGATTTGAGGGTTAAGATTATTATTTGGTAAAAACAAAAATTTGACTGTCAGTCATTTAGGGTGCGTTCGTAAATGCATCACTGCGCTGCATCAGAAAAGCAAACTTTTTTTTTAGCCGATAAAAAAATTATTATATTTTTTTTTATTGTGTGACTATTATTTCTGTGGATTATTTCACAATTGTTTGGTCCAAATTTACTTCACTGATAAATATATAACCATTTGAAATCACTGATGCAACGCAGTGATGCATTTACGAACGCACCCTTACTTTTTCCCCATTGAATGTACGTTACGAAAGGTGAATTTGCTTATATTCGCCATAATATTTTACAATGATTCACAAAATTTATCAAATAGAACCATTATGAATCAGTTATTCTTATTATAGAATTATAAATTTGAAATAAAATGTACAAACAAGAGAAAAGAGTTTTTGTAATATTTTATATATCGTCACCTAAAAGACGAAACAACCTATCTGCAGTTTTCAAAAGTTTACAGGAGAGGGAAAAAACGTTATAAAATTGGAACTATTAACGATATTGAAACGAAAATTACACATTTTGATTAAAATGAAACCAGTAATATATATCGGGTGAGAAAATTTTGTTTTTCTAATCACAGCTTATGTCATGACACTTAGGTTTTTTGGAATTGTAAAAATCTGAAACCAAATAACCTATCTGCAGTACTAATTAGTATGAATAAATAAAAATTTCTTTACACATGAATATTATATACATTAAATAATTAAAGTAGAGTTACTTTTACTGGTTAAAAAAAAACCAGTACTTAATGTTTGTTTAAATTACACTATGCAACAAAATATTACTTTTATCGTGATTTTTGATGATTTATGTTTCTCTTTTTTTGTGCGTAACGGTCCTCTAGGTAGAAAAACTTTGTCATTTGTAATACTATATGTTCAAAATTTTGCACACATATGCGTTATGATATAAGGAATAAAAAAAATCAATTTTGAAATTGTTGAAGATAGGTTATTAGGTCTTTTAGATGACGATATACTTAAGTAAATTAGAAAATATTTACATAAAATGCATTTCGCATATCGCCAAACTTGAATTTCAACCGACAAAATGATTAAGACATCGCCACATTTGACAGTCCTGCCAATAACAGCTAAAAAGCGAAAAACAATTTTCCATTTTTGTTCTTTATAACTGGCATTTTTAAAAATATTCAATTTATGAACTTTCATGTAGGTACTAAATTTTGTATGGCTATTTTGCGAGTTTAACTCTTGTAAAATAAAAAAAATTTTTTACGAAAAAAGTCTCAAATAAATAAATACTTTTAATTAAGCATCTCGTTATTTTTTCAATATGTAAAAGAATTCTCAATTAATAAAAGTCATTTTAAATTTGGTTATATTTTTTTACATTTGGTAACTTTTTAAAAAATTTTGGTTGTAAATATTGTATTGGTTGTAGCAGCACTGGTTGTAATTATAACAACCGGTTGTGATCAGTTGTAATTTGTGTTATGTTTTTGTTCACCGCAATATAGCAAATTTGTAAACCATAATACAAAAATTAAGAAATTACAACTCAATTGAGTTGAGATGTAAACCGTAATAGGGGCCTTTATTTAAAAAATGCAACTTGGTGCTTGTTTCTTAAAAATTTTTTGCTCTCAAAAAGGGGTGGCCAGTTTTAGTCTAAAAATTTCGCCTTTACTTATGGCATAAAGCTACCCACAGACGAGGCACCATTTGTCGAAACATGGACATGTTTAACTAAATGTTGCTACATACGTGTGTGATAATGTTTGCTTGAACATCGATTATTATAATCGGCAAAACTACTTAATACACCACAGTATTTAAAGGCAAATTTTCGAGATTAAAAAAGTGATTATGAGTCTAGCTAGATCTCTATGTATATAATTGCTTATTCCATAATTTTTGGCATCTTAACAAATTGAACATATATGTAAGTATCTAAATATGCTTCAAAAATATGAAATATGCGCTATAGACCTAAAATATACTGCAAAAAACTCTTAAATTAATTATCCAAAAACATGCTGCAAAGGGTAAAATATGTAAAAATATGCACTAACAAATCGATGCAAAAATTGAATATTTTTTTTCAGAAACCCTTCAACTCACATTTAAAAAGGCGCACTTGAAGGGTTTCTGAAAAAAATATTAAATTCATAAAACGTTCTAAAACGGATAAATATTCTGTTTCTGCCTTCATTGGTCGCATAAGCAAAAACTTGCAATTGCATATTTTAGTTTCCTTGGTTATTACTTTTTAACAAATTTTAGTACATAAACAGTGGAATCATCCATCCATGGTGAAATAATCATGGAATCATCAACGAATGTACATAATTCAAAAATGTAAAAATAGTTATTAATTATGAATAATTAGAATTGTGGTTATTTTGTTGAACTATTTATCAATAACAATTTTAATTAATTTTCATGTTGTAAAATTCCTTTCTTCATAAAAATAATTTAATGAAAATTAAATTTGATGAACTTAAGCCTGATTAAAATATTAAAAATTTGTTATTAATTATGTATTGACTTTTTCATATGAAATCCTTTATTCTTAATAATTTTTTTTTTTAATTTTTATTAAAGATATAATGAAACTCGCGATGAACATATGGGTTGCAACTTATTAATCACAGCGGACGAAGATTTTAATAAAATCGATACAGTATCATTGGATGCAAGCAATATCCATCCTACGCATGGCTTTTCATCGTTCAAATTCATACCAGGTACAGAAGATCGTGTAATTGTTGCTTTAAAAACCGAAGAACTTAATGGAAAAACTACTACATTTATAACTGCATTTGATATACATGGCAAAACATTGCTTGCGGAGCAACACATTGAAACAGAATTTAAATACGAAGGATTCGAATTTATTTAGATTTTAAATAATTTTACATTTAATAGTATTGTTACTTTAATTTTTTTGTTAAACAAATTCAGTTTGTGTTTTATTTGAGATTTTTTAATGTGTATGTACAATAAGTTTTGAGCTTACTTTTTATCTGATGTGTGATTTATTTTAAAAGCGATGGTGAACACAAATCATCTGATTCCTAACCGATAGTAATAAAATTTGTATTTAAAGGCAGAAAACATCATAAAGAGTTTTTAATTATAATATACAAACATACATACATACATAAAAAGGTAATAAAAACAAACTTTCTAAATAATTAAAAGTAATAGGTAAGGTTAGGTTAGAAAGGCTGGTGCAAAGTAAACTTCACACCCTTACCCAGAGACCAATATGTTCCATTGTGACGCCTTATATCGTGAAATAATTCTGTTATGAAAGATTAGGAGAAGTAAAGAGTAAGAGCACAGGAAAAAAGAGTAAGTAGTGGAAGATAAAAAAATTGGACGGCACAAACAAAAACAAACCTACCAAACAGAAAACTGCACTACATGTGTACATTCTCCTGCCGCGCAACAAGGTCATTCCCATTACGAATCCCATTCTCACCGCCAACCTGCCTATCATACAGTGGCCCGTGATAATACATATCATGGTCCTGACGCAGGTCCCACTTTTACCCAGCAGAGCATCCAAATTTAACCTAATAATCACCGGCCACAGTGTGCGCGTACCCGCAGTCCGTTCGGCTCCGCCAAGCCCGATTAGTCCCGCTCAGACCCCATTCCCTAATTCTTCCAAAGTAGAAGCCCATAAAAAGTAATAACAATTTTAAAAGTATATAATGAAAAGCACAAACCTAATCGTTTTGTTATTCCTCTTTCTTCTCTACACCGTTTTCCCACCAGGGTTGTTCAAGTGTTCAGTATTCGAAAAATTTTGCATACAAAAAAAACTAGTATGTATAATATTTCCTTAAAAAATCGCCTTTCACTCTGCTTATAACTATATATACCTATATTAGCGTATTTCCACAGGAATGCAATGGTTCGATTCACTTGTTGTTTCTGTTTTCACAAAGCTGACTTTCATTGTTTGGTTCGGTACGATATGTTTAGTACTTTTGTTCACTGTCCATAGATGACTTTAATTTCTGAAGAACAGGAGCTCTTATATTAAAGTTTGAAGTATACCAAGGGTACTAATAGGTAAATACGTAAAACTACAGCTTTAGACTTGGAAAACTTGAAAAAAAGCATACCTACAGACGTATGTACTCACAAAAAAAAAACAAGTTATATTGTGCATGCCCATAATTTATCGATTTGATTAGGATTAAAATTAAAAGTTGCTAAAATTTTGATATAAATAAAAAAAATCGATTTTAAAAGCAAAATAATCGATTTCGATATAAAATCGCATACGTAAATTCGATTGCAAAAAACGATTTTTTTTACCATAAAAACGATTTTCGATTAGAATCGAAATCGAATTACCATTCCCTAGTGTATACGTATTATCAACGAAAAATGGAGGAAACTGTCGATTGGCTGAAAGTACAAAAATTGTGTGAATGTTAGTGAAAAAGTGTGAGTATTGAATTTTTCGAACTTGCAATTGCATGTGGAAACGGGGGGGTTGGTCTATAAGAAAACGTAATCCCCCGTCCTGAGCGAATGAGAACCTTTAAGAGGGAACTTTTTGGTACTTTTTTCTTCAACTGGTACTTTTTTAATTTTTGTTAGTATATTAAACATGCAAGGTCCTGAATAAATGAGAATCTATAATGAAGATCTTTTTGATACTTTTTTGTTCTTCCACTGGTACTTTTTGAATTTTCATTAATATTGGACCAAGAAGCATCATATCAAACATGCAAGGTCCTGAGGATGAGTGAATAAAAAATCTGTAAGAGGATTTATTCGGCACGTTGTCGTTCTCTAACTGGTACTATTTTAGGATAGGGTTCAGTGGCGCCAAACCTTATATATTCAAAAATATTATTTATCGTTTTAGAAGAGCGCTATTAAATAAGTAGTGTCCGTACTCAAAAGAAAAACAAAGCCATTTAACTCAGTTGAGTTGTAATTAAGACAACTGGTTGTGATCAGTTGTAATTTTTGTACACCGCAATATAGCAAAGTTTTAAACCATAATACAAAAATTAAGAAATTACAATTCAACTGCGTTGAGTTGTAAACCGTAATAGGGGCCTATATTTTTTAAACTAGGACGCCTCATCGAAAGTATCTAACCCATTTTGATGAAATTTGAATCATAGATAGATGGACGCCTCATCGAAAGTATCTAACCCATTTTGATGAAATTTGAATCATAGATAGATCAGAGATAAATAAAACACAGGGTTTATATATTTTTTTACAAAGCTAGGAATATGAAGGACAGATGGGCAACTTCTGCCTATCCGAAACTTTCTAACCTATTTTGATAAATTTTCAATTTTATGTAGATCGATCTACACAAAATAAAACATACAGGCTTTATATATTTGTATAGTTAGTCAAAAATGAATTCTTGGCGGGCAACAACGGGGGTAGTTTTTTATAAAATGTTTGTGTTTGTTAAGTTTTATGTATATATTTCTTTAATTTTATTAATAATTTTTACATTTTAAAAATGGTAAAAATAACAACTGGAAAACAGTTTTACCTTTTAATCCGTGAAATGGAAAATAAAAGTACATTAGAAGGCAAAATAAAGAAAAAAAAAAAAAAAAGTCGCACAATAAAAAAATGTATACACTACCGGCGGAGAATCGCCAGAGGAAAAATTGTTGGCCCCGATTGAATAGGCTGCAGCCGAGCTTTTTCAGATGGAGCTGGCTGTAAATAATATAGGACATGTCTTTTGAACAAACTTAGCAGAAGTTTTAGAACAAGAGACTAAGCTCCAAAATACTAACGACCGGCAACAAAGAACGGCAGAGGCTTTGGGCTTATTCGGAAATGCATCACTGCGCTGCATCAGAAAAGCAAACCTTTTTTAATGCCGATAAAAAATTATACTAATACTAATGTGTTATTTGGCCAAATTTTAATAAATATTTTATGTTTGAATTGCATCAAGTCAGCTAGTTAGGCCTATATTATTTAATGTAAATAAAAAACTTTTCTTTACATTTTTTCCAACGTTTCGTCAATTATTTGTTGACTTCATCAGGGTTACGTCTATTTAATTAAAAAATTATAATACATTAATAAAACATAAATACACCAAATATTTTTTCTTCTTCATTTATTTATTTCTTTTTTTATTGTGTGGCATTATTTTTGTGGAGTATTTGAAAATTTTATATATATATTTAAGCATTTGAAATCACTGATGCGGCGCAGTGATGCATTTCTGAACAGGCCGTTGATATATCTCTTAAATAGGGTCTACTAGATTTTTTAACTTTTTAATTAAATTGAATTAATTTTATTTTAATTAAATTTTTATTCACACATTAGATTTTTGGATTTTGGTTGAGCTCAACTGAGTTGAGTTGTGAACCGTAACAGGGGCCTTAATTCTGAATTCTATGACATACCTGATAAGCCCAACAGTGAAACATGGAGGCGGGCCTTTTACGGTATGGGTATGCATTGCGAAAAACGATGCTGGTAAACTGTGATTTGTTGACGGTACTATGAACAAGACTACCCAGGCAGAAATTACCAGCCATACAGAAATTGGAGCAGTCGGGAAGCACTTTTACAGAAGAAACCAAAACGGTTTGCCAACGCTGCGGTTTACAATCTGAAAATCAATGCTTTTTAATAAAAAAATGTTTTTATTTAATCCTTTACCACAAATGAAGAGATGTAAAATGAATTATTTTATAGAACTGTGACTCTTCTAGTTTAAGAGTTATAAATGGGTCTGAAATTTTTCTCAATACAACTAAATCTGGAGATTTCGTAATTTGTTTACAAAGAAATAAAAAGAACTCTCCAAAACATTAATTTTGTATATACGTACTTTTATTTTTACATGCATTTTGTATAGTGTCTTATATTGTATTCATCGATTAGACATAGAAAAATTTTAAATTGTTATATATCCTGCAACTACACAATTAAATCAAAATGAAAAATGTTCACTTAAGGTATAAAAAGTTTAATTGAAACGCATATTTTGTATGTGTTTTTATTTTTTAGAAAGTTGTTAACCTGCTTAAAAAGATTTTTATTGTAATTTAGTCATCGCTGTGTGTCGATAGATTAAATAATTTCCAAAATATGTAAAAAATTTAAATAAATAATATGAGCTGATTGAAAAATATTAATAATCCCTTGGCGAGACAAGTAATTTACAATATATTCGTTCTCATTCAATGAGATCTTGCGTTAGTTTTAATGTGTAATTCGCATTTTTAATAAAAGTAATAATTGCAACGAGTTTTTATCTGTTTTTCAAAAATAAAACAGTGTAATTTATTTTATCGTAAAAAAACCTAACGATTCGTTTTTAACGTCATTATGTTTTTAATATAGATTGAAAATAAAATAAAAAAAAAAACAATATTTTTTGCTATAATTATTACTTTTGGGGACATTTTTTTATATAATTAAAAACGTGTGTTTGCAATTACTACAGTTTTTGTTGGTTCTGTGTTTTCATAATAATAAATATACATTAGAAAAAAGTTACAATATACGATATAAATAAACTTTTTTTTTTTCTTTTTTTTAAATAATTTAAATAGTTTTCTTTTTTAGTTTTGTTTGTTTCGTTTAGAGTTGGACAGATCAACGTTTAAATTTTATTAAAAGTACTAATTCATTATTGAGAGTTTACTTTAATAATAATTCGTTTTATTTTACCTATAATGTTTGTTTCTTGTTTTTATCATTTTAGCAAATGTGATATAGGGGAGTTATAAAAAGTATAGAATGCTTTAGTCGATGTTTCGTTATTATGAGCCAAATTTAAATGAAGATGGTACAGTTTGTTGGGTAAATGCAAAACCACCACGTTTTTCAATCAACTTTGATTCCTTAGCAGCCTTACGTTGATCGGCTGTAACAACAACTTCTTGCAACGATTTTGCCTGTTCTGGTGTCAAACCAGAAGTGAGTACAGCATACCAAGCTTGATCTTGAGTAGATAATGCTAATAGGAAATAGAAGCAGTAAATAATATAACAATTTTGTATTTGGAATGTTCAGACTCAACAAATATTTGACGAAAAAAGTTGAAAAAGTTGAGCAATATAATTTTTCTTTAACAATTTAAAATTTTAAAAAAAAATCGCAAAAAAATTATTGATAGATAGTTTGAGATTGCAAACAAATGCTTTATAGAAATACTTCCTCCGCATGTGCCGCCAAATATTTGTAAGACGTTTAATGCCAAAGACTTACCAGTAATTACTTCTTTAAATGTAACATATTCATCAATAGCATTTTCATCTTCCTCTTCGTCTAGAGGCGTTGTGAAACCTTCCAAAGCGGTCTCATTCAAATCGCCTATAGATTCTTCTTCTTCATCATCAGACTCTTCGTCATCGTCTTTAATAACAGCCTTCATTTCAATACCCGCTTCGTTAGATTTAGTTTTACAGAATGTTGAAATTTGTTCCAAATAATTCGGAGCAAATTCATCGACTTCATCTTCATCGCTAGACAATGCCTCTGCACATAAAAATTAGGAAAAAATATAAAACATTATCCACTTTTTATGGTTTAACTTATTATAAAGCTTAAAAGGCAAATTAACTTATATAACAAATTCAGTTTCCTTGGCTCATCATATTCAGCTCATATCACATTCAGTGTCGTCGTTCAAAGATGACTCAAATTCTAACATGGATAATATGTTTGTATTAATATTGATGAACTACTTTGATTAGTTGATTTATTAGCATCTTCAATGGGTGAAGATGGGGTTATATTGATCGGATTATATTATATAATAAATACAAATAAAGTCATAATTCACAATAGAAATTTTTACTCCCAAAATTTTTGCGATACAGATTTGTTGGGGATGGGAATATAGGTTTGCTCCCATATAACATATTCGCATAACATTCGCGATAGGGGTGATTACTTCTGTGGCCGTATGGAAAAACGAGTTATCTACACATTTAGATAACACCAAAAATAGAAAGCGTATTTCATTACCTATCACACTGTCTGATCGAAATTGTGAGATAGTATCACATTTAAAAGTTATTTGAAACACAAAAATCAGAAAATACCAATTTTTATGTAAAAACTAGATAACTCCCAAGGTATATTTACACAAGGTAAACTCGTTGGCCCGTATGTTTGTCAGCTGTTTACCTAAGTTGGAACACCAATGTCAAATTCCGTGTATATGAGCCAAAATTTGTAAATGTGTGCGTTAAATTTATATGAAGACAATTTTGACAATTCCGTTCCACTCGGTTATTTTTATAGAGCAGCATGTCTACACTCCCAAATGAGTCTACCTTGTGTAAATATACCTTGATAACTCCATAAATTTTTTAAAAAAACAAGGTAACTCAATAGTGTTTAAAAAAACAGACAAATTAGAAGTATAAAACGACGTTATTTCAAAAACTAAGAGAGAAAGAGCGAAATAGAACAAATTCGGCTCTTTGGGTCAAAATGTTAAACATAAAAATTGCAACTCCCGAGAATTCAAACAATATATGCATTCTTTATATGCATATTATATCCACCCCTATCGCAAACAACCACTCCCATGAAAATATTCCCATAGTTTTCTTATTTCGTATTGTGAATGATTCCCACAACAAATTCTTTGGGAATAAATTTCCAGACATAAAAAATTTGGCATCACCAATGATCACTCCCGCGAATTTTTTTACTAAATAAATTCCCAACAAGTTTTAATGTGAACGAGAAGGGAACATGCAAATTTTAATTTATATTCTAAGGTTGGACTAATTTAAATTGCTTTTTCCTTTTATTGAAGCAGTTTTAATAAAGAAAATGAAGATAAACACTATTCATTATTTATTTTATTAAATTTTTATTAGTATTTTACTTTGTATATTTTTCTTTCACAATACAAGCACTGACAATTTATTCACAATAGAGACTTTTGTTTATAAAGCACTGACAAATAATTCACAATAGAAATTTGTACTCCCAAAATGTTTGCGATACCGATTTGTTGGGGATGGGAATATAGGTTTGCTCCCGTATAACATATTCCCATAACATTCGCTATAGGGGTGATCATTTCTGAAGTTCTTCACTTATAGAATACGACTGCCAAACACTCGAAATCTTATCAAGTAATAGTTTTTATCTACCGTACCCTATGTGGTACACTAACTTAAAAAATCTTTCGACTTACCCAATAATAATTATTTTTTTGTATCTGTTGCAAAGATAAGAGTGTTTTTGGTCAGATAAACTAAAAAAAATTTTATTTTATTGTATTACCAAGTTTAGTGTAACAATTTAATGGAACACCTTTTGTTTAAAATTATGATTGTTATTGAAATAAAATAAACCTAAAAGTCAATACCTGTTTTTCAGTTTCAACCTATGTTGAACTAAGTAAAACGTAAATCCACGTCTCAAAAACGGTCCTATGAATTTCATAAAATCAGGAAGGGTAAACCATAAAGTAAATAATATTTTAATTAAGTTTATGCATAAAAACAAACAAATAATCGGCTAATCTGTACATATAAAATTGTAACGTTAGTGACTGATTCATCATCGCATAGCCTAACAACTGAAGCTAAAAACTTGAAAATTGGACAGGACAACCTCCTTTCTCCCCAAATCGATCCAATTTTTCGAATGTTTTGGGGGGAAAATCGGATAAACGGTATAAGGTTACCGGAAAAACTAGATAACTCTATTTTTCGAAAAAACAAGATAACTGACATTGATTTTCGGTTTTAATGTCCAAAAATTAGTTCAATGGAACCAGAAATCTTTAACATTATTTAAAATTATGTTTTGTTTAATGCGCGCGCATGCATAGTAAAATAAATTCATATTCAATAATTAGCGAAATATGTTTAAAACTTTAAGGCCCGTTTTCACAACTTACCGATAGCTAAAAGTTGACTTTAACCGGTCTTATAAAAAGGGTTCTATTATTAAAACTTTACTTTAACCTAAAGTGAGCGATAAAGTAAATTAAGGTTCATCCTACCTGTTAGGTAAAATTAAAGTTGTAATAATGGAACACTTTTTATACGGCCGATAAAATCCTACCTGTAGCTATCGGTAAGTTGTGAAAACGGGCCTACATGTGTTTTTCTCGTGTTTTCAAAAAATGGAGTTATCTAGTTTTTCCATACGGCCACAGACTTAATAAAACAATTTTAATAAAAAAATTTTAAAAATTGTTCAACAACGTTTTTAAAAAATAGACAAAAATTGTTGTACTACATAATTGTTAATCACAAGAGAAAAATAATATTTTTTAAATATAACTGCCTATTTCCGTTGTGCGAAATAATTATTTCATTCCTACAAATACATTTTTAACAAAAACAAAATTTTTAGAATTCAGAAAATATTTGTCATTCTTAGAATCACGGTATTTGATAACAGATTTGACCGATGTCTTTAAAAAGAAATTTACCATTTAGTTTGGTGATAAAATTTGGACTCGAGAGATATAAAACCGATTTTTTGAGTTTTCCAGAAAACATGTTCTCCTAAAGATTTCCGATCTTTTGACATAAAAGACGTATCCATAGGTGTCACACCCCAGCCCTAAAATTTACGTTTTTTGTAAAAATGTTGAAGTTACAATTTTTGTATGAGAAGTGCCACGCCCATTTCTCCGATCCCGCTCACATTTTGTGGTCTGCTTAAGCGTTTTTCGTTTTCCAGATATGTTTACAGAAATTTGTAATGTCTTTTTTGTGGCGTTAAAAATTTTGTTTTAAGTAAGATGAGTAACATCAAACTTATCATCTATTATTAATACTCATTGCAAGTTTCTGCTTTATAACAACAATTTCGATAAACTCAAACATAAATACACTGAAACTTTAACATACCTTCACAGTCTTCATTTTCTTCTTCATCCTCTTCCTCCTCTTCTTGAGCACGAGACTCATAAGCACGTTTTAAACCGTCGAATAGTAAAATTAAAGATGGTATAATTTTACCCGAAACTTCGCTCAGTACTGGTGGCTTAGCATCGCCCAAAGAAATAAGTGTACATAAGCCCAAAACACACAATTTACGGTCGTGAATTCTAAAAAGTTAATTTCTAAATAAATTTTCCTTAATAAAAATTCAATTGGTATTTACCCTAAGAAACAATCAGTATCAAGTAACCATTGTTTAATAAAGTGTGACGAAATTGGTTCGCCATTCGGTTGGGGCATTTTATCCAAAATGGAAAGTAGTAATTGCGGATTATAATATAAAGCAGCGATGACAACCTTTAAATCAAATGAGTTTCATATGTTATAAACAAAATTATGGCATTAGAAAAAATTACCTGTAAGCACATAGTACGCAATTCAGACGATTGCACTTCTCGTGTTAAACGTGATAAGGCCAATTCTACAAACATTGGAATAACAGAATCAATTTGTCCTTTACACTGCAATATAATAACTTCTAAAAGTTTGGCTGCGTGGCATTCTGGATCTTCACCAGGATTGGCGGTCAACATCTAAAAAAAAATACATATGCATATTTACAATACTTTTTTATTTAGAAATTAGTTTAAATTCTACTTACAGTTTTACACATATCATATATGGCCAATAAACGGTTGGGATTCGAGAGGAAAGCTGGAGTATCAACTATAACATAATTATGCAAAGCAGGCATCATATCAATGAAATAATCCATGCCATCTTTTTTAAACACCTGATATATAAGTTCCAACATTTGCCACATTTCAGGTGATACTGCTTTAGATGTTAAGTCAAAAACCAAAGAGAATGTTTCCTCATAGAAGTCGGTAATGTTGTTTTGGAATATATGTCCTACAACATTAATCACAATCGGATGTAAGTTATTCATCACTTCAGGATGTTCTTCCATAACAGTAAGTAAGGTTTCGATAGTATTTAAGAGTCCCATTGCTGTAATAGCCTTTTCATCACCACCGTCTTCAGATTCTAAAACTTGACTAAATGTTGTTGCCAAATGTTGACAAATTTCCATTGCTACTGGCAACAGTTGTTCCGAGAAAGTGTACACGATTTTTTGCAATACATTTGTCAAATCTTCGTTTTCTGTTTCGCGTATTATAGTCAATAATTCTTTCGTAATTTCCTTAATTTGACCCTCACAATATGGAGCAGCAGCATCTTGAGAACTAAGGAACATTTGCAAGCCAATAGCAGCTTCTACCTTGACGGGTAATTCTTTATCGTTTAACAGGCAATTGGTAGTTAAACGCATAATTTCTGCCAAAATTTGTGGATTTTTTAGTTGAATGTCACAGAAATAGTGAATTACCCAACAGGCACGTGCACGCATATGACCAGCTGGATTTTGAAATTCTGGGAATACATAAGTGGTAAGCATATTTTCAACTTGATCGCGGTATATGCGTTTCTTTAATAAGACATCAGCCAGAGAACCGATCATGTGTAGGGCCCCATCTTTTTGTTTATTATCAGCATTTGGAGAGGTTACGATCTTTTAAATAGAAAATTAAAAAATGAAGATATGTGTGTATGTAATAGGTTTTATTTATTTCAATAGTTAACACAATGCCCATGTTCTTAAACTCCCGTGTCGAGAAACTTTTCAATTGAAACGTGAGAAATTAAACAAAAATTTCATTAATTGAAACATACAACAGTTTTTCTCACTAAACTGCGTCTGTAAAATTGTTGGCGTGTAAAAGCTGTCACGTTAGGAAACTACTCGACAATTTACAGAACTCTCGCTTTGAACTGTCAAATAAACTCCGAACGAAAGTGGGGTGAGAAAATATTTCAACACACAGAAGCGGTAATTATTTTGTTCTTGGTTGATTTTTTAATTGTTTAATTATTTTGCTTTTAACATTTTGGAAAAATATAAATTGACTTTTATTCGACCTTTACAAAATTTATTATTAAACATTTAAGAAAAAAACCCTGAAGAAGCCACACAACGGAGTGCCGAAATATTGGTTCAATAAATTTAATATTTTTTAAAAAAAGAGACCTCAAGCTCATAGCTGGGGAATTTCGATTACAATTAGAAATCATTACGATTAGAGAAATAAAATAATCTAATCATTAGAATTTAATTTTTATAAAAATTTCAGATTACTAATTGATTAGATTAGAAATAATCAAAAATATAATCACAATTAGTGACGATTAGCATTTCTAATCAAATCTAATCAAAACTAATCCAAAAAATAATTGATTAGATTTCTTGATTATTTTTGATTAGATTTGATTAGATCAACTATTTTTAACTATTTTTGTGAAAAGAAAATATTTTTTTATCACATTTGTTGCTATATTTACATAATGTAACAGTTTTGAATATTGCATAAAATTGCATTATATATTGCAACATACATATATATTTACATACATAAAGATAAATAACGAATTTACAGAAAGTCAAACAAAAAAAAAAAAAAAATCATATTCAGTAAGTTCTGTAAAAAAAGGAAATAGGTATGCAAATGAGAATAGTCGTTCAACGGGTGCTGACGATGTCAGTGGGGTGTAACACGATAGGAATGCTTCCTTCAAAACATTATATTTGGTCCAAATTTCAGGGCCGGGATCCGGGTCATTTAAGTAAGCGTAAAACTGATTGCTTATGGCATTTCGAAAATAAATTGGAAATTTTTGTTTTACATATAAAGTTAGCAATTTCTTTAAATTTTCACGACGGCGAAAAAACAATAAATAAAAGAAAAAAAATCCGTGCATTTTTACTTACCAATAATTTTGGTATAATTTGAATAAAAAAATTAACATTAATAATAACACAACAACAGGGTGCACCGTATGCAATTTTATGCAATATTCAAAAACTGTTACATTATGTAAATATACCAACAAATGTGATAAAAAAATATTTTCTTTTCACAAAAATAGTTAAAAATAGTTAGAAATTTTAATTGTGCTGAAAAATTGATTAGTAATGATTAGTTAGTCATTTTAGACGATTACTAATTGATTAGATTAGAAATAATCAGAAATCTAATTTCTTGATTGGATTTGATTAGATCAGATTTGATTAGAAATGATAATCGTCACTAATTGTGATTAGATTTCTGATTATTTCTAATCTAATCAATTAGTAATCGTCTAAAATGACTAACTAATCATTACTAATAAATTTTTCAGCACAATTAAAATTTCTAATCCAATTGGTAATCATTAGGATTTCTAATCATTATTCCCAAGCTATGCTCAAGCTTAATAAAATAATAATAAATTTTGGAAAAATATTCGGATGGCCAGTCGAGGCAGACATTTGAATGAAATTATTTTATATTATTAACCGGAAGGATAGTACTTTCCAATAAAAAAAGAAATTTGAGAAAATATTCAGTAGTTTTTTTTTTGATAGCATTTAAAAAAAAAAAAGTTATTTGGCGGACCCTGTACGTGCGACATTTACTTGCCATTTATAACGTTGCGACGCACGGTGAGACAGCCCTTTAGTAACCGCGGCAAAAAATGGTTTTTGGCGTGTCGTCCAATTTGGATGAAATTTTCACAGTATATTAACAGATATATGAGTAACAATTCCATGAAATTTCAGCCTCATAACTTCATTATTTTTTGTTCTAGAGCAAGTCAAAATTGAGGGATGCCAACGCGCTTGAAATATGTTAGTTCAATATGCAATATTCAAAAGAATAAAAAAATACATAATTTTTTTTTTAAATTTTTTTAATTAATTTAGTTGTTGTGAATGAGTAGATGAAAAAATAAATTTAAAAAAAAAAACACAAAAAAAAATTTCTTAACAACAGAATTGTGGTGTAAAAATTGAACATTTTGCATTTTCAATGGACTAGGAAATATAGAGCAGCCCCTCGCCCTAGGTGCAGACTTATATCAAATGAAAGATTGAAGTCTCAGCTTTCATTTGAAGTTAAGAACATATAGCAAAAGTTTGCAAAAGAACTTTAAAAATACAAAAAACTACAAAAAATACGCAACGCGCACATTCTGTCGCTATACGTAATAACTGTAAAATAATATTAAATTGTTGTTGTTTTTAATATTATTGATCAACAAATGGTAATTGCAATATATGTATATTTATATTTAATTCACATCTATTTGAGAGTGCAAGGTTATACAAGTTTAGTTTTGCGTTTAAAAGTCGATGTGGTGAAACAAGGCATGGGAATAACCAATGATGGTAATGTCTCTAGAAGATTTTTTGAAAATCCAGAAATAACCGCTGACATAACTGGTGTAAATGTAGACTTAATTCACCGATTTAAAATTATATTAAGTACTATAAATACTAGTAAAAAAATAGATGTTGATAAATTCCATACGTATTGCATTGGCACTGCAAAATTGTATGTAGATCTTTATGGCTGGTATTACATGCCTATCACTGTCCATAAAGTTCTCATTCACGGCAGCAAAATGGTATCTGAGGCTATATTGCCAATAGGTTTGTTTGCAATTTTTTTTTAAAGTATTTTTTTAAATTTTATTTAAAATTAACTTTTTTTGTTATCCGAAGAAGCGCAAGAAGCAATGAATAAGGAGTATAGAAACTGTAGGCTATTCCATTCTCGTAAAAATTCACGTATTTCTACGAATGAAGGTGTAATGCACTATTTGCAAATATCATCAGATCCTTATCATATTACATTTTTCAAAAAAATTATATCTTTTCAGTATATGGTTTGTAGTCCCAAGTATTCTCTTTAAAATGACATTTAAATCATCTTCGTATGTCAAGTAGTTTTCGAGATATTGAAGAAATAAGCTCTACACATTCGGCTAAATCTGCGAAATTATGACATATTGAATATGCCGTAACTTTTGAAAAAAAAATTTTAAAATTTTTTTTCGTTCATATATGTTCCTTATAAGATAAAAGGAACCTTCTCACCAAATTTCATTACAATCGGAAGAGGTCGTGTCCCACTCCTGGTCGTTTTGACATGCAATTACCCATGTAACAATATAACATTCAAGTATACCAAAATTTAAAGTTATACTTAAAGTATTACGGACAATACGGCATTTTACAAATTTCGATTGTATGGGAGGTGGGCGTAAAAGTGGGCGAATTTTCTTAATTTTTAAAATAAAACTGGAATTTTCTCAAAATTAACCTGTGCAAAATTTCAGAGCTCTACAATGACTCCTTATATTTAATGCCGGTGTTGTCTCACTGTGCGACGTAATCTCTTTTGATAGTTGAAGACACACTTTTTTCTCACTTTTCGAGAAACGATGAAATATTTTGTTGCACATCTTTTCGATGCGTGAAGTTCGCATCAAAGTTACAGAACATGGGTACAGGTTTTCTAACTTGGTAGCAGAGATATTTAATAATCTAAAATTAATAGTTTATCTTTCCTTTTTTCATATTTTTTGTTATTTTAACTATGAAATCTATATATGTACTCTATACATAAATGAATTCGCAATTGCTATGCGAAGGTTAAGTGGTACTTTATTTATTCAATCTATAGATTAAAAATCCTTACAGACATAAGTCTAAAATAAGAGTACAATAAATTAAAAATTAATTTATTAGTTAATTTAAATAAACATTAATTTTTCTTTTTAAAATATCGCTACTAAATATCAGAAAAATTAATTAGATGATATAAACTATTAAATTTCACGCAAATTTGACGAAAGGTTGTTAGCATAAACAGAACGATAATTCCTTAAATTTAACAGCTGAAAGTTTCGTGTAGGTCTAGCTGGAACATTCAAGCTAATTTTAGTCAACAACAAATCGGAATCGACATCACCGCGTATTAGACCCATTAAAAACGAAATACTAAGCATTATTCTTCGACTTTTTAACGTTGGTAACTTAATAAGACCAAGTCTGCTTTTATATGAAGGTAATACAAACGAATTCCATCCAAGACCTCTTAAACAAAATAAAAGGAACTGTTTCTGTACAGATTCAATGCTGTTGATATATGTATTAAAGAAAGGATCCCATACAATTGATTCATATTCCAGAATAGGGCGAACCAGAGACGTATACAGATGTTTAGTGATTTATATATCAGAAAATTCTTTCGACCAACGTTTCATAAAGCCAAGTACTCCATTTACTTTATTAACCATCAATGAAATGTGATCACAGAATTTTAGTTTATGATCTAATAGAATATCTAATAGAGATCAATAATATTGTGGACTTTATCCAATAATGTTCCATTTAGATAATAACTAGTATCAAGTTTTAATAAGCGGAACAATTACATGTGTTTACATTTTTTTAAGTTTAAATCCAATAAGTTGTAATTACTCCATTGAGAGAAAAGTTCAATGACAGCCCTCGAAGAGTATTGATCAATAATAATCTTAAACGAATTAAAAAATTTTACATGAGTATTTTGGATTGCTGAACAACGGATGGCAGATCATTAACAAATAATGTGAATAAAACGGAACCAAGATGACTTCCTTGAGGCACGCCAGAGAGAACGTTGATAAGTTTCGAGGTAGCATTCTTAAATTTTAATTGTTGGGTTCTATTTTAAAGATAAGATTTAACCCAGCGTATTGCGTTGTTACTAAAACCCATACGTGATAACTTGTAAAGTAAAATATCGTGGTTGACTTTATTAAAAGCTTTACTAAAATCCGTGTAAATAACGTCGGTTTGTTTATTATTAATAAAACCTTCATTTACAATAGTTGTTAATTGTTAACAAATAAAATAAATTTTTGGTGCAAAACAGGGTAGAAAGAAACTCGTACTTTTTATAAAAACGCTTTTTTCACAATAATTTGCAAACATAAAACCTATGTCTTTTAAATAAAGGCAGCAAAAAAATAAAGTATATTAAAAATATTAAAAACAAACAGAGTAGAATTTTCCGCGTGAAAAGAAACCAAATTATCTTACGGATAACAAAGTTAGGTCTATAGAGTGCCAAGTGAAAGCAGATCCAGCTTTTGTGAAGTAAAAATATATGAAAATATATTAGAAACTTCTCGAAAATCGGTAAGTGTTAACCAAAATAGCTTTAACATAAAAAAGTTGTGTATAGATATAAAAACTAAATTTAATTTCTGCAAATTTTTTATTGGATCAACAAGCATTTTGACTCTAAATCAGTTTCAAATATCTTATCAAACAATTGTAAAAAATTAAAGATTTTTATGTTTTAAAAATTCATAAAAAATAAATATTGCACGCAAATCATAGCTGATAGAAAAAAAGTGCAGTTTTAAAATCAGCGACATTGAATTGGTAAAGAACTGCTACAAATTTTCTAGCAACACAAAAAATTTTTAATTTTTTTCCCTTGTGTTCTACAAGTTATAAAATAAAATCTTCTAAATTTATACTTTTATGGCAGTTTTGTAATAGTAGAATGCTTTTCAAATGGGATGAACTTAATTTATTACGTTGCTTGGAACAAATAAATTTTAAATCCGAAAAAATTTGTTCGCATAGGTAAGTAGTGCCGAATAAAGAGAGGCACGTCAATGAATTTTTTTTTAGTTCAGGATAGAAATGGTATTCACGGTGTTGGGTTGCTCATACTTCAAACATCTGTGCATACATTTTTATTCTAGCTAATGGTATATCATAACTTTTTAGAAAATACCAAATGTGCACATGAGTTTGCCTGCAAAAATGTATAAAGTCATTATAACAGGTCAAAGTTACGTTTAATAATTACCATAAATTAGTAAGGTTAAAGGCAGAATTAGTCTTTACTTACTGTTTCTGTTCTGTTCCGTGCCGTTCTGTTTCAAAATTGTAAAAGTTTCTTTTTCTGTAGCCATTTATGACAAATTTATTATTTTTGCACCATCCATTGTTTTATTTCAATAACTTTTATGCACATAAATTTGAAGAAATAAAATTTAACTAACGAATTTTTTATTATTTATTTTGCGGTAACTTACAATTACTTTACAAGTTCTTGATTTTATCAAACTGAACCGCAACAGAACAGAACAACTAATCAATTTCACAGGTTTTTTAATAACAAAAACAAATCAGCTGGTTCGTAACAGACCAGAAAGTAAAGACTTACTGAGCCTTAACTCTTTGGGCTCGGTCAAATAATTGTAGCATAAAAAAGTAAGCAATAAAAATAGTGCGAAACAATAAAGTTTCATTAATACATCAATAAAACACATCTTCTTACCCAAACATTTTACCTACTGTCACATTTGCTTTTATGTGTACAGGTTATTTACACATAAATTGTAGCAAAACAAGACTTTTTTACTTGTTTTTTAAATATTTCTACTTACTTAAGAAAAGTGTTGTCAAAGAAAGAAAAAACCCACCGACGCGATTGGTACAGAAACCAAAATATTTTTACAAGCAAAATACCAACAAATTCTTTTGGCTATTTTTTTTTCTTAATAATTTCTGCATTTAGGTAGGTACGTCTTTTTAAAGAAAGGAAAAGGGACCCTTTTACAGGTATCAAAGAATTGTTTTTCACAAACAAAACACATATCGTTAGCTTAAACGTTGCAGTAAATGTTATTGTTAAAAAAAGTTACTTAATAAAATTTACGCTAGCTTTGCTGTTAAATATTTTCAACAATTTAAATTATGTTAAAATTAAATAGAAATGTTATATTACTCTGCATTGAAGTCTTTAAATTTAGACTCTAAATATTGCACGCAAGGCATTGGATGTTACCAAAAGCATTTTTGACCGCACAATATTTTTGAGTGTAAGCTGAAACAAAATAATATAGCATCCGCTAAACATGTGCACTTGTCGAAGTCACACCGACGACTGAATTGAAGAGCATAAAAATATGTGTTTGTAGTGGTTTGCACAATTGTGCAAAGAAATGGAAACCCCTGATCTAGAATATATGCTATATAGATAGGGCCAAAGACCAATACTTATATATGCCCTTTTACCTTCAGTGAAGGATATAATTAGGTTTATACAGTTTTAGTTTCTGTAATAGGTAAATCTTTACAAAAGTTGCACAAAATTGGATGATTCAAAAATGATCCAATTTGAAAACAACACAGATTTTGAATTATTATTTAGAAAGTGGCAATGCTGCCAATAATAAAAAAAATTTTAAAGAGCCAATAAACCACAAAAACTGTTAAATAACAAAGACATGAAAAAATATGAAGAATTTTTGTGTACATATTAAAAATTTTAATATTCAAACAATCACCCTATTGGTGCTCTCAAATTGCTTGCATTTTTGCAAACGAACGCAACGAAATAAAAATGTAACTGCTGATTGACGAGTTCATTTGCACTGCTCCAAAAAAGCGCCAAGCCAACAAACACTTATTAAATATTTGACCAAATGAGCGTAATCCCTACTTTTGTTAAAAGTATTTAAGATTTTACATGGTCTTATGCCCAATTTTCAGGATTGTATTTAAAACTATATTAAGTTAATTTTCATAAAAACTTAAACCGTATTTAAATACAGATTGGTTTTTTTAGTTTTATTTGAAAAGTCTTATTAATATAAAAGTATGGTAGCATTACTAAATAAAAAAAAAAAATATAAACAAGTGTATTTATTTACAAGGTGGTCTGAAAAAACAACTGACGGTTAATGCTTTGTTGCCTGTTGTTGTTGTATTGTTGTGATATTGAGGCCACCTTTAAGTGTACCACATCGGTGACTTAAGTTCCACTTAATTTTTTAGTGAAGAAGAGAATTTTCTTTATTTAAAACGATTTTAAACATAAATGTGTTTTACCCTGCCTTTACACATGCAAGTAATTACTTGCAAGTAGTGCATACGTATTATCAACGAAAATGTCGAAGAAAAAGCCGAAAGTCTTGCAAGTAGCTTGAGTGTTTACAGAGTCAGTTGTAAGTTCATTTTTCAAATGTTCTCGAAGCGAAAAAATCGTATTAAAATGGTTTGTTTTTCGGTTTAAAAACATTACCATGTTAAAAAAATTACCATGCTATAACAAAATATATTTAATAATTTCTACTTTATTTAATTTTCGGTCCATCTTGATGAAACAATTATGTTTATTTTATAAAATATGTGACTCCAGTATTGCCGTAGTGGCGATGCCATAATTTTACTGAGAAAATATTTTGATTAACAATTTTTTTTTCAAAATTCTTAAAATTTATGATTAATATTGCCATTAAGATGCGATGTTGTATAGTTGTGCTTTTTTTTATTTGTTATTTTTTATAAATACACTTAAAATCCGCTATAGACATTACTTAGTACTAGTAAATTGATACAAAATTCATCAACGGTAACAGTTTTTTCATTTGTCATTTTACTTGCTGCAAGTGTCAAATATTTACTTGCAAGCAATTTCTATTGCAAGTTGGGCTGATTTTCAAATAAAAAATAAACTTGGCAACACTAAAGCGAAAATAAATGTAAACATAAAAAAATGGCAATTTTGTTTAATGTGTTTTACAATTCAAAATAATTACATATTAAGTAAAGTGAATTCGCCTTGGGAATACCTAATTTTTTGTGAAAAAATATTGTAAATTATTTGGGAGTATAAAATTAAAAAAATTAAGAATGCGAATTAAATTAAAACGGGAAAGTGAAAACATAAGTTTGCTGTTCGATCGCAGTGCTATGTAGAAGAACCATGACAATCATTAAAATAAACAGGAGCAAATTTCTCCTTTTTAAGAATTTGATGATAGTTTAAACATCAGCTATGGTGCCGAATGTTTAACTAAAAGTTTGTTAAAATAAATAATGAATTTAACTTGAAAAAATATTTTTTATTTGTATTAAACCATTGCATTAAAATTCACAAGTTGCAAACAAATTTACTTTTCAACATTTTTTTATTTTTCGAATTTATTCTATGAGCTAAATTTCAGTTATGTATTTTATAAATCTTTTTTTTGTAATAGTCATATTCCTTCAATTTTTATAAAGTATCACTATCCAGTGTGACACAAAGAATGCTGACGAAGGCCGTAGCGGGCCAGAAAATGCATTACATTCTGCTGGTGTCTAATAATTGTAAATTTTTCTGTACATACAATATACCTCATTGCTTTCCAACGGAAAGCTAAGGTAAAATGTAACAAGGAAATACAATATAATAGTCTGATAGTGTATAAAGTCATTTCTGAAAAATTAAAGGAATATGACTATTACAAAAAAGCTTTGTAAAATACATAACTGAAATTTAGCTCATAGAATAAATTCGAAAAATAAAAAATGTTGAATATAATATAAAGTAACCTTCAGAAGGAAATAATTCCCAGTTTCTATTTAAATTTACTTTTCAATATCAAAATAATTTCCCCATTTTGTTGAGAATGCTATGATTTTCAAATCATTATCAAATGATTGTCGTTGAGATAAAAGTTTGATTTAAAATCATTTTTAATTTGTAATCCTACCTACCTACCTAGTAGGTCTGGTCGAAATGCTTGCTGATTTGTTTGCATAGTTGTGTTTTTTACTTGCAATTGTATTTGTAGCAATTGTTGGAATTTCTACCATTTTTTACACAATCAAATGCTTTTGTTCTTGACCTTTGTCTTTTTTTACACAAACAAAATACATGTTGAGAGAAATTATCAATATGGGTAATTCCATGTCAAAACGACCAAGAGTGGGACACGACCTCTTCCGATTGTAATGAAATTTGGTGAGGTTCCTTTTATCTTATAAGGAACATATGGGTGTTTCTCTGGTTATGCACGCGACACTTGTACGCGTTTTATTGTGTTTGAATATTAAAAAAATAGAAGTGGATTGGAATTTTAGAATGAATTCTAGAATCGTTACATTGTTTGTGATGAGTTCTTTCTAAAAAGTATATATAATGGTAAATTGAGCACTGGGTACCCAAATGCCATGCAATCAAAGTTGACTTACTCACGTGACAAAAATAGAAGTGCCTTTTAGGACCGTAAGAAAAAGTGCGAAAGTAAGTGAATTGTAGGAGGTTTTTATTTCGGAAAAAATGTTTTTATATAGGTTAGTAATGGGCCTTTATAATCATGTTTTGTTCAAAAGCAACTATGCATGGGTTGGCGAAGAAAAAAATAAATTGTAAATTACGCACGTGACATTACGCACGTGACACTTTTTACCTTCATACATATTTTAGTAATTTTACATATATTTTCAGAAGTTTTTAACAAAAAAATTAAACTTTTATTCAAAAATGAATAATAAAAATATGCTACAAAATTAATCCAACTTAATTAAATTAATAAAAAAAATTATGCGAGCGCTTTGATTTTTTAAGTCACGGTGGACCATTTCAGAGAAATACCCATATGATGCTCCTAGATGGGTAAACTGTATGACCAACCCCACTTTATTATTTATTGCCGAATTTCGGTTTTTTTTTAGTTATTTTAATAAACTAAACCGTTTTTGAGTTACGCAAATATATGCTGTGCAACCTCTTACATTTTCGAAATAACGGTTATTCTTGAAAATAAGAGCCAATCTAAAAAAAACGGTAAGTCCCACTAGATTCAGCGTGCCCTAATTAGGGCAAAATGCAAGGTGCGCGGCTGGTCTGTTTTTTGCAACTAGCACAGTGTACTTATTGCTCAAAATTACAATATTAAAATTCTATTTTAAGATTATTTTTACAAAGGTTGCGAAAGAAAAATCATATCTTAAAAAAGAAAAAAAACGCCTCCTTCAAAGTTTCAGGATTTTTTAAGAACAGTTTGGGGTATTATATAAAAAAAATCAGCCAAATAAAAAAATAGGTTTTTGATTTAGTCCGTTTTTAAAATTTAATATTTTGCAGATATTACATTTTTAAGAAATTATATCGTATCAGTATATGGTTTGTAGTCCCAAGTATTCTCTTTAAAATGACATTTAAATCATCTTCGTATGTCAAGTAGTTTTCGAGATATTGAAGAAATAAGCTCTACACATTCGGCTAAATCTGCGAAATTATGACATTTTGAATATGACGTAACTTTTGAAAAAAAAATTTTAAAATTTTTTTTCGCTCATATATATTCCTTATAAGATAAAAGGAACCTTCTCACCAAATTTCATTACAATCTGAAGAGGTCGTGTCCCACTCTTGGTCGTTTTGACATGGAATTACCCATATACATTAGGGTTTCCTTTTTTATTTTTTTTTTTGTATTTTTTTTGTATTTTCACTTGGCAAACCCCTTAGATTGATTCCAAATTAGAAAAAAATAAAATATAAAAAATTTTAGATCGTTTGCATAGTTATTGGGCGTGCCTTGAGTTTGCTAAAAATGCTATTTTTCTCACTATGTGTCGCTTTAATTGTTGATAACTTCAGTAATATTTATTTTAGAGAAAAACCTTATTCACAAATATTCAAGGGCTATATCTTATGAACAATGTTGCTCTGTATTAGTTTTCTTTAAAATTAATATTTAATCCAGAAAAAGCCAAATTAAAAAATAACACCGAAATATTCACATGTCTACGCATTCTTTGCCTGGTGATTACACTACGTAACAAATTTTCAACAAAGTCGTGACCAAATAAATCTGACAGCTAATATTTATGTAAAACTTTCCCCTGAATCCGAATATGTAGTCAGAGAAAAATAGCATTTTTAGCAAACTATGTGGGCTCAAGACACGCCCAATAACTATGCAAACGATCTAAAATTTTTTATATATTATTTTTTTTCTAATTTGGAATCAATCTAAGGGGTTTGCCAATTGAAAATACGAAAAAAAAATTGTCCATATAACTTGCGGCAACACTATTATACATATTTTCAAATGAAAATTACGTTTTACGTTTACGATTTCCAGCACCCCCTAATAATATTAATGAAAAATTCAACATTTTTATTTTTTCGAATTTATTCTATGAGCTAAATTTCAAAATGTTGAATATAATAAAGCAACCTATGAAAGGAAATAATTCCCAGTTTCTATTAATGAAAAATATTAAATAATTGCAGAAAATGACGACGTCAAAGTTGAGAAAATGAAAAATTGCACAAGTGCTCGAATTTTAAATGGTTACGTTAGTATGTACATTTGAAAAGAATTTCTTGTTGTTGATTAAAAGTTGATTAAAAAATAATATGGTCGCAATGATAATAGAAAGAGTATAAAATTAGTCATACCTGCATAATAATATTCATTGCTTTGGATAAAATTCCCTTGCGTTTCTTACAACATGAATGCAAAAGAGACTGAGCAGCTGGAACAGGAGTGGCGTAATCTTCAAAAATATCTATAAAAAAATTATTTTTAATATTGGTTTATTTTTTACTGAAGTTAAAATAATGAATTTTTTTTGCATTAAAAATCTATGTAAATTTAAATCACTTACCAAATTTAAGTTTGATATATTCGTGAGGATCAGTTTCCCATAACTCTTGATCTTGATCGGAAAAGGACATAATAGGGAATAAAACGTCTTGAATGATGGCAACCATATGAGGTTTAATTAATTTCCAAGAGTAGGCGTGACTTACACTGAAAAAATTTTTAAATGATTTCTTCCATTAAATTCAGATCTGGTTTTTTTTTTTTTTTTGCTTAAAACTTACGCATTTTTTATATAAGTCAAATTATCAGTTAAAACACGTGGTGAAACATAAATGCGATTGCGATATTGATCTAAAATCTTGAGTAGAACTTCTAAAACTCCTTGAGTAAATGTGGGTAAATACCACTCTGCAAACTTTTGGTATTTTTCACTAACAACACTGCGTGGACTACCATAACTAGAGAAGATATCATTGAATTATAATTTTTTTTTTAAATATTATTTAAATTTAACTTACCGTTCAAACATGCGGACCATTATATGTAAAGCCCATTTTTTAGTTTTCCACCAGGGAAATTCAGGCTTTTCATCATCATCTAAATGAGAACAATCTGGCACTGGACGATCCGCAATTTGACGGCATATTTCCATCCATTGAGAAAATGTCTCTTTCGTTATTAAATCCAATGGTAAACTGAACTGCGTCAAAGCATAATAAATTTTTAAAATTTGCTTTTGCATCAGCACTGAAGTCTCTGAATCATTGTTCATTAGCGTAAGCATGATCTGATAGATCATAGGCAATAAAAGATTCATGGCCTCATTTAGGGGACCACGTTCCTCAGCTCGCTTATACTCATAGGTTTTAACCAATTGATACATTGTAACTAGAGCACCATTCCAGCCATTCATATCGGGATTTTGTAAATAAATGCTAATATTGTCAACCACCTGTGGCCAGCGTCCCGGAAAATCATATTTAATAATATGATTTACACAAACCGACAACTGTACTCGAATAAGATCTGGAGCATGTACGACAGCATCTACAATTGAGTTACGTATCATAGCACGATCTTGTTCGTGAATCGAAAAGGGTATAGGTTCACCAGGTGTAACTTCATGATCAGCCCAGTTGCTAGATATCAAATTTTTCATGTATACAGCACCAGCGTGACGAACAGGTTGATCAACTGTATTTTGCATTACTATTTGTAAAATTGTTGGTACAAATCCAATGATTTTATGAATCTTAGATTAGAAAAAAAAAATATATATGCACCAAAATTAAAGAAAACAACGAAAGTTTGTGGTGATTTGTGGGACATATTCTATTTTTATATATTATATATTTATAAAAAATCTAAAATTTCAATCTTTAGAACAAATTAAATAGTAGTTAATTATTTGTATGTTGTTTGAATTTCATATAGGAATTATATTCATTTAATTGACTACGTGCTGTTTTTATAAATTTGTATTTTTAATTTAATTAAATTTGATAGTATTTTAATAAAAATATATTTTGATTTCCGATTATGGCCTTTAAAGGCTAGGTTATATGTAATGTGAAAATAAATAAATAAATAAATATTTTGCTACAAAACATTGAGAAATTTTATTTTATTCTGGAAATAGAATTTGATTGAAATCAAAAAATTTTCCAAACGACATACTTTGAGTACCACTAACATTTATTTAAATTACTACGGTCGTTTTTAAATAACTAAAAATTTTTGTGTCCGACCGAAGCCACTTTTTTGGGTCGATGCCGGAGCCGATGACGAAGTTCTGCCGAACTTAACATATTCAAATTCACAAGAAGAAAAAAACTTGAAAAACAAAAATTGTATTCATATTAGAATTCCTTCCGAAACAGAAATGGCAGTGGCAGCAAAAAAAAAAAAGTTTAAGAAAAATAAATAAATAAATCAAAATAAAAAGACGTCAACTATTTGATAACAAATTGATTTTTTTTTGTAAAAACTAAAGCATGTCCACCTTATTTGGTTTAAGGCAGTTTCTCCTGTTATTTAATAAGTCACCGGCACAAAAGTACTGGGGACTAGTAAGATATTTTTCCTTGTGATTACATGTGTTTTACTATTAAAAATAAATTTTAATATAAAGTGAACAGTTTATTTCTTGTGAAAAATAAAAATTATTTATGAGAAATTACAATGATTAAAAATACAAAAAAAAGAAAATAATAAAACGGGAAAGTGAAGAAAGTTTGTTGAACGATCGCGGTGCTACAATCCTCAAAATAAAAGGGAGCCAAGTATTTTGTCTTTCCAAGAATTAGAGGACGGAAAGAACACTATTTCATCTTTTAGCTATGGTACCGAATGTTTATCTCAAAGTTTATTTAAATAAATAATAAATTTAAATTAAAAAAATTAAATAGTTTTATTTATATTCCAAATTGTATTATAATCCACATTTGAAAAACATTTGAGAATTAAGTTTGAAAGCAAGTTGAAAATACCTTTACACACTTACAACTACAATTCGAGTCGGAAAGAACCCGACCAATTGTAGGGGAATGTAAGAAAAGATAAACTCACTGTTTATTGTTGGTGTTTTGTTTTGGCTTTGATATTGTTACAAGTAAGACTTTGAGTATCTTGTCAGGATAATGAGGCGGTAGTGGAATGAACACTTCCGGTCCATTATCAGTACATATAGCCCGGCTTGTCAGCCCGCGGGTTCGCCCCTTGCGATGTGGGGGCTTTACCAGCGCCAGGGCAAAGCGCTGTTGTATGTTAGTTGCCTAGTCCACGCATGCCGTCACTGCGTGGTACGGTCCGTCTGAACGAGCATACTCGTGGGAACAAAAATGAAACCCTTTTTAACTAAACAAACAAAGACAACAACACCAACAACAACAACAACAACAAACAAGGACACGACGGACGAGATTGACCAGGGTCAATCGGACGTCACGGTCTGTGAGTCGGAGAGTACTGTTCATGAGAGCATAATTGAACAGGAGAGACAGGTACTGACCGACCTATATGTGGACAGTCTTCTGGGACTATCGAGTGACTCCTGTGGTGAAACCGGGGCTACTCGGGGGCCAGGGGACACTCGGGAGAAGATTGTCCACAACTTGTTCGGCAGGACGCCGTGGAGGATGTGCCAAGCGCCCCACCACGAGACATTAAGAACTCCAGCCGAACGAAGGAGGAGAAGGCGCAGAACGGTACAAGGAGCTCTCTGGCATATCTGGATAAGATGTCGAAGAGAGATCCTTCAACGTTCTCCGCGAGGGATAGGCACCTTCTGAGAAGGCACCGTCAGAGCGTCAACAAATTCGAAAGAATTTACGGCCCTGTCAGTACCAGTTGGATGAAGTCGCCGGCCCGGTCACTACTCAAAAGAGTACAGGGTCGCTGGAGTCGTCAACCTGCCGTGGAGAGAGGAAGAAAGGAGGGGTTGCCCCAATTACCAAAGCGCTCATGTCTTCGGAACGAGCTGTGGAGGATAAGGGGGCGATACCCAAGAAGGTCGGCTAAGGCAGTGGACACGGGGAATAAGGCTGTTTATCCTCCGTCCGATTCCACTAGTGCCGGGTGCGGGCAGGAACAAGCCTTCTAAACTAGTCGTGCCGAAGTCATCAAGCTCAGTGAAGAGGGTTGGTACATCTCCGGCTTAAGCTCCTAATGGCTCTAATAAGGAGACCATTAAGAGGATCAGATCTGGAGATGATCAGCCTTCTTCATCGAACAAAAGACTGAAGAAGTCGACGAGCCTGGAGGGTCATCTGCAAGTGGCTGTCATCGATCGGAATGATCCGGATGGGAGGATCAGAGCCGAGCTATGGCAGCTAGTGGAGGCTAGGCTTATCGACGAGCTGGCAGCATTTAAGGGTAAAGAGGAGGACGTATCCTTCAATGGTGCGGACTGGGTTAAGGGAGTGAAAGTTGTCAATTGTGGTAACAAGAATTCTTTGGAATTTTTAAGGACTACAATTGACAAATGCAGCGACATTAACCCGGGGGCAAGGTTTAAAGTAATACAAGCCTCCGATTTGCCAATTAGATCCATAGTGACAGTATGGATTCCACCACCCGTACGCCCGGTGGAAACTATACTGGCAGTATTGGGCAACCAGAACAACAGGCTTCTTACCGACCAATGGAGGCTAGTGACCTCACTGGTGTGTAAGTGGAATTCTTGGAGGGTTGGGGGGGGGGGGTAGTTAAGTTTGGTTTAGGTAACGTCAGGTTCCGGTATCCGAAGCATGACAGGACCAAAGAGGTTGTTAGTGGTGCAAATAAACCTGCACCACTGTGAAGCAGCCTCAGCCGAACTAGCAACCTTCCTCACTAACACCCGGACGGACGTAGCCCAAATCCAAGAACCTTGGATTAATAAAAATAAGGTTTGCGGTTTAGGGGTTGCGGGATACACTCTGTTTGTCCCGTCCACGGAGGACAAGGTAAGAACGTGTATATTAGCGAGGAATGAATTGAATTTTCTCATATCTCATTCTTTCAGGTGCGGTGATTTAACCGTAGTAAATGGAGAAGCCAAAGGTAAGCGTACTCTTACACTGGCTTCGGTGTATATGCCGTACGAGGCGTTGGACCCACCTGGAACGGAGGTGCGGGAACTGACGGCATATGCAAGGAGGAAGGGTGCAATCCTTGTATTGGGCTGCGATGCCAATGCTCATCATAGCCAATGGGGGAGTGCAGACATAAACCAAAAGGGGTGAGTTAATGTTTGATTTTATAACTACTAACAATCTTATTATCTGTAATATGGGTAACACGCCAACGTTCAGAAATAAAGATAGGCAGGCAGTGATAGATCTGGGTGGCATGTCATAAAGTGTCACAGTGTCCATGGACTTTATGACACTTTTAAAAGTGTCATTATGTCCATCAGAAAAGTGACATAACATCCACGGACGTTATGACACTTTGTAAAGTGTCATAATGTCCACAACGTATAATGCCAACAAATTCTTGCAAGCGAAAATCTGAACAAATTTGGGATCGTAGCCGGCCTTCGACCGGGCTAAAGGATTTTTTCCTCTTTGGTATAACAAATACCGGCTTCGCTAACTAAAGCTTATCTGCAAAGCCGGCCTTCGGACGGGCGCAAGGATTTTCTCCTCTATGGTATAACAAACACCGGCTTCGCTTGCTAAAGCTTCTCAGTATAGCCAGCCTTTGGCCGGGCGCAAGGATTTTTCTCCTCTACGGTATAACAAACACTGGCTTCGCTAACTAAAGCTTCTCTGCGTAGTCGGCCTTCGTTCGAAAACAAGGCAGATTTTAGAAGCATAATTAGCGAAACCGGTCTTTGTTATACCATAGAAGAGAAAATCCTTGCGCCCGTCCGAAGGCCGGCTGTGAAGATAAGCTTTGGTTAGCGAAGCCGGTATTTGTTATACCATAGAGAAAAAAATCCTTTAGCCCAAAAGTGTTTTCGTTATATATTTAATATATACACTAGACCCCTGCACAAAGGGATTTGTACTTAAAAAGTACATATGATCTAGCAAAGCATGAACACTTACTCGAACTATAATAAAAAAACAAGGTACATCCTTTTGAGAACAACAAAATTAGCGAGTTACTATTGGTTGTTACTCGACTTTGTTTGTGCTTGCTAACACCTTGTTCGTTTTTCTCTCTCACTTGACCGTTCATAAAACAAACGGTCGAGTATCATGCGACAGCCAAACTTCACTAGGTACTATGAGTACGTGAAGTTTTGCAAGCAAAAAAAAACAAAACAAAAAATATTGTTCCATGCTTTTAATCTTTTTTAAATGCTAAGTTTAATAAAAAAAATGGATATAAGGTTTGTTTATAACTTTATTTATTTAGATCATTTAATTTTTATTTATTTATAAATATTTAAAAGTGAAATTTATCTGCAATAATAATCATTATTTGAAAATAATGATCATGGGAAACATCTAGTAATTTTTAGAAAAAAAAAGGAAATCGATTTTTACATTTTCTTCTTTTAGAAGTGAAAAATTTATTTAGGCTAAATTACACAAAAAATTGTTTAATTATCAATAGTTTAAAAAATAAATTTTTGTCTAATTTTTGGGTAATTACACAAATTTCAGCTTTACTGTGCAATACTACAAGTACCACATGAAGTGAACATAAATTTAAAGGTACTTCTTTTTCGTTGTACAATTTTTATATGCTCCTTTTTTCGGAAAATATTTCATCTTCGGCTGCTGCATGTTAGTATTTATAAAAACATCGATCACTTCTCTTCACTGTTTGCGCGTTAAGCAAGAGAACAAATAAATACTATATTCGACAGCGAGTTTCACATGTGAAGAAAAAAGTTACTCGTTGCAGACCTCTAATATACACCCAGAGAAAAAGCAACAAAACCATTTTTAAAAAAAATTTAACCATAATATGTTTAATTTAACCAAATCATTGTAACCGACAACCATATTATGGTTAAATTTAGTTTCTTTAAAAATAGTTTTGTTGGTTGTGACCATAATAAAACATGTTTTTCTCAGCGTGTATGTAGACAATTACATTATGACAATTTCAAAAGTGTCACAGTGTCCGTGGACGTTATGACACTTTTTGGACACTATGACACTGGACGTTATGACATGCCACCTAGATCTGACATTGGTGAACCGTGACGAACAACTTGTTGTTTATTGGAGGGTGGCAACGGACTGTACATTTTCAGACGATAGCCGTATTACCTTCACATTGAATTTTGACCCACCTGGGGTTGCTCCATTTAGGAACCCCTTGGGGACAAAATGGGACTCCTTTAGGGAAAGAGTCCGAATTGGATTGGCGCAAAGGTCCTTGGGCGACTTGCTGCCGACTGATCTGGAGGGTGTTGTGAATAATTTCACTCATCTTCTAAGAGAAAGCTATGAGCAGTCCTGCCCGGTTACATTCCCGGGTAGGCGTAAACAGCCCAAATGATGGACCAGGGAACTTCACGTTCAAAGGTCTACGGTTAGGAGACTGTTTACTAGGGCCAAGCTTACCAGAGCACCAGAGCATTGGAACAATCCATTGATAATCTCAACGAGTTGTCAAGATTCCGACGGATTTTATCCAAGGACCCTAAGGCCCTTGGTTACATCCAAAGGAATGACGGCTCATGGACTGAGTCTAGCTCTGAGACCCTAACCTTACTTTTGGAGACGCACTTTCCCGGGTGCAGGGAAACCGGAGGTATGGAAGACAGTCAATGGGACGTGACGTCCATGACATCGGATTATACTTCCGCCTGCGTCGAGGAAATGGTCACAAGAGAGAAGCTGGCGTGGGCGGTCAAAACTTTCGACCCATATAAATCACCGGGTCCGGACGGCATTTTTCCGGCCATGCTCTGCAACATTCCGGACGATGCATCACTTCTGCTGATGGATGTATTCAAGAAGTGCCTCAGTAGGAGGTATCTGCCTAGGGGGTGGAGAGAGGTCAGGGTTATTTTTAAACCCAAGGCTGGTAAAGCGGGCCACTCGAAACCGGGGGATTTTAGTCCTATTAGTCTGTCTTCATTTTTGTTGAAGACTCTTGAGAGGCTAATAGATTTATATCTCAGGAGCAATATTGAGACCCGCCTTATTAGCAACGCTCAACATGCTTACCTGAAGGGTAAATCGGTTGAGAGCGCGTTACATGAGGTGGTGGGTTGTATTGAGCACGGTCTGAGGCATAAGGAATATACTCTCGCCGCGCTTCTGTACATAGAAGGAGCCTTTAATAACATAAGGATCGAGGCGATTAGAGATTCGTTGTTAGAGTTGGGATTGGAGGACTTTCTGGTGGAGTGGATAGTCTGCATGCTTGGCAGTAGGATTATAAACTCGAGCCTGGGGGATCATGTGATAAGGAGGAGGGTTACCAGGGGGACACCACAAGGGGGGGTTCTATCACCTCTACTGTGGTTGCTTGCGGTCAACGGGATTCTTAGGTCATTTGATTCCATGGGTAGGAAAGTTGTTGCCTATGCGGACGACATAGTTCTGCTGGTCAGGGGAAAATTTTTGTCCACGATCGGGGAAATTATGCAGGTGATGCTAGGCGAACTCTCGGCTTGGGCAAAGGATAGGGGACTGAGTGTTAACCCTGTGAAGACTGAGCTGGTGCTATTTACCAGAAGGTATAGGATAGAGGAATTTAGGAGGCCAGTGCTAGATGGCGTCGAGTTACCTCTATCGGACGGAGCCATGTATTTGGGTAACTTTCTGGACTGCAAACTGTCTTGGAAGAGAAATACTCAGGAAAGGATGAGAAGGGGACTCAATGCATACTACACATGCAGGAACTAAATTGGTAAGAACTTGGGTCTGAGGCCGGATATGGTAAACTAGATTTACACATCGGTTGTTAGGCCTACACTTACCTATGGATGCACTGTTTGGTGGGGTGCGTTGGGAGTGGATAGCTATAGGAAGATGCTCAGCAAGGTTCAAAGAGGTGCATCTCTTGGCATCACGGGCGTAAGGAGAAGCACTCCGCAGGCAGCGCTGGACATCCTACTATATCTGTCCCCTATTGAGCATTACGTAACGAGTGTGGCCGCTAGGAACTTAATTAGACTTTACGAGGATTCGGAGGAGCTGGAGACGATCGAGCATGTACTTTGCCATTGTCCCAGGATGCAGGGTCTCAGACAGAAGTGGCTAGGAAATAGGTTTCACGACGAACTGGGGTGCATCGCTGGATGTAGTCCGGCTGATCTACTGGGGTTTGTCAGGGAAATAAATCGGTTGTTTCTGTTGAGGGGACAGTAGAGAGGGAATTTGTTCTTCACTATACCTACTAACTTTCCTATATTCTATTCTCTATCCCCCTCATACTTCTTTTCTTATCCTTTCTCTTTTTCTATCTTCTTTATCTATTTTTCTTCATGTTGAAGGGATTCACAATGGACCGTACTGGTCTCCGAGTGAAAGTGTGTGCCCTTGGGCACATAACCCTTCTGAACCTAACCTAACCTAAGACTTTGAGTGTTTATAATTCTTATTCGCTTTAGGGTTTTATTTGTATAATATTTTTGGCCTTTCTAAAATCTTTGGAAAAGGTTTCCTGATGAGCTGGCCTAAGCAACCAGTGAAATGCGCATATAAGCTAGCTTTCCCTCAACAATAAATTTCAGTGTATTTATCAAATATGAAAAACTGGGAATTTAGCACTGGACTTACATATGTATATAGATTTATTTTTCAAGCTATCAAATTTAAAAATCTTTTCTCGTTTTAAGGTACGTCAACTTTTTTTAATGTAACGCCAGAATGCAAATAAGGTTGTAATTTATGACCATGTTGATCAACCGTTATCCCTTTTGTTACTTAATGTAGAGCTAGTTGCGCTTTACACCAAAATATAAAAAGTAAACTGTATACATATAAAATTTTTTTAAAAACAATTTAAATTACTTCTGGCGTTACGTTACAAAAAGTAGACTTTTCGCTGGAGCTGCCCATATACATAATTGCTGTTTCCTTAATTTTTGCTAACATTTACCTTTAATAACAACCTTCTTTATCTTACAATTGTAGAGTAAAAAATTAAATGTAAATACCGAAATTGAAGGAACACGTTTAAAGGCCAAAATACACTGATCAAAGTACTCATCAAGCATTGTGGTAGTATTAGTGAAATGTGTTTGTTTGTGTGACACCGACAACGCTTGATGAAAAATCAAAAAATTTAGATATGACGGCGAATATTACGTCCAGCACACGTACACGTTGAATTCGCCGGCTGGAAAAGCATTTGACAAGTGAATTTGGCCCTTAAAGATGGATATTTAAAACAGAAAAGCCAAATTTTTGAGAGAAAAAAAAAATTATGTATTTGCTTCGAAAGCTCTCGTAAGCATCTAAAAAAATTTAATAAGCATCAAAATATGCCTCAAAAAGTCAAAATATGCACTATAAACTTAAAAAATTATCTTTTAACTAAATTATGCAAAAAATGCTGCAAATGGTAAAATATGCACTAACAAACATAAACAGCTTTAAAACGGATATCGAATTATCGAAATACATACATATTTTTTAATATAAAAATAAAATTATACATCTAGTCTTAAATTCTGTAAATTTTTGGTTGGTGGACTGTTTCTGGGATTTGCCCATATAGGTATAAATTTTTAGCTAGAAATTGGACTTATGATAAAAAAAAGTTATATGGTTACGTTTTATTCTATTTATTTCAGCAATTGGGTTGAATTATTTTAAAAACTAAGTGGGTATTTTCAAAGTAACGGTCGTTACCAATTTTCGGAGATTTTTTAAATAAAATTTTGGACTTACGAAAGTTCAAGCAACGGCAGCAACCGAAAGACTTCATAAAAAATGTAATTTCAATACTTTTTTTGAAAATGAAAAACGTAACGGGCGTTACTTTATAAATGTGTTGTTTTCCAATGTCGGAAGCAAACATCATGTATTGTAATATTTTGCACAGGATAATTCAAGTAAAATATCTGATTAAATTCTTTGAAATGCTTTGTTTAAGTAATGGATTTATTTTCAAACTAAAGAAATTAGTTACAAAAAAATTTTTTTTTAAAGTAACGGTCGTTACATTTTTAAAAGTTAACAGTTTTATTTTAAGAAGCGATTTTAAAAATGTTCAACTAATTTTACCGCAATAATGACGTGCGAATTTCTGAAGAGGAAATCCTTAGCTGGATTATTAATTCTGACAATACTTCCTGTGAGCATGTGCACTGCAAGAGAAGCAACCCTACATCACAAATTATGTATGCTAAAAAAAACATAACATTTAAAAAAAGCTTTACTGCCGTATTCATTTAAAACTAAATTGGCCTTGAAATATATTTTCAGAAAAATTTGTAGGTATAGAAATTTTGTTTGAAAATACGCAAGCCGAATTTATACCAGGTGATCTTATCTTGCTACAAAAGCAACAGCTGATAACTAACCTTGTGTCAAAATGATATACCGTTCATGTGGTTCTGGGGAATATTTACTACATTTTATAAGTTTCGCTTAAAATTATGAAATTAGAAATTTTTTAAATTATTAAATTTCAAAACAAACAATTTAAAAGTAAAAAGAAAATGAAATATTTGTTTAAATTGTTCACTACAATGTTGTATTATTTTTGGCACAACGTTAAAATACTTTACAGTGTTGTAAACGTTTTCAAAATAAGACCACCTTGTATGAATTCGCCTTGAAAATACGTTTGATACAAGGCGAATTCATACAAGGTGGTTTTATTTTGAAAACGTTTACAACACTGTAAAACATTAAAATATTGTTTCAAATATTCAAACAAATGTTTTTTTTTTGTTTTTAATTTTAAATAGTGTGTTTTGAAATGTAATGACTTACAAAAATTTTAAATTTCATAATTTTAAGCGAAAATTAAAGAATTTAGTAAAGGTTCCCCAGAACCACTTGAACGTCATACAATTTGGACACAAGGTTAGGTATCAGCTGTTGCTTACGTAGCAAGATAAGGTCACCTGGCGTAAATTCGCCTTGGTTTTATATTTAAATAATTTTTTTAGAATACGAAACTTAATTTGTTCACTCTTGATTAATAAAAATAAAATAAACTTGTTTTGAAATCCTGGCCTGAGTTTTATTTTCGGATATAGTGAATTATAATACATAATAACAGTACATCCAGTAATCCGAATATCTCGTTAATCCGAATCAGGGTATGAAATCATTAATTCGAATTAGTGAGCTGACACTGTATCTAAAGACATACTTATTTTAATTAAGGCGAATTCATCCCAGGTAATCTCGGTACTACATAATTACAACTTGTACAAAAACCACAAGCAATTTGTTTTTGTAAAATCATTGTACAATGATAAAAACAGTAACAAAGATAATAAACAAAATTTTGACATTCAACAATGATTTTAGCTATAAAAAAAAGTTATCAGCATTGCTTTTAAGACCACCTCTAATAATTTCGCCTTGATTTTAATAACAATTTTCGTTTAATGACGTTTTTGTTTGTTTTTCTTTTGTCTTTTATCAATCACTTTGCTGTTTGACAGTTGCCATCACATAACAAAAATAAAAAGCCGTTGTTCGTTTTATTGTACAATTGCTGTAATCTACCTTGAGAGAAGCCTATACCAATCGACGTTTCTTTGTACGTAGTTCCAAGGCCTATCAAATAGGTCTTCTTAGCTCTACAACAATACAACAACACAAAAAACAACAGACAGGTTGGTATAGGCTTCTCTCAAGATATATTTATAGCAGGTAGCCGCGATAGGCCTTGGACCCATCTACTTCTGCTAACTTGTACAAAAACAAGAAACGACATGTATTTTGCAAGGCCCATTGAAAAGGTCTGCGCAAGAAGCCTGATGATCATTGTTAATGTTTTTTTGAGCTGTCAAAAGTTGTTTACATTTTGCATCCATGTGCATGGATATGTTTGTTTATGGTATGCCACACGTACGCGTTTTTTCCTTTTGCTTTGTATATGTGGTAGTAAGTTTTTGACATAAATCGCTGAAGAATACTTTTTTGGCACACGATTGTAGGTTTTTTATCCCTATTTAAATAAAAAAATATTGTGGCCGCGGGTTTTTGCATATTTTCGCATATGGGTGTGATTTACATAGTCATTCGACGAAAAATAGTGAATCGCATTTTGTTTTGTACTATTTTTTTAAGAATATGAGTAAAGAGAAATTAATTTTTTTTTAATTGTTGTTATTTTAAACTTTATTTTTTAAATTTGCTTAATATTTGATATATATTACTACTATTTTAATATTACCTTATATTACTTAATAATACCATATATTGCATTATTTAACTTTGTAATTTAGTTTTTTTTCAGTGTATATTTCGAATGAATTAAAATGAAGTAAAAATTTACAAAACATGTTTAAAACAACCAAATTTTTATATTAAAATAGCAAGGCGAATTTATTACAGGTGGTCTTAAAAGCCCTGCTGATTTTAGCTAAAATCACTGTTGGCTGTCAAAATTTTGTTTATTCTCTTTTATTATCTTTGTTTTTGTTTTGTCTTATTTCTGTTTTTGACATTGTAGAATGAGTTTACAAAAACAAATTGCTTGTGGTTTTTGTACTTGTTGTAGTACCGAGATTACCTGGGATGAATTCGCCTTGTTAAAATACTTTATTTCAAACATTTTTAAAACAGATCTATAAGTCAATTAACCCTTAAAAGATCAAATGGTTACTGTGGCTACAGTTGTTAATATTTTTTCCTAAAAATTTACCAACTTTAAGTTCTTCGGCAGAGATGCCACTATTCAATGGCAAAACGTGCCGACCGAGCAGTCGAAAAGAGCTTTAAAGTGCTATATTTAAAAGTCAAAGATTGTTCCGTTTTAAATCCATTTATTATTAATTTTTGTACTTCAAACTCAATTATTTAAATAAAATGTAAAATACATTTTAATGTTTAATAAAATGATTACATAACAATTTCATACGAATAGCCATTACAATATCGTTAGCTAAAATGCAAAAAGGCGTAACTACCAAAAATATAATTTTACAGGAGAAGCAAAAAACGTTTTAAAATGATAACTATCAACATCCAAAAAACATGCATTGATAAGTCGTTCATGGAATTCTTCAAACAATTTTAAAAGAAACTCATTTCATTATATTTTGTTAGAAATAAAAACACTCTTGTAGTTACGTCCCTTTGTTTTTTGTTAATAAAGGCGTAATTTTTGATCGCAAGAGTGTAAAATTTTGTCAAGACATGTAGTTCAATGGCGTTTATAATAACCAATCAAAAACACGATTTTGAATTTTTTGCTAGTTACGCCTTTTTTGCATTTTAGCTAACGATATGTAACATTTTAATAAATATAATTAAAAATATGAAAAGCCATTTTCAAAGTGTTAAATTGTTTTCTTCTTCTGGCCTTATGTTTGATTTTATATAAAATTTTGACTTTTTACATGTTTAAATTGAATTTATTCATGGTGTATGTACAGCGGTATATAAAGCAAGGTTTGCTTGTGCAATTTTTATTTGCGCCGTAAAATAGTTTAGCCATATTAACATTTTTTTCTTTTAATTCAAAGATACCAATTTAGGATATTATTATAAAACGTTTTGTATACATATATTTTAATAATTTATATTCAATGGTAGATGATCATACATAAATCGGTATTGTAATATATTAACTTCAGCCGGCTTATGACTCTGTCAATAGTGGACGCCTTTGCCGGTTCCTTTCTGGCTAAGATTTCTGATTTCAGGTGGTTTGTCAAAAGAAAATAGAGCACGCTCTAATTAAAATTTTGTCAGATGACTTTGCGTCTGACATGACAGATGACAAAAACTTGTCGCCTTAATGATGAAACAGAACTGGGGCTGAACGATGTTTTTCATACAGTTTGACAAAAAATTATGCCAGAGAATGCGGTCGAGAAATAAAATCAATTTTATTTTGAGGACGTTTTTCTAATGCTCTCACATATAGACACTTATTCTCTTAACAATGCTACCATACTTTCATTCAATTTCATACATTTTATAAACAAAGAAAAATAAGAACAAAAGAAAACAAAATAAATGAGAGAAAATTTGAAGTTACGGCCGACGTTTTAATTATGGGCTTAAGAATTTTTGCTTGAAGTTGAAGACTCAATTCTGTTTCATCATTTAAATGAAAATCTTTAGCTTTTATGATTGAATTGTAATATTTGCATAAAGCTTTCCACGGATCTTTTGTTGGTTTAATCCATTTTTAACCACAGGATTTGATTCCCAAGACTTTCTATACGTTTGGCCGTAGGAAAATATGTGTACACATAGGCTTGCCAGACGTACTTTTTTCAGCAGTACATGTACTTTTTTTTCATCAATGTACTGCTTTCTGCATAACACCTAAAAAAGGACGCTCCAGTACTTTTTTTTAGCCTTTTGTACTTTTTTTCTGTGCTTAACGTTTTTAGTAATTTTTTTTTAGAGTAGAAAAAAAAGTTCTTTGAAACACCCAGTAAAAATATCTACAATGGCGATTGAGGGTACAAGTACATTGAAGGCTTTGGCTTTGAATTTAGATTGTTTCCTAACATTATATAAGTAGAAAAGCAGAGCTACTGCTGACGTTTTTGCTATACTTATGAAACGTTTGGTTACAAGCTAAATTTAAAGCCAAAGCCTTCGATATACATCCACTCTGAATCAAAACAAAACGAATGTCAAACATTTTACCAGAGCGATTTATGTGAAGTTTTTTAAAGTTATTGTAAATTATCATGCTGTTTTAGATATTTTAATTTAATTTTGATATTAGGTAAGTAATATTTTAACATTTTCATTGCTTACAAAAAAATTTGTGGTCAAAAGAATTGAAGGTCAAAAAATTCCGATTATTTTACTGTATTTAAAAAATTAAAATTTTTTCTCGTAGCAGATTTAATATTTAATCAATCTGAGCGCCATAAAACTTTAATTAAGGCTTGATAAATTATCTAAACAGCACTTTTTACAAAAGAACTTGTTTGATAGTAATTTGGTCTTTAATTGTTAACTTTCTTGATAACGAATTACATCTTCAATGTAGTCGTATTAGACATTTGTCGGCCACTGTATTAAAAAATATTTAAATTAATTTTATTCAACATTTTTTTATTTTTCGAATTTATTCTATGAGCTAAATTTCAGTTATGTATTTTATAAAGCTTTTTTGTAATAGTCATATTCCTTCAATTTTTCAGAAATGACTTTATACACTATCAGACTATTATATTGTATTTTCTTGTTACATTTTACCTTAGCTTTCCGTTGGAAAGCAATGAGGTATATTGTTTGAACAGAAAAATTTACAATTATTAGAAAATACAATATAATAGTCTGATAGTGTATAAAGTCATTTCTGAAAAATTGAAGGAATATGACTATTACAAAAAAGCTTTATAAAATACATAACTGAAATTTAGCTCATAGAATAAATTCGAAAAATAAAAAAAAAAAAAAAAATGTTGAATATAATATAAAGTAACCTTCAGAAGGAAATAATTCCCAGTTTCTAAATTAATTTTATTTAAAAAAAAAAAGAATTGAATTTGAAAAGACCTGACTAATTTTAAGTTATTACTTTATTATTACTTATATATTATTCTTATTTAAGATCTCATTTTTATCTTCTTTGTTGAATAAATTGTTATTTTATGTTATTTGATGATTTTTTTAAACGTTTAAAAAAAAAAAAAAAAAGTACTTTTTTTTTCTTAAATGTACTGCTTTTTTTCATCAATGTACTTTTTTTGTCATTTCCATATCTGGCTACCCAATGTACACATATATAATACACATTTGCGACTGCACCCTATTCGGGACCCATGGAGAATCATTCTTGTGCCCATATAAATATTGATCTATCAATCAGGGGTGTCATGGAAATCGAAAACGTAAAACGAAAGAATTTGGCAGTCCTTTTTATTAAACTTTAAATCAAATGTTTGCAATTTTTGTTAAAAAATTCTGTTTAATAGAGCATTATTTGTATAATAATTGTCATAAATGTTTTTATTTCAGAAACCTTATTGAAAAACGACTCTTAAAATTCTTTCGTTTTACGTTTTCGATTTTCATGACACCCCTGTATGTTTTAAATTTCATTCAAATCGGTTTAAAAGTTTGTGAGGCAGAAATTGCCACCTACCTCCCCTTGTGGTCCTGTTTTTTAAAAACCGCAAAGCTTATGTAGGCTCATAAATATGGGTCTATCTATGTTTAAAATTTCATTGAAATCGGTTTGGAAAGTTTGTGGAAGGCAGAATTGCACCGTAACTCCCCTTGTTGCCTAATTTGAAAAAATGCATAGCTCATGTATGCATATATGTAAATATGGATCTATTTATGTTTTAAATTTCATTAAAATCAGTTTGTTTCTGAGGCAGAAATTGCCCCTATCACCCCTTGTGGTCCTACGATTCGGCCCATTTTCAAGAACCAATAAGCCAAATTTTATCAAATTATCTCCAAAGGTTACATAGAGAGCCAGCAAGCCAGCCAGCCGGACGGACATCGTTGGATCGACTCAGAAAGTGATTCTGAGTCGATCGGTGGGTCCAGGACCCATATTTTTAGGTGTTACACACATTAGCACAATCACATAATAACCTCTCCACTATTGTGGTGTGCGAGATTACAACAATTGTACAATAAAACAAACAACAGGGCTTTTTATTGTTGTTATGCGATACAAACTGTCGAAAAGCAAAGGGGCTGATAAGAGACAAAAAAGACAAAAGATAAAGACAAAAAACTTGTTTACTTGTTTGCTATACAACATTTGACAGTTCGTATCGCAAAACAAGCAAATAAAAAATAAACAACTGGCTTTCCGAGACTACCTGCTATAAATATACCTTGTGAATGTCGATTTAAACGATAGGAATCAAGGTATATTTACACAAGGTAGACTCATTTGGGAGTGGACATGCTGCTCTATAAAAATAACCGTGTGGAACGGAATTGGCAAAATTGTCTTCGGAACAAATCTAGTTTACCGACGCAGCTCCAAATAAAAAAAAAAAGTACGTAGAGTGATAGAAAATTGAAAAATAAGAAGAAAAAATTAAATAAAAAAATTGGCGCAAACGCTTAGTTTTCGAGTTATGGACGTTTTTAGTTTTCATAGAAATGTGTAATTTTTCCACTACATTTCTAAAGGTATATGGCCAATATTGGTATCATTTTGAAGGTTTTGACTAGATCTTTCCGGATATATAGAATTTATTTAAAAATTTTTAACTCTTAAGCTCACATTACAGTTTTTGTGTACTTAGTGTATAATACATATTTATTTAAATATAATTTAATATATTTAAATAAAAGTGTAATACAAATTTTATAAAATAACAAACACCAATGTCGCCAGTGTTGGGCAAAATACATAGTTTGCGGTATTTAAAATACAAAATACTTGATGATCATGTATTTAAAATACAAAATACAAAATACTTTCAGGTTATGTATTTAAAATACAAAATACAAAATATTTACACATCTGTATGTATTTAAAATACAAAATACAAAATACTTCCATTTATTGTACGTATTTCAAATACAAAATACAAAATCCTTTCACGTCATGTACCTGTATGTATTTGAACTACGAAATAAACTATTTTTATTCAAACCAAAAAATAAATTAGATAAAACCAAGGCCCATCTATCAGGTCTGCTTACTTGTACAAAAACAAAAAACGATTCTTTTTATTTTTAGTTGTCAAAAATTTACTACCACATATACAAAGCAAAAGGAAAAAACGTGTATGTGTCGCATGCCATAAACGTATACATGTACATGTAAACAACTTTTGACAACTAAAAAGAACATAAACAATGATCATCAGGCTTCTTGCGCAGACCTTTTCAATGGGCCTTGGATAAAACTAATTAACAAAACAATTGTTTCCTTTCATAAATATCAGATTTTTGAATGTAGCCTAAAACAGTTTCTTGTTGAAGAAAAAATAAAACCTGCCGAAGACACAAATCTTTCTACAGGTCCTGATGAGCACAAACTTGTATTAAATTCTATAATACTCTTTTTATATTTGAATAGCTGTCAAGAGTAATAATGTCTTTGCTCTTGTCACTGAGGAAACTGACAAATTCCAACTCCAAATTTGATGTCCTTGATTCACTATCATCCCTATCTACGAAAACAACAAAATCATCGTCTTTTTTACTGGTGCTTCTACTTCTGATACGTTCTTTAGCGATTCTAGTTTTTGGTAGATCATAATGCAAACAATCTTCAATAAACTGAAAATATATATTTTTAAAATACAAAATACTCCCATTTTTATGTATTTAAAATACAAAACACAAACTACTTCTATTTATTGTATGTATTTAAAATACAAAATACAAAATACTTGCAGGACACGTATTTAAAATACAAAATACAAAATACTTGCACGTCATGTATTTAAAATACAAATACAAAATACGTATTTGTATTTTAAATACGTATTTCAAATACTGCCCAGCCCTGAATGTCGCAAACATACACTTCATGTTTAGCCGCCCTTCGGCCGAACGCAAAGATTTTCTTCTCTGTGGTATAACAAACACCGGCATCGCTAACTAAAGCTTCTCTGCATAGCCGGCCTTCGGCCGGGCGCAAGGATTTTCTCCTCTATGGTATAACAAACACCGGCTTCGCTAACTTAAGATTTTTTGCATAGCCGGCCGCAAGGATTTTCTCCTCTATGGTATAACAAACACCGGCTTCGCTAACTAAAGCTTCTCTGCATAGCCGGACTTCGGCCGGACGCAAGGATTTTCTCCTCTATGGTATAACAAACACCGGCTTCGCTAACTAAAACTTTTCTGCACCTAAAAAATGCTTAAATTAGCCTAAGAGGAAAATAATATGCGAATACAAAAACAAAATACATATTTGCAATCATGAGCAAATTACCTTTAATTTGAGTACCCACACATATCACTAAGTAGTCGTGGCAGTTTTTTGATTCCAGGGGGCCCCACGGGCCTCAGCGCCCTTAAATTTAAATTTTGGTTTTTTTTTTTTTTTATTCTGAATTGGGTGGCAAATTTTTTTTATTTTTTTTGTAGCCCTTTAAGCTGCTCTTCAGCCAAATCACATATTTCTATGAAAACTAAAAACGTCCATAACTCGAAAACTAAGCGTTTGCGCCAATAATTTTATTTAATTTTTTCTTCTTATTTTTTAATTTTCTATCCCCCTAGGTACTTTTTTTTTATTTGGAGCTGCGTCGGTAAACTAGATTTAAGCCTTGTCTTCATATAAATTTAACGCACACATGTACAAATTTTGGCTCATATACACGAAATTTGACATTGGTGTTCCAACTTAGGTAAACAGCTGACAAACATATGGGCCAACGAGTTTACCTTGTGTAAATATACCTTGATAGGAATCAAGCAAGGCGAATTAACTATAGGTGGTGTCGAAACGCCTTCTGATTTTGACAGTTCGAGCCTATTTGTTTTGATTTGTTAGTGTTTTGCTAAGAATGGTTGACATTTCGAGCCGTAAACACTAACAATGCAATGCAAAACCCCCTATGTTGTTTCTGTTGTTTTTGGATTGTTGTAGTTGCGACACCACCTGTAGTTGAATTCGCCTTGGAATCAAGGTATATTTACCTTGATAGGAATGACAAACAATTCGGAAAAAATTATATTAAAAACATTTGTTTATCAGCAATAAAACCGCTACGTTGTCAACATGAATATGTGTCAAAGTATGTTTTCATTTCTAATTTGTTGCAAAATTTCTTTTTCTCTTTTCTATGTATATTCATGTATATACTTTTATGGAAGAACAAAGACTAATGATAATTTAAAGCAAGGCAACTTTAAAGAACTAAATTAATTGCCCCCCTAATGAAACATTGATGTGAATATTTCTTTAAATTTGTGAATGTGCCAAACATTAATTGCAGTTTTTCACAAATATGTATTATGATATAAGGATTATAAAAGATAACCTTTGGAATTTCTTTAATATTATTTGTAAAATAAATTCAATTTGTTTAAAAAGCACATGTTTTCTTATGCGTGTCATCGCAAGCAGAACATGAAGCAATTGAAGTAATTTAGCCTCAAATAGTACACTCACTCCCACAAAGTAACGTCATCCGTCATTAAGACGGCATAGCATATTGTTGTTTTTTTTTTTAATCCATATAATCAATGGAAATTTGATTATTCATAAAAAGAAATGGAAAAAAGTGTAGATATTGTACTAACCTGTGTCAATTGTTCTTCTGCCGCCTTCCTCTGTTCAGGATTTGGATCTAATGTTGCACGCAACAATTCTGTCAACTTTTGGGGATCCATATTTCCTTAAAAATCTTAATTATGATGTTAATAAATGAATGCAGTGATTTACCACACAATAAATTTTTAATTATTTCAACTAAATTATTTAAAAATTTGCAAACAATTCGCGAAAATTAGCAAAAAATTATGAATCGTATAGCGACAACGGGAAAACGTGTTACCACCCGCGAGTCGAATTTTATATGTAGTGTTGATAAAATTGCGAGTAATTAATATCCATGGTTGGATTTTCTAGTATTATGAAGTATGTCAAAAAAAAATTAGCGCCATTTTTATCAAAATGTAATCTAAACAGAGTTGTTATAGAAAGAACGGTATTATATTTAAAAATTACTATAGCAGTTATTTTTAATTAGTATAAATAAAAATTGGCTAAAAATTTATTTATTATATCAACAGGCATTTTGATGCTAGAATTGAGACGGCAAATCTCAAAAAGCCTTATTAAAAAAAGTAAATAAACAAAAAAATGACAGCAAACGTCAAAAGGTACATTAACACAAGATATACCTTTTTGGGAGTGTAGACATGCTGCTCTATTAAAATAAACGAGTTGAACCGAGTTATCAAAATTGTCCATATAAATTTAACACATGTACAAATTTTGGCTCATATACACGAAATTTGACGTTTGGGTTCCAACTTAGGTAAACAGCTGATAAACTAATGGGCCAACGAGATTACCTTGTGTAAATATACCTTGAAACGTCACACACGAAGAAAAATTTCTTGTAGGGTTCATTCTGATGTATGCCCTACAATTAACGAATGAGCGAGTAGTCACATTTTTCATTTTGGTGTTAAGAAAATGATAGGAAAAAATGACAGAATGTGACCGATAACTTGATTTCGGTCATTTGTTCCTATCATTTTCTTAACACCAAAATGAAAAATTTGACTACTCGCTCATTCATTTCTTGTAGGGCGGCTTTGTTAATTGTGATTATCCCAACTAGCGCTAGTTCTATGGCTTATGGAAAAATAATAAAAACGATTGTTTTATATGACCAATTCAATATTTATTTAAAAGCTCGAGTGTACAATGCAGACTAATTCTAGAAATTTGCTTAATACATAATTTGCTTAAAACCCAGTTTTCTGTGCAGTTAGCTTACAACAACAACAACTTCATAAAATAAAAACTTGCCGAAAGAAGAGCAAAATATGCAATAATTTTTCAATACTGTTGTTGTTAATCAGTATTTCCCTATAAAATAAATCAATTACAATGCAAAGAATTATTTTAAGCAAAAACAAATACATGTGTACATATTTTAAATGCAGTTATGAAATCGTCGAGACAAATTATTTAAATAAAATTTATTAGGGTGTTATTGAAATAAAATTCAAAGAAAGATTAAAAACTGTATTTTATATTATATTATTTTAATCGTATTTTTAGAATAAAAATAAAACAAATGATATGTCTTGCGATCTTAACATGTAGTCTACAACAGACATGAAATGCTTAACATTAACACTAACATGACGTTAGTGTTACACCGAGTCTACAACTGACATGAAATGCTGTTAAAACATGATGTTAAGACTCCATGTTGAATTTTTAATATGTTAATGGTGGAGTATAGTACTCATGTTAATGTTAAGAAATTTCATTATTTTTTGATTATCGTCGAAGCATATTCCAAACAATAGTGTGTGTGAAATGAAAAAAAGCAACAAAATGACTACTGTCAAGCTTTAACGTCATTTTATGTTATAAAAGAGTTGTTAAAACACATGGCTTAACAGCCGTGCTAAAACATGAGAAAAACTCTAACATGAGGAGTCTATACTTAACACTAACATCATGTTAGTGTTAATGTTAAGCATTTCATGTCTGTTGTAGACTACATGTTAAGTATAGACTCATCATGTTAGAGTTTTTCTCATGTTTTAACACGGCTGTTAAGCCATGTGTTTTAACAACTCTTTTATAACATAAAATGACGTTTAAGCTTGACAGAAGTCATTTTGTTGCTTTTTTTCATTTCACACACACTATTGTTTGGAATATGCTTCGACGACAATCAAAAAATAGTGAAATTTCTTAACATTAACATGAGTACTATACTCCCCCATTTACATATTAAAAATTCAACATGGAGTCTTAACATCATGTTTTAACAGCATTTCATGTCAGTTGTAGACTCGGTGTAACCGACAAATTGTTTAGTTTGACGTAGGGCCCAATCAACAGATCTGTGCAAGAAGCCTGATGATCATTATTTTTGTTCTTTGTAGCTGTCAAAAGTTGTTTACATTTTACTTACATGTAGTCTACAACAGACATGAAATGCTTAACATTAACACTAACATGATGTTAGTGTTAAGTATAGACTCATCATGTTAGAGTTTTTCTCATGTTTTAACACGGCTGTTAAGCCATGTGTTTTAACAACTCTTTTATATCATAAAATGACGTTTAAGCTTGACAGAAGTCATTTTGTTGCTTTTTTTTCATTTCACACACACTATTGTTTGGAGTATGCTTCGACGACAATCAAAAAATAATGAAATTTCTTAACATTAACATGAGTACTATACTCCACCATTAACATATTAAAAATTCAACATGGAGTCTTACCATCATGTTTTAACAGCATTTCATGTCAGTTGTAGACTCGGTGTTACATGCCATTGATGGTATGGTAAACACACACGTGTTTTCCTTTTGCTTTGTATATGCGGTAGTAAGTTTTTGATAGCTTAAAACAAATTTTACACAAACAAAATACATGTCGATTTTTGTTTTTGTACAAGTAAGCAGACCTGATAGATGGGCCTTGGTTTGACGGTTGTCGAGTTGGTTGAAGAAAAATCAAAATATTTTGATTTTTTCAAGTTGACTAGTCTGAATTTACACGGCTCATGTCTTATTGACATTATTCTTTCTTTTTCTTCTTCAAACATGAGTTGGATTTCAAATGTTTCATGACATGGTTTTTATTTTGTATAGTCATGTGTATGCAAGTGTGCTTTTTTAATATTGAAAACAAAAACAAAATTAAACAACGAATGAAAAAGCAAAGCGTACTGACAGTACATGAATCTGTGTTCTCGTTTCTTTTTCCCTCGTCCCTCTCGCCTATAAAGTAGCAATCATGTCATTAAAACATGAGCCGTATGAACACACACCTACTTAGTCCACAGAATATACTTAGTCTCTCAATTCGATTGTACTGTGTGTGCTCGAGTCTCTTGATCAGCTGTCAAAATTAATGTTTGTAGTTTTCTTTTTTTCTTTTAAGTATTTCAGGTGACCTTAGCTTTCTATGTAATATCGTGTTCAGATATACCTTTTTTATTGAGTCAATATTCGGTTTATTGACATAATTATCTTTCTGTTCACATATATGTACACAATTTAACTTAAGCGGCCCATACACTTGCAATATTATTGTATATGATATTCGCCCTATTATTTCCATTTTGTCCTATATTATGCAATAAGTCGCACTATGTTTCCATTAATTCAATAAAAAGGTGAGCATACGTTAAAAATAACTAGTTACTGCTAACCTATATTTACGTTATGACTATCTAGTCAGCGATAACCATTATTTAGGTTATTATTGACTAATAAAAAGCAGCAGAGTAAGCAGTACAGATATATGTTTCTTAGTCGAATGGAATTCATTTGTAAAGCGTTCCATACACTTGGAATATTATTGATATATATATCCCTACAAGAAATGCATAACCCATGGTGAAATAATTAGAAGGTGGCAGCACTACAGAATCAATTATTTTTTGCTCAATGCATGGTGAACTTCAAGGTATATTTATAGCAGGTAGTCTTGGAAAGCCAGCTGTTTATTTTTTATTTGCTTGTTTTGCGATACGAACTGTCAAATGTTGTATAGTAAACAAGTAAAGGTGCTATCAGACGGTATGTATTTTACATATGTACTGTCACTTTTCTTACCTATATGTAATTGCGTATGTATGTCAAAATTCCCATTTTACACACGATTCATAATTTTTGCTATCACACCTGCTTATGTTTTTCTTAAAGTTTTTAAAAGTAAAATGGATGTAATAACTGCTAATAAAATAATTGTAGCGTCCAGCATTATTGCAGTAATATCTGAAATAAAAATAAAAAAAAAGAAACAAAAACAAAAACCATCTGTTTTGTTTATGTTTGCCACAGGAAAATAGAGCGTGTTCTAATCGAAGAAATTACATATGTATTTCCACATGTATTTTACACATGCAAAGTTTCATATGTATCACACGATGTGTACAACTTTTACAGATGGAAAATTTGACAGTACATATGTAAAATACATACCGTCTGATAGCACCTTAAACAAGTTGTTTGTCTTTTTCTTTTGCCTTTTTTGTCTCTTATCAGCCCCTTTGCTTTTTGACAGTTTGTATAAAAAGCCCTGTTGTTTGTTTTATTGTACAATTGTTGTAATCTCGCGGCTACCTGCTATAAATATACCTTGGTGAACTTCCTTTATGTCAAAATTTTTTGTTTTTTTTTGAGGTAATGTCACTTAAATACATTTTAGTAGATGAAAGAAATTGTTGGCGTTGGTTTGTCGAGGCTAACGAAACCCCCAAAAAGGAACGTGCTAAGAATTATGGAGTTTTTAAATTCCTTAATTTAATTCTTTTAATACAATTATAATTAGCTACTATTTCACACACATAATTTCTTTCCCACACAATTGCTTCTATTTTTTTTTCTTTTATCTACTGACATCCAAATTTGACGTTTTATGTTAGCATTAATTGTCAACACAAATGGGCTAACAATTATTGCAACATAAATTGCCGGCAATAAATATGTACAAGAAATTTCTGTCTACATTGAGGATAACATAATTTTGACATTTACTGCAATATATGCGCAATAATTATCTCTGGTATAGGCGGGCAGTTACATGGGGTCTTTACCTGAGATAATATCTGATATAATATGTGAGAGAACGTCGGCAGAATGAGAGAACAAATTTCTTCATGTTAATCTTAATCTTAAACAAGGGGAACACGTATGTTATAAGATTTAATAATAGAATGATTCTCGTACAGTAAACTTGTGTCGTTTTTATTATTTTTTTTTTTTTAGTTTTTTCTATTTTTTTTAGTTAAAAATATTGTTTTTTTAAACGTTTATCACAAGATTTTCACTATTTGCATTAAAAAATTAAACAATTTAATGAATGCGTCTTATTTTTGTTTTACATGTATGTATTATTGTTAGTTCATATTAAATATATGAAGATTCAATAAATAAATAATAAAAAATATGTATGTATGTATGTGTATTTTTGATAGCTGTTATAAGATTTCTCATAACAACTGTCTCATAATATTTATTATAATATTAATATTAACACTATTTGAGAGTCTACACGTAACCCTACAAGAAGACTACCGGTCATTTTACTAGTTATATGACCGGTAGTGTTGACCAATATAGTGTTATAGTAATAGTAATTTTTTTAGTTTTGGTTATGCATTTCTTGTAGGGAAGATAATACTCTCTGCGATTGAATTTAACGTTTGCTGATATAAAAATCTTATATCTCATTTCACGTGGAGACCCTGTGTTAGAGAGAGTGGTAAAACCACATGCACACAAGAGTTTCGGTTAGTTTTTTAATTTTACTTAGTCCTTATTTACACAAGGGACATTTCTTGCCGGCCAGACAAAGTTTGATGGCGATGGGTCGAAAAGGTAGAGTGTGTAGTACATGACTATCTGTACTGGACATTTTTTCATTTCTCTTTCTGACTGGTAGTCTGCATGCAGTAGACTATAGTTAAGTCAATTTGACGTTTTTGTAGATTTTTTCATTTAAAGTTTGACGATTTTTCACCAGTTTTTTCTGGCAACTATTATTCAACTGATTAGGCTATTTTAATTAATGAAGTGTTTTGTGTAAAAAAAAATAATTTTCTTGTATAAAATAAACAAATTAATACAGGAATAGAATTAAAATTGTTTAAATAGTTAATTCAAATTATTAAAGATGGAACATGTAAAATAAATCAAGAAAAACCTCTAAAAATTGTGTACAACTGAAAAAAAAGTGCGGCTGCACTTGTGACGTGCATAACACAAACAATAAGTACATGAAAAAATGGCGCCTACTACCTGCTAAAAATAAATAATAAAACACAAGAAATTTTATGCAGATTTAAAATTAAGTGAATATTAAATAATTATAAAAAAAATTAAAAAACATAACCTTAACACACTTTAAAATGTCTGAAAACGCTGACAAGCTTTCTAGCAACTCGTTAGTTGTAATAAGCAATGAATACACGAGCACGCCCATTGGATTGTCAAAAAGTGCATCCAGTACAATAAGTGATATACTACAAGATGATACGCCACGTATTATTTGCAATGAAATTATAGTAAATCCACACAAAAGTAAATCTTTGGAAAAACTAGATGAATTATCCTCTTTGGAGCGGGAGATTGCTAAAATGCATCATGTAGATGATACAAACTTGGACTTAGAAGACCCATTGTTAACATCATCAAGTGCACGTGGCGGCGAGAACAATGAAGTGAACCAAATACCAATTAAAGCTGTTTCAACTTCAGGTTTGTCAGAAAATGATTTGTCGAATGGAAAAAGTTCCAGTAATTTACATGGCCAAGTTACTAATATAGAAGATAAATTGGACGCCATAACTTCTGGTGAAACGGCTTTAGAACATGAAGATTTGATAGCCGTTCTCAAAGGTCTTGATGGTAACAACGATGCAATAAATAACAGTGGATCCGCGGCTTCAATATTAGAAGAAGGTGTTACCATAGAGGGTGAAGGTGAATATCAAATTATGGAAGTTATAGACGAAGATTCAAACGCCACTGAAGAAACCACCAAACCAGATGATGGTGTTCCTAGCACAGCAGATCCTGTAGTTCAAAATTTAAACAAAACAAAAACATTTGGCTCAACATCTTTAACTGTCCAAGAAGAAAGAGCTTTAGCATTGGAACAAATGGAGTGCTTAAAAACAGCCAACCGTCGACGTAAACAAGACATTAAACCTATTAAGCAAATAGATCCCGCTTTAGATTTAGTATCTGCTTTAGAAGCGGATTGGAGTGAGCACGAAGATGAATCTAGTGAAAGCCCTAAGCCGGAAATCAAATCTAAATTATCAGCAACCAAATCAAAAGCTGTTGCTTCTTCTGCTTCATCAACAACAGGCGAAAACAAAACTAATTCGTCGTTAATAACAAGTGTCGTGGTAATACCATCAACAAGCACATCAGTAACTAGTTCACCCATAAAGGACTCTGCCAACACAACACTGTCAAACATAGTTGCTTGTTCTGATAGTATTAATAATAGTAACGCTGAGGACAGAAAGGTTACAAAATCCTCACCAATAGATGTTGTTATCGAAACGAAAACAGAAGAAGACACACATGTCTCATCACATTCAGGTATTGTTAATTTTGAAAAACGTATTAAGCTTATATGTATGTATGTATGTACAAGATTTTAAGATAAAAGTCTTTCTGGTATACTTCCGTTATAATCTGACAAGAGTAGATGTAGAAGTTTGTTATTTGCCGGTGCGCTTTGTAAAATTAGTAAATTTTTTTTTAAACAGATAACAAAGCAACTTGTTCTAAATTTAAATGATTTAACAGTAACCGTTCTACAGATAAACAGAAATTTCAAGTGTTTCCGAATGGGAGTTGACATGCCTACTTTCTAATCTTTCTACTTTTTGAAGTACATATTATTATCTTAGCTATTTGTACAAATTAGAACACTTTCACTGTAACAGAACTTCAAATACGTAGAAATCTGCATAGTCATTTTGTGGGAGGTGCAAAGCCTACTTGTCCAATTCAGCCCACTATTTAGCAGATGTCAGCTATTGATAACCAAGTTATTTGTATCATATTCAAAAAATCTTACTGAACCGTTCTGCGGATATAAGGTTATTCATATTGTCATTTCATGGGTGGTGCCTCACCCACTTTTTTGAAATGTGCAGTTTATCTGAAGAGTGGGTCCTACAAAGTTTAAAGACCTTTGTCTTCAGATATTCGGTATGTAATATTTTCAACCCCACCCATTTTTATTTTGAAATTTGTAGTTTACTATAATAGTGGATTTAACCACATGTAGAATAGTTTTTTAATTAGGCGATATTTAATATAAGCATCCCATGAGGGATATTGCTCCTCCTAAGCATATCCTCTTTATTTTTATTTTCAAATGTGTAGTTTTCAATAAGAGTGACTCCTACCAAGTTTGAACATTCCCACTATAACAGTTTATAAGATAAGCGATATTAAACATTGGCGTCCTATGAAGGGTTCCACTTCCCCTGTTGCTATATTATTTAAATTTTGAGGCTCAGAAGATCATACTGAAAAAAGTTCAAGAATTAGGCGCCAAAATTAACTTCTTCGAATAATAACAACGCTCCCTGGTATTTTAAAAACTCAAAAATTCATAAGGATCTCAACGTGCCATTAGTAAAAACTATGATTACAAAATATGCATTAAAATATTTAAAAAGGTTGAACAACACCCAATTCCTCTAGCTCGAAATATTTTAAAAAATGGCAGCCACACTCGCTTAAGAAGAAGAGACACTGAAGCACTTACCCAACTAGATGAGCGATAAGCACCTATATATGTGAACAGAACCCGTGATGAAGAACATTTTTGTATGGCACTGTCAGGACATAAATAAAGTATTTGGATAAGATTTGATTAATTATTGTTAGTTCATATTAAATATATGAAGATTCAATAAATAAATAATGAAAAAAAAAAATAGGTACAGCTGCTCTTAAGATATGCCATTCTTAAGTATCATTCTATCATTCTATCGAAAAAATAAGTAGCCTATTTTATATTCGGGGTCCACTAGATGTTATTGTAAAAATTTCAGGAAAATCGATTCATTAGTTTGGGAGTCTACAAGCCAACAAACAAACAGGCAAACATTTATCATTTTTCTATATACAGATTATAGGGATTATATTTATTGATCTGCAGTGTTTAAATCGAATGTCAATGATAACCTACCTAATGCGTTTTTTACAATGGTCATCTATGAATTCATTATTTTTTTTATTAGGGGGACACGAAATAAAACCGAATTTAAAAATGCCCAAAAGAATAAATACTTACCAGGGTTGGCTACGCACTGGGTAACCCAGATAAACCCACGCGGGTTTTAATACGTATTTTGTATAAAAAAACCCAAGTGGTTATTTTCTTTATATTTTTTTAAACAATGTTGGTATAGTTTTTACGTGTTATTTACAAAAAAATAAAATAAAATTATTATAAAATTCATACAAATAGCCGCGCGAACAAATACATAAGTGGCAAAAAGACCAATAAACCCATGAAAAAACCCGCTGGGTTGGGTTTTTGATAAAAAAAACACGGCTTTTTGCCAGCCCTAGTGTGAAGACAAATATGCCGAGTTAAATATGTTTCGACGTAACGGCTTGCGTCACTACATATTTAAATCTGGGACCAAATTACGGCACTCGATATCGATCGAAAGTCCCATTAAAATTGTATTGTAATTTCGATCGATATCGAATGCCGTAGTTTGGCTCCTGGATGAAATGACGTAACGAACTAATTATATATAAAATATTTAAATACGTCATAGATTCAGATATTTTTAAACAGGGCTTAAATATAAGATGTGGTTGTCTTAATAAAAAATATGTACTTTAAAAAATGCAGAAAAAATATCCAATAAATTTATTAATTAAAAAAATCGAACAAAATAAATTGGAGTTGTCACATCCTTCAGTTAAGTGTCACACATCCAGAACATATGGAAAATGAGAACTAAGGACCATACTATCCTTCTATGGTACCCACATGCCTGAATTGTATTTGTGATTTTTTTTAAAAAAATTTTAAAAATTTTATTTTGCAATTTTTTTTGGTTGTCACTATTGGATTTTGGCCATATTTTTACAGATCCTTCGTTATCATTCATCCGGACTATATGGAAAATGAGGACTAGGGACCACACTATCCTTCTATGTTACCCACATGCCTGAATTGTGTTTGTGATTTTTAAAATTTAATTTTGAAATTTTTTGGGTTGTCACTCTTCGATTTTGGCAATATTTGGACAGATCCTTCGTTGTCACTCATCCGGACCATATGGAAAATGAAGACTAGTCCTCATTTTCCATTTGTTCCGGATGTGTGACACTGAAGGATGTTACAACTCCAATTTATTTTTGTTTGATTTTTTAAATTTGTCTATAGAAATTATTATTAATAAATTTATTAATATTATTATCAAAGTTATTTTCGGGAATACAAAATTTATTATTAATACGATTTCCGTATGACGTGCTAAATTCCCAGTTTTTCATATTTGAAAAAATACACTGAAATTTATTGTTGAGGGAAAGCTAGCTTCTATGTTATTAATATTATTTATTGGATATTTATTTATTTATTTAGTTAATCAACAGAATAAATTCTGAGACTAAATATGGGAATGAGCATTGGCAGCAAAGGCCATCAGCTCTATCTTAAAAATATTTATAAATTTATGATTTACATACAATTACAATTACTATTCTGTTAAATTTTAACTTTTGTTGTTTCAATGTATTCGCAAATTTTATTGATGTTGGTGGCTGTTGGATCTCTAAGAAATTCGATGGGTGGTGTGTTCGCGAACATTTTGCTTCTTTGGGGTTGAAAGAGTGGACAGTCTAATAGGACGTGTTTGATGGTTAACGTACAATTGCATTTGTTACATTTGGGCTGAAGCTGTCTACTTAGCAACCAGTCATGCGAGAAACTGGTGTGCCCAAGCCGTAGTCTTGAGAATATTTTGATCTTACTTTTTGGTATATTGGTTGGGTAGGTTGGTGGGATGTTGTAAGGATTTACTGTTGAATAATGGTAGTGGTCGATGGGAGTCTCTTTAAGTTTTAGTTTGATATAGCTCTCGATGTGGCGGCGGATGTCAATTTTCTCACTTGTTCCATCAGTTATGATTACAGCGTAAGCTGGCCAGTGGCCCTTTGATTTGGTTCCATCTGTGTATAAGAAATTCCAACCCTGGTTTTTTAGCCTGCACTTAAGTGCATACATTAAAATACGAAATGTGTCTTGAGGGGTATCGTTTTTTGCAAAGCTGGTGAGTGTTAGATCCAAGCAACACGTGTTAAATTTCCATGGAGCTTTGATTGTGTGTTTTGCATTTTGAATTAGCGGTATGCTCAACTCGCTGGCCAATGCAAGTGATTCACTTGACTTCTATTTGCTAAGTATCTGATAATGCTGACTCTGGGTATAAGCGAGTTTTTTAGGTTCAGTAAATGATCTTTCCATGTGTAGTTAGACGAGAAGGTTAGTCCTAAGATTCTTAGCTTTTTGACGTTCTCTATCTGCTGGCTGTTGAGTGAAATATAATACGAGTCGACGTCGCAAAGTTTTTTTCTGCATATGTGTTGTTTTTTTGTTTTAAGAATTGATATTTTAGCGCCTGAATCAACGGACCACTTATCAATGTCGTGTAATACTTTTTCCAGGATTTCTGTTGTCTCTTCATTGTTATTTCTCTTGCAGAGAAGGTACAAATCATCTGCATATAGGCAGTGATCAACGGTGGAATGTTTATCTATGATTTTGCTTATTTCGTCAAATGCGATTTGAAACAGAACCACGGAGAGTGGGGAACCTTGGGGAATACCGTTAGCGAGGGTGTATGAATCTGAAGTGTGTCCGTTTATTATGACCTTGAATTGCCTTTTTGATAAAAATGATTCCACAAATTTGTAAATTTTTGGACCAACGTTTCAGGCTTTTAAGTTACGAAGAATGACATGGGGTCCGACTCGATCAAATGCCTTCTCGAAGTCAATTGACAAAATAGTCACATGGTTCTTCGCAGATAGCGCTTTAGTTATGTAGCAGTCTATGTGCATTAGAGCGTCATCACAGCTTTTGTTAGCTTTAAATGCTACTTGCTCGGTTGCTATAAGTCTTTTTTTCTCTAAAAACCAGGATAATCGGGTGGCAATGATGCGCTCCATAATTTTTGACAGGCATGGCAGCAGAGATATCGGCCGGTAGTCCAGCACTGAGGTAGCATTTTTTTTCTTAGGAAGAGGAACTATGATAGCGAGTTTCCACATATGGGGTATAGTCCCGCTGGTAAAAATTGTGTTGTAAACTTTTAGTAATTTTGTTTTGCAGAGTCGTGAAAGATTTTTTATCATGTCGTAGGAGATGCGGTCAAAACCAGTAGAAGTGCCCCTGACTTTCCGCAAACAGTTGGTTAGCTCTATCTTGGTAATTGGTTCCTCCATTATATTGGCAAATTTGTCTGTGTTGTTTAGTGCAGTAGTAATTGGTGTATATTTTGCTGTATTAAATGGGACAGAAAAGTTTTCATCAGATGCGTATTTGGCCCATTCGCGTCCGAAGTGGTTAGCTATTTGAACTGGATCTGTTAGAGTGTTGTTATGTGTGCTGATCACTTTGATGGTGGTAGAGTTATGCCTTCCTGAGATTTTGTTTATCTTGTTCCAGATATTTGTAGTGGTGGTGTCCCGGTTGATCGTTTGGGTGAACTTTTCAAAGCATACGTGTTTTGCTCTTTTCGCTTCATATCAAAACTTTGCATTTTGTTTTTTATAGGCTAAGAGATTGTCTTGATTTGGCATCCTTTTGAACTTTCTCCATTTTTCCATTTTTAGTGTACGCAGGCTTTGCAGAAATGGATTCCACCAAGGGACCGGTGTTGCGTCTGACTTTAGGCAGCCCTTCGTTTGAGGTATAAAATGGTTTGCTGCAGTTCGTATAGCTTTGGTTATTGTAGCAGCGTCTTTGTTGCTAGATGATGCAAGATCCCGGTTGATCAATTCTGTTTCTGCTTTGTGCGAGTAGTTAGGCCAGTCAGCGTGTTCAACTAAAAATTTTTTTCTTCTTATTGCAGAGTTATGTTTTTCCGAAAATTTTATTGATATTTTAATAGGAAAGTGGTCGCTCCCGTGCAGGTCGCCAAGTGTACTCCAGGTGGTTAGTGGGAGTAAATTTACCGAGCAAAGTGAGATATCTATGTGGGAAAAAGTATTATGAGTTGAAAAATGGGTAGGGCTCCCATCATTAAGCAAGCATTGTTGTGGGAGACTCATCAGTCATAATTTTTCCGCCCGTGGCAATTTCCATTGTTTGAGAGGTAGTTGTAAATACGATTTTGTTGTTTGAGGGTAATTTTTGTGAGTTTTTGTTGTTGCTTTTGGTAAAAGTGTTTTTTCCTTTGATTCATTGGTTGTTTGGGTTGTATTGTTGTTTGTGATCTGGTTTGCCGTTAGTTGGATTGTTTTTGCTATGGGTTGAGAAGTGGTTTTAGTGGCTTGTGTTGATGTTGCGGGTTGTGACGTCTGTTTGTTAGGTACTTCTTTTCGATTTTCAAGGGTGTTAGCGGTTACAGCTGCAAAAGAAATTAGTTCAGATGTTTGGGCAGGATTGCTTTCCCTGTATTTGCGACGAGCTTCGGCCATATTGCAGTAATTTTTAGTTTTAATTTTTAGAATCTCTCTCATCTGTAGGAAACGAGGGCATTTGTTGTCTGCTGAGAAGTGTTCCCCGGAGCAATTAATGCAAAATATCCGAGTACATTTTTCAGGTGCGTGTGGTGGTAAACTGCAGTCAGCACAAGTTGTGTTCCCCCTGCATCGGTTTTTCGTATGGCCAAGTAATTGGCAATTTTTGCACCTCATCGGGTTGGGGATGTAATGATCTATTTTGCATTTGTACCATGCAACGTCGACCGTTGTGGGTAGGCGGTAAAGATCAAATGTAAGTATCATTTTGCCGGTTGGTATTCGGGACTTTCCGTCTTCGCTGGGCTTAGTGAACTTATAAACATCTGTAACACTCTGATTTTTCATTTCTTGTATGATTTCATTTTCAGGAACATGTATTAGACAAGGTGCATAAATTACACCTTTAACGGAATTAAGTGTATCATGGAACTTACAAGTGATTTGGCATAAATTTGCTAGTGATTTTGTTTTAAAGAACTTTTCCGCAGCACGCGTGTTGCGAACTAAGACAAGCAGACTTCCGTCCCGCAGCAAAGAGATCGAATTAAATTCCGTGGTAATATTTTCAATTCCTTTTTTGATTGCGAAAGGGCTTAGAGTTGATAAGTTTTTGTTTGTGTCCGAGGACTTGATTAACACGTATTTTGGTATATTGTTGTTGTTGTTAATGGTTGGAGTTGGTAAATCTGGAAAATCACTGCCTTTTTTCCTCTTGCTGGGATTTTCTATGAAATCCCCAAGAAGGTAGTACCTGTTGTTGGTTAGTTTGTCCGGGGGACCCGGAGCCATGTTTATTTCACAAAAATGTGTATATGTGTATGCTTAAATGTGTGTCTTAAATTAAACAAAAAAAAAAACAACAAAAGCACTTGTTTTTAAATGAAATATTTTAAGAACAGTTAGTTTGCAAAAGTGTTTTTGATAATTATTAACAAGAGAAGCAAAACTACCGTACGCAATGAGAGCTAGTCGGAGACTGATTATTGGATATTTTGTCTGCATTTTTAAAGTATTTTTCATTAAGACAACCACATCTTATATTTAAGCCCAGTTTAAAAATATCTGATACTATGACTTATTTAAATATGCGATAGTTCAATATGGCATATTTAAATATGTGATAGTTAAATATGTCATGTTTAATTATTGCGTTACGTCATTTCATCCAGAGTTAAATATGTAGTGACGTAAGTCGTTACGTCGAAAGAAATTTAACTCGGCATATCTATTTTCACACACAAGCTTTTCTTGGGATTCAAAAAATTAATTAACAAGTTTTCGTTTAAATGTGCTAAATTCCCATTTCACACCATTGATAAACTGAAATTTATTGTTGTATTTTTGTTGTTTAATAAAATATTATTTATTAAATTCCAAATATGAAGTATTTAATATGAATTGGGTATTTAAATTTAAAGTTTAAAAAAAGTGTAGATATTTAAAAAAATCAAAGGATCCGTCTTTAGCGCCCTGCGCACAGTACTTTGTTCCATATATGTACATACAAAAATAAGGGGAATCAGTGCTGTTCCAATGTTTGAAAAAATTACTATACTTTATTCGTATCTAAATAGATTTCATGAAGTAAGAACTTTTTTATGTTAAATGCGTTTCGCCGCTGGTAGAGGTCGCTAAACTTGTCCTAATTTTAAATAAAATTTAATTCATGTACTAGGAAAAAAATGATTAAAAATTTATTTTCAAGATGTACCACAATTTTTAAGTTAGTATATGGTAAAAAAAACATTCTTCTTTGATATGAGCACACACTTTATTTAAAGTATGTTTTAGTAATGCTCTGGATGAATTTTAAAAAAGTGTTGCCGTAACTAAAAAAAAAACTGTGAAAAAAACTGAGTGAATACTTTTTTAAATCGTCTCTGTCGTTTAATAAACCAAGTGTCCGCCATTAAGAATTAAACGAGAAACTAAACACATTTTAGTGCTAACTTAGAGATCATTAAGATTAAACTTGAGGATGACCATCCAAAGGGGCTTACTCTCTGCCTCTCAACATGCCTACACAAGGGGCAGGTCTGTTGAGACGGCTCTTCACTCTCTGGTCGGAACCATTGAGAGATCGCTCGAATTTAGGGAGTACACACTTGTGGCCTTTCGACATAGAGGGGGCCTTCAACAATGTCAACCCGGACTCTATCGTGATGTCCATGAGGAGTCTGGGGATCGACGCTGGCATATGTAGATTTGTGGACAATCTACTACGGAATAGGGTCATTTGTTCTACGATAGGTGAAACCAGTGTTCAGAGGCTGGTGAACAGGGGTACTCCCCAAGGGGGAGTTCTATCCCCACTATTGTGGAACCTGACTATGAACACCATGTTAACAAGGATGGACGACATGAGGATCAAAACGGTGGCGTATGCTGATGATGTTGCAGTTGCCATCTCAGGGAGGCATTTGGGCGTAATGTCCCAGTGTATGGAGGCTGCTTTGAAGGTACTCAGTACCTGGAGTGCATCATGCGGTCTGGGTGTAAATCCGTCTAAGACGGAACTGGTACTCTTCACGAGGAGGTATAAGACCGAGGACCTTAGGCTTCCGAGGTTAAATGGAATTGAGCTTCGGATATCTCAAAGTGCGAAGTATCTGGGCGTGGTTCTGGATAGCAGGCTGTCATGGGGACTAAATGTCCGGATGAGAGTGGAAAAGGCAATAGTTGCCATATATGCGTGTAGGGGTGCAATCGGTAGGAACTGGGGTATGAGCCCGAGGTGTGTCAATTGGATCTTTGAGGCTGTGGTAAAGCCGACCCTGTACTATGGGGTCGTTGTGTGGTGGACTGCATTGGATAAGGGCGTACACCGTGCGATGCTTGAGAAAGTATACAGACTTGTCGCGTTGATGATTACGGGATCAATGCGATCTACTTTAACGAGGGCGCTGTTCACGATACTGAACTGGCTCCCGGTGGATATAATGGCCAGACAGTTGGCTCTTTGTTCGGCGACGCGGCTGCACGCGGTGAATAGCTGGTCGACACGTGACTTTGGACACGCCGGGATAATCAAACGTACGATTGTCCCTGATGGAGTGGATTACTGCACCCCGGTGCCATTCTTTGGTGCGGGGTTCGTGGTGCAAATGGCGCACAGCAGTGTGCTGTTGGATACTTTCCGTGAACCGACCCTAGGGGTCTATACTGATGGTTCGAGGAAAGGTGAGAGGGTCGGCGGAGAGGAACTGGATGTGAAGGTTTCCTTTCGTCTGCCGGATGGATGTAGTGTCCTGCAGGCGGAAATCTCGGCTATAAGGCGGGCGGCAAACTGGCTGAGGTATCATCGCATATCGGGAGATATACGTATATTTACTGACAGCAAGGCTGCCCTTGCTTCCTTAGCGGGTGTCTACACGACATCAAGGTTAACTGTAGAATGTCGGATGTCTTTGGATGAGATTGCGAAACATTCAAGGGTAACGCTAATATGGATACCGGGGCACACTGGGTGCCCGGGCAATCAGGTAGCAGATGAGCTGGCCAAACAGGGTGGTCGCATGGATGATGCATTCATTGACCAATTCATTGGCCTTCCAATGGCTCACTGTAAATCACTTATAGGGCGCGAGTCCTATAGAGTTGCGCAGACGCGGTGGACCTGTGAATCCACCTGCTCGATATCCAGGATCCTTTGGCCTGGATATGATGGACGGAGAACTAGCTCTCTACTTGGGTTCAGCAGAGACCAGATTAGGACTGTGATATCGGTTGTAACTGGACACTGGCCGGTGGGGACTCATGCTGGAAGGATGGGTCTGGAATTTAACGACTACTGTAGAAGTTGTCAGAACGAGGAGGAAGAGGAGACTGTGCTCCACTTTCTCTGTCATTGCCCTGGACTGCGGGGTATTAGGGTGGAATGCCTGGGGGAACCGGTATTCGCCTGTTTGGAGGATCTATCTGGGATGGAACTGAAATCGCTCCTTCTCTTCACTAGGAAGACGAGGTGGTTGGACTTTGCAGTGACGCCATCTGAGTGACTGCTCTAAGGGATGGGCATTGGCGCGGGGTATCACAAAGGGACCAATAAAGGACCCAAGTGAGCTGTCTTTTGATGGCTGCCCATGGAACCTAACCTGTACGATAAAGTTATGCTATTTTCTTTGTATTATATTTAAATTTTAACGTTCTAAAGAAATTAACTTCAAGAAAATCTCTACCGTTATTAGACATTATTATATAGCCGTAAAAATGCAGGTTGTTTTTGTAAAAAAATATGAAAATCGTCAATATTTACTTTAAATTTAAAAAAAAAACAGAGTTTTTCTAAAGGCGGCCGTACACGACATGTTTTTATCATCGGACATGTCATATATCCCACTGCAAAACACATATGTCCATGTCGTGTGTTACCTTTTTAACTTTGCTTCTGTAAAAGTCAGACGCAAAGTCATCTGACAAAATTTCAATAAGAGCGTGGTCTATTTTCTTCTGACAAACCATCTGACATCACTGCTGTTTTGAAAAAAAAAATGTTGTTAGAAATCTATGTCGCAAGGAAGCCGGCAGCGGCAGTGCACTATTGACGGAATCATTAGCCGGCTGAGGTTGTTGTTTTACAATACCGATAAATGTATGTTCTTTTAACCTTTTAATAAAAATAATGTACATACATATAAAAAAATGTTTCATTAGTATAACCAAAATTGACATCTTCGAATTTAAAGAAAATATTTTTACGGCGCAAATAAAAATTTTTGTGGCGGCCGCACGCTATTTTGAAATCGAGAACTACTTTGATTTCTGCAATAACTATGCGAAAAAAACAGAGACAATGTCAGAAGCAAATTACATGTACGTTTGTGAGCGAATATTATAAACCGTATGAAAACAGCAATTTTGACAGACATGCACAAGGCGAATTCAAACAGGTAAACTCATCTCTACAACTACAAAAAGACCCATGTATTTTGTTTATAAAATTTTCTGGTTGGTTGTCAAAATTTTTTTATTGCAAATTAAAATTATCACTTTTTTATAAAAGAAATTAATAAATTCACTTCAATCATTCGCAGTTTTGAAATTTTTTTATTATAAAAATAATATTTTTAACACTTTTCATTCAACTTCTTCTCAAAACAAAATCATATTTTGACGTTTGACCATATTTTTTAATTCGCCGTGGAAACAGCTGATGAACGGCTGACGAGATGAGTTTACCTGTTTGAATTCGCCTTGGACATGCACAATTACATGTTACTTGCAAAGTTGACAAGTCAGATGTAAAAAACATGTCGTCTATATGCTCCTTAAAGAATATAAGCTCCGTTGCCCTTATTATTGATGTAAAGAAAAAAATTTACCACATTTTGGGTTTAAGTCTAATTTTTTTGCTTTTTCCGGAACACACATTTTTTATGAAATATTTAAATTGTTTATCATTGAAAATTTATGTATGTATGATGTACATATGTAAGTATCCACCCAGCCAGCAAAATACTCCGACGTTGTCTGAATTAGTTGTATTGATGTTGATAGTTCCTCCTGCAACGTCGGCACAGCGTCGTGGTGATTGTCTTTTTCTGCCTGGGTCTATACACAGCTAGATATCGTTTTGTAGAAATTACGTGCATTTGTCTTCAGTAGTGCGATTCTCGTTTTAATTTTAAAGCCGGTTAAGTTGTTTAAAATATTTAACCGCAAAATTAACGTTAATTTTATTCAGTAACTGTTTTAACAATGACGTTTACCACTTTGTTCTATAATAACGTCAACTATTTAAGTTAACTTAACGGCAAAATATTTTTAAATTCGTTGTTATTTTTAAAAATTTTGGCAATTAAAAGCATTTTAAAAATAAATATATTTTAAACCCATTGCACCATTGAAAAATAATAAAAAAAAATTATTAAAATTAGTTTTTTATGTTCCGTTTTTTTTTGTTTTTTTTCATAATTTTGACCATGGTAGAATAAGTTCCAGGTAGGTGCATTATGAAAAATTTTGAGTTGAGTCACTTTTGAACCAGGTGTGCGATATGTACATGTTGCATTTTAATGCCTTTTTGGCAATGTGCATTCTGTTCTTATCGCACCATTGTAAAGAGTATAAAAGATTCGGCATAGCCTAATATAACAAAAAAGTTCCGCGTTATTTGTTTAGTTGCAATTTTGTTAACTTAGTTATGTCAATATTAAAACTTAAAATATAAAATATAATACTATTTTTTTAATAGCAGGATTTCGAAGAACTCGTATAATAAAACGTAAAATTATTTGGGATCCTGATGCGCCGGAAACAACATTTTCTTATGCCAACCTTGTTAAGTCCAACAATAATACTAAAACAAAATCGGACCCAAATGTACCATCAATTAAAAAGGGTTCTACAACTATTACTCCAATTAAAAAAGAATTAGCAACCGGTACTCTAACAGCGACAAAGAAAGCACAGAGACCAACTACACCGAAGACGAAAAAATCTGCCACAGATGTGATTACCGACAGGACAAGTTCGCTTAAATCCGTAAACAGCAATTTAATAAAAACGTTTGTTGAAAAAAATGTCGCTAAGACAAATAATAAAATTGAAGAACTTCAAACTAAAGCAACAACAAGTGCGGATACTAAATCATCACCAACAACAGCAACTACAAATTCGCCACCGAAAAGACGTTCACAAACGCCAGTTTCAAATGGAGCGGGCGGCGGTGCTGGTGTTAAAAAAAAGAAAATCACAGAAGTCGATCGTTTAATGGGAGACGAGGGTGCTGTAAATATGCTTAATTCTTTGGAGAAACTGGAGGCTACTCTAGGATCGGGAGAGACAAAAACAACAAGACCGATGATGAGAAGCCGAGCAGCTACCATATGTGAAAAGGTAAATTACACTCTTAGGCCGGATTTTTGAGACGTTGATTAAGTTTAAACTTAGTTTATCGTAGTCTGAAACTCCGATTTTTTTCCATCGAAATGTGATTTTTAATTTACAATTTTTCGAACAAACTTGGTAAACGCGCGCAAATCTTTTTACAGATTTAGTAAACCTAGTTTAACTGAGACCTCAAAAACCAAACCTTAGTTATTACGATTTATTGTCGGAATTGAAATTTAAGATCGTAAAAGAAAAAAACTATTGAATTTTGTAAAAAATGTATATCGTCATCTAAAACGCAAAATGCCCTAACAAAATATTAAAAATCGAACTTTTTATTAATTCAGATGAATTGCATTAACAAAAATATCCATTAAATATTTTGGAATCTTTTGATCAACATTAGCGATTTTATTGAAAAAAGGCCCTATCTACAAAAGATTATGTATATTATAAATGCTAAAAGACATATAATATGCAACATGGTTAATTTTCAAAAAAAATGTAAGGTTTTACAAGAAAAATAGAAGAACAATTTATTACAAACGGTTTAATGTAATTTATATTATTAATATTATTTGTTCTCCTGTAAAATTTTCTATATGTTAGATAGGGCCTTTTTCGGTTTAGGGGACGATATATTAAGTTTTTTAAACGAATTTTCTATGACAATATGTTTAATAAACACTTTATAAATCTAAAACATTTTTATTATCCCACTTAATATTTATTTGTGTGAATATTTTTTTTAAATTTTTCCACTTAAAACCATTAAAATTTATACCACAACTGATTTCGTCATTTTTGTTATACACATATAAAAACAATTTGAACTTAACATTAATTTTCTATGGTATATTTTAGTTTCCCCGCAAGGATACAACATCACCCGTTGGGAACATAACCGCTACCACTCCTCCAGCAACATCAAATCCACCAATTAATAAGAGTAAACGTACACCTAAGTCACGTGCATCATCCTCTTGGGACTATGTGTACAAAAAGAAGAAACAAGATTTCGAAGATTCTCTTATAATAAGACGTCGATCAAATAGCTCCTATTCCAGTACAACTTCATTAAATCGTTTAAGCATAGACGGCCCGGTCTCAATTGCCAATGATTCAAAATCTGTAGCCACCTCTTCAAGTGAAAATGAGTTACCTAAAACTCCTTCCTCTTCCTCAAATAACAACAGAAGCTCTGGCAGCTCAAAAACACGACTAACTCCAACACCACCAACAGTTGGCGGCAAATCATTTGAATTTGCAAAACCTGAAATTAAAAAATCCCAAAAACGTACAAAAAGTCCTGCTGCTACTCTAACAAATGATATGAAGAAAGCTGCGCCGGTCGCTAGCAAACGCAATGCTCGCATTCCAGCAACATCAAGTGATGATAAGCCGAAGGAAAGTGTTAAATCACCACACACAAAATCTCCTACTTATGTAAAGGAAACCAAAAAAGATTCAGCACCATCGTCTAGTACAATTTCTGATGTTATGGTTAAAAAATCTTCTAAAGTTGCTCAAATACTTTTTAGTAACAATAAAGCCAAAATAAGACATACATTTACCATACAGGTGATTAAATTTTATTTTATTAATTAATTAACTGAATTGTATTAAAAAATTACAGCAGTTTAAAGTCGAAATTAACTGTATTTCAGGTTGTCGAAAGATTTCTTTCTTTCGTGAAACTACATTTGAAACAAAATCAAACATTAAAATCAATTTTTTTGTTTCAAAGGTATGCAGTTGTACAAAATAAATGAATCTTCCGAAATTTTAAACTTCTTGTTTTGTTTCAAATGTAGTTTCATAAAAGAAAGAATTCTTTTAAAGACGCAAAATAGGCAGAAAAGCAGTTTATAAATGTACATGTACTCCATTCGCAATTTAAAAAAATACTTCAAGAAAATCCATTTATTTGTACATAAATTACAAAACGGATATAACAACACCTCCTTTAAGAAAAACCCCTTACAAGAAAGTATGGCAGAAACACCAATATATTCTCTACTAGCATATACCCGCTACTTCGTTAGCGTCTCCTTTTTCTTCGTGGGCATATTTTAATGCCAAAGTTTATTTTTCTAGGCTTAAACTTTTTTAAATTCTAGCTTTAACCCGCTACTTTAGTAAAACCAAAAAGCTAAAGAAAAATATCAAATTTCACGTATTTCCTTTTTTTGGGTACTATATTTTTCCCCCATTAAAGTATCCAAAATTTCAGTATGTATTGCAGTGGCAGCCCATAATTTAGTACGAATATGTCAATGAATGGAGGAAAATGTTATGTAAAAAAAGTACCAAAAATAGTTACGATTTTCCCCCCTTAAATGTTCGAACTTCGAAAAAGTACCAAATTCGTATACGTATTTTTTTAATAAGTTTCGAATGTGGTATTAACTTTGTTTCAATGTTTATTGGTTCAAAATATAGATGGAGTGGCAAAAAAGTACTAAAATTCAGATTTTACCCGTTTACTCCCTAAAAGTGCCGAATTTAAAAAAAGCACCAGACACCTGTCCGCTTATTTTTCTAAAGAACAACGATAAATATTACATTTATTTTGCATCTCTTTTAGTTTTGGAGATATAAGGTTACCGAATTTTCCCGTTTTTACCTTTTTTACCCCCTATTCGAACATGTGAACATGTAAATTACAAACCTTATGTAAAACTCAAATTTTGACATACACATGATATCACATGTGGATAGAAAAGTGACAGTCCACATAAAAAATACACATATTGTGAACATTGCTTAAGTGGATCGATTTGGAAAGTGACAAATCGCTAGTCCAAATTTCAAGTTTCTAAAGTTTTACGCAACTCTTTTACATCCATAGATAAGAAAATTTCTTATAAGAAAATTTTTTTATAATATACTAGAGTAACCCTGCCCGCGTTGCTGGACAATAAAATAACATACGTTTACGTCTTTGTATTAAAAATTAAATTTTCTAGAAGAATAGACATTTTCCTGAAAAAGAAGTGAAAAATAATATAAATTTTTTAAAGTGAGAATATCAAAAAGAAAAAAAATTATTGCAGAGCTTGGTGGTAAACGACATTTTTAGTATTGCCATTTTCACAAAAAATGAAAAAACACGAGGGCTTCCCAACATGTGAACATGCAACATACAGTTGACCGCGTGCAAATACAGGAAATTTTAAATTTATTCCGCAAACTTGCATAGACTGGTCGTGCCATTCGTTGCCTTGCTAATTCATTACTTTCTAATCGCTCTTCTTCCTCCTGATAAGATCTATTTAAACGTATTTGACTGCTGTACCGTGTTCGTCAGCCAATTTGTGAACATCTTCGTCGCGGCATTGTTGAATAATTTTTTAAAGTTTTTTTGATGCAAAAGATTTAAATTTTAACTGAAAGCTCACAAATCAATGGATCTGTGGTGACAATTTACGTCGATAGTCAGATGGCGCTTAGGGCATTGACAAATTATGCGGTGCGATCGTGCCTGGTCGCTCGGTGTAGGAATGCTCTTAGGGAACTCATGAAGTCATTCAATGCAAGGCTGTGTTGGGTACCTGGACACTGCATGGTTGATGGAAATGAGGTGGCGGACGAACCCGTGAGAGGGGTCTCAAATCTGGACTTAGTGGTTAGGGACAGGGGGGTAAAGCCCCCCATGTTACTACTATGTGGTGATACGGGAGAAATTCCGTGAGGACGTTAACCGATCCTGGCGGAACAGAACGGATTAAAGGGTGTCTAGGGCACTATGACCCAGATTGGACGCGGGGGAACCAGGGTTCTACTGGGATCGGATATGGGAGGCCTAAGAACACTTATAGGGTTCTTGACGGGTCATTGTCCTTTTAGGGCTTTTACGGGCAAATGGGAAAATACCATACTGAGGAGCTGAAGACGATCAAGCATGTACTGTGCCACTGTCGTAGGATGCAGGGTCTGAGACAGAAATGGCTAGGAGATGCATTTCAAGACGAACTGGGGTGCATCGCTGGATGTAATCCGGCTGATCTACTGGGGTTTGTCAGGGAAATAGTGCGGTTGTTTTTGTTGATTGGACTGTAGAGAGGGTAATAGTTCTACGTGAAACCTACTAACTTTCTTACTTTCTTATAACTTTCTAATTCTATCCACCTCATACTTCTTTTCTTTACTTTTCTCTTTCTATCATTGAAGGGAATCACAATGGACCGCATTGGTCTGGTCTCCGAGTGGAAGTGTGCTCTTGGGCAAATAACCCTTCTTAACCTAACCTAACCTAACCTAACCTAACCTAACCTAACCTAACCTAACCTTACAAGTCTTTAATTAAAAAATGTCAATGCTCGCACTGTAAACTTAAATGAAAATCAATAAACACACAAAAATTAAATAAGTTAAAGACGCGAGCAAGCAGAGCCTTTTACCGACAAAATGTAATTCTTATAAGGAAAAAAATACATTTTATATAGGGAAAACACACCAAAAAGTGCGCGTATAACGCATATTCGTAGAAATTATTCGATGTTTTTTTTTTATAAACCATCAGTGAAAGTTGACATTTCCAACGCATGTACCCGTTTGAAAATCGGTTGAGTGGTTCACGAGTTATAAAATGACGAACATAGGACAACTTATTTTTATATTTACATATCGTCGTTCGCAAGTTATTGTGTTCTATACCGCAAAATATAAAAAATTGAGATAAGATTCATTTTTAGGTACACTTTTAGAGATCTGTCGATCTGTGTCATCGGTTTGCTCGTATCATTTATAGTTTTCGAAATATGAGACATTCGTTCGCAAGTTATTGTGTTCTATACCGCAAAATATAAAAAATTGAGATAAGATTCGTTTTTAGGTACACTTTTAGAGATCTGTCGATCTGTGTCATCGGTTTGCTCGTATCATTTATAGTTTTCGAAATATGAGACATTTACTTTGTGCTATACAACACTTCAGTGACAAGCTTCGTAACCTATTGTGTTCTATATGCAAAAAACCGTGCATATAGAACAAAAACGGAGCAAAAACACTAAATTAAAATAATAATTTTTTATTTTGTTCTATATGAAAGTGTAAATAAAGTTTGTAGTACTTTGGAACTCTTTGCATTGTCTGTTTTTGTTTTATTTCTTTTTTGTGACTATACATTGCAGTTGGCAAATGAAATGAAAAAAAAACAAGTTAGAGTGCTATATTCGGCTGTGCCGAATCTTTAATCCCCTTCACCGACTGTTCGAATATTTCAGGAGGGATATCTATATGATGTCTATTTAATATTAATTTATCTTTAAAAAAACAGACATCAGCATTAAAATTGGTTGGTTTGAGGTTTAGATCTACATATATTAAATTATTTAGCAATTTAAACTAGTTTGAGTAACAGTTTCAATTCAAATTTTGTTATGATAGCATTCATTTTTACGGTTTTAGGCGTACTAAACTGTTTTCCGGTGGTAGGGTTTATATGGGGCCTAAGGTAAATTATGGACCGATCTTCACGAAATTTCACAGTGTTATTTCTAGTCCTAAAAAACTGTGACGTACCAAATTTTGTTGTGATAGCATTATTTTTATAGGTTTTAGGCGCACTAAACTGTTTTCCGGGAGTAGTGTTTATATGGGGCCTAGGGTAAATTATGGACGGATCTTCACGAAATTTTACAGCGTGATTTCCAGTCGAATAAAACAAATTTTTGCAAAATCTTATCTGAGGAGCCGCAGAACAAAACGTACTTTTTCACACATTTAAAATTTTTGGGAAATTGAGGATTATTTATTTCGACCCCTTAAAAAACTGCATGAACCTGGAAATGAAAACAAGTTTTTTGCTTACCAAAAGATGAATCAAACTGCCGTAAGTCAACACATTAAATGTCAAGGATGTTTAATATCAAACCAATTTTATATCGAAAAAGTACGTTTTGTTAAAAAAAAATGAAAAAGTACGTTTTGTTAAAAAATATAGAAAAAGGAACGTTTTGGTGTGCGTTTTTTTCTACAGATTCTTGTAATTCTTCCATGTTTTAATTATACTATTGAATTAATTATTTTTTTCATAACACTCATTCACCAAACAAAAGTTAAATTATTGCAATTGTTGGTGGATATTCTTGAAAACGCGTCGAAGAAATACAAATTTACATTACAACAAAAGCAAATTTTATTTAACAGTTAATTTTAAATAAAATGAAATGATATAAATAAACGTCAAACAAATTAAGAATATTAAGAAGAATATACACGAAGAAATGGCAAAAACAATGAAAAAAGCACGTTTTGAAAAGAAAAAAAGTACGTTTTGTTATGCACCAATTTTTTTAGAACCCAATTTCTTGGTAAAAAAAAAAAAAAATATGCTAACTAGATTTTTTCTTAAAGATTTCAACCCAAATATTATAAAAATTTAAAAAAACCAATTTGTCAAAAAATGTGAAAAAGTACGTTTTGTTCTGCGGCTCCTCATCTCATTCCGTGCCTTGTTCCACCATTTATGTTATTTTTGTAACAAAATTATCATTTTTTTTAGGTGGTGGTTCCACATTTTGATTCATAGCTCTGATCCTACTGCACCGATTTTGCTAAATTTCAATCCCAAACTGCTTAGGATAACAATTTGGCAATTTGGCACCAAGTTTTTTTCATTTCTTTTGAGTTGTTCGAAAGTGAGCGTGTTTTCAACAGACGGACAGACAGACGGACATGTCTAAATCGACTTATAATCACTCAATAACCCAGAATATAAATACTTTATGGGGCCTGAGATGAATAATAAAAAAGTTTCACACGGAATGACAAACTTCATATACCCTCTTCACAACTAATTGTGGTGGAGGGTATAATAAAGTTTTTGTTTCGTGAAAAGACATTGCTTTTCATTTCTCACAATAATTTTTTTACATTTTGTTCTATATGCTATAAAAAATAAGAGTTTCATAAATAAATGCATATAGAACAAACCTGTTTTCCTTTAAACGCTTATTACTCTTAGAAGCTTTTCCAAGGACTCAAATTTTTTTTTCCCAAAAAAAACCAGAAACTCTAGAAGTTTCCTTGGTAAGAAGGTTGCGACAACTTTTTCGGTTCAGTTTTTTGCAACTAACAACTAAACTTTAACAGCGATTTACCAAAAAAACATTTTTTTCATATAGAACACAATAACTTGCGAACGACGATATGTATAGATATTTTGCTAAGCGTAAATAATGAAAGTACGTATAAAAAACGCTTTTTATAAGAAATTTGTTTAAAAGGTAATACTGTTTTTGCTTACACAAAATAATCCAAAAACTTATTGTTTTACTATGAAACCAAAAATAACATTATTAATACATATCGTCGCTCATTTACTTATAAAACGTCATAACTCAAAAAATTAAATTTTGGGTTTAAAAATGCAGATTTGAATTTATATTGTGTATAAAATTCATCTTTATATCTTTTATACTTCCGAGTTTTAAGAGAATTTCTCCTTAATTTTTTAAGTGGTAAGAGCAAATTAAAAACTTCAACTGCGATTATCTCGAAAAGGATTTTTTTTAGTTATGACGGTTTATCAGTAAATGAGCGATATATAGTATAAATGTATCGTCACCTCAAATAATAACGTGTTTTTGGCGTTTGAATTACGTTAATAAAGTCACCATTTTTGATCGAAGGGGTCCTAAAATGTTCGTAAACATGTACATATGTAGTTTAATAAAACGAACGGAAATCAATCAAAAACTTAATTTCGAAATGTACATACAAGTGGTGAAAGAAACAAATTTCTTTTATCAGTATACCCCTACATACCTGTAAAAGAAATAACTTTCTTTTAAGAAATAATTTTATTAAAGAAAAACTGGCTTCTAAAAAATTTTCGTTAAATTTTATGATTTTTTATATCCGTTATGTACTGTATTGTATGTGTGTATATTATTATTTATTTTATTTTATTTAATTTTATTTTATTTTCTTTTATGGTTTTCTCTCATAAAATATATTCACGTTTGTATGCCGTTTATAATAAATAACTTATGATACTTTTTTAGATGTTAAATAAATTGGTGGACATTCTCGATAAATTGGCTTCGGATTCAGATTGTCACGTTGTCGTTATTGGAACAAATGATTCTCAATTTTGCCAAGGCATTGATTTAAATGATTTAACAACAGTTGCTGCAGAAAAACGAAAGAATTATGCAGTTAATTTGGCCACATCTGTTAAGTAAGTAGCAAAAAAAATGTCTGATTTTAGTTTTTAAAATTATGTATTAGAGTTATGACTAAGTTTTTACAAAAATGAACCTATCACCACTTAATAGCCAATACAAAATTAGTGATAAAAATCGTGTTTGCATTTTGGCAGAAAACCCTTCTGAACCAAATGCAATTTCAAAAAATTTACACATAAAGGTATTATTCATATCAGTTTTTTTTTTTATTTGTTTGAAAAATGGAAAAATTAAATTTTTGTTACAAACCACAAGAAAAAAATTCCATGAAAAGTTAAATTTTTGTCAACTTATAACCAAGTGTAAAAAAATCATGATAAAAAGATAGCAGTTTTCACTCTTGATAGTAAAGTCCCTTGTAGTTAGGGATGCAAACGATACATCGATTTTAGAAAACATCGATGTATCGTTCATAAACATCGGAGTCAAAACTAAAAAACATCGACATTGTCAATTTAATATTTTCATTTATTTCAGTTTAAAGCCTTTATTTAAAAATGTATAAAAGTGTATTTATTTATTTATATGTGTGTATTAGGGCGGGTCGATTTTTTTTTTTAAAATCGTATAGCAAAAACGTAATCTACATAAAATTCTCCGAAGAAACCATGGGTCCAAAACAAAATCCTAATCCGCGCCTCTCGACTTGAAAAAAAAATTTTTTTTTGAAAAAATAGCTTTTTCCAAAAAGAAATCGAATTTTTTTTAATAAAATGGTTTAGTAAGGTTATTCTTTTGCACTTTATATTTTTTTACAATCAAATTTTTTTTTACATTGAAAAAATTTTCAACCAAGTAAAAAAAATTTCAAGTCGAGAGGCGCGGACTAGGATTTTGTTTTAGACCCATGGTTTCTTCGGAGAATTTTCGTAGAATTTTATGTAGATTACGTTTTTGCTATACGATTTTTAATTTTATTTTCATCCATACAAATCGACCCGCCCTAGTGTGTATACATGCATACTATGCTTAGCACAACTCAGAAGACCTTTTTAAAGACCTGCTTAAAAAATTTTTGGATTCAATTACTGCTCTTATCTAATGCTAAAGAATGCCTCATATAAGGTTCGGCTCTTTGGTATAAAATATAAGATACACCTTCCACACTCGCTTCTATGAGAAGGCAGTAGCGAAGGAGTAACATTTTTTCTATTGGTTTTTTGCACAAGCAAAATAATTATTTTGTTTTGGTCCCGTTGCTATTCTTATCTAACCGCTTAAGAAGCGATAACGGAAGGCCGACTTCGCAATGGCAACGAGTTTAAAAAATATAGAGTATGGAATGGAGCGAGCAGGCCTTGTACATCCAAAAGAAGGGGTATAGAGGTCTTCTAGAAGGCATCCTTACTCCTTCTTTTCCCGCTGGGTATATGTCATGAGTGGAAACCCGTTTTATAAACCAAAGAAATGTTAAAACAACTTTAGAGACTGCGTGAACAAGTGTGAAGGCCCAACTATAATATGCTTAAGTTACTTAAGTAACTGTGGGATATGTACATGTAAATCATATGTGTTAAGCCATATTGTACTTAAGATAGCTTTTTGTCAAGTTTTATGTATCTGTCATTTGTTTAAGCAACGTGCGAAAATAATCAGACTTTGCGTACGGAATCAAATCTTTTGATTTTGTGATTTTAAATTCATTTGATAGGCTTTTTGTTAATTTTTGGCAGAAGCTTATGCATAGTATAGTTGGGCCTTAAGATTTTCAGTAGCAAAGAAAAATTTAAGCAGATAGTTAGAATTAATCATAGATGGGGGTAGTGCACACACACTTAGTGATAGTGCAAAAATATTGCAATCATTTTGTTGATGTTGAGTGATGAATTGAAAATTTGCAGCCTCACTAAACATGAGTGATAGTGATGTTAAAAAATTATACAGTTATTGACAAAATTTAATTTTGTTTAATGTTCTTTACTTATGCATATCCTCAAAAGAAATCAAAAAGCATGCACATACAAAGTTAGATTTTTTAAATTTTAGTGAGACAATTGTATGCAGATTTTTTGATTGCATGGCCAAATTTTGCTCTATTTGAATTGAGTGCAGATTTTTGCATTCAATCTGCGTTTAGTGAAAAAGTTTTCACTATTACATACTAAATTTTTTTTAGGGGTAGTTAAAAAATAACAATCATCATAAAGCTGGTAAAACAGAGTGCAAACTAATTTTTTGCAATTTAATTTAGTGATAGTGCACTGATGATTTAAATCAATATTTAGTGCACCACATCGATGTTTTTCGGAACGATGTTGCAGTCCTACCTGTAGTCCTTGTGAATCTTATGCCATATTTCCCCGACGATTTTAACCACCTGCTTCGCCCTCTGAATCATGTTAATGAATCACGGTGTTTACACGACTTATTTACTTGCTTCGATTTGACAGTTGTCTTTAATAAACGAATCAGCGTTGTCAACTTTGCATTTTCAAAACGCGCCAAAATGGAAAAAACGCAGCAATTTTAGACTTTCTTATTTAATTAAATTCATTTTGCATAATATTTTTATATTAAAAATACAGTAGAGGAGTTGCGCACTTTAAACCAGCCGGTGCAAATTAAATCTAAGTAATTTAAATAAATTTAGTGAGTTATTTTGGAAAAATCTTTGTTTATTATTGCTTTTTTACAACAAAATACCGCTTAGAAAATTTTAACAACCCTTGGAATAATTCGGTTTACTTTTTCCCGATTCCACTGTTTAACAATAAAACAGTCTTTACAGTTCAGAGTTTTTAGAAAAAAAGTAAAACTTAACAAACAAAAAAAAAACTACACAAATTTAAAATTTATTTATTTATTATTTACGTTTTTATCACTCTTTTCGTAAGCAACTATTTTGACGAATTGGATTTGTTAAACTAACAAAGTTCCTTTTAGTTTTGTAAGAGTTGTAATTGTTTACCTCTCTCCAACTTTAGCCCAAGCCGAATACATTATTTTGATTATAATGAAGTGGTCGATGAATTGGAAAATTTTTCCTTTCAAAATGTCACTGAAAATGAATCAATACTAGCTATAAAAAGGATTAAATCAAACGCTACGGGACATGATTCTATACCCATTTAATTTATTAAGCTTATATATCCCCTCATATCAAATATACTCCTTCATGTTGTGAACACAATTTTCACTGTTTCTACTTTCCCTACATCTTGGAAATTGGCACGGGTTGTAACTATACCAAAGGCAGGCAGCTTTGATATTGATAATTTGAGGCCAATAAGCATACTGCCTGCAGTATCGAAAATTGTTGAAACTCTTATTAAAGATCAAATTGTACGGCATAATAATGAAATCAATTTATTGCATCCAAATCAATTTGCCTTTCGTAATAATTATAACTTCACCTCATTGCTACTTTCTCTAACCGATTCTGTTAGAAGGCACTTAAATGAACGCAGGCGCTGCGTAATGGTTTCATTGGATCTTAGTAAAGCTTTTGGCCGTATTGATTACTACAGATTGCTATGTAAATTAAAGGAAACATTCAATTTTTCTAGGACAGCTTGCAAATTAATTTTTTCCTATCTTCATGGACGTTTTCAATACATTTCGTTAAATGATACCGTTTCCAATATAGGTGCTCTGACCTCTGGGGTACCCCAAGGTTCCGTCTTAGGGCTTTGCTTTGAAATTATGTGTAACAACTTTTGTCAGTCGTATGTTTTTGCCGATGATGTACAGTTTATTTAATGATACAAATCCAGGACATGATTTTGAGTCAGCGGTTAATAGACATTTACTAAAAATTTCAAACTGGATGTCAGCTAAAAATCTTTCAATAAATCCTACTAAAACCAAAGCTATTTAGTTTGCTATCAGTAATCATGCCTGTCAACAGCCATCAATTTATAAAAATGGTGAGGTTATTCAATTTGTAGAAAATTTAAAATGCCTCGGAGGTTATCTTGATCGATATCTTTCGTTTGAACGACACGTTAACCATCTTTCCAGCAAGACGTTTTTAATTCTAAGAAGGTTGTACTCCTTAGTTCATATATACCAAAGTACGTAAAACGTCGTGTAGCTTATGCTCTCCTCATGTCTAATCTAAATTATTGTATTGAGATTTTTTCTGGATCATCGATCGCTGTCCTAAACAAATTTGAACGGATCTTTAACAGAATATTGCGATTTGTATATAGTCTTAGAATTCGTGATCACGTTACTAGTTGCGCCTTAGAATTTTTAGGATGTACGTTCAAGAATTATGTACTACTGCGTACATTGCTTTTCTTTTTTAAAACCCTTAAATGTGGTGTTCCCTTTGATTTATGTAGTAACTTTAATTTTTTGCGTTCGTCTAAAAATCCTCATATCTTTATTCCTCTCATCCATAATGACGTTTTCTCACGTTCATTTTTAGTTAGAGTTGCGAGAACTTGGAATAGTTTATCTCTTGAACTAAAATCTTTTTCACATTCTTTTAGCACTTTTAAGAGAATTCTGTTAAATCACATAAATCTCTAGCTGGGACAAATTTTTAATAGTCTATATGAATCGTTCAGTGGATGAAGGGAATGAGTCCATTTTTGGCGTTTTTTGAGATTTAGCGTGGATACACTTCCTTTTATGACTTACGATGTATGGTAAAAATTTTGTTTTCGAATTTCAACGGAAAACCCCTTTTAAAGACAAAACTTTTTTTGTACGAAACACAAAATTTTTATTTTCAGTGGAAAAAGGGAATAAGTCCACGCTTGCGTTTATATTGCATTAATTACTTGTTAACATTGCTTTAAATCACTCTTATTTGTTTCTATTTCTTGTCTCTCTTTGAGCTTTCTCTACCTGACAATTTTTTTTTGTTCTTTAAATTGTTGTTGTACTTAGTTCATTGATGCAAGAGAGCAGCAATCGGAAGCGTAACTGTAATCGAACTTTATGCTTTTTTACATATTAATTCGACCTTTGATCGCTGTTATGTTATCGCTGTGGTTAGAAGAGTGTCTAATTTAGTAAGTGCAGTAAGTGCAGATCGGTCGTAACCTTCGTCGTAAGTTACAACCTTCCTGCTAATGCCCGTAATTTCTACAAATATATATCTAGCTGTGTATAGTTATCTATGGTGTAACCAATTTTTTATAATTTTAACACGTATGTCTTACCTACTGGTTAAACTGTAGTGTATTTTACGTCATCGATTTTTGACAGTTAATTCTAAAAATTAATACAAACACAACTGTTGCCATTTTTAAAAGCAAACTTAAAGGAAAAAACACGAATGCAAAATTAACGTTGAAATTACCAAAATAGTTTTACCGGATAGGTAAAGATAACTGATAGGTACGAACACGACCAGATATCTGCTTGTAGAAATTACGGGCAAAAAAAGCATTTGAAAAAGATTTCGTAAAAATATTTCAATTATTTGACCTGCTTATATTAAGTAAGTTAAGTTGAAAAGTATTTTTTAAATATCATAAATATTAAAATTTACTATTTATAGTAAGCCAATATTTAGATGGATATTTTTTCTTTTTATTTTCGAACCAATGCTAAACGTCAAAACATAATTAATTTGCATTTTTACGCTATCGATTTTAACAACAAAAAAATTGGTGGACTTATTTGTATCATTTAACAGGTTTTGTGAACACATACACTTACATACTTACATTATATATTTACAAATTGTAAAAGAAGCCCTAATAATTAATTTTGCAATTTTAGTTTTGAGTTTTGTTGTAACAACTAGTTTTAAAGTCAACGTCAACTGTTCTGTCGTTTTTCTCCATTTCAAATTTTTGGACTCATTCCCTTTATCCACTAAACGACTCATATGTTGCAATAATTGTGTTGTTTGGGTTGAGAACCATACTTTTAATTTAAATATGTACAGGAGCTTTAGTTATAAGATAATAGAAATTGACATAGTGATTTATTAATGTATTTACTTTGTAATACTACCCTGTAAATAATATTACCAGTCCAAACACGCGTGTAAAGAGTAGCCCACAAGCAACTAGGACTAGTCCAAAAGTAACTCAAACGTATGGAAAAAGCATGGTCTATTTAACATTACGATGTCCTAGGGCAGGACCATATAACCCAGCTTTGGACTATTAAGGAGTAGCTTTAAAACTACTCCATTGTATACACAAGAGGATTAGTTTTAACTTCGTTTAAAAATGAAAACATGTCGTTTAAAAACGAAGACATGTCGTCTCAGTACAAACACTTTTAACAATGACATGGTCCATGCTTGCATTACACCGGACCAGTCCATGGAGTAGTCCATTTAATCAAAATGGATTAGGTGGTCCAATAATATTTACTGGGATGTGTAGGTACACATATTTTACATTCAAATTATATTTGAATAATTTACTCATTTAACTTATGTAATTAAAAAACAAATGAGTGTGTTGAAATTGCTTTTTAATCATTCTTGCAGAACTCTAGTAGGGATTCAAATTAACAATAATTCAGTATTTATCGTTTTATTAAGATATTTTTTTCAGAAGTTTAATATATTCATATTAAAAATACAATAATAAAACAGCCTTTTACATTATAATGGGTCCGCCAAATAACTCTTTTTTTTTAAATGCTATAAAAAAAACTACTGAATATTTTCTCAAATTTCTTTTTTTATTTGAAAGTACAATCCTTCCGGAAATGGAAAATAATTTCATTCAAATGGCTGCCTCGGCTGGCCATGCAGTAGCCTGCACGATCGGTCCAATTTTTAAGCACATTATCGATTGTGTGCAGCTATATATCACCAACGGCTTCACGAATATTGTCCTTTAAAGCGTCAATTGTCTCTGGCTTGTCAGCGTAACACTTATCTTTGACGGAACCCCACAAATAATAGTCCAACAATGTCAAATCGCAGCTCCGAGGTGGCCAAACGACATCAGCTCTGCGGCTGATAATGAGATCTTCAAAAACAGGGCGCAAAACATCGAGAGTAGCTTCGGCTGTGTGGCGCCGTCCTGTTGAAACCAAATGTTGCCAATATCCTCTTAAATTTTTGTGAACAAAAATTCGTTCAACATGGCCCGATAACGATCGCCATTGACTGTAACGGCCACTCCTTGCTTATTTTCGATGAAAAATGGCCCAATTATGCCTCTGGACCAAAATCCGCACCAAACAGTGACTCGTTTTGGGTGCAACGGCTTTTCAATGTATGCGTGCGGGTTTTCTGTGCCCCAAATGCGACTATTTTGCTTGTTTACATACCCGCTAAGATCAAAATGAGCTTCATCTGAAAAGATGATTTTTTTTGGCAAAATCGGCATCTTCTGTAAGTCGATCGCAGGCCCACTTAGCGAAGCGAAAACGCATTGGATGGTCAGTTGGCTTTAACTCCTGAACCAATTGGATTTTGTATGGCGTCATACCAAGGTCTTTATGCAAAATTCGTCTCAATGATGATGTCTTCGAAATGTTCAATTGTTGAGAACGACTTTGAATTGATGTTGATGGCGCTTCACGCACACTTTCTGCCACAGCAGCAATATTCTCGGGTGTACGCACTGTTTTTGGCTTTTCACGCTTTGGTTTATCTGCAACATTACCATGATTTTCAAAGCAATGTCGCAATATTTCCCAGCGTTGTTTAAGCGTATACATCACTGAATACACAGAACTGTCGCGAGACGGAAGATTTTGCGTTTTCTTTTGTCGCCTTTTAAGAAAGCTGCCCTTTTTGCATTGCTCTTTGCACCATCTCTTTTGCCACAATACAATGAACACAAATTTATTAAGTTTAAATTAACATTAAAAACTGTTGTAAAAATTAACTTTTAAAATTACCACAACACTAGTAAATAATATTTAAGTGAGTAAATAACATTATAAAACAAAACAATATAACTAAATGAATTTTTTTTCAATAAACACAACGTTTGTTGAAAAAATGCATTTGTTTAACGTGGTTTGTGCTTTGTTATTTTTGTTTCGATCATGCCATTTGTGTTGATGGTTGCGGCCTGTTTTTACACATTGCCACTTCACTACCAAAAAAAGCTTTCTGTCTTTTTCTTCGAAAGCTGCCTCGCAACTGATTTGGGCCCTTTTCATACATCACTTTTCCCAGTTCTGTGGTATTCTGTGGTATACACAGCCATATTCGTTCAGCGGAAGGATAAAACTAATTATCTGTCAAATCAGACATGAGCGAAGTGTTACCATTTACGAAAAAGGCACTAGTTGAAAAAAAACGTTAGATGGCGGACCCGTTACATAGTTTAAAAAAACCAAAAACTTTATAAAAAAAGTAAACAAATTTGTATATAAATACATATCGAGAATAGCAATTGGAATTTTTGTTCCCATGAAATTTTCATTCCCCTCGAAAGGGTAAAAAGCAATCGTGAATCACATGTGAAAATTTTTTCACGCTATCAGTTCCAGCGAATGTAAAAAAAGAAGAATTAAAAAAAATTAAAAATCAATGAAATTTTTGTTCAAAAATATACACGTATACATATATTTTAAAGAAAAGTTAAAATAATAAAGCAAAAAAATCTAGTATTGGAGGGATAGTTTAACTACAACGGTAGTTTTTTGCAAATTTAAAATTTTATGGAGAAATATATTTTCCAAAATTCTGCCACCACATCTTTCAAAATCTTCACAAATCCGCAGACAATCAATCGACTTGTTGTTTTGCATTTTGTTGACCAATATATCGGTTTTTGCCTTATTAACGGTTCTAGCCCCTAATATTCGATTTATATAAGAAACTATTTACATACATGTTCTGTTCCCTATCAAAAATAAAGTGAGAAAATCTTAGGGAAATGTAAACAAACTTTTCACGATAAGGGGAATTTTTCCCGTGAACATTTTATAATGTTATTATTCTCATTTGAATTACCTTTTTTCATGATCGCAAATATGTGGAAAGGGAAATAATTACGAGGGAAAAATTGTTCACGATTTATGTTTGCAATTATGTGTACAAGATGATACATTTTTGAAAATTAATTTAATAAATTCTGTTTAAGACTTTTTAAAAAGAGACCAAAAATTTATAATAATTATGCCAAATCAAAAAAGTAAATATTTTCATCATTATTGTTATCGTAGAACAAATTTAAAAAAGCATCAAAAATGGTGCGAAACGCATCGAGTTGACAGCTCTGAAACAATCGATTTTTACAGCTTGATCAGATAAACTTGCGATAAAAATTGGAGAAGAGAGAAATTGTTCGTGCTTCGCAAGTAGATTCATATTAACATATCGACATCCGGAAAAATTCACAACTTTGTGTGGATTTAATCCTATGTTCATACGACGATATAAACCACAGGTTTCGCTCTCTTTAACTAGATTGACAAACATGCTGTTCATGCGATTCGTTCTTGTTTAATTTTGAAATTTTTTTTGTGTTTTTAGTGTGATTCTTTTTAAAATAGATAAAAAAGTAAACAAAACTTAAAAATATATTATTTAATTCATTCATTAATATTATTATTTTATTTTATTACTTTATTTTATTAAACATCAATTTTTATTGTTTTTTTTTCTTTGTTCTGATTTTTTTTGAGAGCTAGTTCAGATAAACTATCGATAACTGTTATCAAAATTGGAGATGATAGTACATTTTTGCTGTTTCGCAGCCTGTTTCAAAATGAAACGATATGTTTCTCTCTCAAAATTTTGTATGGGAAAACAAGTCATTTCATTAATATTTGGGGCGCGAAACAGGAATAAGAGCGAAACACGAATATTGCTGTCCGAGTGAAAATGGTATAAATCTACTTGCTTCGCTCTCAAAATTTTGTATGGCGAAGCAGTTGCTTCGTTCATGATTGGAATTTGAAACATGAATAGAGAGCGAAGCACGTACCTTGGAAACATGGCATTATTAATTTAGTTAAAGTACTAAGATTTACAACACTGCAACAACCAAATGTATTTGACTAAAATTTACTACGCTGAAAAATGAAACAAAAAGCTGTAGTAAACTATATCTGTCACTTTCTCTCACTCAGCAAGTTCATTAATTTACAATACTAACGAAAAAAAACTCATGCTTTGTAGTATAAAATCGTATTAAAAAAGCAGAGTTGTACACTTAATACAAACTGTGAAAACCGCTGATGTAATTTTTCGCTATAAACGTGAAACAAAATGATGTTGCCATTCATAAATAATTGTTAGTTTTTATACATAGTAAGAAAAATTACATCTCTTTTTATAAACTCTTGAATTGTACAACTCTGATTTTCCAAATTTTTTTTTATACAGCCCAATTATGAATACAAATTCCCCCGCAGTTTTTTTCTTTTTCCCATTTTTATAAATGAATTTACATAGGAAAAATCGAAGAAGGGTGAAAACTCCCGGGGAATTTTTATTCATAACTAGGATCGCCCGGTGGCCGAATTTCGACCACTTGATATTTACTTTCGACAGAAGCTGTGCGTTATACACCAAAAACGTTCACATTTTAAGAGAACGGCAAAATGCACTATTCACCCATCTTTATACGTGCATCTTCAAGATAAATGAAAACGATTTTCAAACACTCCAAAAATTTGAAAAATTTTGAAAAAATATATTGTGCATATACATAGGTATAACGTATTAGTTTCATTAAAATCGGTGGACGATAAGATACTTCAAAATAAACTTCAAAAAAATTGTTCCCGTATTTAATTTATATATAAGATTTTCACGAAATGTTATCTAAGTAAAAAATAGAAACACAGATCTTCGTTAAAAGTCATTAAAAAAGGTTACCGACTTTTATTTTTTTAAACCACGTTTTTGCGCAATTTTATTTTTCAAAATGTCTAACGGTAACGGTAATCATCGCACAACTTGCGGAAGTCCGGTATGGTGTTGTCCCATTTGCTCGTAAAAGCCCTAACAGGACAATGACCTGTCAAGAATCCTATAAGGGTTCCAAGACCACCCCTGTCCAATCCCAAGTAGATCCCTGGTTGCCCCCGCATCCAATCTTGGCCATAGTGCCCTAGACACCCTGCAATCCGTTCTGTTCCCCCACGATCGGTTTACATCCTCACGGAATTTCTCCCGTATAACCCCATAGTAGTAACATAGGGGGACTTTACCCTCTGTCCCTTACCACTAAGTCCAGATTCGAGCCCCCTCTCGCAAGTTCGTCCGCCACCTTATTTCCATCAACCATGCAGTGTACAGGTACCCAACACAGCCTAACATTGAATGACTCCATGAGTTCCCTAAGAGCATTCCTACACCGAGCGACCAGGCACGATCGCATCGTATAATTTGTCAATGCCCTGAGCGCCGCCTGACTATCGACGTAAATTTTCACCACCGATCCACCCACGATGTGATCGAGTATCACTTCCTTCGCTCTCCAGATCGCTAGGATCTCAGCCTGGAAGACACTGCACTCATCAGGGAGTCTGAATGACCTTTTCACTTCGGTGTCCGCGATATATACACCGGCACCAGTGCTGGTTTCCATTTTGGATCCATCTGTAAATACTGCCTACCCCTCAAACAGTTCATTGGATCCACGCCATATTTCCCTATCCGGGAACTCCACTGGTGGTGTTACACCGAAGTCCAGGGTCATAGTCCTATGATGCGAAATTCCATCGAAAAAAATATCCCGATCAAGCACACCTACCTCGTACAAAATTCTCGTGTGATCATGCCGCCTAGGCTTAACTAAGGAAGACTCGTAAAGTCTAAGTAAGTTCCTAGCAGCCACACTCCTTACATAATGCTCAATCGGGGACAGATATAGCAGGATGTCCAGCGCTGCCTGTGGAGTGCTTCTCCTTGCGCCTGTGATGCCAAGAGATGCAATCCTTTGAACCTTGCTGAGCATCTTTCTATAGCTATCCACTCTCAACGCACTCCACCAAACAGTGCATCCATAGGTAAGTATAGGCCTAACCACCTATGTGTAAATCCAGTTTACCATATCCGGATACAGACCCCAGTTCTTACCGATGGAGTTCCTGCATGTGTAGTAGGCATTGAGTCCCCTTCTCATCCTCTCCTGAGTATTTCTCTTCCAAGGCAGTTTGCAGCCCATAAAGTTACCTAAATACTTTGCACCGTCCGATAGAGGTAACTCGACGTCATCTATACTGGCCCCCTAAATCCCTCTATCCTGTACCTTCTGGAAAAAAGCACCAGCTCAGTCTTCACAGGGTTAACACACAGCCCCCTATCCTTTGCCCATGCCGAGAGTTCGCCCAGCATCACCTGCATAATTTCCCCGATCGTGGACAGACACTTTTCCCTGACCAGCAGAACTATATCGTCCGCATAGGCAACAACTTTCATACCCATGGAATCAAATGACCTGAGAATCCCGTTGCCCGCAAGCAACCACAGTAGAGGCGATAGAACCCCCCTTGTGGTGTCTCCCTGGTAACCCCATCCTTATCAGATGATCCCCCAGGCTCGAGTTTATAATCCTACTGCTCAGCATGCGGACTATCCACTCCCAACTCCATCAACGAATCTCTAATCGCCTCAATCCCAATGTTATTAAAGGCTCCTTCTATATCCAGAAACGCGGCGAGTTTTATATTCCTTATGGCTCAGACCGTGGTCAATACAACCCACCACCTCACCTAACGCACTCTCAACGGATTAACCCTTCAGGTAGACATGTTGTGCGTTGCTAATAAGGCGGGTCTCAATATTACCCCTGATATAGAAATCTATTAGTTTCTCAAGAGTCTTCAAAAAGAATAAAGACAGACTAATAGGTCTAAAATCCCCCGGTTTCGAGTGGCCCGCTTTACCAGCCTTGGGTATAAAAATCACCCTAACCTCTCCACCCCCTTGGCAGATACCTCCTACTGAGGCACCTACTAAATATATTCACCAGCAGAAATGATGCATCGTCGGGGATGTTGCAAAGCATGGCCGGAAAAATGATCTGAAAAAGTACAGTCCGTTGCCATCCCCCCATCAACAACAAAATGCTCGTCACGGTTTACTAATGTCAGATCTATCACTGCATGCCTATCTTTATTTCTGAACGTCGGCGTGTTACCCATTGGCTATGATGAGCATTAGCATCGTAGCCCAATACAAGGATCGCACCCTTCCTCCTTGCATATGCCGTCAGTTCCCGCACCTCCGTGCCAGGTGGATCTATCGCCTCGAACGGCATATATACCTGAAGCCCGTGTAAGAGTGCGCTTGCCTTTGGCTTCTCTATTAATTACGGTCAAGTCACCGCACCTGAAAGAATTAGAGATGAAAAAATTCAATTCATTCCTCGCTAGTATACACGTTCTTACCTTTTCCTCTGTGGACGGGACAAACAGAGTGTATCCCGCAACCCTTAAACCGCAAACCTTATTTTTATTAATCCAAGGTTCTTGGATAAGGGCTACGTCCGTCCGAGTGCTGGTGAGGAAGGTTATCAGTTCGGCTAAAGATGCTTCACAATGGTGCAGTTTTATTTGCAACACTAACAGCCCCTCCAAGAATTCCATGGACTTCCGATCCACTGCAAAACGGAGGTCCCTGCCTGTATTCTTACACAGCAGTGAGGTCACCAGCCTCCATTGGTCGGTAGGTAGGTAGAAACGCTGGTAAGAAGTCTTCTTCACACCTTCACCCAGAGACCAGCATGGTCAATTGTGACGCCTCATTTAGAAATAGCTATATAAAGATAGAAAGTAGGTGAAATAAACAGCGAAAGCAGAAGTCAGAATTAAAAGATAGTTAGAAAAGAAGGTTTCAGACTAACTCCGAGAGAAATCCTACTCAACCAAATTCGCCCTACGTGAGGTCAGCACCCAGTCTCCTTTCGCGCAGCCGGGCCATCCCTATTACGAATCCTTTCAGATTCTCGAGTCCGCAACCCGAGACATCCCCTAATTCGCCCAGGAATCTCATGCCCAGCCACCTCAGCCTGCTGCCCTGCAACCTGGGACAGTGGCACAAAAAGTGCTTAATTGTCTCGAACTCCTCAGGGTCCTCACACAACCTGCACATATCCGACAAGTCTGATCCCATCCTCACCGCCATCCTGCCTATCATACAGTGGCCCGTGATTATTCCTATCATGGTCCTAACGCAGACCCTACTCCTGCCCAGCAGCAACCTCGAATCGGACTTCCTAAGCATCGGCCACAGTGTCCGTGATACCCGGTAGTCCGTTCGGTTCCCCCAGGCCCGATTGGTCGCGCCCAGAATCCACTCCCTGATTCTTCCAAAATAAAAGCCTATTGGAGGCCTAACCGCCTAAATACAGTTAGGTTCCTCCATCTCGCCAACTCATCAGCAACCTCATTGCAGCCTATCAGGCGCGGATCCAGCTTGAGTCTTAGTATTCCTTCCCTTATGACAGCTTGCTATCCAGAAAGACCCCCAGATACTTAGCACTATCATATAGTCTAAGCTCCACTCCTCCCAGTAGCGGTAGCCTAAAATCCTCCACCTTGTACCTCCTAGTGAAAAGAACCAACTCTGTCTTCTCCGGATTTACTCCCAGTCCCTTATCACTCGCCCACGCCGACTGTTCGCCGAGCGCCCCCCGAGCGTAGGCCACGACATTGTGACCCATTCTGTCAAAACGTCTCAGAACGACATTGACGGCCAAGAGCCACAATTAGGGAGAGAGAACTCTCCCCTGCTCCACATAACCAACCACATCATGCAACGCACTCTCAACAGATCTACCATTAAGATAGGCGTGTTGAGCGCCGCTGACGATGCCGGCGTTAATCTTTATCCTCGGATGTAGATCAATAAGTCTTTCCAACGTCTTCAAGAGACAATACGACAAGCCGATTGGTCTAAAATCCTTGGGCTTAGAGTGACCGGTTCTACCCGCCTTTGGAATAAAAACTACCCCAACCTCCCTCCACCCTCTAGGAATGTACCCGTTCAGCACACATACCCTAAACATATCCACCAACAACAGAATTGATAATTTCCCGATATTCTGAAGCATCGCCGGAAAGATACCATCTGGTCCCGCCGATTTGTAGGACATAAAGGTATTTACCGCCCATGTTACCTATCCAAGGTAATCATATCCCCCACCGTCTTCCTTTCCTCACCGCCTGAGCCCGACCCAGAGAAGGGCTCACCACATACAGCCTGTTCCCCCGACCCAGGATCCACACACCCCGGAAAGTGAGTCTCCATAAGCAGACAGAGATTCAGAGCCAGATTCCTTCCATGAGCCGTCCGGTCTCTGAATAAATCCAGGAACTACCGGGTCCTTAGATAAAATTCTCTTGAGCCTAGACATCTCATTCACGGATTCAACTGACTTGCTAAACTTAATCCCACGAGTCCCTTTTCGCCCTTCTAGCATCACCCTTATACCTCCCGTAAATCAACCTGAAGTTACTCCAATCTTCCTCCCTACGCGTATACTTTGCTCTGACAGTGGACCTTTGAGTCCCCAACTCGTCTGTCCACGATCTTGGCTGTGTACGCCTGCCCGGAAAATTTAACGGACAGGATCGCTTATAGCTACTGGTCAATAGCCCCATGAAGGTGTTCACCAGTTGCTCCACACCGGTCGGAGTCGACCCCCAGTCCCGTGTAACCCTAAGGTTACTTTGCACCAGCCTCGAAAAAGAATCCCAATCCGTCCTTCTCGAATTCCTATACGGACACCTTTTCCACCTCTCGAACATTAGACTAAAGGACAAGCGGAAAAGTCCAAAGCCACCCTCCAGTCCTCCACTAATTCCCTACAGTTCGTAAATGTTATATCTATCACTGCCTCTCTAACCCTAGTTCTGAACGGTGGCGTATTCCCCCTGTTACAGATAAAGATTACTGGCAATACCCTGCAAACATTATTGGACCACCTGATCCATTTTGATTAAATGGACTACTCCATGGACTGGTCAGATGTAATGCAAGCATGGACCATGTCACTGTTAAGAAGTGTTTGTAGTGAGACGACATGTCTTCGTTTTTTAACGACATGTTTTGGTTTTAAACGAAGTTAAAACTAATCCTCTTGTGTATAAAATGGAGTAGTTTTAAAACTATGTACTCCTTTGTAGTCCAAAGCTGGGTTATATGGTCCTGCCCTAGGACATCGTAATGTTAATTAGACCATGTTTTTTCCATACATTTGGGTTACTTTTGGACTAGTCCTAGTCCCTTGTGGGCTACACTTTACACGCGTGTTTGGACTAGTCCTATTATTGCAGGGTAATAAAATCAAACATAGACTCACCTCTTTTGTTGATGTCGGAACTTCCCCATTGGGTATGGTGTGCATTGGCGTCACAGCCCAGTACCAGTCTCAAGCCTCTTCTGCCCAAGTGCTCCACCAACTACCGTAATTTTTTAACAGGTGGGTCGGTAGCCTCATATGGCAAGTATACCGATGCTAGTGCCAGAACCGTTCTGTCCTTGGGCTCTCCTGTCACAACCGTGAGGTGTCCATGACTGATAGAATAAGAAATCATAAACTTATGCTCAGTTCTCGCCAGTATACAAGTTCGTACCTTTTCATCCGTGTGGGGTACCAACAAAGTATACCCCGTGACCTTTAATCCAACTACCCTGTTTTTGTTAATCCAGGGCTCTTGTATTAAAGCCACGTCCACGTTGTTATCGATGAGGTGGGTTGTTAATTCGGTTTAGGCTGCTTCGCAGTGGTGCAAGTTTATCTGCAATAATGGCAAGTCAGACGCGAGTATAAAGTCCTATCTGGCTTCAGGACAAGCGCTGCCACACCTGCCAATTGCAGCCTTTAAAAACTCAAAGGTTTTTTGATTGTCGCAACTGACAGTTTTGACACCCCTTGCCCAGTCAGCCCCTTTGAACGATACTTCGTCCGGCCTTCCTTTCACGCTGAAGATTTCGACACTAATCCTTCCATCGAGATCCACACGATCAATGACAGCCGCCAGAATACCGTCCTTACCCGACGACTCCCTTAGCTTCCTTGAAGTGGAGGGTTGGTCCTCTTTGGAGCCATGCCTCTTAGAGATCTCCTTGAGGGGATCCTTCAGAAGGCCTACACCAGTCTGACCAGTCCTCTTAGCCGCTGGGGATTTCTGGTCATTACCAGACCTAACTCTCTTAACTGCCCCCTTCTTGGGGGCCGTAGCAGCGCTCTGTCGGTGATCACCCGATTTCCTTACAGATGTTGACTGGTTTGTCCCGGTAATTCCTTTAGTGACTCCTTTTTGGGAGAGACTGTCGGAGATTATTAAGACTTACAGTCCTCGTCGCGCAACCAGTAGTGGGTAATTCGTCCACAGGCTTAGCTCCCTAAGCCGTGACCATGCTGTCACGGTTAAGAGGGCCAGGTGTTGAATCTTTACCCTCCTTTTGTTTTTCCGCTCCTTTATTGGAGGATTGTTCAGCAGGGGTTGCTGAGGATTCGTTCTTTACTGACAACATTTGAGTCGCCAGCAACCCTTGCCCTGTATCCCGCAGGATAGGGAATGCCTAGGATATCACCGACAGCCCTGGATTCGTTCTAATCTAGCAACGTTCTTTTGGTGCTTCCTCAGCAAATGCCTATCCCGCCAATCGTGCAGTGAGAAGTCTTTCTTAGCTATCTTTTCTAGAAAGGCTAAGGAGACTCCCACACCACTCTTGGCTTTTTTGTAGCTCGATCGGCTTTCTGATGTGACCTGTTCTGTCGCATCCTGCCGAACAATGGGTTTTGATACACCCGCCAATCCACTCTCCATCTCGAATGCGAGCTCAGAAGCCGATGGTCCAGCCCTTTGGTCCCGATCATGAGCAGAAATCATTGTGATTTCGGGCTCATCATCAGAGCCCAGAGTTAGATCACCGAGTCTTTCCGAGGCCCCAGTTCGAGACGGGGAGTCTGTCATTAACTGGCTCTCCTGCCGCAGAATATCTTGTGGATACCCAGCCAGACTGAGTCTGGATCTGACACCGAACCCTGCACCTACTCCTAACGTCACGTCCTTTCCTTTTTGTTACATTTTGTTACTGGACAATTTTTGGTCCCACGAGTAAGCACGTATAGTAAAGACCATCTCGCGCAGTGACGGCTTGCACGGACTAGGCTAGAGTTACAACTGAACCTTGCGATCGGCGTCAGAGGGAAGCAGTTCACGACCAGTTTCTTTAACCACTGACTAGCCATTCAGGTCCCCGGCACTGCTATCAACCACCTTGACCTTAAAAGTGGGAGATGTGGGACACCAATGGGAGGGATAGATAGGATTATAGGTAATGGGATAGGGGAAGGATGGATAGATAACCCTTGGTCATGCTGGCCTTAGACGTTATGCCTTCCAACTTGTTCCGGCTAGAAGTATAGTTTAATTGCAAATACGAAATTAAGTCGTTTATTTGTAGCATTTTTTAAAAAAGTAGCGGTTTTCACCCTGTAACGACACGTTTACCGCCGGTTGCCGGGGTAGACTCAGCGGCGTCCATGGTCGATCAGTTCGTTACTATCAGTAGAAACACTCTTGGTTTAACACGTTATAAAAATCCTTTATTTGGCTTTCTCTAGGTTTTGTCGGCTAGGTATTGAGGGCGCTGGCGTCTGGTTCGGCAGCAGAGAAAATGATAGACAACGGTTGTGCTGCGTATGTGTGAGCGTGCCTTGACGCGCTATCTCCCGTACTCGCGAGCGTATGCTCTAATGGTAGTCAATAGCAATATGGTGAGGTTCACCACTCCCGATAGTGCTATAAGGGCTGCCTCAGAGGTTAATGGAAGGTCGTAACTAACACTGAAGTGAGGTTCACCGCTCCCGACAATGTTAACACACCCCCCGTGTAGTTAACCAATGCAGTCCACAATATTATTGTGAGGTTCACCTCTCACCCTAATATTATCTAGTGTCTAGACTGAGTAATTTAAGCTCTACCGCAGACGTGGCACCACTATCGTAAGTAGATCTTAACTCACCCAAGTCTGTCAACTGACTGACCTCTTGTTCATCGATGTGCGGTCTTTTATACTCGTGGCATCGTACCCACACAAGCAAACACACACACACGCCAGCCGAAAACACAGAACAGCTGTCGCTATTTAGTGTTGTATACCAGCTGTGTATAACTCCGACTTTGACAACCAGGTGGCGCCAGCTCCCTCATTACATATCCGTTAATTTCAAACTGACTTACAAATAATTCTAAATACAGAAAAATACAAAATAACTAACTCAAACAAAATGCAATTTGATACAAAACAAATGACTAAATAATAAATGAACTTACTTCAACCAAATAAATACATTGACTTCAATATCATACTTAAAACTAACAAAAAAAATGTTGTTGCGATCCCAAAACGAGCCCTGGCGACTTTGGTCGTCACAACCCTTTGTATAAAGAGTACAACTCTGCTTTTCTTAATACTATTTTGCACTACAAAGCATGAGTGTCTTTTTCGTTAGTATTGTAAATTAATTAAGTTGCTGAGTGAGGGAAAGAGACAGATATAGTTTCTTCAACGGTTTTATTTTGGGTTATTTAACAAACGTGTTTACAATAGCTTTTTGTTGGATATTTCAATCATAGTGTAGTAAATTTTAGTCTAATACATTTTGTTGTTGCAGTGTTGTAAATCTTAGTACTTTAACTAAATTAATAAGATTGACAAGGACTACAAGGGGCTTTACTATCAAGGGTGAAAACATCTAGTATTAAAAAAATAAGGTTGTAATTTTGTATCTGCAGTGTTGTGAAGAGTCAAAATTTTGTATTTACTGGGTCGTGGCGGTACATAATAACGTATTTAAAATACGCCATACACAATAAGGGTGAATATTTAGAAGAGTCGTAATTTCTGCCTGGTACATATTCTTTACAAAAACATTTTTTGTTTTTATTCTTTATTTTCGGTGTTGTTGCAAAACAATTAAAAAGAATAGTTGAACAGTTGAGTAAAACACTATTACATATATGAGTTTAAATAATGAAAAGACATTACGATATAACGAAAGAATTGCTTACGTGACAGTGAATGTTAATGAAAGAACTATTTAAATAAATGATGTAACGGTTAACCCAATGGAAAACCCAGTAATAATTCATACCTTGTTAAAAGCCTCCAGTACAAGCTGATATTGATTTTTTTTCTGTTAGGATTAGAACTCAGGGGATGGCCCCTACTAATGCATTGCATTCTGTTGGAACTATGAAAATAGGTTGTGGAAAGGAGGATAGGGGGACTAGTGTTTGTGAACATTTGATTTTAATGTTGTTTGAATCATGTTGTAAGTGAGAGGGAAGACGTCTGCAGGATGGTTATTCCACATACGAACAGTCCGGCCAAAAAAACGAATTCTCTATGTAATGCGTTGAACGATTCACTTACCAATCGACCACATAAGGATGAGCTCTTGAGGAAAAACGTGTATTACGAGCAAACGTACAGGTTTCGGGAACCAGATACATACCTAATTTCGTCAGAACACATCCCATTGTTGTAACAATAAAACAGGCAAATACAACCCACATTGCGACGGTGCTCAAGGGAATCAATAGAATTGGATTCCCTTCTGATACCAATGAGAACCTTCGCTCTCTCCTGCACGCGGTCGAGAAGCTCCAAAATGGACTTTGAAGCACCGGCCCACACATGAGAGTTGTACTCCATACGCGGTCGTATATAGGTGGTATAAATAGTAAGGAGATCAGATGGAGTGAAGTATATCTTACACCATCTTAAAAAACCGAGGCACTTGAAAGCTTCTTTCGACACCTTGAATATATGTTCTGTCCATCGGACATCCCATTGTATTCTCATGCCCAGAACATCAAGAGATTCTGATTCCTCAATAATTAAACCACCCATATATACACATGAGGCACCTTGATCTGTCGCGCGTTTATGCGTCAGCACGCAACATTGGGGTTTTCGGGTATTAAAATCGACCTTATTTGCCTCATAGCACCGACCTCGGATACGGTTGGTCTGCATTCAAATGAGTACGAATGACAAAGGTTGCTGTCATCTGCAAAAGAGTAAATAGGGTTGGAAGTTTGACGTAGGAGGTAATTTAGAATAATAAGAAATAGAGTGGGAGAAAGAACGGAGCCTTGCGGCACCCCTGAATGAATCTTGAACTCGTTTGACGACACCCCATCGAAAAAAACTCGTATAGTGCGACCTCTGAGAAAACTCGATATAAATCGAGAGAAATTTTCACCGACACCAAATGCAACAAGTTTTGACAAGAGTGCACCAGGCCGGACTCTGTCGAACGCCTTGGAAATATCTAAAGCAATTACCTTACTTTCGCCAAAGTGGTGAATGGAACGGCACCATTTTTCCTATAACAGAGCTAGTAAGTCTCCTGTAGAGCGACCTCTACGAAAGCCATACTGGCGGTCGCTTAATAGGTAGTTTGACTCAAAATATTTGGCAAGATGGTAATTTACCATACTCTCCATAACTTTGGAAAGTGCCGGACAAATTGCAATTGGGCGGTAATTTTCAGGGTTATTAGCCATTCCTTTATATAACAATGCTAAAACGGAGCCGTAGCCGTTGCAGCAGTTGCTTCAAAAATACAGGTTAATGATAAAGATGATTTTCTTAATGTAATAACAGATGATTTAAAAACGTTTTTAGAAGAGAAGGGCTTCAAAATAAAAAATGTAAAAAATATCTCTTAAAAATAGAGAAAAAATCACCAGCCACTATTTTGAGAAGAGTTAAAACCCGACGACGTTACGCTTCAAAAAAAGAACGCATCCCATTCACAGTTTGAAATATATCCTGTACTGAAGAATCACTTTTGTTAATAGTTATTGAGATTTAGCATGATCTTAATATCACAAAATAGTTGTATTATACTACTAGACATAGCAACAAATTGTTGTTTGTAAGATGTGGTATTATTATCAAAATAAATATTGGAATTGAAGGAAATGATTATTTAGTTTTCTTGTTGGTCCCGTTTTTTCGTCAAATATTTGATAAGTGTGACCGTAGCTTTAGTATGACCAAATTTTTTTCAGTTTTAACAGTGAACTGGGTCATTTCTTTTATGCGGCTTCTCGATCGTGATTCTTCAGTACAGGATATATTTCAAACTGTGAATGGGATGCGTTCGTTTTTTGAAGCGTAACGTCGTCGGGTTTTAACTCAAAATAGCGGCTGGTGATTTTTTCTCTATTTTTAAAAGATATATATTTGAAGCCCTTCTCTTCTAAAAACGTTTTTAAATCATCTGTTATTACATTAAGAAAATCATCTTTATCATTAAGCTGTATTTTTGAAGCAACTGCTGCAACGGCTTCAGCTCCGTTTAATCATTGTTATATAAAGGAATTGCTAATAACCCTGAAAATTACCGCCCAATTGCAATTTGCCCGGCATTTTCCAAAGTTATGGAGAGTATGGTAAATTACCATCTTGCCAAATATTTAGTCAAACTACCTACTAAGCGACCGCCAGTATGGCTTTCGTAGAGGTCGCTCTACAGGAGACTTACTAGCTCTGTTATAGGAAAAATGGTGCCGTTCCATTCACCACTTTGGCGAAAGTAAGGTAATTGCTTTAGATATTTCCAAGGCGTTCGACAGAGTCCGGCCTGGTGCACTCTTGTCAAAACTTGTTGCATTTGGTGTCGGTGAAAATTTCTCTCGATTTATATCGAGTTTTCGCAGAGGTCGCACTAAACGAGTTTTTTTAGATGGGGTGTCATCAAACGAGTTCAAGATTCATTCAGGGGTGCCGCAAGGCTCCGTTCTTTCTCCCACTCTATTTCTTATTATTCTAAATTACCTCCTAAGTCAAACTTCCAACCCTATTTACTCTTTTGCAGATGACAGCAACCTTTGTCATTCGTACTCATTTGAATGCAGACCAACCGTATCCGAGGTCGGTGCTATGAGGCAAATAAGGTCGATTTTAATACCCGAAAACCCCAATGTTGCGTGCTGACGCATAAACGCGCGACAGATCAAGGTGCCTCATGTGTATATATGGGTGGTTTAATTATTGAGGAATCAGAATCTCTTGATGTTCTGGGCATGAGAATACAATAGGATGTCCGATGGACAGAACATATATTCAAGGTGTCGAAAGAAGCATTCAAGTGCCTCGGTTTTTTAAGATGGTGTAAGATATACTTCACTCCATCTGATCTCCTTACTATTTATACCACCTATATACGACCGCGTATGGAGTACAACTCTCATGTGTGGGCCGGTGCTTCAAAGTCCATTTTGGAGCTTCTCGACCGCGTGCAGGAGAGAGCGAAGGTTCTCATTGGTATCAGAAGGGAATCCAATTCTATTGATTCCCTTGAGCACCGTCGCAATGTGGGTTGTATTTGCCTGTTTTATTGTTACAACAATGGGATGTGTTCTGACGAAATTAGGTATGTATCTGGTTCCCGAAACCCGTACGTTTGCTCGTAATACACGTTTTTCCTCAAAAGCTCATCCTTATGTGGTCGATTGGTAAGTGAATCGTTCAACGCATTACATAGAGAATTCGTTTTTTTGGCCGGACTGTTCGTATGTGGAATAACCATCCTGCAGACGTCTTCCCTCTCACTTACAACATGATTCAAACAACGTTCAAATCAAATGTTCACAAACACTACTCCCCCTATCCTCCTTTCCACAACCTATTTTCCTAGTTCCAACAGAATGCAATGCATTAGTAGGGGCCATCCCCTGAGTTCTGGTCCTAACAGAAAAAAAATCAATATCAGCTTGTACTGGAGGCTTTTAACAAGGTATGAATTATTACTGGGTTTTCCATTGGGTTAACCGTTACATCATTTATTTAAATAGTTCTTTCATTAACATTCACTGTCACGTAAGCAATTCTTTCGTTATATCGTAATGTCTTTTCATTATTTAAACTCATATATGTAATAGTGTTTTACTCAACTGTTCAACTATTCTTTTTAATTGTTTTGCAACAACACCGAAAATAAAGAATAAAAACAAAAAATGTTTTTGTAAAGAATATGTACCAGGCAGAAATTACGACTCTTCTAAATATTCACCCTTATTGTGTATGGCGTATTTTAAATACGTTATTATGTACCGCCATGACCCAGTAAATACAAAATTTTGACTCTTCACAACACTGCAGATACAAAATTACAACCTTATTTTTTTAATACTAGATGTATTCACCCTTGATAGTAAAGCCCCTTGTAGTCCTTGTCAATCTTATTAATTTAGTTAAAGTACTAAGATTTACAACACTGCAACAACAAAATGTATTAGACTAAAATTTACTACACTATGATTGAAATATCCAACAAAAAGCTATTGTAAACACGTTTGTTAAATAACCCAAAATAAAACCGTTGAAGAAACTATATCTGTCTCTTTCCCTCACTCAGCAACTTCATTAATTTACAATACTAACGAAAAAGACACTCATGCTTTGTAGTGCAAAATAGTATTAAGAAAAGCAGAGTTGTACTCTTAATACAAAGGGTGAAAACCGCTACTTTTTTAAAAAATGCTACAAATAAACGACTTAATTTCGTATTTGCAATAAAACTATACCATATTAAGTTAAAATGCTTAAGCTCAAGGTCTGTTGTATGTAAAATTTTTCTTTATTTGTTTCCGATATTTCGATATTCTTTGAATATTTCGATATTCTTTGAACATCTATCGGAAACAAAGAAAAATTTTACACACAACAGACCTCGAGCTTAAGCATTTTAACTCAATATTAAATTTTAAAGGTCGAATAAAAATACAACTTAAGAAAAATTATAAAACTATACCGCTATAATACTGTATATACAAGAACTAAACCCTAATTGCCTAAAACCATGTTTACAATAATTCTACAACGCTGTATTACAAAAATAGTTTTAATTGGTCGATCACAGACAAGAACATTTGTTAATCCTCACAGTTTTATGGATGAAGTTTCCTGATGATCTGCCCTAAGCAACCAGTGAAATGCGCATAGGAATAGATTATCCCATCAACAATAAATTTCAGTGTTTTTATCAAATAATAAAAATTGGAAATGAAGCACGAATAACAAAATCATTAAATTAAACCTAGTAATTTTATCTTTATACTCTCTACCAAGATTTACAATATCAGAATGCCAATATTATTTTTTAAAATAAAATACAAAGACTGAAACTAACCCTGCAAATAATAGGACTAGTCCAAGCACGCGTGTAAAATGTAGCCCCAAGGGACTAGGACTAGTCAAAAAGTTACCCATACGTATGGAAAAAATATGGTCTATTTAACATTACGATGTCCTAGGGCAGGACCATATAACCCAGCTTTGGATTACAAAGGAGTAGTTTTAAAACTACACACAAGAGGATTAGTTTTAACTTCGTTTAAAAACAAAAACATGTCGTTAAAAAACACAGACACGTCGTCTCACTACAAACACTTTTTAACAATGACATGGTCCATGCTTGCATTACATCGGACCAGTCAATGGAGGAGTCCATTTAATCAAATTGGATCAGGTGGTCCAATAATATTTGCAGGGAAAGAGTTTGGGAATAATTTATTTTTAAAAATGTTTAGTACAGACTTTTTTTAGAGAAATGAAAACAAAATAAAAATATTAAAATTTTTAAAAATCAAAAAGATATTCAAGGGGTATAATGGAAGACTACGACTTTTTAGAAAAGACATGAAAAAGAACGGAGATAGTGGGTATCATTTATAACGCTTTACTTTTAATCTCTCCAACGTCAACAGTAAGTGAAAGAATCTAAATCAAGTTTAATTAAAACAAAAGAAAGAAATCGTTTGAAACATACATATTAAAACCGTTTACGTTTTTTGATAGATGAAAAAATAATTTCGCTAGAAAGCAACAACAAAATTACAAAATATTTATGACTTGGTTTTTGCTTAAAATGTAAATCTTTGGCTTTGCGTTTTATATAATTAGGGTCTTAATTTTTATTGATAACAATATATGTACATTAGTGGCATAACCAATTTTTTGGCATAGTACCATGAGGTCAACCATGTCCTAGTAACCACGAAAATCATAATCTTTTGTAATTTTTCTCAAAAAAGTTCACGCACCAATTGGTTTTTCTTTTCTTGAAAGACATTTTGGAACACTTAAAGCTCGGACTTCACATAACAAAAATATTATTTTACATAATTTAAAATTATTTTGAGGCGGCCTTCTTAGTGCAATATTGAATATTCATAATTTTATACGGTGTTTTTTTTTATTCATTTTTAATTTTTTTTTCTTTAAAAAAGGTAAAGATTCGTTTTGGTTTGCGGAAAAATCTCTTACCATCTCTAAATATTAATAAAATTTCATACTTGAGCTATTTTTTGTTTTAAATAAATAATTTTTCTTAACCAAAAAGAAAATTAAAAATTTTCAAAACTTCATCGCGGTTGGTGCGTGAACTTTTTTGACCTTAGCGAAAAAAAAATATACGTTACCTTATAGTTGTTTATGCTCTATCGGACTGTGCTATGCCAATTTTGATATTTTAAAAAATTGTTAAAAAGTTATATCCCTTATGTACATACATACATAGATTTTTTTGTTTTAAAATATATAGTAAAGTAAAAAAATAAAAATTTATTACATTTTTAGAAGTTATTTAAAGACTCTAGCGACCTACCCTAAACCTCTTGTAGCGGGTGTAAATGGCAACCTTATAAATTTGGGAGTTATACAATTGGCGTTATTTGATGTTGTAATAGCGAGTGATAAAAGCACTTTTGAAACTCCGTATGCCAAAATGGGTCAAGCACCAGAAGGTTTTTGCATTTGGCAAAATATGAATAAAATACGAGGATCATTTGTAAGTTTAAAAAACTAAAAAAATAATAATTCGTAATCTTAATTCAATCTTTAGAAAACAAAATTATTTTGGTTATGTGAAAGAATACAATCTACTGAAGCAGCCTTAGCAGGCCTAGTAAATAAATTAACAGCTGCTCATAAGGTTAACGATGATGCATTGATGGCAGCCAGAAGAATTGCCAATCTATCCGCTGAGGTAGGTCACACACCAATGATTATTACTTAACGTACATAAATTTATAACTTTTCATTATTTTTTTTCTTTCTTAGTCTTATCGCGCTATGAAAAAGACTGTCATTAATAGTCATTTGGATGTAATTGTAAACTCATTGGATGAAGAATTTGATACAATTATAAAACAATGGACATCAAGTGAATGTTTAGAGAATTTAAAAAAATATCTTGATCGTGATTGATTGTTTTAAAAACTTTATTTCAAATTTTTATTTCTATTTCTAATTCTATTTGTTTAAGTATTAATTCAAAATAATTCATAATACATATCAACTATGTATTAATGGTTTTTTTATATTATGTCACTATTTTCGTTTTCTTTTTTTTTTACTATTATAATCCATATTTCGACAGCTTAATTCCAAAAAAAAAAATACTGTCGAAAAAATGCGTTTTGCAGGAGAAACTTTTTTAAAATTTATGGGCGATACAACATTCAGTTGCATACGATCAACACCAAAATTTTACAGAATTTAAGTTGAATAATACTCAATTTAAAATCGTAAGAAAATGTTTTGGAATTGAGCTGTCGATCGGCTTTCCTAATATGAAGTGGATACATATAATACGTATATATTTAGTATGTAAACATACTTAGTTTTTAAATTGTGGCTTATTATAAAGAAAAAATTAAAAAATATAATTTGACATTTTCTTTAGCAATTAAAAATAAAATTTTGATCAAATAAAACGTTGGAAAGTTATTTGTATGTTTAAGTATGAACTGATTTTTTTTTATAAACCGTTTAGCCTAGAAAGATTCATATAAAAAATTTTTTTTTTTTTTTTTAGAAAATCAGAAAATTACTTATTACTAGGATTCAGTTTTTTATGCAGTTAAAATCGCGTTTTATGCGCATAAAGAATGCACTAACATTTTAAATATAAATACATATGCGTTAAAAATCGAAAAAATGTTCACTTCATTTTTTTTTAACACATTTATAAGTAATAAAAAAAATATATAAAAAACAACAAAGATAGTATAAAAAAACGTAAAAATTCCGTCTCATAAACGTAAGTAAGGCGAGGCGCAATAAGTTTACTGCAAAGGTATGCATGCAAATCAAAACTGGACAAATTTCAGAGGAGCAAATAGAAGGCGACGAGAAGAGAATCGTGTAGACATTTGATCAAGGTGGAAATAATTGGTGGTAAAGTCAACATGGAATCGGACACGGGTGCTCCTTGCGGAATAATGAGCATGGAAACGTTGAAATCGTGTACTGGCAAATAACGATTACTTACAACTGATAGAAAATTTACGAGTTATACTGGCCTTAGAATTGACTGCGTTGGAAGAGTGGTGGTAAATGTGAAAGTGGGCGATACTGTAGTGTAATGTAATTTCTAATATGAAATGTAATTATTTACTTTAAGGGTATTCACGTCACAAGTTGCACCCTTGCAAAAAAGCAAAAGTGCAACCACATAACAACAACCACAAAGAAAATTATTTACGCACAACTAATTGTCCGTGTGGTTGTTGTTATATTTTTGCACTTTTGCTTTTTCGCAAGGGTGCAACTTGTGACGTGAATACCCTTTTTATATTTTTTTTGTTGCCCATGCAAATCTACCCCTAATGCATTATTGATTATTGGAAATGTAATGGAAGTGTAGTTTGCATGCAACAACTATTTTATTGCTAAATCAGTGACGTCCAAAAAATAAATTGTGATTGTATTGCTGCATATTAGTATTAGTGAATAGAGAGGGTTTACCCAACAAACACAAATTCAAGTCAAAATAAAAAAACAATTATTAAAATATGTAGTTTAAATCAGAACCGTAATAATTACGAGCAGTGCCATTAAAATAAAAGTTTGTTATTTTCCATCTTTTTTTATGCTTGCAACACAAGGAAATTTCTTCTTTTTCTATTACATTAAATTTATTTATATAACGATAAAAGTTATCGAAATGCCATTTTAAAACATATTGCTTCTTATTTTTAAATATTCTAAAACATAAGAGGCACTGTATATTGCCAAAGCATTCTCAAGCATTAAATATTTTTTAAATTGCATCATTCTATTACTTCTCTATTTATGTACGCAATGTTTACTGGGGAAGTTTTCATAAGAAAAATATGTAAGCATCCGCCGCATGTGTACTCGTCGCTTGCTAATCGAGGACTGAATTGTGTACTCTCGTTGACTAAATGATAGAGCGTAAGAATGCGTGTGAACAATGTGTGTGAATTAATTTCCACAATTGTGGTATGGGCTGGACATCATTGTGCTAAATGTAGTTTTAAGTTGCCGTTATGTTTGTATAAAAGGAAAACTTAATTTCAATAATATTCTGCCTTTAATCCTGGCATATTTTTATTTAAGGCATATTAACTGCCAAGAAAAACCATAACAGGGCATATCATACTGCCCCATACGGTACGTTACCAGTGGCGTTTATTAGCGCCGGTAGACAACAAAAACTTAAATTTCAAAATTTAAAAACAAATACACATCCGTTACCTTTACAATACAACCCGCAAACTTAATTTGTATATCGTTGACGGCAATTTCGAATCGTTGTTCGGCAGAGAGTGGATTGCAGAGTTTGTTGAGGAAATTGATTTTGTGAAAATATTTTCTACATCAGAACCGGTTGATGCAATTAAAATAGATTCTCCTTGTTTATTGCCCTACGAATCTCAGATACAACAACAAGTGCTGGTTGAATTTGAGGAAATTCCACGACCCATGTCGTTTCAAAGAAAGATGGACGCATTCGTATAACTGGGAATTATACTGTCAATCCTAGAACAGAACTGGTTTAGGTGTCGTATTATCTCACCGCATGGCGGATGGTCGGAAGAGACTCATAGCTTACGCTAGTCGTTTATTAACGGGTACTGAACGTAAATACCTACAGATTGATAAAGAGGCCCTTGCAATCAGCATTGCCACTTTGTGGGTAATTACCCGAATTTGGTATAACTTTTTCTGTCGTGGGTAGAGCGTGGGTAATTTCTCTTAGGTGTAATTAAAAATTCTTACTTCAGATACACAAATAAAACCAGATTCGATTTTTGTAAAAATGCACAGTCTTCTGAACCAAAGTCTCTGTGTCTTTTAAAGAAAAGTCTTCGATCATTTAATATATTGTGACGAGCAAAAGTCGGAGCCCTCGTTTTTGAGTCACATGCCCTAGACTACACCTCCGCACCAGACCAACCTGGCCCAAGATGAATCATTATTATTTGAATTTATTATTATCTTTTGTATTACCACGCATTGCATAGCTTATATTATCCTTTATTTTTATTGAATTCATATTATGATTTACTTAATTTTAATAATTTGTATTATCTTCATCCTCTTATTATTATTTGTATTAAATAAGAATTAATTTATGTACTAATTTTGAAATTAACGGACCGATGGCTGCCGCCATCTAGTGGCGAGTGGAAAAGAATGCGACACGACAACATACACTTATGAGCAACCATGATGATTAATTACTTTAGTATGTGTGTGTAAATGTACACCGGCAAACAGTATAAAAGCGGAGTACGCACCATTAAGCAGGGAGTCAGTCGGCAGCTGGCAAACGGGTAAGGTCTTACTTATCTGTGAGAGGTTATACCTCTACAGCTAACTAATATCTAACGATCGTAGAAGAGAGGTTATACCTCTTTCGTGTGATCCCACTCGTTGCCGGTAAAGATTGCAAAGCAAGAGAACAGCGGTGTAGACTAAATTCTCTTGGTTTGTTTTCTGGCTTTTTCTTGGCTATCGTGAGGCAGCACCCGAGAGCAGGGTGATTCCGCATTCCGAGAGAACAGCGGTGTAGACTAAATTCCCTCGACGTGCGGTAACACCCATCGCCGGTTGAACAGCTGGTGCGAGGTTATACCTCGACCTCACTGTTCTCTCCGGAGACTCTACAGTCCCACGCTTAGTGAGACCGTTGTGTCGCGTCGCTCCCCTCGTGTGTCAGTAAAGTGCCGAGTGTGTGTTGTCGGTTTCGTCCCGAGAGTGTCGTGTCCGTCGTTTGGGTACTGCGTAATATTTAATGTGTCGCTAATTGTAGAATTTAGCTAAGAGACAACAAATAAATATACTGTGCTTACGGTTTATAACGTTTATGAAAAAAAGAGCGAGTACGGTGTTTCATTTCTCTGGTCACTAAATAAATTTTTGTAACGAACCCTGGGAGCCGCGAGCTCTACCCCAGCATAAGGTGGAAAACACGTCGTTACAATGGCGCCCGAGCAGGGACATTAGCAGCAAAACTGTGTTAATCGTCTCAGACCAGAGAAACCACAACCTTGACTCTTGTACGGAAAAGAGAAAATAAAATAAGAGTAGTATTACACTGAACTCAAAAGGAAAAAAAAAGAGAAAATTATTCGTGTGCGGGAAAAGAAAAAATACGCAGCAAACGGCAATTTAAAAAAAAAACAACAAAACATTTTTTTACAAGAAGAAAGAAAATAGCGGAGCGAACAAACCTTCTGCGAGTACCGTTAACCGACGCGAGGAAAAAATATATAATAATTGTAAAAAGTAGAACAATATAAAAACAATTACTACATCTTGTGCCGCGAAGAAGAACGAAAGTAACGGGAACAAGGCGATAAATAAAATTTCTTGAAAAAAAAAAAACCAAACGGTAATAAAAAAAAAATATGAAAAGAAAACTAGAAGTTTAAAAGGAACGGGAAAATTCCTTAAAAAAAAAAAAATATAGTATAAAAAATAATATAATATAATAAATTCAAGCTCGAGGAAAAAAAAACGCTGATAAGAAAATAAAACAGATAGTGAGTTCCAGGTTCCTCTACAACCTAAGTCGTGAAAGTTAAATGTTGCGGACATCATGGGTGTACTCCCTTAAGACCAAATAATTGCTATCCTGCCTAAACGAGTTCCTACTGGACCAAACCGACAATGTGGAGGAGTTAAGAAAGCGATGGGCAGAATTTGTAAGCAGCGTCACCAGCATCACCTTTGACACAACCAATGCAATAAGTTCCTTCCCAAGATTATGTGAGTCATCTATGCCCGCGTATCAGCACTATCTTCTCCTATCTTCCTTACCAGGGACGAGAAAGTCGGCAAACGCACAGACATTCTCCAATGTTCCTCACCAAGGACGAGAACCACGACAACCAAATGCTTTCCAAGATGAAGCCATTGTTGGAATATGACCTAACCTAATAATCCCTAACCTGATAATCCCTTACCTGAGTGGACCCAAGAATTGAAAGTGATTTCCACCATAATAAGAAGGAAATAGATAAGGACCCCGAGTGACGAGGACCCCATTAGAGCAACAACGCTACTACAAGCTGCGGCGACGAGACTAGCATACAAACAACACTGGATATGAGAAGATAAAAACTGGCAATAGTCCAGCCCAATCATGGCCCTAACGTCATCGGCATGGCTAGAAACAGTTAAATCTTCAGCCGGATGTTCAAGTACAACTACGTCTCCAAAACGACACACAGCAAAATCATCTTCATCATCATATCCTCCACGTCAATGCCTACATCATTGTCATCCACTACCACTTCGTCATCTGAGGCCGCCGCACCTCTCGCCGACATCTCCCAGGCTTCCGCTGCCACCCGTCACCGATCGTTGTCGCCGCAGGCCGCCGCCGCCACAATTTGCCGCTGCCGCCTGATGCCACACACATCGCCGACATACCCAGGCTTCCGCCGCCACCCGTTGCTGATCGTTGTCGCCGCAGGCGTCCGCCGCCACAAGTTGCCGCCGCCGCCTGACGCAACACACATCGCCGACATACCCAGGCTTTCGCTGCCACCCGTTGCCGACCGTTGTCACCGCAGGCCGCCGCAGACATTCGCTGCCGCCGCCGCCACATCCGTCGCCGACATCCCAGGCCTCAGACGCCACCCGTTGCCGTCTTTCGTTGTTGCCACAAGTCGCCGCTTCCATCCGACGGCGCCGCAACCTGCTAAAGCTGCGACCTGCCCATCCGGCAGTGGTTTGAGCCAGTCAACTCCCTAATGACGAGGAAGATCCTTATATAGTGCAGTAGCAGTACTCATTGATCATTCATCCTTATCGTCTCTACCGGTGAAATCACCAACATCATCATCCTCACCGCACCCTCGCCCATTATCAAAGGCCAGCGAAAGCTTCGCAGCCAAATTAGTTCTATGGGTCATACCGTTTCAAGGGATTCGCGTCATCAGTGATCAACTTACTGGAAACTCCGGGGAAGAGAGTGTCGTAGGGCACACCTGAGCGAACTCAAGCCGTACCTCGGCTGACCCTTACCTGTTAAAAATATTAAAAAAAAAAAAAAAAAATAATATACATTTTGCAGAAAACCCCATAAATTCTTGGCATCTCTTTTAATTTTTTTTTTTGTTCCCACCCGTAGCATACAACCCAACAACCAGACCAGCATTGATGATGAGTTTTCAAGATGCAACAAAAAGTCGACTCCCTAGTGACAGTAGCAGAACTCATCACTGACCATTCATCCTCAGCATCACTACCGGTTAAACCACCCACATCATCATTCTCACCGGTGAAATCATCGGCATCGCCCGCACCGTCAAAATCATCATTCTCATCTTCACCATCCACATCGTTTTATTCACCCACAGCACCCTAAGCAACATCACCGGCGCAATCGCCCAGAGTATCACATCCTTGACCCTAGCCACATCCATGTCAGACAGGGGTTACCTCTTTGTTTTTGGGGAAAACCGGAGGCAATGTGACGAGCAAAAGTCGGAGCCCTCGTTTTTGAGTCACATGCCCTAGACTACACCTCCGCACCAGACCAACCTGGCCCAAGATGAATCATTATTATTTGAATTTATTATTATCTTTTGTATTACCACGCATTGCATAGCTTATATTATCCTTTATTTTTATTGAATTCATATTATGATTAACTTAATTTTAATAATTTGTATTATCTTCATCCTCTTATTATTATTTGTATTAAATAAGAATTAATTTATGTACTAATTTTGAAATTAACGGACCGATGGCTGCCGCCATCTAGTGGCGAGTGGAAAAGAATGCGACACGACAACATACACTTATGAGCAACCATGATGATTAATTACTTTAGTATGTGTGTGTAAATGTACACCGGCAAACAGTATAAAAGCGGAGTACGCACCATTAAGCAGGGAGTCAGTCGGCAGCTGGCAAACGGGTAAGGTCTTACTTATCTGTGAGAGGTTATACCTCTACAGCTAACTAATATCTAACGATCGTAGAAGAGAGGTTATACCTCTTTCGTGTGATCCCACTCGTTGCCGGTAAAGATTGCAAAGCAAGAGAACAGCGGTGTAGACTAAATTCTCTTGGTTTGTTTTCTGGCTTTTTCTTGGCTATCGTGAGGCAGCACCCGAGAGCAGGGTGATTCCGCATTCCGAGAGAACAGCGGTGTAGACTAAATTCCCTCGACGTGCGGTAACACCAATCGCCGGTTGAACAGCTGGTGCGAGGTTATACCTCGACCTCACTGTTCTCTCCGGAGACTCTACAGTCCCACGCTTAGTGAGACCGTTGTGTGTCGCGTCGCTCCCCTCGTGTGTCAGTAAAGTGCCGAGTGTGTGTTGTCGGTTTCGTCCCGAGAGTGTCGTGTCCGTCGTTTGGGTACTGCGTAATATTTAATGTGTCGCTAATTGTAGAATTTAGCTAAGAGACAACAAATAAATATACTGTGCTTACGGTTTATAACGTTTATGAAAAAAAGAGCGAGTACGGTGTTTCATTTCTCTGGTCACTAAATAAATTTTTGTAACGAACCCTGGGAGCCGCGAGCTCTACCCCAGCATAAGGTGGAAAACACGTCGTTACAATATATTTTCAAAAGATTTGGATAATGATGACTATCATAGTAATTTAGAACTTATTCTATTGCAAAAAGTTATTCAAACTAAAAACTAGCCTGGGGGAAGAAATTTTTCTAATATTTTTATCTGTCAGCTTTCAAAAGTTTTAGTATGAAGAATATTTAACGCCCTTAACAGTTGTAAAACAGAATTACGAAAGGGACAGTTGTATAAAACCCTGCTAGGGTTGCCATACGTACTGTTTTTAACAGTACATGTACTGATTTTTTGCAATTGTACTGTTTTATGCATAATGTCCAAAACAGTACGCAAATGTGCTGTTTTTTACACTTTGTACTGTTTTTTGTACTGTTTTTTTTGGTTCAGTCTACAAAAAACCAAGATATTAAGAAAAACCCTGTTTAAGTCATATTTTGAAAATATCCTAATATTTAACAGTACATATATTAAAAAAAGGTTGTGTTCCAAACGAAAAAGCTCTAGAATAATAAGACTTTTTACGCTGTGGTCATTGTTTTCTCATAAACACACAGTAGACATCTTAATTATAATAGGTGACTCGCAGCAGTTGTATATTTTCATGTTATTATTTTTAAGACATATGATTTTTGGCTACCTCTTCTTTTAGTAATTTACTTTAAACACCTGAGAAAGATAAAAACAAAATCGAAATTTTGTTAAAAATATTATATTTCTTAAATACTAACGCCTGTATTTATAAAAAATTTTTAAATTTAATAAAGGTTTACAAAACAAATTTTGTATGAAAATTCTCCTTAATAAACGTTTGTAAGATTTAATAATCGTTTATAAATACGGGGGTAAATAAATACTTTTTCCAACACAACTATCTTTAATTCCTAGAATTTTTTTTAATATTCGGGCAAGTTCTGGAATTCGAAATCACGTGGAATTGAAAACGACCAAATTTAAAAAATTCTCCGGGCTCAAAATTTATAAAAATACCTAATTCCTTTCAGGACCACTTTTCTCTACCTAATCTACTTTTTAAATAAAGAAAAGCTACGTTAATTTTTACAAAAATTTTATTGAATATTTTCAGCGTATACATTTTATTGAAACTTGTTTTTTACTATTTTAATATTTTCAGATTTTGTTAAATAAAAATACACCAAACTATGTTTTTTGGAATTTATAGATTATAGCTGAACTTGGTAAAATTGTCCGTAAATAGCTTAAAATTTTTATGAAATTTGAAAATTAACTTGGACACATACATTTTTTCAAATTCTATTTGATTTGTGCAACTATGTGTGTGGTGAAAATTGCTTTAACTACCAGTATGCTTAAAGAAAGTCCTACTTACACAAATTGAGTAATTTCGTATACGTTTAAAATGCCATAAAACGGAAATCATTCCTTTGACGTTACACATTTCAAGTGTTTTTCGTTATATAATTGTTGCATATTCAATCAAAAGTTTTAAATATATAATAATTTAAATAAATAGTTGTGTTTTCGCCAAAAAAAAAATGTACTGTTTTTTTCTTGATTGTACTGTTTTTTTGTGGTCAATGTACTGTTTTTCCGAATTTAAAATCTGGCTACCCTAAACCCTGCAGACATATTTTTTTACTAAATAAGGTATAATCGGTTTCTTTTTAACCATGAAATTTAAAATGGTAGACAACAGAAAATTAATTTTAATCGTAGATTAATGCACGGCATAACCAATTGAAACTCATTTCAAACAAATAGGCTCCGCGCTTGTCCTTGACGAAACGCCTTGCAGACGTCTAATTTTGTTCCTCTTTCTCGAGCATTGCTGGCTACATGTCACGAATAAAATGAACAATGTTGACCTCCAGTACGTTAATTGTTGCTGGCTTATCAGCACAAACCATTGACTTCACAGATCTACAGAAAACATCGCACGGCCTTGAAGTCTAATCGAAATTTTATTTCTCTAAATCAACAATTGCACAAATTAAGGCGATGAATTTGTGCAATAATAAGTTGCGTCATTTTATGAAGCTGATTTTCAAAATCAATGTGGATAATTTGTGCCTGAGCAAAAAGTGAGAGCAGCATGACAGTTCGATTGACAGCTAACCTTTTGTAAGCTCTATCGGGCTTAAAAAACACCCATTATAAAGGAATGACAATGAGCTTTTTGAACCTTCCCTAGATATATGTATGCAATCAAATGTGCAAGTTTAACTCATTATTGTAGGAGTTTTATTTTATGTTTTATTAATTGTTTTTAAGCTTTAACAGTTCGACTAATATTGATCTTTTTCCAATGAGTTTGCTGTGTTTTTGCTTCTTTGTAAATGTTTTTTTTATTAAATAAAACTTCAATTTTATGTATATCAGGTGTAATTTAATTAAAATCGGGTAATTTTGCTTTATCTCAAGTGTAATTTTGAATTTTGCTGGTGGTAACACTGCTTGCAATTGTCATTTTACTCTTTTTACGGACCACAAACCACTTACTCAAATTTTGGATCCGTATAAGTCTCTTCCTGTTTTATGTATTAGTCGTATGGCTAACTATGCCCAAGGTATATTTACACAAGGTAAACTCGTTGGCCCATATGTTTGTCAGCTGTTTACCTAAGTTGGAACACCAATGTCAAATTCCGTGTATATGAGCCAAAATTTGTACATGTGTGCGTTAAATTTATATGAAGACAATTTTGACAATTCCGTTCCATTCGGTTATTTTTATAGAGCAGCATGTCTACACTCCCAAATGAGTCTACCTTGTGTAAATATACCTTGACTATGCCGATTTCTTAGGAAATTTTGATGTCATGTTTAAGACAACGAACGCTAATGCGGATTATTGCTCTAGAGTTGGTAACGAAAATATGGTCAAGCAAATAATGGAAGACGAGGGATATTTTGATTTTATCGTAATACGACAGTTTAATCAACTACCAACGAATGCTGAAAAAAAACTCGCTAAAAAAGACATTTTTATCAAATAATAAAAAAACCAAACTTATAGAAAAATTTCGTTTTAATACAAAATTTTAAAAATGTAAACAAAAATGGTTTTTGAATGAAAATTCGAATGATTAGCAAAATTTTTTTCGACTTTTTGAATTTGACTTAAGATGTTTTGTCAAAGTGCCATAGATATATATTTACATATCCAGCACAAAATTTGCTTTAAAAAATTTGATTTTTTATCTAGTTTTTATTGCGCCTAAGAATCTAGTTTTGGAGTTATGGACCTTAACATATTTTTAGCCCTTATTAATATCTCTTCAAATTGAAAAAAAAAATTTTTATAATATTTTATTTTAAACTTAATTTAATTTTCTACATATGTATGTTTTTAAAAACGACCTCAAGCTTAAATAGTTCAAAATAATTATAAAAAAAGAAAGGTCAAATAACAATAATATATATATTTAATATAATAAGGTCAAGGCGAATATTCGGAACTATGCGCTGATTTTTTTCTATTTGCATTGTCAAAAATGTATGCAAATAATTATTTTACAATAAAATCAATGTTCGAATCAGCTGTTTTATGTTTTGACTCATGTGTTTACAGCTTTTAATTAAATTTTTATTTTATAATTTTATAAATTATGATTTTTGCGTTAAAATATTGTTAAAACTTGTGTTGTAAATGTAAATGAAAATTATAGAAAAGAAAATAAGAAGTAGAAATACAATAAACATACAAATGTACATATGAAATAAATGCCATCGTTGTATAACTTGCATTTGTTGTTTATATTTGTGTAATTTTATTGTTTTGTAAATATATAGCGAATTTAGTTAAAATACAAAAACATTTGTTCTTTCAAACTTATAAATAAATAAAATGACCATAGAAAAAGTGAGAAAAAGGCTTTTGCAAATTTGCAGCAGCCCGCTGCCGGAAACATGCAAAAATAATATTTTAACATTTATCAATTTTATTTACTTCTATCTACGGAAATAATCTAACTGTTGGATAAAATAAAATAAAAAATTAAACTTTTAACAACAATATTTATTTCCAACAAATAAACAAGAGCTGTAAGCTGCTTCTTTTATTTTTAATAAAAACCCGATAACTTTGGTTTCTGTAACACAAAAAGCCAACATTAATTTCAGTTCGAACAACAAACCCATAACATTGAATTTCATTACATCAAATTTAAATTAATGTTTTGATGAGAATCTCATTAATAAAATTTAAAAGTAAACCGTTGGTTAATAAGTTTTGTTGACAACACTGCTTCATAACAAAAATACAATTCTTAACAGCTGATACGTAAAAACGGAGAGAAATTTTAATTTTATCAGGTTCATCCGCAACGCAACGTTACGTTTACGTTAGAGTACCTATTTGCACAGTAGCTTGGTAAGGAAAACGGAACAGCTGATTAGCAACGTATACGTTTACGTAAGAGTAACGAGGCCTTCAAGGCCTGAGATAAATTACAGAATAATATGCATGTGCTTTTACTTATCTAGGTTACCAGATAATTACATTTTATGTTGTCATAACAAAGATGCCAGATTAATACATAACAGTTAGCGTCTCCTTTTTCTTCGTGGACATATCTCGATGCCAACGTTTATTTTTCTAAGTTTGAACTAGTTTAAATTCGTTAAACACTCGTAGAACACAAAAGCAAATGAAAGAAAGTTAATTTCCCGTATTATTCATTTTGATACTTTTTTCTCCCCCTTTATGTGCCAAAAATTCAAATTCAATTTTGTAGTGGGAGCTTATAATTTAGTACGTATGTACATGGCCCAACTAGTAGGTCTGAGCGCAACTACAACAATCCAACAATAGAAAAAACAACACGCATTTTGTTTGTGTGAAAAATGATAAAGATGTCAAGAACAAAAGCAATTGTTAGTGTAAAAAATGGTATAAATGTCAAAAGCAATTGCTACAAAAACAATTGCACGTAAAAAACACAACTCTGCAAAAAATCAGCAGGCATTTCAAGCAGACCTACTAATTGGACCATGCGTATGTATATGTCAATGAATGGGGAAAATGTTCGGTTTAAAAAATAGATGGCGTGACAAAAAGTTCCAAAATATGTACAGGTTTTACGCGTTTACTTTCCAAAAGGACCAAATTTCAAACAGAAATTCAAAATTACCAGTCGATGAATAAAAAAGTTCCCTTTTATAGACTCTCCTCCACTCAGGGCATTGCATGTTGAATCTTATGTTTTAAGGTACAACATTAACGATAATTAAAACAAGTTAGAGTGCTTTATTCGGCTGTGCCGAATCTTATATACCCTTCACCATTGTGCGAGCAGAATACAGAGCAACTAGATAAAAACTAAATAATTTTACATATACATACATAAATATGTATTTACAATGCCTAAAACTTCATTATAAAATAAATTTAAAAAGCTAAAACTGGTAAATACTTTTTAAAATTATTTTTAGTTCATAAAATTTAAAAAAAAAATTATTCTTTTGAAATCAAAGGTTCGAACCAGGGACTCACAGTTTCTAACCTTAACAAACCCCCTAGACAACTGAACCATGAAGGGACGATATTTGAATATCATTAAAATTAAATATGGCTCGTTTTAAGGTTTACAACTCAACTCAGTTGACATCACATCGTTTAATCAACTTCTCTCCTCATAAGGACCCAGAATATTGTGACGATGGAAGTAGGAAGCCCTCGTTTCCACCTACACCATGGGTGCATTTATTAGATTATTTAGTGTGCTATTTGTGTTATTATTCTATTATCGTGAAGCTGATATTTTTTTGAATTATTATTATCTCGAACCAATTACAAATTTACTGCAAAGTGAACCCTGGATAACCGGCGAGTTATACCCCAGTCGAGAAGGTTCGTTACAGTTGGCGTCCGAGCAGGGACCTCTTTAAAGGAACACTATCGGTTATATTCGGTAATTGCGGGAGTCGCGAAACGTGGAAAAAAATAATAACGAACTCTTTAATGTGGCCAAAGGGCACCAATGAAGTATTTAAAAAAATATAAAAGAAAAGAATTTCGAAGAAACCATTAGAAAAATAAATAAAGACAGAGTGAATTTCGGATAAAAATAAGAATAAATCAGTAATCGGGGAATAGTCCCATGAATTAAAAGACAAAAAGTAAAAAAAAAGAGAAAATAAAAGAAACAAGTGGTGCACACGTGTCGCGGAAGATTATAGCGAAAATAAGACAATTATTTTTAAAGAAAACCGAAACAGTGACATGGTGAAGACTGGGTGGATATATCCGCTTAAGCGGGAAGAATTTCTGTCGTGCATGCAAGAAGTCTCCCTGGAAACCAGCCCTAATTTGGAAACTTTGGCTCTTGCCGTTCTCCAGTTATAAAAAAAAAAAATAAAAAAACAACAAGGGATTTTTGGATAAAATTAGAGGCAGTCATGATTTTTTGCTCATATGTGGACGAATTAAGAACACGGCTGTCCCAATTTTTTAGCCCGGAAGTCGCTGCCCGTTAACAATGTTTTGAAAAACAGTTTGAGGCCAGAACTATTCTGACAGTGCCTGGCAGTAATATCCTGAGCTCGCCAAAAACAAAAGAAACCATCGGGGTAAACCCACCAGAAGTCCGCAAACCAGAAGGAGCAGTAGGAGTCATCTAATGGATCAGGTACGAAAGTGGGGCCTGTACAAACCCTGATGCGGCACTCAGATTTAACAGCGGACCAGAAGTTACAACGCATCTTTCAGAACGCCCAGGCGAACTACAAATTATGCATTAGGCGGGAAGATTTTGGGTCCCTCGCTGAGTTGATACGTATGGCCGTAAATCTGGAAAGCATACCAGTTGTTACCACACCAAATCCCGGGAATGAAACCGGCCCCACGCGAAGAACCGGTAACGGACAAACAGCACGCTGTCACAGTTGTGGGGAAACGGGGCACTACGCCAATAGATGCGCTCGGGCCGAAGCCCACAATTCGGAAAATACCAACGGGAGCCGACGCAATTGAGGAACTCCCGAGTCAACCAATACATCCTCCACCGGTATGGCCAGTCTACACCGCGAAGAAACGCAGATAACGGCCACCATTTTGATCAACAAAGTCGGGGTTAAAGCCGTGTTAGACACCGACGCCAGCCAAAATTTCATCCGCCCTGGGATTATACCACAACTCACTAAATCCCCAACGTTTCGCCGGGAAGAGCTTGACGTCATGTTAGCGAATGGAGCAGTGTGCAACACTGGGAAACCGGACAAGAAATTGTTTTTATATCGTGATGCCCGACGCCAGCGAGTTTTTGCGGAATTTTGACACGCGCATCCAAATTGCCGGCCTGACGCTGAACTGCTCCAGTCAAGCAGCTGGAACACAACCCTCAGCCCACCCGGTCGCGCATAGGTTCACCACCTGCGGGGAAGCAAGCGAGGGTTATGAACCACCGGCAGAGCCAGTGACGTCAGAACAGGCGATGATCACTGCTTTTCTAGAGAGAAAACTCTCTAAATTTAAGGAACTGCAGGGAGTCTCAAATATCGCCAGCCACAAAATCATACTCACAGACGTTACGCGCCTAGGAATCCTGACCTGCAAGCGATCATGTGAAGTGAACGAGTTGATTGCTCAGGGATGCATCGAACGTTCCCAAAGTCCGTACTGTTTCTCGATCACTCTGGTGATTTTCGCCAACTTATGCACGTAATTTCTACAAAAAGAAAGCAGATCGTGTTCGTACCTAACAGTTATACACATTTACCTATTTTACCGTTTATTTTGCCTACGTGTTTTTACCTTCAGTTTTCCTCTACAATGTGGCAGCTTTTACACAATAGTTTTCTATGTACGGCTAGATTTCTTTTTGTAGAAATCAGGTCTGTACCTGATGCTTATCTCCTTCCTCGTATTAATTGCGTTCTTAATAAATTGCGTAAGGCCCGTTGCATTAGTAGCATCCACCTAAATAACGGGTATTGGCAAATCCCCATGGAAGAAAGTAGCAAGCAGTACACCGCCTATGCAGTGCCAGGGAGAGGTCTCTACCACTGGAAAGTGATGCCCTTCGGGCTACATTCTGCCCTAGCCACCTTTCAACGGGCACTCGATAGTGTCATCGGCCCCGAAATGGAACCGTATGCATTCGCGTATCTAGATGACATCATTGTGGTAAGTGGAAGCCTTGAAGAGCACATGATTCATTTGAGAGAGGTATTGCGAAGGTTAAGAGCAGCAAACCTGAGAACCAATGTGGATAAATGCAAGTTTTTCACTCGGGAAACACGTTACCTGGGCCACGTGGTCAGCGACCAAGGCATCCAGACCGATCCTGACACAATACCAGCCGTGGCCACAACAATCTCACAGCCGGGCATTTGGGTGTGCGGAAAACGACCCTACGAGTGGCGAGTCATTACTACTGGCCGGGGATGTCCTGGGACGTAAAGAGGCACGCAAGACACTGTCAATCCTGTCAACAGTTCAAGGTTAGTCAACAGAGGCCAGCCGGCGAAATGTTGACGAAAATCCTAGAGGAACTATGGGCCATCTTGTGCGCCGAATTCGTGGGACCGCTGCCCCGATCGAAGCATGGCAACACGATGCTACTCGTACTATTCGAAAAATTCTTCAAGTGGACAGAGCTTATTCCCATGCGCAAAGCGACGGCCGAGGGTATCATCAGAGCCCTAAGGGAGCGCATTCTGGCCCGGCATGGGGTTCCGAAGATATTACTAACGGACAATGGAACTCAGTTTACGGCGCGGGTCGTCCAGAAATTCCTGAGGGAAATGGGGATACATCAGCAAAGTGGTAATTTACGGTGGTTATCCAGCTGTGAGTTTTTGGTAGTTTGTTTAGTTTGATTTGTTGTGGTGTTTGTGTAGAACTAATTGTAGTTCCGTGGTCATCCCGCAGGCTGCAATCCTTCTCCAATCCCGCCAACATTTTGTAAAATGTTGTGTATTGATAACGTAAATGTGTGTACCTAATTTGGAAACTTTGGCTCTTGCCGTTCTCCAGATATGCAGAAAAAAGTAATAAAAAAACAACAACAAGGGATTTGAGGTAGTCGTGGTTTTTTGCTCATATCTCAGCAATTTTTGGACCGATCTGGCTGAATTTGAATAGCAAGCAATGGTAGACTATATGTGACATAAATGTAAAAATACATAGCCGCTATCATGTCTGGAGTCTCCGGAGTCTCTCCTCATAAGGATCCAGAATATATATACTTTATAGGGTCTAAGATCAATATTGTAGAAATTACAAATGGAATGACAAACTTATATATACCCTTTTCCACCTGTGGTGGAGGGTATAAAAATACCAATTGTAGAACCAAAAAGCTAAAGTAAAATTAACCGTATTTCCCCTATTTGGTACTAATTTTCCCCTATATAAAGTACTAAAAATTTCACTAGCCCATAATTTAGTACGAATATGTCAATGAATGGAGAAAAATGTTTTGTATAAAACCAAGAATTTCGTCATCTTTTTTAATAGGTCTTTTATAATAAGGATTGCAAGGGTATGGAATTTTTACTATATTCATTACGGATTTTTTCGCAGTCAAATAATGTATTTTGTTTAAAACTACTTGAATTCTTCGCTAATTCTACTTTCTAATTATTTTGTATATCTTAACTAAATACATTTATTCATTAAGTAATTTTCCGTTTTAGCTTATTTGGTTGTGGTATTTTTCTCTTAGTTTGCTACTGACTGGACCTTTTTTAGGATTCTTTTCTTTTTTTCTCTTTGTTATTATTATTTTGTTGCGGCTGGGGAGCCATTAACCATCAACTATGAAATGTTGTTTTTTGATTATACATAGTTTAATTTTTTATTAGTGTGCATACATATTAGACTGGTCGCATCTTGTATGGGATTTTTTTTTTTTTAAATTTAAATGTTTGCGCTGCTTTAAATATGAGGTTTGGTGTAAGAAATCAAGTCCTAATTTTTCAGCTCAATCCGACGGTGCCTAGTCGTGCCAAGTGGGGCCCAAAGTTCCCCATATGATAAAAAAAAAATTTATTCAATCAAATACTAGATGAAAAGCCGGTCTTAAAGACCGAAAATCAAAAATCTGGCTTCGTTACGATCTTCCGCAGAGAAAGTACTTTAAGTATGCCAAATTTCAGCTTCATATGTCATCAGATGGCTTCAGAAAGTTGCGGAAATAATAGGACATACATACAAACATTCGGACATACTAAGAAATTATATATTGTATAGATAGATTAAAGTATTTGCTATTTAATATTTTAGTATGATACGAACGAACGATTTTTAACCTAATTCAGGTACGCTGAATCCAGTGGTGCTAGCCATTTTTTTAGGTTAGCTCTGGTTTTCGAGATATACCGTTATTTCGAAAATGAAGGAGGCTGCACAACAACGCTTTAGCTTATTGAAAAAACTAAAAAAATCCGAAATTCCGCAATAAAATTTACTTTACCCAATAAAAAATTTTATCATTTTGCGAAGCACTAAAGGTACATTTAAAAAAATAAGCGCACAATTATGCGCTACGCAATAAGACATACAGAAAAGCAGTAAAGTAAGTGGAAGAACTCTGAACAATTTTTATAAAAAAAAATATAAAATTTCAAGTGCTACGGCATTCCCTTACTACGAAGCAGGTTTGTAAGGGAGAACACTAAAAAATAACGGTAAAAAACATTCAGTGTGTAAAGCTGATCGTTACATCTAACATTTTTTTAATGCGCTGAATAATTCGCTTTGTATGTTAAAAATGTATTGCTTCAAAGTGGGAACTCACCATATAAAATTCATGTCTTCCGTAAGCGCAATGGTAAGCGAAACTCTTGCATTTCTCCCTTACAAACCTGCTTCGCTCGAAGCACAATTTTTTTTTGGGTAAGAAAGGCGGTTTTTATAAAAATTTCGAAATTTTTATCTTTAAAAAATTCATTAAAAATTGGAAAATGTAGCTATGCTTCTACAATAATTTTTTTAGCGAAAATTTCGAAAAATGATTCAACAAACAATATAATTAGCAAATCTTTAAAATGTACCACTAACAATGTAAGTAAAACAACGGTAGTTCATACACGCACTTCATATTGTCTGTAAAAGTTTTTTTTATACATCACAAAACATTTGCTCTGATTTGAAGTTGGCATACAGATAACGGCTTTTTTTCGTGGAATTTTGGACGAAGAAGTGGTACGAATTTTAACAATATCGCACTTAGATTTTTTGAAAATTTTTTGTATAAATGCGTTAGAATTCCATTACGTGCGTGCAGATTATAAAGAGTTGCTTGAGTTAACACTCCATTTTATTGGGGAGCGGGTACCAGATTTTTCACAATTTCGTTTGCCTGGTGCAACATCGCATGCACGATTCATGTCAAAGTGCATTTTTTGTTACAAAATATTTCTATTTCGCGAACAGTTCAAATTGACAGCAGCAGAATTGAAAAGTCTTCGGAGCATTTGCTTGTTATTGACTATCATATATGTACCTTATTGGTTCCGATGTGTGAACGCTATAGAAGCGCCAAAACTGGATCTTGATTTCATTCAAAACGTTGTATCTTATTTTGATAAAGAAGTTTCAACTGCATCGTTGCAAAAAATAAGAAAGCATTTGTGGTATTTGACAGAAGAAACAGTTGGCCTTGCATTTTTTGATGAAAGCGTGCCGTTGGAAATAAAAAAGATGATAGTCCAAAAACTCGACATCGGCAATGTCATACATGGAAATTATGAAAAAATTTCGAAAAGGAATGTTGTCAATATGGATGAAATTTTCTCTTACGTGTCAAGAGATATATCCGATTTTGTTTCTCCACTGACAAAGAAATTTTTTTCCCGATTAGCCATAGATCCAAAATTTTAAGAATCGGAACCTTCTCAATGGCAGCAGAGGGATGATTACTGCGCTGGAAAAGCTGTCTGTCAACATTTGAACGTTGTAAATGATGCGGCAGAAAGAGCAATTAAACTCATGACGGATTACAATAAATCGTTAACATACGATGAGACAGATAAGCAGTACCTACTCCAAGTTGTTGAGCACTATCGTCATTTATATCCGTCCCACAACAAATCTTCTCTTTTAAAATAATCAACTTAATAAAAACATTCAAATAAATTTATACATTTTTTTTTTAATTATTGTCGAAGCCTAGCTGCACTTTCCAATTTTTAATGAATTTTTTAAAAATAAAAATTTCGAAATTTTTATAAAAAAAATTATGTTTTTTTTTTCAAAAAAAAATTATGTTTCTAAAACGACTGCGCATATAAGAAAATAGTTTTACCTTTCTAAAAGTAAATTTTATTGCGGAATTTCGGATTTTTTTATTTTTTTCAATAAGCTAAACCGTTTTTGAGTAACCCGAACATATGTTGTGCAGCCTCCTTCATTTTTGAAATAACGGTATATCACGAAAACCAGAGCTAACCTAAAAAAAAACGGCTAGCACCACTGGATTCAGCGTACCTGAATTAGGTTAAAAATTTTTCGTTCGTATCATACTAAAATATTAATTAGCAGATACTTTAATCTATCTATACAATATATAATTTCTTAGTATTTGCGGATGTTTGTATGTATGTCCTATTATTTCCGCAACTTTCTGAAGCCATCGGATGACATATGAAGCTGAAATTTGGCATACTTAAAGTACTTTCTCTGCGGAAGATCGTAACGAAGCCAGATTTTTGATTTTCTGTCTTTGGGACCGGCTTTTCAACTAGTATCTGATTGAATAGATGTTTTTTTCATCATATGGGGAACTTTGGTCCCCACTTGGCACGACTAGGCACCGTCGGATCGAGCTGAAAAATAAGGACATGATTTCTTACACCAAACCTCATATTTTAAGTAGCGCAAACAATTAAATTTAAAAAAAAAAAAAATTGCGACCAGTCTAATACATATATGTACATATATAATTTGTTGTAAAATTTCTCAGGATATATGAACATGTAATATTGTTATCTTGGCCTCTAAAGCTAGGATCACACGATTGCCGCAAATGCACCAATATGACACAATTATTATTGTGCTTTATTGACGCACAATAATGAAATTGCCCCAACCAAATTTTCTGAAATCACACGATTGCCCTGTTTTATACAAATTTAATTGCCGCTAGTTGGTACAAAGCGAAATGGTTACAACAATTGCCGCAGAGCAGGCACACGATTGTTCTTACTTATGTATATTAACTGCGAAAACAGCTGTTGTGGTAGCTTTTTTATTTGTTTGAAAGTTCTTGTTAGATTGTTCATTGAACAAAATTAAATGATAAATGATACAAATCATATACTGTAACAAATTATTGTTGAATAGTTTTATTTAATTTTTTAAGATATTCCAAAAATTAACAGTATGCTCAACAATTTCGTATGTTTAGGTTCGAATAGAAATATCTTTAATAAAAATATTCGCACAGAACATCTCAATATGCTTGTGAACATATGTACATACTTAAAGTAATTAATTAAAAAAATTTAAATGCTAAATAAATAAATACATACATATTTATTTTCATTACCTACTAAAAGAAACACAAAAAAGTAAATCTAATAAAAAAGGCAAATATTGGCGCGTATTGTGTTGTTTGATTGCCGCACAAGAACACAATAAATATTGGTGCATTTTTGTCATTTTTATTGACGCGCGATTGCATAGCAAACAGTCACACGATTGCCGCACCAGGGTTGCATTTGATTGGTAAAAGTTAGCACAATATTGTCCTCGATTGGTACATGAGCCATTTGGTTGTGCGGTCACACGATTGGGGTATTAAAAAGTGTGAAAATTGGTGCATTGCGGCAATCGTGTGATCCCAGCTTAAGGCTTGATATTGCATAAATAAATGAAATAAATAAAATAGTACCAAAAATAGTTACGATTTCCACTCCATAAATGTTCGAATTTCGAAAAAGTACCAAATTCGTATTTTTTTGATAACTTTTGAATGTGGTATAAACATAGTTTCTATGATTATTGGTTCAAAAGTTAGATGGGGTGTCAAAAAAGTACCAAAATTAATGTTTAACCCGTTTACTCCCTAACAGGGCCGAATTTCAAGAAAGTACCAGACATCTGTCTGCTTATTTTCTAAAGAACAATGATAAGTATTAAATTTGTTTTGTATCTCTTTTAGTTTTGGAGATATAAGGTTACCGAATTTTCCCGTTTTTACTCTTTTTTATCCCCTTAACATTCGAATTTCCAAAAATCCCGTCTTAGTGGATTTGGGGAGTGACCAATCTCTGGTCCAAATTTCAAGTTTTTAGCTTCAGGCGTTTAGGCTGTGCGATGATGAATCAGTCAGTAACGTTACAATTTTATATATATATATATAGATAACAAATACAATTTCTAATAGTGTTAAAACTTAATAAACCGAACTAAAGTAATGAAGACCTTCAGCTCGTTGATGTAAAACAGACCAGCTACTCTGGCGGGTATCGACCCCGCAACAATCGCACTGATAGAACATCTTACTACCAACAAACCTATGACATAAAATAACTGAAATACTTTTTAAAATCTATATGCTGTGAAAAACGGTTAATGGAATTTTTACACATAGCTGTTTTAGCACGAACATTTGGTATGTGTAACCCATAGCTAATTGCAAAAGTTAGGCTTTTACATGAAAATTGTAGACATCTTTATGTTCTCGAAATCGAGTAAAATTTAAATAAAAGGAAATTTTTAGTTAATTTTTTTTTAAATGACCGCAGTTTTCAGGCCCAGCCAAAATGTGCATAAACGAGTTTAAGATACGGTCAAAAAGTAACGAAAAGCCTCTCAAATGCACTTAAAAAATGTGCGATAAGTTTGGCAATATGCTTAACTGCAGGTACACACTCTTCAAGTTTTACTCTTAAGTTTTTAGAATAGGGAGGAAAAGAAATGACATTCTTAAACTTGAAGAGTGTGAACCAGCATTAAGCAAATGACAATTTTATAAAACTTAACAAAAAGTTTACTTAAGTTGGATATAGTTTGACACATATGATTAACATGTATTCGCACAGTTGCTTAAGCCATGTAGGTAAAATCTGGTTGGGCCTTAAGAGTAATTCAAATAAATATAAGTGGTTCTCAATGTGTGACGTATATAAGACGGAATATTTTTATAAACATTTTAGGGGTCGTTTTGAAAATTTGTTCGATTTTAATTTAACTCGAATTCGATTTTCAGAACACGGCTTAATCATGGTGGAATAAACGGGTGGCATCATTACGGCAACAAATACAACATTACAACAAAATTTGAAATTACATCACCGTTTACGTCAAAAAAATACTTTTAACAAAAATCAAAGCGTGCCGCTGAAAGTGATGAAATAAATAAATTTTAAGCCAATTTTTATATTAGCTGCGTTCGAGAACACAAAAGTTTTTACTATTTTTTACTGAACTTTACTGCATTTTACGAAATTGCGTTCGTATACACAAAATACAGTAAATGAGAACACAAATTGAGAGCCTAAAGTGACAGTTCTTGTATGTGTATTTACAAATTTTTACTGCAGAAATTTTTGCAGTAAAATTTAGTAAATCAAAAAAATATATGTTCCAAAAGGAAAACAAGCAAAAGTAACAAAAAATAAAATGCATATAAATTGTGAAAAAATTGGTTAATAAAAGAAAAGTTGAAATAAATATTAAACCAAAAAAAAAAAAAAAAAAGTTAATAACTATTAATAAATTAATCTTGTTTGTGAAGCATTTATTTGGCTAAATACCAAGGACCGGAAATTACGAACGAAAAACATAAAATTAAATTTTATATTTTAAATTAAACATTTTTGTGTGTGAAAAAAGAAAAGAAAAAAAAATTTCTTTGAAAACAAAACTTTTAGTTTCAAAAAAAAATCAAAAACTTTTTAAAAAAAAAACAAATAAAATTGTTGTTGTTTGTGTTGAGAAATGTTTCATAAAATGTTTTTTTTAGAAAATTTTATTTAAGTATTAAAAAAATTAGTTAATCAAAAAATAATATAAATGCACTAACAATTTGTTTAAAGTAATACCTTTGCTCATAATAGCGAAGGCTGTGAAACTGTGAAATTTCGTGAAGATCGGTCCATTATTTACCTTAGGCCCCATAAAAACCCTACTAACGAAAAACAGTTTAGTACGCCTAAGACTAAGAATTAATAATGCTATCAAAATAAAATTTCATGATGCTCGGTTCATAACTAACTATAGGCCCCATATAAAGCCCACTGAGCTGTCGGTGGAGGGTATCAAAGATTCGGCACAGCCGAATATAGCACTCTAACTTGTATTTTAATTCTTTTGGTAATACTTGGTTGTAATATTTTATTGTTTATTTTCGGACACAGCTGATTGTTTAACAGTTGTCCCAATCAGCCCAAAGAAAAAGTACGGGCTACTTCGTGCAAGAAGAAGAAGGATATTTTTTCTCTTAAAAGCTCTCTCACTTTACCAAACTTTGAGTACGGGAACAGTTTCCGGTAAGATTGGGATCCCGCGGGCTCCCAAAGTTGAGTACGGGATCACACCTTTTATGTTACTATTTTATATCTAAAAAATACGCTTAGGGATTTTCCCAATATATGGAAACAATTTTAGTTTTTAGAGTCTTAAATATATATAAGTAAGCAACATTTTTAATTTATAAGCACCCTTATCGTGGTTGGCGTTTTAAGTTAGGCGTTTTAAAAAAAGGTACTGTGGTGAACAGAAACGACAACAAATACGACATAGTTTATAAATCTATTACAAAAAACCCTACAAGAAATGAATTAGCGAGTAGTCACATTTTTCATTTTGGTGTTAAGAAAATGATAGAAATAAACGAAATCAAGTTATCGGTCACATTCGGTAATTTTTTCCTATCATTTTCTTAACACCAAAATGAAAAATGTGACTACTCGCTCATTCGTTTCTTGTAGGGAAGATTATCGCATGGTGAAAAAGATTATCGTGGTTGGCATATTTGCTGCAAAAGCTGTTTTTTTATTTGCCGTGATACATATGTATGTACGTACAAATAGTCGTCTTAATACACCTATTAGGCCCCTGCACAAATGGATTTGTACTTAAAAAGTACATATAATCTAGCAAAGCATGAACACTTACTCGAACTACAACAAAAAAACAAGATACATATTTTTCAGAACAACAAAATTAGCGTGTAACTCAGGGCTGCCAGAAATTTTCAGCAAAAAATCTTAATTTGACCAAAAAAAAAATCTTATTTTTGAAGAAAAAATCTTATTTTTGAAGAAAAAATCTTATTTTTGGAAAAAAGTAGTTTTTTTTTTATTATAAATAATAAAAACAATTCATTGTAGTGATCTGTCATCTGGCTACTCTTAATTTAGTATTGCAACTCTGTGTTATTATCTAGCTACTCTTATCTTTAAGTAACAACTCTGTGTTATTGAACATATGTTTATAAAAAATGCAACCAAGTTTGGATTAGCATATCCGGGTCATTATATTTTCGGCATTAGAGAAATAAACACATTGAATATTAAAACTTAATTAAAAGTGTTTCAATTCATCGATTAACATTTGCTCTTTATAAAATCAGGTGTGGGGTACAACTGTTGTACCAGTGTTAAAGTAAAATTAACAAAAATTGAAGGATGTAGAAAATTACAATGGATTTGCGACCAAGTCGCCAAGCACTAGTAAGTGCACTTGCTGCAGCCGGCGTAGATTTCCCCGAGTCGGCCACACTAAGCCAGCTCAAAGCGTTATATGAGACCATTCCAAAAGGGGAAGATGATGAATATTTGGCTAATAATAACCCCTTAGTAGAAATTGGATCAAATAACCCAGAATTGCAGATATCCAATGATGCCTCAGCTGCCGCTAATATTTTAGACAATTCACAGGTGCCTGGTGCCAACTGGTCTGCCAATGAAGCCGCTGCTATTGAACTACCTGCTGGCGAAGTTTCTGATGTGCCTGCTGACAACGTGCCCGCTGTTAAATGTTTATCTACATTCATGACTGCCGTAAACGTGCCCGATGTCAGCCATTTTTCTACAAACGTGCCTGAAGCCTCAAATGCTGGTGTTTCTGCTGCTAGGGTTGCTGCTGAGGACGAACTTAAAAATTTACAACTGCGCTTGGAAATGTTATGAGTGCAACAACAAATACGGGCATTGGAGGAAAATTTACAATCAGCACCCTCCGGCCTTCGTCATATTGATTTAGCTGAGCTTGACGCTGCTGTACCGCTGTTTAGTGGGGATGACCACTACGATATAAAAAAATGGTTTACGGTATTCGAAGACTACGCAAATTCGGCTGCGTACACTGAAAAAGAAAAGTGTGTTGGAGTCCGCCGCCGGTTGGGTGGAACGGCCAAGCAGCATGTTATTAACATCGGACTGCTAGATTACAAAGATTTGAAGGCAAGTTTAGAAGCGTTGTTTAATCGAAAAGTGTCTAAACATGAAATATACGAACAACTGCGGTTAAGAAAAATAAAACCCAATGAATCATGTATTGGTTACGTAGTGGCGATGCAGTCTATTGCTTTGAAAGCTGAAATAGAGGAAAGAGAATTGGTTGACTTCATCATCGATGGCATTCCAGATAATTCGAATGCTATTACTCGTCTTTATGGTGCCAGAACAATAAATGAATTGATTGACCGTATGGATAGCTACGAACCAAAACGTCAACAGGCACGGTTCGCAGCGACTAGAGCCATCAGCGCTACAGCGATCAACAAATCGAAGACGGCTGAGGCTAAAACATCTGAAACTGAAGTCCGATGTTACAACTGCTCTCAGTTTGGCCACTACCAGAGCAGATGCCCGAAACCAAAGCGTCCAGCCAACTCATGTTTTGTCTGTGCTGAAGTAGGGCATTTCCATCAAAACTGTCCTAAAAAGAAGGGATTGACTGCTGCAATACACGATGCCGAAGCAGATGCTGCTGTAGATGCATTCCAAACGGTAAGTGTTGTCTTCATTAAACAAGATAAGCGCACTGAGGTAATGAAATTTTTTTCTCTGTTTGACACTGGTAGCCCTATTAGCTGTGTAAAAAAGTCCCTAGTACCGTTTTTAATTGAAGATGAAAAAATATTGACGTCTTATCGGGGTATAGGAAATAAGAAAATAAGTATGTTCGGTCGTGTTCAATGTGAAATTTTTTTCGGAAACAAAAAAGTTAACCATACATTTTTAATTTTGCCAGATGATGAAGCTGTTGTACCATTTCTAATTGGGCGTGATCTTTTATCAAAATTAAATATACAATTACGCCAAATAAGGCTGTGTTATGCTAAAGATAAACTTGTAAAAATGAATTTAAAAAATACAAATAAAAAACCAAACAGAAAAACAATCAGTGCGCTTATGTCGTTTAATTTGTACAGAGTTCCCCAAGATGTAGAGAAGGTTCCAATCAGGGGGGATAATTTAAATTTTTTAAGTATATTACCATTTTATGTAAATAATAGTGAAAATGAAAATGATAAAATAACTGAATGTAACAATAATTGTAAATGGTTAGCAGAGTTCTCAAACGAAAATAAAACAGTTGTTTCCGAATTGGTAGAGTCTGGTGGTAATTTAAGTGATTTAGAAATTATTGAAGAAAACGGGGAATGTGAAGAGTTGATGCAAATAGTTTGTGTGGTAGAGACTGAAAATGAATTGGATGTCGATTGCAAATTAAGCTCAGTGGATTCCTTTTCTTTAAAGTCGGTTATTGAGAGTAACTATTTAAACGATATAGATAGTCTTAGGAAACCAACAGATTATTGTATGAAAATAAGATTAGTTAAAGACGTACCGGTATATAGCGGACCTCGTCGACTTTCATATCGCGAGCGATGCGAGGTAAAAGTAAAACTGGAGCAATTATTGCAAGGGGGCATAATACGTCCAAGCGATTCTCCATACGCATCTCCGATTGTGTTGGTAAAAAGAAAAAACGGAGATCTGAGAATGTGCGTCGATTACCGGTCTTTAAATAAGATCACGTTGAAGGATAATTATCCTTTGCCTATTATTGAAGACTGTTTGGATTACTTAGGTAATAAAAGGTTTTTTACAACTCTTGACCTGGAAAATAGTTTCCACCAAGTGCCGATGCATGAGGACTCATAAGTACACCGCGTTTGTTACTCCGCTGGGACAATTTAAATATTGTTATATGCCTTTTGGGCTTAAAAATGCAGGAGCCGTTTTTCAGCGTTTTATAAATAGGGTGCTAAGGGAATTTATTGATGCTGGGAAAATAGTTGTGTATCTGGACGATATTAGTATAGCTACTAAAACATTTGAGGAACACTTGCATATTTTGGCTGAGGTGTTAAGTGCATTTCGCTTATCGTGAACTGGACTATTTAGGTTATCGAGTTAATGAAAACGGTATACGTCCTAATAATGATCACATTAAAACTATCCAGGAGTTCCCAGTGCCAGCAGATCACGACGAGGTAGAAAGATGTTTAGGGTTGTTTTCATTCTTCCGTCGGTTCGTTTTTAATTTCTCTAGAATAGCAAGACCGTTATCAGATTTAAGAAAGAATAAGGCTTTTGCTTGGACAAATGAATGTGAAAGGGCTTTCCTTACTTTAAAGCAGAAATTGGTTAGTGGTCCTGTGCTAGCTGTATATAGTACCCTTCGCGAGACGGAGCTACATACTGACGCCAGTGCAAGAGGCTTCGGAGCAGTACTTTTGCAAAGACAGGAAGACAATAAGTTCCATCCGGTTGCATACTATTCAAAGTGTACATCGGAAGCTGAATCTAGGTATCATAGTTTCGAGCTGGAAACGCTGGCGATTATATATGCGTTAAAGCGGTTTCGAGTTTATTTGGAGGGAATTTCATTTACAATCGTTACTGATTGCAACTCACTTGCGCTGACTTTGAGTAAAAAACTGATAAACCCGAGAATAGCAAGATGGACATTAGAGTTGGAAAATTATGACTACACTATTCGACATCGTAGAGGTGAATTAATGTCTCACGTTGATGCATTAAGTCGTGCACCCTTTATTGCTATGATTGATGGAGGTGATATTGATATGAATATACAGGTTACACAAACGAGGGACACGAATATACAGGCTATTCGTAGAAAGTTGGAAACAGGGGTCTTAAAGAATGTCGACACATCAGCTGGTGTGAACAAAAAATTAATACCAAAATATCGTGGGCCATATGTGATTCGGAAACAGTTGGGGAATGATCGTTATGAGATATCTGATGTGGAAAATTGTCAAATTACACAAATGCCATATAAAGGCACAGTTGATTCTAGTCGCTTAAGAAAATGGTTGGAACCTAGGGATTATGATAATGTCGTATGGAACTCTGAAGGCAACACTAGTGAATATGAGGATTTTGAGTTTTTAGATGAGGATCTTGTGGAACAAGATTGACAATCGAGGTCGATTGTATTGTCAGGTCGGCCGAGATTGTAGTGATCTGTCATCTGGCTACTCTTAATTTAGTATTGCAACTCTGTGTTATTATCTAGCTACTCTTATCTTTAAGTAACAACTCTGTGTTATTGAACATATGTTTATAAAAAATGCAACCAAGTTTGGATTAGCATATCCGGGTCATTATATTTTCGGCATTAGAGAAATAAACACATTGAATATTAAAACTTAATTAAAAGTGTTTCAATTCATCGATTAACATTTGCTCTTTATATCATATTTTTTTTAATACATAAAATAAACAAAAAGAAACATAACAAAAAATTTAATTTCTTATACTAAATTGTATTATTTATTTAAAAAATTTTAAATAAGAAGAAAGATGGTTTTTTTTAATTGATCCTAACCTTCGTCTAGACAAAACAAAAAATCTTGTTTTTGGGGAAAAAATCTTAAAATCTTTTTTCGGTTAAAAAATCTTAAAAAATAAGGTAAAATCTTACTTCTGGCAGCGCTGGTGTAACTATTGGTTGTTACTCGACTTTGTTTGTGATTTCTAACCACTTGTTCGTTTTTCTCTCTCACTTGACCATTCATAAAACGAACGTTCGAGTATCATGCGACAGCTAAACTTCACTAGGTACTATCAGTACCACGTGAATTAAAAACAAAAAATATTGTTCCATGCATTTAATATTTTTTAACTGTTAAGTTTAATAAAAAAAATGGAAATAAATGAGGAATGTTTATAACTTTATTTATTTAGATCATTTAGATTTTTATTAATTTATTAATATTTAAAAGTGAAATTTATTTGCAATAAACATTATTTGAAAATAATAATCATGGGAAAAATCGTCATTTTTAGAAAAAAAGGAAATCGATTTTACGCCAAAAAACGAATACATTGTCTTCTTTTACAAGTGAAAAATTTACTTGTAGGTATATGAAAAAATATTTAGGCTAAATTAAACAAAAATTTTTTTTATTACCAAGCTTAGTCTAGACGATATGTTGAATCAGCAAATGTATGCTTACACTCATATGCTTAAAAATAATAATAAATTTCTCTTTCAGCATACTCAATATGTTAAGGGCCAAATACACTTGTCAAATGCTTGTCCAGCCGGCGAATTCAACGTGTACGTGTGCTGGACGTAATATTCGCCGTCATATCTAAATTTTTTGATTTTTCATCAAGCGTTGTCGGTGTCACACATACAAACACATTTTCACTAATACCACCACAATGCTTGATGAGTATTTTGATCAATGTGTCTTTCGCATCTTTTGTTTTTTTTTTTTAAATCATCACTTTTTATTTAAATTTTTCAAATTCAAATATTTTTACACACTTTGGCATTTCATTACTGTGAGTCCGCGCCATCTTTAATTTTTATTGCTTAATTTTTAGAACATTTTGCGAAAGTGATAGAGAGTACCAAGTTGAGATTTCGCTTTCGCATTGAAATTGTTTTCGCATCGCATTAAAGAGAAGACCCCCAGAAATATGCACTAAAAAAAAAGTTTTAGTTTTTTAACATGCAGTAAAAACTTGAGAATATGCCCTAAAAATTGTTAAAAATATGCCCCAAAAAAATCAAAAATTGCTTATTTGAAAACAAAATATTCCACAACTTAATAACAGTCCCAATTAATAAAAATAGTCCTAAAATTATAATCGGTAAATTCCAAACACAATAGTATTTAAAGAAGAATTTTGGAGATTTCACCCTATTTGGAACCGAATATTATCTAGATATTAACATCCTTTTGTCTTAAAAAGATTTTAGGGACGGTAACTAAATTATTTATTAATGTTAACATTTAAAAGGAAGTTAAAGCTATTTATAGATGAGAGCTTTGGGCAAATGTTAACCGATTCAATTTAAATTTACAGTAAAATATTTTTGGGGCGAATTTAATCTAAATACCAAATAAATTAAATAGTTTGTGGACACAGAGAGTCTAATTTGGAAAGAATTTTTTATTTACATAGATTTCGTCCTTGATCAAATTGCCTGAAGGAATGCAAATTGTGCTTTGCGCACAAGGTTAACATGGACAAACAACTAGCCAGATGCACGGATGGACATCGTTATATCACTGTAAAAAGTCATTCTAAGCCGATATACTAAAATATTGGTCCAGAGTTCTGTTTTTAAAGTTGCTCATTTTTTTTCTCAGAATTCCGGTTTTTGAAAATCCCCTTTTTGTGCCCCTTTTTGAAAATTTTGAACGGTAAAGCTGATAATGTTGAGCAATGAGAACATTTGATTAAAAATTAATTTGACAATTCTCTTTTTTTTCACCCTTATCGTGGTTGGCGAATTTAAAATACGCCTACGACTGTTTCGTAATACATTACAGAGAACGTAAACTTATTTCCTTTAATCTATTGCCAAACAGTCGCAGGCGTACTTTAAATTCGCCAACCACGATAAGGGTGATTATTTTATTTAAAATTTTTTTTATCTATTACCGCCTTTAGTGCAAAAATAAATAGTTTTAGTGTAATTAAGACTTAATAAGTATGAGTGCTTGATTGGGCTGGGTCAAAGCCGCAAAAAATTAATATATTGAAGGACTTGATTGATCTATAACTTATAGACTATAAGTTATTCACCCTTATCGTGTTTGGCATATTTAAAATACGCCTACGACTGTTTAGTAATAGATTAAAGGAAATAAGTTCACGTTCTCTTTAATCTATTACCAAACAGTCGTAGGCGTATTTTAAATACGCCAAACACGATAGGGTGAATTAATAAAGCTTCACAGTTAATTAATTTATTTATGTTCTTTTTTTTTTTTATAATTTACCCCTATTATAAATTATGTGCCGACCAGCAGATTGTTTTATGGATTCGTTTGATACCCACACCACCATAGTGTCTGTAGCACCTAAAATTATTGGTCCTATAGTATACCGATCGACTCAATTACTATCTGAGTCGATATAAGGAAGTCCGTCCGTCCGGCTTGTCGGCTGTGCACTTTGTAGAGCGCAAAGTACAGGTCGCAGTTATTTGATGAAATTTAGTATATTGGTTCTAATAAATTATTATAATTTGTATCAGTTTAGCCGTATTTAAGAGATATTTGGTATTTTTAGTATTAAAAACATAAATTAGACCAAATTTCAATACAATTATGTAAGTTTTTTAACTGTTTTTAAGTCCCGATTTCTACAGGACATATAGTGAGTTGGATGCCGATAATTGATAATTGTTATTTCTAGCCATTTAAAGCTAAATTGGACTATATTTTACCACAATATTGTTTTTTTACTATTTTAGGCGTATTTAAATGATTTTCCAGAGTGGGCTTTATATGGAACCTATGGCAAATTGTGGCCGATCTTCTCCAAATTTAGTTGTGTGATTTCTAGTTTTATGAAACTATAACAGACTAAATTTTACTATTATAGCGTTCGGTACGTCTTAGGCATATTTAAGTATTTCCGAGAATGGGTTTTACATGGGCCCTATGGAAAATTTGGAGCGATCATCTTAGTGTAATATCTAGTCATAGAAAACGAGTTCTTGCAAAATTAAATAACAATCGGTTCATTCTGTCACTAATTTTTGTTACTTTCTTTAACAGAAATATCAATTTTTAAGGGTTGGGGTTCTGGTTTAAACGAATAAAATTAACTCAGCTGAGCGAAGCCGGTTCTTGATTTAGCATTAAATTAAGAACCCTTATGTCCAGTCGAAGACCGGCAATATTGAAAAAATTATTAAGCAAAGCTGGTGTTTGTCACAACATACAGTTAAATAATATCCATATTGAAGCAATTACATAAAGCAGTGCCATTCAACCTATGGTACGCGTACCACTTGGTGGTACGCGAAAAATTTCCAGGTGGTACGCGAAATCTTTTAAAATTTTAACGATTTCTATTTGCAGTGCCAACGATCTCATTGATTCGGATTTTTATAAAATTAATTGCAAATACATTTTTGTTTCGTTTTTTTTTTACTTTGAATAGTTCTATTGTAAAGTTTATTTTTTTAATTTTTTATTAAATTATATTTAATAGTTGGATAAAAATCAAATGAAAGATCTCTTAATTAGAATATATTAATTTACTCGTTCTGTTAAGTTTTTTATAAATGCATTATTTTTAATTTTGTTTCGTTTTTTTATTAACTTTGAATAATTCTTTCTTAATGTTTAATTTCTTAAATTTTTTAAAAATTTCTTTTATTACTAATTTATTATATTTTTATTATAAATAAATAAAATGGATTAAAAATTTTAAAATTGTTTACATTATATTTTTTTGGTGGTACGCGAAAAGTTTGTCGTGAATTTAGTGGTGCACGAGCCAAAAAGGTTGAATAGCACTGACATAAAGTATATAAATTATTACCACATGTTATTTCAAACCTACATATTAAACAAAACAATTTATTAGAATATAAATTTTTAACTTTAATTTAGAATTTTATACGCTACCGTACCACGCATTCTATTATATGAAAGCTTGAAGCGTTCTCTAGAAAATATATGTAAAAAAATACCTTAATATCGACAAAATTTTGAGATAAGATCCATTTTGATAAAAAAAAATTAGCAAATAAAAATATTTTTTTAAATCGGTTTTTAACGGGTTAATAATTAGGAATGTTTTATATACAATGTAAAAGGTATTTGGAAACACTTTTCAGCGATAACCAAATTGCCGAGATCAAATTTATACTTCAAGAGATATTGGTTAAGAATTTATCAACTTTTAACTCTAAAACAAAGTTTAATGGCCAACATTTTTATTTTCAAAGTACTTCTAAATGCATTTTTTTGTTCCTTGTTTGCCGAAGAGCTAGAAATCTTGATAAGATCCGGGGTTATGTACAAAATTAAACAAGTAATTGAATGAGTATCAATTATATTTTATAAGCTTCTAAATTTGCCGTATGCTAAAAAGCTTACATACGACTTTCAACAAATAACATATTTGTCAACATACGTAGAAAATTTGTTGAGAAGTAAAAAATATTCACCCTTATCATGAATTCCACATGTGAAAATTTCCGAATGAAATTATTAATTCACATGGATTTTAATTCGTATCATGAAATCCCTGTAAATAAAATAACATACCTATGCCCCTGTTCTGTAACTCTCGCGTCGAGAAAGTTTTCGATTGAAATGTGTGAAATGAAACAAAAATGCCATATATTGAAACAAACAGCTGTTTTTCTCACTAAAGTGTGTCTGTAAGGAAATTACTCGCCAATTTCACGTAAGGTAATTACTCGCCAATTTACAGAAAAAGTGTGTCTGTAACATTTTTGTGAGTAAAGTTCCCGCTTTGAACTGTCAAACAAACTCAGGAATAAAAATGGGGCGATAAAAAAATTTAACACTAAAAAACAATTAAAAATGCAAAACACAAAGAATAATAATATTTTGTTCTTGGCACATTTTTTATTGTTTAGTTCTTTTACTTTTAACATTTTTATAAAATATACGAATATTTTCAAAGCTTGTTTGCAAGCAACAAACATTAAAGTCGCACTTTACATTATTTGGTATAGCCGACGGTTGTATTTTCACCGCCGTCGTTGAAAAACTTTTAACTTTAGTAAATTTTAGTCGCCGGTAACGATATGTGTTACTGGCGTTCTCACCGTCTGCAATGTCACATCGGCTTCGAGTGCAATGTTATGACATTTATAACGTAATTACGTAATCTCTTTTGATAGTTTTCGACATGAGTTACAGACACACTTTTTTTCACTTTTCGAGAAACGATGGAATATTTTGTTTCACATCTTTTCGATGCGGGAAGTTCTCACTATAGTTACAGAACATGGGTACTGATTTTAAAAACCTTTGTCATTATATTCGGAGTTGTAAACAAAAAACAATTAATGTATTTAAGAAAACTGTGTTTTTGGAAATGTATGGAATTAAATTCCATATTTGAATTTAATATCGCTAATTTGCTAAGAGCGACATGATAGCAGAGTCTTAAAAAAAAAAAAAAAATACTTGTTAACAAACCCTAAAATTTATTTGAAATCGCTAAACGGGATAAAAGAACAGTGTCGAAATAACAAGAAAAAAAATTTGCAAAAACTGCGACAATTCGCGAAAAGTTTTAATATTTCAAACAAGTCATAAAATTTATTAAAAGTTTTTAAAACTATATAAGAAATGGCAATAATTCGGTTAAAATTTTTATATTAGCGGAAATTCGCAAAAATTTGCAAACTGCGGCATGGTCTACTATTTATTAATAATCGTTAAAGCTGTAAAGAATCACAGGAAAAAATCGCTTTATTCGGCAACATGGCTAAAATTCGCGAAAAATTGAAAACTTGTAAAAAATTCGCGAAAAGTTTTAATATTTCAAGCATTGTTCTCGTCAGTCGGAGATTATCATATACCAAATATATTTGCGAATCAAATATGTAGTTTGCAGTAAAATGGCATCGATTTGTTAGTGCATATTTTGCTTTGAATGCATATTTCATATACATATTGCTGATATTACATAATTTTATTGCATATTTTGAAAAAATTTGTTTTAATTGCTTTATTTTGCCATGCACCCTTCCGCAGAAGTGGTAAAAGACAACTTCGACGATATTTATGTATTTATTGATTTCTTATGGGAAAAATATTTTGTAAAGCACCTTCGCGTGTTGCCGCATATAAAAAGAATTATCCGGATTAATGACTTCCTCTACAGCCTATAACAACTGGATGGGGAACGTGATTGGAAAGCAATTCTGAATTATGCTGAAAACTTTGCCAATTCAAAGATGTTGTAAAAGGATTAAACAATGGTGAATTTAAGTTAATTGATATTGCCATACATAGATGTATTTTTTTGGACGGTAGGTTTAATTTAAATTGTTTTCGAAAAGAGCGTAATGAAAATAATATACCACAGAGAAACTATCAGCATTTAATCATGCACCTACCACTTCCGTTTTATTTTGTTTTGAAAAACAGGCAGTAAACAATTTTTTTTTAAATTAGGGTCAAATATATCTCTAGTCATTTTAAAATACAAAATCAATAAACAGTTGATTGTATGTAAGTAATTGCGATCAGTTTCACACTTTGCTTAAGCAAACGACAGTTTCAAAAAAATTAACAAAAAGTTTTCTTAAGCTGAATGTGGGGCCTGTTCGGAAATGCATCACTGCGCTGCATCAGTGATTTCAAATGCTTAAATATATATCAGTGAAGTAGATGAGGACTAAAAAATTGTCATATATTCCACAAAAATAATAGTCACACAATAAAAAAAAATTAAAATTATTTTTAATCGACATTAAAAAAAGTTTGCTTTTCTGATGCAGCGAAGTGATGCATTTCCGAACACGCCCATGTTAAGATAATTTTAACTGCATATTTTTTAATTTTTAACGCATATCGAGGGTTATTTTTCAAATAGTGCTATCTGAAAAATCACAATTTTACAGGAGAGCGAAAAAACTGAGTTTTCCGATAACTCTAGGAGTAATAACTAAACTTTATTTTACAATGTTATTAAAAATAAACGTCTAAATCATACATATATTAATTTTTTTTTAATTCCAGATATTCGCGCTTATATCTCTGTTAGCACTATTTACACATTAAAATTTTATCGACTTGAACATTGAAATAAGCAGATAGCACTATTTGAACAAAAATAAAATGAGCTGTAATGAATACTTTTCGAGACTTTAATTAAGTTACACGAATGTTTATTAAAATAATTAGTTTTTAATAACAAAACAATATTTAATGAAAAAGTAAATTATTAAGAAACGCGTGATCATACTAATATTACTCGAATTTATAGTTTATTAACTTTACATTATCCTATATTCGAAAGCAATAAAAAATTAATCCTTATCCGCATGTTTTAAATTATCATAAAAAGAATGATATTCTTGCGGAATAACGAGCTTCAATGCTTGTTAATGCTTCCATTTGCTTAGTTGAATATGACGTGGGCCAGATGGTAAGGGAATCGCTTCTATATGACCACTGTGTGTTTTAATTTTGGTCGGAAGGTTTTTGTATTCGGCATCAAAACTAACTTAATACATAATGTCATCACTTGGTAGGTAGATGAGAGATTTTATTTGTGATACGGTGGGATCACTTTTTTGTTGACCAGGTCTAATGGAAGTAAGACGAATAAGTTTTTTGTTTATATAGTCTTTAAAGAAATCATAATTCAGATAAAGAGTATCAAAAGGCATTTTAACAATTTTATTATCAATTTTGATCGTCTTTCTGGCATCTTTTGTTATTTTAACATAATCGTTGGGTAAATAAATTGCCTGATTTTTCAGCTTCATCTCAATCTTAGCATGTGCACTGTCGCACTCTATTTGAGTATGCCCCTTCTCTAAGTAATTCTGCTCAATTTTCTTATTATTTTCTATAGAAAAACTGACAGTGCATTCAATAAATAGTGGTTACGATTTTGATAGCCACAACCATCGCAATATATTATTATTGGTGACGTATCTGGCAAACAATAGATCCTTAAATAATGTATAATACATGAAATAAACTTTGATGCGGACAGATTCCCATTACTTTCATTCCACCAGTAATTTGAACATTGATGGGTTGCGAGGTTATAAATTGTAAAGTTGTGTACTTGAAGGCGCTGTTTATACATAGTAAATAGCGGATGTGTTTGTATCGGGACAAAGTTTTATTGCTTGTGTATCCATGGTAAGCACATGACATCCTCCTTCTTGAGCTTTAACTTTGTCCCGTCGTTTTTCCAATTGTGCACGTTCTTTTTTCAAAATATGTGTGTTAAATCCTCGTCTTTACGAGGCTTATAAAGAGCCATATTTTGTTGGTGGAAAAAACTGTAAAACTTAATTTGTGATACAGGCCGAACCTTATTCTTCAAACATTTGGAATTACAGTCATTATAAATATCGGCTTTATTTTTGAACGTTACTGCTATGTATATCTTACTACTGTCTTTGCGGCAATAATGACTTTCCATTTTGTCCAGTTTTTCAAAATATTTCTTTAAGTATGTTGTACAGCCTGTGTTCAAAAAATTTTTAGTACTCTGTCTTTTATCAGGAGTCGATGAAACTGGAATTTTTTTGACCAATCAATATCTTAACATGCCTCTATTTGAAGCAAGAGTGGTTGTAAGGAAGTTTATAGATAAAGATATTCCATTTTCTAGAATTTTCCACAGAACGTGTTTTTATGGGAAGCTGTGCTACAAGGGTCTTTACAAAAACTTTCTTACTTTCCCAATACGTACTCCAAAACTTTTTTAAAAATTTCTTTTCTAGTAGCGTCATCAAATTTTTGGCAGTGTCTAATAGAACTTTTTATGCATGTTTTCGATAAACATGTAGTTCCAATTTCTCTACGTCTTCTTATTATATTTTGTTCGGATTTCGAAAATCCTAAATATTGCTGCCCCTCCACACGTTATTTTCTAGCCTATTTTTTGAAGCCGAAAAACGGACTCGTTTTTATCTACGCCAAGAGACTACATTATGGTTAATGATGTCATTCTCTGAATCTAGAATAAATTTTTGGTTGAAATTATAGCTATGACGAATTTTGAACAACTAACCTGTTATAAGATCGCCCTTATCTTCATTAGATCAGGTATAATCGATTGCAATGCGCTGTAGGGAGTTCATTATGTTGATTGATCACAAATTTCAATTTATATTCATACAAACACAGTTTTTATTATATTATATACTCAAATATTTTTTATGTAGATAGCACTTTTTAACCATAAAAAGCGTCTGCACAATACAATTTTTGTGAAAAAATAACGTTTTGCAAATACTCAACGAAAAAATTTTTGCAGTTTTTTTGCAAAATTTCTACAACGAATTTTAAAATTATATTAGTTTATGAAATCTAGACACAATTCCAAACCCTTTGATATATAATATGTCTACTTTTTAATAACACTTTTTATCATTTTATTATATGAAGTAATATTTTTTATGTAGATAGCACTTTGTTACAAAAAAAAAACGTCTGTGTTAGATAGCACAAAACAATCGGCCTCGTATACGACTGTGTAATAGATTAAAGTAATACCCAACATGTGTTATTTAATCTACTACAAAAAACGACACGTTTGTTTACGAAAACGACAACCACAATAAGGCTGAATATTTATGAAAAAAACGTTTTGGGAATTTTTTTTTTTCAAATTTAAATGACAGATGACTCTTCCGTCAGTGAACTCGTTTCTATAAAAAACACTTTTTTGAAAAATTTCAGATAGCACTATTTGAAAAAAAACCCTCGCTATATTTCTATGTTAAGTGCATTTTTTATGCGCATAAAACGCAATTTTAACAGCATAAAAGTCCTGGCTCTGGCAATTACACAAATTTCAGCTTTACTGTGTAATACTACAAGTACCACATGAAGTGAACATAATTTTATAGGTACTTCTTTTTGTTGTACCCATTTTTATATGTTCCTTTTTTCGGAAAATATTTTATCTTCGGCTGCTGCATGTTTTTACTCGTTGCAGAGCTCTAACACCTATTCCAACCACGATAAGGGTTCTGAGATCTTGTTATGAGTTAAATGTAAAAAGTATTATTTTTGATTTTATTAAGTTTACATTTATTTTATATACATACTTTCAGTATTAAAATATGTGGCCCCTTAACGAAAGGATTTATTTTTTTAACCTAAGTTTATTTCATTTTCTACTTGATTTATGTTTGATTTCATTGTTTTAATGACCATTTCAAATTTTTGTATATCTAAAGTAATTTTCTCCAAGCTAGCCGCTACATTGTGCATACGCTCCCGATCAATTTGAACCTCTAGATCACGCGACTCCTTGGTCATTTGACCTGTTCGTGAAACCAAATCACAGATCTCATTACAGGATGCGTGCAGAGAAGCTAGCAACTTGTAGGCTTGTTTAGCGTGTAAATCATGTTTGGCACTTTGGAATAATAAATCATCGGTATAGTTAAATTGTCGTTGAAGTTGAGCGGAAACAGAATTAAGTTGTTTTTGTAGATCTTTCGTATCATCGAGGATCTTGTAGATGTCATTACGTTGTTTGCGTATATTACCAATAAATTCATAAATACGCCGAGTATATTCTTTGCGAGAAGCAACACCACTAGAAGACTTTTTTAATTCCTCCGCTAATACTGAATGGGAGTGTGTCTTTTCCACTAATGCAGTTTCCAGATGTTGTATGTTAGACCTTAGTACATGTATACTTTGAAGATTTTTTGATTCTCTTAGTTTCCGTAATTCTTCTATTTGTTGCAAGGCTGGATTTCTATGCAATTGCCACTGGCTTTCCACCATCAAACGTCGTTCTCTAGCTTTCTCTATTAAGACTTCCAGTTTACTTAAATTTTCTTCCGGATTTTCCAAGATCACCGAAATACGTTCATGTATTTTACTTTCCTTTTTTATATTATCAATTTGAGTTTCGATTTGTGAAAGCTGATGGCGCAATTGATTTAGCCTGATATTGGCTGTTTGGCGTTCCTTAACTGTTTGATCATTTTGTAATTTGAGGGATTCAACTTCCTCTGTTAGTTTTTCTAAAGAAGTTTTAATAGGGATTTCTCTTTTAATGTCATTGCAATCCTGGTCCTCATTTGAATTTAAACTGACTGAATTTTTAACGGGAGAGCGAACAATAGGTTGTACAGCACGCGCCAAAGATAAACGAACATCATCTACTGACTTAACAGATGGAGCAAAGACGTCAATTGCATTTTTATGCAAAACCGAACTTACTAAATCAAAGTCCCCAATGGAAGCTTGTTGAAAAATATTGGGAAATTGGTAAGTAACTATGGATTGTTCTTCTTTACTTTGGATCTCCTTTTTAATTTCGGGTATGTTTAAATTTAATTGAGGAATAAATTCCACGCTCAGACCACTACAGCCCAAAGATTTTTTTCTACCAATGCCACGACAATACTGTGGAACCCAAGGTGATCTTAGTTGTTGCGTTATTTTTTTTCGTACATCTCTCATAAGTAAATCAAAATCATCGTTATCTTCCTGTTGTGAATTACCCAGATCCCCTGTTTGTTCCTTAGGTAACTGTTCGATTAAAAACATCAGTAATCGCCGTATATCCATCTCATTTGGATAAAGAAATGTCTGATAACCAATATCACCACGGTAGCCACAGGCACTACATATTTCCGCCAAGCTTGTTGTCACTGTAAAACGTTGAGCCATATTTTCCGGCAGTACTTTTGGGAGCACAGTATCTGGTTTAATTTCTTGTAAACATTTCGATACTGCTCTTACCAGGAGATCGGGTGTAAAATGATTAAGTCCGAATACTTGACTCTCATCATCTAATTCTATTTTGCATCCGATTTGTCTCAGGGAATGTATGATTATTTTATCAACTTCATCCATGTTGACATTAAACACGGTTAATGTATTCTTTTTCTTAAAAACAGCTTTTTTTAGTTTTTTATTCGTATTCTCGCACAAAATAAACAGGCAGCAGCGTTACCATTGAAAAATCAAATAGTACCAAAAAGGGGATATTCACAAAAAAGTGGCACCAAAGAAGTTATTTAAGAAAAGAAGGGAGCAAGCAAGGCGAATTCAACCACAGGTGGTGTCGCAACTACAACAATCCAAAAACAACAGAAACAACATGGGGGTTTTTGCATTGCATTGTTAGTGTTCACGGCTCGTAGTGCCAGCCATTCTTAGAAAAACACTAACAAATCAAAACAAATAGGCTCGAACTGTCAAAATCAGAAGGTATTTCGACACCACCTGTAGTTAATTCGCCTTGGGAGCAAGTCTTTAAAAATCAAAATATGTAGCACCAAATTATGTTTTTTCCACGTATGTATTTTGTTCAATTTATTTAAAATTTCAAATAAAATTTTAGACATGTTAAAAACACCAAAAAAAAATTATATAAGCTTGGAGCAAGAACTTTTAAATGTCATTTTAATTTACTTTACTGTACTGAACCTATATCAGTTCAAAGATTGGTTATATCACGTCTAGTTTTTTATAGTATTTTTCCGAAGTTGAAGACTCAATTCAGTTTTTACCATGGTGGAATAAACAGGTGGCATCGTTACGGCACCAAATACAATATTACATCAAAAATGGAAAGTATATCAACGTTTACGATAAAAAATACTTTAAACAAATTTTATTATTTCATCATGGTTTTCACATTAAATTTTTAGTTTTAGCCATGGTGAAATAAACAGGTGGCAGCACTACAATTAAATTCTGGGGGAGTCTGCCTAACCAAAAATTAAAAGATGAGAAGCTGTGAGTAAAATGGATGCCGCGTTTGCGCTCATTCTTCAAGACAATGCACTAGTTCAACTTTTCACTATTGTGATGAACAAAATCAATGAATTATTCGTCATATTAAGCTCCGTTGTATTATTTTCAGTTTTCCAACTTGAAAAATAGCTTGGTGATTTTCGAAGCTATTGAACTGAGCAAAGAGGAGATTATGTGGGGATATTAAGAAATTTTATCTATTTTCCTTGTTAGGTCTGCTTATTTTGGGCCTGCCCTCGTATATACATATATGTATAGTGATTGTTTTAACTTAAAACTTTTAAGTAAGACTCAGGTCAAATGTGTGTTTTTATACATTTTTTGATTAGATTGATTTTAAGCGTTTTTGTAAATTTTTATTTTATTATTCGATTTTTCCAATTTTTTTTTTTGAAAAATAATTTATTTGTAGCGATTTTGTTTATAACAATTTTTTTTCAAGTTAAATCGTTTATTTTGTCGTCATAAAGTCATATGTCTTAGGGCCATTATTACAACTTGCCAATAGTTAAAAGTCGGATTTTTCCGGACCGATAAATATGTAGCTTTGCATTATAAAACCTTTGTTTATTATGTTTTCATCTATATAAAATTATTATTATTGAAAATAACAGCAAAAATGGAAGTTGTAATAATGCAAAACTATTTATCGGTCCAACAAAATCCGACTTTTAACTATTGGCAAGTTGTAATGACCCTTAAAATAATAACAAGAAAATATAAGATTGTTGTAAACAACCCCTCATAATTTTGTGTGCTATTTTGAATTTAAATCAGCTGATTTAAACAAATATAAAAAATATCAAAATAGTTTAATTCTAATCCATGAATTTATATATTAAATCTTACCTGACTATTGTCCATTTTTTATACGCAAATCACAAATAAATTCAACTTTGTTTGTTTACCAAACATCAGAGTCCTAAACCTATATAATTTGACGCCGCAAGTGTTTTGTTACAAAAATTGCTAGCTGCAGGTTAAATTCAGATAAGCCGGATAAAACCAAGGCGAATTCAACTACAGGTGGTGTCGAAACTACAACAATCCAAAAACAATAGAAACAACATAGGGTTTTTAGCAATGCATTGCTAGCGCCATTAGCTCGAAATGTCAACCATTATTAGCAAAACACTAACAAATCAAAACAAATAAGCTCTAATTGTGAAAATCAGATGCCGCTTCGAAATCACCTGTAGTTTATTCGCCTTGATAAAACCAAGGCGAATTCAAACAAGTAAACTCATCTCGTCAGCCGTTCATCAGCTGTCTCCACGGCGAATTAAAAAAATTGAGAAACGTCAATATATAATTTTGTTTTGAGAAGAAGTTGATTGAAAAGTGCTAAGAATATTATTTTTATAATAAAAAAATTTCAAAACTGCGAATGATTGTAGTGAATTTAATAATTTCTTTTATAAAAAAGGGATAATTTTAATTTGCAATAAAAAAATGTTGACCTATTAATTATATTGCAAAAACAAAATACATTAGGCTTTTTGTAGTTGTAGAGTTGCACTTACCTTTTTAAATTTGCCTTGGATAAAACTATACAATCAAAGGTGACGGCTACAAAGCCTAATGCGGCTCGGCTCAGCGCAAGTCTTTTCTGATTATTTACGACAGCGCAATAAACATAGCAAGCAAAGAAAGTTCTATTAATTTAAGACACTTTTTGTGTGCAAAGCAATTACAATATTTTTCAACCATTGTAAAATGTTAGAACATTATAACATGATAGCATACCTTGTGAATACCCCAATTAAAAATGTAGGTAGTTTTTAAGCTTCGTTTACAATCAAAGAAACATTTTCACTTGGTGTTCATAGTAGAGCAAACAATTTTTTCGCCACAACACAAATTTTGCATTTTTAGCCACAACAATATTATGCATTTATTATTATTTTTTAAAACATTATGTTAAAATTTTCATTCAAAACTAAATAAAATTATTTTAAACGTCAGAAACAATTTCATTATTAAAATGTTTTGTGTTTTCGAACGCAGCTTAATCAATGCCAATTTAAAAAATTAATTCGCCTTGGTTTTGTCTCTAAATTAAAGGATATATTTTTTTTTTGAAAATGAATTTTTATTCATATGTGGAAATCGGGTGGTCACCGGCATATCTTCTTTAAGGACTGGAGAATTGGTCAGGCTGTGGCCGGCTCTTTGAAGGATCCCCACAAGATCTTTAAGGGGACTGGCTTTAGAGAGGACCAATCCTTCACGTCGGAAAAACTGAAGTCGTCGTTAAGAAAGGAAGGTATTCGGATGCAGTCATAGATCGCACTGACCCTAATGGGAGGATCAGTGTCAAAAGATAACAGGTTCTAGAGAACAAACTTCTCGACGAAATCTTCAGTGTGAGTGGTAGGCCGGACGAAGTAGTGTTCAAAGGGTCTGACTGGGCAACAGGTGCCAAACTGTCAGTTGCGGCAATTAAAAAACCTTTATGTTTTTAAAGGCCGTCATTGATCCTGACGGGGGAGCAATGTGGTATCCCCTTCTCTGGGTCGGACTTGGGGGTTGAGGTCAGGGAGGCAGTGAGGGATATTATAATCTTGGATAAGGTTACATGGGCGGTTAATACATTTGGATCGTACAAATCGGCTGGACCAGATGGTATCTTTTCGGCTATGCTACAGAATATCTAGGGATCATCACTCCTATTGCCAGTTGAACTATTCAGGGTATATTTGCTGAACGCCTACATTCCTAGAGGGTGGAAAGAGGTCAGGGTTATTTTCATACCCAAGGCAGGTAGAACTGGTCACTCTACACCCAAGTATTTTAGACCAATCAGCCTATCGTCTTTTCTTTTGAAGGCATTAGAAAGACTGATTGATCTACATATGAGGACGAAGATTGACACTGGCATCTACAGCGGCACTCAACACGCCTATATTAAGGGTAGGTCTGTTGAGAGTGCGCGGATGATGTAGTGAAGTCATGCAAGGTGCGCTGGGCGAACTGTCGGCATGGGCGGGTGATAAGGGACTGAGAGTTAATCCGGAGAAGAAGGAGTTGGTTCTTTTAACTAGGAGGTACAATGTGGAGAACTTAAGGCTACCGGTACTAGGAGGAGTGGAGCTTAGACTATCTGATAGTGCTAAGTATCTGGGAGTTTTTCTAGACAGCAAGGTGGCATGGGGAAGGAAAACTCAGGAGTGACTTAAGAGGGGTCCCCATGCCTTCTATGCTTGCAGATCATCGATAGGTAGGAGCATGGGACTCCGGCCGTGAGTAGTGGGACGGACAATTGATGGTTAGACCCATTCTTACGTATGGATGCTGTGTTTGGTGGGAGCCATTGAGATTGGCTAGTCGTAGGAACCTTCTGTCTAAGGCTCAGAGGTGTGCTTCAATTGGCATGACAGGTGCCATGAGAAGTAATCCTCAGGCTGCCCTGGATGTCATTCTACATCTTCTGCCTATTGAGCAGTATGTGCTGGGAAACGTCGGTTTCACTGATTATGTGGGCACCAGGGTGGATTTTGGGCGGTTGCCGGAGGTAATAGTGCCTTCTAGGGAGAGCTTGTCAGGTAGGAGCAGATTATTTGGTGGATTTGCTATTTTCACTGATAGCTCGAAAATGAGGGGTGCGGGGGTCTACATTGAGGATCTGAATATAAGAAGGTCTTATAGGCTTCCTGACGGCTGCGTGTTTTTCAGGCGGAGGTTCTGGGGGTCTTGAGAGCCGTGGAACTGATGAGAGACAACATTGATAGGGGCTCGGAGGTCACTATATATGTGGACAGCGAGGTGGCTCTTATGGCCGTAAGTGGCTGTTATGTAACTCCAAGCTAGTTGATGATTGTAGGAGGGCTCTGGAGAGTCTAAGGGGAGTATTTGCTGAGGTTGTGCTGGGTGCCGGGTCACTGCGACATAGGCGGCAATGAGGTTGCTGATGAGTTGGCGAGGCAGGGCTCAGAGATGGAGGATCCTTACTGTATGGAGGCGGTTAGGCCTCCAATAGGCTTCTATTTTGGAAGAATCGAGGAGTGTATTCTGGGCGCGACCAATCGGGCCTAGGCAGGATGGCGGTGAGGAAGGGATCCGACTTGTGGGATATATGCAGGTTGTGCGAGAAGCCTGAGGAGTTGGAGACGGTTGAGCACTTTCTGTGCCACTGTCTTAGGTTGCAGGGTAGCAGGCTGAGGTGGCTGGGCAGTAGATTCTTGGGCGAATTAGGGGATGTCTCGGGTTGCGGACTCGAGAATCTGATAGGATTCGTAATGGGGATGGCCTGGCTGCGCGAGAGAACACTGGGTGCTAACCGCACGTAGGGCGAATTTGGCTTGGGTAGGATTTCTCTCGGGGTTGGTCCGTAACCTTCTTTTCATTCCATTCTTTTCTACCTATCTTTTGGATCTGTCCTGTGCTTTCGCTGTTTATTTCACCTACTTTCTATCTTCATACAGCTATCTCTAATTAAGGCGTCACAATGGACCATACTGGTCTCTGGGTGAAGGAGACTTCACACCGGCCTTTCTACCTATCTACTGTAGGGAAAAAGGGGATTTTTTTAGACACGAAGAAGTTTTTTGAAATTTCTCTTGGCATCACTGATTTACTGGCAAAATAAGTAAAGAAAAATTAAGAAAATGTGAAAGACAAATGCGTAAACGCATTAGAGAATACCAATTGTTCACAAAATTCATGATGTTTTATTAATCGACCTTATTGTTTAAGGCGTTGTCGTTAATGTGTGTTGTGTTCTTTTATCTATTTAAAAAACGGCTTATGCGTTAACGACAACGCCTTACACAATAAGACCGAATAATGCTAAGGAGTAGTGCATTAATTGGCATACATAAACTTTACTGGTATTTTAATGTTAACGCACTACTTTTATAAGAAAATTGTTTTTTTTTTGATTTTGGCTTAATGTGAAAATTGTCAATGCACTACCTTTTTTAATGCATTTGCCCCCGGTCTGATTTCCGGGTTTAACGATTTTCCGAAAAACACCCTTGAACAGGTTTGCCCCCATATTCATTAAAAACATTTTTATAAATCCAGTGTGACACAAAGAATGCTGACGAAGGCCGTAGCGGGCCAGAAAATGCATTACATTCTGCTGGTGTCTAATAATTGTAAATTTTTCTGTACATACAATATACAATGCTATCCAAAGGACAGCTAAGGTAAAATGTAACAAGAAAATACAATATAATAGTCTGGTAGTGTATAATGTCATTCCTAAAAACTAAAAAAAGAATAGGACTATTATAAAAAAAAGCTTTATAAAATACATAATTGAAATTAAGCTCATAGAATAAATTCGAAAAAATAAAAAAAATGTTGAATATAATAAAGTAACCTATAAAAGGAAATAATTCCCAGTTTCTATTTTTTAATAAAACAATTTTTAAAACTGTTGAACAAAATATAAGAGAAATAAAACAATTATTTATTTTATTAAATTCGTATTCAATTATACATATACATATATATATTTTTTTTTAATTTTTACAAAATGGTTTCTATCATTATTAATTAACGATACACTACATTTCAATAGCGAAATTCATGGTTTGCTATACATTAGGTGTTGTAAATCTTGATTTAAAACACGACAACGAAATGCATACATTTAAAATTTTTAATATTTACGCCAACTACAGTACTTAAGTTTAAAATGTATGCATTTTCTTGTCGTGTTTTAAATCACATTTTTCAAACCTACAAGATATACAAGAGCAAACTGTGAATTCCGCTAATATGTTTAGTATAATAATAAATATGTATGTATAATATACACTTTTCAATTTGTATTTAATGTAATGGTTGTATTTGTGTATAAATAACTATATATATAGTATACATTTTTTTGGTGCTAGAATACCAATAGTTCTTGTTGTTAACTTAAATTCAAAAAACATTTTATTTATTTTATTTAGAAAAAATATTTTGTATATAAATATACAAAATATATACATACATATACAAAAAAGCGCAGGGTAACTAGACCATATTGCGCGTTCTATTTTTACTTTTAAAGCTAAATATGTATTAGTTAAAACAATAACATTAAGGGCCATTATTACAACTTGCCAATAGTTAAAAGTCGGATTTTGTTGGACCGATAAATAGCTTTGCATTATTACAACTTCCATTTTTTATTGCAGTTATTTTCAATAATAATAATATTTAATAGATCAAAACATAATAAATGAAGGTTTTATAATGCTAAGCTATTTATCGGTCCAACAAAATCCGACTTTTAACTATTGGCAAGTTGTAATAATGTCCCTAAGAGAACCAAAAAATATATTTTGTAAAGAATTCTTTACAAATACTTTAATTAAGGAATGACGGACGTTAAGCCAACATTACACAAAGTGGGTACTTGGGCGTAACTCTATAATTTTATTTGTAAAATTATGAAATTATCTTATACCAGAATCTTAAAATATATTTCGGGACCCTAAAGCAGGTTCTATTTGCACCAAAACTACATGTAAGTTAGAACATTGTTTTCCTAAGATCGCGATTTATAAAAAAAAAAATTAGTACCAACAGTTTAAGTCTGTAAAATGGTTAAAGTCATCTTATGTTAATTACTGAAATTAGACGCAGTTTAAAAAATGCAAATTTTAAAGTTTTTATTTTTTTTAATCGTTATAATAACTTTTCCAAGTCCATATCATTAGTATTACTTTTTAATAATATTTGTTATTCAAAAAGGTAATCACGAAAAATATGACTGCTGTGAGCAACGCCGTAAATTTATGGGATCTGCTTTTTCAAATTTTAAATCAGCTGATAAAAAAACCATTATAAAAATTTGATGTCAGAATGCCAAGAACAAGCGAATAAACTAATAAGGGTATTCACGTCACAAGTTGCACCCTTGAAAAAAAGCAAAAGTGCAAGCACATACCAACAACCACAAAGAAAATTATTTACGCACAACTAATTGTCTGTGTTGTTGTTGTTATATTTTTACACTTTTGTTTTTCGCAAGGGTGCAACTTGTGACGTGAATGCCTTTAATAAATTAGTCGGTTTGTGCGAAAAATACATATCGAACGTTTTAATAGCTGACTTAAATAAGTATGAAAAAAATTTATGTTTAAACTGCAATGAACCTATGAAGACTACTAACATGTTTTTAATAACCGTTGCCAGTATGCTCACTAACCGCAGAAACGCCCAACTTGAGGCCCCTATTTTGGTTTGTGAGTTGGGTTGTTATTAAGACAAATAGTTGTGATCAGTTGTAATTTTTGTATTGCTTTTGTACACCGCAATACAGCAAAGTTGTAAACCATAATACAAAAATTAAGAAATTACAACTCAACTGAGTTGACGGCAAAACGTGTTTAGAAAATTTGGCTACTACTTAAGGCCGTTACACACTATCCCACAAAGTCTTACGTATTTTTAAAAAATGCTTCCCTGATCTAATTATTCTTTGAACATTTTCAAAAAACAATAACAACTTATCATGACAGGGGTGCATTTTCGTAAATTACTAAAGACTTTGTGGGATAGTGTAAAACGGCCTTTAAAAAAAAAAAGCTGTGTAAAATACAAGCGCAAGAACAGCACAGCTTCCAATACATTTACAGTTTTATTATTTTAAGACTTTTTGTTTTAAAACCCTACAAAGAATTTTCTAAGCTATTGTAAAGTATTAGGATATTTTGACTTGATAGCATACTTCGCGACCGAACAAAGTCATGCATTCCTTAACGCAACCATTTAAACATTGACAATGTCATACGTCCCGTTATGTATAATAAAAGTAATCCTTATAAACATGTTGAAAATTTAATTAAAATTGGATTATTTAGAATAAATTCGAAAATATATTAATTTTTTTTCATGGTTATAGTTTATGAAGTGCACCCTCTGTTGCTGTTACTCATAAAAACCAAGTCAGTTGCAACAATCGCGGTTAATGCTTTGACCGAGTGACAAATTTTTATAGGCCAATTACACATTTTATATATGTATGCATGTTTGTATACATATTAAAATTTGGGTTGTTCACGGAAGGCAGATTATCTGATTATATGCAACAAAATATATTTTAAAAAAATTTAAATAAATTTATTTTGTTGCTTTAATTTTTTAAACAAAAACTATATTTATTTCATATGATTCTATTGTTACTGAAAAAGAAACAAAATACATATCTATACTCATTCTTATTTACAAAAATATGAGTAATGCAAGTAACACAATTGGGTCGCAGGTCATAAGAACGTAGGATGTTTTTGCCGTACATTTTTATTAATATTTAATTTGAAAATAAAAAAAAATTTTTTTATTAAAAACTTAAATTTTCCGTAGTCGCAGTCGGCGTATGTAATAAAATTTGATCCATTCCAACGTACGATGTAGACACGCTTTTACGTTTGCGCCAGCTATTGTGTGCCTTTGTATAAAATATCATGCGTTCTAATTAAGCATAAACGTTGTAGGCTTCTATGTTTATCCCGTGCAATTGTGTTATTTTGAAATAGGGTATTTATAGTTTTATAAAATGGTTTTAAAAGAAGTCAGAAATTTGGGACTGTACTAAATACTCTGTTAAATATCGTAAAACTAGTTCACAAAGAAAACAAATCTGACAACAAAATAAAAGTCACGTTTAAAGAGTCTCAAATTTTTGCAAAGTTGCTAACAGCGAGTCTATAATAAGGGTATTCACGTCACAAGTTGCACCCTTGCGAAAAAGCAAAAGTGCAAAAATATAACAACAATTTAGGCAATTAGTTTTGCGTAAATAATTTCCTTTGTGGTTGTTGTTATGAGTTTTCACTTTTAATGTGAATATTTAAGCTGTTGCAATAATCGAGTTATTTCGCTCATCAAGGGTTGCAGTAACCGAGGGCACACTGCACTTTGGTTTTAGTTTTGAACAATAACAAAATATTAAAAAAGTTAGTACATTATAAACAAAAATATAATTTTTTTCTGGATATTTAGAAACCAAAGGTGGTTGTTGATCGTAGCAGTAATTGCAAAATGATAATAAATTTATAAATCTTGCAACACTAAGTACACGCAAGTCTAAAAGGTTCTTTCATTATTTCATTTTTGTACTTACCGAACCAGAAAACACGTGTTTACCAAAGCAGCTTAAATAATGAATTTGGAATATTAGAGTTTACTCAATACAAACAGTGTCTTATTATTTGTCATATAAAATCTGGCCCAATTTTTTTTTTATTAAATAATAATTAACAGCCCATCTTTTAATACTTCTTCAATCGTTAAAAACCTAAAATACGTACATTTTTACTAGTTTATATGTTTATCATTATTATTATTATTTTTTTGAAAAACTTATTGGCTAATAAAATGTTAGATATAACTTACAAATTATACAATCGATTAAAATTTTAAGCGGAAGGATAGGGATTTAAAAATGATTGTTTTGTTAAACTTGGTGTCATGTTAAAAAACATAATATGTATTGCAAAAACAAAAGTATTATAAATAGTAAAACATTTTAAATGCTTTTTTATCTTTGCGGCAAATCGAGTAAATAATTTTTTTAATTGATATTTTTTTTCTGATGGGAAAAAAGGATGGTAAGAAAAAATACGTATATAATCAATTCAAGTCTTAAAATTACATAAGAGTTTATTATGTATGTATTTATCTCGATTTTACATCATGTAAGTTGTATATAAAAAATATAGTAGTATGTATGTAAGTATGTATATGCAATGAATTCCATATGCGTGTTTGAAATTTTTTTCTGTGAGATATTGTATCAATGTGAAATATTTTGCAATAGATTATTGTGGTTCCAATTAATGAGAGGCACGCGTATTATTATAATTAAATATATGGTACATATATTATGTCTCTAATCATTAATGTCAACTTCATCCTCTTCGTCTTCATCTCCTTGTGCTAATAATGCACTATTTCGTGACATTTTCATATAGGCAGCACATATACATTCGCACACAAAACGATATTGGCTCTGCAAAAAATAATAAGTTAACATTTTGCTGTGATGTTAAATCATAATTATAAAAGAACTAAATCCTGACTGTTTATACATATGTATGTACAATAGTTTTTAATAAATACTGTCATATGTACGGAATTTAGACGAAGAATTAAAATATGGCCAAACGGGTTATAAGATCATTTAGCAAGATAACAAATTCAAAAGAAATTTACTTTCTAAGACAATAGTAGTTGGAATTGTTACTCCGTTTTAATGTATTTTTAACTTGTTCCACTATCAATATTAAAAAAAAGACGTCTAATTCCTTATAACCAGGGCAAGTTTAATGTGGCACGAAAATGGCAAAACTGGCAAAAATAAACATGTTGTTATTTTAGAAACATTTATTTAATTAAGATTTGATTGTGTAATACAATAGCATCAAGTTTCTTTAATTGTCAAAAATAAATAATCACTTATTATCGCATTAAACAGTTTAATAATTTAATAAGTTGAAAACACTCTTTGAACATCGCAAGATGTAACATATGAAGAAAGGTTGTCAATAAATTCATTCGTCTCACTTTCATTTCAAAACTCTGTAAGTTACTCGTAAGATCTGGGGGCATATTACAGCATTCGATATCGATCGAAATTTCCATTAATATTGTATTCTAATTTCGATCGATATCGAATGCTGTAATCAAGCACAATCAAGCATCTTCTCTAAAGGTTCGTCAATTTTGAAAATTGGGCATACCACCAAAATGTGAGTGATAGATAAATTAACGCCGCAAAAGTAGCATCTTGGCGAATTTGACCGTTCACAGTAATGCTTGCTATTAAATACAGCCTTTCCAACTCTCAATCTCGCCAACATAATGCACTGACTTCTGCTAAGGTTTTCATTGTATTTCGGTCGGCTAGATGTAGGGTTGTGCTGTCTTAGAATTGCTTTAAAAGGGTTTGAGAAAGGCTTAGGAAAACATGGTGTCTCAGTAACTTCAGGTAAGTTTAGTGCACCCCTTGCAGCATTGTCTGCACATTCATTCCCCTTAATCACGATGTGTGATTGAATCCAGAGTACATATTACAATATTGCTGTTATTATCGTGATAAAGTATGTCATTATAAGCTCCATTATGATTCTTCATTAGAGCCCTGGCGGCCCTAAGTCTGTCTGGACAGATTAATGTTTTTTGTTATTGCTCTACACCAACCTCGGCAACAAAAATTCCAGTGTGATCCGGGAGTAGCGCCTGGCGTAGCGTTCAGAAATGTTGCTTTTCCTTAACAAAAAAATAAGAATAGCAATCGATTATCCAGAATTGGCCGAGGGATTGTTAAGATGTTTCCAAGACAATTAATAAAGTCCATCTAATAATATGGTAATATATCTTAAGACCAGCCCAACAGAGGTTTTTTTTTAAAGTTGCTGGAAGTCTAAACATTTTCAGATGTTGAGAGCCGTCTCACTATGTGGCCGTTTACCCCGCGAGCAAATAAGCCTTAATAAATGATTTTTTTTTATTTGGTTGATAAGTATTTAACGTGAGTGTTCCAACTTAAGGTTCTTGTGAAATTCAATATTCGCAAATGTTCGGCAACCTGCAGGTTTTGACCACTTATGCAAACTATTGTATGGTAACAATCCCTTTTTCTGCAAACATAAAGTAGTTCGGTTTTCCAGCGGGCATCACTGCTCTTCGACATTTTCCCAATTGCAAATCCTGTTGCCTTCAACTGCTTCAGGTTTATTGAATGCGACACCGAAAATGTTAGCAGCATAAATGCCAACATAGTCTGGCCAAAGAATTGGCTTAAATAGTGGAATTCCATTATCCTAAGGAAAAGATAAAAAGCAGTAGCCATGAACCCTTACAATGATTTTACGGTTTTTCAGAAAAGACATTATAACGTCCAAATTTGTTTGTGGCTGCCCCACTTATTAAGCTTTTATAGGCCCTATATAAGCCATACTCCCGAAAAAAAGGTTTATTACGCCTAAAACCGAAATAAATGATGCTATCATAATAAAATTTAATACTTCACAGTTTTAAAGGACTAGAACTCACACTTATAAATTTCGTTATTAACAAAATTCTCCAGTATTTCATTTTTTATTTTTATTTAGAAAATCCCGAGCAGCGCCGGGACCAAACAGCTAGTTAAATTATAAAATCTGAAACTTACCACATTTTGTACCATACATGCTCTTTGATCACGCATTGTACGTACAATATCTAATGGATAAACTGGCTCCCGAGCCTCCATTAATGCCAAAGCAGTATCCATTAGTATAAGCACACCTGTACGTCCAATACCAGCTGAACAATGAACTATCACAGGGGGATTGGCCGCACTAATGCATCTTAATAAAATAAAAAAAAAAACAATGACGGTATAATAGATTCTTTCCTCAAATATCATTTATAAATTACTGATGAACACTTGTAGAAACTGGTGTTTCATCTTCGGGTGTAACACCATTACTGGCAGCACATTTACGTTCACTCATCAGACCACCATTCTCATCGGCATCAGCATCCAATAAGCGTACCTGCTTAAGACTCTCTTCAATCTCTTGTAATAAAGTGCGTTTTCGCGCATTTCGAACACGTTCGACAAATTCTAAAAACAAATTTGGATCTGCTGGTACACAATGATCTGGCCAGGCAAGATATTGCATGTGTTGAATGTGACGCTGTTCGCCTGTACGCTTATCGCATAGTAAAAATTCTCGAAAAACAAAACTACCAGTTTCGTCTGGTTTCTCACTAAGGCATTTTACCGAAAACCCCTCACCTAAAAGCAATTCGTCACCTGTTACTGGCCAATATTGGTGACACTTTTGTCTACCCGCCTCCATTACTGTGGTCAACATTACCACTAAATGGCTACTTTCTTGTTGGACCATGCGCCAAAAGTCGGCCGTTGTGGTGGCTAATGGTCCTTGGGTGGCTATATAACGATTTATGCCCCCCGGTATTTCCATGTTAACATAATTAGCATTAATATAATCGCCACTAGAACAATTAACTAAAGAAACACGTGTACAATCATAGGGGGATATGTCGCGATAACGATTTTTAGCTACATTTTCCGGTTTGCGAGCTTCAGTTATAAGTAAATCTGGATTTTTGCGGTACATTAACTCATATTGTGCTAACAAAGCACCGGAGGCCAAACCATCACTTAATAACAACAAACTTTGCGTGAACAAAGCATCACCGTCCAAGAGATTTGAATGCGAGCCAATTTCATCATTTTCTGGTACATATTGATACAGGGGTTCTTCTTCTTCGGTAAATGCTGCGGCCCTGCCACCAGGTCTCACGGTTAGTAACAGTTCGCCATTGCGAGTACTACGGCACTCTTTTATCATACTAACGACTTGTTCGTGTTTCAGTCCTTGTACATCTCGGCCGTTAATAAGTACAACTTCATCGCCTTCTCTCACGCGCGGTGTACAGTGATCGGCAGGAGTATTAGGTACAACTTTTGATACTTGTACTGGTAGACTTAAATCTATGCCGCCTTTAACATTGAATCCAAAACGTCCATGTTCGTCGGCTAATAATCGTATTGTTATTAAATCACTTCCACTTTCTGGGGCTGTTGAACAGCCATTGATGTAGGTGGTTATAGCCGCACCCATTTGCGTGCCATTAGGACTGTGAGAACCTGTACTATAGGCAGGAACTGGAGACTCAAATCGTCTGCTGCATTGTTCAATATAACCAGTATCGCTAGATTGAGAAATTAAAACAAATATGGATAATTGTTGAAATAATAAAACCTTTAAACTTACAGCTGTATATCATATTCATCGCTGTGTTGTTCCCAAGCTTTACGTGGCATTGAATCCAATTGTTTGGACGTAACCTTATTATCATGGTGAGGACGGCTAGTTTTTGTTATGGTTAAAATGGACGTATGAGCTGCAGTTAGGGCGGACGGAGTTTTACCATTATGCGAAACACTACCATTGCTATCGGATGCGCTTCCACCAATAGCCAATGGTGAAGTTGTTGCGCCACCAGGTCCAATAGTAATTAAACGTTTACTTGGAGAACGAACGAATGCTTTATGAATTTTAGCTCTTTGTTTTGATTCTTGAACAGCTTGTAGTTCGGTGCGACCGGAATAATAAAATCTACTTATAACAACAATAAAAATAATATTTAATAGCATGTATTATGAATATAGTTTTTAAAAAATATTTAGCAAATACTTACTTCGATCCTAAACTTAAATTAAGGAAGCGCGAAAGACGATGTGGTCTTTTTAAGCGGAAGAACGAATGGTGTTCTACACAAGATTTCCACAGAGCCTTGGCATGTTTATGAGAATTCATACTAAAACCTAATAAAGTGTCATAACTTTCCGACTGAAAAAAGCACGAATTGAATAAAAAACCATTTAATCATGAACATTCTTGTTTTCTTTACTCACCGGTTCTCGACGTAGTTGGATAAAGAAATCTTTTCGTTTAAATGAAACTTTAACCATTTTAGACCAAGAGAAAGTATTAATACGTAAGGAGTTTTGAAATACCAGCAGACCTATAGCAGAAACACCAAGTTGCAAATCTTTACCATTGGAGTCCTATAAATAAATAAATTTTATAATAATTATTATTTTATCGACCTTTTTTCTGATTCTATTTTTCATTCGAAATACATATTTACTGTCTGGCCCACAATGTCGTCAAGAACATTTCTTTCGTATTTTCATATTAAAAGCAATAATAAAAAATTAAAGTTAGTTTTTGTTTTCAATATAAATATAAAAAAGAATCTTTCTTGTCGACATTGCGTGCCAGGCAGTTAATATGCTATCGCTAGAATCACCCTTATCGTGGTTGGCAAATTAAAACTACGCCTGCGACTGTTTGGTAATAGATTAAAGAGAGCGGGAACTTATTTCGTTTAATCCAGGGCTGTAGAGTCGGAGTTGAGGTTTTTGTGCCAAAACACATTTAAAATTTAAATAAATGGTTTATGAATACTGCTCTTATGTGCTGTTTCCAAATGACAGGCGATGGACTGAGTGCTTTTTATATAAATTTTACTACATAATCAATCGCCTGTCAGTTGGAAACAGCACATTAATGTTTGCGTACGGTAATTTCTGAGTCTCATATACATTCAGCATCAAGATTATAGTAGGAGTCGGAGTCGCACTTAAAAAATTTCAGCGTTTGGAGTCAGAGTTAGTTCTTTTTTCGGACGACTCCACAGCCCTGCTTTAATCTATTACCAATAGTCGCAGGCAGCGTTTAAAAAGCTGCAGTTGAGATAGTAAAAGTCATAAGATTGTGCTGCAACTTCGACATCTTCATTTGTCATTGGACAAAAATAAACTGTGAAGGCAAAAGCATAAAACGAAAAGTAGTACACAACAAAGAACATCGGCAGTCGACATGTTCGAAAGTGTTTGGTTTGACAGACTGAAAATTTTAAAAAATCCCGTAGTTAGCGAAGATAGAACGTTGTGTTTTTTTCCGATTTTTTTTTTTAAATAATTCATGTGTACATAAATACATGTATTTATTTTAATGCTTAACAATCTTTTTAATTTTTTGAAATTAAATAAAACGTATGTACATGTATTACAAAAAAAAAAAAATAGCGGAAAAAACTCAACGTCCCATCTTCGTTAACTTCGGTATTTATTAAAAGTTTCAGTCTGTCAAACGAAACACTTCCGAACATGTCGAGTGCCGATGTCTTCCATGTTTTCAACTTTTCGTTTTTTACTTTTGCATTCACTGCGACTGTTTTAATTTAATGAATCAGAAGTAAAGTCACGGTTTATTTTCGTCCAATGAAAAATCAGAAAGTGGAAGAAAAATCAATTTTTAAATTTTGACTGCAGCTTTTTAAACCCTGGTCGCAGGCGTATTTCAAATTCGCCAACCACGATAAGGGTGAATATCTGAAGATGTATTAAGTAAAAGCAAATTTGCATTAAACTTTGGAAATATTCTTGGGATCCTTATTCTGACTCAAATTGGAACTAGAGACATCTTTTATTTTATGGATAAACTAGCTGACCCGGTCCGCGTTGCTGGCCCTAAGCAAACATTAGTGTTGTATTACCAGACAATTTAAATTGATCTTTAAACGAAATTTACGGCCTTTAAATAAAAATCCATGAAATACCTATCATAAAGTTTTTTTACAGAATAACTTACATATGGTGTAGACATGGGTTCAATGAAAAAAGAAACACATGTATTTAAGGCAAATTGGAAATTATATTTATTGATTACTTCATCTTAAGGCCAGCGCATAGACAATGTTTTTTTTTTATTTATTTGGTGTAAAGAGCCGTTTTCTGATTTTAGGTAAATCTTCTTTCCGTAAAAACCTAAGTTGGACCATGGCGATAATTTTAAAGAAAAAATCGTCCAAATCGGTCAAGCCGTTCTCAAATTATGCGCTTAATAGAAAAAGTGGGCGTAAAAGTAGGCGTGGTAATTTTTTCTTTCGATGAAAACGTAAAATGGATTAATACGAACAGTTAAAAGACAAATTAGTCAAATCGATGGAGAAGTTTTTTGATTTTAGGTAAATCGAAAAAAGTGGGCGGGGCAAAATTTTCTTTCCGTAAAAGGCTAAGTTGGACCATGGCGATCATTTTAAAGATAAAATCGTTCAAATCGGTCAAGCCGTTCTCAAGTTAAGGATTTTGCAACGCCCCTCCGCCACTAGACCGAAAATCAAAAATCAGACTTCAAAGTTTCACCCGCCTGAATATTCTGAAGATTCCCTGAAAATTTCATCAAAATCGGCCCAGCCGTTTTGGAGTCCATACGTTACATACACACATCCTATTTTATGTATAAAGTTAGCTAAAGGATCCGTATAAAAACCTAGATCAGAAAGTTCTGTATAACTTTGCAACTTTTGGAGACGTCTAGACACAAAAAAAAAAAAATTTTAACCATTCAATCAAACTTATCGTGGTTGGCAAATTTAAAATACGCCTGCAAGTGTTTGGTGATAGAACAAAGAGAACGTGAACTTTTTTCCTTTAATCTATTACATTCGCCAACCACGATAAGGGTAAATATAATTTCGAATGATAAGACTTATGATCACGTTACTTTTAACACACAAAACTATACAGTGAAATTTAAAAATGAATCAAAAAACTTATCCCGCAGTATGGGAAATGAGAATGATTTCGTTTAAACTACTTACCATTGCTTTATGCAAATCGATGCCATACAAATCAAGCCTTTTAGCATGTTCTAGATAGTTATATTCAGCATCAGCTGGCAACTGGCCTCGGTGCAATTTATGTAATTCAGATATTTTACGTTCGACATCAGCCGTTTGGTCAGCCAACAATTGCATATTGGTCAAATAGCCAGTTTGATGTTCAACAGAATTAAAATCTCCTAGTTCAGCTGGAAAAACAATATAAAATAAATAGACAAATAAGAATAATAACGTTAATAACGTTAATAAAACAATCATAAAATATTTAAAATTACTTACATTGCACTGTATAGCTAGCTAGCAGACATTGTGTATTATTTGAACATGGCAGTTTGCCCAATAATATGTTTCGTTTTACTTGTAAATAAAATTGATAACGTGTATATTCTTCTTGTAAACGACTGGGATCACTTACATAAAACTAGATAATAAATAGCAAATGTATTTTTCTTTTATTTGTATACATATGTATATAAAATTTATTTTACCTACCTTAACTCTAAATTCTAATAATGGAACGGTTTCATTATCCCAAGCAATACTATTGCATTGTTTTTTAAATGGTTTTTGTGCATCAACCCATCGCTATCGAGTAAATATCATTTGTATGTTATATTAATAAACATAAGATAACAATTAATATTCATATTTCAATACATACCACAACATCGCCTGGTTTTGTGGGAAATAATAAGCCAAAATAATCCCTTTCGGATAGTTCTAGAAACTGATATACTTGCTCAAGTAAATCCCCGCCTTTAGCACGTTTCTGTAATAATGCATATGTATTGAACCATGAATTAAAACAGAAGAAAACACATTTTTAACATCTCATGGAAAAAATGTATTAATATTATTTATTTAAAAATGTTTTCAATTCCTTAATAAACATAATGCTTTATTTTTTAAATAAAAATATATTTTTACAGCCGTATTCATAATAAAAATTTGGCATGAAGTTAGCACAAAGTTTTTCATAATACACTAATTAAACTCTGGCTAATGATTTGCTAAACTCTTGTTAACGAGCTGCCAAACGTTTGCCAACTTGCGAAAAACTGCCGGCTAATGTCAAACAATTTTGTTGTTTTTTTTTAATTAACTGTCTTTTACTTAATTTATTTTAATTTTAAAAACTTTTTAAAATTTTTATATGTGAAGGAAAAACAAAAAAAGGAAAAAATGACAAATTCAGCGTTGATTAATGCAAAACGTGTTGCATTTTTGGGTAATACAATGTGGCATCATAAAAATTCAGAGTTGATTTATTAAAAGTTGGCAGATGGAGAAAAGTTCGTTATGAATTAACTCTGTGCCAACAAGCTGCTAAGCTTAATCGGCATTCTAGTTAGCAGCTCGTTGTACGTAGTGTACAAACTCTGGCTAACTTTTTGTTATGAATACAGCTGTTAGAGTTTATATTAACGCATACATTTGTATGTAAGACATTTTTATTTTATTTATCAGGGGCGTCATGGAAATCGAAAACGTAAAACGAAAGAATTTTAAGAGTCGTTCTTCAATAAGATTTCTGTAATAAAACAATTTTTGACAATTATTTTACAAATAATGCTCTATTAAACAGAATTCTTTAACAAAAATTGTAAATAAAGATTAAAAGTTTAATAAAAAGAACTGCCAAATTCTTTCGTTTTACATTTTAGATTTCCATGACACCCCTGTATATTTCGATCATTGTACTTATGACTATCTTCAAATTGAATGTAAACTTTTTCGAACTCCAACAATGTGGGATTTCCCAAAGTAAAAAATAAATCTGCAATTTCTTAACGATTACTCAGTACGGTTAGTAAAATAATGTTTAAAGAGCGAATTAACTCAAAATTTTTATTTTTCACTTTTTGAAAAAAATCGACACATAATATCAAGGCGAATTCATCCCATGTAATCTCGGTACTACGACAAGTACAACTTGTATAAAAACCACAAGCAATTTGTTTTTGTAAATCATTGTAAAATGTCAAAAACAGAAATAAAACAAAACAGAAACAAAGATAATAAAAGAGAATAAACAAAATTTTGACATCCAACAGTGATTTTAGCTAATATCAGCAGGGCTTTTAAGACCACCTGTAATAAATTCGCCTTGCATAATATTCAAATCTACTTGACGTCAATAGTACTTTTTTGTCCACATTTTTGTAATCAAACGGTTGGTTTAAAAATCCTTTGTTGGTGCCTTTAATATCCCAGTAAAAATGTCGCTTACTTTTTTCAAAATGAATAGCTTCTTTCACTTATTATTTAGTAGCATTCTCCTTTAACTACTTTGATAACAACTTCTATAACTACTTTTTCCTGGATGTATGAAGGTAAAAAAATAAAAATATTTTGTTAAATTTTCTGTGATCATAGTTTTTACTAACGACATATTGAGAACTTTGTGCATATTGGAGTTCTTTAAATAGCAAGGAGCGCCTGTGAGGATCCGAAGAATTTTATTTTTTGCGCCTTTGAGTTATTTCTTTAGCAAGTGCCCCATAACTGAACACCATAAGTTCAGGCTTTAATATAGAGTTGTAAAGTTCAGAATTTGTATAGATTTTTTGTAATAGAGCATAGCTGAAAGTGAATTTATGAGATTTCTAATACAAAAAACCACTACTTTCAGAACCCGAAAATGGGTCAAAATCGAAATGGTGCTCTAATATGGACTAATAGGGTTGATAGTTTAGGTATTCTAGATTTTAGAACTATATAGTTTATATTCAGAATCCCATGTTATAGCAAAGATCCAGAGTTCCTGCAGATGTATATGGCCACAATGGCCCTATCAACTCTCGAACGAGCGTTGTGTTTCCAAGATAGTTTACTATAGAGAATCACGCCCATATATTTCGCACTGATTATCAGGTCCGTGCCATTTAGCCTAGGAGTAGAGTACCAACTCAGTGCCCCGGTAGGCTAGCTGGTAGCGAGCTAGTCTATCAGCGCCGGGGTTGCGGGTTCGATTCCCGCCAGAGACTCTGGTTTCTTTCCGGCGGACAAGCATAAAGCTTCGCGGGATTAGCTTAGGAAATTAAAAAAAAAAAAAAGTTTTCTGTGGATTAACAGCAAATCCACTGGAGATACTCCAGGAGCAATGTGCCCAGGTGTTTACCCATGACCGCCACGTCATCCGCATACTAGACGGTTTTATCCAATGTAAAAGCAATAACTTCTGCTTATCCTTTTTAAGGTAATATCATCTATACTAATATTATAAAGCTGAAAAGTTTGTATGTTTCTATTAGAGACCTGCATGAATGTCATTAAAATAGAAAAATGTGCATTCATTCCATTATGAATTTGAATAAATGAATGAATTGTGCTTGTTATCTCTCATTGTTAATGTATTGGTTTGGTGTGTATGCTAAAGAGGCAGATACACAAAATATTTTTTTTTTAGAGGATTTTTTTTGCTTTGCTATGAATGACTTTCATGCAGGTCTCTAGTTTCTATGTTTGTAAGAACTCCGGAACTGCCGATCCGATTTTAAAAATTTCTTCAACAAAATAAAGAATGGAACCTCCTAACGGACATAGGCTATATAAGGTTCCACTAAAGTGCTTAGTATAGAGTCCAGGGCAGGGCTGGCAAAAATCGGGTTTTAAAAAAACCCAACCCAGCGGGTTTTTTCATGGGTTTTGTTGGTTTTTCGTGTAATAGTAAAATAATTGTTCTAAAAATGTTGTTAACTTATCTCTTTTCGGTATAGATTAAGCAAGAAAATATTCAATATTTTTTATGGCATCATCATCAAATGCATGGAAGGTTAAAAGAAAAGCTAGGATTTAAATAAGTCCTTACATATACATATGGGTAATTCCATAGTGTTGGACGTGACAGTCGTACACATCAAAAATGCCATAACATTTTAAACAACAAATATTTTAACGTTCTTTTAACCCTTAAATTATAGCACTTAGAAAGCATTGTTATCAATGTTAAATATGCGAAAGAAATGTTCTTGTCGACATCGTGGTCCAGGCAGTTAATTAAATTTTTTCTTATAAGAAAGGAATTTTCACAACATGTAATGAATTCAAATTTATTGATATTTTTCATTCTTGGCTGCCGAGGGAATTGAACACAGGCTTTCACGGACAGGTTACCCTTACATGTTTCGATTGCAACCACTCAATCTCTTCAAATGGGTTTGTCGTTTAACACTTACAGCCATTGACGACGAGTCAAAAGTCAAACATCAATCTTTTAAACAAATTGTAGTTAACCTTTGGTAGATCGAAATTTGCTTTGAATGATTATCTACTTAAATTGATTTACATGTTCTTCCTTACTTCTGTTTTTTCGTACTTTTTGTCAAGAATTCTTCTATAAGTCCAAAGTACATTTTTTCGATTTTCATGTTTTTGTCTTTCTTTTTTCTTGTTGGTCATTTTTAATACAACTTGAAGGACAAAATGTTGCCTTAGCTATTTAACAATAATTAGTATTGTGGTTATTTAATTGAACTGTTTGTGGTCACATTTAAAGTTAAAAATTGCTCTCCTAAAAAACTAAAAAAAAAACGACTTAAGCACTTTTCCTTATTGCCACAGAATTATATTTTAAAAACAGATTTGTAGTTATCTACTCACATATTTAGTGATTCTGCCTAATAAATGGTAATTAAAGAAAAAGTGCGTGTTATGATAATAACAAAACATTAAAAAGTAAATTATGAAGAGCCTAGACAAAATGATTTCAAAAACTGCACTCAAGCAGTACATACAGATATAAAATTTAAATGAACATTAAAACCCAACTACACAAAATTATTGTGAAAGTTAAATTTAATATTAATAACAAGGTAAACAAAAAAAAGCAAAAAGAAAAAAAAATAAAAAGTCAAGATTTAAATACATACATACGAACTAAAAAAATATTGTGTAAACGAGAAAAGTAAAATGCATTTGAATGTAATATTTAGAAATTCATTAGAAAATAGCACTGCAAATTTTGGAGTAACCTTACCTCTATCCGAAAGGTATGGGTAGTGTCATCGAGAAATAGTATGGTAACGCATTGTTGTCTTTGTTTCTTATCTCGAGCCAGTTCTGTTGATCGTAAACGACAGTGACGACTTAAATTACATAAACGAAAACGTTCAAGCATTGCAATACGCCATGGTAAAAGGAGAAATAATTTTTTGAGTTTCTTATCTTTCGTTACTAAATATGTTTATGTATATCCGACTTTCGTCTTTGTTGTTTAGTCAATATTATTAATATTTTGCAATGGTGATTGCTATGTAAACACAATATGGATGACTTGTAATCCTAATAATAATTATTTTGTTTGACTTTGTATTGTAACCAGAATGATATTTATATTTAATAAATCGACCATAAAATAGACATTTGCTTAATAATAAGTATTCGTATTCTTTTCTTTTTCTTGTTATTGTATGGTATTGTGGTGAATTAGGTGTAATATTGACGTTTTCAATTGGATGGAATTGTTGTTGCTTTTATTGATTATAGCATTTAAAATTTTTTTTTTAAGATTTCAGCAATAGATTTTACAGTCTTGACATCAGTATCTGAAAATATGTTTGAAAAACAAATTATAATTGAAGTTAATTAGTGAAGAATTAGAAAAAATAAATTAATAATAATTAAATTAAAGCTATCGTCACCTAATATGATTAATCATAAATTAAATTTCAACAAAAACCCAATTATGATTAAAAATGTCCCTATACATAATTGGTTCTCTTCTCCCATTTGTTCTATTTATGTTCAATTGTAAAAAATTAGTAATTGGGAGTTTTTAACCATAATCGGGTTGAATAGTGCTCAGGTTATATGCATACACAAAATATTGTTTTCAGCTTCAAAACTTTTATATCTTAAAACATACAAACTAACTGAACTGCATTAAATATTTTCAGACAACTTTTTTGGCTTGCTAATTTTTAGACATTTTTTGCTGGGATTTATTTGCATTTATTTTATTCCTCATGATTTCTGTTTAATCTGTTCTACTCAACTTTCAAATTTTTATAGAAATTAAAAACAAATTCAGCATTTACGGAAAGTGTTTTTTCTATAAACATATAATTTGAATGTACATATTGTCCTTTAAATTAAAAATATTTTGGAGATGTGCACGTAAACAGCTTTGTAATAAAAATTGTATATATAGTTAAATTTCTTTTCATTCAAAATCTTTTGTGTTTAATATCTATATTAAATTTATTTACGCACAGAGAATTGAATGAGGAGACGAGCCATAATTAGTCACTTTTAAAATATATGTATATACATATGTATATGTACATAAATATATGTTTATAGATGGATTTAACTGTCGTTTCAATCAAACTAGAAATCAATTATTTAAACCTAATATTAATAAAATTACTGTCCAAACATTTTTATTATATTCATTTAAATACATATTCTTAAAAAGCCTAAGGTAAAAAATTATATTGGGAAAAGTTGCCACAAAAGTAAATTAATATGCATGCCTCCCATATATCCTGAAATAAAAAATTCGAATGTAGCAAAAATAATTAATAAATAAAACTAAGTTTTGTCTCCATTTCTTATTTAAATTCACTAAAAACTAATAAGTGTTTCTACAGTATGTAATGCGTTATCGGTCTGGTTTTTAGTTTAATTCGGTGCAGCTCCTAACGGGTCCGCCATCTAACTTTTTTTTTCAACTAGTGCTTATTTCGTGAATGGTAACACTTAGCTCATGTCTGATTTGGCAGATAATTAGTTGTATCCTTCCGCTGAACGAATATGGTTGTGTATACGCTTGAACAACGCTGGGAAATATTGCGACATTGCTTTGAAAACCATGGTAATGTTGTAGAATGTGTGCGAAAATTGCGTACGGATTTTGGAAGAAGAGAAGCACCGTCAGCTCCGTATGTTCGTTATCTTGTGCAAAAAGTGAAAGAAACTGGCATCCTCATCGATAAACTAAAGCGTGAAAAGCCAAAAACAGTGCGTACACCCGAAAATATTGCTGCTGTGGCAGAAAGTGTGCGTGAAGCGCCATCAACATCAATTCATCGTCGTTCTCAACAATTGAACATTTCGGAGACATCATTGTGACGAATTTTGAATAAAGACCTTCGTATGACGCCATACAAAGTCCAATTGGTTCAGGAGTTGAAGCCAACTGACCATCCAATGCGTTTTCGCTTCGCTACAGAAGATGCGATCGACTTACAGAAGATGCCGATTTTGCCAAAAAAATCATCTTTTCAGATGAAGCTCATTGTGAACTTAGCGGGTATGTAAACAAGCAAAATTATCGCATTTGGGGCACAGAAAGCCCGCACGCATACAATGAAAAGCCGTTGCACACAAAACGAGTCACTGTTTGGTGCAGATTTTGGTCTAGAGGCATAATTGGGCCACTTTTCTTCGAAAATGAGCAAGGAGTGGCCGTTACAGTCAATGGCGATCGTTATCGGGTCATGTTGAACGAATTTTTCCTTACAAAAATTGAAGAGGAGGATATTGGCAACATTTGGTTTTAACAGGACGGCGCTACGTGCCACACAGCCGAAGCTACACTCGATGTTTTGCGCCCTGTTTTTGAAGATCGCATTATCAGCCGCAGAGCTGATGTCGTTTGGATACCTCGGATCTGCGATTTGACACCGTTGGACTATTATTTGAGAAAATATTCAGTAGTTTTTTTTATAGCATTTTCAAAAATAAAAAAGTTATTTGGCGGACCCTTTATATACAATTTTTCTCATAAACTAAATTTAAGCTGCATTTATGATAAAAATTTCTCTGAAATAATATTGATTTTATTCGGTGCAAGGATACTTAAATTATGTTTCTTATCTCAGTTGTAAATTTTGTTTTTTCTTTTAAACCAATAACATAGAAATAGAGATTATACCAAATTAGAAACTTATCTTAAAAATACAAATATAGATTTGGTACTTTTTCGAAATTTAAACGCTTAACACTTTTCTTCATTCACTGCCACATATGTACGTATTAATTTAAGGGCTCCCGCTACAATACTGAACTTTTTGATACTACGACGGGGAGAAAAAAGTATCAATAAGGGGAAATAAAAATATGTACGGGAAATCAAATTTCTTTCTTATACTTATCCGTGCTACATGTGGAAATTTTTCAAATTTTCTATAATATTGAATTTCGAAACATAAAATTATAGGTGGAGGGTCGTGAGTAAATGAGAACCTATAAGATGAAAAATCTTGATACTTTTTTTGTTCATAAGCTGGTACTTTTTGAATTTTCGTTAACATTGGACCAAGAAATATAAAACTAAACATGGCCCTTGAAGAAAAACTTTTAAAATCTGTTCTACACCTGGTACTTCTTTAATTTTCGTTAATATTGGACCTTGAAATCGAAAATTAAACATGCAATGTCCTGGGTGGATGAAAATCTATAAGAGGGAAATTTTTGGTATTTTTTTGTTCTTCAACTGGTACCTTTTGAATTCAATCCCTTAGTGTTAGGCCTAGAAACATAAAATTAAACATGGAAAGTCCTATGTAAATGAGAATCTGCAAGAGAAATCTTTTTTGTAAATTTTTCGATTTTTAACGGGTATTTTTTAAATTTTTATTAATACTGAACCTAGAAACATGAAATTCAATATGCAGAGTCTAGAGTGATTGAGAAACTGTAAGAGGAGACTTCTTGTTTTCAATTTGTACTTTCTGATTTTTTTTATATTATTGAAATTAAATTAAACATTCAAGGACTTTTTTCATATTTGCATAAATAATTACGGTCGAATTTCGACCACTGGAAAAACACCAGTAAATTATAAAACTTTTAAACCCAATTTAACTCAATGGCAAGATTTGTGGCAAATTACCGTTATAAATGGGAGCCAGAGAGTTAATAAATACAGATACAGATAAACAAAATGCTGAACATACCTTGTACCTCAATTGAAAAGAACACATAATTTCATATATTCATATGCCGCATTATCAGGCCAAAAGTGAAACAAGATATTTCCAATCGAGACTAAGGACAACATTTTTTTTTTAAAAACCAATTAATTTAAACTGTTTTTAGTTCCATTTGAGTTAATATTGCCTCCATATGGCACTTCCACGTTAAACGCCGGTTAAGATGTGGGGCATGATTTTCGACGCAAATAAAATGTTATATGTACGCATTTTTGCTCATGGACTTAAATCGTTCATTGTTTTTATCTTTTTTTTAGCACAAAAACATGATCCTGTAAGTAACGAGATGCTTCATGACGGTTTTCGTATACGCTTATAAAAGCCGTATCATCAGTAAATGTTGAGTTGGGGTTAGCATGTTCGAAGTATATATCAAGTTGTTCGCATGCCCGCAGTACATATCAAATATAGGGCCCAAGATGCTTAATTTTCTTCGCTGTGCAAGGTAGCTCCAAATATGCGCTTTAAACTTAAAAAAAAATGTTAAGTTGACTAAAATATGCAAGAAAAAAAGTTTCTCCAAAGGGTAAAATATGCACAAACAAATTGATGCCGATATCCATAAAAAGCTCTTATACTATTTTTATACTATGAGCAAAACAACTTGTTTTGAACAAAACGTGTCCAAGTGTTTCCATTATGTAAAACTGGTTTTGGTTTTCGAATTTTCGAAATCAATTTGACATTTATTTTGTAAACAAACACGAAAGCCAAAAAAATATGTGGTGAAAAAAAAAATATTTTTCTTTAACAGGAAATTTCCTTGTTTCTTTTTTAATACACAGATAAAAATATATGTACGTATATAAAAGGACATCATTTACTACCTTTTAATTGTATTATTTTTACGATGCAAACAAATAAATCAGCTGGAGAGTTGCATAAACCTATTTAATTAGTCTTGATATTTTGGTTAATATGTCACTTTTTCGAAATTGTCAATCAACAATAATGGCTTAGCCAGAGTTGTATTCATGATTTTCGACATGTTTTGGAGCAAAACTAGTTTTTGTTTGAGTTTTTCGAACATGAAAAATGCATGGGAAAACAAGTAGCAAAACATTTGTTTTGCTGCAAAACTAGTTTTGTGGCCCACCAAAACATGTAAATTAAGTGGAAACGTACTATTAAACGAATGAAGAAATTGTTGTCGAATAACATGCATATTTACTAGTTTATAAAAGTTTAAAAATTTTAATTCATAAAGCGATGTTATTTGTAATATTATTCATTACAAAGAGACTAGTCTGTTTCACTACAACGAGCTAAAGCTCTACGTTATTATTGCTTGGTAAATTAAGTCAGATAAAAGCGGAAATTGAGATTTTCTTCTACATTTCCGGTGATGAAAAACTGCATGTTGACTACGCAATATCGACATATTAGTTAATGTTGTATAAGTTTCTAGATAATAGGGCCCATACACAACACCATCATGATTGTGCAATCAAGTGATTGTGCCAGCTGATTGGCCGTGTATGAGCTTGAGGTGTGATTGTACCAGCTGATGGTGCTTTATCAAAAAAAAATTGATATTTTTTTGATTGTACCAGCATGATTGTATCGTGTGCTGTAAAGTTAGCTCATAAATGTTAAATCGTCAAGGCATTAACATCAAAAAATACAAAATTTAAAACATGAATGCCAAAGAAAAAATATTTTGGGGAGAACACGTTTTTTTTACTCCTTATTCGTTTAAGGATAATAGCAATAATAACAGCAGCACAAATTTTATCGTTATTCATTACAAGCTTTTCCACACAATTTTTGGTAAAAAATGAATTTTGTACCAGCATGCTGGTGTGTTGTGTGCTTCAAGCTTAATTGCACAATCACTTGTTGTACAATCATGATGGTATTGTGTATGGGCCCTATAAGATAAAAATGTATGCCTATTATTAGCTATTAGATATGTATATTGCATTAGCTTTACAAACAATTTTTAATGGTTAAATGACAACTTTTATGTCGATTAAATTTTAAGTGCAGCACTGTCGCTTCTTTTAATTAAAGCAAGACAGATCGCTATCGGGCCTGTTCTGAAAATCACGTGATTTCAAATCATGTGTTTTTGAAAATCTCGCATGTGATTTTGTGGTGTTCTGAAGGTCATACCGTTTTTGTGTCTCTCGGTGTGCTTTCGTCAATTGAAGATCACACCAAAACACAGAAAAACAGGACACTAAAATCTGAAAACACGTGATTTGAGTAAAAGTGATTTGCAGAACAGGCCTGTATATTTGGATATGCCGAATATGTGATAAAACAGAAAGTTATATATACAGGGTGGCGCAGAATGAGCTATATGGTTTAAATTCTTTTTTAATAATTATTCTTTTTGTTTTTTTCCAGCATTTTGTGAAGGAGAATTAATTATAAATCATTATACAATCGAACAACGTACAAAAATAATTGAATTTTTTTTTCCAACCAACAGTCTATTGTGTTGGCACAGCACACAACGCATTATTTCTCGCACACGCGATTTTAACTGGTCTCCACGATCATCAGATTTGACAGCTCCTGACAGTTTTCTTTGGGGATATTTGAAAGAAAGAGTGTACGTTAACAAACCAAGAACCATACTCCAACTTAAAACCAATAACCGAAATGAAATCATGGCCATTACACCCGAAAATTTGCGAAAAGTTACGTAAAATATGCTAAAAAGAGCACGTATTATGCTAAAAAGAGATCTGTGTGAAGTTAAATTTCGAAATTTGTTGCATAACAGAGCTCTGTTAAATCTCTAACATAGCACTGTTAACCATATAGAATTGTGATATATGTTTTCAAATTGGAATTATACCTACATTTATGGATCAAATAGACTGGAAAAAAATATACAGCTTAACACACATCCCACTTATCAAAAACTTTCATTATTTTAGGTATATAATAGGACTTTTCATGTTTTTTTTAATTTTTTAAATTTACAATTTCTCTGGAATATTTTCCCGAATTCCAGGATAACGGGAGGAGATGGGCGGATGAAATTTGATGGAATTTGTGGACAAAGTGGACCTTTATGAAAATTAATAATCAGAAGCTTAAAGGTGTTGCGTCTTTATACGAATTTTTCAATTTTTCCATATTTTTCAAATTTTGAATTTCACTGTAAGATGAATTCCAGAAAAACGGGAGGAGATGGGCGGATGAAATTTGATGGAATTTGTGGACAAAGTGGACCTTTATGAAAATTAGTTATCAGAAGCTTAAAGGTGTTGCGTCTTTTTACAAATTTTTCAATTTTTCCATATTTTCAAATTTTGAATTTCACTGTTAGATGAATTCCAGGAAAACGGGAGGAGATGGGCGGATGAAATTTGATGGAATTTGTGGACAAAGTGGACCTTTATGAAAATTAATAATCAGAAGCTTAAAGGTGTTGCGCCTTTATACGAATTTTTCAATTTTTCCATATTTTCAAATTTTGAATTTCACTGTTAGATGAATTCCAGGAAAACGGGAGGAGATGGGCGGATGAAATTTGATGGAATTTGTGGACAAAGTGGACCTTTATGAAAATTAATAATCAGAAGCTTAAAGGTGTTGCGTCTTTATACGAATTTTTCAATTTTTTCATATTTTTCAAATTTTGAATTTCACTGTAAGATGAATTCCAGAAAAACGGGAGGAGATGGGCGGATGAAATTTGATGGAATTTGTGGACAAAGTGGACCTTTATGAAAATTAATAATCAGAAGCTTAAAGGTGTTGCGTCTTTATACCAATTTTTCAATTTTTCCATATTTTCAAATTTTGAATTTCACTGTTAGATGAATTCCAGGAAAACGGGAGGAGATGGGCGGATGAAATTTGATGGAATTTGTGGACAAAGTGGACCTTAATGAAAATTAATAATCAGAAGCTTAAAGGTGTTGCGTCTTTATACGAATTTTTCAATTTTTCCATATTTTTCAAATTTTGAATTTCACTGTTAGATGAATTCCAGGAAAACGGGAGGAGATGGGCGGATGAAATTTGATGGAATTTGTGGACAAAGTGGATCTTTATGAAAATTAATAATCAGAAGCTTAAAGGTGTTGCGTCTTTATACAAATTTTTCAATTTTTCCATATTTTCAAATTTTGAATTTCACTGTTAGATGAATTCCAGTAAAACGGGAGGAGATGGGCGGATGAAATTTGATGGAATTTGTGGACAAAGTGGACCTTTATGAAAATTAATAATCAGAAGCTTAAAGGTGTTGCGTCTTTATACAAATTTTTCAATTTTTCCATATTTTCAAATTTTGAATTTCACTGTTAGATGAATTCCAGTAAAACGGGAGGAGATGGGCGGATGAAATTTGATGGAATTTGTGGACAAAGTGGACCTTTATGAAAATTAGTTATCAGAAGCTTAAAGGTGTTGCGTCTTTATACGAATTTTTCAATTTTTCCATATTTTCAAATTTTGAATTTCACTGTAAGATGAATTCCAGGAAAACGGGAGAAGATGGGCGGATGAAATTTGATGGAATTTGTGGACAAAGTGGACCTTTATGAAAATTAATAATCAGAAGCTTAAAGGTGTTGCGTCTTTATACAAATTTTTCAATTTTTCCATATTTTCAAATTTTGAATTTCACTGTTAGATGAATTCCAGGAAAACGGGAGGAGATGGGCGGATGAAATTTGATGGAATTTGTGGACAAAGTGGACCTTTATGAAAATTAATAATCAGAAGCTTAAAGGTGTTGCGTCTTTATACAAATTTTTCAATTTTTCCATATTTTCAAATTTTGAATTTCACTGTTAGATGAATTCCAGGAAAACGGGAGGAGATGGGCGGATGAAATTTGATAGAATTTGTGGACAAAGTGGATCTTTATGAAAATTAATAATCAGAAGCTTAAAGGTGTTGCGTCTTTATACGAATTTTTCAATTTTTCCATATTTTCAAATTTTGAATTTCACTGTAAGATGAATTCCAGGAAAACGGGAGAAGATGGGCGGATGAAATTTGATGGAATTTGTGGACAAAGTGGACCTTTATGAAAATTAATAATCAGAAGCTTAAAGGTGTTGCGTCTTTATACAAATTTTTCAATTTTTCCATATTTTCAAATTTTGAATTTCACTGTTAGATGAATTCCAGGAAAACGGGAGGAGATGGGCGGATGAAATTTGATGGAATTTGTGGACAAAGTGGACCTTTATGAAAATTAATAATCAGAAGCTTAAAGGTGTTGCGTCTTTATACGAATTTTTCAATTTTTCCATATTTTTCAAATTTTGAATTTCACTGTAAGATGAATTCCAGAAAAACGGGAGGAGATGGGCGGATGAAATTTGATGGAATTTGTGGACAAAGTGGACCTTTATGAAAATTAATAATCAGAAGCTTAAAGGTGTTGCGTCTTTATACGAATTTTTCAATTTTTCCATATTTTTCAAATTTTGAATTTCACTGTAAGATGAATTCCAGAAAAACGGGAGGAGATGGGCGGATGAAATTTGATGGAATTTGTGGACAAAGTGGACCTTTATGAAAATTAATAATCAGAAGCTTAAAGGTGTTGCGTCTTTATACAAATTTTTCAATTTTTCCATATTTTGAAATTTTGAATTTCACTGTTAGATGAATTCCAGAAAACGGGAGGAGATGGGCGGATGAAATTTGATGGAATTTGTGGACAAAGTGGACCTTAATGAAAATTAATAATCAGAAGCTTAAAGGTGTTGCGTCTTTATACAAATTTTTCAATTTTTCCATATTTTCAAATTTTGAATTTCACTGTTAGATGAATTCCAGGAAAACGGGAGGAGATGGGCGGATGAAATTTGATGGAATTTGTGGACAAAGTGGACCTTTATGAAAATTAATAATCAGAAGCTTAAAGGTGTTGCGTCTTTATACAAATTTTTAAATTTTTCCATATTTTCAAATTTTGAATTTCACTGTTAGATGAATTCCAGTAAAACGGGAGGAGATGGGCGGATGAAACTTGATGGAATTTGTGGACAAAGTGGACCTTTATGAAAATTAGTTATCAGAAGCTTAAAGGTGTTGCGTCTTTATACGAATTTTTCAATTTTTCCATATTTTCAAATTTTGAATTTCACTGTTAGATGAATTCCAGGAAAACGGGAGAAGATGGGCGGAGAGAAATTTGATTGAATTTGTGGACAAAGTGGACCTTTATGAAAATTAATAATCAGAAGCTTAAAGGTGTTGCGTCTTTATACAAATTTTCCCATATTTTCAAATTTTGAATTTCACTGTTAGATGAATTCCAGGAAAACGGGAGGAGATGGGCGGATGAAATTTGATGGAATTTGTGGACAAAGTGGACCTTTATGAAAATTAATAATCAGAAGCTTAAAGGTGTTGCGTCTTTATACGAATTTTTAAATTTTTCCATATTTTTCAAATTTTGAATTTCACTGTAAGATGAATTCCAGAAAAACGGGAGGAGATGGGCGGATGAAATTTGATGGAATTTGTGGACAAAGTGGACCTTTATGAAAATTAGTTATCAGAAGCTTAAAGGTGTTGCGTCTTTATACGAATTTTTCAATTTTTCCATATTTTCAAATTTTGAATTTCACTGTTAGATGAATTCCAGGAAAACGGGAGGAGATGGGCGGATGAAATTTGATGGAATTTGTGGACAAAGTGGACCTTTATGAAAATTAATAATCAGAAGCTTAAAGGTGTTGCGTCTTTTTACAAATTTTTCAATTTTTCCATATTTTCAAATTTTGAATTTCAATGTTAGATGAATTCCAGGAAAACGGGAGGAAATGGGCGGATGAAATTTGATGGAATTTGTGGACAAAGTGGACCTTTATGAAAATTAATAATCAGAAGCTTAAAGGTGTTGCGTCTTTATACAAATTTTTCAATTTTTCCATATTTTTCAAATTTTGAATTTCACTGTTAGATGAATTCCAGGAAAACGGGAGGAGATGGGCGGATGAAATTTGATGGAATTTGTGGACAAAGTGGACCTTTATGAAAATTAATAATCAGAAGCTTAAAGGTGTTGCGTCTTTATACGAATTTTTCAATTTTTCCATATTTTTCAAATTTTGAATTTCACTGTAAGATGAATTCCAGAAAAACGGGAGGAGATGGGCGGATGAAATTTGACGGAATTTGTGGACAAAGTGGACCTTTGATGGAATTTGTGGACAAAGTGGACCTTTATGAAAATTAATAATCAGAAGCTTAAAGATGTTGCGTCTTTATACAAATTTTTCAATTTTTCCATATTTTCAAATTTTGAATTTCACTGTTAGATGAATTCCAGGAAAACGGGAGGAGATGGGCGGATGAAATTTGATGGAATTTGTGGACAAAGTGGACCTTTATGAAAATTAATAATCAGAAGCTTAAAGGTGTTGCGTCTTTATACGAATATTTCAATTTTTCCATATTTTTCAAATTTTGAATTTCACTGTAAGATGAATTCCAGAAAAACGGGAGGAGATGGGCGGATGAAATTTGATGGAATTTGTGGACAAAGTGGACCTTTATAAAATTTAATAATCAGAAGCTTAAAGGTGTTGCGTCTTTATACGAATTTTTCAATTTTTCCATATTTTTCAAATTTTGAATTTCACTGTAAGATGAATTCCAGAAAAACGGGAGGAGATGGGTGGATGAAATTTGATGGAATTTGTGGACAAAGTGGACCTTTATGAAAATTAGTTATCAGAAGCTTAAAGGTGTTGCGTCTTTATACGAATTTTTCAATTTTTCCATATTTTCAAATTTTGAATTTCACTGTTAGATGAATTCCAGGAAAACGGGAGGAGATGGCCGGATGAAATTTGATGGAATTTGTGGACAAAGTGGACCTTAATGAAAATTAATAATCAGAAGCTTAAAGGTGTTGCGTCTTTATACGAATTTTTCAATTTTTCCATATTTTTCAAATTTTGAATTTCACTGTAAGATGAATTCCAGGAAAACGGGAGGAGATGGGCGGATGAAATTTGATGGAATTTGTGGACAAAGTGGACCTTTATGAAAATTAATAATCAGAAGCTTAAAGGTGTTGCGTCTTTATACGAATTTTTCAATTTTTCCATATTTTTCAAATATTGAATTTCACTGTAAGATGAATTCCAGAAAAACGGGAGGAGATGGGCGGATGAAATTTGATGGAATTTGTGGACAAAGTGGACCTTTATGAAAATTAGTTATCAGAAGCTTAAAGGTGTTGCGTCTTTATACGAATTTTTCAATTTTTCCATATTTTCAAATTTTGAATTTCACTGTTAGATGATTATTATTAATTTTTATAAAGGTCCACTTTGTCCACAAATTCCATCAAATTTCATCCGCTCATCTCCTCCCGTTTTCCTGGAATTCATCTAACAGTGAAATTCAAAATTTGAAAATATGGAAAAATTGAAAAATTCGTATAAAGACGCAACACCTTTAAGCTTCTGATTATTAATTTTCATAAAGGTCCACTTTGTCCACAAATTCCATCAAATTTCATCCGCCCATCTCCTCCCGTTTTCCTGGAATTCATCTAACAGTGAAATTCAAAATTTGAAAATATGGAAAAATTGAAAAATTCGTATAAAGACGCAACACCTTTAAGCTTCTGATTATTAATTTTCATAAAGGTCCACTTTGTCCACAAATTCCATCAAATTTCATCCGCCCATCTCCTCCCGTTTTCCTGGAATTCATCTAACAGTGAAATTCAAAATTTGAAAATATGGAAAAATTGAAAAATTCGTATAAAGACGCAACACCTTTAAGCTTCTGATTATTAATTTTCATAAAGGTCCACTTTGTCCACAAATTCCATCAAATTTCATCCGCCCATCTCCTCCCGTTTTTCTGGAATTCATCTTACAGTGAAATTCAAAATTAGAAAAATATGGAAAAATTGAAAATTTCGTATAAAGACGCAACACCTTTAAGCTTCTGATTATTAATTTTCATAAAGGTCCACTTTGTCCACAAATTCCATCAAATTTCATCCGCCCATCTCCTCCCGTTTTCCTGGAATTCATCTTACAGTGAAATTCAAAATTTGAAAAATATGGAAAAATTGAAAAATTCGTATAAAGACGCAACACCTTTAAGCTTCTGATTATTAATTTTCATAAAGGTCCACTTTGTCCACAAATTCCATCAAATTTCATCCGCCCATCTCCTCCCGTTTTTCTGGAATTCATCTTACAGTGAAATTCAAAATTTGAAAAATATGGAAAAATTGAAAAATTTGTATAAAGACGCAACACCTTTAAGCTTCAGATTATTAATTTTCATAAAGGTCCACTTTGTCCACAAATTCCATCAAATTTCATCCGCCCATCTCCTCCCGTTTTCCTGGAATTCATCTAACAGTGAAATTCAAAATTTGAAAATATGGAAAAATTGAAAAATTCGTATAAAAACGCAACACCTTTAAGCTTCTGATTATTAATTTTCATAAAGGTCCACTTTGTCCACAAATTCCATCAAATTTCATCCGCCCATCTCCTCCCGTTTTCCTGGAATTCATCTAACAGTGAAATTCAAAATTTGAAAATATGGAAAAATTTGTATAAAGACGCACCACCTTTAAGCTTCTGATTATTAATTTTCATAAAGGTCCACTTTGTCCACAAATTCCATCAAATTTCATCCGCCCATCTCCTCCCGTTTTCCTGGAATTCATCTAACAGTGAAATTCAAAATTTGAAAATATGGAAAAATTGAAAAATTCGTATAAAGACGCAACACCTTTAAGCTTCTGATTATTAATTTTCATAAAGGTCCACTTTGTCCACAAATTCCATCAAATTTCATCCGCCCATCTCCTCCCGTTTTCCTGGAATTCATCTAACAGTGAAATTCAAAATTTGAAAATATGGAAAAATTGAAAAATTCGTATAAAGACGCAACACCTTTAAGCTTCTGATTATTAATTTTCATAAAGGTCCACTTTGTCCACAAATTCCATTAAATTTCATCCGCCCATCTCCTCCCGTTTTTCTGGAATTCATCTTACAGTGAAATTCAAAATTTGAAACATATGGAAAAATTGAAAAATTCGTATAAAGACGCAACACCTTTAAGCTTCTGATTATTAATTTTCATAAAGGTCCACTTTGTCCACAAATTCCATCAAATTTCATCCGCCCATCTCCTCCCGTTTTCCTGGAATTCATCTTACAGTGAAATTCAAAATTTGAAAAATATGGAAGAATTGAAAAATTCGTATAAAGACGCAACACCTTTAAGCTTCTGATTATTAATTTTCATTAAGGTCCACTTTGTCCACAAATTCCATCAAATTTCATCCGCCCATCTCCTCCCGTTTTTCTGGAATTCATCTTCCAGTGAAATTCAAAATTTGAAAAATATGGAAAAATTGAAAAATTTGTATAAAGACGCAACACCTTTAAGCTTCTGATTATTAATTTTCATAAAGGTCCACTTTGTCCACAAATTTCATCCGCCCATCTCCTCCCGTTTTCCTGGAATTCATCTAACAGTGAAATTCAAAATTTGAAAAATATGGAAAAATTGAAAAATTCGTATAAAAACGCAACACCTTTAAGCTTCTGATTATTAATTTTCATAAAGGTCCACTTTGTCCACAAATTCCATCAAATTTCATCCGCCCATCTCCTCCCGTTTTTCTGGAATTCATCTTACAGTGAAATTCAAAATTTGAAAAATATGGAAAAATTGAAAAATTCGTATAAAGACGCAACACCTTTAAGCTTCTGATTATTAATTTTCATTAAGGTCCACTTTGTCCACAAATTCCATCAAATTTCATCCGCCCATCTCCTCCCGTTTTTCTGGAATTCATCTTACAGTGAAATTCAAAATTTGAAAAATATGGAAAAATTGAAAAATTCGTATAAAGACGCAACACCTTTAAGCTTCTGATTAATTTTCATAAAGGTCCACTTTGTCCACAAATTCCATCAAATTTCATCCGCCCATCTCCTCCCGTTTTCCTGGAATTCATCTAACAGCGAAATTCAAAATTTGAAAATATGGAAAAATTGAAAAATTTGTATAAAGACGCAACACCTTTAAGCTTCTGATTATTAATTTTCATAAAGGTCCACTTTGTCCACAAATTCCATCAAATTTCATCCGCCCATCTCCTCCCGTTTTTCTGGAATTCATCTTACAGTGAAATTCAAAATTTGAAAAATATGGAAAAATTGAAAAATTCGTATAAAGACGCAACACCTTTAAGCTTCTGATTATTAATTTTCATAAAGGTCCACTTTGTCCACAAATTCCATCAAATTTCATCCGCCCATCTCCTCCCGTTTTCCTGGAATTCATCTAACAGTGAAATTCAAAATTTGAAAATATGGAAAAATTGAAAAATTTGTATAAAGACGCAACACCTTTAAGCTTCTGATTATTAATTTTCATAAAGGTCCACTTTGTCCACAAATTCCATCAAATTTCATCCGCCCATTTAACACAACGTTAGAAAGTATAAACAAATTAATTTTCGAATTAAAATGGCTAGAATAAATATGTATGTATATTAGGGTGACAATGAAAAATCAACTTTGGATTTTTGAGGATAAATGTGAAGATTATTTTGCCGCTTGGTCTAAACTTACTTGCTGAAAATTTGAGCCAAATCGGATAACTCTATTCCGTGCACCTTTGAGGTCAAAGTTGAAATGATAAAAAAAAAAAATTTCCATACAAGCAAAAATTTTTTTTTTCGATTTTTTTTCTTTTTATTTTTTAATATTAGTTAGTTTAATAGCTTATTAACAACAAAAAATTTCATTTCGATCGGACAAGATTTTCAGTTTCAAAAGTGACTCTGAAAAAAAAATTTGAGGCTTGCTTGGGGCTTACTCTAAAAAATTTTCCAAAAAAATTTTTTTTTAGTTTTGATAAGCAAACATTTAAGATTTTTTGTTGCTCTTAATACCAGGTTTTTTAAATTTTTTTTAAAAATTTTTTTTCGACATCGCTTTGTTCTAAATTGGGGCCAAAAGCTGCAAAAATTTAGTTTGTGGCCCTATTAAAAAACAAAATTACGACGTCACAAAAATTTTTTAAAAAACCCTATTATTGAGAGCGACAAAATATCTTTAATGTATGCTTGCCAAAACTAAAAAAAAAAAAATTTTAAAAATTTTTTAGAGTAAGCCCCTTAAAGCCTGAAAATTTTTTTTCAGAGTCACTTTTGAAACTGAACATCTTGTCCGATCGAAATGAAATTTTTTGTTGTTAATAAGCTAATAAAGCTAAAAAATAAAAAAAAAATCGAAAAAAAAATTATTTGCTTGTATGGAATTTTTTTTTTATCATTTGAACTTTGACCTCAAAGGTGCACGGGATAGAGTTATCAGATTTGGCTTAAATTTTCAGCAAGTAAGTTTTAGACGAAGTGGCAAAAGAATCTTCACATTTTTGTTTAAAATTCTGGAAAAAAATTTTTGCCCATATATTTCATTATCGCCCTAATGTATATGTAGTATGACTATGAACTACTCTCCATAAATATCCATGTTATGACGTAGCGGAAGTTATGGAATTTTTGTTGTTGTGATAATATCATTATTATTAAAAATACACTTGTCATACCTAAAGTACACAATGATTGGACAACACCAACCAGCCAACTAATAGTATATTTTGTTCGTATTTATGCATTCAGTTAAAACTACTTTGACCGATGGTGGCAAAATACTACTATATAAACAAATGCTTACGCACTTAAGATTTGGTATATACGAGTAATAATAGGAAAAGCAGCAGCACAAAATCTAAAATTATTTGCTAAAAAAAACTAACAAAAAACACAATTCAATAATGACGACATGGAATACAAATTAAATGCACACCTAAATAAATGGAATAAGGCAAACAAGGTCTGTTGCTTTTGAAGTTGGTTTCGTTGCGTTAAATGTGTTATTCATATTAGTGATGTAACGAATATTCGCATTCGTATCGCTGAATATTCAGCTATTTTTATGTGTGCCAAAACTTTTCGTGATTAAACATTCAGGTCCACCGTGGAATTCTCCGTATCTATCAAGATTAAAAAATGTAAAAAACAAATGCAATAAAAAATATATGCAATACCGAAAAGCTAATGATTATAGCATACATATAAGCGGAATATATTCTTCTCAACAGGAGACTGTATATAAATTACCTTGAGAAAACGTTGGGTCATTTTATAATTTTGTAAATTTGAAAAGAAAATCTATTGGCAATCCTAGAGTTATAAAGAATTTAATAGATGAATCTAATATTAATTTGATCAAAAGCAATCAGCCCAATTATGAATAAAAATTCCCCGGAAGTTTTCTCCCTGCTCCCATTTTTACAATTGAATTTACATAGGAAAAATTGGAGAAGGGAGAAAACTCCCGGGGAATTTGTATTCATAATTGGGCTGTATATGTTTGCCGATTTTTTTGCAACAACATTTTCTAAGCAACAGTACGATACATCAACTGAATACCCGTTTTCTCTGATGGAACATCAGGCAATATCATTTTCTTCTATTGATACTTCTCAGGTTGTTTTATCTTTAAAAACAATAAAATCATCATTGAGTAGTGGACCTGATGGCATCCCTGCTTGTGTTTTAAAAAATTGTGCTCATGCTTTGGCTATTCCTTTAGCTATTATGTTTAATGTGTCATTAAAATATGGATATTTTCCGCAGTTTTGGAGGAAATCCTATATCATACCGATATTTTAATCATTAAACAATTCGGACATAACGAATTATAGAGGCATTGCAAAATTGAGAGCGATTCCTAAACTTTTGAAAAATCCCTAACAGACTCTCTCTGCCACAGTGTATCCTCAATGCTATCACCATACCAGCATGGTTTCAGGAAAGATTGTTCTGCAGTAACAAATATTTTACAACTAACAACTCTAGCAAATCGAGCTTTTAAGGATGGCCAACTTATGGACGTTATTTATACCTACTTCAGCAAAGCTTTTGATAAAACCAACCATAACGTACTTCTCACTAAGCTGAATTTATTAGGGTTAACTAACAATGCTTTGTGCTGGTTACGGTCAAATCTAACCCGCAGGACACAGTGTGTTATTTTTTAAAACACTACCTCCAAAAAAAATTTTGCTATCTGAGGTGTCCCCCTAGAAAGTCACCTAGGACCTTTGCTATTTTCGCTTTTCATAAACGATTTGCCGCTTGTAATGAATCATTGTAATATTTTAATCACAGAATACTAACAGAACTGTAAAAAGTTACGAGTAAAAAGGGCCCAAATCAGTAGCGAAGGCAGCTTTCGAAGAAAAAGACAGAAAGATTTTTTTGGTAGTGAAGTGGCAATGTGTAAAAACAGGCCGCAACAATCAACACAAATGGCGTGATGAAAACAAAAATAACAGAAGACAAACTACGTTAAACAAATGCATCTTCAACAAACGTTTGTTTTGTGCAGAAAAAATTTATTTAGTAATATTGTTTTGTTTTATAATGTTATTTACTTACATAAATATTATTTACTCGTGTTGTGGTAAACTTAAAAGTTAATTTTTACAACAGTTTTGCAAATAAATCTCAACTTAATAAATTTGTGTTCATTGTATTGCGACATAAAAGATGATGCAAAGAGAAATGCAAAAGGGCAGCTTTCTGAGAAAGAGACAAAAAAAAACGCAAAATCTTCCGTCTTGTGACAGTTCTGTTAGTATTCTGAGATTTTAATGTACGCTGATGATGTTAAGATGTTTCTCAGCCACAAATTTACTTCAGATGAGGCGTATTTGCAGCAGGATTTAAATAGTTTTTACGGATGGTGTAAATATAACCAAATGAAGCTAAACTTTAAAAAATGCAAGAACATGCGATTTTCTAGAAATCGCACTTCAATGCTACACTATTTCCTGGACGGGTATCAACTAGAGTTAGTTGGAGAATTTCTTGATCTTGGTATTCTACTTGATCCTAAGTTAGATTTCTGCAAGCATATTACAATGACAATAAATATAGCTCGCGGTGTGCTTCCTTATATTAAACGATGGTCTAAAGAGTTTACAGATCCCAATGTTACGAAACAACTACACACATCCCTAGTAAGACCAATTTTGGAGTATGGGTATACAGTGTCAGCTCGCTAATTCGAATTAATGATTGCAGACCCTGATTCGGATCAACGAGATATTCGGATTACTGGATGTGCTGTAATTATGTATTACAATTCACTATATCCAAAATTAAAACACAGAATAGGATTTTAAAACAAATTTATTTTATTTTTATTAATCAAGAATGAAAAACTTAAGTTTTGTATTCTAAAAAAATAATTTAGATATCAAACCAAGGCGAATTTACACCAGGTGCCTTTTCTTGCTACGTAAGCAACATCTGATAAATAACCTTGTGTCAAAATGGTATACCGTTCTGGTGGTTCTGGGGAATCTTGACTAACAGCCTGTTTTTAGAAAACGTAAACAAGTGAGTGAGTGAGAAATTATATTGAAAACAAAAACAAATTTTCGTTTTTTATTGTTGTTTTCAATATAATTTCTCACTCACTCACTTGTTTACGTTTTCTAAAAACAGACAGTAAATTCTATAACTATCGATTAAAATTATGAAATTTAAAATTTTTTTAAGTTATTATATTTCAAAACACACAATTTAAAATTAAGAACACAATGAAATATATGTTTGAATATTGGATACAACTTTAAAATATTTTACAGTGTTGTAATCGTTTTCAAAATAAGACAAACTTGAATGAATTCGCCTTGTATCAAACGTATTTTCAAACAAAATTTCTATACAAATTTTTCTGAAAATATATTTCAAGACCAATTTAGTTTTTAATGAATGTTATGTTTTTTTAACATACATGATTTGTTGTGTAGGGTTGCTTCTCTTTCAGTGCACATGCTCCCACGAAGTATTGCCAGATTTAATAATCCAGCTAAGAATTTCCTCTTCAGAAATTCACACGTCATTATTGCGGTAAAACTAGTTGCAAATTTTCAAAGTTTGCATAGAAAATCGGTTCTTAAAATTATAAAAAAAAAACAGAAAAATAAAATAAATAAAAAGTCGGTTTAGCGAACTTGCAATCAATGCGAACTATAGAGTATGTAACACGTCATAAATTCAATTGCTGGATGATTCGGATAACACACCTACGGATTTGCGAGCTGTCACTGTATTAATATGCACATTAGGGCGTCTCGAAAAAAAAAGTTCGCCGTACACCACCGAATACGAAGTAATGTTGTAAGACATTTTCAAAAAAAATTTTTTTAATTTTTTTTGCCGAAAGTAGGGGTCGCCAAAATACATTTTTCGTTATATCTTCGGCATTTACAGTCGGATCTCAAAGTGTGATATATCGATGTTTTTGTCTCAAAGAGACCAATGTTTTGCTTTAATAGTCAATGGTATTTTGTATCCCGTTCTAGTATTTACCCACCAGATCTCATTTTCTACCACCCTAATGTACCACCCTAATAGCAGAAAATTAAAGCCCGCAAAAAATCATTAAACTTTTGTTAAAGAAGTTTTTCGATAGTTCCAACAGAAGTGTTAAAAAATACAATTTATGTTTTTTGCCGAATGTAGGGGTTACCTTTTTGAGTATTTTGAGTAGAATCTGTTCAAAAGCAGTTTCTCTTATTCTGCCTGAGGAGATCATTTGGTCGTTCCCAGCATAACGACCAAATGATCTTCCTTCGTATACTGCGAGGTTATCATTAATTAAACTACCTACCTTAAAAAGCCGAAGGACTATGCTAAATGTGGCATTTCTGATTACTTTTATTAATGGCGATGTCTTCTCCGACGTTTTACCCGACACCTAATACCTCTGCACCTTCCTGTTGTTCAAACAAATTATGCTGATCCTTTGAGGAGAATATGCAAAAATTTCAATGAATTGTATAGCTTAATCGATTTTTCTATTAATGTAAATGTACTTAAACGCAATATTATCCTGTTTTTAAATACATAACGAAATTTTTTCGTTAATAATGCCTTTATATAAAATCTTGTAATACATAGTAGTCTGAAAGGATGCATATGGGCATTTCCAGCGAAAAGTCTACTTTTTGTCACGTAACGCCAGAAGTATTTTAAATTGTTTCTCAAAAAGTTGTATATGTATCGTTTACTTTTTTATATTTTGGTGTAAAGCGCAACAAGCTCTACATTAAGTAACAAAAGGGATAACGATTGAACAACATGGTCCGAAAATACAACCTTATTTGCAATCTGGCGTTACATTAAAAAAAGTAGACTTTTAGCTGAAAATTCCCATATTTACCTTAAAACGAGCAAAGATTTTTAAATTTGATAGCTTGCAAAATAAATCTATATAAGTCCCAAGTTTACTAAAAAAGGTTTTGTACAAAACATCTTGCTCAATTCGCAGTCTTATTCAGTTTTGTAATGTAAGTCAAAACCCACTTCCGTTTTTTTAACGTCACGCCAGCGCAGATTTTTGCTTATATCTGCAAATCCATAGCGTCGATTACTGTAATTTTTTTTCTGAATATAGAGCTACTTCATTAATTTGTATATATAAAAACCCTTTTTACAAATTTGACTTTATTTAATTTTTTTACATTTTGTGGTACAAATATCACGACGCGTCAAAATGGAAATGCCCATATCCATAGATTTAAATCAAATAAATAAATAAATTTTCATGAAATTAGTATTTGCCAAATTCGAGCGATCATTTTGCGAAATAAAGTTAAGAAAAATAAAGAAAACCCTAAATTAAATATGTGAAATCAGTGTTCGAAAATAAACACTAAATATCGTTCCTAAGTTCCCTTTTAGACAGGTAAAGTTTACATTGTTAAGTCTTGAGTTTAGAGAAGGGAGGGGAAAAGAGAATAGCGGTGGAGTACATACTTTGCTGTACTCGCAAATTCGTTTTGTTTTTCGTACGTAGTTTATACTTGAAGTTGGCTGCAACCTTATACTTAAAAAAAAATTATCATTTGGCGAAAAAATATCATATCTTCAAGAGAAAAATCTACAAAAATTTTTTTTTAATCAAATCGTTTAAAACAAGGACTAAAAATTAAAAAATAATTGTTATATAAAATTATTTAATATAAAATTAATGTTGGAAGAATTCCAATCAATTGTAGTGGGGAATGTAAGGAGAGATAAACTCACTGTTTATTGTTGATGATTTTGTTTAAACTTTGATATTGTTACAAATAGAACTGTTTCTGTAATTCTTATACACTTAACAGTTTTATTTGGTTTTATATCTTTAGTTTTTCTAAAATCTTTATGGATGAAATCTCCTGACGATCTGGCCTAAGCAACCAGTGAAATGCGCATAAATAGCTTATCCCATCAACAATAAATTTCGTGTTTTTATCAAAAAATAAAAATTGGGAATTAAGCACGAATAACAAAATAATTAAAATTAACTTTGTATTCCCACGAAAATTATTTTGATAATAAACTGGCAGGTGCACGACCTGAAAAAAACTGACTGGCACAGATTCGTAACGATATCGGATATATAATTTTGAAAAATTTGGGTTTTTATTGACTTAGTATGAAAAATATGGTAATTTTCAAGTCCAAAAAATAGGTATTTCGAGAAGACATGAATCGGGGTACAAAAACAAATTTTAGTTTTTTATTATTGTTTTCAATATAAATAAAAATATGAAATGTTCTGGTTGACATAGTGGGCCTGGCAGTTAATTAAAAGTTTTTATTTATTTGAAAATTTCTTTCTTAAAAGCAACATTTTTATTTTACAAGAGTTCAACCCGTAATATTCCCATACAAAACTGAGTACAGTGAAAACTCTCTATAGTGGACAGCTGCGGTCGCCTGAAGTTTGTCCATTATTGAGAGGTGTCCACCTAAGGGGAGGTCTAATAAAAAGTGCATAACATTTTTTTTGTAGTTTATTTAATACCAAATACAAAAAGAGATCATTCTAATTTTATTAATATGGACATACATATTCACTAGATAATAATGTTTTGTAATTTATAATTTTAAATCGATTTAGAAAAGTAGTTTATAATTTTCTGTTTTAAATTGGCTTCTTTTTCGGCAATAATACGATATTGCAGACAGCTTTGAATTGTTTTAAATAGTTCAATGCCTTAAAATCATCCAATAAGAATTGTTTTACATTATTAAGATATTTCAGAGCTTCAATAGTATTTGTGATTTTGTTAGCTACTTCTACCCAGTTTTCTATTTCAGTAACATTTTTTCACACTTTCGCTGTGAAGCCATTTTTGACACAAAACCAATAAGTTAATTTGACAACAAAACATATACACATATTTAGTTGCTTCAGAGTTAGCAATTGAATAATATTTGAAAACAAACCGACAATATGCAAAAGCGATGCCAGATAAAACAAATTATACAAAAACATTTCAAAAATTTTCAGCGATTTTATGAAGATGTCCACAAAATGCTTGTCCATGTCCATAAAAGGGAGTGTCCACTTATCGGAGGTTCATTCAGATGAAAATTATTTTTTGGGGTTACGTTTCAGAGTTTTTGTCCACTAAAAGGGAGTGTCCGCTAAAGAGAGTGTCCACTATACGGAGTTTTCACTGTATGTATATTGAAAGTTAATAAATTGAATACAAAAATGGAAAATTGTTTTCCGCTTTTTAGATGTTCTTGGCAGGACATTCAAATGTGGCGATTTCTCAATCCTTTTGTCGAAATTTACGTTTGGCGATTGGCGATATGCATTTTATGTAAATATCTAATTTACATATATCTTATATATTATAAAAACTGTTTTCTCTTGTTTGTAAATTTTATTTCAAATTTATAATTCTTATTATAAATAACTGTTTCAAAATTGTTCTATTTGAAATATTTCGTGAATTATTGCAAAATATTATGGCGAATATAAACAAATTCGCCTTTCGTAACGAACATTCAATAGGAAAAAATTATATGACTGACAGTCAAAAGTTTTTTTTACCAAATAATTATCTCGAAAAACATTAAATAAATATACATACCGACAAGTTATAAATAGTAAAATTTCAAATTTCTTAAACTTACAGCCATTTCTTAAAGAAAATTCTATAAATTTTAAAATTATATTAATTAATCAAAAATCTTTAAAATTCCTATGTGTATTTTCAAATATGTATGTATTTCAATATACTTCTGGAAATAACCTAAATTTAGAACATTTTACTTGTTTTCAAGTTTTTAGAAACACTAAAGCGACTTTTGTGTAATTTACGTTTTTTAGATTTTTATTTAGATGAAAAAACTTTAGTTTTTCTATGTGTGTGAAGTTAAATTTTAAAATTTATAACCCTAGACAAATTCTGTTATGTTTACAGAACAATGTTATCCACTTAACAGAACTTATGTTAACGCTGTTATGATGCACACGTCCAGATTACTGGACAAGGAGTCAACGTGGGCGATAATAAATGATTAGGATTTGTGGACAATACTATTCTTTATTGTTCTCCATCTCCAGAATTTTTAACAGAGCGAGTTGGAGCGACTTATGGCCAATTTACTCTTTTGAATTCTCTAGGGGATGAGTCCAGATTTCTGGAAAAGGAGTCAACGAGGGTGATAAAAAATGATGGGGATTTGTGGACAATACTATTCTCCATAGTTTTCCATCCCCAGAATTTTTAACAGAGCAAATTTACATTCAATAGCCAGCGAAAATTTTTTATCGAATGTAACTCATAATATGGGCCTAAAAATTACAATTGGGTACACGGGTACCCTGGTTATGCGTTTGTGTGATATGTGACATTTAATACACATAATTATTACAAAACAAAATACATAATACTGATAACAAACTACAATTTAATTGTAGGTCAATACAGTAAAATTTAAAAATAAAAATGTTTTATCAATTAGAAGTGAACTTAAGGAGTGATTTAACATGAATTTGTTTACAGAAAAAAAATTTTCGAATTAAAAAAATGTATGTTCAATTAATATTTTGGCGTAAAGATTTCGTATTTATTGTGCGTTTTATTTATTTCTTTAATTTGATAAGTATATAAATATGAACTTATTTGATTTGTTAAAAATGTTTATGATTATACAAAGATTAATATCGTTACCTTAAATACAAACGATTGATTTTGTAAATTTTTCTTCTGGAAAAATAATAAAAATGTAGTTACGTCCGTTTGCATTTAACGTAATGATATAAATATGTTATTCAAATAATAAGGTATTAAAAAGATAATTCTCAAACCGACTCCAGATGGAACATCTGGTCAACAGGGATCGCAAGAGATCGTAAAAATCTCTTAAAATCTGTCAATTCAGGATTTATGCCAAATTTTTCCGAAGGAAAAAGTGAAATATCCCTATGATAATCGCTACAAACCAACTGGGGAGATATAGGAGGCAATAAGCACTGTTCAGCCGCTATATTCACCACGCCAGATCTACACAGAAAACAAATTGGTTAGAAAACGGTTGCAGTAATAAAATATTGATCAAGTAATATTATTGCAACTATTAAAAATGTGTAACTCTAACTGATTTTTAATACTAATGAATATTAAAACGTAATTCTAACTGAAATATGATACTTTCAATTCTTTTATTAGTTATGATAATAAGTTTCATTTAATACTAAAAATTAGTACGAATAGTGTCTATCACAACCAAATTAAATGCAGTGTTGGTCATTTCAATCAATAATTTTCTCTTATAAACGATTATTAAAAATTTAACAAACGTTTATTAAGGCAAATTTTCATACAAAATTTGTTTTGTAAACCTTTATTAAATTTAAAAAATTTTTATAAATACGGGCGTAAATGTTAATTTATTTATTGCAGCTAATTATCGATTGTTAGTATAGTTTCGAGTACAACAAATGAAAATATAATTATTTGATATTCACTAGAGTATCCAATCGAACAACGATTAATCGAGGAATTTTTCCGCCATTATTTGATCGAATAACCAAAATAGCCAATTTCGAATAACGACTAACTCGAACAATTTATGTCAATTAATCGATTTTTAAATAAAAATATTTGTTTTTAGATTTCTAACTGTTTAATATTATTTAAAACTAAATTACATGTTATTAACTTCTCACTTATTTTTATCACACAAACTTTTCAGAATATTTCAGACCCTGTTTAGATGTTGTTGTGTGAGAGACAAATTCCGTTCTTCTTAGTCGACAGTAATATACTGTGAAAATTTCATGAAGATCGGGTCAGTTGTTTAGATGTCTATATGGAACAAAGATATATACATTCAATTTTATGTATATAGATTGTTACCCAGTGTACAATTCGGCAGCGACCGCAGCTTCTGTTTGCGACCGCACACTAGCACATAAAAGCTTTGTGTGCATGCGTTCGGGGCTTGGTTATCACTGATCTAAAATATTATAAAATCTTTTTTCTCTTGTATGTAAATTCTATTTCAAATTTATAATTCTTATTATAAATAACTGTTTCAAAATTGTTCTATTTGATATACATATTTTGAAATCATTGTAGAATAAAAGCCTTACGTAACGTACACTCAATGGGGAAAAGGTATATGACTGACAATCAAAAGTTTTTTTTACCCAATAATTATTTAAAAAACATTAAATAAATATATATTCATACCGACAAGTTATAAACAGTAAAATTTAAAATTTCTTAAAACTTAGGACGGTAAAATTTTAGAAATTGTTTTTGTTTTAAATGTAATTTTCTATGCGAACGTTAACGTGTGACTTCGTGGGATTGGCTGTAAATCTTGTACAATTAAAGTGAACACTTCTCGAGATTTTTCGAAATAGTTAAAACAACTACAGAAAAACACGAATATCTCGAAGCGCTTCTTTCAGCAGACCCAATTTATCTTAGAAAATATCTCAGTTTTTAGGTTAATTTTTTATGTGGCTTAGTGTAATCAACCATATTGTTGATACATTTAAGTAGGAAAACCTTTTAATTTAGGTTAGTCTAATTTTAAATCCCTATTCAATATTTATAATGCAATGACAAAAAAAAACTTTCAGTTAACATGAATTTGAGGGCTACATATAAAATACATAAATATACTACTTAAGAGTAAGTATATTAGGGAATATAAATTTATCACTTAGCCAAATATCTCAGCAAAGTGTTTTATTCGTTGATTCACTTTTTTATTTCATTCGCAATTTATATCTTTGATTAAAAAAAAAATATTAAATTAATATAGAATATAAAATCTAAAAATTTTGAGAGTAAAAGAGTTATATCCTTAATGTTTACATGAGTATGTATGAACTAAATGGATGTCATGGATACATTTTCTTTAAGGAAAATACATAAACAAAAACAACAAAGGAATTACAAAACAACCCTCCGAATATTTTATTTTGTGTTGCAAACTTGCATGTAACATGCAATATTCGTTTAAAGCATTTTACTATACAAGTTGATAAATTAGCTCAAGACGGTAGGTAAAAATACAAAAAAGGTTGCCATCGCAAAAGGCATTTCGAAAAGGCTAAATGGAGGGGGCTGAGAATCAAAACAAAATGAAAATTCTAAGTAAATGGAGTTTAAATTTTTAAATGATAACTATTTGATAATATAAATAAAAAACTTATAAGCCATTTAAACCACATAGTTCATTCTGCATGTATGTATGTAAAAACTTTTAGTCAATCATAAGGTAATTTGAGATCATTCTAAAGGACAGAAGTTTTAAGGATTACTAGATATTAAGTGTTGATTGCAGAATTCCACTCAATTTGTACCCCTTTTCTTTTCTGCCCCTTAATTATATTTAATTGGTTATTCTATCTTTAACGTTAAAATTCGAGTTTTAACTCAGGACTTAACGATACGCCTTTTTGCCGATACGATACCGAATGTAAGAGATAATTATTAATTAAAATGTCAATATAAAAAACCAATCAATCTCAACTTTTGCAGAGATGCAATAAAAAAAGTCCCAGATGCGACAGAACTCATTTTAAAAATTTAAACATTTCTGCGCCATGTTCTTAAATTTTCGGTATAAGATTTCATTGCGCAGTAAGCAAAAGAATATGCGACTCTAGAAAAATTAGGAGATATAAAGTATCTTAAGACTTCTTCTTTAGCTGAACCATAGCGTAAGGTGGACAGAGGACAATCCTTCTCGAAATGTTCTTATAAGATTTTCACAAACGCTACAAAGGCTAGATCCAGAACTTTTATTAGGTGTAGAGGTGACCGTGTCTTCAAGACTTTCGGAATGCAGAGTCATGGTAAGTACCTCAATAAGACGTTTGTCGATCTATTGTCTTTGAAATGTTCGAGCTTTGTGTCTCAAATCTTTCATTCGTTGAAATTGGCGACTTTGTAAGTCGGAAAATTTTAGGACTCTGAACTAAATTGCATCTTAGTTTATTAATTGATCGTATTTTCTAATAATGTTCGAAGACTTTTAACTAGCGGAGTAGCGTCACACATTGTAGCAGTGGCTTTGCTTATGGATTTTGTGGTATGTTCGAAGATACCCATTTGAAATGAAATGATTTTTATACTCACAACAATTATTAAAAATTAGCAGAAAAATCATAAAACGTCCAAATACATACAGGATTTAACAATGAGAAAACATTTTACTACTATGATGCAAAGCAAAGCGGCTAAAGCTGCAGGTCCATACCAAGCGTTCAATACGTTTATGCATCTCTCCAAAAATAAGCACTGTTAAATTGTATTAACAAGTTACAAGGCAAACGCGTAGAGTGCATATACGCATAGAAAGCATGAATTAGGATTACTTTCTTTTTAGCATTCGTCTTGAAAAAACCTAAAAAAAAGAAACTTGCGCATAAAACGCGTGGTGTGGACCGACCGAATTAAAAGATAATTATTATTATGTTTAATTTTTTGCTCTGCTATTGAATGTTTCATTGCTCTTATGCCCCATGTAAATATTATATGTTGTTAAAAAAATAACATGTGGCAGCACTACGATCAATCTTATGCGTTTAAAGATGGTTTATATGTTAAGTGATTTATAGATTTGTCGGTTTAAACACATTTTTAACCAAACAGAGAGTTTAACTTGATCTGATTTTTGAGCCCTTATGCTGGATTTTTGAGATCTCAGTTAAACTGGGTTTAGTTATTCTGAAAACAAATTTGTGTCGCCATTACCAAGTTTGTATACAAAGTTTTGACGGAACAGCTTAGGTTTGCTTAAAATGATGGTCTTTAATGAAATAATAAAAAAAATCACATTTCGCCGGAAAAGCCCGAGTTTCAGACTATGTTAAGATATGTTTAAACTTAATCCACACCTAAAAACTTTTTGATTTTTATAAAGCATTGCCGACAACGCGTATGAGTAGCTGAAAAACAACGACTGCACGCACACAACTATGTGATTGAAGTGTTTATTTGATAGTCTCGATATACCGGCAAACTCGAAATATCGCCGATATAGCGGTATCGGCATTGGTTACATCCCTAGTTTTAACCAATTAGTATTAAATTTAATTTTAAAATAAATTTGTATGCAATATCTTTTAATTGTTTATAAAACTTTTGCTTTGACCCTCGTATATGTATTTATAAATGGATACAATTTTTTATTATTGCGGAAAAAGTGTATCAAGGGAGAATTAAATTGGTTGATTTAGTTTTAATAGGGGATCCAAGCGAATAAATAATTAAATTAATACTAATTTTGCAGGTTTTTTTAATTATTTATTAAATGACAACAAAATTATGTCTTTGTGCAAAAAATACATAAAAAAAACTTATGTACATAAATAAAATCAGTAAAGTACACTCAAAAAAGGTAGTTATGTAAATATGTATCTATGTATATACAAAAGTCAAAATGACTCTATTAAAAATTTTTTTATACATATAACGTATGCAGAATAAAATATGGACTGACACATTAGCAGTAATAAAAAATTATTATCGGGTATTAAAAAATCAAAGTTAATATGCAATTGTTAAAATACACAACTTAAACTTATTTTACAAAAAGAAATCTAGCCACATCGATAGGATTTTTTCATATTTTGAGGAACCCTACGGAAAGCCACTTGAATCACCTTTGTGTGCATTTTCTATAACATCCATTTAATTTGAGTAATAAAGCAGTCTAGGTTTCTTGATTCCTATCCCTATTTATAGAAATTTCTTTTCAAATTCGCCTAAAAAATTTGAATTGGTGTCCATTCATGAGCTTCCATTGTAAAGAAGCTCACATCATCCATAATACGATTCATGGCCAGCCTGCAGCAAAAAAAAAATTTTAACAAAGCCCGTACTAGATGTTTGGTGATAACTGACTCTTTTCTGAGACTGCTGGAACGGCTTTCTTTGCATATTTGACAACTCTGATACGTGCTACGTACGTCTCATTTTTAACTCTTCATTTATTTGCCAACGCATGGTAAGATTTTGAAGTATATCCGGCAATTTCTACCTTCAACATAGCTCGAGTTTGGTTGCATTGTATCAAAAATTTTAACCGGATCGTCGTTTTCTATTAACGATTTTTTACTTTCGAAAACTTTTACAGTCTTATAAACAAACGATTTTTCAATTAGGATTTCAGAAAAGTGACGAAAATTTTCAAATTTTCTTTTATGAGAATTATTTCCACAAAATTTACAAGTCAACTTACGACCTTCTAATTCGTTTTATGATTTTTTTTACTTACATATTATCAATTTATTGATCTGATCTCTAGCCAAATAGTTGTAGGAAAAGTGCCGTTACTTTTTCCATATTTTGCTTTTATATTACATTTTGTTTTATTTTTGCACTGATGGTTGAAAATCTGTTCATATTGCATTCCGCATACATTATACACGTATATTGGGATTAACATATCTGCATACTAGTGATATTACATGTAGTCTACAACAGACATGAAATGCTTAACATTAACACTAACATGATGTTAGTGTTAAGTATAGACTCATCATGTTAGAGTTTTTCTCATGTTTTAACACGGCTGTTAAGCCATGTGTTTTAACAACTCTTTTATAACATAAAATGACGTTTAAGCTTGACAGAAGTCATTTTGTTGCTTTTTTTCATTTCACACACACTATTGTTTGGAATATGCTTCGACGACAATCAAAAAATGATGAAATTTCTTAACATTAACATGAGTACTATACACCACCATTAACATATTAAAAATTCAACATGGAGTCTTAACATCATGTTTTAACCGCATTTCATGCCAGTTGTAGAATCGGTGTTACGAATATCAATTTTATATGTTCGCGAATATGGATGCGAATACGAATACCTACGCAAATATTCGCCGAATACGAAAAACCAATTAGTAATTTATCACCATATGATATTTAAACTTTGATTGAAAAAATATTTTATTCTCGTCTATAACAATAAATTAGAAAAATAACTGGCACACTATTAAATGTATTTAACATTATTATGACATTCCGATTACTCAATTTGAAATTATTAAAGTGCTGTTTTCACAACACAAGTGACTGAACGTGTTGGAAAAATTTATATGAAAAGCACTCAGTTTTTTTAGTGTTTTCCATATGAATTTAACTACACGTTCAGTCACTTGTGTTGTGAAAACAGCACATAAGTTTGCTCCTGAATGCCACTACAAAACATTTTTAAATTTGTATACATTATCAGGGAAACCATAACTATGCAAATTGGCCGACCAATTAAGGCAGAAACAATATATTTATCTGTTTTAGAGCATTTTATAAATTTTGACATTGATTTGTAGTGCATATTTTCGCATATTTTACCCTTTGTAGCATTTTTTTTCCTTATTTTGTTAAAAAAAACCTTTTTGCATTATTTTTTAAGTTTAAAGCGCATTTTTTGCTTTTTGAGGCATATTTTGATACATGTTAAATTTTTTTATATGCCACAAGAGTTTTCGCAGTCAAAAAAATTTTTTTTTGTAAAACTTTGGATTTCTGTTTTATATATTTATCTGTATACCGAACGTGCTGCTTCAATTTCGACATTTAATTTTTACACGAAAATTTTATATATAAATTAAGTAAAAATCAATTATATATAATATATTTTCGCTTACGATGTCGCAAGCTACAAACTTAAAATAAGTACTCAGAGAAAAGCACTGATTATTTTCCAGCAAAATTTTTTTTATTAAATTTGCAATAAAAAATATCTGTTTGTTACTAATATTTGATGCACATTTTACAAATACCCTCGACACCCTGTTAACAAATGTTCTTTTTCAATGTCGCACGCTACATCGAAATATACGGTAAAGCAAAGAAAACATTTGCCGTAACTTGCAATCGCATCGTTCCGTTTTCTTATTTTGTTTGAATATAATCTGAGATTTATAAAGCAATTGTCAATGCATTATGTTTCTCATTAAGATCATTTAGCAAAAGAAAACGTGCAATAGAAATGTTCAAAACAGAACTTTTGCACTTGTTCGACCTTGCATTTGAATATTTCAAAGTGTGTTATGAATATGTAAATGTAAAATTTTATTACATTATTAAAAGTAGATTAAAACAACATAATTTTATAGACTTTGAATTTTTTGGCCACGGTTGACATTTCTGTGGAAATGCCCATATAAATTTTTGGCGATGTGTGTAATGCATAGAAATCTGGACCAATCTTTTAGTAAACCGATCGACTCAGAATCAATTTTTGAAGTGATTAAACGATGTCCGTCCGTCTGGTTGGTTGCCTGTCCATGTTAACCTTGTGCGCAAAGTTTGAGTTGCAATCTTGTAGATTATTGAAAAAAATTTGTTTAATATATTTGTATTGTGCTAAGGACTAAGTCTATTTAAATGTTGAGAATCTTTCTATAATTTCACATATGCCTAAAAATATTTTACTGCAAATTAAATTCAAATCAGTTCACAAAAAAAAATATTCATATTATTCGAATGTGTATTCTAAGTCAAATAACAATCCGCGGACTCGGATCGGCTGGGTATTCACATGGATGTTCTGCTGCAGGAAAGTCAGTTAATGACGGAACTGACAGAAACTAACAATCGTATCCCTGTCTCGTACTGGTCCTTGGAAAGACTCGATTATCTGACCTTGGGCTCCCATGATGAGCACGAAATAACTACGATTTCGCCTCATAATCACACTCGAGACAGAGAGGGGATTGAAGAGTGTATCGAAACCCATTGTTCGGCAGGATGCGACAGAACAGGCCACATCGCTGAGCCAAACGAATTCCGAAAAAGCAGAGTGGTGTGAGAGTCTCTATCGGCTATTTAGAAAAGATAGTCAAGAAAGACTCTTCATTACATTATAGGCGGGATAGGGCGAAAAAAAAATATTTTAAAAAAATATCGCATGCGTATTATAAAGAAAATACGACTATTTACGCGAAATTTTGCAATTTTTATTAAAAATAAATCATTTTTATTTAATATTTAACAATAATAAGATATTTTATTAGTCTTTTAATATTAAAACGTATGATTTTTGAAAAAATACGACTTAGAGTGAAATTCTCATGAAAGTGCTGTGTGAGGGATATGGCCACTGTGTCCAAACCCTTCGACCTCAGGGAATCAAACATAATGGAAAATGAAGCTTATGGATAGGGCTACAATAACCTATAAGCACTTTTTCCGAATTGTATTTGTGAACATTTTTATACATTTTTGAAAATTTGTCTTAGAGTGAAATTCTCATGAAAGTGTTGTGTGAGGGATATGGCCACTGTGTCCAAACCCTTCGACCTCAGGGAATCAAACATAATGGAAAATGAAGCTTATGGATAGGGCTACAATAACCTATAAGCACTTTTTCCGAATTGTATTTGTGAAAATTTTTATACATTTTTGAAAATTTGTCTTAGAGTGAAATTCTCATGAAAGTGCTGTGTGAGGGATATGGCCACTGTGTCCAAATCCTTCGACCTCAGTTATTACTTGACCTAGAAATGCGAGCACACACCTTAAATAGTTTTAAAATTGATTCGTGCAATATAATTTTTTTATTCAAAAGACTAAAAATTGTCAAATAATAATTACGCATTACAGAAAATACAGTACGTTACATTGCATTGCACAACATTTACGGTCGACTAAAGCAACCTTAATTCTTAAAATGTAGAATGCAAGCAATTAAGCACTAAACGCAAGGGACAAATAAAGCAATTCTCAAATGGATAACTGCTGCACGTGGGAATGTAATCCAAACTAGAACAGCCTCATTTTTTTTAATAAAAGGGGATATAAAATTAATTTTGTATAATAAACTTTCTTAAACATTAAGTGATTTTGTGGTCCCTTGCAAATTTATTATAGGAAAGTTCGACTGTATATATGTACATATGTTAAAAAAAACAACATTTCCTTTCGATAAAAATGATCTCTTGTAGAACATGGTACAAGAAAAACTCAAATAAATACATATATAAATTATCCGTTAAATATTCAGGGGTGTGCTGGAAATCGCAAACGCAAAACGCAAGAATTTGGAAGTTGTTTTTAATAAACTTTAAACCTAATTCTTATAATTTTTGGTTTAAAATCCTGTTTAATAGGAAAATATTTGTTAAATATTTGTCATAAAATTCTTTTATTACAAAAATCTTATTTAAAAACGACTTTTAAAATTCTTGCGTTTTACGTTTGCGATTTCCAGCACACCCCTGATTATGTATGTATTTTTTTACAGGGGCTTATTTTGGGGATTCTTTCTTATATCTGGGGTTATTTGGGGAAATTTATTTTTATGTTTATGCTTTTCATGGGTGTGCTGGAAATCGGAAAACGGGCGCCGCGTTTTCTCTTTTCTCTTTTATTCTCTTTAATACTCTTTTATTACGTACGTGTCCACCGGGTTTGCCGTTTGAAAAATTTTAATCCGACCAAAATTGTCTGCAAAACTACCAAAATCCTTTGAAACCGACCAAATTATTTTTAAAAAATTTTCAGTAGCGATACGAAGCTTAATAAAAAGCAAACTTTTTATATTACAAAAACAGAATTTTCAGGATAGTGTCAATCATGCGTAATGTGTTAACGATGTTAACTAGAAAACCCCGTTGTTATAATCAGAATAGAGGCCTTTTATGAAGTTTTTATCTCTCCTGAATTTTTTTTTATATGAAGATAGGCCCTTTTGCATTTTATATGACGATATGTATGTATATGTATTTTTAATATAAAGTATAATTTTTAATCCAAATTTTTAATATTTTAATCAGGCTTAAGTTCATCAAATTTAATTTTCATTAAATTATTTTTATGAAGAATGGAATATTACAACATGAAAATAAATTAAAATTGTTATTGATAATCATTCATTCTTGACTGACCTGAGATTCGAAAATATTAAAAATTTGGATTAAAACCCATAAATAGTTCAACAAAATAACCACAATTCTAATTATAAAGTATAATTTTTATTGGATAAAGCTATTAATCTACATATAACTTTTTTGTAATATGCAATTAATAGTAAAAACAAAATAGTAAGGCTATGTTCACACCTACTAAATATTTGACGTCCTACACGTAACCCCTATACGGTTTAGTTCTATTAAGAATGTATTTGCTGCTCACATTTAACTTTAACAAAATGTATATAAAAATTCATTTAATAACGCTTATAAACTAGAATAATTCATTGAACGTATGCAATAACACATATGACCACTAGATAAAATATGAATCAAAATTTATTAACTTAAGTTTGTGCAATTTTTTAAAAAAGAGTACATATTAAACTTTATAAGACATAGGCTGAGTTCCAATACATCCTAATACTTTGCAGACAACGTAAAAAATGTATCAAAGAGTTTTACAATGCATAGTTGGCTTATTGTTTACGCGTTGGTAACTTACTCTGCAAACGGCGTTTTGGAACTCACCCATACTTTCTGTTCTATGATTCTTACAACATCTTTAAGATGTGCATCTTGTATAAGAAACATTTAATACAGAACAGAATTCCTGAAATTCTTTTATTTATGTTATTCTTTTAGGACTATGTGAAAAAACTTTAAATATTACCACAAAGAACCTTAATATTTTTTGCATTACAACAGTACCAGTCATGGCGTGAGCGCCATTTATTGCCAATCCGATCAAATTTTTTATACGAATTTTGTTTTGAAAAATTTAAACGGCATCTGACTTGGTAAGCTCGAATAAGATGACAAAACTATCCTTTATAAAACTAACACCGTTAAAGTAACTTGCTACTAACATCCGACCAAACCAAAAATATCCGACCAAATTGGTCGGAAAAGACCATGTTCGGTAACCCTGTTGTGCACACACACATTAAAGAGAATTTTACAACATTAACAACAACATATGTAAAATTCATACAACGCATACAATCGAAAAATATAATAGTATATGTTGCCGATCGCAGATTTAAGGCTTCGTTAAGCCAACTCAGGATATTGTGTGAAGGGCTTAATTTATTTGACCAGGGAATACAAAATGATTTCGGGCACAGTGCGGACACAACGAAAAATAGTGTACTTGTTGACGAAGGTACGTCTGCCCTTGCTGTTTTCACCGGTCATACCGAAGTTGATGAGGTAAACGCTACCACCAAAGTAAGCGTCGAAGCGGAAGGAAGTATGTTGTCAAAAAGAAGATACTGCTGTTGAAATCTCAAACGTTGATGAGATGACTGCTGTTCATTTCACCGTAACTACTGCTGTGCATACCGCTGTACATACTGCTGTGCATACCGTTGTACCCACTGCTGTACATACACCGGTGCCCACTACTTTCCCGCTTGTTGTGCCTACTGCTGCCGTAAGTAATACTTCCACAAGCTAGCAAAACGTTGCACTGGAGGAAGAACTCAAGGGTTTGCAATTGGAGTTATTAAAATTGCAACAACAAATAGGAGAACTAGAGGAAGGTGATCGCAGCCCACAAACTGCCCACCGCAACGATCTGGCAGAACTAGACGCCGCAGTACCCTTGTTTAGTGGCGACGACCACTATGATGTGACAAAATGGTTCGCGCAATTTGACGATTATACAAATATGTGCGGGTATACAGATAAGGACAAGTGCCAATCTAGGCATGCTAGAATACACCCAATTTAAGACTAGAATTGTAAAATAATTTAAACGCACTATTTCGCGGCTAGAAGTATATCGGCAACTCCGGAGCCGAACATTAAGACCGGACTAGTCATGCATCAGCTATTTAGTTTCAATGCACGCAATAGTGGCTCAGGCCGACATCTAAGAACGGGAGTTGGTAGATATTATAATCGATGGTATACCGGACAGCAATTTAGCTACTGCTGACACAATTGATGAGCTGGTTAAGCGCATGGACCGTTATGAGAAAAGGCGCCATACAAGCATCAACAAGGCGAGGCCTAGCACAGCTAACAAAACGAAGACAGCATCTGCCAGTGGAGGTGACAGCATGAAATCACCCGATGCCGAGTTACGCTGTTCCCGTTTTGGGCACTATCAGGGCCGTTGCCCGAAGCCGAAACGCCCTGCAAATTCCTGCTTTGTTTGCGCTGAGGTAGGCCACTTTCATCAAGATTGCCCCAAGAAGAAAAATAGAAGGAGCCAGTGAGACACTGGAACCATTTCAGACGGTAAGTGTTGCCTTTCTGCATAAATATAAGCGAACTGTGCTAAATGATATTTGTTCTTTACTCGATACCGGTAGCCCAATTTGTTGTATCCGAAGATCCACCATCCCATTTCCAACAGATGGGACTAAAAAATTAACCTCATATCGCGGTGTGGGGAATTAAAATTTAAGTACGTTTGGTCAGATTGATTGTGACATTTGTTTTGAAATATGCTGGGTCGTGAACTTCTTTATAAATTAAATATTTATTTAATTTTAAGTTACAACAAAAATATGTTATTGAAAATGAATTTGAATAATTTTAATAAAAAACCGGATAGAAATCGTATCAGTGAGCTTATGTTTTTTAATTATATAAAGACTTTTATTTAAAAAAAATGAGGCCAATATTTTACCGCCCAGCGGTAATAAAGGGGAAGATAGTAATAGAATTAAAGAACTTGAATTGGTTGGTGAAATTGATAATGAAAGTTCGTAGGCGATAAAACCCCAAATTTTTCCGAGGCGATGGTTCCTATCGGTTATGTTGAGCCAAGCTTGGATGTGGTAGACGAAAACGAAGAATGTAAGGAATTAATGCAAGCGATTTGTCTGGTTGAGGCTGAGGTTACGGTGAATGTGAATGATGATCTAGAGACTAGGGACAATGAAATGATTAGGTCGGTGATAAGGGAGGAGTATTTTGACAGTCCGTTTGGTTCTCGTGCGCCGGCGGATTATTGTATGAAAATCAGATTGACAAATGGCGTACCCGTATACTGCGGGCCGAGGCGTCTTGAAACTAGAGAACAGTTTTCACCAGGTGCCGATGCACGAGGAATCGATTCATTACACGGCGTTTGTTACACCCTTGGGTCAATTCAAATTTTGTTATATGCCCTTCGGCCTGAAGAATGCAGGGTCCGTATTCCAACGTTTCATAACAAAGATTTTGAGGGAATTTATAGACTCAGGGAAGATTGTAGTTTATTTGGATGATATTAGTATCGCCACGGAGACATTTGAGGAGCATTTAAGTATATTTAGGGGAGTTCTTCGGTCCTTAAGTAGGGCTGGCTTGAAGCTGAACCTAAGAAAGTGTAAATTTGCATATTATGAATTAGACTACTTAGGTTATGGTGTGAGTGAAAGGGGTATACGCCCTAACAGTGAGCATATTAAGACCATTCTGGAATAACCGATGCCCTCGGACTTAGGTGAATTACAGAGATGTCTGGGGTTGTTTTCATTTTTTAGACGTTTTGTTAAGGATTTTTCGAGAATAGCGAGACCACTAACTAGTTTGAGGGAGAAACTATTTGAGGGGATGAACGATTGCACAGCAGCGTTTGAAACACTGTAGAAACGGTTAGTGAATTCGAAAGTTCTCGCAGTATATAAGTTTGAAACAGAACTGCATATGGATGCTAGTACAAAGGGCTATGGCTCAGTCCTGTTAAAGAAACAGGTGGACGGGAAGTTTCACCCTATAGCTTACTTCTCAAAGTGCACTACTTCTGCGGAATCAAAATACCACAGCTTTGAGTTGGAGGTACTTGCGAAAATTTACGCGCTTAGAAGATTCCGCTCGTACTTGGAAGGAATTCCATTTACAGTCGTGACAGACTGTAACTCATTTTCACTAACGTTGGGCACCCGAGGATAACTCGTTGGGCTTTGGAATTAGAAAATTTTGATTATAAGGTCAGGCATCGGAGGGAGCAATTGATGGCTTATGTCGACGCGTTAAGTCGTTTACTTTGTATATGCTGCTATTAAGCAGAACGATATAGATTTTAATATTCAGGCCACTCAGTCAAGGGATAATAAAATTAGGGAGATTCGAGATAAACTTGAGATAGGAGACCTGGAGGGGTATACCCTGGAAAACGGGCAGGTTTTTCGCTCCGGGTCACAGGGAGAGAAACAATTATATGTCCCGTCAGAAATGGAGGAGAATATCATGGGACTAATTCACGAAAATTACGGTAATTAATTTACTTATTCATAAATATATGAAATATTTTAAACATTTTTTTAGAACATAATGAAAAAAGTACCTAAAGCGGCTCATACACCAGAGAACTGCAACGAGCACCCGTTTTTATGATTGATGATACTCGCCTTAAAACGAGTTGCGGTGTAGTTAATACAGCCTTTTGTTTTTGTAAGTACTCGCCAGGCTCGTAGGAAATTGTGTTTTCAACATACGAGCCTTTAGCAAACGCAATGAAATTTATATGAGTTCTGTTTTGTTTTGTTTCTTAAATATATTATTTCAACATTCGGCAATAGCACTCGTACTTCTGATAAATCAACTAATTTACTCTCTTTTATTCAATGTTCTCTATCTGCCCTTCGCTGACCTAGAGTTATAATTGTCTGAGTGCACAAGTGTTTACTCGCAGCATTCGTCATTCGTAGTAATACTTAAAGACGCGTTGCCAGATGGCTTAGGTAAAAAACAATGATCGTATATTTAAGTAAACATGTAGGGCTAAATTCATTATGAAATAAAATGAATTTAAAAGTTATTATAAGAAAAATTTTCGTGGAAAATTAAAATATATAACGATTGCGACAGGCTTATGAATCACAATTTTTTTATACGTCAATTTCATTTATATGTAAATATTTTTACAAAAATATTGACCAATGGCAACGCTGCGCTTTCCGTTATTTCATTGTGCGACGTAAACACAGAATTTACTTTTTATATATTTATAAATTTTTGACAACAAATAACATAATAACATTTTTTTTAAATGGCTGAGTGCGCTCTTTATTAACGGTTAATATCGGCTGCTAATTGAGTTTTTTCTTTTACTAGTTTTCATCCATAAAATAAATAACAAAACATGCACTAAATCATTTAAACGCCTAAAATCGTCTTACCTAGGACAAATCATAAAATCTGGCAGCCACGTTTTCATTAAGTGTTTAATTTTAAATACACGAACATATACTAAATGAATATGCCGTGAATGTTGTTGTTACGAGCTGGTCGTAACACCTAAGTCGTGTAAGTTAAATACAAAAAAGTTACCGAATATGAAAATAGAAAAAACACGAAACTTAGCTTTGCGTTGTTGTGATGTTGTTCATACATTTTTCTGGGCTCTTACTACTTTATGTAGTTCACACATGTACAAGTAAAAACTTATTGTGAATATTTTTTTGCATGAAGCTCGCTTTGTATGAAGAACAAGCCAACGAGCCAACCATATCAGTAAAAGCGAGTGTTTAAAAGTATTCGAGACTAAAAATGATTTAGTAAACAGCGAGTGCACTCGCGAGTATTATGTATTGTTGCAGTTCTCTGTCATACACTTGCAATATAACTGTTCAATTTTATCTCCAATGTGTATGTCGAAATTAGCAATGAAGTGCAATATACTATGAAATGTGTATGCAACAATGTACTATGTTGTTTTGCTTGAAAGGTTATGGTTTTTTTTTAATGAGAGTTGCGCCATATTTTAATTGAAATCATTGTGCCACTTATTGAATCATATAGGTGATATAGAGATAATATGGCGAATAACGTATACAATAATATTGAAAGTGGATGGGGCGCATATGTAAAACAGAAATATTATTTACATGTGTACCTCAATATTAAATACTGCTTGCTATTAAATACTTAAGGCAGAATTAGTCTTTACTTTCTGTTCTGTAACGAATCAGCTGATTTGTTTTTGTTATTAAAAAACCTGTGAAATTGATTAGTTTTTCTGTTCTGTTATGGTCCAATCTGTAATATTAAAAATATGTTAAGTAATTGTAAGTGACAGCAACAGAAACAGAAAGTAAAGACTAACTGAGCCTTTAGATAATTGAATTCCAAAAATAAATTATTGTTTTATTTTTTTCCCCACCAAAAGTACCATTTGGAAAAATACTCTTTTAGTTCAAGTTCAGTACCCGTTCAAAATTTCAATTTTGCAACACTGGAACTCATTATAAAATAAACATTAATGAGAGAAACGACTAGCCTCTCATATTTTAGTCCCAGCGGGAAAATGAGTGATTACATAAATAACTTAAAAAATAATGTAGGTATTTTTTCCATAAAATGTATTTGTATCAATCCTTAATCTGTTTTATATTGCAAAGAAAATTGGATTATCAAATTAGAATCCAATTTGAGCAATATTTGGGCGCATCTAGAGCATTGCCAAAGGTAGACAAATTGATTGAATTTTTGCAACAAATTCAATATTCTCTAGATGCATGTCAGCAATTTGGAATATGGGAACATGAAACAAATAATTTTCGGGAAAGTAACAGAAAAGAATTTCAATATTCTAGAAAGCTAGAAGAAAAGAAAGAGGAATTTGTGTCAAGTGACATGAAATGCTTATTGGGATGCTCTATAAATCATAATTTATTCAAATATTACATATTTAGAAATTTATCTGTTAAAGATAGATTGAAGAAGGTAACAAGTTGCAAGCTATGTTACATATGTCTTTCATCAAATCATTGTCTAAAAAAATGCCCTACTAACTTCAATTGCAGAATATGCAAACATGACCATAAAACTCTTCTCAATGAAGAAAAATTCCAACAGAAAACGGTATTAGTTAACAGTAATAATGAAGATAATAATAATGATTACGTATTCTTATCTACAGCAATTGTCCAAGTTAAAACGGGAGATAATAAATGGATAGACTGTTGAGTATTATTAGATAATGGTTCTCAGCTAATTATAATTACAAAAGAATTTAAAAATAAATTAAAATTACCTGATATTATTAAGATAAATAAAAAACTTTAGGGACTACAAATGAAAAAATCATCGGAACAGGAACAAATTGGCATAAACAAAAAATCAAAGGTATCTAAATATAAAACTTTCTTAAATGCTGTGGTAATGAATAAGATTGTGTCTGATGTACCAAGTTCTAAAATGTAAGCAGGAAATGTACCTGCCAATACTAAGTTAGCAGATCCTGAATACAATATACCAAGAGGAGTTGATTTACTTCTATCAAACGAATATGTATTTGATCTCATATGCAATCGGAAAATACAAGATAAAACAACAAAAACAAAATTACAGAATACAAAATTAGGTTGGGTAGCCTACAGTATGACAAAATTAGATGGTATTAGTGAAAATACTAAAGTCACGGTAAACACAAAATGCAAAGGTACATACATATATTAGAAAAAATGTTCTGACTTTGTAGCTAAAAGAAGAAGAAAATTAGTCAAAAATCCGGAAATAGGTAACAAAATATAAGGGGTTCTATTTTATAATTCAAAGATTGTGGTTGCGTTGTGTTCATTTCATTCCTGCAAGAAGTTAACAGTAATATTATAATGTATTATTTTCGAAAGAATAATAATGCATTCATTGGAATCGATATTTAATTACCACGTATATTCCCAAATTTGCAGAACAAGTAATGTATTGTTTATGTTCGTAACTTAATCGTGTTTTTTATATATAGGTATTTTATAAATAAAAATTCGTTTTTGTTTTGCTGATTTTATGTCGTTTACCAATTTTAATCATAAAGGATGCATTATTATTATTATTTATTACAATCCTAGGACATGTTTTGTGTTAAGAATAATGAATTCAGGAATCAAATATTATACCTACAATATATGTACCTATCACATTCTCGATTTCTATTGATTAGATTTTCCCGCAGGGGTATTGGGAATTTTTTTCACTATTCACATACGCGTAAATGTAATTGAAAGAAAAAACAAATGTATTCTTATGCATGTGCTGAAGAATAAAAAAATACTTAGCTACTCATTTTATACCTAGTGCGAAAATAAAACAAACAATATTGTATGTATTATTCATGACAATTTATCATGAATGGTTAAACTTTAGTATTCATACATGAATATTTCTAAATCACCGTTATAAACTTTAAAAATTTTTTTTGTCAAAACTTACCTTGATATGGTATTTTCTCTACTCAAAATATCCCTTCAGTGTAAAAGAATTATATTATGATGATGTCAATAAGATTTTCTTGTCGAATTGTTTTCATTAGTACGAATAAAGAATGTTGGGCAGTGGCAAAACATTGATTAATTCAATCAATTTCCTTTATCATAAAATTGCTGTTATTTAAGAAGTAGTTAGGTATGGAATAAAGAAAGTAAACTGCACTTTAAATTTAGAACAAAATAGATGACAACCGGAAGATTTATGATGCGGGTTAAGATGATGAGATAGATAGGTATATGCATGTAAAAAGATTGTATAAAAGAAAATCTTGATTTACATACAAACCTAACAAACTTATACCTATTCACACACCCAATTAAATTGTAAATAAAACGCTCACATAGGTATATATATATATACGATAAAACAACAACAAAAACACAGTTCAACGAACATCGACACTTTCAATGTAAAGATGTGTTTTATTTTCTTGCGACTACATATTTTAAATAATGCATGGCACAGCACACTTGAGATTTTGTTTTACAAAATAAACCAAAATAATGAATATAAATATTATAAATTGAAGTATATAGCGGCAAAGGGTATCAAGGATATTTATTTTTAAATGTCTCATTCTGTTTCTTCTTTAAACTGCAGACTAAAAATATCACACAAAAATTAAGGGGACGTAACGATGAGTAATCATTCAACGCTTGTAATAGTTTTTCTATTTACATATTTTAAGTATATTTAGTTTTTCTAAATCTTATTGCATTTCTTCCGATAAGTATTGCATATTTAATATCTGTACCAAGATCTGTACATGCATATTTTTTGTGTGATTTTTGGTAATCATCATTCGCACATTATTTTTACATTTTGTAGGTATTTTAGTTGAACGAACAACCCACCTTTTTTATTCTTAAGAAATACACCTATGCACTTCAACATTAAAGAACCCAAGTTATTTAATTATAATTATGTGTAGGTATAAAATTAATTGTTTTTAATAAAATTGTAATGATATTATTATAGAAAACAAAGGTAATTCGTAGAGAAAAATCAAAAGAAACAAAATTAAATAAAATCCACTTAAAAAATAGATATATATTTTGTTAATTAAACAAGCACTTGACGTTTAACTAACACCGCACATAAAATTTATCGAACTAAACAAAAGAAATGGACTAGAAGAAAATTAACGAAGAAAATGCGTACCAAGTGATGCCAGACAACTCTAATTGGCTTCGTTAAAATTAATGACTACTTGGTTACCAGATGGTAGTTGTTAAAAGAGTTTACTGGTTTTAAGAATTCACTTAAGTTTCATGGAAAGGAGATGAAGAAAGAGCAAATGGAAATTAGAATGAAATTTGAAAGTGTAGTTTGTGAAATACGCAATGAAATTTCAACTAATATGAATGAAATAATAAATTAAGTTAAGGAGTGCAAAAAACTGGTCAACTTAAATGACAAAGTTGTTAAGAAAAAAATATGTGAGCTGGAGCTACAAAATCACGTATTACAGAATCGTTTAAATAGGAGTGATTTAATAATAACTGGCATTTCTGCTGATCTAAATAACATCACTGAAATTTTGATATCTCTATGCACCAGGTTGAAAGTTGATGTAATTCCAAACGATATTCTTAATGTTTTTTATATTAAAAGAAGAATAGCCGTACTTATAAAATTTTGCAAAATTGCCACTACAGATAAAATATTTTCAAATTATTTTCATAATTCGTTCTGATGTTGAGGGAGGTAGCTGCATCAGTAGAGTTTACTTGAATGACAACTATTCCTCTCTTGGAAACTCAGGAAAGATAATCTAATATGTACGTCGTTACAGCATCATAAATCGAGAGTTTCTGAAAGTGAAATTAACAATGCCCAATGGAGATGTTAAGATATTATCTATGAAGGACTGTATTGAATATTTTTAACTAGATAACTACTACCCCTCCTATTCATGGGAAGTGTATTAGGTTTGTGAAGGGTTTATTAAATGAATTTTTTTTATAAAAAGCCTGTTATAGGCCTGAAATAATTTCTATGAATAAGGCCTTAATAATTTAAGTATTATCATGTAATATTTAACTAATTAGATTCTTATTTTTTGTTTTTTAAATTTGACAACTATTTTAATGTTAGAGTTGATCATTTTTAAGTTTAATGTGTGGTTTATGGAGTGCGAGCCCGGGGCTCGGTCGTTTGACTTTAAAACAGGAACAAAATGTCGAAATTTGTTTTTGTTTTGGACGTGAGTTGGGTGGACGGGGTTGGCGCTCGTGTTCAATAAACAACACATTATACATATAAGTGTCAATTTTATTCTAATTTTATTAAATTTTGCCTCTAATTCTCACCATACATATTAAATTTGTTTTCCTTATTTTCAATCAGCTTGAATTACTATAATTGAAATTTTGTTTTTTTTTTGTTTTTGTATAGAAATTTTGAAAAATTATATACATTTATGTATATATTGTTTCTTATTTTATATACAAATGCATATGTACGTAGGTTATTTTTTAATGTTTTAAAACTCTTTGCATAGTTGTCTCCCCTTTAAACATAGGTATTACAGTTTTGATGTTCCATAATAATCTTGGCCCTATCGCCAGAGATATATCTATTTTAAAATAAAATCTTGCTGCACATGCTAGAAATTTAAATATTGTTCATCTTAATGCTCAAAGTGTTTATGTACTCATGTGTAGATATAATAGGAATATCGGAGTCCTGGCTTAAATCTAATATTTATTCCACATCACTTGATCTTCCAGGGTATAATCTTGTTCGAAATGATCGACCTAATGAACATCGTGGTGGAGGAGTGTGTTTGTAAATTTCTAAAAAATTAAGTTTTAAAACCTTATTTCGTGGCGAAATCTAGGGAGTTTGTGAATCGCTATTTATTGAAATATGTTCACTCGCACACGAACTTAAACTTTGAATTACATATAAATTCATTATCCTATCAAGTTTCGTTTATTTTGAGAAGGCTATATACTTTAAGACCATATACTCCTAGGTGTGTAAGATTTCGTCTGGCTCATGCTCTGGTTAGGTAAACTACTGTTTGGAAGTAGGGTTGGACATACCTGTTATGAATTCGCCTTGACACAACCTGTGTTCCAGTGATGTTAACTTTTATTTTTTCAATACCTTACGACCTTCTAAAAATTAGCGTTTTTGAGAAGAAATTACCGTACGCAAAGATTTTTAATTAATACTACATTTACACCTACGCAAAATCTAGTACTTACGAGATTTCGAGCCAAATCTAGTTGTTTTTGACTAGATTTCCCATACAAAACAAAATCAACATCGTGACTAGATTTCGACGAAATCTACTCAAAATCTAGTAGTACTTAATGATGCAACATTGGTTTTTTCAATATAGCACTAAAAAATACTTCCCTGAACAAGAAAAAATGACTTTTAAAAAAAACAAAACAAAAATTGTTAAAAAAAAAATTAAAAAGTTTTATAAAAATTGTAAAAAAAATAAAAGAGACGAATAATATTGATAAAATATAAAAGATAATGCAAATTTTTTAATGTATATTTCTTTTTGTGTTTGTATGTGTAACGAAAAAACATTTGTCAGTTGTTTTGTTATAAAAACAAAATCTCGCTAATGTCAAAAAAGTATAATGTAAACGCACTTGATTTCGAAGAAGATTTTAAATCAAATCTACAAGATTTCGGCCTAATGTAAATGTAGTATAAAACATAATGGGCTGTTTCTAACTCCACGTCTACAACTGACATGATTTGCTGTTATAACATGATGTTATAAAAGCGTTATTAAAACATTTGCATTAACAACCGTGTTATAACATAAGAAAACCTCTAACTTGATGAGCCTATACACCGAGTCTACAACTGACATGAAATGCTGTTAAAACATGATGTTAAGACTCCATGTTGAATTTTTAATATGTTAATGGTGGAGTATAGTACTCATGTTAATGTTAAGAAATTTCACTATTTTTTGATTGTCGTCGAAGCATATTCCAAACAATAGTGTGTGTGAAATGAAAAAAAGCAACAAAATGACTTCTGTCAAGCTTAAACGTCATTTTATGTTATAAAAGAGTTGTTAAAACACATGGCTTAACAGCCGTGTTAAAACATGAGAAAAACTCTAACATGATGAGTCTATACTTAACACTAACATCATGTTAGTGTTAATGTTAAGCATTTCATGTCTGTTGTAGACTACATGATACTTAACACTAACATCATATTAGTGTTAATGTTAAACATTTCATGTCAGTTGTAGACTGCATGTAAATAACAGGCGATTGATTGTTTCATTTGTTAACAGCACATAAGAGCATTATTTATAAACCATTAAATGTGTTTTAAGACAAATCTGAATGGAAATTTGTGTCTTAAAATACATTTTTAACGACAATTATTGTATTTTTTATGAATAAGGTAGTAAAATAATTTAGAATTCGATCCGTACTTAAAATAATCCAAACATTTTATTTACTTAGTTTTTCTTTTTGTTAATTGCCAAAGATATAAATATTTCAAATATGTATAATGGTAGAGCACAGAGTAAATTGTAATGTATAGGGTGTTTTATTTTTTAGCTTTATGAGAAATTAAAATGTTAATACAAGACAGAAATATTGTTGGAATGAAATTTTTTTATTGCAATCTGATAGATAATTTCATGGCATTTATTTTTTAAATATGATTTAAGGCATATGACCGCCGTGGCTACGAGTTACATGATCCATTCGATCAGTCCAATTTGTGACTACAGTACTTTTCGCTTATAGTCACATCCTTTAGTTGCAGCCGAATCGTCGACTATATCCCTAAGAAGACTAACGGTCTAATTCATATTTATGCCACTATAAGACATATAACTGAATTCTATATAATCAATTTATCTTAATATTGAAAAAAAATTAATATTTATTACAACGACAGCAGGCTTATTTATGGCTTTGCAACAAAAAATAGTTAAAATAAAAATAAGATATGAAATACGAAAACCAAAGACTAAACCTAATTTTTTTTCGAGTGGAGAGTTGATAACAAAAATTAAACGATTTAATTCTTTGTTTTTTATAGACAATAAAAATGAAATGAATTATATCGTTAATGTGTAATTGTTTTTGATTATAAATAAAAAGTACAGTACTTTTTCCAACAGTCCCATAAAAAGTAATCCAGATATGTTAAATTGCACGAACGAGTGGGCAGTACAGGAACACTTCTGGAAATAAAGTCATCAAATTGATTTTTTGTTATCTTTGCAAAGCGCATTGTTGGGCAAGTTGCGCCGGATTAATGGAACCAAATGTCGTTAATGTTTAGCTGACTCAACAGCCTTAAAGGCTGTTTTACACTATCACACAAGTCTTACATGTTTTGACGAAAATGCATCTCTGATCTAATTATTGTTTGAAAATGTTTAAAAAACAATAAAAACTTATCATGACAGGGTTGTATTTTCTTCAAAATACGTTATACTTGTGTGATAGTGTAAAATAGCCGTTAGCTTATTTAGGGATAGCGCTTGCTATTAGCCGTAACGACAGCTCTTTGCTCATTCCCAAAGAAATAAGGATCGATGGCGTCGCCACCCAGGCAGAAAAAGACAATCACCACGACGCTGTGCCGACGTTGCAGGGGATACTATCAACACCAATACAACGTACTGTTTACCAAATTTACAATGTTGTCACAATATTGAAATGATAACGCCGTACTGTAAATTTAAATTTGCAATGTTGGATTCACGAATTTACAACGTTGTCATAACCGTATTCCGATTCTTATTTTCAATATTGTTATAAAGCCGTTAATTTAAATTTACAACAGTGTACTGATGTTGATTAACTGCAAATAACGTTCCCATACAATGTTGCAAATTTGCAATTTTTGTACCCATGCAATACCTCTTAAATAAGAAAAGGTTTTAAAAATTAAGTTCGATTTATATATTGAAAATGTTATTATAAAAATTCATTGTTCTACTTAAAAAAAAAGCATTTATAAAAGAAAGCCAAAAGAAGGAAATGGAATTCAGGTTTATATAATATGTACATATATATTTAGCAAACTAATTCCTACTTTTTCTTCCAAAATTCCGGAATCAAGAGCTTGTTTTTCTTTTGTAAATATTTGTGGGTTTAAAATTACAACAACCCATCCTGATAATATATAATATATTCCCGTATTATGGAAAGATTCGTATATAAAACCTTTATTTAAATCTGGTAATAAATCCGATATAACAAACTATAGAGGAATTGCCAAATTAAGTGCTATTCCAAAACTTTTTGAAAAACTAGTTACTGACTTCCTCAGCCATCATACCTCGTCGTTACTGGCAGCATGCCAGCATGGTTTTAGAAAAGGCTGTTCAACTACAACTAATGTACTTCATTTAACAACTTTAATTAATTGTGCATTTACACAAAAGAAACAAACTGATGCTGTTTATACTGATTTCAGTAAAGCGTTTGATAAAGTTAACCATCGTCTTCTTCTTACTAAATTGGATTTATTAGGTATATCCCGGAGAAGTTTACGCTGGTTAAGTTCTTATTTAATTGGAAGAAAGCAAAAAGTTCAATTCAATAATTGTATATCCAAGTACATTTATGTTTCGTCCGGTGTTCCCCAAGGCAGTCATCTTGGCCCACTTTTATTTTCGCTGTTTATTAATGATCTGCCCAACGTTATCAACTTCGCCAATATATTGATGTATGCTGACGATGTAAAAATTTTCCATTCCTTTAATTGCTTTGCTGATCATTTTCATCTTCAATCGGATCTTAATAACTTCTTTTTATGGTGTAATCATAATATGATGGAGCTGAATCTTATGAAATGCAAATGCATGCGTTTTTATAGAAATAACTGTATTGCTGTTAATTATGCTTTGGGTGGTCATCAACTGGAGTTGGTTGATTCGTTTCTTGATCTTGGAGTCTTACTGGATCCTAAATTAAACTTTGTTTCTCATATTACATTAACTGTAAATAAAGCTCGAGGTGTTCTTGGCTTTATTAAGCGCTGGGCTAAAGAATTCACCGATCCATACATAACGAAGCAACTTTACGTATCACTCGTTAGACCAATCTTAGAATATGGGTCAATCATTTGGGATCCATTTTACAACATTCACAATTCTCGTATTGAATCGGTTCAAAAACAATTTTTATTATTCTGTTTACGTAATCTTCATTGGAGTTACTCGACAAACTTTCCTTCATATGCTAGTAGACTGGCATTAATAAAATTACCATCGCTCAAAAGTCGTCGTACAATGTTAAATGTTTCTTTTATGGTTAATCTTATTAATGGTAATGTTTGTTGTGATTTTCTGTTAGAGTCTGTTAAATTTAATACACCTTGTCGCAATACGCGTCATTATAATCTGCTTTTTGTTAAATTTTATAGAGAAAATTACGCTATTGCTGATCCTTTTTCGAGGTTATGTAGACAATTTAATTCTCTTTCACAATTTGTTGATTTTTCTTTATGTTTAAATTCCATAAAACATAAAATTATTGTTTCTCTTAATTCGTAAATTTTTATGTATGTATATATATTCTGTAAAGTTGTACTATATTTTAAATTGCATATTGTTATTCATTAATTTTAAGGCAATATTGTTATTAGTCAGTAAGGATAATATCCATTGATTAAATAAATAAATAAATATATGTTTACTACAAATTGGACATATACTAATAGTCACAGAAATTGTGGGTAAACAATTTTCCCAAATCAAACCTAATGAAATTTTTTTAAAAGGTACCATTTTTCTTGAAATCAAAGAATTTTTTGAATATCTGCTTTCATCAAAAGAAATTGGATTGCATAACGTCAAAAAAACTTGACAAAAATATTATCGAGTTTAATATACATACAATGATGAAATAATAGCTATTACTATTTTACATTAATAATTAAATATAATGTAACTACATAAATTCGCTAAATAAACAAGCAAAAATTTGTATATTTTCTTACCTAAAATAGTTTTTGTGTTTTCATTTTAATATTAATAAATAAATTAAGACTGAAATTTTGTATATACAGCGTTGTAGCGGTATAGAATTATTGTTAACACGGTATTTGGAATTAAATGTTTAATTATTGTATATACAGTGTTGTAGCGGTATAGTTTTTTGGTAAATACGACTTTAAAAAACTAAGGTCGTATATTTGTATTTAGGGTGTTGTACCGGTGTTGAATCTTTTTTAAAACGGTATTTAAAAACTAAGGTTGTAAGTTTGTATCTACAGTGTTGTGATGGTACCATATTATTGGTAGAGTCACAATTTTGTATTTACAGGGTTGTGGCGGTACACAATATTTTGAAGAGTCGTAATTTCTGCCTGGGCAGTCACACCTTCTAGTCAATTCGCCTTGATCTTGGTCGAAACACCCCCGAATGATTAAATAAAAATATGTATGTATGTTTAATCAGTTTTGTGAGTAAAATATATTAAACTTTATTATCAAACACCTATTGAAAAATACGAATATCCGTTCGTCTTTCTAAAACTTCAATGCAAGTTTTTGCTTTAAAATTTACAATACCAATTTCCTTTAACGCCCTCATTTTATTCTCCAGGGAACTGTTAGAGCTTTGTAAATTTTCGTGCAATAATAAGGCGGTGCCTCGTGCTGCATTCAATAACTTATTGGCGTCATGAATCCTTTAATTTATAAAAAGAATATACATGTATATAAGTATGTATTGATAAGTTAAATATTTTAAATAAAAATTATTTTACTTTTTGAATAGTAAATCTGGACGGCGGCAGTATTGTCCAAATAAAGCAAATAAGTTTCGTGTCATATCGTAATTAAATTGTGCTGCTCCAGCTGGTGAGAACTTTGTATTCATAATCATACTATCCAGCATATAATTATCGATTTGTTGGGCTATAAGCCTTAAAGTTAAATTGAATAGATTAGCCGAAAGTTCTCGCTCCAAATTGTGCAACACCGTGACCATAACTTGAAACATTTCGCCAGCACTGGGCGATAGTATAAAGGGCTCTTTAGAATTTTGTTCTGGCATTGAAGGCCAGCAATCGTGCCTGTATGGCATAGATTTAGCCTTAATTTCATTAACAGCTTTGGTGGCTAAATTCTTCAAAAGTTGTTGAGTCCAGTGTTCTAGTTCATCAATTGGATGTTCAAATACAGAATTGATTTCGTCGGCATTAGGACCCACCAAAGCGGCATGTAAATGTAGATAATGAACATTTTCACCCCATTCACTTAGCACCATTTTAATGTAATTGATGGCATTTAGTATGGTTATAGTTTCTACAGAGCCGCTGCTGTGCAATTGTACTAGCCTGCGACGAAAGTTATCTATTAGTTCGAGTTGAAGAGTTAGAAATTGCAATTGATGACCAGGTTGTATTAGAGAATAGTAACGATCTTTTATGGCCTCCAAAAGACGAATAAATTGATCGGCACATTTGGGAATTTTCAAATCATCATCATAAATATTAGGATCAATCAGTTGCCATGGATTTTCCGCTTGCAAAATCATATCCATTTTTTCCGAACAAACTGAAATAATAGAATAAAATGAAAATTTTTTGTAAAATATGTGTATTATGAATAGAAAATTATTTACAGCGTTCCTCTAAGGAAATCCATTTTAACAAATAAACTGGTTGAGTAACAACGCACATAGCACTGGGAAAACTAGCAGGATAACCAAAATTTTCTCTTAATTCTGCTTCAAAGGCCAACGTTTCATCCAATAAATGCGCAAATAGGTTTTCGTCTCGACTTATTTCTTCTATGTCTAAAGCCAATTTTTCTATGATTAATTGTACTAAGCCGCGTATAAACTCAAGCTATAAATTAAGAAAATATTATTAATACACATTTCTGCAGATTTTTTTTTTAATATTTTACCCTAATGTTGAAATCAATTTTACCGGCTTTGACGACAGATGGCTGAAATGTTTTGCCTACAAATAAATGGGTTTCCTTGCCCCAGTTTAGAATTTGTGTATAAAACCATTCGGGTTTATCCAATCGATTAGTTTGTTTAACGCCCGTAAAATGATACAGGAATCTAAAAATCCGTTTTAAAATATTCGTGGAGATTACAATACCAATGTAGACTTCTGATTTATGTTCAAAAATACCTTTGTTTGTAGGGCGCTAATAAATATTTAGTAACCGATGATACTGGTTGACATATAATGCTGGAAGTAATCATTTCTAAAGGTTCTGTTTCTTCGGCTGGCGTTTTAAGCTATTTAAGGTAAATAAATTTACTTTAATTTGAATTTAAATTTGTTTAATTTCCTGATATACCAAAAATAAATATTCTGCTAATAATTGTGCCTTGTTAGTATTATCCATTGATGGTTTGTAATTTAAAGGGTCTTGTTCTTTTTGTCCCCATTTCATGCATTTTAATACAGCTTCAAATTCTCTAAAATTTAGTGTTATTTTTTAAATTTATATTAAAAGAAACAAAAGCTTACTTTGAGAATCTTTCCTTTAATAAACCATACCAATGTATGGCAGTGCGTACGGCAAATGATTTTAGAAACGGTGCCTCTACACTATTTAACCGTCCTATAACACTATGCTCAGTGTCATTTTCTTCGTAAATATTTAAATACAAATTTATCAATTTGCCCTCATCTTTGCTATTGATGTTGTAAGTTAAGTAATGACTAGAAATATAAAATTAAATAAATTGTGTAAGCGTTCCTAATGTCGGCTGAACTTTAATCACAGCATAACTTTCAAAATTTGTTCGACTTCAAAGCATGACGAACGCAATACAAATTTAAAATTCATACCTATTGAAATTTTCAGTATACCATTTTTTTAATTTATACAGTGCTGTTTTTTAAAGGAACTTTTTAAAAAAGCACATCGATGATCCTAACCGTGATCTGGGGGGATACTCTCTATTGCGATGCGAAAGAAAATGGTAGCAATTCTAGCGATTGGTAGTCTTTTATTCGTTTGCGCATTTGTCTTTTGCATCTATTAACTTTTTTCTTTTCGCAAATCATTACTATTTTTTTTATTTAAATTTTTCAATTTCAAATATTTTAGCATTTCATTACTGGCAATCTGCGCCATCCTTAATCTTTGTTGCCAGTTTTGCTCCATTTTCAAAACATTTTGCGAAAGGAATAGAGAGTACCAAGTTGGAATTTAGCTTATCGCAATAGAGAGTAGCCCTCTGCTGTTCCACTGGCTTAAAATTTTCCTTACAGATAAGGCATAAGTTGGCTTAAGCTAATGTCAAAAATTAACAAAAAGCGTGCCAAAAGCATTTGAAAAAACAAAAATAATATTAAAAAAATAGAATCTGAGAATTTATTTCTCATGTTGAAAAACATTTATTATACAAATTTTCATATTATTCGAATGTGTATTCTAAGTCAAATTACAATCCTCAAAAGCTTTTATACTTTAATAGTCTTATTCCCTCAATATTTTCCAGGAATATTTTGTATGCACTATCAGAATTTTTGTTTATATGTTTCTGTTATGAGGCTTACTTTAGCTATCCTTTGGCTAGCAATTAAGTAAATTGTACAGAAAATTTGTACAACTATTAGATACCAGCAGAATATAATGCATTTTCTGGCCCGCTACGGCCTTTGTCAGCATTCTTTGTATCTTAATGAGTTAAATACATAAAATTTACAATAGGCTCTATCCAGTTATAAGATACAATTGCCAGTTTCATTAAATTAACCAAAAAGTTTTCATAAGTTCAATATAGTTCGACACATAAGAATCACATCGCACTAGTTCAACAATAGTATTAACTCAAAATTTTTCTCTTTTCTTTTTTTGGAAAAAAAACGAAACGTTTTATATGTAATCATATCTAACCGCTGTAAAAATATCATGCTATTTGGTTTACTTTTTGGTAATGAAACTGTTGGTTTAAGAATTCTTTCGCACATATGTGTTTTATGTAAAATTAAAAATTGGTTTGCTTCTACTGAATTATTTAATTTTGAGTTAATACACTATTGTTGAACAAGTGCGACATGTATTTGCACAATTGCTTAAGCCAACTAAAGCATATTATAGTTGGGCCTTAAACCTTTTCATTACTTGCCTTATTTCCTGTATATCCTGAATAATACGTAGATACTGCACTAATTGTTGCAACTTTCGTACTTGTTCCAAGGCAGGCTTAGCACCCTTAAATGCATTATTTGACTCTTTAATGCGGACGGCTAATTTTTTGCCAAATTGGTGTAACTTGGTCATCTGGAAATCAATACTTTCACAGGCCTTTTTATTCGTTTCAAAGGCTGACTTAAAACTGGATACATTTTCTTCAGCTTCAATATTTAACTAATTATTAAAACAGTGAATTTGAAATATTAGTTTTCGAGTTAAAAAGTATGTTTTGATTTTACCTTATTCTTAAGTTTATCCAATTGGGTTTTATAATCATCTACTAAAACTGAAGCTCTGTGCAACTTTTTGAAATCATTTCCAATTTCCTGATTAACTTTAGCTAAAATGCGCTCTTCTACATTAGTTTTTGTTTGCATTTTAAGCTTGGAAAGTTGTTAAGCACTTTAAATTTAAACAAAAACAATAATAAATATTTTATAGTTTTAGATTTATCCTCTTACAGAAAGGGAATCCGCGAGAAGATATTTATTTTAACTCCAAATGTTCATAAATCCATTACAAAACAACAATAATATTAAACACGACACCAATGCGAAAACTATTTTCAGGTGGCGCTGAAAGCACAGCTGTGCTCAAGGCGAATTCATAACAGGTAAGTGCAATACTACAACTACAAAAAGCCCCATATATAAAAATAATATATTTAGCACTTTTCAATCAACTTCTTCTCAAAACAAAATCATATTTTGACGTTTCACTATTTTTTTTAATTTGCCGTAGCAACAGCTGATGAACAGTTGACGAGATGAGTTTACCTGTTTGATACGTATATAAAAAGCACATAATTTTCTACCTTTTTATTATATTATTTTATCGCTGCAAACAAATAAATCAGCTGGAGCGTTCCATAAACCTATTTAATAAGTCTTGATATTTTGGTAAATATGTCACTTTTTCGAAATTGTCAATCACCAATAATGGATAACCCAGAGTTGTATTCATGATTTTCGACATGTTTTGGAGCAAAACTAGTTTTTGTTTGAGTTTTTCGAACATGAAAAATGTATGGGAAAACAAGTAGCAAAAAACTTGTTTTGCTGCAAAACTAGTTTTGTTGCCCAAAACATGTAAGTGGAAACGTATTATTAGCTGTGCTACTTTTTTTTCTTAATTAGAGAAAGAAATGTCAAAAGTCACTTGTGTTTTTGACATATCGGCCAACGAAAGCCAAGGTATATTTACACAAGGTAGACTCATTTGGGAGTGTAGACATGCTGCTCTATAAAAATAACCGAGTGGAACCGAATTGTCAAAATTGTCTTCATATAAATTTAACGCACACATGTACAAATTTTGGCTCATATACACGAAATTTGACATTGGTGTTCCATCTTAGGTAAACAGCTGACAAACATATGGGCCAACGAGTTTACCTTGTGTAAATATACCTTGACGAAAGCAACAAAATTATAAATTGTTGTGTTTTTGGTGTTGTTACTTAGTCTGTGTTTATACGGTTCATTCTTTACTGAAAAGATTGCTACTTTATTGGCGAGAGGGGAGAGGGGAAAAGAAACGAGTACACACATGTCTGTACTTTCCTTACGCTTTGCTTTTTCATTCGTTGTTTAATTTTGTTTTTGTTTTCAATATCAAAAAAGCACACATGCATACGCACGACTATACAAAATAAAAAACATGGCGTAAACATGAAATGAATAATTTGAACGCCAATTCTTGTTCAAAGAAGAAAAAGGAAGAATCTTTTCAGTAAAGAATGAACCGTCTAAACTCAGACTTATTGTAGTATCGACACCAAGGCGAATTTAAAAAGGTAAACTCAAGGCGAATTCAAACAGGTTAACTCATCTCGTCAGCCGTTCATCAGCTGTTTCCACGGCGAATTAAAAAAATGGTGAAACGTCAAAATATAATTTTGTTTTGAGAAGAAGTTGAATGAAGTGTTAAAAATATTATTTTTATAATAAAAAAATTTCAAAACTGCGAATGATTGAAGTGAATTTATTAATTTCTTTTATAAAAAAGTGATAATTTTAATTTGCAATAAAACAATTTTGACAACTTACCATAAAATTGTAAAAACAAAATACATAAGGCTTTGTAGTTGTAGAGTTGCACTTATCTGTTATGAATTCGCCTTGGGTAAACTCATCTCGTCAGCCGTTCATCAGTTGTCTCCACGGCGAATTAAAAAAAATTGAGAAATGTCAAAATATAATTTTGGTTTGAGAAGAAGTTGATTGAAAAGTGTTAAAATTTTTATTTTTATAATAAAAAAATTTCAAAACTGCGAATGATTAAAGTGAATTTAATTATTTCTTTTATAAAAGTGATAATTTTAATTTGCAATAAAAACGTTTTGACAGCTATCAATTACATTGCAAAAACAAAATACATTACGCTTTTTGTAGTTGTAGAGTTGCACTTACATACCTTTTTAAATTCGCCTTGGGTAAACTCAACTCGTCTGCCGTTCATGAGCTGTCTCCACGGCGAATTTAAAAAAAATATGAAACGTCAAAATATAATTTTGTTTATGTTTTGCGGCAAAATAACGGAAAAATTTCTTAGAAAAACTGCGAATAGTTAAAGTGAAAGGAGTATAGGGCCAGTGGCGTCGTCAACCTGCCGTGGAGAGGTAGAGGAAGGAGGGGTTGCCCCGATGACCAAGGCGCTCATGTCTTCGGAACGTGCTGCGGAGGACAAGGGGGCGATACCCAGGACAGAAAGCAAAGTGGCTAAGGCAGCGGACATGGGGAAGAAGACTGACAATCCTCTGTCCGATTCCGCTAGTGGCTCTTGTAAGGGGGCCAAAAGGAGAAAAGGCACGGGCAGGAACAAGCCTTTTATACCAGTCGTGCCGAAGTCACTGAGCTTATTGAATAGGGTTGGTACATCTCCGACCATTAAGACGGTCAGATCTGGGGATGGTCAGCCTTCTTCATCGAATAAAAGAGTGAAGAAGTCGACGAGCCTGGAGGGTCATCTGCAGGTAGCTGTAATAGATCGGAATGATCCGGATGGGAGGATCAGTGCCTAGCTATGGCAGTTAGTAGAGGCTATGCTCATCGATGAATTGGCAGAATTTAGAGGCAAAGAGGAAGATGTATCCTTCAATGGTGCGGACTGGGTTAAAGGAGTGAAAGTTGTCAACTGTGGTAACAAGAAATCATTGGAATTCTTAAGAACCACAATTGACAAATGCAGCAACATTAACCCGGGGGCAAGGTTTGAAGTCATACAAGCCTATGATTTGCGAAATAGGTCCATAGTGACAGTAAGGATTTCACCACCCGTACGCCCGGTGGAAACTATTCTGGCGGTATTGGACAACCAATAGTAGGCTTCTTACCGACCAATGGAGGCTGGTGACCTCACTGGTGTGTAAGGAGAATACCGGCAGGGACTTCCGGTTCGCAGTGGATCGTAATTCCATGGAATTCTTGGAGGAGGTGGGGGGGGGGGGGGGTTGTTAAGTTTGGTTTAGGTAACGTAAGGTTTAGATATCCTGAACATGACAGGACCAAAGAAGCTGTCTGGTGCCAATAAACCTGCACCATTGTGGAGCAGCTTCAGCCGAACTAATAACCTTCCTCACCAGCACTCGGACGGACGTAGCCCTTATCCAAGAACCTTGGATTAATAACAATAAGGTTTGCGGTTTAAGGGCTGTGGGATACACTCTGTTTGTTTCGTCCACAGAGGACAAGGTAAGAACGTGTAAACTAGCGAGGAATGAACTGAATTTTGTAATCTCTCATTCTTTCAGGTGCGGTGACTTGACCGTGGTAAATAGAGAAGCCAAAGGTAAGCGAAATCTCACACTGGCTTCGGTGTATATGCCGTACGAGGGGATAGATCCACCTGGCACGTAGGTGCGGGAACTGAGGCATATGGAAGGAGGAAGGGTGCGATCCTTGTATTGGACTGCAATTCTAATGCTCATCATAGCCAATGGGGGAGCGTGGATATAAACAAAAGGGGTGAGTTAATGTTTGATTCTATAACTACTAACAATCTTTTTATCTGTAATATGGGTAACACGCCGACGTTCAGAAATAAGGATAGGCAGGCAGTGATAGATCTGACATTAGTGAACCATGACGAGCAACTTGTTGTTGATTGGAGGGTGGCAACGGACTGTACTTTTTCAGACCATAGTCGTATTAACTTCACATTGAATTTTGACCAACCTAGAGTTGCTCCGTTAAGGAACCCGAGGGGGACAAAATGGGACTCTTTTAGGGAAACAGTCCAAATTGGGTTGGCGCAAAGGGCCTTGGGCGACTTGCTGCTGACTGATCTGGAGGGTGTGGTGAACAAGTTCACTCATCTGTTAAGGGAAAGCTATGAGCAGTCCTGCCCGGTTACATTTCCGGGCAGGTGTAAACAGCATAAATGGTGGACCAGGGAACTTCACGTTCAAAGGTCTACGGTTAGGAAACTGTTTAATAGGGCCAAGCTTACGAGAGCACCAGAGGATTGGAACAATCACAGGGTGCAGTTAAGCAGGTATAAGGTGGATCTGAAAAAGGCAAAGCGACTATCATGGAGACAATTTGGTGTATCCATCGATAATGCCAACGAGTTGTCAGGATTCCGACGGATTCTATCCAAAGACCCTAAGGCCCTGGGATACATCCAAAGGAATGACGGCTCATGGACTGAGTCTAGCTCTGAGACCCTGGCCTTACTCATGGATACGCACTTTCCCGGGTGCATGGAAACCGGAGGTATGGAGGATGGTCAGTGGGACGTGATGTCCATGACATCGGAACATACCTCCGTCGAGGAAATGGTCACAAGGGAGAAGCTGGCGTGGGCGGTGAATACTTTCGAGCCATATAAATCACCGGGTCTAGATGGCATTTTTCCGGCCATGCTTTGCAACACCCCTGATGATGCATCGTTTCTGCTGGTGAATATATTCAAGAAGTGTCTCAGTAGGAGGTATCTGCCTAGGAGGTGGAGAGGTTAGGGTGATTTTTATACCCAAGGCTGGTAAAGCGGGCCACTCGAATGGCGTCGCCAGTTCTGGATGGCGTCGAGCTATCTCTATCGCCCGGTGCTAAGTACTTGGGTAATTTTCTGGACTGCAAACTGTCTTGGAAGAGAAATACTCAGGAGAGGATGAGAAGAGGACTAAATGCCTACTACACATGCAGGAACTCCATCGGTAAGAACTGGGGTTTGAGGCCGGATATGGTCAACTGGATTTAAAGATCGGTGGTTAGGCCTATACTTACGTATGGACGCACCGTTTGGTGGAGTGCGTTGAGGGTGGATAGCTATAGGAAGATGCTCAGCAAGGTTCAAAGGAGTGCATCTCTTGGCATCACAGGCTATATCTATCCCCAATTGAGCATTATGTTAGGAGTGTGGCTGCTAGAAACTTACTAAGACTTTACGAGTCTTCCTTAGTTAAGCCTAGGCGGGATGATCACACTAGAATTTTGTACGAGGTAAGTTTGCTTGATCCGGGTATTATTCTTGAGGGAATTTCGGATCATAGGACTATGACCCTGGACTTCGTTGCAACACCACCAGTGGAGTTCCCTGATAGGGAAATTTGTAGTGGATCCAACAGACTCTTTGAGGGGTGGGCAGTATTTACGGATGGATCCAAGATGGAAACCGGCACTGGCGCCGGTTAAATCGGTTAAAAGGCTCCCGGATGAGTGCAGTGTTTTCCAGGCTGAGATCCTAGCGATCTGGAGAGCGACGGAGGTGATACTGGATCACATCCTAGGTGGATCTGTGGTGACAATTTACGTCGATAGTCAGGCGGCGCTTAGGGTATTGACAAATAATTCGGTGCGATCGTGCCTGGTCGCTCGGTGTAGGAATGCTCTTAGGGAACTCATGGAGTCATTCAATTAAGGCTGTGTTGGGTACCGGGACACTGCATGGTTGATGGAAATTAGGTGGCAGACGAACTCGCGAGAGGGGGCTCGAATCTGGACTTAGTGGTAAGGGAAAGGGGGGTAAAGCCCCCCCTATGTTACTACTATGGGGTGATACGGGAGAAATCCCGTGAGGAAGTTAACCGGTCCTGGGGGAACAGAACGGATTGCAGGGTGTCTAGGGCACTATGGCCCAGATTAGACGCGGGGGCAACCAGGGTTCTACTGGGAATGGACAAGGGTAGTCTTAGAACGCTTATAGGGTTCTTGACGGGTCATTGTCCTGTTAGGGCTTTTACGGGCAAATGGGACAACACCATACCGGACTTCTGCAGATTGTGCGAGGATTCGGAGGTGCTGGAAACAATCGAGCATGTATTGTGCCATTGTCCTTGGATGCAGGGTCTCAGACAGAAGTGGCTAGGAGATAGATTTCACGACGAAATGGGGTGCATCGTTGGATGTAGTCCGGCTGATCTACTGGGGCTTGTCAGGGAAATATTGCGGTTGTTTCTGTTGAGGGGACGGTAGAGGGTATAGTTCTAGGTGGTACCTACTAACTTTTTAACTTTCTTATAACTTTCTTAATTCTATCCACCTCATACTTCTTTTCTTAACTTTTCTCTAGCTATCATTGAAGGGATTCACAATGGACCGCATTGGTCTCCGAGTGGAAATGTGCCATTGGGCACATAACCCTTCTTAACCTAACCTAAAGTGAATTTAATAATTTATTTTATAATGCAAACAAAATTTTTATTTTGTTTTCCAATCAATTTTTGCCTTGTCAGCATTTTTGACAGCCGCCTTTTAGATTGCAAATATATACATGGGGCTTTTTTAGTTGTAGAGTTGCACTTACCTTTTTAAATTCGCCTTAAAAAAAATTTTGTGCAATTAACACGAAAACCACACACACGAAAACAAAAAAATTGACACACAAGAAGAAAACAAACTATTTGTTTTTTGTTTGATTTTTTCAAGGCGAATTAACTACAGGTGGTGTCAAAAAGTCTTCTGATTTGTCGAAGCTATTTGTTTTGATTTGTTAGTGTGTTGCTAAGAATGCTTGACATTTCGAGCCGTAAACACTAACAATGCAATGAAAAACCCCCTATGTTGTTTCTGTTGTTTTTAGATTGTTGCATTTCCGACACCACCTGTAGTTAAATTCTCCCTGGACATTTTCAGAGTTGCAAAAACAGTAGTTAATAAACTTGTTTTGTTGTGGTTAGTTATAACAAGCTAAAAAACCTACATGTGGATCCTTTTTTGGTAAAAATGCTCCAAAATTACTTTTCAAATCGATCATTTTAAGTTCAAATAAAAGATTGCATATCAAATAGTGGTTTTTTTAACAGCGGTGTCCCACAGGGAAGTATTTTGGCACCGCTTTTATTTAACCTCTTCATGACTTCCCTCACACGACAAGTGAGTCCAAAGCAATTTTGTACGCAGATGATTGTATGATATACTCTCACGATTAATCTCCACACCGTGCACTTCTGAAGGCAGCCTCGCATCTTGGCAAAATTTCCAACTTTTACAAAACTTGGGGAATTAAAATAAACGCCTCCAAATCTGAAGCCATTTGCATCAGATATGGTTCCGGAAAATGCTCTAAATACGTGGTGCCTGAGAGCAAGCTGTTAAAACTACACCTAAACGGAGCTGAAATCCCTTTCAAATCCACCATTAAATACCTTGGAGTAAACTTTGATAAAATGCTCAAATTCAACAATCACGGAAGAATCCTGTTAACAAAAGCTAAACGATCAGCTGGTATGTTTTCCAGCCTATTGAATAATAAATACCTACCTCAAATGACGAAGCTCCTATTGTACAAAGTTGCAATCAGATCAGCACTTACATATATCCGCCTTTCCAATCTGGTTTACTATTTCTCCAATAGTGGCAGACTTCACAAAACGTTTTTTGTAAAATTGTTATTTTATATAAGCAAGTATTTTCTTAATGGTCGAAATTCGGCCATACATTTTTTTTATATGAAGAAAATATAGTTTATCTAAGTATATATGAATTTAGATGGTTCGTGCATTAATTTTTTCGTCTTAGTAGTTCGATTTGGCGACGGACCAACTTCCGGTTCATATGTTATATCGTTCGTAATTGGTTTGCCTGTGCCGATTTATATGTAAGATTTATATATTCGAAATCCGGTTTGTTGTAAATGTCGAATAATCGACCACCCTATATTTTTTTATTATTTAATAATTGGAAAAAATTTTTTTATTTATATGTTTTGCATTAGTATTAAATTTGAACGCTTATAACTCTGAAAATATTGAACAGATTTTATTGTGCACTTCTGCCAGTAAATACCTCTCAAATGGTGTATTTTTTATTCCAGTCGCTGGGCAAACAGTGGAGAAAAGTGTTCTTAACTGTTTTGCCTTAGCCGATTTATATAGAACAAGTGTTTTCCTAATGGTCGAAATTTGGCCATATTTTTTTTAATATGATGAACAAAGAAAGTTATAGACCGTAATTGGTTTGCCTGTGCCGATTTATATATAAGTTTTATACTGTCGAAATATTCGAAACCCGGTTTCTTGCAAATGTCGAATAATCGCCTACCCTATTTTTTTTATTATTTGATAATTGGAAAAAACAAGGCGAATTAAACTACAGGTGTTGTCGCAACTACAACAATCCAAAAACAACAGAAACAACATAGGGGGTTTTGCATTGCATTGTTAGTGTTTACGGCTCGAAATGTCAACCATTCTTAGCAAAACACTAACAAATCAAAACAAATAGGCTCGAACTATCAAAATCAGAAGGCGTTTCGACACCACCTGTAGTTAATTCGCATTGGGAAAAAACAAAATTTTTATTTATGTATATGTTATGCATATGTGTTAGTATCAAATTTGAACGCTTATAACTCTGAACATATTGAACAGATTTTAATAAAATATATATTGTGCACTTCTGCCAGCAAATACCTTTCAAATGGTGTATTTTTATTCCAGTCGCTGGGCGAACAGGGGAGAAGTGTTCTTAACTGTTTTGCCTTAGCCGATTTATATATACATATATATATATATATATATATATATATATATATATATATATATATATATTATATAGCTTAAAATTTTTTTTATTGTAAACAACTTTTGACAAATAAAAAGAACATTAACAAGGATCTTCTTGCGCAGACCTTTTCAATGGGCCTTGCATAGACCTAAATATTGGGCCTTTATCAAGGCGAATTAATTTATAAATACTTCTTGCTTGAAAAAAAAATCAAGACAGGGTTGATTTATTTTTTTATTGCTGTCAAATTTGAATTGTTTGAATTTTCTTTAGCAGCATTTCTCACGGCATCTGTTCCATGTTTAGGGATTATTTTTGAATTCTTAAGTTATTTTCATTATCATTTAATTAGTTTTATAAAAATATTCTATTTAAATGTATACACCAATAAAAAGAAAGTGTAGCAATGCGGTAAACGAAATGGCTTCACCTCGAACGCCTGAGACACCACTGAGTTTTAGCCGCGAATTGCGTCAAGTGTTGCAGGAACGTAATTTATTGACGGCAAAGTCAAGAACTAAAGGTAGGCTATTTTAAAATATAAATAAATAAAAAATGTTAAACTCTTTATATTTAGTATGTTCGATGTTGGCTGGTGGCACAGGGAACTCCCCCCTAAACAATTCTCCTAACACTGAAATGGATAAAAGAAAAAATTTTCGCTTACAAGCTGTGCAGGAAATTATAACTTCTGAAAAGACATATTTACAACAATTGGAAACATTAATGGAATATTTTGTCAACCCCTTAAAAGAACTGCATATTATAGATGACGCCAGTCATACTACGCTCTTTGGTCATATCGAAATGATACACAACTTAAATGGCGAATTTCTAAGAGAACTTGAATCAGACATGGATAATGTGGCACAGGCTTTTTTGAAAATGGCACCCTTTTTTAAACTTTACTCAGTGTATGCTTTTGATTATCGTAATGCTTTGCTAGTATTGCAAGAATTAATTTTGAAAAACGCTACATTTCGTAAATATCTGGAATTAAACGAATCTCGCCCGGAAGTACAACGTAAACTGAATTCATTAATGATTGTACCTATACAAAGGGTACCTCGCTATAAGCTTCTGCTGGAGCAGGTGCTTCTCTACACAAGTCCTGCAGATGCCGATTTTAAATTACTTAAGGAATCTGTTAAGCAAATTGAAAGCACCGTTTCACACATAAATTGCTGTGTAGAAGATCAGGAGGTTACCCTAATGTTAATAAATCTGCAAAACTCTCTGGTTAACCGTTCACCAAACATTGTGAAGCCATCGCGTAAGGTTATAACGGAAGGTGTTCTACATAAAGTTACACGCACTGGCGCAGAGATAAAACGGTACTGCGTTCTTATGTCTGATATCTTTATGTATTGTAAGATTATAAAAGACCGACTACCCAATACTTTAGTTGAAAATTCTTTGGAATGTTGCTGTATATTTCCTTTAAAGAAATGCAAAGTCTACGAATTGTTGCCGGGTAATTTTAAAATTACCTGTCAAAGTGACGGTATTATATTTGCTGCACAAGACTTACAGGTTAGCCGCGCCTGGGTTGGTTTAGTACGTGATGCAATTGATCTGCATATACAGTGCCGTAAAACGCTTAGAAAAGAAAGTAGTAAACGGACACCATTGAGAAAGAAGGATGTAAAACATTTCGGGGATGATTATATGTTGAGTCCCAAACAAAAGAAGTCGGTAAGTTTAAAATGCTATTTAAATTTGCTAAGTGGAATTAGTTTAATAAAGTCTTTAAATAAAATACAAAGATTTAAAATTCCTTATAAACAAATATAATTTTATGAGGAAACAAAATTTGTTTATGTCCTTGTAATAAATTTACAAAAAATGTTTATAAATCTTGTCCCCAGGAATACGAAACAATTTTTCGTAATAAGAATCGTGTTACCGATTCTGAAGATGAAACCGAAGTAGACTCATCTTTTGTGGCGAAATCTTGTTTTGGTGGTCGTAATAGCAGACGCAAGCTAACACCATTTGCCACATCAACTATGACACAAAATAATGCCAATAAAATCAATAACAATAAAAATAAGTCTGTTAAAAGATCTGCACCGATGCCGCTACCATTAAATAAAAGCGATGAAAATATTTTGCGTAATGAACAGCATCAATCCCTTACACCAGAAAAACGTCTATCCAAATTATACAAATTTATATCAAATGATAAAATGCGTTCTACTACTCGTGGCATTTTAAAGAAGACTAACCAAAATCAAGGCCAACAAAAAAATAATGTTAACACAACAGATCACGATCCAACTTATGGTTTTGCTAGCCGTTACTCGGACTCGAAATCTTATTTTCGCACGCAAAATGTGGACAATACAATACCGAGGGCCGTACAGCGAGAAGACCTTTTGCAAGTTTATATGCCGTCTGAGGGAGGTGCTAATTTTCGTGACGTTTTATTTCCTCTGAGATCGAGTAACGGCAGCAATAAGAGTAATAACAGTATCAAAGCAATGAATGATGATACATATGCGACAACGTCTACAAACTGGACATTGCATGCAAATTTAAAGGAGAATTTTCAAGATTTCAATATATCAACACCACCACAAAAGAAACGTGTTAAATTTGATGACACTTGGGATAATGATCAACAGCAACCACCTTTTGAATTTCAACGTAAACCAACAGCCGGTTCACAAAATTCATTGCGTGAGAGAATTTATGATTTTTTTGCTAAATTATTTTAAAAAATTTATTAAGACTAAACAATCAGGTATGTGATGTAAATCGATTTTGAAAACAAAACGATTTCAAACCAAAAATACCGTTTTGAGTATCTTTAAAAATAAATTTAAAAACATTTTCTTATTTCCTGTCTATATTTTTCTTAATTTTATATTAATGTCTATAATTCAGAAATCGATTTTAAAATTGCTGGAAATTCATTAAACCTTTTAAAACATGTATTGATAACAAATCGATATTCAGTTTTCTCAGTTAATCGACACCATATGTAAGTTATTTTGTAAAAAAAACTATGATAGGTATGCCATGGATTTTCGTTAAATGCTCAATTTAAATCGTGTGGAAATACAACACAATGTTTGCTTAGGGCCAGCAACGTGGACCGTGTCAGCTATTGTGAATAAAATCAAAAGTTGTGCACCAATTACAACGAAATAATCCTCATTTTATTCGAAATTTACCTAAATGTTTTTAGACCCAAACTGTGATTTTTGTCGCGTTTTTATTTTATTTTTTTTAAATTTTGTTTTTATTTTTTTTTTTCAAAAATTCAACGATATCTCTGAAGGTAGGTAGTTAGGTACAGGGCAAATTTAAAAACAATGTTATTACGGTTCTAGTTGTCGGTAACACCGTACGTCGAATTTTGTAGAAGATTATAGAACACAATACAGTGAGTTCGACTGTAGTCAAAATAAAATGTGTGTTATTTAAATCTGCTGCAGACTCTTTTTCAACATCGAGTACCGTAATAAAGCCTTATATGTAATTCTATTGCCGAGTTTCGGATTTATTTGTCAACTGAATATGATCAACCGATTTCAAGGTATTCCAATATATGTAGTGAAAGTGCCTTAATTTTGAACATAACGGTATTACTATGTTCGTTATACATATTTGTTTCGAATAAACGGACGTTTTTTATACTTTAATAAAAAACATCCCTTTCTTAACAGCCACTCTCTATTACGAACAAAATGTTTTTATCAAGTTTCCAATTTTTTAAAAAATACAAGCCCTGCCATTGTTTCGAGCGATTGCGAAAATCATAATACACAGTACAAATTGTTCGAACTCGTGAATTATTTCTTTATAATCGAAATACGCAGTAACCCCCCTGATATAGAAAAATGCAGACTATATTTGAAATCAGCAACCTCAAATTAGTAAAAATTTGCAATCAAATTCCTGACCGCAAAGTAACTGTTCCGCAGTGTAATGAATGAATAAATAAAGAAAAATAAATATTTAAAAAGTTTCCTTTGAAATCGATCGATTTTCATTACATACCTAAATATTAATTTTGAATACTTAAGATTAAAAAATAAAATTTTTTATTACATATTTTACTAAATTTTTTGTAATTCTTTTTTATTATAAATAAACTTTTTTTATCAATGAACATTATTAATTGATGTTACCCACTTGACTCTAGAGCTTTAGCCATAAAATTTTCTATGGCGGTTTCACTTAAGTCATTACACCAGTGGCCCTTGTGTTTAAAATGCGAACCTATTATAACTGCTTGTATGTAAGGGGAATAATCCATTAGATTGTCTTTAGTAACCCCGGAACCAACCAATAAAGGAACTTGTAATTTACCTTTTAATTCTAATAAATCTTGTGGTTTTGCTGGTTCACCTGTAGAATTCCCTGTACAAAATATTTTTATAATTTTTAACTTGTTATTTAGTAGCCCTCACCTGTTATAATTATTCCATCCGTCAGAAAGAACTCTGCAGCCTTGGCAGTTTCCAACAAACTAACATCTTGTGTTATACTATGAGATGAATGTTTCTTCTTTAAATCGGTAAAAACTAAAATATCTGAAGCATCAATTTGCTTGCGATACCTTAATAACTCCCCAGCACATGCCTTGGTATAACCTTCATCGGCGACATGATCAAAGACAAAGCCTTCAGTTCTGATATACTGTAAATCGCAGGCTTTAGCTACAGCTAAAGCTTGTTTATTTCCACAAGCTAAAATTTGTATTCCAATAGACATTATGCTAGATGGGATAATTTTTCTAACTTCTAGTGACAAACGTGTCATACAAGCAACAGTTTCCGGACCCATTTGTTGCTCTTGAACATATGGAATATCATGCATATTTTCAACTAAAACGGAGCCCTAGAATTAACGGTTGTTTTAATATTAAAGCTGGCCAATTTTTAAATACACAATATCTAATCACCCTTTTCGTGAACAAAATTACCCTCGAAATTTGTTCTCTTATTCCTTAAAATTGTACGGGGAAAAGCAAAGTTTCGATGGAAAAACTGTTCACGATATGCGTGAATATATTCTTTTTATTTATTAAAAACATATGTATATCTATGTTAGTTTTAAATATATATTTCTGTCTGTAGTTTTTCGTAAAGTTAAATTTGAAAGTTTTTTAATGCTTTATTTAATTGACTTATATTCTAAGTTAAGGCCTAACCATAATATGCATAGCCTTACTTAACCTACTGTCAAAAATTAAGAAAAAGTCTCTCAAATGTAGTTAAAAAAACAAAATAAAAAACATTTGACTCCGTACGAAATGTGCGATTAGATTCGCACCTTGCTTAAGCAAATGACAGTTTAATTAAACTTAGCAAAAAGTTTCCTTAAGTTCAAAATGGTTTGCCTCATATAATTAACACGTATTCGAACATTTGCTTAAGCCAACTTAAGCTCATTGTGGTTGGGCCTTTAGGTTACATATAAAGGTAGACGCTTTAGTTACTGATAAGATACTGATTAGAAAACAATAGGAGAAATAAAGACTGAAAGCCCAAGAAAAGAAAAAAAGTAGTGGACAATAGAAATTCGGAGCAAATAAGATAGAATCCTATGAAACAGAAATCTGCTGTACATGCACCCACTCTCCTGTTGCGCAGCCAGCAGCCGTATTCTGTAATTCGCTTAGCTAACGCTAAATCTCGATCGCTAAAATGCCTTTGAGAATACAAAATTGGAAAATTTTAGCGATGAAATTAAAAGCTAAAATTGCGGCAAAAATGTTTATGGCAATGCCAAATTTAGCAATGCACGTTACAGTATTGCTTTCGTAGCCAAAAATCGCTCAATCAACTTTTTAGAATTTTAGCGATAGAGATTTAGCTTTAGCGAATTACAGAATACGGTCACAGGCCATTCCCATTACGAATACCGTGAGATTCTAACCACCATACTGCCTATCATCCAGTGGCCTGTGATAACAAACAGTCTGAATTCTCGGTTTCCGAGCTCAGTCTCAGTATCGCCATTTCATCAGCGATTTCTTTGCCGGTTATGTTGTAGTGACCCGGTACCCAAACTTATTTACTTAAGAGCAAATTATAACATTGAGAAGCAGTTGTGCTAGACTTAAGTTATTGAAACCAAACGAAAGAGTAAAACCAATTTAGTCAAACCTTATCAAAAACTCAAAATGCCTTTTTTGACGTAGACTCTTTTGCCTAACGTCAACGAATTGCGAAGGTATGTCCACAACCAACAAATATTTGACGAAAAAATGCGTTCTTTTGAATAAATTTTATTACTTTAAAAAAAATCGTAGTAAAAAGAAATTATTAAAGTGTAAAACATGTAAATGTTTGGCCTAGAAAACGGTATGTAAAATTAAATAATAATGTTAACAAAATTCGTGGCAAAATAGTGGGACGTCAAATATTTGTTTAGTGTGACAATAGCTTTGTTTTAAAATATTTACATACATACATATTTACATACTTATTTCTATTAATGCTACATATGCCTTTTTTGTACCAGTTTATACTTTTTATAAATATTTGCTTCATGCTTAGTTTTTTCTATTATTTCGGACCAATTTCCTTTATAGAGAGGTGTTCCTAAAATGCAATGACATAAATAATTAGCTTTAAATAGGTACTTAAAAAAATTATTAACAAATATACATATGTATCTAATACAAACCCGGTAAAGCTTCAACATGGATCATGCCAATGATATTACATGAAGTCTTTTTAAAAACCTTTAAAAATCTCTGCATTTTAAAAAACAATTGAAGAACTAAATTAATATGTACACATAAGGTGCGTTCGAGAACACAAAAGTTTTTACAGTCTTCGTCCAGACTTGCAATTTTTGTAGCCGCAATTTTTTTAAAATTCTGCTTTCAAAATTTCATTGGTGTTCAGATTATGAAATTCAAGTCTTGCAATTTTTGTATTTGTATCTTTTTTTTCCTCCTCTCCTTTTTATATTTAATTTATAAATACAAATACACCCACAGCCAACTTAAAGTTGAAAAGTGTAAGAATTACAAAACAAAACTGAGTTGCAGAATACATGAAATTCATTACCCCTCCCCAATTTTCTCACCTCACCCACCCATAAAAAAAACATACATATATGTATGTACATACATAACTAAAAAGGTAAACAAGCAAAAGTTGAAATAAAACTGAAACAAAAAGGGAATAAATATTAATAAATTAAACTTGATTGTGAAGCATATTTGATTTTATTATAGGCGGCCGTACACGACATGTTTTTGTCATCTGACATGTAAAATTTCCCACAGCAAAACACATACATGTCGTGTGTTACCTTTTTAACTTTGCTTCTGTAAAAGTCAGACGCAAAGTCATCTGACGAAATTTCAATTAGAGCGTGCTCTATTTTCTTCTGAAAAACCATCTGACACCAACCACTGTTGTTAAAAAAAAAAATATATGCTGCAAGGAAGCTGGCAGCGGCGGCGAACTATATTGACGGAATCATTAGCCGGCTGAGGTTGTTATTTTACAATACCGATAAATGTATGTTCTTTTAACCTTTTAATAAAAATTAGCTGACCCGGTCCGCGTTGCTGGCCCTAAGCAAACATTAGTGTTGTGTTACCAGACGATTAATATTGAGCTTTAAACGAAATTTACGGCCTTTAAATAAAAATCCATGGAATACCTATCACAAAGTTTTTTTTACAGAATAACTTACATATGTTGTAGATATGGGCTCAATCAAAAAAGAAACGCATGTATTTAAGGCAAATTGGAATTTATATTTATTTATTACTTCATCTTAAGGCCAGCGTATAGATTATGTTTTTTGGTTTTTTTTTATTTGGTGTAAAGAGCCGTTTTCTGATATAAGGTAAATCGAAAAAAGCGGGCGGGGCAAAATTTTCTTTCCGTTAAAACCTAAGTTGGACCATGGCGATCATTTTAAAGAAAAAATCGGTCAAGCCGTTCTCAAATTATGCGCTTTATAGAAAAAGTGGGCGTAAAAGTAGGCGTGGTAATTTTTTCTTTCGATGAAAACGTAAAATGGATTAATACGAACAGTTAAAAGAAAAATTAGTCAAATCGATGGTGCAGTTTTTTGATTTTAGGTAAATCGAAAAAAGTGGGCATAAAAGTGGGCGCGGCAAAATTTTCTTTCCGTAAAAACCTAAGTTGGACCATGGCGATAATTTTAAAGAAAAAATTGTCCAAATCGGTCAAGCCGTTCTCAAATTATGCGCTTAATAGAAAATGTGGGCGTGGTAATTTTTTCTTTCGATGAAAACGTAAAATGGATTTATACGAACATTTGAAAGAAAAATTGGTCAACTCGATGGAGCAGTTTTCCGATTTTAGGTAAATCGAAAAAAGTGGGCGTAAAAGTGGGCGGGGCAAAAAAAAGCTAAGCTGGACCATGGCGATCATTTTAAAGAAAAAATCGTTCAAATCGGTCATGCCGTTCTCAAGTTATGGATTTTACCACGCCTCTCCGCCTCTCCGCCCCAGACCGAAAATCAAAAATCAGACTTCACATATTCACATAGCCTAAATATTCTGAAGATTCCCTGAAAATTTCATCAAAATCGGCCCAGCCGTTTTGGAGTCCATACGTTACATACACACATATTATTTTATATACATATATTGATTGATAATGTACAAACACATATAAAAAACGTTTAATTATTATATCCAAAATTGACATCTTCGAATTTAAAGAAAACATTTTTAAGATGGCTGAATTCCTTTACGGAGCAAATAAAAATTTTTGTGGCGGCTATTTTGAAACCGAGAACTACTTTGGTTTCTGCAATAACTTTGCGAAATAAAATAGACAATGTCAGAAGCATGTTACATGTACGTTTGTGGCCGAATATTATAAACCCTATGTAAAACAGCAATTTTGAAAGACATGCACAATTACATGTGGCTTGCAAAGTTGACAAGTCAGATGTAAAAAACATGTCGTCTATATGCTCCTTAAGCACGAAAATCAGCCGCTGTGAACTTAAATTAAAAGTCGCAATTAGGTGTGAATGCCGAAATTCAATAAGAAGAAGTAAATACAATGTAAACAAAAAATAATTATTTCGTTTCTTGGCTGTAAGTAATATTTTTTGAACAATTGCAAGGAATAAAATATTTTAATTGAAATGTCTACTCTAAAATGTCCAGGTAAGTTCGGTGAAGCTAAATTTTAACATAATTGCAACGCATTTAAAATATCTGTTTGTGCATTTTCTGATAGATGAAACTTTACATTTTCCCAATCACATGAGTATTGAGATTAATTATCGAAATTCAATTTCCTATTATAAATGTAAAATGTATGATCCCAAATTAATGAATCAGGGCTTTGTTTGGCATCAAGTTGTTGTTCAACATCATGGGAAACTTATGGGCATAGAGGGAAAGTATGCAATACTAGGGGCAATATTTGTTGCCGTTGACGGGGAGGAGTTTTATCCTGTGGCCTATAGAGTAAGTATTTTTGGAGCAAACTTGGCTGAAGTGCGAAGGGCGTACGAAAAAAAAAATATGCCACCCAATTCAGAATAAAAAAAGAAAAAAACCAAAATTAAAATTTAAGCGGGCTGAGGCCCGTAGTTCCCCCTGGAAACTAAAAACTGCCCCGCCCACTTAGTTATATGTGTGTGTACTCAAATTACAGGTCATTTGCTCACGATTGCAAATATGTATTTTGTTTTTGTATTCGCATATTATTTTCCTTTCTAGGTTAATTTAGGTATCTTTTAGGTGCAGAAAAGCTTTAGTTAGCGAAGCCGGTGTTTGTTATACCATAGAGGAGAAAATCCATGCGTGCGGCCAAAGACCGGCTAAGCAGAAAAGCTTTAGTTGGCGAAGTCGGTATTTGTCCTACCATAGAGGAAGAAATCCTTGCGGGCGGCCAAAGGCCGGCTATGCAGAGAAGCTTTAGTTAGCGAAGCCGGTCTTTGTTATACCATAGAGCAAAAACCCTTGCGCCCGGCCGAAGGCCGGCTATGCAGAGAAGCTTTAATTAGCGAAGCCGGTTTTAGTTATACCATAGAGCTGAAAATCCTTGAGCCGCAGAAAAGAATTCTTTAATTAAAAAATTTAAAAAAAAATCGAGCATAAAACTTTAAAAAATACAAAATATTTACAATTGAGAGCAAACTACCTTTAATTTGAGTACCTACACATAGATGTAAGTGGGTGGAGGCAATTTTTTGACCCAGAGGGCCCCAAAAGTCTCGCCCGCCCTAAATTTTATTATTTTCGTTTTTCTCGTACAATTACCTTTAATTTGAGTACCCACACATTCCACTAAGTGGGCTGGGTGGTTTTTTTGGATCCAGGGAGCCCACGGGCCTCAGTCCCCTTAAATTTTAAGTTTGTTTTTTTTTTTGTTTTTAATTTCAGTGGGGGTTCAAATTTTTTTTCGTACGCCCCGTAAACTGCACTTTTGTCGCAATCTGTAGCTACTGTTTACATGAACGCATAAATTCTTTGTAGCGGGGTAATAAAGAAGATCGTTTTTTGGTACGTCAATGTCAACCAGCTTTAGATAAATTATTTGCTCAAAACTTGTGCCTTTATTTGCCAAAAGGCATTGTTATCAATTTAAAAGTACAATTAAATGTAGGTGAATTTAAATATGGACAAATATCACCAATAAGTCAAGTGACAAAAGCTTTAAATGCTCTTTATGGTCGAATGGAAACTCGTAATGGTGAAGATGGCATATTAAATTTATCACTCTTTGCTCAAAATCCCGAATTTTATGATGTGGTTGTCAATCTTAGTAATCGTGGTGTTTTGGAACGAGTTTGTGATTTAATTTACCGCAATGATGACAAATTTCGTACAATTAATGGCATATTATTCAGTAGCAATGAAATCAATACTTTGGCTCCATTAAAACTATTTAGTGGCGTACAATTTGTGATATTGGATTTAAAAGATAATTTGGTAAGTTCTTTATTATAAATAACGCTTTGAACCAAAAATGAATAAATAACATTTTATAAAAACAAAATTTTTAACATAGTTAGCTTCTCCCAGTCGGGTTAGTGTTGATTTAGAACCTCTTAAAGCCGATGACCTATTGCTACAAGGCAATCCAGTAACAAAAGCTGTAACATATCCTGAATGTTTAAGACCAGTTTTGAAAAACTTTAAAAAAATAGTATGTAAAGGATTTAATTATATTGAAAATTAATTTACATAAATATACATATATTTGTATGGATATATTTACCAAATATGTAAAATTAATAGGCATGTAAAGTTACATTAATAATAATAAATAAATTTATTTTCAATAGGATGGTATACCTTCAGAAAATCTGTCAAGTGAGTATACTCCCTTAGATAATCTAATGGAAACTGAATCTGAAGGCTATCGCATTGACTGGTCCAATAAGGCAGATATAAATAAATTCGAAAATAGTACAGACTGGCATGCATTTATGGTATACTTAAGTAGATAATCAAAAAAGATAATCAAAACGATTTGTTTACTTAATTACAGATTCCAGATGCTGCTCATGCATTTTCCAAAGAAGAAATATTCGATTACTATTTTCTAACCATATCAAATACTTTAAGTGATATTTACCCTTGTTATTATAAGGTACTTAAAAAATTTACATATTAGTCTTTATATACATATTACAAAATCATTAAATAAAATATTTATATACTATTAGTTTTCCTCTGGAGAGCATCAATTTTTGGTACGTAATTGTTTTTCTCAAATTAAGCATTTGGTAGATAGCTGTAATTTAGAAATAAAAATACCACGACTCGAAGCTCCACCACCACCTACAGATAATACAACAGATTTTTCACCACAATTACATATGGATAAAGTTATTGTATATTATATAAAAATGAATATAAGTCCATTTAAAAAGGGCCAATTGGAACCAATGAATTGCATTGAAAAGGCTCTTAATCGTCGATTTAGTGCCATGGATCGTATGCTTGATTTAAATAATTTCCAAAACATTGAAGGTTCGTTTTGTGTTAACCTATTCTAAACTTATTTCTTAAAAAATTTTAATTTTAAGGTCTAGAAAATATTGTAATGAATCTAAGTTCACCTAAGATTTTAACACGAATACTTATGCAAGCTGCACGAAAATTCCTCTCAACATGCATAGAATTACGTTTAGCCCACAATAAAATATTAAGTGGAAATTTTTCAAAAGTATTGGCTATGATGAGCAATTTGAAAGCCATTGATTTGGGTAATAATTGGATACATGATTTACACGATATTAAAGATCTTGGAGTATTGGGAATTAGATCATTAAGATTAGATGGTAATCCTTTGTGTTCTAAATACAGTTTTGCTGGCGAATATATTACAACAGTAAAAAAATATTTTCCAGATTTAACAATTTTGGTAATAATTATTTAAATAAAGTAAAATGTAGTTCTTTTTTAAAGCAGATTTATAATTTTAGGATAATGTGGAAATAAGTGCCAAAGGCAATTTGACTTCCCAGAAGAATTTCTTATGTGACATAGCAGGCTATGATTTCGTAAACGAATTTATTACACGTTTTTTTAAAACATTCGAAAACAATCGTGTTTATTTAAAAGGTAATTTCTCAATTTAATTTAAAATCAATACTTAGTTTTTATTATTACAGATTTATATCATTCTAAGTCAATTTTAACTCTAACCTGTAACTACAATATGGCTAAGTTACCAGCTCAAAATAGTAAACGGATCTTAAAATATTTGAATTTTTCAAGAAATATTTTAAAAATTGCCGAATTAAGTCGGGCCTTTACTTCTATGCATTATGGTCCTAATGAGATTTTGCAGGTTTTAATGGAACTTCCTGAAGCAACACATGATATGCTGACCTTTAGTACCGATTGTTCTATATATAATGTAAGTACATATATGAAATAAAAAAAATTAATCAAATCGTTTACGACCTGCCAATGGCGGATAAAAATGTTCTTAATCAAAAGACTTTTCCATAAAGGCGTTTAAAAAATGAAAAATAGCAAGTTACACAACGCTCGTTATAAAAGCCTTTTTTCAGCTGTTTTTTTATTTGTTTAAAACTTTTTAATAGAATTCCAAGCTTCAGCTCTTTTTTTTATATAATACTGTATGTTTTATAAACTTTTCAATAAGTTTGCCTCCATGATTTAAACAATTTGTTAAATTATTCTTTTTTTATTGTCAGATAAAATTCTTTCACAGCTGTTACGTTAATACGGGGGAAAATTTTAATTTTACCAGTTTTTTCCGCAACGCAACGTCATGTTTACGTAGGAGTTATTATTACTTATTATACAAAAACTTAGTAGGGAAAACGAAACAGCTGATCCGCAACGTATACGTTTACATAAGGCAAACGACGCGTTTAAGGACGACGTGCAAAAATAAATGTATAAAATTGTTTTTAAAATGTTAGAGAACAAAAAATAAAAAAGATACAAATTGAACAACTTCGTTCCCTTTCCTAAGGGAGTACAGAATGTCACTAAAAACAAAAAAAAAAAAGAAAATCAAAATTGAACAACTTCCTTTCTCCCTTCTTAAAGAAGGGAGTAGCGAATGTGTAATGGATATTTTGGAAGGTCTTTCTAAAAGAAATTTATACCTTCTAGAAGGCATATTTAGAAAGGGGTGCAGAGCATAGCTTGGGAATAATGATTAGAAATCCTAATGATTTCCAATTGGATTAGAAATTTTAATTGTGCTGAAAAATTGATTAGTAATGATTAGTTAGTCATTTTAGACGATTACTAATTGATTAGATTAGAAATAATCAGAATTAGTGACGATTAGCATTTCTAATCAAAACTAATCCAAAAAATAATTGATTAGATTTCTTGATTATTTTTGATTAGATTTGATTAGATCAACTATTTTTAACTATTTTTGTGAAAAGAAAATATTTTTTTTATCACATTTGTTGGTATTTTTACATAAAATGCATAAAATTGCATTATATATTGCAACATACATATGGACTACTTCAAATTTTTTGAGCACCTGCTGAAACCGGCATACTATGGCTCTTATTTCGTTAAGTTTTATGAATTGAAAAAAACGTTGCACAGGGTTTAGATGACTATACTTGAAGGATATGACATGCAAAGTTTTACGTTGAAAAGTCCTCACCTTAAGAATTGGCGGTCATCTAAAATTCGAAAAATTAAAAAAACGACTTGAAACTTGCAAGAGTTTTTTCATTCATTCAGTTTTCTTTGTAATAGTTTTAAGCAGATGCAAACCCACTAAAAAAAAATTTTGATATCGCTGCTGGGTGAAAAGTTGCATGGTGTTTTAAAGTGAAACCAAAATTTTCCGAATTTTGAAATTTTTGAAGACTTTACATAGAGTTTTTGCGCCGTTTAATAAAAATGAGTTTTAAGCGCAGAATTAAAAAAACTGCGTTATTTTATAAAGTTTGAGGTGTATCAAGTTGGTGTCAGCGCACCAATAACGTATCACGGACATCACAAACTTAAAAGAAATTAGCGTAAATTTTTTTAAAATGTATCTTTTTTGCGTCTGACAATCTGAATTGCCTTTTAAGTTGGCTAGTGTATTGCGTGATGTGAGTAACTTCGTAAAGGGCACCTCCGAGGCGAAAACACACTTTAAAATTTTTAAACGCAAAAATTGTATGAACTTTTGAAAATTTTTGCAAAAAAACAATTTATTTTTAAGCTTTTTTTTATATCAAAACATGTCATGGGAACATGTTAAGGTATCTAAATAGATTCTTCGCGACGGACTAAACTGATAAAGTGCAAAAAAAATTATTTTTTTCAACCCTGGCGCGTGCAGCGGCAGTTTTTTCCAAACACATTTCGCTTTGTGACAACTGAAGCGCTGTATCAATTCCGCTCAAACGTACATCGAATAGAAGACTTTACTGAGCTTGATACTTAATTGAAAACGCACCAAAAAATTTTAAGGATTTAAAATTTTATGGAGGAAACAAAATGTTTCTAACCTCAAAAAGCATCCTTGTATGAAATATTTGATTTGGTTTCAGATTATACATTTTAAAAGTCCTGAAATTCGTAAAAAAAAACTAGCCGTAATTTTGTAAAATGTTTAACAATTTTAAATAAATTTTTATATGCATACACGATCAAAAAAAATTTTTTTATATTTTTTTCCAGTGTATTTTAAAAAGTATTCAAGCTTTTACAAATATTTTATTGTGCTAAGAAAGCCCTTAAGGGGTATTATCCACACGCGTTATCCTTTTTCAATTTTAACAAAAACTGTAATTTTTATATTTTTTTTTAATTTTTAACTTTAAACCGCAGTAAAATTTGCGCCGTGTAATAAAAATGATTAACGCGAACGGATTTCACATGCTCAAATATCGGTTTATACACACGCAAATCAACATTGATGTCAGACAAAAAAAAAATTGAAAAAAAATGTCTAGGTGTCGTAAATTTTTGAAGTTGCTCATATATATTTACATACATAAAGATAAATAACGAATTTACAGAAAGTCAAACAAAAAAAAAAAAAAATTCATATTCAGTAACCCGGCGTTTCCACATGCAAGTAATTACTTGCAAGCAGTGTATACGTATTATCAACGAAAAATCGAGGAAACAGCCGATTGGCTGAAAGTAAAAAAATTGTGTGAATGTTAGTGAAAAAGTGTGAGTGTATTGAGTTTTTCGAACTTGTACTTGCATGTGGAAACGCGAGGTAAGTTCAGCGGAGAAGTCTTGGTCTTCGAAAACAATTGGATCCATTACGACAACTACAATATCGAAAATTAATTGGAAATTTTTGTTTTACATATAAAGTTTGCATTTTGTTTAAATTTTCACGACGGCGAAAAAACAATAAATAAAAGAAAAAAATCCGTGCATTTTTACTTACCAATAATTTTGAACACCTTAATTTGAATAAAAAAATTAACATTAATAATAACACAACAACAGGGTGCACCGTATGCAATTTTATGCAACATTCAAAAACTGTTACATTATGTAAAATACCAACAAATGTGATAAAAAAATATTTTCTTTTCACAAAAACAGTTAAAAATAGTTGATCTAATCAAATCTAATCAAAAATAATCAAGAAATCTAATCAATTATTTTTTGGATTAGTTTTGATTAGATTTGATTAGAAATGCTAATCGTCACTAATTGTGATTATATTTTTGATTATTTCTAATCTAAATTCTAATGATTAGATTATTTAATTTCTCTAATCGTAATGATTTCTAATTGTAATCGAAATTCCCCAGCTATGGTGCAGAGGCATTCAAACAGGTCTTCCAAAATTTACCGCTGGGGTATAACTTCAAATATCTGTAAATACATACATGTATTTTATCCAGAGTTCAGAGAAAGTCATATGTGATCGCTCATATTCAACCATTCTTGAATTTTTTACATAAATGAAAAATGTAAAATATGTAACTTTTTTCACAGTCATAAATGAATTGTTAATATTTCGGCAAATTCATTCATGTTTTTGAGGAAAAATCCAATTTTGCCTTTCTTCAGTCATGTAAAATGAGGAAAAAAAAGTTTTAAAAACGATCCTCACTAGTAATGTTGTTGTTGCTCGACAGTTTGCATGACTACAGCTCGAAATGCCTGTGTGTGTATTTGTTTGTGTAAAATATTTTTGGCAAAGGCAACCAGCCAAAGTGTCTGTTGCATTTTTTGTAGGAAAAAATTATTGGAAAAAAATTAAAAGAACTGCACATATCGTCATCTTAAATGCAGAATAACATAACATTTCATAAGTTTACATGCAGAGCAAAAAACTTTGTAAAATGTTAATTATTTGAGATTTAAAATCAATTTTAAATATTTCAGATAAAAATGCGATAACCCATATATTTTTGAAGAAAAATATCATTTTTATTATTTTTTAAAATGTGTTATTATATATTAATTTGTATTTTTTGGAAACAAAAAGACATATCGTAAAAGAAAGTATATTAGTATTAAGTGAAACAAACATATAATATATTAAATTATTAAATATTTGTGTTTAATTACCGGAAAATGGAATATATACCTATATATAAATATATGATAATCGCACGATTAATATGTAGCATCATAAGGATTGCGTTGACATGTTAAATAAGTTTGCTTTTCTGATGCAGCGCAGGCAGTAATGCATTTAACAATGTGGAGAACTTATATTGTTATAGATATTATGACATACCTATTATTTATAATTTTTTTTATCGATTTTAATTACTTATAAGTAGTGGTTTAAACTAAAATATGTACTTCATTAAATTTAGCTATGAATTAATTTTAAAAATACATCTTTTTCATTCTTATCTAAACGTATTTTGATCTCCATAAAATGAATTATCTTAATGAATTTTTTTTTACAATGAACAAATTTTGCAAATAAATATTTGACTCATATTCATTCATACCTATTTGTCTCCAGTTCACAAATTATTTCAAAATAACTCTGCATCATATACTTTCAAAGCTAATGCAACAAGTTAATTTTAATTAGGTAATTTATGAAAAATATAAAAAAGATGGAAAGAGTAGTCCAACTAAGAGTAGTTGTTGATAGCAGCTCCGGTATTTAGTAAACGTAAATATTGGACAAAGTAGTACTTCTCCAAAGAAAGATATTATTAGAATTTAATAAAGCTGAAGAATTAACAAAATATAGCTAAACAGTCTATATTCCACTACTTATTTAAAAAAAAAATTGCGTTTATTCTAAAAATTTATAAAAATTGTCTTTTTTAAGGATGTTGATGAAGGGCCACTTGGAAGAATGCAATTCTAACACAAAAAACCCCGAAAATTTTAAATAAACTAATAAAAAGTATTTCTTTTGTATTATAAACTTCATATTTTATGGTCCCATACAGATTTATTATAGGGAAGTTCGACTATATTTAAATTTATTAAAAAGGAAATACATATGTACATACATATATAAACTCAAAAATCTAAGGACCTGCAGATGTTGTCATTTATTCTTGGAAATTCTTAGCGTTTGGGAGTGCAATGGGGTAGGCTACACAATTTCAAGATTACTAACGGTTCGGTTCTTTTAATTTTACAGCACTTTTTTATTTTTTCTTATGCTATACTGAAAATTATTATTATTAATTATTATTCGATCACTAATTTCACTAGCACCGTAGTAACAGTAATCAAACAGATCACCCAATTTTGATGTTGTAAAAAAAATGTGTTCTTATAAAAATAATTAAAAACTCTGCTAATTTTTTTCTTGAGTGTGATTATACATTATGTTGTTAAGAACAATGATACACATATGTATTTGATAACACTTAATTTTTCATTTTGTAAATAACTTGGTTATTTTTTTAGATAGAAGTTTAACATTTTATAAAAATATGTTGTAACGTGAATTGTAATCAACAAAACAAGTCAATTTCAAATATTCCAATAATATCTTCATTGTTTTGCATTTAAGCTAACGATATGTGTCTTGTTTGTGAAAAATAAAAATTCTTTGATGCCTTTAAAAAGGTCACTTTTTCGTTTCGTTAAAAAGACGTACCTAAAGCAGGGGTTTCCATTTCTTTGCACAATTGTGCATACCACTACAAACACATATTTTTATGCTCTTCAATTCAGTCGTCGGTGTGACTTCGACAAGTGTACATGTTTAGCGGATGTTATATTATTTTGTTTCAGCTTACACTCAAAAATATTGTGCGGTCAAAAATGCTTTTGGTAACATCCAATGCCTTGCGTGCAATATTTAGAGTCTAAATTTTAAGACTTAAATGCAGAGTAATATAACATTTCTATTTAATTTTAACATAATTTAAATTGTTGAAAATATATAACAGCAAAGCTAACGTAAATTTTATTAAGTAACTTTTTCAACAATAACATTTACTGCAACGTTTAAGCTAACGATATGTGTTTTGTTTGTGAAAAAAAATTCTTTGATACCTGTAAAAGGGTCCCTTTTGCTTCTTTAAAAAGACGTACCTAAATGCAGAAATTATTAAGAAAAAAAATAGCCAAAGGAATTTGTTGGTATTTTGCTTGTAAAAATATTTTGGTTTCTGTACCAATCGCGTCGGTGGGTTTTTTCTTTCTTTGAAAACACTTTTCTTAAGTAAAAAGTCTTGTTTTGCTACAATTTATGTGTAAATAACCTGTACACATAAAAGCAAATGTGACAGTAGGTAAAATGTTTGGGTAAGAATAAATGTAAATGAAACTTTATTGTTTCGCACTATGACCGAGCCCAAAGAGTTAAGCCTCAGTAAGCCTTTACTTTCTGTTCTCTTACGAACCAGCTGATTTGTTTTTGTTATTAAAAAACCTGTGAAATTGATTAGTTGTTCTGTTCTGTTGCGGTTCAGTTTGATAAAATCAAAAACTTGTAAAGTAATTGTAAGTGACCGTAAAATAAATAATAAAAAAAACATTAATTAAATTTTATTTCTTCAAAGTTATGTGCATAAAAGTTATTGAAATAAAACAATGGATGGTGCAAAACTAATAAATTTGTCATAAATAGCTAATAAGTTGCTACAGAAAAAGTAACTTTTACAATTTATTTAACGTAACGTTGACCTGCCCCCTGTCCAGTCAAACGGTAGGCCGTCGTACTGTTCAATTAGGAACTTGTGTAGAATTTGCAATTAGGGAAAAAGTAGTTAATCGCGAATTTTTTTCAATTTGTTTAGACGGAAGCACTGACATAAATGATCTGTGTGAACTTGTAATTTGTATTCGATGCGTAGACAGGAATACACTATTTTTGAGTCAATGTTTACTTTAGAATCATTTTATGGAAATGTAACTGGCACGTTGTTGTATGATGTTGTCAGAGAAAAGCTTCTTTCCATTGTAAACATAAACAAATTTGCTGGAGTCTGCACAGATGGAGCCAATGTAATGTTGGGCAAATATAATGGACTTATAAGCCAATTAAAAAACACGAATTTGCAGTTCATAATTTTCACTGCATAATTCATCAGACCGCTCTTGCATCGAAATTCATAAATGATACCCCAGCTATGAAGACAGCAGAGGATATAATAAATAAAATTCGAGGCGGACATCAACCGCTCACCTACCGAACATTTGTAACCTTTTTAAAAAACAAAAATGCTGTGAATTGTGACCTGAAAATGTTTACAGAAGTTCGGTGGCTAAGTCGCGGTGATTGCCTGAATAGACTTTATGATTTAAGAGAAGAAGTTCTTCAGTTTCTAGAAACTGAGGAAATAGAAAAAGGTTTAGTCCAGTGTTTAAAAGCCAATAATTTTATTTTAGACTTAGCTTTTTTGTCAGATACGACAAGTATGTTAAATGAACTTAATTTGGAATTACAAGGAAAGGAACGCAATATATGCGACTTGTCAAAAATCATTCACAATTTTAAAACAAAACTTTTTCTAATTTTTTCCCAAATTAAAAGTGGTGATTTTTCCAACTTTCCAAAAAATTCACTTGTTTACAGAAATCTCGAAATCGACAAAAGATATGAATATGCCGAAATACTTTTCAATAATTTTCAAGACAGGTTTTAAGATTTTGTAATTTTACAACCGCTATTAGATCTTTTCGAAAACCCTTTTCGTTGCGATGTAAGCAACTGCGAATTTGACATTCAATCAGAACTAATCATACTACGAAGCGAAGTAAATGCCCCAGACGAAAATAATATTGTAGAGTTCTGGAAAGATTTGGATGGCGAGTTCTATCCTGAACTAAAAAAAAATTCATTGAGTTGCCTCTCTTTATTCGGCACTACTTACCTATGCGAACAAATTGTTTCGGATTTAAAATTTATTTGTTCCAAGCAACGTGATAAATTAAGTTCATCCCATTTGAAAAGCATTCTACTATTACGAAACTGCCATAAAAGTATAAATTTAGAAGATTTTATTTTATAACTTGTATAACAATTTTTTGTGTTGCTAGAAAATTTGTAGCAGTTCTTTACCAATTCAATGTCGCTGATTTTAAAACTGCACTTTTTTTCTATCAGCTGTGATTTGCGTGCAATAGTTATTTTTTATGAATTTTTAAAACATAAAAATCTTTGATTTTTTACAATTGTTTGATAAGATATTTGAAACTGATTTAGAGTCAAAAAGCTTCCGAATAAAAAAAAGTGTAGTTTTAAAATCAGCGACATTGAATTGGTAAAGAATTGCTACAAATTTTTTATCAACACAAAAAATTTTTAATTTTGTACCTTTGTGTTAAACAACTTAAAATATATATTACTAACATTTTATTTCGGCTGTAAATAAATGCTTTCTCTCAATTTGCTTACTCTCTGGTACTCACTAATACACAAACAAAAAAATTTTGGAAATCCCTGACCTAAAGGCAGAAATATTAAGAGAAAAAATAGCCACAAGAACTTGTTGGTATTTTGTGCTTGTAAAAATATTTTGGTTTCTGTACCAATCGCGTCGGTGGGTTTTTTTTTTTTTGAAAACACTTTTCTTAAGTCAGTAAAAATATTAAAAAAAAAAATGAAAAGGTCTTGTTCTGCTACAATTTATGTGTAAATAACCTCTACACATAAAAGCAAATGTGACAGTTGGTAAAGTATTTGGGTAAGAAGATGTGTTTTTTGACGGATTAATGAAACTTTATTGTTTCGCACGAAATTTATTGCTTACTTTTTTATGCTAGAATTATATAACAGAGCCCAAAGAGTTAACCTTACCATTTTGTGGTAATTTACTTGACGTAAATTTGAACTGTTATAATGACTTTATACATTTTTGCAGGCAAACACAGGTGCGCATTTTTTGCATATTTTGTAAAAAGTTATGATACCAATAGGTAGAATTAAAATGTAGGCACAGATGTTTGAATAATTTGTCCTGTTGCCTTTTCTTATTGTACATTTTTCATTAATCCGTCAATAAAACATCTTCCTGACCAAATACTTTACCTACTGTCACATTTGCTTTTATGTGTAGAGGTTATTTACACATAAATTGTAGCAGAACAAGACCTTTTCATTTTTTTTTTTTTTTATATTTTTACTGACTTAAGAAAAGTGTTTTCAAAAAAAAAAAACCCACCGACGCGATTGGTACAGAAACCAAAATATTTTTACAAGCACAAAATACCAACAAGTTCTTGTGGCTATTTTTTCTCTTAATATTTCTGCCTTTAGGTACGTCTTTTTAACGAAACGAAAAAGTGACCTTTTTAAAGGCATCAAAGAATTTTTATTTTTCACAAACAAGACACATATCGTTAGCTTAAATGCAAAACAATGAAGATATTATTGGAATATTTGAAAAAAACAACATATTTTTATAAAATGTTAAACTTCTATCTAAAAAAATAACCAAGTTATTTACAAAATGAAAAATTAAGTGTTATCAAATACATATGTGTATCATTGTTCTTAACAACATAATGTATAATCACACTCAAGAAAAAAATTAGCAGAGTTTTTAATTATTTTTATAAGAACACATTTTTTTTACAACATCAAAATTGGGTGATCTGTTTGATTACTGTTACTACGGTGCTAGTGAAATTAGTGATCGAATAATAATTAATAATAATAATTTTCAGTATAGCATAAGAAAAAATAAAAAAGTGCTGTAAAATTAAAAGAACCGAACCGTTAGTAATCTTGAAATTGTGTGGCCTACCCCATTGCACTCCCAAACGCTAAGAATTTCCAAGAATAAATGACAACATCTGCAGGTCCTTAGATTTTTGAGTTTATATATGTATGTACATATGTATTTCCTTTTTAATAAATTTAAATATAGTCGAACTTCCCTATAATAAATCTGTATGGGACCATAAAATATGAAGTTTATAATACAAAAGAAATACTTTTTATTAGTTTATTTAAAATTTTCGGGGTTTTTTGTGTTAGAATTGCATTCTTCCAAGTGGCCCTTCATCAACATCCTTAAAAAAGACAATTTTTATAAATTTTTAGAATAAACGCAATTTTTTTTTTAAATAAGTAGTGGAATATAGACTGTTTAGCTATATTTTGTTAATTCTTCAGCTTTATTAAATTCTAATAATATCTTTCTTTGGAGAAGTACTACTTTGTCCAATATTTACGTTTACTAAATACCGGAGCTGCTATCAACAACTACTCTTAGTTGGACTACTCTTTCCATCTTTTTTATATTTTTCATAAATTACCTAATTAAAATTAACTTGTTGCATTAGCTTTGAAAGTATATGATGCAGAGTTATTTTGAAATAATTTGTGAACTGGAGACAAATAGGTATGAATGAATATGAGTCAAATATTTATTTGCAAAATTTGTTCATTGTAAAAAAAAATTCATTAAGATAATTCATTTTATGGAGATCAAAATACGTTTAGATAAGAATGAAAAAGATGTATTTTTAAAATTAATTCATAGCTAAATTTAATGAAGTACATATTTTAGTTTAAACCACTACTTATAAGTAATTAAAATCAATAAAAAAAATTATAAATAATAGGTATGTCATAATATCTATAACAATATAAGTTCTCCACATTGTTAAATGCATTACTGCCTGCGCTGCATCAGAAAAGCAAACTTATTTAACATGTCAACGCAATCCTTATGATGCTACATATTAATCGTGCGATTATCATATATTTATATATAGGTATATATTCCATTTTCCGGTAATTAAACACAAATATTTAATAATTTAATATATTATATGTTTGTTTCACTTAATACTAATATACTTTCTTTTACGATATGTCTTTTTGTTTCCAAAAAATACAAATTAATATATAATAACACATTTTAAAAAATAATAAAAATGATATTTTTCTTCAAAAATATATGGGTTATCGCATTTTTATCTGAAATATTTAAAATTGATTTTAAATCTCAAATAATTAACATTTTACAAAGTTTTTTGCTCTGCATGTAAACTTATGAAATGTTATGTTATTCTGCATTTAAGATGACGATATGTGCAGTTCTTTTAATTTTTTTCCAATAATTTATGCCTGCTAAAAAGCAGCACATACATTTTGGTTCACCATGGTGCTGCAGCCAACAAATAATTTTACAAAACAAAACACACACACATGCTTTCACGTTGCCCAGCGGGAAAAATTGCCAGCGCTTTCACTTTGCAGGCCTTAAAGAAGGTTTACAACTGTATTTTTAATAATCTTTTACTTATTCCACTCTGCATTATTTTAAAAGTTCTTTTAGAATAGTTTTTATTAAATATTTTAGAAATTGAGATTTTCTATTCTAAGATAAGGCCTGTCGAAATCGTTTTATTAGTAGCTATTTTGGAATTTGTAGCAAGTTTAATTATTAAATTACTCACTTCACATTATGAGCAACAATAATAACACTGGGATAAAGCTTTATTCTTAATTATTTTTAGAAGACCTTTAAAGTAGATCCAATGACATACTGTGTAAATTAGAAATACAGTTGGAATGCGACTGAAAAACTTTATATCGCCAATAAGGCATCTTATAAGGCCTCTTTACTTCTTCATTTTCCCGCTGTTAATGGACGGGCAAATCGCGTTTTTTTTCTATATGAGGAATTTGAATGTGAATTTTTTTAAATTTTTCATATCTGACAAATTCACATATGAATTTTTTTGTTTGCTCATTTTTCATGAATGAGGAAATTCAAAATATTTTTTTTCCTCACCCTCATGAATGAGAAACAGCAGTACAATTTAAAATTTTTCACGCTCGCTCATGACTGAAAAATGAGCGAACGTTTCGGTACTCTGATTTTATCTATCTATTAAATAGAAACTGGGAATTATTTCCTTCCGAAGGTTAATTTATATTATATTCAACATTTTATATTTTTCGAATTTATTCTATCAGCTAAATTTCAGTTATGTATTTTATAAAGCTTTTTTGTAATAGTCATATTCCTTCAATTTTTCAGAAATGACTTTATACACTATCAGACTATTAGCGGGCCAGAAAATGCATTACATTCTGCTGGTGTCTAATAATTGTAAATTATTCTGTACATACAATATACCTCATTGCTTTCCAACGGAAAGCTAAGGTAAAATGTAAAAAGAAAATACAATATAATAGTCTGATAGTGTATAAAGTCCAAGGACCGGAAATTACGAACGAAAAACACAAAAATACATTTTATTTTTTGAATTAAACATTTTTGTGTGAAAAAAGGAATATTTTTTTTCTGTGTTTAAATAGAAACGAAAAAAGAAAACAAAAATTTCTTTGAAAACAAAACTTTTAGTTTCAAAAAAAATCAAAAACTTTTTTTGTAACAAAAAAAAACAAATAAAATTGTATAAAAAACTTTTTTTGTGTTGAGAAATGTTTCATAAAATGTTTTTTTAGAAAATTTTATTTAAGTATTAAAAAAATTAGTTAATCAAAAAACAATGATGGCGGCTCAAATATAAATGTATGTTACTAACAATTTGTTTAAAGTAATACCTTTGTTCATAATAGCGAAGGCTGTGAAACTTCGTGAAACTGTGAAATTTCGTGAAGATCGGTCTAAAATTTACCCTGGGCCTCATCTAAACCCTACTCTCGGAAAACAGTTTAGTACGCCTAAAGCCGTAATAAATAATGCTATCATAATAAAATTAAATACTTCACTACTCACACTAATAAATTTCGTGATGCTCGGTTCATAATTTACTATATTTACTATTTTTTCATTACTATTTTAAAAAATTTTTATTTTCTGTAAAGTGTAGAATTTTTTAAACTTGCACAGTAAATATTTTTTTAGAAACAAAATAAAAAAACATTTTCCGGTCCTTGATAAAGTCATTTCTGAAAAATTGAAGGAATATGACTATTACAAAAAAGCTTTATAAAATATGGTTTTTAACATGGCCCAATTAGTAGGTCTGCTTGAAACGCCTGCTGATTTTTGGCAGAGTTGTGTTTTTAATAATAATACATAGGCATAAATGGGCAAAATCTCAAAAGTTGTTTACATTTTTGAACGCCATTCTGTTTATTTGAAAATTGTTTACTTTTATGATTTTTGGTTTCAAAATATTATTTTTCGTATTGTAAAAATAGAAATAAAATTGAATTATTGTGACAAAAATTGTGTACAAAAACTTTAAATAATTATAATAATAAAAAACAATAGAAGTAATAAATAAAAAACTAAAATGCGGACACAATGGAGAACATTTATCGTCTCCTTCACAGTGATGATACAGCAGCGCCAATATATTGATCATTTGATGCCGAAAGTGTCATATTACATGTTACAAGCATGTTACAAACTCTGTTTCGTATAAACGATTCGATGAACAAAAATGAATCTGGAGATAATCATTTGAACAGCACATTAAAGAAAACAAAATCAGTGTCAACATTTTTATTTCAAGAACAGAAGAGTAATTTCCATAGACGAACATGTTGACCAAGGGGACACTGCTTCTATATCTGGTAAATCATTTCCGTTGTTTTCTTCACACCAATTTGCAGACGGAGGAGGAAAGTAAGCAGTATTTGATGTGCTGTTCAAATAATTATCTCCAGATTGATTTTTGTTTGTAACATGCTATGGACATGGCACTTTCGGCATCATGGCGCTGCTGTATCATCACTGGGGAGGAGATGAAATATGTTCTCCATTCTGTGCGCCTTTTAGTTTTTTATTTATTATATATATTTTTTAAAACACAAACAGCAAATACTAGTAGTATTTTGAAAAATTTAAACATGTAATTTATTTGTATTGTTTCTATACATAAAATATAGAAAAAATCTTCCCATTGTCCTTTCGTTTGCATTTTCTTAATCGCCCAATTAGTTCTAAGCACTTTTTAGAACAAACTTATTATACAAAAATTTCGATTGAAAATCTCTCATTCAACAAAATAATTACAAAACACATACATATTTCTTGACAACTGACAACTTTTTGACATTTTTACCATTTGTATAAACAAACAAAATGCGTGTTGTTTTTTCTATTGTTGCATTGTTGTAGTTGTGCGCAGACCTACTAATTTTGCCATGGTTTTTAATCCAAATGTCAGGATAACCACCCGCCTGGGTTCGAATCTCAGGTCAGTCAAGAATGAATGATTATCAATAACAATTTAAATTATTTCTCATGTTTTAAAATTCCTTTCTTCATAAAAATAATTTAATGAAAATTAAATTTGATGAACTTAAGCCTGATTAAAAATATTGAAAATTTGGATTAAAAATAAATAAAATAATAAAATATATATTTTATTTTTGTTTGTCAGACACTTTTCTGTCTATTACAAATCGAAAGCGCGAATTTTTAGCGATATGTGCTTTTCAGAACGTATTCGTAAAAAATTTAATTAATTAAAAGAAAATTTAATTTTACAGGAAAATATGATTGTTATTATAGTAAATGGCGTCTATTTGGACCAGGCACCTAGTATAATGGAAACTGATATTTTATTGGGATTTTCTCGAACATTTATATTAACACCTTCTCGAAGTAATATGGTAAATAATAATTCAAATACTTTTTATATCATATTTTAAGTTTTATGATTTTACAGGGGCCACTAAAAATGGTTACAAATTATAAAATAATAAATGATCAACTAAATATATTTACACCAACAGTAACGCAAACAAAAATAGCATTTAAATATTTTAAAAGCGAAGATAAATCTAGAGAAGATGAAATGACATTAAGCGACAAGGAAGCCTTTCTGGTAATGTTTCAGGAGGCTACCAGTTTAAAGACAATATGGTGCAACAGGTAAGTGGCAGATATAATTGATTAATAAACCGAATTTTCTACAAACAAGTAAGAGTGCTATATTCGGCTATGCCGAATCTTACATACCCTTCACCATTGTGCGATATAAATACCGCCCACTTCAACAATACAGCCAATTTTTTGTCAAAACCAAGATGCTTATGTCTAATTTGAAAACTTTATCTCTTGCCGTTCTACAGATATAGAGAAATCTATAATGTCTTTGTACGGGAGGTGACATGCCTACTTCTTCAATCCCGACCATATTTGAAGAGAGGTGTTTGGATAACCCAGCAATGTGTACCAAATTTATAAAATTTTTCTCTCGCCCACATTTTGGCGGATTTTGTGTATTGATAACCAATATTCTTGTACCTAATTTAACAGGTTTGACTCTTGCCGTTTTTTAGATAAAGAAAAAACAACATTAAGGGATTTGTGGGTAAAATTAAAATGCATTAACAAAGTGACAAAGTTCTACAGTAATGCAACAATAGAAATAACAACAAGATTTTTGTTGCTAGAATTGTGACGGTTAATATCAAAATAAGCTAACTCGTCTTCATAAGTAATGTAAATAAACACAAAAAAAAAATACATCGAACGCTACCAACATAGTCTCCATCATATCAGAGATCTTCGAAAAACCCATTTTAACGTACAAACGGACAGCCAGGACTTTGCAGTGTCTTACATCAATTTTGTAGAGATTTCAAACTAAATGACAACCTATGTATTTCCATCCGTGGTGAAGGGTATAAAACAGAAATATGAGGTGGTTAGTATGGCAGTATGGTGGTTTTATCCGTGACAAAGAAATTCCAACATTTTTATAATGTTTTAGAAGATAAATATTCAATTTAAATAGCTTGAAACATTTTATATTTTAAAACAAAATATACGGGTCTGTTCTGAAAATCGTATGACACAAAAAAGGGAACACCAAAATATCACACGTGTGATTTTAAAAGGCACATGAGATTAGAAACCACGTGATTTGCATTAGAGAGGTTTTCAGAACAGGCCTGATAATATAAAATACAATTAAATATAACAAAATGAATTTTTAACAAAAATATTTTCTTCCCCGGAAGTTTTCTCCGTCCTCCCATTTTTTACATGTTAATTCAATTGTAAAAAAGTTAGCCACAGTTTGTACACTACGTACAGCGAGGTGCTAACTAGAATGCCGATTAAGTTTAGCAGCTTTTTGGCACAGAGTTAACATGGGGTCTTCAACTGCCAATTTTTTGTCTTAATAAACATCAAACTTCATATAAAAAAACCCTGACAAACAAAAATTTCGAAATTTTTGTAAAAAACTATTTTCTTCCCCGGGAGTTTTCTCCCTCCTCCCATTTTTTACAAGTTAATTCAATTGTAAAAAGTTAGCCACAGCTTGTACACTACGTACAGCGAGCTGCTAACTAGAATGCCGATACCTCCTCCATTTTCAAAGTAACTGTATATCTCGAAAACATGAGCTTACTTAAACTTAACAACACCTTTAGCACCACTGGATTCATCCTAACCGAACTAGGTTAAAACTCCAAGTGCCCGGTTTGTCTGTTTTTTCCACTAGACCGGTGATATTAATTAATTAAACTTGTTTGTGAAGAATTTTTATAGCTCCATACCCACTTTTAAAACTTCTTTTTTTGTCGTTTCAATTAATTTAATTTAATCCAGTAATTTTGTTGTTTACTCAGTATTTACTCATACTGCATTTTACTGTAAAAGTACTCGAACGCTCAACATTTTTTACAAATTTAAGCAGGGAACCAGACTTAAACGTGCTTGTAATAATCATAGTAGATACAAGGTGTTCATATTCATGTTCATGTTCATATTCATATTTTTTTATGTTTGGTGTTCTTTTAACCGTGTTTTACTGTATATATAAATAGTTTAATTACTCAACTCCGTAAATGTTTTTACATACATAAACGTTTTCTCTTCCGCTTACCTAATTTTGATTTTCTTTCCATGCTTACAGATGTTTAGAGGAGGCTAATTGGAATTTTGAAAATGGATTGGAAATATTCTTACAGTTGTCTGAAAGAAAAGAAATTCCTGATACGGCGTTTAATTAAGTTTTTTCTATTTTAATTCAATTAATCTGTTAAGAAAATAAACGTTAATAAAGCTGCATATTTTTATACCCTTCACCGAAGGTAAAACGGTATACAATTATATATATAACTTTGTCATTCCGTTTGTAATTTCTTCAATATTGATTTTAAACGCTATAAAGTATATTTACTCTGGGTCCTTATGAGAAGAGAAGTTCAAATCACGATGTCCGTCAGGCTGTCGATTAAAATCAAGTTTTCGGAGCCCCTAGACAACGCCAATATACATAAATATGATGTATCTATCGGTCGTGAACGCCTTCCAGAATTTTTCCGAGCAGATGAGCAAGAATTTAAAAAATGTAACGCCTAATAACATCAAAATTTTCCTAAAAACCTTTTTTTTCGGCGACAGTATGTATGACCCATGATAAGTTTTATATATCAAAAGGTCGGAAAAGCAGAACATATTTACCTAAAAGTCGGAAAAATCGTTCCAGAAACAAAAGAGATGTGACCAAAATATAATACGCATTTTCGGGAAGCATAGACCTTCCCGTTTTTTTTACAGAAAATCCTTAAAAAAAGGACATGGATGATCGGCCTTGGACAAATTGTATACACAGTTGGACGTACCTTAAAAAACCCTTTCTTACGATACCCAATTTGTATATGTTGGTAAGGAAACAGATTCTCAAATTAACAAAACATGCAAAAATAGACCCTTTTTCAAAATGGTCCAGCTCACGAGAGGTCAAAGCTGGAGCCGAAATATTTAAAATGGTATCTTCAAAAAGTCCAAGGTTCATTTTTAGGAGGGTACATCGAGCACGAATTTTGCTTCCATACAACTTGAGTCGCTCTAACGTATATATTTTTAGGAAAAGTTAAAATAATAAATAAAAATATTAAGTATTGGAGGGATAGTTTGATAACAAGTTGGTTTTTTCCAAAACCAAAGCTTCACAAATCCGCAGATAATCGAACTGTTGTTTTGCATTTTGTTGAAAAATATATCGGTTTGTGCCTTTTTAACGGATCTAGCCCTTAATATTCGATTTATAGGAGGAACTACTTACATACATGTTCTGTTTAAAGATTTTATACACAATTGGGGTATTCACAAGGTGTGCTATCATGTTGTATTGTCAGAATGTTCTTACATTTTACAATGGTTTAAAAATATTGTTGTTGCTTTGTAAACAAAAAGTGTCTTAAATTAATAAAACTCTGCTTGCTTTGTTTATTGTGCTGTCGTAATTAATAAGGAGAGACCTTCGCTGAAGTGCTGAGCCGAGCGGCTATGTTTTTGTAGCCGTCGCCGTTGATGGTATAGTTTTATCCGGCAAACATCCGGATTTAACCTTCGGCTAGCAATTTTTGCAACTAAACACTAGCGGCGTCAAATTAGACCGGCTTGGGATTATTAAAAATTATTTGTGATTTGCGTTTAAAAAATGGAAAATAGTCAGGTAAGATTTAATTTAATGTATTGATTCATGGATAAGATTTAAAAAATATTTTGATTGTAGGAAAATATTAATTTTTTTATATTTGTTTTAAATCAGCTGAATTAAATTCCAAATAGCACACTAATTTATGAGGGATTGTTCACTACAATCTTATTTTTGCATGTTATTATTTTAAGACATATGACTTTATGACACCTTGCGAATCCCCCAAATATATTCTGATTCACTAACTCCAATATTAAATATTTTGTGTTATGTATGTCACTATTGTATTGTATATCTATATATGTATATTAGGATGGGCCGATTTGTAAGGACAAAAATTTGTAGATATTGTGCCATCGATTTTGCGATAGCTTTTGGCACGAGGAAAATAGTTCCACTACGACATTTAAAAAAATCATTTTCGAGGCGCCTAAGTTTTAATTTTTTGACATTTTCTCAACTTTTGTTTTTAAGGTTTTTCAGTAGGTAAGAACAAAAATCAGCTGATTTAATTTTTTTTATATGTATATCCTATCCAAGGTAAAAATGTACGCTTAAAACGAAGGCTACGTAATTTTTTTGAAAAATAATTTTTTTTGGGTTTTTAGATGCGGTTTTGTCGAAAAAACGTTTTTTGCGGTGTTTTTACTCTTTTTTGTTGTTGTTAAGGCTCCAAACCAATTTTTATGTATTTTCTCCCATATCATAAGTTAATTTCCAAAGAAATACGCACGTTAAAGGCGATGGTGATATCAGTTTTTCGAAGAAAAAATTATTTTGAACGAGTTTTGGTCGAAAAAATGATTTCTTTCAGTTTTCATAAGCGAAACTAAATTTCAGCATTTATTTGGCAAATAAAATGCATTTTCAATATTGCTTCTTACCTAAGTCGTCATCATGATAAGCGTCACTCAATATTATTTCCATCATTTAACAGTTGTTAGCGTAATTTTTATGTAAAAACACCAAACAATCAAAGTTGTTTTTTTAATCTAATATTGAATAAAATTTTAATACAACATAACAGGATTTAGCAACAACGCAATACTCTGGCTTATATCTTATCTTTTCAAATATCTTATCTACCTCAAAATTTATCAATGTTCTCTCTGATGTGCCTCAAGGAAGTCATCTTGGTCCCGTTTTATTCACATTATTTAATAATGATCTGCCATCCGTTGTTCAGCACTCCAACATACTCATGTATGCTGATGATGTAAAAATGTTTAATTCGTTTAACAATATTATTGATCAATACTCTTTGAGGGCTGTCATTGAACTTTTCTCTCAATGGAGTAATTACAACTTATTGGATTTAAACTTAAAAAAATGTAAACACGTAATTTTTCCGCTTATTAAAACCTGATACAAGTTATTATCTAAATGGAACATTACTGGACAAAGTTCACAATATTATTGATCTCTATTAGATATTCTATTAGATCATAAACTAAAATTCTGTGATCACATTTCATTGATGGTTAATAAAGCTAATGGAGTACTTGGCTTTATTAAACGTTTTTCGAAAGAATTTTCTGATCCATATATCTCTAAATATCTACAGTCTCTGGTTCGCCCTATTCTGGAATATGAATAAATTGTATGGGATCCATTCTTTAATACATATATCAACAGGATTGAATCTGTACAGAAACAGTTCCATTTATTTTGTTTAAGGGGTCTTGGATGGAATTCGCTTGTATCACCTCTATATGAAAGCAGACTTGGTCTTATTAAGTTACCGACGTTAAAACGTCGAAGAACAATGCTTAGTATTTCGTTATTAATGGGTCTAATACGCGGAGATGTCGATTACGATTTCTTGTTGAGTAAAATAAGCTTAAATGCAACAGCTAGACCTACGCGACACTTTCTGCTGTTAAATTCAAGGTATTATCGTTCTGTTTACGCTAACAACGCCTCCTTTCGTAAAATTTGGCGTGAAGTTTAATAGTCGTAATCATCTAATTGACTTTTCGGATAGTAACGATGTGTAAAAAAGAAAAATTATTGTTTATTTAAATGAATAAAAAAAAAATAAGAAATTGGATCGAAGTAAGAAAAATTTTAATTTTAACTTGCTCTTTCATATCTGTTAAGGTTCAGCATTGCAATAACCACATGTTTGCATAGCTTTTGAACTAATAGAGGTCCCATTATAAAACTTTTACAATATAATAAGGACACTAAGGGCTAATTTCGGTTAAAAAATAAACAAACAAAAAATTAGGACTAAGTTCGAACAATTTTGATTTAAATTGGACAATTTCAGTTTTTGCAGATGAAGAATTTTTTTTATTTAAAGATCAATCGATTTCTACAAGAATCACTTAACAATTTTTTTGTTCGATAAAATAATTTAAAAAAATATTTTTTTAAAAACCACCCCGTAACTCGACAAATAAACATCATAGAAAAAAATATTTCGCACACTTTTTTCTGTTGTATTTCTTTTTAAGCTAATAAGAACTAATGAAGTTGATGTAAATAAAAACAAATTTATTACATTTCACCCGACGTTTTGTCACTTTTTTGGTGACTTTTTCAAGGGTCGTAAAAATTATATATTATTTTACATTAAAAACATCAGATTTTTAATAAAATTAAATTGCACAAAAACATTTAACAAAAAACCGTAAAGCACACTTATTTAAATTTACTTTCCTATGGGAAAGGGAACTAGCACCAAACTTGTCACGTAATAGTTCAAAATTGATAGAAACCAGTTCTAGTTCTAACACTTTGTATAAAGAAGACTTCCCACTATAACATGGCGATGTCCTAGGAGGGGGTTAATTGGCACCTTTTTGACACTTTGTAACAGGTCACTGAAGTAACCTAAATGGACACATTAAATTTCGGTTAAAATAATCCCTGTCGCAGATATTGTCCCGAGTGAACCACATAAATATGATAGATTTCCTTAATATAGAGTAATAAAAACAGATAGCATAAGCCCGCACAAAATCCAGTTCCACGACAAGTTTTGTGTCAATTACCTTTCCTCTGAATTGACTACACTTAATCACCAGTACAGCGATGTGACTTGTTTTCACCTATCACAATTCGGCACATTTTATTATACAGGTTATACGTATTCTGCTAACTGGTCACAGTATTAGTGCTTTAAGAACAATTGACACAATTTCCCGCAAGGTATGCCAAATACAGGGTGGCCCAAAATTAACGAAGGGGTTTGAGTTCGTTATAACTTTTTATTTTAGAAATAATTATAAATTTTTTTTTAAATACAGTATATAAATGGGGAATACTTTTAGTTAAGTTATGAAAAATAATATCTCGCTGTTGAACTGTTCAAACCCCTTCGGTAATTTTGGGCCACCCGGTATAAAAAATTCCAACTAATTTTTTTTATTGGGTTGCCGCTTCACAAATAATGCCCAATATAAATTAAATCAACTTCAAAACATTTAATTTCTTCAGTTTAATCTTTATTCAACTATGTATATATTTTTTCTATTAATTTCATTATCTATTGGTCACTTAACAAGTTTAATGAATTTATATTTTATCTCAATTCAATTTCAAGTACTTATGCCTTAGTTTTTTAAGAAGTATAATTGAGACAGTAATATTTTTAACAGACATGTTTGACAGTTTACACGCGTTAAAAATATACATATATATTTTTTAAGTTTTAGTATCACACTTTATATCTTTTGTCATAGAAACCAATATTGTCCGAATTGGTTTTAAAACTGACAAGAAACAATGCTTTGGTGTCATAGAAACCAATGTTATTGGTTTTATGTTCGAACTAGAATTAGTGTCAGTTTTAGGCGTTACAGAAACCAATGTTATCGGTTTTTTTGGAAATAAACCAAGCAGCTTACAGCTCTTGTTTTTTATTGGAAATAAATATAGTTGCTAAAAGCTTAATTTTTTTAGCAGTTAGATTTTTGCGGGCTGCCGCACATTTGCAAAAGTCTTCTTCTCACTTTTTCTGCTAACAACAAATATTCGACAACAGCAGTGGTCACTTTACTTATTTATAACGTTAAACAACAAATTTGTTTATATTTTTAATAAATTCTCTTTAAAATTACAGATTTTTACAAAACAATAAAATTACACAAATTAAAACAACAAATGCAATGCAAAATGTTACAACTGGTTTGAATTCTACATTTCGAAATGAAGTGGAATGGAAATCGAACGAGATTTTGATCTCAATTATTTATAAAATGGCTGTTGCTTATCCGGTTTTCAATCCGGTTTCTTGTAAAAAAATTAGTATCGTGCTAAAAATCGGCTGAACCGTTCTAAAGAAAAATGGGTTCATCCGAAATGGTCATGAAACATCGTTGCTTATTTATTTCATGTGTCACAGGCTTTTGCATCATATAAAGTGTATATTTTCTCCAAGTAAAAATACATACTGGTGTGTGCTGGAAATCGAAAACGTAAAACGCAAGAAATTGGAAGTTGTTTTTAATACATTTTTAATCTAATTTTTATTTTATAACTTGCTTTGAATCCGGACTATATGCGATGTTAATATAAAACAACAACGTCAGCCACAGTACAACGAGCTGCTAACTAGAATGTCGATTAAACCTATCAGCTTGTTAGCCCAGAGTAAATTCATAACAAACTATTCTCCATCTGCAAATTTTTAATAAATCAACTCTGAATTTTAATGTTGCCCCATTAAAATACTCAAAAATGCTGCACGTTTTGCATTATTCATCGCTGGTTTTGTAATTTTTTTCCCTCCACAAATAAAAAATTTAAAAAGTTTTTAATGCCCCTATTGCGGTTCTCCACTTTTGTAACAGTTTGGTTGTCTTTGGTAAATTCGCATTGCCATTCTCAACTCGACTGGCAGTTGGCTTTTCAGTTGTGTATCTGGGTTTTTCGTGGTATTGCCGTTTTCAACTTTGTAAAAGTTTGGTCTACAAAAATGGTAAATACACACAACTGCTAAAAAGTAGTTGTGTTATTGGCAGTTAAAGTTTATTTTTTTAAATTCTTTGAAAATCGAAAACAAAATGGACATATACATTTTTGTAATATCTTTTTCGCTATTTTTAAAAACTTTTATTAGTTTGAAAATAAAAACAAAAGCTCAATTTGAGCGCCTTGTCCTGCTTATTTAGAGAAACCTAGAAATTGCTCGCGGAAAACACCAAAGTTTGGTATGATAAAAAATTCATGTAAAGAGTTATGGGAAGAGTTTATAGTAGAGTTAAATAGTTTGGGACCACGACAAGAACTCCTCTTAAACAATTATAAACTTCTTAATCCAATTATAATATTCGTGGCTCAGGTTTGGATACACTACAACACAAGTATAAAGAAAAATTTTGCCAACAATAAAAGAAACATTCTAGCGACAGGAGGAGGGCTATCACAAGAAGTTCCATTAAATAACCTTGCGGATACTGTTTCGCAGCTCTTGTATTGCAAGTCCGGCCAAGTATTTGGTATTGCAAATATTCCACCATCAAGTGGCAATTTTACTGAGTCAGTTGAACTAATAATCCAACCAGCAGATGGGCCAACAGCTACCCCAAAAAGAAGAAGAACAGGCACAAGAAAATTTCGTTACTTGTTAGAAGTTCTTACTTGGCACTGGGAAGTTCAAGAGGGTTGGAATCATCACGAATTTGTCTTCTTGTATTTAGCGCATCTATACAGAGTTTTCCTTTTCATCATCATAAAATAAATCGACACTTATATTTATTATAAATACTTTTTATTCAACAAAACAATTAAAAATACTTTTAGTTTAAAAAATTATTTAATTTTATAAAATTTTCACTTGTCAAACGTTATATTTAAAGTTGGCAAATCGATATTTTAAGTTGGCAACATTATAGCAAACTCAAATAAAAACAGTTGGGTATCACAATACCTAAAATGAGTTTGGTTGTGCATAAGTTGGGTTGACTCTCACACGACCAAACTGAGTTGAGTGGAGAACCGCAATAGGGGCATAATTTAATTTTTATTTGCGCTTCTAGTGTTTGTTTTTATATTTATTGTTTATTTATTCCAATACATATTTACAATTGTTATTCTAACGAAAAAACCCAGCTATTGCATATGACATTGTAGATTAGTAGCTCAATATTAAAATCGTTACCACTGCACTTTTAATAGCTCCCGTCATTGAAAAATGGAAGAGCAACGCATAACTTTAATACAGGAGAATAGCCACTACGCGAACAGGTGTTTTTAAATGATCTTTAATTTCATCCAGCAAATAACAAAACGCTTTCTAGCTTAGTCGGAAATTACTTTTAAATCTACAAATTTAAAATTATTATTTAGTTACTTGGTATTAGGAAGTTCAAGAGGGTTTTCATTTTCATCATCATAAAATAAATCGACACTAATATCCATTATAAATAAATTTTTTTTTTCAACGCAACAACTAAAAATACTTTTAGCTTAAAAAATTATTGAATTTTATAAAGTTTTCACTTGCCAAACGTTATATTTAAAGTTGGCAAATCGATATTTTAAGTTGGCAACTTTATAGCAAACTCAACTAAAAACAGTTGAGTATCACAATACCTAAAATGAGTTTGTTTGTACAGAAGTTGGGTTGACTATCAAACGACCAAACTTAGTTGAGTGGAAAACCGCAATAGGGGCATAAAATTAAAATAAAATAAGATATTAAATTTAAAAAAATAAACAGTAAATTAAAAAACAAAATTGTTTAACATTAAACGGATGCTTTTTAAAAGTTAGCACACGTTTAACAACTTGTTAACAAGAGCTTAGCAAATCGTAAGCCAGAGTTTGGTAAGTGTATAATGAATAAACTTTGTGCTAACTGCATGACAAATTTTCATTATACATACGGCTGATTGTCTTTATCACATCTTGGGTCTTCGGAAAACCCATTTGCCACATAATATATTTTGTTGGTCCTATGTAGAAAGGCCCTAACTCGATTTTTTCGAAATTGAGTTTTTTAGTGATTTCAATACATTTCACACAAAAACACCTCGTTACAAAAATTATATGTAATAGTTTCAAAACTAACGGTAGTTTTACATGCAATTTTACATTGTGATACATACAGTTTTTGTTATGTTTTTACCTTCTGCTGTAAAGTTGCAATTATGTAAATTATACATTGTAGGGTCTAAGATCAATATTGTAGAAATGGCAAGCGAAATAACAAACTTATACATATATGTATGTATACTCTTTCCACCTGTGGTGAAGGGTATAAAAATAAATATTCATATTCGTTCGCTCGTTTTTGTTTTCATTTACATGTGGCAACCCAAATGTATCTATAAACTTTGCTTTATGTTCGAACTAGAATTAGTGTCAGTTTTAGGCGTCACAGAAACCAATGTTATCGGTTTTTTATTGGAAATAAACCAAGCAGCTTACAGCTCTTGTTTTTTATTGGAAATAAATATAGTTGCTAAAAGCTTAATTTTTTATTTAATTTTTTTTAACAGTTAGATTTTTGCGGGCTGCCGCAAATTTGCAAAAGTTTTCTTCTTTGCAAAAGTTTTTGTTTTCATTTACATGTGGCAACCCAAATGTATCTATAAACTTAAAATTCACAGATAATTTCTAATTTCTGTTAATGTGTGTTTGTGCGACGCCTAACAAAAGTATCTTGTAGATTAATATTACACTTGTATCTGAATGGTCAACAAAACAAAACAGAACAGTTTGAATTTAGACGTATAAACAAACGGTACATGCGGTACTGTAGAAAAAAATTTCAAATTTTAGCGCGCTGAGAGAAGTCACGAATTTTTATTCAAAGTTACTTATTTCTATTCGAAAGAAATTAAAAGCAAGTGAAAACGTTCTATTAAAACACAAAAAGTAGGTGGTGAAAATAAATTTAGCAAAACATAAAACATCTTTTTTAAATAGTCAGTCTTAATAGATTGTCATTTTTAAAAATTAATAAAAATCAAAAAAGTGATTGATATTATGATTTTTTTTATTTGTTAAAAAAGTGCTTAATTTAAATTTTATAATATTTTAAAAATAAACGTAAAAAGAAAAAAATTTCCGAATTTTAAAAGAAAATTTTTTTAAAAAAAAGTTCAGACTACAGCATATTTAAATAAATAAAAAAAATTTTTTTTTTTTAAACTGAAGAAATTTTTCCTGTTATAAAATTTCAAAAATATAAAAAATTCATGAATATTTTGAAAATAATTAAATGTGAGGTGTTAATTTGTTAGAGAAAATTTGGTTGCAACACGACATTTTCGTTTTAACGTGAAACTAAATAAACAAAATACGTTTTTTTTTTAAATTTAATACAACGTTTTAAAAATTCAGCCCACTATTTTTCTACATTTCTTGTTAAATTGAAAATAGAAGATTTTGATTAAACTGAAACTTGTATTTAAATTTTTTGAGCTCATCATTCCGTTTTTCCTATACATACACCATTTTTTTAAAATAACTTGCTTTACCCAGTGCGCTTCGCTAACCTTATTGTAATAAAATAAGCTAAAGTTTCTTAATACATTTCTTGTGTATTGATAACTTTATTCAAAAATTTTTATTTTAATCGTTTTCCAGATAAAGGTATACAAATTTATATTCTCTTGTATGGGATGTCCCACGACCATTGCTTCTACCAAGCTTACCTTTTGTCAGGTGTTTTTTACCAAACAAGAAACGTTTTCTGTTACCGTTCTCCAGAAAAATATACAGAATTCTATATTGTCATTGTATTGAATGTGCCGTGCCACGCACGATCGCTTCTCCAACCCAGTTTACTTTTTAACAGATGTTTGGTATATTGATAACCAAACTTTTCGTACCAAACTCGAACACTAATATATAAATCTAAATTGTCTTGGTATGGGCATGGCACCGCCCACTAGGGCTTTTAGAAAAATACTGTTAACATTTCAGGAAAATTGGGTTAGTAGTTTGTTTAGGTGTCTAAAGGGAACAAACAAACACTTAATCAAACGCATTTTCATATTGACATACATACATACATACATACGTATGAATGCATATAGAAGAAAATATATATCTGAATGTATGTAGATTTGTTAAACCAGTTATAGTGTTGTTTTCGTTGTAGTTATCCATTCATTGTTTACAACCATTAAGTTTGGTTTGAAAATGTTTTATAAATATTTTTGTTGATTTGAAAAAAAAATATTATGTAATAAATAAATGTAGTAGCGCGAGTATTCTCTGTCATCAATTTAATTTGATATTCATTGTCAAGATTATAGCAATACTATATAAATAGTATACCTACATAAGTTTAAAGTATGTATATAAAACTTATATATTATATAGTATATAATTTATTTTCTTTGTTTGTTTGTTTTGAATAAAAATTTCGTCATCATTTTTCTTTTCAAAAAGGTGTGAAAATTTGAAAAATAAAACTTTGCTATAATATTCATAGGTATAACAAAATATTCAATTGTGTTTTGTAATCAGTTGTTGAATAAATTGTATTAAAAGTTTAAATTTTATTCAAAAAGGTTTTAGTAACACATATATTTATGTATGTATGTAGTTACAAACATATCGAAACCTTAAATGCAAACGGGGGTACTACACATTAATTTTTTTTACAGGAGATGCAAGAACATTACAAAATCAATAATAATAAGCAAGGCCCGGATTTTTATGCAAATGCATATTTGTTGTCGTCAGTCTGAGATCAACATAAACTTAATATCTTTTCAAAACAAGAAATTTAAAATAAAATAGCATCGATTTGTTAGTGCATATTTTGCTTTAAATGCATATTTTTGCATATATTGCTGACATTGCATATTTTTGGTGCATTTTTGGGAAAAAATATTTTGCAAAGCATATCGCGTTTTGTCGCATATTAGGAGAAGTATAACAACAATGCGGGGAAAGTGGTTGAAATCAGTTGTGTATTATGCTGAAAATTTTGAACAATTCAAGGATGTGATGGAACGATGGTAATGCAGTAAAAAAAAATAACAAATTTACCAAATATAAAATTTCCAATTACGGATTTATCTCTGAGACTATTGTAAAATTAGAGAAACCAAATCCATTGAGAATGCAAATTAAATTAATTGATAATAGCTGCGTTCGTTTTCCACAAAATTTGTACTGGATTTTACTGAAATGCGTTCGCGTACACATAAATTTGTAAAATTTTCATGTTAATCACCTACTGGATTTTACTGGGGTTTTACTGGAAAAGTAAACGAACGCACATAATGTCATAAATAGAAAGCATGCAGTTAAGGGTAACTTAAGTAAACAAATTCGTATCAAACTTGATAACGTTTTTAGAAATATGAAGGTCTCAAAACAATAACACAAACTGCTGGCATATTTAATTTAAATTTTTACGAAAACAGGGTAGTGAAAAAACGAATGTATATGAAAATGAGTACTGTTCTTAATTAATTTTCAAGGTTCAAATATCTATCTAACAAGTGACTTAATTTACATTATTGTTTTACTTTATATTTTGTGTTTTACTATATTTTTACTTCTGCTTTTTTGGTTTACCTTATTTTCGTTAACGAGACTGAATTTTTAGGGGTTTTATGTTATTTTAATGTTTTGTTTATGATTAAAAAATGTGCTAAGAAAAATTTAAAGTGCATATTTTTTCAATTTATAGCGCATATTTTTGTGTTCTTTGAGCTTGAATTTTTTTTTAATAAAGTCGCCACTTTTTATCGAAGGGGTCTAAAAACTCCATTTTGAATTTTGGTGTAGTTATGTACGTCCATTTGCATTCAAGGTGACGTTATGTATGTATATTACCAGCCCAATTAAGAATAAAAATTCCGCAGGAAATTTTTCTCTTTCCCCATTCCTCCAATAACAAATACTAATTCCGCATGAAATTTGTTTTGGTACAATTATTTTGGTTATCAATACACAACACCTGACAAAATATTGTTTAACCAAGCCAGAAATTAACTCTAGATGGATTAGTATAACACACCAGTTTCTAGTACTATTTTGCATTAATTCATATCAGTTTTGAATAATTTTGAGCCAACATTCGTGAAGTATTTTGTTTGAGTAGTGTCAGTCAACACAGCTTTGCTTATAGATTATAGTTGATTATAATTTTTTATACCCTCCACCACAATTAGTTGTGAAGAGGGTATACTAAGTTTGTCATTACGTGTGAAACTTTTTTTATTATTCATCTAAGATCCCATAAAGTATATATATTCTGGCTCCTTGAGTAATTCTAAGTCGAATTATCCATGTCCGTCTGTCTGCCCGTCTGTTGAAAACACGCTCACTTTCGAAATGAACAAACTTGGTGTCAAATTGCTTGTAGTTATCCTAAGCAGTTTGGGATTAAAGTCCAGCAAAATCGGTTCAGTAGGACCAGAGCTTTGCATCAAAAAATTGATTGAATAAAAAATAATGCTATCATAAAAAAATTTGGTACGTCACAATTTTTTCGGACAAGAAATAACACTGTGAAATTTCGTGACGATCAGTCATAATTTACCTCAGGCCCCGTATAAACCCTACTACCGGAAAACAGTTAAGTACGCCTGAAACCGTAAAAAAATGCTATCATAACAAATTTTGGCTCGTCACAGTTTAATAGGACTATAAATGATACTGTACAATTTCGTGAAGGCCGGTACATAATTTACCCTAGGCCCCATAGAAATCCTACTATCGGAAAACAATTTAGTACGCCTAAAACCATAATTAATAATGCTATCATAATAGAAATTGGTACGTCACAGTTTTAAAGGACTAGAAATTACGCTGTGAAAATTTCGTGAAGATTGGTCCATAATGTACCCTAGGACCATATAAACCCTTCTCTAGGTAGCAGGTAGTTAACGTAAAAATATCATCGATCTTAACTACTAGATGTATTTGTATTTATTGAAAAAGGAAGTAAAAAATTCAGGTAATGGTTATTTCTTTTTAACTTGTCTTATTTGCAGATTATTACTAGTTATTAAAATAAAAACTATTACTTTGTTTAACAGTTATTTATATCTTGTTTTTTTCTAATATTCTTTTTTTTATTTGGGCCTATTTTTATTTCCTTTGGCTGCATTTTGTAGCAGCCGTTGTATTGTAAAAAAGATTCGTGATTGATCATTAAAAATAAATAAAATTACTTTGTTTCTTGGTGGAGGGTATCAAAGATTCGGCACAAACAAATAGAGTACTCTAACTTGTTTTATTAATATTTCAAAACTAAATTGCAGTTTGTCTATTCAACTACGCATTTATATTGCCATGTATTCCATTTTTTTAACAATTACTTTTAATAACAAAATAGTTGCTTTAATAGTAAATACTCGAAACAAAGGCCTTTTACAAAAACCGGCTTCGAATATTTAAGATGAAATGTTCAAAATTAATACAAATATTTTGAAAACTTTTAAGTAGAGCCTGTACAAAACAAAACTGCTTCTTAAATGACATGGCAAATAAAAACAAAAATTATTTTACACACGGGCTTTGAATAAAATAACAAGTGTTAAAATAAATCTAAATTTTTTACAATAAATTTATGTAAGTTGCTATTCAGGCATGTCACACATTCCGATCGGAATGGTGTTGATTCCGTAGTTGAAAATCCGATCGATTTGGTTTTAGGTTCTTCAGATTCCGAACGATTTAGTTTATATCCAAAAATTATACAATCTCTGCTTTCTAATAAAGTATGCCAATGTTGTGCAAGAAAAAACATGGTTCTGTTCATGGTTTTGCCACCACATAAATTTGTTCATAAAAATAAAAGGCTTACACTAAAAAACTCATGTGGCAATACTTCGAATAAAAAATTCATCAATTTGTTTTGTTTTTTCAACAAGTTTATAAAACTTAAAATCAGTGTAATAATCAAACATACTATTTAATCTTTTATTTAATTGTTATAGTGTTATTAACATTTTTATTAAATATATAATTGAAAATATAAATTCCACTTAAAATGGTTTTATTCCGAAAAATATTTTCGGTTTACTTTTTCTGCAGAAGCAAAAAAAAAACGTTAATTCCACTTTCGATCGGAATTGAATACTGTGACACACCTGATTATTTTAATTGAATAGAAAATTAAGCGCTTTAAAAAGTAATTGCTTACAATTTTGCATTAATTATAAAAGAAAAGAAAAAGAGAAATGGTGGTGTTCATCAGAGAATGACAAAAGCATAATTTTAAGTACTTTTCAAAAATAAGTAGTCAAACATTTACCAAACTACACATCATACTCAACATACACACCATACGCAACATATGAGGGTTGAATGTATTGTATGAAGAGGTTGAATTGGTTTTCAGTCGCAACCATAATCATAAGTTTTTTTTAAGAGTGGCGCACCAAGAAAGAGCCATAGCTGGACAAGCTTTGTGAGCTTTGGCTCCATCTTGTTGAAACCATAATTCTGGATTGTATTCCACCTCGAGCCTTAAAAAATGTTCAATTATTTTCCGATGTTAAATTTAATTCACATTAACCGAACTTGTTTAGCAGCCGTATTTAAACAAGAGCAAAAGCCGGAACGTTTTCTTTCGCTTAGCTTTTACGCTGATATGCCATACCAAAGCAAAAGCGTTAACGTTGTGTCATGAACAGTAGTAGCTTCTTTGTTTAATAAAACCCACAAATTATAAATAAAAATAGAGATAAAAACGCTAGATTGACCAAAAAATAGCTAAATTGCCATTATTAATTAATAATAGCGGCAAACTTCACTATTAAACGAGGTGTCAAAATCGGCATTTCAGATTGCAAGGCGTTTAGGTACGTCTGCAATACGCAAGTCTTAAGAAAATCTTTAAATATTTTCAGGAGTTGTAGGAAAATATCTACATGAGTCTCATACGATTCTTGACATGATACTCTCGGTGGATTATCTTTACCCACGTCTTAAACGATTCTCACAACGATTGAAGAATCGTCTTTCGCTGTGCTTTGGAAGAATCTCACTCGTGTTACAGTTTTTCCGTTTTCTACGATTAAAAAATGCGGTCATCGACGATCAAAGACGCTCTTCATGAATTGTTTGAATAAAAATCGAACAAAAATTGTTTAAAAAAAAAATGTTGAATATAATATAAAGTAACCTTCGGAAGGAAATAATTCCCAGTTTCTATTTGTTAAAATTGTTGAGTTTAATACATTCAATTTATAAAGTATCACTATCCAGTGTGACACAAAGAATTCTGACGAAGGCCGTAGCGGCCCAGAAAATGCATTACATTCTGCTGGTGTCTAATAATTGTAAATTTTTCTGTACATACAATATACCTCATTGCTTTCCAAAGGAAAGCTAAGGTAAAATGTAACAAGAAAATACAATATAATAGTCTGGTTGTGTATAAAGTCAATTCTGAAAAATTGAAGGAATAGGACTATTACAAAAAAGCTTTATAAAATACATAACTGAAATTTAGCTCATAGAATAAATTCGAAAAATAAAAAAAAATGTTGAATATAATATAAAGTAACCTTCGGAAGGAAATAATTCCCAGTTTCTATTTGTTTAAAATAAACTAAATTTTTTGAAACGATAAGACGATTTTTTTATTTTTTCTCAGGAATCTGACGATTTTCTCACAAATTTATCTGGCAGCCAATGATACTTTCTAAAGTTATTCCCCACCACTGATGGGATTTGGGGTACAATTGTACCAAATTTGGTACAATCGAAACCTCATTCGTACACTGGTACAATTTATCCCTTTTTGGTACAATTAAAAAAAATACCGGCGAAGTTGTATTATTTCTTTGAGGTGGATTAACTCACTTTTCAATAATAACATATCGCCAGCCGTGACCTGAACTACCAACAATTTTGGAATTGTTAATTATTGTTCGGATAAAATTCTAACATATAAAGTTCATACATACACAAGTATATGTACTCGTATCCCTGCAGAAACCTATGATTAAGTGCCTCCAAATCTCCACTTTAGTTGATTGTTTTGGTGACACTGTCAACAAAGTGTCTACATTTTTATCACCTTTGAGAAAAAAGAGAAATAGAAAATTTTTAGCTTTTTCTTAATTTTTATACCCACACCACGATTATGTGTGTGTCACACTACAAAATAATACTTTCTGAGTCGATTTAACGATGTCCATGCTTCCGGCTGGCTGGATGTCGATCATTTTACCTTCTGCGTTAAGTAGAGGTCGCAATTTTTAAGGTAATGCGATTAAACTTTGAACATAGATTTCAATTCATAAGGACGTGTCCCCATACAAACTCTTTCCGGAATAATGTTTGTGCCTATTTCGTTGTGATTTACACTAAATTTGGACCAGACTTATTTTATAGCAATCTAAATCATCTTACCATTTTTCTATTGGAATCGGTCAAAATTTGACGACTACCTTATAAATGTTGGCATTGATATTAAAATTGGCGACAGTAAATTTTACGATAACCACTTTGTAAGCACAAAATATTGCGGTGACGGGACCAAAATTATCCATAGGTCCGATATAAGACCCCTTCCTAAAATCACTTAAAGGCAAATAAATCTCATATAGATGAAGATATCATAATAATAGTCGACACAAAAACTTTTACATAAATCTTAACTTCATAACATAATTTATTTTGGCTGGTCCATGATTGCCCATGGGTCTCACTCTTCAAAAATGTATCTATATACACTGTAGTGTAGGGTATCAAATGCTCGGCCTTGACGGACTATAGTTTCTTACTTGTTTTTTTTTATTATTATTTCATTTATTTGTACAAAAGTTGCTTATTTACATTTAAGCGCCCAGAGGCGTTGTTGGGAAAAGTTGGCAAGACTTCTACATATAACTTAGTACAAACTTTAAAAATGTGTAAATATTTATGTTCAAAAATATTTTTATAATTAAGTATAATATATGAAAAAAAGTATTACAATGTACGCTTTTTTATTTTAAAGCGAAATTTCGGTACAATTTATGTCAATTTGGTACAATTTTGCTATTAAGACGGTACAATTTTGCTATTGAGACGGTACAATTTAAGAATTGTCAGATCCCAACAGTGTTCCCCACCATACTGTGCACATAAGAAGGTGCGTTTGATACCCAACAATTATTCTTGGATTTTGGGTGCTCATATTTTTATTGAGGTGACCATTGAGATGAAATGGTCAAATAAATAATCAAAATCTGACTTTTAAAATAAAATGGAACTTTATTTTTGAGGTTTCTTTATTGTTGCTAGTTTCTATGCGCATTTCATTGGTTGCTTAGGACAGATCATCAGGAAACCTTTTTCCATACAATTTAAAAGAGCTAAAGACATAACGCAAATAAAACTGTAAAACGAATAAGAACTAAAAACTTTCAAGTTTTACTTGCAAACGATGTCAAAGCTTAGACAAAACATCAACAATAAACAGTGAGTTTATATTTTCTTACATTCCCCCAAGGCCCATCTGTCAATGGTCCTTGCATTCCCCTGCAATTGTTACAATAAATTTCAGTGTATTTATGAAAGATAAAATTGGGAATTTAGCACGTTATAGAGAAATCGTTTTAATAATAAATTTTGTATTGCCAAAAATTACTTTTAAAATTAAACATATTTGTTTCTTTGGTATGCGCTGAGTCTTTTCAACATAAATTTCATAAGTTTTTCAAAGTTATTTTAAAAACGTTAACAAAGAATTCTTATTAAATCATAACTTTTATTATGCGCCACCCTGTATATTTCGGGTACATTAAGTTCAACTTTCTTTGTGTGCCCTACACCATAAAATAACAAAAAATTACAAAAAGTGTTTTGTGTCAACAGCATATTATTAATTAATTAAAATACAATAACAATTCTAACTAACTGTTATATTGAAAACAAAATGATAATAACAAAAAGTTTTGAAATAAGCCGCGATGAAGTTTACACAAAAGAAAATTTTTAATGGCGGAAAGGTCAGTGTTCATTTTGGCTGAACTAAAAAAAAAAATAGTTACAAAAATAACAGTTTTGCCTGCCCATTGTTAAAAACTGTTTACCTAAAACAATTCTTATTGTCTTTTACTATACATACCTACATACATTTATTAAAAAGTATTTACCTATTCATTAAAAAAAGGGCTCAGCTATAAAAAAGTACTTTTTCGGAAACAGTGTTGCCAGAATATCCCTACATGAAAGTTTTTTTAAAAGCGTAGGGAAGATTGGACAAATCTTTTAACTTCTTTATATTGTAGATACTTTTATTAGTTATCTAGTATAAAAATGCTGTTAATAAAAAAAACGTTATTGGTTTTTTTCCAAAAACTACAACACAACATATCGTTGGTATCATGTAGAAAGGCCCTAACTCACATAATTTCAACTTTACAGGAGAAGGCAAAAATATAATAGAAACTGTATGTAAAATGGCTTCTTCAATTGCTTGTAAAACTGATATTTTTGATGCTTTTGCATTAAATTCTTGTGACGAGGTGTATTTGTGGGAAATGTATTGAAATCACTAAAAAACTCAATTTCGAAAAAATCGAGTGAGGGCCTTTCTACATAAGACCGACGATATACTTTCCTCCTTTTTTATGCCTGTTGCAGAATTGTTCTTGTAGATACCCCATTTTTTTTGGTTTCATAATCAGTCTTCGGCAAATATAGTTTAATAATCAGTATTTTAAATTTTTTTTAGAAAATTTTTGCACAATGGAATTATGTATTCTCATCGTTACAATAAATATTTAAATAACATTTATTTTTTTTACAAAATTTGTAAGGATTTTTGTAGGGAAAAACTTTTTTGCGTGTAGGACAGATCGTAGTTTTTTATTAACTGCGTAGGTTTTTTTGAAAAAATTTTTTGTGACAACACTTGCTTGAGTACGAATTTGCGTGTTAAAATGTTATAACATTTAAATATTTTTTTAAGGGGATTATGAAAAAATCGCGGTTAATTATGTGAATTATTTAAAGTAACCATAGGTGGGGTCGCAAGGCAAGAAAATGCTGTACTAACATGTATGTTTCAAACTACTTAAGGTAATTGTTGTAAAAACTTCTTTGCTAACATGCTATGAAATACACAAGTACTTCATGAAAACTTTTTATTTAAAATATTAGGGTGTCCCCTAAGGTGGGTCGAAATAAAGAGTTGTGTGTCAGTCACTCATTGGAATGAAATATATATGAATGAAGTTTCTAAAAGAGGAATACATTTTTTTGCCATGCCCCAAAATGCAGGGGCTTTTGTTTTTAAAAAATAAAAGTATAAAGATGTTCAATCGCACGAACGAGGCGGTCATTCATTAACACCGTCGCCGAACTTGGTTCTCAATAACTTGATTGTGTTCTACTCTGTATGTCATGTTGCGCCACATATCGCCCATGTTTATAGCGTCTAGCTGTCTAGCCCTATAGTGGTCGCCGTTAACGGTTGTTGAAGTGCCGATGACGCCTTCGGATAATTTATCGAATAAAGTTGTACTACAACAACCATCAAGACAGAAGAGTGACTTCATCTAAAAAGGTTATTTTCTTGCGCAATTAGTCGCGATAGAATGAATGTGAACTTTGAAAAAACATTTAATAATTTGCAAACTTTCTTGAAGATTGTACCTTATCGGGATTAAATGCCATTTACTTACATATCAAACTGTAAAGCAGTTGCAACTTTACTCCAACTCAAGAAATTCCAAAAACAAAATTGCGACGAACAACCCGACGGAATTCAAGTGAAATCATCAGCCGATTTAGTGGCCGATGTTGGATGTGAACCACACCTAAACGTCAAGTTTTTTTCTGCATTTCATTTGACATTTCTCAATTTCAGACTAAATTTGAACCATGGAAAGATTTACAATAGAGCAACGCGCTAAAGTTATTCAGGCTTATTATAAAAATGGGCATTAAAATCAAAATGCATTCGTGACGAGGCACAACTTTCGCTTCAGTGGCTTCGTTAATAAACAGAATTGCCGCATTTGGGCGAATGATAATCCAAGAGTGATTGTCGAAAAACCAATTGACCCGCAAAGAGTGACTGGTTGGTGCGATTTATGGGCCGTATTTTTGCCAAAATGAGGCTGACCGGTGTTAAAGTGAATGTTGTTCGCTATCGTGAGATGATAACAAACTTTTTATGGCCCGCATTGCAAGATATGGTTGTGGACGATATGAGGTTTTAACAGGGCACTTGCCACACAGCTAACGCAACAATGGCTCTTTTGAGCGACAGATTCAATGGCCGTGTTATCTCACGTAGTGGCGAGGTCAATTGGCCGCCAAGATCATGTGATTTGACAACGTTGGACTTCTTTCTTTGGGCTTATTTGAAAGAAAAGGCCTACGTCAATAAGCCAGCAACAATTCAAGAGCTAAAGGATGAGATAATTCGGCACATTAACGGCATAGAACCTCAATTATGCCCCAGTGTCATTTTGTTCCTTACATAATTGAACCATACCAATATTATCATAATAAAAAGAAGTGACAATAATTTCCTAAAAAATTTGTGTTTTCTTCAAAATCAACATCGGCCTTTAGACCTTAAACTTATAACCACCCTTTATAAGCTACCGGGGTAAAAGCCTGTTGCCTTTCGTAGAGGACAACTAAAAATTATATTAAGAAAGTATTTGGGCAGTTACAACAACAAATTTTGTAGAGGCTCATAGATATCTTCCAAAATTGTTTCTTTCTTTTTCTATCGATTATTTGATAGCCATGTATTGCTACAATGATGATAAAAAAAAATAGTAGGCGATACCCTAATTACACACACATACAGAAAGATGTCTGAATATGTATTTAATTTATATTTGTAAGTAAATATTTAATTGTTTTCATATGTTTTGCATGGCACATCATAAATGTATTTATTTTTATGAGTTATAAAACGGTTATTTAACAAATAAATAGCTTTGCTGTTCATTCTTGTTAACTTGTAGATACTACCTTATATTAATGCACTGTAGGGAAGATTTAAAATATGTATATAAAACCCATATTCATAAAAAAGTTTTGATTTATAAAAGGTTGATTGAAAAAATTTTAATAGAAAATTCGTTTCATAATCTTTAAAAAACCTGAAATGTTTTTTATGAATATGTGGAAAAAGTTTATTTATTTTTTCTTAAAAATATCAATATAAATTTGCAATTATTTAAATATCTACAAGTAAGGATTTAGTCAGTTTTTACCCTGAATACAAAGTTTTTGTTGTTGTGGGACTATTATGAACTAAAGCTTTTTATAAGAATCACTATCGAAAATATAAATGATTTGGTCATACATTGTATAACTCTTTGAAGTGTCGGCACTGAAATAATATTATCCACAAAAAAAACCAAGAATCCTGTTAATGCAATTCTTTGTTTTTTCCCAAATCACTTTAAGTCCCACTGTGCAATCTACCATTTAAATTAAAAAGATACACAACAAATCAAATTTACAATGTGTGTAAGTTTAAATTACAAATTCATTTAATTTACTTAAGTACCTTTTAAGTGTTTTATTTTTTACCTAGAGAATATAAATACAAGTAGATGAATGTATTAAGCAAACAAATTTTTTTTGTTCGGTAAACAGTTTGAACAACAAATTGTTTGTTTAACATATCACATGTTGTCTCACGAAATAATAGTTTTAGAGTTACTTGCGCAATATGCTAAATTTGATAAATATATGGATTTAAAACGTATTAAGCTTTACTTTTTTAGTAATTTGTTTGTTTAATAAAAATATAGTTACATTTAAAGGTTGATTCACCCATTTTTGTAACTTTGAAACGTTTCTTATATTCATTAAGAACCCCCATAAAGTATCCTTAAGTAGTTCTAAGGCGATAAAGCCATGTCCGCTCACTTTCGAACAATTCAAAAGAAAGCTACAATCAGGGATATCAAATGAGAAAACCAATATCGTACCATCGAACTTTTAAAATCGTACTTATTCGGCCCCAAGGCGAATTCATACAAGGTTGTCTTATTTTGAAAACGTTTACAACACTGTTAAGTTTTTTAACGTTGTGTCAAAAATAATACAACACTGTAGTGAACAATTTAAACAAATATTTCATTTTCTTTTTACTTTTAAATTGTTTGTTTTGAAATTTAATAATTTAAAAAATTTTTAATTTCATAATTTTAAGCGAAACTTATAAAATGTAGTAAATTTTCCCCAGAACCACATGAACGGTATATCATTTTGACACAAGGTTAGTAATCAGCTGTTGCTTTTGTAGCAAGATAAGATCACCTGCTATAAATTCGCCTTGTTCGGCCCCAATATTACTGTCATTTTTTTTATAAATTTTTTTATTTTACATTTTTTATTTTTCGAATTTATTCTATGAGCTAAATTTCAGTTATGTATTTTATAAATCTTTTTTGTAATAGTCCTATTCCTTCAATTTTTTCATAAAAAAAGCTTTATAAAATACATAACTGAAATTTAGCTCATAGAATAAATTCGAAAAATAAAAAATGTTGAATATAATATAAAGTAACCTTCGGAAGGAAATAATTCCCAGTTTCTATTTTTTTATTTTATTTTTAAAAACAAAAATTTAATACAACAAAAATAAAAGGTAATTATACATAATAAAAGGGTGGGTAAAATTTTTTTGCGTCAAAAGCACATGGTGTTTTTTGTTGTATTCCAAGAAACTTTGCCAAAGAAACCATAGGTCAAAAATTAATTTCGAGCCGCGGATTTTTCAAAATAGTTAACAAGGTTTCTTTTAAATGTGCTAAATTTCCATTGCATATAAGGTATTCCTATGCGCATTTCACTGGTTGCTTAGGCCAGATCGTCAGGAAACTTCATCCAAAAATTTTAGATCAGCTAAAGACATTACGTAAATAAAACTGTAAAACGAATAAGAACTAAAAACTTTCAAGTTTTGCTTGCAAACGATGTCAAAGCTTAAACAAAAACAACAATAATAAACAGTGAGTTTATCTTTTCTTACAGTCCCGACTACAATTGGTTGATTTTTTGTCAACTCTAAATGTATTTGTAAGTGGGTAAAGAAAACAAAAAAATAAAAACAAATTATTATAGAATAAATAGTAAGTTTTTCAAAATATTCAAGAATAGAGGCAAACAAATTGTATATGATCCAGTCAAACCTGTATCATGCGGTTTTTACGGTCGGGAAATCCATTAATTTTTATTTTTGATTGATGTCAGAAAGCGTTTTCATACACTTTTAAGAACTAATCGTCGTTTTTGTGGAAAGTTGACGGTTACTTCTCAAAATGCAATCTCGAACTTTAAACGAAAATAAAATATTTGAGCGTTCCAAAAAATATGTGCATACGAACATCTTTGGATTGCATTTCCAAATTTATTGTGTTTACAATTTTTACTATGAACTGCAGAAACAGGAAAGGAGTAGAAATTTCGAATATAATAAAATTTAATTTAGCGCTTGTAAAATCTCCTTCAAAGATTTCATTAAACAGCTACGACATTTTGCATTTTTGCAAGATTATTTGCACCAAACACTAAACTCCGCTTTTATTCATTGGACAGTAAATACGAGTTGCTATTTTATATCAATTATAAATATGTAGGTTTGAAAAATTTAGAAATAGTACCAAATGAGTCACGGGGGTAACACCGTACTTTTTACTTTTGAATTGTACCAAAAAAAGTACAATTGTACCCACTTTATTAACCCTGGCACCAATATTGGTATTACATTTTTTTCTAGTTCTTCTCAATTTGGGATATCAGCACAATCGGTTCAGTAGGACGGAATTGACGAAGAAATGTACCGATATTACTTACATTTTGCGCCATATCGTTTTTATGACCATAGGCCCCACATAACCCTCACTTTCGAAAAACACTTTAGTACGGCCAATACCGAATAATGTGTCTGTAATAAAATGTATGGCTCGATTACGGATAGCAACACAACTGAAGTTAAACATTTTCAGTTCAGTCGTCATCCGCAACCGACCCATAATTCTGGCATAGTTTCATAAGATTATACATATATCACACTGCAAAATTTACTAAAGATTGGCCCAACTTTACCATAGGCCCCAAACAAAGCGTACTCTAAAAAAATCAAAAGGCCTATTATTATATTTTTAGATAAAAAGCCCAATCCTGAAATATTCTTAAGCCAAACTTTTATGATACCCAGATTGTATATGTTGGTAAGGAAACAGATTCTCAAATTAACAAAACATGCAAAAATATACCCTTTTTCAAAATGGTCCAGCTCACGAGAGGTCAAAGCTGGAACCGAAATATTTAAAATGGTATCTTAAAAAAGTCCAAGGTTCATTTTTAGGAGGGTACAACGAGCACTTTTTTTGGTGAGTCGCTCTAATGTACATATGTAAAGAAGATTAAATAATTGTTTATGAAAACAGTGATGTTTTAAAAGACATCGTGAAAATGAAAAAGGGGTTTTTAATGTTATGTTCAAAGAGAATGAAGAAAACAGACGTGTCTGAAAAGTCTTCGTGTAAATGCTGCTATACTTTGGGTGGATGGTGTTATAGAGTCGGCACAGCCAAGCATACCATTATTACCCCCTTAATTTTTATTTCAGTTTGACATCTTTCTTTTTTTTTAAAAGAGAGAAAATATTTTTATGTGTGTGAAAATAAAGAAAATAACCTTTTTTAAAATTCAATTTTCTGAATTTCCATAACTATTTCAGATATTTGTACCACTAATAGGGTCCAAAAGAGGACCCCTTGAATTCCATATTTTTCAAAAATGATCACTAATTTTCGCCAGAAATTTCCGTAAAAAACGAAATTTTTCAAATCTGAATTTTTGAAATTCCAAAATTATTTCAGATATCCCACAGAATCCTCTAAAGAACTATATTCTTATGCGCAACCGGTTCCATTTCCCTGAAAATCATCCTAAATAAACTTTATTCTATTACTGTTAAGTGCAATGTTAACTGCAAATAGTTGCTGTTAAGAAATTGTGGTGCATGTCTCATAATATTTTTTTACGAACAACTCAGCTAGAATTGGTTAATTTTATATTTTGTCCGGATAGATTTGAACAGACCTGCTAAAAGTTTTTTTTTTATACAAAGTTGAATTGAGTTGCCATATCAAATAAAATTTGCATAGTCATTTTGTGTATGTGAAATAAAATTACGAGCGAACACATTTTTCATCTTTGGAAATAATTAAAATATGTATGAAGTTTGTCGCAAAGAAAACAAAGCAAAATATACAGTCATGTCACAGAACGGAATTGTACTCTGTGACATGGCTGATAATCAGCCGCTGCAGTACTACCACCTTGTAAAGCTAATCGATTTTGTGTACATGTTGCAGCTTTGATTTTTCGCACAAATTTTTCGAAATGAGTGAGTGAATCGTGCTGCTGAAGACTATCAGCACAAAATTTTTGTCCGGACAAAATGGGTGAATCAACCTTAAGTTACACGACTCGTATTAAATCTTTTAATGATCGTTATGCATATTAAAAAGCAACGTTTACACACAACAATTCAATACTAAATAGAAATTATTGATAAAGTAGTTATTCAATTATTCTTAAATATTTTACAAAACCAATATAATTTTAGAATTGTAAAAGAAAAAGGAAATTAAAACTGTGAATATACACGAACGCATCGCATACATAATGAGTTACTACGTAGAGGGTACTTTTCACATATAATGGAAAAGAGATCTGTGACAATTGTTTCCTATGAAATGGTATTTTGTCTTTAAAGACAAACAAATTAGTAAAGAGCAGAGCCACTCACACAGGAAATGTTAAAGGCCTTGATAATTTTACATAAATAAATAAAGATTTTTATACCTTCTCAAAGAACTTTAAAAGGTTTCTTAATAAACAAACCAATAAAACATTTTATCTTGGCTACTAAGAGCCACTTTTTGGGTTAGAGATTAGCGATTAAATTAACTTTAATCTCCGTATTTACTTTTTGAGTTGTTTTTTTTAAACTTTTTTTGCTAGTTTAAGCGGCCATTGGAGGTGGTTAAATTTTAACTTAAACTGTCAACATACACATATACATAAACAATTAATGCAAAAATATAAACAAAAAATAAATTTTAATTGCTAAGCACTTTTTTATAATTTTTCCTATCTATATTTTTTCTTTAAATTAATTCGCATATTTTCTTCTTCTTCTTTGAAAACATCCATCTTGCTTTGATAAAAAGTTTACATTTGCAAAAAAAATGTTGCCATTTATTTGTTTCCAGTATGGTAACACTACATGGTTTAAGCCATAACCCAAAAATATCAAATTCAATTTATGCTAGATTAACTAAATTCTGAGATTATCTAATTATAGAATTAAATTAACTTCAATCTCTAACCCAAAAAGTGGCTCTTAGTTATTTTCCTTATTCATTTTATTTTCCATGCCATCATTAAAATTTTTAAAAATGATATAAGCCAGTTCTAAAATAGAAAACAAAAAATTTTAAAAAAATCTTAATATTTTATGGGTGTTAAAATTTTCATATATATGCAATACTTTGTATGTATGTAAGTATTTTTTTTTGTTTTCTTGGACATAAAAAAGAAAAATATAAATGTCAACCCCAATTTAGTTGGTGAATTTAAGAAAAAAAAAAATAAATTAGAAACAAATCAGAAGAATTTTATTTACATAAAATATCGTCATATAAATCTATGAAATTTGAAGGTGAAGGAGGGCTATACAAAATAAATAACCTACAGTAGGGTTGCCAGACGGCTTGGAATGTCCTGGATTGTCCAGTTTTTTGAGAGTTGTCCAGGTTCCAGTTAAAATGCAATTTGTCCAGTTAAAAAACTTTATTTAATTTTGAAAAATTACTTTTTTTTCTTGTTAATTATGTATAAACATTGACAATTCTTGTAAATCAAGACCGTCTGGCAATACATACTAGAGGTTTACAGGAGTGTTATAACAATCGGAAACGCAAGAATTTTGCAGTGGTTTTTAATTCAGTTTTAATCAAATTTTTATAATTTTTGCTAGAAAATTCTGTTTCATAGAGAAATATTTGTAACATATTCGTCATAAAATACTTTTTTTACAGAAATCTTATTAAAAAACGACGTATAAATTCTTGCGTTTTCGATTTCCAGAACACCCCTGAAGTTATGCCAAATAAAAAGGAATTTTGGCAAAATATTTTTTTTCGTGTGTTTGCTTCACGAGTAATGGCTCAATATCGCTCAAAATTTTGAGTAAAGGTTGCTTTAAAACGAAATATGAAAATTATTATAGCGCTCCTTTATTTCAACATATGGGGTATTCACAAAATTTGCTATCATATTATATTGTCACAATGTTCTAACATTTTAAAATGGTTTAAAAATATTGTTGTTGCTTTGTAAACAAAAAGTGTTTTAAATTAATAGAACTTTGCTTGCTCTGTTTATTGTGCTGTCGTAATTAATCAGAAGAGCCCTGCGCTGAGAGACTGAGCCGAGCAATTTAATAAATGAAGGTGAAATAAAATAAAATTTTTTGGTTTTATCAAAATTTCGAAATTTTTGCTTTTTAAAAATTCATAAAAAATTGCAGCTAGGCTTTCAATTTTTTGCAGACATGTAAAGCTCCAAACAAAACAAATTATAAATGATTAAAATCTGCTAGCAACTTTTGATTTTATTCACAAAAGTCGAACAATTTTAATTAATTTAAGAATTTCATCAAACGTAATATTTGTATGGGGGCCTCCCTAAGGAGTGCAGATAAGGGACAAGTATGTCTCGAGAAAATGTTAAGGACAACAAATTAATTGAAGTCGGTCATACATTATATCCCACTAGGGGCGAATCCTGGGCTTTGATGTGTATTTTCTTCAATTTATTTGTATGAGAGCCCCCTTAAGGAATGGATATAGCGGGTAGGTATGTTAGAAATAAATGATTGAGATAAAACATAAAGTGGGGTTGGTCATACATTTGACCCATCTAGGGCCATTCCAGGCGCTGTGGGGGCCAAATTAAGGAATTTCACTAAACGGCCAAATTGAAATGGTTGAAATTCTTAAATTTGGCTGCTGATGTGCCAAGGATGTCTCTAGGTGCCCAACAAGCTAATGCGTTTTTGAGTTACGCGAACACATGTTGTGCAACCTCCCCATTTTCGAAATAACGGTATATATCGAAAACCAGAGCTAACCCGATTTATGTTAAAATGTCATAGGTATACCTATGTTATAACCTCAAAAAGTGGTACATGTATATGATGCTGCTTATTTTTCTCAGAAAAAATCGCCATTAGTTGATATACTTGGCTAAAGCCTGGTACTCTGTTCAACATTTCACGTGAAATGCTGTCAAAATGCATATGAAAAAAACTTGTGCGGAATATCTACGAAATAATGTTGATGGAGTTGTACTCTGTTTATTTTGTGAAAAAGTTCCGAAATTTTTCTGGCAACATTTTTTTTACAACTGCGAAATAATGTAATCTGCCTTTATTTCACGTGGAATTTTAAGCAAAAGCAAAAAATATGAAATTAATATTAAAAAAGAAATAAAAAATTAAAATAACACAATCGGTAACAGTTTTTTTATCCATATTTACTTTTTTTTATTAAAATTTATATTAAAAAAAAATAATTTTAGTAAAATACATGTGGCGTTTGTTTACATACACGAAACAATATAGCATACTTTGAAGGAATAAAAACGTCAAATTGTACAAACTCGCAAGATTGGTAACATTGATAAATGCCAAAATTTTCGTGTGGAATAATCAATGTTGCTCAACATTTTTCACAAATTTGAAAAGAGTACTAGGCTTAATAGCATATTTTGATTTCGAGATTCTTGACTCCTAAAAAACATTAAAAAATAAGTTTGTTTTCGATACATTTTTAACTTTAATTTATTGTAAACTTTCCTAAATATTCTGTTCTAAAGAAACTAATGGTGTTTTCTTTTACAAAAAATGTCACATTTTATATAAAAAAATGCAATTTGGTGCTCGATTCTTAAAAATGCTTTGCTCTCTTAAAGGGCAGTGTGTTTTATTCTAAGAAAAATCACCCTTAAATGTCATAAGGCATTGCACTCTACGCCCCGCATAAAAATAGAGTGTTGATAATGCCCTATAAAGAGATGGATCCGGTTTATATATGGGGTTACCAGACGAAGTTGGGAAAAAATCGCCTCTTATCAGGACCGTACAAATTTTAAGTTTAAATAGTTATTTTTTCTATTATTTTATAGTAAAAACAAAAGAAAGCATTACATTGTTTATGGTAGGTTGTCAGTGGTATAAAATTTAAATGAATGCGTTGTTATAAAATTATTTTTGAAAAAAAAAACGTCAAATCAAGAAATCGTAAAAACTTGGTGTTAATAAATCGGCAATCTGGCAAAGGTATTTTCTTGTTTACATATTTTATGAGAAACAAACTAAAGAAATTGGAATTTCGTCATTCATTTTGTTCATTTATTTATTTATTTAATATCAATCTATTAACAAATTAAGGTTTATGTATATTTTTTTTTTTATTTTGACGAACACACTTTTTGATTTATGTATGTACATATTTTTTTATATATTGAAGAACAAACTTTTTGTCAGCTGTTAAAAACAGGGCTATCCAATTTTGTGTTTTGTTCTCGTCAAATAAAAAATTGCAGTATTAAATGTTCGGCAAGACATTTTACACATGCACCTTTTAAAATGTGGTATTTTTTTTTGTAGAAACGAAAACACCATAAATTTATTTACACTATTTTTAATATTTTAACAAAATGTTCCTATACATATTGTTTTTTTTTAGATATTTAAAAACAAATCAAACAAATTGGTACTAAATTTTCATTATTATTGTTAAGGTTAAGAACTCTTCACCACAATAATGGTGAATTTAATTTTTGCAAAAAAAAACAAAAAAAAAAAAATGGTTTTAAGATTCGTGCCAAAAAATTGTTTTGAAAACTGAAAAAACACGAAAATTTATGAGCACATGCATGGTTATCGAATTTTTAAGTTTGGGGTTTTAATTTGAAGGCTTTTAAAACAAAAATATTTTATTCCTCTTGGTCATGAAACTTTTCAATTTTTCAATTTTAGATACTATACGATTACTAAAAAAAAATCTTTAAATTTTAATGAAAACTATTAAGTGGATTCTTATTTTAAATAATAATTTTAAACAAATGTATAGTCATCTGAAATTCAAAAGGCCGAAAGCGACAAAAATTAAAAATCGACTTCTATTTAGGCTAAATACAAAATATTCAACATTTTTTATTTTTCGAATTTATTCTATGAGCTAAATTTCAGTTATGTATTTTATAAAGCCGATTTAAAATTTTTTTGTAACTTACGGCCTTTTAGATTTTAGCTGACGATATAAAACAATTTTGTAAAAACGAAACGATTTAATGGGTTTTATTAATTAACTGTTTAATAATCTTTCAAAAGACTATCCATTAAAAAGACACACTTCTTTAACTAAAAGAGTTGTTTTATAGTTTAACTGCCTGTTCAACGATTTCGAACGTTAACGTTCGTATAGAATTTTATTTGGAAACTATTGCTAAAACTGAGTGTTTTTCATATACGTTTTTTATGCGAACGTTAACGTTCGAAATCGTTGAACAGGCAGTTTTTCCCCCATTTTCATAAAAAATATTTTTGATTTTATTGAACAAATTTTCATAGGAAATTTATTTAATAAACCTTTTATAAATAAAAATATTTTTGCTATAAAAACCATTTTATGATTCATTTCACGTTAAACACTCCCAAGTTAATATTCCTTTTAATAGAATAAGATAATTTATTCCCTTATGAAAATTCAATACTTTTTTTATTTTCTTTTATCTGTAAACGTGAAATGCATTAAAAAAAACAAACAAATGCATAAATAAAATGTCAAAAACTACCTGCATGTACTGTCCCCAAGAATAATATTTTAGGAATGGAATCTTGTGAATGCAACACAAACACGTGTTTTCGTTCGAAAGGTTGTACAAACAAATTGTTTGTCTTTTTGTTTGATTTTAACCCTTTCGCGCCCGCTTTTGAACCCTTTTTCGGACATTTTTTTTTATAATTTCCTTAGTTATTAGATCCAAATTAAGGAATTTTGAAGATTAAAGACTTTTGGAGTGATCGGGTAAATAGAGTTTGGAAGTTGCTGCGGGTCGTTGAAGAATGATTTCACGTTAGGAAAAATTAAAACAAATTTTTTTTTTACTTATTCTTCAAAAACCTTTTTTTGTATTATAATAAATGACGTTTAATATTATAATAAAAACTATTTTTACTGTTACTGCAACATAGAAAAACACTTAAATCCACACATTTTAATAGGTGTGTACCCGTCTTGCAATGGCGGCATCGACCTTTTTGTTCAATGAAATACTGCATTTGGATTTAACCACTTGAACATCTTTTAGAGACGTTTCCGAAGGTCAAAGATTCTTTTAATCCATAGTAACGACAATCGAGTTACTAAAGAATTTAATTGTTGGCCTATTTTAAAGAATAGTGCCTTCGCAAGGAGCTTCTCAAGAAAATCTTTGTAAACACAAAACTTTCAAAATAAAGGCCCAGTCAATTGGTCACTAAGATCGTGGGACTAAGTTCCTTTAATTTCTTTTCTCTAGGGTTACGTAAAGCTTTTCGTTAATGCGAACAATCTCATACAAATGAAATTTCAAGACATTTTTTAACTTTTATAATCAATCACTTGGGCAGGGAAACTTATCACAACAGAATTTTTCTTTAAATATACTGCCGCTCATCTGATTAGGTTGAACAATTTTACAAAATTTTTTAATATCAAAAAAGCCAATAAAATTTGTTTATTAATAAATTGCATGCATGCCTAAGGTAAGATTTGTGCGAAAAATGAACGGGAATATTGTATCGTTATAAAAATATTCGCTGCATAAAAAATTTTGTCTAAAAAGATTTTTTTAGCTCATCAGATTATGTTCATGATTAATGTCCTTAGTTTGCAATACAAATTCGATGGCAATTGTCGGTTTTTTTATAAAAACTTAAACCTCCGTATTAATAAACGAAGTGAGGCCAACTATGGAAAGAATGTGAAGGGAAGAGCTTAAAGAGTCACTTCAGCAACTGAACGAAGAGCAATTCTAAGATCTGCTTCTAATTCGAAGGACTCAGCAGCGAAAATAAAAAAAAACCAATGGCTAGTTTTCGACTGCAAAACGCTTAATACAAAATGCAAAGCCTTACAAAAGATTGAAATGGCAGAAAAAAGCCACAACTTCACCCATTGCGTAAGGGGAATCGCATAAAGTTTGTGAAAAAATTGCATGACCTGTAATGAAAAATGGCAGCACGTGGTCTTTTCTGACGAAAAAATGTTTAACCTCGAATGTCTTGATGGCTTTAAGTATTACTTCCATGAGATCCGTGAGTAAAGCCTGGTACTCTGTTCAAATTTGTGAAAAATGTTGAGCAACATTAATTATTTCACACGAAAATTTTGACATGTATCAATGTTACCTTTCATGCGAGTTTGTACAGTTTGACGTTTTTAGTCCTGCAAAGAATGCGACATTGTTTTGCGTATGTAAACAAACCGCACATGTATTTAACTAAAAATGATTGTTTTATTAAAAAATTTAATAAAAAAGAATATAAATATGGATAAAAAACTGTTACCGGTTGTGTTATTTTAATTTTTTATTTCTTATTTAATAATCAGTTGATACTTTTTTGCTTTTGCTTAAAATTCCACGCGAAATAAGTGCAGCTTACATTATTTCACAGTTGTAAAAAAATGTTGCCAGAAACATTTCCTAACTTTTTCACAAAATGAACAGAGTACAACTCTATCAACATTATTTTATAGATATTCCGTACAAGTTTTTTTCATATGCGTTTTGACAGCATTTCACGTGAAATGTTGAACACAGTACCAGGCTTAAGAACTAAATTTAACTCGCAATCATAGCTTTGTATTATATTACGGCACAGTTGAGCTGCAATTTCTTTCGCCAAAAATAAAAATTATTAACTAAAAACGAGTCCTAGAAAAAGCTTTTCCAGACTTCAATACCATTTTTGGACTCGTTTCCTGAACATAATGTTCCTGTACTGCAATGACCTTCCTATTAACCTGATCTCAATGTTATTGAAAATGTGTGGATATTTTTTTCACGTAAAAAATTAATTGATTGATGCTATAAAAGATGCTTGGACCAAGAAGGATTTACGAAACAATTTTAAATAAAGGGGAAAGTACGCATTATTGACTTATTAAATTTATTAAATAAATACATATTTTTTGATAAATAATCTTAAAAAACATGTTTTTATTTATTCACTCCTGTTAAACCTATTCTGATGATCTAGAAAATACACCGTTTTTGAACAGAACTTGTTATGCAGCTAATATTTTGACCACGGTACAATATGACAATTAATTTCTCCAAAGGATTTTACGCAAAGCATACAATTACTTAATAAAACCATTTTTTTTTGTGGCCAATAGTTTTTGAGAAAACTACTAAAAAATAAAGTAAAAATCTTCAACCTATTAAGATGAGCTGCAGTATATGTGTTAATCCCATAAACGAAAATCAATGAGTTTTCATTGAATTTATTAACAATTTAATTAATTCCTTGTACACAAACCCTCAAACATCGTAAACATTATATTTCCTTTTCATTAATTAATGCATTTTGTTTGGTACGTTCATCATAAAAAGGTTATAAAACAACTTTAATGACCGCAATTTAAATTCTCAATACGTTTAGGAAATAAAAAAAAAATATATTTGTCAATCAATTAACTGCTCGTAATACCACATAAATCGATTTTAACGTCTGTAAGTGTTAAAACTGATAAGCAGTTGTGAGGTGATTTAAAACTTGGAAATATTGTAATAAAAAACAAAACATCTAACAAATTGCAAATTTTACAAAGTAATTTATGTATCTAAAAAAAAACAAGTAAAGTTTTGGTCGCACTTAACAACTTTTTATCGCCCTAAACGTAACCACTGTTTTTTTTCAAACATTGTTGAATTTCACACAACGTTTGCTCTGTATTTTGGAACTTTTTTTCACCTCACCAACAACATACCACAAATAAACCCGTAAATAAACATATAAATAAAAATTATATCACAATCGTAACTAATCTAAAAAATACAAACAAAAGTTTTGTCCTTTTTTGAAATTCGAACGGGAAAATGGTACTTATTTTTATTACTTTTTTTTACAAATAATTTTTCTCTATTCATTGACATATACATACATACATACATATTAAATTAATCGCTCCTACTATAATATTGAGATCTTTGGTACCTCATTGGGGAGACAAATAGGGGAAAAATGGGAAATTAAATTTCTTCCTTTTTACTCTTCCGTTCTACATGTGGTTCTCTCTAAAATTTCTATAATCTATATTTTGTTACTTAGAAATTTTAAGTTATAAGTGCAGGATTTTAACTAGAGTTTTTCTATTCCCGGACTTTTTCATTTCCCAGGAAAGAGGGATTTATTTTTCAATTTCCCGGTATCCCGGGAATTCCCGCTCAATACAAATCGCAAAATATTATTTAATTTAATTTAATTTATTTGAACAAATGACATTTCCTGAGATCAATTAAATAAGTTTCTGTGGCAAAAAGAAAAGTGCTTATAGCACCTTAAAATCTTCATGTTTAAAAGTACAAAATTTCATTTATTTTGTAGGATTTTTGAGGAAGTTATAGCAAAAGAATTGCCGACTTTAAAGTTTTTCATTGATCTCCTATAAAACTAAAAAAAAACTTAATCACTTATTGCCACAGAATAGATCTAAAGCCAACAGCATTTATATAAAACCAAAAAAGATCTCTTGAGATCGCAGCTGTCTAGAGATCCTATCTGGTACCATGGGAGTGAGTAGGCCCTGGGACTTGGGTCCCAGCTGACTATTGGTAAAGGCCTCTTCAGGGATAACGTGGTGTTTGTGGTTTGGACCGAAAGTTGCAAGAAGGGAGATCTTAAAAAGTCAGCTTTAAGGACTGAGCTTCACCCCTATTCGGTAAGTTAGGCTTGCTGGCGAATCTCTCTAGGTGCTGTCGCTAAACAACAGATGCTGCTGGTATATTCCAGAAATAGCGAATGTTTGATAGCTTCTGCTTCTAAAACACGAACGAGTGTATAATTCGATGAGATTAGGCCAACACTGCAGGTGCTCGTGTAAATCTTTTCTACTCATATCCCTTGCAATTGTGGTGAAAGACGGTATAATCAACATATTATAATTTGGATTTTATTAATTTTAGTAATCTTGCTTTACTACTGTAGCGCAATATAAAAAAAATAGATAAATATACACTTGAGTATAAATTTGAATTTTAAATTACCCATTTTGTTTTTACATTCGTGCCAGTGTGTTTATGAGTATCTTTTGAATTACGCGATCTTCTTGGAACGAGTCGTTTGTGTCTAAACAATTCAAGTACATAACATTAAATATACAAAATGTTTTTCGTACTTTTGCGTGATTATGTACATATCAGTTGTTTTATCATAATAACGAATGTGTCATAAATCTATTGACCCCAAGTCATTTATGTGTAACAATCCTGTCTATGAAGCTGATATATTTGTTAATTTGTTCACTTTTGGTTGATTGTGACATACATTTTTTTAAGTTGCCAATTGTTTGTCTTGTACTTTTTTTTTCTTCTAATTTTCATATAAAATTCTAGAAAGTTATTGAACTTAGTTCTATTAATATTTGTCAGTTGTAGGTTTACATGAGGAATTGAGATGTTGAAAGGAAATTAAGTATGTGTATTTGACAGAAGTGTAAAAGAGTTCAAAAATATTATTGATCTTTGATTTTTTAGTGTTCAATTATTTATTGTACTTTCATGATCGTGATCTTGAAAACTTTTGTGCTGTTATAGTTTGACTTATGGGCGAATGCCATAACAATATTTGTTACTTAGAACATTTAAAATGTCAAAACTTATTTTTGATTCATAGAGCGATATTTATAGAGGATTTGATTTATGCGATTATTATTGAATTTGTTTTTAATTAGCTTTAAAAAAATGATATGCTGTAAGTGATGTCCATTTTCTGCTTCGCACACACGTGCTCTCACATAATTTTGGGTGTAATTATTTTGTTAGATTGTATAGTTTTTCATAATTAATTCCAAAAGTCTTCTTCACAAAATGCCGAAAAAACAAAGAAATGATAATAAAACTGTCAAGCCGGGCACTTGGCGTGTTAACCTAATTTGGTTATGATGAATCCAGTGGTGCTAACCGTTTTTTTTTCGGTTAGATCTGGTTGTCAGGATATACCGATATTTTGAAAAGGATGGAGGATGCACAACATATATTCGCGTAACTCAAAAACGGTTTAGATTATTGAATATTCTAAAAAAATTCCGCAATCAAATTATCTTTAACTAAGGTTAATTTTTTTTCTAATACACGTAGTCGTTTAGCAAACAATACAAAGTTCCAAACAAAATAAGCCATAAATGATTAAAATCTGTCTATAACTTTTGGTTTTATTCGTAAAAGATGAACAATTTTAATTAAACTTAAGAATTTAGAAATGAAACGCTTTATTTGAATGGGAGCCCCCCTAAGGGGTGTAGATACAGGTCAAGTATGTCTTGAGAAAATGTTTAGGACGAATAACTAATGGAGGACGGTTATAAATTGAACCCCACTAGGGGCTACTAGGCAGTTATGGGCAGTGTTCGAAAATAAACACTAAATATCGCTCCTTAGTGTTCGGTTCGGTAGATTTGTGGGTAACACAAACGCTACACTGAACCAAAAAACTAATGAAAATGTACGTTAAGCAAACGAAAAATTTTATAATTTTCGTCCAATGAATTTGTTCATTGTAGCAATGAATGACCGCTCTTTAAAATATGTTTCGTTACCTCAAAGAACATTTTTTTTAATTAAACATACTTTTTATGTAAAACACTAAATAAATGCATGTTTATTGTGTCATGGACAGTAATTAAATGTCAATACCTGGATAATTTTATTTTTCATTATATTGACGAATAAATCGTTGAGCCAACGAAAACAATTTTAATAAACGTTGTTCGTGTGCTTAGCCTACATTTTCGTTGCTTTTTTGGTTCAGTGTAATAGTGTTTGTGCAGCAAATCATTAAAAAAATAATGTCTCCCTGTTGGAAGTGGCAAAATAAAACAAAATGTACTAATTTTTTAAATATTTGAAACATATCTTTCAGTTTAAATACCTTTTTCGGATAAGCTTCGGGTTCTAAAACACTATGAAACTTATAATCATCCTCTATCACACGGCATCTAAAACACAATTGATTTAAAAAGTGGATTTAGCAGGTGTGCATATCAAGCCGTCGATATACATATGTTGAATTATGGATATTTTTTTCACTAAGAAATCAGGACTTTGGTTGAAGATACCATGCATTTTTTTTGGATAAACAATATTATATACGGTGTAACTTTTTCAAATTCTTTTTCACTTTATTCGTTTTAAAACAAATAATTTAAAATTACACCTGTTTTACACCTATAAGAAATTACCCACGCTCTACCCCATAAATTAAAAATTACACCCAACTCGGGTAATTAACCACAAAGTGGCAACACTGCTCGTTGATGGGTATAAAAACATAAAAGTTATGTAGAGGAATTGAAAGCAATTCTTTTAAGGTCTACAGCAAATTAAAAGAAACTGGTTCGGCATGCATTCCAAATAATAAATAAAATTTATACCAAACCGCCAAAGTAATGCAAATTATAAAAAAAAAATTTTGAATAAAGCTGGATTTCATCAGGGTTATTTAAGCCACTTTTTATTTAACATTGATTTAAATTAAATACTTGTAAACAGTTTTTATTCAAATTTCAATTAAACAAAAAAGGAAATTATTTGGAAAATTAAAATTTAATTAATATTACGAACGAAAAAGCTGCTGAAAAATTAAAATAAATTTATTTAATTCTCTTAAAAAAAACTTTTTTTTTTATTTTACAAAATTTGTAAAATTATAGCCAAAAATAAAAACGCATTTGATTTAAAATTTTTCACAAAGAAACAAAAAAAAAACTTATTTATTTACAACAAACGTCAGACATCGTTTGCGTCACTCAAAGTTGGTATTTTTGGCGCAAAATTAACAAAATGTAATAAATTTGAAAATTAGACTCTTAAATTTCAAAACAAAATTTTAGTTTTTAATTGTAACAACAAAAACAAGTTAGAATAAGGCACTGTAAATAATATTCAAAGAAAAAAAAGCAACAACAAGAAAATATTTGAGAGCCAAGTCAAGGTCACAATTTTGATCGTTTTCAACTACATTTTTATAAAATCATATTTTTTAGGCAAAAATAATTGTTTTTTCTGATTTTTTTATCGAGAAATAACAATTATTTTCTGTCAAAAAAAAAAAAAAAATAGAAATCGGAGAGAAATAATTATTGATAACAACAACATACACACGGACAGAGGAACATCGTTCAATCAGCTTCTTTATTAGGGTTTCTTATTTCATAGATTTTTTTCCGTTTACGAAAGCGCATACACATTCCCATGTTTCCCGAGTATTTCAGACAAATTTTTTGTGATGAATGATTATAAAATGCTTGTTTTGTATGGCACCTATCGTAGCAAAACCCTTAACTCGGGAGAGCACTTGTATGGCGGCGAGGTGATAATATAGTCCGATTTGGCTGATTTTTAATATGAAATACTCCTTGTATTTAAGATATTAGAGTTAATATAATTTATATAATATAATAATGTATAGGGATGAGATTTTCATGCACTAAAAAATCGAAAATATGCACTAAAAACTCCAAAATATGCATTATGCACTAAAAACTTAAACATTTTAAAGATCTTAAAAGCACTACTTATAATTCTACTGAGTTTTACAAGGATGTCCCAAAATGAACGCATTAAAAAGTAAGCCATTCACCCTTATTGTGTTTGGCGTATTTAAAATACGCCTACGACTGTTTGGTAATAGATTAAAGAGAAAGTGAACTTATTTCCTTTAATCTATTACCAAACAGTCGTAGGCGTATTTTAAAAACGCCAAACACAATAAGGGTGATTATTTTTGCACCTACACACATCCAGGAATAAGTAGTTATGGAATTTGTTATAGAAGCAGTTATAGAAGAAAGCTAATAAATAATGAGTGAAAGAAGTTATTCATTTTAAAAAAGTAGGCGAAGTTTTTACTGGAATTGTTATTCACCTTAGTTAAAACATACTTGAAGGATGCCAGTTCATTAAGAGAATATTCATTTTCTAATTTAGATTCCACATTTGATTCTAGATCAAAAATAGTTGAAATTTGTTTAATTGTTTGAAATCCCATATTTTTTTGCAAACGTTGTTCCACATTGTTTCCCGTATGAAATAAATAAATCAATATTATCAATAAATCAATATTTTTTTCAATTTTTCAATTATTTTCTTTCCCGTTTTCCCGGGATTTTTGTTGCGGGATCCCGGGAAATAAAAGTTCCTCATAGTTTCAGAAAAAAGCTATTTATACTTTGAAATTTAGTTTTATATTAGCTCTGTTTCTTTACTCTACTTTGGGATCCCTCGGGATCCCAATTTGCACGAAAAGCGTTCCCGTACTATTAATTTGTGTAAATGAGAGCGGAATTGAGAGAATAAAATTCTTCTTCTTCTTGCACGAAACAGCCCAGACTTTTTCTTCGTGCAAGTTGTGTAAATTGTGAAACAGCTGTAAAACATAAACAAAACAAAAAAGAAAAAGGAAAAAAGTTCATGACCCAAATTCTGAAAAAGGTTTGTTGAATAAAACAATGTACTTAAATAAAAAGTTTTGTACTGAAATACCTATAAGGGAAACATAATGTTAGTTATTGTAAAAGTGTTTGTTATGTTTTATTTTTAGTAAAAGTAGTTTAATTCTAGATCCAATATAAAATTTTTCAAAAGTGCCGCAAATTTTTTTGGTGTTGTAAAGACTGTCAAAACACTGAATTTTTATTTTGTGCTTAAAATTTGGTTTTTTCTGTTCCCGTACTTTTGTGTAATGTTATCTTTTTATGAGAGAAATTTATGCTTACTCTCATTTACACGAACTTTACTTAAAAAGTAAAGAAACAGAGCTATTCTCTAAAAATTAGCATCTGTTGATGGGTTGTCGATTAGATCAATAACAAGAAGTGAGTATGTTCGTAAATCAATGTCTTCTGACGCAATAAATCTACCAAAAGCAGAATGTGCCGTGCAACAGTTGTTAATTAGAAATTTAGTGAAGTGAAGAGTTTATAAAGAACATAAATTCAAAATAAGATGCAGGCAGTAAATTTTAATTGTCCATGAACAAGTCTTACAAATAGGAGATATCCAAAAATATCGCTCCTTTATTGCAGCAGGTCATATCTACAAAATGGCAAAATGCGATTAAAGTTAAAATGTACCGATTTAAAGATACATATATTTTGCTATAACTTCGGTTCAGTTTGAGATAAAAACCGATGTTTTGTTACGAGAAAATAGAAGGAACACTTTGCTTAATTAACTTAAAATTAAAAATATTTTTGAGATATGACGATATGTTTATAAGGTGATAATAAACATAAATTTGTTTCATTTTGTGACGGCTTATATAACCGGGAAGTACTGGGAAACCGAAATAAAACTATGGAAACTCGTTTAAGATACTACAACATACAATTTTAAAAACACATTGTCCTAAAGATTACAGGTGGATCTTGTAAGAAGAAGTCCGTTTGATGCTATTTTTTGCATCAACATTGACATACATTTGACTGATATAGACGTTGTTTATAAAAAAGAAAAATTACTTCGGATTGCGAATTAGAAATATGCAACAACTTTAAACATTTGCACTTTAAACATTTGTCCAATCTCGGTAAAAAAGTGAACGAAATGTTTCGGAAACATGGTAATAAGTAAATAAAATAAGAAATATCTCTTTGCCGACTTTCTAAACGCATTGAGTGTGTCTTAATGTTATTTCCTATGCTGTTAAAAAATGTTGTTAATATATTTATAAAACATAATTATTTAAAATATTTTATGTATTTTATAAATTTACTTTTTGATCTCAAAACTTGAGTACCATAATTTTTGTTTGATTTTATTATTGTTTTATGAATTAAATTGTTATGTTTATGTTATCTTTTTATATTGTATCTAAAGCATAATGATTCAAAAAATGTACATATAAAAACGTAAGGTAATTATAATTCAAGTTCCCCTTTCAACCTTTAATTAATTTTTGGGAGTATTTAGGCATTTCTTTTATTTACTTTGTAAACAAGTTCCCTTACGCTTTTTAAAAAAAAAAAGTTTTTTTCATTAATTTAAAACAAATTTACTTTGTATTATTTATATGGAGCGGGATCCCGGGATCCCGGGATCCCGGGAAATTTAAAAATGTTTCCCGTTTTCCCGGGAATCGTAAAACTCCGGGAAAAAAAACTCTACTAGCAAGTAACATGTAACAGTTTTGGATAAATTGTTTTAGGCCAATTGGCAGCATTAACAATGTATGAAAGGTGCTGCATCGGTTAAAAATTGAAGGATCTTTTGTCGAAATCTTGTATTTTAAGCAGAGCCCCAAAAAAATGTTTATTTATTTAAAACATTTTTATTTTGGAATTTTTTTTACCATTTTGAAATTTTTTGAAAAACTTTTTTTTTTACTATATAGAAATTTAAAAAATATGTCACTCAAAAATGTTTAAATATGCATTTAAAACCGAAATATGCAAACATATGCATTTTCACCAAAATATGCAACAATTCGGAAAGGTAAATGGTCGACATCGATCTAATGGCGTTTTCTTTATTAAAAAAAAGTGTTGCATAAGTGTTACATGTGACTTGGCAACATTTTTAAATTATCCCCTAATTTTTAAGAAGTGTTTCATATTTTACGTTTTACAAAAGAACACACATTTCCGCATTTAACAATAAAGTACAATTAGCGCAAGGCAAATTCAACAACAGGTGGTGGCAAGACTACAACAAACCAAATACTACAGAAACATCATGATGTTTTTTGTACTGCATTGTTAGTGCTTACGGCTCGAAACTTGCCACCACCTTGTACTGGTTTCGCCTGGATCTAGTGCAGCACTCATGCCTCTTTAATTAAAATGAGTGTTGAACATGTAGCATTTTTTTAATTTTAAAGGGAACATCATCAGAAAAGAACGCTTTACACGTTTTTTTAGAAAAGAACATAAAAAATGTAAAAGGCAGAATAAATGCAGAATTTTTCTCTGAACAGAAAACGCCATAAGACTATCGACAAAAAACATGCATTTGCATGGAAATCGCTTCCCTTATAATGTTTTAATCCAAAGTACTAACTTAAAAAAAAAAACAATAAATGCGTTTTGGGGCCTCTAAAGTTAGAACTAAAATGTGGTTAGTTTCTCTTTTGATTCTTAATTTCGGACACTTGGTTTATTAAACAGCAGAAAAAAATTGAAAAATGTATTCACTCAGTTGTTTTATTTGTCCATAAAAAATTTTTTTATTACCTTTTTTTAGTTACGGCAACACTTATTTAAAACTCATTTAGAGCATTACCAATACATACTTTAAATAAAGTGTCGGCTCATATCAAAGAAGAATGTATTTTTTACCAAATGCTAACTTACAAATTGTGGTACTTCTTTAAAATAAATGTTTAATATTTTTTGTTATGGCGCTTGGTGAAATAATAGGCCGATACACTGACAATATTTGGTTAGTAAGGGCGCTAATGGGCTTAAACCATAATTTCGGAAAAGTGGTAGTTATTTTTATATTTATTAATAGGTCATTTATAGACTGGGACCTTATTCTGGCAGTCGTGATCGAGTACTTTCTCGTATCGAAAGCAATTTAATATCTTATTATTTCAGTCAATACTGAACGAATCGGAATTTTTTTTTCAGTGTTATGAAGCAATAATTTGAGTTACACAATACTGAAAAAAAAATTCCTATTCGTTCAGTATCGACTGAAATAAAATTGCTTTAGAATCGAGAAAGTACTCGATCACGACTGCCAGAAATAGGCCCCTGATTTTGTAAATTTTCACTGCCCGTATTCTACTTGATTTGTTTGAAAGAAAAGTGAAAAAATAAGTTTATAAATTATTAGAGAAAATTAAAAATTTGAGATTTATGGGTAAAAATTGGAGGCAGTCTTGGTATTTTGCTAATATCAATAGCAAATTTTTATGAGACATAAATATGTAACACACTAGTCCCCATCATATTTGGTTTCTTCAGAAAAATCATTTCAGCAGACAGGCGGACATCGTTAAGTCAACTTCGCTACTCTAAAATTAATATTGTAGAACCCACAAGCGGAATGACAAACTTATATTGACCCTTTTCCCCCTGTAGTGCAAAATAAGAAAAACAAAGTAATTATTTAATTTGAATTGCAAAATGAATGAAAGCCATTGTTGTAGTCACAACAACACTTTCAAAATTATTCTAATTGTAATTCCCATGAAATTTACTCCACTCTCATATTTAAAAATGCTACATTTCTATTATGAAAAACAGATAGATGACTATTTATTCAATATTCTCTTATCTTAAAAACAACTTTAGAAAAAGATCTTTTGCAACAAATTAAAATTCCATTAATTTTCTTGCATTTACTAAGAGATTCCTGGAAAAAACAAGCGAACATACTGTTTTGTTGGTTTTGATTAAATTTGTGAACAAATGTTTTTTTTTTTGTTGAATTGAAAAAAAAACTATTTTTATATTTCTAGGTCACAATTGGCTACCACCGAAATCAACATCGTCATATTCTGTATAAAAAAGAAAATAAATAAAACACACGTTTTATAAAAAAAAAATTTTTTTTAAAAGTTTTTATTAATAGTAATTTATTATTTACATTCTTGACGGAATAAACATTAAACATGTTTGAATTTTTTTTTTAAATATTGTTTGTTAATATTTTTGAATTTCTGAAATTCTAGTAATTGAAAAAAAAACTAGAAATTATTTAAAGAAAAAGACAGTCAATGTTTGTTTAAGGCGCCGTTAATAGAATGAATTAAATGTCTCTTTTATATCATTCAAAGAATAAAAATTTCATTAAATTTTGCAATGGTTTGTTTTTAAAATAATTTTAGTTTAGATTCTTGTTAAAAGCCTGTCAATCAATTAATAATCATGTTGCTTTTATTATGATTTTACAGCAAAATTAATAAAGAAAACTTCAAAATATGTGAAACGCATTTTCTAATTCAAAACATTCATACAATACAAATGTTTTTCATTTCAAAATATTCGATTATAAATTTTCAAAGTTATTTTTAAATATTTACATATGTACATATTGCAGCTAATAAATTTTCCGAATACTTGACCTTAAAATGTCAACAAAAAAAAAAAAAAAAAAAAAATAACAAAAATTAAATTGTGTTTATAAGTTATGTACAAGATTTAAGAACTATTTTATTAATAAAATTAAAAAAGGGCCTATGTTTCAGGATAGTATTTAAATCCATTTTCATATACTGGAGTACCACAGGGCTCAGTTCTTGGACCTTTGCTATTCAGTATTTTTATCAACGATATATTTAATGTCGTTAATTTGGTTCACATTCACGCATATGCTGATGATATCCAATTGTATATGTATATCTAGTCGTATTGGTCTTGTTGATGATATGTGTTATAAACTTTAATGAGGACCTTAAAGCTGTTTATGAATGGGCTATAGCTAACAACCTTATGCTGAATCCCGTAAAATCAGTTTTATTACCCATCAGCAGGATGAAACTTGATTTTAATCAGCTTCCAATTGTTAGCTTAGGCGATAAACCACTTGCATATGTGGAAAAAGTAAAGTACCTTGGCTTTCTCATAAACTCCACCCTGTCATGCAGAGATCATATTAATAATGTAGTACGCTGTGTGTATATGACACTACGCAACCTGCGAATAACCTGTGGTTACACACCGACAGAGATAAAAAAACGTCTTATTTTACAGTTAATTTTGCCCCTTATTACTACTTTTGCGGTGGTGTATAGCAAATTGGACTCGTGCAATCTTCACAATTTACAAGTCTCGTTTAACAATGCAACTCGTTATGTATACGGTATTCACAGATTTAGTAGTGTCTCATCCTGGATAACCATGATTCTTGGTTTTGACTTAGTGGACTACCTTTGCATGCGAAACCTACTATTTTTACACAAATTGTTAACTGATCGTTCACCGACATACCTGTTTGACAAAATTTCATTCGGTAGGTCGGCCAGGGGTGTGACCTTAATGCCCCTCGTTACAACTATTTTAATTCAAACAGATTTTTCTTCATCAAGGCCATAAAGCTTTGAAACTCGTTGCCCTCAAATATAAAACTAATTGTTGACAGACAGAGATTCAAGCAAACTCTTATTATTATTATTTAACTTCATCTTTCCCTTTATTGTTATTTTTTCTTTTTTTTATTATTATAATTGTTTTTCCCCCCTTTTTCTTTTTATTTTCTTTTGGTTTAATTACTAATTGTTTTGTTCAAAATTTGATTTTATAATTATAGTATTATTGAATTGTTATTATTACTATTATTACTATTATTATTACTATTTTTATTATTATTATAATTATTATTATTACTGTTGGTGTTCATTATGTCATCCTATGGACTATAAAAGAATTTAATTCTTAAGGTCCTTCACACAGAAAAAAATCAAGTTAAAAACGTCGAAAACAAGGTTGATTTAAAATTTTTCGGTGGTGATTTTGCTTCATACGTGTTTCATGTTAATTCAACCTGATTTTATAATTGCTTGCGAACAACATTTTTTTCTTTTGAAATAACTATTATTCATGTTAATTTAACATTGCAGTAAAGTTAGAGCAAAATGTCATTTATATTGAAATCAAAATCCGAATCACGTTGAATGAAAGTTATTTCAAGTTGAAACAACGTGAATTTCATGTAGAATCAAATTGGTTTGAGTGTGTTATAACAGTGTGAAGAAGCTTCACAGACAACATATACATTTATTTAAGAATAATTCAATACACTTACCCCTGTAACACATGCTTCACTTATTTTGTATTCTCCTTTGTCAACAGAAGCATCAGCAGAATCGCCCGATATGGGTTTTGTCATCATTATACTTTGAAAACTTGATGTACTATTTAACTAAATATTTTTAATTCAAAGAATACGGGAATTGTCTTCATTGTATAACATCCCTAGAGGGAAGCGAACTGACACTGAAGTAGTCCCGTGATAGGTCTTTGGTGGTAGGGACCGGTTCCAGTTCTAACACTTTATATGAATAAGACCTATCACTTTTACATGGGGTTGTCATTGGAGGGGGTCAATTGACACTATTTGACCAATCACAGACCTATTCTTAATGAACCTGCTTAGTGTCAGTTACTAAAATGTAGTATTATTGTAATACAATGTAGTATTATTTCAATAAAACTTGTCCAAGATATAAATTTAAGAGCAACATTTTAGAAATTACCATAAAAATGTGTCACATCCCGCTGAAGACTGTTCTGTAATTCATTACTTTTTCTACATTTTTGTTCTTTATAAACCAGTTAAGGGATTGGTTCTTCTTTCACTGGTCATGAGTCCTTTGTTTTTGCACTTGTTCTATTTTCACAAATCCCAGGACCAGTCGCTTAGACCAATTGACACAAATTTCCCGCAGGGATATTTTAAGAATGAAAATTCAAAAATTAACATACTTAACTATGTATGCATGTTAATTTTACAAGATAAACTTTTGATTTTAATATAAAACAGGTTTTTTAATGGATTCAATATCGAATCCATATTTATTTAAATTTTAATATTTTTTTTTATTTATTTTAACAGTGAATAATATTAAATAGGTATGATTTAGGATTATTTTAATATTTTTAATTTAAAATTAACATGAAATAATGATAAATTTAAATAAAAGGCATACTTTTGCAGAAATTTAATATGATTCTCAATCAACATTTTTCCAAGTTAATTTTACATTGGTATTTTTTTCTGTGTGTTATAGCTGAAATAAATAAAATAATGACTGTGCCAAAAAAAATAAATAAATAAATATACACCTAAATCGTATTTACATATGTATATGCACACAGAAAACATTGTTGCTGAATTATTTTCAAACAAACGGTTGTTTAATTTTTTTTTAATTTCTACTAATTTTTTACTGATTCAATTAATATTTTTGTTTGATTTTTATTTAACCAATAAAAATGTTGACAACTATTCAAAAATATAAAATACGCGTTATTGGTTTCAAGTTTTCATAATTTTGTATGAAATATTTAACGCTCTTTAATGTTGTCGTTTTTTGCAATTTTTTATTTGATCGTAAGCACCACTTCTTTATGTGAAATATGAGAACAACAACACAAAACACATACAGTCTATTTTTGGACGCTTTAAAAAAAGTACAACAATAAGAAAGATGATAAAATAGCGTGACGAGGTTTATAAAAAAACCAGAGTATGAAAACAAACAAAACATTTCGCAAACGTTTGCAAAATGCACAAAACTATTCAAAATTTTTTAATTGTATTTTACATGTGCAAAACCAAAACAAAAACTTTTCAAGTGCCAAAGAGAAAAACGAAACAATTGGCTTTCCACTCATGTGCATTTTTTAATTTACCGTTACAATCGTACATCTGAGTACAAAACAAATAGAGAAACGTTTTGTTTGCAGTTAGTGCCGGTTCACACACGTCAAGTTTGAATCGTCAAGTCTTGAGCTTTTAGAAGAGAAGGGAAAAGAGAAGGCCATTTCTTTTCCCGTCTCTCCTAAAAACTCAAGACTTGACGAGTCAAACTTGACGTGTGTGAACCGGCACTAATTTATTTAGTTCTTGTTTGGTTTTCTTGGAATTACTTTTTATTTAATTTAATTTGTTTTTTTTTATTATGTACTATAATAGTCAAAATAAGCATTAATAAAAACGAAAAAACCTAAAAACCTCTCTATTTATTTCACTTAGAAACAATAGTGTAAATGAGTAAATTTTATAATGAGTAAATCAATTACCAAACGTTTGTCAAACGTTTTATCTCTGAATGTTTCAATATTGTTCTTACTCTTTTCTTTTCCAGCTGTGTACGTTTATATTAATGTACAATTTGCGCTCTCGAGCAAAAACAATACAAAACAAAATGGCACAATCATTCTCATTGTTTTGGTTTTGTTTTTGTTTTACTCACTGCAAAGTACAAAACAAAACGAAAGCAAACGTTTCGTTTTGTTTGTTTTCGTACTCTGAAAAAAACCAATACCAGGTAAAAAAGAAACGTTTAACCAAAGACTATAGATTTATAAATCTATAGTCTTTGGTTTAACTCTTTTTAAAAAACAGAAACAACAACAACATTATAAAAAATATAATACATTTTTGGTTGGTTTCAAAGTTGGTAAAAAAGAATGAAAAACAAAATCCCGTATTCAGTTTTTTAAAACTGTTTAGTTAAATACATCAAATACAAAAACAACACGATGACGAAAACATATCGAGTCGGTCTGCTGCCGTTTTGGATTACATTTCTTCTTCTTTAGCCAAGAAAAGGATACAGCAACAGTGAGTGATGAAGAAAAACATTGTGTGTATAAACAAGACTTCGTTCAAATATTATTCCAGCAAAAAATGTGTCTCAAAGCCAGCCGCCGCTCGGCTTCTGCCTTCATCTTCTCCTTCAGTGATTGCTTGGGTGCTTGCTTGTGCAAAAACTTTTGTTTGATTCAGCAAAATTATTTGTTTGAAATTTATGTATATGAATTTCAGTAAACTTTTTGTTTGATTCTGTAAATTATTTGTTTCAAAAAATCAATGTTTTTTTTCAGTAAACAAAATGCAAATAAATTGTTTGAATATGCGAATTTATTTGTAGGACCGATTTCAGACAAAAAATGTTTTGATTCTTCAATTTTTTTGTTTGAATTCGAAAAATAATTTTTTCTGTGCAGACTGATTTTTTTAGTTTTATTTTAAATCTTATTTAATTATGATAAGGAATCATTAACTGAAACATATTATTTTGCAAAATTTCTTTTAAATTTTCATAGAAATGGGGGTGTGTTAATACTAGGGAATTCATTTAATCGGGCTTTTGCTTTAATCGGTTAAGCAATCGATTAATTAACCGAGGTTTTGGTTTAATCGGTTAATTTTGTTATTGATCGGTTAACCGATTAATAAAGTTTTGTTATAAATTAAGTAATTTCAATAAATAAAAATGCAAAAATTATTTATTATTTGAAGTTTATTAGCAAAAAACAAACAATAGCATAACCAACGAAACAATTCTTGGAATAAAACGATTAAAAAAATTGTTTTTTACTTATCGAAGATGTTGGAGAAATCGAAAGCAACCCATAATACAGAATATCTTATTTCTCAGTCCTTTTCTAGGATTTCTCTAAACATACAAAACCTTCCATTTTGCCATTACAGTCCGGTTTTAATTTTTTTTTAAATTGCTAACACTTCTAATTGTTTCGGAAAATTCTTTTAAAAGATTGTTTGTGTTCCTAGCGAGAGTTTCTTCTGTTGTTAGGTCACCATTTGACTCGTCCTGGCAAAGCTCAGTACAGAACATTCTGCAAAAATTTATTTCCGAAATTTATTGCTGAAAAGAAATATATTTGGGGGATTCACAAGGTAGTCGTAAAGTTTTAAAGTCATATGTCCTAAAATAATTACAAGAAATATATTGGACTGCTGTGGGCTACCGCTTATAATTTAGATTTCTACTGTACAGTTATGACGAATCAATAAACACAGCATTTATATTTTTATTTTGCTTAAATTACAACAACATTTATTTTACACAATTGTAAAATATTATTTATGACATTATGACGATATGACTGGATAGCACACCTTGTGAATCCCCCAATTGTATGAACAAATATTTTCTAAACACATACAGCCCGTTCGTCGATTCCGAACGTTAACGTTCGCATAGAAAATTACATTTAAAACAAAAACAAAATTTCGTTCGAAATCGACGAACAGGCTGATAAATTTTGTTTATGAGACGAAACAAATACTTAAACACATAAAAAACTACGTTAAAATACTACTTATTTTCAAAATTTTGTTACATCGTTTAATCAATTAATCGACTGCAATTAACCGGTTTAATCGTTAATCGAAAATAGCAAATTTTTAACTAACCGGTCAATTAATCGGGTAAACCGAATGAATACCCTAGTGGCCTTTCCCTGAATCCGTGACTACAGAACTTTATATAATAAATATGTGTCTTACATGGCGTCATATAAACTAAGAATGTCATATTTTATTTCTTTATTTTATATTTAGTATAAAAATATCTGTGCATAAGAAAGTAACAAAAAGGTTTATATAGTTATTTGAATTTCCGAAAAGTACCAATATATGTTTGAGAGCTTCTTAAGGAGAGGATAATTAAAATTTTATTTCTATCTTTATTATTTTAAAAGGTACCTAAATGGATTGCCAAATAAGTACCAAAATTATATTTTTTCCCTTTTTGCCCTCTAAACGTACACATTTCAAAAAACTACTAAAAACATAACAATTTATTAAGTATTTTAAAATTTATGTGTTGTATCCAGGTGACAAGTAATTGATTGTGTAGTAAAATTTATATGAAAAGCACTCAAAAAACTGAGTGACCACACAATCACTTGTGTGCCATTTGTAAACAGCACAAACATATTAATTTATCTTAGCTCTATTAATTGCAATAAAATAACTCACGTTTTAACAATTTTATCTTAAAGGCCAGTTTACACGGTAATGCAATGTATTACGACAGGAGTGTATTTTAACGGAGCATATTAAAGGTGGTAGCATTTTTATACAATTACAAAAAACCACTCAAAAATGTTCATGTTGTTTTTGTAAAAATTGTAAAACTGAAACCATCTGCTTTTTTGTTAAGGCCTCGTTACTCTTACGTAAACGTATACGTTGCGTATAAAAGCTTAATTTTTTATTTTATTTTATTCAACAGTTAGATTATTTCCATAGATGGAAGTAAATAAAATTCATAAATAGTTAAAAGCCTTTTTCTCATTTTTTTGGGCATTTTATTTATTTATAAGTTTAAACAATAAATATTTTGGTATTTTTAATAAATTCGCTTTATATATTTACAAAACAATACAATTACACAAATATAAACAACAGATGCAAGTTATACAACGATGGCATTTATTTCATTTGTTGTTAACATTTGTATGTTAACTGTATTTCCACTTCCTAAAAGAGCAAAAATCAAAACTTACAAAACTATTAAACAAAATTAAATTTAAAGCTCTAAACATATGAGCCAAAACATAAAACAGCTGATTCGATTATCGGTTTTATTATAAAATAAATATTTGCATACATTTAAGAGAATGCAAATAGAAAGAAATCCGCGCATACTTCCGAATATTCGCCTTAGCCTAATTATTTTAAATATATCGTCACCTAAAATGCAGAAGGGCGTAACAACAAAAAATTTCGAAAGGGAGGTTTTAATTGATTTTTGTTCACTTTATTTTAAACTACGTTTTCACAAAAAATTTAGATCCTTGGGATCAAAAATTGCGACTTTATTTAAGCAATTCAAACGCCAAGTACACCTTGTTGTTATTAATTTGTAAATTTTTTGGCTTCTCCCGTAAAAAAAATAAAAAGTGTTTTTATGCCCTTTTGCATTTAAGGTGACGATATATACATATTATTAATTTTATTCGAACTTTTGTTTATTTATTTATTTAGAATTGTTTGAGCTTAAGATCTTTTTCAAACAAATTTATTATATTTTTATTTTTGCTATAAAATCGTAACGGTACCTTATGTGACCATGACATTTAAGTAGATGTTGCAAGTGTAACGAAAATATGATGTCGCTAAATCAAAGACTAAACGTATTATTTTGTTGTTTTCAAATTTTTTTATGTTAAATAACGATTGTTTTAAGATATTTTGTTTCATTTAAAAGAAATAAAAACTTTAGCAGAAATGCAAAAATAAGCGATTTATAAGAAAAAATTTACTTAAAAAGAAGTAAAATTTAATTTTAGCAATATTGTTTTTGGAACTTTAATTAGTTTTAAGCATTTTTTAGCTTTTTTTGAAGCCAATTTATCTCAATTTTTTAGGAACTGGTCACACTGTTCGTATACATATGTATATCATTCTTGTTTAAAAGCTTAACACAAATTTTGGCTTTTAAGCTCTTTTTTAATACTATCACTTCAATAGATTACATGTCATAGATAAAATAAATAAAATAAACGGCTAAATACATTATTCTCAATTTATTTGTAGATAATTGCCATAATCATTTAAAATTTAACAACATTTTTCAAACAAAACTATTTTAAATAATGTGTCATATTTTGAAAGCTTCAAATAGCGCCCAATAATTACATATTTATAAAACTTTGTAAAATTAAAAAAAATAAAACAAAAAATAGCTACAAAAGTTTAAAATAAAAATCTCATAATGTTAATCTAATTTCAAATAGTGTTACTTATTGTTTTTTTTTTATCTCAATATTTACAAACAAAAGAAACTGTTATAAAAATAAAACAAAAAGAAAATTTGTATTTAGTTGAAAAAATATTTTTGGCATCTTGATTTGAATTCATCAAAACACAGACAGACAGACACACACACACACCGATCATCAATTTGTGAAATTGAAATATACAAAAAAAATTTACTCACTTTTAATTCGTTTAATTGTTCAGAAAGTCTAACAAGAAAGTGAATATTTATTTACGACAGGTTTCCTTTTTATTTATTGTTGTTGTAGTTCAATTTTTAATTATAGTTGGAGGTTGTTAGAATGGCATGATGAACATACAAACCATCGTGTTCATAGTTTGTTCATCTGCCTGCCTGTCTGTCTGTTTTTTAGTTTGCATGTGTTTTCTTAAGATGTATCTGATGTTTTTTTTTTATTTTTTTTCTTTTCATTTAAGAACTAATAAATTTACATTTTTATACAGTAATAAAATGAATTGGAAATTTTGCATTAGGGGCGCACTTGTTTAGGGTAAAAGAATTGTGTGAAGCCATTAAAAAACTTCAAGCTTTTTAAATAAATGCTTGATTGTTCTAAATAAGTTTTTTTCACCGCTATAGTTACATAAATTTGTGGTTTGAACCAAATTTAAAGAAATTTTATATACAATTTTTTATTGAGTCCATCCCTGGCTTCACCTAACCGTTCAGATTTAATTTCCTCGAAAATAATATTTTATAACTCAAATATCCGAACGATTTTGAACCAAATAAATCCGATATGAAACATTGCTATTATATAAAGTGCATTCTTAAAAAGCAACTGCATTGTTGGAGTGACATTTTTTTTATAACAATCTGGTAGATAATTTCATGACGCGGCTACGAGTTACATGGTCCATTCGATCAGTCAAATTTATGACTTATTTTTTCAATAAATATGGCCAAATGTCGTCAATGGCGGCTTAAATATTAGCTTTCAATGCTTAACATGCAGTCTACAACTGACATAAAATGCTCAACTTTAACACTAATACGATGTTAGTGTTAAGTATAGACTCATCATGTTAGAAGTTTTCTCATGTTATAACACGGTTGTTAATGCAAATGTTTTAACAACGCTTTTATAACAGCAAGTCATGTAAGTTGTAGACGGGCAGTTAGGAGTTCGTCGGCATAAGCCAATGACTTAAGAAAGCCCCATAAAAAGTAATCCAGAGGTGTTTAATCGCACGAGCGAGGGGACCAGTGAACAGGATCACATCTGGAAATCAAATTGCCACCAAATTGATTTTGCCATTAATCGATTGTTAAACGCGCTGTATGGCATGTTGCTCCGTCTTGTTAAAACCAAATGTCGTTGATGTTTAGCTGATTAATTTTTGGAAACAAGGTTTTGCGGAAAGAAAATTTTGCCCCGCCCACTTTTACACCCACTTTTTTCGATTTACCTAAAATAAAAAAACTGCTCCATCGATTTGACTAATTTTTCTTTTAACTGTTCGTATTAATCCATTTTACGTTTTCATCGAAAGAAAAAATTACCACGCCTACTTTTACGCCCACTTTTGCTATTAAGCGCATAATTTGAGAACGGCTTAACCGATTTGGACGATTTTTTCTTTAAAATTATCGCCATGGAAGTTGGACCAAGGTTTTTACGGAAAGAAAATTTTGACCCGCCCGCTTATATCGATTTACCTAAAATCAGAAAACGGCTATTTACGCCAAATAATAAAAAAAAATAACATTGATGAAGTAATCAATAAATATAATTTCCAATTTGCCTTAAATACATGTGTTTCTTTTTTCATTTAACCCATATCTACACCATATGTAAGTTATTCTGTAAAAAAACTGTATGATAGGTATTTCATGGATTTTTATTTAAAGGCCGTAAAATTCGTTTAAAGATCAATTTAAATCGTCTGGTAATACAACACTAATGTTTGCTTAGGGCCAGCAACGCGGACCGAGTCAGCTAGTAAAGTAATAAAAGAACAAATGTTTTAAACAATATACATAAGAATGACTGAAAAATGTTTACTATAAAAAAAAAATTATACGAGTATCTGTATTACCTACGTTATAATTTTGTAAAAAAAATTCACTACTTAGCGCCGGTTCATACACGTCAAGTTTGACTCGTCAAGTCTTGAGTTTTTAGGAGAGAGGGGAAAATAAATGGTATTCTCTCTTCCCTTCTCTCCTAAAAGCTCAAGACTTGACGAGTCAAACTTGACGTGTGTGAACCGGCACTTACTTCTTTTCAAATTAAAAAGTAAGGAAAGTAATCAATTCCGAGGCACTAATTATTTTAGTCTCACGCCAAGAAAAAATAATGAATGTGACAATCTAGTTGAGAAGTCATTCCGCCTAAAATGCTTAATTCCAAACTCAATTAACGTTTTCAAAAAATCTTTTTTCTGGGTAGTTATCGATATCGAAAGCTCTCATGCAGCAAAAAGCACCCGATATAAGAACACGTATTTCTCAAAACTCATAACAACAGATATTACCATTTGATTTTTTGTATTCCGTTCGACTCAGAATAACTTTCTGAATCGATCTAACGATGTTCGTCCGTCCAGCTGGGTGTCCATGTAATCCTGCGTGCAAGGTACAGGTCGCAATTTTGAAGATGTCAGGCGGATAAGGGCTATTGAAAATTGCTTAAATCGGACTATTATTTCAATTAGCCTACATACAATTTTCTTTTCGGTACAGAGTCTGTCAACCATCTTATTATAGATTAAATTTGTCCTTAAAGTATTTTATTGCAATCTAAATCATATTACCAAATTCTATTGGAATCGGTTCATTTTTGTCAGATGCAAAATAGATTTAAGTTCCCCGGTAGATTAAAGCGCCGGGGTTGCGCCAGAGACTCTGTTTTCGTTCCTGCAGACAAATGTAGAGCTTCGCGGGATTAGATTAGGGGGGAAAAATTAAATGTTGCTCCAATCGGGTCTAAGGATTCCAATAGTGCACACTTTCAAAAATTTTTTTGGGAAATACTGTAGTATAAGGTATCAAATTGTCGGGACGCACTTTAGTTTCTGACTGCATGGCGACATTTACAACGAATATATGGTATATATAATTAATCAGACCTACCATTTCATATCAATTTTTTAAGATCGTTTTTGAAGTTGTAAATTTTTGCCCCTATCGCTACATAATTAAACTTAATTGTGCTGTTTGATTTTCAAAACAGTCTCAGAAAACTTTCGTCTTATAAGTTCTTTGGAGTGCACCGGTAGGCTAACTGGTAGGGAACTAGTCTATCAGCTCCGTGGTTGCAGGTTCGGTTCCCGCCAGAGACTTCGGTTACGTTCCTGCAGGCAAGCGTTGATAAGCTTAAGGAATTAAATAATAAAAAAAAAATTTCTTTAAACAAACGAAAGAATTCACGCAGTTAAGGCTTCGTTACTCTTACGTAAACGTATGCGTTGCGGATCGATTTTTCCGTTCTTCTTTTACATACCTTATTCATGAAAAGGTGCTCTTACGTAAACGTGACGTTGCGTGGCGGATGAATCCGGTACAATTAAAATTGTTCTCCGTTTTTACGTATCAGCTGCTTAATTTTTTTATATCTGTTTACGTTTATTGATAAAGCGAACATGCCATCGACGAATACGACAATTTATTATATTTTTATACAAAACGCACAAATAACAAAAGCTACAATTTATAAATTATAGTTTAAGTTTTGACAAAATTTCGGTTTTCTTTTGAAGAATGCGACAGCAACGTTTACGTCTCCGCAATATTTACGTAGGAGTAACGAGGCGTTTTGTCTTAATCACTTCGAATTTTTCGTTTTAATTTGCAATACGTACATTAAGAAAACCATAAAGAAATGTTTATTTCATCTTCGCCTATTCCCATAAAAAAAATTTCAAACAAATTAAAATTATATTTACAAAAATGTAGTTGCATAATAGTTCAATTATAATTATAGACAGTTTTTATTTGTCTTAAAGAAAGCTCAATAAAATCTTTTATAAATAAATGATGATTATTTTTACAACCATTTAAGACACAAAAAAAAATCTATTAAATAAACAATAATAGTAATTTTGCTAGAATCTAACGGACAAATAATGAGATGTGTGGGAATATTATTAGGGGTGCGCTTAAAAAAAATAATTAAAACAAATTAAAATGGTTTATTCAGCAGGCCGATGTTTTGACCTTACCAAGCTTGGAACAGTCTTGGACATACAGAGCCCTAGAACAGTTTACAGCATATTTTTTTTACTCTATAAACCTCTTTTTATCTTAATTCGAAACGATTCTATGCGATTTGACTGTATAATTTCAAGTCATATTAAGATGAATTTGTTACGATTTAACATACGTTGATGATCTCGTAGTAACATTAATATAGGAGCTATGACCAAATATAAGCCTAAGAGCCACTTTTTGGGTTTGAGATTAAAGATAATTTAATTCTATATTTAGATAATCTGAGAATTAAGTTAATCTAGCATATTTTTGGGTTGTGGCTTAAACCATGTAGTGTTACCATACTGGAAACAAATAAATGGCAAAATTTTTTTTTGCAAATGTAAACTTTTTATCAAAGCAAGATGGATGTTTTCAAAGAAGAAGAAGAAAATATGCAAATTAATATTATTTACAAGGTAGAATTTTTTTACGTTTAAAGAAAAAATATAGAAAGGAAAAATTATATAAAAGTGCTTAGCAATATATTTTATTTTAAAAATTATTTTTTGTTTATATTTTTGCATTAATTGTTTATGTTAAACATGTGTATGTGGACAGTTTAAGTAAAGGTTTAAACCACCACCAATGGACGCTTAAACTAGCAAACAAAGTTTAAAAAAATACAACTCAAAAAGTAAATACGGAGATTAAAGTTAATTTAATGGCGGTACAGCTATCAATGTAAATACTCACAGTTTTTTTTTGGGACAGCAGATAATCTAAACTAGTCCACAGCTTGATCGCAATTATTTCCGCCTGAAAACCGCAACAGTAATCTTATAGTTTGTGCTCCCGAGTGTATACTACGTTTTTAATTGTTAATTTAAATATCTACAAAAAATTTACAAATTAGCTCTAACCAGTAAAACCGAAAAATGCTGATGAAGTTATTCGCGGGCTGAAAAATGGATTACATACTTCACTGTCAACTTAAGGATTGCTTATAAGAGTCGAATATAAAACATATAATAAAAATAGAAATTCCAACTTACCCATATAATAATTTTTGTTGTGGACGTCAAAATAAAGGACATTGTCATGCATGTAATCGTTGACGACAAAGTAGACGATATTCTCTTTCTTTGTGTCGTGCACGATTTTCGCGACACTCTTGTTTGAAAATGTCGTTGACGATTTGTTCCCGCTGTCCTTCACATGTCGTGCATCCGTCTTCGAGGATGTCTTAAAGACGTGGCTAACTGGATGCATCTTAAAAAAAAACATATACATCAAACAACTCTGGAAATATATTTAAAGCGATTTTAGGAAAAAAAAACTTTTTCAACCGTTTTAGACATGAAAAAACGTTTTTCTCCATTTATTTTATAAAAAATGCGATATGTAGAAAAATACCTACATTTTGGAGAATATAAAAAATCTGTCCGATTTTGCCTACGCATCTCTTTTAGTATCAAAAATATCGGCATGTAGGAATTTTCCCCTACTTCTGGCAACACTGATCACAATAAAACTTTGTTAAATATTAAATAATTTAATGAAAATTAAATTTGATGAACTTAAGTCTGATTAAAATGTTAAAAAAAAAAATTTGGATTAATTAAAGAAATATTTAATTTTATTTTGTTAAAACAAAAATCTAAATATTTTATTTACTGATCAGCTGTTTATATTCTACAAAGAGTTTTCTTTTTATTTGAATTATGATAGTGTAGACGCAAAATGTTATGAAAAAGATATTCTATTTGATTTTTTGTACAATCAGACCAAAAATCATTATATTTTGAGAGAGCAATAATCTTAAGACTTGTAGAATAATGAAGAACGGGCTTCACAATTTAAAGAAATTAATATTTTATCGTTTAAAAATTAAGGGTTTTTTATAAAGAAAACTTAAATCCAATCTTTTTTATAATTTAACTCGTCCTTTTAAAAAATTGTTTTGAATCACATTAAACTGCTGCAACAATTTTTTTTTTATCATATTTACATAAATTCTTCTTTATGACTGGAAATTTCTGATTAAGTTATTAAAATTTTTTTTTTACCTGCAATATTTTATATCCTTAACAAACAGTAACCTGAAAAAAATTCATGTTAATAACCTTGAACTGTAATCGATTTTTAATCAGTTTAAAGGGATATTTATTTATTTGGCGAAAAAATTCTTAAGTATTTACCTACGTGTCTTTAAACAATTTTGCCATTTGATAAAATACACAGAAAAAGGAAGTAAAATCAAGTTAATAGACACGTGGAAACAACGATTATTAAGGAGTGTCCTTACACAAGAAAGACATCGTCAAATGCTGCACTAAAAATGTTCTTTTTACTGGACTTAAATACGTTGAACATGCAAAGTTTGTGAAAGTGGTTTTGTACAAAATTTAAATACAAACAATTGCCAAAAACTGTTATTTAAAAATCAGAACGTTTTTTTTTTTTTTGGAAATAGAAAAGGAGCAGCAGCAAACGTGTGTAATTAATTTATTTACATATAGTAAAAAACAATGTTAACTTAATCACATTTTAATATAAGGTTCTTTGTTTTTCTCGTAAATAAATAAGTAAATAATTTGTTATATTTGTAAATTGTGGGTGTTTCGAGTTAGAGAGAGAGAGAGCGACCATACGATTAAAAGAACAAAAGGTTAAGAAATTTAAAACATTTTTCCGCAAGCTTTAATAAAAGCTTAAATTACAAGGACAAGGCGAATCCAACTACAGGTGGTGGCAATACTACAACAATTCAAGATTAACAGAAGCAACAAAGGTTTTTTTGCGGTTCGAAATGTAAACCATTTCTAATAAAATCCAAACAAATGGACTCTAAATGTCAAAATCAGTGCCCATGTTCTGTAACTCCCGCGTCGAGTAACTTTTCGATTGAAATGTAAGAAATAAAACAAGCAACAACTGCTTTTCTCACTTAACTGTGTCTGTAACACTTTTGGCGTTCAATAATAGCTGTCACGCTAGGAAATTACTCGCCAACTTACAGAAAGTGTCTCTGTAAAATTTTTGTGAGAAAGTTCCCTCTTTGAACTGTAAAATAAACTCTCTAATAAAAACGGGATGAGAAAGTGACGGAATAAAATTCTCTTAATTACGTTTTCCGTTCACAGTAGTGTTTAGCGCTTTTCTGATCTGATAAGTCCTGCCGTATTTCTTCTCATTATTTGTTTTTGAAATAGTATTATTTTCCCTTTTCAAAACTATTTTTATTCGAAGTTCTGGCATTTTAGCAATTTTTTAATTAAGCATAAAATATATTCTAGTATTTATCGCTTGTGTGATGCCTTTAAAAGAGAAAAACAAAACTGGCTTAATTGCACTTAAAGTGCTTAAAGAAAATCTTGCATCATGAATAAAATCAATTTCACTTTCATCAAAAGTGGAAAACCACATTTAAATAAGCGAAATGCTTTGAAAGGAAAGATAAGTTGGAATGCTAAAAAGTGTTAAATATTTAAAGCCGATGTCCCGAGAGATTTAATTTCTTAACACCTCTGAGAAATGTTGTCAAATATGCAGGAAACACATTAACATTTTAATTTTGTTTGTTATGCGTTTTTTGACCTCTTGAATTTAAACGATGTTAACTTAAAGAAAATCATTTTAATCAACTTTGATTAGATGGATCCTGTCACACCGAAAAAAATAAACACATTAAATAACTCATTAATTTTATTTTATTATATGTATGTATCTCTTTTTCCATATCACCAGACATGAAACTGTTCCTGTTAAGTGCTTTTTTGGCACTTTTCTATTTAGAAGTTGGGGCACAAGATGACTACTGCTTTGGCAAGGATCGCGAACGTACACAAACACGTCATTTTACCTCAAAAACAGCTTATCACATAATTAAGGGCGCCAATATGGAAAAACAGTATCAAGTTAATGGTTGTGTTGCGCAAAAGATTTGGATATTCCATAGACATGGTACAAGACTGCCCACGAAGAGTACAATTGAAAAAGCACCACATTTAGAAACGGTAGGGCTGACAGTGAAATGATAAATTATTCTCTAAACTGATTTAATATCTTTTTTTTAGTTACGTGATTCTATTGTCAACAATTATAAAGTTTTAAGAAATGCTCCCGAAACGAATGCTTTGTGTCAGGAAGATTTAATTGCCCTGAAAATGTGGAAATGGAATTCGAGTATAACCAGTGAAATGGAAAATTATCTAACAAGTCAAGTAAGTTTTTATTTGATTTAACTTAATTTATTTACTATTTAATATCCCTTTACTTTGTGAAATTCTGGAAGGTATTTGTTGTATTAAGTAATTTCAAGAGCTTCTCTAAAAAAACTCGCTTGTAAATAAAAACCCACACCAATTGAATGGAAAATAAACAAATTTTCTCTATTAATAAAAACATCAAAGAGTAAATTTACACAAGGGAGACTCATTAGCGGACAGACATAAAACCTAATTGTCCAATTCGTATGTATGAGCCAAAATATGTGCACGTGTTCGTTAAATTTTGTTTGTTCCACGGTGCAGCAATACTACAACAATACAAAAAGGTTTTTTGCATTGCATTGCACGGTTTAAAATGTCAGCCATTTGTAATCCAAAGTAAACGGCTCAATGCATCGATGTCAACTCTCTTTTTGCTACCACCTGATTATAATTCGCCTTCGTGGAATCTATAAAAAAAAGTTTAGTATTGAGGCAGTTTTTTTTCCTTTTTCGTTCTTATCGTCTCCTATGACCACATGCAGGAATGAATACCGAATTGAGAATAATGAAATTGCAAATATGAAAATGGAATAATTAGTTATTTTCACAAAAAATAAAAACAATAATGGAAAATTCACAATCCTAACTAATGAACTAATAAATTATTACTAAATATTTACTTTAAATTTATCTTAACACATTTTTCAATTTTATTCCCAGGGTTATGAAGATCTTCGTGGAACGGCTAAAACATATCAAAAATACTATCCTGAAATTTTGAAAAGGGAGTATAATAGTGCTTATTATTTGGTAAGAATATTTCTGAAATTCTTTATGTAAAACTTTCATTGTGAATTAAAAATTTCCTTTTTTAAATTAACAGTTCCGTCACACTGACTCTCAACGTACCACCGAAAGTTTCAAAGCTTTTACCGAAGGTCTTTTTGGTCCTGGTAACTCTGCCGTGGCCGAAAATATTCCAGAAAAAGATTTACTCTTGCGTCCCTATGATTATTGTGAATCGTGGCAGGCCCAAAATTTTAAAGATGTTGATTCGGAATCTTATAAATATCGCAATTCCGAAATTTGGAATAAAACTATAGCTGACATTTCAAAACGTTTGGGGTGAGTTTCAAAAATATTTGCGTTCATACAAATTATTTTTACTTTAATTACAACTTTAATGTCTTATAATTTTATTAAAGTTTCACCTACACTTTGGAGTCCTCAGATGTGGAATTAATGTATGACATGTGCCGCTATGAACAGGCTTGGCAAGTGGATCGTGTAAGCGTTTGGTGTGCGGTAAGTAGAAATTTATAATATCCTTGAAACGTTTTAAAATATTTCCTTTTTAACAGGCCATTTTACCCGAACAAGTTACTGTTTTAGAGTATGAGGATGATATGAAATATTTCTATAAATCTGGTTATGGTTTCGAAGCCAATACCCGCCTTAACTGCCGTGCTGTACAAGATATGTCCTACCACTTAAGCAGCCCTGAAACACCAAACGTAGTTGTCTATTTTGGCCACTCCTCTGGCGTACAAACTCTTATCTCTGCTTTAGGTATTAACAAGGATAAGGTTGCTCTTCTAGCCAATAATTATGAAAATATGACACAACGTAAATGGATGACCTCAAATATAGATCCTTTTGCTGCCAATTTCTTGGCTGTAAAATATCAATGCGATGCTGAACCGTTGGAAAAGGAAAAAGTTATTTTCTTCCTTAATCAGTATCCTGTCGATTTGGACTGGTGTTCAGTGGGTCTGTGCAATTGGTCAGAAGTTAAGAAACGTTATAGTACAATTTTAAATGCTGATTGCGATTCATACTACTGTGCTGATGGAGCTGCGACAATAAGCATTTCATTGGTTTCCCTTTTAATGGCTGCCATTGTCTACTTAATTAATTTTATGTAAATTTTTTAAATTCTTCAAATAAGGAAAATGTTATATAAAAACGCGTGTTAGTATAATTTTATCTTCTTATATATGTTTATGTGAAAGTGGAATATATTTTCAAAAACTTGACTTGATGTACAAAAAAAAAACACAAAGAATTTTGTTGATTTTTTATTAACAAGCAATAATTTCCAATAAGTTTACCAATTATTTTCTCTGCAAAATAATCATAATTTTTATTTTTTTTTGTATTAATTATTGTAATTTCAATGCTATTTACTTTATTTAATTTAACGACAATATACCTAATTCTATTTTTAAAAAGCTTTATAATTTTAATACAATAAAATAAATACAATTTTAGAAACGTTTGTTGCAATTTGCTTGTTGACTTAAAATTTTGAATTCGTAACCTTTAATAAATAAATGCCGATATAACAGTAATCGATAGGGCAGTGTTCATAACTGATTCGTGTCTTTGCTATGCTATGAGCTGCCAACTAGATAACGATAATACAGTGGTTTATGATTTGTGCTGGTAGTGCCGTACACTATATTGGTTAACGGTTTTTGTGGTGAATTTTAAACAACCATAATCAACATATTTTATTTTATTGTCGGTTTAATTTTTATCGTTTTAAATTTGTCGTTTTAAGGATAATTTGGTGCGTGTGGCTTTCCAGGGCCTTGCTTGGAATTGAAAAAATTTTAAATACACATTTAATTCGCTATAAGTGATTTGTGTATGGAATTTTTGAATAAGGGCAATTTTCAAGGTGGGCATTTTCTTGGTTCGATTTTTATAAAACTTGGACAAAACATAAAGCATTAGCTACGGTCACACTTATTAAATATTTGACCAAATAAGCGTAACCACTACTTTATTTAATAGTTAGTGAGATTTAACAATCTCTTAATGTCACAAAATAAAGATTATTATACTGCTAGACATTGCAAAAAACTGTTTTCTGTAAGATGTGGAATTATAATCAAAATAAATGTTGGAAATGAAGGTAATAATAATTTAGTTTGCTTGTTGGTTCCGTTTTTTCGTCAAATATTTGACAAGTGTGACCGTAGCTTAATTCAATTCAATAAATATACAAAATTTAACGAAGTTCGAGCAGTTTTCTGTTTTTTTATGACATTTTTCAATTTCATGATATTTTCGCGTCCTTATCTTGCACCGAAATTTTATATTTGGTTATCTTTTATCAATTCAAAAATGTGTGCAAAATATTAACTTTTTACAAAATGCCTTCTATTTAGTCATGGTTCATATTATGAAACATTAGCATACATAACGAAACTATCCGAACTTGCAAAAGTTGTCCCTAAAACATTCCTGATAACAGTTTTTGTGCAATTAAGAAAGTACACTCAGGTCTCGTTTTATGCGAGAGATGCGTTCCAAAAAAAAAAACGCATAAATTGAATTCGCATAAAACGATACTTCTCTAGCTTCATATAAAAACTAATAGTTTGTTCCAAAATTCTGAAAAACCGCATAAATTCAAATTTTTATTAAAAATCTAAACAAAATCGCATAAAAAAATATATTTGGGGCATTAATTTTAATTATTAATTATTTGTCGAGTTACGGGTGCTTTTTTAAATTATTTTTTCGAGCTAAACACCAATCAAACAAAAGCAAACAGTTAATTAATCAGAAAATTTGCAAGAAAAAGACAAAAGTTTAGTTTGTATTGAAAAATATATTAAAAAGCAAAATAGATAAAAAAAATAATATTTTTTTAAAAAAAAAAAAATTATGTTTCTAAAATGACTGCGCAAATTAAAAAAAGTTTTACTTTGCTTAAAGCAAATTTTATTGCGGAATTTTAGTTTCTTCAATAAGCTAAAGTGTTTTTGAGTTACGCGAACATATGTTGTGCGAAATAACGGTATATCTCGAAAACCAGAGCTAACCTAAAAAAACGGCTAGCACCACTGGATTCAGCGTACCCGAATTAGGTTAAAACTCCAAGTGCCCAGCATGTCTAAAAAAAGTGCCAATTCCGACCACAATGTTATTATTGTTAACTGTTTATTTATCAATAAAGCTCTGTTACGCAATAGATAGCTCTTTTTTATAAGGTACAGTGGAAGACTGTGTAAACATTCGTGCAACTTGTATGACATTCGACTATTTCGTTGCATGTGTGAAGACAGGGTTAATACTGTTAACACTGTACGCAGTGTGTATTCGGCCGAAATCGAAAATGTAACCATCTGCGCGCCATTACTCAAAACTACGAGTTACAAATTATAAATACTTTTATTATCGGAAATTTAATTATTTTAAAAATTTCACCACATTATGATCATGTAAGTATCTACTTAACAACACCAAAAACACAACAATTTATTTTTTTGTTGCTTTCGTTGGCCGATATGTCAAAAACACAAGTAACTTTTGACATTTCTCTCTCTAATTAAGAAAAAAAGTCGGACATCTGTGCTTTCAACGCCACCTGAAAAATTAATTCGCCATGTATCACTATTTGTTTGTAATTATATGTTGTTCCAAGCGCATTTACAACTCACAACAGTTTAAAGCGATGTTATGAACATATATAAATTTTTCATAAATTAGGTATGTACTTTGAATTCAGTAAAAAGATTCGAACTTTTATCCTCTTGTTATCCTCAATTTTTAGTATTACAAACCCTAGATTGCCTACCGCACCTTCTGTTGACGTTTATCTTCTCTTAAGTTATTTGGTAAAATTTGGGACGACTCATTTTACCACAAAATTTTTGCAATTAGTTTTTAAAATTGATTAATTCAAAACTTATTAAATGTTAATATTAATGTTTTAACATAATTTAATTTAAGTCGTCGTAAAATTTCCTGTTGCCTAAAACAAGAACACAAGAAAATGCCAAGTGACAGTGAATTGTAATTGATTGTTGTCAATAACGACAAAGTTATAGAACCGTTATTGCGCCGCTGATGTCAACCTTTGTAATGAGGTTGAATATTTTATATAATTTTATTAAACACATTCTTTCTATATGAAAAAAATTGTTTTCTTAAAACCTGGTGTATTTAAAATCCTGCTGGGGAAAAAGCTGTTAGGCAGTTTTATGAAATGGATTAATTAATGAAAAAAAATACATTCATCTCATGCATGTGTAATTTTTAAAAATTAAAAAAGTTTTATGATACATACTTATAAAACACGACACGTGTTGATACTTCAAGTGATTTAATGTTAAGTAGTTGACTAATTTTCAAAAATGTTCCTTTTTATGTCAGTAAGTTTTATAAAAAAAAGAATACGAGGGTTGTGTAGCAACAGTTGTGTAACCCATACTTTAATTTGGTTACGGTTCTGTTGTAAGATATGTTCTTTACTGTTCTCTACAGTGCAATAGTCGAGTAAGTCAACTGTTTGTATCCAAAACAGATGGCGCTAGACACATAGTTTTTGAACGGGCCTTTACAACCAAGTACTATAGTGCAAGAGTAGTGTTAACTCCTCATTATCTCATAAAAAGAAGTCTGGGGAAAAACCACTTCTGCGCTGATAGCCTCGTATATTGTATTGCTTATTGTTAATTGGGTTAAAACAAAAAATGTTTCCTAATTCGATAATTTACAAATCTGCCTAATGGGAACCATACACCATCAAAATGCTTGATGTCAGCTCTTTTACGTGTGCTTGATGTGATATTTAAATTAAGACGGCCATACTTTCTATGTTGAGAGAGAGTACTATTAGACCATACCAAATATGTCATACATCCACTGTTGCCAACTTTTTTTGAATACTTCCCGCCAAATCGGACTTCAAAACCGCTAGAAAACGCTAAATATTTAAATTAACGGGAATTTTTTGTTAAAAATACCGCTTAAACCTAAACATTTTCAAAAGTTTTATATAAATCTGGATATATGTTGCTTTTTCGAAGGTATATGACTCTTAAATTACGTTACATACTCAGGTTTCTCATACTCATCCCCAGCTATTTTATTGGCAAGAATCTTTGATACCCTACAAGTAATTTATAGTCTTACAAAACTATGGCTGACCAAATTTTATTATAAAAGAACACAGATCAAGACCGTTACGGTTTTACGCGTACTAAAGTTTTTTCCGAGAGAAGGCTTTACATGTATCGACCGATCGGCACGAAAGTTGACAGTGTGAATTTTAGTCATATACAACTGTAACGTATCAAAGTGTACTACAATAGCATTATTTGTTACGGTCTTAGGCGTACTTAGATGTTTTCCGAGAATGGGCTTTATATGGAGCATATGGTTAATTATGGACTGATAATCACGAAAATTTACAGTGTGATTTCTAGTCATATAAGACTGTTTTTTGAGAGTGGGCTTTATATTGGGCCTATCACTAATTATGGACCAAACTCTACGAAATTTAACAATATGGGTTTCAGACATATACAATATCTAATATCAATATGTGTATTCCGCCAATAGTTATGCTAGTTTTTTGTGGCAAAATTATTTTAAAGGGACGTTGTTTCACATTGTGATTTATAACTCTTTTCCTATTGTATAAGTTTTAATTTAGAGTCGTTCAAAAGTGAGCGTGATTTCAACAGACGGACATTGCTAAATCGACTTAGAATTACTAAAGGACCCAGAATAAATATACTTTATGGGGTCTTAGATGAATATTGAAACAGTTTCACCCGGAATGACAAACTTAGTACAGTGAAAACTCTTTCTAGTGGACAGCTGCGGTCGCCGGAAATTTGTCCATTATTGAGAGGTGTCCACCTAAGGGGAGGTCTGATAAAAAGTGCATAATATTTTTTTTGTAGTTTATTTAATACCAAAAACAAAAAGAGATCATTCTAATTTCATTAATATGGACATATGTACATACATACATACATATTCACTAGATAATAATGTTTTTTTTAATTTATAATTTTAAATCGATTTAAAAAAGGTGTTTATAATTTTCTGTTTTAAATTGGCTTCGTTTTCGGCAATAATACGATATTGCAATTGTTTTAAATAGTTATATGTCTTAAGATCAGCCAATAAGAATTGTTTTACATTATTAAGATATTTCAGAGCTTCAATAGTATTTGTGATTTTGTTAGCTACATCTACCCAGTTTTCTATTTCAGTAACTTTTTTTTCACACTTTCGCTGTGAAGCCATTTTTGACACAAAACCAATAAGTTAATTTGACAACAAAACAAATACACATATTTAGTTGCTTCAGAGTTAGCAATTGAATAATATTTGAAAACAAACCGACAATATGCAAAAGCGATGCCAGATAAAAAAAAATTATACAAAAACATTTCAAAAATTTTTAGCGATTTTATGAAGATGTCCAAATAATGGAGGGATTTCAACCAAAATATACACAAAATGCTTGTCCATGTCCATATAAGGGAGTGTCCACCTATCGGAGGTTCATTCAGATGAAAAGGGAGTGTCCGCTAAAGAGAGTGTCTACTATACGGAGTTTTCACTGTATACCCTTATCACAACTATTTGTGGTGGATGGTATATTCTTTATAAAACGCAAAAAAGTTTAAACATTTACGCTATTTGTGGCAATTATTTGTCGTTTTAATCAATAAGATAAAATTAGTTAGATAAAAGTGAATGAAATATATTGCTTGCGATCTATCGATACAATTTAGATCAATACCTTAATGCCCAAATACACTGATGAAAGTACTTATCAAGCACTGTGGTAGAATTGATGAAAATATATTTGTATGTGTGACACCGACAACGCTTGATGAAAAATCAAAAAATTTAGTTATGACGGCGAATATTACGTCCAGCACATGTACACGTTGAATTCGCCGGCTGGACAAGCATTTGACAAGTGTATTTGGCCCTATACCCTATGTCAAGCTTAGTTGTGAATTGTCAGCCCTAACAATATACTTACTGAAAATCGAAAAAAATGTCACTGAAGATTGTATAGTTCACTAAAACTGCGAAAGTCAGTAAGACCGTGAACATAAACTAGAAGTTGTAAGATTGAAAAACAAAATAATAAAATTAATAAAAAAAGCTACAAAATCTGTATATTTACAATTTACGAAAGATTTTGTAAATTGAAAATTTGTATTTGAAAAAAGCTAGATTTACCGCTTACCGCTGAAACGTATTTTTTCCCGCGATTGACGGTTCAAAAACGCTAGATTTAGCGGCAAAATCTCAAAATTGGCAACAGTGCATACAACATTACAGAGCAAATATTGAAAAGTTAAGGTTCAGGGCTGTCAGAAGAGTCGATTTCTCGACAAACGTGTCGATTTTCAAACTTGGTTGGTTACCTAATTTTTGATTTGGCGACATGGCGATTTAAAAAAAGGTGGCGATTTTTTTTGCTATTTTTGATGAACTATGAATTTGTTTTAAAATTCTTTAAATTCAATAAAAATAATATTTTTAGTCCATTTTTTTTATGGATGAAATTTGAGGAATTCATATCGCACCCTAAATACTAAAGGGTCACAACTCAAAATTTTTAAATTTTCACTTTTTGTAATAAATTGATGCACAGTGGTCATATATATGCACTATAGAAATCTAAGATCAATTTCTCTAGTATTTTGCGAAGAAAATACAATTTAATCCTTCTTTGTGGTATTAGAGTTCATATAAAAAGAAACCCGTTTTTTGTCTCTACTGAAAATTTAAGAATTTTGAGTTGTGACCCTTTAATATTTAGGGTGCGATATGTTTGTTCAGTATTTGAAACTATGTATGTTCAAATGGCTGATGAAGATAATAAAAATCTAAGAGTAAATAGTTTTTCAAATCTTAAGGTACTCTTGAAAGAATCAATAAATATAATTCCTTAAAACATGCATTAATTTAAAGTTTATGAACATTTTTCCATTATATGTATGTGGCAATTTATTATTTCATATAAAATACGTTGTTGCTAAAGGTTTTTATGAATCCTAACGTACCTTTGGATGTTTACGAAATACAATGAAAAAAAAATTAGTATTTTAATGATGATATATCATCTAATTTACAAAAGTTTAGGCCAAAAAATTTATTATAAAATATTTGTATAAAATTTGCACCAAGGTTAGTCCTAGACTAGACTAGCTTAGACACAAATTTTCAACAAGATCAACTTCTGAGTTAGAGGGGGTCAAAGTTTAAAATTTTAGCCATACAGGTGTTCTTTCTCAGCCATGTAATTATTACCCATTGGTGTTAGCAAAATTTGTCCCAAGTAGCTTAGACAGCTATTTGATCAATCTTTTGAAAACAATTTTGTTTTTGTTTTTTTAAATGTAAAACTTTTTTTTATTATTTTAAGCAGGAATGTTTATTTTTTTTTTGCTCAAAAGAAAGTTTATTATATCTTTTCCTTTAAGGAAGTTTTGGCCGCTTTTTGGGATGCGAGTGGCTAATGTATACAAAAACAAAAAAATTTCTAGCTTACGACGAGGTTTTTTAAATTTAAAGCATATTTAGCACTATTTTGAATTTTTTCCTAAAAGACTAAAACTACCTTAAAGGAAAAGACATAAGAAAAGACAACATATATTTGCTTAACTAAAAAACGGTTTAGTTTATTAAAATTACTAAAGAAAACCCGAAATTCCGCAATAAATTTACCTTTACCCTACGTTTCCACATGCAAGTAATTATGTACTTGCAAGTAGTGTATACGTATTATCAACGAACCATTGACGAAACAGCCGATTGGCTTTAAAGTACAATAATTCTGTGGAAGTTAGTGAAAAAGTGTGAGTGCATTGAGTTTCTCGAAATTGCACTCAGGGCTGCCAGACTTGGGAATTTATACCCAAAGTTGGGAATTTCATGCGAGCAAAAAGGACAAAGAAAGTCATTTGGGGATTTTTTTGGGGATTTAAAAAAAATTCGGGGATTTTACACATTTTTAATAAATTTTCCCTTCATTTATTATTTACGCTTATTTTTCTTTGTTTCGTATATAAAATATGAAAAAAAGTAGCAACACTTTTATCATGCCCTTATCATCAACTTATACGGTGTAAAGGGTCCTAGTTAATATTACCATTTTTGATGAGTGTTTAAAAGTAACTTAATAAACTTATGTTATTATTCTTGAGTGACATTTTTGATTTTTTAAAGACAATTTTCAAGCAAATATGTCGTCTCCAAAAACAAGTAAATGCGAAAGTTTGGGACAAACAATGCTGGGCTATTGATAAGTACTTATAGTGCATCGAAGTATTAAATAAATGACGTATAAATGTATTTTTATTTACATTAAGTATGGCTAAAACCGATTGAACAAGCTCCAAATTCTTATAAATTTGCTCATTCGTCCTCAAAAACAGCATATTGCTCTGCTTGTAATTCCTCACAGGAATCGCATAAAAAGGATTTAAAAACACGCCGAAACCAGTCGCTACAAATCAAATAAAATAATTTTAATTTGCTAAATATTTTTATTTGGCGATTTCTTATTACTTAAAGAAAAAAATTAATTTCGTCAGAAAAAAAACAAAAAAAAAAATAAATTTCGTCGGAAACAAAAACAAAAAAAAATATTAACTTAACTTTAAGGTTTTGTTTTTTAGTTTGGATTTTTTAATTTGAGCCGCCTGATTTTTTTTTTAACAAAATAATATTAATTCTTTATAATGAAGTTTCTAAACAATTTAGTGATTTTATGGTCCCATGCAGATCCATTATATGGAAGCTCGTCTTTAAGGGACGATGTTGATTTTGAATAAAACACAAATTATTTTAGGAAATTATAGTAATTTCTTTCAAAATATTGGCCAACTGGCCGCCGCGACCTGGTCTAAATATTCGATGACGCTGAGGCATAATTGAGGTTCTATACGGCCCGATGATACCGCCAGCCTATTTACCACACCAAACAACAACTCTTTGTGGGTGCATTGGATTTTCGACAATCACTCTTGGATTATCGTTCGCCCAAATGCGGTAATTCTGCTTATTGACGAATCCACTGAGGGGAAAATGTGCCTTATCATTAAATTGACCGAAGAAATCACGAAGTACACGGTATGCATTTTGATTTGAACGCCTATTTTCATAATAAGCCTGTATAGCTTTAACGCGTTGCTCGATTGTGTGTCTTTCCATGGTTTAAATTTAGTCTGAAATTGAGAAATGTCAAATGAAAGGCAGAAAAAAACTTGAAGTTATGAGTGGTCCACATTCAACATGGCCTCTTAAAATTTAACCACTCTTTATATCGCATTGGTTCCTCTTAAAAGAGTCAACTTAAAATTAACTCATTTTCACTTTTTTCATTTTCACTTTTGCAAAAAAAAAAAAATATACAATTTAATCCCTCTTTTTGACATTACAGTACATTTTAAAAAGTTATTTGTCGCTACTGAAAATTTATAAATTGTGTTAGAGAAACCGGTGCAACACATATAAAATATACATATTTAAATAACAACTACGAATTTTCTTACGATAGAAGTGATCTCTTGTAGAACATAGTACAAGTAAAACTGAAATAAATATTTAAATTATCCGTTAAAAATGGTGTATTTTTTTACAGGGGCTTATTTTGGGGATTGTTTCAATTATAGGGGGATATTTGGGGAAAAAATATTTTAAGTTTGGGAAGGATGAAAAAAAGTACCTGGCACCTCTGTTCTCACATACCAAGTACGAGGCGAATTAAACTACAGGTGGTGTCGGAACTACAACAATCCAAAAACAACATAGGGTGTTTTTGCTTTGCATTGTTAGTGCTTATAGCTCGAAATGTCAACCATTCTTAACAAAACACTAACAAACCAAAGCAAATAAGCTCGAACTGCCAAAAATCAGAAGCCGTTTTGACACCACCTGCAATTAGAAAAAGTAAAGATATTGTAATTTGTACATATGTATCAGCTGAATCTAAAAGAGATAGCAATAAAAATACAGTTGGATTTGCTGTTTAAATTTTATCTGTAATGCTTTTTGAGATGTCCTGTCATATCCAATTAAAAAAAAAACCCTACGCATACGTACAAACTTATGGTCAGGAAAGCCGTAAGAATACAATTGCGTGTTTCTTTTTTTGCGGCCAATAAAAAATTTGTTAAAATTTGGTAATAAACAGTATCTAAATAACATTATACAATTATTTTCTTACAAATAAAGTTAAGTAAATCAATGGAAATTGTTAATAATAAAGCTAAAATTTACTTAAGTCACTGGTCATGCTTTTTTTTAATTTTTTGGTCAAATATTTGTTAGGTCTGAACATACCTTAAATATTTGTAATAATATAATTGTAGCTATATACATAGAATTTTTTCCAGTTTTCGTTTTTCTAAAATCCTTTACTGACAAAAGGAATTTGAATAGATCTGTGACAAAAGTGGGATCAAACCTCGCAGATGCTAAATTGCTTGGGATCACCCGTTATAATTTTCCTTATTGCCGCTGTATTTGATTTATCTTTGACAAATAAAATTTTCAACAAATTCAAGAACTTCTGACAGCATTACAGGTTAAGTAGAATGCCTAAAGCCAAGCATTTTTCCGCTTCTGGCCAGTTCCTCTAAGCGCACTTTAGTAGATATCGCACCATCATTTTGTCGTGGTCGTGTTAAAAATAATTTTTTTTTTAATTTGTAAACAGAAAATTTTTATTTTAAGCGCTAGCTTAATGATATGAATAAACCAAATCACATTAGCACTATTTTTATACCCTTCACCGAAGGTAAGAGGGTATATATAACTTTGTCATTCCGTTTGTATGTTCCACAATATTGATCCTACACCCTATAAAGTATATATATTCTGGGTCCTTATGAAAAGCTAAGTTCAAATCCGGTTGTCCGTCTGTCCGTCTGTCCGTGGGTATGTTGAAATGGGTTTTCCGAAAACCCCAGAAATGATGTGGACTAGGTTGATGTATATTTATGTCACATATACTCCGTTTAAGTTTGCTATTGAAATTCAGCCAGATCGGTCCAAAAATGACGGAGATATGAGCAAAAAACCACGACTACCTCTAAATTTTTCCAAAAATCCCTTGTTGTTGTTGTATTCTTTTTATTTCTGTATATCTTGAGAACGACAAGAGCCAAAGTTTCCAAATTAGGTACACACATTTAGGCTGCCAATACACACAATCCTACAAAATGTGGGCGGGATTGGATAAGTGGGCGTGGTACCTCCCGTACAAAAAAATTCAAAATTGTATAAAAACCTAAATTTTAGGGCTGCCATATGCCCTATGGATATGACTTATATATCAAAATATCGGAAATTTTAAGTAGAACATATTTTATAAAAAAGTCGGGAAAATCGGTTCAGATACAAAAAAGTTATGACCAAAATTAAATTTTTTTTTTTTAAATACCCACTTTCGGGAACCATAGATCTCCCCGAGTCCAAGTTTTATAACTAAAGTAAATGGTAAATTTCTTCTTCAACACGTCGGTATATAAATCTGCTAAATCGGTTAAAAAATGGCTGAGTTATAACGGAATTACTGAATCTCTAAAAATTACTCTTTTTTATAATTAACTTTGTTAAAATATATATTTACAAGTATATATAAATGTTTATATATAAATATAACTTAAGTAAATGGTAAAATTCTTCCTTAACACGTCGGTATATAAAAATATCAAATCGGTTGGACAATGGGTATTTTATGAGCAAAATACTCCAAAAATGGGCTAAAAAACATCAAAATTTTTATAAAAACCTAAATTTTAGGGCTGCCATATGTCCTATGGATATGACTTATATACCAAAATGAGTTATAACCGAAATACTGGGGTCTAATCACCGCATACGATATCGAGCAAAATTCATCGAAATTATTTATTTTGGTATCTTGAAACTCGATATCGAATGAAATGTATTGAATTTGAAATAAAAGCATTCGACATCGAGTAACTCGACATTACATTTATCGAGTTTTCATTCGATACGCCAGTGTCTATCGTATGCAAAAAAATTCAGTAGTTTATTCGATACGATAGTATCGAATGCGGTGATTAGACCCCTGAATTCCCGAAAATTACTCTTGTTATACCCTTCACGGAAGGTAAAAAAGGTATATATAACTGTAATTTCTACAATATTGATCCTACACCCTATAAAGTATATATATTCTGGGCCCTTATGAAAAGCGAAGTTCAAAACCGGTTGTCTCTTATTTAAAAAACACATTTTCCAGTTTTATTTAGTTTTTGTCTAATTGCTATGTATTCTGCTTGCACAATGGTGAAGGGTATATAAGATTCGGCACAGCCGAATTTAGCACTCTTACTTGTTCTTTATCGAATGTGCACTATAATATCAAATAAAAATTCGATCAATCAGCCCAATCGACTGAAGTCGAAAATCGAGTTTAGTTCAAAAAAGGCATTCGAAGAACAGCATGTTATGGTTAAACTACAAACAAGCTATTATAAGTGATAAACATATTAGTGTTATTATTAACCGTAACATGCTCGGACGCAACCATTATATAGTTGTAGCTTTCTGATAGTTTAACCATAATATGGTTGCCGATGATTACAACATGATAAAACTAGTTTTGATGGAGGTGATTATATAGAAAAATGTGTTTTCTTTGCGTGTATATATAAAAAACGAATAAAATGAATTAAAAATTAAATATTTCTTAAATTTTTTGTTAATATTCAACCTTATTGCCCCACCTGGATAACAATCTTGTCGTGATGTGGTGGCTTAAGCGTAGGCTATGGTTAATAGTTTGTGCCCTGAAACAGTGTGTGACTGGTCAACACTGCATCTGGTCATAAACTAGTAAACCCAAAGGCCTTCGCAACTAATGGTTATCCATCCTCTCTCCCATCCTCTTTCCCTTCATATCCCTCTGATCCCTATCCCTTCTCCCCCCACTTGTAAGGTTAAGGTGGTTGGTAGCAGTGCCGAGAACCTGAATGACTAGTTAGTGGTTAAAGAGGACTAGTCGCTAACAGCTCCCCTCCGGTGCTAGGACACGGGCCGGTTGTAAGTTTTTGTCTAGTCCATGTACGCCGTCCCTGCATGGATGGTCCATCCCCTTACGTGCCTACTCGTGGGAACAAAAATGGAAACAATTGAACAAAATAAAGAAAAATTTTTAAAAAAACAAGATGAGAGAAATCTCTCATCTGAAAACGATCTTCTGGCCTCTAGTCAAGAGACCTTGATCGGACTCTCCGGCAGTGTGGGTGACAGCCAGAGCACGCCACTGCCCCCGAAAAGCCAAACAAAACTCACCCAACCGACCGTCAAGTCTGATGGACAACCGGGTGAGAAAACAAACATCAAAAAGAGGAGAAGTCCGGGTGATATCCTCAGGCAAAAGTACAATAAGGCGCAATTTATTCTCGGCAAGATCGCTAAGAACGCTGCGAACGGTACCCCACACGAACGCGATGAGGAAGATCGTGTTAAATATCAGGCTGTGGTAGAAGAGTACCTTAAGTTTAAGGACAACATGCCCAGCACATCTAATGTCGCTCGAGAAGGGTCCAAGCGAAATCGCTCTCAAGCGGAGAGTGAAAAGCCGCCAAAACGGAGGAAGATCCGAGATAACTCGATCACTCCGGGACCATCGAGCTCTGCAACCACTAGGAGACCCTTTAATGAGGTTGTAAAGGATCACCTACTGATGGCCTTGGCAAACTGCAAGAGTGGTCATCTTACCCCTGTGGTAACAGAATGGGGCGCGATCGAGTCCAAATTGGCTGAGCTCGTCATGGAGCACGTCCTCACCAATGTGGATAGTCCTGCGCCTCGTTTTGACTCCGGTGAGATTCACCGGGGCTACAGGGTGATCAAATGTCTGGACGTCTTCTCAAAGGACTTCTTAGGCAAGTGTGTCGCTAAGATAAGCGATGCATGGGATGGCTTAAGTCTTAAGCTAATCCCCGCCGAGGAAATTCCAATGAGACCACGGGCAAAGATTTGGTTACCGAAGGTAAGCTCTGACGGACAGAAAATACTGGGATGTCTGAAGAGACAGAACCCCAGTATCCCGATGGAGGAGTGGACTGTTATCCGGGCCGAAGATCACGGGGATAACAGTACTTGCCTTACGCTTGCCATCACGGAGGAGGGCTCAACGGAGCTCGAGAAGGCAGGCCTGAAGCTTTTCTTTGGTGTGCGGGACGCTAAGGTAAAGGTGTTCCGCCCAACAAGCTCGGCGAGTGGTGAAAAGGATGAGGTCGAGGTCGCCCACAACCTGCTCACCGGTATGCAGCTCTCCGAGTCGGAGGAGAAGCCACCCGATGGCAATGAGAGTCGTGCATATTAATCTGCAGCACTCGAGATGTGCTACCGACAACCTCGGGGTCCTCCTAGCCTAGAAGGACCTCGACATAGCGCTGGTTCAGGAACCCTGGACGGTAAACGGAATGGTGAGGGGGTTCCCGGCCAAAACATATAATATACTGTACGCGAAAGACAAGGGTAGGCCAAGAGCATGTCTTGTTGCGAAAAAACACATTAATATTTTCTTCTGTTCACAGCTTAGCTCAGCAGACCTTTCAGTTGCAAGGGTCGAGATGGCGGATAAAAGAAGCTTTCTGATTGCCTCATGCTATATGGCACATGACAGAGACGCCCCTCCGGACGAGGTACGGGCGCTCCTAGCCTCTTTAGGCACCAAAGAGGACTTCATCCTTGGATGTGATGCCAACGCTAGGCACACCATCTGGGGCAGCAGTGAGATCAACAATAGAGGTGAGTGTCTATTAGATTTCATAAATACTAACAAGATTACTATTTGTAACTCTGGCTCAAGGCCAACATTTAGATTTCCTAGTTCAGGTAATTTCAATGGTTGGGAGGAGGTTCTGGATTTAACACTTATGAACGATAGGTCTAATTTATCAGTTGATAGGTGGGGGGTATCGAGCAGTAGGTCCTTCTCGGACCACAACTGGATACTCTTCGACATTGGACACGTAGATAATACCGGGAAACTTAGCTTTAGAAATCCGAGACGAACGGACTGGGCTAAGTTTAACGGAATTCTTGAACGTAGACTCAGTAGAGTGCCGAAGATTCGGGATTCAATCTCTGCACTCGAGGGGGTGGAGGAGACCTTCAGTGGCGCCCTGACTAGGGCGTTTGAAATCTCCTGCCCCATCACGAGGGCCAGGAGGAGCTTCCCTCCCTGGTGGAATTCGGAACTCTCGGCTCTAAGAAAAGAAGCCCGTAGGGCTTTCAACACGGGTTATGCCAGTAATTCGTGGCAGGAATACCGCGAAAGACAGAGGGCATATAAAAAGGCAATAGCAGTCGCAAAGAGATGATCATGGAGGAACTTCTGCGAATCAATAGATAATACCAAAGAATCTGCCAGACTTAGCAAAGTTTTGGCCAAGGGCCACTCGAACCCAACGTATGTCAAGAGAACGGATGATACCTGGTCGGAATCATCGGAGGAAACACTTGACATTCTACTTAACACTCATTTCCCCGGCTGCTTGGACGCTGCTGATGGGGAGCCATTATGCGATGATTCGTTCTTCGAGATTGACGAATATATCATTTCGGAGGAAAGAATCCAATGGGCGATCGAAAGTTTTGCCCCATATAAATCCCCAGGACCTGATGGCATTTTTCCTAGGATGCTGCAGAGCGCACGGAAGTATGTCACTCCCTGGTTGAGGTTAATGTATAGACTCTGCCTATCCCTCAATTATGTGCCGGCTAATTGGAGGAGGGTAAAGGTGGTGTTTATACCCAAAATCGGAAAGAGTAGTCATGAGACTGCGGGGGACTTTCGTCCAATCAGTCTATCCTCTTTTCTGCTCAAAACTCTGGAGAGACTTCTGGACTCACATATAAGACATCGACTGGAGGGTACATCACAACTCTCACGCAGTCAACATGCCTACCTTAAGGGTCGGTCTACGGAGACGGCGCTACACGAAGTAGTAGGGGCCATAGAACGATCACTGGAATATAGACAATTCACCATGGCCGCCTTCCTGGATATTGAGGGCGCTTTTAACAACGTCACGATCACTGCGATCGAACAGGCTCTAACTGATCTGGATGTCCAGGAGTACATCATTAGATGGTTGGTGAGCATGTTGAGGACAAGGATCGTTACATCATGTCTTGGCAACAGTGTGAAGTCAAAGAATGTTAGTAGGGGTACACCCCAAGGTGGGGTGATCTCTCCTCTGCTCTGGCTCATCGTTGTTAACTCGATTCTTACTGACCTGGATAACAGGGGCATCAAGACGGTGGCCTATGCGGATGATGTGGTGTTACTAGTATCTGGTGCGTTTCTGGATGTGATGAGTGACATTATGTCCAGTGCGTTGGGGGCGCTCAGCAACTGGGCCGCTGAGTGCGGACTGGGAGTGAACCCAAACAAAACGGAACTGGTACTATTCACCAGGAGGACAAAAATTCCGGCTTTTGGACTGCCACGGCTGGGGGGTTGCGAACTTCCCCTGTCGAATCACGCGAAATATCTGGGAATTATCCTGGACTCGAAACTATCATGGAGATTAAATACTCTAAACAGGGTTAGGAAGGCTACGGTGGCTTATTACGCCTGCCGTAGAATGTTTGGCACCAGGTGGGGCCTTAATCCTAGACTGGTCAAATGGCTATACACGGCAATAGTACGGCCCATTCTTACATATGGATCTCTGGTATGGTGGACCGCGACGGGCAAGAAATACATCGTGGTTCAGCTGGGCAGAGTACAAAGATCAGCCTGCATTGGAGCAACAGGCGCTCTACGTACTAGTCCTTCAGAGGCTCTGAACACTATACTGCACCTTGTTCCAATTGAAATACACCTTATGGCCATATCCGTCAATAGCGCGGTCAGGCTCTCTTCATCGGGATGTTGGAAGGCGAGGACGTACGGTCATGCAAGGATCTTACAGAAGCAACCCACATCTCTGAAACGACCAACGGACTATATGATACCCCGCATGGACTTTGATAGGAAATTCAAGGTCATATTCCCGTCAAGACGGGAATGGAGCAGGGGTATCCTGGCCGGGGAATACCGCACGAGGGTTTACACGGATGGGTCAAAGATGACTTGTGGTGTCGGCTCCGGGGTCTTCTCGGAGGAACTACATGTGAACCTCTCTTTTCGTCTGCCGGATTGGGCCAGCGTATTTCAGGCTGAAATACTGGCGATCAGAGAGGCATGCAGAACGCTATACGGTAGGAACATCAGCGGCAAAATTGGTATCTTCGTCGATAGCCAGGCAGCTCTGATGTCACTGAAGTCACACAAAACAACATCCATCCTCGTCAACCAGTGCAGGGAAGAACTGTCCAGACTGGGCAGCCTATCTGACATTACCTTAATTTGGATCCCTGCGCATAGGGACCATTACGGCAATGAACAGGCGGATGGGCTGGCCAAAACTGGAGCCGCTCTTGATATTTCACAGGCTGTGCCAGTCGCAACACCCCTGGGAACTATCAGGAGCGAAATCTTCAGGCACTATCTGGATATGGCTGACGATAAATGGAGGAAACTAGATGGCTGCAGGGCTACCAGGGAAACGTGGCCCACATATGACATGGGTCGCTCTGAGCGACTTCTCAAATTCAGTAGGAAGGACATGTCAAGACTTACATACGTGCTTACTGGTCACTGGACGATCGGCAAGCACGCTATGAGACTCGGCCTCCCTTTCAATGAATGCTGCCGCAGCTGCAGGGAACCTGGAACTGAGGAGACAGTATTTCATCTTCTATGTGATTGCCCGGCGTTTAACTCGATGCGACATAGACTATTTGGGAATTACCTTCTACAGGGACTCTCGGAGATATCGCGGGTGGGACTCAACAGCCTGCTGAAATATCTCAACGCAACGGGCTGGCTCTAGCCACCTCGGCATTGCCCCTGGGTCAAGTTTGATCGAGGGGTTCCAATTTCTTGACGAGTTGTGTGGTGTCAAAACGGAGCCACTGTCGGCTCTACTTGCTGCACGCCTGGACTTATGCGTGCTACCACGTTAACCAACCAACCAACCAACCTTATTGCGGTGGTTGTTCTCTTAAATGACTAAGGACAAATAAATCAGAAGAAGTTAAACTTTCTTTTTGGTTTAAAATGTGTTTAAGCGAACAAATGTATAAATCAGTAAACCCTTAAACCACCTTTAAACGCATAAAATTGAGCGTTTAAACTACCAATACATCCCACATGAATTTGGCAAGATTTATTGTAGTGCTCCACATGTTATTTTTTTAACTTTTTATAATACACGGGACACTCATTTATAGTTTAAACTACATATAAATTTAAGTTAAGTTCAACTTAACCATCGTTTTAACTTTCACCAATTTACTAGCCAAAAAAGCGGTTTAAGATCTCAGTAAAACTAGGTTTACACTGAACCAAAAAGTGCTCATAATATTAACGCATAACGTTTATTAAAATAGTTTTCGTTGGCTCAACGAGTTATTCGTTAATATAATTGTTATCCCCACGCATAAAATTAACATTTTATTTGTCGGCTCAACGAACTCGTACGTTGAAGTCAAAAAAGTTTCATGGGGGTAACGTAACGTTTGTTAAATTGGTTTTTAAAACAGTTTGAGTTAAGCATTTTTGGCATTTTTGCTATTGTTCTATTCCAACTGGTTCTTCTTAAAATATTATTCTAACAAATGCAAAACTGCAGTGTAAAGTTAAAAATATTATCATGTCTGTAAAAAACACTATCTCAAATTAAATAAAAGTGAAAAGGACATTTGTGAGTTAAATTCGAATCAGAAAAATTATTTGCTAGCAGTGTTAAATAAAGTTACATAAGTGCGGTGGATTTGCAGATAGTTAATTAATTCTGCTAACAACATATATGCAACAACAGCAGTGGTCACTTTAATTATTTATAACGTTAAACAACAAATTTGTTTATATTTTTAATAAATTCTCTTTATAATTACAGATTTTTACAAAACAATAAAATTACACAAATTAAAACAACAAATGCAATGCAAGATCGTCTTCCAATAACAAAAATGCTACAACTGCTGATGTAATTTTATTTTATTTATAAGCACTTATCACCTTTTAATTATTTGATATCAATTATTTTCACAAAAAACCCTTTTACTGATATTTTAATGAAAAAAATGTAATATTTTGTCAATTTTCTGCAAAAAAGTAAAATAAAAAATTTTCAATATTTTTAATCAGGCTTAAAGTTCATCATTAAGTTCATCAAATTTAATTTTCATTAAATGATTTTTATGAAGAAAGGAATTTTACAACATGAAAATTAATTAAAATTGTTATTGAAAATCATTCATTCTTGACTGACCTGAGATTCGAACCCAGGCGGCTGGTTACCCTGACATGTTTCGATCGCTACCACTCGATCTCCTCAGAAGGATTTGCCGTCTTACACTCGCAGCCATCGACGACTGCAGACGTCAATAGTCAAACATCAATCCTTAAACCAAATTGTATTTTAACCTTTGGTAGATCGAAATTTGCTTTTTTGAATGATGATCCCTTTTTTAACTGTATTACATGTTTTTCCTTTACCTCTGATTTTTCGTACTTTTTGTCAATAATTCTTATTGAAGTCCAAAGTAGATTTTTTGATTTTTTCATGTTTGCCTTTCTTTATCATGTTGACCTTTTTCAGCACAACTTGAAGGACAAATGTACACATAGAGCTCGTGCCTTAGCTTTAACAATAATTAGTATTGTGGTAATTTTGTTGAACTATTTATGTTTTTTAATCCAAATTTTTAATATTTTTAATCAGGCTGAAGTTCATCAAATTTAATTTTCATTAAATTATCTTTATGAAGAAAGGAATTTTTCAACATGAAAATTAATTAAAATTGTTATTGAAAATCATTCATTCTTGACTGACCCTGACATGTTTCGATCGTCTGATTAAAAATATTGAAAATATTGGATTAAAAACCATAAATAGTTCATCAAAATTACCACAATACTAATTCAAATAAAAAATAATAAAAATGTAAACAACAGATGTTCGTTCGTGGTTTCGTGACACCAAATGAAACCAATATTGGTTTTCAAAACCGACAATTAGCAAAGCCAATATCGGTTTCTATGGCAACCCTGATAAATAAACTATGTATATTAGGGCGGGTCGATTTGTATGGATGAAACAAAAATTAAAAATCGTATATCAAAAACGTAATCTACATAAAATTCTACGAAAATTCTCCGAAGACACAATGGGTCTAAAACAAAATCCTAGTCCGCGGTTCTCGACTTGAAAATTTTTTTACTTGGGTGAAAATTTTTTCAATGTAAAAAAAATTTTGATTGTAAAAAAATATAAAGTGCAAAAGAATAACCTTACTAAACCATTTTATTAAAAAAATTCGATTTCTTTTTGGAAAAAAGAAAATTTTTTTTTTCCAAGGCGGGCAGCTAAATTTTTAAGTCGAGAGGCGCGGATTAGGATTTTGTTTTAGACCCATGATTTCTTCGGAGAATTTTCTACGAATTTTATGTAGATTACGTTTTTGCTATACGATTTTAAAAAAAAAAATCGACCCGCCCTAATGTATATGTATAAATTATATAGGAAAAAATATAAAATAAACACATTTCAATAATGAGTCTTTTTAATTTTATAGGGGTTTATTATGAGGGGTCGGACAGGTGGTACAATTTTGCGAGAGGAAATTTAAAAAAAAATAGTTCATTGAGACAATGTTCTGTGTACGTTAAGTCAACAAATTTGTAAAACGAAATTGTTCGTTGAATTAACGTAAAGTTTCACTAAGTTAACGAAATTGATTGATGACTTAAACAATTCTTTCATTCTTTCGTTATATCAACGTTATATCAATATAAAATTACACAATATATTTTTTTTTCTAAATTTTTTTAATTAAAGTTTTTGAAAAGCGTTTTAATTTATCTTGCAGACAGACGTACAAAGATGGATGAATAGTGCATTTTGCCGTTCTCTTAAAATGTGCACGCTTTTGTTGTATAACGCACATGTTTTCTCGAAAGTAAATGTTAAGTGGTCGAATTTCGGCCACCGGGCGATCCTAGTTAAAGGAACAACGTAACAATATTTATTATACATACTTTATGGGAACCTAGATGAAAATTTAAAAGTTTCACACGGAATTACAAACAATCAATACCCCTATGTACCACGAGTGGTTGAGTTGCAAATTTAGAACAAGTTGCGTTAAATATACAAATTAAAATATTTCCTAAGTTTTACAAATTTTTAGCATTTGTTTTGCAAAAATTTCATAGTTCTGTACAACATTATTTTGTACATTTAAGGTAGAGATTTTTTCGGTGTAGCTACTCACAACTAAAGGAACGTAGCAAATTTGCTATAAATATTTCGAATTCATTCAAAATAAGTAATTCATAAAGACAAATTAACAAATTTATTCTGGTTACCGTTTACATACATACATACATACGTGCATGATAAAGAGTATTGTACAAATAATAAGGTAACCCCAGTAGCCCAGCTGAATATTGTTAACGAATATTATGTCATAGATGGTTTACAATTTTGTTTGTTTGCAAATAAGAGTATTAATTGTTGCTGAGAATACACATATTTTTTGACAATCTATCAGGTTTTACTACAAACTAAATACATGTTTTTTTGCCTTGTGGAATTTGTTGTACAACTAGGGTTACCTTATTATTTGTGCCATTATTACGAGCATTAATGTGGCTATAACGAAGTTGGGAATATAATATTAACAACATTACATTATATGAAAGAGGATTAAATGTACATGATCCTTTAACAAAGTCATCCTGGTCGTCTGTGTTAATGTACAGTTACAGAGTTTGGTGAGTTGTGAAAAACTCATGATTTTCAGTTCAAAAAGTAAATAATTAATGGTTTTTGAGGTTTTGTATAAATAATTTTTAAGGAAATGAATGGCTATTTAAGTAAAATAGTTACGCAGAAGGTAGTTTAATTGAGAGAGAGAGAATCTAGGGTTTGCAGTGCCGATTTAAAGAATACCGATGTAACCAACACGCAAGCCTTTGGTAATTCATCATCGCACAGCCTAAACGTCTGAAGCTTAAAACTTGAAGTTTAGACCACAGATTGATCTCTCCCCAAATCGATCCACTAAGATGGGATTTTTGGAAATTTGAATGTTTAGGGGGTAAATAAGTAAAAACGGGAAAATTCAGTAACCTTATGTCTCCAAAACTAAAAGAGATACAAAAAAAAAAAAGAAATACTTATCGTCGTTCTTTAGAAAAATTAGCGGACAGGTTTCTGGTACTTTTTTGAACTTCGACCCTATTAGGGAGTTAACGGGTAAAACCTGTATTTTGGTACTATTTGACACCCCAACTATCTTTTGAACCAATAAACATAGAAACAAAGTTAATACCACATTCGAAACTTATCAAACAAATACGAATATGAATTTGGTACTTTTTCGAAATTCGAACATTTAAGGAGTGAAAATCGTAACCATTTTTGGTACTTTTTTTACAAAACATTTAACTGCAATCATTGACATATTCGTACTAAATTATGGGCTCCCACTACAATACTGAAATTTTTAGTACCGTAATGGGGGAAAAATAGTACCCAAAAAAGGAAATATGGAAAATTTGATATTTTTCTTTAGCTTTTTGGTTCTACAACTGGATTTTTTTTGTTAAACTGGCGCATTAAAATATGTCCAAGAAGGAAAAGGAGACGCTAACGAAGTAGCGGGTTAAATGCTAGTATTTAATATTTATGTTGATAAATCGTATTTCATTTCAAATAAAAAAAAAAATTATGTCTGTACACTTGTATGGCGGCAAAGTCAAAAATTGGTCTGATTTTTAGTATAAATACCTTTAAAAAATATATGAGCCAAGTTTGGAATGGGCGATACTGTGTTTCGGGGCAAAAGGCAGTTATTTGTATATAACTAGGTCATTAAGGGACTGATTTTGTCCCTTTTCACTGTCAGAATTCTACTTAATTTGTTAAGAAAAAAATTAAGTTCATACTTTAATATAAGTCATATTCTTGTTATATTGTTTTAACTGATAAGTAATAAGTACAAATAACAAAAAAAATAAACCGTAAAAAAAAAAAATAAAAAAATTATAAGAGGAATTCGAAAAATTAAGGTTTCTTGGTACAAATTGGAGATTTATTAGTGCAAGTTATAGACAGTCGCGGTTTTCTGCTCATATCTTAGCCATTTGTGAACCGATCCGGCTGAGTATCAATAGCAAATCGGTCTCTAACATTATTTTCAATTTTCGTTTTTTTTTTGATTAATTATTTAATTGGCAACACTTGCATCATCTCCTAAAATGTCATGGTCACATAAGGTACCGTTACGATTTTAAAGCAAGAACAATTTTATCGTAAGCGACAAATTTAATACAAAATTTATGTGAAATAAAATAAAAACACTCTCTCCAGCAAAATTAGTTTTTTGGCGTTTACGTTATTTTCGCGGTGTGATGTTAAAGTAAAACAACTTGGTCCCAATCATGTCTGACGTCTTCGAAAAACCAATTTTACTGGACCGACAGACAGACGGACATCGTAAACTCAACATCGCTACTCATAAGCAACCAGCAAACAAACACACACACCCATATTTATATATATACCCTGCAAATATTATTGGACCACCTGATCCAATTTCATGAAATGGACTACTCCATGGACTGGTCCGATGTAATGCAAGCATTAACCATGTCATTGTTAAAAAGTGTTTGTAGTGAGACGACATGTCTTCGTTTTTTAACGACATGTTTTCGTTTTTAAACGAAGTTAAAACTAATCCTCTTGTGTACACAATGGAGTAGTTTTAAAACTACACCTTTGTAGTCCAAAGATGGGTTATATGGTCCTTCCCTAGGACATCGTAATGTTAAATAGACCATGTTTTTCCGTACGTTTGGGTTACTTTTGGACTAGTCCTAGTCCCTTGTGGGCTACTCTTTACACGCGTGTTTGGACTGGTCCTATTATTTGCAGGGTAGTTTATCAATATTGTAGAAATAACAAACGGAAGGATAAACTTAATATATCCTGCCCATCTGTGGTGAAGGATATAAAAATATTAAGAAAAGTCGTAATTTATGAAGGCCAGTAAGACAGACTTGCCGTATGAGAACCCCTGCATATTTTCCTTTTACCTCTCTATAATCGTGTATTCTTATTTCATTACGTTTGAGACTCAAACACAACTTTCTTTTATACACGTTAATAAATAACTTGCAAAATAAAGTAGAATAAATGAAGAAAATTATTATTAATTTCAATAATTTTCATGTTCATACTGTAGAAAATTATTTATAAGAAAAAAAAAATCTTACGCATGAATAAACTAAATTATGAGCATCAAACAAAAAAAAAAAATGCTCATGTGAGTGTTCTTGGAGGCGGCTTTATTACACCCGGCAAAATTTTGTCAAAATTTTTAACACTTGATTTACTCGTGTGCTTGATAACAGAAATCATATAAATACATACATAAATACAGGGTAACCGAGGATGACATTTAAGACATATTTATTAAATATTTTTTTTATAAATACTAATATACTTTGGGGTATTTTTTCAATTAGTTTGAAAATTGTTATCCTTTAAGTGATGTTCATTATCTGCTTCGCTCATACGTGCTTTTTTTCAACATATTTTCCATAACTAATAATATTTTGTATATCGTGCTTAGTTCCCAATATTTTATTCTTGGTAAATACAATAAAATTTATTGTTGGAGGATAAGCTGTTTCTATGCGCATTTCAATTGTTACTTAGGTCAGCTCATCAGGAAACATAAGCAAATAAAACTGCAGAGTGAATGAGAATTGCAAACATTCAAAAAATCCTGATTTGTATCGATATTGAAGCTTTAAAACAAAATAGCAACAATAAACAGTGAGTTTAGCTTTTCATTCCCTACGACACGAAGCACGCAAAAGCAGCGCTCGGTATATTTTTATTGATCTCGTGGTACTCTGGTCTATTCTCAGATACCATCAGTTTATATTACGTTAAGTCATTATTTTTTTTTTTTTTTTTTTTTTACTGTTAGGACCAGCACTCAGGGAATGACCCCTACTAATGCATTGCATTGTGTTGGAACTAGGAAAATAGGTTGTGGGAAGGAGGATAGAGGGAGTAGTGTTTGTGAACATTCAATTTGAACTTGATCATGTTGTAAGTGAGAGGGAAGACTTCTGCAGGAAGGTTATTCCACATACGAACTGTGCGGGAAAAAAACGAATTCTCTCTGTAATGCGTTGTACGATTCACCTGCCAATCGACCACATAAGGATGGGCTCTTGAGGAAAAACGTGTATTACGAACAAACGTACGGGTTTCGGGAACCAGATCCCTTATTTCGTCAGAACACATCCCATTGTAGTAACGATAAAACAGACAAATACAACCCACATTGCGACGGTGCTCAAGGGAGTCAATAGAATTGGATACCCTACTGTCACCAATGAGAACCTTCGCCCTCTCCTGCACGCGGTCGAGAAGCTCCAAAATAGACTTTGAAGCACCGGCCCACACATGAGAGTTGTATTCCATACGCGGTCGGATATAGGTGGTATAAATAGTAAGGAGATCAGATGGAGTGAAGTATATCCTACACCGTCTTAGAAAACCGAGGCACTTGAATGCTTCTTTCGACACCTTGAATATATGTTCAGTCCATCGGACATCACATTGTATCCTCATGCCCAGAACATCAAGAGATTCTGATTCCTCAATAATTATACCACCCATATATACAGATGAGGCACCCTGATTTGTCGCGCGTTTATGCGTCAGCACGCAACATTGTGTTTTTCGGGCATTAAAATCGACCCTATTCGCTCGACCCCATTCCGAGATCGTGTCAAGATCTCGGCCAAGCGTATCATTCATATTCTGCCGCATAGCAGCGACATCGGATACGCTTGGTCTGCATTCGAATGAGAACGAGTGGCAAAGGTTGCTGTCATCTGCAAAAGAGTAGATAGGGTTGGAAGTTTGACCAAGGAGGTCGTTTAGGAAGATACGAAATAGAGTAGGAGAAAGAACGGAGCCTTGCGGCACCCCTGAATGAATCTTGAACTCGTTTGACGAAACCCCATCTATAACAACTCGTATAGTGCGATCTATGAGAAAACTCGATATAAATCGAGAGAAATTATCACCGACACCAAATGCAGCAAGTTTTGACAAGAGTGCACCATGCCAGACTCTGTCAAACGCCTTGGAAATATCTAAAGCAATTACCTTACTTTCGCCAAAATGGTGAATGGAACGGCACCATTTTTCCGATAACAGAGCTAGTAAGTCTCCAGTAGAGCGACCTCTACGAAAGCCATACTGGCGGTCGCTTAGTAGGTAGTTTGACTCTAAATATTTGACAAGATGGTAATTTACCATACTCTCCATAACTTTGGAAAGTGCCGAACAAATTGCAATTGGGCGGTAATTTTCGGGGTTATTAGCGGTTCCCTTTTTAGGAATTGGCGTTACGTTAGCAACTTTCCAGCAGATTGGAAATTCCGCGGCACGGTATAAAGTGCTGAAAAGATTTGCTAAGGGACGAGCTAGCGTCGAAGAGCACTGCTTCAAGACCAGTGCAGGTATACCATCCGGCCCAGGAGACTTGTTTATGTCGAGATCCGCAAGAACCCTTTTAACAACTCGACCCCGAAAAAATATTCTAGGCATAGTTCGGATACTTTTTCGAGTTCGGGTAGTGGTTGACTGCTAGCTGGTAGGTAAGAATTATTAGCAAATAATTCGGCAAAACAATTAGCCTTGTCAACCGGGTCCGTGAATGATCGGCCATCCTTTAAAAGAGTTGGTATTGAAGAACTAGCATTAACCCTTACTCTTTTAACGAATGACCAGAAGTTTTTACTACCCCGGGGAGCAGCAAGAACCTCAGCACGAAGACGTTGCTCGTGAAGAGCTTTTTCCCGTCTAAGTATTTTGGCACACGAAGACCTTGCCATTTTGCGTAGCAATTCAGTATTAGCGTTTTTATTTTAACGCCAATTTCTGAATGCTTCCTCTCTGGATCTGACTGCTGATTTGCACGACTGATTAAACCAAGATTTGGATCGAGGTTTATTCGAAGCTTTTTTAACTGGGATGAAGATTTTCATTCCCAGCATTATTACGTTTTCAACCATTTTCGCCATGGCATTGACGTCATTGTCTAGGAAACAGAGTTTCCAATTAAAATGCCGAAAAAAGTCATTGAGCTCAGCCCAATGTGCTTTTCCGTAAAGAAATATTGATCGTTTCGTAGCCCGTCGTGAAACGTTCCGAAGTTCGGAGAACGGAAAAGAGGCGGAAATGGTGCAATGATCGGAGTTGCCGAGAGGTGCTAGAACCTCAACTTCGTACCATCAAACCATTCAGGTTCTGCGAGATGGATAATACCATATATGAACATTTGCTCCGTAAACTTTTTGGGGAAACCATTATAGATCCAAGCGAAATGTATGCTATTTCTCCTAGCAGAATAATTAGCTTCGTACATGGCCCAGATCTGCCATGATAAGTATTTCGTCTGCAACATCTTAACCACTGGGTAACAAACTATGTGTTTGCCAACCGCAATACACACAGATAACAATTTAGTTGTATAATTCTGCTTTTGAAAAATTGACAACAGCTTCAGTTGAATAGTATAAGGGCCTAGACATAGTCCTCCCTTAGGCGGAGCTCTCTCCTACAAGTAGTGAAGAATTATCCCTTAAGTAAGATTTTCAGGAATATGTCTGCCCGCGGCTTTGGGTTTTAACTACCTGAGCGCCGAAAGTATCCTGTTAGCGGAGAGGCGAAACTTCCGCAAATTCAATATTCCTGAATTGCAGGAAGCAATTGCCGCAAGAAGAATAATAACGTTGGCCTCCCCCAATAGTCAATCCAGTGCTGTGCCACCGGGGGCTATTAATTAACGTAATACCAGATAAGATCTATGATCAGCTCGTACAGATGGTAACGACTAGCAAATTCTGAAAACTAAACTACGTTGGCGACAAAGAGTGAAATTCATTTAATTACAAAATACCTTAAGGTTGCCCATGTAAAGTCCCACGTTACATTACATATAATTTTTCCAAAATAAATAGTCCTTGTAGTGTATTTTAAGTAGAAAATCTCTTTACAAAAAATTTTATAAAAAATCTGTCATAAATTTAAAAAGTGTAAGAAAATTTAAGTTCAAGGATAAAAACATACAAATGCAAAGGAATGGGAAATTACATTTTGTAAAAAAAATGTATCTGTGTATCTGTAATAAATATGTATTGATAGCTGTATGTTTATGTGTGTGTTGATTATGGGCATTAAGGCATAAAATACAGAAAACGGTTTACTTCTCTCCACTGCTTTCCGAAAGCTACTGTTTATGTTTATTTAAATATACATGCATTCATACATATGTATAGGGTGGTGCATTAGTAACGTTGAGATTTTTTTAATGTATAACTTTTTTCTTTTTGATTTTATTTAACGTTTAAATATTTTAAAATTTAGATTTAAGTTTGAAAATATGTTCACATTATGTTCTGAAGATAATATCTTTTAAATGATGCCCATTGTTTACTTCGACCTGACGTGCTCTGTCCAGAGTATTTTCCATAACTTTTTATAAAATTTCAGGTTTCAGCTCCCTCGTTTCTTTTCGGATATTTGCGTGAAGCTGTTGGATGGATCATGGATCATGGCTTATTGGCATACGCCTCCAAATAACACAAAAAAAAGAAAAAAAATCGGGTGCCGTTAAATCGGTTGAACGTCAAAGTCAGTTAAAATCAGAAAAACGCGATATTATTCGATTGCCAAAAATTTCGAGCAGAAGACCAAAGTTGGGCGTGCAGTGGCCCCATCTTGTTGGACCCTCATTTCTGTATTGTTCTCTGGCTCAGGTCTTAAACATTTGTAATCTTTGCTCGGTATTGAATGCCCATTCACATCGAGCGTTACTTATTCGCCGTTTTCAAAAAAATATGTACATCTAAGTGCGTGCCTTTGATGTTAAACAATAATTTTAAGCGCCCCATATTTTCCAAATTTGTTTATTCACGTGACCATTGAGGTGAAAAGGGACTTCATCGTTCATTATTCAATATGATCTTTATGTCTGGTAAATCATATTACTTTAACATTGCGCAGGGAAACATGTCTGCCTATCTATATTAATAGCCATAAAGTTCCGCAACACCTTAAGGTTAAATACCTAGGAATCCACCTTGACCGTCGTTTAACATGAAAGACCCACATAGATACAAAGCTGATTGAATCAGCTTCTTGGTATGTCCAAAACTAGCGCCTGCATAAAGACCTGGATGTTACATTCTGAGATGCCAACTATTCAATGGCAAAACGTGCGGACCTGGCAGTCAAAAAGTACTAAATTTAAACATTGAAGATTGTTTTGTTTTAATAATGCAGAATATACTAATAAAGTGACCTCACAAGCGCAGCTGTTTGAAGTGATTTCCTTCGTGTGTGACGTTTGTCGTCATTTTTTTTTTGTTTATTTACATTTTTTATAAAGGCATTTTGACATTTGCCGTCTCAATTCTAGCAACTAGAGGTCTGCTTTGAATAACTCACTTGTTTGCCTTTACCCAAAGTGCACAACATTTATTCAATTATAAAACATTTAAAAAGATAAGAAGAGAGTAAACCATATACAAAAATAAGATTGAATGAATTGAATAAAAAACGTGTTTACTGTAAATGAATAGGAGAGGCATTCATAAATAAGAAAACATTGGAATGACCCGTTAGAGAGAGCGAGTTTACAAAAAATATTCAAATAATTTTTGAATTATTGAATGTGCATACATTTATTTGAATACCTTGCCATAATATGTGTGTAAGCTTGTGGCTTCTTTTATTTATAAAAGTTAAGCTTACACATACATACATAATGTGTAGGTACACATATTTCACATTCAAATTATATTTGAATAATTTACTCATTTGACTTGAGCTGGCTGAATTGAATGAGTTTTTGTTGTTTTGTCTCTGGTTATTTTTTCAGTTGTTTCGTTATCATTGGGTGATCGACACATTGTAATTAAAAAACAAATGAGTGCGTTGAAATTGCTTTTTATTTATTCTTGCAGACCTCTACTAGCAACAAAATGCCTGTTGTTTTTTCTATTGTTCCATTGTTGTAGTACTGAGGTCACTTTGTTAATACGTTTTGTATTAATGTTTAATAAAATTACTACACTTATAAAATTATTACAGTAACTGATTGTGGGTTATTAAATTCGTTTTCCGTACTGTTAAAATTGAATAAAAATATAGTTATTTTTCAACATTTGTGTTTTTTATTCAAAAAACAAACTACCAAAAAATAATGTTTTTCCGTATTTATTTTGTTATGTAATTTGATTTTTTTCGGTTAAAATATATTTTTTAAAAGTAAAAACTATTCAATTTTACGGAATATGCTGTTTAATAAATAAAAAAATTAAAAATGAATGTAAAAATCATTTGTTTTAAATGAAATGTAAATGATCCGTTTTTTAAATGAATTTTAAGTTGTTTCAAATGAATTTTCGTTTGAATTTAACTACATAATTTTTGGAGTGTACCAAGGCGAATTGACTTTCAGGTGGCGTTGAAAACACAGCTGTGCTACTTTTTTTTTTCTTAATTAGGGAGAGGAATGTCAAAAGTTACTTGTGTTTTTGACATATCGGCCAACGAAAGCAATAAAAAAATACATTGTTGTGTTTTTGGTGTTGTTACTTGTTGTAGTATCGACACCACCGTTTACATGAATTCGCCTTGATTACTACTTAACAATTTTATACAAATATTTACATTACAGTATGTAACATTTTAATAAATATGTGTATTTAAAATATGAAAAGTCATTTTTAAAAAGTGTTACATTTTTTTCTTCTTCTGGCCATATGTTTGTTTTTATTTAAAATTTTGACTTTTTATATGTTTAAATTGAATTTATTTTAACAAACACGTTTGCTTCGCAAATGTTATTTTCATTGCTAAAAATGGTGTTTGTTTCTGCGGTATATAAAGCAAGATTTACGTATGCAATTTGCGTTTCTGTTGCAACATCCGGCGAAATGGATATTGTTAAATGACGCCATACATTCCTTATGTTTGTAAGTCTCCGAGTGGCGTAATAAATGAACATTTTTAGCTTTTATTATTGAATTGTAATTGTTGGTTTAATTTATTTTTCATACACAGGATTTGATTTCCAAGCCTTTCTATACTTTTGGCCGTAGCAAAAAATGAGTACACATATACCGAGTCCCAACCGCGAAAATAACGTAAGCGACATCATATTCAGTTTTCGTTTTTTTTAATAAATGACTTTATTCGCATCATCTCCTAAAATGTCCTGGTCTCATAAGGTACCGTTACGACTTTATACCAAGAACAATTTTATCGTAAGCGACAAATTTAATACAAAATTTATATAAAATAAAAAAATAAACTCTCTCCTGTAAAATTTGATTATTGGCGCTTACGTTATTTTTGCCGTTGAGGCTCGATATAATTGAACCAAAGACGGAACAAGAGTAAAGAAATGTTACAATATCACGTCTGTAAAGAGCCCGAGTTAGCTCTTTAAAAAAAAAACAAGTATTAACGGGAAAAATAAGGAGCCAGGAGTAATTAAAAAGAGCTAAATCTAGCCCTATAGTAACTTAGTTGATACCACTGGTTCCATTGGTAAAAAATGTATGTTTCAAAACATGTGAAAACAATAATTATATATGAAAAACTTGGGTTATACCCTAATCCACTAGCACACTTTAGCCTTTTACTTTAGAGGCCACATTAGGCTGAGAAGGAGATACACTCTTGCTCTCAACTGAACACAAGAGACGTTAGACAACCAAAGATGCAACCGTTGAACCTAAATTTTTGTCTAGCATTGACTGGATTTATTATGTATATACAAAATTAGTATGTAAGATTTGAATACTTACTTACTACATACTTCAATAAATAAATTAAAAGTGAAAAAAATGTTTGGTAAATCGAATGGTAACTTTTAAAATAAAATTGAACAACTTTGGTTCTTTGTTCTGTGCTGACTGAGTCTTCATAAATTCGCAAGTTTTTGAAAACTAAAACACTTATTAAATCACAACGTTACTTATGCGCCGCCCTGTAGAAATCACAATGTGTTGCATTTGTATAAAATCATTGTCTGTATTTTTTGTTACCGTTACACTCGTCATAAATACAAGTTCCACACACACACGAACCCACATTGATACCCTGCAGATAACGAGACTAGCCCATACATGCATGTTAAGAGCAGTCCATTAAGGAGTAGGATTGCTCCAAAAATACTCCAAATATATGGTTAAAAGGTGGTCTATTTAACATTACGATGTCCTAGGAGTGGGCCATATAACCCTGTTTTACATTACAACGGAGTAGTCTTAAAACTACTCCATGCTCATAGATTCTCTAGTAGACTAGTTTTGAATCTACTTCGTGGTATACTCCAGGGGATTAGTTTTAACTTCGTTTAAAAACGAAGACATGTCGTTTCATACAAACTGTTTTTAACACTGACATGTTCCATGTTTGCATAACATTGAACCAGTCCAGGGAGTAGTCCATTTGATCAAAATGGATCACGTAGTCCAACTATTTCTGCAGGGTATGAATGTTTACACTCTTAAGTACAATTATTTTGTTTATTTCATCTGAGAAACAATAGTGCGTATGTGTGAGTAAAAACATTTTTAATACGCATACATGTATGTTTGTGTAGGTATGTTTGCAATTCTTCCTAAAGAGCATTTTCCATTAACATTAACTGCCAAAGGTTATAATTAAAAGCATAATACATACAAACTTCCTACCTGAAATGTGTGAAAGTACGTATACGATAACATCTAGTCATCCAGCTATTCATTCCATAAATCACACTTCGTTGCGTTCCTCACATGTTTAATTTTCTTTTTTCGCTTCATTAATATACAGAATCAGTTTTTAGTTGTTTACAGCTTAAATTTGTTAAAGTCTTAACACATTTTCAGAACACAAAAACTAATTTCGGTAAAACTAATTACTTTTAGGTGTTGACTTTTATTCATATTTTCAATAACTTTGTTAGAGTGTTTTCGAGAATTTTTCATTTAAGATTTAATGAAAAAATATTACATATAAATTTTAAAGAGCTTATTATCAAACAGTTAAGGTTATTTCAAAATTTTCAATTAATATTAAGGTTAAAAATGTTTTATATATGTATAAATATAATGTAAATACAAATTTTCATATTATTCGAATGTGTATTCCAAGTCAAATTACAATCCTCAAAAGCTTTTATACTTAAATAGTCTTGTTCCTTCAATATTTTCCAGGAATATTTTGTATGCACTATCAGACTTTTTTCCGTTACGAGGCTTACTTTAACCATCCTTTGGCTAAATTTAGAATTGCATATGCCCAATTTCGAATTCATCAGTAGAAAGGGTTTTTGGTATGCTAAACACTATTGAAACAGAAATAAATTTTATATCTATCATTTTTACGAAGGAGGATGTTGAAAATGGAGGTGTAAGTTTTGAGTCTACAAGTGAAGTCGCGGCGACCTTAGGACAACAAGGATCTATCTGATATTTTTTCCAAAATGAGTTTTATATCACATCGCTATATACCGACTACGGTCTCTCGATTCGCGTTCTCAGTTTTTGTTTATCTTTTTCAGCTCCGAGATATTTGTTATAACTAAGTTCTAACTACACGTTATTGGGTTAAGAGTCAGGTAACAAGGTTATAAATGACTGATAGAACTTTTTGGGGTATTCAATGTTCTAACATTTTACAATGGTTTAAAAAAATTGTTGTTGCTTTGTAAACAAAAAGTGTCTTAAATTAATAAAACTTTGCTTGGTATGTTTATTGTGCTATCGTAATTAATCAGAAGAGACCTGCGCTGAGCGGCTGAGCCGAACCGCATTAGTTTTTGTAGCCGTCCACATTGATGGTATAGTTTTATCCGGCTAAGATCCGAATTGAACCTGCGGCTAGCAATTTTTGCAACAAAACATTTGCGGCGTCAAATTAGATCGGCTTAGGACTCTGATGTTAAGCAAACAAACAAAATAAAATTTATTTGTGGTTTGCTTCTGAAAAATGGACAATAGTCAGAAAGATCTAATTTAATTTATTAATTAATGGATTAAAATTAAAAAATATTTTTTTTTGGTAAATATTTATTTTTTATATTTGTTTTAAATCAGCTGACTTAAATTTAAAATAGCACACTAAATTATGAGGGGTTGTTTACAACTGTCGTATATTTTCATGTTATTATTTTAAGACTTATGACTTTATGACACCTTGTGAATCCTCCAATTGTTTACTAAGAAAGCATAAGAAATTAAGAAACTTTAATTGCAAATAGAACCATGTTGCTCAGATACAAAATTTTACATTGCACAAATAGAACCAACAGTCTAAAAACTTTTTCAAAAACGGCAGACTTCCCAAGTGGTATTTTCACGAGTGGTCAATATTGTTGTTTCGTTCAATGACTTGAATAAGTATCTAATTACTGAACTATAATTTTAAGAAAATCAATTTTACACATCATTGCAAATGTAGAACAGTGTATTCAGGGAATGCAAAACGTAGACAAAGAAAAAGAGGTAGCTAGAACAAAATTGGCGAACATGGTAACCAACTTTAAACGTAAATTGATAAATACGCCAAAGGAAAAATTTATTATCAGAGTTTTTTGAAAAAAAAACGAATAAATTTATCAACAAACAAAAAAACATCATAATTATACAAGCAGTTAAGGGCAATAAAACTGTGGTAATGTACAGGGACGAATATAAAGAAAAAATTAATAAACTTTTAAAAGACAAAAATACATATCGATCTATAAATACAGATCCGACAACCAAGCTACAACGGGAGAGTAACAATATCATTGCAGAACTACATAAGAGGAACTACACTGACTGGTAAAAACGTAGACTAATTTGTTCTGCGGCAACGGCCCCTAGGATATATGGACTACCAAAAATCCACAAACCTGGAACACCTCTTCGACCTATAGTGTCCTCAATACAAGTCCAATGCTACAATCTTTCAAAATACGTTGGACAAATACTAAAGCAAATAATGTCGGATAAGTATAATGTTAAGAATTCTAAGCAGGTAATTGACAATTGACCGACCGCAACCAACGACGCACAAGGAGAAACACGAAATTAGCAGGGGGCCGTTCCGGAAATCAGCCGACAGCATGCCGCTACTCCACCAAGACACTCCCATCTCCAGCCCCGAGGGACCAGAGACACAAGTGTCCCAGCAGAAGCAACAGCAGCATGGGCAAATCACCAGCCACCAACACGAAGAGACTCCTCCAAAAACAGCAAACGACCTCCGAGCACGAAGCAATGCGCAGTGCGGACAGTTCGACGATATACGCGAGCGCCGGTTCGCAAATGCCTGCGAACGGGCTCACCTCCACTATCTCCGTCTTCTCCTAACAAAAACCTCTTGGGCAAATTGCCCCAACCTCCCCATCGTCCGATCATCCTCTAATCCCTAATGTCATTATAGTAATGGCACTTGGCAATAACGTGCCACACGTCCTCAGTCCCCATCCCACAACCACAGTCCGGAGTGGCCGACAAGGCTCTCTTATGCAAAAATGCATTAAGGGAGCCATGCCCCGTCAGTAAGAACCCCAGACTCAGGCCGAAGCCAAAATCTGGGCGCTCACGTACAAAGGGTGCATCGCGTATAAAATTATACGTGACACGACCCTTACAGAGTCCGTCCAGCGCGTCCGCCACCTAGAATTAAGGTGATCGGTGCTCTCTAGCAAAAGACACAGCACGAAAGGATTTTTGATTTAACAAAACTGCATTACGAGCTGTAAATATAATTATCAAAAAATTGTAACACAAATCGAAAGTTTGGAAATCTTTAGGGATTATTACTTGTCAGATTAAGAAGAACAGTCAAATTGTGTTTTGAAATCAACTAAAGGCCCACTAAAATAGGCTTAGGTTGGCTTAAGAATTTGTGCGAATACATGTGATTCATATACATACATATGTACACTCACAATATTCTGTACGTAAAATTAACTGAAATTGTAATATAAAATAAATGAAAGTTAAATTAAAAACCGGTCTACCTATTTTTCATTTATTTTTAACAAAAAGTTCATTTAATTTTTACTGTCAAAAATTCAACACCATATTCCGTAAAATCAAATAAATATTCAGTTATTTTGTAAAATTTTACTGTCAAAAATTCAACACCATATTCAGTAAAAACGATTAAATATTCAGTTATTTATTAAAATTTTACTGTCAAAAAATTTACCCCATATTCAGTAAAAACAATTAAATATTCAGTTATTTTATTAAATTTTCGTTTACTCCACAAAAGAGCCGAATTTCTAAAAAATACCAGACAAGACACCTGTCCGCTTGTTTTTCTTATAAGCGAGAGTGGGAGAATATTTTTATTTCTCAATTATAAGACACCAGCAGCATGACCGATATGGCTTCGCAATTATTTTACTTTTAAGATTTGATGTATTTAACTAAATTATTTTAACAAATAGAAAATGGGAATTGCTTACACAAAACAACCAATTCATTTTTTATAGATAAGTAAAAATTAATTTTTGGTAGTAAAATTATATAAAATTACTGAATATTTATTTCTTTTTACTGAAAATGGTGTTGAATTTTTGACTGTAAAATTTTATAAAATAACTGCATATTTATTTGTTTTTACGGAATATGTAGTTAATTTGTTGACAATTAATTTATAAAAGATAACTGAATATTTATTTGTTTTTACGGAATTCGCGGTTGAATTTTTGACAGTAAAAATTAAATGAACTTTTCGTTGCTTTAAATTACATTTTTATTTACTTTAACATAAAGAAGAATTTAACTCAATCAACGGACAATATTAACTGCAACTGAAAATCCGTATTATTATGCACTTAGTTTTTTGAATAACTGTTAGAATCAGTTAAAAATAAATTTGCTTGGAATTTTAAATGTTTATTAATTTAAAAATGACTGAACGGAATATTTCATAAATAAACTACAGCCCGTTACTGTAATAATATTGTGAGTGTAGAAACATATTGAACTTAAGAAAACTTTTTGTTAAATTTTATGAAACTGCAACGATTCAACTCAAGGCGAATTCATGTAAACGGTGGTGTCGATACTACAACAAGTAACAACACCAAAAACACAACAATGTATTTTTTTGTTGCTTTCGTTGGCCGATATGTCAAAAACACAAGTAACTTTTGACGTTCCTCTCTCTAATTAAGAAAAAAAGTAGCACAGCTGTGTTTTCAACGCCACCTGAAAGTCAATTCGCCTTGATTCAACTCGTACACGCGCATACCATAAATTGCAACTAAGCAATTCTTGTGGATAAGTGTGCTGTAATGCGAAACCCTGCTTGCGAAATCTTGGGAATAAAGCTGTTCATCCGTTTCCATTAATTTAAGTTAGAGTAAGCATTTTATTAATTAAATTTAAGTTCTTTTAGAATTGTTTAGACTTTTTAAATTCAATTCAATTTTGGCTTGGCTTTAATAAAGTTAACTTAATCAAACCTTTACATGTGCACATCCGGTCAGGCCCCTTGTGTCAAACTATATTGAACTTAAGAAAACTTTTTATTATTTGTTTAATATCTTTAGTTTTTCTTAAATCTTTGCATGAAGTTTCCTGATGATTTGGCCTAAGCAACCAGTGAAATGCGCATAGGAATATCTTATCCCATCAACAATAAATTCCAGTGTTTTTTATCAAGAATAAAAATTGGGAATTAAGCACGACAAACAAAATCTTGTTAATTGAAAAATTTTGTGTTCCCAAAATTTACTTTGATGTTTTAAGAAATTGCCATTTGCTAAAGCATTCTGAATCAATGTTTTTTATTTTGTTTTTTAAATGCATTTGCAAGGCTTTTCGTTAATGTTTGACAGTAGCTTAAGCATGTTATTCAATAGTGAGATTCTGTAACTTATCAAAGTTATTTTCGGGAATACAAAATTTATTATTAATACGATCTCCGTATGACGTGCTAAATTCCCACTTTTTAATATTTGATAAATACACTGAAATTTATTGTTGAGGGAAAGCTAGCTTCTATGCGTATTTCACTGGTTGCTTAGGCCAGCTCATCAGGAAACCTTTTCCAAAGATTTTAGAAAGGCCAAAAATATTATACAAATAAAACCCTAAAGCGAATAAGAATTATAAACACTCAAAGTCTTACTTGTAACAATATCAAAGCCAAAACAAAACACCAACAATAAACAGTGAGTTTATCTTTTCTTACATTTCCCTACAATTGGTTGGGTTCTTTCCGACTCGAATTGTAGTTGTAAGTGGGTAAAAAGAAAAAACAAAATTAAAAAACAAACTGCTTCATTCTACTGTCTTCGTAAGAAAACAACAAAAAAAAACCAATTTGCCAATTCAGTTTTCTGCACGGGCACATGTAACTCTGTAACTTTTACCGATAACAACAGTTGTTACAATTTTCAACCAGTTCTGTAGCGCGATTCACTAACTTTTATAACGATAATCGTATCGATAAAATAAATATAACGAAATTTTATCGAATATGGTATTCAGTAACATTTTTAACGATATTCGCTCTCGTTAAAAGTCAGCTGTTACTTTTAGCAATTTTTTGTCGATATTTTAGCGACAATAATTTAAGTTGTGTTTATTTAATCGATAAAATGTATTTTATGTTTAAAATAACTTACATACATACAAAGATATATTCATATGTATATGTTTGAACAAAAACAAAATCTTAAATTTAAAATCTACAAAATAAGGAAATTAGGAACAAAAACAAAATTCTAAATGTAAAATTCATAAAAAAAATATAAAACCACAAATTAACCCTTCGTATTACTCATGAGTCTGGCCAGACCTTTTTCAATGTATTTTGAATGAAAAAACATGTGTAACACGGGGGGTTAAGAACAATTTCATTTGTTTTTATTTTATTCTCTTTTGTGCTTTTCGTTTTTTTTTAACATTTTGTAGACAGAGATGTTACAAAAAAACAGCTGTTAACAATCGTTAAAAATAAGTTACAGAATCACACAATCGTTACTGCAAGCGAATATTTATGTCGACAAATTTAACGATTGTCGGATCGTTAAAAGTTAGTGAATCGCACCACTGTTGTTTAAACTAACCATATGCTATTCTGTAAATTGTTCTTAACAACATAAATAAAAATTAATGTCAAGTGGCAACACTTAAAAAAAAATGGCAAAATAACGATTAGCACAAAGAGGAATAAAAAAAACAAATCACATTATACTGGTTTTAACAAAAACAAAATACACATACAAAAAAAAAACATTAAAATATAGTGTTTGCCCACAGTATCACTACAATTGTTCTGTATTTTAACGAAGAACAGGACATTTTATAATGTTCCGCTCTTTCTTGAAAATAGTTTCGAACGGTATTAAGGTTTGTGTTTGTCTACACAAACATTAACGCTCTGAGTTTTAAGTGGGGAACAGAATAGTCGCTGTAGTACAACGTTACGAATAACGCTGCAAGCTTCCAAAAGTTAAAAATGACGGTTTCAAAGTACTGTCAACAGAATATGTAGTTGTAGTAGTCGTTGCAGTTGAAGTTGAAGCACAAATTTTTTACTACTACTACACTGCGGAGAATAATGAAAAAAAAAAATAAAAAAATTATTGATGTTTCCGTACATGATAAAATTTAGCCACATGACTAACGCAACCTGATTATGACATTGAGAACAATTAAGCGAATTTTTATTAAATATTCAATGTCTTATATACCAACCTGTACCAGACATCGTAATCTACAAATCATTCTAATCTTTCACGAGTTGTGTCAATAGTTTATATCCTAGACTTTAGCCAGTTTCAAATTTTTTTTACTTTAATTCATTAAGCTAAATTAGCAGTTAAAAGCTTTTTAAATTAAAATTCTCCCTGAGGGACTTCACGTTTATCTTAAAACTTATTTGTACGAAAATACTTTTGTAAACTTTTACATTAAGGAAAAATTGGAGTTTAGAAAAACCCATAATATTTTTTATAGAGCCTCTAACGATGCTTCTGTTTAAAGTTCTTAATGAATATTTTAATCGAATTAAAATGTGTTTATTCCACATAAAATTTTTTTATTCGTGTTTATAAACTTAAACAATGTTAAAATTTTTAATAAATAAAGAAGATAAACATGATGTGCCTGTGTTTTTTCATTATACTTCATATATGACTAGTGTTTTCCATACGGGCCATCGCGGGAAAAAAATCTCGGGATCTCACACATATTTCGAGAACAAATATTTAGGAAATTTGTGCGGGAATTCCCGGGCTTTTCTTTTATTTGATTATGGCAATTTTACTGCTGATATAATTCTAAATGAGTAACGCGAAGAAAAAGATGTAAATGCAAATCCGATAAGTACAGGCCTAACAATAATGTGCTTAAGTTGAATTAAGCAAATGTGCGAATACATGTAAATCATATCAAGCAAAGCATTTTGAACTTACGGAAACTTTTTGCTAAGTTTTATGAAACTGACAATTGCTTAAGCAAAGTGGGAAATATGGTTGGGCCTTAAGGCAATTTTAAATAAAATAGGATGTAACCCAGATTTATTTTATAAAAAAGAAAAAGCTATTCCCACTTGCGTTTAGAGCAGAACAGCTGCATAAAAATTTTTTGAATTAGATTCGAAAAATGCAGAAAATACTATTCTTAAAAGAGATGATGACAAAAGTGAAAAAAAATTTGAATGCAACAATTAGTAAAGAAAGCGCTCATTCGATTCAAAGAAAAAAAGAATATCAAGTTTTTGAAGGAAGCGATAAGAAAACGGAATGACTTCAGAGTTGTTATAATGTTCGTTTGGCTATAAAGGGAAACGTGTGTTCACGGTGACACAACTCTTTTTTATAAGTACACAGAAAGAAAAACACTCGGGAAAATTCAAGTTTTTTATGATTACTTTAAGTACGGGTCGTACTCAAAAATTCAAGTACGAATAACAATAAAACGTACCCAAAACAATCTTTAATGGGATTACTTTCGAAAATCAATCCCGGAATTTCTTGAAATAAGTATAAAATTCTTAGATCAAGTAAAAAAGATTAAATTTTTCGTTTTGTTTAACCGTCCGTCTTACGCATGTTTTGATTTTCTATACACATTGAAAAATGGTCTGGCCAGACTCATGTGTACGACAAAGGATTAAAAAGTAAATTTGAACTCTTGATTCTCATTTAGTTTATATTTTTGGTTAAATATGTACATAAGATTTCTAAAGTAAAAATCATATCGGGCATGATGTTGGTGTTTTATCATTCTGTAAGGTGTAACACGGGTAAGTAAAATAATCATAATAACTTTTTCTTTCTAATTTCTTTTTTCAAGCACAAATTCAGGAAAAAATCGACTTTATAATACTTGAATCAAGAGCATTTTGAGATTGATTCAATCTTAGTTTAACTTAAATTAATCTCATTTTCAGGTTAATTCAAGTACGAAATCGGAATTGAATATGGATAATTTAAGTATTTTGCAATTGCAAATCCGTACTTGAATCAATATTTCTGTACTTGAGAAAATCCGTACTTTCCGTACAACTTACTAATACATCTTTGGATCGATTTGAGTACGGATGGATTGATTTTTCTTTTGAGTGTATTAGAAATAGACTGTCCAACGCTTCTGTAAGTGCTTATTCTGCACGGAAAGAAGTTTATATTCTAAAGAAATCAACTTCGTTAAAAAATATCCAATAATAATTTCTTGATTTTAACTTATTTAGTTCGTATTTAGGAACATTTTCTTAAATTAAAAAACATTTTCTCATGATCAAAAAATTCAGGTTTTTGTTGATCAAAAGTTAATTAATATAAGAAATTCAAATGTTGCTAGTTTTAGGTAAATGTAAAAGAAAGTTAAGAATTTTACACTTAAATAATCCGTACTTAAATCAATCTTTCTGTTCTTAATTAAAAACAAAATCCGTTATTACCGTACTATTGATACTGCTTTGGATTGATTTAAGTACGGATGGATTTATTTCTCTTTTGAGTGTAGAAACTTAATTTCAAGGACCAAACATGTATTAGAATCGAGTAAGTATTGCTTACTTTTTTAGCAAACTTAAAATTTATTTACTTGAATTGAGTTCTAATTACTTAAGTTTTTCGAGAAATATTTTCTTAAAGCAATTTACTAAGGTGTATTTTGAGAAACTTTAGATTAAAAATTCGAGGCGTTACCATTTAAATTTTATTCAATTCAAGAAAAGATGTCTGCATGTAGAAATAAAATGTTTTAATTTGAGAAACGGATGGGTTGAAACATGATACAAATAGAAAAGGTAGTTCCACTTCTCTCTCACTATTATTTTTTTGAAGTTTATCGGAATTATTTAAAGTTTGTTTTTTGTAGATATTAAAAAAAATCGTTGCACATATTTAAAAAGGCAACAAATTTCTTTTTTAAATGATAAGACAAAATGTGTAATTTGTATTAACAGCTTTAACATTATTTGTATGGTCTACCATTATTAAAAGGAAATTAAAAATTATAAAACAAGATTTTAGCTACAATTATTATTTCACCTTTGAACAAAACAGTTTAGATTGTTTTATGTATTAAAAACAAGATTCCACCCAAAAAGAACCTTTTCATTATATTTTTATTTAATACTTAATTTTAATGTATGGGTGTGCGTGAAACGGCAGCAAAGTTCTATCGTGAATTAAAATTGTCAAGAATTTCTACGCTAACATAGCGGCCACACGATCAAGTTTTGCCTTTCAATTCCATTCAATTTACTCAACTCTCTCATTTTTTTTACTAACACACTCACACTTTTTAAATTGACCACGAGATGGCTTTCAATTTCACCTTTCCATTTGTTTGACAATTTACTTTCAATTTAACAGCTGAGTACATGTTTGTCTTTATAAATTGTTTTTTTTTATGGCATCTTGAAAGTAAATTGAGTGCCACCTACGTCACAGCTCTCAATTTTTGTAAATTTTGACAAGCAGTATATGTAAAAGACTATCAAGAACAACTTGATCGTGTGGCCTCAGGGTAATGTAAAAATGTGTACTAGCCCCCAGGGCTAGTTAAATTTTATTCACCTCAACAGTGTCAAAATTTTACTTTTATGAGTAATTTGCTACCGTTTCGTTTGTTCTGATTACTCAACACATTATTTTGTAGGCGAAGTTTTTACTGGGTATTTATTAATTAAACTTTTGTTCGCTTTGAATCATAACTTTTTGCTTAAACCAAGCCATACATACATACATATGTTTACAATAAGAAATTGCTGGCGGGGGCGAGAATAGTGCAAAATTTTCTAATTCTTGTACTAAAATCATATTTTCAAAAAAATATTTAGTTTTTTTTTAACGACCAGTAATCACCAGAAAATATGGCTTGAAGCAAGAAAATTTTGTATGATCTTGTGTGGCTTGGTTTAAGCAAAATGTTATTTTATTAAAGAAAATATTACTAAATACGAAAAAATTATTTTATATTTTCTTGTCTTAAGAAAAAGATAATCAACTTCTTTCCGCGTTGATCTCATGAATGGTTTTTTGTTCTCGGAAAATTTAAAAATAAATCCCACTTTCCCGAGAAATTAAAAATGGCTGGAAAAGAAAAACTCTATATATATGACAGACGTTAAACTTTATGATCTTTTAGGAAGATTAAACACAGTGATTTTACTAAAAAAATATTATCAAAATCCCCACGTGCCTAAAAAAATCCCTTTTTTTGCCTACAACCAAAAAAAGTTTCCCTTCACTTTTCGCTACGTTAAAAATTTATTATTTTTAACAACTGGCAAGCAAATTAGTATTTTGTTATCATTTTGTAAATATTTAAAGCATATTTAAAAATTTTTAATTAAAGCATTTATTAACAACAAGAAAAAAACTAAAATAAATATGTTTAGCATACACATATGTACATACAAATTCAATTTCAAAAACAACAGATATGCCACTATGTATCCTATCCCAACAGTGATAGGAACTAGCTTTTCCTCAACAGTAAATTTAAGAGTCATTATCAAAAATAAAAATTGGGAATTTAGAGAAATCTTATTAAAAATACTGTAGTTTAGTTTAAAAAAGAAGAAAATATTATAGTTGTTGAACAGCACTGCGATTATCTGTGGTAAACATATTACACGTTGGGAAACTACCCTAATATTTTTTGTGTTTTCCTAATGAAGGATTAATTTAATCATAATAAGAGTTTAAACAAAAAAATCCTGTTTTAATAATTAACATATTGATTTTATTTAGGGAGTAAATATTTATATCGCTCATTTGTTGCAACATCGACAAAACTTAAAAATATTAGTTTTACATAAAACGATTTTAAAGCTTTATTTTTTTTTCTTTTATTGGGAACATAGGGATATTAATATTTAATTTTGTAATGACAAATTGTTTTAATTTCATCAAAGGTTTTGTTGTGTTTGCGTAGTTCATTCAATTCCGTTCTTCTCCAAGTATTTATAGGGCGTCCGCGACGTCGGCTGCCTTGAGGATTGGTCTGCGCAGTGTGTAAACTAGCTATTTGGGTGGCTGTTGGTTCCTTTGGAGAAGAGTAGACTTTACACAAGCGTTAAATATTCTTATTTTTGTATTTTGTGAGATCTGCGGAGACGTCCAAAGGCAGCTCTAGCTTTTTTTAGCCTGTTTGATACATCTTCGTCGACACCCCATCGACCGACATCATGGAACCCAGATAACAAAACGATTTAACATATTCAATTTTCTGATTTAGTATTTTGATATGATTGTTGGAAGTGGAAGCATTGCTCTTGTTTTGCAATATTAATTTCCAAACCTGCGCGGCTTGCTAGTTCAACTAGGTCATCATTAAAGTTGTGTGCAATGAGACACATGTCATCAGCAAAATCTAGATCTTCGAGATGTTTATTGAAGGTCCATAAAATTATACTTCTTTTTGTCGTTAGTTGTTCCATAATTTCATCTAGTACAACGGCAAAAAGCAGCGGCAAAAGGGGACACCATTGTTTTACACCAGCATTTGTTGTAAAAGGTTCACTAGTTTTTCCATCGTGTCTGACGTAGAGTGTAGTGTTGTTGTACATTGTCTTTATCATATTTATTATTTTTGTAGGCACTCCTTTAGCTCGAAGTGCGTCTCATATTGCACAACGCCTACGAGTTTTAAATTTACACACAACATAAGGGAAAAAGAGAATTTTGTTCTTCTCTCAAGAGTTGAGATATGAATATCTTCATAAGAATGATTTAATATGCATTAGTGATATTAAGTCATTACTTGCGATTTTTGACTTATAACGTTGTTGCAGCAAATTTATTTTCTCCTACTCAATACATTTTGCTTTTACATGATAAGATTTTTTATACCCTCCAGCACCACTAGTGGTGAATAAAATATTTATGTGTTAAATAATAGACCGACCATCAGAAAGTTTTTGCTTTTTTTTTTAGCAATTTTCATGATCATCATGATTCATAACAGTTTAAGCCGAACTTAAATGATTTTTAGGTGGAACATTTATATTGGAGCCATGGTAAATTATCGACCAAACATCCCAAAATTCTGTAGAGTGAGTTCTGGTATTATATTAAAAAACATACGTTTAAATAAATTGTAATACTAATATTTCTTTTTTACTTTTTTTTTTAAATGCATCTTATTCGTTCAGCGTCTTACAATTTATTACCCAACACGCTTTCATTGATGTTTAATTTCGAAAAAAACAAGAATTAAATCTTAATTTTAAAAATTTATTCTTAATTTCAAGAAAACTATCTTACCATAATTCAAGAATTTTGTTCATAAATTTATATCGTCATTTTTCTCTCAGTGTATATCACAAAATTGCATGACATTTTTTCTGGTCATATGAAGTTAAGATGGAACAAATTTTACCGCACTATCTATACCTGCTGCGGTTTTAGGCGTATTTAATTAATATAAAAAAATTCCAACATAAAAAGTTGGTTGGTCACCTCCAACGAAATTATTTTTATGGAAAACTTTAAATATATTATAATGTGGTTGTTGCTTCTTGAGGGAGGAAAAATTTAACCATAATGTGGTTCTAGGTGACAATAATATGGTTAAATTAAACATTATACATTTGTGTAAAATTTTCTTTTAAAAATAGTTTTGTTGGATGTGACCATATTAAAACAAGTTTTTTTTCTTCGTGTGGGCACAAAAAATCAATTTCGGAAAGAAGCTTGTAATAGGGGATGAAGCTTGTTATTATGAACTCATTCACACCATCTTCAATAGGATTAGTCCTTGTGACAATTAGCACCTACGTACCAATATTCATCAAATTATTTTCAAAATTGTGACCCATACGTTGCGCAAAAGGTTGACATTAACAGCCAGCCGAGCTCCCAGATGGCCGCATCGTTAAATCGATTTAAAACTGGTTCTAAGTCTTTCGGTATAGGTAAAGGTGGGACTTTGATCAACATTGACAATCAACCGCAGAAACGCATTATACATTTTCTACAATTGTAGTGTAAGTGTTAAAAGGTTGGGCGGCCAACTGCCTTCATACACTGCCTTCATCTAATTCTTACGCAAACACCCTCAAACTCAAAATAAGTCGTACGTATTGAAATTTGACTTTGCTATTACAAACGACACAATTTACATTAAACTTTGGCAGGCACAACGCCAAACAATAATGCGACTGACTAGTGGCAATAACAACAAGAGAATTTATATGTTACCAGCAGATATTCCCGCTAAGTAATCGTAAGTAGATCCTTTTTTCTTTCTCGTTTGACACACAAAACGACACAAGTTAATTTCGGTAAAATTTTGTGTAAATTGAACTTTTTTTCATTCCATGCCACTCTTTTTAGATGTTAATCGAGTTGAAACTTAAGATGATAATCACCGTTTATTGCTTCAGGTACTTTAACGTAGTGTGTGGGGTTTTAAAAAAAGTCCTTCCTATTGGTTTTTCTCAAAAGGTTTTGCAATATGTAATTTTGCTTTCAGTAACTTGATAAAGAATAATTACTAATTGGTTGTTACAAACTCTACACCTTGATGAGTGTTAATGGATTGTGAAATTTAGATACGAATTGATTTGGATTTGAAAGAATTAGAGTTCGCAATTTGCTTTCAAAAAATTGTTGCAGGGTTTCATTGAAAAGGAAGTTCTTACTTATGAATGGAAATTTTTGTAAGAGAATACATATGAGGGCTTTTATGTCAAGTGACCCAATTTTGAAATCAGTGTCTTCCGATTTGGATGTAATTTGCACCAAGGTTAGTCCTATTGAATAGTAGTTTAGCCACAAATTTTCAACAAGTTAGTGGGGGCCAAAATTTGACATTTTGGCCAAACAGGTGTTCTTTTTCATCCATGTAACTTATTACCTATTGGTGTTAGCAAAATTTGTCCCAAGTAGCTTAGGTAGCGATTTGATAAATCTTTTTAAAAAGTTTTTTTTGTTTTTTTAAATTTAAAACTTTTTTAATTTTTGTTTTTAGCAGGAATGTTTTTTTTTGTTGCTCAAAATCAATAGCTGCACTTAGTAATGCCAAGAAAGGATTGGCAAAAAGGCAAAAAAAAGGCGATGCATAGGAGAGATGAATTATTAAGAGTCCTCTGAGAAGAAGTTATTTGAACTTAATCACCATCGTTTTACGCCTTGGAAAATCCATCAAGGTTCTAAAAAAAAGAAAAATATTTGGTCAACAATACGAAAGTTTTTGGTAAACGACAAACTTGGAAAGCCCCCAACACGGGTTTAATTGGGTGATGCTCAATCACTTAATTTAATCGAAATCAAAACTTATCGCCGACTTAGTATGCAAACCTGCAAAGTCCACTTTTTAAGTAAATTGAGATTTTGATACCGTGTGGTACAGAAAGATACACCTCGTCGATTGGCATGTAGTTTTTCTTCAATTTGAGTCTTGAAGTGTGTAAAGCCAACTATAATTTTGGTTTTCCTTTCAAGCTGCAAATATGAAATATAAAAAGTTGCTTGTCTTTCCTGTAAAATGTGCAGAAACGGACCTAGCAGATTTGCATATCGAGCCATAAACGCATAAAAAGCTTAAGAGACAAAAACAAAATTTTACAGGAGAAGGTTATTTATTTTATTTCATAAAAACTTTGAATGAAGGTTGTCGCTTGAGATAAAATTGACTCAATCTTCATCCCACAACTGCAGCTTTCCATCCAAGGGCCTCACACGGCAAAATGATAAACCCAAAATTTCCAACCAAATTTATCACTCATTTTCATTGACTGTAACATAAATTGTATTTTTCATAGAATTTACATCAAGCTCAAAGACTCCTCTCGCAAAGAGCAAAAGCATACCACTAGAGTTACATGTAATCACACCTGAATACCCTTAATATTACTTTTTTGTTTAATTCTTCTTTTATAATTTAACTTTACTTTTTTCTTTCTTGAACTTTCCTTTAATTAACTAATTATAAAATATATTTTTTTACATATTGTTATCGCATTTTTCTTACTCTAAATATTTATAAATTTGTTCGAGTTTAACCGTATAAATAAATGAGTATAAATATGTAAATCGATGTTGATTTAAGGTGACTTATTACTATGAACTCACTGTTTATTGTTGTTGTTTTTGTTTAAGCTTTGATATTTGTTACAAGTAAACTGTTCTAATGATTCTTATTCGCTTAACAGTTTTATTTGTTAAATATCTTTAGTTTTTATAAAATCTTTTTGGATGAAGTTTCCTGAAGATCTGGCCTAAGAAATCAGTGAAATGCGCGTAGGAAAAGCTGATCCCATCAACAATAAATTTCAGTATTTTTATCAAGAATAAAAATTGCGAATTAAGCACGAATAACAAAATGTTTTTAAATCTTTAAAAAACTTAAATAGCTCATTTAAATTTTTGTTTGTTTAAATAAATGTGTACTGTTTTGTTAAAAGTAAAACTTTGTCTTGTCCTTGAAGAATACCAATGCATTTTGAAAACTTTTATTTTCAGAACCCACTTTGATTCCAGATCAAATCAAAACTAGTCCGTATGTTGCCTGATAGTTATTTAAAGGTCAATGCTAGCGATTTCCAATACTTTGTTTATTGTTTCTCAATAAACGCTCAAAATTTACAAAAAAAAAAAAAAAAAAAATTGAAAGTTAAGCACCCAACATTTTGTAAACTTCTTTTAGCAATTGGGACTCTCCAAATTTCCTTTTATTTATTTGCTCATTCATCTTAGATAGAGCGCATTAATAAACTTAAATACCTTAAAAAGTATTTTCATGTTTATGAAAATTAAGGATATAAAATTTAGCTGAAATGTTATTGTGCTATTAAATTTTCGAGCGCCACTTAAGTAAACAGTCATACACCATTTAACATTTCCCCCATGACAATCCGTCTTGCCAATTTTGTGTAATATTTTAGTCATTTAAATGCCTTCTTACTGGCATTTCTCCCAATCTCCCCTTAACAAACTTTTGTTAACGCAAAGATTAAATTTGTATTTAACGCACTAAAGGCAATTGATATTTTACATGTGAAACAAATAGAATTATGGTTAGGGAGAAACCAATTTCATGAGAGAACGAGAGAGAGAGAGAGATAGCAAATGGAAACAATATAAAACACCTCCCGACCATGCAGAAAATCATCTTTAATAAGTTTTTTGTTCGTATTTTATTTAGTAGCGCAAAACGTTACTAAAGACAGTTGAGTTCCCGTTACACTAACGTGAACGAATACTTTGCGGATCTGCTGTTCTATTTTCTTTAGCAAACTCACGTCTAAATAGGTACTCTAAAGCAAACGTTACGTTGCGTTGCGTTGCGGATGAACCATATACAATTATAATATTCCTGCAGTTTAACGTATCAGTTGTTAAAGAACTTTATGTTTGTTTATGTTTATTGACAAAGGAGGAGTGTTTCCTATATGCAAGACTAGAAAATAAGAAGAGCTTAAATTTATGAGAAGTCCTTTCTTGTAATCATGCACTCAAAATGTTATGTACACAGAAAAAATAGAAAATCGACTTTGATTAAACAATTCGTTCAGACAATTAAATATTTAACTAATTTTGCCCCTGCAAAGGAATTGATCATATCAATTAACGGATTTGTATTTTCGAGTCATGGGACACAAATTTAGTCAATTAAAAAATTAATTGCATAAACAAAAAATACACCACATATACACAAACATTAAATTTTATGGGTTTTAATTAAAAAAAAATTATTGCAGCAAACAAAACTTTAATTGAATAATTAATGTACACCAATTAATTATTTAATTGAATAATTTTTTGCAAAAATTTTTTCTGTGTACTTAAAATTCATTTATAAACGGATCATTTACATTTCATTTAAAACAAAATAAATTTTACATTAATTTTTAAATATTTTTTTTATTAAACAGCATATTCCGTAAAATTTAATAGTTGTTACTTTTAAAAAATAACAAAATAAGTACGGCTATGCTGGGTAATAAAAAAAGTGCGTATTTATCCTAAAATATTTTTTATATATTTACACACCATGTGCGACAATACTTTGCACGAACTTGCACTGAAAAAATAAAAATTATTTGAATTATTTTTTATTTTCAACGAAGAATTGCGATTGCTGGATTAAAATCATACAGAAGGGAAAAAACTATTCATTTTCGTCAACAATAGACCAACCAGCCAGAATTAAATTTGCAAAGCAACATTTAAACTGGAGTACCGCCAAATGGAAGACCATCATTTTTTTTGATGAGTCGAAGTTTAATCTTAAGACAACGCCTTAATCTAAGGTACACCGGTTTGCGTCGTTTTTGGATTTGCGTATGTTTAAAACATCTGTGATTTCGAAGTTGCGTGGTTTTTGTTTTACTTTCCTTTGCATGGCTTCGAAGTTGTGTCGCTAGCGCTTTGATTAGCGTCGTTAATATAAAAATGTTTGTACCAAGCTTAAACAGAAAAAGGGGATTTCCCGTTGAAGTCTAATGCAAATATGTATGCGAATGTTGTCTGCTGATTGAAACTGGTTTCAGATTACATTTGCTAAAGGCAAGTTAAATTTAAATATTTTGCAGCAACGAGTCAGAAAAGCAAATTAGCTTAGAACAAAAACTGGGCATTTTGACGCGTTCTAAATCAGGGGAAAAGCCTGTTGATATAGAAAGAAATCTTGAACTAGCCCCTTCTACAATAAAATCCATTTACTATTTCAGTAACGCTGGTAAAAATAAGAAATTTGGTTGAAACAAGAACATCGTTACAACATAAACAGGTTACAAAAATGAGAAACAAATCGAGTCACTTCTTACTATTTGGATTGAAGATCAAAATCAGCGATGAATGCCCTTAAAACAAAAGGTTATTCAAAAGAAAGCTTTAACTTTATTTGAAGATCTGAAATAAAATGATCCGTTATAAAGTCTATTAAATCAAAATTTATTTTTTCAGGCAAAATTATGAATCTCGGAAGCAATTAAATTAAAATCAATACAAATGTATGGAAGATCGTGCTTCGGTTTGCGTCGAGTTTTTCCGGTCCCAATTAGAGGGTGACGTAGCCCCACAAAAAAGTCTAACGGAGTAAAACGGTGGCAAATTGGAATCAAAAAATATGAAATTCCGCGTTCTGGAAACTTCCCATGCAATAAAGGCAACATCGGTTGTGTTGTGTGGCTTGTGGCATCGTCTTGTTAAAATTACATTTCGTCTAGTTTATAATCTTTAATTGAAAGCCAAAAAAGTCGGTTATCATACGGTGTTGCAGAAAATATAAAGCACTTCAATCGGATATTGTTATTAAAGAATTAAGGGGAAAAAACTGTTGTTACTACTATAAAATTGTCTCTTAAAATGTCTGCATAATCTTGCCAATTCCTTGCAAAGTAGGTAGGATTGTTATAATCATCATCACTCCGCAATACTCGAAAATCGGCCACGTTTGAACCACCAGTTTTGTAGTTAAGTGGAAAAACTTTCAATAGATGAAACTTCAGACAAGACTCATTAAGTACCTAACCATGTAGACATTTTTTTTTAATTTTTTATATTTTTTAACTGAAATGCCCATAAGCAAGGAATTTCACAACCGATGTTCACAATATCCTTATTTTTTACTTCAAAAAGCTTAAACTGACATCTTGAATTTACAATTATAAAAGTATGTATTACCATATATTTACTAAAAAAGAAACTAAGCGAATTAGTTGAAAAACAAACGAATTAGTTGTCTGGTAATTATTAGAAAATAATTTAATTTTGCTAGATCGGATATTGCAAGAATACTTTTCTACTTCTCGGGTAAGCGGAAAAAATTTTGACTTTTCCGGGAGCTCAAGAATTGCTACTCTACACGTAGAAAAAAAATATGGTTGGAGGTAACCATATTCTAAGAGCAACATACTATGGTTGGTTTTTAACAAATTATGTTTAAATATGACCATAGAATGTTTAAAATCAACCAAATTTTTTCGCAAAATCAACCATAATATGGTCAAAATTAACCGTATTTTGGTCAATATTAACCATAATAATGGTCGAAACTAACCATTTTATGTTCAAAATTAATCATAATATGGTCAAAACTTCCAAGAATTTTGACAAAAGTAATCATATTATGGTCAGGATTAACAATAATATGTTGAATGCTAATCATATTATGGTTAATCCATTTTTTCAATTTGTTTGTTAAGTGTAAAATTATAATTTTATATTCTTGATAGGTATTACGTTCCACTTTTATAAAAAATCCCCTTTGGTTCATATTCCAGCCTGTGACGACATTCATATTACCATTTTTTTCTGTTGTACTAGTTTTTTCAACGTAAATTTATGTGTTTTAATCAATAATTAAAATAAACTTAATGAGAATTTTAAGCAAACCAAGTAAAATGCAAACGACCAGAATCTTGTTACTTTTTAAACATATTATTTTTAATTTAACATTAATCGTACAATGTTTTAAAATATTATAATTTCGAACATATTATTGTTATTAAATATTAACCATAACATGTTTGGAGGCAACCATAATATGGTTATAGCTTTTGGATGGATGAAATTAACCATTATATGGTTACCGTGATAATAATATGGTAAAGGTAACAATAATATGTTTAAGTATATGGTTGTAGTTTTATTTTATTTAAACATTATATTGTTAAAATCAATCATATTTGAAGTTTCAAGTGAGGTAAACACTTTATTGTTAAATAGAATCAAAATATTATCAATCGTGAAAAAAGTTTTTTTAAAAACAACAAAAGTTTGTTTGTTGCCTTTGCAGGGAACATAATATGTTTTATTTAACCATTCTTCAACCATGTTTTTTCTCTACGTGTAGAGAAAAATAACTAAACAATTTTATAATTTTAAAAAAGATTTACAACCGTATTTAAAACGATTATTAAATTTAACCAACTTTTATTAAGGAAAACTTTCATACAAAATTTGTTTTGTTTTTGGAAATCAGCGAATCCCGAATCATGGGCCCATGTTCTGTTACCCCTCGTCGAGAAACTTTTCGATTGAAATGAGAGAAATGAAACAAAAATGCTATAAATTAAAACAATCAACTGTTTTCTCACTTTACTGCGTCTGTAAGATTTTTGAAAGGAAATTACTCTCCAATTTGCAGAAAAATTGTGTTTGTAAAATTTTTGTGAAAAAACTCCCGCTTTAAAATGTCAAACAAACGAATAAAAACGGAGTGACAAAAATTTTAATACCGACAAATATACAGGGGAATCCCGATAATTGGTAATCGCAAGGGACCGGCCATTTCTTACGAATTATAGCGGTTTTCGATTTAGCGACGTTTCTATTTAACGGGGTTAAAATAAAATAAATACGAATTAACGGGGTTTTTCAATTTATTTACTAAAACGATAAAAAAACAAAAAAAAAACAATTGTGAAAAATAAAACACAAAATAAATACCTACGTAAAATAAAATAGCAAATTCATTTACTTAGCGTAAATTTGAAAAAATTTTTTTGTATATTATTCTTTAATAAATTATTTAAGCCTTAGGTTACTTTTTTATAAAATTAATTAAAATATTTTTATTTTCGATATTTCGATTTCCGTTGGAAATCTTCTTCAGGAAATTTATAAAAATATTTTAATTAATTTTATAAAAATATTTTTAATTAATTTTATAAAAAAGTGAAGAATAATATTTAATAAAAAAGGTCGTAGAAATAGGATTATAATTTACTAAAGAAATTTTTTGTTTTTGTAAAACCGACAGTGTCTTATGCGTGCGCTTTGACATTTTTCTTTATTATTCATGCAACAAATTGATCTTAAGAAAATAAACACACACGCAAGCAAAAACCCACGCCAAAAAAGTGGCGATGAACAAAAACTCATTCTTTCCATGTTTCTCTTGTTTTTATTACCAATTATAAGTGGTAGTTAAGGTGCTATCAGACGGTATGTATTTTACATATGTACTGTCACTTTTCTTACCCATATGTAATTGCGTATGTATGTCAAAATTCCCATTTTACACACGATTCATAATTTTTGCTATCACACCTGCTTATGTTTTTCCGTATGACATAACCTATAAATGTAAACAAAAGCTGACTTTTTAAAGTGTATTAATTGTTTTAATTATAAAGCTGCTGAAATTATAAAGTTTTTAAAAGTAAAATGGATGTAATAACTGCTAATAAAATAATTGTAGCGTCCAGCTACATCTGAAATAAAAATAAAAAAAAAGAAACAAAAACCCTCTGTTTTGTTTATGTTTGCCACAGGAAAATAGAGCGTGTTCTAATCGAAGAAATTACATATGTATTTCCACATGTATTTTACACATGCAAAGTTTCATATGTATCACACGATGTGTACAACTTTCACAGATGGAAAATTTGACAGTACATATGTAAAATACATACCGTCTGATAGCACCTTTAGCAAACAATTACGATTCTCTTCTAAATCGTAGAGAAGATTTTATTTGAAAAAAAAAATTACGAATTAGCGAGGGGACCAAAATGTATGGAAATTTTACGAATTAATGAGATTTTTTCAAAGGTCCAACCAAGGTATATTTACACAAGGTAAACTCGTTGGCCCATATGTTTGTCAGCTGTTTACCCCATTTGGAACCCTAGTGTCAAAAGTTGTTTATGTTGGTTCCTTGTGTTTGTTTACATTCCTATGGTTAGTGCACGTGTTGTTTTTTTTTCAATTTGTGTTTTTATTTTGAAGGCACAGTGTTGCGTTTTTTTTTGACACCATGTTTCCAATTACAAAAACAATTTGGCGTGTTGTTTATGTCTTGTTGTAGCAACGAGTTTACCTTGTGTTAATAAACCTTGGGTCCAACAGTTTATTACGAATTATCGGGATTTGACTGTATTCGAAATGCAATAACACGTTGTGTAATTTTTTAAGTCATGGAAATATAACCATATACGAACACCACTACGTGATAAAAAACAAAAAAAAAAAAAAAAGAACCGTGTCTCCCAGTTTTGCCCAAAGTCATGCAGTTTTTTTATGGGCCTCCAAAGATTTGGGGCATCGGTGTCATTTTTGCAAACAAGTGACCATTTTCTCAGGCTCATATCTTGCAAACCTAAGATCTTAGGTACGCTTTTGTATTTGTTTGCTTCCTATTGACCTGAACAAGGGGGGGAAAATCGAATTTTTTTTTGAGGTTTTGATCTTGAAGATGAAGTTTATTTGATTTTATATGTTCACAATTTTTGTTTCCGAAATTCCGAACGGCTTGCAAGATATGAGCCTGAGAAAATGTTAATATTTTTGCCCCAAAATTTTGGGGACCCATTCAAAAGAAGTGCATGACTTTGGGCAAAACTGGGAGACACGGGTATTTTTTTGGACTTTTATCATGTAGTAGCGTCCGTATATGGTTATATTTTTTCTTGTTGCACTGCGTAATAAACACGGAAACGGTGAGTATTTTGTTCTTGGCAGATTTTTTTTCATTGTTTTTAACATTTTTGAAAAATATACGAGAGTTTAAATTTTTTTTTGGTAAAGCCGCAATTTCTCATCGGCTTCGAGTAGAATATTATAATATTTATAACGTAACGCCGTAATCTCTTTTGACAGTTTACCACATGAGTTACAGAAATATTTTTTTCTCACTTTTTGAGAAACGATGGAATATTGTGTTTTACTTCTTTTCGATGTACTGAAATAGTTACTTTTATAGAAGTTAGATTCAAGTTTAGTCTACATAAATACCGACCTAATAAGATGGTTTATGGGCAGAAAGGCTCTATTCCGTAAAGAAGTTTCTACCATTTTCAGTTTCTTACCATTTTCAATAGGCTTAGTCCTTGTGGCAAGTGGAACATATGTCCGAAATTTCATCAAACTGTCTCCAAAATTGAGACCTCCACTTTGCACACACAATTTATAACATTGCATATTTCCGCTTTAATGCCATTTTTCATTAACATTTCAAATTAAGTTATTGTTTACTTTTTATTTCCTTTTTTCTAAGATTATTTTCTACCATTTGCTAAATGTTATTGCTTGTAGCAATTTTCTCAGCGGCTTTAATAGACTAACAGTTGATCCTTATTACCAAATACAATTACAACGACAAGCTACTACTGTCGATGTTCATTAAGTACCTAACCATGTAGACATTTTTTTTTAATTTTTTATATTTTTTAACTGAAATGCCCATAAGCAAGGAATTTCACAACCGATGTTCACAATATCCTTATTTTTTACTTCAAAAAGCTTAAACTGACATCTTGAATTTACAATTATAAAAGTATGTATTACCATATATTTACTAAAAAAGAAACTAAGCGAATTAGTTGAAAAACAAACGAATTAGTTGTCTGGTAATTATTAGAAAATAATTTAATTTTGCTAGATCGGATATTGCAAGAATACTTTTCTACTTCTCGGGTAAGCGGAAAAAATTTTGACTTTTCCGGGAGCTCAAGAATTGCTACTCTACACGTAGAAAAAAAATATGGTTGGAGGTAACCATATTCTAAGAGCAACATACTATGGTTGGTTTTTAACAAATTATGTTTAAATATGACCATAGAATGTTTAAAATCAACCAAATTTTTTCGCAAAATCAACCATAATATGGTCAAAATTAACCGTATTTTGGTCAATATTAACCATAATAATGGTCGAAACTAACCATTTTATGTTCAAAATTAATCATAATATGGTCAAAACTTCCAAGAATTTTGACAAAAGTAATCATATTATGGTCAGGATTAACAATAATATGTTGAATGCTAATCATATTATGGTTAATCCATTTTTTCAATTTGTTTGTTAAGTGTAAAATTATAATTTTATATTCTTGATAGGTATTACGTTCCACTTTTATAAAAAATCCCCTTTGGTTCATATTCCAGCCTGTGACGACATTCATATTACCATTTTTTTCTGTTGTACTAGTTTTTTCAACGTAAATTTATGTGTTTTAATCAATAATTAAAATAAACTTAATGAGAATTTTAAGCAAACCAAGTAAAATGCAAACGACCAGAATCTTGTTGCTTTTTAAACATATTATTTTTAATTTAACATTAATCGTACAATGTTTTAAAATATTATAATTTCGAACATATTATTGTTATTAAATATTAACCATAACATGTTTGGAGGCAACCATAATATGGTTATAGCTTTTGGATGGATGAAATTAACCATTATATGGTTACCGTGATAATAATATGGTAAAGGTAACAATAATATGTTTAAGTATATGGTTGTAGTTTTATTTTATTTAAACATTATATTGTTAAAATCAATCATATTTGAAGTTTCAAGTGAGGTAAACACTTTATTGTTAAATAGAATCAAAATATTATCAATCGTGAAAAAAGTTTTTTTAAAAACAACAAAAGTTTGTTTGTTGCCATTGCAGGGAACATAATATGTTTTATTTAACCATTCTTCAACCATGTTTTTTCTCTACGTGTAGAGAAAAATAACTAAACAATTTTATAATTTTAAAAAAGATTTACAACCGTATTTAAAACGATATGTATATATACGAGAAAAATAACTAAACAATTTTATAATTTTAAAAAAGATTTACAACCGTATTTAAAACGATTATTAAATTTAACCAACTTTTATTAAGGAAAACTTTCATACAAAATTTGTTTTGTTTTTGGAAATCAGCGAATCCCGAATCATGGGCCCATGTTCTGTTACCCCTCGTCGAGAAACTTTTCGATTGAAATGAGAGAAATGAAACAAAAATGCTATAAATTAAAACAATCAACTGTTTTCTCACTTTACTGCGTCTGTAAGATTTTTGAAAGGAAATTACTCTCCAATTTGCAGAAAAATTGTGTTTGTAAAATTTTTGTGAAAAAACTCCCGCTTTAAAATGTCAAACAAACGAATAAAAACGGAGTGACAAAAATTTTAATACCGACAAATATACAGGGGAATCCCGATAATTGGTAATCGCAAGGGACCGGCCATTTCTTACGAATTATAGCGGTTTTCGATTTAGCGACGTTTCTATTTAACGGGGTTAAAATAAAATAAATACGAATTAACGGGGTTTTTCAATTTATTTACTAAAACGATAAAAAAACAAAAAAAAAACAATTGTGAAAAATAAAACACAAAATAAATACCTACGTAAAATAAAATAGCAAATTCATTTACTTAGCGTAAATTTGAAAAAAATTTTTTGTATATTATTCTTTAATAAATTATTTAAGCCTTAGGTTACTTTTTTATAAAATTAATTAAAATATTTTTATTTTCGATATTTCGATTTCCGTTGGAAATCTTCTTCAGGAAATTTATAAAAATATTTTAATTAATTTTATAAAAATATTTTTAATTAATTTTATAAAAAAGTGAAGAATAATATTTAATAAAAAAGGTCGTAGAAATAGGATTATAATTTACTAAAGAAATTTTTTGTTTTTGTAAAACCGACAGTGTCTTATGCGTGCGCTTTGACATTTTTCTTTATTATTCATGCAACAAATTGATCTTAAGAAAATAAACACACACGCAAGCAAAAACCCACGCCAAAAAAGTGGCGATGAACAAAAACTCATTCTTTCCATGTTTCTCTTGTTTTTATTACCAATTATAAGTGGTAGTTAAGGTGCTATCAGACGGTATGTATTTTACATATGTACTGTCACTTTTCTTACCCATATGTAATTGCGTATGTATGTCAAAATTCCCATTTTACACACGATTCATAATTTTTGCTATCACACCTGCTTATGTTTTTCCGTATGACATAACCTATAAATGTAAACAAAAGCTGACTTTTTAAAGTGTATTAATTGTTTTAATTATAAAGCTGCTGAAATTATAAAGTTTTTAAAAGTAAAATGGATGTAATAACTGCTAATAAAATAATTGTAGCGTCCAGCTACATCTGAAATAAAAATAAAAAAAAAGAAACAAAAACCATCTGTTTTGTTTATGTTTGCCACAGGAAAATAGAGCGTGTTCTAATCGAAGAAATTACATATGTATTTCCACATGTATTTTACACATGCAAAGTTTCATATGTATCACACGATGTGTACAACTTTCACAGATGGAAAATTTGACAGTACATATGTAAAATACATACCGTCTGATAGCACCTTTAGCAAACAATTACGATTCTCTTCTAAATCGTAGAGAAGATTTTATTTGAAAAAAAAAATTACGAATTAGCGAGGGGACCAAAATGTATGGAAATTTTACGAATTAATGAGATTTTTTCAAAGGTCCAACCAAGGTATATTTACACAAGGTAAACTCGTTGGCCCATATGTTTGTCAGCTGTTTACCCCATTTGGAACCCTAGTGTCAAAAGTTGTTTATGTTGGTTCCTTGTGTTTGTTTACATTCCTATGGTTAGTGCACGTGTTGTTTTTTTTTCAATTTGTGTTTTTATTTTGAAGGCACAGTGTTGCGTTTTTTTTTGACACCATGTTTCCAATTACAAAAACAATTTGGCGTGTTGTTTATGTCTTGTTGTAGCAACGAGTGTACCTTGTGTTAATAAACCTTGGGTCCAACAGTTTATTACGAATTATCGGGATTTGACTGTATTCGAAATGCAATAACACGTTGTGTAATTTTTTAAGTCATGGAAATATAACCATATACGAACACCACTACGTGATAAAAAACAAAAAAAAAAAAAAAAGAACCGTGTCTCCCAGTTTTGCCCAAAGTCATGCAGTTTTTTTATGGGCCTCCAAAGATTTGGGGCATCGGTGTCATTTTTGCAAACAAGTGACCATTTTCTCAGGCTCATATCTTGCAAACCTAAGATCTTAGGTACGCTTTTGTATTTGTTTGCTTCCTATTGACCTGAACAAGGGGGGGAAAATCGAATTTTTTTTTGAGGTTTTGATCTTGAAGATGAAGTTTATTTGATTTTATATGTTCACAATTTTTGTTTCCGAAATTCCGAACGGCTTGCAAGATATGAGCCTGAGAAAATGTTAATATTTTTGCCCCAAAATTTTGGGGACCCATTCAAAAGAAGTGCATGACTTTGGGCAAAACTGGGAGACACGGGTATTTTTTTGGACTTTTATCATGTAGTAGCGTCCGTATATGGTTATATTTTTTCTTGTTGCACTGCGTAATAAACACGGAAACGGTGAGTATTTTGTTCTTGGCAGATTTTTTTTCATTGTTTTTAACATTTTTGAAAAATATACGAGAGTTTAAATTTTTTTTTTGGTAAAGCCGCAATTTCTCATCGGCTTCGAGTAGAATATTATAATATTTATAACGTAACGCCGTAATCTCTTTTGACAGTTTACCACATGAGTTACAGAAATATTTTTTTCTCACTTTTTGAGAAACGATGGAATATTGTGTTTTACATCTTTTCGATGTACTGAAATAGTTACTTTTATAGAAGTTAGATTCAAGTTTAGTCTACATAAATACCGACCTAATAAGATGGTTTATGGGCAGAAAGGCTCTATTCCGTAAAGAAGTTTCTACCATTTTCAGTTTCTTACCATTTTCAATAGGCTTAGTCCTTGTGGCAAGTGGAACATATGTCCGAAATTTCATCAAACTGTCTCCAAAATTGAGACCTCCACTTTGCACACACAATTTATAACATTGCTTATTTCCGCTTTAATGCCATTTTTCATTAACATTTCAAATTAAGTTATTGTTTACTTTTTATTTCCTTTTTTCTAAGATTATTTTCTACCATTTGCTAAATGTTATTGCTTGTAGCAATTTTCTCAGCGGCTTTAATAGACTAACAGTTGATCCTTATTACCAAATACAATTACAACGACAAGCTACTACTGTCGATGTTCTTTTTTTTGGGGGTGGGTGGGTGTTTTTTATATTTTTGTTTCCAGTTTTTGTTTTTATGTTGTCAACAATTGTATTAAGCGTGTGTAAAAATGTGTTTATTTTTATAAAATAATAATGAAAGGGAGTCTATTAACGTTACAAAGAAAAAATATCTTCTGCTATTTTAACGGTAATTTGTTGAATTATTTGTGTGTATGTTGCGTGCATGCAACAGGTTGGGGACACAAATAAATAAACAAACACGCACTAAGAGGTAATAATCGTTTAAGCAATTATGACAATAATTATGCGATAATTGGGATTGCAAGAAAATAAATGTGTAGAAAAGTGTTTTATAAAATTTTAAATAGTAAAAATTAATAATAAAAAAAATACAAAATGGAATCTTCTTCACTGACCCAGCACATCCACACACACCACATTAAAAGTTAAGGATGTTTGATATCAACCACTTTTATGTCGGATAATTTTCTAAATAAAAAGTACTTTTTTTTTAGCATAAAAAGGATTTTTTAAATCAACGACTACAATGCAACAATTGTAAAAACTTAGTTCACGAGAGTTGGAAGCTTTTTAATAGGACATTTTGGCAATATTTGAACTTTTGTACATCAAAAATTAATGTCAGTATGTTCTGTGATCTCTCTTTCATTATCTCGCAAAATGCATTAGCGCTATGCCAATGAATTGGTAAACCTGCACAAAAAATTATTTTCAATTAAACGATTAATAAAAAAATAAAATCAGTTCTTATTAAAAATGTAATCAAGTGAATTAAACGTTTACTTATATCAACAATATTACTGCAGCAAATCTTATTAATATTAAAAAAATATTGTATTGGTTTTATGTATTAATTTGTTTACTATTGCAGATGTAATTAATTTTTTAATTAATACCACAAATTTTTTAATTGAAATCAATTTTTTTTGTTTTATATATAAGTTTAACTGTTTTCTGAGAATCAAACTCAGTTTTAATTTTATTTCGTGGGAATATGATACACAGTCTGATGCCGATGAGTAAAATTCGATATCGAAATTGTTAAAATTAATTTGACGAAATAAGGTGTGGCTTACTTTTAATCTGTCATCACCAGATTTTTTGCACATGGAATACATTTTGGCAATGTTAAGGCTGTTTTCCAAATATATACGTTTAGATTTAAGGCCCTACCATAATATGTATAAGCTATCTTAAACCACTGTCAAAAATTAACGAAAATCCTGGCAAATGCATTTAAAAACCAAATCAAAATAAAAAAACATCTTCCGTATGCCATGTGCGATCAGTTCCACTCTTAAGCTTGGTACTCTGGTAAACATTTCACGTGAAATGCTTTCAGACCGCATAAGAAAAAAACTTGTGCGGAATATCTACGAAATAATGTTGATAGAGTTGTACTCTCTTTATTTTGTGAAAACGTTCCGAAATGTTTCTGGCAACATTTTTTCTTAACTTGGAAAAATTGAGTCGGAGTTGAGGTTTTAGTGCCGGAGTCGGAGTACCCACAAAAACTCGCGACTCCAACTCCAAAGTTTTTCGGCAAAATTTAAAAAAAAATTTCCAAAATAAAATTTATCTTCTTAACCCTTTGACGACCATAGGCAAACATACTTGCCCAGGGGATTTTGCATCATATAATTGTTCACGTAAGAGATAGAGTAAATATGTTCAAAACGGATTTGTTGCGGAGGGTTGGGGCAACAAAAATGTGGAAGATGGTAAGGGCCTATCTGTCTCCATTTGCCCGCTAGGAGGCCTCAAGTTTGGCCAAAAAGTCGCCTTACTTCAGGGGGGTGTTGTGGAGAGAGCGTAGGGCGCCCCTGGCTTAACCTTGGGTATATTTTGGAGGCACCTCTTACCTTTCAAAATATATATGGCAAATATGTTTGGCAAGTATGTTTGCCTATGGGTTGAAACGGAAAAAAACGCACCTAAAAATAATCTAAATATTTTTTTTTATTTTCATCATTGTAGTTATGTATGTGTGTATATACTACATAGTTTTACGTTGTTTTTTTTTTAAAGTCAATTGAACAAAACGCATCTTGTCTGTTATTGTTTTAAGTTCAAAGTTTTTTTTTGCGCTGATTGTTTGTTTGTTTTTATTCCTTTATTATCCGAAATCAATCAGAGCATACGCATTTCGTGCATTACTATTTGAAAGTGTATTATTGTTGTATTTCGAGTGTTATTTTTGATCAAACAGTGTATTATTATTTGGTTATTATAAATAAAAAAATTTTAATGAGTGGATCAGTCCGTGATCGGTTTCTTTTCCTTACTCCGGTCGAAATTGAGCAACTGGTTTTGCGACACCAGTGACAATGAGGAAGAAGCTGCTGCATACATATATACATAGATGAAGAGGACATCGTTTTTCTAGAAACTGACGCTTTGGAAATCCAAGAGGACGAGCCCATAGAAGTTGTTAGTGAAGGAACTAATCGTATAGAATATCCTGGAATTAAAAAAGCTCGCATTCAGAGAGACGACCCTGTTTTCACCGGCTTTCAGGAGAATTGCATATATGAACATGCTGTTTGTAATTTTCAAGGTAAGTTTTTATAATTGCAAGTTTTTATATTGCAATAGTAGTTACTATTTTTCTATACTTTTTTGGTTTCAGAAATGTGCATAACGATAGTGCAGTAGTCCAACCCAACTGTGGTGTTCAAAGTGAAGCGGCGTGTTGCAGGGCAAGCAGTTGGTTGTCCAGCACTACAACAAGGGAATGGGAGGTGTCGATCTCATGAACCAAAAAAAGGTTATGAGTATGATCGCAGAAGCAAATGGCGGTTTTATATTCGATTTAGCAAAGTGATTAATTAATGACTTCTGTTCAAGACCGCGCAGATTCCCGGAAGCAACCAGAACTGGAAGTATCTCTCTAAAATAGCCGAAGTCTTTCCATAAAATAGAAAAACGTGAAAATTGGAAACGATGCCTTCGGATTGCCAACTATGGCAAATATAGCCTCACAAATGTATTTTGTACTACATGCAATGTATTTCTTTGCTTTACATCACGTGACTGTTTTGACAAATACCACGTTTGGACTTTTCTTAAATTGTTAGTTATTTATAAATTACTTTTTAAATAGTTTTAATAAATAAAAAATGCATAAAACATTATATTTTTCAATTTTATTTTTTGGATAAAAAATTCTCTTTCAGCCCATAGGCAACTATATTTGCCAAGCAAAAAGAGGGGCAAGGAGAAGACCAGGGGGGCCAATTTTTTTTGACGTAACTATTATTGGGCCATATATTATGAAAATAAGAAAAATTCAAAAATCGCCTCGGCAGAAAAAGTCTGGTCCTCAAAGGGTTAAAACACATTTAAAATTTAAATAAATGGTTTATCAATAGTGCTCTTATGTGCTGTTTCTAAATGACAGGCGATGGACTGAGTGCTTTGCATATAAATTTTACTACTTAATCAATCGCCTGTCATTTGGAAACAGCACATTAATGTTTGCGTACGGTAATTTCTTCTCAAAAAACTGTAATTTTTAGAAGGCCGTATGGTAATGAAAAAATAAAAGTTAACATCACTGAGTCTCATGTACATTCAGCATCAAGATTATAGTAGGAGTCGGAGTCATGAGTCGGAGTCGGAGTCGCACTTAAAAAATTTCAGCGTTTGTAGTCGAAGTTGGAGTTAGTACTTTTTTCGGACGACTCCACAGCCCTGCTTATTTCACGTGGAATTTTAATCAAAAGCAAAAAAGTATGAACTTATTATTAAACAAGAAATAAAAGATTAAAATAACACCACAGTAACACAGGTAAGAGTTTTTTTATCCATATCTATTTTCTTTCATATTGAATTTTTTATTAAAAAATTTTTTTAGGAAAATACATGTGGGGTTTGTTTACACGGAGAAAACTGTTGTGCATTATTTATGCACAAGCTGTTCATAACTATAAAATGTTTGGGTACATTTTTGAATATGCAACTTTGCGCATAAATTATGCCTAATAATCATAAATTATGCACAATCTATTAAAATTGTGCATAAGTTATACACAAGAAATGTGCACAGTTTGTGAACATTGTTCATAGCTTAATTGATCATAATATATAAACATTGTGCATAAGTTATGCCTACTTGTGCATAGATTTTGCCCAATATTTTGATATGTGTGTATCTTGTTCATAAGTTGTGCCCATTTGTGCATAGATTATGAACAATGCGTACACATATGAATAATGAGTATGCATTAATTGCAAGTTAGTTTCACTTATGTTCTTTTTTTTAAGAGTGCCGGTTGTGTTAACAAGTGACAGAAGTTAAAGTTAAAGAAGTAAATATTATTTAACAATATATAATTGGACAAATTAAGAAATCCAGAGGTAAGTATTGAATTATTATCAAATATTTTTCAGAGAACAAAGAGAACTGATATAGCCAATTGTTTTTCTGACTGGATAGTTGCTTGACGAACTATTTCTGGCCTTCTGCTTTAGCTGATTTTGTTTACTTTTTGTTTGTGTTTTGCAGAAAAACATCCATTGAAGTGGTTAATATGGAAAACATCGCAGGTCAACAAAGTAGTGATTTTATGTTTTCTACAAATTTAGAAGGTATTCATTTATATTTTTAGTTAATTTGCTGTTATTTTTGTATACTTGTTGTATATATATTTTGTACGGGTTGGTTTTTTTAATACATTTCTGTTTACTTTTTTCCTTTAAATTCAGATTTGTCAGCCGCTGACATTATCACTGTAGATGTAGACTCTGAATTTTTCAGTCTATTAAATAAATATGGACTAGAAGAGTATTATTTGTCCTTAACAAATGCCAAAATAAATATCGACTGCTTCGAGGCCATGACAGAAGCTGACATTAAAGAGATTTTTAATGATGAAATTGGCACTCGCATAAAGTTTCGTGGCCTAGTCAATGACTGGCGACTTGCTAATGTAAGAAAGCTTATTTTATATGAATTATATTATTAGATTTAAAATTTGTTTAATCGCAGCAATTGGCTCCAATTTCAACATGTTGTTGCAAACATTCAGACCAATCTTCAGCTAGTGGCTCAATCAGTCATTCGGACTCGATTTCTTCATTTTCAGAGTCGGTTATAACCGATAGCTCTACATACAAATTTGTATAACACTTTTTTCCTCTCACAAATATTGGATATACTATAACAAATTGTTAATATTTCAGAGTTTACATAATTTCTTGGATACCCCAATTGGAACAAAAATTTGCGCTAATTACAACGCAAACAAGGAATTGGGTGCATCAGACAGAGAGACTTTGATGACAAATATAGTCAGAGATCACTTAGAGAAAGACGTGCCCATGAGTTATGCTATGTTCGATAATATAACAGGAGACATAGTAAAACGATTTGCATCAGAAAAAAAAGTACAAAACTAGGAAAAATACATATACAACTGTTTGATCCTATTTGATTGTTTACAGGAATATTATTTTCAAAAGGACAAGCGGAACGGAAAACTGTACAACAAATACCGTTCGATGTCCAGAGCCTTCAGAAAATCCGGGTTTTTTCAAAAATATCTCCGCGTAAGAAAAAATAACAAACTTGAATTGGAAAGTCAAGAAGTAAGTGCTATTTCGGTATCAGGAATCGATTCAGAAGATAAAATTTGGCTAAAAACAAGAAATTCGCCTTGGGAGACGGTGGAATTAAAATGGAACTCCAGCTTTGCTCTTCGGCGCCAGGACATTAATATCCATCCACTACAAGTTGTACTTTCTGACTGGCCATTATATGCGCATAGTAACGGATATCGTTTGGTAGAAAATTAAAATTTATATAATATATAAGTAAAAAATTTATATTTTTATGTTTAGATCGATATTGACTTCCATAATTTGTACCCGGAAAAGTCAAACTTATTTCTTAACAACTGGAATTCACTGAAGGATGACATCATAGCAGTATGCAAAAAGATTGTTAAATTTCCAGCTGCTAAAAAAATTATAAATAATCTTCCAACAAACAAAGGTAAAAAAACAATTCAAACTTATGAAATAAAGAACTAATTTAATTATTATTTTTGAATTTTCTTCCAGATTTAGAATTAATTGAAGTCTCTAAGGTGCTGGCAGCAATTTTTAAGCCTGTGGCAAGAAAAACAATTGAGAAACAGACGTGGAAGGTTAGCACAGGCGACGCTTGGAATTCCTTTGTGGTTGAAATAAACAGCGCTGCTGACATACAAAGCACTATAAACAAGCGGAAAGAATTTTGTGTGAGCAAGAACATTACTTTTCAACCATTTCTGATCATTCTTAAGGATCGAAATGATATCAATTCATATCAATATGTGCTAGTCGTGGAAAGTCTCATTTATCTTTTTGCTGACGCTTTTAATGCTTTTGATATATATTTAAAGTGTTTTTTCGTCTTCAACCTAGAATACCCGTTTGAAAATACAATTTTCTGGAACTTTGTTCAACATTTTTTTTATGATATACCAAGCACTAAAATTAACTCACCAGAATTACATATTTTAACACAGTTAAAACAGAAATAATAATTTCAGAAAGAAATTTAAGTATTGCTAAGAAAAAAAATAAATAATCATGAGTTTTAACTGCTTTCTTTGCAATTGTTCTTTCGAATCAGCGGATGTACTTATAAGCCATTTAAAACTAATACACTCCCTCAAAAAGCATAACCAATTACTATGTTCCAAATGTCATTGCAAATTTCATGACTTTACTATCTATAAAAAACATATTTTAAGTGTTTGCCAGTTTCAAATGCTAACAAATGAACCACATTTTCCAATTGAACCAAAATCTATAACAATATGTAATAACATGATTCGTGATCAACAAAGCAAAAGTATAGAAATGGTGATCCCTGAAAAAAGACAGAAACTTGAAATCATAAATGAGGCAGATATTGAAATTTTTTTAAAAAATATGCGAGGCAACGCATTAGCATTTGTTAGCAATCTTTTCAGTGGAAATCATATGACCACGAAAGCTATTAAATCAATATTAGCATATTTAACAGATATAATAACCAAACAGATGTTTATATTTTTGTCAGAAAAAATAATTCCAATAGTCCCGTCGGAAGAAAAATGTAAAATAGAAAAAATTTTTAATTTCTGTTCTGATCCTTTTAAGGGTATTAACACAGAATATTTATTTTTGAACACCATAGCTCAAAAATGTTTATACAAACCTCCTACTAAGCAAGAAATTGATAGTTCTGTATCACATATATATAAAAAAAGTCGAAGCACTTTAACAATGAAAAAAAGCGAAATTATTTTAATGCCTATAGAGCATCAAATTAAACTATTTTTTGAGCAAAAAAATGTTTTAAGAACGACTCTTAGCTACACAAATTCGTTAAGAAGTGTTAACGAAAATAAAATTACACATTTTGTGCAAGGTTCAATATGGAATGATAAACTAACACACTTCGACCAAGGGCAACATGTTATACCAATAATTTTGTATTACGATGATATAGAAATGGGTAATGCCTTAGGAAGTCATCCTGGAAATCAATCCATTGCTGCATTTTACTATCATTTTCCGTCATTGCCTGAAAATTGTAATTCAGTAGAAAATATCTTTGTTGCGATGCTAATGAAAACAGCTTATTTCAAAAAGTTTCCCCTCTCAAAAACGTTGACTCCATTCATTGACATATTGAGAACTTTAGAAAAGGGAATAGAGATAAATACAATAGATGGAATTTTTAATGTTCATTTCGTAGTTGGCCTTGTAATTGGCGATAACTTGGCATTGAATAATCTTTTAGGATTTTCTGGATCTTTTAGCCATAATTTCAGTTGCAGAATATGTAAAATGTCTAAACTTGAAATGAATAATTCATTAGTAGAAAACTGCAGCCTTTTAAGAAATATGGAAAATTATAATAAAGATCTTCTTGCAAATGATTATAGCAAAACTGGAGTAAAAACCAATTCACCATTGAATGCATTAACAATGTTCCATGTCACACAAAACTTGTATTCTGATTTTATGCATGATTGAAGGTTGTGTAAAATTCGGTTTAATAGAATCTCTAAAATATTTTATATTAAAAAAAAATTTTTTTTCAATCAATGTCTTAAATGACAAAATCAATACATTTGAATACGGTTCCATTGAGCTTCAAAACAAGCCTCCTGGCAATATTAAATTAGAGCACTTAAAACAAAATAAACTTAACTTTTCAGCCAGAGAAACATATTCCTTTTTGCGCTATTTTACTGTTTTCGTAGGCGAATTCGTTACTCAAAAAAATAAAGTATGGCGGTATATTATCAAAGTTGAAATTTCAGCGTTTGGAGTCGGAGTTGGAGTTAGTACTTTTTTCGGACGACTCCACAGCCCTGCTTATTTCATGTGGAATTTTAATCAAAAGCAAAAAAGTATGAACTTATTATTAAACAAGAAATAATATATTAAAATAACACCACCGGTAACAGTTTTTTTTATCCATATCTATTTTCTTTCATATTGAATTTTTTATTAAAAAAAATTTTTAGGGAAATACATGTGGGGTTTGTTTACATACGCAAAACAATGACGCATACTTTGCAGGAATAAAAACGTTAAATTGTACAATCTCGCAAGAAAGGTTACATTGATACATGTCAAATGTTTCGTGTGAAATAATAAAAGTTGCTCACATTTTTGACAAATTTAAACAGAGTACTAGGCTTTAGTTTAAAAAATAACGAAAAGTTTCCTCAAATTCAATATATGTAGTATGACACATATGATTTACATCTATTCGCACCAGCGTTGCCAGAATGGAGATTTTATCTTATTTTGGAAGATTTTTTGGCTTAAATATGATTAAAAAAATTTTTTTTCTCAAATGAAGACTTTTTCATTTTAGAAAAGCTTGTACGAGATACATAATTTTTACAGCTTTTTAAACAGTCAATTTTTAAAATAATTAGTTTTTGTATCAGCTTATTGTCTATTGGTTTTGCACACTTTTGCACAAAAATGCATCATTTTTTCGGGACATACAAAATATTAAAAAAGCATCTTCATTTTGGGAATATTGATGAAAGAAAACTATTTGTAAAAGGAAAAAATGTATTTTTATAATTTTCATATATTAAAGAAAATAAAAATTCATGTATTTGGTACCAAAAGGAAAAACTAATGGAACTTAAAAAGCTTTTAGTTTGGAAATTACTCATGCCATGTTTTTATACAAAGTATACATACGTACACAAGTGTTCAAGAATGTCTTTTAAAAGGTGTACCAAAGTTATTTTAATAACTATTCCTTAAGGAAAATCCGTACATTTTCAATGAGCTTTTTTAAAATGCAATTTTCACAAATTGCCTTCGATATAACAACGGTATCAAAACATATAATATTAAATTAAGAGCCCTTAAGATTTCATATGATGTATGGAGCTTCTTAGCTCCACAACTAAAACCTTCTTGCCCAAAATTTTTTAACTCTAATTTTAGAATTTTAATACTTTCAATGAAACTTCTTTAATTAGATAAACTTTTTAAATTTCGTATTTATTAGAAATCAAATGGATTTTAAATGCCAGCTCATGCACATTAGGGCTTTAGATCATTTGAAATTTCTCTCATTATCAGGAAAGGAATTTATAAACAAAAAAAAAAAAATGGGTTCATATATTTAATTGGTAATTTATTTTCAAAGTTCATCATGGCAATGGTTCTAATTCGCGACCTCTGGAACCGGCCCTAAGAGTCTACACTGGTCATTTTAAGATGGGCAGCAGGGTAGGTGAATGCTGCCAGATGACAGCAGCGGATTGCAGGCGGAAAGCAAACTGGCTGAGGTACTATCGTATTTTTTTTGTCCCTGTCCCTATGCTAATCCCGCGAATTTCTACGCTTGTCTGTAGGAAACAAGAGTCTGTGGCGGGAATCGAACCCGCAACTTCGGCACTGATAGACTAGCTCATTACCAGTTAGTAGTGGCACTCGAGAGATGTATACATACATATTTACCAACAGCAAGGCTGCCATGTTATGGCTGGTGTCTTGACGATATCTTCATATGTTAACTATGGAATGCCGAATGTCTCTAAATGAGATTGCGAAACATTTCAGTGACATAGAGACATAGTTTGCACCTGGGGAACCAAACTGCAGACGATCCAGCCAAACAGGGTCGACAGTCTGATCGGTATTTCAATGGCTCGCTGCAAGAATATAATTAAACGCGTGGAGAGCATACCTGCTGGATGGCCAGGACCCTATGACATGGCTAACGAGCGTGATACTTGGTTTCGGTAGGGACCAGAATCAGTCATGGAGGCTCACTAGGTGACTGGGATTAATGTGGCGAGAATGGGTCTGGATTATAATCGCTACTGTAGAAGTTGTCATGATGAGGAGGAGATATCGGTCATGACGGGTCACTGGGTGATTGGGACTCATATGGCGAGAATGGGTCTGGATTATTATGACAACTGTAGAAGTTGTCATAATGAGGAGCAGAAGGAGACGGAGTTTCACTTTCAATATCAATGCCATTGCCCCGGTCTCGGTCTCGGGGCTATTAATAAAATAAAATTTTATTCAGTAGATCATGTTTAAATTAATTAAAATGTATTGGAGTACTCTCACTATCTTGTCCTTTTTTACTTGTAGTGATGAACGCAAGTAAGGTACGGAAATCGTGCACTGCTTTAACGTGAAAATGGAGTAGTGTGGTCCTTTAGCTTAGTTCTGCGATGTCTCTTAATTATTAACTTTAATATCTATAAAATACTGATTTATTTCTAAATAAAAAAAATCATTTAAACAAAAACTGGTTTAAGCTATTTTCTACATTTCCTTAAAACAATTTTTTTTAATTGAAATTTTTATCTCTTATTCAAAGTCTTAATACACATCAGAAAATTTAAAACAAAAAATAAATATAATCGCCTTATAAAAACTGTTTGTTCCCAGTTCATTAACAAAATAAAAGAAATCATATGTTCATAAAAACACTTCAAAGGTTAAAGACTTTAAATGTAATAATTCTTGTAAATTTTGTTTTCCAATCTCTAATTTGTGATCTTAAAGAAAAACTTCTCTAAACAAACTTGTTGCAAAAAGGAATAATAACCAACAACAACAAAAAAAAAGAAAGAAGCACATTTTTAATCCACTTCACTCATGTTTTTGTTCTTGTTTTTCTTCAACCACAAAATAGACGCATTCATTCACAACCAGATAAAAGAACACACGGTAAAACATAAACAACCAAATAAATAAAAAAGCAAATAAAAATAAAAAACAAAAAAAAAAAATGACAGGAAAAGTTTACACAGAAAAAAAATGATTTGCTATTTTCAAGGGAGTTGAACACGCACTTGGGCCAATATAAAGAAACTGAATGAATAAATGAAAAAAAGTGAAAAAATGAAAAACAAACGAAAATGAAAATGAAAAAGAAAAGTGTGTAACCCCACAAAGTCAATATTAAAACGACAAGTAAATTGAACAAAAAGGCGTGAAAGACGAATTTAAGGATGAGCTACAAAAGGAGACAGATAAATTAAAAATAAAAGGAATTGTCAGAGATTTTAAAAATTATTTAATGTGACACTTCTTCTTAAAGTTGACTGGTTTTGACACTTGAGTATGACATTGAACAATGACGCTTGACATGATACTTGATTACTCAAGACATTTACCTACAAATACTGTGAGTTTCAATATTGATTCAAGAAACCTGAAAAGAAAGTTGGATTAAATACAAATCGAATACACTGGTTCACAATTTTGCAACTTTTTGCCATAACCATAAAAACTAGATGTTTTCTAAGTTTAAATTAAAAAAAAATGAATTTTTTTTACGTTTTTTAAAAATTATCAAAATAATTTTCGTGGGAATACAAAATTTTATTTTAAACGATTTTGTTATTCGTGCTTAATTTCCCAATTATTATTTTTGATAAAAACACTAAAATTTTTTGTTGATGGGATAAGCTATTCCTATGCGCATTTCACTGGTTGCTTAGGCCAGATCATCAGGAAACTTCATCCATAAAGATTTTAGAAAAACTAAAGATATCAAACTAAATAAAACTGTTAAGCGTATAAGAATTACCGCAACAGTTCTATTTGTAACAATATCAAAGTTTAAAAAAAATCATCAACAATAAACAGTGAGTTCATCTCTCCTTACATTCCCCACTACAATCGATTGGAATTCTTCCAAAAACAATTTTAATAAGTCATTCCAAAATATTTTTTTTTTAATTTTTTAAAATTAAAAAAAATTATATTCAAAATGTATTTCAAAAAATTGTAATTATCCGACAAAAAAAAGTATAATTAGTAAAAAACATCCAAATTTAAATTTTCATTACGAAAATTTTTGTTTTGGTTGTGTTGACTGGAGTACAGTCAAACAAAAATGCATCTTCAAATTGATTATGCCCTAAATTCAGAATTGTGACATCAATGTTACTACAAATGGCATCAATGAGGCAAAAAATGTCTTCAATCTAATCAAGAACGTCCTCATAAAATGTTGTCCTACTTTATGAGCCATCTATGCCATGACTACAGTAACATCAATTCGATGACACATTTTGTGTATTTTTTTTATTTTTATTAATTCACAATTTTAAAAACCCAAACGACAATAGACACAATATTAATTTTTTGATATGCACACATTTTGTGCATTATTCACATTATTTCCATGTTTAAAAAGTTAAATAAGAAGCACAATTCCCATATTCTATTTGTTCAAATTATTTAGGGCCAATTGCTGTCTTAAAAATATTTTGGCAATACAATTAATATACAATTCCAAATATTCCTACGTTTATACGCACAACTTATTCGCAAATAAATATTTCGCAAGTAGAGAATATTGCCGCATAAACAGTGAATTAAAGCGAATAGCTAACAATTCCTGATTAAAGACACTATTTGCAAATAAGATTTTAAGCATTGCCACACGTTTAACCGTTTAACGTTATTATATGCACATAATTTTAAAAATACACAATAAAAAAATAAAAAGTTTTTATACATACAGTGCTGCTTAATGAATAAATTTTCCATCTGGCATCACTTAAAAATAAGAATTTTTATTAAGAAAATTGACATATAAACTGTCGTTTAGTTAATCGCAAATAGGTTTTATTTGCGAATAGGCTTCGTATAAACGTATTATATATTTATTGTTAAGTTATTCATAAATTCTTATATACTTAAGCTAACCCTCCTCACAGAGATACAAAGAATAAATAAGTACATTTATAATAATAATTTAAACATAGTGTAACATTTTAAAGCTTATGGTTGGTAATTTAATGTAGATAAGCGTACTGACTTAAAAGTTCTCTAATAAAATTTTTTTCAAATTTTGCCACTGAGATTAAAGAATTTCTTTCCCGATATGGCATGATGTGGTTCCATATTCGTGTAACGCGTATTACAAATGATATATTCCTTATAAGCGTAATTAAATAATGTGTCCTTATTGAGTTGCTAAAAATAAATTTTTCCGCTAGCTACTCGGGATTACCACTTTAAATGATTTTATACAACATTATCATTATCCTTTTTGATATAAAATCATTGAAATTGCAGCCTAAAAACTTTTAAGTGTTAGAGGATACATGATCCCGAAGTCTAAGTCCAAAAATAAAACTTACGAATCAATAGAAGCAAAGTCTGAGCTTGTTGAGATTGTTTTGAAATGTTCCTCATTAACATTCAATATCACCTAAAAATAAAGACAAACATAGAGATAAAGCAACTTTCATTTTAATTAAAAATGGAAGAAAGTATCCTTATGAATACAATCTTTTTAATGTGTATACCGCACTGGAAAATATATGTATAAATAATGTGCACATTAAAATCAAGTCTAGAAACCTGATGATTTACAGTGTTCCGATGAGCAGATACCCCATCTAAAATAATTTTCGGGTTTCTGTAAGAAGTATGTGAAATTAACATTGTCTTGTTTTTTAAGGTTTAAGTAATTTCTTTGAGACCATTCAAATATACTAGCCAGGTCTCTATTAACATGGTCTTCAAAAGCCGCTTCATTATACCCTGCATTTACAGATAAAAGCTGTATATACACAACATACTGAAAACGTAATATTGGAAAACTAGCTGATTAGGCAAACGTTGTTTTGCCATATAACTTATTTATTTTATATGTTACAGAGTCTCCATGCAAAATTTTAAGAAAACCGGTTGATTGGTTAAGAAGATATTGGGAGGGGGAGCTTTTACTCTTCTTGCCCTATTTCACGCTCTAAATAATAAAAAATATAGGCTTTAATTCCATCCAGATGTTACACTATTTTCCTGCCAAATTTCAAAAGAAAATCGCTTAACTATTTAAGAAGATATAGGGAGGGCGAGATTTTACCCCTCTTGCCATATTTAACGTCCTATTGCCTATTTCCTTTCAGATTTTACAGTATCTGCATGCCAAATTTTAAGAAAACTATTTGATTAGTTATGAAGACAAATCGAGAGGGAGCATTTACCCCTCTTACCTAATTTCTTGCCCTATTCCCTGTTTTTCTTTTAGATACATAAAAAAATTAAAGATTTCTATAAAAGTACCGTTCTAAAAGTAACAACAACAACAGTAACACATACATACGATACAAAGCAGGTGTATATAACCAGCATGCAAAATACTACGACGTTGTCCGCATTTGACATTTCTTTCAAATGTCTGACTTCATTCTTAGAGACATCGTTCAGATTTCTGTCAGACATTGAATATTCTTACTGCCTGAGCGATTTCTGAACGATTTCGAATGGATATATCGGGGAAAACTTATATGCAGATGTGTTTCATAGAATTCCGATGGAATTCTTACGGATGTGTATAACAAGACTTATATTTTTTTTTGTGAAAATAATGACAATTCTCATTAGGTTGAAAATTATTTTAAATTTATTTTATTGTTTCAAGATAAAAAGATCAAAAAAAAAAAAAGCTACGTACGTGTAAAATTTATAATTATATACTTGTAAATATTTTGCAATAAAAGGAATTCTTTCAGTTAAAAAATAATAAAGCTACGGTCACACTTATTAAATATTTGACCAAATAAGCGTAACCCCTTTTTTTGTTAATAGTTATTGAGATGTAAAATGGTCTTAATATCACAAATCAAGCTAATTATACTACTAGACATAGCAAAAAATTGTTTTTTGTAAGATGTGGTATTATATTCTTAATAAATATTTGAATTGAAGGAAATAATTATTTAGTTTGCTTGTTGATCCCGTTTTTTTCGTCAGATATTTGATAAGTGTGACCGTAGCTTAAGAATCTCGGCTAGCGCATCAAAAGTTTCCATGCCTTTTTCAATAGATTTCTGTCAGATATCTATCAGAAATGTCGGCAAAAAAAAACCAGAATTTCCCGCGGCATGTCTGTCCGAATTCGTGTCAACCACTTCATACGTTTTTAGGTCAGAAATCTGACAGAACTCTTATACGATTCCGATTTTTTTTATCGACGTTTCGCTCAAATATCTGAAAGACGTCGGACTATTTTGCTGGCTGGTTACTTACAAATAAAATGCCGATCGAAACAACGTCTGAAAAGATTCGTTTGGAAACTCTTTAAGAGGCAATAAAAAAATCATAATATGGATTTTGTCGAAATTTGTATGAGAAATGTATAGGAAAATCTAAATGGAAGAACTGGACCCATTTCGTGCAAAATTCACATAAACCATCTACAGACCTTCCTTAACGTAAAATCAAAGTGTAATAATAATAAATAGAATGATTGCTTAAACCATATCGGGCATGTTGCTGGTGTCTCAAAATTGAGAGTTCTTCTGTAAACAATGACTGTCTTTAAATTGAGCCTAATGAGTTCTTTCTCCGATGTCACTGAGTCATCGTGCTGATGACATTTGTTAATGTGCTGACTCCAATTCGTCATTTGTGTGATGCCGATGTGTCATCCCATTGATGACATACATAGTTTCAATGTTTAACTCTGATGACGATTTGTCCAAGTGATGTTAAGGCTGGCATCACAATGATGAAAAGTGTCATGGGGTCGAAAACTGATGTCAAAATACATAAGCTTTATGACGCCTTTTCTATCACTATAGAGTCGAATCTACATTCAGCAGTAGCCACTCATCATGCCTTAATCCAAATGGCCCTGATAACGCTTTTTGCTGCAAGACCTTGGTAAAATCTTTCACCTTGTTGGTCATTCTCCGCTTCTAAATGTGGGGTAAATGTGTCTAAATGGCAGTAAAGAAAGTGCATTTTTAATGATATTTGTGCTCCTGAAATTACAAGAAAATCTTTAAGAAATAATATTGATTTATTTCATTTAAACTAATGGACTGAAAGTCTTTCATCATATTTTTAATTAGTTGACTATCGTTACGGCTGATGTTGTTTCCTAGAAACCAAGTTTTAACTTTCTGGAAAGAGTTGCATATAACTTGGAGCGATTGCGGTAGTAAGAAACGCGTGTCTCTGTGTCAAAAAATCCTCTTTAATTTAGTTCCGAGTTCTCTTTGGACAAGTTTAGGTCACAACATAAATAATTCAGTTTAATATGACTCATTATATTTAAATCACAGCAATAGAATAAAAACTTTGCTCTAAATTTTCTTCATTATCTGATGTTACTTTTGTACTGAAGATTTTCGTTTGGGATATGGAATAATAAAATCGTCGGCTTAATATGCAAACATGCTGAATCCACTTTTTAAGTAAATTAAGGTTTTGACTTTCGCAATTAAAATGACTAGTTCGTACTAAAAGGAGTATGTTTCTAAGCATTCGATTGAGACTCTGCGCACAAGATAACGAGAATGACTATGACGACCACAAGTATGAAAACTATTAGAATAATGATTATAATTTGAACAATACCTAAAACCTAACCAAACTAATCTTAACAATCTGTATCCGTAAAACATTTCCAACAAATAATTATTTACTTTTCATCTGGATTTTCTTCGAAAGGGGAAAAATGGCATTTGCGTGAGTGTTGGCATTTGTAAGTTGATGCAATATTTTCTTTTTAGGGTCATATTAGAAAAATGTCAAGGGAAATTACGAACAAAGCAAAGAAAACAAATGAAAGAATATTAAAAAAGAATCTATGGGCAATTTGGTAAACAAAGTTCTCCTAAAATATTCGTTTGCTTTTGTGTATTTCATGTATTTATACTGGATAATAAAAGCAAAAGCCACTGGGGCGTATGATGGATATAAATTAATTAATATTGTTCATACGCTCAAAGTGATTATTTGCTTTAACTAAAACACAAACACAAACACATTCCGATTGAATCAGTCATTAGCTAATTAAATAATTGGTTTTAGGTCGTTGAAAATCACTCTTTAACTATTTGGAAACGTCTTTTTTAATTTACTTATTTTTTAATATACTCCATAGTATATTTTACTTGTCCTCCAACATACTTGAAGTTTTTCTTTTGAAAGTTTTGCTTTTTTTTTGTTGTTAAGCAGGCCATGGTTGGAAAGTTATACGGTAATTGTGTTATTAATGCTTAAACAACTGTAAATATCAAACAACTTTGTTTTCACTTTTCCCCTTTTTAACACAACGCTTTTCACAAAAGTTTATTTTATAAGGGAAACATCCTTTGAGGGTTTTGTTTAACTTTTTTCTTCTTCTGTTATTAATTTAGAAAACAAAATAATGAAGAATAACTGGGGAGAAAAAAAGAGTCCGCTGCCACAGGAAATTATTATGTGTCATAGACCATAAACCAAATAAACATTAAACTGGAAAATCATTCACCTGTATTAGTATTTAAGCAACAATAACAACAAAAGTGTATATACTACTAAACTTTAATTTTTCTTTCTTCATCAGAATTTGTGTGGCAGCCAACATAGAACAACCCCCCCTCCAGCAGCAAGAAACAAGTGCTTGTTATCCACAGTTGGCTGTTTGGCTTTTTATTTGTGGCTGTGTTACAGGTTTAACTGGCAATAAAAGTGTTGATTTTATTATTTAATTGTTTTACGTTTCATTTTTTTTCTGTGCGTTTTTTTCAATTTCTTTCTTTTCTTTTCTGCTTAATGTTGTTATTATACCCTTCACCAAAGGGAATAGTGTATATATAACTTTGTCATTTCGTTTGTAAATTTTACAGTAGTGATCTTATGCCCAATTTCAAAAGTATGGTAGCACTACTAAATACAAAAAAATATCATAAAAAATTTTATTTACTTGCAAGTTGGTCTCAAAAAACAGCTGAATGTTATTGCTTTGCCTGTTGTTGTTGTATTGTTGTCATATTGAGGCCACCTTGCTAAGTTATTCCAGTAATAAATTAGTTCATTTTAAAAGTAGCACATCGGTGAATTAAGTTTTATTTAAGTGTTAAGTGAAGAAGAGAATTTTGTATTTAAAACGATTTTAAACATAAATGTTTTTAAAATCAATCCTGAAAATTGGCCATTACATCCAATAAAGTATTTATATTCTGGGTCCTTATGAGGAGCAAAGTTTATTTTACGATGTTCTTCTGCCTGTCCTTTGAAATGCTCCGTTAAATTTGATTTTGAAACTCATCCTAATCGATCCACAAATGTCTGGGATATGAGCATAAACCACGACTCCCTCTAATTTTACTCACAAAGTCCTTGTTGGTTTTTGTTCTGTATATCGGAACACGGCACGTTCCTAACCTTCCAAATTTGGTACAAGCATATTGGCTATCAATGCACAATATCCGACAAAATGTGGGCAGGATTGGACTAGTGGGCGTGGAACAAAGTTCATTTATTTATATCTTAAGAACGTTATTTATATGTATTTTTGTTCTTATCGCAACATGATGAAGGGCATATAAGATTCGGCATAGCCGAATACAGCACTCTTATTTGATTAAATACAATTCCTTCTTTTTTTGTTGTTGCTTTTTTAAAAGCAGCAACAACTGTCAGTGTTAGTTAACAGAGAAAACTGGCAGAGAGCATAATTGAGAAGAAGAACTAAAAACTTCTCAAACAAATTTAAAAGTTATTTAAAACAAAAAATGTTTGTTTTTATGCTGAATTAAATTTAAAAAAAATGTATACAATGAAAAATAATTAAAAATAAATTGGAAAGAATAGCTTAACGAACCCAACCTTAAGATACCCTACACTACTGACTTGTCCCTATTTGAGACTGGTGCACTATGGTCCCAAATAGAATTTTTTTTTGCCATAAATTAAAATAATCATGTGAGAGCTTTTAACTTATGCATCTTAAATGGCCATATCATATAAATAAATAAATTAATAACCAAAAATAGTTAATAAGACTACGCCCACACCCACTAAAAGGGGAGGTATCCCAGCTGGAATTAATGATTTCGTTGAAATTTACACAAATGATAGAGAACATAAAATAATAGCAACAATATCAACCTGCTCGTGCAAGTTCGAGCCCAAACACAACTTTTCATCCACAGAATTTATACGTTATGTTGAGACTACAAAACTACACAATCACAATATCAAGTATTACGACATGGACTCAAAAAAAAATAGAATTCAAAAATATGTTATAAAACTAACTTGGACTACATTTTCCATTTTTTAAATTCTTTATAACTTTATGTTTTAAGGTTTACTCGTTAAACAATTGTAACACTTATGTATTTAAGAACACGTGTTTAAACTTTCAACTTTGAAAGCCATCAGAGTTGCCATCGGGTTTCTTTAAATATATTTTCTTGATTGCCATTTCCTTTAAGAAAATTAATTAATTTCTAACAATTTGTAAAACAATTTTATTTAATATTTGCTTACAAAAAAAATCGATTTGGAACCAACGTGCGGGGCTGTGGAGTCGGAGTTGATGTTTTTTTGCCGGAGTCGGATTCGTAATACCCACAAAAACTCGCGACTCCGACTCCGACTCCAAAGTTTTTCGGCATAAAAAATTTTCCAAAATAAAAATTATCTTCTTAAAACACATTTAAAATTTTAATAAATGGTTTGTGAATACTGCTCTTATGTGCTGTTTCCAAATGACATGCGATGGTCATTTGAAAACAGCACATTAATGTTTGCGTACGGTAATTTCTTCTCAAAAACTGTAATTTTTAGAAGGTTGTACGGAAATGAAAAAATAAAAGTTAACATCACTGAGCCTCATATAAATTTAGTATCAAGATTATAGTAGGAGTCGGAGTCGTGAGTCGGAGTCGCACTTAAAAAATGTCAGCGTTTGGAGTCAGACTCCACAGACCTGGTTTTAAATATCAAAATTTACTAAAGATTGATAAGTTAAAAAGTTATTTTTGGGAAGGGGCCCTTATGGAATTTTATTTGTAATTTGCATCTACCGTTACTAAAAATAAAACCATTATTAAAATTATCATTAAACCTATTCCAAAATTAATGTTTGCCAATTTTTATTTTTAACTGTGCTGAGTTTAATTAAAATATCAAGATAATTAGAAGGTTTATATAATGAACCGCTATTCCGGAGGTACCATTTTTTTATAGGTTTCGTCGTTTTGACAATAATTGACAAATTTCATTAAATTAAACAGGCTGGGAATAATGTATACCTTTCCAAAAAATGAAGTTGCACTGAATCCAAAACTGTTCTCAGGATTTCTGGATCAAAGTAGGTTTTCGCTGTCAAATAACCCTGTATTCGCCATATTCGAGACGTTATAACTGCGGGCATAAATCTACTTTAAAACAAGTTAATATATCGCCTAAAAGTCCAACCAATTAAATTAAAAATAATTGTTTAGCCTTTGTTATATCTTGTTCATCCTCTGAGATGAAAAATATGATTTTAGGATTTTAAAAAAAAAAAAAATTTCTGCAAAAGAATGTGCTATTTTATAGTGCACTAGCTTAACCCGGTGCGCTTCGCTACACTGCTTTAACCACTTTATCGGTTGAGAGAAATTTCATACATGCATCCTATGGAAGGTAGTTCCCCCCTGCGCCTACCCGCTTTATTTTTATTTAAAAAGTGAAGTATACCATAAGAGTGACTTCTACAAAGTTTGAACTTTCTCACTATAACAGTTTTAAAGATATCCGATATTAAACATTAGCGTCCTACGGGGGGTAACACTTTCCCCGCTGCTATTTTATTTCAATTTTGGGTCTCAGAAGATCCTACTACCAAAAGTTTAACAAAATGCGTGCAGTGGCTCTTATTTATATTTCTATCTATGAGGGGTACTGCTCCTCCCCTGTTTACCCCGCCCATTTTTATACTAAAATTTATAGTTTGCCATAGTAGTAGCTTTAACCACATTTGAAGACTCCCCCTTTAATAGTTCTTCAGTAAAGCGATATTTCATATATGCATCCTATGGGAGGGTTTTCCCCCCTGCGCCTATCCGCTTTATTTTTATTTTCAAAAGTGTAGTATACCATAAGAGTGACTTCCACAAAGTTTGAACATTCTCACTATAACAGTTCATAAGATATGCGATATTACGCATTGGCGTCCTATGGGGGGAACCACTTCCCCCGCTGCTATTTTATTTCAATTTTGGGGCTCAGAAGATCCTACTACCAAAAGTTTAACAAAATGCGTGCAGTGGCTCTTATTTATATTTCTATCTATGAGGGGTACTGCTCCTCCCCTGTTTACCCCGCCCATTTTTATACTGAAATTTTTAGTTTGCCATAGTAGTAGCTTTAACCACGTATAAAAACTCCCCCTTTAATAGTTCTTTAGTTAAGCGATATTTAATATATGCATCCTATGGGAGGTTTTTCCCCCCTGCGCCTACCCGCTTTATTTTTACTTTCAAAAGCGAAGTATACCATAAGAGTGACTTCCACAAAGTTTGAACATTCTCACTATAACAGTTCATAAGATACGCGATATTAAGTATTGGCGACCTATGGGGGGAACCACTTCCCCCGCTGCTATTTTATTGCAATTTCGGGGCTCAGAAGATCCTACTACAAAAAGTTCAGCAAAATGCGTCCAGCGGCTCTTAAGATATGCGATAATAAATATTGGCATCCTATGGGGGGTACCAATTCCCCTGCCCCTATCGAAAAAATAAGCAACCTATTTTATTTTTAGGGCTCACGTGATGTTACTGTAAAAATTTCAAGAAAATCGGTTCAGTAGTTTCGGAGTCTATAAGCCAACAAACAAACAAACACACAAACATACAAACATTTTTCATTTTTATATATATAGATTTTAAAGTACACCTAATTCTCTTTTTACACGAATTATTTTTACACGAATTTTCATTTAACACGAGTTAAAAAGTTAACATTTTTCTCTTTTTACACGAATTGTTTTGTTTTAACACGATTTTAAATATTCTACAAATTCTTTTTATAAATTTTTATTTTTTACAATAAATAAAAGTACAGCAAATAAAAGTTGTTTATGTTTATATTAGTTTTCCTTTTTTATATTAATGAATTTCTGATATTATTTTCTTTTTTCCAAATCATTATTTTTTTTTTATAATATATGTATGTATTTATATGTATTTAAGATATTAAAATGTGTAAGCACGTTAAATAAATTCTCAAGTAAACTTTAACAAAAATTTTTTATTGTTGTTTATTGTACTTTTACGTTATTTTTTAGGTCTGGAACCAATCTACTATTTTCACCTTTGGCTAGTATCTTTTTTTACACGAATTTTTTTACACGAATTTATTGGGAACGTATCTATCGTGTAAAAAGAGAATTGGGTGTACTTAGTTTTTGCTAAGCTGAGTACACGTAATGTGAAAACCAACATGTGCATGTGGTCCTGACGTTATTTTGACCTGATTACAAAGCCACAATGGCCATTGTGTGGTGTCGAAGTTACAACTGAACCACATGCGAATGTCAATTTTTACATCCCGTATTCTCCAGATTTTCGAAACGACAACAAATTTGCTCTTATTGGGAGTGTTTGCAAAAATTTTAAAAAAAAGTTACTATTTAATAGGAAATTTTTTGAAAAATAATTCTATTCTTAAGGATATTTTCCAAGTTAAAAGGAAGTTAAAAACTGGTATTTTAAAGAAAATTTTGGGAAAACATGTGGTGCGTTATAAGTAATTTTTTAAAAAAAATTGCTATTTTATAGAATTATTTTCAACAAAAAAATATTTAGGATTTTAAAGTAAAAAAAAAATTGCTATTTTATAGATAATAACAAAAAAAAAATTTTTCTTTTATAGACAATTTTCCACAAAGTTTGTCGTTTTATAGGAACTGAATTTTATAGGAAATATTAAATAATTTTGGAAAAAAGTTTTCATTTTCATATGAATTTAAAATAAGAAATAAAAATGCTAATTTTGAAACGGTTAGAATTTTATAGCAAATCTTTGAAAAAAATTGTCTTTTATAGTAAATCTTGGAAAAATATTTATAATTTAAAAAGAAGATTATGTTTTATACAAAATTTTGCCAAAAATAGTTTTTCTTAAGTCGTGTGTCCACTACCAAGTTTTCTTGCGGAAGTTGCTTCCAGAAGTGACTTTCAGAAGTTTTCATCGTGTAAACACTTATTAAAAGTCGACTTCCAGAAGTCACGGCCTGTAGAAGTTAGTTGAAGCAATTATGTGGAAACACGTTTTTGTTGATTGCTGGAAATAACATGAGTTGTGAACTGCAAGGATTTTGAAGACTTGCAGAAGATGCCGGGTATACGTCGGATAACCGGCTTGTGGTACTCTCTTTTGGTAAGTTATGTGTTTTTTTGAGCTCTTTTCCAAATTAATGAAAATGAACAAAAATAAATTCGATTGGTAATTGCAAAAAATTTAAAATATTTATCTTCTTTTTTTTATTAAAGGATTTAAGAAATTTTTCTGGTTTTTTCCTACCTGTTGCCAAAAATCAAAGAGTAACTGTGGGATATATAGCCCATCCCATTTTAGTATCCTGATCTTAAAACTTGTTTGAATTAAAGATAAAATGTATTCAAAATCATCATTAGACATTTTCAGGAAATTTACAAGTTCCATAAAATCTTCGGTCTGCAATTCTTCAAGTAATGTATTTTGGAAACTTAAATCTTTAAAAAATACCATGCAATTGTGTTATAAACGGTCCATAACTTAACATATAACTATCCCATATATAGCGTCCTTCCAAAAAGAACCTTTATAAATGTATTGAAGTCTGATTCAATTAAGATTGTTAATACAACCGAATTACGTAGTTTTCCATAGGTCAAATATAAAATCTCCTTCTGGAAATCACTTCAATTTGCCTAAAATAATGTGTGGTTAGTCGTAACAAAGATTGGTTCTTAATTTTTTAAGGGCCGATGTTGAATGTGAACCATTCCTACAAGTCAAGTTTTTTTCTGCATTTCATTTGACATTTTGAGCAGCGCGTTAAAACTTTTCAGGCTTATTATGAAAATGGGCTTTCAAATCAAAATGCATATCGAAGAAAATCATCTTCAGTGATGAGGCTAATTTTCACCTCAGTGGATTCGTCAATAAGCAGAATTGCAGCACTTGGGCGAATGATAATCCAAGAGTGATTTCGAAAAACCAATGCACCCACAAAGAGTGACTGTTTGGTGCGATTTATGGGCCGTATTTTTTCCAAATGAGGCTAACCGGTGTTAAGGTGAATGGTGTTCGCTATTGTGGGATGATATCGAACTTTTAATGGCCCGAATTAAACAAATATGGACGTGGGCGATATGTGGTTTTAACAGGGCGGTGCCACTTGCCACACAGCTAACGAAACAATGGCTCTTTTGCGCGACAAATTCAATGGCCGTGTTATCTCACTTGGTGGCGATGGCAATTGGCCGTCAAGATCATGTGATTTGACAACGCTGAACTTCTTTCTTTAGGGTTATTTGAAAGAAAAGGTGTACGTGTCGATAAGCCAGCAACAATTCATGAGCTAAAGGATGAGATAATTCGGCACATTAACGGCATAGAACCTCAATTATACCTCAGCTTCATCGAAAATTTGGACCATCGGATGGATGTCGATATTTTGTTCCAAACATAATTGAACCATACCAATATTATCATAATAAAAATAAATTACAAAATCAACATCGGCCCTTAAAATTTAACCACCCTTTAGATGCCAAATAAATTCCACTCCTGAAATATTCAAACTCTCGGTGGATGGTATCAAAGGTTTTACACAGCCGAATATTTATAGCGATTTTACTTCTTTTAAGCTGATTAAGTAAAATTAAAGCAAATTTAAAAATTTTTACAATTTAAATTGAAGCCGCATCAAACAACAACTTTAAAAAGATTTCTTATATGTTTGTAAGTATGTGTGTATGTATTTATGTTTGTATGCATGTGTGCATACATATTCAATATTTTTTGTAAGTCATTACGTGCATATCCTTATTCCTATTAAATGCTCCTTAAAAATCCTTATAAATATTTAATTACCCCCTACAATTCAAATACGTAAATCAAATTCACAGGTGCTTTATTATCGTTATTCTTCGTTCTCGTAACTCATTAGTGATTCTATTTGCAATTTAATTAGAAATTTACGATGTTGCTAAAGAAATAAAAATCTCTTAAAATCTCAATTGAAAAAAACACAAAAAACAAAAAAAAAATTTATTGCAAGAGAATCACATTTGTCTGCTATAAAATGACAATGATGCCACATAAAAACACATTAAGATTTAAGGTCTCTGGCATTTGTCTTGTCTTCATTTTGCCACAAAATATAAATCACAGTTTATGGTTATTTTGAATAACGCTTTTAATTACCCTTTTTTGCTTGTGAACTTTGGGCGGACTTAAGAAGAACCATTTAAAAAAGACTTTTACACATTTTATTAATTAAAATGTAAGATTCCTGGAATAATTATTGAGATTTAGTGGTCCTGTTTTAATTTTCTTTTTGTAGAGATGTGTTTGATTATTTTTGTACTCGTGGTTATGCACGCATCACTATTGATATTATGTGTTTGTGTTGGTGGGGTAACACCACATCGAAATCTTATTTTTTTTGTATACTGATAGGCTCAGTATAATTATCCGAGTCGATCTAATGATGCCTGTACGGCTAGCTGGCTGTGCATAAACCCCTTGTGCGCCAAGTTAATGTCGCAATTTTCAAGACAGTTAAATGAAATTGAAACAGTGTCCATGGACACTATGACACTCCAAAAAGTGTCATAACGTCCAAGGGCACTGTGACACTTTGCAAATGGACATTATGACACTTTCAATAGTGTCATAAGGTTCGTAATTACTAAAGAGGTTAAATACAAAAAAAGATCTACATACACGCTGAGAGAAACATGTTTTATTATGGTCACAACCAACAAAACTGTTTTTAAAGAATCTAATTTAACCATAATATGGTTGTCGGTTACAATGTTTCGGTTAAATTAAACATATAATGGTTACATTTTTTTTAAAAATGGTTTTGCAGTTTTTTCTCTGGGTGTATATATTAAATATATAACGCAAACACTTTTGGGCTAAAGGATTTTTTGTGGAAATAAAAAAGCCGATATTTTTTAAACACTCTTGCTACTGTGGACTAGTCGGATGTTTGTCTGCAGCTGCATAACATTTTACAGTTCAAACACTACAAGTCATTTAATCTGTCAAATCAAGAATTCAGCGAAACCTATTTTGGACACAGATAACCATGGCCCATGTTTTGAATATTATACGGAAGTTTTCTATCCGAATCCCAATAAAAACAGGAGCTACTAACGAAGCAGGTTTGTTTAGGAAAAACGTTAAAGTTTCGCTTGCCATATCGCTAAGTGAAGACATGAAATTTATATGGCGAGTTCCCACTTTAAAGCAATACATTTTTGACACAGAAAGCGGTTCGTTCAGCGCATATAAAAATTAGTAAATGTAACGATCAGCTTTACACATTAATATGTTACTAACAAACCAAATGCTTACAAAAGGCAAAAAACTTTCAAGTGTCGAACGGGACATTTGTTGACAGCAGCTTTAAGAAAAAATAGGAAAGACAAATCTAAATGACTTTTGGCAATGTTGTTAATGGATAAAAAAATGTTAATCTCTCAGGAAAAATTTAATAAACTCCATTATAAAGTATATGCATGGTTATCTTACGATTCATCTGAGGTTATCTTAGGGATCAAAAAGTGTCATCATCCTGCTGCAGTCATGTTTTGGTAGGGTGTCTTTTATGATTTCAGAAACAGTTTTGAAGCCCTTATAAAGCCACTTAACAAATCCATTTCCCAAATAACGCAAACAAGGCTCCGAAAAAAATTTTCCACTTTCATATTTTCTAATACCCCAACATTGATTTTCTTTTTAAAATCAATTTAAGACAGAAAAAAAGAAACAAAATCTTACACAGAATGCACATTGCCGCTAATTTGATATTGAGTGAATAATCGTTTTTCCTTTTACAGCCAATTCACACGGATGCTTCAACGACGTCGCTTTTTCAACATCTCTTTTTGTTTGTTGCGAACGGTGTAGAGAAGAAAGATGGATGAACAAAAGACTCGTTTTGTGGTTTTTATATCGTTTTTTTATATTGCTCTTTAAACTTCTTCTTTTACGTTTTTTGCTTTTCTTATTTTAAAGTGTCAGGTTGAAAATACATTGGGACCTCGGTTAGCCTTAACAGACGGTACCGGTGGAATTCTTATGTCCAATTTTCATCAGGATAGTATTTAAATCTATATTAATTTAATTTTCATATAAACTTAAATCGGATTTAAATACAGATTGATTTTTTGAGTTTTATTTGAAAAGTCTTATTTAAATAAGATAAAAGTATGGTAGCACTACTAAATACAAAAAAATATCATAAAAAGTTTATTTATTTGCAAGGTGGTTTTAAAAAAACAGCTGAATGTTATTGCTTTGCCAGTTGTTGTTGTGTTGTTGTCATATCGAGGTTACCTCGATAAGTTATAACAATGGAACCTTAAGTTGATATTAAATGTACCACATCGATGAATTAAGGTTAATTTAACTGTTTGGTGAAGAAGAGAATTTTGTATTTAAAACGATTTTAAACATAAATATATTTTAATATCAATCCTGAAAATTGGCCATTAATTACCAACTTTTTTTGTGTGTTTCTAATTTTATGAAAATATATAATTGGGGTATTCAAAAGATGTCATAAAGTCATTGTCTTAAAATGATAAATGAAAAAATACGACTGTTGTGAACAACCCCCCATTAATTAGTGTGCTATTTTGAATATAAATCAGCTGATTTAAAACAAATATAAAAAAATTAATATTTTCCTAAAATCAAAATATTTTTTAATTCTATTTAATAAATTAAATTAGATATTTCCTGACTTTTTTCGCTCAGCCACTCAGCGAAGGTCTCTTCTGATTAATTACGACAGTATAATAAACATAGCAAGCAAAGTTTTATTAATTTAAGACACTTTTTGTTTACAATCCAACAACAATATTTTTAAACCATTGTAAAATGTGAGAACATTATGACAATACAACATGATAGCACACCTTGTGAATACCCCAAATATATTATTATGGACATATTTAATTAAAGGAAAATAAAGTAATTTTGGCATAACATGCTTCCAGTACGCTGAGGAATTACCTTTCTACGTTTATCCATATTTTTTTGATTGTTTAAAAGTAAACGAAAGAAGGACTTTCCTGGAAAGTCCGCAGAGGTGGAAAATGTATTGCGTTTTAAGGAACACTCTTAAAAAGCTTATCAGAAAGGAAAGGGCCAAATACTATGAAGGGTTATTTGATTCTGGTACATCGAAAGATTTATGGAAAAATTGAAAAAAAGATTGGCATTAAGGAGGTTCAGGACAAGAGTCCCTCTATAAATGTTGAGGAATTTAATGATTATTATGTATTGGATCCCATTGATAAGCTGCCGGCAATATTTTATTATGGGCAATTAAGATTTGATGAAAATTAATTTTCGTTTCGCAATGTGAAAGGACTTGAGGGTTTGGACGCTTTAATTAAATATTCAGTGGGTCCTGATGGTCTGTCGATAAAGTTTTTAAAACTTATTTTACCAAATATAATACATCACCTGACTCATGTTTTCAATAGTGTTTTAACTTCTTCAAACTATCCTATGGGTTGGAAAATTTCTAGAGTTTTACCGATTGCAAAATTAAGGCATGCAAAAGAATCTAATGAACATCGTCCAATATGTATTGTATATGTATGTTCTAAGGTTATGGATGTTATAACATTAATTAATTATTAATTAATTTTTAATTAATTCAATTAATATTTTATTTGGAAATTTAAGAAAGTTTTTTTTTTATTTTTTAATTAATTCAATTAAAAAGTTAATTACAAATTTAAAAAAAAATTAATTATTTTTTTAATTGATTTAACTAATAGTTTAATTGAAATTTCTTCCTGTTTTTCAATTAAATTTTCTAGTTTTCATTAATTGACTTTAAAATAGGGGTAAACTTTAAATTTACAAACGCATTAATTGATATGATCAATTTGTTTGCAGGTTGAAAAATAGCGAAAAACTTAATTGGGACAACAAATTTCTTAATTAAAGTCAGTTTTCCATTTTTTCTGTGTAGAGTACGTTAATAGCAAGAAAAACTGCCATGTGAGTATCAGTGGGGTTTTAGACAATACCACAGCACTACATATCAAAGATATTTTGCAGGAAGTACAATATGTTTGAGAACAACATAAGTTTACTTTGCTTTTATGTCTTGACTTCAGTAGAGCTTTTGAATACATTTCACATGAAATATTACTGAATAAGCTTTATATCAAGTTTGGCTTTTCTAGAAGTGCTTGCAAACTAATTGAAACATTTATTACCCAAAGGATGCAATTTGTTCAGACGCCTTGTGTAGGAGAATCAAAGGAAGATTTTAATGATAAGATAGATAAGGATTTGCATAATACATATAAATACTTGGTGTAAATCAAATAACGTTATGTTGAACATTCCTAAGTCGAAGGCAATATTACTTAATAATACTTTAAATAACTTAAGCTTAGATGATATAACAATTGAGTTTGTTTCCTACATTAAATTTCTTGGTTTTCATGTAGACGATAAACTGTTGTTTAATCATCATATAAATGCAGTTGTTTCTCGAACTTTAATATCGTTAAGAAAAGTATACAGCGTTCCATGTCATCTGCCTCTAAGAATAAGAAAAGGAATAGGTTATACCATTCTGATGCCTCTTATAACTTATGGCTTAGAAGTCTATTCGGGGACTTCGTTGGGAAATGTTTCTAGGATAGAAAATGTTTTAATAAAATAATACGATATGTCTACCGCTTGGGAATTCATGAACATGTTTCTGAACATGTTTATAACTTTGTGGTTGCAATTTTAAGAATTTTATTAACACCAGGTTCCTTTATCACTTTTACAAAACATTGAAATTTACTTCTCCACAATTCTTTGTTGGTAGATTTAATTTTGCATATTCTTCGAGAACGCATTCATTAATCTGTCCACGATATAGAACTGTCTTTATGCAAAGGTCCTACGTTGTACGGGTTGCAAAATTATGGAATTCAATAATTCCTTACATGGGGACTGCACCTGACAATTTTTTGTCATACCAAACTTCAATGTCTATATAAAAAAATTCTAAAATTTTTGTCAGCGTTTTTTTATATGAAGTTTGACGTTTGTTATGACAAAAAATTTTCAGGTCAAGACCCTATTCTATGACAGCAGAAATTTTTCGCTTTCAAATGCCCTGTTAAAAAAGGCTAATTTCATCCTACGTTGACAACTATTAACTTGGAACCGCTTCAAACAAAATATAAGACATTAAATTTTACCAAAAATTCATATTCGTGATAGGAAGAACTGATTATGAATTTGTTCATGAATATAAAAACTATTTAATTATAATACACTTTATAATAATATAATATATTTATTCATATGTACACTCACAATATTCTGTACGAAAAATTAACTGAAATTGTAATATAAAATAAATGAAAGTTCAATTAAAAACCGGTCTACCTATTTTTCATTTATTTTTAACAAAAAGTTCATTTAATTTTTACTGTCAAAAATTCAACACCATATTCCGTAAAATCAAATAAATATTCAGTTATTTTGTAAAATTTTACTGTCAAAAATTCAACACCATATTCAATAAAAACGATTAAATATTCTTAATGTTAAAGTAAATAAAAATGTAATTTAAAGCAAAAATTCAACCACGAATTCCGTAAAAACAAATCAATATTCAGTTATCTTTTATAAATTAATTGTCAAAAAATTAACTACATATTCCGTAAAAACAAATAAATATGCTGAACGGAATATTTCTTAAATAAACTACAGTCCGTTACTGTAATAATATTGTGAGTGTATATATTACTGTCAGCATATGTATCTGTAATCAAATGGCCTTAAGTGTCTTCTTACGGATAGTCAAGGCTCTACTGTAAATAAAAAAATGCAACCAAAAAGCATTGTATGAACACAACGGATTTGTGGAAGTTGCTTCAAAAGGGAATGAATCATGTGAATTGGGTGTTAAATGTTTACGTCAAAAAGCAAAATTGCATGATTTAGACTGCGGAGACTCCAAGAGCAGTTTATTTGCAACAATTGCACCCTATAAAGGCTACTATTTGGTACGGCAGAACGTCGGAAAGTAAAATTCATTGGCCCATATTTATTTCAACATGACATTTGGGTTTCAACCTCAGTCATCGGTGGTACATATCAGACGATGTTGGAAAAGTTTTTAGACCGGCTGAGGAAAACTATACCATGCATAAGCCTGTGTTGCACGGAACAAATCAGCAACGTTTTTTGAGCATTTCTGATGAATCCAGGGGCCTAATTCTCGATTCGAAAGCTATCTTATTTCTAATTCCTTCAGTCTATACTGAACGAATCGAAATTATTTTTTCAGTATTGTGAAACTCAAATGAATGCTTTACAACACTAAAAAAATAATTCCGATTCGTTCAGTATTGACTGAAATGATTAGATATTAAATTGCTTTGGAATCGAGAAAGTACTCGATCACGAATACCAGAATCAGGCCCCAGATTTCTCTGGAAGTTCAGATTTCTCTGGAAGTTTAGCCGATTTCCTAATTTTGTTCCAAAAGGTATATTTTTAATATTTTATTTAAAAAGGCTTTCTCTGGAAGTTTAGCCGATTTCCTAATTTTGTTCCAAAAGGTATATTTTTAATCTTTTATTTAAAAAGGCTTGAATCGAACCCAAATGCACTTGCTCGAAATATTTACAATGATGACGGCCTCACTTGCTAAAGGAAAGGAAATACTGCAGGACTCATCGTTATGGCGAACATTTTTGTCCGGCACTTGCAGGACATTAAATAAAGTATTAGAATAAAATTTAAATAATTATTGTTACTTGCGTCCTACACACAGAAAAAAATACCAATGTAAAATTAACATGGAAAAATGTTGATTGAGAATCATGTAAAATTTCTGCAAAAGTATGCCCTTTATTTAAATGTACCATTATTTCATATTAATTTTAAATGAAAAATATTAAAATAATCTTTAATCACGCTTATTAAATATTATTCACTGATAAAAAAAATGAAACAAAAAATATTAAAATATAAATAAATATGGATTCAATATTGAATCCATAAAAACCTGCTTTATATTAAAATCAAAAGTCTATCTTGTTAAATTAACATGCATACATAGTTAAGTATGTTAATTTTTTTATTTTCATTCTTAAAATATGTTATAAAAAGAAGACAATTCCCGTATTCTTTTCATTAAAATTATTTAGTTAAATAGTACATCACGTTTTCAAAGTAGAATGATGACGAAAACCATATCGGGCCATTCTGCTGATTGATCTGTTAACAAAGGAGACTACAAAATAAGTTAAACATGTGTTACAGGGGTAAGTGTTTTGAATTATTCTTAAATAAATGTATATGTTGTCTCTTAAGCTTCTTCACACCAATTAGTTTCTACATGAAATTCACGTTGTTTCAACATGAAATAACTTTCATTCAACGTGATTCGGATTGTTATTTCAATATAAATGACATTTTGCTCTAACTTTACTGCAATGTTAAATTAACATGAATTATAGTTAGGGTTTTTTTCCGAGATTTCCCGTCCCGGGAATTCCCGGGAGTTTCGATTATTTTCTTTCCCGTTTTCCCGGGATTTTTGTTGCGGGATCCCGGGAAATAAAAGTTCCTCATAGTTTCAGAAAAAAGCTATTTAAACTTTGAAATTTAGTTTTATATTCTCTAAAAATTAGCATCTGTTGATGGGTTGTCGATTAGATCAATAACCAGAATTGAGTAGGTTCGTAAATCAATATCTACTGACGCAATAAATCTACCAAAAGCAGAATGTGCCGTGCAACAGTTGATAATTAATAAATTTAGTGAAGTAAAGAGTTAATAAAGAACATAAATTCAAAATAAGATGCAGGCAGTAAATTTTAATTGTCCATGGACAAGTTTTAAAAATAGGAGATATCCAAAAATATCGCTCCTTTATTGCAGCAAAGTCATATCTACAAAATGGCAAAATGCGATTAAAGTTAAAATGTACCGATTTAAAGATACATATAGATATATGTTTTGTAACGAGAAAGTAGAAGGAACACTTTGCTTAATTAACTTAATATTGATAAACATAAATTTGTTTCATTTTGTGACGGCTTATATAACTGGGAAGTGCTGGGAAACAGAAATAAAAAAAACTATGGAAACTCGTGTAAGATTCTACAACATACAATTTTAAAAACACATTGTCCTAAATATTACAATTTTAAAAACACATTGTCCTAAATATTACAGGTGGATCTTGTAAGAAGAAGTCCGTTTGATGCTATTTTTTGCATCAACCTTGTCATACATTTGGCTGATATAGACGTTGTTTATTAAAAAGAAAAATTACTTCGGATTGCGAATTAGAAATATGCAACAACTTTAAACATTTGTACTTTAAACATTTGTCCAATCTCGGTAAAAAACGAAATGTTTCGGAAACATGGTAATAAGTAAATAAAATAAGAAATATACTCTTTGCCGACTTTCTAAACGCATTGAGTGTGTCTTAATGTTCTTTCCTATGCTGTTAAAAAATGTTGTTAATATATTTATAAAACATATTTATTTAAAATATTTTATCTATTTTATAAATTTACTTCTTGATCTCAAAACTTAAGTACCATAATTTTTGTTTGTTTTTATTATTGTTTTATGAATTAAATTGTTATGTTGTATCTAGAGCATAATGATTCGAAAAATGTACATATAAAAATGTAAGGTAATAATAATTCAAGTTCCCCTTTCAACTTTTAATTAATTTTTGGGAGTACTTAGGCATTTCTTTTACTTACTTTGTAAACAAGTTCTCTTACGCTTTTAAAAAAAAAAGTTTTTTTTTCATTAATTTAAAACAAATTTACTTTGTATTATTTCTATGGAGCGGGATCCCGGGATCCCGGGAAATTTAAAAATTTTTCCCGTTTTCCCGGGAATCAAAAAACTCCGGGAAAAAAAAACTCTAATTATAGTTATTTTAAAAGAAAAAAATGTTGTTCGCAAGCAATTATAAAATCAGGTTGAATTAACATGAAACACGTATGAAGCAAAATCACCACCGAAAAATTTTAAATCAACCTTGTTTTCGACGTTTTTAACTTGATTTTTTTCTGTGTGTATCTGTGCTATTGTATGGATGCGAAACATGGTGCGCAATCAAGGAAATAAAAGATAGTCTACGGACATTTGTAAATCGCGGCTTGAGAAGAATTTTGATGTAAACTCTGAAATACGGAAGAGAAAGTTTGGATGGATACGACATACTCTGCGTAAACCATCACAGGAGATAGCCAGACAATCACTAGTATATAACCCGAAAGGAAGCAGAAGGAGAGGCCGGCCTAAAATCCCTTGGAGACATTCCACATTAAACGAAATAAACTCACTTCAAGAAAGCCAACGAAGACAATAAATCATTATTGGTAAACTAAGTGAAACAGCTTTGATAAGAGAGAGATGGAAAATACTTTCCGGCAATACCCCGGAAAATTTTGCAAAATAGGAACCCTTGCTAGTGTGTACAAATGTATGTTTAAGTGTGTTTGTGGGATTTTATTACTAAAAAAAAAATTTTTTTCTTTTTCTTAGCAATTTAACACATTTTGAAAATAAAAGGGAAACTAATGGTACTCCTACAGTTGTGCGATGACCGTATGCAGTTTTTAAATTGTTGAGTCACACTTGTTCATTTGTTTCTCCCATTTGTAGTGGTAAGTGGTAGTCAGTTAAAAGCATACGTGTTCACGTGTAAGTACAAGAAAAAGCAAAGAGAGAATGAACATTTTCTAAAAATTTAAAAAAAAAACATATATTTTTTTTAAGACCAAAAAAATGCATTAAAAATATTTTGGTTTAAGAAAAAAGGTTTTATTTATAATTTCATTTTATTTTTAAAACAATTTCTAAAAAGTATTAATGTATTAAATTTATTTATTGAAAACATAAGAAAATAATTATAAATTATAGATAAATTATATCCAAGGCCTTGGCTTCGAGGTCAAGGACTCGATTTTACTTAATATCAAATATTTTTCGTCTTGATAAACTTATTACTATACCTCGTATTGAAGCACCTTTTTTTAATAAAATTAAGATGGCTCAAATTATTTAAACCTAGGGCTTAGTAAGTTTTGCTACACATATAAATTTTCATATTTTTTGTGCAAATTTTCATATTTGCGACATCATTTTCAAATTTACGTTTTTTTTTTATAAATCAAGTTATTGGCAGCACTTGCATTATCTTCTTAATGTCGTGGTCACATAAGGTACCGTTACGATTTTATAGCAAACAAAATTTTATCGTTATATGAAATAAATTAATAAAATCATTCGCTTTTTTTGCGGTAATGACTCGATTTACTGATATGAACAAATTTGTTTAAATAAAAATCCTTAAGAGTTAGTGGCGCCCTAACATCCTCTTGCTTAATTGTCCTGTACAAGGCACACTCAACTTAACAACTTGAAATCTAAGAGTTCGTGTTTGATGTGAAAATTTTTACTTTCATTTTGTGTGTAGTTCAATTGTTATGCAATTAAAATCGTTCGTTTATTTTTCAACCCTGAGAATTTTAAGGGGGTTTCTTTAAAGCGAAGCATTTTGTTTTTTTTTTAATTTTAAGAATTGTTGGTTAGCTTTTTTTAATTGTTACTTTACATAAAAGTGTAATCGATAGCATTATTTATGGAATACGACATCGTTCAAATGTTAACCGCGGAAGCTCTGGCACAAGTGATTACGTTGGAACCAATTTTGAATTACTCAATCGCACAAATCGGCGAAAAAACAATAATTTTTCGTACAATGTTGGCATCAGTGTTCGAAAATAAACAATCAATAGCGCTACTTAGTGTCCGGCTTGGTAGATTTGTGGAAAACACAAACGCTAATAGTGTTTGTGTAGTAAATCATTAAAAAAAATAACGTTTCCCAGTTTGTCATCTGTTCTTATCCATCTCAACAAAAAGAGGAGAACATTTAATTCCGTTCGGTTAAAAAAAACCACAAACTTCATTGTGATCGGTTCAGCTCATTAGTGCTCGTTCGTTTCAGTTGTAATTTAACGCTCTTGTGGCTGGTAAAAAAAACTAAAAAAGTAATATGTATTATACAACTTTAAAGTATAATGGTTGTCTACAGTACCACTGAAATTGTTCTGTTTTTTAACGAGCAACAGAACACTATATAATGTTCTTGAAAATATACACAAACACTAAAAAAGTAGATATCGTTCCTGAGTGTGTGAGCCGAACGCTAAATAATGTTCTGTTTATTTTCGAATACTGGTTGTCATGCAGTTCTTCTTATGTTGTTGGCTTGTTGGCATATGTAAAACCAAAGGGAAAAGTTCAAAGTAGCACGAACGACATGGTAACTTGCAAGCATCATTGCGTAAAATAAGTCGCTTGCCGATCTTGGTCTACAAGAATTCGAGTATATGGTACGGTTATGGCACAAAGCAGCGTCTTGTCCAACTGCAGAGCCTCGAGCTAAGATTTGATATGATAGGCCTGCAATTTTAATTTTTGGCGGTTGTTAACGCACCATTTTCATAACAAAATGGCCAGATTACGCAGACGGCATGAAAATCGCATCAGAAAGTTAATTTTATCGGATAAAGTTTTTCGAAAATTATCAAAGTAATTTTTGGGAATACAAAATTTTATTTTAAAAGATGTTTTTCCCAATTTTTATTTTTGATAAAAACACTGAAATTTATTGTTGAAGGGATAAGCTATTCCTATGCGCATTTCACTGGTTGCTTAGGACAGATCGTCAGGAAACTTCATTCAAAGATTTTAGAAAAACTAAAGAAAAAATAAAACTGTTAAGCGAATACGAATTATAAGCAAGAGCTTTACTTGTAACAATAACAAAATTTTACTTGCTGACAAAACCGCTGAGCTAAAAACGAGCTTCATCTAAAAAGTAGTCGTGATATAACGCGCATTTTTAGAAGAAAAATTTTATAATTTGCAAATGTTTTTTAATCGCGAATTTCTCCATGACTAAGTGAAATAGAAGGCCGTCAGCCAGATGGAGACACAGGGGGACCAACACGCATCTTTGTGATCGTGCCGTAACTGTGTCTCACTTCTGGAAGTGCGACTATACCCTCCACGTGGGGACGGCTGGTAACAGATCCTCAGCATGGTCATGTCTCTGCTCTGGATGCTGGCTAATGGTAGTCGGGCGGAGAGAAGACAACTCTACAAAAAATTACCCCAATCCAAGGTGGAACAGCTTACGCCGATGGATGCATGGCCAGAGGGGAGTTTGGTCGTTAGTAAGCGGACTCTGGATACAGGTCGACCTCCAGTTTTAATTTAGACTTCTCATGGTACACGGGCTCTGCCATGGGTGACCATACCCATCCCTACATTATGAAAAGAATATTAATGGAAAAAGAATTTAATGAAAAAAATGAGTTGGATGAGACTCTAAAACCATCCACCACCAACATTAGCGGAGCCATTGGGCACGTTAACGCTGGTACCAAGCTTCTGGAAGCGGACAGGTGGTTCGTGAATGAAGCAGGTGAGGAAACGACCTCAGCAATCGGAAATCCGCAGCAAGGGGTACTGTCTTCTAGCTCGGAGAACCCAACAAAAAAACCGGCAACCGACAACAATGGCAACGCCACTGGGCAAGCAGTTGGAGGTACCAACCTGCAGGCAGAGGACAAAAGGTCAACGGAGGCGGCAACTTGTGCCGGAACCGAAGTGTCTAGAATACCGCAAGAGGAGATAATGTCCTCTGGTTCTGACACCGAAGTCGCTGAGCAGGATGATGCTTGCAGCTTGAACTCGGTGAAGTCTGGCAGCACAGTGCGAGGCGTAAATTTACAGGCGTTGAGCCTGGAATCCGGAATGGGATTCGTTAAGCTCAACTCTAGGGAGCGGCGGCTATTCAAAGCGGCTTTAAAAAAAGGACTGTCGAGGGAAGATGCCTTAAGGGACGCCACAAGGGCTCCGGCAGTCGCAACACTAAAGAGGGAACGATCGGAAAACTCTCCCTCTACTGGAGCTCCGGCAAAGCGTGCATGTGCGAGACAAACATATGCCCAAAAGGTCCAGACGCCAAAGGGCGTTAGACTGGGTTTTGTCTCAGCACTTGAAGCTCCGTCTCTAACCGCCGACCAGATCGAAAGGATCAAAAATACGATTCTTCAGGCGGTTATTGAGAAAGCAGGAACTTTCAAACCACAATTTGAAAGCTGTCTACGGCGCACCGACTGGTTGATGCTTGTGTGCGTCAACAATGAGACGGCGGAATGGACTAAGTCCAACCTTGATTACATCAAGGAGAAATCAGGGGTAGAATGTAGGATCGTCCTTGAGGAAGAATTCCCCCGCGCACACTTTGTGAGAGGATACTTCCCACATAGTCTGGAGCTGTCAAATGAGAGGGTCCTGGCCTTCATAGCGGCTCAGAATGACTTAGCTGCAACTCATTGGGCAGTGGCTCAAAGGCAAGTACATGGCGAATTTCTCCATCTTCGTCTGGCAGTGGATACTTGCTCCTACCAGAAGCTTGTGAAGATGGGAGGAAAGGTCAGTTACTGCTTTGGGCAGGTGAGACTGCACCTCAAGAACAATGGTTCAAAGAATGGTGGCAAGAAAGAAGACGAGAAGCCGGCGGAGAATGCGGAAAAAAAAGCTGGCAAATCGTCACCAATCAAAGGGGGAGAATCCGCCCTTGATGATGGCCCGTCTACCAGCGGGGCAGCTTATGCTCGCGGGAGTAAACGGGCAGATAAGGTGGCGAAAATCGTCCCAAGGCCTCAACACCCGGCCAAAAGCAGCACACCCAACCCTGGTGTAGACAAACCGACCAGAGGGTCGCGAGGGAAGGGACCCCGACGTAATCGGTTGGGGGAGCTAGTGCAGCGGTCTATTAGGGATGGCGATGGGCACCATTAGGGTGCTACAGGCAAACCTGCATCACGCCAAAGGGGCGTCGGCCACACTGTGCAGGATTTTTGCCGAAGAAAACATCGGTCTTGCGCTTTTGCAGGAGCCATGGATCAATAGTGGCCAGATCCGGGGACTACAATCCCAATCAAGTAAGCTGATTTATGATCGGTCAGTGGACAAGCCGCGCGCAGCGTTGCTTGTCGACAATTGTGTTGACATAACCCCATTGACTAATTTTATTTTCAGAGATCTAGTGGCAGCACAGATAAATATACCCACTGAACGGGGGTCGTCGGAGATCGTCGTTGCGACGGCCTATTTTCCCGGCGAAGAGGATGTAGCCCCACCAAAAGAGGTGGCGGACCTGGTGCTGTACTGCGGTATGCATGGAAAGCAGCTTATCCTGGGCTGCGATGTCAATGCCCATCACACCGTTTGGGGAAGCAGCAACATCAACAAAAGAGGTGAGTTACTACTGGAGTATCTGGTAGGTACGAACTTAGACATAGCAAATGTCGGCTGTAAGCCGACCTTTATTAATGCGATCAGGGAGGAGGTATTAGACCTTACACTGGTTAGCGGCGCTTTGCGCGATTCAATTCGTAACTGGAGGGTTACGGATGAGGCCTCGCTGTCGGACCATCAAAATATTAGGTTTGACATACCGGGGGGGAGGATTTGCGTAGAGGCGCTTACAATCCCAGACGAACGGACTGGAATGAGTTCAGGTCCCTTGTGAACCGTAAGGCTGAGCTCCTGATGACAGATATCGGGTCTGTTGATGAGATTGAGCTAGCAGCCAACCTTGTTGAAGAAACATTGCTCTCCTCCTTTCGAGGAAGCACGACATTGCGACCCTTAAGCTCCAGCCGCAGGACTCCATGGTGGAATGAGACGCTCGAGCAGAAGCGGAGGCATGTCAGGAGGTTATTCAACAAGGCGAAACGGACCAAAAACTGGCAGGAGTACAAAGGTGCCCTAACGGAATATAACAAATCCTTACGTAAATCCAAACGGGATTCATGGAGGAACTTTTGCAGTAGTGTCGCGGGCCTCCCTAGCGCGGCAAGACTTCACAGGGTAATGACCAAGGGACACTCAAATGGAGTGGGTCTGGTGGAGGGGACAGATGGTTCCTCCACGACAAACCGCAGGGAAACTTTGGAAACCTTGCTGAGGGTACACTTTCCGGGCTCAACTGTTGTGGGTGATACTGGGCACACAAACGTCGAGGCGGCGATCCCGGGGACTCGCCGGGCAAATGGGTTGGCCGGTAGGATTTTCGATGAGGATAGGGTACGGTGGGCAATTGGCTCGTTCGGCCCATTCAAGTCACCAGGAGGTGACGGAATCTTCCCTGTATTGTTACAGGAGAGTCTTGATATGATAGTAGGGCCTTTGATTGGACTCTTTAGGGCAAGCTTCACCTGGGGATACATTCCAACCACTTGGCGTACGGTCAGGGTTGTATTTATTCCCAAAGCTGGCAACAGGCCGCTGGAGAAGCCGAAATCCTATAGACCTATCAGCCTTACTTCATTTCTGCTCAAGACTGTTGAGCGGCTACTGGACCTGCACATTAGGGAAAAACTGCAGGCTTCCACACCACTGCACCGAACGCAGTTTGCTTACCAAAAGGGTAAGTCAACTGAGGTGGCATTGCACCATTTGGTTGCGCAGATAGAAAAGGCACAACGTAATGGGGAGATCGCATTGTGTGCATTTCTTGACGTGGAGGGTGCCTTTGACAACACGAGCTACGGTTCTATTACGGATGCTCTGGCGCGGAAGCGGATAGACGAGCTCACGGTCAACTGGATCGGGGCTATGTTGAGGGGAAGGAAAATTACTGCCTCCTGGAATGACACTAGTGTCAGCATCAGTGCTGTTAAGGGTTGTCCACAGGGGGGGGTGCTGTCACCTTTATTATGGTGCCTGGTGATTGATGATCTGCTGGTCAAGCTCGAGGGATATGGCCTTCGGGCCATTGGCTATGCAGACGACCTGGCAATAGTGGTGACTGGAAAATTCGAGAGCACCATCACAGAGGTGATGCAGGGTGCTCTCAATAGGGTTCTTGGATGGTGCCATGAAAGGGGATTGAGCATCAACCCTAACAAGGCGGTCGTGATACCGTTCACGAGGAGGTACAACTACAGGCTTGAGAAGTTAGTAGTGGACGGATTTGAGGTTGAGTATTCCAATGAGGTCAAATATCTGGGAATTGTTCTGGACAGACGGCTCAATTGGAACTCGCACTTGGATCAAACCCTCGGAAAGGCAGTTAGGGCCTTCTGGGCATGCAAAAGCTTCTTTGGGAGAACTTGGGGTTTTAGTCCAGGTATGGTAAATGGCTATACTTTATGATGGTCAGACCGATAATCACTTACGGATCATTGGTATGGTGGCCTAAGATTCGGCAGGAGACTGCGGTGAGGAAGTGCAACAAGCTGCAACGGATGGTGTGTCTGGCTCTAACGGGGGTAATGCGCACATGTCCCACGGCAGCACTTGAGGTTATAGTGGGCATATTGCCACTACACATCCATATAAGGAGGACTGCTATGTCCGGTCTCCTTAGGATCAAGCTAGCATCGGGACTTGCTGAGGTCCAGGGGCATGCTTGCTTGATGGACGTGGCTCCGGGTCTATCTGTCTGTACAAGGGCAGACATAATGACCACGGAACTGGTCTTCAACAGAAGGTTCAGGGCAATCTTTCCGGACGAAAGGTCCTGGAGTGTTGGGAATCCATGTCGGGGAAACCGTGAATTGCACTGGTATACTGACGGGTCTAAATCGGAGCACGGAGTGGGTGCAGGGGTCTTTGGACCTAATACACGACTCTCGATGGCAATGGGCGAATCACCGAGTGTTTTTCAAGCCGAGATTTTCGCCATTGATGTGTGCTGCAGCAACATTCTTGATAGGGGAATGGTTGGTGGCGGTAATGTGATCTTTACTGATAGCCAAGCGGCCATCAAAGCACTCTCTTCTTGGAGAATGTCCTCGAAGCTGGTGGCGGAGTGCCGTGGAAAGCTACAGGAGCTGGGAACAAGGAGCAGATTGACGCTCTGCTGGGTGCCGGGGCACTCAGGGATCCCGGGTAATAAAATGTCTGATGAACTGGCCAGGGCTGGCTCTAGCGCGCAGATGGTGGGTCCCGAGCCCTTCTGTGGACTAAGTTGGGCAGGGGTTCAGTCCGTCATGGAGGACTGGGCTCTGGGCGAACATAGAGGATACTGGGTATCGCTACCGGGAATGCGTCAGGCAAGGAGATTTATCTCTCCCGGAAGAGTAATGAGGACGAATGGTCTCGGCAGACAGGATCTGCGACTGCTGGTGGCCTACTTGACTGGTCACCACGCGGTCAAATACCACCTTTATCGGATGGGCCTGGCTGAGGATCAGGAATTCAGACTATGTCTAGACGGGGACGAGACGACTGAGCATGTACTGTGTGACTGCCCGGCGCTGGCATGGGCCAGGGTGCCTCCTCCTGGGGCATGGTACAATGTGTGCGTCCCAAATCGGTGATATACCGGCAAGGGCCCTGGTTGGGTTCCTATGGGAAGCAGAGGGTCTTTTGGCCAACTAAGGGGAGTGGGTACAATAGACCTAATCTGGTCGCGGTACCTGTCACTGTGGGGAAACCTCCCCGCTCCATCGTACGAAAAAAAAAAAAAAAGTGAAATAGAATCACAATCAAACTGTGAAATAATTGCGAAGCAAACATAATCCTTTTCGCTGTAAACAAGTACAAACCGAAATGTATGTACTGAGAAACCCTGCAATGCAAAGGAAACCTGGAATTGGGTAGCGAAAGCAAAATACTTTTTAAAGTTAGGTAGACTGGTCTTTTGTAATCTATAGAGAGGTAAGTGGTGCAAATATAATTTTTTTTCAAGACACCAATTCCCTTACATTTCTCTAATTGGATGTGCACATTTTTCCTGATCTGCTGGGATTTTTTCTTTATACACTATCGTACATCCCATAAACATTTCTGTTACCGTTATTTGTCGCACATGTGTGAGAGTATGTTGTTCTTAATTGTACTATAGAAAGTGTTTGAAAGGTTGTGCAAAATAATGAAAAAAATAATTAGCGCTAATTGTAAATTAAAACAAATGGGGTTTGACACATTGATAGCTGTTACATAGCACAGTACAACATTTTTTAGCTGATTGATTCGGGACTCAATTCTGATAATTGCTTATGAAAGTAGACCCAAAAAGAATTTCTGCATCATTAGTTTGGTCATGGTACCTCAATAAATAATATAAAAATTAAGTTAGTAAGTATCGTATATGGGCATTTGCCACGTTTTAGGATCTTTTGTTTCTCATAACTCAGAACCACTAGTCCAAAATTTTTACTAATTTTGCCCCTGGAAAAAAATTGATCATATCAATTAACGGATTTGTATTTTCGAGTCATGCCACTCAATTTAGTCAATTAAAAAATTAATTGCATATATTAAAAAAAACACAACATATGCACAAACATTTAAATTTATGTGTTTTTATTAAAAAAATTTATTGCAGCAACCAATAAATTAATTTAAAATATTAATGTACATCAATTATTATTATTATTATTATACTTGGACAATTTTTGGCAAAAATTTTTTCTGTTTATAAACATATTTTGTTTTAAAAATTTCTATTTTATTTCCCAATATTTCAGTCAACATTGTTGACCATCTTCAGGGGTTCTATATATATAAAAAAAAAATACAGAAATATGTTGCACAAAATTTTATAAAAACATTTAAAGTTGTTTACGATGAAATTGTAAGTTAAGATCAATTTCTTAAATAAGAATAAACGTAAATTAATATTTTGAAAGATACATATTTAAAAAAATATACCATCGATACATTTTATGTCGTTATTGTTCATCTCATAGGAATCACTCGTGTTTTGATTCCAGATCTACAATAAAAAACAATTAACAAAAATATAGTCGGTCAACCCCGACTATATGATATCCTACACCTCATTAGAACGTGTGTACCACATTTTATTAAATGCTCTGCAAATTTGTGATCTGTACTTTACGCACAAGGTTTACGTGGACAGCCAGCCAGCCGGACAAACATCGTTAATTCAACTCAGAAAGTGGTTCTGAGTCAATCGGTACACGAAAAGGTGGGCTTAGGACCAATAATTTAAGGTGTTACAAACATCAGTACAAACGCAGGTGGTGTTGGTATAAATATTTCATTGATAAAATCGAATTAACGGTTGCTAAATGTAACCTGTTTCTCAAATTACTTTTAACGATGTTTACTTGACGAAATAACCTCTCTACATCAGCATAAGACCATTGATGTGAGAGCAACTTTTAAGTAAATTCTAAAATTTCTAAAAAAAAATTTGTTGCCGCCTGCATCTCCTTATTGAAATACTTGCAACCAGAAAGAAACACTGATGTTTGTGTTGATCCATTTTGCAAATTCAATATTGTAATACTGTTCCTTTATTTTGAAAGATGTTTCATCATCATCGTTTATAGCCATTCTCAACATTTGCAAAAGTTGTGATTTAAATTGAAGGCGTTTTAATTTTTAAAAATGTTTATTTTGCTTTTATAAATTTTTATAATAAAATAAAAATTATTCTTTGTTGAAAAATTGTCTTTTAATGGCTAAACAGGGTGAAAAATGGCTAAATTAGCAACACTCTTGTGAACATAAATAACGGTACAACGATTAAAAATTGTTTGTTTTTGCTTGGTAACTTGTAAAATGCCCATCTGTACTAATTTGAGTACAGTGACTTCTAATGGGTTAATGGCTATTTGCCATTGCTTGCTTAACGAGCACGCGAAATCTACATCGTTCCATTTTCACCTCAAATCATTGGCTGTCTCAACAGGAGTCAGCTGCAAATGTCTTTTGGCACGAGTACTATTACGCTTTCAGTTAAGAGGCACGCAGTTCCAAAGATCTTATTGCAGTATGTGCAATCTGCATATTTTTGTATACTATATGCATCCGAAATGTAAGCTGTAGTGTTTTCCGTTCGGGAATATTTAAGATTAAGCTTTGTTTTTCCACACTCTATTCTTTTCCGAAAATGCAAAAAACCGTAAAATTGTAAACGAACAAGTAAAATACTTTTTTGTGAAGTCTCTTGGGGTCTTGGAACAAGAATTTAGCCCTAAATTGAAGAAAGTTACAGCGAGAGAATTAATTCAACAAAACATTGTTACAACAAAAGCGATCCCAGCAAAATACAGACAGTCTTGAAAAAGGATGTGGTTTTAACTGCAAGAATGCTTGTGTTTTATTTCTATGTATGTGTTGTAATACATACAGACACATATGTTTTTATTGTAATAACATTTATCTTAATAAAGGTTTTTTTTTGTTTGCTGCTAAGGAGTTTGTTTAATAGGAGTAAAATTTTTAGTCAGATACTCGCAGTCCCTTAGTGAATATTTATTTATGTATATTTTTGCTCTTTTGCTGTTTCTGTTTGCAGACAGACAGACAGACAGACAGACAGACAAACGTGATTCTTTAATTATTCTAACTCTTGTTTTTTTAATTACTTTATTACATTCAATTCTAACAGTCATATAAACTTTGTGTACCTAAAAGAAAAGAACATTCATATGTTGCGTTTAAGAGATTTAATTTGCGAAAAAAGGAAAGAAAACTGAAATCAAATAAAGGAATATGTTTATAAATCCTTTTTAATGTCTAGGAGAGCTGTCAAAAGCTGCACTCAATTGGCATTGAAATGAAAATGATTTTAACCAAGCTAATTTCATTCTTTGACTTAAAAATAATTTAAGATTTTTAATTTAAATCTTATCTTATTATTTGCAATATTTTGTAATTGCAATTTTTTTTTAGCAATCATTGAACAGAATGAAATTAATTGCAATCAAATTTTTATGGAAATCATGCGATTTCAATCGATTCCCCTAAAATCACGGCTATAATGGAAGTTCAATTAAATAAAAAAACACACCTGGAATTAGTGGTTGTGAACAAAAAATTATTATTATTGGCAGTTCAAAATTATCAGAGTCATCTTTTTTATTAGAAAAAAGAGTTTCATGTGAAGAGAATAAAGATTTTGATTGAATTTTATTTCCAATTACTGGATTTGATTGCAATCAATTCGATTGCAATGAAATTTGACTGCAATCAATTAATATGTGAAAAAATTAATTAAAAAATTAATTCATTTATATGATTCTTTTTTATCGTATTGATTTTATGATTTCCAATTAAAATCATGCAATAAATTTTTCGGAATGCAATCAAAACATTAGCAATCATTAACAAGAAATCATGTATTTGCGTTTCAATAGATTACAGTCTTTTACTGCTCTGCTGGCTATCAAGTTACTACAGGGACTTAACATATTTATTCAAAATTAATTTTAACTAATTACTCAACTCCTGTGTAGAATTAGAAAGTTAATGGCTTTTTCGTTGCGCAAATGTGAAAGAGAATATTTTTATTTATTATTTTGTATAATAAAAATCTATTGAAGTAGTTATTTACTAAAGAGTTATTTTTGCATTTTTAAAATAAAATTTCCATTTACTTAAGAATTGTTTCTACTAAAGAACTGAACATTTTAGCGAATAAAACTACGTGCAGATGTAGAAATATGAAAGAAAAAACTCGGGATAAATCAAGTTTTTTATGATTACTTTAAATACGACTCGTACTCAAAAATTCTATTACGAATAACACTAAAACGTACTCCAAACAATCCTTAATGGGGTTACTTTCGTACTCGATTCAAGAAAATCCGTACTCACCGCTTCGGGTTGATTTGAGTACGGATGGATTGGTTTTTCTTTTGAGTGCACATTGTAACCTATTAAAAATTTGCTTACAATGTTTTCCCCACAGGTTCGGTACAGCCGTATGAAGCATTCTTAACTATTTTCTTGACGAATTTTACTTAAGAAGATAAGAAGTTAAAATTGTAGCAATGGAAAAGGCTTAATAATTAAATTAATTTAATTGTGGAAATGAAATTAAAACTTGTGCCACTTAAAAACAAAAAAAAAAAAACGAGGAGTTAAAAATAAGTATTTTTAATTAATAAAAACCCATTCATAAGTTGAAGAACTAAGCGTGTGCTGATGTAATTAAAAATAAAATGCTTTGAAGTATTTGAAAAATTTAATTGAATCTATTTATTTAAAGAAATAATAACTTTATTATTGCTGAAGATTTAAGCATTCAGCAAGGAAAATGTATGCAAAAACAAACAACATTCAAAAAATTCCCAACAATTTGTTTACACCTGGACAATTTTATTACTACTTAAGACTTAACGCCCTACACTGCGTTCTCGAGTTCTTACGATTACATCGGATATCTCTTGGAAAGGAATTTAATTTTCTAAAAGCAATCTGCACTTTCTTATATCAAAACGTGTGTAAAATTTTCTAGATGTTTTAAAGCCAATTGTTAATTTTTTTTTACCAAACTAACTTTAAAATGTACCTAAGTCGCAATTTACACTATGCCAGACAGAAAAACGTTGTTGGTAAGGGTGCGACGCTTTTTGCCTCTCTCGCCCACACACTTTTTCTGTCCGGCAAGAAATGTCCATAGTATAAATTGCGACTAAGCATGAGATACAAGCTTTTTTTTTATTAGTGTGCATGTGTGTGAGGAGGTGACGTATAACTGTCAAACAAAAAGACGTATAGAACATAATCATTATCGAAAAAGGACATAATTTTAGCAACTGACTGACAATGGAGCAAAGAAAATTTAAGTTGGAAAAGAATTTAGTATCGCTAATTAAACTCAAATCTCTATGAATCTCTTTTTCTTAAATTTTAGCCTCGTTAAATCGAAATATATTTAAATCGAAAGCTCTTCTAAATTAGTAAAAAGCAGTCCGTCCCTTTAAGTACGAACTATCGGGATGCAACTGTACTACTCCCAAAAAATAGCTTTAAGTTTCATAACTTTTTTATTAATGTTGGTATTGATATTAAATTTGGCAACGATAACTTAAATAATAGCAACTTTTTCATGGTCAAATTTTTAACTGGTAGGTTCAAAACTAACCATAGGCCCTTTATAAGCCCCTCTCCAAAATGGCTTTAAGAGAAACAAATCTCATATAGAAGTTGATATTCTGTTGAAGTACTTAATTGCTGTATTCTAAGTAAAAAAGTCTGGCTACTTTGGTACTCTGCCAGTTTTTTTTTATCATATTATTCCTTTTTATCTTTTTCCTTCTTTTTACCTTTTTTCACATCCGTTTTACAAATGGTATAAAGAACAGAAGTTTCTCAATAAATTGAATTATATCTTGAATTTATTTAAAATATCATTGTGTTTTCTATATATTCAAATAATATTCTTATTTGAATCTTAACTTCATACAAACATTTTTCTTTTACGGTGTGGTGTGCATGATTGGCCATGGGTTTTAAGTATCTGGAAAATTTGCCTTTGCGGTGTATGGTATCAAATGGTCGTGTTGACCGACTTATTTTCTTACTTGTTTGTCTTTTAAGATTCCAACCTGTGGTTTTTAAAAAAATATATTTTATGTTTTTTGCTAAAATTTTAAATAAACTTTGGGTACTTTTTATAACTCAGCAATTTTGTTCTTTTATTTTAATTGGTAAAAATTCACTTTCCATCAAATGTTATAAAAAACACAGTATAATATAATGAGAACGCTCCATAAAGTCAAAGTATGTATTCCTAAAATTTATATTTTTTGGGAGGTCATTACTAGGGTGTTCAGTCGATTAATTCTTGTTCGATTAATCGAGCAATTTTAGACGATTAATTGTTCGACTAATTTAAAAGTTCTTATTTCGACTTATTTATACCGATTAATCGAAAGAAAATAATATATAGTATTTCTGTTAAATGTATAATTTTTTAAAGTATGTATGAATCCGTTGGAATTTAAAAAAAACTGTCATGTTTAATGAGTAATTTAGCTTATATTTTTGTTAAATATCTTCAACACAATTTAATAATTATCGGGTATGTCCTAGAAATCGAAATGAAGTGAGATTGAAATCAATTACTATTTACAAAATGACCGCAGTTTTTCGTGGCTTTAAGTGTTGTTCTTGCAAAAATAATAGATAGTTAAAAGAATTTAGTTGATAAAATGCAATATTTTTATCAACTTTCATTAGAGGGCCGTTATTAAAATTTTCTCGATTTAAAATCGACTTCATTACGATTTCTAGAACTCGCCATTCTCTCTTTAGAATGAGTTTGGGTTAAAATTAAAGAAAGAAAAATCTATTAATGCCCAAAACGATATAAACGTAAATGTTTTTCAACAACTTCTCCAATTTACAACGTACACAGGGACTTAAACATAGTACTTGAAGAAGATACTCCACCAACCAAAACCAATGAAAAAATATTTTAAAAAAGATACTTCGATCGATTCTCTAGAGGAAATTATTTGCAGAAGCATAGCAGAGAATGGAGTGTCCGTGAAAAGTTTCAACAAATCCAAGGTTAGTGAATCAACAACTTGGTGCTACATTGACAAAAACAGAATCCTTATTTACACAAGTATTAACTTTATCTATAATTATCGAAAAAAATCTTGTAATTTATAATATTTCTGGATTTCGAATTATTCGATTAATCGATTAAGTGTTAAATTTGATTCGTTTAATCGAATAAGTTAAAAATGCCAAATATCGATTAATCGTTAAATCGAACACCAATAAGACCCGTTTAATTGAATACCCTAGTCATTACCAAATAAGCCGCTTCTAAGACTTAAAACTAATTTTTCTTACCATTAATGTCTGAAAACCCTTAATGCAGACGGACATTTGAACGGTACTGTCTTAGTGTTGATATTTTTCTATGCCTAACAAGTATTTTTTTAATTAAAAAAAATAAATAAAAACATTTTTTTTTTCAGTTAAATCATTTTCCTTTTTTCTAACTTTAAAATCAATGTTTTGAACACTTGTTTGTGACTTCAAGTGCCACAAGCAAATAATATTCCTTTTCACTCGAAATCCTATTTAAAGCTAAAACTTGTAACACCTTTTGGGTTTCTTTTAATAAAAAACAATAATAGAGGATATGTAAGAAGATTAGGCCAATATAACCCAGCAAAAAGTGTTGTTTTTAAAGTGAAAAAGAAATTGGTAACTAAACGAAAAGAAAAAGAAAAATCTTAAATAAAATGAATATTTTCATAAATATTACTTTTCATGGCGCTTTTAATACCTCAACCACAAAAGTGAAGAGGATTTTATGCGTTTGGGCTGATTTGTATCACATATTAGAATATTGGCCCTAAACCCACCCCTTAGTAAACCGATCGACTCAGAATAATTTTCCGAGTCGATATAACGAAGTCCGTCCGTCCGGATGACTGGTCGAAATTTTGGATCTTATTCGATGAAATTTGATACATACATAAGTTCTTATTTACACAGGGTCTAAGACTATTAAAAATGTCGAGAATCTGCCCATAATTTTACGTATCCCCCATAAAAAATTCTTTTTGGAATAGAATCTCTGTGCCCATAAACCATCTTATTAAGTTTGTGTATAGATTAAATTTGGTCCAAACTTATTTTGATGAAGTCTTAATGAGCCTAAAAATTTTTGTTCAAATCAGTTCATATTTGACCATATCTTCCATACAAATACTAGTCCCGTAGATAGCATTTAATGTCCTAACTTTCTTTTTGACGATAGCTACTTTTTATGGTAAAATACTTCTCTGGTTGTTTCGAAGTAAACAAACATTCCCATTTAACCCCCAATCGTAACATCACTTAAAGACAAACAAATCTCATATAATCTAAATAATATTCGGCACAAGGAACTTCAACATGAATCTTAACCTCATAACATAATTTTGTTTTTCCGGGTCCATAATTGGTCATGGTTCCCAAATGGATTACAATCGCGATAGTTTGTTTTTAAATAGTGCGATTAAGCGTATCGTCATTTTTTTTTTATCAAACTAATGCAAAATTGTTTGCTTGACTTTATTAACATTCTACGTTGTGGAAATATGTTTATTTTTAGTTTTTAAACAGATAAAATAAATTTTACCATCATTTCATATTCATAAATGTTGACTCAATAGGAAGCAAAGTTTAAATTATGTGTACAAATAAGAAAACTTTCACAAAAATAACAAAAAGGGCAAACAAGTCACAAAAACTCTTAGCATCAAGTAAAAAAATTAAAATTTTCAAATGTTTTAATTTTTAAGAAAAACGAATGATACTGACGTAGATAAATAAGAATTTGATATCAAAGTGGCTGTCAAAAACCTGATTTGGTTGTAAGAAAAAAAAAAAAAAAAACATAAGTGATGGGAGTGTGTTAGCCCTGCAAATAATATTGGACTACCTGATCCATTTTGATTAAATGGAGTACTCCATGGACTGGTCCAATGTAATGCAAGCATACGACGACATGCCTTCTTTTTTATCGACATGTTTTCGTTTTTAAACGACTTCAAAACTGATCTTCTTAAGTATACCATGGAGTAGTTTTAAAACTACTCCTTTGTAATCCAAAGCTGGGTTATATGGACCTCCCCTAGGACATCGTAATGTTAAATAAACCATGTTTTTTCCATACGTTTGGGTTACTTTTGGACTAGTCCTAGTCCCTTGTAGGCTACCTTTTTCACTCGTGTGGGGACTAGTGCTATTATTTGCAGGAAGTATAACAATTTTTAACAATAGGTCTGTTTCTTCGCTCTAGTGTGGACTCCCTCGAGATCCCAATTCCTATAGAAAGATTTCCCGTACTTTAAATTTGTATAAATGTGAGTGGATTTAACCTAGCATTTACACGTGAAAGTTATTTCATGAAAGTCGCAATACACTCACACTTTTTCACTAACACATTTACATTTTTTTACTTTCAGCCAAACTTTCAGCTTGCTTTCAATGAAAATTTGAAGAAAGCGATTTTTTGACAGTTTCATGAAAACAAATGACAATAAACTAAGCGGTGTTGCCTATTTAAAATTTGCATTTGAAATTTCAGGATTGTGTTAAATTATAGTTACAAAAGCAACTTGTTTTGGACGTATATATAAAGAATTTTAATATATTTTTTTAACTACAATTATTTGAAACACAACTATTCTAATTAAAGTGGATAAATATTAGGAAAATAAATAAAAAATAAATATTAATTAGAACGAATGCCTAAAGTTCGGCGTGAGTATTTGTCTTGGCAACTCTGAAATTACAAATAATAATAATAAGCAATAAACAAATTATTAAATTAATAAATTTGTACCGATCCCACCCCATTTTGTGGGATATGAACCACAAATCCTACAGAAGGAACGACATTAAAAAAAATCGTATGAAGCTATTGCAGATGAAATGTGTTTGGACGTTGAAGCCATAAAGAAAAAGATCCGGTCGCTGCGTATTACATACACCGGGGAAAAAATTCAGTAAATTCGCGTCCACATCGAATTCACATCTTTTTATTAATAATGGCTTTACCCACTGCCTCCTATTTACTGGTTTTTTTATTTTCATTTCTTGTTTTTTGTTTTGGTTTTCAATTTCTAGTTTTTTTAGTTCTAAAACTAAAACAATTTTTGCCACTTTGCGCTTTGACGACATTTTTCAAATGAACTTTCACTTTCCTGTGTAATCGAACAAAAAATTTTCAAGAAAGTCGTCTATTTCATTGAAATTTTTACTTATAATACGTATACAGAAATTTCATGAAAGAACTTTCATGTGTAAAGGCAGTGTAAAGTAAAAAAATTCTTCTTCTTTTTGCACAAAACAGCCCAAATTTTTTCTTAATGCAAATTGCTTAAATTATTAAACAGCTGTTAAAAAAATTATAAATTTCTAATTTAATTTTGTTCTTTTCGTGACTTTTTCGAATTTCTGCGTTTAAAAAAAAAATTTAAAAAAAAAGTTGAAATTGATGCAAATAAAATTGTTTTATTTGCCCTACTGTAAATAAAAAAAGAAATGAAATTTTCTTTCAACGTATGAACGCACATACATTTTTAGAAGTTGCTGCAAGAGAGAATTAATGGGTCGATTACGGATAGCAACAGAGCTAAAGTTGAGTTGAAAGTAGCGAAATCAGCAACGCCGCTCATGTCAAAATATACATATAATTTTTTTTTTATGTTACATTTTATAATGAGCGGTGCCGTGTAGTTCAGTCGTCATCCGTAATCGACCCATATGAAAAAATGGCGTCGTTTATTTTCAATTATAGTTGTTTTGTAATTTACATAAAACACTTCTATATACAAGAAATGTTTGCAAGTGAGAATAGGCTAAATCAGTCTAGCACTTGCTCGATTAATCGAGTAAGGTTTTTAAATTGTTAGAATTACTCGAGTAATTTAAATAATTTTATCCAATGGGAAAAAATATATATCTCTACATGAATTGATACTTTTATACAAACAAAAATTCTGAAAGTGCATACAAAATATTCCTGAAAATATTGAATTAATAGTATCAATTAAATATCTTTGAAATAAACGACATTTTCTGTAGCAACATTGTTGGTGTAAGTAAATGTTTAATTACATCTAATTTTATTTTTGATTAATGGTTAAATTGAAAAAAAAAAAAAATTGGCAAAAATTAAATAAAAATAAGTTAATTGTAGTTATTTTAAATGAAGCGCCAAATTTTTGTTGTTTTTTGTGCTTGATTTCATATGGCTGGTGAACAGTCATGTTGTTGGCGAAGCATACTGCGAGGTATGGATGGTTGATAGGCGTTTATATAAAAAAAGATCAGACAATTGTCGGGAAAATAGAAAGTAAAATTTTTTTACACGGTCATGCCCATATTCATAAATAAATTTTAAATTTAATAAAGGCTTACAAAACAAATTCTCTATGTAATAAAATAATGATAAACGTTTGTTTAATTTAATAATCGTTTATGAATACGGGGGTCAGTGTTTAGATGTCAGATATTCCGACTTCAATTAGTCATCTGTAGTTGTCCTTTTTTTAATGTATTTTTGATGTAAAAGTAAAATATGTTTTTTAATCTCTTCCTTAATATTCTCTATTGTTCCCAATATCGCAGGATAAAAATATAATATACAAATTAATACCCACGCAAATACTCCAGAGTTGAATAAAGTATGAATTAATCGTAATAAAATTATGTTCAAGTAATCTTATTTGTATGCTAATATTTCAAAGTAAATTTCGCTTTATTTATTTGTTCATTAATGCAACTTTTCACACTTTAATGCCCTACACTACAAACCAAAGAATATTAACTTTAATAACGAAAAACCTTTTTGTGACTTCGATGTCATTGAATGGTGTTTTATGACCATAAAATAAATTTCGATCTTTGTTAGTTGTAATATAATATTTATTTGGTGGTTTGTTCTGGGCTGAGTCTTTAAATTAAAAATTTCACTAGGTTTTTAAACGTTGAAGTAAAGATGATGTAAATGTCACAATGTTGCCAGAAGAAGGGAAATTTTTTTTACATGTTGGCCTTTTTACCAACACCACAATAGTGAAAAGGGTATTATGCGTTTGTGCTGATGTATGTTACACTACAAAATATTGGTCCTAAAACCACCTTCAAGTATACCGATCGACTCAGAAAGTGATTTCAATGATGTCCATCCGTGCGTACGGCTAACTGTCTGTCCATGTAACTTTGTGTGCAAAGTACCGCGGCGAAATTGCGGCATTCGATATCGATTGAAATTTCCATTGAAATTGTAATGTAATTTCGATCGATATCGAATGCCGTAATTCGCCCTCAGGTCGCAATTTTGAAGATAGTTTGATGGAATTTGATGCACACGTTTTAATTGTCATAAGCCTGAGGGCTTATACAAATTTCTTACTTGCCTATAAAAAATCTTATTATGTCTGTATGTAAATTAAATATGGTTCAAAAATATTTTATTCCAACATAAATCGTCTTATAAATTTATTTCTTAAATCTGTCCATATTTGGCCAAAGCTCCCATACAAATGCCACTCCTGAAAATAGCTTTTATGACCATAATTTCCTTAAAAATATTGATATTGACATACAATTTGGGGCCATAACTTTCACTGTAGCAGCTACCTCAAAAACTTGTACTGGTAGGTCCAGAATTAACCTATGTAACTACCCGTCTAAATGTCAGTAAATGTCAAAATTATGTAATCTTTAATGTAGACAGCAATTTTGTGTACATATTTCTGTGGCCCCAAGCGATTACCGCCTAAGTCGACTTAAGAAACAGTTGAGTTTATATTTGTATTTATTAAATATTTTTGAAATAAATACAACTTTCGTTACAATTTTTTTTGTCTTAGCATTGTCTTTGATTCTTTATTACTTGTTTTCTAATGCAATTAATTTTTGCAGAAACGCAAGCATATATATAAACTGCCTTTTCTTAAAAACTATTTCGAATTAGACGGTTATTGCTTCTGAACACAGATTTATAATTTATGCCGGAAGCAAATTGTGTGAATAAAATAAACTTTGTGAAAAAGAAATTAATGGTGTTTTCTTTTCTACAAAAAATGTCACATTCTATTTAAAAAAAATGAAATTTGGTGTTCGTTTCTTTAAAATGCTTTGCTCTCTAGAAGGGCAGCGTATTTTATTCTAAAAAAATCACCTTTAAATGTCATAAGGCATTGCACTTTACGCCCCGTATAAAAAGAGAGTGTTGATAATGCCCTGTAAAGAGATGGATCCGGTTTATATATGGGGTTACAAGACGAAGTTGGGAATAAATCGCCTCTTATTAGGACAGTAAAAATTTTAAGTTTTAATAGTTATTTTTTCTATTATTTTATAGTAAAAACCAAAGAAAGCATAACATTGTTAGTGGTAGGTTGTCAGTGGTATAAAATTTAAATGAATTCGGTGTTATAAAATTATTTTTGAAAAAAAACGTCAAATTAAGAAATCGTTAAAACTTGGTGTTAATAAATCGGCAATCTGGCAAAGGTATTTTCTTGTTTACATATTTTATGAGAAACAAACTAAAGAAATTGGAATTTCGTCATTCATTTTGTTCATTTATTTATTTATTTAATATCAATCTATTAACAAATTAAGGTTTATGTATATTTTTTTATATTTTGACGAACACACTTTTTGATTTATGTATGTACATATTTTTTTTATATATTGAAGAACAAACTTTTTGTCAGCTGTTAAAAACAGGGCTATCCAATTTTGTGTTTTGTTCTCGTCAAATAAAAAATTGCAGTATTAAATGTTCGGCAAGACATTTTATACATGCACCTTTTAAAATGTGGTATTTTTTTGTAGAAAAGAAAACACCATAAGTGAAATTGTAGCAAATTATTATTGTAGTAAAAGGATTTAATTAAAGAATTTAATAAACACTAAAATAAAATTATAAAAATTATTTTTATTAATATAATTGTTTCTTATGCGATCTTTATTACTTAAATTTATATTAACTTGTTTAAACTTGAGTTCACTTTTATATAAAAATATAAATTTTATTTTAACAAAAAAAAAAAAAAATAATAATAAATAGAATCTGAGAATAAAAGGGAAAATATAAATTTTATAAAAATTAATATTTTTATATAAAAAAAGGTCTCAAGCTTAAACCAATTTATATACATTTTAACAAGTTGGAGTGCTATATTCGGCTATGCCGAATTTTTCAGAAGTGATATCTACATGATATCTACATGATATCTATTTAGGGGGAATGTAAGATGGGATAAACCCACTGTTTATTGTTGATGTGTTTTTGTTTAAACTTTGATATTATTACAAGTAGAACTGTTGCTATAATTCTTATACGTTTAACAGTTTTATTTGGTTTAATATCTTTAGTTTTTCTAAAATCTTTATGGATGAAGTTTCCTGATGATCTGGCCTAAGCAACCAGTGAAATGCGCATAGGAATAGCTTATCCCATCAACAATAAATTTCAAGTGTTTTTATCAATAATAAAAACTGGGAATTAAGCACGAATAACAAAATCTTTTGAAAATTTAAATTTTGTATTCCCAAAAATTGAAATTACTTTTTGATTATTAATTGTTTTATTTATTTATTTATTTATTCAACTGTACATAATCCAAATTAAACTTTATAAAAACAGACATCAGCATTAAAATTGGTTGCGGTTTAGACCAATATTAAATTATTGACTGACCATCAGAAAGTTTTATGGTATTTATAGTAATTTTAACCAGCTTGAGCCGAACTTAAATGATTTTCAGGAGGGGAATTTATATTGGAGCCATTGTAAGTTATGATCCCAAATTCTGCAAGGTGATATCTGGTATTAAAAAACATAAATTTCAATAAAGCGGTGAAATGAGTTTCAGCGTTTACAGTGAATTTCAGAAGGCTGCTAAATATGGAATCAAAGGTAAATTATAAACCGTTTATTACAAAATTGCATGACATTTTTTCTGGTCATATGAAACTAACTTGAAAGAAATGTTACCACAATAAATATATCTGCTACGGTTTTAGGCGTATTTAATTTAACTTACCAGAGTGGGCTTTATATGGAGCCTATACAAAATCATGGACCGATCTTCACAGTGTCATTTCTAGTCCAATTAAATTGTGAAGTATTAAATTTTATTATGATAGCATTTTTTATTACGGTTTTAGGCGTACTAAACTGTTTTCCGGGAGTAGTGTTTATATGGAGTCTAGGGTTAATTATGGACGGATCTTCACGAAATTTTACAGCGTGATTTCCAGTCGAATAAAACGAATTTTTGCAAAATATTTTATCATTCCGTGTATTGTTTCACAATTTATGTTAGTTTTTGTAGCAAAATTATCAATTTTTTAAGGTTGTGGTGGTACCTGATTCATAGCTCTGATCCTACTAAACCGATTTTGCTGGATTTTAATTTCAAACTGCTTAGGAGTTTGTTTATTTCGTTTGCGTTTTTTGGAAGTGATCGTGTTTTCAACAGACGGACAGATGGACAGACATGGCTTAATCGACTTAGAATTACTCAAGGCGCCAGAATATATATACTTTATGAGGTCTGAGGTTAATAATAAAAAAGTTTTACACGAAATTACAAACTCAGTTTACCCTCTTCACAACTAATTGTGGTGGAGGGTATAAAAATAAGTCGAATAAGAAAGAAATTATATTAATATATCGTCGGCTAAGGGTGCAAAGGTCCTAAGTCCATTTTTTTCAAAAATGAGATTTTGATGCAGTTTTGTAGATAAATAAAAAATACATCATTGAAAAAAAAGTGACATATTTTTTTTTCTTTTTGAGGTTGTATAGTGTTGGTAAGCAAAAGTCATAAGTCCATAGTTGTCAAAAAGCGCGCGCTAAGTCCACTGAACGTACAAAAATACATCAGCTGTTTCATTTTAATATTAACAAAAAGTGGCGGAAAATAAAAGAAGAGGTTGCATATTTATTTGTTTAATTTAGTCACATGTTGAAGGTAAATATATAATTATTTTATGTTAATATTGAAAGTATTATTATTTATTATTGTTATTATATTATGACGAAAATAATAATAACCAACTGAACACTGAGTTCGGTAATGAAGAAGACGATGGTGTTCTAGGTTTAGTGCCTTATGGATTCAACAGCAGTTCAGACGATTCCTTTGAGCTTCCAACAAAAAGTAAGAAACGTACACGAAAACCTAAAACAAAGCACAGTTCTTCGTTTTCTGAAAAAAATAAAATCCTTCGCCAGAGTGATAAGAAATACCTTGGCAAAAAAAAGGTAGGTGACGTATGGCAGTACAATAACCTGAAAAATGCTAGAACTCTCAAAAATCGATGTAATTGTGTGGACAAAGGTAATGCTTCAATCATGAAATGCGGACAACTGTCGGAATCAGATAGGCAAGAAATATTCAGGAAATTTTGGCAAATGTCTTGGTCACAAAAGAAAGTGTATGTGAAAACATTGATAGTATGTATTCAACCTAAGAGGCCACGAAATCGTCGCATAGAAAACGTATCTAAGAGGAGTCAAACGTTGCAGTACCATCTTAAAGTAAATTCAAGTATGTTGCGTGTATGTCGCACTCTTTTTCTCAACACATTGGACATTAGCGGAAAATCTGTGACGAAATGGTTGGAAACGCCTCACTCTACAGCCGATTCACATCACCACCCACAAGAAAAATATACACAAAGTGCACAGCAGCAAGAACTAACTTTATTTTTCGATAGTCTTCCAGCCACAGAATCTCATTACTGTCGAGCTACAACCACAAAAAAATATCTATTAGCAGAATGGCATTCTAAAGCAAGGCTTTACGATTTTTATGCAAATAATTGGTGTGCTGAACGTGAAAAACAACCCCTTTCTATGACAGTTTTTAATGAAATTTTTGAAAAAAAAAATCTTTCATTGTATGCTCCGAGAAAAGATCAGTGCGATAATTGCGCGCGCTATCTTGTTGAAAATATTTCAGAGGCAGATTACTCGTTGCATCAGGAAAAGAAAAAAGAAGCGAGAGAAGAAAAAACAAAAGACAAAAATGAAGAGGAATTCGTATTTACGGTTGATCTTCAAGCTGTGTTGATGGCACCGAAATCGAACGTCAGCTCGTTTTATTACCGCACTAAGTTGCAAGTGCATAACTTAGTATTTTATAATTTGAAAAATCAAAAAGCGTATTGTTTTTTATGGCACGAGGTGGAAGGCGGATTAACGGCTGATGAATTCGCAAGTATATGGACTTATTTTATTGAAGAAAAGATTTTAGCCAATTTGGAATACGGGTGTACTTACCAAAACCGGAATAGTACTATGGCTAACGCTTTGCTCAATACAGCAATTAATAATAAAATTTATATTGAGCAAAAAATACTTGAAATAGGACATACGCAGATGGAAGCGGATAGCGTACATTCCGTAATTGAACGAGCATTAAAAAATAAAAACATTTATGTACCAGCTGATTATATTGGTTTGTGTAAGGATGCGCGGAAGAAGCCAGAACCTTATGATGTTGTCTACATAGATCATACATTTTTTAAATCTTTTAAAAAAGTATCATTTTTTAAAACCATACGTCCTGGTCGTGATACAGGTGACTGAAGTATACACCGGACGGAGAAATATTTTAAAAATTAAGATTTCCAAATGCATGGAACATTCTTCCTCAAAAATGTGCACGTCGTCCCAGTTAAGTGGTCTAACCTGGATCAGCTTTACAATGAAAAAAGACCGATCTCAAAACGGAAGTATGAAGATTTGCAAAGTTTAAAAGCAACATTGCCAAGAGATTATCATCAATTTTATGATGAGTTACGTCATGACTGATTTTGATTTTTATAATAATAATAATGATTAGTTTTTAAGATTTTGATAAAAGTAACACGAATGTGATTTTTTATTTTTTATTATTGAATTATTTTTTATTTTGTATTAAAAAGTTAACAGCAACGAAATGATTTTTTATTTTTTTAAATTTTTTTTGCTTTATTATAAAAAAAAATGTTAAAATGTGAAATACAACATGAAAATAAAAGTTCCTATGGGCAGTAAATGCAAATTATGGTTTTATTTATTTCAGTCCAAGAAAAGGTAAAAAAGCTAAACAAATAAAAAGCGCTAAGTCCAAAGAAAACAAAAAAACTGGTTGTATGAAAAGATCTAAGTCCATAAAATTGGCATAAACAAGCATAATATGCGTACTTCAATTTAAAATTGTATTTGGTTTATCGGTTACAACAATAACAAGACATTGTATTATACAGTTTGGAAAAATATTAACAGAAATATTATTTATATAACGATATTGTTTAATACGTTAATACTTACGCCACGTTAATCTTACATTAGAGCTATTTTTATATCCTATTTTTTTACATGCCATTCATTTATTATTAAAAATAACCTAACAAAATAATACAATTAATTTTATAGAGCAAGAAAACCACCAACACTTTAAGAAATTGTTTTATTTGGTGTTCAATGGATATTGCCGATTTTTATGTAAAATTTACGTGCAGTCTTTTAAAGAATACACACTCAAAGCACTTTGAAGACTGAAAATGTTTTGTTTTTGATTTCGCGCCTACTTAAAAGCTATAGTTACGAGTACTTGTAGAATTTGCTACCAATGTTAGTATTTCAGGGTTAAGACAAACAAACTCATACGCAGAAAGAAAAACCTTGAGGTAAATTTAAGTTTTGTCTTCGCAGATACTTTAAGTTCGAGTCGAACTTAAAAATTTAATTACGAATAACGCTTAAAAGTACTTAAGCCAATCCAAAATAAGATATTTTTCGAAATCCAATATGCGTGCATACGCGTGTGGTTGTAAAAGTTTTTATAGAAACAATAACAGCACTACAAAATAAAACAAAAAGAGAATTGCTTGTTTTGTGCAGAGACAACAACAACATTACAAGAAGAAAAAATGCGAAAAAAATCTTGTATAGATTTCTTTTCTAAATGTACCACGAAACAGTTATGGCAAAAATTACGTGGTGTAGGTGCTACGAACCCCAATGAGAATTTGTTAAGCTTTTCATCGAACGCCGAACTCAATGCCTTCAATGAATATTGCATTCTTCCAGAATTGTCCACATCTGAAGATTCTCCTACTGATTTCACGTCTTTAAGATCATTTGACGGTTTTTCGTTTAAAAATGTTGACTGTAATGAAATATTTGAATGTCTATATAAAATTCGATCTGATGCGGAAGGTTCAGATGGAATTCACTTAAAATTTATAAAGTTAATTTTTCCCTTTATTTCTAAATATATCCTTCACATTGTAAACACAGTCCTAATGATGTCCAAATTTCCTAAACAATGGAAAGTGGGAAAAGTGATTCCTATTCCTAAGATCAAGTATTCACGCAATTTGTCAGATTATCGTCCAATCAGTGTGATGATTTGCTTGTCGAAAGTATTAGAGATGATTTTAATGAGGCAAATGCAACAACATTTAACCATTGGGAATTATATATCTCGATTTCAATCTGGCTTTAGAAAGGGATTTAGTCCTACAACACAAACATTAAACGTTGTGGAAAATATTAGAAATTATGTGGATGATAAGCAATCGTGTATACTTGTGCTTTTGGACTTCAGTAAGGCGTTTGACGCACTGGGTCACAATATCATGATAAGGAAACTACATGAACAATTCAATTTTAGTAAATCGGCTTGCAGACTGCTTTATTCATTTTTAAATCAGCGTAGTTAATATGTCGAACGAAATAAGAATATTTCAGACACTTCATATACATACAGAGGAGTTCCGCAAGGTTCTATTATCAGCCCGCTTTTATTTATGATGTATACGAATGACATATTTTCTAATATTATGTTTTCAGAATGTTATGTATATGCGGATGATATACAGCTTTTAGCTGTAAATGCAGGGTATGATGAAGCGGGTTTCGAATATAATATTAATAGGGACCTGGCAAGTATATTTGAATGGTCTCAGAGGAATTGCTTGAACCTGAATCCTTCAAAAACAAAGGCAATGTTTATTTCACATACCTCTTACAGAAAAGCGGAAATTATTTTGGATGGGACATATGTTCATTACGTGGATCACTGTAAATCATTAGGCTTCTTTTTGGATTCGAGACTAGATTTTAATATGCACATTAATTATATATTTTCCAGGGTGGTAGGCACATTAAGAAGACTGTATTCATTAGGATACTTTCTTCCTTTTTTAATAAGAAAGAAAGTTGCTTTGGCTCTGTGTATGCCTTTATTTTTGGGTGGCATTGAATTTTACTCAGGAACATCGCAAAGCAATCTTAATAAGTTGAAGCTTTGCTTCCATAGAGTTGTAAGATTTATTTTTGGACTTAGGCTTCGTGATCATGTATCCTCATATACTAAAAAGTTATTAGGCTGTAATTTCAATGATTTTGTATCGAAAAGGATTATGCTAATGCTTTATAAAATCATTAAAAGTGGTAGTCCTGAATATCTTGCGGAAAGATTCATTTTTAGCAACTCATCTAGAACAAATTCTTTAATGATGCCTGTTCATTCATCCCTAATAAAGAATAGATCATTTGTAAAACGCGCTACACGAATTTGGAATCATTTCATACCATATCGGGAAAGACGATTTTCAAACTCAGTGGCAAAATTTGAGAAAATTTTATTAGAGAACTTTTAAGTAAATACGCTTATTTACATTACATTACCAACCATAAGCTTTATATATTTTAAATTGTAATTATAAATGTACATTTTTTGTATCTTTGTGGGGAGGGTTAGTTTAAGTTTAAGTATGTATGTACGTATAACTTAACAATATATATATATTATGAATTTTATATAGAATTGTATTGCCAAAATATTTTTGTGACAGATATTGGCCCTAAGTGCCGGTTCATTCAAGTCAAGTCAAGTCAAGTCAAGTCAAATCTTGAGTTTTTAGGTGAGAAGGGAAAAGAGAATGCCATTTCCTTTCCCCTCTCTCCTAAAAACTCAAGACTTGACGAGTCAAACTTGACTTGTGTGAACCGGCACTAAGGGCTTCTTGTCACTTCTAAAAATAAATAAATAAATAAATAAAAAAAAAGAAGGACATACATTACTTTCATGTTTGAAAAGTAAAATAAGAAGCAACAATTCCCAAATTCTATTTATTAGTTAAACAAATTATTTAGTTTGTGAAAGATTTGGTTGTTTTGTGTAGTAACAACAACAACATTATAAGAAGAAAGACATAGATTACTTTTATGTTTAAAAAGTAAAATAAGAAGCAAAATTTCTCAAATTCTATTTGCTAATATTATTTAATTAAATACATAAAATTTCCAAAGTAGAATGATTGCGAAAACCATATCGGGCATGCTGCTGATGTCTTATAATTAAGAGTTTTTCTGTTAAAAAGAGAAACAAGCATGCGCAACGGTTAAGTATATAATAATATTCTCTCTAGGTCTGGTTATCTGGAGGTAAGTATTAAGGTTGGGATCATTATCTAACTTTCGGATTATTTTAAGTACGAATTCTAAATTTAACCTACTTTAAACAATCTTTTCTTACTGTTGCTTAAGTCAACCCCGTTTTCGTATTGTTTTAAGTACGGGGCACTTGAATAATCCGTAATTGAATTCAGCATTCTGTTCTTGATTTAAGGAAATTCGTACACCAATCTGGCTTGATTTAAGTAGAGATACATTTATTTTTGTGGTAGTTTGATAAAACATCTTAATTAGTTTTTAGATAATATTGGCACAAAGAACACTTTTATCAATCTTAAACTCTTAACATAATGGGCCATGGGTCCCTAACACTTTCAAAAATTTGTTTCTTTACAATGTGGTGCAGGGTATCGAATAGTCTCAAGCCCGACTATACTTCCTTACTACACTTTCTTGTTTGTTTTGCCTAAAATAATAGTGTATGTATAAACGGAATGATTTCTTCTTCAGCCCGAAAATTTTGTATACCAGGAAGATTTTTTAAAATAAATATAGGGTGCCCCGGTACGCTAGTTGGCAGTGAGCTAGGCTATCAATAAGACCACAGAATACACAGAACTGTAAAAAGTGACGTGTGAAAAAGGCCCAAATCAGTTGCGAGGGCAGCTTTCGAAGAAAGAGAAAGAAAATGTTTTTTGGTAGTAAAGTGGCAATGTGAAAAACAGGCCGCTACTATCAACACGAATTGCGTAATCAAAACAAAAAATGCAAAAAGGGCAGCTTTCGCAGAAAAAAACAGAAAAAAACACAATATTTTCTGTCTCGTGACACCTCTGTATGCTCTGTGATAAGACTGCGAGTTAAATTATCCCCCACCCCCTCCACCGACAAACACTGGGCTGTTTTATTACAACGGGGGCTGAACGCATCAGGTGCTATTGCTCGGTAGAATATAATTTTTAATTAAATTTGTTAATCTAAAAATAAAATAAAACTCTAAGGTTTGTGTCAGTCCCAAAGAGTTCATTTAATTGTCAAACAAAATTTTTAAGCTTTAAGTTTTGTTCACAATCAGAGCAACAATTTAGTTTTTTATTTTATATTATTTCTTACCAAAGTATTTCATATATTTTCCTTTCATTTTATAAATAAAAATGTAACTTAAGTTTTTTTAAAAAAATTGAGTTAACTAAAACTCCAGCAACAATTTTTCTGAAATTGTTTCTGACGTTTAAAATAATTTTATTTAGTTTTGAATGAACATTTTAACAAAATTTTCCAACAAATAATTTTAAATACGTAATATTGTTCTAGACGAAATTTGCAAGCGATTTCTTTATTTAAAAAGTGTGTGGTTGCCAAAAAAATTTTTGCTCTATTGTGAACACCAATGAAAATGTTGCTGCCTATTGTGAACAAAGCTTTAACAAAAATCGTCTTTGAAAAAAATTCAACTATTTTATATTGTATTTTTTTAATTACATTTTTCGTACAACCATTGTAGGAATTCATGAAGAGAAAAACTTTTTTATATTTAAAGAAAAATTGATACTTTCAGACTCGTAGGCTTTAAAATAATATCTGACAACACTGGGTTGTAATAATGTATGATAAGCAACTGCTTCCATTACATAACCATACAATTAATAAGTAATCATACATTACATTCTACTAAAAGTTTGCGCTAAGTAGCCTTTAGCTGCTTATTAAAGTCTTTAGTTTCTACACCCTACACAAATTTAAATAATCTTTAAGTCAACACTAACTAACTTAATCTGTTTTTGGTAGGAGAGTTTTTTTAACACACAAAAAACAAGAAAAATAAAAAATTTGAATGTAGAAAAACGTGAATTTCATACTTATTTTCATACAATAAGTTCACAAAGTAAAATGATTTATTTTGTATACATAAATTTTCTTTGAAAATAACTTTCACAACACTGCCACTATTTCACGTCTTTAAATGTGCGAGAGAGTGGGTAAGAGACGGGCCGAGCTAAAGTTTTTCTGCAGTAAAAAAAAACACAGAAAATAAGTTTGATATGAAAACTTTATCACCTGATAAATTCGTGACTTAAGCTATGTTCACATTATGTGTATTTGTCATATGGAATGTCACTTTTCTACCCACATGTGTTTTCATGTGTATGCCAAAATTTGAGTTTTACATAAGGTTTGTAATTTACATGTTCACATAATGGTATGTAACGTACATTTGACATAACCTATCAAAAATAAAAAAAAAAACATTTTTAATAATTAATTTGTGTATTTTTTATCTGTTTTATTATTTATTTACTATTTTAATATATATGTATTACAATTTGAATTAATTTTTGCCGCCACAAACAATTTTGTTAATAAAAAACAGCTGATGTCAGATGCTTTGTCACTTGAAAATAGAACACGTTCTAAATCAAAATTGTCATGTGTACTGTACACAGAGAAATAACACATGATAGTGTTTGAAGGGGTTCAGACTATATGTACATATTTAACATGTGAAAAAGTGACAATCCACATGACAAATACACATAATGTGAACACAGCTTTAAACTACAACACACAGTCAAAGATATACAGCCAGCCTAAGACAGGGAAAAGCTGGCCTTTCAAAAATTTTATAAAAAATAACGTTTTCAGCAGTCAAAGTTGAACAACTGCCATTTCTTCCACTTCTTAATTTGTTATTATCAAAAAAAAAAAAAAACAAAACGGTTAATTTTTCTTTCGATTTATTAAATAAAACCAGTCTCTATCGAACCAACTGAAAAAGTAAAAAGTTGTGCACAATGTTCCTTTTTGTTCGACAATTTTTTGGTTTCGACTGCAGTTTTTTAAACCCTGTTTTTTTTTTAATTTGCTGTGTAAATGCTAAAACGTGTTTTTATCCCTTAATCATTAATTCCTAAATTAATGTAAAACGACACATTTTGGCTGAATAAGTTCATATTACTTCATATTTCGTTTAAAAGTTCGAAAATTTTTCAGTGCCGAAACATTTCAATGTAAAGGCCCAACTATAATATGCATAAGATTGCTTTAGTTTCTGTCAAATATTAACAGAAAGCACCTCAAAATCGAAAAATATTTGATTCCATAAGGAAAGTGCGATCGCGTAAGCGAATGACAGTTTTATTAAATTTAACAAAATGTTTTCTGAAGTTGCAACAAAACGATTTCATTTGACATAAAGTTCGTGAAGTTATACTATTTTGCCTAAGATATTTCGTGGTCGTGTTCTCTCTCGTTTTAGTGATCAGATTCTCACCGTGCAACGTATGTGTGTATATTTTAACACCCCAACATCTTTAAAATTACGATAAATCGGCATGACTCGCTTATAGTGGGAGATTTAAAAAAAAAAAATATGGAAATAATTCTGGATTTTGTGAAGGGTTACCCCGATTGAAATAAAATTTCAGGTGCCAATTAAGAACTTTTAGAACTTATGTTTGAGTTAAAAAAAAAATCCGAAACTCGGCAACAATATTATCTTTAAGCCGTGCTTTTATTGTTTTTAAATATGCCCTGTAGTTTTAGAGATCTCGTTGAGTTTTTGAAGAAAAAATAGGAACATTTTGAAAAAAAAAAAATTTTTTTGTTCTTTAAAAATTCATTAAAAATTAAAAAGGGACAAGAATCATCGTTTTGGTCTAAAAACTTAAAAGCTTAACATAATTTCGAATGAAATGGAGGTTGTTTCATTGTAATCGGTGCACAACTTTTGGTTATTCCTTGCGGGAAATTTGTGCCAATTTTTCTAAAAGCAATAATCCCGTGACTAGTGAACTGATTATTAAAATAAAATGGACCGAATTGTGATAGGAGAAAATAAGAAGTATCATTGTATTGGTGGCAAAGTGCAGTTACTCCAGAGGAAAGGTAATTGAGACAAACCTAGTCATTCGACTGGATTTTGTGTAGGTTGATGCTATCTGTTCATATAAGTTTATATGGAATAGATCTATCCATCTTATTATAATGGTTCACTCGGGACAGTATTTTAACGAAAATTAAATGTGTCCATTTAGGTTACTTCAGCGACCTTTTACAAAGCGTCAAAAAGGTACCAATTAAACTCCTCTTAGGAGTTAAAGTAACATTTCCCATTCAAGTGTTAGTACTAGAACTGGCCCCTACCACGTTAGAACTGCCACGTGACAAGTTTGATGCTAATTAGATGGAAACTCTAGTGAAGTCCTTTCATTTTTTCACGCCAGTTAAAGAAATTTACAGTACTTTATATGAAAGCGATCTATCATATTTATATGGTTCACTCGGGACAATATCTGCGACAGGCATTATTTTAACGGAAATTGAATGTGTCCATTAAGGTAACTTCTGTGACCTGTTACAAAGTGTCAAAAAGTTACAAATTAACCTCCTCTTAGGACATCGCCATGTTTAAGTAACATGTCCCCTTCATATAAAGTGTTAGAACTAGAACTGGCCCCTACCACCTTTAAACTGTCACATGACAAGTTTGGTGGGGTTGCTTGGTTATTTTACCGCATCCATGCAAGTTTTTAGTTAATTTTGTTAACATTCCTGTTGTACATGCGAAATTAGCCGATCTACTTCGTAATCTCAGCAATATGCATGAGGAGGGTAACTCAAGCGAAGGCCTTTCACTTTTCCCGCCAGTTAAAGAGACTGGATGTTTGTTTAGAAGAAATAAAAGTTTGATGTTATATTTTTTATGAAATAAATATTAGTTTGCACATTTTATACACTTTTCTTTATGAAACTAAGAGCAACATATTGTTAATTTCTAACTGGTTTAAGAGCTTATACTACTTTGGTAAATTTATTTTATTTGTGTATTAAATGAACTCTTTTATTTTTACTACCTTTTACTATAAATTTAACTAAATTTGTTGCGAAATCAACTGCTACTACTATAAAAATTATAGAAGTTGATTAAAAGTTATTTTATTAAGTAGTAAAAAGAAGTAGAAAAAATAATCTACGATAAAATGGAAAAGAAAAGAATTTTACTACGTTAATTATATTAAATAGGTTCCAAGGAGGAAAAAATAAAAAAAATAAAAACTAAAATGGAAGAAAAGTACAAAAAAAAAGTTGGAGAAAACCTTGATATTCTTTTAAATGACACATAATCAGTTTAACAGCATGTTGACACAATCATTAACATTCCTTTTTTTCTCTTTATAGACCATTAAAGACATTTTTTTTATAGAAAAATGTTTAGGATTTTTTTTGCTTCAAAAAATCTTTAAGAAAATAGTCAGTCTATCAATGAAATTGTAACAAAATTAGTTACACCCTGTTAAATCTGACCTTTTTTTCCTGGAATTTATTTATTGTTGTTGTTCTGGAGCATTTAATTACGTTACGTTTTGAGTGAAAAGGTATTAAAAAAAGTACCAGAAACCTTTTATTCGGAGGTCGCGTTAAAATGTAAATTTTTTCCTTTTCTTTGTAATGACTCAACAATGGATTTTTTTTTTAGATATTTCTTTTCTTTTGTTCTCGCTTTGGGTTTTTTTAATAGGTAAATAAGAGATATTGTAATAAAGTGGTAAAAGTTGAAGGAAAAGAAAATTGTTTTTATAAAGTCTCGGTGTACTTTAAAAAAAGAGTAATTAATATTGTATACACAGTTTTCTAAATTAACTTGAAGAAAGTATTTTTTGCACTAGTTCTCGGTAGTTAAAGCCTGCTTAAATTCAATAACTTCTTAATTTCTTTAAGTCAATGACTACAATTTTATGCTCAAATTTGATCCTTCGCTTAAGTTTTGGACATGCACTACAGGAGTTCGATAAGTTAGCAATAACGACCCAAAAGTGTCGAACAAAATTAAATAAAATTGGTATTTAGGGTATGAATTCCTTTGAGCTTTGTGTCGATACACGTTTTGTAAGACCATCTTAGTTGTTAGTGGGATAACTTTGCTCCTTCCTCATCCCCTTATTTTTTGACTTCCTAAGTAAAAAATAAATTAATAGATAAAGTTTAACGGTGGCCAATGATGTCGCCAAAACGTGAAATTACGCGTTTTGGAAACTTCCCATGCAATAAACCCAAAATCGGCCTTGTTGTTTGGCTCGGTGCACTGTCTTGTAAAGCCACATACCATTCAAGGGGGCTACCGCGCATTTCAATTCGAAAGTACGATTTTGTTTCGAATGAACGTAATGAAAGTAATGCAAAACGCGTTATGAAATTCTAATATAAAAAAATTTACTATTTAAAAGTTTCACGTTAATAAAAGTGTAAAACAAATTAAACCAAATAAAGTGATGGTGATTTCTTTTCTGAGAAAAATGTTGCATTAAAATGTTACATGTTCTACATTTTTGTGTTCGTTTGCCCAAAAAATACCAGCGTTTAAAAAACTGCAGTCAAAGTGGAACAACTGCCATTCCATCCCCTTCTTCGTTTGTCATTGGCCTAAAATAAATAAACGGTTGCTTTTACTCCTTCTGATTAATTAAATCGAAAAGTTGTTCACAAATGTCCATACTGCCCTGTTTTGCAACTTATTTTTCTACTACTTTCAGCGTGACCACTTTAGCATTTTTGGATCTAAATTAAGCATTTTTTTAATGATTTAGTTGCAAAATTTACGATTTAGCAGTTAGCATTTTCTTTGGTATTTTCCAGTTATTTATTTTGCATTTTCTAGCATTTTTTAAAATAGAGTTTACACAATTTTTAAAGTATAATTTATGTATATTAGAATTTGCACATGTAACCATTGCAACAATTTAAACGTATATCTGGCAAATCCCTGCTATTAAGTTAAGGAAAAAATAGACCACACAAATTGCTTGGCAAACATGTTAAATACGTTTGTACACAGAAAGAAAAATACTTGGGATAAATCAAGTTTTTTATAATCAAAAATTCAAGTACGAATAAAACTAAAACGTACTCAAAACAATCGAAAATCAATCCCAAAATTTCTTGAAATAAGTACAAAATTATTAAATCAAGTAAAAAAAAGATTAAACTTTTCGTTGTGTTTAACGCTCCATCCTACGCATGTTTTGATTTTCTATACAAATTAAAAAATATCTTTTTTTTTTTTTTTTTTTTTAAATTTCCTAAGCTTATCCCGCGAAGCTTTATGCTTGTTTGCAGGAAAGAAACCAGAGTTTTGGCGGGAATCGAACCCGCAACCCCGGCGCTAATAGACTAGCTCGCTACCAGTTAGTCTACCGGCGAGACTCATGTGTACCACGAATGGTTAAAAGTTAATTTGAATTCTCGCTTCTCATTTAGTTTATATTTTTGGTTAAATATGTACATAAGAGTTCATAATAACTTTTTCTTTCTTAATTTTTTTTGTTTTTTTTTCAAGCACGAATTCGGATTAAAACAATTTAAGAATTCTTGAATCAAGCGCATTTTGAGATTGATTCAATCTTAGTTTGACTTAAATGAATCTGATTTTCGGATTATTTCAAGTACGAATTCGTGATTAAATATGGATAAATTAAGTATTTTGCGATTGAAAATCCGTACTTAAATCAATATTTCCGTACTTGATTCAAGAAAATCCGTACTCACCGTACTATCAATACCGCTTCGGATTGATTTAAGTATGGGATGGATTGATTTTTTTTGAGTGCACAAATATTTTGAGCTGTTTATTGGGGTGTTTGCTGTTTAGACAAACATTTAAAGCATGTTTGTAGAAATTCCCCGAAAGAGTTACTCAGTACGGTTTAACTTTCGAATCGAAAATAGATTTCGAAAAATTCTACTCTTCGAATCGAAATACGCTGCTTAAAAGCTTCAATTGCAGGCTAAAAAAAGTCGGTTTTCATACGGCCATAACTCTCTGAGCAGTGAAATAGACAAACTCGGATTATCTACAACAATTTTACTTACAGAATTGATGGTTTTTGGCAGTGCGCCCAATCCGATGATACACAGGCCTGACAGCATCTCTAACGCTTCCAGTCTCTTAAAATTTCTTTAAAATGTTGCCAATTCTTTGCGCAGTATGTAGATTATGATGACCATTATAATCAAGTAATGCTAGAAAAGTAAGTCACAAGTGTCCTAATTGGGGCAACCAACAAGTCCTGTAAAGGAATTGGCAGAAAGGGCAAGGCTAAGCCCATACAGTGGAATGCGGAAATTACTGAAAAACGCAAGGAAAGCAGAAAACTCTTTAATGAGGCGAAACGTAATGGAGTTTAGAACAATTACAAGTCCTTAGTGAATGGATTTAAGGATCTGACCAGGAAGGCCAAAAGACAGTCATGGAGAAAATTATGCAGCAATGTGGAAACTCTTCGGAGACTAGTCGACTACGTAAGATTTGATCCTCTAAACCAGCCATTCAATCGTTTATTCAGAAGATAGATGGATCCTGGACCACAAACAGTCGGGACACCCTTCAGGTTCTGATGAATACACACTTCCAAGGTTGCACTGATGATGTGCCGAACGGCATATCTAAAACATCTCGATAACTAGCCATAGTGTGGAGTGGGCGGTCAAAAGCTTCCATCCCATTAAATCTCCAGGCCCATATGGAATTATCCCAGCTGATGTTCAAAAGAACCTGGGGATATTGATGCCATGGATCTTGGTGCTATTTGGCGCCTGGTTGAGTCTCTCATATGTCCCAGCAACCTGGACAACATTTAAGATTGTCTTCATCCCCAATGGGAGGGAATACATCTCACACCAAGGCTAAAGACTTTAGGCCAATTAGTCTATCATCCTTTCTACTAAAAACACTGGAAAGGATTTTGGATATTTATATGAGATTATTGCTGGGACCCAATTCCTTATCAGCGGCTCAACACGCCTATATGAAGGGAAAGTCCACTGAAACAGCGCTTCACTCATTGGTGGGCTACATAGAGAGCTCCCTTCATTACAAGGAATTTGCCTTAGTTGCGTTTCTGGGGTGTGGACTGAATGTTAATCCCGCCAAAACGGAACTGGTACGTTTCACAAGGAGATACAAGATTCCCAATTTTGATACCTCGAAAATAGATGGGTTCTCACTGACACTGTCCGATAATGACAAATATCTTTGGCTAGTATACGATAGCAGACTGAACTGGAAGATTAACACCATTTTCAGGGAGGTTACTGCGTAATTCGATTCGAAAAGAAAATTGTACGAATATGGACAAATTGAACTGTGTAATACAATTATCGTAAATTTATTTCCGAACGTACATACATACGTACATTTTTTTGCCCTTTTCGTATTTAAGAATCTTCGTTTCGAAAATGCAACTGTGTAATAAGAAAATTAATGCCAAGAACGTTATAAGTGTTCGTATTTTATTCGAAAGAAATTTTGGCAGTGAAAAAGTAAAAAAATGTAAAAATTTTTAATAAATTTATATAAAAAAGTTTTTAATATACAGGTAACCCTCCTACAAGACGGCTTCCTACAAAACGATTTCGATCTTACACGAAAGAAAAATTGCGGAAATCTCCTCATCTACAACACAGAATCATTCTAACACGATAAAATGGAATTGCAACTTTTTCATGATTGAGTTGTTAAAATTGTACCAAAATAGTACAAAATTACTAATTTTTGCATCCCTGTTACGATTTAGTTAGATTTGAATAAAAATGTAACTCTTGTTTATTTTTGTCTATGTATTTTTTTGTATGTATGAACATATTTCTAATAAAAACAATGAATTTAAAGAAAATATTTAATTAAAAAAAATTTATATTTTACACTGTCTCCTTGCCTCATACTACACGTTTTCCTACAACATGGCGTTTTCTAGGAACTATCTGTTGTAGGAGGGATACCTGTACAAAAAAAAAGCAATTTTTGTTTTTTTTTGTGACATTTAGTGAAATTTATTTCGATTATACATATTGTATGTATTATTTTCCAAAATCCAAGAAATTTGAGATCCTGGTAGACTTTATGATGGAACATCCGGATTTGGCAAAGGGACACATTAAATCTCCAGAAGCAAAAAGCAAATAACGGCACATATGGGAATGATTAACTGTAGCACTTAACTCTGCATGTTTTTCCACACGCGATACTAACGGATGGAAAAAGGTGTGGGCAGCTTACAAAAACCACATAAAGGTCAAGTGTAAGCGTAACAAAATCGGTATTTCTGTAACCGGTGGAGGACCTAATAATTATTGCGCACTAACACCAATGGAACAGCAAATTTATAACCTCCTTTCCATGGAATGATTGGAACAAAAGACGTTTTGATGCAGCACCGCCAACTATTGAAAATGATAATGTTAGTAGCTGTAATTACTACTGAAAATGGCAATGTGGAAGGAATAAATGAAAGAGCAGATCAGTCAATATCAATCTCTCCGGAAAAAAACATAGAAAACTTGAATAAAATTACTTCCCGTGGATCTAGGCGAAATGAAAATGTAACTAATATAGTTTGTTAAATTCGGATGTTTGCCGGATAAAACTATACCATCAATGGCGACGGCTACAAGCACATAGCCGCTCGGCTCAGGCGCTCAGGAAAGGTCTTTTCTGATTAATTACGTCCACGGTGGAATAAGCAGGTTACGGCAACAAATACAACATTACAACAAAAATGGAAATTATATCACAGTTTACGTCAAAAAATACTTTCAATAGAAATCAAAGCGTGCCGCTGAACGTGATGAAATAAATAAGATTTTAGCCAATTTTTATTAAATTAATACAATACAATAATTACAGCACAAAACGTGGACTTTATGTAAACATAAACAAGACTTTGACATAAGACTAAGCCAACAATGCAAGAGCAAAAAATCGTCATCTGGCGGAGTGCTGCCACCTTTATTATTTCACCATGATTATGACATCACAATAAACAATTCAAGCAAAGTTGTATTAATTTAAGACACTTTTTGTTTACAAAGCAACAACAATATTTTTAAACCATTGTAAAATGTTAGAACATTATGACAATACAACATGATAGCACACCTTGTGAATACCCCAATTGTTTTATTTATTGGTTTCGTTGTAAATTATTTTTTATGACATTTCGAATGTTTTTCGCCAAGTTTGTTTTCTTTGTCTTTTTCAATAATTGGATTCTCTACTTTAAAATCCAAACATATATTATGCAATAAGCAACTTACGTTAAGAATTTGTGCAGCCTTCCCTGGGGTATAATGTAATTCTCTTGCTGCTAATAAACAACGAAATCTTCCTTTTAAAAACCCTAACGTTCTTTCAATTATTGATCTTCCCTTAAAATGCTGTTCATTAAATACTGACTCCGCTGAATTTTCAGAAACATTTCTGTAAGGGGTTTAAACCCACGGCGCAAGAGGGTATCCAGAATCTCCTAAAAAATTTTAAGTTGTTAAAAATGCTACCATAAATAACTAAAAGAATAATCTTACCAAGAATTATTGTTTCTGTATCACCATTTTCATATTTTTTTTTAAATTGTCTTTAAATTAGATAAATTCTATATATGGGAATTTGCTCCACCGAAGCGTCCATTGACAGATCATGTATACATTTGATGATCACATATGTAACTTAAATAATATTAATAGTTTTTTTTTTTAAAAATTTTTTGATATAAAAAAAACCAGACAATCCCTGAAGAAGCTATCCATTGAGATAGCGAAATATGATTGAATATGATTTGAAGAAATATTTTACAGATGATGTAATTAATAATTTTCTAAAATATGAGGATAGATTAGCATTGAAACTAAATGGTAGGGTTACGGATATACACAGGAAAAAGTTCAATCATTTGGTTAAATTACAGAAAAAAGAATTAGGTATTAAATTTAACAAAAAATGGTTTATACACAAATCAGATATTGACGTTCCAAAAGATACACAATGGACTCTTTCATTAGGAAATAAACATGCATTACCCATCACAAAAAGACACTATCCAGTTCTTAAGATGATAGCAGATGGAGAAGATTTTGTTCAGACTATAAGGGGAAAGGAGGAACAGGAAATAGCAAGGACTAGACTAACTACTATAATTGATGGTCATATGAGTAGAAATAAGTTGACTCATAGAGATAAGTTTATTCTTAACAATGTTAAGAAAACTGAGAAATTTTTGAAAATTAACCAGGCCATTTTAGTTCTGAATGCAGATAAGGTAATATTACAGTTGCGATGAATAGACATGACTATAGTTCGAGAATGAATGATATTCTTAGTGATGACTCAACATATAGAATATTGACAAAAGACCCAACGAATAAATTACAACAGACAAATAATGATATAGTGGAGAAATTATTTAAATTGGAGATAATAACACCTTTTGAAAAGAAAAAACTTAAAACAACAACTGCTGCGGCACCCAAATTATATGAAGTTCCGAAAGTGCACAAGGACACATTTCCATTATGACCAATTTGTTCTAGCATCAATGCTCCATCTCATGAACTTAACAGATATATAACGGGAATTCTTAGAAAGATAACAGAAAATTCAGCATATAATGTAAAGGACTCATTACAATTTAAAGATAGGATTAAAAACATCAAGATACAAAATGAGGAGAAGATAATTTCGTTAGATGTAATATCCTTGTTCCCTAGTATACCTATAGACGTAGCCTTAGGTATTATAGAAGAAAAATGGAATATAACTAGAGAACATACAACTATTGAAAGGGAATTATTTTTAAGAATTCTCAAATTTTGCATAGTTGATAGTATATATTTTCAATATAATAACAAAATTTATTCTCAACAAAAAGGATTGCCTATGGGTTCTCCAGCTTCTCCTGTTGTACCGGATATAGTTATGGAGAAGCTACTTGATACATGTATAAGAAGATTATCTATTAAACCAAAAATTATTACAAAATATGTAGATGATTTATTTGGTATTATTTCAGAAAGTGAAATAGAAAATATGTTAAACATATTTAACTCCTTTCACCAGAATATGAAGTTTACAATTGAAAGGGAATGTAATCATAAACTTCCATATTTAGACGCATAAGTTATAAGAAAGGAGAATAACTTATTAGTAGATTGGTACCAAAAGCCAATTTCTTCAGGAAGAATTATTAATTATTATTCGAAACATTCGAGAAGGGTTATTATAAATACTGCCAAAAATTTTATAGATAAGGTTCTAAATATTAGTGATATAGTTTTTCATAGGAATAATAAGATGAGAATCAAAAATATTTTAGGGGATAATAATTTCCCAAGGGAATTGATATGTAAATTGATTGGACAGTACAAAGGTCGTGTGAATACGGTAACTGAACCTAAAATTTATAAGTCTTTAACTTATGTACCAATGTTTTCAGAACGATTGCAAAATTATAAAATTTATGATATGAATAATTATAGGATGGCTCATAAAACATATAATACATTGGATAGATTATTCAGTAAAATGAAAGATAAGACAGAAAAATTAGATAAATCTAATATTATTTACAAGATACCTTGTAAGGGTAAGGATAATGTAGTATGTAGTAAAGTATATATAGGTACCACGAAAAACAAATTAAGAACTAGATTAGCAGGACATAGATCTGATCAAAAATAAAAAAATACATCTTCTCAAAAAACTGCATTGTCATCGCATTGTGCCAATTTCAATCATACACCAGATTTTAAAAATACAACAGTTTTAAATACAGAAACAAACTACAAACGACGCTTCATGTTAGAAATGCTGCAAATTATAAACATACCAATGGAACAAAGAATTAATTTTAAGACAGATACGGACAATGTAGCTCAAAATTACAGACATTTAATTTATAAGAATAAGATGGGAAATTAAATAAGTTTATAAAAATGTAATATAATAATTTTTGTTTCCTGTGTATAATTTTTATTAATTTCATTATTGACAATTTTGTTGTTTCATTAAAATTTGTTTTTTAAAAAAATTTTTTGATATATAAAAAACCAAAAAATCCCTGAAGAAGCTATCCATTGAGATAGCGAAATATTGGATCAATTTGAAATAAATATTCTTTATATAAAACAGACCTTGAGCTTGAGAGATTATTGAAAGGAAATTAATAGTTTTTGTTATTAAAATGTATTAACCATCCCTAGACGGAAGCGTCGCGCGATAGGTCTTTGGTGGTAGAGACCGGTTCTAGTTCTAACACTTTATATGAATAAGACCTATCACTTTTACACGGGGTTGTCATTGGAAGGGATTAATTGACACCATTTGACCAGTCACAGATCTATTCTCAATGAACGTTCTTAGTGTCAGTTACTACAATGTAGTATTATTTCAATACAATGTAGTAGTTTTTCAATAAAACAAGTCCTGTAATATATATTAAAGAACCAAATTTAAAAAGTACCAACAAATGTATCACAGCACCGCTGAAGACTATACTGCAATTCATTACTTTGTCTACCTTTTCGTTCTTCATAAACCAGTTAAGGAATTGGTTCTTCTTTCACTGGTCATGAGTCCTTTCTTTTTGTACTTGTCCTATTTTCATAAATCCCAGGACCAGGCTGTTGGACCAATTGACACAACTTTTCCGCGGAGATATTAATGTTAAAATTGCTAACATATCAATTTTATATAAGTACATTAGTAATTTCAACCATTGCGTTAATGCAGTGCTTTAATTTTTATTCTAAATACAAATGTTCGTCAATAGTCGGTTTAATAATGTGTATGTGGATACCTACCATCTACCACCCCAATAACGCCTGGTATTCGAGATTATTATAGAAATGTATTTTGGCATCTCGTTTTTTATCATCTGTTATTTCGAAAATTATGTGTTTAGGACAGAGAATAATTTCTTTAGCTTCACACGCTTCTGTAATACAACTAGAAATTGATTGCTGTGAAATGCCCAAGAGTCGATCTTGGCCAATTTGATGCTGATAGCCACCTTGGCCTAAAAATAAAAATTAAGTGTAGCAGCTTTCTTCAGCAAAGGTGGAATTACTGTGGACCTATGAGGATAACTCAAGCGATTCTTAATGGAATTAAAGACATACATAAAAGCATCTTTGTTGAGTCTTAAATTTTTAATAAAACTAAACATAACCCGGCGTTGCCACATGCAAGTAATTACTTGCAAGTAGTGTATACGTATTATCAACGAAAAATCGTGGAAACAGCCGATTGGCTGAAAGTAAAAAAATTGTGTGAATGTTAGTGAAAAAGTGTGAGTGTATTGAGTTTTTCGAACTTGTACTTGCATGTGGAAACGCGAGGTAAAGAAATGTATTTAAGTAAATATTAAAAATTTTCCAAATAATCAAATTTACTTACTTTTTTTTTATTTGGAGCCATTATGTTGGAATTGTCTCTTATTAATTTTCTTTGGACTCTTTCCGGTAAAGCCTCATCGTCACTATCACTTATCCACAGAAAAATACAATTCATTTTCAAATATGTAAATTTAAAAATTGTTCTTTTTAAATCAAACGTTTTTATACAAAATTACATTTAAAAAATTGACACACAAAAAAGTGCCAGCAAGAGTTTGTTTTTTTTTAATCTATTTTGACACTTAACATAAAGTGCGCCCAAGTAATTGTTACTTTTTTCCAAATACTAAGAAATACATCGCTGTTAGCTATACGAAAATGTTACACGGTACAATTTAATATTCGTATCGAAAATGCCAATGATTTTCATTTTCGAATCGAATTACGCAGGTAACTCCCAAGGACTACTTAGGCGGCAATAGTTACATATAGAAAGGCCTGAGATGGAGAGGAATGTTTCTTGCGAAACAAATGTGTCATTAAACCCATTCTATTCCACGAAGCGGCCGTTTGGTGGCCGGCGCTCAAGGTGAGGAGTCACCAATCTGGGTTTGAACGTATAATGAGAATGGTGGCAAAAATGGTAACAGGTGCTATTAGAACAACCCCCTCTAACGATCCTTGACTGGTAACCACCAGACATTTTGGCGACACAGTTAGTTGCGAATACGGAGCGCCGCGGCGGTAAGACTAAGTGCCACTGAAGCATGGAGGGATTGTAGTATCGGACATGCTAGAATTCTGTATGAAATAAATTGGCACATGGATGTTGATTATGTCACGCCCGAGCCAATCTTTGATCCAGGCTTCACGGTGAACATTTTGGATAACTGGGTCTACTATGATGCCCTACAAATTCCCACGAATGCGATTTGAATATTCAGGGACGGGTCTAAAACACTGCATGGTATCGGTTCTGGCACATACTCCGAGCAGCTAAACGAGCGTTTCTATAAGGCTGCCAAGCCACTGCAGAGTCATTCATGGCACACAGCCGCGAGACGCATCCAGTACGGTGAAATATCTGAAAGGGATATTCACATTATTACCGATAGCAAAGCGGCCATAAGATCCCTGGAGAATGTGTTCATAACATCGAGAAATGTCCGAGAATGCCGGATGTCTCTGGAGTAGATAGCGAGACATTCATTGATCACCGTTAGTTGGGTTCCCGAAAACGGGGACATACAGGGAAACTGCATGGCGCATTCGTTGGCGTATGCAGGCTCCACCTTGAATCGGGACGGTTCAACATATAATGTAGGTGTTTCACTCCCTAGGAGTAAGCAACTTGTTGGTCAAAAGTTTCATCTTATTGCCAGTCAGAAGCGGTACGATGAAACTACCTGTGGGGCAGCCAGAAAAATCTGGCCCATCAATTAATGTAAAAAGGACACAGCGGGCATTATAGCTGTCCATTATAGCTGTCCATCATCGAAGAAACCTAGTTGCGATTATAACTGGCCCATTGGGAGGCACGCCCAGAGGTTGGGCTCCCTTATAATGGCTTATGTAGAAGTTGCGATGACGAGGAGGTGGAGATGTCAACCGAACATCTTCTCTGCAATTGTCTGCCATTCGGAGATTTAAGACTTTAAATGTTTGGCCGAAGAGCCCTTTGGGACAAAATTTGTCTCTCTGATATTAATTTAAACAGGATCCACTCCTTTATTGAATCGACCGGGTGGCTGCGTGGGAATATTAGCAGCTAGGTACCACAGGACCCTTGGAAGACGGTTAACATGGTAACACAACTGGAACTAATTAATGGCTCCACGTGAGCTTCGCTTGATCCAGGCTGCCAATGGCACCTAACCTACGCGTTCTTCGGTTTTTAAATGATCTATATTCTTAAATAGCAAACCTTTTACTAAATAAATGACACTTCATATGACAAATATTTAATATCTGACAGACTTGCCAGCCCGACGGTTTTGAAACTGTATATTAGCTTTGATATAATTATTTAGTTGAGGTAATAAGAATCATTAAAGGAATCCTAAAGTTGCTTAGCATTGTAGTGTAATTTACTGTCTCATTAATAAAAAATGTTAGTACATTCCCTTTATTTTTATATATTTATTGTTGTCCATGCAAATCACCACTACCTTAATGTATTATTGATTATTGGAAATGTAGTGGAAGTGTAGTTTGCATGCAAGAACTATTTCTATTATTAATTGTAGTTTTAAGATACCGTTATCTTTGTATAAAAAGAGAAGTCAATTCACAGTATTTCTTAAATCTTTGTTTATGCTTAGCAACTCTTTTATAGACATATTTGATTTGATTTTATAATTATAAATTTTATTTATATCGGTTACTAAACCTAAAGTTCATTTTATTTTAGCTTGTCTGGCCTTTCAATAATATGGCAATTACGGGTGGTTAATAATCAACCACATAATTCAAATTCATAACATCCGTTGTTATTCACCATTAAAACAATAATTATATTTCAGTTCTATAGCAAACAATGTACAGCTTAAATATTATGTTAAACATTGTTATAATCATGTTCTATTTGTTTTTATTTTGCAAATTTCTAGCCCCAGTCTGTATCAATTGTATATTAAAACCATAAAATGTGTTTCAGTTATTCTCATTGTTGCAACAATTGTGGTGAATAATTAAAAATACTATTCGTATTATTATTATTGAAACATGTTAAGTGCCACAATAATGAGTGGGCATTAGGGCTGGGAACAAAAATTAATTGTTGGAACGAGGGTTACTGGTTTGATTTGCTTTAAATGGAATTTTTATACTTTTGTCATTTTGAATGGAAATGTTTTAATATTCATCTAAGATTCCATAAAGTATATGTTTATATGCATGTTTCGGGTCCTAGAGGAATTCTTAGTCGCCCGTCTGTCCCTAAAGAATTGAACTTTCTCTTACAAAAAGTTTACTTAAATTGGTGGCGGAGTGCACCGATTTTTATCACTAACAATTAGCCGTAAAAACTGCGAAATTTAAATCTAGTTCAACGGGACAAGAAATCAAAGTTACTTTTGGGAATACCTTTTGTATGTAACACGAGCTTCACACCTTGTATAAGCAACAAATGTCCACACACATCAAACCCATCAGTGAGAATTTGCAACGATCCATATTCTCACTGATTTAATAAAATTAAATTATGACGAATAAGGAAAATTGTATAAGTTAAAATAAGTTGTTAGCTTTTCAAGCAATAATAATAAAGAACAATTATAATTAAAAAGTCTAAGCGGACATTCGCATAAGCGGCTGTTCCGCATTTAAATAAATAAAGTGAATTTCATAAAATATAAATATAATACAAATGCAAAATTAAACCAAAAAGTGTTCGTTTATTTACTATTGGTAAAATTGTAATACAATACAAAATTTATTATTAATATGATTTCTGTATGGCGTGCTAAATTTATTGTTGGGGGAAAACTAGCTTCTATGCGCATTTCACTGGTTGCTTAGGCCAGATCATCATGAAACATTTTCCAAAGATTTTAGAAAAGCCAAAAATATTATACATACAAATAAAACCCTAAAGCGAATAAGAATTATAAGCCCTCAAAGTCTTTAGCAAATGAGCGTATACATGTTAATTATATGCGGCAAACCATATTGAACTTAAGGAAACTTTTTGCTAAGTTTAATGAAACTGTAATTTCCTTATGTAAGGTGCGAATCTAATCGCACATTCCGTACGGAATCAAATGTTTTTTATTTTGTTTTTGTTTTTTTAAATACATTTGAGAGACTTGTTTTTAATTTTTGACAGTAGGTTAAGCAAGGCTATGCATGTTATGGTTAGGCCTTAACTTGTTTCAACATCAAAGCATAAACAAAGCACCAACAATAAACAGTGAGTTTATCATTTCTTACATTCCACCAATTTCCGTGAAGATTAGTTTATATATTACCAAAGTGCACATATAAAGCCCACTGTCGAAAAACCATTAATTTTATTGTGATGAATTTGGCCCAATTTAGCTTTTTACAAATCCAAATTTTAATATTTTAATCAGACTAAAGTTCATTGAATTAAATTTTCACTTAATTATTTTTATGAAGAAAGTAATTTTATTACATGAACTTAATTAAATTTTTTTGATAATTTTTCATTTTGACTGCACTGGGAATCGAACCCAGTTTTCACGGATAGGTGGCCCTGACGTTTTGACTGTACTTTAACTTTCGTAGATCGAAATTTATTTTGAATGTTTTCTATTTTAATTGATTTACATGTTTTTCCTTACTTCTGTTTTTTTTTAATAATAATAATTTAATGAAAATTAAATTCAATGAACTTTAGCCTGAAATAATAACAAGAAAAATATACGAGTGCTGTGAACAACCCTCATTATTTTGGTTTGTAATGAGTAGTTATGACAAAACAATAAACACAGCATAAAAAGTCTTAAGGCCCAACTATTATATACTAAAGATGGCTTAAGAAATTGTGCCATTACATGTGATTCATATTTATCGAACCATATTGAACTTAAGAAACCTTTTGGTTAATTTTATGAAACTGGGATTTGCTTAAGCAAAGTGCGAAACAGATCGCACTTTCCGTACGGAATAATACATTTTTTGATTTTATTTTTGTTTTTTAAATGCTTTTGAGAGTTTTTTTTTTGTTAATTTTTGACAGTAGCTTAAGCCAGCTTATTCATATTATGGTTGGGCATTTATTATTTTGGAACTTTTTTTTGTATGAAACACAACAATAATTTTTTTAACTATTGTAAAATATAAGGATATTATGATAATGACTTGATAGCACACCTTGTGAATCCCCCACATGTAGTTGTGTAAAAATCGGTCCATAGTCGTCCATACGTGTCATAAAACTGCAACGAAAAGCTCTTTAAAAAGCTTAAAATATTGCACTACTGCTTAGAAATGTTGTCCGATTTAGTTTGTTTAAAAGTTGGAAATAATTATACTAAATTCTGTGATAATCGATTGGTCTATAACTTCTGCACCTCCTGAAAAATCACTTTAATACACATCTCAAACTAAAACGACTCTGGTAATTTGAATAAATTAGGACAAATTAAGTGCCCGTGCAGAAAACTGAATTGGCAAATTTGTTTTTTTTTGTTGCAGCAGAATGAAGTAGTTTGTTTTTTAATTTTGTTTTTTCTTTTTACCCACTTATAACTACAATTCGAGTCCCAGGGGAATGTAAGAAAAGAAAAACTAACTCACTGTTTATTGTTGGTGTTTTGTTTAACCTTTGATATTGTTACAAGTCAAACTTTAAGTGTTTAAAATTCTTATTTGCTTTAAGGTTCTATTTGTATAATATTTTTAGCTTCTCTAACATCTTTGAAAAATGTTTCCTGATGTTCTGGCCCAAGCAACCAGTGAAATGCTAGCTTTCCCTCAACAATAAATTTCAGTGAATTTCTTAAATATGCAAAATTGGGAATTAAGCACGTCATACGGAAATCATATTAATGATATGTTTTATATGACTAGAAATAAAATTACAAGAGGACGCGAATAGTGTTTGTGTAGCAAATTATTAAAAAAATACGTTTCTCTGATCGCAAACCTCGTACACAAAAATAATACTGTACTTATCCAACTCAACAAAAAGATGAGAACATTTAGTTGCATTCTGTTTTTTTAAAAACCGCAAACTTCGTTCTGTTTGGTTCAGGACATTAATGTTCGCGCGTTTTAGCTGTGCTTTTTGCCCTTTTGGCTGGTAAAGAAAAAACAAAAAACCAGCAAAAAATTTTAAACAAACAAAATATGTACACTCACAACCAACTTAGACGTATTTTATATAGATTCCCTCAGGCCAAATTATTTTGTCTCTCCCGTGAGCTAAACAGCGTCAAAAAGGGTGCAAAAGGGTCCAAAAATGGTATTTTTCATGAATTAAAAAATTCGGTATTTTTTTTTGCCAATGAATGAACAAATATAGCAGATATTTAGGAATTCTTTGGTTCTGCATTACAACATTTTTAAAATCTCACCACAGGCTCAAGATAGCGAGATGTTTATGTCAATTTTTCATGCTTTTCAATTCGATTTCACTAAAACGCCTTTTACAACCACAAAAAGAAGGAAACACGTTTAATCTCTCAGGTGAAAAGGTTGTTCATAACCCTTAAATTGTGTCATTCAAAAAGGAGCTAATTGCAGACTCTGGTTTCTTTCCTGCAGACAAGCATAAAGCTTCGCGGGATAAGCTAGGAAATTATAAAAAAAAAAAATAGAGTTTAAATTGCTGGTAAATGCCACACAGTATGAATGAAATATGCTATTAAATTAACCCGTTCATGACCAATATTTTTAAGAGAACATTAAAAAAAGTTCTGATCAAAATTAAAGTCCAGTTGTATGCTTATAAAATTAATAGAATTGCTATCAAGGCACAACGGGGAAAAACTACGAGGGAAAAATTATTCGCGATAGGGGTTATTATGTATGTCTACAGAACCGCTTCAAATGCTCTACTTATAACGAAGGACAGAACACTACATAATGTTCGTTTCTTTCTTGAAAAAAGTAACAAACGGTATTGAGGGATGTGTTCGTCAACACAATCACTAAGAAAATAGATATAGTTCTTGGGTCTGTGAGCCGAACGCCAAATAATGTTCTGTTTATTTTCGAACACTGGTTTAATGGTTAAAGAGAAAAATACTTTGTTTCTTGTACAAGCTGTTCTTATAAGTTTGTTAAATAGAGGAAGAAGAGAGAGAATTGGCATTCAAAATAATTAAGCAATTTACGCTGTGTACATTGCTTGCCGGACAGAAAAAGTTTGCGGGCGAAAGAGGCAAGAAGTAAGGTGTGTCGCGCATACAGCGTCGCCCCTCATCAACAATCTTTCAATGCGTTGTAGAATCAGTGTAAAATTATATTGACAATTTCTACAGCATACGCGTAGAAAGCTTATACGCATGGAACGCATGAGTGTTCTGCAGAACGATTCACCAATTTCTGAAAATTTATCCGGAAAAACAAAGCCATCATATGGTTTACAGATGTAAACCATTATACAAAATGGCAGCACAACTAGCAAACCACTTATTTTAAATTGTTTTCTAAAAGTGTGTTAAACAATATAAAACAAAAAAGTATAGTAATTTTATCATTTTTAATTATATAATTTTTTTTAAATAATTATTAAGCAAAAAAAAAAAATTCATTTCAATTTTTATGCATAAATTGAAATAAAGTAAGACGTCAAATATAAAAAAATTTTGTCCGGACAAAAATATTGTTTGCCCACAGGGGTGAATCGAGCTTTAATGAATTATAATTTCAGTTTTCGACATTTTATAATAATAATAACCAAATTGGTATTTGCTTATTTTTCGTTTTTTAGGTACCTAAATAAACATTTACTTAAGATTTTTTTTTGTGACATAGAAATATTAGAATATTTACCCAAAAGGGTTAAAGTGCTTTTATTTTTTAACTTTTAGTCGCAGTTTTTCAGTGAAACTGATAAAATTTACATAATATTTATTAAAAAATACCAGTTATGATGCAATCAATACATATCAAAAGATACAAAAGGCAATCAATATTTAAAAGCAAATTAAAAAGATAAATTGATTTTTTGCGTTGATGTAACTTTAATTTTTGCTAGTTTTTTTTAATACTGCAAAATTGATGTTCTTTACAAAATACTTTATTTTTCATTTGCAATTAATAAAACAAAAGTACTTTATTAATATAAAAGTGTGATATTAATGACTGAAATACAAATTACAAAGTCTTTATCGCAACTTTTGAAAACTTTTTTAAAATTCTAACGGACTGAACTTAAAGAAAAAAACATGTCAAAAAAACCGTAAAAACAGCAATAAAAAGTGTTAAGAAACGAAAATTAGCTTAATAATGGAAAAACTTTTTTACGATGCTATTAGAAAGATTTTAAGTATTAAACATGTTAGAGTGTTATAATCGGCTGTGACGAATATTGTATACCCTTTACCGGGATTTCGATAATTTATAGATTGGCCTTTTTATTATCAACTAATCTTTATAAAAAGTCTTATACGTTTCGAAGTCCTCTTTTATAGGCTGCTTTTTATGGGGACCTTTGGTCAATTTTGGACCAATCATCACAAAATAACAGGGCCCTAATTCTAGCCATAGAGGCATTGGACTTAATTTTACTATAATATATATTTAACTACAGTTTTGGGCGTGGCGTGTTTAAATGATTTCCCAGAGGGGGACATACATTAAGCTTTGATTTATTTGTCTGTCTTTTGAAAGTCCAAATTTTACTACAATAGCATTATTCGTTACGGCTTTAGTAGGTAATCCCCGGGGTGATTATTTGTAAATCCCGCGATTCGGAATGTAAAAAAAATCTAATTTTTCGGAATTAAAGGCTTTTTTTAAATTGAGTGATATTTATGCTTTTTCAAAAGTATTAAAAAAAATGTTTATAAGAAAATGTTTTATTATTCAATTAATATTAAAAAGTAAAATAAAATTACGATTTTGTTGATTTTACCTCTATCGCCAAAGTAATTATATTCAGAAGCCATAGATATGCAAATATACTTAGGAATGATTTTATACACTTCCAGAATATCTTGTATCTTTCTACTGCAAGAAAGCTTTATAAATTGATATTTGATTCATTGAACACATTGGAAAATAAAAATTGTTAATAAAATTAAAATTTGTATAAACCCTGGAAGGTTACTCTTTATTTATTCACTTTAAGGTTACTCTTCGTCGAATCGACAAGATATTTAAAATAAATTCTTGTGGAACAATTTTTAACAAACTTTTTTTTTAATATAAGTATTTTATTTAAAAATAAAATTAAATAAAGCATAAAAAATAAAAGTTCTTTTTCCCTCTCAAAATTCGATACGATTTTGAACTTTTTTTGTGTTTTCAAATAAATCAACATTTTAAAGCTTTCGTCATCAGTTAAAGTTGTTCAAAAAAAATCGAATAATTTGAACAAACACAAAAAAGTTTAATTATAAAGAGCTTCGTCGATTCGAGGAAAAGTAACCAACCAGGGTTAAATGAAATTAGGTGAATAGTTGAAATTTGAATTGAAAATTTACCAACAAAATCAATAAATTAAGGTAACCATAAAAATCCAATTTTAAAAAAATTTGTGGTAAACAATTGGTTATTCCGCGCTCAAAAAGAACAATAAAGTTTGATTTTTTCTTTCGATTTCAATGATTAGGATTTAATTTATAATTTAGATTAATAATTTATATGTTTTTAAAAGATTTTTTTTCTGGTGTTTTACATGGAATGACAAACTAAATATACCCTCATTCACTACCCATGGTGGTGTAGGGTAATAAACACGTCAATTTAGTAAAAAAAAATGTTCGCTCTACTGGAAGTGTTTCTGTTTGACATTTTTGTAAACTCCTTTAGGATTGTGATTGACAAATTTGTGTTGTTGGTAGGGGCATAAATTTTAATGCAATTTCTATTACAAAATCAACGCATAAAAAATTACTTGAAAAAGGTTGTAAATACATCTGTCCATAAAAAAAATAAATTAATAAAATTGGAATTTATTATTTCAAGTCGGATGCCCCGGAAGACTAGTTGATAGTGTGATTTAAATTTAAATATAATTTTTAATAGCATTTGTAATATATAATCAATTAAGAATAAAGTTATTTAGAGTTAAACTAAAATAATGTGCTACTACAACAGAAAAATGTACAAAGAAAAAAAATTGTAATATGCATTTTCAAAAAAAAATGGTTTGGAAATTCATTTAATGGAAAAATCGGAGCCACATTTGAGCAAGAAATATGATTTTAATAAAAAAGAAAAACTTCACAATACGTACATATGTACATAAATGACTATTTAAACGCTCGAGAAAAAAACATACATTTGCATTTAGATTCAGCCCCTAGTTATTATTGTTCGGTTTTTGTTCTCTGTTTCTTAAGTAAAAATAAAAAAAAAAATGGTTACAATAAAGTTGCAAGAACTCAGAACTAGAGAGGCATAAAAAAAATTTGAAATGTTTGTTGTATAAAATATGTTTTTGATATATTTTTAAAATGACAAAGTACAATAAAACCAGCAGGAGATTTAAACTTTCAAAAGAAAAGAAAAATGCTTAAAAAAAACTTGTATTTGTTTTTCAATCTTGATTTTTAGTTTAAAATGTCATTTTCACTTAATTTTAATTTTTTCCGATTTTCTTAAAACCCTGTAAGGGGAAAGGTTATTTTTTATGTTTGTATAAGTTTTCCATTTTCTATGTAAATCCCATAATATTTGAACTTTTCCCCGCAAAACTTAACAAATTGGGGGCTCACTATAATTTTTAGCTTCATAAGTTAAGATATATTCACGTTTAACAACTATTTGACGAAAAAAATCCAAAAATTGCCTGTGCACTAAATTGATCTGCTTTTATCTCTCGTTTTCATAATTTTTGTTGATCTATTTAACTTAATTAATGAAAACAATTAAAGGAATAATTTAATTAAGAATCTATTAAAGGCTGTTTGATCCTGGAAACGTTATGAAAAATCATGCAAATGTTTAATACAAATATCGGTTACGTGTAGGGCCTCAAATGTTTGCTAAATATGACCATAGTTTTACTAAAATATTGTTGGTGACATTTAATTAAAACGGTATATAAATGAACTGCAGTGTAATCTTCTCTCACGAACACTACATTACAGTACATTACATTATTTGAGCGATCATATTTCTGCAAAAAAGAGTATGTTGTGAGTTTAATCATTTTTGTTGTTAAACAAAAACGGTTTGAATCATAAAAATTCAGAGTAAATGATTGAATATACTCAAAATATTGGTATCCGTTGCAGTTATCTGATTCAAACAGACTGTTTAAAATAAGCTTATTAAATTAAAATCATTTGTTAATGTTGGACAAAAACGATTGAATCACAAAATTCGAGTGGTCGTTGCAACTGAACACAATAAAATCATGTTCGAATCACCGAGCCGAAAGCCGAGTACAAGTTAGTTGTTATTCATAAACAGATGCATCGCTTTTAAATAAACAAATACAACATAATTTTGCAATCGATTCATATTTCCTATTAAAGTTTTTGGTTCGTGCTGACGTTTGACCGAGAACAAAACTGTTGAATACTATTTTGATATATACTGAATTTTTAGCTGTAGTGATCGAGTCAGCTCAATCATACTCCTTGTAGCTCTCTGGTACTTGTATCCCTTTTCCATGCATAATACACTTTTTATACAGCAGAAAACGAGTTTACAAAGTACGAATTATAACCCTGTTTTGCCCAAATTTTCGCATTTACTTGAGTTTTTCACAACACTGAAAAAAAAAATTTCGATTCGTTCGGTATCGACTGAAAGAACTAGGAATAAAAATGCTTTCGAATAAAAAAAAAAATTTCAATCACTATTGCCAGAATTAGTTTTGGTCTTTTCGTTTTCAAGTTTTTAACAATAAAGCAAACCAGTGCCCATGTTTTGTAACTCTTGCGTCGAGAAACTTTTCGATTAAAACGTGAAAAATTAAACATAAATTGAAACATACAGCCGTAAACAATATGTGTGACTGGCGTTCTCAACGTCTGCAATTGCACATCGTCTTCGAATTAAATATTATGACATTTATAACGTTACGACGTAATCTCTTTTGATAGTTTTCGACATGAGGTACAGACACACATTTTTCTGACTTTTCGTGAAACGATGGCATATTTTGTTTCACATCCCGTTATAAGAAAATTATGTTCAAACAAATACTCATAACTTTTTTAATATTAGTCCAAAGAGAATAATTTTTTGTTGTATTTTTTCTGCTTAGATAAAAGTAAAAATCCGTGTTGAAATAATTCTTAGTTATTGTATGACTATTTAGACTTAGTCAATGCAAATAACAAAATAAAGGCATTTGTTTTACATCAAAAAATTTTTTTTAACAAATTTAAAAAAATCAGAAAATATAGTAGTTATTTGTGGAAAAACTCATAGTTTAATACAAAAAAATTCAATAAAATCAAAGAGTACAAAAAGTGACAAAAATTTATTAAAAATATTAATTCACGAAAATCGCATCCAAGCCCACTGTGCAAATTTTTTTTCTATTTTTTATTGTATAGTGGATAAGAACAGAAATTATACTAATATTGAAAAAGTTATGAGTATTTATTTGAACATTTGCTGAAATGTGCTGTTGAGAATGCATATCAACACAGTAAAAAACATGGCTGTGGAGTCGAAGTTGAAGAATCGGAGTTGAGGTTTTTGTACCGAAGTGCCCTCAAAAATTCGCGAATCCGGCTCCAAAATTTTTCAGCATAAACATTTTTCTAATATTTGTCTAAAAAATAAAAAAATTATTTTGTTAAATTTCTTCGACATTTTTAATATTATTACTTCACTATTAAGTTATACAACTTAAGAAAAATTATTACTTAAATTATGAAAAATAATAAAAATTATACACAGGTAACAAAAATTGCCCAACAAACCAAAACGATTTTGAAAGAACTTGTAGCAAGCTTACTAACATTAGTCTTAAGCTTAGACAAGTGTTGTGATTACTATTATAAAACAATTATAAACAATTGTTTAATAAAGACAACTGAAACCCTTGCGATAAAATTACTTGTCTATAATATAATGTAAGCTTAAAAGTCTAACTGTAGAATAAGCTTACAGAATAATACTTTTCTAATCTCTAACAAGATTACATTCTTTACGAACATTGTTTACATTTATATGCAATATTTACCTATATAATTTTTAATTACTTTTTTTTTTAAATTGTGCACTGTTTAAAACACTTCACTCTTCAAACAAAACAAAAAGACTGAAAACGTTAACAAATAATACAAAATTTAGACACGCTTAAAATAACGGGACTCGTTGGTTCCAAAAATAAATGGTTTATTTTTCTATATTTCTGTTGGTTTAAATTTTTCAAATTTTGAGTTATTAATTAAGAATGGCTTAACACTTCAGAATCAAAAAGTTCAACCAATTTGCTCCATTAAATCGGGCGCTATATGTTTTTTGCATTTTTTCAAAATCCGAATAAAGTGTTAGAATCGAGTTTTTCATCTCACCTCCTCATATGTAAATCACTTTATTAAAGCTCAATGCGGCACGTGTTGGAACTTAAATATAGATATCAATAGTTAAAAGGTACAAAAATATACATCAGCATTAAGGTAAGAGTAAAATTCGGAGTTGGAGTCGGAGTCGTAGTCGTACTTAAAAAATTTCATCGGATGAAGTCGGGGTTACCACCTTTTCTTGACGACTCCACAGCCCTGGTAAAAATTAAAGGAAATCAAAAAATGTTCTTCTTCAAACTGTCCGATTTGACTTGGATTGCCCCATATATAAGTAAATATTTTAGAACATCAGCATATTTTACAGCGCAAAAAAATTTTAATTTAATACCATTTACAGAATATATGCATATTATGGGTCCTTGAGTCATTTTAAGACGATTTAGATATGTCCGTATGTCTGTCTGGCCGTCTGGTAAATTCTCACATTCGAACGACTGAATCAAAAAAGTGTCAAACTGTTTTAGTTCTCCTAAAGGAGCATATAGACGACATGTTTTTGTCATCTGACATGTCAAATTTTCAAGTCACATGTAATTGTGCATGTCTGTCAAAATCGCTGTTTTACATAAGTTTTATAATATTCGGTAACAAACGTACATGTAATTTGCTTCTGACATTGTCTCTGTTTTTTTCGCATTGTTATTGCAGAAACCAAAGTAGTGCTCGGTTTTAAAACAGCTTGCTGCCGCCATGAAATTTTTTATTTGCGCCGTAAAATAGTTTAGCCATCTTAACATTTTTTTTCTTTTAATTCAAAGATACCAATTTAGGATTTTATAATAAAACGGTTTATATATATATATTCACATAAATTCTATTCAATGGTAAGATGATCAAACATATCTCGGTATTGTAAAAAATTTACTTCAGCCGGCTAATGATTCCGTCAATAGTGGACGCCGCTGCCGGTTTCTTCACGGCATAGATTTCTGATGTCAGATGGTTTGTCAGAAGAAAATAGAGCACGCTCTAATTGAAATTTTGTCAGATGACTTTGCGTCTGACTTTTACAGAAGCAAAGTTAAAAAGGCAACACACGACATGTATGTATTTTGCAGTGGGAAATTTGACATGTCAGATGACAAATACATGTCGTGTACGGTCGCCTTAAGCAGTTTAGGATAAAAATTCTGGCATCGGTTCAAAAAATTAAGTGTTCTTTTTTGTTTGCACAGTATTTAATATATATAAGTTAGTGTTTGATCCACCCACAAATGCACCAATTGTCATTAAATTTACTAAAAATCATATTGTCAACTTTCATATAAATCTGTCTTTAATTTACCACGTAAAGCCACCTTCCGAAAATGACTTTAACTCTTAAACATTAAACATACACAAATTGTGTGATTATTTTTGTATGTTCTAGAAATCGATTCCATTAAAATATTCTTTTTATCTAATTAATTGTTTGAGTATTAATAAGCTTTTCAAGAACAACTCTTGATACCAGGAAAAGCTACGATAATTTTTAAATAATTGAACTTAAAATCTCGTTCGATTTCGATTTCAATTTCACTTCATTTCGATTCCTAGAACATGCCCATAAGTCTTCGAAATTATAAAATACAAGTATAAGAATATTTTATTTTTTATTTAATAATTATAATTATTTTCCGATATTTCTGTTAACTCCGCTTACAATATTTCAAGGAATATCAGCGTTTTTTAACCGGTTTTTTTTGCACAAGTTTATGACTCAAACAAATGTAAAATAATCAGTTGACTAATAAAGCGTTTTTCAACAGGGACCCGATACATATCGTCGCCTTTTCGAAATATTTTAGACAACTGTTAAAAAAATGTTCACTTTCTTAGCGAAATTCAAACGCCAAAACCACTTGTTATTATTGGTTTTCTTAAGTTTTTTGCTACTCCTGTAAAGAAGTAAAAATGTAGTTACGTCTGTCTGCATTTAGATGACATATGAAATTACACTGTGCTAGTTGAAAAAATAGACAAGCCGGGCACATGGCATTTTAACATAATTCGGGTACGCTGAATCCAATGGTGCTAACCGTTTTTTAAAGGTTAGCTCTTGTTTTCAAGATATACACAGAAAAAATTATTGCCGAATTATTTTCAAACAAACGCTTGTTTGATAATTTTTTTAATTTCTACAAATTTTTTTTACTGATTCAATTAATATTTTTGTTTGATTTTTATTTAACCAACAAAAATTTCAACAACAATTCAAAAATATAATATACGCGTTATTGGTTTCAAGTTTCCATAATTTTGTATGAAATATTTAACGCTCTTTAATGTTGTCGTTTTTTGCATTTTTTTTATTTGATCCTAAGCAACATTTCTTTATGTAAAATATAAGAACAACAACAAAAAACACATACAGGGACGCTTTAAAAAAGTACAACAATAAGAAAGATGATCAAATAGCGTGACGAGGTTTGTAGTAAAAAAAAAACAAAAACAATAGCAGGTAGAAAAAAATGTTTCAATCTTTCCAAAGAACAGAAACAACAACAACATTATAAGAAAAAAAAATAAATTTTTGGTTGATAAAAAATAATGAAAAACAAAATCCCGTATTCAATTTGTTAAAATTGTTTAGTTAAATACCTACATTAAATACAAAAATAGAATGATGACAAAAATCATATCGATTCGAGCCAAGGAAAGGATACATCAACAGTGAGTGATGAAGAAAACCATTGTGTGTATAAACAAGACAAGACTTCGTTCAAAAATTATTCCAACAAAAAATTTTTTCTCAAAGCCAGCCGCCGCTCTGCTCCTGCCTTCATCTTCATCATCAGTGATTGCTTGGGTGCGCGTCATTGCTAGTGCCAAAACTTTTTTTTTGATTCAGCAAAATTATTTGTTTGAAATTTATATGAATTTCAGTAATCTCTTTGTTTGATACAGTTAAATTATTTGTTTGAAAAAAATCAGTGTTCTTTCAATAATCAAAATGGGAATAAATTGTTTGAGTATGCGAATTTGTTTATAGAACCGATTTCAGACAAAAAATGGTTTTATTCTACATATTTTTTGTTTGAATTGGAAAAATAATTTTTTCTGTGTACCGTTATTTCGAAAATGGAGGAGGTTGCACCACATATATTCACGTAACTCAAAATTTCGTAATAAAATTTCCTTTAAGAAAAGTATAACCCCACTTTCTTTCATCACAATCATTTATTTCTAACATACCTACTCGATATCTCCATTCCTTAAGGGTGCTGCCATACAAAATGTTCAATGCAGACTAGAAATATATTGAAGAAAAAGTCCCATAAATGCCCAGGAGTCGGCCCTAGTGGGATATAATGTATGACCGACCTCAATTAATTTGTTGTCCCTAATATTTTCTCAAGACATACTTGCCCCTTATCGCTACTTATTAGGAGGACTCCCATACAAATATTGCGTTTTATGAAATACTTATGGTGTTTTCTTTTCTACCAAAAAATGTGCATTTTTTTAAAAAAAAATCAATTTGGTGTCTTTTTCTTGAAAATTTTGCTCCCGAAAAGGGTGGCTTGTTTTATTCTAACTAAAAAACTCATGCTTTTCGGGAGCAAAATTTTTAAGAAACAGACACCAAATTGCATTTTTTTTTTGAAAAGGCACATTTTTTGTAAAAAGGAAAACACCATTAAATTAATTAAAATTTTTCGAATTTTGTGAATAAAATCAAAAGTTGCTTACAGATTTGTATCATTTATCGCTTGTTTTGATGAATTTTTAAACAACAAAAATTTTAAAATGTTGCTAAAGCTAAAGCGTTGAGTTACGCGAGCATGCAACCTCCTCCATTTTCGAAATAACCGCTAGCACCACTGGATTCAGCGTACCCGAATTAGGTTAAAACGCCAAGTGCCCTGCTTGTCTAAAAAAAGTGTAAATTTCGAGCACAGTGTTATAATTTACTCTGTCTCGTCATTTTAATAAGTTAAAAGTTAGTGTGGAAAAAAGTTTTTAAAATCATATATTTGGAACACATTTATAATAAACATAACTTAAATTAATATAAAACTAAAATTACTTTTGCCGATAAAAACAGATTTTTGCAACAAACGAGACAAATTATATAAAATACTTTAAAGAGAAATGCTGATACATGAAATTGATAAAAAATCGATTATTTTTTTATTATGTTTAGTGATAATGTCGTTATATTGAATAATTAATTCTAATTGCAGCACACAGAAAAAAATAAAAATTTCATCTTAAAAATTTGTGATATTAATTAAAAAATAAATTCAATTAATTTAAATTAAACGTTTAATTCACATGATTTAATGTTTAATTAAAACTGTATTTATTTTTGATAAATACTTTAATTGGTGAACATTTTTGGAGAATTTTTCTGTGCAGGGATTAAAGTCGTCTAATGGTACGATAATGATAACCATCTTCTTCCAAAGTGGCAGTTTCGCCATTTGCCGGACCCTCAGCCTCAACTACACCTTCCTCTAAGGGTGGCAAATATTCGGTTGGGGGATTGATGGAAAGAAATAGATTTGGCAAATTTTCTGGAATTTTGTAGTGATAACCATCAGCTTCAAGCAAGACAGTATCATGAGAACCTTCAGTTGGGGCTTCAACAACTTCAGCTGAGGTTTCATTAACGGTGGGTAGGTCAACAGCATGCAGTCCAATTTCAACGTTTTCTTTAGTTTTTGGTAATTTTTCGAAAGGAACCTCCAACAAATCTTCTCCTAATTCATGTGTGTCAGTTGTTGGAGGTAAATATTCTTCAAAATATTTCTTTGGTTGTTCCGTAACAATTTCAGCTTCCTTAATTTCTGAAATGGAAGCCAAATACTCCTTAAAAAGTGGAGAAGGTTCAGTTTCAACTTTGTTTTCTTTAAATTCATAAACTGCAGGCAAGTATTCCCTAAAGGGTTGAGGAGTTTCAATCTCAATTTTAGCTTCATTTAATTCATCAACAGGAGGCAAATACTCATTAGAGGGTGAAGTGATTAACAATTCATTAATTTCTGGTACTTCGACGGGCGGCAATATTTGATTAAAAGATGCAGAAAACTGTTTAGGCTTCGGAGGTAAATAGGCCAACTCCAAATGGGAAATATTGTGTCTTTGTATAAAACTTAAATCAGACTCTGTTTTATTTTGATAACGTACCTCAGCGAAACCTGCAGAATCCTGGGACAGTTGTGGATCGGTAAAAGTTTCAGTAGCAGGTTCTTGATTTATATGGAAGTCAACTTTAGTTGGAGCCAAGTACTGGTTGCCCAATGTACTAACATCTCGCCGAAAACGTTGTGTAGTTGGTAAAAAGGTGATAGCATTTGTCAAAACTAAAAAGCTTGCAAAAATTGAGAACAGTTTCTGAAATTATTTAAAAATTTACACAATTAATAAAAAAAATATTCAAATTTCAGTATTAATTTACCATTTTCGTGAATGCGTGTTCTCCTCAATAGAAACTTTTTTACTGTTTTACCACCGCTGTCATAAAACTGATTTCCAAATCTTAGTCTTTTCCATTTATATAAAAAATTAACACTTTTCAATAAAATTGTATACGAGTTAGGTTAATCTATAAAAAAAAATCTCTTTTAAAATTCACGAAGAGAAAAACAAGACAGATAGTCATTCATAAAATCATTTAGTTTTATGCAGCATTAAACCAACCCCAGTTGGATCGAAATTAATAAGTTATAAGTTAGTGTGGAAAAAATGATTGTACAAACACACTGAATCGCAACACAATGAAAGAAATGACTTGACACAAACACTTGAATTTTTAAGAAACTGTTGATAGGTTGATATCAGGGATGTTAACGTTGGTACAATTGTACTTTGTTTGGTACATTTTGACCAAATAGTTAATGTATACATTAAACATTATAAAGGGCGCTTTAATATGTAAATAGTATTGTGGTGTATAGAGCGTTTAGTCCCCGTTTACAATGTGTCAACAATGCGTAACAGAAGTATATTTATATATTTTTACCAATAATATCAATTATGATATTGTTAAAGATTTTAAAGAAAATGCAAAACTATTTTATATAAAATTTTGCGAAGTTTTGAAAACCAAAGTCAACTTTAATAACGAATTTTTAATGTGGTTCCATAAATTTACTACCGAAAATGTTAATTTATGTTAAACAAGTAGTATTGCACCTCTTCTAGTAAAAATGGTCCCGAATGAAATTGAAAATTTTGATTCAATCAATAATTAATTAAGAGCTTTAACTGATGTCGAGCAACTGCAGTCGTTAAAATCTTTAAACATTTGTAGTTTTTGGTCGGCAGTAGCTAATTTACAAAATGAGCTGAATGTCCATGTTTCCGTGAAAGTCCAAAAAGTAAATTTATTTTTTTGGAAGTTCGTAAAAAATTTAATATCCCATTTAACATCCCTGGTTGATACTCTGCTACACCTTAATATGATTCCAAAAACAGTTGTTGTTGTTGTTAAATTAACATCTGCTCGTAGTGGCTCTTGAAAATCGACTGTTGTTAACCCTGGTCAGTAACACTTTAGACTGAAAGATCATCTTGAAGTGATCAGCAAGTGATAAAGCGTAGACAAGAATCCAACTTAAGTATTTGTTTACATTTTTGTTGTTTTTTAATAAGTTATTGTAGTTTTAATTCAACAAATATTTTGACTGAAGAGTAAGAACAAATAAAATTTGTAATAAACGGCAAAGTAGTTGGTGTTAAACGAAACTTAAATAAGATATGGATGCAGTAATTATCTGAAAAAAGTTTTTTTTAAAAAGTTTAAAACCTTTAAAACAAATATTCATATCAAACAAATATTTTAAAATTAGTTGCCTAAACGACCCACGATTTATGCTTGAAAAGTGTCTTTCATTAAGCGTTTTTTTTCGTATATTAAAATAAAACAAAATAGACTCAAAAGAAAAATCAATCCATCCGTACTCAAATCAAGTGTGCATATGTATATAACTGAAAATATAAACTAAATGAGAAGCAGGAGCTCTTAATTTTACTTTTTAAATATGAAAATAATGTGTTTTCGTCTGGTTTTGTTGTTTTTATACACAACAAGCAAATCGTTTTTTATTTACTTGTGTGTTGTTCTTGCAGTGTCTGCAACAAACTTTGATAAGTTAAATCAGATTAAAACGCTCACTTTGTTATTTTATTCTCAGAGTGGCACTACCAATGAAAAGTTTAATCTATTCTTTACTTGGTTTAAGCATGAATCAAAAAACAAGGTTGCGCACTCAGCCGTACAAAACTATTTCTACTGCGCATCTACGTCATCATAGACTAAATATGAGTGTTTGTTGTAAAAAATGTAAGCCACACACAAATGCACATACACAAAGTCTATGGTTTCGTCACACACAAAAATAACGGACCTGCGCAATCTTGTTTCTTTGATTCATGTGATTTAAGAACTTTGTACTTATTTTAAGAAATTTCCGGGATTGATTTTCAAAAGTGATCCCATTTAGGATTGTTTTAAGTAAGTTTTAGTGTTATTTGTACTTGAATTTTTGAGTAGGAGTCATACTTAAAGTAAGTATAACAAACTTAATTTATCCCGAATGTTTTTCTTTCTGTGTATGTGTGTGATATCATCAAACTTTTTTATTCGTTTAAATTTTCCATCGATATTATAATTTATGGAATATAACATGGTGCAAATGCCCGTCGCGGCTTCACCGGGTCAGACTATTTATGACCGAAAACATTGGTTATGTTGGCTTTGAAAGGTTTGTGGCTAATTCACATAGACTTTAGAATCCCATCTTAAAAAATCTTATAAGGTCAATTCGTACGTGGTGGCCAGTTTATATCATCTTCACGATTGAAACCGTCTGTTAGGCACGTAGGGCCGCCCCGAAAGAAGAAAACCCAAAGCGATCGCCATTGAAGAAAATAAATATGGAAGGATGACGCCGCCGGAAAAAAATCCACACAAAACAGTGACTTTTTCGGCATTCATTGAACATTTTTCGATCTCATCTAGATTAGTAACGTCCGAAATTTGACAGTTATGCACACAGAAAAAATATCAATGTTAAATTAACATTGCGCAATGTTGATTAAAAATCATAGTAAATTTCTGCAAAAGTATGGACATTATTTAAAATTATCATTGTTACAAATTATTTTGAACGAAAACTGTTTCAATAACATTGTTCAATATTGAATCCATGAAATCCTTTTTTAATTGTTTTGTATAGAAACAATAACAACACTATAAAAGGATAAACATAATTTTTTTTATGTTTAAGATTATTTATAAAAAGAAAAAAATTCCCGTATTATTTTTGTTAAAATTAATAAGTACATGAAATTTTTAAAGTAGAATGTTGACGAAAACCATATCGGGCCATTCGGATCGTGTATTTTAATTGTGAGTGCTTCTGTTAACAAAGGGAAAATCAAAAAAGTGAAACATGCGTTACAGGAAAAATATATAATTAAATTCTCTCTCTGGTTCCGCGGGTAAGTGTTTAGAATGTTTCTTAACTTAACGCATATGTTGTTTCTGAAGCTTCTTCTCACTGTTAGTTCAAACTCAAACCAATTCGATTCTACATGAAATTCACGTTGTTTTAACTCTACGAGAATGTTAAATTTGTGTACAACTTTTCGCTTTTTGAGTTGGTTTGACAGTGACTGTTTGCATTTAATGAATTAGAAGTAAAAGCAACAGTTTTTTTTTTGCCAATTAAAAATAAACTAGTGGAAGAAATGGCTGAAATCAACCTCGTTTTCGTGTATTTTACATTGATTTCTTTCTGTGTGTGCTTTGTTGGAAAATCCATGTATCCACAAAAAAGATTTCTTTGCTGCAGATGATGAAAATAAGATGATGCAAAACAGACTAAATAAATTATAGCCAATTCAACACGTGTAGCTTAAACCATATGGCTGCTATCATTTTAAAGTTCGGGGCCATCTTTTTGGAAGACCCTGTATTTAATTATCTTATGTATGTACAAGTAATAAGGAATGCGATCATTATTGCGTTGTTTACTTTTTAATGAATTGCCAAATTTGTTATTTAAAACAAAAAATTAGTTTTTTTGACGAAAAGAGTTCGAGATCGTTTATAAATAAGATTTTTTTACAATTTTAAAACTTAAAAAAACGCAGTTGCGTTAAACTAATTAGCACCATTTAAACACTTTCGTAAGTCATGATCGTCAACAAATTTTGAAATATGTTTAATTTTGTTGAATGTGTTAATAAAGCGACCTTTGTAAAAGTAAGTCAAGAAATTTGTACTTGGTACTGTGTGGCTTTAACAGAGCACTCAGAGAAAAACATGATTAATTAAAGTATGGTTGAAAAAACAAAAATTTGTTCTCTGAAAATAAGACAAGCTAATCGCAAACGATTTTTGTTAAAACATTTTACCAAATAAGAGTACTTTATTGGTCTATGCCGAATCTTATATACCCTTCACCATGGTGCGATAAGAACTGAACGTTAAAATACCGTTCTTTAGATATAAATTAATTTATTATGTGATACGCCCACCTCTTCAATTCCGCCAACATTTTGTCGGCACTGTAATGTCTTTGTACGGCAAGTGCTACGCCCACTTCCAAAATCCCGTTTATATTTTTAAAGAGGTTGTTTATTGATAATCCAGCAATGTGTACCAAATTTAGAGTTTTTTTCTATTAACTTCTTTAAAAATAAATAAATTTATTTTTTGACACCTCCACCTCTTCAATTACGCCTACATTTTTTCGGATGTTGTCTTTTGATCACCAAGATGATGGAACCTGATTTATAAACTTTGGCTCTTGCCGTTCTCCAGGTATACATAAAAAAATGAAAACACCACAACAAGGGATTTACAGTTTTTGCGTCATCATGTTAGCGCATGCAATTTCTTTTTAGTTTTTCTTAAAGATTAGAAAGCGTATCGACAAATTTTATTTTTGCTAAAGGAAAATAATTTTCTGGGAAAGAGAAAGCAAAAATTGAAGCTTACGAGGATTTAAAGCTGTCAATAAGCGAAATATTGAAAAATCAACAAAAGACTTAAAGCTATAAGGGTATTCTTGCACAATAAATCGGAATACAGCAAGAAAAACTTAAAAAAGTAATAAAAGATTTGTTTCGCACATTTGTAAAAGCGAAATTCTGGGAGTCGATCTATAATGCCGCAAAAATCTGGGCGATATGTTGGCGTTGAAGTAAACGTATCTACTTTTTAAAGATTCATTAAAAATATCAACACTTAAAATTACTTAAATTACAGAAAAAATGAGGCAAAATTTGGTGTCGATACGCTTTTAAAGAAAAACTAAAAATAAATTGCAGACCCTTACAAAATGACGCAACAACTATGATAACTTTTTTTATGGAAAATTAAATAGCATAGAAAAAACCATGCAACGGTAAACTTCCGGCACTGCTTTCAGTGACGAGTAGAATGGAATACCAAAAAGTATTCATATATTAAGAACAACAACAAGAGCAAATATAATAAGTTCACAGGGAAGGCGCTAACCTGATGACGCGCGGTATATCTGGGGTCTTCGGAAACCCCATTTTAATGGACATCGTGTTTTAACTTCTCTTCTCATAACTGAGCTTCCTAAATAAGATGGGCAAGCATCTGTTTTATGTCAACATTTTTCATTTTCACACACTTTATACGAAACAAATCTTTAGAACGGGAATTCAACACCGCCCGGCTGAAAAATCTTTTTTGATAGATCGCTTGGTCGTTTTATTTGATTGAAAATGTATTGGCAACAGAATTTTCATGTTTAAAAAACGCTTGCCGCTCTTGTTTATGTAGGTCAGAAAGTATCAATTATAGTCTACGGTCTACGGTCAGAATTGTAGCAATTACAAACGGAAAGACAAAGTTATATACATACATTCCTTTTTACCTTCAGTGAAGGGTACATAAACTGTTTAAAATCATTTAAATTTTATTATTTAAAAGTCAAACAATAATTTTCCGGCACAGTTTACAAAACGAACGGATTTAAGCAGATTATCGAAAATACAAGCACAACTCTGAAAGAAAAGCAGTCAAATTTAGCAAGCAATTGAAAACTTCACATGTACAATTACCAAACATTTTCGGCGAGAAGTTGATGTTTAGCGAAATGTTTGTTAAAATAATGGCCAAAGAAAATATTTGTGTTTTATTTTTCTCTCCTTTTATGTTGTTTTCATATATTCAATTTGATATTTTGAATTTTTCTTCTTCTTAACAACTTTTGTTATTATTTACAAAAGAGCCCCCTTCAGGAATGGTGATAGCGGGGAGGTATGTTGGAAATATATGATTAAGATGAAAAATAAAGTGGGGTTTGTTATACATTTGGCCCATTTAGGAGCATCCTAGGTACTGCAGCAGCCAAATTTAAGAATTTCAACCATACAAATATGGCCGTTGAATGAAACTCTTAAATTTGGTCCCTGCAGCGCCTACGATGTCCCTAGATAGGTCAAACTTGTGTATCCCTCAAAAAATTGTTTTTGGGCTCAAGCATAATTTAAGAGCTTATAGGATAAAGTATTTTTGAGATTTTTTTCAGATTTTTCGGAAGAGGTTTATAGGTTGCTCAAGTCGAATTTTTGCCAAAAATCGGGTCAGCTGGCCTTTTTTTAAGTTTTCTTCATAACTTTGTCAAAAACCGCGATTTTCTTCAATTGTTAAATTTTATTTCATTGCTGTTACCTTCGACATTTAAACCCTGATCCAAAGCATGGTTTTGTGAAAATAAATTTGTTTCAATTTGAGGAACGAAAAGAACATCTTTAAGAATTCCATTTCTCCAGTTTACACCATCAAATATTCTTACGTAAATTGTTCCAATTCCATGTGCTTGAATAGTGCCTCTTGCAATTTATACATTTCTTACTTCTGAATGATAAGAATGAAACCAGCTACGATTAGATGTCATGTGATGACTTGCACCAGAGTCTAATAACCAATTTTTATTTGTAACTTTGAAATCATTTTTATAATAAGAAAATACCTTGAGCCACCAATAGATTCAACTTGAATTGGTCCACAAACGTCAGCATGAACAATTTGACCACACTTATTTGATACAATTTCAGTTGCAACCAAACTAATTCTTTTATGGCCGTACTTGCAGCTATATACTCCGATTCTGTTGATGATAAAGAAACAGATTTTTGCCTTTCTGAACCCCAGCTTACAACATTTTCACCAAAAAGAAACACATTATCAGATGTTGATCTCCTAGTTTCTTTATCGCCCGCATAATCTGCGTCACTGTACCCAAGTAACTTCAAACTTGTATTTGTATTAAAATTAAGTCCATAATTAGTAGTTGCCTTTAAATACTTTAAAATACGCTTTACAGCATTCACTTGTGCCTCATTAGGATTTTCCATAAAACGACTTACAACTCCCACTGCAAAACTTAAATCAGGTCTTGTTGCAATTGCTAAATAAAGTAAACTTCCAACAGCTTCACGGTATGGAAAAATAGAATTGTTTGAATTCTCAAATTTTTCAAATACTTCATTAGAATCTATGGGTGTTGAAACTCCATTACAATCATCCATCTTAAATCTTTTACGTATCTTTTTAGTATAATTTGATTGGCATAAGTATATAGACCCATCAGTATAACGACCTATCTCTAAGCCAAGGAAGCATTCAGCCTCAATAAATTTTACATCAAAATTAGTTTGTAAATAGGCAATTACGCTTTTGATTTGTTCTTTAGACATCGCTGCAATTAATCCATCATCAACATACAAGGCCAAAATAAGAGTTTTATCTATTATTTTTTTACCTGGTGGAGATTCTACTAACGTCCATGTTTGATTTTCTTCTAAAGATTTTACTTCATCATTCATGGCAGTTAACCATTTATCCTTATTTGGAGAGCTCATTGCTTGTTTAAAACTCTTAGGTTCCTCCATAATCAAAGACATAAAACCACTAGCACCCATAGATGCTAATAAAGATACGATTAATTAAGAATCCAGAATTTCATAAGCGCAGTGGAAGCGTGCTGGGCCCATAACCTTTTGACAAAAAACGACTTTTATTTGCTGATTCAAATTCAAGAATAAAGAAAAATTTTATTTTTTATATAAAATAGAAAAATATTTAAGTAACAAAAAATACAAAACATATTCAATTGAAATAATTAAATTTATCAAAGTAAAATTATGAACAAGTAATATTTTTTAACAAATTATTTCAACAGTAAGAAAATAATTAAAAAGAAAAATGTCCAAGCTTTAGTCTGGTTTACAGAGACTATAAGTTTTTGCAATGAATTTGCTCATGTATGCACCCTACATTAAAATTTTTCGTAATTTTTCCATACATTTTGTAAATAACGCTTTATAACTTTTAAAATCTTAATGAAAATAGAAAATCAGATTGAACAAAATTTCACCACATCATTTTTTAGTTTCAAACGTATTTAAGTATTTTCCATTAGTGAACTTTATAAAGGACCCATGGGAAGATATGGACCGATCATCCCAAGATTAGATATACAAAACTAAATTAATTAATTTTTAATTAAATTTTCATATTATGCGAATATGTGTTCTAAGTTAAATTACAATCCTCAAAAGCTTTTATACTTAAATAGTATTATTGCTTCAATATTTTCCAGGAATATTTTCTATGCACATAATCAGAATTTTCGTTTGTATATTTCTGTTACGAGGCTTACTTTTGCTATCCTTTGGCTATCAATGAAGTAAATTGTACAGAATATGTATACAACTACTAGTTGACAAGTTAATAAGATATAGTTAGGGGGAGCGTTAGCCCCTATTTGACGTCCTAAATAATAGAAATTATAGACTATAGATCCTTATTTGCCTGCCGAATTTTAAGAAAATCGGTTGATTAGTTAAGAAGATATTGGGATGGGGAGCTTTTACCCCTCCTGCCCTATTTTATGCACTCTAGCGATATTATATACATATGTTTTAAGATCTATTCCGAATGTCATTGGTAACTTTTAAAGTGACAATATAAAATTATAATATGGAAAATGGAGGGCATTTTGCTGATATTTGTATGGGAATAATAAGGAAAATCTAAATGCCAGATCTCCGTAACCCCTATGCTAATTTCGTGCAAACTTCACATAAACCATCAATTGGTCGACCCGTTTTCGCAGTTAGTGGTGACATCAAAAATATATAAAAATAAGTGTACACTTTGATGTCACCACTAACTGCGAAAACGGGTCGACGATATATATATAAATATTAGAAGATTAGATACCAGCACGGCCTTCGTCAAACGAAAATTCTGATTGTGCTTGGAAAATATTCCTGAAAAATAATGAAGGAATAAGACTTTTAAAGTATAAAAGCTTTTGAGGATTGGAAATTGACTTAGAATACACCTTCGAATAATATGAAAATGTAAATAATAAATGTTAGTCACCATGAGAAATAAATTCCCAGATTCTATTTGTTAATTTTTAATGCAAATTTATTAAATAATTCATTCAATAAAAATTTTAATTGCATCTTATAAATAACTTAATTGTTAGATTACTTAATTGGACAGTTTTTTGATCATAGTTTTAATCAAAAAACAAAATATCATTTTTTAAAAAAAAAATCACAACTTTAAATTTTTTCAACTGATTCTACGAATTTGGTGTTTAAAATCAATAAAAAACGAATAAGAGACATTTGCCGTATTCACAAAACCCCTTGTATCGTTGTATCGATTGTATGTTGTATAAGAAACCAATCCTGAATTATGTATTTTAAAACAACAGACAATTGATACAACGATACAAGGGGTTTTGTAAATACGGCAAATATTAAATACTTTTTTAAACATAATTTGCTTAAAAAGTTCTAAATAAACAAATATAATTGAAATAAGTAAATTTAATAAAAGAATGCTGTTTTCTAGTTTTATGAGTACAATAATTTATCCATGTTACAAAAAAAAAACGTTTTAAATTGTTAAATGTTTTCATAAAGTAAAAAAAAATTGTTTGATACAAGGATTTTGCTTTTATCTCTTCTTTTAAACCTGCAAAATAAATAGTATACAAAATAATTTATTTTGCCCATAATTTAAGGCTCATACATAATTGTTCTTCTTTAATTTAAGTTAACTATTTATTTTCTTTTTTCAATAAAAAACAATTAAATTTAAATTTAAATTTTCACCTTAAATCTATAAGGAATAATTCATCTGCACCAGACTTTGTTTTTTTCATATGAGGAGGTCCATAACAAAATAATTGCACTTTTTAAGTTTTTTGTTTTTTCTTTTCTACTGAATATTGTTCTTCATATTAAAGTCAATATAGTCATTGTTATAAAACTTACTAAATGTCGATAATTGTGTTGTTATTCAATTAGAAATAACGAGGTTCGGGTCAAAATAAAACAAAGTCACATCTATGTAATAAGCATCTTTGAAATACTTCGGAATGTGCTTTTTATCTATACTAATAATATAAAGCTGAAAAGTTTGTAGGTTTCTATGTTTGAATATTTGTAAGAGGTAATCTCCGGAACTCCTGGTCCGAAAAAATGGAATGGAAACTCCTTACGGGCTTTGGATAGGGTATAGGGGCGCTAAAACTCCTGTTCTAACCTCACTCATATATCCAAAACTAAAAGAGACAGGAAAAAAGTAAAACTTATCGTTGTTCTTCAGAAAAATAAGCGGACAGGTATCTGCTTCTTTTTTGAAATTCGGCCCTTTTAGGGAGTAAATGGTTAAATCCTGAATTTTGGTACTTTTTTGTCACCCTGTCTATCTTTTAAACCAGTAAACGTAAAAATAAACATTAAACATTTTATTTTTAATTCCCTAAGCTTATCACGTTCGGAATTTATTTAAAAAATACAAATACCAATTTTGCACTTTATCGAAATTTGAACGTTTAAGGGTAAAAATTCCTAACGTTTTCTCCAAAAAGTACAAAAATGGGAAATAAGGAAAATTAAATTTCTTTCTTAACCATTTTAGTTATACAACTTGTACTTTTTTAACTACCGTTAATATTGGACCTAAAAACATTAAATTAAACATTCCATGTCCTGAGTTAATGCGAATCTGTAAAAGGGGCTATTTGGTACTTTTTTGCTCTTTAACTGGTTTTTTTTGAATTTCCGTTAATATTGGACCTAGAAAAATCAAATTAAACATGCCAGGTCCTGACTGAATGAGAGTATTTTAGAGGGATTTTTTGGTACTCTGTATTTCTCTAACGGGTACTTACTTAGGATAGAGTTCTGGGCCGCTAAACCTCTTATATTCAGAAAATATTAATAACTGTTTTGGAAGAGATCTATTAAAGAAAAAGAAATCCATTATAACATGATTACGCCGTCATCTGATTGAATCCGAAGGCGACCAATGGGGGACATATGGAGCATTGCTGCCACTCCAATTTTGATGGTATTTGAATAGATAGATCAGCGTTATTAAAACACACAGGGTTTTATGTTTTTCAAAGCTAGAAGTATGAAGGAACGGATGGGCAATTTTGATTTTAATGATCTACACACAATAAAACACATATTTCTTAAGAGTAAGTCAAAAATTCATTCTGGACGGGCAATGCGACGAGAACGACTAATTTTCTATATGAAATTTAGAACAAAAAGGTAAAACAAGTAGGAAAGTATAGTCCGTCAAGCCCGACCATCTGATACCCCTTCACCATGGGCAATCAGGGACCAGCCCAAACAAAATTATGATATGGGGTTAAGATTCATGTAAAAGTTCTTGGTTATTTAGATACCTTTATCTATGGTGCCGTGCAATAAAGCCATAGGAAATAATTTGGCCTTCTTGCTCAATGGTGTGAGAAGCCATACATGTCCTTATTTCCCACTTAAATTTTTTTCTTTTAATATAATTCTAATTTATTTGAAAATTGTTTTGTAGTTTTTTCTCTGGGTGTATTTATTAAAAATATAACGAAAACACTTTTGGGCGCAAGGATTTTCTCCTCTATGGTATAACAAACACCAGCTTCGCTAAGTAAAGCTTCTCTGCATAGCCGGACATCGGCCGGGCGCTAGGATTTTCTCCTCTATGGTAAAACAAGTATCGGACTCGGTAACTAAAGCTTCTCGGCACAGACGCACTATGCTTTGTGCCATAGACAAAAATCAAAAAAAATTTTTGTCTCAAATTGTTTTTAAATACAGATTTTTTGAAAGATAATAAGATATCTCAAATAAATGTTTACAAAAAAAAATTTTCTGATTGCTTTTGCCACCACGAGAGGGCGTTAAAAGCAGATAATTTCTTGCAAAAATTACTTAGCAGAAAAATGAGTTTTAGTTGTTTCACAAAAATAATTCTGAAAAATTCATTTTTTTTAAAAGTCGCTCGAAATTTGGTTTTCAAGTACTTTGATATATTTGCAGTTAAATTAAAATTTATAATTTAGTATTTGTTCACAAAATATTTTTGTTTATTGCTCTGAAAAACACATTTTTTTTTGTTGAAAATCCAAAAATTACTTAAGTTTGATGGAGTATAAAAAAAAATATATAAAATTAGATATTTTTTTTTTCTGTTTTTGCAAGTTTATACTCTTTGCTAACAGGGTATTCAAAAATTAGTGCCTATTTTTTACCACAACTTAAAAAAAATGCGTTTTTTGAAATGCCTAAATTTATGATTTTTACTCAAATATCAGGCATTTAAGAGTGTATAATATCATTGCGCAACACGATTTTATATTTTGAATGTTAAAAAATAAAAAAATTCAATTATATCATTAGTAGACCAAAACCACAGAAGTATTTTCAAAATTTAGCTCGAGTTCTTTTTTTATGGCCCACTGAAGTTTTTAATTTTTTTTAAAGGCGTTTTGAGTAAGTCAAAAAAAATGTATTAAATCTAATTCTCAGCTAAATAAGGTTAATAGATGATTTTAATAAAAGTTGATGACGATTCTTTTCATAGAACTAATTAACCCTCTATCTGCGATGTTTAGGAGTCATTTCAGTCCCTCCTAATAGAACACCACTTACACGCACGTTTAAGGGTTAAAATATTCTACAACAATTTTCTGCATCGAATTTCACTAGGGGTTGTAAAAGATCATAAGTTCGTGTGATATAATCAAAATGCTTAAAACAGTAAAATTGTAAATAATCATATATTATTATTAAGTCGTGTAAAATAATTGGCAAAAATGTAATAAATCTACTTTTGAGCTTAACATATTATTAAACCCTCTATCTCTAATTTTTAGGAGTCATTTAAGTCTCTTTTTTAAATATTCTTATTTAAAACCTTTAAAACGTGTGTTTAAAGGATTAAAATGTTCTACAAACATTAAATAGTTTTTTTTCACATTCCAAACACCTTAAAAAAAAAATAAAAAAGTTCAGTGGGCGATAAAAAATTAACTCGAGCTAAGTTTTTAAAAACCTTCGGTGTCTTTGATCTAATAATGATATAGTTATATCATTTTTTCCCCCCCATTTAAGATAAACAAATTTTTGCTTAAAAATTCAAAATTTTAATTTTTTTATCAAAATATATCGCACTTAATCAACAGGAGGGTATTAACTCAAAATGTTCAGTAGAAGCAAAATAATTTTAAATTTAATATTAAAGGCACATGAAAAAGAATTTTTAAATGATATGAATGATATGAATAATACTCGTCGATTTTTTTCGAAAAGTGGAAAAATAAAAATTTTGATGGATCAAGTGCGATAAGATATTTTCATATTTTTTTAATGACGTTAACATTGCTAGTTTTCCTCTTTAATTTTTTCATTTATGTTATCTTTCAAATATCCTTATAGTTTTATTTTTGCAAGAGCATTTTAACCGGTTTATCCTATTTTTCAATAAATGATGTTTTTGTATTTTCCACATTGATAATCCGATTCTACCAAAATTTGGCAAAAATATATATCCTGCAAATTTACATACCAAAACTTATTACGATCAGACAATTTTTGTAGGAGTGGTAGTGTTTTTAAGAAAGAGGATATGTAGCAGGACCTTGAGTCCGTAGTCCGATTTAAATAAAAATTTACACACACGTTGCTAGTTGCATGTGTATCAGCATGACCACTTTTTGTAATTTTGTGGGCATTATTGAAGCTAAAATTACATTTTGCAATTTCAGGACACATGGAAGGTAGGCGTGTCCTTGGGCCGATTTTTCCAAAAATTCTAATTTTTCTTAACTTAGCTTTTTTATGCTAGTGTACCAAATTTCAAAAATATCTGACAACTCCTTCTATTTTTGTCTCTTCGTTATATGGAACGTTATGAGACGGCCCTTGGGCGGGCGTAAGAATTTTCTCCGTTTTGTTATTACAAGTACCGGTTTCGCTCTGCCTTGTTTCTGAACGAAGGCCGGCTATGCAGAGAAGCTTTAGTTAGCGAAGCCGGTATTTGTTATACCACAGGTCAGAAAATAGAGCGATCGTCCACCGGACACGCTCCCCCCCCCCCCCCCCCCTTCCACCTACTGTACCATATTTTTTTGGAGAAATAAGGTCAAATGGCTTTATTTCCTATGGCTTTATTGCTTGGGCCCCTTATCAATATGAGATTTTAGGATCGTTAAATAACAACATTTATAAGGCAGTTATGGCATTAAAAGAAAGTTATATCGGGAGTAGTATGTGTACAGGTGCCATGGTCAAATATGGACCGATTTCAATAAAATTTGGTAAGATGATTTTCATTGCAATAAAATAAGTTTAGACCAAATTTAATCTAAATACCAACATAACACTGCACAACAAAAAAAAAAAACGAAACTAGACTATTGGTTGAGAAGGTGCTTGAAAAGCTATCTCGGGTTCTCGAAATATCGGCTTCTAAATATTTTAAAATTTCAAAATTTTCAATTATCAAGATTTTGTTTGTCGTGCTTAATTCCCAATTTAAATTCTTGATAAAACACTAAGTTTGATATTATTACAAGTAAAACTGAGGTTTATAATTCTTATTCGCTTAACAGTTTTATTTGTATACTATCTTTAGCTTTTCTAAATTCTTTGGATAAAGTTTCCTGACGATCTGGCCTAAGCAACCAGTGAAATGCGCATAGGAATAGCTTATCTCATCAGCAATAAATTTCATTATGTTTTTTTGTAGGCGTTTGGTACAGCTCGAAAAAAGTATACTAAATGTACTTCTGAGCTAAAATACTATTTCATGAGTCTTCAGAAGAATTGCATGGCGATTCTCTGCTTAGAATATATTAACCCCTTAACCGTAATTTTAAGGGGCCATTTTTATCCTTTTTTTAACTTCCACACCAAGAATACTACAACGGCACTTTAGAGAATGTTCCACGAACAAATATTTTCTGCATTAAGCTTTACTAGGGGTGTTTATTTATTTAAGACTAAAAAATCATGAAATGCATGTAAAACGGGTTTTCGAAAAATTCAAGGCCCGGAATTTCAGAATGGTTATCAGGTTTAACATGATAATCAGCCTTCCGCGAACAACACATTTTAATTATGAACTTTATTTTTGTTAGGCTGTGTTTTTGAGATCTCAGTTAAACTAGGTTTAGTTAATCTGATAACTAAGGTTAACATTGCACTTCTTCAAAATTACATACTGCAAGTGAATGAGAGTTCAGTAGGATATAAACAGAACAAGCATGGCACGACATTTTCCATACGATTTGAAAGAAAAAAAACCGGTGTCCGCCGTGAATTAAATTTATTTTAATTTTTAGAAATAAAAACAAATTTTGATCATGCTTTTCAAAATAAAGATGGCAAAGATGGCAGATTATGCAAAAAGAGGACAAAAAGAGGACACAAGTTTTATAGATGACAGCCAGTGAAAATAGATGATTGTCTTCTAAAAAAAAGTACGTATGGCCACATTTGTGCCGCCATTGACAAGTTTGTATACAAAATGTTGAAGGAACAGCTTAGTTGTGCTTAAAATGTTGGTCTTTAATGAACTAATAAAAAACACACATTTTGCCGGAAAATCCTATGGACTACATTTAACTAAGTTTAAGCTTAATCCACATCTCAGAAACCCGGCTTTAATAATCCTTTATATATTTACATCGTTCTGGCCTTCCTTAAGTTTTTTTATTTATCCAAAAAGTTTTTATATTGGAACTGTTGCATTTTGTTAAGGACCTCCTCATATTTTATTTTGTAATGAAATCATTTTAATCTTCATTAAAATATACCAAACAAACGAGAATAACATTTTGTTCAATTCATAAATACCGGAAATTAAATTGATGGTTTCCTTCCTAAACCCCCATAAACATTTGAAGTGAACAAAAACACACACAAACGCACATACAAACTGAGAAATACAGAAAGGAACTTAAACTTTGCAGGATGTCCCATTGTCTAAGTATTTACTACGATTACAAATGAATATTTAGAGGAAAAACAACTTAAAACCAAAAATAAAATCAAAAAGATGTTACACTTCTAGTTCCGAGTATGTATGGGTGAATGTTAGTGTACCCTGCAGTTAAAATCGTTACTACCCTAAAAGAAGTGATTGTCAAGTGAATCATATTTTTCACGTTAGCGTTAGTAAAATGAAGGGAGGAATGATAGAAAATCAAGGTAGTAATTTTTTGGAATAATTTATTTCGGCTGCGCTGCTTTATACGTGACGCCGTTTGTTGTTGAAACAATAACAGCTCTACAAGTTAGTAAAAAAAACCAATACTACGCTGTAGCAGCAACAATAACCCAACAAAAGTAGATAAAAAAAAACAATTTACTAGTCTGTTGTGGGAACAACAACAACACTACAAGAATAAAAAAACGTAAATTTTTGGTTGGTTTTAGAACTGACAAATTATTTTCATATTTAAAAAATAAATAAATAAAATAAATTCCCGTATTCTTTTTGTTACATAAATAATTTTAAATTGTTAAATTGTAAATCAAATTCTTCATGTAGAATGATGACGAAACCCATATCAGGAATGCTGATGGTGTCTTATAATTCTGCAAACAAAGAGGAATTCAACAAAATTAAAACATGGTGTAAAAGGAAAATTAATAATACAATATTCTGTCTCTCTCTGTGGTTCCAGCAGTAAGTTCATAGGATTATTCTAAAATAAAAACATATGGGGGATTCACAAAGTGTGCTCTTAAGTCATATCGTCAAAATGGCTTAAATAATTTTTTTAAATTGTTTAAACAAAATACTGTGTGTTTAAATTAAATTAAAAATTTTTAAATTAAAAATTTTAATGCTGTGTTCATCGTCATAACTGTACATTACAAATCAAAATTATAAGCGGTTGACCACAGCGGTCGTATAAACTTCTTGTAATTATTTTAAGACATGTGACTTTTTAACTTTACGACTAGCATGTGAACGCCCCAATAGTGAATAAAACAATAATTAAGTATGAACAAAATATTAAAGGGGGGAATTGTCAAATATATTTTGCTTTTATTAGTCCTTATACTGTAAATAAAGCAACTAGTCTTAAACTAAAATAAAAATGCATACAACATTAACTAGTTGATCTTCTATGACTGTTAAGTGGGGAACGGAAAAGTCGCTGTAGTACAACGTTGCGAATAGCGCTGCAAGCTGTCAAAAGTTAATAACGGCAGTTTCAAAGTAGTGTCAACAGATTACGTAGTTGTAGTATTCGTTGCAGTTGAAATTTGAGCGCAAAATTCGAAATTCTTAATTTGGTTGCGCTACAGAGCATTCTTCAGCTTTAGCACCTACTACAACTACTTTATTCTGTTCCAGGCCTTAAAAACGATAGTTTGATAAATGAAAATAACAAAAGTGCAACTAGTTTAAAGTAAATAATAACTAGCATATTTCTAGCTAAATACTAGTTACTTTGTCTGCAGGGTATACTTACGAACATTCACACATACATACTATGTATTCAAACTAGAGTTTGAAGAGCTCTACGAGATTGCAATCAATTAAATTGCATTTGCATGATTTCTCGTTAAGGATTGCTAATTTTTTGATTGCATACAAAGTCGGAAAATTGATTTTATTATTTCAATTCGAAATCATAAAATCAACACGATCAAAAAGATTGAATTATTTTTTGAAATTAATTCATTTATTAATTGATTGAAATCAGCTGGGATCGATATGATGGCAATACTTTACTTCCAATCAAATCCAGTAATTGCAATCAAAATTAAATCAGAGCCAAAATCGTTGGTCTCTTCAAATGAAACTACTTCTTCTACACCCATAGGAAAAACATGTTTAAATATGGTCACCTCCAACAAAACTATTTTAAAAGAAAATTTTAAACATATTCTGTTTATTTTAACCGTGTTATTATCACCGACAACCATATTATGGTTAAATTTAGCCGCCATCAAGAATCCCCAACCATATTATGATTTCCTTTCGAACATGTTATGGTTAATAATTACTAAAATATGTTTAACAATCTTAATAGCATGGTCGGTTTTCAGCCGTAGCATGTTGCTCTTGGAAAAGTGGGAAATACTATTGGTAATTGAAAAACAAATTATTGTCATACTTAACCATAACATGCTTAGAGGCAACGATAGTATGGTTGTTGCTTCTTGATGAGAGACCAATTTAACCAAAATATTGTTGTCGGTGACAATTTTATGGTTAAATTAAACATAATATATTTAAAAGTTTCATTCAAAATAATTTTGTTGGCGGTGACCAAATTTAAAAATGTTTTTTCTCTGCGAAATTAGGCGTACTCACATAATTTTAAATTGGCAACAGTGTCAGTTTTTGCTTTGAACTGCTTGATTCCGAGTGAATATTAGTTTGTTGGACTTTACTATAGTCGTGATTTCTGATGCACTGATTGAAATCACATGTCTTCAATAAAATGTTGATTACATTTAAATAAATTGTATTTAAACTAATTGCATTCAATGATTTTTTAAAATTATTGCAATTGGTAAAAGATTTAATTTTGAAATCTGAAATCAAGGAATGAAATCAGTTTTATTGAAATTTTTTTGATTTTAATGCCGATTGATTGCAGCTTTTTACAGCGCTGGTGGTATACATGCATACAAGTATCATGATGGTAATGAAAATGAATCGTATAGAAATTCTATCGATTACCTGTTGGATTTTTTTCTTTTATTTCATGTTCTATTTATGAATTGGAAAACAAATAGAACAGAACACATAACACCCATACACAAAATAAAAGCAAATATAGAGAAAAAGAACATAAATGGCTCAATTTAGCCTGATGTATCCATTAGTATTTTATACGTGTGCTTGTTAAAACAGGACAAAGGAGTACAACATTTTATATACATTAAAATTAATTTCTTGTGTTTGTAATTTGTACCGGTTCTGTTCGAATTTCTGTTACTCTTTGTGCCCTTATTATCCCCATGGGGGTCTTATTGTCCTTAATTCGAAACATTTGAGGCAGTATTTAACACATCTATATTTGTACTAATTCTATTTGTATTTGAAATTGGTAAATTCAATGGTCAGTTTTCCGGCTTTAATCACCTTTCTGCTGGGCACTCTTGGGATATTTGCTTAAATTATTATGCGTAATTTGATATTCTCTTTTATTATTTTATTACGAAAATTTTATTTTATTTTAAAATTTTTAAAAAATTGGACTCATAAAACACCATCGAAAAATAAAAAATATATACATAATTAAATGTTCTGTGCTCAGTAATTCGCTAAAAGCTCTTTTACAAACCAAGTTGAATGTAAAATAAATAAGAAAGTATAATCAGTCCAGCTTACACATGCCACTGCCAGTTCGAAAAACTCAATGCACTCACACATTTTTAACTAATACGCTCACATTTTTCGCAATGGCAGCTCCAGTGGCAGCAAAAATTGCATGCGGGTGGAAATTTGGCATTTGCATGCCACTAAATGTCAAAATGATAAGCAATGTTACCCTGTTGATAGCCAATCAAAAAAAAAAATATAGTTGTTATCCTTTTAGTTTTTAATATTGCATAGAGTTATAACTGAACTTGGTGATATTGGCCATTAATCTAAAAACTCCAAAAAAAACTTAGCTCGGTTTATTTTTATTTAACAAAATCTGAAAATATTAAATTAATTTAAAAAACTAATTTCAAAAAAATATGTAGATTTTTTTGTCTGCAAAACAAAATTAAAGCTTGTTCACAATCCCAGAAACATTTTAGCTTGGTGTTCATAAGTAACCCTGCAAATTATAGGACCAGCCCAAACACGCGTGTAAAGAGTAGTCCACAAGGGACTAGGACTAGTCCAAAAGTAACCCAAACGTATGGAAAAAACATGGTCTATTTAACATTACGATCTTTGGACTACAACGGAGTAGTTTTAAAACTTCTCCATTGTATACACAAGAGGGTTAGTTTTAACTTCGTTTAAAAACGAAGACATGTCGTCTCACTACAAACACTTTATAACAATGACATGGCCCATGCTTGCATTACATCGGACCAGTCCCTGGAGTAGTCTATTTTATCAAAATGGATCAGGTGGTCCAATATTATTTGTAGGGAAGCAACAATTTTTTTCGCCACCACACACATTTTCCATTAAGAAAGTGTTTGCAAATTTTACCCACAACAATATTGTGCATTTATTATTATTTTTTACAACATTAAGGGTAATCACGATGATCATTGCGCAAATTTGCAATGTGTAAATTTTAGGGATGCCAATCCCGAAATACCGAAATCCCGGGATTATTCCAAAAATTTAATTTTTGAATCCCCGGATTTTTTATGTAAAAATCCCGAGATTTTGGTTTTAGTAAATATGTACAGTGGTTTCCCGATTTAACGAACAATTGATTGTCAGCCCTGTTCGTTAAATTGAAAAATTCGTTAAATCCAGTACTAAAAAAAATATTTATTCATGTAACAACAAATTAAAAGAACAATTCATATCATTTCGTATTACAAATATGTAAATGGATTTTGAAAAATAAAATTAATGATAAAAGTTATTATTTAAAAAAAATAAGAAAAAAGTACATAATTATTTAAAGAAACTTCTTATTGACGCTTGTTTTTGAGATTTCCTTTAACTTTTTCAATTGCTTTCTCTTGAAGCTCATGTAAAATTAATAAGGGTTATCATGATATCGCTTAAAATTGCCATTTGTGCAAATGGGCAAACTTGCAAGACTCTTTCATAAAGACCCTATTTAGTTTGTGTGTAATTTTAAACAATTAATGCCAATTTGTGAGAAACGCCAATAGAAAAATAAATGTAAAAAATATTAAAATTTGTGATTAAAATGTGAAATTTTTTTTTAAAAACGCATCAAGAAATCCAAGAGGCTAAATTGTTGAAATTATTGCCAGAATTTATTGTTTTTGGTTTATAAACACTTGAATTTTTCAACGGATATGGCGGTAAGCATTAAAAAATGTGTTTTTATAAATGCATAATTGAACTGCGCATGTTTACGGGTCAAAATTGCTGGGTAAACTTACGAAGTTTGTGTGCGATATCATGAAAACCCTTAATGTCATGGATATATCGATATTATTTTCCTATCCCCACAGGATACATACATTAAAGCTTTACATCTCTGTTTCTAATCGTGCATTAATTTCTTTGTCATCGTCAAGACAACAACTCTTAGCCTGACTACTCCATCTATGTATGTAATTAAGTTTTACGAATTTTTTTGTATATTATTTTTATTTGTTCGTTACATCGAGTACCAAATTAGATATTAATTCGTTATACACAGTACCTAAGGTAAAATTTTTGCCTGTTGGTTAAATCCCGAATTCGCTAAATCGAGAGTTCGTTAAATCGGGAAACCACTGTATATGGTATTTTTTTTTTTATAAAATACAACAATATTTAAATAAACGTGAGTCACCCTGTTAAAAATAACTTAAGAAATTTAATATTAAATCATAATGGCAATGAATGACAAAAAGAAGTCGCAAGTGAATAAATGTTACATGCAATGCATTTTGTGCCACAGAAAATAAAAATATATATTTAGGATAAAATAAATTAATTATTGTTATTTAGCATATAAGTAGCTATTTATTTACCATACCACCCAGAAGTGTTTAATGCGAACATTGTTTTCGTGGCCAGCATATGTTTGCAATAAAATAAGGTATCGATTATCAAACGCCATTTATTTGTTTTAGAAGCTTTTAAAAATATAAGTTTTAATACATAATTCTTCCATATTTCTTTAAATGAATACATTAAATTGTTTTATTTTGTAATGAGTTTAATATTCTTAATGAATTTATTTATTTTAATACTTATACATAAACATTGAATTATAGTTATGTATATAAATTTTAAAAATTGGCCTTCATATACGAAATCCCGAAAAATCCCTATCCGTTCCGGGATCCCGTTTTTTAATAAAAAATCCCGAATCCCGGGATTCAAAAAAACTGGTCCCATTTGGCATCCCTATTTAATTTGCAGTGCATTTTATGATTGATCGTGAGCGTACCACTTTTATTTTTTGTGCAAATTTGCTAATTTTTTAAAAAATTATTCCGGCAAACACTAAAAACTTGTGGCTGCACTGTAAAAAATCTGCATTTGTTTACAATTAAAACACAAGCAAATTAAAATAAATATTTTCTTTTTAATAAATTTAAATTGAATTCTCTATTTTATATTAAAACCCACAAAAATGTTCAATTTATAAGTTTCCTTAAAAACCATATGGCGGCTAATAAGTCAAATGTTATTGTTTACATTTAGTTTTAACTGAGGAAATATGCACACTAAATTTTCTCATGGCTTGCACTAAGCGAAGTATAATAGAGCAAATTTCAAATACTTACATTTTGTTGTTGTGTTGTGCAGATGAGTGTATTTTTACACGCATTTGCATAATTTGCACACTTTGCACTACCCATCGTGATTTCCCTTATTATGTTAAAATTTTCATTCAAATCTAAATAAAATTATTTTAAACATCAGATACAATTTCATACAAATTGTTGCTGAAGTTCTAGTTGACTCAACTTTAGTTACATGTAAAAAAAATTTTAGTTACATTTTTGTTCTAAAAATGAAAGGAAAATATATGAAATATTTTAGGAAGCAAACACGAAATAGTTTCTCTGATTGTGAACAAAGCTTAACGAAAAAAATTAAATTTGTATTAAAAAATATAAATTAAATTTTGAAAAATGTTTGTTGTTGTTGTCTTAGGTGTGATAAATGCATACGGTACTAATGTCCTGGTACTATTGTGTGATTCTGTGATTCAAATGGTAGTCACAAAGTCATATGCCTTAAAATAATAACAAGAAAAATATGAATGCTGTGAGCAACCCCTCATACTTAAGATTTCTAGATAAATGACAAAACAATAAAAACAGCATAACAAATCTAATTATTTTAGAACTGTTTTGTTTGAAACACAACAACAATATTGCACATATTAGAATATTATGTCAATATGACTTAGTAGTATACCGCTTGAAACCCCAAATATGTATTACTTTACCAGAGTTTTTCTGAAAATCTTTGTTTTTGTGGTAGATTGAATCCAAAAAATAGTAAAATGGGTACCTTTATGTACTTTTTTAGGTATCGTGCATAAAACAGTATAATTGAAGAAAATCAGTACCCGTACTGCTAAAAACAGTACGACTTCTTGGCGATTGGATAACGATAACACAAGGGAACAAAACTAAACTTCTTTTATGTTGATTGGGGGCTTAAAACTATTTTTTACTAATTTAAGGTCGCTGATTTTAAATCTAATCAGCGTTTTTCTCCATCAGACGCAGTTTTAAGTTAAAGGTACTAATCGTATTTTTGACTGTTTTCAAAGAAAAGTTCAAAGAATCATAACTTTACTCTTCAGTAAGCGATTTTTAAATTTGTTTTAAAGATGTAATTGTGAGCTTTAAAAAGCAATTAAATTTTTGGAAATCATCTAAAAAAAATGTCTGAGTAATGATTGTTTACGTAAAAAAACCAAAAAAAATAAATTTTGTATTTCAAAAATAATGAAAAATCCCAAACGGGAAAAGTTTAAGTCTTATTACTTGCACGCATTTTTTCACAATTAAGTGAAGGTACTTTATTTTTAAGTGAAGCAAAAAACGTCTAAAAATAAAATACACACATAAACAAATTTCATTTCTGTATGGAAATCGCGATTTTTATCAATTCAGTTTTCTCACTAAATTGTAAATAAAATCAAAAGTTGCGTACCGACAACAATGAAATAAAGCTCATTCGATTCGAAATATATTAAACTAAATGTTTTTAAACCAACACTGTAAATTTTTAGCATTTTTATTTTTTATGAATAAAAAAAAAATTATTATTTTTAAAAACAAAAATTTTTTTTAAATGTTTTTTTTCAGAACTTTAACGATACTTTTGGGAAAATTAAAAACAAATGTAAGCACGCCTTAAAGATAATATTGTTGACGAATTTCGAGTTGTTTTTTAACTGAGTATGTCGAACCGTTTTTAAGTTATTCCAATTTATATAGCGGAAGTGGACATAAGGGTATATCTCAAAAAGACGAGCTGATAGCGTCCCATTTAAAAAAAAACAACATTCAGTTCTTAATCCACAAAAACCTTGTTCCCTTGTGTATTTAAAAAAAATATCGGCGATACAGATACGCATTTTGAATTCAAGTTAAAATTAGCAAAACTCAATTAGAGTAATTTTTAATTATGCAAAAAAAAAAAACACCATACGATAAGCAGGTATATTTTGGAAGCTTTTGCCCTGTTTAGGTTCTTTTTAATTTAATATTAAATTTTACAAGTATTTTGAACAAAAAACCCCAATATTTATAAAAAATATTTTTGACTTATAAAAAGATTATCGAACAAATTTTCATAGGAAATTAATATGGGGCTAATTACACTGTAATTAAGATATGGTATGGATCAATTATCAATAATCAAAATTTATATTAATAAAATTAAAAAAAGACGAATTGAATTTGTATTCATGTTAAAATTAGTCCTCATCCATATTATGAAATATTTGCTGCAAAAACTTTCTTTAATTCTCTTTTGACACTGCATTCGTGTCCTTAGAATAAATACTTTCTTTTACAGCAAAAAGTAATTTTCTCTGCCTTCTCTCTTTCTTTCAATACCAAACTTACAAAAACTGCTTGTACATGAAACAAATAACACTTTTCCATTCGTCTTTCCCCTTTCATCAAAAAACTCAAATGTTTCGCAGCAAATGTTTTATTATATGGATTGGGAAAAAATAAAATATTTGTCAATAAAAAAAGGTGTAAAGGATTACAAATATTATTGTTAAAAAAAAAAACAAAGTAATCTCGATTTCACAACTCCGGTTAAACTAGACCTGTAGTGAAACATTTTCTCTTAGATGCGACAGAATTAATTTGAAAATTCAAGCGCCATTCTCTCAAGTTTGGGTATAACATGCTAACGCCAGTTAAAAAGCTGATCTACGTCTCTAAAAATTTTAGAAGATCAAGGGTAACTCCTAATTCTCCCTTCAAAGAAAATATTGAAAATAAGCAGAGAAATCTTTAAACAAACAAAAATATACAAGATTAAAGCTACGTTCACAATCAAAAAAACAATTTAGGTTTTTCTTCTATCCTTTTTCTTCCCAAAGTATTTCATATATTTTCCTTTCATTTTTAGAACAAAACTGTAACTAACATTTTTTTAAAAATGTAACTAAAGTTGAGTCAACTAGAACTTCAGCAACAATTTGTATGAAATTGTTTCTGACATTTAAAATAATTTTATTTAGTTTTGAATGAAAATTTTAACAAAATGTTTACAAAAATAAATGCTTAATATTGTTGTGGCTAAAATTTGCAAACGGTTTCTTGATGCAAAATGTGTGTAGTTTCAAAAGAAATTGGTGCTCTATTATGAACACCAAGTGAAAATGTTTTTTTGATTGTGAACGCAGCTTAAGCAATGAGAGAAAATTTCGTATATACGTGGCACAGTGGGAGATTTCCGCCAAAACTCTATAAAATATAGTACGTGGGCGAAGTAGCTGAAGGCCGTTGTATTTATGTTATAAATTGTTTTTCTTTCACACATTAAAAAATTGGTTGTTAAACTCATTATACTTACTTGTGTGCCATTATACAAAGCTTTGGTAATACCTGTCAATCTCTGAAAGATCCTTAAAAATCCGTAGCTTGCAAAAGCTTTCCCTCAACAATAAATTTCAGTGTATTTATCAAATATGAAAAACTGGGAATTTAGCATGTCATACGGAAATCGTATTAATTGCAAATCTTTGTGTTTTTTTTAAATTGCGGTTATCAAAAATCTTAAAAGTCGTTTTTAAATAAGATTTCTATAATAAAATAATTTAAAGCAAATATTTCCCTATTAAACAGGATTTTAAACCAAAAATTATAGGAATTAGGTTTAAAGTTTATGAAAAACAACTTGCAAATTCTTGCGTTTTGCGTTTGCGATTTTCAGCACACTCCTGAATACTTATTTTATATCCAGACATTTTATATGAAAGATGCAGTAAACATTATCATTAATAATATGGATTGACTAAAAAAAGTTTCAGTTTCACAAACCGAAGAAATAATTTTATTTATACGACCAATATCAAAAATTCAGGCTACATTGATTTCATTGGTCAAAAAGCCAAAAAAATTGGAGTTAAACTCATAACGATATATCGAGGGTTATTATTCAAATAGTGCTATCTGCAAAATCACAATTTATAGGAGAGCGAAAAAACAGATTTTTTCGATTAGTCTTAAAGGATTAACTAAACTTTATTTCACAATGTTATTAAAAAACTACGTCTAAATCATAAATCAGCTAATTCCAGATATTCGCACTTATGTATCTGAAAGCACTATTTACAAATTAAAATTTTATTGAAATAAGCAGATAGCACTATTTGAACAAAAATTAAAATGAGGTTTAATGAAAACTATTTTAGACTTTTATTTAAGCTAAACGAATTTTTATTGAAATAATTAGTAACATTTAAAGAAACTCGTAATCGTGTTAACAGAACTTGAAATGAAGTTAAAATTTTACACTAATATTTATTAAAAACCAACAAATAGTTAAACCTTATGCGCATATTTTAAATTATCATAAACCTAATGTTATTCTTGCTAAATAACAGGCTTGAATGCTTTGAAAATGCTTCCATTTGCTTAGTTGAATAGAAAGTGGGCCAGATTATAAGGGATTCGCTTCTATTTATATGATCGCTGCACAGTGTGTAAAATTTGGAGAAAAAATGGAAATAATTTTATATTTTGTAAACAGTTGGTCTAATTAAATAGTTGTAGTCGAGTTTAAGCCTTGGATTTGAGGTCTATAAACTTAGCACGAGAGGTGCTATAGGTTTCCAAAATAGGACACCTCGTGTATAAAAAACTCAAAACGATCCTTTATTCTTAATTTTAGATCGACGCTAAAAATAATATTTTAGTTCTTCATAATTTATAAATGGGCTAGGAATTTAGAAATATAAGACTCAAATTTAGCATAATTTGTTTGAAATATTTTTTTTTTGAATCACCAGCAAATCAAATAATATTCTATATTTTACAAATTGTATGCATTTGAATTTAAATTTCTGAAAAAGTCGATTTTTTTGTTGCAAATTTTATCTAAAAAAGTATCTCTTTTATTTATAAAAAAATTATTTAGCGACATATACATATATTATTTATACTGTTTTGAAAGGCTTCTTCATTAGGGCTATAACTTTTTTTAAAGTATAAAATATCACTCCAATTTTTAGGTTGATTCGGTGAAAAAAGTTTCCACACCGTAAGCGATTTCTAAAACTCATGAAAAATTGCAGATAGCACTATTTGAATAATAACCCGGGATATGCTAACTTTGCTGTACTCCCATAGTCAAAGCAAGCAGTACATTGTGATCGAAATATTGCATCTACATATATATTTAAAAACAAAAACAAACAAAAACAGGGGTCCAATTACCGAACTGTCGATCAATTTTGCTCGATATTGTATGCGGTGATTAGACCCCTGTTTTTGGCCGGAATATAACTCTGTACCATAGTGCAAGCCAAGATCTAAAGAAAAGAATTTCACCATTCTGTTTTGATTTTATGCTCTGTTCTTCAGTATTTTATTTCTCTATTTGCTTCTATGCAAAAAATCGTAGATAATTAGATTGTTAATGGAAAAAGTAAAAAAAAAAAATTTTTAACTAGGTATCGTCTTATCGACAATAAAATATCGCCGATATCGATATATCGGCAAATAATTAAATATCGCCTTAAAACGATACGAATAAACCAATTGTTGTCATATTTCTGTAAGATTTAAAATCACATACATACATACATACGCAGATAAATTTTGTCAAAAATTGTATTCAATATTTTCTCTCAATAGGTATGTTTTCTTTTTAAATATCAGTTCATATTTAAATAGTTTTTCGTCTAATTTGAGTATAATTTTTGTAGATATTAAAAAACTTACCTTATAAAAATCCATAACTTTCCTTTAAATGCTTAAAAATTCTTTACACTTTTATTAAATCTTATTTTATTTTTCTATATTTCTTGTATGACATTTTAACATTCTTTTAATTTTATTTAATTTTTGCACATTTTTAATAAAAACAGGCCATATTTTGTGGAAATTTACCATCTTTAATTATTTACTTTTTTTTAAACTAAAAAAATTAAATCAAACTTTTTCTCTTACATTAAATTTGCTTTTAGCTAAGACACTTTTCTTTTTCTTATTCTTATTGACTTTGCTCTTATTACCACTAATACAAACTACACAAGCAAACTCACATTCCAAAGAAAACACGACATAACTCATTCAATGCTGCCCATAATCGCGGCGAATTTAACAACTTGAAACCAACTAGACTGCGCTGTCGTTAGCTCTGCTTTTTATGAAAAAATTTTCTATCACTGTTTTTACATGTATGCGTTTAACTTTTTGCTTAGATTTTTTAATTATATTATATACCGTCGTTTTTATTTTATTTATTTATAAAAATTACAAATTTTCTAACACTTTTTACTCTGTTTTTAATTGATTTTAAGGAGTATTTTTTTAAGACGTTCACGCACTTTGTAAATGTTTAAAAACTAAAGAGAATTGGATAAGGAAATCAAGAAAATGAGAAATTAAAAAAAACCCTGTTGATCAAACTTGAGTGTGGGAGCAAAAGAGACAGATAGTGCCAGCAAATGAAGAATAAGCAGTGTTACCGTTATGCGACTAAAGTCGCATTTTTGCCCCTTTTTGACTGCCGTGCCACTTTTTTGACCCCTTTGTTTTAAATCCCCTTTTGTATCATTTTGTAGTTTTTGTGCCCCTTTTTGGACTAAATTTTTTTTTATACTGTCAATCAATGAATCCGAGCTCAATTTGAAGAGAAAATAGCATCTAATTTGGAAAAAATTAAAATAATTCAGGAAGGGCTATCTATTAACAATAAAATTTACCTCAAATTTCTAATATACATATGTATTAAATATTTTGAATAAATTAAACCTTAATTTTCAAAACGAATCATCACAAATTATATATTTAGTTTCATCTACGAAAGATATTGTATTAGAAATTTTTAAAAAATTTTTAAAAAAAGAGTATGTTATGCAAACAAATATAGAACAAATTGATTTTGTTGATGTTCTGCATAAAAAAGAAAATCCTAATATATATATATCGGCCACGAAGCCGAGCTAGAAATATGTACTAACAACATCTTAAGTAGTGATATTGTAGAAATTAAAAACAACATTATACTTTTTTACCAAAAGCTGTGCAAAGAAATATTATCAAGAATTAATATTAGCGATAAGAGGCTGAGTTCATTAAAGGTTTTAGATCCAGTATTTATTAAGTCAGCTGAAGACATAAATTACTTTGAAATTGTTACCGTTTTTATTGATATAATTACTAACCCAGATGATTTTGTAAAAGAGTTCAAACTTTTAGAAACCAGATCTTAGTTTTCGATGAAAATAATTTAATATATACATACATACTTTTTTTTTTAAATTTTCCTGTTTTTAAAGTTGCCCCTTTTTTTCTCAGAATTCCCCTTTTTATGACACTTTTTTTTGAAAATCCCCTTTTTGTGCCCCTTTTTGAAAATTTTGAGCGGTAACACTGAGAATAAGTGCTTTTATAAAAATTAGATAAGATGGTTAGGGAAATTATAAGGTTTTGGTTTAGGTGATTAAAGGGGATGAGGATGATTAATTGCAGAATTGGCATTAACGTCGGCATAACAGAGCAAAATTTCTTATTGCTCAGCTCATGTTAAAGGCATGGGAAAACGTATTTATATTAACTCCTTATTTGAAAAAAAAATCAAGTAGAAAGGTGCAGTATAAAAACTGGCACTATCTTGCAAAAATTATTTGTACATATTAATATCAATTCATTCTTAGTCGATTTTATTATTTAAATGTTTATTAATTTGTTGAGCTTGAGGCCACTTTTATATAAAAATATAAATTTTTATTAAATTTATTCTTTTTTTGGAAAAAAAATTACTATTTTTATATAAAAAAGAAGTCAAGCTTTAACAAATTAATTAAAGTTTAAAAAATTAAGATCGAATAAGAAAAATATTATATGTATTAATAATAATAACTTTAGCAATTTTATTTAAGTGTTTATTTAATTCTTTAATTTTAGTCATTTACTTTAATTATGCCATTTCTTAAAAAGTTCAATTTCTTTCCCACACAATTTGTTTCTATATTTTTCTTTTTGCTTCTTTCTTTCAATTGGCAACAAAATTGGACGTTTTATGTTAGCAATAATTGTCTACAAAAATTGACTAACAATCAATGCAACATAAATTTTCATTAATAAATATGTATGTACAAAGATAATAGATATAATAATTAAAGATAATATAATTTTGACATTTACGGCAATATATGTTGCAATATTTATCTCTGGTATAGACGGACAGTAAAGTAGTAATCTTGTCAATGACACATGAGCCGTATGAACACTGGCAAATTGTAAATGGTTGTCAGATTTATTTTGATCTTAGGGTGTGTGTGAAACGGTAGCAAAGTTCTATGGTGAATTAAAATTGTCAAAAAATTCTACGCTAATTCCAAATTTATACTTGCCCCCAGGGCTAGTGAAATTTTATTCACCTCAACAGTGTCATAATTTTACTTCCATAAGTACTTTGCTACCGTTTCACACACACCCTTTATCGCCAAATTTAATGTCAAAAATTGCCAAAGCATTTTTTGCGTTTTTGACATTATAAAATACATTTTTAAAAAAATTTTGCATAAATCCTAAAAATAAATTTATTGTAAATCACTGAAATCCACCGAAAATGAGAAAAAGTCCCCATGATTTGGAACAAAGATTTTTTGCGGTTAGTATTAAACAAGTATTGGATAGATATCTTAAACGGTATACACTTCATCGGGAAGGCAAATTTTACTCTATTTTTTTGGAATGCATTGTATACGATTTAATTTATTCAACATATCGTGTGGAGGTACAAACTCCTAATAACGTGTCGATAAGTTCGTATTGCACTCTATTTTGAAGGCGAGTTTTAATGGAGTTAACACTCTTGCAACACAGACATTAGCTGTTGGTATAACCAAGATGGTACGTACCGGGAGTTTGCATATGGGCATTTTTATTTTGACGTGTCGTGATATTTGTACCACAAAATGTAAAAATATTTAATGACGAAGCCAAATTTGTAAAAAGGGTTTTTATATATAGTACAAAGTAATGAAGTAGCTCTATATTTAGAAAAAAAAATACAGTAATCGACGCTAAGGATTTGCAGATATAAGCAAAAATGGCATGACGTTAAAAAAACGGAAGTGGGGTTTGAATTGCATTACAAAACTGAAAAAAATGCGAATTGAGCAAGATGTTTTGTACAAAACCTTTTTTAGTAAACTTAGGACTTATATATATTTATTTTTCAAGCTATCAAATTTAAAAATCTTTGGTCGTTTTAAGGTAAATATGGGAATTTTCAGCTAAAAGTCTACTTTTTTTTAATGTAACGCCAGATTGCAAATAAGGTTGTATTTTCGGACCATGTTGTTCAATCGTTATCCCTTTTGTTACTTAATGTAGAGCTTGTTGCGCTTTACACCAAAATATAAAAAAGTAAACGATACATATAAAATTTTTTGAGAAACAATTTAAAATACTTCTGGCGTTACGTGACAAAAAGTAGACTTTTCGCTGGAAATGCCCATATAGCTTTAAACTTTTTGCAAAAACTGATTTAAATTAGATGGAATACTTCTAAATAATCTCTCCAAATAACAAACGGTAAATTTGTCCATGAGTCTTAAAAAAAAATTCCTGGCTTATCAAATAGTTTTCGCCGTGTTGTTAGTTAAGTTGTCAAATCTCTTATTGTTTACATTTGAAATCGCCGTTGTTCTAGTTAAAATGTCAAGTTATAGAATTTAATAGTGTTCTTTTATTAATTCTTATTTTTTTCTATATTTCTTGTATGACATTTTAACTTTCTTTTAATTTTATTTAATTTTTGCACATTTTTAATAATTACAGGCCATATTTTGTGGAAATTTACCATCTTTTATTATACTTTTTTAAAGTAAACAAATTAAATCAAACTTTTTCTCTTTAATTAAATTTGCTTTTAGCTAAGACACTTTTCTTATTCTTATTGACTTCGCTCTTATTACCAAAAATACAAACTACACAAGCAAACTCACATTCTAAAGAAAACACGACATAACTCATTCAATGCTGCCCATAATCGCGGCGAATTTAACAACTTAAAACCAACTAGACTGCGCTGCCGTTAGCTCTGGTTTTTATGAAAAAATTTTCTATCACTGTTTTTACATGTATGCGTTTAACTTTTTGCTTAGATTTTTTAATTATATTATATAACGTCGTTTTTATTTTATTTTTTTATAAAAATTACAAATTTTCTAACACTTTTTACTCTGTTTTTAATTGATTTGAAGGAGTATATTTTTAAGACGTCCACGCACTTTGTAAATTTTTAGAAACTAAAGAGAAGAGGATAAGGAAATCAAGAAAATGAGAAATTAAAAAAAACCTGTTGATCAAACTTGATAGTGAGAGCAAAAGAGACAGATAGTGCTTTTATAACAATTAGATAAGATGGTTAGGGAAATTATAAGGTTTTGTTTTAGATGATTAGAGGGGAAGTAGAACAGTTCATTTTAGTTTTGTTAGTGGGGAATAGAAGTGGTATTCTTTTTCCCCTTCTCTCGTAAAAGCTCAAGACTTGACGTGTATGAACCGGCACTCAATGTTGACTTTTGGTGGGATGGTTTATTACAAAATGTACATATGAAGTGACCTCAGTTCTACATAAACAAAAACCGACATGTATTTTGTTGGAGGTAAAAATTAAAAAATAGTATGTAATTCAAGGCGAATTCATACAGGTGACATTTTCGAATCATCTGTTAATTGTTTATTTTTTGTGTGTATACTGAATGTCAAGCTTTGTTTACATTTTGTGGAAAAATTAGTTTAAATTAAAAATTCAATAAAAATCTAAACACTTTAAAAAAACTTATTTAAATTTTATAAAACAAAAAAAGTGAATATATGTATATTGTAAACACAAGGAATTAAAAATGCGTAAGTGGAGACACAATAAATTTGCAATACAGGAAAAATATTTAGCTTCTTAAACAATTGTGTATATTTTACAAACAAAAGAAAAATTCCTTTTTATATTTTGAACAAATAATGTTGCCATTCAGTCTAACTTTTTACAAAAACAAAATACATAGTATTTTAAAAAAAAGGGATAGCTGGCATAACTTTAACTTCTAATAATGCGTTCACCTGTATGAATTCGCCTTGATGTAGCTTAATATATATTAATATATATAACTTTTGATATTGTTTAGAATTTATTAAGAGTAGAACTAAAAACTTTCAAGCGCACATCCATTGCTGTAAAATTTTTATACGATTACTGTTGTATAGAATTTAAAATGTCTACTAGTTCTGTCACTCAATTGTGAAGAAATCCAAAAATTGTGCACCAATTTCAATAAAAAAGGCTTAATTGTTTTGGAATATTTTTAACTACAAAAATCCAAAGGCCAAGAATTGAGAGAAGAATAATAGTACGCCATTGAATGGTATCGGACTCAAATAGTGTAGCTAAGGCAAAATATAATTTTGGATATGGGATAAAACATTTTTAGCATTTATAATATTATATATTTTGCGAAGGCGATCTGTGCCGTGTCTGTTAAAACATTTTATTGTAAATTGGTAGCTGTTTTTAATACATCTTATTTTGTTTCACTGTCAATGTTGTCATACGCTCAAGCCAAGTCAAGCCAATCCAAACAAATAATAAAGTTGTTCATGTTTTGTAAATCAGCAAATACAGGGTAGCCCAAAATTAACGAAGGGGGTTGAATTCGTTATAACTCTAAATTTAAGAAATAATTAATAATTTTTCTTTAATACATTATTTAAATGGGGAATATTTTTAGTTCAGTAATGAAAAATAATATCTCGCAAGTGGTGTATATTTTCTGCTTCGCAAATTCGTGCTTTTTCCAACACATTTTCCATAACCTTTCGCAAAACTTCAGGTGTTATGTTGTAACTTCAGGTGTTATGTTGTAACTTTAGGTGTTTTGTGGTTTATTTCGTCGCGTATATTGCTTTTTAATTGCTGGTTGGTTCTAGGCTTATTAATGTAGACTTTTCCTTTCAAATAAACCCAAAGAAAACAGTCTGGGCGGTTAAATGCGGTGAGTGCGGAGGAAAATTAAAATCACAATCACGCTGAGTCAAAACAATGGATCGTTGATTTGCAAAATAAAGGTCAACAATTTGGGCACGTTGTTCAATTGAGAACTGCTCCATTTTTAATTCCCCAAGTCTTCTTTACAAAAAAATGAAAAGAAAAGAAAAATTATAATAAAAAAGTTATAAGCAATTCAAACCCCTGTAGTTAAGTATGGTTTACATAATTAGATCCAAATGCTAGATTTAAAAGTAAGTATCCTAAAAAAATATCGATTAAAAACATCAAGTAGATTTAATTTGTATATTTATTTTAAATTGATTAAGCTTGAGGTCTTCTTTTTTAAAAAATATTACATTTATTATTTTTTTAATATTTTGCTAACCTTTGGTTAGCATCGTTAGGAAAATTAACAAATTTTATATAAAAACAAAAAAAAAAATTTGTTAATTTTCCTGACGATGCTAACCAAAGGTTAGCGAAATATTGAAAAAAATAATAAATATGATATTTTTTATGAAAGAAGACCTTAAGCTTAATCAATTTAAAATAATTATAAAAAGAAAGGTCAAGTAATACTAAACACCATATAATTTTTATACATTTTTCAAATTCGTTTGATAGAAAGCCCTGCACGTTGGGGAATTAAATGGGGGTTCTTGGCAAAAATTAAATTTTTAGGTTTGAGGTTTTTTAAAATTTCGTTCTATCATTTGAAAGCTTACACTTTTCTGCTTTTTTTTTTTATATGACTACTCACCTTTTGTTGGCAAGTGTAAAACTTGGAAAATTAAAAAAAAATATTAAGAAAAAATTAAAGTGCTAAGTTAAAAGCTTAAAATAAAAGGCAAACTACTTCAAACTAATAAAACCATGTACATACATTTGAAGGTAATTTTAACAATTATTATTAGATTAACTATCATTAAATTCCATCTAGTTTTTGAAAAGTTACGCGCATTTTAAGCAGTTATTTTTGCAAATTAAGAAAATTTAAAATTTAATGGTCTAAAAGTAATAGAGGAGCACTCCTGTTTACATATAACAACTTCGAAAATTGGTAAGCTGAAATGTTTTGAACTTGAACCAGTGTTAAAATCTTGATCGGAAAGTGGTTCTTTTGTGCAATTGAAATTTAAATATTTTTCACTGATTTTAATATCTTTTATGTTACATTTTTAATAATAATTAGTCCATATTCTGGTTTTTTTGTTGAACTGTTTGTGGTTTTTAATCCAGGTTTTCACGGACAGGTTAATGTAAAAACCTGGGTTCGATTTCAAGCTCAGTCAAGAGTGAACAATTATTTATAAATTTAAATTAATTTCATGTTATAAGATGCCTTTCTTCATAAAAAGAATTTAATAAAAATTATATTTAATTAATTTTAAACTTTTTTTGTAAAAACTAAAAAGTATAGGACTTAAAATATTAATTTGAGTTTTGTTTACTATTAACCCATTATTGCCCAGCCTGTAATTTTACTTACCAGCGCTTTAGCTTGTGTTTAACTAATTTTTCCACAAAATGTAAACAAAGCTAGACATTCAGTATACACAAAAAAAATAAACAATTAACAGATGATTCGAAAATGTCACCTGTATGAATTCGCCTTGAATTACATACTATTTTTTAATTTTTACCTCCAACAAAATACATGTCGGTTTTTGTTTATGTAGAACTGAGGTCACTTCATATGTATGTACATTTTGTAATAAACCATCCCACCAAAAGTCAACATTGAGTGCCGGTTCATACACGTCAAGTCTTGAGCTTTTAGGAGAGAAGGGGAAAAAGAATACCACTTCTATTCCCCACTAACAAAACTAAAATGAACTTTTCTACTTCCCCTCTAATCATCTAAAACAAAACCTTATAATTTCCCTAACCATCTTATCTAATTGTTATAAAAGCACTACCTGTCTCTTTTGCTCTCACTATCAAGTTTGATCAACAGGTTTTTTTTAATTTCTCATTTTCTTGATTTCCTTATCCTCTTCTCTTTAGTTTCTAAAAATTTACAAAGTGCGTGGACGTCTTAAAAAAATACTCCTTAAAATCAATTAAAAACAGAGTAAAAAGTGTTAGAAAATTTGTAATTTTTATAAATAAATAAAATAAAAACGACGGTATATAATATAATTAAAAAATCTAAGCAAAAAGTTAAACGCATACATGTAAAAACAGTGATTGAAATTTTTTTCATAAAAAGCAGAGCTAACGACAGCGCAGTCTAGTTGGTTTTAAGTTGTTAAATTCGCCGCGATTATGGGCAGCATTGAATGAGTTATGTCGTGTTTTCTTTAGAATGTGAGTTTGCTTGTGTAGTTTGTATTTTTGGTAATAAGAGCGAAGTCAATAAGAATAAGAAAAGTGTCTTAGCTAAAAGCAAATTTAATTAAAGAGAAAAAGTTTGATTTAATTTGTTTACTTTAAAAAAGTATAATAAAAGATGGTAAATTTCCACAAAATATGGCCTGTAATTATTAAAAATGTGCAAAAATTAAATAAAATTAAAAGAAAGTTAAAATGTCATACAAGAAATATAGAAAAAAATAAGAATTAATAAAAGAACACTATTAAATTCTATAACTTGACATTTTAACTAGAACAACGGCGATTTCAAATGTAAACAATAAGAGATTTGACAACTTAACTAACAACACGGCGAAAACTATTTGATAAGCCAGGAATTTTTTTTTAAGACTCATGGACAAATTTACCGTTTGTTATTTGGAGAGATTATTTAATAGTACTCCATCTAATTTAAATCAGTTTTTGCAAAAAGTTTAAAGGTATATGGGCATTTCCAGCGAAAAGTGTACTTTTTGTCACGTAAAGCCAGAAGTATTTTAAATTGTTTCTCAAAAAATTTTATATGTATCGTTTTCTTTTTTATATTTTGGTGTAAAGCGCAACAAGCTCTACATTAAGTAACAAAAGGGATAACGATTGAACAACATGGTCCGAAAATACAACCTTATTTGCAATCTGGCGTTACATTAAAAAAAAGTAGACTTTTAGCTGAAAATTCCCATATTTACCTTAAAACGACCAAAGATTTTTAAATTTAATAGCTTGAAAAATAAATCTATATAAGTCCTAAGTTTACTAAAAAAGGTTTTGTACAAAACATCTTGCTCAATTCGCATTTTTTTTCAGTTTTGTAATGCAATTCAAACCCCACTTCCGTTTTTTTAACGACACGCCATTTTTGCTTATATCTGCAAATCCTTAGTGTCGATTACTGTAATTTTTCTTCTAAATATAGAGCTACTTCATTACTTTGTACTATATATAAAAACCCTTTTTACAAATTTGGCTTCGTCATTAAATTTTTTTACATTTTGTGGTACAAATATCACGACACGTCAAAATGGAAATGCCCATATGCAAACTCCCGGTACGTACCATCTTGGTTATACCAACAGCTAATGTCTGTGTTGCAAGAGTGTTAACTCCATTACAACTCGTTTTCAAAATAGAGTGCAATACGAACTTATCGACACGTTATTAGGAGTTTGTATCTCCACACGATATGTTGAATAAATTAAATCGTATACAATGCATTCCAAAAAAATACTGTAAAATTTGCCTTCCCGATGAAGTGTATACCGTTTAAGATATCTATCCAATACTTGTTTAATACTAACCGCAAAAAACTTCCTTTCAAATCATGGGGACTTTTTCTCATTTTCGGTGGATTTCAGTGATATACAATAAATTTTTTTTAGGATTTATGCAAAATATTTTTAAAAATGTATTTTATAATGTCAAAAACGCAAAAAATGCTTTGGCAATTTTTGACATTAAATTTGGCGATAAAGAGTATGTGTGAAACGGTAGCAAAGTACATATGGAAGTTAAATTTTGACACTGTTGAGGTGAATAAAATTTCACTAGCCCTGGGGGCAAGTATAAATTTTGACATTAGCGTAGAATTTTTTGACAATTTTAATTCACCATAGAACTTTGCTACCGTTTCACACACACCCTAAGATCAAAATAAATCTGACAACCATTTACAATTTGCCAGTGTTCATACGGCTAATGGGTCATTGATAAGATTGCTACTTTACTGTCCGTCTATACCAGAGATAAATGTTGCAACATATATTGCAGAAATTATATTATCTTTAATGTAGACATCACTTCTTTGTACATACATATTTATTAATGAAAATTTATGTTGCATTGATTGTTAGTCAATTTTTGCTAACATAAAACGTCCAATTTTGTTGCCAATTGAAAGAAAGAAGCAAAAAGAAAAATATAGAAACAAATTGTGTGGGAAAGAAATTAAACTTTTTAAGAAATGGCATAATTAAAGTAAATGACTAAAATTAAAGAATTAAATAAACACTTAAATAAAATTGCTAAAGTTATTATTATTAATATATTTTTTTTCTTATTCGATCTTAATTTTTTAAATTTAAATTAATTTGTTTAAGCTTGACTTCTTTTTTATATAAAAATAGTAATTTTTTTTTTCCAAAAAAAAAAGAATAAATTTAATAAAAATTAATATTTTTATATAAAAGTGGCCTCAAGCTCTACAAATTAATAAACATTTAAATAATAAAATCGACTAAGAATGAATTGATATTAATATGTACAAATAATTTTTGCAAGATAGTGCCAGTTTTTATACTGCACCTTTCTAATTGATTTTTTTTTCAAATAATGAGTTAATATACATAAATACGTTTTCCCATGCCTTTAACATGAGCTGAGCAATAAGAAATTTTGCTCTGTTATGCCGACGTTAATGCCAATTCTGCAATTAATCATCCTCTTCCCCTCTAATCACCTAAACCAAAACCTTATAATTTCCCTTACCATCTTAACTAATTTTTATAAAAGCACTTATTCTTCATTTGCTGGCACTATCTGTCTCTTTTGCTCCCACACTCAAGTTTGATCAACAGGGTTTTTTTTAATTTCTCATTTTCTTGATTTCCTTATCCAATTCTCTTTAGTTTCTAAAAATTTACAAAGTGCGTGAACGTCTTAAAAAAATACTCCTTAAAATCAATTAAACACAGAGTAAAAAGTGTTAGAAAATTTGTAATTTTTATAAATAAATAAAATAAAAACGACGTTATATAATATAATTAAAAAATCTAAGCAAAAAGTTAAACGCATACATGTAAAAACAGTGATAGAAACTTTTTTCATAAAAAGCAGAGCTAACGACAGCGCAGTCTAGTTGGTTTTAAGTTGTTCAATTCGCCGCGATAATGGGCAGCATTGAATGAGTTATGTCGTGTTTTCTTTGGAATGTGAGTTTGCTTGTGTAGTTTGTATTATTGGTAATAAGAGCAAAGTCAATAAGAATAAGAAAAAGAAAAGTGTCTTAGCTAAAAGCAAATTTAATGAAAGAGAAAAAGTTTGAGGTAATTTTTTTAGTTTAAAAAAAGTAAATAATAAAAGATGGTAAATTTCCACAAAATATGGCCTGTTTTAATTAAAAATGTGCAAAAATTTAATAAAATTAAAAGAAATTTAAAATGTCATACAAGAAATATAGAAAAATAAAATAAGATTTAATAAAAGTGTAAAGAATTTTTAAGCAGTTTAAAGGAAAGTTATTGATTTTTATAAGGTAAGTTTTTTAATATCTACAAAAATAAAACTCAAATTAGACGAAAAACTATTTAAATATGAACTGATATTTAAAAAGAAAACATACCTATTCAGAGAAAATATTGAATACAATGTTTGACAAAATTTATCTACGTATGTATGTATGTGATTTTAAGTCTTACAGAAATATGACAACAATTGGTTTATTCGTAACGTTTTAAGGCGATGCTTAAGCTTTGCCGATATATTGATATCGGCGATATTTTAATGTCGATACAACAAAAGTTAAAATTTTTTTTGTTACTTTTTCTATAAACAATCTAATTTTCAATGATTTTTTGCATAAGCACAAATAGCGAAATAAAATACTGAAGAACAGAGCATAAAATCAAAACAAAATAGTTAAATTCTTTCTTTTTAATCTTAAATCTTAATCGCGTTGGTTTGCACTATAGCACAGAGGTATATTTTTTTTAAATATAGATGTAATATCAAAATTACAAATTTCGATCACTTTGACTGTGGGAATACTGGAAAGTTAGCATTTATCGTTATGAGTTTGACTTCAGTTATTTGGCTTTTTCAACAACGATATCGGTGTAGCCTGAATTTTAGATATTTGTCGTATACATAAAATTTTTCTTCAGTCTTTAATCTATTATCAAGCACAACCAAATTTTAATGTGGAAAGGAAATAGTAACAGTTATTATTAAATACATCGGGCAAATCTCAAAGAAAAAAATTTTAGACATTAGTAAAACGGCCTTTATATACTTTCCCTCCGTACAATGTTTATATACATAAATATATGTATATATATTCATCTAACTCCCACTGGAGCATAGGGCGCCAAAAAGACATAGTAAACCTATTAAGTTTTGGCCGAAAGCTCCCACTATGTCTAGTAGTGAAATGTTCTCTAATTGCTAAATCTTTTACGTATTGGTTTGTTTTAAGATTTCTCTACTTATTTTTATTATTTGCTTTAAAGAAAGAATTAAAAGTTACCCTCGATCTTCTAAAATTTTTAGAGCCGCCGATCAGCTTGTTAACTGGCGCAATAGCATGTTATACCCAAACTTGAGAGAATGGCGCTTGAATTTTCAAATAAATTCTGTCGCATCTAAGAGACTATTTTTCATTGCAGAACTGTTTCAACCGGAGTTGTGAAATCGCCTGTCCTTTCATTTCTATCCCCGTAAAAGTTGAGAATACTTTGTTTTCTTTTTTAACAATAATTTTATTAATATCAATTTTAAATATTGTTTATCTTTTACACTGTTTTTTGTATAGAAAAATAATTATTTTTTTCTTAATTTTAACATGAATTCAAATTCAATTCGACTTTTTTAATTTTATTAATATAAATTTTGATTATTGATAACACAGTGCTTAAAATTGACACTTTTTTTAGACAAGCCGGGTTCATGGCGTTTTAGCATAATTCGGGTACGCTGAATCCGTTTTTTTTATATTAGCTTTTGTTTTCGAGATATAACGTTATTTCGAAAATGGAGGAGGTTCGCGTAACTAAAACACGGATGGGTTTATTGAAAACACTAAAAAAACCGAATTTCCGCAATAAAATTTCCTTTAAGAAACGTCGAACTTTTTTTTATATGCGCAGTTCTTTAATAAACATAATTTTTTTTTTTCTGCAAAAAATTAGAAGCCAATTTTCCAATTTTTTATGAATTTTTAAAAAAACAAAAATTTTAAAATGTGATTTTTAGTTGAACTGTTAATTTTTAATTTTTGATATTCTTTAATTAGGCTTGAGTTCATCAAATTTAATTTTCATTAAATTATTTTCACTGAGGGAAGGAATTTTACAACTTGGAATTTTTGTTAAAATTTATTGATAATATTTCCTTGGCTGAGCTGGGATTTGAACCCGGGTTGTAAAATTCCTTCCCTCAGTGAAAATAATTTAATGAAAATTAAATTTGATGAACTCAAGCCTAATTAAAGAATATCAAAAATTAAAAATTAACAGTTCAACTAAAAATCAAAATTGTTCTTAGAAATAGCTATGGCACAAGCTCTAATGTTTACATTTGTACTTTAATTTGTACAAATAAAAATGTCGACGAAAGTGGACAAAAAAACATAATAAACAAATGTATTCAGGTTTTCAAGACAAAGTCTTGACAGAAAGAATACGAAAAAACATAGGAAAAAGGAGGCAACATGTAATTTGAAATTTAGGTGATAATAACAGCAAATTTCGAACCACCAGTACTACTGGTTAAAGATTGATGTTTGACTGTTGGCTAACGGGCACCGCAGTGGTGCAGTGGGTAGAACACAAAGATCTTCCGACGATAGAAAGTGGTGTTTCTTGAAACATGTAAAGATCAACCCGGGTTCAAATCCCAGCTCAGCCAAGTAAAATTATCAATAAATTTGAATAAAAATTCCAAGTTGTAAAATTCCTTCCCTCAGTGAAAATAATTTAATGAAAATTAAATTTGATGAACTCAAGCCTAATTAAAGAATATCAAAAATTTTAAAATGTGGCTAAAAAATTAACAAGGTTTCGTTTAAATGTGCTAAATTCCAATTTCATACTTTTGATAAACTTAAATTTATTGTTGATGGGATAAGCTATTCCTATGCGCATTTCACTGGTAGCTTAGGGCAGATCGTAAAAAAAACTTCATCCAAAGATTTTAAAAAAGCTAAATATATTAAACAAACAAAACTGTTTGTGGGCGATCTGGCCTAAGCAACCAGTGAATACGCATAGGAATAGTTTATCCCTTCAACAATAAATTTCAGTGTTTTTATCAAGAATAAACATTGGGAATTAAGCACAATTAACAAAATCTATTAAATTAAAATTTTGTATTCCCAAAAATTACTTTGATAATTGTGAATATTTTTTTTTTTCAATAAATGATATTTAAAGTTTTAATTGAAAAAAAAATTATCAAACAACTTTACAGTTTCAAGCAATGTGCTAATTGCTTTAATTAAATAAAGCTTAGGTTGCGACAATTCCCAACAAAAATTCTGCAAGTTTAAGGCCCGTTTTCACAACTTACTGATAGCTAAAAGTACACTTTAACCGCCCTTATAAAAAGTGTTCCGTTATTAAAACTTTACTTTAATCTAAATTGACCGATAAAGTTAATTAAAGCTTATCCTACCTGGTATTTTAAAGTAAAGTTGTAATAATGGAAATGACCGATAAAATCCTACCTTTAGCTATCGGTAAGTTGTGAAAACGTGCCTCAATTATTTTATTTTAAACGAAAAAACCAATTAAGACTTTTTGTTATTTAATTAATATTTCCATTAAAAATTTATTTCAAAACAACTAAAATGTTAATTAATTAAAAATTATATTTTTAATATTCTTTCAACAAAAAAAAAAAAAAAAAAAAAAATTCATTCAATTATAACATTAATTAAATTGAAATACTTTTTAAACAAGTTTTTTAATTGATAAAAAAAACTACTGATAACTTTTTCTGTGAGTTTTGGCCGAACTTAAATTATTTCCGAGAGGGAATTAAATTAATTTTCCAGAGTGGAAAACTATGGAACGATCTTTACATTTTCTATTGTGATTTAAAAAAGCCATATAAAACTACGAAAGACCAAATTCTGCTACAATAACATTATTCATTACAGTGTTAAAAAAATATCTCAAAAAAATTTCAACAACACAGTTTGTTGAAAATAAAATTTTAGGTCAACAAACTTTTCATTTGATTAAATGAAAAAATTTATCATAATTGCGCTTTGCACTCAATAAAACATATTAAATAACGAAATAATTAAATATTTCTTCATATTCAATAAAAAAAAAACTATTTGAATTAAGGTAAAGACAGTATTTATACAACATTTTTCCATTTTTTAATAGCTTTGATATCGTTGCAAGTTTGTAATTCTCATTCGCTTCGCAGTTTTATTTGTACAAGTATTTGCCTAATGGTCGAAATTCGGCCATAATTTTTTTTTTAATATGAAGAAAATATAGTGGATCAATTTGGCCACGGACCAACCTCCGGTTCTTATGTAATATTCCACGTGAGCGGTTGCAAAACAAAGAAAGATATCGTCCTTAACGGGTTTGCCTTTGCCGATTTATATATTAGATTTATATAGTCGAAATATTCGAAAACCGGTTTCTTGGAAATGTCGAATTATCGACATTTTATTATTTGATAGTTGGAAAAAATATTTTATTTACGTGTTTTGCATATGTGTTAGTTTCAAATTTAAACGCTTATAACTCTTAAAATATTGAACAGATTTTTATAGAATATATTGTGCACTTTTGGCATAAATACCTTTCAAATAGTGTATATTTCATTCTAGTCGCTGGGCAAACGGAGGAGAAAAGTGTTCCTAACTATTTTGCCTTAGCCGATTTATATATAGATAATAACGTTAGTTTTATCCCAAAGTCTTTGGGAAAAGGTTTCCTGATGATCTGGCCAAAGCAACCAGCGAAATGCACATAGGAACTAGCTTATCCCCCCACAATGAATTTTAGTGCATTTGTCAAGAATTAAATATTGGGAATTTAGAAGAACATCATAATTAATGAATAAATTAAGATTCGATAAACATTTTGTTTGATTTATCCAACATTTTTAACAATTTATTTAAACAAATCATGTAAACATTTGTTGAAAAAATTTTTTTACTGACTCAAATAAATCCAATATTCGATTTTCGTTTTCAAATATGAAAATAATTTTTTCTGTGCCTTTATTTTTACTTAATTTGGATATAATTTATGTAGTTCCTGGAGAATTTACTTGTATCAATCTATAATGTAATTGCTTTATTCGAATACTAAAATTTATAAGATTGTTGTATTAGAAAATCAAATTAATAAATACAAAGTAATACATACATACATACATACATACATACATACATAGTAAAACTCTTTATTTGTTAAAAAAAATAAGTTTAAAGCAATGTTTGTTTTTGTTCGGTATTTATTATCCTCAAAACAGTAAAATGCATGAATAAAATAAGACTTTAAACACTTTTGGCGCTAAAATCTTGACAAAACACCTGTTTGATGCATACGGAAAGAAGGCAACTTAACGAAATGTAAACAAACTAACCAAGAGAGTGAGAGAGAGAGAATGAGAAAAATAAAATTATAAAGAGAAAACGGCAGCAACTCTTTAAAGCTTTCGATGATTAAAAAGCTCCAAAGCACAGCAAAACTTAACGAAACTCTACGGATTTCATATAAAAGCCGTAGCGATAGAAAGAAACATTTTAGTTGCGGTTTTACAGCGTTCAAAAATTATTTCGGAAATTAAAAAAAAGCGGGGAAAACCTAAAAACAATAGTGGAAAATTAAAAGTGAAGTTGTTTGCACAAAAAAAAAAAGAAAAATAACAACAAGTTGTGCTTGTTTTAAAAATACAGAGTATGTAAACGAAGTGTATGTGTGTTCGTGTAACGCCAGACAAATAAAATTAAATATAAATTCTCTAAAATATTTTAAAAAGAATAAAAATTTTATGTAATAGCAAATATTTGTGAATTAGAAAGTGAAATTTAAGGGCAAACAACAAAATAACAGCGCTAACGCTTTAAAGTTAAATCAAATGAATGCTTGAGTGAGTGAGTGTGAGTGTCTAGAAAGGAAGTATAAACGGAAATCTAATATGAAATGTAAAAATTTAAATCATACACACACAAATACACAATAAAACGTAAACGACAAACACTTGTGGATTTTTTTTTTGAAACATCAAACAAGTGTTTTTTTTTATTATTTATTTTACAAAAGAATTTATTTGTGTGGATTTGTTTGAAATGCTGTTTGTTTAAAGAACAAATACATAAATACAAAATTACAACTACAAGAAATAAAAATTAAAGAATTTTAAAGTTTGAAACATCTATAAACAAATAAATGAATAAAACTCTTCATCAATGACTGCCATTTCCGGTTTCCGGTTAGTTAATTATAGATTTTAAATATATTTTTTTGTTTTGTTTTTCTTTTTATCATTAAAAAATCATTAAAAATTTACAAAATATTTGCAAAAGGCAAGCGGTGTTTGTTTATATGTTGCTATAAAAGTTTTAGGAAAATTTATTTTAAAACAAATACAATTAATTTTCTTTAGAAAATTTATTTTGTTTACCCTAAACGAATGTGTGTTTTTTTTTTTACTTTAATGTGTTATAAAAGTTTTTTAATGGTTTTCAATAAAACGAAGTGATTTATTAGAGAGTCAATTAAGTTAGACCATATGGAGGGAAAACCATCAGTAAAATATTGGAATATTTTCGACATGATTTTTGTGCTAAAAGAATTATAGAAGATATTTTTTATTAAAAATTTTTAAAATAAATTTAAGAAGACCATTAGGCAATTCACAAAGTGTTCTATTGTGTCCTATTGGTTGTTTATGAAACAATTTTAGAATGCTACATGCAAAAATAAAGCAAATACAAACAATATGACACCATAGAACACTTTGTGAATTGTCTATTTATATTAGAGCGACTCAAGTTCGATGGAAGCGAAATTCGTGCAATGAACCTTCGGCTTTATTAAGATGTCATTTAAAATATTTCGGCTCCAGCTTTGACCTCTCGTGAAAAAGGGTATATTTTTGCATGTTTTGTGAATTTGAGAAACTTTTTCCTTACCAACAAATACAATATGGGTATCATAAGAAAGGTGCGTTCAACTGTATATGGGTAATTCCAAAGTGTTGAACGTGACAGTCGTACGCATCTTAAATGCAATAACATTTTACACAACAAATATTTTTAAGTCCTTTTAACCCTTAAATTATAGCACTAAGAAAGCATTGTTATCTATGCTTAAGTTTATGGAGGGCGCGATTCTAGGTCAAAGATAATGGCAAAAGAAGTAGCGGTTCGAACGTGAAAAAAAAAGAAGTAGTTTTTGTGGCCATGTATAAAAAGGCGTAATTCAGCGAAACCTGTCACAATTTTTTAGTCAAACTACTTCCAGAATTTTACGTAGCAATGTAACATTAAAATGTATTTGGTTTGATTCCAAAATCTTCTGCAATTTTTTTTCTAAGCCAAAATCTGGGTCGATACGTGAAATTTCGAACGTGAAATTTTTTCCATAATAATTTAACGGAATAATGATTAAAACAAAATAAAAATTTACCGTTAATCCGAACAAAATATTTCTCTTCGGACTCTTTCTTAGATTACAGACCATGTAAGAACATTTTTTTGGAATAATTTTTATCAAATATCAACTCTTTTAAGGAAGACAATATTAATGAAAACATACAATAAAACATTCTCACAAATAAGAAATTCCGTTTGCACAACTTTGCAGTTTGATTGTTCATCTAAGTGAACAAATTTACCCATAAATTTATAAAATTAGTAAAATCTAAATATTTATCTATAACAATATCGTAAAATAATCAGCTTTTAATAACTTTTAAATTTTCGGCCACGTTGGACCTTTTGATTGAAATGCCCATATACAGTTTGTCCAAGGACGATAATCCATGTCCTTTTCTTAAGGATATTCTGTAAAAAAGAACGATTTTGAACTTCGGGGTTGTTTGTAATAAAAATGCCAAATTAACATATTTTATTCTTCAGTTGATTTAATTAATTACGCGTCTCAGCTTTTTTTGAAATTCGTGCTGGTTCGCGTTTTGACAAAAATGCAATAAATTTTTAATAAATAGGGCAATATGGGTATCAAATGTTTTCTTTTACCAAGTACTGCATCTTTGTATGTAAATAATTTTGATTTTTAGAAAAATATAAAATCAAACAATTTTAGTCCTAACCTTTTTTTGCATTGGCGCGGTGAATGTTGAAAAAATTTTAATTCATTTCATGTTCTAAAATTCCTTTCTTTTTAAAAATAATTTAATGCAAATAATTTTTAATGAACTTAAGCCTGATTAAAATATAAAAATTTAGATAGAAAAAATTACAATAATACGGGAATTCTCTTTAAAAAAATGTTTAAATCTGAAAATGTCTAATCTTAAATGATAATAAACAACTATAAAATAATTGCTAAGAGCATATAGAGGACTACTGCGATCATAATATAAAACACAGACACAGTATTTAAGAGGAAAACGAATATTCAAAAATTTCGTTAATTTTCGAAAAAATTTAACTGAAAACCTAATTTTTTTCCAATTTCAAAGCAAAAGTTACAAAAAACAAAAATTTAAAAAATTATATACATAGTTATATATTTTAATAACTTGTCAAATATATACCAAATTTAAATAAAATTGTGTTTAAAGCTTCGTTCACAATCAAAGTAACATTTTCACATGGTGCATTAAGAAACCGTTTGGAAATTTTAGCCACAACAATATTATGCATTTATTATTATTATTGTGTTAAAATTTTCATTTAAAACTAAATATAATAATTTAAAAAAAAAAAATTTGGCTACATTTTCGTTTATAGAATGAAAGGAAAATATATGAAATACTTTGGGAAGAAATGAGATTGAAGAGAAAATTAAATTGTCGCTCTGATTATGAACAAAGCTTAATACAAGCCATAAAGAGATTAAACCTTTGCAAAAGTTAGTTTCAATTAAAACAAGAAAGAACGTATAGTCAGCCAAGCCTGGCTGGCCATTTGAGAGTTTTGACAGTGTACGCTATTTGGGACCCATGGCTAATAATAGATCCGGCAAAGCAAAGTTAAACTATATGGCTAAAATTCAAATAACAGTTCATTGTGCCGAATATTGTCTTTTTCAATTTTGTTCGTTTAAAGCGATTATGGAGAAAGAGTTTATATGGGACCTATGGTCAATTCTGGGCATACCAGAATATCCAACTACAAACGATCAATTCTGGACGTGCCATCACATAGTTGCTTTTATAAAAGTTATCGTCGCCAAATTGTATATTTATACCAACAATTATAAGCAAGTTTTGAAATTCTAAGCAATTTTCGAGAGTAATTTTGTATGAGAGCTGTTGTCAAATATTTACCGATTAAAAAATAAAACTGGTAAGACGATTTATGTGGCAATTAAATGTTTTTCAGTCAAATAAAATCTTAATGCCAATATAAGAAGATACTATTCCGTAAAGAAGTTTGTATGAGTGTCATGTGAAATTTCGGACCGATTCTCACTATTCAATGCGCTTCGTCCTTTTGACTTATGTAGCAAAGTTTATCAAATTATTTTCAAAATTTCGGCGTGTTCTTTGTGCACAATCTTACACGGACAGACAATTTGCTAAGTCGATGGGTATACTAAAAGGTGGGTCTAGGACAAATATGTTGTATTGTTACACACATCAGTATAAACGCTTAATACCCTCTACATTATTTTGTTGTGGGTATAAAAACCAGTGTTTGAAAATAAACAGAACATTTTTTAGGGTTCGGCTTACACACTCAGGAACGATATTTATTTTTTTTAGTGTTTGTGTAGATGAACACAACCCTACCGTTCATAACTATTTTCAAAAAAAAAAAACGAATAAAAAAAGTGTTTGTGTGGACGAACACAACCCTACCGTTCATAACTATTTTCAAAAAACAAAAACGAATAAAATATGGTGTTCTGCTTTTCGTTAAAAAACAGAACAATTGTAGTGATACTGTAGACAAACATTATATTTTAATGTTTTATAATGATACTTTTTTTTTTAATTGATAAAGAAATTAACAAACAAAAACTTTTGGCAACGACCGCAGCACGAAAAGCTAGCTTGTGTATTGTCTATATGTTTTGTTTGTGTTAAATTATTTGCCTGGCTTTTTGTATTTTTCGTGTATTTTGTTTTTGCAAAAAAATATTTGGTTTTTTTTTCCAGCCAAAAGTGCATTACGCACAATAGAAACGAGCGAACATTAATGAGCTGAACCGAACACAATGAAGTTTGCGGTTAAAAAAAACCGAACCAAATTAAATGTTTTCATCTTTTTGTTAAGTTGAAGAAGATCGGTATTGTTTTAGTGTTCGAAAGATGACAAACAGAGAAACGTTATTGTTTTTAATGATTTTCTACACAAACACTACAAGCGTTTGTATTTTCCAAAAATCTGCCGAATCGAACACTAAGGAGTGATATTTAGTGTTTATTTTCGATAAAAACTATTATAAATACTAAAACTACAATTTAATAAAACAACCTATGCCAATAGGTTTGGTTTTGTGTTCTAAAAAAAAGTTGTTAAACATCTTTAAAGATATCTATGTATAAAAAAAGCTAAGAAAGTATTATAAGTTCTTATTACTCAAAAAATATCTTCAAGGCATCTAATTAAATGTTTTTAGAAATAATCACATTTAATTGAAAAAATTCTCTAAAAATCAAATTCGATTTGAAAAATTTAATTTATTATTATTAGAAACTTAAATAAAAAGCTGATAAAATAACCAAAGCCAACACGATTGGCTTTTTTTTTTTTTTTAGCAAAAATGGTGTTAACCAGAATGTACTAATAAAGTGACCTCACAAGCGCAGCTGTTTGCAGTGATTTTCTTCGTGTGTGACGTTTGGCGTAATTTTTTTATTTATTTACATTTCTTAGAAAGGCATTTTGACATTTGCCGTCTCAATTCTAGTAACAAAATGCCTATTGTTTTTTCTATTGTTTCATTGTTGTAGTACTGAGGTCACTTTGTTAATACATTTTGGTGTTAATCATATATAATAATTTTAAAAAAGTTCCAGAAATTTTATAAGTTCTTTTTCTTATTACCTTCCCAGTAAAAACTTCGCTTACTTTTTCAAAATGAATAGCTTCTTTAACTCATTATTTAGTAGCTTTCTTCTATAGCTACATTATAACAACTTCTATAACTACTTTTTTCTGGATGTATTTAAGTAAAAAAATAATTACTTTCTTTTGAATGCGTTCATTTTGGGACATCCCTTGTAAAATTCATTCGTTCATTCAGTAGAATTGTAAGTAGTGCTTTTATGTTTTTCTGATTAATCAACACATTATTTTGAAGGCGAAGTTTTTACTGGGTTAAAAACAAAAAGGTTTTTACTTTTTTATTTTGATTTCAATTAAAAATTGTTATTAGATGTTTTCACAACACAAATGATTAAACGGCTGGTAATATTTATATGAAAAGCACTCAGTTTTTTGAGTGTTTTTCATATAAATTTTACTACACGTTTAGTCACTTGTGTTGTGAAAATAGCACATTAATATTATTTAAATTTGCACTAGTTAAAAAATAAATTGTATCAATTAAATATTTGTTGATATTTACAACGTCTTCTGAAGTAATTTTGTTGATATGTTTTGAGGCAAGCGTTTAATTTACTTGATGAAAATTTTGATTAAAACTGATTTGATGTTTGCTTAATGGCTTAATTAAAAAAAAAATACTAGATTTTTTTCTGTGCAGGGTGGCCCAGTTAAGGACTGAATTGTTGCAATTGCATTTCTGGAAAGGAAAAAAATGCAACAATTCTGCAAAGAAAAAATCTAGTAATTTTTTTTTTAAATAAACCATTAATCAAACATCAAATCAGATTAAATTAAAATTATCATCAAGTATTAAAACTTTTGTCGTTTTTTTTAATAAAAGCTTTATATACAGTAAAGTTAATGTTTTTAATTAATTTTTTATTATTAGTGAGAAGAAATAAAACTTCATACTAAAGATGCTAGGAAAAACTTTAGTTTTTCTTAAACTCCAAATTTAAGGTCTGTATTTTTACTTTAGTCTCTGACTGTATGTATTATATGCCGATTTTTCACCTTGTTGAAGGGTATAACAACGTATGTGTTTTTTTTTTTATCAGAAATAAGTCATCAGCCCGGATGCGATTTCCATGCAAATGCATGTTATTGTCGATTGTCTTTCCGAATTATTAAATTTGCGTTAAAATGTCATCGTTTTGTTTTTGCATATTTTGGTGAAACTGCATATTTTGGTTTTAAATGCATATTTTTAACATTTTTGAGTGGCATATTTTTAAATTTCCATGTTATAAAAAAAAATTCTTCAACACATTTCAAAATTGTATATAAAAAATATTCCAAAATAAAAATATTTTAAATCTATAAATAAATTTTCTTGGAGCTCTGCATACAATACAAGATTTCGACAAAATATCCCTACATGTTTAACCGATTCAGCACCTTATATGGTTAAGGCAGCCAATTTGCCTAAAATAATTTCCCTAAAACTGTTACAGGTTACTTGCTAGGCACATGGGATACACCGAGTTGCAGAGGAAATTAGAAGCCAATTCGATAATATTGATTTATTGATTTTAATATGGGAAACAATGTGGGAGGTAGAATAGCTCGACAAGAGAAAATCTTAAATGTTTTGCAAAAAAATATGGGATTTCAAACAAAACTAAATTCAACTATTTTTGTAACTACACTCAAAAGAAAAATCAATCCATCAGTACTCAAATCAATCCGAAGCGGTATTAATAGCACGGTGAGTACGGATTGTCTTGAATCAAGTACAGAAAGATTGATTTAAGTACGGATTTTCAATCGCAAAATACTTAAATAATTCATATTCAATGCCGTTTTCGTACTTGAAATAATCCGAAAATGCGATTGATTTAAGTAAAACTAAGATTGAATCAAGCGCATTTTAAGATAAGACAACCTAACGATAAGATAACCTAACGAATCATAATCAATAAAAATATCGATTTTGATTTTTTTTGATGATACGTACTTTTGGATTTTCGACGACGATATATTAAACCTATGAATAAAGGCTCAGTTAGTCTTTACTTTCTGTTTCTGTTGCTGTCAATTACAATTACTTAACAAGTTTTTTATATTACAGATTAGACCGTAACAGAACAGAAAAACTAATCAATTTCATAGGTTTTTTAATAACAAAAACAAATTAGCTGATTAGTATCAAAACAGAAAGTAAAGACTAATTCTGCCTTAACAATGGAATAAAAACAACAATAAAGTATTAAGCAAACGTTCTTTTATTGAAAATGTTTAAGCTTTTAGTGCACCAGTCATCAGCAATAAAGCACAAGAAAGAATGCTATTTTCGGCTGTGTAGGATCTTTAATAGCTTTCACCTATCAAAATGCAACTTCGTAGACAACTCACTCTCTAACACACATTATCAAAAAAAAAAAAATTAAGTTTGTTTAGTACATTTTTTGGTTCAAGATACATATATGTATAAACGCAAATCATGTACATATAGCTCTTTAAACCAACATAGTCGTATCTCAAAAAATCAAAAATTTCAAGTTTCTTAAGCAAAAGTGTTCCTTCATGCCTTCTAAATATGGGTGTTTCCAGAGGAAATGACCCCTTAGAGCTCTAAAATTAAATTATTATTTTGAATTTTTTTTCCGCTAATATTATACAAAATAAATGCACCTGTCATTTTCCGAAAGATTAACTTTTACTTTCTTTATTCTAACAAAAATATGCTACTTTTAGTTTCCCATTATAAATGAATTCAAACACAAAAAACGGTTAACTTTTTAAAATGTAACGACCGCTACTTTTAAAAATAAAAATTTTCTTAGGTAACAAATTTTTATGGTTTGAAAATAAATCCCTTCCTTAAACAAAACATTTCAAAGAATTTAGTCAGATATTTTACTTGACATTTTACAAAACATGATGTTTGTTTCCGGCATTCGAAAACAGCACATTTATAAAGAAACGACCGTTACTTTTTTACTGGTCAAAAAAAGTATTCAAATTACATTTTTTATGAATTCTTTCGGTTGCTGCTGTTGCTTGAACTTTCGTAAGTCCAAAATGTAGCAATCCTCGTGGCATATTTGGGTAGGTTGGAATTTTATTAAAAAAATCTCCGAAAATCGGTAACGACCGTTACTTTGGAAACACCAATATGTAAAAAATCAGTATTATTTTATTCAATTTTTATATGGTAGTACTGGGATACTATCAATATTTTCTACTATCGATATTTATCGATAGTTAAGATGTCACTATCGATTTTACTATCGTCTGAATGATTGTTTTTGAGTAGGAAAGCTTTAAATAATTTTTTTATCAGGCTACAGTTCGTTGTTTTTATCATGGCGAGTTTATTATGATATGCGCCAAACCAAGAGTGCCCCGGTAGACTAGCTGGTAGTCTCCTGCAGACAAGCGAAGAGCTTCGCGGGATTAGCTTAGGAAATTAAAAAAAAAATAATGAGATGAAGATATATATGTATGTCATAGTAATCTCGATATCGATACCGGGAAAATTAAAAGGAACTTTTTTAATATATTTTTGCTTTCTGACCCACTGTGCATCGCCTTATGATGAAATTTCTTCAATATATTTAATTTTCTTCAAATGTGTATATCGAAATATTTTTCCAATAAATTCATTAAATTGCAATTTCCGCTAGTTTACTGAAATCTTAAAAAATAAATTATTTAATTAGTGCTGTTGTTATTAACAAATATTTACGAAAAATTAAATTAATTAGAAAAAAACCAATAATATAAACAAACAATATATTTTATTATCTATTCCTGAGGTTTAAAGAATTTTTACGGTAAATAATTTTTTCTTCGTGTTTTTAATCGATTTTGCTCGATTAATTAATTGTGTTTGAATTATTTCAATTAAAATTAACAGAAACAACAAAGTGATTGTTTTTTTATATGATTTTATTAGCGAACAAATTTTTTATAAATGACAGCTAATAAAGGGAAGAGGGTATTGGTCGTATGTGCGGATTTGTATAACATATACAAATATTGGATCTGGACCCACCTTTTGGTATACCTAGACCTCTTTAGAGGTTTGTCAATTTTGAATTCTGCCAAGCTCTAGGTATGGACTGCACCTAATCTGCAAAGAATGTAACCCCTTAAGCTGGTTTTTTGCATAAATGTGTCTCTACATACCATGGGTCGTGGGTGGTGGAAAGGGCACATACAAGTTTTTTTATTCCATTTGTAATTTTTACAATATTGATAATATTCCCTATATAATATATGTTTATTGCTACCTGACTCGACAAACGTTGTATAGCCATGTAACTTATTTTTAGTGAATATTTTGGTTTTTATACCCTTCACCACAATTAGTTGCGAAGAGGGTATACATACAAATTTTCATTCCGTATATTACTTTTTTATTATTCATCTCAGACCCCATAACGTATATACATTCTGGCTCCTTGAGTAATTCTAAATCGATTTATCCAAGTCCGTATGTCTGTCCGTCTGTTGAAAACACGCTAACTTTCGCAAAACTCAAAAGAAATGAACAAACTGGGTGCCAAATTGCTTGCAGTTATCCTAAGCAGTTAGGGGTTGAACGCCGGTAAAATCGGTTCAGTAGGATCAGGGCTATGAATCAAAATGTGCAACCAGCACCTAAAAAAATTGATAATTTTGTTACAAAAACTAACATTAATGGTGGAACAATGCCCGGAATGATATACGATTTTGCAAAAGCTCGTTTAATTCGACTGTACACACACTGTGAAATTTCGTGAAGATCGGTTTATAATTTACCCTTGGACCCATATTAACCCAACTCCCGGAAAATAGTTTAGTTCGCCTAAAACCATAATTAATAATGCTGTCATAACAAAATTTGGTACGTCACAGTTTTATAGGACTAGAAATGACACTGTGAAATTTCGTGAAGATTGATCCATAATTTACCCTAGGCACGATATAAACCCTTCTCCCTGAAAACAGTCTTTTTTTAATTTTTTATCTTTATTTCATTAAATTTTTAACAAAACATTATACTTTTGCCTGAGCGCCAAATAAGGCTTTATAGAGGCCAATAGGCAACATTAAATATTTACATTAATTTATTTTACTTTATACAATATTTTATAAAAAAAAAATAAAACAAAAAAAAAAGATATTATGGTTTCAAGATGCAAGAAGTGTTTCAACATTGTGCAATACAAATTGTTTTACAGCTGATTTGCGGATCAACAGCATCTTGGGTGTGATGTTATTACAACCAGCACTTTTTTTAGTTTGCAAATTGTCCAAAATAAGTGCTGGTTCACACACGTCAAGTTTGACTCGTCATGTCTTGAGCATTTATGAGAGAAGGGAAAAGAGAAGGCCATTTCTTTTCCCCTCTCTCCTAAAAACTCAAGACTTGACGAGACAAACTTGACGTGTGTGAACCGGCACTAAAGGCCCCATTAGCCGACCGTAAATGTAGAAATGTAAATGTAATGTAAACAGCTGATCGTTTCTGTTATACGGAAAGCAATGTAAATGCTTAACTGACTGTTATGTCACCTAACCGTAACGTGCCAACTTGTAAAAAATAGATTTTCATTACGAGGTTACGTGACAGTTGTAGATAGTGATGGGTTGTTTGTATTTTAAATGGAATGCGGGTAAAATCACTCTTTTTCTTTATTACTTTTGCCACTAATAATATTTGTACAAAATAACTTACACTACATTCATATAATAAATTTATACAAATGTATGTTTAGATGAATAAAATAAACAAATGTATACATATATACAAACAATAAAACTGTTGATTTTTAATGGTATCAAAACCTTGTTTTGTGTATGCACATTTTTAAAATAATGTAAATCTGTAATATTAATATCAAATATTAAATTATTTACACATACAAAAAATACAGTTTTAATACTATTTAAATCACTTGGTACTTTATCTGCAAAGCGGTCAACATTTGAACATTTAAAATTCTCATCACTGTGTATGTTGTTTTTTATATAGTAACCCTCCAAGTAATTGGCAGAGTAATTTTCGATTATCTACGAAATTTGAACTACTTCGTCACATTTGGTAGTTCAACAGTAGATTTTGCGGAATTCAGCAACAACAAAATACGTTAGAATCGAAAATTGAGTTCTAAAATTATACTTTTCGTCACTTTAAAGAGTTGTTCAGATAATTGTAACAGTTATACAATTACAATTATAACAAAAATGAACATTGCTCATGTAATATTGACTTCTTCGCAACGATTTTCTGTTAAAAAGTGAATATCAAGTACAAAAGCTATTTGCCAAGTTATGACAGTTTTTACTTAAATTGCAATGTGATCGGTGGTGTTCAGTGTAAAATAAAATAAAATTTTAAATATTTAAAAATTAAATAGTAACATTGTACTCAAAAGTTTCCGAGCATTCTAGTACCCAAAAGTATTAAATGAGTGCACAAAACAGCCCAAACTAATTTTTCGGGTAGATTGGATAAGTTTTTATTAATTTATCATACATAAATTTTTTTACCAATAAAAGTGAACTAAAAAATGATAATTGTCTTTTTTAAATATTGATGATTTTTTTGAACTGTTTGTTTATTCAATGACTTTAATAATTTTTGTTGAAAATTAGCGATTTTATTAGGCTAGTGAAAATCACTGTTTTCAGTGAAAAAAATTTATAAAATAATTTTTAAAAAAATATGCTTGTTATATGATGAAACTTTTATAAGGTTAGAGTTTGAGCAAAATTGCAACTTTTAGTAATTCCTTTAAAAAAAATTTGTCCACATTAAGTTTATAACTTCTTCATTTATATATGGATTTATGTTAAAAATTGATTTTTCATGCCAAATTAAACAAACTTATATTGAAAAATATATATTTAAATATGAATTTATATTTAAATAGAATTGGTTACATTGGACATTACAATTGTTTTAACTAAATGTACTGTAGATTTTTGATAATTTATCAAACTTTTAGCTCAGTTATTGCTTATTCTACACAGAATCGCCTAGCAAAAACAAACGAAAATAAACAGTTAAATGGCCGACTTCTTATAATAAAGAACAGTAAGAAAAAAATTAACTTCAAAAGATTACTTTTTAGAGCCTAAAGCGATACTACTTAATTCAGTTGATATTCAACTACCAAATCGCTCTAATTCGTCATAAAATATAGGCACTAAGTAGATCCTTACGGTAAATATTACCATAGTGGGACACTTCTTCCCAAACGATGTTACTACATCAATAAGAATTGAAAGCGATAGATTTTTGTTAATGGGGACACTTAGCATTTCTATCAAAATTGTTTGCAGGGAATGTTTTTTTGTTTATGATATTAAAAAACAGCTGGCACGTTCTTACATATTCTATAAGTGCACAAATTTACAGTACGTTACATTGCATTTCATTACATTTACGGTCGGCTAAAGCGGCCTTAAAACTGATTTCACCGCTGTTTTTGGAAATATATTGAAATTTAACTTTTTAATACCAGAAATCACTTTTAGGATGATTGGTTCATAACTGACCATGGCTCCAATATAAATGCCCCTCCTGAAAATAATTTAAGTTCGGCTTAAACTGTTACGAATCATGATATTTTACTCAAACTAGTTAAAATTGCTAAAAAAAAGCATAAAACTTTCTGATTGTCGGTCTAAGCCGCAACTAATTTTAATGCTAATGTCTGTTTTTATAAAGATAAACTAATAATAAATAGATATCATGTAGATATCACTCCTGAAATAATTGAACTGTCGGTGGAGGGTACCAAAGATTCGGCACAGCCGAATATGGCTCTCTAACTTGTTAGTTAAAAAATAAAAACGAATGTATTGTAAGTGTGTACAAAGAAAAAATAACAAGATTTAGTTTGTAATTAATAAAATTTTTAAAATTTTCTGAATAAAATTGTTTGAAAATTCTCTTATTAACAATTTGTTTGAGTTTCTGGCAATAGTTTTCTATACAAAATTAAATAAAACCATTTTTTTTTTAAATTTCGTAAAGAATGAACGCTAGAATTTTTTTTGAAAACAAAGTCAATCTTAGGGGCAAGTGAATCTATTATTGGAACTTTTAACCCAAATTTTAATGCGGATTAATTTAATCTAGTTTTCAAATAATATTTGATGATTATGTCAAGAATCCGTTTTGAACACGTGTTAAAACCCAGGCATCAGAAATTAAGAACCGAAAACTTAAAATTTAAGTTTTTCATTTATAAAATTTAAAACTCCTGCGTGCAAAAAAAAACATTTTTTCTATCAGTTAAAATAAAATATAGAAAACAAAAAAAAAGAAAATTATTTTTAAAGTACAAAATGTATTTTTACATGAAAAGAAACAAAAAAATAAAAATTAAAAATTTGAAAAATACGCAAAAACGTTTTATTTTATTTATTTTTTTTTTTGAAAAATATTTATCATTGATGTCAAAGCGAATTTTTTACAGGTGGTCTTAAAAGCCCTGCTGATATTAGCTAAAATCACTGTTTGATGTCAAAATTTTGTTTATTCTCCTTTATTATATTTGTTTCTGTTTTGTTTTATTTCTGTTTTTGACATTGTACAATGATTTTACAAAAACAAATTGCTTGTGGTTCTTGTACGAGTTGTACTTGTTGTAGTACCGAGATTACTTGGGATGAATTCGCCTTGATTGATGTTCAAAAAATGTTTTCAACTGTACAAAAAAAAAAAAAAAAATAATAAAAATTATTTTGTTTGATTTGTTCTTCAAAGTTCAAAATAATAAAGTTCTTAAACAAAACGTTTTTGAGAAAAATTTTTTTTTTTTTTTTTGTTTTTAGAAACTAACAATAAAAACTCAATTTTGAAGTTAAAATTGTGAAAAAACAGCAATTGTAAGTATTTTTATAACTTTATGTACTAAATACATAAATGCATTAATTTCCAAACTGCATAAAACAATATAAATAAACATATGTGTACATATATGTTTTTCAGTCTTATATCCTCTTTATTTACAATAAATTAAAAATTAATGGCGAGATAAGCGACAATAATTTAGGCGAAGACAGAGCAAGCAAATGGGTGTCAACAAAAGGTAGTAATGTAGAACGTTACTGTAATTTAGAAATTAATTCACTAAGGCCCGATTTCACAACTTACCGATAGCTAAAGGTATGATTTTATCGGCCGCATAAAAAGTCTTCCATTATTACAACTTAACTTTAACCAACCAGGTACGATGAACCTTAATTTACTTTATCGCTCACCTTAGGTTAAAGTAAAGTTTTAATAATTGAACACTTTTTATAAGGCCGGTTTAAGTCTACTTTTAGCTATCGGTAAATTGTGAAAACGGGCTTTAAAACACGAGAAAAAGTTGCCATTTGGTGCTAATATATTGGAATTCTGGAAAAACAAAAGCTTTTTAGATCCTATATTATCAAAACTAGCTGCTGTTGCCTTAGCTGTACCCGTAACACAGGCATCTGTGGAAAGAGCCTTCAGTGCTTTCCCAATTAATATGACCAAAAATAGAAGGAATTTAAGTTCTGACCATTTAGAAGATTTTTTTTTGCTCAAACTTAACATCAAACTAATTTATAAAATTACTATTTAATTTTAGGATAATCTTATCCACTTACCACTTATTACTAATTAGCTTTAAAAATATTTACTATAATTTTGTACGTATGAGTTTTTAAATTGTCAAATAAAAAAAAAATTCAATTTTATGTTTTCGTATCTCTTTTTTCATTTCATGTACAAAATTGTGTTTGCTTTTATTTTTTAAAGTGTGAAAACAATTTTATTTTGTACGGATGAAAAAAAAAATTGAATTTTCGGTTCGTAATTTTTTGTACAAAAAAAAAAAAAAATAATTTTCTTAAAAACTTTTCTGTGAGAACTTTAATATTTTGAACTTTAAAAAACAATATCAAACAAAATATTTTTATCATTTTTTGTTGTTTGTACAGTGTAAAATATTTTTCGAACACCAATGATAAATATTTTTTGAAAAACATAAAAAAAACGTTTTCCGGTCCTTGGTTAAAATCTTCTTCTGCATCCCCTTTTAAGTCCGTTTATGTTAAGGATATTTGTGATGAGATTTTTATTATATTTAAAAACAAAATTAATAAGATCAATATTTTTAATGGATTTCCTTCCTTTTAAATTGCCATACATTTTTCAAAATTAATGAGCAACAAAACATTTTATTAAAATGAAAAATTTTAAAAATTGTTGTTTTATTATTTTGGCTTGAGGTCTTATAGGTATAAATAATAAATTAAAATTCAAAAAACTTATAATTTTTATATTATTTATTTATTTTTATATTTTTCCAATATTTCGGTCAAAATCTCTGACCATTTGTAAATCAAAGTAGACTTTGTTAGTGAAGAGTTAAATTTGTCCGCCTTTTTGGACTTTTTGTTTATTTATTTAAATATCCCCCTGATGATGGTCAGAGATTTTGACCGAAATATTGGAAAAATATAAAAATAAATAAATAATATAAAAATTATAAGTTTTTTGAATTTTAATTTATTATTTATACACCTCAAGCCAAAATAATAAAACAACATAAATAACAGGTCAACAATACACAAGAATAATTTTTAAAATTTTTTTTAATTTGAATGCTAAAATATATTTTATTTATTAATGTTACAAACTCTTTTTTTAAAATATTTGCTAAATGTGAACAAAAAAATTCTTTATACATACATACATATATGCAAATTACGGTTGTTGGTGCCTTTTCAATTTAAAAATTAATTGTATTGACGAATATTGTAGTCAAAATGACGATTGAATTGTAGTATTTTTTTTCTCTGTGTAGCGATGGGGTTAGAAAGAGGAAAAAAGAGTATGAAACCATGATCGGAAATGAAAAAAACAATATCCATTTACTTCTTTATTTCTCATCGTTACATATTCAAAAGTTAAATATTAAAAGTAATGTTCTTTAACCAGAATCCGTTCAGCTCGTGCCTCTTGTGACTGAGATTCACGCAATACCGCCATGAACCCATGCACGTTTTCACTCTCTTGGTGGGCTTGTTCGTCTGTTCGTGCTGCTATTAGATTTCGCAGCTTTGTTGCATTGTTCGTTCGACGGTTCAAAATTGCTCCCATGCCTTTCCCTGGTATTGTTTACTGTAATACTCACAGGCAAACAGACAATATTTGTTTGCTTACTGATTTATTATTTGGATATTGTTCCTTCAAAGATTTTAAAATCGCGATTTAAAACATGAGAGAGTATAAATAGGATTGTGAAAATGTATGGTTATTATTATTTTTCAAATGCCAAATGAAAAGAATTTCTTAATTAATCAAAACAATTCTGTGTATAATCTGGCTTCCATACAAGCGCTATGATACGATAGTGTCCATGCAAAAACAAGCTAGATTAATCAAATAAAGCTTTACTATAAAAATTTGTTTGGTTTAAAAAAAATCAGCCAAGTCGTCATTTATTGCACCTAGAGCCCATACAATTATGCCACCGGTATAAGGGCTTTGACTCAAAAGCGCCCTTTTCATATAAGCTGGCGAAGAATAGCTTTTCAACACTATGAAAAAGGGTCTATAAGATTCGGTGCAGCCACGTATATCACTTTTCAGTTATTTCAGTTATTTAATATTAGCATTAAATATTTTTTCAGTTTAAACTATAAATATAATAAACTTTTTGTTTAAAACCAGAAATATTTAATTAACCATTTTATTAAAATTCTTTATCTGGATAAAAAAAAAAACAATAAAAATGCTTTAAAAATTTTACAGATTGAAGTGAACAAAAAGGAAAAATAATAAAAAAAAAATAACGACGTGTTCATTTAACGGTTCTTATTCAATTGAAATTATTTACAATTTTTTATAAATAAATATTTTTCTCTTTTCTTGTTTTTTTTTTTTTTGCTTTAATACAATCACAGAAAATGTTGTTGCCTCCGGTCGTTATTAATTTTTGTTTTTGTTCTATTTTTACAAATTTAACGTTTGTTCGCTTTGAGTAGCTGTGTGTGCGTTGTTCTGGATGCATGCTTGTGTCTGTTCGTGGCATGAACACTATTTTGATCCTGCGGAAATAGGAAGTGGGAAGCATAACATGATGGTTGTGGAATATGCAACATAAATAAATTCTTGTTTTCTTTAAGAAAAGTCAATATTTAAATTCTTTAAATTATAATAAAATAATTTTTCTATTTATCGAAATGGAACAGGCACATTTCTGTTTGTTGCTTAAACTATATACATAAATACATACATATATTGCGATATAAGATATGGACATGTTCAGTTACGATTTGAGTGTTCCGTTAAATATTCGAAATTCATCGTCGGGGACACTCAAATGCAAATTAAAACGAAATCATCACATTTTAAAGCGAAAGGACGCAAATCGAAATTGCAGTGACGCAAATTAAATAAAAAACATTTCAAAGAAAAGCGGAAAGACGCAACACGAAGCTACGCAAATCGAGGCCTTAGTGTACTAAATTATAATTTTTTTTCTCTGCATGTATGCATGCATAAATGCATCGAAATTTTACACTGAACCGAACATTTTTGATACAAAGGGGTTTCACACAACCAAAGTACTCATGGATGTAACATTTTGACACTGGTGAGGTAAATAAAATTTCACTAGCACTGGGGGCTAGTATACATTTTGACATCAGCGTAGACATTTTAAACAACCACACAATTTCGATAGACACACTCCCAGTTCGTTCAGCTCAAAGTCGACTCCAAGCCCTTGCAGAATTTTAATTGTGAGCTGAAGTCGCCGCCGGTTCTAACGGCATATTTACATTATTTATTTAGTAAAAGCGACTTCTGAAAATTGATCAATAAATAATGGAGCAGTTAAAAAATAAAATTTATGGACAGACAAGCTGTATGTCCGATTTCCAAAATTTTTTTTGTAAGTACAATCTCTAGACACGCCACGAAAATCGATTTACAAATGACGGAGTTATACGGTAACAAAAATGAAAAAAGCAGCATACAACCGAATTGAAAGCCTTCTTCTTTTTTGAAGTCGATATATTAAGATATATTTATTATAATAACACACATAATAATAAGTATGGGGTTATTTTATTGAACTGTTCATGGGTTTCAACAAAAATTTTAATGTTTCTAATCAGGCAAAGTTCATCAAATTTAATTTTCATATAATTTTACACCATGAAATTAATTAAAATTTATTGATAATTTTTCATTCTTGACTGACCTGGGAATTGAACCCAGTACCCATGTTCTGTTCTTTTCTTTAGTGGGAACTTTTTGCACCGAATGTGAACCAAAATATTCCATCGTTTGTCGATAAGTGAAAAAACAGTGTCTGTAACTCATGTCGAAAACTATCAAAAGAGGTTACGTCGTTACGTTATAAATGTCATATCATTGCACCCGAAGCTGATGGCATGTGGGATCACATTGCCCAGTGAATAGGCCAGTTAGCGCCCTAATTTCACTTTTTGCAAGCAGAATTAACTTAAATATTATCAATACTAAAAAAAAAAAAATTTTTAGTAAATCAAGAAAAATATGTCGCACCAAAGTCTATTGGGTATTAAAATACCCATGGGAGTGGGGGGAGTAAGTAAGATTTGTTTCACTTCAAGCAACTTATGCGGGCTTACAGGTACATATTTAAAAATTTCATTATAACTTTACGAGAGGATCTATAGGCAGGTATGAATGAATAGGTTAAAGAAAAATTTTTCTTTTTACAAATCGTCGTTTTTTCATAAAAATTCATTAAAAAGAATCCTTATTCCTTTTGTTTTTAATTTTAATTAAAAATATTGGTAAATTTTCAAAAGGTCCCTTAAAATATTTATTTAAAGAATTTGTTCGTTATTTTTAATAACATTTTTCTGAAATTTCTAAGAAATATATTCACTTATACCTACTCCTTTTAAATCATCCTCATCATCATAATTCAGTATTAAAACGTGGTAAGTTTTGGTTTCTTCACAACGCGCATGCTCTCATGCTTTGCTTTCCATTTCCAGTATGTTAGCGTCAATTCCTTACTCGCATGTCATAGTTAATATCGTCAATTTTTCAATTAGCCAAATACGTGGGCGACCTTATTTCTTGTAGTTTTTGAGGTGTAGTCAAGAACTTATTCTTTTTTTGTGTCTGGCTCTGATCCCCATCTTTACTATATGTCCGCCTATCTATCTTTGTGCTTTGATGAATCCTTCCTTGCCATGATTGACCTGTAAAAGCTCTGCATTGCTCTTCAGGATGCTTTTATCTCTCCAATTTCTTTTTGGGCCAAATATTTGTCTGATAATTTTTCTTTTTACCATTTTAGTTAAATTAATTACAAAAATCTTTTGTCCAATTGAAGACTTCGGTCAAAATTAATTAATTATTTTCACTGAAAAGAAAACAGGCTTCACTGAAACTTTTTTTCTTTAAAATTTGTAATTAAAATAATGCATTTTTAATTATGAAAATACTTTTTGTTCATTTTCTTCTTGGGCAATTAATATAAAACGATTTTGTGAAGCCAAGAATAAGCTTCACCAATGTAATTTTATTTATTATGTTTAATGAAGTTAATTAAACAAATTTCAATCACAAATAAAGAAGACAAATTAAAGACAGTTTTAACCCATTTAACATTTATGGCATTCTTTATTTCCAAATTTAAATTTTTTTAAATTAAGAAGAGGTGAGTAAAAAATATTAAAAAACTTATTTATTAGTTTTTTTGTTCTTTATTAAAGTTCTAATTTTAATATGATTTATAGCAATAATTTTCAGCCCAATTCTGAATTAAAAATCCCCGGGTGTTTGTTTTTCTTTCTCCCATTTTTCCTATGTTAATTCAATTGTAAAAATGGGACAAGGGAAAAACTCCCGGGAAATTTTTAACCATAACTGGCCTGATTATTTTACTTTGTATTGAAGAGCTTTAATATTTATTGATTTTTCAATAATTACTGAGTGGGTAAAAATTACAATGAACAATTTTTAAGAATTATACCTCCAACAGATTTTGTATACACTCCAGCACCACTAGTAGTAAAACTTTTTTTAATATAAGGTAATATTAGGATAATATTCTTGGTCCTTGGGTCATTCTAATTCAATTTAGCCACGTTCGTCTGTTGAAAACATGCTCACTTTCGAAAGACTCATCAGAAAAGAACAACACTTTTTTTAGTTCTTCTAAGCAGCTGGGGATTCACACCCAGAATAATGGATTTAGTAGGAAACGAGTTTTGAAACCAACTATAGAACAACGTCCCTAAAAAATTGAGATCTAGTTAAGTTTTAGTTCAGTTCTAGTCCATATTAAGTACCGAATCTAATTTGGTACTTCCAACTGTAAAACAGTGGTCTCACGTGTTACATATTTAGCCCCCAAGTAACATAATATGTTTTTTTCACCTGAATTAAAAACAGTTTTTTAAAAAAAGTTTATCAGACGATGTTGCAAAATATATTGCAATTATCAGAAAATTACTTTTTCAGGAATTTTCGCAAAAAAAAGCAACAACAAATTGCAATATTTATCTTCTACTTCCAACAACGGGACATATGTTGATAAATAAAATTGTTGCCATTTTACCCCACTCATAAGAATAACAATCCTTTTAGCGGCAAGTTGTGTCCTCACACATGTGCAGCCACTTGACTTAAGCAATTAATCCTTGATAGTGTTTTCTACTTAATTCTTGTTTGTGCTTTTTTTTCTAGTTGCACTGATTTCTCGATTGCGTGTTTCTTATTTTAAACATTTTTATACTTTTGTTGTTGGTTTCTATTCTGTTCTAATGGTGCCACCACTCCTGCAAAAAATTCATTATTTTGAGAGGTGAAGATAATGCAAGTACAAATTGTCTGCGATTCCAACAACAGACAAATAACAACATGTTGTGGCCCAAAAAAAAAATACAAAGTTTAGTTTCCTTTTTGTTGTTGTCCTTCCAACAAAAACACCATTACAAACTGCTTTCATTGAGGAGAAGAGTTTTAGTTTTTCCCTCGAAGGTGAAATAAGTTTTGTGGCAACGGTTAAAGGTTTTGCACTCAACATTTAAAGTGCAAAAAAAAAATTGTGCAAACAAATATAAAATAGATTCATATCACGAGAGTACCATTTCCGTCCAGTGTTTTTTTTAAACTAAAGTACCTCAAGTAACATGCAAATTCTAGAAAAAATAAAATTCTTAATATGATTTTTTTTTTTTTTTGTAAGTCAATGACTGCAATTTGACACAATTGTAGCGATGAATAATTTAATAGATTGAGCAAACGTGTTGTATATAAAAAACATTTTGAGTAAATAAAAAGGCGTTTATTTCAAAAATATTAGTGGGAGAGGTATATTTAAAAAAAAAACAGTATTAAATTTTTTATTAAGCTGTGCCGAATCTTTGATACCCTTTACCATCTTTTGAAAACAAATTTATTTATTCTTTCGTTTTTGTTATTGTATTCCACTTGGAATAACAGGGCTTCTACACCCAGAGAAAGACATTTTTGAATATGGTTACCTCCACAAAACTATTTATAATGAAAATTTTCAAACAAGTTATGTTTAACTTAACCATATTATTGTCACCGACAACCATATTGTGGTTAAATTAGTCCTTCCTCGCGAAAAAACAACCATATTAAGATGCCTCTAAACATACAATGGTTAACTATGACGATAATTTGTTTTTAAATTAACAATAGTATTTATTTTTATTTTGTTTTTTGTTAACACGCTTACAACTACAATAAATGTTGTTGGAAACCAATTGAAATGTGGAATGTAGAAAAGATAAACTCAATGTTTAATGTTGGTTTTCTTGTTTAAGCTTTGATATCGTTGCAAAAAAAAATTTAGTGTTTGTAATTCTCATTCACTCCACAGTTTTGTTTGCAAATCTATTTTTTTTTCAGTTTTTTGCGTAAAGGTTGCCTGATAATCAGGCCTAAGCAACCAGTTATCCTCCAACAATAAATTTCAGTGTATTTATCAAGAATGAAAATTGGAAATTCAGCACGAAAGCCAAAATCTATAATTTTTTTCAGTTTTTCTAAAGTTTTTTTGTGTAAAGGTTGCCTGATAATCAGGCCTAAGCAACCAGTTATCCTCCAACAATAAATTTCAGTGTATTTATCAAGAATTAAAATTAGAGATTGAGCACGAAAACCAAAATCTTACTAAGTAAAAATTGTATATTCTCAAAATTTACTTTGATAGTTAACCATAATATTTTTAAAATTTTTTGCTAAGAATAGTTATGTTTTTTTTTCCTTACGTGTGTAAGATCCTTTCAACTTATTCTATCATTACATAAGATTTTTTGTTAAAGGGTTTGCCTGCTCTTTTACAATCGTTGGGGAGTGTTATGCACGATGTGTTTCTTGGACAACCTGGGCGTCCATTTCCTTGTGGATTTCATTCCAAGGACATTCTTGGGATACTGTTGTTTGTTAATCGCAGTGTACCACTTTCATTTTCGTCTTGCTATCTGGCGGACAATTAGTTCTTCGCTGGTCATGCGGTGTAATTCTCCATTTGAAATTTTGTTTGGCCAAAATATTATTTTCAAACTATTCGGTTGCCCGTAATGTAAACTTAAAGTCTTTGTGTAACATTGTGTGTTAAGGGGCATGCTGCTTGGTGAAGAAACAATTCAAAGAAAAATCCGTATATCAAAAGTTCCAAAGACAATATGACAATTTTTAGCGTGTCACAATGACCATGCCGATTATGGCATGGGCAGCTTCGTTATGCCACTATTTTTAGTATATTAAAAAAAGAAAAAGGGAGGCGGGGTACCCCTATTTTTTTCATTCACTTAGATTCCTTTAATTTTTTTTAATGATTTTTAAAAATGAATAGCTAAAAAAGTTCCACTCAATATTTTGTAGCTTTCGTCGCTACCATTTGCACTACATAGCAGCTATTACATAACGAGTTCGTATAACGTATTATATAACCAAGTATCATAATTAATAAAGAAATCACTAGCATCGCAATAATAAAAAAAATATATTTAATCAAAATATGATTTTTTTTTCTTTCTAAACAATCAAAAATAATTAAAGAAAAATTCAATTAACTACAAGTGTTTGCTGATTCTTCTTGTTTATCATTTAAAAGTTTAAGAGCAGATTCTATAAATTGTATAGTTCCATGTTCTTAGTTTTATTACAAATAAACAAATTATATTTTGGAGGAAAAAAAACATTGATAAATATTTTCTTGTGAAAATCTTTAACAATTTTATTTAAATTGTAGTGAGTTTTTGTTCTTTTTCTGGTGGTGGCAGCAACAGTAGCTTAGGTAGCAACAGAACAAAATGTTATTGTTGGGACAGTAAAAAAATTTCAGCGTTCTTACGCACACACACACATATATATATATACTTAAATACCCTGCAGGCAAAGTAACTGGTATTTAGCTGGAAATATACTGGTTAGTTTTTCCTTTAAACTAATTGCACTTTTGTTTTTTTTTCATATATCAAAGGTGGGATTCCTAATGGCATAACTAGTTAAATTTTATGCATTCTTAAAATAGTTTTAAACTAGTTGCTTTATTTACAGTTTAAGTACTAATAAGAGCAAATCTCAATTTTACAATTCACCTCAATATTTTTTTTGCATACTTAATAAAAGCTTTAAAGTATGTATTTTTTTTAATAATTCTTAGCACTTGCCCCTGGAACCAGAGGGAGAATATTACTATTTACTTTCCGGTTACAACACGTTTGAACTTTTGCTGAATTCCCCTTTGTTTGCAGAATGAACTCTCAATTTATAATGAACCAGCAGAATGCCCAGAAATGGGTTTCGTCATCATTCTTAATTGTGAATTTGATGTATTAAACTAAATAATTTAAATAAAAAGAATTCGGGAATTTTCCTCCTTTTTACTCGTTTTTTCGTCTCTAAAACCAACAAAATAGTACTTTTCTTCTTCTTGAAGTGTTGTTGTTCTTTCTACAACAAACAATTAACTTTAGCAAATTATAGTACTGTTGTTGTTTCCTACAACTATCAAGTAGTAAATCGTTTTTTCCTACTTTGCAGTGTAGTTGCGTCACGTTTAAGGCTGTGCAATCAAAAATTTATCATCTTTCTAATTTTTTGACGCCTGACAACTAGTTACAAACTAGTCCAAAACCTTACTAGTAACGATTTTGGCTGCAGGGTACACAATAAAAAAAAATAACCACAACAACAACATTAAAAAAAGCAATTTTTGAACAGAAACCAACTTCATGTTCGTGTAAATAAATTTGTATTTTTTTTTCTTTTAACCCTTCGTTTGCATTTGTGAGGGATTGTGAAAAACTTGCCAGTTCACACTAACCCAAGGTAGAACAAGTTAGGTTGTGGGAGATCTTTGTTACCCTTTACCATAAGCTAGAATATTTCAGGAGAGGACTTTATATGTACGGTTACCATATTTTTGGAACCAAAAAACAGAACACATTTGCTAAAGGCACACAAAAGTGGTCGGCCCATCAATAAAAGCAAAGACGTCTCAAATATTGCTTTTATACTCTGTAAATTAATCTATTGCAATTTATGCGTTATTTACTAACACCCGTATTCAAAACAAAAATTTAGTTACTGCATATCCCCTGATTAAGGATTTCTTATTCAAAACACTTTTAAATAAACTATGATTATCGGCTGATCAAAGACTTTTTAACTCCTGATTAACTGCTGTCAATTTGGGTTTTCTATCAATTGAATTTCACTAAAACAGAGATGTAAAAATTGTTCTTAATCGGGCAATTTAAAAGTGTTTTGAATAACCTCCTGACTAAATGGTGATTAAGCTTAATTAACATTTTAGTTGCTCACTCGATGAGCGGAGTTAAAATATGTATAAGAAACTATGGCAGATCGCAATCTAAACGCACGATTTTCAGTGCACTGTAAAATAAATCAGGTGTTTTGCGATTTAAAATCGTGCGATTGTCAGAACATGGCCGTATATTTTATTGGGTCTTATACTATGTTCACACTTGAGTTTTTAAACGCGCTTAAGCAAAATGTTGATTAAGTTAATCAAAGCCGTTCACATTACATTTGAGATGATTAAGATGACAGATGATTAAGAAAAAAACAAAACAAACAAATTTATATTTCTTTAAAGTATTAAAAATTGATAAAAAAATAACTTTTTAAGTTATCAGAAGATTATTTTAAACATATTAAAATTTATGAATTATTTAAGGAAAAAAATAAAAACATTAAGCAGAAATCGTGGCCGGTTGTTCAGTTTATGTTGGCCGATTCTACATTACACTCAGTTTGAGGTATGTTCAGTGGATTCTATGTGATTAATGAAGTGATTTAGTTGTAAACATGTCAATTTGTAGTGATTAACAAATCACTTCAATGTATGGGAAATCATCCCGATTTTGATGTGATTAGAGCTTAATCACGTTCGAGTTGCTTAAACGCGTTTAAGAACCCAAGTGTGAACATAGTATTAGATGAACGGCATAAAAAACGTAGTATACCCTTGTTAAGCACTAGTCGTGGAGGGTATAAAAAGAGCCACAACTACAGCAACAAGTAAACGTACCCATACATAAATAAATGTTATTTCGACTATTCTGTGTATCTACAATGTAATTACTCGTTTTGTTTTATGTTTATGCGAGTATGTGCTTATTTTGTATGTTTTTGTTTAATATGCCCTCCACCACGAGTCGTGAATTAGGGAATACAAAGTTTGTCATTCTGTGTGAAACATCAAGAAATCCGCGCAAAAAAACGTTAAAGTTCGTAAATTTGACTTATAATTCTGTATTTTTGTGTTGTATTAAATAAATAAATTATTTATTATTATTATTTTTCTGTGTCGTAAAGTCCAGGTTTTAATATTAAATAATTGAAAAAGTGCAGTACATATCGCTCCTTTATTGCAACATAGTCATATCTGAAAATATCAAAAATTTTAGGTCACTTAAGCAAAAGTGTTCCTTTATATCTTCTTTATATCTACAAAAACAAAAATCAGAATTATATCTGAAACTAAACTGAAGTTATTGCAAAATATAACTTATTAAATCTGTATATGAGGGTACATTTTGAAAACTTTAATCCCATTTCGCAAAGTTTGATTTTTTTGTTGCAAAAGGCTTAATTTTAAGGGAATTAAAAGTACCCCCCTGAAGAATCGTATGGTAAAACAAATAAAAAAACAAGTTAGAGTGCTATATTCGGCTGTGCCGAATCTTTAATACCCTCCACCGACTGTTCGAATATTTCAGGAGGGATATCTATATGACGCTATTTATTATTAATTTATCTTTTTAAAAACAGACATCAGCATTAAAATTTGCTGGTTTGAGGTTTAGATCTATATTAAATTATTTAGCAATTTAAACCAGCTTGAGCAACAGTTTCAATTCAAATTTTGTTATGACAGCATTATTTTTATCGGTTTAGGCGTACTAAACTGTATTCCGGGAGTAGTGTTTATATGGGGCCTAGGGTAAATTATGGATGGATCTTCACGAAATTTTACAGCGTGATTTCCAGTTGAATAAAACAAATTTTCGCAAAATCTTATCTCATTCCTTGTTCCACCATTTATTTTATTTTTTGTAAGAAAATTATCATTTTCTTTAGCTGGTGGTTCCACATTTTGATTCATAGCTCTGATCCTACTAAACTGATTTTGCTGAATTTCAATCCCAAACTGCTTAGGATAACTACAAGCACTTTGGCACCAAGTTTGTTCATTTCTTTTCAGTTGTTCGAAAGTGAGCGTGTTTTCAACAGACGGACAGACAGACGGACATGGCTAAATCGACTTAGAATCACTCAAGGACCCAGAAAATATATACTTTATGGAGTCTGAGATGAATAATAAAAAAGTTTCACACGTAATGACAAACTTATTATACCCTCTTCACAACTAATTGTGGTGGAGGGCATAAAAATCATTAAATGTTTTTTATACGCATTTATTTGTAATAAATTCTTGAGTGAAGCTGTAAATTATTTAGTTTTTTTTAACTCCTGTTACAAATCAAGTTATAATTAAATTATTTTATTTTTTTATTCCTTACATGTTGAGTGAAACTTATAAGCTATCCTTTATTTAATTTTCCAACCCCACAAGATCTTCATTAGCATTCTTTCAGCGCAAATTTATTTATTTAACCCAATAACAGAAGAGAACATATTTGAACTTTTTTTAGCGTTGTCTGGAATTTAATTGCAAATTTTTACTAATTTGAGGTGGCTGATTTCAAATCTTATCTCCATTTTTCTGTATCAGCTCTACTTTTCGAGATATACTGTTATGAAACGAGCAAATTACCTTAAAGAATTTAATAACTGTTTAAAGCAAAATAACCATAATTACGTTACTTTTAAAAAAAAATTGTTTTAAAATATTATAATTTTAAACATATTGGCCCATACTCATTATCAAAATAAAGTATACTTTAAACTAAAACCGGCTTTAAATGCATGTGAACACCATTGTTTTAAAGTATGCTTTAAAAAGAGTCGACTTTATTTTTGACTATGATTCCGGGCCGTTATGTATTGTTATTTGTAACCTTAATATTGTTACGAAATTAGATTTATCTAAGAATTATTAACAGTCTTAGTTATAAGCAGAGAAACCATAAATATGCAATTGCATGTTTTTTCTTGTGCGACCCATGAAGGCAGAATCAATATATTTATCCAATTAAGAGCTTTTTATAAATGTTGCCATCAATTTGTTAGTGCATATTTTTGCATATTTTACCCTTTGCACCATTTTTTTATTTTTGCATAATTTAGTTAAAATAGCCTTTTTGCAGCATTTTTTAAGTTTTTGATACATGTTGATTTTTTTGCGAAATTTTGGATTTTGTGTTCTGTTTACCCAACATGTTGCTTCAATTTCGCCATCTGCATTTAATTTTTACTCGTAAATTGTAAGAAAAAGCAGGTTGTCATTAAAACATGTAGGGGTAACCAGTCCGTGAAAGCCCGGGTTCGAGCCCCGCGGCAGTCAAGAATAAAAAATTATCAGAAATAAAAAAAAATGATAATTAATTTTCATGTTGTAAAATTTCTTTCTTCATTAAAACAATTTAATGAAAATTAAATTTGATGAACTTTAGCCTAATTAAAATTATCCAAATTTGGATTAAAAACAATAAACAGTTCAACAAATTAATCACAATAATATACGTTTTGAGCGATGTGTCTAATACATAGAAATCTGGGCAAATCTTTTAGTATACTGATCGACTCAGACTCACTTTTTTTAATTGATCTAACCATGTCCATCCGTCCGTATCAAATGACCAAATTTGATCAAATTTGGTGAGTACATTTTCATTGTACTAAGCACGAAGTGAGAATCGATATATAATTTCAATACCCATAAAAGATTTTTCCAAATTAGATTCTTTGTGTCCGTAAACCATTTGAATATGTTGTTTTTAAGATGAAATTCGCCCCAAAAATATTTTACTGCAAATTAAATTATTTTTCAATCAGTTCACATTTTCCCAAAGTTTCCATCTTTATAGCTTTTATAGCTTTAACTTCCTTTAAAAATTAAACATTAATAAACAATTTAGATCCTTTTAAGACAAAAAATCTGATATGGATGTTAATGTCTAGTTAATAGTCGGCCCAAATAACTCTGAGATGAATTTTAACCTCTTTCCATCGCTTCCAAATAGGGTAACATCTCGAATATTCGTCTGTCAATACTCTGGAGCTTGGGCTTTACCGATTATAATTTTAGGATTGTTTTTATTACATGGAACAGTTATTAAATTGTTGAATATTTTGTTTTCAAATAAGCAATTTTTGAATTTTTTGGGGTATATTTTTAAACATTTTCAGGGCATATTTTCAAGTTTTTACTGCATGTTTTATGCGCATAAAACGCGTTTTTATAGCATATTTCTGGTTATCCTGGTTATAAGTTATCTTGTACATTATAATTTATGTCGAATAAGTTTAAATTGTTATTTGCTTCTCTGTGTTGTTGACTTAAGATTTCTTTGTAGAATTTCGAATTCGAACAGAATGGTTTGGAAAAGTTCTTGAATATACTCTAATACAACTACTACCGGTTGTGAACTATAAATACAGGCTGACTCGTAAATAGGTTAGTTTAGTTTGTTTGAGGCTTTAAACGGTTCAGTTCGTAACTAATAACTAATTGGATAAATTTTGGTAGTTTCAATAAAGTTTGGAGTAAACCGAAACGCGTTTTTTTGCAGGATAAACGTTACAATCCAACCAAAATAGGGTTCTAGTTAGTGGATAGAGTCCTGAAAAAAGTAGTTTTAAAAATAATATGTTTTTTAGCCATACTTCAACTTTGTTTTTTCTTTGCGTGTATTCAGCCAAGACCCTATAAATATACTTTAGCTTCTTGAGTTATTCTAAGTCGGTTTGTCCTTGAGTTAAAAACACATTTCCTTCGGAACGACTCAACAGAAAAGAATGATTTGTGTGTCAAATTTTTTTTTCAAATGTCCAATTTTCCCGAAAAAAAATCAATGTAAAATCGTCAAAAACAAGGTTGATTTTACCATTTTCGGTAGTGATTTTGCTTCATTGTTACTTTATGATAATTTAACATTATTTTACAATAACTTGCGAACAACATTTTTTTCTTTTAAAATAACTAAAATTCATGTTAATTTAACATTGCAGTAAAGTTCGAGCCCTATGCTCCGTATAGGATTAATGGGAACATATATGCATATATATAAAGTTAGAGCAAAATTTCATTTATATTGAAAAAAAAATACGCATCACGTTGAATGAAAGTTATTTCAAGGTGAAACAACGTGAGTTTCATGTAGAATCAAGTTGGTTCGAGTGTGATATAACAGTGTGAAGAAGCTCCAGAGACAACATATGCATTTTTTAAGAAAAATTTAAAACACTTACCCCTGTAACACATGTTTCAGTTATTTTGTATTCTCTTTTGTTAACAGAAGCATCAGCAGAATGACCCGATATTGTTTTCGTAATCATTCTCCTTAGAAAACTTGATGTACTATTTAACTAAATAATTTTAATTAAAAGAATACGGGAATTGTCTTCTTTTTATAACATTTTTTTTAACATGAAAATCCAAAAAATTCACATACTTAACTATGTATGCATGTTAATTTAACAATATAAACTTTTGATTTTAATATAAAACAGGTTTTTATGGATTCAATATTGAATCCATATTTGTTTATATTTTAATATTTTTTTTTATTTATTTTAACAGTGAATAATATTAAATAAACGTGATTTAAGGTTATTTTAATATTTTTCATTTAAAATTAATATGAAATAATGATAAATTTAAATAAAGGGAATACTTTTGCAGAAATTTACTATGATTCTTAGTCAACATTCCGCCATGTTAATTTTACATTGGTATTTTTTTCTGTGTGTATTTGAGTGTTTGCCTGCAAAGAACTTCCACGCAGAGAAAACATATTTTTCGATATTCGATAAAAATATTTTGAACGAACGATTCTGATGGTTATTTTAACAATATTATTGTCACCGGCAACCATATTATAGTTAAATTAGTCCTCCATTAAAAGTTAAAACCATATTTGGTTTCCTCATGTTTTGGCTTATAATAACAATATTATGTTTGGTAATAATGTTAGTGTTGTTGTTTTCAACCATAACTTGTTACTTTTAGAAAGGGGGAAAATACTGTTGTTTATTTAAAACCAAACAATTGTAAGTGGCAAACATATTATAGTTGTAAATAGCCATAAGGTCCTTGGAGGCAATTATAACATAACTTACTGATAAAGGACCATGGTATGGATGCAGGTGACAATGACGTGGTTAAAGTAACGATAATTTTTTTAAAAACATTTTTTGCTCAAAATAGTCTGCCTGTCTGTTGGAGCAACTCAACAAAAAGGATGGATTTTTGTGTTCAATTATTTTTAAAGGAGTTTTCATTAAACGCTTCGTACTTTTAATAAAACAAAACTTTGCTGGATGGCGTGCATCTAAATGTATAATTTTCAATGATTTTGGCGCATAAATTAGATAGAATTTGAACGATGGCGTAGAATTTAAACGATGGTGTAGATTATATCGGCTTTTGGCTTGTCGCTTATTCGCAACAACCCATAACCCTTACACAAATCACACAATCAAACTCCTCGTCAAATAGCCATGCCCTCCAGTCGCTAATTTTTAAGGTCCATTGTAGAATATGCTATTTAAACCACATTGCTGCTCATAAAATTTAGGCAAAAAGAAGTTGGTTGCCGGCGTTCTTAAATAAATATCGAGCCTTTGGTGGAATACCGTAGTAATTCAAAAAATCGTGAACTGAGAAAAATGCATTTGAAGTTTTCAGCCATATTTTTGATAGCATTTTTGTTTACTAAAGTTATATTTTTACAAGTTTTTAAATAAAGAGGAATGTTTTGTAATTAAAAAAAGGTGAACAATTATTAATAATATTAAATATTTTTTTTTATATTAATATCAATATGGTTGGAAATAGCTAGAGGCAATAAAGACATTTTTAGCTGTAAAATCTGAACAGTTAGAGATGGAATCATAATCTTTTTTTCTTTAGATAGATAGATAACAGTACTTAAACGGGGTCGCAGCCCTACCTCTGCAGCAGTTGCTTCGGCCTCAAAAGTACCAACTTTTGATAAAATAAACTCTCAAAATCGTTTTGCAATTCTGGAGGATGAATCCTCTGAAGCACCAAACGTCATTAAATCGTCTAAGCCACCCCCGATATATCTTAGGGAGCAAAACTCAAGTGAGTTAATAAAGAGCGTGATCTCGGTAATAGGTGAAAATTCGTTTTACGTAGCGGCAATCAAGCGTGGTAGTATAAACGAGACGAAAATACAGGTTAATCATGAGAATGATTTTCGTAAACTAACAAACAAATTCGAAGCCCTTAAAAAAAGCTTTTACACATACCAACTGAAGAGCAGCAAAGGTCTTCAGGTAGTGATCAAGGGAATAGACTCTTGTGTGGACCCAGAGGAAATTAAAACCTTTTTGGAAGAAAAGGGCTTTAAGATAAAAAACGTTACGAATATTAAAAATAGGGAAAAAAATCCCCAACCATTATTTCGAGTGGAGCTAGAACCTGGCGACGTTAAGCTTAAAAAAAATGAAACGCATCCTATTTATGATTTAAACTATATTCTATACAGAAAAATAACTATAGAGGAGCCGCACAAAAGAAATGGTCCCGTTCAATGTCTCAACTGCCAAGAATTTGGCCATACTAAGGCATACTGCTATTTACCACCGGTTTGCGTAGTATGTGGTGAATTACATGGTACAGTCCAGTGCGATAAGTCTAAAAATGACCCCAATGTAAAAAAATGTAGTAACTGTGGCGGCAATCACACTGCACATTATAGAGGTTGCCCTGTATACACTATCGTCAAACAGTCGGCTGGACCAAAAACTAATCCCCCTCAAACGCAGGTACCAAATCAAGTAAACACTAATGACATTCAGGCTCCGCAGCCTAGTAATAACAGAACCTCTTATGCTAATGTCCTAAAATCTAACCATGTGCCAATGCAAGGTGCTGATGAAACTTCTAATTTAAGTCGTCTAGAAAAAACTATGGAATCATTAGTGCAAACAGTGAATAATTTTACAAACACAATGGGTAATATGATGCAGGAAATTCTTAGAATGCAATCGATGTTATTGCAAGCTGTACTTAACAAACCATGAACTGTTTAAAAATTTGTTTTTGGAACGCAAACGGCATCCGCCAACATAAAAATGAATTAGAATACTTTCTTAAAAATAAACAAATTGATGTCATGATGGTTTCTGAAACTCATTTGACCTCAAGAAATTCGTTTAAAATCAATGGTTATACACTATATGATACCAAAGACCCTCGAGATAGAGCGTGTGGAGGTTCTGCCATTTTGATAAAAACCCGAATCAAACACTACCTAATGTGTGATCATCGTGAAGATTATCTTCAAGCAACAAACATTTGTGTTGAAGAGCTGAATCGAAACATATTAATCTCATCCTTATACTCACCACCTAGATTTGCAATATCAGAAAGCCAATATTATAAATATTATAAGTCATTGGGGCCCTGTTTCCTGGCTGCTGGAGATTATAACGCTAAACATACCTTCTGGGGGTCACGATTAATAACACCAAAAGGTCGTGTTTTGTTCAATACAATCTCTAAAATGAATTTAAATGTTGTCGCGAGCGGACAACCAACATATTGGCCTGCTGATCCGCAAAAAATTCCCGATGTCATCGATTTTGGCGTGGTTAAAAACATCCCCATAGAGGCGATTCACGTTGAAGCTTCGTTGGAATTATCCTCTGATCACACACCTACAATAGTTACTATAACAAACACCAATAGAATTGTATCTCCCTCTGGTTACATAGCGACGTCAGCTACACAAATAAATTGGTTAAAATATAAAAAATATCTCAGTACCCATTGCACGGAAAATATACCGCTTAGCACTCCGGAAAATGTGGATCTCTCTATTGTCAATTTTGACAGTTTTCTTAAACTAGCTGTTCAACATTCGAGCAAAACCCTCAAAAGAAACAATTATAATAAAATATATTTTACAGATGTCGAGCGCCTCTTGAATGAAAAAAGGAGAGTGCGAAGAGAATGGCAATTGCACAGATCCCCTCAACTTAAAAATGAATTAAAAGAGTGTACAAAAAGGCTAAGAAAATTTCTGCAGACCCAGAAAACGGCTTCCGTGGAAAAATATCTTAAGGACCTGGATGCAACTCCACAATCAGACTACTCATTATGGCGTGCAGCTAGAAAACTCAAAAGACCAGTTATCTCGAAACCACCATTAAGAAACCAGAATGGAAGTTGGGCAAGAAATGATAATGAAAAAGGAAACCTGTTTGTAAATCATTTGAAAAACGTATTTACCCCAAATATACCTGACGATATAGCGGACGAGTTGCCGCCTGTTTATGTTAGAGCAGCTATCCCCCTAAGATTTGAGATAAAGGAAATAGAAAAGGCTATTTGTGAATTAAACACCAAGAAGGCACCTGGTATTGATAAGATCAGTAACAAAATGCTTTTGGAGCTACCTCGCATAGCAAAGAAAATTATTCTTTATATTTTTAATGCTATTTTACGCCTTGAATACTACCCTCAAGATTGGAAGGTCTCTTTAATAACGATGATACCAAAGCCAGGAAAAGATCACACAAAAGTTGAGTCATATAGGCCTATTAGCTTATTACCTAATATATCAAAGCTGTTTGAGAAGCTCTTAACGTCAAAATTAACCCCAATTTTAAATGACAATGGGTGTATACCTAATCATCAATTCGGTTTCAGAAGAGAGCATAGCACAATTGAACAAACCCACCGGATAGTAAACGCCATAAGAAAAGCCTTTGAAGAAAGAAAATATTGCTCCGCTCTCTTCATAGATGTTTCTCAAGCTTTTGACAAAGTCTGGCATGTAGGCTTGTTACATAAATTGAAGCTAAACCTACCGGTTAATACACACAAGCTGTTAGAAAGCTACCTGGTCGGTCGAAAATTCATTATTAAAGAAGGTGATTTTTTAAGTTCTCCTCAGCCAATTGAAGCTGGAGTCCCTCAGGGAAGCATCCTGGGCCCACTTTTTTACTTAATATATACCTCGGACATGCCAACAAACAATTACACCCTAACCTCAACTTTTGCTGATGATACAGCTTTTCTAAGCGTACACGAGAACAGTCGTGAAGCATCTCGATACCTGCAGGATCATATATTTCAGCTCGAACTATGGTTAAAGCAATGGAGGATAAAGGTCAATGAGCAAAAATGCGTACATATAACTTTCACCTTGCGTCGGGAAACATGCCCCCCTATTAAAATCAATAATCAACTAGTGCCTCAACAATTGCATGTCAAATATCTCGGAATTCATCTAGATCGGCGTTTAACATGGAAATACCATATAGAAGCAAAATTAACCCAAATGAAACTTAAAGCAATTCAAATTAACTGGCTTATTGGAAGAAATTCTGTTCTTAGTCTCGATTGCAAACTACTACTTTACAACGCTATTTTAAAGCCAATATGGTGCTACGGTATTCAACTATGGGGCACTGCCTCGGCCTCTAATATCGAAAAAATTCAAAGGCGCCAAAATAAACTTCTTCGAATAATTACAGCTGCCCCATGGTATGTTAAAAACTCAAATATCCACAAGGATCTCAATGTGCCACTGGTAAAGACTATTATTACGAAGTATGCGGTAAAATACTTAAAAAGGCTAGAGTTGCACCCAAATCCACTAGCTCGAAATATTTTAAATGATAGCGGCCACTCTCGCTTAAGGAGAAGAGACACTGCAGCACTTACCCATTAAGATGAGCGATAAACACCTATTTATGTGAACAGAACCCGTGATGAAGAAAATTTTTGTCTGGCACTGGCGGGACATAAAATAAAGTATTAGGTTAAGATTTGATTAATTATTGTTAGTTCATATTTAATATATGAAGATTCAATAAATAAATAATGAAAAAAAAAAAAAAAAAAAAAAACAAAAAAAAAGATAGATATTTCCCCAAAGATCATTTCTCCATACCCAGCTCAAAAACTTCAAATTTTGAGTTACTACGATATTGCACCAAAGGCTCGATATGTATCGATAGCAACGCCAGACCATTTTTCCCACCAAAAAGTGACTTTCGAGATGCATTGGATGCTCTTGTATTTCATGTAAATTGGTGTTGTCCCAAATTTAAAAATTTTGTTTGATTTGCATGAAACTGATCCCATAAAGAGTCCACTTGCAAAAATTCTAGTGCATTGTTGAAGATATTAAACATTCGGCTCAGCCGAATACAAAAATCCATAAATTTTTTCTCCTTAATTTATCGTTAGTTTTGTTTTTTTTTATTTTTGATATTTTTATATTTTGTTTTTGTTGTTTTACTATTTAGTTAGTATGCAAAAAAGCCTCTCGTATAAAAATAACTTACAAAAACAAAAACCTTCAGAATATTCAAATACAACCCAATCAAGGAGATTGTTAATTGCTCTCAAATTAAATGTTTTTTATTGGGAAATCGTAAAAAGTTCGATTTTTTTTGATAGCAGAGCAAGATTATCTCTTTTTCTCGTCTTTTTTGTTCTAGTTATTCTTTAATGGCTTATGCCATAGAAGATAAACTATAGTTTGTGTGCATATACACAGAAAAAAATAAAAATTTCTTTTAATTAAAAAAGTTGTGATATTATTTAAAAAATTAATTTAATTTGCATATAAAAAAACAATTTACAAATAATAATTATAGCACTTATATTGTATTTGTGTATGTATGTAATGTAATGAATGCAAAGTATGTAAAACAAAAATATGTTCAACATAATTTTCAATACATCCTGGACTTGCACACATACAAAGTAAAATATCTTTTCAATACAATCTCTTTAAAGAAAAAAATTGTTCTGAAAATATAATGAATTCTCAAAAAAAAAAAAATTTGGAAAAGAAGTTCCTCTTAAAATTTCTTTTTAATTTAAATACAAATTTGTTAATAGATATCCATCTCTCAAGAGCTTGTTTGCCATTTTATTTGTATTTTAATTTTTATGAAACATTTTTTATTTAAAGTTTGTTTTTGTTGTAAAACTTAATTAGAAAATTTTAAGTTGTTTAAAATTTTGTGAGCACTTTTTTGTTCGTTATTTCCTTTTTGATTTTTCACAATCTAGTTATTTGTTGAGACAAAATATTTAATGGGGCGAAAGAAAAGAAAAGAAGAGAAAAAAATAAATAAAAAAAACCGCCTTAAGAAATGTAATAAATATAATTAATTTATTCTGCACGAGAGAATGGTGGTATATCAAATTCGTCATGTCTTGTGCAACATTGAGGATGATTCATCTAAGTCCTTGTGGAATTCAAACACGATAAAGTTTGGCTGTCTTCTAGTCTGCGAGAAGTACAGTAACAGAAATAGAACCGTTAGTAAGTTATTTGTGCATGCTCCCAAATGGGAGCCTAAGCCGCTAATGAGTTTATTATTTCCAAATTGTTTCCACAGTTCTCTAGAGCAGTTTTCGAGTAGGAAAGGAGCAGAAATATGGCCTCACCAGATAAAAAACTTAGGTTTTTTACATTTTTCGTTTTAGTTTACTTTTTAAATGAGGGATTCACAATTAATGCCGTGACTTTTGCAAATGGTTTTTGTTTTTAATAACAAATTTTGTCCCAAATTCTTTATTAGTGACTTATCACCAGGGAAACCAGAAATATGCTCTAAAAAAACGAGTTTTATGCGCTTAAAATATGCAGTAAAAACTTGAAAATATGCCCTAAAAATTGTTAAAAATATGCCCCAAAAAATTCAAAAATTGCTTATTTGAAAACAAAATATTGAACAATTTAATAACTGTTCCATGTAATAAAAACAATCCTAAAATTATACTCGGGAAAGCCCAAACTCCAATCTATTAACAGACGAATTTTCGAGATGTTACCCTATTTGGAAACCATGGAAAGAGGTTAAAATTCATCTCAGAGTTATTTGGGCCGAATATTAACTAGACATTAACATCCATATGAGATTTGTTGTCTTAAAAGGATCAAATTGTTTATTAATGTTTAATTTTGAAAGGAAGTTAAAGCTTTAAAAGCTATAAAGATGGAAACTTTGGGAAAATGTGAACTGATTCAAAAAGAATTAATTTTGCAGTAAAATATTTTTGGGGCGAATTTAATCTTAACAACAACAAATGTAGATAGTTTACGGGCAAAAAAAGTCTAATTTGGAAAAAACATTTTATGGGTAATGAAATTATTTATCGATTCTCACTTCGTCCTTAGTACAATGAAAATGTATTTTATTTGATACGGACGGATGGACATGGTTAGATCACTTAAATAAGTGATTTGGAGTCGATGAGTATACTAAAAGATTTGCCCAGATTTCTATGTATTAGACACATCGCCAAAAAATTATATTTATTGATTTTTCCTTAACTTTATTCATATATAAAATTTTAAAGTTTAAAATAACATTTGTCAATAATTAGTTTTGTGGTTATTTTATTGAACTGTTCATGGGTTTCAACCAAAACTTTAATATTTTTAATCAGGCTAAAGTTCATCAAATTTAATTTTCTTTAAATTATTTTAATGAAGAAAGAAATTTTACAACATAAAAATTAATTACCATTTTTTTACTGATAATTTTTCATTCTTGAATGCCGCGGGGCTCATACCCGGGCTTTCACGGACAGGTTACCCTTACATGATTTAATGACAACCTGCTTTTTCTTAAAACTTTCGAGTAAAAATTAAATGCAGATGGCGAAATTGAAGCAACATGTTGGGTAAACAGATAAATATTTAAAACACAAAAGCCAAAATTTTGCAAAAAAAAAATTTTTTATTTGTTGCGAAAGCTCTTATAGGCATCTACAAAATTCAACATGTATCAAAATATGCCTCAAAAAGGCAAAATATGCGCTAAAAACTTAAAAAATGCTACAAAAAGGCTCTTTTAACGAAATGACGCAAAAAAATATTGCAAAGGGTACAATATTAACTAACAAATAGATGCCAAAATTCATAAAAAGCTCTAAATCTGATAAATATATTGTTTCTGCCTTCATTTGTCGCACAAGAAAAAACATGCAATTGCATATTTTTGGTTTCCCTGCTAATCACTATTTCGGCTAAGAAAAAGTGTCGAATTTTTGTCCCAAAAAGGCAACATTTTCAAGAAGCTTTGCTTTACTTTTTTAATTACAAAAATACATCTATAGCAAAACGATTGCTTATTTCAGCTTATTCTATATATCTTCGGTCTTTACGTGCTATTGTGCGTTTCAGAAGTAGTAATTATGATACGAAAGACAAAGGAATATGTGACTAAACATGAAACTCCAATATTCCATTATGACAACGCTCGACCACATATTGTAAGATCAGAAAAAAGAAAGGGGTTGGGAAAATTCTTCGTACCCGCCGTGTAGTTTAGACCAGTGACGCCCAGTTATCATACTCCTAAACTCGGGTGACGAGCGATGTCGACACTATAAAATTATTCGAGAAAATGCTGATGGCGAACATTCGGCTGTTACTTTGTTTACATTTCAACAAAGAGAATCAAACTAGGTGTCATCATAGATCACACAGAGGCGTCACTAGACAGAAAATATTGCGTTCTTTTTCTCCGAAAGCTGACCTTTTTGTATTTTTCTTTTGATCACGCAATTTATGGTGATTGTAGTGGCCTGTTTTTACATATTGCCACTTTACTACCAAAAAAAACGCTTTCTTTCTCTTTCTTCGAAAGGTGCCCTCGCAAATGATTTGGGCCTTTTTCCTACGTTAATTTTTACATCTCTGTAGGCTTTGTGGTTATCATTCAGATATCGTTTAAGTTAGATCTCGCCACGCAACTTAAAGTAACTTTGTAAGTAAATAGACAAAAAAACACCAACCGTAGTCGGGACTGTAAGAAAAGATAAACTCACTGTTTATTGTTTTTGTTTAAGCTTTGATATTGTTCCAAGTAAAACTGGAGTTTAAAATTCTTATTCGCTTAACAGTTTTGTGTGTATAATGACTTTAGTTTTTCTAAAATCTTTGGATGAAGTTTCCTGACGGTCTGGTCTAAGCAACCAGTAAACGAAACCTTGTTAATTAATTTTTTGAATCCCAAGAAAAAGTTGATAAATTTCATATTTGTTTTATTTTTTGCGAGTTGTAAAATTTTTATAACCCAAGTTTTATATTTTTCTTACTTTCCGAATTAACATTTTACGTAACTGTGTTCTACGATTGCAGAAATATTCGTTTTGCATTTAAACTCTGAAGCAAAATTTTTAAAGATTTAATAACAATTTTACAAGATTTAAAAAAAAATGGTTCTAAAATTGCCAAAATGTAAAAATGGACCATCTTAGTCATAAAGATCCCTTCTATGTTGCGGTTGCCAACCTTATAATTAAATAATGCTCGACAAATTTTTTTAAACAATTTTCTTCTTTAAAATAAAGAGTTTTTCTTAAATTTGGGAATTTTTCTTCCGACTGGGCTTTATATTTTCTAAAAACGACAATCATTTTCTAACAAGAGCGTTACGATTTTGTGTTTGCTTAAATTGTTCTTTACAAAAAATTCCCGGAAATTTTCGTTTTAAACGGCAAACCCCTCCGAAGAGATTGAGTGGTTACAATCGAAACATAAAAGAGTAACCTGTCCGTAAAAACGCGTGGGTTCGAGCCTCAGGTCAGTCAATAATGAAAAATTATCAATGAATTTTAATTAATTTCATTTTGTTTAAATTCCTTTCATCATAAAACTAATTTAATGCAAATTAAATTTGATGAACTTAAGCCTAATTAAATATCAAAATTTCGGTTATTTCCAAAAATTCAATTTTTTTTAAATTAATTTTATAAGGAAACCTTCTCTAGGAAAGACTTTTCACTTTCCGCAACCTGTGACCCGTCCGGTTGCCTACAGCTCGGCACATGATTTGCATGAATTAACACACAAGTCATCAGAAATTAAAACACATTGGCGCGTATTCAGAAATCATAACTTAAGTCGCAACTAATTAAACAGAAACTAAAAAATGGTTCATAAATAGTTATAGATCTTATTCATAATTCATAACTAGCTTGGCAACAGCTTTCAGCTGATTGAAGAAATGCAACCATGCATATTGGCAGGTAGTGAAAACAAAATGTCGATAATATTTTGAACGACAAATACTTTAATTTATTTAAAAGCTTATTAAGCTATTAAGAAAACAATTATTGTTCTTAAAAAATGCATACAAATTCTAAAAAAGTAATTTTTTGGTTATAGTTTTGATATAAATCAATTAAAATGGGTGCCTGTAAAAATATAATATTTCAATAAAATTTGGTGACTAAAAACACATCTCTAGTTTTGTTTATTTTTTATGGATGTTTTTGGACGCAGTATAAATGGATGCAAATGGCAAATGTAATTAAGCAAGTTTATTATTTACAAAATTGTAAGAGTATTTAGAGTTTTCTGTATTTTAGAGTGACAAAAATTGGCCGCCAAAATTGTTTTGCTATCCAATTAAATTATAAGATAATATCAATCAGCTGTTCTTTGTATTTATTAGTTAGTTAACATTTAGTTACAGCTCTATCCATAATTAAGTGTAAACTTTTTCTGCTGAAAGTAACCAACTGTGAATAACTTTAATAGGTACTTAAAATAGTTAACACTTAGTGATAATTTATGAATATGCGCCATACTATCTGTAAAATTGCGACCTGTACTTAGCAAATAAGATTTACCGGGACGGTCAGACGGACAGACTTCGTGAGATCAAATCACAATATGTTTCTCAGTCAATTGGTACACTAAATAATGTTGGGTCTAGAACCAATATGTAAGGTATCACACACATCTGCACAAACTCAAATTATTTACTATTGTGGTGTGGGTATAATAAATATATTTTCTAATTCTTGCTAAAGGCAATCAATGATTCTGCATTTTTTTTCTGTGAAATTAAAGTCATTTCTTTAGGTTTGAGATTTTAATAAGAAAATAGCTTTAATCTTAAAACATTAACAACGGGGCGTATAATTTATTAATAACACTGGTCAACACACCAAAAACTTCCAGACTTTTGTCCATTGTTTTAAGTTAAATAAAGAGTGCTGATTACGATGGCATCATTCGTTTTTTTTTAAAGGGGCCGCCAAGTAACTTTTTTTTTTTGAAAATGCTATAAAAAAAACTACTGCATATTTTCTCAAATTTCTTTTTTTTATTTGAAAGTACAAATTCAAATGGCTGCCTCGGCTGGCCATGCAGTAGCCTACACGATCGGTGCAATTCTTAAGCACTTTATCGATTGTGTGCAGCCTTATTTCACCAATGGCTTCACGAATATTATCCTTTAAAACGTCAATTGTCTCTGGTTTGTCGACATAACACTAATCTTTGACGGCACCCCACAAATAAAAGTCCAACGGTGTCAAATCGCAGCTTCGAGGTGGCCAAACGACATCCGCTCTGCGGCTTATAGTGCGATCTTTAAAAACAGGGCGCAAAACATCGAGTGTAGCTTCGGCTGTGTGGCACGTAGTGCCGTCCTGTTGAAACCAAATGTTGCCAATATCCTCCTCTTCAATTTTTGTGAACAAAAATTCGTTTAACACGGCCCGATAACGATCGCCATTGACTGTAACGGCCACTCTTTGCTCATTTTCGAAGAAAAATGTCCCAATTATTCCTCCGGACCAAAATCCGCACCAAGCAGTGACTCGTTTTGGGTGCAATGGCTTTTCAATGTATGCGTGCGGGTTTTCTGTGCCCCAAATACGACAATTTTGCTTGTTTCCATACCCGCCAAGATCAAAATTAGTTTCATCTGAAAAGATGTTTTTTGCGCAAAATCGGCATCTAATAGTGTTTGTGTAGAAAACCTGTTTGTCATCATTAGAACAGAAAAATAATACTGTTCTTATCCAACTCAACAAAAAGATGAGAGCATTTAATTTCGTTCGGTTTTTTTTAGAAAACCACAAACTTAGTTATTGGTTTAGCTGATTAGTGTTCGTTCGTTTAAGTTGTGCTTAGCGGCCTTTTGGTAAAAAAAATTACAAAAACAAAATACATAAACGGAAACAAAATAACAAAAAGCTGTTCGTGCTGCGGTCGTTGCTAAAATTTTTGTCTTTTTAACGTTTGTTTTTTAACGAATAGCAGAACACTATATAATGTTCGGCTCTTTCTTGAAAAAAGTTACGAACGGTATTAAGGGTTGTGTTCGTCTAAACAAACACTTGTGTTTGTGAGCCGAACGCTAAATAATGTTCTGTTTATTTTTGAACACTGGCAAGAATATATTGACACAAGACTTTCTGGATTATTTGTACAAAGTCTTTTATTCGTAGCCATTTTGTTGTTGATGTTAAATTTGACATAAAATCCAAATAATTTTGAATGGGGTTTAAAAGGATATTTAAAAGTTTTATTTTTTTTTAAATTAATCAACAATATCTCTAAAACAAGAGGCGGTAGACAAAAACCAATGTTATATTCTTAATGAGCAGACAAAAATACATAAGGATCTCTTTTTTTAGAAAACTTATGGCGATTTCTTTTCTGAGAAATATGTTGCATAAATGTTACATGCTCTACACAAAAGAGGGAGTTTTCTCTCTTCTCCCATTTTTGCTTTTTAAATTCAATTGCAAAAATGGGAAAAGGAGGAAAACTCGCGGGGAATTTTTATTCATTATTGCGCTGAAAAGGTTCAGTAATTTTTATTTAAGAAACTTTAAAAAAGCTCAATTTTGTTGTGCAGTGCAGTTATTTGCTTGTTTGCTCTTCTCTGAATGACCGGCGCGTATGAGTGATTTTAATTTTTTATATTTACATCAGTGTTACCACCAGCATAATTCAAAATTACACTTGAGATGAAGCAAAATTACCCGATTTAAATGAAATTACACCTGATATAAAATTTAAATATTATTTAATAAAAAGACATTTACAAAGAAGCAAAAACACAATAAACTCGTTGAAAGAAGAAGTCAAGCTGTAAAAATTCTTATTTTTGAAATCGAATCTTGATTTTTTTTGGGTATCTGAATTAAGAATTTCAAATAACACCTGTAGCCCGTTTCTGTATTTCTCGCATCGTTAAATTTTCCGCATGAAACCAGTGAATCTGAACAGAAACAGTGCAAAATGAAACAAAAAATGGTTTTTCTCGCACAAGTGTTTCTGTATCTTTCCGTTGCGAGAATTAGCTGTCATTTAAATAATTTTCCAGCAATTATTGGAAGGATGTGAGAAAAAGTGTTTCTGTAACAATATTTTGCGAAAAGTTTCTTACAAGAACTGTCAAAATAAGTCACATTTGAAATTGGTGCGAGAAAAACAAATTATAGATATTTTAAATTTAAAATATGTGTATATACTACTTTTTTAATATAAAAAAAATAAAAAGAATTTAAATAATGAATGCATAATTTAAATGATGAAAAAAAATAAAACACCGTGGTTATAAGTATTTTTTAACTAACTCAGGGCTGCCAGATAAATTTGTGTAAAAATCGTCAATTTCTTGAGAAAAATTACGTCTTTAAGTTTTAAAAAATCGGACAATTTAAAATTAAACAAAATTTGTTTGATGTTTTATTAAAACATAATCAAACAACAACATAGTTAAAGTTTATGCGTATTTTATACATCCATATGTACATATAAATTGTCTATTGTTCGAAATTTATTTTTTTTAAATTTATATTTATTTTATCTATTTTCTTAGAATTATTTATTTTCTAATGTTTTTATAAAAACAAAAAGAAGTCAAGCTTAATAAAATAAACATACTTACTTATTTAAAATAGATATATACAAATACCAAGAAATGACATTTTTTTTAATTAAATCAGCTTTGATAGCAGTATTACAAATATTTAGTTAGGGTTTTTATTTTTGCGAAAAAAAACTAGAATTGATAGTGACAACGTTGTTTTATATTTGTACCGTATGTAGTCCAAATAGGATATTATTGAAATTTAAAAATATCGGTTCACAAATGGCTGAGATATGACAGAAATTTATATTGTTTTTTTAAATTTTCAACGCCACAAAATATCAAGTGTTTGGAATTTGAAAATTCAATATGAGCTTTTATAGAAATCTACAACAAAGTTATAAAATATTGTTGATTTTATTTTTGCTTACGTCACTTTTTAAGAACAAATCAGCAAATCGGCACTTTGCTAATATGGGAACAAAAATCGTCAAAATGAAGATAAATCGTCAAATCTGGCAGCCCTGTATTTATTATATTTATTTCTTTTGCTGACGTTTCGGTTTCATTTGACACTTAATTACTGGAAATATTCCAGTTAAAACAGAATCTGTGTTGTGTGTTTTCGCATTCAAATACAGAAACACTTTTTTCTCGCAAATCGAGAAACGATGGAATTTTTTGTTTCACACTTCCTTTGAAAAATTTTACGATGCGAGAAATACAGAAACGAGCTACTGAATTACACCTAAGAGAAATTACCCACGCTCTACCCACGACAGTTAAAATTATACCAAATTCGGGTAATTACCCACAAAGTGGCAACACTGATTTACATACACGAAGCAGTGGCAATTTAGCTAAAAGGCAAAATTGTCTGCTACTTTATTTTTTTTTTTTTTCAAGTCCTCCAAATTATGTTAATTTCCTGTTTTTATTAATTTTATTCTTTTTCAAAAAAAGTTTATAATTATGATGTATTTTATTTACAAAATTAAGCGAAATATTTTAAGAGCAATAACTTTTTTTATCTTTCCAAAGCAAATTTATGCGGCTTGTTCTTGAAAAAAAAAATATTGTTTAACTTAATTAAAAACTTTTGTTTAAAAACAGAAGAATTAGAACATTAAAAGCAAATTTGTTTTAAATGTGTATATCCAAAAAAAGAAATGGATATAAAAAAACAAGAATAATTTGCTGTCATTTATGTTACAAGGAAATTTTGTAAAAAAAACCTAAATGGTTAAGAGCTTTTTTCAAATAAAGTACTTTTCGATTTTTTAACCATAATCAGCTTTATATGTATGTAGCGAAATGTTTGTATCTTTTGGAAATTGTTTACGAAACAGATAATGTTTTGATTATGGTTGTTAACTCAAGCTCTTGACATTACTTTTTCGATAATTTGACAGGTGATGGATAACTGTTGTTTTCGTATTTTCCGTTTTAAACTTTTGACAAGAATTGATAACAAAATTTGTGAAACAGTTCGCCTGACAACTTAAGGTGTTTTTGTTGTATAAAAAAAAATCAAAATTATTAAGAAAATGTCTGCAAATAAAAAGTTTATTTGGAGGAAGAGCTGTTCATATCGTGCTTGTTCAACCATTTCGAATGTAAATGTTCGCCTAAAAAATTTCTATAAAAAACTCTCTGTTTTAAAAATATTTTCCAAATAAAATTTAATACGAATAAATACGTTCGAAATTGCTGTTTAAGCACTTTTTATTTAAAAAAACATTTTTCTTGTGAAAACCATTTCGTTTTGTGAATGAAAGTCGTTTTGTAAAATTAGTCTTTTGCTGCAAAAAAAGCAAAACATGAAAACATGTTATTTTATTTGTGATAAATACTTTTCTAAGTAAAATAAGCAAATAAAAATTGCCTTTTGGGCGTTGAAAACCAGCATAATGGGTTAAGTAGAAAAAATGTTATGAACTCAACTGTGGCACAACCTGCCTAAAAAACTCACAGAAATTGCGTACAGAATGCATCGGCTCTCATTAAAGTTTGCCAGCTTAGAAGTCTTATTAAGTCTACATCTTCAGTCCCGCCCACATTTTGTGGGATGCTGTGTATTGATAACCAAGATATTTGTTCCTAATTTGGAAACGTTTTCCGGATATAAAGACATTTTTAATGGGAAATTCCACGCCCACTTCTCTAATCCTGCCCATTTTTTTACAATGTGTGTTAAGGTAAATACGTATTTAATCAGCGGAGATATCCATTAATATTTTTTAACAGCTACTATTTGCAGTTAACATTGCGGCCCCTATTATGGTTCACAACTCAACGCAGTTGAATTGAAAACAAGACAACTAGTTGTGTTAAGTTAGTTAGTTAAGCCATAGTATAAAAATTAAAAAAATTAATACTAACCTGAGTTGAGTTGTGAACCGTAATAGGGGCCTGAGTTTAACAGTACTATTGTAAAACAAAAAGTGTATTTTGGATTATTTTCGGGGAAATGGAACCGGTTCCACATAAGAAAATAGTTCTTAAGAGAATTCAGGCAATGTAAAATCTGAAATAATTTTGGAATTTTTGAGAATCTGATTTGAAAAACCTCGTTTATTACCGAAATTTCGGGCGAGGATAAGTGACCATTTTGGAAAAATATGAAACATTACTAGCAACACACTTTATGGAAATGGTGCTGCAAGGGGTCCTAATTAGGACCATATTAGTAGTATGTATATCTGAAATAAATTAATTTCGTTCAGTTATGTTGAAAACAATAATAAACAATTAAAAAACATCGTGGGCCAGGCAGTAAGAAAATTTAATTTTAAAAAAGTGCTTTTTTGAAAAATGTTAAAAGTGGGCTTTATGGACATTGGATAATTTGGAGAAATGGGGATAGTTTTTAAAGAGGAGGGGGAGAAGTGAGTCCCAAATAGGATTCTGTTAGTGGGATATCTGAAATAATTTTGGAATTTCAGAAATTCTATATAGTGTTTTACGCATTAGAGTCCAGCAGTAGCCTCCCAGCATGTTTTTATCTCAAAATCCTTGATAAATTCTTTTAATTGTCATTTAATCTTGGTGATCACGCTCCCACTGTTCTCGCTCACTGCATCTAGTTTTTTTTTTGGAAGAATATGCAAAACATTGTCGGTGGCCACGGCTTATCCAAGTTTCTGACTGCAAAACCAAAATAATGTCTATATGCATATTTTAATGATTCTGATATTTTGCATATCCTGTTTTTCCAACCAAATACTCACCACACACAAAGCAAAACAGCTTGAAACTGTTATTCACGATCTCCCTGACATGCTTTAACGCTACTATTATGAAGATATAGAATGAAAATGGGATTCTGTAAAATAAGTTATTGTGAAATTGTAGTGTCTTGACTGTTTTACAGTATTGCCAGCATGCGATAAAAAAAAATGAACAATTTTTATGCCAGATTTGAATTCAGCGCACCCAGATTAGTTTAAAAACATGCTTCGGTTCTGCAGTCAATTTTTTTTCCAAATTTGTGGACCAGTGTTATTAAATAACGGTAATACGAGGGTGAAGCAAAAAATTATGCAGGGCCTCTCATATGGTTCACCAATAATGTGCTTAAAATAATCTTCTAATAACGTTATTAAAGTATTTTTATCCATTTTTAATACTTTAAAGAAATATATATTTTTTGTTGTGTTTTTTTTCTTAATCCAACGGCTTTGATTAGCTTAGCTTAGTGTGAACAAAGCAATAAATCTAAGCTTGTGGCTTGCGAGTTTTCAAAAGTACACCAAAAGAAAATACGATTATTATTGCAGGCGTATGTCGCTTTTCTAAAAAAAAGTATTATTAGAGGAAAAAAACCTCTTTTTTGAAAAAGCGTAGTTTTGCGATAAATTGTAACGTTACTTTCCAGGTTTTTTTTTTGGCTTTTTTTGTGTTTTTTGTTTTTGTGTAAAAGTATAATTTGCGAAAAACAAAGCTTTTATGAAGAGTTTATAGCCACAATAGGGAGTATATTATTGTGATATGGCTATAAACTCTTATGCGGTTGTGTATATCGATTGACTTTTTGAATCAATCTATCGATGTCTGTTTGGCTAGCTGTCCATGTGAAGCTTTTACGTAAAGCACAGATGCAAATTTGAGCATACTGAAGTTTTAAATTGCCCGCATAAAAGCTTTTTTCTATCAATCATCATAAATATTATGTTGGTATTTATATTAAATTTTATTGCAAGCAAAATTTTCTTATCAAATTAGATTGGAATCGGTCCACACACGCGAAAGAAAAATTAATCCATCCGTATTCAAATCAATCAGAAGCGGTACCAATAGAACGGTAAAATACGGATTTTAATGAATCAAGTACTGCAAGATTTATTTAAGTACGGATTTTTAATCGCAAAATACTTAACTAATCCATATTCAATCCCGAATTCGTACTTGAAATAATCCGAAAATCAGATGGATTAAAGTAAAACTAAGATTGAATCAATCTCAAAATTCGTTTAATTTTAGAATCAACTTTATGATTTAATCCCGAATTCGTACTTGAAATAAACCAAAAGTGAAATTTGAAGGAGAATATTATTATGATTGATTTACTTTCCCATTTTAGACCTTACAGAATTTCAATTATAAAACACCACCAAAATACTAAAACTATAAACTAAATGAGAATCAGGAGGTCTCTGTGTTACTTTTTAAGCATGAAGATAATGTGTTTTCGTCTTTTTCTGTTGTTTTTGTTGATGCTAAGCACAACAAGCAGATCATTTTGTAACTACTTGTATGGTGTTGTTGTAGTGTCTTCAACAAGCTTTGATAAGTTAAATGAGATTAAAACACTCACTTTGTAATTTTACTGCCAGAGTGGTACTACCAACGAAAAGTTCGATCTTTTTTTTTTAATTGATCGAAAGTAATCTCATTTAGGATTGTTTTATTCCTTTTTGAATTTTTGAGCACGAATCGTACTTAAAATAAGTATAAAAAACTTAATTCATCCCGAGTGGGTTTCTTTCTGTGTATTTAACCAAAGCCCCCACAATGCTTTATAACTTCTATAAAAATTTGTTGTTGACGAAAAAATTTGCGAAGATAAATAACTAAGTTGTGTCGAAATTTCTAACTGACACGCCCATATTTGACCATAGGTCCCTTGTAAGCCCCATCCCTGAAATCACTTAAAGACGATATAAATCGATATAAGCTGAGCTTTCTAAAATAGTGTGCAAGTAAAAAATGAGTCGTAATTTTATTTTCATTTTTAATTACACCTTCGTTTACAATTACAGAAATATTTACACTGGGTATTCACAATAAAGCAAACATTTTTTTTTTGCAATTACCCACATTTTCAAAAATATTATGTTTTTATTATTATTTTTTCAATATTAAATGTGGAGATAGTAAGAAGTCTCTCGCAAATATAGTTGTAACCCAAACCCATTCATTGATAATGATATCCGATGGATATCGAAATATTGGAACAAATAATTTAATAAATAATATATTTATTTGTTAAAAATAATTAGCCTCGAGCTCGAAAAAACTTTTTATTATAATTAAAAAAAGGTCGAAAAAATAATAACAGTTAATTTAATATTTTTAATGTACCACAATTCTAATTTTTAAAATATTTTATTAAAATTTTCATTGAAAAACTAAATAAAATTATTACAAACATAATTTTTAATTTCACACTACAAATTGTTGCTGAAGTAGACGTAACTTTAAAAAAAAACTTAAGTTACATTTTTGTTCGAAAAATTAAAGAAAAATATATGATGTACTTTGGGAAGAAATAAAACGAAATGGTTGCCCCCATTGTGAATAAAGCTTAAAGTTAGAAAAGTGTTCTGGAAATGGTGTTGGCTCAAAATATGGCATACATACAGTTAAAATCAGTGTTGAAAAAGCAGCAGTTGAGATCGAAAAAGTAACTTTGACTTCTTCATTTGTAATTGGACAAAAATAAAATTTTGCTTTTACTTCTGATTCATTAAATGAAAACAGCCGTAGTCCAGGCAAAGCAAAAACCGAAAAGTTGTACACTGCAAATAACTTCGGCAGTCGACATGTTCGGAAGTGTTTGGTTTGACATATTTTTTTTTTAAATACTACATGTGTACATAAATACAAACATATGTATTTAATTAAATGCTTAATAATATTTTTAATTTTTTGAAATTAAATAAAACTATAAATATTATCATTGTTTTCATATAAATATGTATGTTATTTCTTTGGTTTATTAGGTTTGTATTTTAAAAGTTCTCTGAATTTTTAATCCAAATTTTTAATATTTTTAATTAGGCTTAAGTTCATTAAATTTAATTTTCATTAAATTATTTTTATGAAGAAAGGAATTTTACAACATGAAAATTAATTAAAATTTTTATTGATAATTTTTCATTCTTGACTCAATCTGGGCTCGAACCCAGGTGTTTACGGACAGGTTACCCTGACATGTTTCGATCGCAACCACTCAATCTCTTCAGAGGGCTTGCCGTTTAACACTCGCAGCCATCGACGACTGCTGACGTCATTAGTCAAACATCAATCCTTAAACCAAATTGTATTCAACCTTTTGGTAGATCGAAATTTGCTTTTTGAATGATTATCTATTTTAATTTATTTTAACATGTTATTCCTTTACTTCTCTTTTTTCGTACTTTTGTCAAGAATTCTTCTTGAAGTTCAAAGTACATATATTTTTTGTTTTTTCATTTTTTTGTCTTTCTTTTTCTTGTTGACCTTTTCAGCACAACTTGAAGGACAAATGCAAACATAGAGCTCGTGCCCTAGCTTTAACAATTATTAGTATTGTGGTTATTTTATTGAACTATTTATGGTTTTTAATCCAAATTTTTAATATTTTTAATTAGGCTTAAGTTCATTAAATTTAATTTTCATTAAATTATTTTTATGAAGAAAGGAATTTTACAACATGAAAATTAATTAAAATTTTTATTGATAATTTTTCATTCTTGACTCAATCTGGGCTCGAACCCAGGTGTTTACGGACAGGTTACCCTGACATGTTTCGATCGCAACCACTCAATCTCTTCAGAGGGCTTGCCGTTTAACACTCGCAGCCATCGACGACTGCTGACGTCATTAGTCAAACATCAATCCTTAAACCAAATTGTATTCAACCTTTTGGTAGATCGAAATTTGCTTTTTGAATGATTATCTATTTTAATTTATTTTAACATGTTATTCCTTTACTTCTCTTTTTTCGTACTTTTGTCAAGAATTCTTCTTGAAGTTCAAAGTACATATATTTTTTGTTTTTTCATTTTTTTGTCTTTCTTTTTCTTGTTGACCTTTTCAGCACAACTTGAAGGACAAATGCAAACATAGAGCTCGTGCCCTAGCTTTAACAATTATTAGTATTGTGGTTATTTTATTGAACTATTTATGGTTTTTAATCCAAATTTTTAATATTTTTAATTAGGCTTAAGTTCATTAAATTTAATTTTCATTAAATTATTTTTATGAAGAAAGGAATTTTACAACATGAAAATTAATTAAAATTTTTATTGATAATTTTTCATTCTTGACTCAATCTGGGCTCGAACCCAGGTGTTTACGGACAGGTTACCCTGACATGTTTCGATCGCAACCACTCAATCTCTTCAGAGGGCTTGCCGTTTAACACTCGCAGCCATCGACGACTGCTGACGTCATTAGTCAAACATCAATCCTTAAACCAAATTGTATTCAACCTTTTGGTAGATCGAAATTTGCTTTTTGAATGATTATCTATTTTAATTTATTTTAACATGTTATTCCTTTACTTCTCTTTTTTCGTACTTTTGTCAAGAATTCTTCTTGAAGTTCAAAGTACATATATTTTTTGTTTTTTCATTTTTTTGTCTTTCTTTTTCTTGTTGACCTTTTCAGCACAACTTGAAGGACAAATGCAAACATAGAGCTCGTGCCCTAGCTTTAACAATTATTAGTATTGTGGTTATTTTATTGAACTATTTATGGTTTTTAATCCAAATTTTTAATATTTTTAATTAGGCTTAAGTTCATTAAATTTAATTTTCATTAAATTATTTTTATGAAGAAATGAATTTTAATAAAGTCTACTTAATTTCACTAACAAGAATTTTTGGTATTTACAAAAATAACAGTAAAACAAAATACATATGTACGTAAAATCATACATAAATCAAAGAACAGTTTATTTTATTTCTTCCAACAAGAGATTAAAGACATTATAGGAAAACGAACTTCAAACTGCAGACTGCAAAATCAAAACAAAAGATAAACACAAAAACGTCCCGTCGGATTTATTAAAAGTTTCAGGCTGTCAAACCCGAACATGTCGACTGCCGATGTTCTTTATTGTGTACAACTTTTCGGTTTTTGCTTTTGCCGAGACTACGACTGTTTTCATTTAATGAATCAGAAGTAAAAGCAACACTTTATTTTTGTCCAATGAAAAATCAAAGAATGGAAGAAAAAGCATTTTTTTATTTTGACTGCAGTTTTTTAAACCATGGTTAGTTAAAATGTGCTTGATTTTTTTTTTTTTTTTTAAGAATTTGCATAGTTTTCTGACGCAGATTCATTCTTATCGAAAACTATTATGGATTTTAAAATTTTAATTTATGTTCTTTAATATGTTAGTAAAATTCTTGATGAAGGAACGATACAACTTTGTTTTAAAGGGTGTCTGGTAGCAGATTTATATTTTCAAACTTAAATAAAAAACGTAATAATTGACACAAAGTTTTATTAAGAGCATTGAACGATTAAATGGAAATGCGGATTTTATTTTTTAAGGAGTATGCCATCCAGATGTCTTCCGTCGAGTTAAACACACTGTTCAAAACGGAGCCTCGTTTTTTGAGGATTTTCAAAAAAATATGGTTCAACTATAGTTGTACAATTGTTCTGTTTTTTTTAACGGAGAGCAGAACACCATATTATATTCGGCTATTTCTTGAAAATTGTTACGAACGGTATTCGTCTACACAACCACTAAAAAATAGATATCGTTCTTGGATGTGTGACCCGAGCGCTAAGTAATGTATTGTTTATTTTCAAACACTTAATTTAATAATTTGCATACATTTCTGACGCAGGTAGTCATATAAAAAGTCATATGTCGTAAAATATTTAAAAGAAATATATATGACTGCTGTGGGCAAGCACTTATATGACTTGATAGCACACCTTGTGAATAGCCCAGTTGAAAGATTACAACTTTGTTTTTATTTGCTGTTAATGAATAACATAATTATATTTTTAACTCAAAACGCTTAAAAAAATAATTGAAAATTAATATCCAACCAATAACCATATTTAATTAAGTACTGTCTAAATAGCTTAGTGAAACTAAGTAAACAAGTGTTTGCCAAGTGATCGAAATTCCATAACTATTTATGCAAATATGAAGAAAACATACATGTCGTCGGCTAAATATGCAAACCTGCTAAGTCCACTCTTTGTGTAAATCCATATTTTGATGCCGTGTGGTAGAGAAAGATACGCCTCGTTGATCCTCATGTAGTTTTTCTTCAATTTGAGTCTTGAAGTGTGTAAACCCAACTATATATTTGGGTTTCCTCTCAAGCTGCATATAGTTAAATGTGCTGGAAGGGAGCCGACGATATAATACGTGTTTATGATTTAAAATGTTTCTAGCATTTGTTTTTTTTTCGTCTGAGTGGATAGATTTGGCGAGGGACTAACACCCGGTCCATATGTTTTCTTCTACTCTTGTCCATAAATGTTTAATTTTGTTTTGTAATCTCAATAATATAAAAAACATCCGAAAGTACAAATTGAAAAACCAAAAAAGTACCAAAAAGTCTCTTCTTAGCTATATTTTCTCAATCATTCTGACCTCTTCATGTTGACTTTTATGTTTCTAGGTCCAATAATAACGAAAATTAAGTACCAGTTGTGAGAACATAAAAGTACCAAATTATTTCTTTCCAGTTTATTCTACCCATTGAAGTATCAACGATTTTAATGTTGTAGAGGAAGCCCTTAATTTAATACGTATTTTATACGTATGCCAATACATAGAAAACAATACTTTGTAGAAAAAAGTGCCAAAAATATGTGCAATTTTTCACCCATTAAACGTTCGAATATCAAGTTTATCTTTATATTTTTTTTAATAAGTTACGAATTTGGAATAATTTTTATTTATGTTTATTGGTTTTAAAGATAAATTAAGGGGCAAAGAAATTCCTAAATAAAGGTTATACTCGTTTACTTCCCAAAAGGGCCGAAAAGTACCAGAAATTTGTCCTCATATTTTTCTTATGGACAACGATAAGTATTGAATTATTTTTTCCATTAGTTTAAGAGATATCAGTAAACAAATTTAACCGTTTCCCCCCCTTAGATTTTAATAAAATATATACGCCCGTATTTATAAAATTTTTTTTAATTAAATAAAGGTTTACAAAACAAAGTTTATATGAAAATTTTCTTTAATTAACGTTTGTTAAATTCAATAATCGTTTATAAATATCCCCCGTATTGTGCAATTCTGTAATTAAGTTCCCATTGTGTAGTTTTTGTTCGAGTTAGAAGAGGAAAGTAGTCTTTACTATTTCACCTTTAGATTTTCCTTATTTTCCTGAAGACGAAACTTCAAGGAATAATTAAAATATTCTGTACTAATTGTAACGGCTCCCTTTTAAATAATCTCTTTATAAAGGGTAGTTAAATTTAAAAATAAAACACAAATTATTTAGGAAATTATTGTCATTTCTTTTTATGATGATAATATTGGTATAGTTCAATTATGTGCGGAACAAAATATCGGCCAAATGGCTGCCACGACCTCGGCGGCACATCCATCCGATGGTCCAAATTTTCGATATTGCTGAGGTATAATTGTGGTTCTATGCCGTTAATGTGCCGAATTATCTCATCGTTTAGCTTTTGAATTGTTGCTGGCTTATCGACGTACACCTTTTCTTTTAAATAACCCCAAAGAAAGATGCCCAACGGCATTAAATTACATGATCTAGGCGGCCAATTGACATCGCCACCACGTGAGATAAAATGGCCATTGAATTTGTCGCGCAAAAGAGCCATTGTTTCGTTAGCTGTGTGGCAAGTGTCACCGTCCTGTTGAAACCACATATCGTCCACATCCACATCTTTCAATTTGGGCCATACAAAGTTCGTTATCATCTCACGATAGCGAACACCATTCACATTCACACCTCATTTTGTCAGCCTCATTTTGGAAAAAATACGGCCCGATGATGCCGCCAGCCCATAAATCCCACCAAGCAGTCACTCTTTATGGGTGCATTGGTTTTTGACAATCAATCTTGGATTATCATTTGCCCAAATGCGGCAATTCTGCTTTTTGGCAAATCCAAAGAGGTGCACGATATGCATTTTGATTGGAACGCTCATTTTCATAATACGCCTGAATAACTTTGACGCGTTGAAATGCAGAAAAAGACTCGACGTTTAGGTGTGGTTCACATTCAACATCGGCCATTAAATAATTAAATTTAGCTTTCAGATTAAATTAAAATATCCCATCATAAGATTTATATTACTTAGCCATTCGTTAATATATTGAAATAAGATACTAATTAAAATAACAGATTATATTTTAACTATCAATAAAATAATGAATTCGTTACCATTCAGATTCTTTAAGTTATTAAAATTATTGGATAATTAATATCGAAATAATAATTGCCTCCCCATTAATTTAAGATAAATCAATAATTAAACCTTGAATAGTTTCGAAAGGACAACAAATATTTATTTTAAGGATAAACAACAAATTAAAATTTCACAACAAATACATATACAAGCTGTATTTTAAAATTAAAACGATGTGTGGGTTTTGTTTAGAAATTAAACAGAATCTGTTCGAGAGTAAAAAGTGCTTTGTAAAGTGTTTTTTTTTCGAGTGTCATATAGACCCTGAACTTGTTCACTTGTTTTCTAATTCAATTGCCATCCACTTTTGTTGTCACAGTTTATTTTATTAAAAGAAAAATCCTTTAAATCTTTAACGTCCAGTTAAGAAAGAACACAAGAAAAACAAGAAAAACTATAAATGAATAAAACAAAAAATCAATAAATAAGAACCAAAAACCAAAGATCTAGTATCAAGTTCATGAATATATTTTTCCTTTTATATTTAATGATTATGGTACAAACACACCAACACAAGCCAAGCATGTGCTGACCGTGAGAAACTTGTGTTTGTGTTGTGTGGTGTTTTCAGGAAAACTACAACAAATTGTCCGTAACAATGAACTATTCTTCCAAACAACATGATCTCAGACAAATGGCAGTGTAATTTTTTTCCAAACTTTTGTTTGTGGGCAATTTAAAAAAAAAGACATGATACTAATGCAAACCTTTAGCACATGTAGTCATGTTCGAACTTGGCCATCAGTAACTTGGCAAAAAGTACACACACACGTAGAGATTCTATCAGCCTCAAACACACAGATGCATATTAGTCATTGGTTTTAGATACAGACACACACACACACACACACACACACACACACACACACACACTATTTGGCAGAGATGGGCATTTTGCCAATTTTGTAAATGTTACACAACAGCATTAACCAACAGTAACAAAAATAATAAAACTTACAAGCACTTTCGATTTGTTTGTGTTTTTAACTCGGTAGGAAATAGTTCACACATACTAACATACATATTATTTGAATCTAAGTAAATAAAATGTATAGGAAATCTTTCTCTAAATACACACACACATACACGCACACATACACCCAGTCAGCATATGGAAGATCCCAGCTAGCATTTCGTTAATAAATTTTTTTTAATAAATTTTTTTACTCGACAAACAGTTACACAAGCTGATTTCTCTGTGAGATACTTCCACAACACTGCAAAAGGCACTGATAATAATCAAATAGGGAATCGTCTTTCAAAGAGCATATCAATAATCGTATGGGACCTATGTTTCATACAAGGAGTCAAAAAATACTTGAATATAATCAATACTATTTTGTTTGTCATGCTTAATTCCCAAACACTTAAATTTAGCGTTGGATGATAAGCTAGTTTTGATGGTTGCTTAGGCCAGATCATCACGAAACATTTTTCCAAATTTTTTTTTTTTTTTTTTGCAAGATTTTTGAGATTGCGATTCTCATTCACTCTGCAGTTTTGTTTGCTAATATCTTTCGCTTTTCTAAAATTTTTTGGGGGAATTTTTCCTGTCAATCTGGCCTTAGCAACTACTGAAGTGCGCGAAGAAACTAGCTTATCAGCCAACAATAAATTTTAGTGTTTTTATCAAGAATAAAAATTTAGAAGTAAGCACGACCAACAAAATCTTATTTATTAAAAATTGTGTATTCAAAAAGATTACTATGATCAATTTTTTCACAAAATGCTGACTGGGCATATGCATGTGTGAATGTTTAATGGTTTGTGTACAATGTTCTTGTCATTGAAATTTTTTATTTAATGGATTTATAAATGATTCAGAGATATTTTTGTCTAGAAGATGGAAACTTTTTCCTCTAATTTACTTTCGTTCCAATCAAATTTACTTTTGACATTAAATGATTGTTTTTGTCTATTCATTATTTGTGAGACTGTTTGGCATCTAGACTATTTTACTTAATCACTTGGAATTTAGTTTTATAGTTATTTGGTTTTAAAGAGTTTCTTGTTGCTACCTTAACTATTTAATGGAAATTTAATTGAAAAAGATTTAGCTAAAGGTTAACTAAGGATTCGTTTCTTAAAATTGTTTAAATATAAATGTTGTTTGTCGTTTTAATGGCTTAAACGCTGGTTTAGTTGAACTAAACTTGAATTTATATGTAGTTTTAACTCAACAAGTATAAATCTGTGTCCCATGTATTATATGTTGTTAAAAAAATAACATGTGACGGCACTTCGATAAATGTTATCAAATGCATATGGTGTGTATTGGTAGTTTAAACGCCCAATTTCATGCGTTAAAGGATGGTTTATATGTTTAGTGATTCATGGATTTGTTGGTTTAAACACATTTTAAATCAAAAAGAGAGTTAAACTTGCTCTGATTTTTTAGCCCTAAGACTTCTTTTTTTAATTTTTTCTCTTAATCTGTACACTTTTTCGGTGCGTTATTCTGAATCTGCTATAATGGATGGGCTTCTTAACAAAACTCAGTCTTCCGAATTAATCCTGAAGGTTTATAAAGACGGTTTTAAAATAGTTAGCAAAGTAGTTGGAGGATTGTTTAACCCATTTACGTCCGCTGTGCCAATGTGGGAACACTTCATTATTTGCGGCCTATGACACAGTTTTTGACATTATTCAATATATGTTTGCATAATCGATAAATTAAAAGTTTTTTTTTTAAGTGACCACTGTCCACTGTGGGAACACCTCTTTAATTTCCAAAAAAAAAATTTTTTTTGGTTTTCTGTTTATATGTAATGAATTTAATAATGAAATAAAAAATATTTAAGTTTTTGTCCGGTAGTTTTTGTTTGGGCTTAAATGGGTTAATAAACAATTGGGTAAAAAAGTACATTTTCGGCTGTCGGACGACGGTAGTAGCAGGCAAGGGTTAAGGATTAAAACCGCTTATTGATTTCTTAATTGCAATTATATATTTTTTACACTTTATTAATAAATGGTGAAAAGCGTTCTTTATGACGTGAAAACAACGTTGAACAACTGCAGCTTGGTCTTAGCTTCGTATAGCGGAGATCTTTCAAAAAAGCTATCCATGAGTTTTTTAAGATTACCGGAGATATTACTTAAATTTATTTTAACAAATAGAATCTGGGAATTTATTTCTCATGGTGAGTACATTATTAATAAATCCTCAAAAGTCTTATTCCTTCAATATTTTCCTTCAATATTTTCTATGCACTATCAGAATTTTCGTTTGTATGTTTCTTTTACGAGGCTAACTTAAGCTAGCAATGAAGTAAATTGTACAGAAAATGAATACAACTATTAGATACCAGCAGAATGTAATGAATTTTCTGGCTTGCTACGGCCGTCGTCAGCATTTTTTGTATCTTTTAACTTAATAGTGCCTATTGTAAATTTGATGTATTTAACTTAATTATTTTAACAAATAGAATCTGGGAATTTTTTTCTCATGGTGAGTAACATTTTTTATATAAATTTTCATATTATTCGAATGGGTATTCTAAGTCAAATTTCAATCCTCAAAAGCTTTTATACTTTAATAGTCTTATTCCTTCAATATTTTCCAGGAACTACTTTTGCGAATGGACTACCTAATAATTCGGCTGTGCTCGTCGTTCCATTTGAAAATAATTGTTAGTTACATTTATTAAGCATCTTTAGAGATATTACTTTAGATAGCTATAAACAAACAAACAAACCATACAGCAAAAACAAACAAAAAATAATATATGTGTTGATGATGAGTGGAAGGTAGCTTATGATGAAATTTGCCACACTAGACCTATGCCCACCAACCATGATGACAAAATTTAACTTTCCTTGTCAGCCCAAACGAAAAAAATGAAATAAGAAGTTAAACTATCCTAAAGCCTATAAGCAGCTTTACCTTTCGTATGCCAAAATTTAAATAAAAATTAATTTAACATGTGCAAAAACATTATAAACTATGCCAATATTTATTGTGTATTATGTATTTATATAAAAGAAATATAAACATGTTCATGCAAATCAATTAAAGAAATTTTCCATTATCAACGACAATATGGTAAAGCAAAATTTAACGAAATCCTGATAAGGTGGTTGCTTATTAACATTAACCAATTATTATAAATAGTGTAAAATAATTATTTTATTTTAACAAATACTAAATATAGAAATGAAATTATTATATGGCCACCTTAATTGCAAAATTCAAAATATGCAAATAAAATAGAGTTGAATTCAATATAAACTCATAAAAATATTTAAATCTCATTTAATAAAAAAAAATGTTTTAAATGATAGTTTTGACTGAAAGAGAATAGTTTTAAGTATATATTAAATTATTTGAAACCTACATTTTTTTATTTCCAACGTAGTCAGCAGGCGGCAGTTGCTTGTTGCTTATTAGTATTATTAATTTATTATGAAGAGTGTTTGAGTTAAAATTTAAAAATGCGTTTGTAAGTTGCGTAGATTCTGTGATTACCCCACACAAATCATTCCCGTAGAAATCACAAATGCTAATAGGGTTTGTGTAGTCAGTCATTAAAACTTTGACTTAATGACAAACTGTCATTAAATTAATGCTAATGTGGCCTTTCTCCGATGTTACTTCGTCATCGCACTGAGGACATGTTCGTAATTCTATGATGCCGATGTGTCATCCCATTGATGTTGTAATTTCTTTTTGACCCTGATGACACTTTGACCAAGTCATGTTAAGTTTGACATCACAATAATGAAAAGTGTCATGGGGTCAAAAACGAAGACACTTTTCATAGTACTGCTGTCAAAATACATTCGCGTTATGACGCCTTTTCTATCGGTGTACTCCAAAAAAAAAATTATCACAAATTTTTAAAGTGAAATTTTATTAAATAGAATCTGGGAATTTATTTCTCATGGTGAGTAACATTTATTGTATAAATTTTTTCCAAGTATAAAAGCTTTTAAAAATTGTAATTTGACTTAGAATACACATTCAAATTAATTAAAATTTTATTTAGATTTGAATTTTTTCATAAAGCTGGAAACTTCTTCCTTTAATTGAGTGTTTAAAAAGGCGTTTAGCTTGGATATGAAACATCCATTATACACATTATAGTATTAAGTACATGGTGTCCCAAAAAGTGCGATAAAGGCTTAAATTCTTTTAAAATTTTTAAATTTATATTTTTGCTTTGTTTTCTGTTATGGAGTTTGTAACGAATATTTAGGGAATTGAATATGAAATAGATAAAAATCAGGCAACGTTCCAAAATAATGGAATTTTAATTTTGTCAACCGAAAAACCAGCGTGATAATCGTTGTCATTTTAATTTGGGGATTGCATCCACAGCGTCAACAACAAACAAGTTAAACAGCATGATTTGGGCAATGAAGAATCCAAGAGTGGGAAAAGTTACACCCATTGAACGATAATTAGCCCATATTCACTTTTACCCTCCACAACTATAGTTGTGAAGAAGGTATACTAAGTTTGTCATACCGTGAGAAACTATTATTTCTCTAAGACCACATAGAAAATATATGTATGTTCTGGGTCCTTGAGTAACTCCAAGTCGATTTTAGCCATATACGTCTGTCTGACCGTTGAAATCACGCTCACTTATCAACGACTCAAGCGAAAAGAACAGGAGGCTAATTTATTCTTCAGTCGATACCGAATGAATCGAAATTATGTTTTTAGTGCTGTGAAAATTCAAAAAAATGTTTCACATCTATGCCCTTCTCACGAAATTTACTTAAAATCGAAATGGGTCGGGCCACACTCTTGGTGGATTTGACATGGATTTATCCTAAAAATATTTAAATATCACATAAATAAAAAAATTTATGAGCTATTTAAACTAGGGATTGTTGTTCGGTTTTAACTGAAATCGAAAACCGTCAAAAAACCTTGGTTTTAAGCTTTTACTTTAAAAATAAATTTGTGCTTAAAGAAATTATATTTACATAATACACGTACTTCAACATAAAAAAGTTTATACATTACAGCCTGCAACAATGGTGAGTTGTTACAAAAGTTCTTTAAATTTCAAATAAGTACTAAGAAAAACAAATGTGCCTTTTTAAATTATAGTACCTTGATTCACTGCTAGATCGTGCAAATGATCGTCTTTTCAAAAATCATCTTGATGATTCTTTTTTGAGTAGTTTTATTGATCCAAAAACTGATAAATCCGTTACAGAAACACCCTAATAAAAAGCGAATCTTAAATGATACATCAAGGTGAGTCGCGGATAGAGTACAATTTTCTCCCGGCCAATGTATAATCCGAAAATTGAGCGAATATTAAATATGATTTAAAGTGTATCATAGTTTATTCTTTGAGGAATCAGATTCACGAACAAAATTACCGCATATGAGCTCATTTTCGATTTTAAATGATACACTCGTTTTGAGAAAATGGTACCCTACCGATGAATCAACTCAAAGAATCATTTGTGATACAATTTTCTGATTCCTTCTTGGGAATATGAATGAATGAAAGATATTTTTTTATATTTTTTAATATGATTGAATTAAATATAAATGTTATTTCAATCGCTTAAGTGATAAATCAGTTTGAATTCATAAAAAGTGATCTGGGAAAACTCATTCAGGTGATTTTTACAAAAAATTATCATCAAAATGCCAACTGGTTGAAACAAATAAAAACAATTGTATATCATACGAAATATATGGAAATATTTATTTTTAAAACCGAAAACCGAATCAAAACCGACAGGTTTTATTAATTTTAAAACCGAAACCGCGGTTTCATATTTTTACGGTTTTACAATGATGCCATTAGAATACGAAAAATAAATTTTTCGTATGTTTTGATGAATTCAGGTAACATTTATAATCCTGAAATTTTCGTATCTTTTGAATCTGTAACTGCCTGTTTTTAGAATGCGAGTTCAAAAGTGACTCCTTTAACTAACATGTAAAACAAAAAACAAACAAAATGTTGAAATATTGCTTTTATATTAAATGTAAGTTAAACGAGTCACTTTTGCACTCGCGTTTTGAGAACGGACATTAAACTTTCCGTCTCTGACAAAGTTTTTTAAAGTTATCATTTCGTTGTGAATATTGTTTGGTTATTTGGTAAAATATTTAATAAGTGTGACCGAAGCTTAAGTCCTTCTGTCGTCTGCTTATTCTTGTGTATGTGTTCATTTTTAATTAATTTTAAAGTTTGCTTACTGTATTTTTAAAAATTACATACTTACCCCCGTATTTATAAACGTTTATTAAATTTATCAAACGTTTATTAAGACAAATTTTCATATAAAATTTGTTTTGTAAGCCTTTATTAAATTTAAAAATTTTTTTATAAATACGGGGGCTAATTTTTATGACTTAAATAAATATAAAAATGAATTTATATGATATCATTTTCTTTACAAAATTCATTAAATATGAATCAAAAATGTTATGCTGATAAATGTTAAACGTTAAAAACGGATAAAATTTTTTTTTCAAAATTTTTCTTTTTGGGAAAAATGTATCTTTTTATAAACTAAAATGTATTTTTCTCGAAATTTCACTGGCAACGCTGGGTTTTTAGCAAACTCTAATTTAAACCATAAACCTTGTTCTGCTTCACCCTGTACATAAATAATTCAATGCATATCTTATAATGCTTGTTACAAGTATAAATAGTGACTACTTAATTGATATTTATAAAAATAGTATAAATAGAAATAAAAGGAAATTATATAAAATCAATTAAATAGTAAAATATATGTTTCTCTATTTTTTAATTAAGCTGTACTTCGAACAATTGCTTTGTCTAGTTTATTTTTAGAAATGCATTATGCTGAGTATATGCTGAAAGGGAAATGGACTTGCCATGTATTTTATTAAGACGATAGCTAAATTTTTTCTGAAAGTAGATTTAATTGAGGCAACATTACAGATCATCCCAGACTAATTCAGCTTGATTTTTTTTAAGAGTGAACATGTACATCCAATTGTCTTATATTGTAGGATAAATTATTAAATTAAAACTTGTTAGCTTTATATACATATGTACATTAGAGCGACGCAAGTTGTATGGAAGCAAAATTCGTGCTCGATGTACCCTTCTAAAAATGAAGCTTGGACTTTTTTAAGATACAATTTTAAATATTTCGGCTCCAGCTTTGACATCTCGTGAGCTGGAACATTTTGAAAAAGGGTCTATTCTTGCATGTTTTGTTAATTTGAGAATCTGTTTCCTTACAAATTGGGTATCGTAAGAAAGGGCTTTTTAAGGCGCGTCCATTTATGTATATACAATTTGTCCAAGGACGATCATCTATGTCCTTTTTTAAAGGATTTACTGTAAAAAAAAAACGGTTTTTGAGTTTTTTGTTCGGGGTTGTTTGTAATAAAACTGCCAAATTAACATATTTTAATCTTTAGTCGATTTAATGATGATTTTTTTTTGCTTTCTTTAGTTCTAATTTCATTCCATACATGATCTAGAAACTAAATCCACTATCATATTAGAGTTACTGCAAAATTCCATTTAAATATATTCCAGAGCACCGTGTAAAATGCATCTAATTTGCAAAAATCTAAATTATTTACATATAAAGATGATGTATTTACTTGGCAAACGAAAAATTTGATACCCATATTGCTCTATTTAAAACGAAGGGTTGCCACCCCTTATTTTTTTTAACGGCTTTTTTCTGATGCAGCGCAGTGATGCATTTACAAACTCACCCGGCCTTAAATAAGAATGGAGTATTGCCAGATTGCAATTCTTACGCGGAATATCTTCAAACTTACCTTTGCAAGTATGCAGGTTAATAATAACAGATCTTTAAGGAGAACTTCTTACTAAGGAAATTAATTATTATGATTTCATTTTTAGAGATCTAAGAATTAAAATTGGCAGAACTCAAAAAAATCGGTACTCACTAGAATACTTAATGCTGCCTCTTGATCCAGTTAAATGTAGAAATTTTAACATCTTACGGTTAATTCATTAAGTTCAGTTATAATTAACTATCAGTTATAACTGCGATTTACGTATTTCTTGACATTTCTAAACAAATTCTTTTCACACTATTTGACATTTTTAATTTATTTGTAAATATGACATGTTGTTATACGCAGTATTATAGTGTTAAAGGACCTACAACAACAGAAAGTAAAGTAAATAACTTTGCACAGCATTTCGACCCCTACTGGGTTTATTTTTTTTTAATTTAATGGAAGTGCTTTATCACGTCGTTTTTCACTTCATATTTTATTTCCTTTTTAACATGGTTATTGTTACGAGAAATAATGAAACGTTAGAAAAAAAGAGAAATACAAAATTCAGGACAAGACGTAAAATGCTAAACTATATTTTTTATTATTTATGTGCAGTATTTGCATTGTTATGACAACGTGTTGAAAAAAATGAAGAAATTGAAATGAAATATTATTTGATATCTATAAGAAATGTATGCCGGACAACACAAACTATTATTATTTAATATTGCTTTATGGGCAAAAAAAAAAATAAATAAACAATAAAAAAACAATAAAGTGTCAAGTCAATTCAAGTGCCAGTTCAAGTTCCAAGAACACAATGATTTAAATCAAAAACAAATTCATAAGCTCTGAAGTAATATTAATTAAATATTTTCATCTACATTTTGATATTTTAATAAGGGGCATGGCTTATAAACTTATCAAATTTAATTTTCATTAAATTATTTTTATGAAGAAAGGAATTTTACAACATGAAATTAATTAAAATTTATTGATAATTTTTCATCCTTGACTGACCTGAGGCTCGAACCCAGGCGTTTTTACGGACAGGTCACCCTAACATGTTCCGATCGAATTCAACAAAATAACCACAATACTAATTATTTTCATCTACTCTTTGTGAAGGAGCAGCCAAAATTCAATATTTTGATTTTGAATGATAATAAAAAACATTGTAAAATTTTGGTGAAGTAAATTTAAACTCTTGCATCTCATTTAGTTTATATTTTTGGTTAAATATGTACATAAGATTTCTAAAGTAAAAACCATATCGGGCATGATGTTGTTGTTTTATCATTCTTTCTAAGATTGATTCAATCTTAGTTTTACTTGAATCAATTTAATTTTCGGATTATTTTAAGTTCGAATTCGGATTAAAAAAATGTTGTAATTTTTGAATCAAGCGCATTTTGAGATTGATTCAATCTTAGTTTTACTTAAATAAATCTCGTTTTCGAATTATTTAAAGTACGAAATCGGGATTGAATATGGATAATTTAAATATTTTGCGACTAAAAATCTGTACTTGAATCAATATTTCTGTACTGGATTCAAGACAATCCGCATTCTGCGTACCATTAATACCGCGTCGGATTAATTGGAGTACGGATGGATGGATTTTTCTTTTGAGTGTGTATGTATAAGTATGTTCCTATCACTCCTCGAGGAAGTATAGGGCCACATCTGTTTTCATTAATAAGGCTTATATTTAAAATACACGGCTTTTTTGAGAATAGCGTCCGATCGTGCTGTTGGAGCTGCCAACATTGCACCCGGGCGTGCAGAAGTATGTAGGTATTTAGCCACACAAAATATTAGGGTCATACGCCCAAGGTCGGTCGTCAGAGCGTTATAGCGACAGGGATCACCACGTCTCTTAGACATTAAGAAAGGAGGGGCTGTATGGGCAAATTCAAACACCTGCTTGCGCTTAAACTTTCCATTAGAACTAAATTTAAATTTAGCCATAGTGTTAATGCCCAAAGTTAATGTAGATAACTGTAGATGCATAAGTTTAATTAATATAATAGACATTGGGGGTCGAAAATTCTAGAGCCATCTAGACACGAGGAGTCGAAGATTGTAGAGCCATCTTCATGGCTGGAATAGTTTTTTTATAGAAACGTCTTGAGAATTACCTGTCGGTTGACTTGCACGTGAGCCGACAGCTGAAAATGGCCCTATCTCCGAAGAATCGTGGCTGAAATACAATACACTACAAAGCCACAATAGCAAGTTCGTGTTGTGTGATGACGACAAAATTACGTCAGAACCACATGCGAATGTTGCTTTTTACATTCCGTGTACTATAGGCTTAAGTCATTATTTTTTTTGTAACTACATACAACCAGAAAAAAGTAGTTAAAGAAGTTATTGCAGTAGTAGTTAAAGAAGAATACTACTTAATAATGAGTGAAAGAAGCTATTAATTTTGAATAAGTAAGCGAAGTTTTTACTGGGATTATTAAAATAATAAATTCACTTAAATGTTATACGCTTCTTTGCTGCTTCTGAAGGCCATGCCAGATACAATTTTTGCTTCGCGTTGCGTTAGAGATTCGCTTTGACATCCATGATGAAATATTCATACTTATACGAAACATGTTACATAAAGTACTTTTAGTCTGCGCTTTTGGCATGAATCTTCCTTTTTCTTCTTTCAACATGAATTGGCATTCAAATGATTCAGGTCATGTTGGCGACATGTTTTTTATTTTGTATAGTCGTGCGTATGCATGTGTGCTTTTTTGGTATTGAAAACAAAAACCAAATTAAACAACGAATGAAAAAGCAAAGCGTACTGACAGTACATGCATCTGTGTGCTCGTTTCTTTTCCCCTATCGCAATTAAAGTAGCAATCATACCATTAAACATGAGCCGTATGAACACAGACTTAACGCTGGGCGAAGCGAAAAGTTAGGTAACTCTCATCTTTTTGCGCGGTTTGACAATCTGCTAGTATTATTTTTTTTTATTATTTATTATTAACAAACAATTCGAGATAATTGCCATCCACATAGCCGCGAGACGCATGAAGGGATATTCACATTATAACCGATAGCAAGGCGGCCCTAAGATCCCTGGAGAATGTGTTCATCACATCGAGAATTGCCCGAGAATGCCTCTGGAGGAGATAGCGAAACATTACCTGGTCACCCTTTATCACCGGACACAGGAACGTTCAGGGGAACTGTATAGTGGATTGGTTGGCGTGTGCAGGTACCACCTTGAAACAAGACGGTTCAATATATAATGTAGGTGCTTCACTCCCAAGGAGTAAGCAACTTATAGCCACAAGTTTCATCTTATTGCCAGTCAGAGGTGGCACGATGAAACTACCTGTGGGGAAACCAGGAAAATCTGGCCCATCATAGATGTCCTCACATCATCTAAGAACCCTCATTGAGGTTATAACTGGGGCTCCCTTAGAATTACTTGTGTAGAAGTTCCGGGGCCGAAGAGGGGAAAGAGTCAACGGAACATCTTCTCTGTAATTGCCCGGCATTCGGAGATTTAAGACTCGAAATGTTTGGTCGAAGAGCCATTAGGGACAAAACTTGTCTCTCTGGTGTTGATGTAAACAGGATCCACTCCTTTATTGAATCGAGCGGATGGCTGCATGGACCCATGGGAGCCGGTGTGACATGGTTACACAACGGGAACTAATTAATGAACCCACGTGAGCTGTGCTTGATCACGGCTGCCAAGGAACCTAACCTTAACTTCTTCAAAGGCTTTTCTTATGGCGTTTACTATCCGATGGATTTGTTAAACAGCTTTGGTATATCAGAAAGTTAGCTTATAGGCCTAAATGACTTAACTTTTGTGTGATCCTTTCCTGGCTTAGGTATCATGGTAACTAAGGAAGATTTCTATTCTTGAGGGTAGTATGGCTCCTTAAGTTCCTTATGATTTTTCGTTTAATTATCTCCAAAGTAGCGACCACCACTTTGCGCAAAAATTGTATATGGACAACATAGCGGACATCGTTATCTCGATTCAAAAAGTCCTTTAAAAAAAAGGTGTTTCTAGCTAGAGTCAATATTCTTATGTCTTAAACACATCAGTACAAAACACAAAAATTATCCTCTCCACTATGGTGTTGTGCGTATAAAAAAAGTCAAATTGCATTTAGCACCGTAAAATTTACAAAATTAACCGAAATTTTGAAGTTATGCTTCCATTCGATACATTTCTTAATAAATTTTCACTAATCACAAGCCATTTCTGGTATGGGGAATGCGTTCATCTATTAACCGCTTATTATATTTCACACTCAATTAAAGTAGATGTTTAATGGTCTTTGATTAAATGTACATTCAATTATTTATTGATAATAAAGTGCCTGTGTACCGTTGTATAAAATTAAATTAGTTATATGATTCGATTGCTTTTATTGATGAATTTCTTATCAAACGACACATTAAATCATTAAACTTTTGTGTTCCTTTATTAAGCCAATTTCTACAAAATACCAGCAGTTTTAGTTCAACTTGTTTTAATGTACAAACTTTCATACATCATTTGTCTTTCTGTCGTTCGGTTTGTCTGTTAATATAATTTTCCTCATGCTATAAAATATATTCCCGCTCACACAAATTTTCATATATTTGCTTGCTGTCTACTAATGCTTGTTTACCAGATCCATTAGCGCCATTAGCATAATAAATGAATTCCTTCTCTAATAAAGGTACGAATATATTCGTATGTACTATGGAGTGACGCCAGTACTAAGGAGTACTCATTATCTCTACTTATACGTTCGCATCTACTAACAGAACACACATGGAACGATTTAGAGAGATAGTTTAAAGCAATTGCAGCAGCAGAAGAGAGATGAAGTGTAAAGGTAAAAAACACATTTTTATTTTGTATTATGGGTAAAATAAATGTGCATGAATGAATGTACGAGTACTTAAATAAATATGAAATTTTTTTTAAGCAAGAATAAAAATGCCCTGTAGGAACCAGTACTAGTGACTTATTATACCCTAGAAAATATTATTAACATAGATATTTAACATGTGCGTGTCATTGGAAATCTACTACTGACGTTGGTACTATTGACTAGGTAGTGCTTTTAGGATCATATGTAGATATTGCAACCAGAGAATCACTAGTACATTTTAGCAAATCTACCCTTAACTATTGATAATTTTTCAAAGTAGATGTCGGAATGAAAATTCTTTTTTTAATATTTAATTATTTTATTAAAAAAAAGTTAAGTTTCGAATTCATAACAAACGTTTCTTCTTATTAAAGACAAATATAAAAGTGTAGACACTTCGTTGACAATGTCGCCAAAAAGTCACCAGAATAGTTGACAAAATAGGTGACTTAGAGACATTTGCACCCAGGTTTCCTTCAGGGTGGTTATTGTTTGTATTGGATTGTGGAAAAAATTGACACACATACACGCACCTAATTTATGCTAAAATGGAATACAGGCGACAGGCGAATTTTGGTTAAAAAAAGTTGCTAATTTTGTTTAGTAATTAAAAAATAAATATTTTATTAAAATTCCAAATATTTTAAATTTAAAAAAAGTTAATAAAAAAAAACAAATCCAAGAAAAGCAAAAACAATTAAGGGTATCTTATATACTTCCCTATGGTGCGTTAAGAACATAGAGAAATAAAAATAACATGTTTTAGATATAGAGCAATTCCATATGAAAGCGATCACCCTTTGGACGACCCCTCTCCGATTTTAAAATAAATAGTCTCAATCGATTGCCCAGCAAAAAATAATGTACCTACATTTTTTTTTTTTTTTTATAGTGACTGGTTTAGTGGTGGTGTACACCACTGTCATGTGACAAAATTGAAGAATTCTTCATAAGGGACCTCATTGAAAGTTGTTTAAAAAAAAAACTACTAAAGCGATCGCAACGAGTGATAGCTCGTTGGAAAGGTATTGAATCAGGCTTTAATTGAAAAATAAAATTTTCCTAATTTTTCTTAGAAATTTACCTTTAAATTTTCCCATGAAAATTAAATTTTCCGATTTTCCACAGAAGCTCCTAAATTTTCCGGCTAATTTTTTTTTTTGGATTCCTCATAATTTTTGCTTTAAGAATCAGCAATAAAAAAATGGGCCCCGACTCCTTGTTTGGACAGGAGAAGAGCATTTAAGAGACCAACTTGTTAAAAATACATTTTAAAAATTATTTTACGGTTAAAAATACATTTATGAAGAAAAAATCTTTCTTATTTTGCTGCTTATACTTAATTACAATATTTATTAAAAATTTCAATTGTCTTGGCATCATTATAAAATTAAAGTAACTTTAAATTTAGCACGTCGGCAGACGAAGAGTACCGCTTTACATTAATTGACATATCAGAAATATTTGGTATGAAGCAATGAAACTTTTGCGATCCAGTTATAGTTTTGACATTATTATATCTGTTTTGAATTCGTCGCTCCATGGCATCGTGTTCTTTTTGAGTGCATAAAACTGTGTTAATGGCAATTTCCTTGCTTTGAATCCACGAAAACAAATGTTGTACATTTAAGATCTGGTCAGTATATGGCCTTTGCAAACTTGCCTTAGTCGCCATGCGTTTTAGGGTTCCCCCTAACGTATCGCATGGGCCCTTACCGTGGGACGTCGCGAAAAAGTGCCACTCGACCTTGCAGTTTTGTTCTTCTTCAATTATGCAAAGATTGTAAAAATTTTTTTTATTCTTGTACTGAGAAGCCGCGCCGTCTGAGGAAAACGTTACTTTGTCGATTGCATCGAATTTTGATTTTAAGAATTCAAACAGTTTGATTTGAAATAAATAAACGGACACATAATTATGAGCTAAACTCTCCGCGACAACAACAAGGCTTACGGTCTGTAGTTCGTTATCTTCGTTTTTGAAATAAATGCAAAAAGGATGCACCGTGCACTGGTCGTTTGCCCAGTGATAAGCCTGAATTTCATCCTGAACGAGAAAAGTGTAATTCTCGGCAAAGTCGCTTATCACAATGAATTCATTTTGGGCTAATTTCTCCTTACTTTCCTTTAGAAATTTCGATTGCATCTCGGATATGAAATGGTGCGCCTTCAGTTCATTCAACTTGAATCCGAATTCCTCGATGAATTCCGGAATCTGCTTTACCACGGTCTTAAGGGAACATCTGCCGCTGCTAATTATCCACTGTTTGAAATGCACCTCCTGAATTAACAGCTGTTCAAACTTTTCCGCCAAATATTGCTCTAGCTCGTCAATCTTCGGACAATTGTCGCATTTGGACAGATGAAAATTTTCCTGATTCAATACCTTTCCAACGAGCTATCACTCGTTGCGATCGCTTTAGTAGTTTTTTTTTAAAACAACTTTCAATGAGGTCCCTTATGAAGAATTCTTCAATTTTGTCACATGACAGTGGTGTACACCACCACTAAACCAGTCACTATAAAAAAAAAAAAATATGTAGGTACATTATTTTTGCTGGGCAATCGATTGAGACTATTTATTTATTTTAAAATCGGAGAGGGGTCGTCCAAAAATTTGCCAATTTTGATCGTTTTCATATGGAATTGCTCTATAAATGATTATATTTCGTTTCACGCCCATGTTTTTTCGGTTTTTGTCCAATTTGGCAACTTTGGCTCTTGCCGTTTTCCAGATTTACAGCAATTTATAATGTCTTTGTAGAGGAAGTGGCACGCCCTCTTTTCCAATTTTGCCCACATTTTGTCTTGTTATTTTTTTTGGCTCTTGCCGTTCTCCAGATATTAAAAAAAAACGAGACAGTTGATTTATGGGTAAAATATGAGGCAGTTGTGGTTTTTGTCTCATATCTCAGTCATTTATGGATCGATCTGGCTGATTTTATGCTATGTTCACACTTGGGTTTTTAAGCGCATTTAAGCACCTTAAACGTGATTAAGATGTTATCGCATAAAATTCAAGATGATTAACCATACATTGAAGCGATTTGTTAATTACTTCAAACTGACATTATTTCAACTAAATCACTCCATTAATCACATAGAATCCCCTGAACCAGTGTTGCCAATCCATGTGTTATTTAAACTTGATACTAGTTATTATTTAAATGGAACATTACTGGATAAAGTTCACAATATTATTGATCTCGGTATAATATTAAATCATAAACTAAAGTTGTGTGATCACATTTCATTGATGGTTAATAAAGCAAATGGAGTACTTGGCTTTATGAAACATTGGTCGAAAGAGTTTTCTGATCCATATACCACTAAACATTTGTATACGTCTCTGGTTCGCCCTATTCTGGAATATGGATCAATTGTATGGAAACCTTACTTTAATACATATATTAACAGATTTGAATCTGTACAGAAGCAGTTCCTTTTATTTTGTTTAAGAGGTCTTGGATGGAATTTGTTTGTATTACCCTCATATGAAAGCAGAACAATGCTTAAGCCCGAATGACACCTACTTTTTCGATTTTTTAAGATTTTGAAGAACAGAGCACATATACTGTAATATCAAATGTTATCAAAATGTTTATACATGTTATCGATAAAAAAGTGCAATCTGTCAAAAAAAAATAAAAAAATTTGTGTCTTAAAATTGACATTTCAAGCTTAAAATGACTCAGTGGTGCCAATATATTACTTTTATACTCGTATAAAGCTATTTTAGTTAATGTTTAAGCTTGACAAATAGGCACCATTGAAAAAAACACTAATAGTAATCAAACCTACAAAAATCATAAATAATTTACAATATACCCATAAAAAAATCAATTTTTACTGTGAAAATTAAAAAAAATTATTTGTTTATGTTTTTTGTATTTGTCTCTCTCCAACCATGCATTTCACTCTTTCAATCTCAGATTTAAAAAAAAAACCAAAAAAAAGTAGGTGGCATTAGGGCTTTAGTATTTAGTTTTTAATGGATCTAATACGCGGTGATGTCGATTCCGATTTCTTGTTGAGTAAAATTAGCTTTAATGTTCCAGCTAGACCTACACGAAACTTTCAGCTGTTAAATTTAAGGTATTATCGTTCTGTTTATGCTAACAACGACTCCTTTCTCCGAATTTGCGTGAAATTTAATATTTTATATCATCTAATTGACTTTTTTGATAGTAACGATATTTTAAAAAGAAAAATTATTGTTTATTTAAATTAACTAATAAATTAATTCCTTATTTATTGTACTCTTATTTTAGCACTTATGTCTGTAAGGATTTTTAATTTATAGATTGAAAAAATAAATTAATTAATAAATTACACATACTGTGTGCATTTTTTAGTTGCATGTGTAGCCCGTGTGCAATCTATAAAGGTATTCATTTCAGTTTTTTTATTTATTGGAAAAATGGAAAAGTCGAAAAATTTAATTTTTGTTACAACAACCACAAGAAAAAAATTCCATCAAAAGTTAAATTTTTGTCAAACTATAACCAAGTGTAAAAAAATCAGGATAAAAAGATGTAATTTTCCGCTATAAACGTCAAACGAAATGATGTTTGCCATTCAAAAAAAAATTGTTAATTTTTAATGCACAGTACGAAAAATTACATCTGTTTTTATAAACTCTTGAATTGTACAACTCTGATTCTAAAAATTATGTTTTATGCAGCCCAATTATGAATATAAATTCCCCGGCAGTTTTTCCCTTTTCCCATTGTTACAAATGAATTTACATAGGAAAAATGGGAGAAGGAAGAAACCTCCCGGGGAATTTTTATTCATAATTGGGCTGATAGTTACAACATTTCAAACATAACTTCTTTCTCATTTAACTTTCAAAAAGAAAAAGTTCATAATAAGAATGAGTTCAATAAAAAAGTTATTAAAAAAGTATCAAAAAAGAAATGAAAAGAATGAAGTAACAATTTCAGCAATAATTGAATAATTTTTCCCTCGTAATTTTTCCCCTTTTCACATATTTGCGATCATGAAAAACTCCCATGAAAAAAGGTCATTCAAAAGAGAATAATAACGTGAAAAAATTCCCCTTATCGTGAAAAGTTTTTTCCCTCGTAATTTGTTCACATTTCCCTTAGATTTTCTCACTTTATTTTTGCTAGGGAACAGAACATGTATGTTAGTAGTTTCTCCTATAAATCGTATATTAAGGTTTATTTCCGTTTATATGGCACCAACCTATATATTGGTCAACAAAATGCAAAGCAAGAGGTTGATTGCCGGCGGATTTCTAAAGCTTTCGAAAGACGTGGTGGCAGAATTTTTGGAAATATTTTACTATATAAAATTTAAAAAGTTCAAAAAACTAACGTTGCAATCAACCTATCCCTCCAATCATTTAGCTTTATTATTTTCACTTTTCTTTAAAATATATACATACGTGTATATTTTTGAACATAAATTTCATTGATTTTTAATATTTCCTAATCTTTCTTCTTTGTTGTTACATTCACTGGAACTGATAGCGTGCAAAATTTTTCACATGAGATTCATGATTGTTTTTTTCCCTTCGAGGGGAATGAAAATTTCATGGGAACAAAAATTCCACTTGTTATTCACGATAGGGGTGAATATTAACATTTCAAAGCTTATTAATATTATTTTCCGTTAATAACGTGACAATTAAATAATCAATTCATTCACTTTAACACTTATTTCGCATATTGAAAATATCAATTACTTGCACGAATTATTTAACAGATTTTTATTTTGATAGTTTCTACTTAAAAATAAACCCGTTCTCGTCAATAAGAGTGTAATTTTTCTTTTTTCAATTTTTCAAACCAAAAAAATTTGAATTGGATACCCTTTATGTGTAAAAGGACTCAATTTTCAATTTTTTCATTAGTTTTTGACAGTCAAGATTTGCTTTTCGAACATAAGGTTTTGGAAAGTTTTTTTTAGGTTCCATCACAGTAAAACTTGCTTTTTAAACCATGACTTTTTTCATGCATGTTCTCTTTCCCTTTCAACAATAAACATTAACTATCAGCAAGAAGACTTTCATAATGTGAACCCAGAGCATGTATAGATCGAAAAATCATACATACATATATCGCGAAATAATTGTTCAAATATTTTTGAAGAAATAATGTTTAACATAAACTGTCAAATTTCAGTTTAATTTTTTGACTTTTGTTGTTTGCATTTAATAAAATAGTGTGTAAATTCTTGAGATTTTAGACTAATTTTTATGTTGCGCAACTTATTGAGAAGTGACAATAAAAATAGCAATAAAGCACTCAATAATATTAAGTTGTATACGGATACTTTAAGCCAATAAGTTTGTTTGCGTCAAACAGAACCACTGATAGCGAGATTTAAAAATATGTATATGTTTCTTATGCACAATTTTCAGGATAGTATTAAAATCTATATTAAGTTAATTTTCATGTAAACTTAAATCGTATTTAAATACAGATTGATTTTTTGAGTTTTATTTGAAAAGTCTTATTAAATTATTATAAAAGTGTGGTAGCACTACTAAATACAAAAAAAATATTATAAAAAAGTTTATTTATTAAGGTGGCTTCAAAAAACAGCTGAATGTTATTGCTTTGCCTGTTGTTGTTGTATTGTTGTCAAATTAAGGCCACCTTGATAAGTTATTCCAATGAAAACTTAAGTTAAATTTAAAAGTACCACATCGGTGAATTAAGTTTTATTTAAGTGTTTAGTGAAGAAGAGAATTTTGTGTTTACAACGATTTTAAATATCATTAGCGGTTTTCACCCTTTGTATTAAGAGTACTATTCTGCTTTACTTAATACGATTTTATACCATAAAGCGAGAGTGTCTTTTTGGTTGGTATTTTTTTTTCCTAAGCTAATCCCGCGAAGCTTTATGCTTGTCTGCAGGGAAGAAACCAGAGTCTCTGGCGGGGATCGAACCCGCAGCCCCGGCGCTGATAGGCTAGCTCGCTACCAGCTAGCCTACCGGGGCACTCGTAAATTAATGAAGTTGAGGGAAAGAGACAGATACATGTTTTATTTTGGGTTATTTAACAAACGTGTTTACTACAGCTTCTTGTTGGATTTTTGAAAAACAGCGTAGTAAATTTTAGTCGTAGACATCTTGTTGTTGCAGTGTTGTAAATCTTAGTACTTTAACTTAATTAATAAGATTCACAAGGTCTACAAGGGTCTTTTCTATCAAGGATGAAAACCGCTAATGTGTTTTAATATCAGTCCTGAAGATTGGCCATTAGGCTTTTACAAAAACCTTTTTGTGCTTTTTTCTGCCGACGTTACCGCCGTTCGGAAATAAGAAGTTTAGATACGTGCCTTTGTACATGTTCAACCAGTTTTTTCTTACTACAGCAATTAGAAAACTAAGGTTTTTTTTAAACCCAACGATTTAATTGCAAATATGGAATATCAATAAGGGTTTTCAAGTAGAATGAATAATTTTTCGATTTGTATGTGTAATTTCTCTTCAAATGTGTAATTTTTTACACAGCCTTTTTTAATTTCCGAATTTTTCATTGGCAACACTGCTTTGAACATACCTCAAACTGAGTATAATGTAGAAACGGCCACGTGTACAACCGACCACAATTTCTTCTTGATGTTTTTATTTCGTCTTTACACTGCGGCCACACGATCAAGTTGTTCTTGATAGTCTTTTACATATACTGCTTGTCAAAATTTACAAAAATTGAAAGCTGTGACGTAGGCTGCACTCAATTTGTAAACAATTTACTTTCATGATGTCACCAAAAAAAACAATTTATAAAGACAAACATGTATCAGCTGTTTAATTGAAAGCAAAATTTCCAAACAAATGGAAAGGTGAAATTGAAAGCATCTCGTGGTCAATTTAAAAAGTGTGAGTGTGTTAGTAAAAAAAGTGAGAGTGTATCGCAAATTGAAAGGAATTGAAGGCAAAACTTGATCGTGTGGCTACCAAGTTAAATAAATGTTTAAAATAATCTTCTGATAACTTTATTACATTTTTTCTTGTTAATTTTTAATACTTTAAATAAATATTGTTGTGTTTTTTTTTTCTTAGTCATCTCAAATATAATGTAAACGGCTTTGATTAGCTAAATCAACATTTTGCTAAAACGCGTTTAAAAACCAAAGTGTGAACATAGTATAAGAACCACTTGTGCCTTGCACGCTGCAGCCACACGTTTAAAGTTTTGCTTTCCAGTTTCTTACACAAACTGCTGGACAAAATTCAAAAAAATTGTAGGCTGTGGTTGCACGCAATTTAAAAGCATGTTTTTTTCAAGATGTATTAGCGAAAAAGTATAAGTGTACTGAAGCTTGAAACCAAATTTGAAGCAAAACTTGGTCGTAATCATTTCTAGAATTTCAAAGGCAAATTATAACCGCAACAATTTACGCCCAACCTTTTGAGTCCAAATCTACACTAAATAAAAAAAATTTAAATATATTTTTAGCCAATCTTTTCAAAATTTTCTAAGCTTGTGAAAAAAGGCTAAAAAAAATTGGATAATGGTCAAGCTCATTTTTTAATGGCTAAACAAGGTAAAAAAAAGCTAAATCTAGCCACTGAATGGCTTAATTGGCAGCACTTGGTAGAACAAACCTCAAACCATTATTGTTTTAATATTTGCTTCTTTTTAATATTTATGTATCAGTAAAATGTATACACACTTGTATATCGAACTACACATTAGAAGCCTTACCTTCGAACTTTTTAGCAACTGCCCAGCGGTAAATATTGAAAGGGCCGCAAGTGGCAGGCCTTTTTGAAGGGGTCTATACTCCTTTCTAAAAGATTCACTTCGCATGATATCCTGCCTTCAGAAGTATGCCTTCTAGAAGGTTTAACTGTCTTTGAGAAAGACCTTCCAAAATATTCAGTACACATTCGCTACTCCCTTCTTTAAGAAGGAAGTTGTTCAGTTTTATTTTTTTTAAGATCTTCCTGCATTTGAAAGGGAATTAGGTATTTCTTTTTTGTCACCAACATTCTTTAAAGCTATTTTAAATTTATTTTTACACTTTATCTTTCTTTATAACGGTTTTTGAATTTGTTTTGTTGTATCTAAAAGCCTTGTAACTATTATGTAAACGTATCCGTTGCGCATCAAATGTTGCGCTTTCCTTACCAAGTAAACGTGACGTGGCTTTGCGGATGAACCTGAAATAATTGAATTCTTTGTCCGTTTTTACGTACTCGCTGAGAAAGAATTTTATGTTTGTTTATGTTTATTTATAAAGCGAATGTTTCATCGACGTTCATTATCCAAATCGACTTGCTTGAAATATTTTGAATCATGGCGGCCATACCCGCTTAAGAATAAGATACTGCCTGAGTTATTAGATCAGAAGAGATTAAACAGCTTTGTTTTAACTTTTGTTTAAATTTTGTTATTCGTTTTTTCTAGTAATTTTTTTTATTAATAAATTGTTAAATTTTGTATACATATGTATGTATTATTTTATATGGAATTTTTGTTTGTTTTATGTTTTAAAATGTTACATTAAAGTTTATAATTTATAATTAAATATTAATTGTTTGAAATTTTTTATGTATTTTTTTATTTTACTCTATAAATATATAATCAATACATAAATAAATAAATAAATGAACAAATAAATACTTTATTATGAATAATGTTTTTAATGGTAGGGAAATTTTCCTTTTTAGAAGTGCTTTTAAAACAGCTTACTTTGTAGGTCTTCAAAACGTACTTCTTTTGTACGCATTCTTAAAGTACTTTCATAGAAGCCCGTTTTACAGGACTTCCTTGTTATGCATTTAAACAGTCCTTTATTAAAAGGCGTTATTAAAGACATGCTTCAGAACTGCTAACAGAAGACCTTCTCCTGTAGTGCAGCTATCAGGCATACTTCATATTCCCTTTTAAAAGTCCTTCACATGCAAGCGATTTAGAATACCTGTTACAAGAATAGACTGTGGAAGAGCTTCCTCCCAATGACAACCTGTGTAAAAAATATATGAGTATGGAATGCGGCGAGAAGGTCTTGTGTCTGCTAAATAAGGCTTTCTATTAGGCCTCTTTACTCATTCTTTTTACCGCTGGGTAGTATAACACAACATACTGTTATAATATGAATTTGTATTGGTTATAGGTTATAGGTAAATAAATGACAGCTACTGTCATTCACCAGTGACAATGATTAATAACTTTGTTTGATAAAAATTTTAAATTTAAATCTAGTAGACATTTTTTATGTTTTTTTTTTTTTTGGTTTTGGAATTCGAAGCTTTGACTGCTCATTTCTGCAAAGAAAATTTGTAAAATATAATAAAATTTTACATTTTCCAGCATTGCTTTACAGTTCACATACAATGTCACATGTCTGTTAATGTGGGGGATAAAAACAGGGTGAATTGAAATTAATTCCTGTTTGTCCATGTTCTTAAATAGATTAAATCGGATAAATCTGTAATACAATTCCATTATAATGTCAATCAAATAAATTTAAGAAGGAGTAAAAAGGTTGTTTCAGTACTAACAAGGGTTATTTCACTCTGGTGTTATTTAAATTAAGAATGATAGATGAATGTTATTGGTGAAATGTGTGCACGCAGTTAATTTTATACAGCTAATCCTGCATGTTGTGGGCAACTGTGAAAATATTTGAGGTTTGTGGTTTTTGGTTGATTTTGGCAGTAAAATATGGAGTTGAGAAAGGTCTGAACCGAAAATGTGAAAATGTTCGTTAATGTGTGACTGAACGTACAAACATATAAAGATTAAGATAAGTGTGAAAATTAATTAATACCTAAACAGAGAAAAAAGTTTTAAGATCTTTTTGTACTGATTAAATTCTTTTGTTCTGGATTTCCGTCCTGGAATTTTGTTTTTAAGTTTCCGGAAAGGTTTTGCGATATTTTCAAAAACATTTAAAACAAAAATTATAATATAAGAAAAAAGCTTTAAGAAACTTGCCGTTAGTTAAAGGTCGGACTTTTACAACTGCACATGTTCTTTTACCTAATGTGATTATTCTGTCAAAGGCAAGTTCATCCTGCTTAAGTAAAAGCTTAAGTAAAGTTGAAGAAATAAATAACTTGCTATATATAATGACCCTAATTGTTTCTTTATATATGTTTATTATGGCTTTCCTTATTTTTTATTTTTGATTTTTTAATAACGAAGGGCACTTTTTTGTGACTTACAAGAATTTTTTAGCTCGATCGGGTTAAAAGTGAAGTGGCGCAAAAGGTTTAGAGTTCTAGATATCGAACTTGGGGGAAAATTGAAAGAATAATTGTCGTAGCAACTAAGACTTAAAGGTGTTAACATTCCACATTATTTTTATGTCCCAAACATTTCCCTTGAACAAACTTACACCCTATATTTAATCCTTCAGGTGGTCCCCATACATCAGACCAAATTTGACAAAAAATAGAAAAGAACAATATCCCCATCTTGTGCATTTGAGATTCCAAATTTATACACTTTTAAATATTTTCTATCACTGGTGCTTGACCTCTTTAGCTAAATTTACAAAGCTTGTTGCAAAACATGAAAACAACACGCCAATAGAAGATCGTTCTTCTCCAGAAATCACATAAAGGTTTACCGTTTCGGATTTTAAAAAACTCCCACTTTTTTTTTAAATATATTAATTACTTTAGCCCTAACAATACCCAACCGGGTGACATTCTCTGTTTAATTTCTTTAATAACTCTCTCAAATTTGCTTCAGTTATTACCACACGATTTAAATTGAGCATTTAACGAAATTTACGGCCTTTAATATAAAAAGCCATGGAATACCTATCATAAAGTTTTTTTTACAAAATAACTTACATATGGTGTAGATATGGGCTCAATCAAAAAAGAAACGCTAAATACATGCGCAAGGCAAATTTGAAACTATATTTATTTATTACTTCATCTTAAGGCCAGCGCATAAACAATGTTTTTTGTTTTTTTTTTATTTGGTGTAAAGAGCCGTTTTCTGATTTAAGGTTAATCGAAAAAAGCGGGCGGGCAAAATTTTCTTTCCGTAAAAACCTAAGTTGGACCATGGCGATCATTTTAAAGAATAAATCGTCCAAATCTTATCAATAAATGTGTACACATACATGTTAAGTAATGATTAGCTAATGCTAATGATTGCTAATTAACATTCTTTTGTGAAATTCTCTAATTGATCAAACAATTAGAATTAGTTCAACTAATTCCCATTAGCTAATTGAAATTTTTATTCTAATGGTAAAACTAATTGCAATTAGTTGCCATTAGCAAAAAAAATTGGTTAACCTTTACAATTAGAAATCTAATTGACTTCTGCTAATGCAGTTAGATATTCAATTAGCTCCAATTAGAATCAATTATTTTGATATTTTCAAAAACAAAAAAAAACTACAATATTCATAATATGAATTTCACACATATATATATTACTTATGTACATATATTACATACATGCACACATATTTAACGTATGTACTAACTGTTTAATAAATACAATGACCGGGTATATTCGCTTTCAGCAATACGAGCTTTTCAAAAGAAAAGTCCGTCAAGCGACCCCGCCTTGGACCATTAATAATGCCCGCAAAGGAAAATAGTCGCTCCACAGGGCCTGAAGACGTAAGCGGTGTGTTGCAAAACAGTGCTATTTCACTTCAATTATTTAAAATAATTGATTCTAATTCGAGCTAATTGAATAAATACCTAATTGCATTAGCAGAAGTCAATTAGATTTCTAATTGTAAAGGTAAGCCAATTGTTTTTGCTAATGGCAACTAATTGCAATTAGTTTTACCATTAGAATAAAAATTTCAATTAGCTAATGGGAATTAGTTGAACGAATTCTAATTGTTTGATCAATTAGAGAATATAAACTAATTGCATCAATTGCTAATTCTAATTGGAATTTAACATGTATGTGTGTACATACAAATATATCAAAATCAGTTTTTATATATAAAACAAATTTCTTTAACAAAATTATTAATAGGATTTTATTTGTTTAAAAATACTCAAAATAAAAATACATATAAAAAGTATCGTCGTATCGGCAGCAAAATATAGCTGATACCGATAGATCGGAAAATCTTAAGAATATCGGTATTCGTTACATCCCTAGTTGTAACTAGAATATAAAAATTGTTTTGAAAAATACTCATTTTCGGGAGCAATAAGTTTTATAACACCGGGTAATGAAACAATTTGTTTAAAATACGGCGGTATATAAATCTGTATAAATCGGTAAAATTGGCCTAGTTATGACGAAAATACTAAAATCCCTAAAATATTACTCTTTTTATAATATCATTATTTATTACGGTTTTGGGTGTACTAAACTGTTTTCCGGGAGTAGGGCTGATATGGGGCCTAGGGTAAATTATGGACCAATTTTGACGAAATTTCACAGTGGTATTTCTAGTCCTATTAAACTGTGACGTTCCAAATTATATAATGATAGCGTTATTTATTATGGATTTAGGCGTACTAAACTATTTTCCGGGAGTAGGGTTTGTATGGGGCGTAGGGTAAATTATGGATCGATCTTCTCGTAATTTTACAGTGTGATTTCCAGTCAAATAAAAAGAATTTTTGCAAAATCTTATATCATTCCATGCATTGTCCCACCCTTTTATGTTAGTTGTTCCACATTTTGATTCATAGATCTGATCATACTAAGCCGATTTGGCTGGATTTCAATCCCAAACTTCTTAGGATAACTGCAAGCAATTGGTCACCAAGTTGGTTCTTTTCTTGTGAGTTTTTCGACAGATAGACCGACGGACAGACAACGGACACGGCAATATTCACTAAGAATTACTCAAGGAGCCAGAATATTTATACCTTATGGAGTCTGAGAAGAATAATAGAAACCCTCTTCACAACCAAATTTGTTCAATATTATTTAAACTTTCATTAAATTTAATAGCACAAAAAAAATGTGCAAATAATAAAATGCAATCAAGCGATAATGCTATAAAAATATATACGTTTACTTTCATATACATCCATATATTTATATATATAAACTTCTGATCTCTCCCAACCATGGTGAAGGGTATATAAGATTTGCCATAGATGCATATAGCATAGCACTCCCAATTGTTTTGTGCACATTTTAGGTCAATTTAATTTCTGTACTTTTTCGTATTTACAAATAGTTTATCTACGGTTTTCTTCAACAACCGCATATGTCTTTAATTCTTTTTTCAAGCACATTTTGCAATAGCAAAGTTAATTTACGATTTATTTAAAATCCCTTATAGAACTTTACATAGGTAGAAGAAAATTCTTTAAAGGATATTATTTTTTGGGAAGCTAAAAGCAAATCTAATTTTTAAATGTGTTTTGGGAAAAATTACAAAAAGCTTTTAGGCGTACATCATCAATTTAAAAAAACTTTTTGAACAAATTAGTTCCATTGTCTGGTAGTGAAAGATCGGGATTGGTTTAGGCGTATAAAACATTTTTTTAGACTCATCTAAACATTATTCAAAATAATGCAATCTGCCATTATAAGCTAACAATCTGCAATAATTTATTTACGCTGTTATTTCAGATAACCACAGTTGCAAAGTATAAACAAACATTCAAAATAATTTTAAAATAAATAAATTATCTTATATAAATAACAAAATTTGTAAAACTCATTAATTTCAAAATAATGTAAATTTAAAGTTAATTAACTTAAAATACAAAAAAAAAAATTAAGCTTTCATTTATAACAATTTGCAATGTAAACAGAAAAAAAGAAATATAAATTTACCCAAAACATCAAATTAACTGGGGTTGCATTATAAGGAAAAAACAAGTAATTTGCAAAACAAAAACAAAGGAAACACTAGACTGGTTTGGTAGATTGGTAACTGTCTAGACATTTAGGGAGCAGCGTATTAAAGTAATGCGTAAACCTTTTTATTTTGCTTCGTTATTAGATTAACAACTTATTTTTACTAAACAAAAATATATCAATCAATAACCCGCAAGCTAAACAATATGAATAAGCTTTAAGAAAATCCGAAATAAAGTCTCCACAAAACACATGACAAAAATTTATCAGCCAGTCATTGAGGCGTCTACTTACCTCAGAGCAGCGTTGCCAGAAGTAGGGGTAAATCCCTACATGTAGGTATATTTCACACTAAAATAGTAGCGTAGGGAAAATCGGACAGATTTTTTATAATATCCAAAATGTAGGGTTTTTTTCCATATCGCATTATTGAAATATTTATTTATTTTTCTTAAAATCGTTTAAAAATATATTTCCAGGGTTGTGTAAGGTTTAAAAAGTTGGTGACACTAATATGTACATATGAATATGTTTTTCCTAAAGGACCAACCAGAATGTGAATAACGTGACTGAAGCAACTGTGCGAAACCATGTAAATCGTATGCGTCAAACAATGTTGAACTTGAGGAAACTTTTTGTTAAGTTTTATGAAACTCTCATTTGCTTAAGCAAAGTGCGAAACTTTTTCTTCTATTTTAACGACAATAATGCGTAGGGATTTTTGTAGGGAAAATTTTTTCAACGTGTAGGGAAAAATCGAATTTTTTTTTAGCATGTGTAGGTATTTTTTCGAAAAATTCACTGGCAACACTGCCTCAGAGTAATAACGATAGTGTTGCCAGTTTAGAAATTAAGTGGCTAGCCATTGTTATAGGAATGCTAATCTGTGTAACACAAACAATATTGGTACTAGACTCACCTTTCAGTAAACCAATCGGCTCTGAAGCACTTTCTAAGTCAATCCAAGGCTGCCAGACTTGGGGATTTATCACCAAAGTTGGGGATTTCGTGCGAGCAAAAGGGACAAAGAAAGTCATTTGGGGATTTAAAAAAAATTCGGCGATTTTTTGGGGATTTTTCAAATATTTAATATATATTCCCTACTTTTGTTATTTACGCTAATTTTTCTATGTTTCGTATATAAAATATGAATATACTTTACTCTCACAGGAATCGCATAAAAAGGATTTAAAAAACATGCCGAAGCCAGTTCGCTACAAACAAAATAAAATAATTGTTTTAAATAAAAATTTTTATTTTGGGATTTTTGGGGATTTCTTACTATTTTTAAAAAAAAATTTTAAATTTGGTCCGAAAAAAACATATTAACTTTTAAAGGGTTTGTTTTTAAATTTGGGAATTTTTGGTGATTTTTTTTAAATTTTTTGGGGCCAAGGAAAAAATGTACCTGTCAGCCCTGAGTCAATCTAACAATGCCCTTCCGTCCGTTCGGTTAGCTGGCTGTCTGTCTATGTAAAGCTTTTGCGATCTTTCGTAACTAAACTTTTTCCGAAGTAGAGTCCTTGCCAATCCTTTGGTTGTAGATTAAATTAGTCTAAAATATATATTTATATTTTTTTATATTTATCACACTTCGTCTAAGGAATTGTACTTCTTACAGATGATTTAAATAATAATGGATTACAAAAAGATAAACATGAAACAAGTAAGAAAGTATAGTCGGTCAAGCAAGCCCCAATATACAGCTTTATTGTTTTTTATTTTTATAGCGCCGTCATTTAAAATTCGATCTCATTATATCGAATATCGTTGGTAAAAGCTTGACTACGTCTTTAGTTTTGCCTTTAGTCACTAATATTAAGTGACTTTTTTTATTAAACCCGGTCGATCCCAATACAAAACTAAAAAAATATTCAAACCCTTCACTACCGGTGGAAAGGTCATACATATGATCGTTTATTGTATAAGTTTTTCTTTTCGTTTAATTTTCTATTATATTAGTAAATATATTACGGATATTTATAGCTTGCAGCGGAGTTGATTGAACTATGTCTGTTTGTCCATTCGTCAGTTTGTTTGACCGTGTGTCTGTTGAAATGCATTTTCTGAAGACCCCAGAATTGATACAATCCCCTTTTATAATATACTTATGCCACATAAACTCCGTTAAAAATTACTATTGAAACTCAGCCAGAGCGGCTTATTCGTGACTGAGATATGAGAAAAATACCTCTCGTGCCTGTAATTTTTACTCATAAATCTCAAATTTTTACCATTTAACCTTTACTTTATAAGTCTTGACCATATTTTCTCCCTTTAATCTAAAATAAGCCTAGTTGAATACTACACAGAAAGAAAAACACTCGGGATAAACTTACTTTAAGTACGAGTCATACTCAAAAACCCAAGAACAAATAACACTTAAACGCAGAAGTTTCTTAAAATAAGTACAAAATTTTTAAACCAAGTAAAAAAAAGATTACATTTTTCGTTGGTAATGCCACTCTGAGAGTAAAATAACAAAGTGGTCGTTTTTATCTCATTTAAGTTATTAAAGTTTGTTGCAGACACTACAACAACACCACACAAATAGTTAAAAAACGATTTGCTTGTTGTGTGTAGAAACAACAAAAAACAACAGAACAAGACGAAAACACATTATTTTCATGTTTAAAAAGTAAAATTGAGAACTCTTGCTTCTCATTTAGTTTATATTTCAAGTTATATATTTACATTAAGTTTTTAAAGTAAAAACCATATCGGGAATAATGCTGGTATTCTATAATTGAAAACATTATACAATTCTCCTCCTAATTTCACTTATATGAACTAGGAAACCTAAATTTGTCTCAGATATTTCTCAAACGGTACGATTTTAATTACTATGGTGAAGGGTAGGTTCGATTCGTCACAGCCGAATATAGCACCTTTACTTGTCTATATATAGCGCCGCCATAAAAAGTCTAATCTCATCACCGTGAACAGTGATATATTTTGTTAAAAAAAAAAAAAAAAAGTTTTTTCAAGTTCGAGGCCAATTATTTGTAAAAAATTATGTTACATATTTATTAATTAATTTGCTCCAATATTTCGATATCTATCGGAGACATATTACTATCTCCACATTCAATATTGTACTGTTGTTTTTGTTTAATAAAATCTTGCTTAGTACTTAATTTGTTCCGAAACATTAAGCAATGTTTTGCACCAAAAAGTTGGCAACTCTAAATATTCATAACGCACTTTTTCGCATTCATTGTTTGCCATTTACTAAAACAAATACTAAACAAAAAAAAACATCCTCGAAAATAAAAATATTTTCAATGAAAGGATGACAGTGTATACAAGAGAACGAATTATGTGTGCATGTCTTTTTTGTTTTAAAAGGACGAAGTTTTCATAATACAATTTCCGCTTGATTCTTTTTATTATACGTACATGCAAACATAAGTTACTTTTAAGGCCTGTTTTTAAAATCCAACTGAAAATTTATTATGAAATTTTCTAAGAAGAAAAAAAATCACTTTTTACACCCTTCATCAAATACATTTGTTTAAGTTTGTATTTGTGTTACTTCAACAATATTGATGTTTCATCCTATAAAGCAAAGGCCTTCATAAATGAATTTTAAAATAAAACACAAAAAAAAAATTAAAAGATTGTGTTCACCCACAATCACAATTGCTAAATATGCGCTACTGTTCATCGCACAATTTAAATAACAGAAATATAAAAGAAAAAGTAAGTCAAATCCGATTGTATAATCCCTTTCCTCATTTGAAAGTATACTGCAATGGCAATGGCAACACGAGTCATTTGAATTTATATAAAAGTAAATAATTTCCCAAATGTTTCCCATTCCAGGGAACGTCCCAGCAAAAAGCACTGTTTACCTAAAAGAAATTTTGTAAAGGAGACTATCTAATGGAATCACTTACAAATGCGCATTTATAAGCCATGGTTTTTGTTCGAGATGAGCAGCTTGGAAGCAATAATTTCTGTCTATTACCTATAATTCTTTAACAATTGATGAATCGTTCCCTTACTTTATCGCATCTTGTAAGCAAGTCTAACGTATTTGAAGAAAAATACAACCCTGTCATGATTAGTTGTTATTGTTTTTTTAAAAATTTGCAAACAATAATAAGTTGGATGTTTTTTAATACCGGTTGAACCTGAGATTGTAAAGAATAGGCAGGGTTGTTAGATGTGCCGACTTTTCGATATTTTGACGTTTTTTTTTGTTGAGAAAATACAGTAAAATGACGATTTTTTACCTAAATTAAAAGTGTTATGACGATTTTCTAGCATCAATAAAACACTTACAATAAATATTAACAATTATATTGGGAACAGTCTAATAGCCTTTTCACACTTGTCAACATTTAACATTAATTTGCGAAGATGGTGAAATTTTCCCATAAGAATGTTCCTATTTCATTGTACTCCATTCTACATCTTCCGATTATTTTAGTATCATTGTGGCATCACTGACAGAATGGCATTTGCTTTGAAAGCAGCGTTACCATTTCCCAAGTTTTTCCTATTTTGCAAGCTTTATTTCGCTTATTTTTTTATGTTGTTAAACAAAATAAATCCTTAATTCATTTTGGTGTTATCTTTTAAATTTTTGGCACTTTTGTAGAAAAAATTTAATTAGAAAAAATTAAGTTTTTTTTCAGATATGGTAACATTTTTTATTGATAGTAGATGTTTCTAGTGTGAATGCATATTTCAAGTGTAAAAAGGGTATAAAACGTAAAAATCAATTTTTCGAAATACAAAAATTATTGGAAATTAAACAAAAAAATTCTTCTTCTACAATAACATGAATGCCATCGATACTGCAAAAATATACAATAGAGCCCCGATTTGCGTCGTTCCTGTTTTTTTTTTTTTTTTTTATTTATTTATTTATTTCAATATACGTTATAAAATAGGTAAAGTTTGTCTCGCGCCACAAATTGGCTTTGTGAGACGAGTTGGCAAAAAATTAATTACAGCTATAGATATTATAACATAACAAATTAGAAATTATACAATTAAAGAAACTATAAACATATTTAAAGTATAAAAAAAAGAAAAATAAAATAGAAAAAGTATTCAAGAACCATTTCAATGTTATTAAAGGCCGTTACACACTATCCCACAAAGTCTTACGTATTTTTCAAAAATACTTCCCTGATCTAATTATTCTTTGAAAATTTTCAAAACACAATATCAACTTATCATGACAGGGGTGCATTTTCTTAAATTACTAAAGACTTTGTGGGATAGTGTAAAACAGCCTTAAGTAGATAACTTTTTAAACTTTTCCTAAAAACTGATAATCGATTGCAGTTTTTAATGTTTCCGCTTTTTAAAAATTGGTTAAATCCGCTTAGCGTTTTTTTCGTTAATTTCGATTTGCGTCGCTACATACGATTGCGTTTTTTCGCTGAAGTCATGATCACTTATGAAGAATTTTTCTATTTGCGTGTAAAAAGGCGAATTCCCATTTAAATATGGTAGCAAGGCGAATTCAATAGAAAGCGGGGTCAAGTCAACATATGGTGTTTTTTTCGCAGTGTTGTTGTAGAGTTGACCTTACCATCTAGTAAATTCGCATTGTCAGTTCGGTAAGTGAGTCTTAGTATAGTTGCGTGTTAGGAAGTATGAAGTTGGTTCTTAATAAGAAGTTGTGTAGAAAAATGAGTGCAAAGAGAAGAAAATGCATTAGTTTGGAACTAAAATTGGACGTAATTAAACGTTTCAAGTCGGGTAAAAAGACTGCTGATATAGACAGAACCCTTGGTTTAGCACCTTAAACAGTAGAACCAATTTGCAATAGTGATAGCGCTAAAAATTAATCATTTAAAGATAGCTCGAGTTAATAGCAAATGAGATATTATTTTTTATTTAATATTTTTGAGAATAAAGATAAATGAAATAAATAAATTTTTGTTATATTATTATGAAAATATATAATTTTTCTAATGTATTTCTTTTCAAATGATGAATATATTTCAGCCCACTTGCTGAAATAAATAGAATTAAGCTTAACCATATCATTTTCTTTATCGTAAATAGAATTTCTTGCTAAAAATTTATATTTTAAAACCAATCAATGCAATAATTTGTCTCTTATTTGTAAAATTCAAATATTTGTCGATTTGTTGACGAATTTTGTTAAAACTTTTGACGATTTTTGTAGAAAAAAGCCTAACAACCCTGAGAATAGCACAAAAAATAAAATTTTAGTCAAACGCATTGTGAATTTTCAGTTTTCCGTATTTTAATGGTTCGATGATCCTACCTGCATGTGCACTAAGCCTTCTTTTGGCTGTTAAGGAGTCTGTAAAAAAATCACAAAGTTGCGCGAATCACTGGCTGATATTTAAACAAAATTTAATTAGTTCGATAGCGTTGTTCAAGCGTAAATCTATTCATGATGCTTTGCATTGATTGTGTTGAAATAATTTATGTTATGACATTGAAAAGTAAATGCATACTTATTTCTTCAATTACTTTATAATGCAAATATGTAAATATTCCGCCTTTTACTTTATGTATTTTGTTCTTTTACTTAACAATAAAATCTCATCTTAACAACAGATTGTTTGCACAAAGTTTATTGATTCGTTGAGTAAATTAAATTAACCACACGTCATCAATATACAGTTTTATGATCAGTAGTTCAAAAAAATAATATTTGTATTTGTTACGTTATCCACGACGGTGGACCTCTTGGCCGTGCATTGTGTGGGGGAATAGGTGCAGAGAATACCCTAAGCTTTTCTAGGGTTAAAATTGCAGATTTCCTTAAATTATAGCTGACTAGTTTAGCCTACTTAATACCACGGGAACTACATAAGAGGTCCTGCATATTTTTTTACTTCAACCTCTTATCAGCGTGTTTTCTTTAATAATTATAGGCCAATTTAAACGCAATTTTAGAATTTATGCAATCAATTTGATCCATTCCTATGAAAAAAAATAATAAATAAGTCCCCAATACAAATAACCTAAAAAGGCAAAAAGGATAATGCAAACATTATCCTTATGATGACTTTTTGTTTTTGTTTTTAGACGAAATTAGTTAAAAAAGATTTTAGTGACAAAAAAAATAAAAAAACATTTTAAATTTGTTTTAAAGGGTTATATTTTAGAAATGGCTTCATTGTACTTTGCCGAAAGCATACAAATATTTTTTGTATTATGTCTACAATTTCTTTTTTTCAATAGAAAACGATTTTATTAAAATAAGGTTTCTTCAAAAAATTATGTTAATTTTTCCAATATATAATTTGCAATTTAACATAATTTATACATTCTTTTTTTTTTTTTGTTGGAAAAGCAGCCACAATAATTCTTTAAAGTAGGTCGTTATAAAAGGCGAAATTGGTATAGAGATGAATTTTAATTTGCAAATAATTTATTATTTATTTCAAGGTGTTTTAATAATTTTATGTGTTTCAAAATATTTCCCCTGTTACAAGTTATTAAACGATACCCAGTGCGACATTTAGACAAAACGAGAAGTTAATCTGCAGATTCAAACGGGATAGATCGATTTAAATCAAATTTCACGGTTCTATTTCTTTTCTTTTTTTATGCAGACAATATTAAACTTAGCCTCAACCCACTTCAAGAAAAGGCCAAACGTTTTTGTCTTAAAATCGCAGATACTTGTTTGATGCTAATCCACACCAAAAAAACGTCTAATCAAGTTTTTGTCTTAAAAGACAAGCAGTAAACAGACAGCAATGCGACAATAGTTTTTTTTTGTCTTGTGTCAACTGGTGTGGATTACATTATAAAGGCACTTTTACACGTTATGTATTTACCAGTGTACTTGCCAGATTTCCCACTGCAAAATGCATACCTGTCGTTGAAAAACAAAATTGCTTTATGTAAATGTCAGCTTGAAATAAGCTGCCCACATACTAGCGTTGCAGTTCTCTACACATGACGAACATATCACAACAATCTTAAACGTCAAAAGAAAACATAAATTGTAAGCAGATGATGATGCAATTGTACTTTTGATAATTTATTTGTGTACACAACAAAAAAAGAAATTAAAAAAGAAGAAGATTTAAGAAGAATACCAAAAATGTTTATATGCTAAACAACTCCGCAATACATACAATTTTATGTTTCGTTGTACAATAAAATAAAAAAAAAATTGTAAACTGTTGGCGCACAACCCCCCACTCAAGGCCCATTGAAAAGGTCTATGCAAGAAGCCTGATGATCATTGTTTATGTTCTTTTTAGTTGTCAAAAGTTGGTTACATTTTGCTTACATGTGCATGTATACGTTTATGGTATGCCACACATACACGTTTTTTCCTTTTGCTTTGTATATGCCCAACAAACACGAAGTCAAACCTTTGATATGAAATGACTTTATCATTTGACATCAAACGCAATTCTCAAACGTTTTTCAATTGTTTGATTTAACATTTAAATTCAAATTGATAATGATTTGAAAATAAACATTTGATATCAAATGTTTTTCAATTTGATGTCAAATGTTTGTCAAAGTTAAAATCAAATCAAAAATAAACTTGGCAGTACTAAAGCGAAAAATAAATGTAAGCATTAAATATGGCGATTAAAGTTAAATTATTTTTCCTTGTGGTTACATGTGTTTTACTATTAAAAATAAATTTTAATATAAAGTGAACAGTTTATTTCTAGTGAAAAATTTGTGAGAAATTACAATGTTTAAAAATACGAAAAAAAAAGAAAAATAATAAAACAGGAAAGTGAAGAAAGATTGTTGAACGATCGCGGTGCTACAATACTCAAAATAAAAGGGAGCCAAGTATTTAGTCTTTCCAAGAATTAGAAGACGGAAAGAACACTATTTCATCTTTTTGCTATGGTACCGAATGTTTATCTCAAAGTTTATTTAAATAAATAATAAATTTAAATTAAAAAAATTAAATAGTTTTATTTATATTCCACATTCTATTATAATCCACATTTGAAAAACATTTGAGAATTACGTTTGAAAGCAAGTTGAAAATAAAGGCATTTTTCGCTTTGAAAATAATTTCCCCTTTTTGTTGAGAAAGCTATGATTTACAAATGATTTTCAAATCATTATCAAACGTTTGTCGTTTGAGAAAACGTTTGATTTCAAATCAGTTTCAATTTGAAATCAAACCTCCGTGTTTGTTGGGTGCGGTAATAAATTTTTGACAACTAAAAAGAATTGTATTTTGTTTTTGTACAAGTAAGCAGACCTGATAGATAGGCCTTGCCCCCACTATTGAAAATTTTCAATTACGTTGGATTTGTGCTCGCACAACCCCATTACCAAGTCGAGCACGCACAAATCACTAGTGTGTTGGCAGCTTAAGCAGTGTTCAATTTTTCAATTAGAGCGTATTCTATTTTATCTGACATCAGCTGTTTTGAAAGTCGCTTGTGGCGGCTGATATAGATAATTTTTTATTTGGAAAATTTTTTGTTCTCAAAAATGTGTTCGCTTTCGTTGTTTTGTTACTTCGAACAAGTGCCCGTTCGTTTAATTTGTTATTAATCATCTCAACAAATTTTATTGGAAACTTTCCATATTTGGCCATTGCTCCTTGACAAATACTAATTATGAAAATAGTTTTTGATGTCATAACTTTCTCGTAAATATTGCCATTGATATAACGTTTAATCCAAAAATTGCTTTGAATAAATTTAAAATTTATAATGTAATTCTGATTTTAATTTACAAGATTTTGTTTGTCGTCCTTAATTCCCAATTTTTATTCCTGACAAAAACACTGCAATTTATTGTTGCAGCCAGTGCTGCCACAACCAATATAATTTTTACAACCAAAATTTTTGAAAAAGTTACCAAATGTAAAAAAATATAACCAAAATTAAAATGACTTGTATTAAATGAGGATTCTTTTACATATTGAAAAAATAACGAGATGCTTAATTATAAGTATTTATTTATTTGAGACTTTTTTCGTAAAAAATTTTTTTTATTTTACAAGAGTTAAACCCGAAAAATATCCATACACAATTCAGTATATTGAAAGTTCATAAATTAAAAATTTTTAAAAATGCCAGTTATAAAGAACACAAATGGAAAATTGTTTTTCGCTTTTTAGCTGTTATTGGCAGGACTGTCAAATGTGGCGATTTCTTAAATATTTTGTCGGTTGAAATTCACGTTTGGCGATATGCGAAATGCATTTTATGTTAATATTTTCTAAGTTACATATGTTTATGTATTTATAAAAAATATTACAAAAACTTTTTTCTCTTGTTTGTACCTTTAATTTCAAATTTATAATTCTATAATAAGAATAACTGATTCATAATGGTTATATTTGATATATTTTGTGAATCATTGTAAAATATTATGGCGAATATAAACAAATTCGCCTTTCGTAACGTACATTCAATGGGGAAAAAGTAAATGACCGACAGTCAAATTTGTTTTTTACCATATAATAATCTTAACCCTCAAATCAAGCTCAAAAAACTTACGGTAGTTACCCTTGTGTGTGGTTTTTTACACATATGCAATGTCTGTATACTTTGCTGCCGCTCCTTAGTTCGTTTGTTATCAAAGTCATGATTTACGTAACATTAATGATGTACTTATCCGATTTGTGATCAACAGCAAACCCTGCAAAGCTGGTGTGTGTTTTATATTAGCGCTCAATTTATAAAACATACATTGCAGTTCGCAACAATATCAAAAATAATCACACTTTTCCGACAGAAAATTTAGCCTCTAGTGCAAAATACGTAGTAAGGAAAATAGCTTACGTAAGTTCTGAAATATTTTGTTACTAAAAAATATTTTTAGTCAAAAAATGTGTTTTTTTGTACTTATAAGATATTCTTTAGTGTACCTCAACAATTTTTTTGTTTATCGTGTAAATATGATTCCATTGTATGAAAATACAAGGTTGATTTAAAAGTAAAAAAACATTAAATAAATATGCATACCGACAAGTTATTAACAGTAAAATTTAAAATTTTTTAAAAGTTACAGCCATTTCTTAAAGAAAATTCCATAAATTTTAAAATTATATTGATAAATCAATGTAATTTTGAAAAATCTTTAAAATTCCTATGTGTATTTTCAAATATGTGGTATTTCAATATACTTCTGGAAAATAACCTAAATTCGGAACATTAAACTTATTTTAAAGTTTTTAGAAACACTTAAACGACTTTTGTGTAATTTTTCAGTAATATTCTGAAATAGATTCCGCATGATTTTATGCACTTCCTACTTTAATGCCCGTAATTTCTACAAAAAGAAAGCTGGTCGTGTTCGTACCTCACAGTTATTTTTACCTATTTCAATGTTTATTTAGACTACATGTTTTTACCTTCAGTTTTATTTTAAAATATGGCAGCTTTTACACCATAGACTTCTATACACAGCTAGATTTCTTTTGTAGAAATCACGGGCATAAGTACTACTTATCCTTTCTACTCTTAAAATCATGAAAATTTACGCTCCTTTATTTAAAAAAATTAATTGAAAATTTCCATTGATTAAAAAAACTTCATTTGTTTTCGATTTCAGAACATGGCGTTTTAATATAAAAATCACAAATAGCAATATTTTCTCACCAAAAATCTTAAAAAAATTATTTGGTTGCTGTTTTGAAAGCAATTTTTTGTTTTCGATAAAATATTAAAAACTTCAGTTCATTGATAACAAATAATGAAAAAATCGTAGTTCACAGTACAAATTATTCCGGCTCGTAAATAATTGTTTCAAGAAAAAAATATTCGTACGCATTATTATTTTAGAAAAAAGTAACCAAAATGAAAAAAATATTCACATCTCCACATTGAAAAAAAATATAACCAATTTTGGTTAGAAATAACCAAAAACGGCAGCCCTGGTTGCAGCGTTAAGCTATTCCTATGCGCATTTCACTGGTTGCTTAGGCCAGATCGTCAGGAAACTTCATTCAAAAAGATTGTAGAAAAACTAAAGATATTAAACAAAAAAAAACTGTTAAGCGAATAAGAATTATAAGCAACAGCACTACTTGTAACAATATCAAAGCTTAAACAAAAACAACAAAAATAAACAGTAAGTCAAAAAACAACTTGCTTTTTTGTTTTCGCAAAGAAAAATAAAGCATGTGGTAGTTTAGTTTTTTTAGCCGTGCACTAGCCAGTTTATTATCAAAGTAATTTCGTGGGAATACAATTATTTTTAACTTGCATGATCTTCCATTTCCAAAAAATTTGGTTTTGTTTCGTCCACGACAGAAATCGGGCCCGAAACTAGGTACACTATCCAAAAATTCTAAGTAAATAACTTGGTATAGGCTATCAAATGGTCGGGCATGATTGACTTTCCTTTAATATTTTTTTTACTTTTTAAATTAGTTAAGTGCCATCCGTACATTTAACTTATATTCAAACTATTTAAGTACTTTGAGCACATTTTATTCCTTTAACTTATTTAGAAAAAAATACTATGAAAAAACGCTTTTATTTCAATCTTCAATTGTACCATAAAGGAATAAATGCAAAATATATAAAGCAAAAAATAAAGCAAAATACTACATAGTCATAGTTGTTTTTACAAATCTAATCGCACTCGTACTTAAAGAAAATTGTTTTCCAAAACTTAAAGAAATTAAATAAAGGGTATTTTTTAAAGCCCGATCGAATTTGCAATTTTAAAAAATTGCGCAAAAAATTCTTTTATTCGAAAGATTAATTCCTGTCACTAACATCTAAATAAGATTTTGGGCATATGTGCAACGCTGCTATTTTTTTCACGAAGCGCAATCTGGAAATCCAAATTTCTTTATTTAAATGGTCCGATTATGTCACCAGAGTGTAAACTACCCAAACGGTGCATTTTGCTAGATTTAATAGAGTGTGTAGGGCTTGCAGTTTATTGGTCTTTGTTTGTTAACAAACCCATTGAGCCAAAAATAAGCAGAGCGTGATACAAATTATGAAATCTTCTATAAAATCAGCGAATCGATGACGGTGTTTCAAAGTAAATTTCGATAATTGGGTGGGGCTGTTGAAGCGTATGTACAAAAAGAAGAGATCGCAGTATGATAGTTCGTCTTGATAGCTAACCCTTCGTGAGTTCAAAGGCAATTAAATACAGGTGACCTCAGTGAGAGCTTTGCACAGAGAGAAGTCCTGCCTATTAATTCTTCTGATTTTGGAGTTTGACATTTAGAATACGTTCAGATGCTTTTTCCTATATGAATTCGCCTTAGTTAGTTCAATCTTGCTTAAAAAAACACCCTTTAGCTTCACGAACGAACGACATAAATTAATAAAAAAAACAAGAAAATTATGGACAACATTCTAATGTAAACGAAATAATTTTAAGCTGAGATTTTTGGTACGAGAAAAACAAAAAACAATTGAAAATGTACATTTTTTAGTTTTAAAGATAATAATAAAATTACATCCATATTTTTGCCAAAGCACTTTGCAAATGATATCCCAGCATTAGTATGTATTTACAAACATATAAAAATACATATGTACATACATACCCAGCGGGAAAGAGAAGGAGTACAGAGGCCTTCTAGAAGGCATCCATACATACAAACCCAGCGGGAAAGAGTACAGAGGCCTTCTACAAAGCATCCGTACTCCTTTGTTGGATATAAAGGGTGGTTAAATTTTAAGGGTGGATGTTGATTATTTAGGAAATTATTGTCATTTCTTTTTATTATGATAATATTGGTATGGTTCAATTTTGTACGGAACATAATATCGGCCAAATGGCACAGCTCCATCCGATTGTCCGAATTTTCGATGACGCTGAGGCATAATTGAGGTTCTATGCCGTTAATAAGCCGAATTATCTCATCCTTTAGCTCTTGAATTGTTGCTGGCTAATCGACGTACAACTTTTCTTTCAAATTACCCCAAAGAAGGAAGTCCTACGGTGTCAAATCACATGATCTTGGCGGCCAATTGACATCGCCACCATGTGCGATAAAACGGCCATTGAATTTGTCGCGCAAAAGAGCAAATGTTTCGTTAGCTGTGCGACAAGTGGCACCGTCCTGTTGAAACCACATATTGTCCACATCCATATCTTTCAATTCGGGCCATAAAAAATTCGTTATCATCTCACGATAGCGAACACCATTCACATTCACACCGGTCAGCCTCATTTTGGAAAAAATACGGACCAATCATGCCCGCCAGCTCATAAACCGCACCAAACAGTCACTCTTTGTGGATGCATTGGTTTTTCGACAGTCAGTCTTCGATTATCATTCGCTCAAATGCGGGAATTCTGCTTATTGACGAATCCACTGGTGTGAAAATGTGCTTATTATTTTCTTCGAAAATGTATCATCCACTGTTGCCATTTATTGCCACCATTCTGACCATTGACGACGTTTGGAATGGTCAAGAGGCTTTAGTTATTGAATCAATTGCACCTAGTAAGCGTGTTAATGTTCATCAACGACAAGCGTGAGAGGTGCAATTGTTGGGCATGACGACGAGTTAAGGTGGATGGCTCTTCAACCACACTATCGCGAACAGCAGCAATATTTTCTGCGGTATGAGCTGTACGAGCATGCACTGGATTTTTCACATCTCCTACAGACCCGGTTTGCTAAAATTTTTGCACAATTTTTCCGATTGTACGCACATTTGGACAATTAAATTGACCGAAAAAATCAAAAAGTATACGATATGCATTTTGATTTGAATGCCCATTTTCATAATAAGCCTGAATAAGCCTTTCCGTGGTTCAAATTGAGTTAGTCTTAAATTGGGAAATGTCAAAGGAAATGCAGAAAAAAAACTTCACGTTTAAAATTTCTCGCTTCATTCCATACTCATATCTTTTTTACACACGTTGTCATTGCGAAGAAGGCCTTCCGCTTTCGCTTCATAAGAATGGCAACGGGATTAAAAAAATAATTATTTTGCTTTTGCTTGTTCAAAAAACATTACAAATAATTTAACTTCTTCTCTACTCTCTTCTCATAGAAGAGAGTGTGGAAGGTGTATATTAACTGTTATACCAAAGAGCTAAGGCTTTTTGTGAGGCCTTCTTTAGTTGTGAGGCAATCTTTAGTTGTTAGATAAGAAAAGTAATTGAATCAAAAAAATTTAAAAGCAGGCATTTAAAAAGGGTTGAAGTAAGAAGGTCTTCTGGGTTTTCCCGCTGGGTATACACATACTATCATACAAACATCGTGTATCGAGGTGTTGAAGCGTGCTAAAGTCTCGCACTCCTGGCGATGGTCAGGGGCCGGGGCTATTGACGTATATAGAATAAGCCGAATCTTTTATATTAAATAAATTAACTTTGTGCCACGCCCACCTAATTTAAAAATTTAAGCTCTTACTGTTCTCCAGGTTTGCAGAAATCTAAAATGTATTTCTATGGGCGTTGCCACGACCACTTGTCCGATCCCGCCCACATTTTGTCGGCTGTTGTGAATTGGTAATCAACATGCTTGCACCTAATTTGAAAACTTTGGCTCTTGTCTTTCCTGCAAATAGTTTATACTTTTCAAAAATCAGTTCACTTAGTTTTTTTTTTATTGAACTAACATGAACTTTTTTCTATAAACATCTGTTTCCTGCCAATATATTTTCGTTTTAGTACAAAACGTATTTTAGATAAACGAAATACAAAAACAAAAGCTTGATTTGAAGTATTAGCGCAGCAAACGACCAAAAAATTAGCATAAAATCGCTACTCAGTTTCATAAGACGAGAATTTATGGTGTAAAATGTTTTAGTGATCGGTTTTAACACAATTAATTAATTATAATTACCGCAAAAAAGCTTAAGCGACAACATTCTCAGTTTACGTTTTTTTAATAAATGATTTTATTGGCAACACTTGCATTATCTCTTGAAACGTTGTGGCCACATAATGTACCGCTACAATTTTATAGCAAAAACAATTTTAGCTTAAGCGACAACTTTCATACAAAATTTTTATGAAATAAAATAAAAAAGAAAAACTGTAAGGAAAGACTCACTGTTTATTATTGTTGTTTTTGTTTAAGCTTTAATGTTGTTACAATATAAACTGGGGTTTAAAATTCTTATTCGCTTAACACTTTTATTTGTATAATATCTTTAGTTTTTCTAAAATCTTTGGATGAAGTTGCCTGATGCTCTTGCCTTAGAAACCAGTGAAATGCCTAAAGCTTATCCCATCAATAATACATATCAGTTTATCAAAAGTATGAATTGAGAATGTAGCACATTTAAACGAAAATTTGTTAAAAAAAACCATTTTTGCGGTAATGACTCGATATATAAATATTGCACGGTCTTATTACGCTTTTAATAACTAGAATTACCGACCTTAGTTTTTCTGCCCATCGGTCCATAATTTAATGCAGGTTTACTCTCGACTTTATGGTCCATTAACGTCCAACATGTGATGTGATGAGTATAAAAAAATCATTGTGTATTAAAACTGTGACGGTGACGGTTATGCAATTTGGTACTTTTTTTTTAATTCTTTAAAATTTCTAAAAGTTGTTTAACATTTACATACGTCAGTCAAGTGTCATGACAAAACAAAAAAATATCCTACATGTCGGTGGAGCTTAACTCAGTTTCAAAAATCAGTGGTTTAATGCTTCATTCATTCCCCACTGAAAAGCTCATGTCAAAGGAAGACATATCAAACAACAACAATTTTCATTTTAGGCAAAACGAATTTCGCGCTTAAACAACAGGAATAAAGAAAAATATAATATTTGTTTGATTTCTAAAGACATTTCCATAAAATGAATGAATAAATAAAAGGGAACATCATAATTCTAAAACTTGAGAATTTTCTGAACACTTTGTTTTTTTGAAATTCTGAGTACTTAATAAAATATGTTTTTTTATGTTTTTTATTTATGTTTTTAATAAAATTTTGTTTTTACAACCGACGCTGTTGCTTGAAAAAATGTTTCGTTTTTGCGTAAACCAAAACGTGTCAGATTTGTCGAAATATGTTCAAATAAATATTTAATTTTTATTTGCATAAAATATTTTTGGTCCAACTCATAACTTTGTGGAATAATTTAAGCGGTTTTAAAAGATTGTGTTTTTATAAATCATAAATTACAAAAAATATTTTTATTTGTTTTAGCAATAAAGTTTTTGAAAAGGATTACAATTTAAATGGTATTTAGATGTTTTTAGAATTGGAGATTATTTTTTTTGTTCCATGAATTAGAATTTAAATGATTAAAAAAATTCATACACGATTTTTTTGGTTTAATTTCAACAATCTACAATTTTTTTTTTAATATGAAAATAACTGCCTGATTTTGGTTTAAAAATATACACAGATACAACAATAAAATATTTGTTTAAACATTTTTTTGGTGAATTTGTTTTTACTCTAGAGAAAAAGGATAAAAATAGAGTATGGTAATTGTCAAATATCTAGAGTCAAACTACCTACTAAGCGACCGCCAGTATGGCTTTCGTAGCGGTCGATCTACTGGAGACTTACTAGCTCTGTTATCGGAAAAATGGTGCCGTTCCATTCACCATTTTGGCGAAAGTAAGGTAATGGCTTTAGATATTTCCAAGGCGTTTTAAAGAGTCTGGCATGGTGCACTCTTGTCAAAACTTGCAGCATTTGGTGTCGGTGATAATTTCTCTCGATTTATATCGAGTTTTCTCATAGATCGCACTATACGAGTTTTTTCATTCAGGGGTGCCGCAAGGCTCCGTTCTTTCTCCCACTCTACTTCTTATTATTCTAAACCACCTCCTTTGTCAAATTTCCAACCCCATCTACTCTTTTGCAGATGACATCAACCTTTGCCATTCGTACTCATTCGAACGCAGATCAAGCGTATCCGATGTCGGTGCTATGAGACAGAATATGAATGACACGCTTGGCCGAGACCTTGACAAAGTCTCGGAATGGGGTCGTGCAAATAGGGTCGATTTTAATGCCCGAAAAACCCAATGATGCGTGCTGACGCATTAACGCGCGACAAATCAAGGTACCTTATATATATGGGTGGTGAAATAATCGAGGAATCAGAATCACTTGATGTTCTGGGCATGTGATGTCCGATGGACAGAACATATATTCAAGGTGTCGAAAGAAGCATTCAAGTGCCTCGGTTTTCTTCACTTCACTCCATCTGATCTCCTTGCTATTTATACCACCTATATCCGACCGCGTATGGAATACAACTCTCATGTGTGGTCCAGTGCTTCAAAGTCTATTTTGGAGCTCCTCGACTGCGTGCAGGAGAGGGCGAAGGTTCTCATTGGTGACAGTAGGGTATCCAATTCTATTAACTTCCTTGAGCACCGTCGCAACGTGGGTTGTGTTTGCCTGTTTTATCGTTACTACAATGAGATGTGTTCTGACGAAATTAGGGATCTGGTTCCCGAAACCCGTACGTTTGTTCGCAATACAAAATATCTGATATTTTTATAGCGGGTAAATATAAATATTACGTCTCGATTTTTTCTAAAAAGTAAAAATAAAAATTTAGAGTTAATACCCACTTTGTGAATAAGTGCGATATGTATGTATATACATATTTGTAATTATTTAAAAATAATTCAGATTTAAAATAATCTCAATAGCTAATATTAAGTTATAATTAAAAAAATGTACTTCCTGAATAACGTACTTTTAAAAAAGGGACTTTTTAAAAATTATTAATTAATATTAATATTGACTGCGGATAAGGGAAACAAAACTGTTGCATTTAATAAAAAGGAATATGATTTGAAAATGAAAACCATATTAGGAGATATGTGCACGTACAGGAGAATTAAAAAAGATCCCACATCTATTTTGCAGAATATGAACAATACTTTAATAGAAAAACTTTTTAATTTGAATCTGATCAACCAAACTGAAAAGAATAAATTAACCAAAAAAAGAAGTTAAACAATTTACAAAGACAAATTCAATTAACGATAAAAATGGAAAAAGACAATAAATTTACATATTTAGACACTTTAGTGCACAGAAAAGGAAATATCGTCAAGGTTGGTACCAAAAGCCAATGGCCTCGGGAAGGTTACTAAATTTCCATTTTTAGCACCCAAGGAGAATTATAATGAATACGGCGACAAATTTTATCCACAGAGTCTTAGAAGTCAGCGACAAGGTTTTTCATAGACAAAACGTAATTAGAATTAACAATATATTGGGTATGAATGACTTTCCGAGAAAAACGATTAAGAATTTGATTAAACACGTGAGAACTAAGAACATGCTAAAACCTCAGGATAGACCACAAAAAGTGTACGAATCCATTACATGAATTAGCTCTACAAACAAATGACACAATTTACAAACTATTTAGCAATACTAAATCGAGATAAGCAAAAGAAGACAAATCCAACTTGGTGTACACAATAACGTGTAAAGGTGACAAGTCCAATGTATGCCAAAAGGCATATGTTGGCACAATAAAATCAAAATTGAAAACAAGGATGAATTGAAAACTAGGATGGCATCACACAAATCGGATTGTAAGGCAGTAAATAAACCACTAGAACAAAAAACAGCACTTGCAGCTAACTGTGCATTGAGTGGACATCAACGAGATTTTGAAAATGTGGCAGTATTAGTACAAGAGAATAATTATAACAGAAGATAAATGCTGCACATTATAAACTTACCAGAAGAGAAGAAATAAAACTACAAAAGAGACACTGAGAACGTAGCTCAGATTTTTAAACACACCATAAACAAATATAAATATGATTGACTATCAAAACGACAGTTGCAATCCAAACTACAGTGCAGTGACAATCAAACTTTTAAATTTATTTATTTTATATTTACACTTTTTAAAATATGTAATTCCTAAAAAGATTTGTTTGAACATACATATTTATGTACATTAGAGTGGGCCACAGATGTATGAGAAAAAATAAAAGTTCTCGAATCATATTCTTATAGCAATATTTTTTTTTTGTTTTACGTTAAAACAAATAAAAATTGCAAAAAAAAGTTCAAAAAAGTTTCATCTTGAGCCCGCGCATGAGCTCCTAAGAATTAAGAATCTTTGAAAAAAGTCAATTTTTTAAATTTTAATATTTTATTTACTATCAATTATTATTAATTAAAACTAAAAATATTTTTAAAAAAAATAAAAATTTGGTTCTTATACAACATAAAACAATAAAATCCTTTTTGGTCACAAAATCTTGTTTACTTTCAAATCCGGGCATCTCTCGTCTTGATTCAAGTTTCGTCTTTATTTAACCATCGCCTGACTTTTTTTATCGCAAAGTGTCATGAATGCTTCTGACACTATTTTCGCGAACCTAAAAGTCGTTAAAATACAGTAATATGATTTTCTGCAATACAATGCTAAGTATATTAAAAATGTAACAAAATTTAAGGTCAAAGCGCGGGCTCTTACACTAAAAATAAATTAATATTTTACAGGGATCTAATTCAGACAAAAATACAACATATTTACGCTATTAGAAGTCGATAAGAAAAAAAAATATTTTCTTGACCCACCCTAATGTACATATTTAAAAAGCTACGCGCCAATTACAAAAAGGTTAAAATATTTTTTACTATCAAAAGTGCAAAATATTTTTAACTTTTGACCGTAAAATTTAAAAAAAATACAATCGAATTTTGCTTAAGTTTGTTTTTTAAACCCTTAATTAATTTAAAATATTTTTATGAAAGCTGCGTTTTTTCTTTAGCATAAAAGTTGAGAACATTTCGAATAAAAAACATTTAAAAAAGAAAAAAAAATAATAAAAACAAATATGACAAACACTAAAAAATGCCTAAACATGCGTCGTCGTGAATCTTTTTCAACCCCCTTTTCTTCCCTGCACCTCTTGCTAACAAACAAAATGTTGCATGCAAAAAATGCGGCGTTAATTGACATAAATTTAAAAAAAAAAAAAAAAAATTTCTTGGTCGATTTGACATGGAATGACCCATTTATTTTTATTTAAAAATTAATATATCATATTGTTATGTCCTTGCATATTTATAGATGGTACTCTACTCGATATTTACCCGATTTATGGGTGATTACCAGGGGACTGATTGTGGCAGTCGTGATCGAATGGTTTTTTTGATTTGAATTCTTATGGCCAATTTCACCAAATCTTTTTAAAAATCAATTCATATTTAATTACAGTTTTTCATATATTTTTATATTTATTTAACATGAAAAACGAATTTTAAACATAAATTTATATTTAAATAAATTGGTAAATCGACTGAAAGACTAAAGGCCGATAGTCTTTCAGTCGATACAAAACGAATCGATATTATTTCTTCAGTGTTGTTAAAACTTAAACACTGCAAAAATTATCTCGAATCGTTTAGTACCAACTGACAGAGTAACACAGCAAAAAATAACGACAAATCAATTGTCATATTGAATACCACATTCGTCAATACAATTAACTTTTTAATTGAAAAGGCACCAACAACTGAATTTGTAAATACAAAAAACTATTTTGTTAATGAAAATTGTTAAAATTCAACAAATATTTTTAACAATGAGTTTGTAATATTGAATAAAATATTTGTTAACAATTAAATATAAATGTTTATTACTAAATTGTCATATTAACAAAATACTTTGTTACTAACTAAATTGAAATTAAAGATGCATTTAAAAGTTGCTTTTATTAACGTTTTAGTAAAATTCATAAAAAACTACATCACAAAACCCATTATAACTGATTAAGGAACAGACATAGTCCTGCATGCGAGTTTCCGCCATCAACACAAAACGGAATCTTGCCATCGTTAATAGTATTATTTGGAAAGCTAGAATTTATAGAAAACCCGTTAAAAGTTATTTATGAATAATTAAATAATAAGTTAACTTATCGTATAGATTGGTAAAATTTCAGAACAATCGCCACATCGTTCATTCTTTTAAAGATTTAAAATGGAAAAAAAAGAATTTTTTTTATGGTTTTTTTTTTTGACACAAAATATTTTTTCTATAATATACACATTTATTTTCTAAAAAAAAATCAAATTTTTAATATGACAATTTACAAACATGTTAATTAAAGAAATTGTTAAAATTATTAAAAAGATTTAACAAATTTTCTTTAATTACTAAATAACTTTTGTATTCAACATTTATTATTTTTCGAATTTATTCTATGAGCTAAATTTCAGTTATGTATTTTATAAAGCTTTTTTGTAATAGTCCTACTCCTTTTTTAATTTTTAGGAATCACATTATACACTACCAGACTATTATGTATATTGTATTTTCTTGTTACATTTTACCTTAGCTGTCCTTTGGATAGCAATGAAGTATATTGTATGTACAGAAAAATTTACAATTATTAGACACCAGCAGAATGTAATGCATTTTCTGGCCCGCTACGATCTTCGTCAGCATTCTTTATGTCACACTGGATAGTGATACTTTATAAATTGAATGTAGTAACCTTCGGAAGGAAATAATTCCCAGTTTTCAATAACTTTTGTTATTTTTTTCTGTGTAAGAAAATGGCTTTAGAATCGTAAAAGTATTGAATTACGACTCTCAGAATTTTTTTTTTTGGATTTAATTTGGGTATTTATAAAAATTATTTAAAATGCTGCATATTAATTGCAGCTTATGGAAATTACTAATTGAAGAGTATGTAATCAAAGGTGGCTACTTCCTTTTGCGTAGTTTTTTTTAAACGATTACAAAAGTCTATATCTTGATAGGTGCTTATTTTTTGGCGATAAAGAGTAGAACAGGTAGATTTGCCTTAAGTGGTACAAAATTTGAATTTTTGTTTGAATACCACTCGAGGGTCTTTTTCATGTTGGCATGATGCCAAATCAGGCCAGGAATATGAAGGTGCTCTGCGTTCTATTATATACTTCTGTCTTCATCGTGCCTGATTTCACAAATGATTGCCTTTCTTTGCCACTAATGCAAATTGCTTGCCAGACAAGAAACATCTTGGGGAATTTTTATTGTTTTTTGTCCGGTATTGTTCTTGAACATTACTTCGTCCATCAGCCACATAAAAATCTGGTTTCATCATCCATCAAACAGTCGATGGACTTTTCTTTATAAGATTTGACCTCAATTTTTACGCACGTTTTTTGCTTCTAAGTTCTTCAGCTCATTGCGATCTGGAACTTTCTGAACTTTATATGACTTCAACCCAGCTTAAGTTTGGCTCTGCGCACTAAAGAATCAGAACATTTAAATATTGCTATTCTGATAGTGTTCGGTACTCTTAAAAAGAGTTGTTCGACTTCTTTTGCTTTACCAATATCTGCTAGACCCTTTTTCTTCCTGATACAGGTTTTCTTTAAATTTTCAACTGTTCCTTATACCGTTTGCTGGCTTTTGAAACTGTGTCGTGATAAATCTTCAGATCTTTTGCTATTTTCGGATTTTTTTTAATGTTTAATCAATTTTAAATTTAAAAGATTTTGTTAATCGTGCTTAATTTTCAATTTTTGTTCTTGATAAAAACACAGAAATTGCGCATTTCACTGGTTGCTTAGGCCTGATCGTCAGCAACAGCTTTACTTGTAACAATATCAAAGATTAAACAAAAACAACAACAATAAACAGTAAGTTTATCTTTTCTTACATTCCCCACAAAATTACTTTGATAATAAACTGGAAAGTGCACGGCTAAGAAAACTTAACTGGGAGAACAATAAAGCAAGTTGTTTTCATTTTGTTTTTTCTTAACCTGCTTACAACTACAGTTAATGTTGGAAGTATTCCAACCGATTGTAGTGAGGAATTAAATTGAATTGAACTCAGGTCGAATCTACATGTTTCGAGAATAATCACATTCTCATCGTCAGAATTTTTTGCAGTCGATTTTAGTATGAGAGCAAAACAAAAGTGTGAGTCTCATCAGTACATTTCGACTATAGATTCAGGCTTGATAAGCGATTTTTGGTATTGTTGAATTCACCGACCATAAGAAGTTACAAAAAGCAAGTACTTATATGGCATTATTATATTTGTTGATGAAAAATGGAGATAGCCAGCTTTGTTTTTATAGCCCTGAATAAGCGGATATGTATTATCAAATGTGTTTTAGTGTTTTTAAAAAATAAAACGTTGATTAACTGGACTAAAACTGCATTAAAACGGAATTTATTAAACTAAATTGTAGGTTTGTATTTATTAGCGGACCTAATATTGATGAAATGCAACCATTAACTTTAATAGATTTCAAGTTAAGTTATGGGAAGGCCTTAAAGTTAAGAAATATGGAAGTGTCTTGCAACAAGCGCTAGGATTACTAAATCAGTTCTTTGTAGATAATGTGACGAACATCAAATGAATTGTCTTAAGTGTCCAATTATGGTGACACAAGAAGTTGGGAAAACAAATATAGATAAACTGACATTAATTTCAATTGAAATTTCTTTTATCGAATTCTGTTCAAGCATCAAACTCGTGCCAACCAATGTGAATGTACCGAAAATCTCTCTGAACAAATATTTTGCGCTCAATGTGCTTTTTGTAAAATATTCTAAAACAAAAGTTTTGGATAAATACCAGGCTGTTTGCCCATATTTACGCAATTTACCCATTTAACTGGGTAAATACCAGTTGGATATTTACCCTTTTCCCATCTAAACGCATGTTTGATTTTGAGAGATTTTTTAGAATATTTTAATTTAAAATTTTTTTTTCTTTATTTATACCAAGGCCCATTGAAAAGGTCTGCGCAAGAAGCCTTATGATCATTGTTTATGTTCTTTTTAGTTTTCAAAAGTTGTTTACATGTGCATGTATACGTTTATGGTATGCCACACATACACGTTTTTTCCTTTTGCTTTGTATATGTGGTAGTTAATTTTTGACAACTAAAAAGAATTGTTTTTTGTTTTTGTACAAGTAAGCAGACCTGATAGATGGGCCTTGATTTATACGTTTTAATATTTCGCTTTAATTCCATAAAAAAATCGAGCAGAAATATTTTTAACATTTGGATCTATTTTCGCTTTGCACAACACAGAGGAACGCACGTTTGACTAAGACAATTTTTATAGAAAACGTATTTTGTTTTGTTTTTAATTTAATTTTTCACTAGGCTGTGACGTAAACTTCATAAATATTTCAAGTAGAATCATCACGCGTACGCCTCAGGACTTTACAAGACTTTTGTCATCATTTAAACAACATTCTATTTAAAACTTGATTATTTATACACTTTCTTTTTTATATTTTTTCAGTAATAAATAAAAGATATTAACTCCAAACGAGATGTCACATCTTTCAGCAAGTACGAACACCCACATCTTTCGTTCACTCTCCTCGGAGAGTCAGAAGAAGGACTGGTCGAAGCGTTTGTCCTTGCGCGGCATACGTCATGGTACAGCTGGCAGCAGTCCATCGTCGAGCAAAGATGTAAGAAGAATGATTGTTGGTTTTTTTCTTTTTTTCTGTAATTCTATCTAACGCTATTGGCAACAATTTTAACACATTCTATTTATTTAATTTTCTTCCCAACCCTTTAAGGAGTCTAAGAAACACAAATTTTTCAATCGTTCCTCATCGCTGAAACAGTCAACCAACTCTACTATACAACCTTCGCTGGATTTGGGTGCTGCTGGCCAACAAAGTTCCAATACATCACAGACGGGCTCACAACAACCGTCCACACCTAAGAAATCGAACTGGGAAGTTATTGAACACTTTAATACGAATGCCAAAGGAGGCAAGACGGTTGTAAGCAGCAGTTTAATTGCGGTAAGTAAAAAAATTAAAATAAAAAAAAGTATTCTGTAAAATGTTACCGTTTAATTATTTTTGTGGAGGAAAAGGCATTAAACAATTATGAGGTAGACAAATATTGCCACTAATGGCTGAAAATGTGGAGAAGGTTTCTTGATAATTTAAATTTAATTTTGGTTTAAATTTAAGTCTGTTTTAATTATTCTTCTCTCAGGGGTGAAATGTGTTTAAACGGGAGTTCCTTAAGGAAGTGAGCATACAAAATTCAGGAGATATTAAATCCTGAATCGGGGTAAAAAAATGCTGCTTCTTTTTCATGGTCGGACAGCGATCCAAAGAGTTTTCCGATCCTAATGTTACCAAACAACTGTGTACTACTTTGGTTCGACCCATTCTTGAAGATGGTTCGAATATATGCAATCCACAGTACTCAGTATACTTTAACAAAATCAAGTCAGCTCAAAGCAATATTCTTTCTTCGTGGCTTGGGTTAGGTTCCTCGCAAAAGGTAACCATTCTATGTAAACCGTTTCGCACTTATCAAATTACCAACTTTAAGAAGTCGTCGGTAAAAGTTAAATGCTCTTTTTTTATTTAAGCTTATAAAATGTATTGTCAATTCTTAATTCCTTCTGGGAACATTCCTCAATGCTGCTGCTCGTCTATCAAGAAATTATAGAATTCTGAGTATTAAATATTGTACTACAAACTTTTCTTAGTTTGATTCATTATATAAGTTACACAAACATATTAAATTTATGCAATTGTTTATGCTTCTATTTTTGTAACTACTCAAACTTGTAATTTGTAATAGTCTCTAAGGATTTTCCGAAGACTTAAGGAAATATGCTAAATTGGGCTATGCCGATACCGCCCATATTTTGTCGTATGTTGTTTCCGTTCTCAAGATATACAAACAAATAGACAGACATTGTTAAAGCAACTTCGCTTTACATGTATCTATTTGTTAAGTGTAAAAAGTCCAAAACAATAAAAAATCAGATATACAGAAAAACAGACGGACAGACGGACAAACGGAAAAGGTAAAACCAACTGTGCTGTACATAAACGTATTTTTCTGAACAAAACAAAAAAAAAAGACTTATTTTCGGTAATAAATATAAAAAAAACAACAGTAAAACAGCAGTCGTGGTTTAATGTTCATATCTCAGCCATTTGTGGACCGCTCAGGCTGAATTTCAATACCAAACAGTACATGTGACATAAATGTTAAATAACCTGGCCTCCATCCATAGTAAATAAGTGAAATAGTCCAAGAATTTTAATAAAAATATTTTTTCCGTTCCATTCTGATTCAAGTAAAAGAGCAAAAAAGAGAAAAAAAATGTGCTTAAGAGTAGACTTCTCTATAGACATGCTAAATATCATGGCCTAACCAATAGGTCTGCTTACCTCTACAACAATTCAACAACACAAAAAACAACAGGCATTTTGCTTGTGTAAAATTCCCCGCCGTTGTCAAAATCTTACTACTACATAGGCGAAACAAAAGGAAAAATGTGTTTGTGTGCATGTATGTGTTGCAAAAAACAAAAAACGTAAACAAAAATATCCTGTTGGCCAAACTGCCGTCGACGACACTGTCGTCAACGATTTATGCACGAAATGTCCTCTATCAATTTGGATTTCTGGAAGACGATTTCAAGGAAAATGTCGTGCACGACAAAATACTCGACATTGTCTAGTGCATTGTCTTTTACAGAAGTTTATAAACGACGACATGACCGACATTGTCTTTCATGCTGTCCTTCATCAAAATGTAACAAAGACAACATGACGGACATTGTCTTGTAAGCTGTCCCTTATCCGAATGTATCCACGACAACATGACCGACATTGTCTTGTAAGGTGTCCTCTATAAACTAATAAACACGACAATATGAACGACATTGTCTAGTAAGCTGTCCTTTATCAAAGCTTATCCACGACAACATGACAGACATTGTCTTGTAAGGTATCCTCTATCAACAACTATGCACGACAGTATGAGCGACAATGTCTTGTAAGCTGTCCTGTATTGAAGTGTATGCACGACAACATGAGCGACATTGTCTTGTAAGCTGTCTTCTAAACAAACAAAAATAATTTACTCCCAATAAAAAATAAAAATAACTGTAAAATAACGATACATAATAATAAAAAACAACCAAAGCGAAGAGAATCAGTCAGTCAAGTTTGAGAATTCAAAGACTAAGGTATGATTTTAAAAATATGTATGTGCTATTGTATATTTTTATTTATTCCTTTAGGTTTATGGGCGACATTGTCGTGTAAGCTGTTACTCTTGTAACTTCATCGACATTGTCTTATACGCAGTCGTTACGATAAAGTAGAATCTATTGTCGTCTATATAGTCATCAACAATAATGTGGACGACAATGTCGTGTATGTGGTCATCAACGACAATATGGACGACAATGTCGTGCATGTGGTCATGAACGACAATATGGACGACAATGCCGTGTATGTGGTCATCAACGACAAGTTAGGAGATATTGTCTTGCACACATTCGTGTGTGTACACATTCGTGTATGTACGACAGGCTGAGCGACATTGTCTTTCTTTGTGTCGTGCACGATTTACGCGACACTTGTTCGAAAAAATCGTCGACGATTTGCATTAGTTGTCCCTTACGTGTCGTGCAGGAATTAACATTGTCGTGCACGAATCATCAATGATTCTTGCACGACATTGCCAACTGGGTATGCACGTATAAGGAAAATGTAAACAACTTTTGATATCGTTGAGGAAAAAACTAAATAAACATCTGGCTTCTTAAGCAGACCTTATTGGATAGACCTTGTCTAAATATATGATGCTGCAACTCAGTTTATCTGCGTGCAACTCATGAATAAAGTTACGCGAAAAAATCAAATATTGTCCGGAAAAAAATGTTGTTCCAAACATATCGCACATGTGCAAAAAAGCATTTTGCGTTTAACTTTTTTTTTTTTTTTTTATAAAAGTACTCGATAGAATTCTGTGATTTTCAAAACATAACGGGTCCGCCATCTAACGATTTTTTTTCTCAACTAGTGCTTATTTCGTGAATGGTAACACTTATGTCATGTCTGATTTGACAGATAATTAGTTGTATCCTTCCGCTGAACGAATATGGTTGTGTATACGCTTGAACAACGCTGGGAAATATGCGTTTTCGCTTCGCTAAGTGGGCCTGCGATCGACTTACAGAAGTTGGCGATTTTGCCAAAAAAATTATCTTTTCAGATGAAGCTCATTTTGATCAAGCAAAATTGTCGCATTTGGGGCACAGAAAACCCGCACGCATACATTGAAAAGCTGTTGCACCCAAAACGAGTCACTGTTTGGTGCGGATTTTGGTCCAGAGGCATAACAGTCAATGGCGATCGTTATCGGGCAATGTTGAACAAACTTTTGTTCACAAAAATTGAAGAGGAGGATACTGGCAAAATTTGGTCTCAATAGGACGGCGCTACGTGCCACACAGCCGAAGCTACACTCGATGTTTTGCGCCCTGTTTTTTAAAGATCGCATTATCAGCCGCAGAGCTGATGTCATTTGTCCACCTCGGAACTGCGATTTGACACCGATGGACTATTATTTGTGGGGCGCCGTCAAAGATAAGTGTTACGCCGACAAGCCAGAGACAATTGACGCTTTAAGGGACAATATTCGTGAAGCCATTGGTGAAATACAGCTGCACCCAATCGATAATGTGCTTAAAAATTGGACCGATCGTGTAGGCTACTGCATGGCCAGCCGAGGCAGCCATTTGAATGAAATTATTTTCCATTATTAACCGGAGGGATTGTACTTTCAAATAAAAAAAAGAAATTTGAGAAAATATTCATTAGTTTTTTTTATAGCATTTTCAAAAAAAAAGAGTTATTTGGCGGACCCTGTATAATTCTTTGAAAAAGATGATTCTGAGGATACATTTTTTCTCACATCTATACCGGGATATTTTCTAACGGTAATAAAACCATGTTTGCTTTAAACGCCACCTTAAGCATATTTTCTTGCAAATACATAAACGTAGAGCAAAGTATCATTAATAAAAGTTTAAGTAAAAAAAATTTCTATGGTCGTATGGAAAAACTTGTAAACTCTACTTTTTGCAAAAGTGTTTCATTTACTATCACCCTGTCAGATTGATATTTTGATAAAGTTTCTCATTTAAAAGTTATTCGAAAAACAAAAATCAGAAAAATACCATTTTTTTTTTGTAAAAACTAGATAACTCCAGGCATTTTTTGAAAAAACAAGGAATTCCATTTTATTAAAAAAACAAAGAAAAATCTAAAAAGAACAATCTCTTTTGATCAAAATGCTGCACCTAAAAATTGGAACTCCCGAAAATCATAGAATATTCTTTATATGTATCTTATATCATATCTGAAGTTCTTGATTTATAGAATACGACTGCCAAACATTTGATTTCTAAATTATTCGATAACGATGCCAAATGCTAGCTGGGATAATAAATAATTCAACACATAAATAAGATTGGATTTTTATAAGTTTATACATACATATATGTATGTATATGTATATGACATGCGTCTGTACATATTCGTTTTTAAGTAAGTTAAAGAAAAAACAATGTACTTGAATACTTGAGTTTGGTATAGAAAACGAAATTTGCGCTTCAATAGTTTTCAAACATTTTCACTTCATTGAAAAATGCTTTTCATGTCAAACCAGTGTTGCCAAAAGATTTTTGAAAAATACCTACGCATACTAAAAAAATCCGATTTTTCTATATTTAAGCAGGTCTGTTCTGAAAATCACGTGATTTCAAATCACATGTGCTTTTAAAATCACAAGTGTAATTTTGTGGTGTTCTGTAAATCAAACTGTTTTTGTGTTTCTCCGTGGGTGTGTGTTTCAATTCGAAAGCAAACACAAAAAAATTGTTCTACAATATTATGTCTAATTTTTTAACGCTTTTTTTGTTATTTTCCGACATTTTGTATTTTATTCCCGATTTAGCGATCTAAAATAAGTTTACGGTTTGTTTTAAATTTTGCAATTTTTTGCGAATTTTAGCCATGTTAGCGATTGAAGCGAATCGTTCCTGTAAGTTTTCTGATTCTTTACAGCTTTAACGATTTATAATAAAGAGTAGACTCTGTCGTCATGCCGAATTTTTGCCAATCCTAATAGTTGTAGGGACTTTTAATACATTTTATGGCTTGTTTGAAATTCTAAATTTTTTTTTTTTTTTTGCAAATTTTCGCTATTTTGCAAAATTTTTTATTATTTTCAGACAATTTAGAGTTTATTTACAAATGTGCAATTTTTCGCGAATTTCAGCCATTTTTGCAATAGAAGCGGGTTTTCTTGTTATTCTTTACAGCTTGTACGATTTTTAAAAAATATTAGACTTTGGTTTCATGCCGCTGTTAGCAAATTAGCGATCTTTAATTCAACTAAAAAAGCAAGCCTGAAATAACAACAGGAGCCACAAATTTCACTAGTTTTAAAAAAATTAATAAACAACACATTGAAGACTTTATTAAAGTAATTTATTATGACGGTCACATTACATTAGTCGAAAAAATAACAAAGTGATTTCAAAAAGTTGTTAACGTAGCTGAACGTTTTGAAATCACAAAATAATATGCCCAGAACACCTTTCTTGTGATTTCAAATCACTTGCATAAAATGTGATTTTCAGAACAGGCCTGATGGTAAAGCTTTAATAACAAAAATAAGTAATAAAATTAAAAAAAATGTATGTACTTTTGAATAAATTCAATGAAATTAAAATAAATATTTATAATTCTTTTGAAATAAATCTTCATATGATAATTTTAATTTAATTCATTGTATGCGATTGTACTTCACGCATACATAAGATAATTGAGGCTTAAGTAAAATGGTTAAAACAATATGTAGTTACAATTTTAGGACTTAAGCATTTCATTCCTATAAACGTATAATCATTAAGGGTAATCACGATGGTCTTTGTGCAAATTTGCAGTGCTTATAATGATTGATCGTGAGCATACCACTTTTATTTTTTGTGCAATTGCGTTATTTTTCTAAAAATTTATTCTGACAACACAAAAAACTTCTGGTAGCACTGTGAGAAATCTGCATTTGTTTTCAATTATACACAAGCATATTAAAATAAATTTTTTCTTTTTAAATTTAATTCTCTATTTTATGTTTTAATCCATGAATATGTTGAATTTATAACCAATATGGCGCTTAATATGTCAAATGTTATTGTTTACATTTCTTTGCAACTGAGCTAATATGCACTACTAATTTGGCTCATTGTTTTTGTTGTTATTGTGTTGTGCAAATGTGTGTATTTTTGCACGCATTTGCATCGTTTGCACACTTTTCACTACCCATCATGATTGCCCTTATTATTAAAAAAAAACATCTTTAGCATTTCTTTCGTTTATAATGCAAAATGAAAACTACTAACATTTTGCCGAATATAAAAACTCCGTTCGATTTTCCCTACGCTCCTATTTTAGTATCAAGAAACCCTACATGTAGATATTTTTCCCTACTTTTAGCAACACTGTGTCAAACTAACTAGATGTTGTTGTATTTCTTACCAATACGTAAAACTACTGCTCCAATCTCTCGTTAACAGCACTGGCATTAACACTTAGGATAAATTGAAAAAAATCGAGGAGAGAAACGTAAATGTACATAGAGTGCTAGAATAGCGTGCTCATCTTTCATGAAACAAAGAAACCAAGATAGCGCATTCAGCTGTTAAAAATTAAATGTTTCTTCGCTATCATTTAAAATATTTCGAGCTAGTGGGTTCGGATGCAATTCGAGCCTTTTTAAGTATTTTCTGCATATTTCGTTATCATAGTTTTAACTAATGGAACATTGAGATCCTTGTGAATATTTGTATTTTTAAAATACCAAGGGCCAGCAGTGATTATTCGAAGAAGTTGATTTTGGCTCCTTTGACTTTCTTCGATATTAGAGGCCGATGCAGTGCCCCATAACTAAATACCATAGCACCAGATTGACTTTAAGATGGAGTTGTACAGTAGAAGTTTGCAGTCGAGACTAAAGACAGAGTTTCTTCCAATAAGTCAATGCATCTGGATGACTTTTAGTTTCATTTTAGTTAATTTTGCCTCTGTATGACTTTTCTACGTTAAACGGCGGATCTAGATTTATACCGATATATTTTACATGCGAGTTTTGTGGTATTAGAGGTGCATGATTCCCGAACTTAAGAAATTTCTTTTCTTCAATAATAAATTGACGACCGAATGAGTAGCTTTCTAGCAGCTTGTGTGTGTTTGCTGGTAAATTTTGCTTCAATTTTTGTAATAAGCCTTCATGCCAGACTTAATCAAAAGCTTGAGAAACATCGATGAAGAGAGCGGAACAATATTTTCATTCTTCAAAGGCTTTTCTTATGGCGTTTACTATTCGATGAGTTTGTTCAATTGTGCTGTGTTCTCTTCTAAAGCCGAATTGGTGGTTTGGAATACATCTATTTTCATTTAAAATTGGGTTTAATTTTGACGCTAACAGCTTCTCAAACAGCTTTGATATATTAGAAAGTGAGCTTATAGGCCAATATGACTCAACTTTTGTGTGATCCTTTCCTGGTTTAGGTATCATGGTGACTAAGGAAACCTTCCACTTTTGAGGATCGTATTTAAGGCGTAAAATAGCATTAAAAATTAAAAGAATAATTTTCTTTGCTATGCTGGGTAGTTCCAAAAGCATTTTGTTGCTGATCTTATTAAAACCTGGGGCTTTCTTGGGGTTTAAATCACAAATATTCTTTTTGATTTCTATTATCTGAAATCTTAGGGCAACAGATGCTCTATCAGCAACAGGTGGTAACTCGACCGCAATAGCGTAAGATATATTTGGGGTTAATGCGTTTTTCAAATGATTAACAAGCAGATTTCCTTTTTCAATATCATTTCTTGCCCAGTTTCCAATCAAGTTTCTTAATGGTGGTTTAGAGAGAACTGGCCTTTTGAGATTTCTAGCTGCACGCCATAATGAGTAGTCTGATTGTGGAGCTGCTTCATGTTCCTTAAGATGTTTTCCAGAGAAGCCGTTTTCTGAGTCTGCAGTAACTTTTTTAGCCTTTTTGTACACTCTTTTAGTAAGTTCTTAAGTTGAGGAAATCTCTGCAATTGCCAGTCTCTTTGATCTCTCCTTTTTTCAGACAAGACACGCTCATAATCCGTGGAATATATTCTTATATTTTTTGTTTTTTTTTGGGGTGATACTGGAATGTTTTACAGCTCGTTTCAGAAAACTGTCAAAATTAACAATAGAGCGATCTACATTCTCCGGTGTGCGCTTGACGCATTTATTTATTTTAGGTTGTATTGAACTAGGTTTGATAAAAAATGTTGTCAAAGCCATGGATCGCAATGGGGCAAATGGTGTCCTCTTATGTTGGCAGATTTTTGTTAGACGCTTGCGAGAGACCACCTTCAGGTCAAATACTCCATAAAATCATAGCTTTTAGTTTTAAAAAACATATAATCAAGTATAATTGTATGTAAAGTATCAGTATTTTTGATTGAATTTTAAAATTGCTGTCAAAAAAAAACTATGTGTGTCAAATTTTTTCAACCTTTGTTTTCCACCTTAGGAAGTCAAAATAAAGTAAAAAATACCAAAAAAGTTCATGTGACAAATTAAAAGTTCTCTTTTGTCAATTAGTGGAATTCTTTATAACGGAAAAATATATTAAAAATATTTTGCCATTTAAAATTGTCAACTGCAGGTAGAGCGAAATGTCCAGCAGAAATCAATTTCAAGATTTTGTCCTAAAACTTTGCTCTATGCGTCATTTAATGAGTGACACCTAAAGGTTCTGTTTTTTTTTAAAGATAAGGCGAGAAATCCGAAAACAGATTGCAGATTTAAAAACCTTGGAGTCGAAACCCTAAAATGGCGTTCCTTACTCAAAATTGTCAAAATGGCGTATGGAGCACATAAACCCCCGGGCGACGATATGGGTAAATAAACCTTGACTGACGACATAGCAAGGTGGAATTAAAATAAAATAATACACAGCTATTTTACACGTTGCACAACAAACATTCTTCTTACAAGCAACACACACATGTATGCCTGGATGCGAACCACAAAAAAGAAAAAAGAAAATAAAAATAATTGTTTGAGTAAAAAAAAAAATTCGCCTGAAAACTTTGGCTTGTAAAAGATTACAATTAAAACATTCTTCTTACGGTTTCCGGACTCTCTCATAGCAACTAACAGCTTGTTTATTGATTTCGAATGAAAATTTCGTTCGGATAACTTAAATTAAAAACATTTCGTATTAAAAAATATATTGCTTTTAATGTTAGTTAACCGAACGAAGTCTTCATTCGAAAGCGCATAACAGGCCGTTAGTTGTTTATAGAAAGAAAGTCTGGTAAGGGTAAGGAGAATATTGAATCTCGAGAATAATGTTATTGAGCAAGCATAATCGGTCAAGCTAGACCATTTGAATTTTTTAAATTTTTTTAAAAAGCCATTGAAAAAAGCGCCTGGTAAATGCTCTAATGAAGCATCTTAATAAAAGATTTTATACATTAGTGGACATATTTTTATAGTTAAGCCTTTAAAAAGCCTTTTTCCATGTTTTATTAGGTTAAAAGAATCGCTTATTTTCAGCAGAAAATAGTCATCCATACCGGGAACACCCCATACAAAAATCATGCATTCCATCAGCATTTACGAAGCGATTTTAAGTATGAATTCATACAAAAAACTTGATCCTTTTGGAGCACATTTTTTACCGGGTTATTACTTCTTTGTGAATAAATAAATAAATTAATTATTAAAAATGTCAAAGTTAGTACTTTCCAACAGGAAATTTCCTTACAAAATAATTGACGGGATTTAAATTTTTTTTTTAATTCCTTTTATTCTTTGCAAAAGTTTTTTCGAGTTATTTTCTGAATTACAATTTGGATATAAAAAACTTTAAAAAAATCTTTCATTGTTTTTTTTAAGAAAGAAGCAAATTTTATTCTTATCTTTACAAAATTTTATACAATTTGCTTTAAAAAAATTCATTATATCATAGTATGTATGTAAAAATGCCTGTTTCGATTCTACAGTGCTGCCATACTTTTTATATAATTTAAATCGATTTTTTTCTACACACCAAACCTTTTTATCCTAACTGAAATCCAATTTAAGGCAATAATTTTTAAAATTTTGTTTTTTGTTGTTAAAAGAAAATTTCAAAGGATAGCTGAGTTCCAAAACGTCGGTTGCAACTTGCAACTTGCTTGTTTAAAAACATTCTACAATGCAACCATGTAGAATTTTACAATGTTATCTGCCCCAAAGTGCACCAACAAGTTGTCGATGTGTTCACAATAACCAAACTGTGCATCATTAAACTCTTTGAAATATTTTTGACTTTGACAGCAAAGTATTTAAATTTTTTGGAACTCAGTCCATATAAAATGTTATTTTCTTAAAGTTTTTGAACAAATTTGAAAGTGCGATTTACAAACTGACAAAAATTTGGATTTTAATTTTATTCTCGTAAAATTAGAATAACGTCTATTTTTTTATTTTTCTCAAGTATGTTAGTTCTGTTCAAATTTTTCCCTACTTCTGGCAACACTGGTATACTTTTGAAAACTATTGAACCTCTCTATTAAATTTTTCGGTTTTCCACATCAGTTTTCTCATATGCTTGACAAAGTTATTCCATGTCTTTTTTACAAAAGCATAATTCAAAAGTTTAATTTTCAAGTTGGTTTAGAAAGTTTGAACTAATTAAAAGAGTAATTTGAAAACAATTCAAAAATTAGTTTCTTCTGCCACATACAAAAAAGATAATTTGGTTGTGAATAAAATTAACATTTACAACAAATTTGGGGGGTGCTGGAGTTTCATGCATTTCCTAGAGCAACTTTTATTTGAAGCCAATTATTCAATACTTTTACTTGGCTGTTCAAATATTCAACTTGATTTAAAGTGAAGTTTTCTAAAAATTATACATATTAGAAATGTGTTAATGTTAAGAAAATATTTCTCGAAAATATTGAAGGAATTATACTATTAAAAGTATAAAAGCTTTGAAAATTGTAATTTGACTTAGAATACACATTCGAATAAATATAAAAATTTATGAAATAAATGTTACTCACCATGAGAAATAAATTCCCAGATTCTATTTGTAAAGAATTATTCTTTACTTAAATAAAAATGACGCAGAAAGTTAACATTTTCTCGTCGAGGCTTCTGACGAGAATGCTATTGACGATACTGTGCTTAAAACTTCATATATTATGATTTAAGTTAATATAAAATAACGCTCTAAGAGAATATTAAAAGAATTAGAGACATTACTAGGAATAAAAAATTTAAAACATTTATCGTTTTTCAAAAAAAAAAAAAAAAAAATGCATATTTTTAAGTCGCTATTGATAAAATATGCAAAAATATGCAGGAAAAAAATCAATGCTATTTATCAGCATAAATTGTGGTTCAAAAAAAAATAACTAGATATCTTACACTCAAAAGAAAAATCAATCCATCCGTACTCAAATCAATCCGAAGCAGTATTAATAGTACGGTGAGTACAGAAAGATTGATTCATGTACGGATTTTCAATCGCAAAATACTTCTATTGGTCTGTGAATTAAGCTGTAATATTATGTATTTGTAATTGCATTTGAAAAATATAATAAATAAAAAAAAGTTCAAGATAAAATATTAATTTGCATATAATTTCACCCCCTAATAATGCAAAAAGCAATGTCTAAGCTAAAAACTGTATAGAAAAAATGAATTTAACTTCTCATACATGTACAAAATTATATAAATGTAACCCAACAAACACGAAGTCAAACCTTTGATATGAAATGACTTTATCATTTGACATCAAACGCAATTCTCAAACGTTTTTCAATTGTTTGATTTAACATTTAAATTCAAATTGATAATGATTCGAAAATAAACATTTGATATCAAATGTTTTTCAATTTGATGTCAAATGTTTGTCAAAGTTAAAATCAAATCACAAATAAACTTGGCAGTACTAAAGCGAAAAATAAATGTAAGCATTAAAAATGGCGATTAAAGTTAAATTATTTTTCCTTGTGGTTACATGTGTTTTACTATTAAAAATAAATTTTAATATAAAGTGAACAGTTTATTTCTAGTGAAAAATAAAAATTATTTGTGAGAAATTACAATGTTTAAAAATACGAAAAAAAAAGAAAAATAATAAAACAGGAAAGTGAAGAAAGATTGTTGAACGATCGCGGTGCTACAATACTCAAAATAAAAGGGAGCCAAGTATTTAGTCTTTCCAAGAATTAGAAGACGGAAAGAACACTATTTCATCTTTTTGCTATGGTACCGAATGTTTATCTCAAAGTTTATTTAAATAAATAATAAATTTAAATTAAAAAAATTAAATAGTTTTATTTATATTCCACATTCTATTATAATCCACATTTGAAAAACATTTGAGAATTACGTTTGAAAGCAAGTTGAAAATAAAGGCATTTTTCAATTTGAAAATAATTTCCCCTTTTTGTTGAGAACGCTATGATTTACAAATGATTTTCAAATCATTATCAAACGTTTGTCGTTTGAGAAAACGTTTGATTTCAAATCACTTTCAATTTGAAATCAAACCTCCGTGTTTGTTGGGAAGTGACTGTGTGTGAGTTTATGAATGTGGTAGTGCTTGTGTTTTAAAAGAGAAAGTGCCTTAGTGTCACCACACTACTTTACTTGACAAATAGTTAGAGTAACAAAAAAAAATAAAAAATAAAAGTAAGATAGTATAATCAGTCAAATACGACCACATAATACCCTACCTCACAGTATTTACAGTCTTATTTCGAGAGTGGGTCCTATTGGGGACCCATGGACAATCATGAACCTGCCAGAACAAAATTATGTTACGAACTTAAGATTATTTTAAGAGTCATTAGTGTTAAATTTTATCTAGATATTTGCATCCAACTGAGTTTTATTTGTCTTTTAGTGATTTAAGGGAAGCGGTTTATATGGGACCTATGGTCTTTATTGGACCTATTAAAACTTGCCATGATATAGAAGCTATTAAAAAAGTTAACGCAGCTAAATTTTTCAATACCGGTATTAAAGCTTTTTTCGGGTGTGGTATTTGTATGGGAGCTTTGTTCAAATATTAATTGATTTAAAAACAATTTTATAATAAGACCCTATTTACATAATACGATTTTTGTCGTTGCGATTCTTACCTTATAAGCGATGGGGGAGAAAGGAATTTAAAGGGGTAAACAAGCGAGTGTACTCTTCGATTCGTTTTGTTCGCTCATTCGTTTTCTCATTGTTCTCTCATCTGACGAAGAATGTATTTAAGTTCGGTGGCACAGAAAAAGTTGTAACGGCAAAAATCGTACAATGTAAATATTAGACCGACTAAGACGATTTATTACACAATATCAGGGCCTAAAAACTGCAAACAAAACCAAAAACAACTGTCGAATAAAAACGAAAATTTATGTAAAACTTTTCGCTTTTTGAGTTGGTTTGATAGCATCTGTTTGCACTTAATGAAACAAAAGTAAAATCAACAGTTTTTTTTTTGGCCAATGACAAATTAAAAAATTGCAGTTTTTCTACATCGACTGCGGTTTTAAAAAGTTGCACAATTAGATATTTTTGGCGCAAATTTAATCTAAATACCAACATAATAAGAAAGTCGATCGGCACAAAAACTATTCAGGATAGAAGTTTGTATGGGGCTCATGGGAAACTACCGACCGATTCTCACCACTTTACATAGGCTTCTCCTTATGACAATTGAAACGTATGTACCAAAATTCATCAATTTATCTTCAGAGCTGCGACCTGTTATTTTCGCACAAAGTTACATGGAGAGAGGACCAGTTAGACAACAGCTGGACGGACATCATAAAGTGAATCGATCGGTATACTAAAAGGTAGGTTTAGAAGCACCACTATTTTTAAGTGTTACACACTTCAGCACAAATGCATAATACCCTCTTCACTAGTGTAGTGTGAATATAAAAACAATACCTACAATGTATGTAGGTACAAGTAACATACAAGTAAGATATAAATAAAAATCCTGTTTGTCGTCTTTGTGTCTGCACTGCAAACTTTATGTCTTTTAGTTTGTTATCTTTATATTATGATAAAAATAGCTTTATATGCATGTGTAGTACAGTAAAACATGGATATAAACAGCTTTGTCAATAACGAAGTTTTAAACACGGATTTGACAAATAAGGTTTTATCATAAAACATTGTTGATCCAAATAAATTCGTTATAGCTGTGTTCTACTACAGTTGTTTACTGGGTGGTGCATAAAAGCGACTGAGTTTACAAAAATAAATAACTTACTAAAATGAAAATTATTTGAAATAGCTTTAAGCTTTTTTTTAATTAATTATTTATTATATTAAGAAATAGAATTTGGGAATTTATTTCTCTTGGTGAGTAACATTTATTTTATAAATTTTCATGTTTATAATTTTTTTATTTTATAACCACAAATATTTTTAAGGTTAAATGATGTTTGTAATGCCGTAAGAAACTTTAAAATATTTATTCCGTTCAAAGTGCAATACACTTTCACTTTATTACTAACACACTTTTTAAATTGACCACGAGATTGCTCTCATCTTTACCTTTTCATTTGTTTGGCAAATTTTTTTTTTTTGAATAATCAAAAAAGCGCAGTAAATAGTCCTCCAAACCGTGAACACTCCATACAAAAATCAGGCATCCCAGCAGCAGGTTTGAAGCGATTTGAGTTATGAATTCATACATAAAACCTGCTCCTTTTGGAGCACATTTGTTACTGGGTTATAAGTATATAAGTATATAATAAAAAATATTTAGTGTTGAAGTGTACAGAAAAATTTCATTTAATATTTCAAATAAAATGCCACTGTCGGCAACCACAACTCAAGTGACTGATTTTTCCATTTGTGGTCGCATCATATTTCTTAGTTGGCCGCAAGTTTTTATAAAAACTGTTACGTTATCGGTCGCTTGCATTATCGATCGACTTGCCGTGCTGAAAGTTGTTAGTAGCCCGCAAATCAGCTGTTTGTCGTTAAAAATGCAAGCGACCGATAGCCGTCGACATCGTGGGCCAGGCTGTAAATTTCAAAGAACTGCCAAAACTTATAAAATCTTATGTCTTTGTAAGAATCAGGCCATAATTTAATACATATACGTATACTGCCTACTCTACAAATACCCATATTCATGGTAGAGGCTTTCAAAGATTCAACACAGCCGAATATAGCACTTTCAGTTATTCGTCTTATAAACATTTCAACACCCTGTAATTTATATAAAAACAAAATGTATAACATTAACTTGTAATATGTTGCTTGCAACTTATTTAACCATAAACTAGATAAATTTAATTTAGAAATTGACTTTTTTTTTTTTTTTTGTCTTTGAACTCATTCTCAATATAAAAGATGTTGGTTTACTTTCGTGCAAATTCGAATATTGTTATGAATATATTATGGAGTAAAATAGTAACAGAAATAGTAATAAAAATAAAAAGATTTACAAAGAATAAACTATGATTTTTAACTTTATTTTTTCTATATGAATTTGGAAAGAAAACTGTTCTAATATCATTTGAAAATAAATTTAAAGGGCGAAAGAATGGTGTTTGTTTCCTTTACAAATAGAATAAATGTTTAAATAAATAGTTGTTTAAATTCTATATGAGCTTTATTTTCGAACTTAATGTGCTTAAATTAAAAATTATTATTAGAAATTTAATGTTGCATGTTTTGGCTGCTGTATAATTTAAATATTTTATTTATATATTTTAACTATTTTCTTACCTGAAATAACTGTAATTTCAATTAAAACCCCTTATTAATGTGTGATCATCATAATGAGCGGAGAGAAATAAACTTTTCTAACATCACATTTAATTCTAAACTTTTTTGCTTATATGATATAACTATCCATGTTAACGTTACGATTTATACCATAATGTCATTCTAAAAGGCGCACAGAGAAGTATTTAAGCCAAACAGCTGGCCAAAAAATACAGAAATTATTGAAACGATTTCTTTAGAACTTAGAATGCAGCTTGATAAACGACCAAATTCTACATTATATTGTGAAGACTTGTTAATTGTGATTTGTTGTTTCTGGACACTGTTAAAGTCAGGAAAGTGAAAAAATGGTATGCGCTTTTACTATTTTTTTTGTCCTGCAGACAAGCATAAAGCTTCGCGTGATTTGCTTAGGAAAATTTAAAAAAAAAAAAAAAAATGTGGTTATTTTGTTGAACTATTTATGGTTTTTAATCCAAATTTCAAATTTAATTTTCATTAAATTATTTTTGTGAAGAAAGGAATTTTACAACATGAAAATTAATTAAAATTGTTATTGATAATCATTCATTCTTGACTGACCTGAGATTCGAACCCAGGCGGCTGGTTACCATGACATGTTTCGATCACAACCACTTGATCTCCTCAGATGGATTTGCCGTCTTACTCTCGCAGCCATCGACGACTGCTGACGTCAATAGTCAAATATCAATCCTAAAACCAAATTGTATTTTAACCTTTGGTAGATCGAAATTTGCTTTTTTGGACTTCAGGAAGAATTCTTGGCATAATTTGGTTTAAGGATTGATGTTTGACTATTGACGTCAGCAGTCGTCGATGGCTGCGAGTGTAAGACGGCAAATCCATCTGAGGAGATCAAGTGGTTGTGATCGAATTTTTTTTTTTTTTTTTTGGCTTCAAAAGGGAAAATATGAAATTTTTTGTGACTTAACGTATACAGGTGGCTTTTTCTCTATTGGCAAGCCAAAATCAAAGCGAAAGTTGGTATTCTATAAGTCTTACGTATTCGAAATTGAATTTTATTTCAAATCAGGGCAACACTGTTTAAAAAACACGTAAGAATGCTACATTCGACTATAGCGAATCTTATTTGCCCTTCACCATGGTGCGAAAGTAACAGAAAGTTATAAAAAAACACTTCTTAAAATAAAAATAATTGAACTTGGTGCCACGCCTACTTCTCAAATCACGCCCACATTTTGTCGGATGTTGTAAATTGATAAACAAGATGCTTGCACTTGATTTGGAAACTTTGGCTTTTGTCTTTCATCAGATAAAGAGAAATTTCTAAAGTCTTTTTATGGGGAGTGCCACGGCTACTTGTCCAATCCCGTCCACATTTAGTTGGATGTTGTGTTTTGATAGCCAAGCTGTTTGTACCTAATATGGCAACTATGGCTAATGCCTTTCTTCAGTTATACATTCTTGAAATAATTTTTTCCATGTCAAGTTTTATCAACACTAAAGAAAAGTGCAAAATTAACCATTTGTTTTTCTAAAAGATTATTTTATAAGATCTTTTAATAAATATATAATACACATGTAAAATATGTATAGCATAGTTATGAATTATTTTTTTGTTTGCTCGTTTTAGTTCAAGAATTGCTATGTCATTGTTTTTTTTTCTAATAAACTCCAAATAATAAATAAATAATCAGAATTTTTATATATTGAAATTACTTAATTTATAAAAAAAAAATCTTTATTGATCGGTTAACCGATCAATTACATAATTAACCGATTATTAACCGATTCAACCAAAACCTCGATTAATTAATTTTTTTTTGGAGACTAGAAACCCCATATTAAATAATTGAATTATTTATTGTGTAATTTTAAGAATACATAGATGACTTAATAAATAAAAGCCCTAATTGTATAAAAAGCAACGCAACGCATATAATTGCAAAAATATTTTATAATATTTTTGTTGCTTTCTACAGAAATTGATATTTTAATTTCAAACGCTTCATATCTTGTGGCTTGACCAACTTTTTTATCTTAATTGTTTTTTTTTTTAATTCGCTAATATGCTTCTTTATTGGTACATCACTGGCTACTTTACACCGACTCAACGCAATGGGTTCACGAGTTTTAATAGATAACTTTGGAGATAAATCACTTGCTCGGCCACTAGGTCGAATTACATTAAAGGGTACGGAAAACTCTCTCCTTCTGTTCCGACATTTGAAAAATCCTTTTTCACAGACTAGTTCAGGACTTACTGGTCAGCTGCAACCTTTTCAAAATCTGTCAAATTTAAGCGCTTGAAAAACTCAAATTATTGATGGTTGCACTTGTTTTCTCACGAAGGTTCAGCGCAGTACAATTTGACACTGTCAGAACGAACCAGAAGTGACTAATCCATTTAAAATAATAATATAAGTATTAAGATAATACAGGTATATTTAACTCTTTTGTAACATTTCTTTTAACAAAATGTTCAATGAGAAATTTTAATTAAAATATTTAAATTCAAATTACAATCAAATCAGTTACATACAAAGACAATAAATCTTGTATTTTATCAACTTGCTATTTGATTTATTTATTTTAAATGTATTTTTTATAAATGAAATTTCTATTGATTTATTAAATAATTTAAAGACAATTCGTTGATTGCAAATTTGCTAGCAGCTTATCAGCAAACGAGTGTTTTATAACTCTTTACAAATATTTTTACCATTAAAATTAAAATTTATTTTTAGAATGAAATAAAAATTCCTTATAACTCATTGCTTGCTTTATTTTTTTTTTTTTAATCTTTCACACAGGCTGGCATAACACGTTGCAATATTGATGAATCGATTGATTCCACAAATTCCAGTTCAACATGTCATAGTCCAATGACAAATCAACGTGACGAAGCTCATCTCCTGCAACAAAGTAAGTATTTCCTTTTTTGTTTTGTTGCCTACACAATTTGAGTTGAAAATATTTGAATATTCACCCTCAGGGCGAGCCAAATGCAAATAAAGTCAATGCTAAAGTGAAACTGTTGACAATTCAAAAAAAAAATTTTTTTTTTAATTTTTTCCCATCGATTATACCCAGAGGCTCTTTTGTTAATTCATATTAAAAGTTTCAGTAAGTTCTTGCTTGCTGTACAAAGTTTTCCTTTAAATGGCATTTAAACTATTTGCCGAATTCAAAATTGCATAACATTTTTATGTTCGTAAAACATTTTTTACATTCTTCTCTTGTTGCTGGCCGGCCGGACGACCTTTGTAGTTGGCAACACAGGTTTAATGTTCAATTAAACAATTTTGCCAACAGATTAAAATGATAAAATTTTATAATTTTGTTATCGAATAATTGTGGTTAATTTATTATTTTATATAAAACATGTGTACGAAAATAGGAATTATTAAATGAGATATTAATTAAATTTATAAATTAAATTCAATTAAAAGTATGCATTTTAAAGTATTTTGATAGTAAATTTATTAATAATTTATTAAGGATAAACAAATTAAGAATCAGGGCCATTCAATTGCAGATACGGGTTTCCTGTATCTGTTCGTTGAAAATTGTTTACTGGTCAGCGATGAATTATTATGTATGTATGCGACAGTATTTGAGCAAAACAGCTAATTTGTAAAGCGAATTATTGGGGTTGTAAGCAGGGTTGTCAGATTTTTTCACCTTGAGCATATTAAAAATCGCCAAACAATGGCCAAAAATTTATTTTCCTTAATGTTTGGAAAAATAATTCGCCGAAAATCGCCAAATAAAAGTTTTATATAAAAAAGAGTATACAACTGTATTTAACCTTTTAAATTTTCCATATTTAGCCTTATTCTAGTAGAGTGTTTATATCATAATAGACAATTGCTAAACGCTTTTACCGTGTTCAGATATGCATCTTAATAGAGTTTTACGCAATTGAGCTTAATTATCCATATAAGTTATTGCTCAATTAATACGAAATTGTCATAAATATTGAGTAAAATTAAAATGCGACCCTGTCAAAAGTGTGTTTAGTGAGCAAAACACAACTTACGAAACAAAGTGTTTAGACATTTGGCAAGGGAATCTACAACAAAACAAAGACCCATCCATTAGGTCTGTGCAAAAGCCAGATATTTATTAATTAAAGTTGTCAAAGTTGTTTACATTTTGCTTATACATGTACATTTTTGTTTACATTGAATTTTGTATGTAGTAGTAATATAAATTGAGTTAGCTTAATTGCGGATATGTGAACAGAAGGATAATTATGTCAATAAACCGAATATTGACTTAATAAAAAAGGTATATCTGAACACGGTTTTAACACTTGTGTTTCTGACTTGAAATCGCAAGCAGTTTGGCGACGTAAAATTGCAATAGTATTCTGAAGAGAACTAGAATTTTTGTAAAAAACTATGGCAGATCGCAAGCAACACGCATGAGTTTCGGAACAACTTAACAGATCTGGCTTTTGCGATCTTAAATAGTGTAATTGTCATAAGAAGGCTGATTATCTTAAAAATCAAGTATGCAAAATAAGTACAGTTTGATGCAAAAAACTCCTTTTTTTAGGAATGATTTTCTATGTGCACATAAGTCAGAATATGGTAAAAATTTTTATTTATTTGAACCAAAGGATAAATGTCTTAAAAGATGTATTCCAATTGGATATTTGGAATTGAACTGGAATACTTAAAGTCAACTCAGTCTTCTAAACGAATAATTTTTTAAAATTACGTTCTAACCCAGATTCGTTTTCAGTTCTATTAAAAATCATGGTTTTCAAAAATTTCAAGTGATTATTTAATTTTTTTTTAAATATTCCAATTAAGAATAATTAGTACTGTGGTTATTTTGTTGTACTTTTAAAAAAACGGAAGTAGGGAAGAACATGTAAAATCAATTAAAATACATAGATAATCATTTAAAAGCAAATTTCGATCTACCAAAGGTTAAAATACAATTTGGTTTAAAGATTGATGTTTGACTATTGACTGTCAGCAGTCGTCGATGGCTGCGAGTGTTAAACGGCATACCCCTCTGAAGAGATTGAGTAGTTGCAATCGAAACAAACATGTAAAGGTAACCTGTCCGTTAAAACGCCTGGGTTCGAGCCTCAGGTCAGTCAGGAATGAACAATTATCAATAAATTTTAACTAATTTCATGTTGTAAAATTCTTTTCTTTATAAAAATAATTTAATAAAAATTAAATTTGATGGACTTAAGCCTAATTAAAATATCAATTTTCTAAGTAAAGCCTGGTACTCTGTTCAACATTTTACGTGAAATGCTGTCAAAACGAATATGAAAAAAACTTTTGCGGAATATCTATGAAATAATGTTGATCGAGTAGTACTCTGTTAATTTTGTGAAAAAGTTCCGAAATGTTTCTGGCAACATTTTGTTTACAACTGCGAAATAATGTAAGCTGCACTTATTTCACGTGGAATCTAAGCAAAAGCAAAAAAGTATGAATTGATCATTAATAAGAAATAAAAAATTAAAATAACACAACCGGTAACAGTTTTTTATCCATATTTACTTTCTTTTTTATTAAATTTTTTATTAAAAAAATTATTTTTAGTAAAATACATGTGGGGTTTGTTTACATACGCAAAACAATGTCGCATACTTTGCAGGAATAAAAACGTTAAATTGAACAAACTCGCATGATAGGTATTATTGATGCATGTCAAAATTTTCGTGTGGAATAATTAATGTTAATCAACATTTTTCACAAATTTAAACAGAGTAGTACTAGGCTTAAGGCTAAAAAGAAAATTTTGATTTTAGTTCGTAAAAAAACAAAATGTATAAAAAAAAAAACTTGGCACTCCATATTGGAAAATACGCTTGATGCTATTATAAAGAACCTTATAGAACGTTTCCACTTACATAAATGTTTTGGGCCACAAAACTAGTTTTGCAGCAAAACAAGTGTTTTGCAACTTGTTTTCCCATGCATTTTTCATGTTCGAAAAACTCAAACATAAACTAGTTTTGCTCCAAAACATGTCGAAATTCATGAATAGAACTCTGGGCTATCCATTATTGGTGATTGACAAATATCAAGACTTATTAAATAGGTTTATGCAACGCTCCAGCTGATTTATTTGTTGGCAGCGATAAGATAATTAAATAATATAATAAAAAGGTAGTAAATTATGTGCTTTGATATACTTACGTACATATATGTATGTATAAATGTGTATTAAAAAACCAACAAGGAAATTTCATGTTAAAGAAAAATATTTTTTTCAACACAATTTTTGGAATGAAACGTTTTTTATTTAAATTTTCTGGGTTTCTTTCGCTATTAATTCAACTTTTTTTGCATGCTTCCCAGCGTACATTTATTTATTTTAAAAATCCCATTTCATATGAAATCGAAAACGATTCAGTTTTGAAATTCTATTTAGCAAAATAAGTTTTTCTGTAAAGTTTAAGTCGTCAAGTCTTGAGTTTTTAAGACAGAAAGGAAAAGGAATAGTTAGCATTCTATTTTCTTTTTTCTCTTAAAAACTCATGACTTTCCGGCTAAAACTTGAAGAGGGTGAACCCAGCACTAGGTTAGGTTAGGTTAGGTTAGGTTTAGAATGGTTATGTGCCCAAGGGCACACTTCCACTCGGAGACCAGTACGGTCCATTGTGAATCCCTTCAACATATAGAAACATAAAAAAAGAAGATAGAAAAAGAGAAAGGTTAAGAAAAGAAGTATGAGGTGAATAGAGTCTAGAAAATAAGAAAGTTAGTAAGTACTATGAAGAACAAATTCCCTCTCTACTGTCCCCTCAACAGAAACAACCGCACTATTTCCCTGACAAACCCCAGAAGATCAGCCGGACTACATCCAGCGATGAACCGCAGTTCGTAGTGAAACCTATTTCCTAGCCACTTCTGCCTGAGACCCTGCAACCTGGGACAATGGCACAGTACATGCTCGATCGTCTCCAGCTCCTCCGAATCATCGCACAATCTGCAGAAGTCCGGTATGGCGTTGTCCCATCTGCCCGCAAAAGCCCTGACAGGACAATGACTCGTCAAGAACCCTATAAGCGTTCTAAGACTACTCCTATTCAATCCCAGTAGAACCCTGGTTGCCCCCGCGTCCAATCCGGGCCATAGTGCCCTAGACACCCTGCAATCCACTCTGTCCCTCCAGGACCGGTTAACGTCATCACGGAATTTCTCCCGTATCACACCATAGTAGTAACATAGGGGAGGCTTTACCCCCCTGCCCCTTCCCAATAAGTCCATATTGCAGGGTCCAAGTACCCAACACAGCCTTTCATTGAATGCCCCCATGAGTCCACCAAGAGCATTCCTACACCGAGCGACCAGGCACGATCGCACCGTATAATTTGTCAATGCCCTAAGTTCCGCCTGACTATCGACGTAAATTGTCACCACAGATCCACCCACGATGTGTTCCAGTATCACCTCCGTCACCCTCCAGATCGCTAGGATCTGGAAGACACTGCACTCATCGGGGAGTCTGAATGACCTTTCCACCTCGGTGTCCGCGATATATACATATATATATCCATCTTAGATCCATCCGTAAATACTGCCCACCCTTCAAACAGTCCATTGAATCCACTCCAAATTTCCCTATCCGGGAACTCCACTGGTAGTGTTGCGCCGAAGTCCAGGGTCATAGTTCCATGATCCGAAATTCTCCCGAGAGTAATACCCTGATCAAGCAGACCCATCTCGTACAAAATTCTCGTGTGATCATCCCGAACCCAGCACTAACATCCATTAAAATTACTGTTTGGTGCGGCTTACACGCTCTTTCAAATGGCGTTACGGTGAATGGCGAGCGCTATCGACCCATGGTGACTGAATTTTTGTTTTCAACTAGACGCCCCGCTAAAAATCGATTTATTGCAAAATCAATTTTAAGACAACTTTATTTGCAAGAAGTGGTCCTTTTCACTGGCCCCCTCGGTCGTGCGATTTAACGCCTCTGAACTTCTTTTTATGCGGCTTTGTCCAGTCATTGGATTATGCCGTCAACCCGACAACCCAGCAGTTCTTAAAACATTGGAATCCAATATTCAAGCCTACATTAATGCCATGCAGCCAGATTAAATGGAAAAAGTAGTTACAAATTGGACTGTTCGAGCGGACCATGCAACTCGTAGTCGCGGCGGATATGCCGCCTTAAAAAATAAATGCCATGAAATTATCTACCGGATTATAAAAAAAATTTCATTGCCACAATATTTCTTTCTGGTATCATTATTTTAAGTGCTCGTGAAACTAAAAAACACTCCCTTTAAGCTCGCCAAGAATTAAGGCCCTAATTTTGTAAAACACAACTTACGCCAAAGTATTATATTGAAAGCAAAAACAAATTCATAAAAATTTTGTAATTTTCAACGCCACAAGCAATGAGGCGTATGAAATCTTAAAAACCAATGTGAATTCCTGTTAGAGGCAACAACAAAATTACAAAATATTTATGAATTTGTTTTTGCTTTCAATGTTATTCTTTGTCGTTGCGTTGTGTTTTACAAAATTTAGGCCTAAATTTCTCTTCATAGAAGAATTTAAAGCTGATAAGCGACTTATTTTTGTGTATAAAAAATGCTGGCCAGCTGTTTAATGGCTCTCTATACAAAATTTCTTTGGAATAAGTCAAATAAAAGTGTTAAATGTTATCACATTGACGTTTGTGAAATCTACTAACAACTTTTAGCTTATAAAAAAGACATTTCAAGTATGAGTAAAAGCATCAAACCTTTTAACTTCTTAACTTTGTTTTTGTTAAATTTTTCATATTTCTTGTTTATTTTTTGCAAAACTAAAAAAAAATCTTTTTCTTCTTCTACGCTTTTTCTAGATTATGATGGCTCGGACACAGGACGTAATATTGAAGCCAACACAAATACAAATCCCAACCTTAGTCCAACAATATCATTTTGGTTTCGTTTGAATCGCATCATCTTACGTTTGTGTAGTACGCATCAATTTAAGAATTTACAGGTAAGTTCAAATGGAAAACACCAAAAAGCAAACAAATTTACAAGTTTGTTTGTTTTCATCCTTAAGGATAAAAGTAAAATTCATTTAGATTAAGAAAGAAAACATAAAATGATATCTGAATAAAGAGAAGTAGAATTTTTCTTTTGCATGTTGTTTTTGGCTTTTAGTACATGTTGCAAATAATTTAATTGTATTCGATGTAATGAGAAGTAAATGAATGTTCCCAATAAATTTTATAAGAATATGTTTTTTTTTATTTTGTATTTTTTTTCTTGGAGTAGAGAGAATACATTCAAACGTGATGCGAATTCTAAGGAAAAAAAGAATTTGTTAAGTGTTGCCTGATGGGGGTTTTTTCTTCATATTGGGAATTTCAACATTTAATTGGGGATAGAATATCGATTTTCAATCGAGTACTACTAAACTTGTCCATATTTAATCGCAAATTCGTACTTGATACATTCGGAAAATGAGATTGATTTAAGCAAAACTAAGATTGAATCAAACTCAAAATGCGCTTGATTCAAGAATTATAAAATTGATTCAATCCCGGATTCGTACTTGAAATAAACTAAAAGTGAAATTAAAAGGGGTATTTTATTATAATTTATTTACGTACCCGTTTTACGCCTTACAGAATTTCAATTATAAAACACCAGCATCATTCCCGATATGGTTTTTAGTTTAAAAACTTAATGTAAATATATAACTGAAAATATAAACTAAATGAGAAGTAAGCAATTTTACTTTTTAAACATGAAAATAATGTGCTTTCGTCTTGTCCTGTTGTTTCTACACACAAAAAGCAAGCCGTTTTTTAACTAATTGTGTGGTGTTGTTGTAGTGTCTACAACAAACATTGATAAGTTGAATGAGTTTAAAAAGCCCACTTTACAATTTTACTCTCAGAATGGCACTACCAACGAAAACTTTAATCTTTTTTTACTTGGTTTAACAATTATGTACTTATTTTAAGATATTCCGGGATTGATTTCCGAAAGTAATCCCATTTAGGATTGTTTTAAGTACGTTTTAGTGTTATTCGTAATTAAAATTTTGAGTACGACTCGTTATTAAAGTAAGTATGAAAAACTTAATTTATCCCGAGTGTTTTTCTAATATTTCAAGTTAGCGGATTTAAGTGCAATTCAATCAAGCTTTTTTAAATATTTTATTGCATATTTCGTACTTAAAGTTTTGACTGTGATTTTGATTTACCAGAGGGTGTGTTAATATTAATCACGTAGCAAATGCCACTCTGTGAGCTATGGATCATTAGCACACACAAGAAGCATTCCGCTGGAGCAATCTTATCTCCCCTGCTATTCATAATTCCAATAAATTCTGTTGTATAACACCAGGACTTAAGGATCCCTTTACCAGCCAAAATATACCGCAGAACAGAGGTCAGTCGTCTCACGGGACATCGTCCTACCCGTGACCTTGGGCTTAAACCACATAATCAACGCTTCCGTAAAGACAATCATTCTGAAAGCCTGAAGCATTTCTCGTAAGAAGCGTACTAACGGAGGACCACATTATTAGTCAGACCGATGTGCGTATCCAACAGCGTAATGCCTCAGTTAAGCACTGAATTATAACTTGAAACCCAATGAAGTTCATTGAACCCCAAGAAGCTCTGTCAGATGAATGTTTCGTACATTTCATGTTGCATTCACCTGTTTTAAAATGTATGAGATTCCGAAAAATGCCAGTTAATTCATGCTAGATTTATAAATTAACCAAGCAATTGGGTGATTATTTTGTAGCCTTTGAATTTTTTCTGATATTAGGGGCCGAGGGGCCAGTGCCGTATAACTGATATGCCTTAAGATAGAATTGCAGAGTAGAAGTATGCAATATAACTAAGAATAGAATTAGTTTTCGTGAATGCTTAAGAAAACTTTGGTTTTAGCAAAAGTTAAAGTTGGGGTATAGTTGTTTGTTTGCATGTCCCAAGTATATATTAAGTATAATAGAGGGCCCAAGTTGCCTCCTGGTGGGACTCTTTCTAAAAACTTCTTTCTTCAAAAGCTTTTCTTATGATGTTTCTTATTCTATTTTCATTTTTAATCGGTAGTAATTTTTTACAATAATCGTTTCTCTAAAAGCTTCGATATATTTGAAGATAAGCTAATAGGCCTATATGAGTCAACTTATGTGTGATCTTTTCCTGGCTAAGGAATCATGGTAACTAAGAAAACCATTCAATGAGGAGAGTGGCTTTCTATTCGTAAAACAGAAATATAAATCAAAAGAATTATTTTTATTGCTATGCTGGGTAACAGCATAAGAATTTTATTACTTATTTTATCAATACCCAGTGCTTTGTTGGGCTTAAATTAAAAATTAGCTCGATTTTCGTTTTATTAAATCTTAGTGATACAGATGTTTTTTATTTTGAGTTGGGGATAATTTGGGGTATTTTAGCTGTAAATAAGGGATGTAAACCAAAAGTTTTCTGGCAACACTAAATTTGTATGCATTACGGTTTGGAAACTTTGACCTTAAACATTGTAGGCATCAATTACATTAAAGCATTTGAAATGTGGTGTTATAAGAGTATTCTAAAAATTAGTTTGACTTAAATAAAGCACCGTTAACTGGAATGTGAACTCCTCTCGATAGTTAAACGCAGAAAAACAGCATTTCTAGGGCAAATTAACACTCAATGAAGAAAAGAGAGGAAAATAGAAGAAAGAAAAGGCCTTGGCAGGAAGAATTAATTCTGGCTTAGAAATATTAGACATTGGACAGATTTGAAATTCATTGGTTGATGCCTTGAAGCCTTGTACGCAATCGTTAAGAATCCAGTGATGGACGACTTGTAGACAAAGTAAAAGAATAAGTTTAAAATAATTAGTTCTTGTTCCAATTCTGAATTCTCTTTAAAAACGAATTTAATTATTAATTCCTTTAATTTTATAGGCATTAATTTATTGCTTAATTCATAAATCTTTTCTCAAGAAAAAAAAAAAAAAAAAAAAAAAAAAAAAAAAACATATTGAACGTCTAATTCAAAGCAAAAACAAAGTAAGTTGTATGTATGAATTCAATTTTTTACAAATCGAATTTTAATACTTTTTTTTACTATTTTCTTATAGAGGGTATTTAAATTTTTAGGTTCGATGTTGATTTTAAATAAAACACAAATTATTTAGGAAATTATTGTCCTTTTTTATTATGATAATATTGGTATGGTTAAATTATGTATGCAACCAAATATCGACCAAATGGCTGCCGCGATCTCGGTGGCACACCTCCATCCGAAGGTCCAAATTTTCGATGACGCTGAGGCATAATTGAGGTTCTATCCTTTAGCTCTTGAATTGTTGCTACTCCTTTTCTTTCAAAAACCCCCAAAGAATGAAGTCCAATGGTGTCAAATCACATGATCTTGGCGGCCAATAGACATCGCCACCACGTGAGATAACACGGCCATTGATTTTGTCGCGCAAAACAGCCATTGTTTTGTTAGCTGTTTGGCAAGTGGCACCGTCCTGTTGAAACCACATATCGTCCACATCCATATCTTCCAATTCGTGCTATTACCCTAGGTCTATACTAAAGATTATTATTTCAACAAGTTGGCAATAACGTCGGCAGAATAACAGAGCAATATTTCTTATTGCTCAGCTTATGTTAAAGGCATGGGAAAACGTATTTATGTTAACTCATAGTTTAAAAAAAATCAAGAAAGAAGGTGCAGTGTAAAAAATGGCGGTATCTTACAAGAATTATTATTATAAATATAATTTCTTTCTTATTCGACTTTATTATTTAAATTTATATTAATTTGTTTAATACAAAAATATTAATTTTTTTATTTTTGTTAATGTAAAATTATTATTTTTTTATAAAAAAGAACTCGAACTTAAACAAATTAATATTATTTTAACAAGATCGAATAATGAAAAAATTATAATTTTTGCAATTTTATTTTAGTGTTTATTTAATTTTTTAATTTAATTATTTTACTACAATTATAATTTGCTGCAATTTCAAAAACTTAATTTCTTTCTCACACAATTTGCTTCTATTTTTTTTTCTTTTTTGCTTCTTCTTTCAACTGACAACCATTGACGTTTTTTGTAAGCAATAATTGTCAACGAAAATGGACTAACAATTATTGCAGCATAAATTGTTAGCAATTATTATGTACAAAAAATTGCTGTCTACATTAAAGATAACATAATTTTGATAATTACTGCAATATATGTCGCAATAATTATCTCTGGTATAGACGGGCAGTTAAAAGTTCATGATCATCTCACGATACCGAATACCATTCACAGTAACTGCCAGGCCGGCTTCATTTTGGTAAATACACGGCCCGATAATGCCGCCAGCCCATAAACCGCACCAAACAGTCACTCTTTCAGGGTGCATTGGTTTTTCAACAATCACTCTGGGATTATCATTCGCTCAAATGCGGCAATTCTACTTATTGACAAATACACTGAGGTGAAAATGTGCCTCATCACTGAAGATAATTTTCTTCGAAAATTGATCATCCACTGTTGCCGTTTATTGCCACCATTCTGATCATTGACAACGTTTAATTATTAACATTAACAAATAACATAGCGACCGTCCTAAAAATTCCTTTATTCTGATATGAATTTTAACCTCTTTACATTACGTTGTTTGTATGGGCCAATTACTGCCCATCGTTACCAAATAGGGTAACATCTCGAAAATTCGTCTGTAAATACATTGGCGTTTGGGCTTTCCCAATTATAATTTTAGCATTGTTTTTATGGAACTGTTAAAAAATTGTGGAATATTTTGTTTTCAAAAAAGCAATTTTTGAAATTTTTGGGGCATTTTTTTTACAATTTTCAGGGCATATTTTCAAGTTTTTACTGCAAATTTAATGCGCATAAAACGCGTTTTTAGAGCATATTTCTGGTATCCCTGTTCTTCCTGAGAACATAAAAAATACTGTTCGAATTTCTATTTTCAAAACTAATGTCAAAAAGCAACTTTTGAAAATTTAGAAATGCTTCTTCTTTAATGATTATTAGTTGATCTCAATTAAATTAAACCTTAGTTTTATTCTAAAAATAATAGTTTTTTTTTTATTATACTTGCATAAGTTTTTAGAACACAAATTTACCTTCGTATCAAACGAAAATTGTTAATAAAAAAGTTTCACTTGTACTTTAACAAATAAATTTATGTATTTTTTTTAACTTTGTGTTGAAAGTTGCTATAAATTCTCAATTCTTAATATAAATAACACAAAAATAAACAAAACACTTTTTTCACTGTTTTTTGTTTAAACCTTTAAATGTATTTAAATGTCAATCTCTCTTGTTAAATGTATTTGAGCCCAGTTAAGGCTGTTTTTTTTCGCCTTTTTAACAAGTTGAGAATGTTTAAAATCTACTACAACTACATACAAATGTAGTTGGTACAAAAAAAAAAGTTAAAATGTCAGTAATTGTTGTGTTATTTTGTTATTTTGCATATTAGGGGTGGTCGTTTTATACATAAAATAATCAAAAAGAGATTAAGAATAATTGTTATTTATTTTAAAACACGTCTTATAAAAAACAGTTTTTCGAAATGCATATTAAATTCGATAGCAGTGCCAAGATCCAAATTAAATACTCAATTCAAGACTTAATGGTTTTTTTCAAACTTTTAAAATGCCACCCAACAAAAAATGAAGGTGAAAACGTATCAGGTTTGTAAAGACCGCTTTAGCCGACCGTAAATATAATGAAATGCAATGTAACGTAGCGTTGCGTACTCTAAGCTCGTTTGTGCACTTATAGAACATGTTAGAACGTGTCAGCTGTTTTTTAAAAACATAAACAAAAGAGCATTCCCTGCAAACAATTTTGATCGAAAAATATCTGTCATGAAAATCCCGGGAATTTAAAAAGCATTTTATAAAAATAAGTTAAAAATCCATGTAATTCCCTACACTTGTTTGAATTTAAATAAAATTTTTTTGAGTAAATCCTATTCAAGACTTTTGGGCGGTCATGGCCCTTCTATAACAACATTTTTATTATGAAGTTATTCTTTCTGTAATTATAAGGTAAAAGTGATAAGTCCATTAATTGAAACTTTTCCTATGTGTACTTTTGAAAGCGAAGATCGCAAGGGTGTCATTAAATCAAATTTAGCTTAAATCAACTGAAGCACTTTTTCACATACGTATGTATTTATAAAATAGCTATTTGTGTTAATCTTATAAAGATTTCTTGTTCTTAGTTGCTTTTTCGGGAAGGGGTCTACTGAAAAAATCTATCTATTCGTTCCTTAATTCCGCCGACACAGTGTCAATGGTACAATAAGTACGGACTTTCTTAAATCAACTACACAATCCTTGATTCAAGTACGGATTATTCGAGTGCCCTGAAATTAAAATAATCCAAAACGGTATTGACTTAAGAAGAAGTGAAATAAAAGTTAATCTCAAGCTGTGCTTGATTCAAGAATTTCTAAGATGGTTTAATCCCAAATTCGTTCTAGAAATAATCCGGAAGTGGATTGATTGTAGCCTAAACACTTAATCAGAGAAACAGATAATATTATTATTTACTTACTTACCCACTCAAATAGAATTCGGGAATTTTTGCTTCTTATTTTACTTTTACAACATATAAACAAATGTATATTTTTCTTCTTGTAGTGTTGTTGTTTCTACAAAAACAAACAAAACGATTTTCACAACTTCTATAGTGTTCTTTCTACAACAAAATTGAACACGCGTATGCACGATTATGCAATACAGAGTGGCAGTGCCCCTGGCGGTTCTTGTTTTAAATTGCTTTTGTGTAAACATTGTGCAAATTTTTTCTGTGCCACCGAACTTAAATACATTTTTCGTTAAATGAGAGGACAATGAGGGAACAATTCAGTGAACAAAACGAGCCGGAGAGTACTCTCGCTTGTGTACCCCTTTTAGCTCCTCTCCCGACTCGACAATAACGTATGAATCGCACCGACAAAAATCGCATTATGTAAACGGGCACAAATACGAGTTTTACTTTCTGTGCATATAAATTATGTGGTCATTTCTAAACATATCGACGTACATGTTTGTCACGATCTATCTGTCTATTATAAAAGTTACTTTTGAAAGTTTTAACTTAATGATGTATTTAAGGTACTTAAAGTCATGCTTATGCCTACAATCCCATTGATTGTTTCGATTATGTATAAAATATCGTTTAATCGATTCAATAAGTAGATTGAGCTTCTGAAGGCTATAAAAACTACCACATTATTAAGGATGAATTACATTTTTTTTATATTGACCTCTGTTTTGGAACCTCCTTATTACATTAAGCTATACTGTGTTTTATTTTTCGTTTTCGTAAGAGTTAGAAAAATCAAGATATTTTCAACATGAATTACAACACGAAATTGTATTAAACAAAAGTTTTTCGTTTTTCTCCCAAAACAAAACACACACATATCCACACATATTGAAGTTGTAGGCCACTTAAAAATGTGGCAAAATTTAAAAACAAAACCAGCATAATATAAAAGTGAAATGTACAATACACAACATCCTTTAAGACTGCTTATTGCCAAACATTGAACCTTTCTTTAACCAACTCCCTCCCTCCCTCCCTCACTGGCAACAAGAAAAAACCAGAATGAAAAAAAATCAAAATTAATTTAGAAACCGTAAAAAGCTTTAAGGAAAACAGTTCATTAAACTTTTTCGCTAAATTCGCTATCGATATGGGGTATGTGGGTTACAGTTTTCTAATAGAATTAGATGTTCACAGTATTTATCTTATTCAGCTTTTAAAAGAGGAGTGGTTAAGTAGTTTACGAAAACGTTCTTTGTTTCAACTAATTGTTTTTTAAGTGAAAAAAGAAATCAATAGGAAAAATATCTTAATTGCAAAAAAGAAATTTGATATTTATTTTAATGAAAGTACATATTTTCGTTAATGGAAATTTTAAATTAACAATAAATTAATTAAATTAATAAAAAGCGTACTCTTGTTAAAAATACAAAAATTGCTCAAAGCTGTTGCTATGGGGAAATGGTTTAAAGTTTTCAGTGGGAGAGGTGAATGTAATTCAATAAAGACTTGAAAGATTTATCTTTCTTTTTGCTCTCAGTATCAATTTCATAATTATTTATAGTCCTTTGGTAGTCATGAAAATATCGACATTTTCTCAGTTTCTTAGCATTCAAGTTTCATAACAGTGTTGCCAGATAGTCTAGGATTTTAAATTTGATTTAGGAAATATTTTCAAAAGAATAATTTTTTTAATAATAGTTAAATTACATTATTAATGCAATTATGAAAATAAATTCTCCGTGCGGATTTTCCCTTTTCCCATTTTTCAAATTGAATTTAAATAGGAAAGAATGGGAAAATGCAACAAACCCCCCTCGGAATTTTTATTCATAATTGGGTTGTATAATTTTGTTATCCATTTAGTGGTTTCAAAACCGCCAAGGCAATCAGTCATACGTTTAGTAACTGTCATTTGTAGCATAATTTTCTTAGTAAATGGTTTATAATTTACGAATAAAGATTGTTGAAGAACCGAAGATATCGTTAAAATAGTTTATCTTACTACAAAAGTGGTGGTTCCAACATGGCACACTTTTCGAGCATTTCATGATAATTATGGTCGCCCTAACTGACCGACTTTGCACGGAATTGGCAAGATTATAAAGAAATTTTAAGAGAATGGAAGCGTTACAAATGTGGCCAGGCCTGTGCATCGTCGCAATGTATGCGCTGCTGAAAATATCGCTTCTGTTTGTGAAAGTGTGGCGAAATAAAGGCCAAAAACTACCTTAGAAGGATAAACTGCTGCAACTAATCTAGAGCCTTCTTTTGAAATAACAGTTTCATCCAAATATACCTGTATGTGTGTTTCATTTAACTCTACTTTTGAAACCGAAAAATGGATAACCCTTTTGATACTCATTCTCTCAACAATATCTCAACAAAATTTTTATTTGATTCAACGAAAAAATTTATTAAAATTGCGCTTTGCAAAATAGCACTCAATTAAACATATTTAGTAATTAATTATTCTTCATTTCCAATAAAAAATTATTTTTAACTGTAACGACGGTATTTTTACAACTCTTGTCCAATTTTTAATAGCTTTGATATCGTTGCAAGGAAGCCTTGTGTGTTTGTAATTCTCATTCGCTTCACAGTTTTTTTTTTGTATAATATCTTTAGTTTTCCCAAGGTCTTTGGAAAAGGTTTCTGAATGATGATCTGGCTTAAGCAACCAGCGAAATGCGCATAGAAACTAGCTAATCCCCCAACAATAAATGTTAGTGTATTTGCCAAAGAATAAAAATTTGTTAATTTAGAACATCATAATTAATGACAAAATAAAGATTCAAAAACATTTTGTTTGATTTATTCCAAATTTCCAATAATTTATTTTAACCACCAATCACGTAAATATTTTTGTTGGAAAAAATTATTTCGGGCAACAACTTTTTTTATTGACTCAATAAGCTTTGTTTTTGACGAAAACTTCAATAGCTATACCTACACACTTTTTAATCAACACCGCAAAAAATGTTCATCGCAACAAATTTAAAAATTTTTTAATCAAATATGCGATTTTTGTATTCAAATATGAATATTATTTTTTCTGCATATGTTTTTGAAGTCAAAGCAACAATGAGAGAGCATTTGAAGTTTCTGCCGTCGATTTTATTATAGGCGTTGTGAACTAAACAGCGATTTTCTCGAAATTGAAGACTTTTATTGGCGTTCACTTTTTATTTTTTTTTGTTTTTTTTATTCCCCAAGCTAAACTCTCGAAGCTCTACGCTTGTCTGCAGGAATGAAACCAGAGTCTCTGGTGGGAATCGAACCCGCAACCCCGGTGCTGATAAACTAGCTCGCTGCCAGAGCACCGGGGCACACACTTTACAAACAATAGAATCTAATAGAGTTCCACTAAGATTTATTAAGCATCTTTACAATCCAGCAGATAAAAAAGTGTTTTAAAAGTTATGGAAAAATCCTCACAGTTAAGAAATATTTTCCATTGCGACTTTTTTTTCTCCGTATTAAGGAGAGTCTTAGTCTGTTTTGTCCGGTTCAAATAAAGTCTTTAAAATAATCATAAAAAACCGAAAAAGAAGCATTTATTGGTTCTCTTCAATATAAGATTTTGGACGTTTCAGTGTTACATTTCAATATTATCTTAATGACATGTTTGCTGACTCTGCTAAAGACCTTTTTACACTATCACACAATTCTTACGTATTTTGACGAGAATGCATCTCTGATCTTATTATTGTTAGAAAATTAAAAAAAATAAATAATAACTTATCAAGACAGGATTGCTGATTAGAAAGCAATTCTTAAATTTAAATATGAACTAACAATAAATTATGAAATCTTATCCTAATACTTTATTTTATGTCCTGCCAGTACACCTTGTTAAAGATGAAATAAAAAAAAAACATAACGAAAACTATTTAAAAAAAACTCGAAACCAATCCAAATATTCTAGCCCGGAATTAACCGAACAACAGTGGCCACCTGTAGTTAAGAAGGAGGCACACTGCTGACTTGTCCCACTTGTGAGAAGAAACAATAAATGAAAGCATGAAATTATGTCTGCCATTGGCTGTACTTAATACTTTTATTTAGCCTTAAGATTTGAATACTTATTGTCAGTTTCTAAAGATTCAATAAACAAATAAAATGTTTAAAAAAAAGACAGGGCTGTATTTTCCTCAAAATACATCAGACTTGTGTGAAAGTGTAACGTAGCCTTTAAAAACATTTTTCTTAAGCTTTTGTGGCGTTTTAAAATTAGAGATATCCCATAGATATCTCTTTATATGAAAGGAAGGCCGATCCATTATCACTATTATAATTGTTTGCTTTCTTCCTCAATTAACAGTCATAATTTAACAGTTAACAAACCGGGATTCTTGGATTGAAGCCAAGTGAATGAAACTAAAGATAAGAAAATGATGTATGATACGCCTTTAATGCCTCTGAGTTCTGATGCTGACCGATTTCAGAGGCTACAGATTTCAACGTAGAACTTTTGAAGAGACAGATACCGTTCTGCATTTTCAGAGGACTGAGACCACTTTCTGTGATCGGTTCTTTGTCCGTCCGAGCGAGCTTTTAGTTGTTAGATTAAATTTAGATTAAAAATTATTGTTTTTTGTGTTTTGTTGAAATAGTTATTGTCCTTAATTTAAATTGTCAAAGTTCCATAACATTTGTAATACCTTATTTCTCTTTCGAATAAATTATACATTTAAACGCCTGCATATCATGATTTTATCTTTAAAAAAAAATTGCAATTGCAGTTAAAAAAATAAGCAAAAAACACTAAACATTCATGCATTTCAGCCATTAATTTTGAATAATTTCGTTTAATACTTAAAAACAAAATGTTAAAGTTATTTCTGAAATATTTATTGCAGGTGGAAATGTTGTATCAACGTTATTTTCTGCGCATGAATCAAAGCAATACCACTCACATACTGGTCCTATTATTAGCCCTCATTTTGGCTCTATCAAGTGCTCATATCGTCTTTACAACCATCCAAGTGAAACGAAATTTTTCGACAACTTATCACGATGATATTGTAAATGTAAATGTTGCTGGCAATAGCAACATTATTATGGGCGCAACCCAACAATTGTTGCCTGGTCAACAAATTACGGTTGGCGTGGGGGCGGCAGAAGCCGTTGATGAATCTTTTCAACACAAGGCAGCGAAGGAAGATACATTTTTAACATCCGCTTTGCAACGAAACGTAGAAATGCTCTATCAATTGCCAAAATATAATACCACAGTAACAAAAAATACCCAAAACTCTACCAATAAAATTGATAGGATAATAAACTCTGATACTAAAGCAAAAAGTTTACATTCCTCTTATTCTTCTTATAACGTGGTGGGTGCACCTGACGGCAGTGAAGGTGATACCGAAGATGTTGAAACTGATGATGGTAGGAATGTCGAAGAGGATGGTGTCGGTCATAAGCCAACATCATTAATATTGAACGCTGTTCCATTGCCAGCATTTGTAACAAGTGCCAAAGTTGTAAATTCTAAGCAGCAGGAACAGCGCCAACAAAAAAAACAGCAACAAGAGGAAACAAATCTTCATCATAAATACGATTTAAGTGCGGAATCAAAAGCCGCTTTTGCTTCACGCCTGTTTAAACGTCGAAAGCGAAAATTTTTAAATAGAAATTTGCTTAAGCACCGTTCAAGGTAAGTTTGGCGGCAAAAGATGATGGGGTGTACTTCTTTTTAAATCTTATAACATTGTTGTACACCTTTTGAAAAAAGTTTTAATGTTACGATGGCCTTTAAAGCAAAATAGTTTTGCTTTAAATTTAAATTAATTGTAATGGATATTTTTTGCATTAAATATTGAAAACTTTTTTAAATGGCTTTCGAAGCCACTGAACAGGAAATATGGAATTCATTTTTGGAATTTGAAATATAATCAAATTTTAATGTAAATTAATTTTGATATTTTGTTGTAAAAATATTTTCTGGATTATTCTTGCGGAAAATGTAGAAGAGTTCTTTTGTTAAAATTTATTAACTTATTTTTAATGATTGTAAATTATTATTTTTTTGTTTATTTCCTTATCGTGTGAAATAGATATAAAATAGGTTAATAATTTTATTTCTCTTGGTTTTTAAGTTTTAATTACAGGTTACATTAACAATCATAAGTCTTTGGAAATTGTTTTATTTTAGAGATGTAGTAGATTAGACCCTTTTCAAAAGCGAAAATTTTCATGGACATGGTCTATTTAAAAAGATAACTTAAAGGAAAAAGGTAGGAACGATTTAAAAAGTGTACTAATTCTCCGATTTATAGCAGCCTTCACCACCGGGTTGCAGTTATTTTCCGAAATTTTAAGTGCCTACATTTTTGTTTGTCTTCAGAAAAATAATACTACTTGAATCATAGATTACTTACAGTTTATCAATTATAAGTTTTTTCAATTGTTTTTTCAAATATCCACAATAGTGGAGCTCCGGCCGGCAGGCTGGCGGGCTGCATGGCTGTCCATGTAAACTTTGTGAGCAAAAGTAAAGGGCTCAATTTTGGATAATTTTTTTTTTTAATTTTTCAAAAAGTTCAAAGGTGCCAAGCGGTCCATAATTTCCCATAACCGCCATAGAAGCTTCTCTCAAGAAGAGAGCATATGTGCCCAAAACCATCTTATTATGTTGGGATTTAGACTAAACTTGGTCCAATTTTGTATGATTTAAATTTATCTTAACCATCTTACCAAATTTTATTAGAATCGGCGGTCCTTATTCGACTTCAGCTCCCCCTTCAAATACTACTACTAACGAAAATATTATTTAATGCCATAACTCTCTTATAAATGTTGCAGTTACCATCCAAATTGGCCACCATAACTTTTACGATAGGCACCATGACACTATAAAATGTTGGGCCGGTAGGTCCAAAATTAACAATAGGCCCCATATAAACAGCTTTTTTAAAAATTACTTGAAGGCAAACAAATCTCCGATAGATGATATCTTAATAACATTCGGCACAGAACTACCCATGGGCCCCAAATAGGGTACACACGCAAACATTTTTTTTATATACTGTGGTCTAGGTTATCATAGGGCCCGGCTTGATCGACTGTACTTTCTTGCTTGTTTCAGCTATTTTTATTTTAAGTTTAATTATATAATTAAATTAATTGCATGGGCATGTATTTGATCCATTGAAAATGTTTTGTATTGTGGATAATTTACTGAACGTTTTATGATTTTTAATCCAAATATTGATATTTAAATCAGGCTAAAGTTTATTGAATTTAATTTTTATTAAATTATTTTTATGCAGAAAGGAATTTAACAACATGAAATTAAATAAAATAAAATAAATTGATAATTTTTCATTCTTGGCTGACCTGGGAATCGAGCCCAGGTTTTCTCGGACAGGTTGCCCTGACAAGTTTCGATAGTAACCACACAATCTTTGTAGAGGGGTTTGCAGCTTCACACTCACCGTCATTGACGACGTTTGCATGACCATCGGTTCTTCGCACCGGAATGACACGAACCCCAAAGAGTCTTCGACCAAGGATTGTCACCTTAGCTACATCCCAAACAAACGTCGCATTGCCACAACAACAACAAAGACTGGAAGTCTATAGCCTTGGTGGATCGAAATTTGGTTTTTTTGAATGATTTTCTATTTAAATTGATTTACAAGTTCCTCCTTACTTCTTTTTTTTTTTGTACTTTTTGTCAAGAATTCTGCTCGAAGTCCAAAGTACATTTTTCATATCATATTGTAGAATTTCTTTCCTCATAAAAATAATTTAATGACAATTAAATTCAATAAACTTTAGCCTGATAAATATATAAACATTTGGATTAAAGGTTTTTACTTAAAATTTAAAATCGCAAACCCAAAGGAATGCGTTTAATTCAAGTCAAAGTTTAAATGCGAAATCATAAAAAGTACGCTTGATCAATAATCGCCACCAACTAAAAAATTTTTAGACGTAATTGCGTTTTAACCTTTATGTCAACAGTAACATACCCGGGTATGTTTTGAATTTTAAAAACTCCGTATTTCTGAAAGTGGCTATCATAGCGCTCTGAAATTTCATGATATCCTCACTAGAAGTGTTTTCTAACATATTCTAAAGTTTGAATAAAATTGGACAAATCAGATCAAAGATGTGGTAATTTTTTCATTCCTACCTCTAACGTCAACCGCAGTTCAAGTAACGACGAGCAACTAACAAGTTTTTGCTAAAATGTCACTTATTGTAAATATTCACACATGAAAGCAAAGAAAAATGCACAAGTCTTTGCTTAAAAGCCCGTTATTTTAAGTACTCATGCATAAAAACAATTTAAAATGGGAAAAAAGCGCAAATAAAATACAAATAAAACGAAAAAACACTAAAAACAATATGTACTTGTATACCCGGGTATGTTTGCTGTTGACGTAAGTATAATTTTTCAGCTATTGACATAAAGGTTAAACGACATTTGCACTCGGCGTATGATTGACATGTGAATACGCCACTATATTACAAAGGCTACATATTTCTCATACGCTACCGGGCAGTACAATTTACAACAGCGCTATAGCCGATTTTCAAAATTTGGTGGTAAAATGTCCATGTTTCTACTTCATATTTTAAATTTAATTTTAATATTTAATTGCCAAAATATTGGAAAGAAAGAATGGATAAAAAAAGATGATAATATTTCCATTTATTCTAAATGTTTAAACAGACAAACAACATTAATGGCTAACAAATCACAGATGGTTTAAACGGTAGTTTCGTTGAACTAAACTTAAATTTATATCAACAAGTATAAATCAGTGTCCCATGTATTATACGTTGTTAAAAACATAACATGTGGCAACACTACGATAAATCTTATCAAATTCATATGGTCTGTATTGATAGTTTAAACGCCCAATTTTATGCGTTTAAAGATGGTTTATATGTTTGGTGATTTATAGATTTGTTGGTTTAAACACACTTTAAACCAAAAAGAGAGTTAAAAAGAACAGCATCGAGCAGTGTTGCCAATTTAGCGATTTAGTGGATAGATTTAGCCATTTTTCACCCTGTGTAGCCATTAAAAAATAAGTGTAGCCATTAGCCATTTTTCAACTTGTTTAGCCATAAAATTTTTTTTGCCGTTTTTCTTTTGAAAGAATAATTTTCATTTTATTAAAAAAATGTATAAAAGTAAAATAATCAATTTTAACAATGAAAACGCATTTAATTTAATTCACAACTTTTATAAATGTTGGAAATCGCCATAAACGAGGATGGATCATCTTTTTAAATAAAGGAACAGTATTCCAATATTAAATGTACAAAATGGATCAACACAAATATCGGTGTTTCTTTCTGGTTGCAAGTATGAATTTCTGACTATAAAGTTGCTCTCACTTCCATGGTCTAATGCTTAAGAAGAGACGGTATATATTTGAGAAAAAGGTTACATTAAGCAACCGTTACTTCGATTTTATCAATTCGGTAAATATTTTTGCCATAACAAGAGTGATTCCTATGAAATTTACAATAATGACATCGAATTTATCAATGTTTTTATTTTTTAATATCTATCAAAATTGTAATTTACGTTTATTCTTATTAAATAAATTGATCTTAACTTACAATTACATCTTAAACAACCTTAAATGAATTTGTTCGGTTTTGTTATTGAATTTTAATGAATTTTTATTAAAGAAAAACTCTCAGCCATTTTTTATCCGATTTTTTTTAAGCGATTTTTTCCGTAAATTTAGCCATTTTTTGGTCACCATTCAAATAAATACGAATGGCAAAGAATGCTGTCATCTGCAAAAGAGTAGATAGGGTGGCAAGTTTGTCATAAGAGGTCATTTAAACCAATAAGAAATAGAGTATGAGAAAGACGAAGCGTTGCGGCACTCCTAAATAAATCTTGAACTCGTTTGACGAAACCCCATCTATAACAACTCGTACAGTGCAATCTCCGATAAAAGTTATTGATTTATAAATTTTAAACCCCTATTTTTAATCGGATTCTGAATTTAAAAGTTCCATCAAGTGATATAAATAATATTTATAGAGTGACACAAATTAAAGTCATAATAAAACAAGGAAATATATTATAAATATCAATGAAATGGGCTTTATTGGAAAGAACATTGTTTAAATATGATTTCTCCCATGTGGCCTTCACGGCTAGCGCCGTTTTTGAAGACATACGGGCCATAGACTCCGCCAGCCTATAAAGCACACCAAAGAGTAATTTTCTGTGGATGTTATGGTGTTTCGACAAAAGCTTGTGGATTCTCTTTACTCCAAATGCGACAATTCTGCTTATTTACAAACCCATTCAACCAGAAATGGGCTACATCGGATAATAAAATTTTCAATGGAAATTCAAAATCAATATCATTCACCAAATTATTTTGATTAAAAATTTTTACAATTTGCACGCGTTGCTCCGGTGTAAGTCGATTCATAATGAAATTTTAATGCAAGCTAAACAAAAAGCATCAATCAGCTGATAAATAATTATGGAAATACGTTCACTGGCAGGATAATTAATTCTGAACCTAATCTTAGAAACCAACAGCGCATTTCTTTATTTTTTCGTGTATTCTATTAGGTCCCACAGAATCGTATAAAGAACCTCTAGTTCCCAGTTGCCAATTAAAAAACGTTTTTTTGAAAGACCCGAGGTTGGATACCGAAACGGATTCCGATATCGGTATTAATCTTTTTTTATAATTTCGGTATCGCTATACCGGTATAGCAACTTTTTTTTAACGGTACATATCGTTATTACAATTATTTTATTTAGTTATTTATTATTAATTGTTGACCGAAAATCAGAAATGCTTATACTTTTATTTAAGCTATTTAAGCTAGCTTGAGTAAAATATCATGATTTGTAACAGTTTAATCCGAACTTAAATGATTTTCAGGAGGGGAATTTATATTGGAGCCATGTCAAGTTATGAACCAATCATCTCAAAATTCTGCAGAGCGATTACTGGTATTACAAAACATTAATTTCAAAACAGCGGTCAAATTAATTTTAGCGATTACAGTGAATTTCAGAAGGCTGCTAAATGTGGGATCTAAGGTAAATTATGGACCGCATATCAGAAATTTTGCAAAACATTTTTTCTGGCCATATGAAACTGAGTTGGAAGAAATTTTACCACAATAAATATATCTGCTACGGTTTTAGGCATATTTTATTAATTTACCAGAGTGAGCTTTATATATGGCCTTTGGTAAATTATAGACCAATCTTCACGAAATTTTACAGTGTCATTTCTAGTCCTATGAAACTTTGACGTACGAAATTATATTATGATAGCGTTATTATTTTAGGGATACTTAACTGTTTTCCGGGAATAGGGTTTACATGGGGCCTAGGATAAGTTATAGACCGATCTTCACGAAATTTTACAGAGTTCATTCCATACATTATTTCACCATTTATGTAAGTTTTTGTAACAAGATTATAAATTTTTTACGATGGTGGTTCCACATTTTGATTCATAGCTCTGATTCTACTAAACCGATTTTGCTGGATTTTAATCCCAAACTGATTTGGATAACTACAAGCAATTTGACACCAAGTTTGTTCATTTCTTTTGAGTTGTTCGAAAGTGAGCGTGTTTTCAACAGACGGGCAGACAGACGGATGGTCAGACGGATATGGCTAAATCGACTTAAGCGGCTCATACACTTGCAATAAAATTGTTTACTTTTGCGTATTGTACAATGATAACGCCAATGTGTATGAGATATTCAAAGGTGGCACAATATATTGGCAACAATTACAAGACTTTTGATTTTTATTGCACAACGAAAAGAAAGTAAAATGTGTTGGCAACATTGTACAATGCTGCTGATGTTTTTCCTATAGGTTATGTTCCCCTTTTTATTGTATAATATAGGACAAAAGTGTATGGGCCGCTGTAGAATAACTGCAGGAGTCAAAAATTTATATACTTTATGGGGTCTGAGATGAATAATAAAAAAGTTTCACACGGAATGACAAACTCTTCACAACTAACTGTGGTGGAATTTTATTGTTCATATATACATGTGTTTATATATGACATTTTTTAGTTATTGATTTCAACTAAAAATATTATCATCACACGCAAAGAAAAAAATGGTTGATACAATCACAAACGCAAACTATCATTAATGTTTGTGGTTATGATTGTGTCAAACACGTCTTAAGTAACAATATATGTTCAGACACAATGTTTTTAACTTATTATTGTCTCAAACATATTATTATGTTCAGATGAATAACGCAAACGACCTTTCCAACCATGTTTCTATATTTTCCTACACCATACAAAATGTCTATTTCAACATGTTACATGGTTCTCGCAATAAAAACAATAACAAATTGTTTCTCTAAAATTTATTGTTTATTAAAAATACATATGTGTGTACATATATGTACTTTGTTTTATATTTACACTAAAGCATATGTTAAAAATTAAATGAAATACATACATTTAAGACTTGTAAAAACGAAGTCAAACACAAACTGTCCATTTTAATATCCACCGTATCGAATAATGTTGAACGGCAATTGAAAAAAATCGGGGTTTCTAATAAAATTTTGTTTCAAAATTTCTGTCCCGTCTCCAACGTTGTAGGTGTTTTTGGCTGCAAGAAAGACAACGTTTATAGATGTATGTATGTATTTTTATAATTATATTTAAATTACTTACCTGTTTTAATAAAAGTTTTGCAGTTTTTTTCCGAGAAAAAAATTTTAATTACTGTGTAATAATTTAAGTTTTCCGATTAGCTGATGCTCGCAGACGTAAATGACGTGAGAATAATTTTTTTCCTTTGTAAATACAGATTGTTTGTTTTGACAATAAATGTTTGCTCAATAAGGGAATGCGTTTTAAAGCAAACAAAAATTATGGTACTAAACATACCTTTTGTGTGCACCTTATATTATGATTTTATTTGTAAAGTTAAAAATAAAAATATTTTAGTAGCCAACATTTCACATAATTTAATATGTTTAGCTAGATCAGAGTAACGTTCAAGGTGTAAAACACCATATAATATTATTATAGTGATTTTAAAAATGTTACGGACAAAAAATATTTTTTCTAGTTATAGTAGGACCATAATAAATTTATGAGGAATTTATGAGGGTAAACATATTAGGCAAATATGAACAAAAATGGTCGTAGTAACCACTTATTAACCATGTTTTTTCTCTGCGTGCACAATAACGAAACAAACTTAAATCAGTAAAGCGCCAAATACACTTGTCAAATGCTTGTCATGCTGGCAAATTCACTCGTGTTAGTATCAGGGATCAGCAATTAATAATTTTTCGCTACTCATACTGACTCATGAAATTGTAGTAATAAGTGCGTAGACATCACCCAGCGGGAAAATGAAGGAGTACGGAGGCCTTCTGGAAGGCCTATGTACCCCTTATTTTGGATGTACAAGGTCTGCTCGCTTTATTCCATACTCATATCTTTTTTACACATTTTGTCATTGCGGGGAAGGCCTTCCGCTTTCCTTTCTTTTGCCAGAGCTTTTTAAAGGCATTCAAAAGGCCTTAGAATAAAGGTAATTTTGAAGGGTTTTTAGCAAAGGTATATCAAAAGGCCTTCAGCTGCAGGCATTCAAGAAGGCCAGCCGTAGAAGGCATCAAAATCAACTTCTACCCACTTGCGAACTGGTTTATTTGGATTCTTAGCCCTCCAGGTCTCTGCTATTGAATGGCCCTTTTTTCGTATGCCGCAGGATTGTATCTTTCATGACATCATTTAAAATAAGGCGCATTGTGTTACAACGGGTTTGCATATTTCCGAATACAAAAATTTAATGAAAAACAAATTAGAATAGATAATAGAAAAATGTAAGCCAAAGATATTGAATTCTCGAACACTGACCATTTTCCCGTATAATATTGTGCAATCGTGTTCAAGTAATGGGAAGCGAATTTTTAACCCATGTAGTGCCATTCTGCGATGTATACGTCATGTCATGCCCAAGAAGACTTATGGCAGCATTCCAATCAAGTTCCTCTTCAACCTGATCAATCATATTTGGAACCCAATCGATATCTTCAATGTCATCATTGCAATCGCTGCCAACATCGCTCTTGCTTGCTAGACGTTCCACTACACTACACAATATATAGACACGATACACACCTGGTTACATCGATCTTGACATACCGGTTATACCGAATAGAGCTAGCGCCACAAGGCAATACTTCATTACTGTACAAATGAATAGACAAAAATATAAATGACAAAGTGTATAAGCAAAAACATTGAACACATACCTGCGTCGTTTAACATTGCTGGGCCCAGCCTCGGGTAAAATTACTGGCACACAGAATGGAAGAACTCCTCGTTGGAGTTCAATAACTGGTGGCTCCACAAACATCCGTGCACGTTTTGACAATTTTCTTACTATTTTTTTTTTGCTTTAATTTTAAGAATGAAACACGTGTTTTTTCTGAGCTTTGAAATACAACTTAAACATTCTATAATTGCATCTGTCCACTCATAATCCTACATTACATATGGGTTTACAAATGTAAAATTGTCCGCCGAAATATGTAAAAATAAACAGTCAGCTGTTTGAGGGTTAAATCATCATGTTTGCTCATTAGAACCCAGAAGGGTCTAAGATCGATATTGTAGAAATGAAAAAGGGAATGACAAACTTATATATACCATTTACCGAAGGTATAATGACGATTTTTGGTGCGATTTAAATAGTGCAGCAAATATTTCACAATATCGACGAGGACTTAAATATGATTTACACGTAATTCAGAAAGTGATTTTTTTGTGTGTTTGTTGCGAATAGGGATGCAAACGATACATCGATGTTTAGAAAATATCGCTGTATCGTTCATAAACATCGATGTTAATATCGATGTTTTGATGGACGATATATCGGCGATACATCGGCGTCAAAACTAAAAAAACATCTACATCGTCCGGTTAATATTTTCATTTATTTAATTTTTTTTTTAAATAATTTAACAATTTTTATTTTTTCAATTCAGCCGTTATTTAAAAATATAAAGTGTATTTCAAAGCATATACATATGTTTTTGAATACATGCATACTATGCATTGCATTATTATATGTAATTAGGGGAAACCCCTTTTATAAACTAAAGAAATGCTAAAACAATTTTTGAGACTGTGTGAACAAGTGTGAAAGCCCAATTATAATATGCTTATGTTAGCTTAGCAACTGTGCGAATACATGTAAATCGTATGTGTCAAACCGTATTGTACTAAAGAAAACTTTTGTAAAGTTTTATGAATCTGTCATTTGCTTAAGCAAAGCGCGAATCTAATGTTTTTTGATTTTGTGGTTTTAAATTAATTTGACAGGCTTTTGTGAATTTTTGACAGAAGCTTATGCTTATTATAGATGGTCCTTAAGATTTTTAGTAGCAAGAAAGAATTTGAGCAGCCCGTAAGTATTAATGCAAAGAAGTCTATAACATCGATATTGAAACATTGATGTATCGTGTTTTTATCGATGTTTTTTAACATCGATGGTTATTGTGAAAAAAACGATATTTTTAAACATCGATGTTTTTCACAACGATGTTGAATCCCTAGTTGCGAACGGTATTGGAAAAAATCACATTTTCTGTTCTTCGTGTTTTTTATAATCTTCTTTGCACGCATTCGTATTCTTGTTATATTTACAATGCAAGCTACAGAGAGTATACAAATTATTTTCTTAGAAATAAGAAAGTAAAGTAAATTAATCGATTACGGGATAAAAATCAACTCTAAAAATTTCAGGATAAAATCATCGTTTGAATCTGTTGTGGCTTAGAAAGCACATCTTAAAGGGAATTCAAAATAAAACGTGTCTAAATTACGTGTTACACCAGAATATTTTGCTTTAAATTTGACAGTGTGTTTTAATTCGGAGGTTCCCACAGACGCATTACGTGTATAGCCGTCGAACTTACTTATATACGACTGACGTCTAGGAACGTCATGCCGTTTTTAACATCACATTTTGGACATACGTAGACGTATGACGTTCATAACCGTCAAAAATAAAAACTTAGTCTTTGCCGTTATATAGTTTTTATTTTAAATTTCTAGCAGTTTGGTGTTTTCAGAATTCTCCTATCTTGCCTAATAATGGAGATATAGCAAAATGCCCACGGGAAACCCTTTGTTAAAATGGGTGTCCGCGAAAGGGTTAAATAACTTTTTTTAAAAATCACAAAAAATTCCAAAATGTTTTAAAAATGTACCTTTCAATACTTTAATGAAGGGTATATAAGATTCGGTGTATATCATTTTTACTTGATTTTAACTTATGTCTTAATATTGCCGCTAGTCTTTAATTCAATTTTCGCTTATTTTTTCATATCTCAGCTTATACGAAAAAAGCAATAATTCCTTATTACTTTATTTAATTTATTATTGTTTTGTGTCAGGCCTTGACTTTTGCACTCAAACTTCAAATTAATGGCTTGACAATTGTCCAGGGAACTTTTATCGAATGTTTACTTAGATCCATAACTGACGTATACGTATGTTTTTATGTATTCTCCATGGTATAAAACAAACATACAAAAGTATCTGTATTAAACAGACAATAGCAAAACCATTCAATACATTTAAAAATTTATTGTTATGGTTACACTGGAGTACAGTAGATAAATAAAATCGAACATTAAAATTTATTAAAGACAATCGAACGTATCAATAAACGAACAATGTCAAAAGAACCACTTTTTAATTAAAATATATTAGAAATGTATTTGAAAAAAAGGAAAAAGTTTTTTTTTAGTTCTTCTTATCTCTCAAGGGTGAACTAAATTAAATTTACCTTCAAATGAAAAGTTCATTAAATTGTTTTGCGACTTGAATATAATTTTAAAGCAATTGTGGAAAATATATTTATTTGGCTTTAACTAAAATGGAGTTTTTTTACAGAATGGGGAATAAATATTTTTTTAAATACGAATTTTTAAATTATAATAATTATGAATTAATCTCTAAAATGTAGCAAGTCTTATTTGTGTTAACGTCTACCAGTGTTGTCAACTCTTCACCACTAAAAAGGGTTTATTTTTGAGTACAAAAATGGCTAAAAAGTGGCTATAAAAAACGCAATAATATTAATAAAAAACTTACAAAAATTTAATTATGTCACATAAATGGCACAAAAGAAATTCTTTTGTTTGTAAAGGGTGTCCCAAAAATGTTATTATTTTAACTTTAATAAAAAATTTTTTCTTGAGGTATTAAAAATATTGTTACGAAAGTTAAATTATCTAAGAATTATTTATAGTTATAGTTATAAGTTATCATGTAAGTTATAATTGTATGTCATATTAGTAACTTAAAATTGTCATGTATAATTTTCAACACAACTGCATTACCGCCTTAAAGTGTATTTTGATTACCCAGTTGGCCAGATTGCCGTTGACGACATCGTCGTCAATGATGTATGCACGACTTGTACCCTGTCGTTAAAGTTCTAGAAGACAACTTACAGGAAATCGTCGTGCACGACAGCTTGAGCGTCGTTGTCTTATAAGTTGTCTTATATTTACCTCTATGTGGGACTGTAAGAGCGACATTGTCTTATAAGTTGTCATCTATTAAAATTTATGTCAGACAGTATGAGCGACACTGTCTTATAAGTTGTCTTGTATAAATGCTATTGACGGCAAAGTTTTCTTGGATGCTATTTAATCACTTGCTTCAATTTCTTAAAATTCTCATGTTCTTTTTTTTATTGTTGATTTAAATACCTACAAGAAATTTACAAATTAGCTCTAACCAGTAAGACCGAAAAATTCTGATGAAGTTATTCGCGGGCTGGAAAATGGATTACATGCAGTTTATACTTCACTGTCAACTTTAGGATTGCTCATAAGAGCCGAATATAAAACATAGAACAGAAATTAAAATTCCAACTATACTAAAAAACTGTCTCAAATAGATATGCATATATAATAATTTTTCTCGTGGACGTCAAAATAGACGACATTGTCATGCATGTAGTCGTTGACGCCAAAGTAGGCGACATTTTCTTTCTTTGTGTCGTACACGATTTTCGCGACACCTGTTCGAAAATGTCGATGACGATTTGTTCCTGCTGTCCCTCACATGTCCTGCAGTAATTAACACTGTCGTGCATCCGTCTTCGAGGATGTCTTAAAGACGGGGCCAACTGGGTATATCAGTTACTACATGACTTTCCCAGTCATTTGAAGAAGTGGTTTTAGAAATTATTATTACAGGGAGGTTCAGGAGAAGTCTAGAAAAAGTTATGGAATATAAGCAGTGAATAATTAGTTTAGTTTGCTTGGTGGCATTAAACGGTTCGGACTGAAACTAAAAATATTGGATAAAATTTCAATAAAGTTTTCTAAGTTGAATAAGTGTGTTTATTTATTTTGATTTGCAATTAGAAGAACTCAACGGTTTATTATAAAGGGAGTAAACCGAAACGCGTTTATTACTAAAAATGAAAAAATTGAATGACACAAGTGACCTCCCCTACTGGTGCGACAGACGCCCAATCTGTTACCAAAACTTTCAATCACTTTTTTAATAAACTGATGTCAATGGTTGATATCTGCTCGATAATGTTATTCTGAAGCTCTTGATCCGTTGTGGGATTACTGCTATGCACTTTCGATTCCAAAAACCCTACAAAAAATAGTCTAAAAGTGTCAAAACGCACGATCTTGGTGGCCAATTCTCTCTTCCTCTACATCAAATAATGCAATTTTCACATTTTTCTTTTAAAAGTTCCGTTCTTTCTCTTGCTGTGTGATAAGTGGCGCCATGCTGTAGGGACCACATATTCTCTACGTCTTAATCGTCAATTTTGGCCACAAAAAGTGTAATTAAAAATTTTCTATTCCCAAAAATTACTTTGATAATAAATTTGAAAGTGCGCGGCTTAAAAAAACAAGCTGGCAAGTTGTTTTTTTTTATTTTCTTGAGAAAACAATAAAGCAACGACGACTGTCGCAAAAATTTACTAGTTATGATTTAAGCTGCAGGGTATATAATCATAATCAAAATATAAATTTAAAAAATGTTTCAATTACACTAAAGAAATGTAGTTAATAAAAAGCACTAAAAGAAATTGGAGCCTGCATTTACATTTTTCTCAATTGAATACTGTGAGTAAAAACAATTTAATATTACAGCAGAAAACTGCGTAAAATATTGAATATAATAAAAAATATGCTTGTTATTTATTTTCATCTAAACTCTGTGAAAAAAACACAACATTTTAACATAATCTAATGAATTTGTATGTGTTTATTTATTTGTCCCCATTCCAGATTGAAAAGATATGCTTTGGTGGAGAAAGAAAACGAGGCTACAATAATGAAGGCAGTTCATCAAGTAACTGTCAACAAAATATTACAGAAACCAAAAGACCAGCAACAACAACAACAACATCAAACTTCACTTCATCATCATTATATAACTCGAAAATCTAATAATGATTTGCTAAATAAAAACAAACAGACAAGTTCATCAACGGATGATAATCATCATTTTTATAGTTATTACCAGCTACATCGCCTAAATCACAATTACAATGATTATGATGGAACTAAAAATAAAAATAATAAAAAATATTTAATACAACGACAACAACAACAACAACAAGGACATGAACTACAAAAGCAACACCAGCAACAAGTTACTGCAAATGCTGTCTTAGCTACACCCTTGCAAAAGCAACAGCAGCAGCAGCAGCATCAGAAAGATGAAATGTCAAGGGATGATGTTGATACCAGTAGTAATAACAACAAAAAGCTGGAGCAGGTGGAAGTTGTAGAGAAGGCAAACAGAAATAGAGCCACTTTTGTAGTGGCAGGTAACAATCATAAAGAGAATGTGTTAAATGGAAGAAATAATATGTACGATGTGAGAATGAATAAAGTTTATGACTTGATGCAATCAAATGTAAACTACAATGGAAGCAAACAGTCACAGTTTCACGATGACAACCAGCAGCATCATCCGCAATGGCAATTGATAAAACGTAAAAAGAAGAATGTATTAAGTAACAATAATTCTTATGAAATTGAAAAAAGCAATCAAAGGAAAATACAAAAACATCAGCATCATCATCATCATCACTATAATAATAATAATAATCATCATCTGAAACACCCTAAGCAGCATGAAACAAACAACAACAAAAACAAGGATGAAGTGTTTTCTTACGATTACAGCAACACCAATAACAATATTGTTAATGTCACGCAAAATTTATCAAGTGAACAAACAAGTTACATCTCTGGGCATACGAGAGTTGACAACAAAACTTCGAACACTCAAAATATTTTAGCCACTGAAAGTTTTGACATTGACAATCCGGCCACCGGCCCGTTTAGCTCAAGGCTGCAGGCAGATGAAATGAAAAAAGAATCTACAATTGAAGGAGATTATGGAGATGTATTAGATTCAGCCAGCGATTCGTCTAGAGAAAAAGCAAAAGCAGTCAATCAAATTGATTACGTTTTTGCCGTTTTTCAGGATATCGATGACAAAATGATAGTTTTTTTTATTGTCTTGACCATTTGTGTGGGTGTTTATTCATGTAAGTAATTTTTGCGTATGTTAATGTTAGAAACTCATTTGTGTGTGTGTGAGTGTGCGTGTGTGCTTGTATTAACGTATTAAATATTTGAGAAGGAATCCAAATTGAATTCGATTTAAAGAAATATAGTACGTTTGAAATAGAACCAAAGAACATATATGGATGTATGTACGCAGAAAGATAACTTTAATGTATAAGTTTTGCGCCAAGCACGCTGTAACTGATCCCAAATTATTTATATACGAACAGCCATTTGGCCAGAACACATTTCGAACGTTTAAGTTGTCTTTGCTTAAAATGTCTGTGTAATTTGGGCAGGTGTGATAAATTCCTGTAATTTAATGTGTGTCTGCGTCATAAATCTCAATAGAAATTGTTTGATTTCTACTTCTTACAGCTAATGGCCATCAATCTTTTGCAGACATACGATTGATATCATACAGTCGATTCGGCTAATTTATGTTGTTAACAATTTGAAGCATTTTATACACATTTAAAAACATTTATTAAGTACTTTAAGCACACAGTGGTCTCAAACGGTAACATTTCTTGCGATTCTTTCTCATTAAAATTTATCCCCATACAACTGCCTCCCTAACGTGTTAAATACAGTACAATTCATATAAAATTATTCTAAAAGAATCGATGCTTAAAAAAAATTGTTTTTTAAGGTTTTATTTTCTGGCGGGGATAAAACCGACATTACATTTGTAGTCAATTCGGTTCGTGATTTCATTGGAAATATACTTAAACAAGTCAATTTACATTTGTGAATTTTCGTTGCACTGTTGTTTTTAATTGAAGTTTTTGATATTTTAACTACGCTTGATAGTGTTTTCACACTTAACGTTTCAACACAAATTTTGGTTTTAACGATTTAACCAACCATTAAAACCTGGCTTTACCATACTAAAAACGTCGATGACGTCCTATGTTGGTGCGGACGAAATACCGATACGTTTCGTTTGAGTGTGGACTGTATATTGGGGTGGATTTATGCTACAGCTCCAGAACAGCAGCCAAAGATCCAAACACCTTGGTGATATTTCCCGAAAGAACGCCGATTGCGTTTCAAGGCTATGCAGTGTATAGGGTGGCTTCGGGATCCAGCGCTCAAATATCTACCAAGTATCCATTGTACAGGCTGGATAGGGAACTAGAAAATGCACAAATATATTAAACAAAAGCAAAGCGCTTCTAACAACATACAACCACTTTCCAGTTTTTTCCAACACGTTATAAAATTTCCCTTAGTTAATCCAAAAAAAGGTGTTAAAACGATTTAATTAATTAAATTATACATTTTGGTTACAAACAAATTTAACATTTAGAAACTGATTAAAAAATACAGACGTCTAATTTGGCTTTAAAACAACGAATCGACTTAAGTTACAAGAATAAAAAATTGCCAAAATATACATAAAGGGTGGTGAAATATTAAGGCCCGATGTTGATTTTGAATAAAAAACCAAATATCGGCCTCGGCGGGACACCTCCATACGATGGTCCTAATTTTCGATGATGCTGAGGCATAATGGAGTTTATATGCCGTTAATGTGCCGAATTATCTCATCCTTTAGCTCTTGAATTGTTGCTGGCTTATCGACGTATCCCTTTTCTTTCAAATAACCCTAAAGAAAGAAGTCCAACGGTGTTAAATCACATGATCTTGGCGGCCGATTGACATCGCCAACACGGTCATTGAATTTGTCGCGCAAAAGAGCTATTGTTTCGTTAGCTGTGTGGCAAGTGGAACCGCCCTGTTGAAAATACATATCGTCCACGTTCACATCTTCCAATTCGGGCCATACCATCTCACGATAGCAAACACCATTCACAGTAACTGCCTGACCGTCCTCATATGGGAAAAATACGGGCCGATAATGCCGCCAGCCCATAAACCGCACCAAGCAGTCACCCTTTGTGGGTGCATAGGTTTTTCGACAATCACTCTTGGATTATCATTCGCCAAAATGCGGCAATTCTGCTTAGTGACGAATCCACTGACGTAAAAATGTGCCTCATCGCTGAAGATGATTTTCTTCGATATGCATTTTGATTTGAACGCCCATTTAAATAATAAGCCTGAATAACTTGAACGCGTTGCTAAATTATGTTTCTTCCCATGGTTCAAATTGAATTAGTCTGAAATTTAGAAATGTCAAATGAAATGCAGATAAAAGTTAAACGATTAGGTGTGGTTTACATTCAACATCGGCCCTTTAAATTTAACCCTTAACAATTTTAAGAAACATTTTAAATATAATACATGCTGATGATGTGGGGCGCACGTTGTCAATTCGTCTTAGGGCACATCATTCTTCAAAATAGAATCCAAGGATGAGATTTTATGAAATACAACCCATGATTTAGTTGTACTAAATTCAGTGCTACCAACTTCAAAAGATTGAAAACTGCTGATAATACATAATCCCAGCTAGCATTTTACATGTGTATATCACAATCGAATCTTTTAGGAATCAGCTTCACAAAACCGCTCATTTTAATTTTCGATCATAAATGATATCCTTGTTGTGAGAAAATGCTACACTACCAATGAATCACCTCAAACAATTATTCGTGAATCAATTTTCTGATTCTTTTTTGAGAAATTTAATGGTAGTTTTTAGTAAGTTAGTATTTATCGTCTCAGTTTTTAATGTTAAATTATGCATGTAGCTTTTAATTATATTTTAAATAATTTTTGAATTGTCATCTTTCGTATTTTTTTTCTCTGACTAAAGTGGCCCTGGATTATTTGAACAAATTTTGTCTTGAACCGTGAAATTATTTTTTTATAAAAAGTTTATTTTTGTAAATCAATTGTAGCGCCCGCTGTGTGGCATGTGACTCTGTCCTGTTGGAACCACATAGCAGAAAGATTAATGGCATGTAATTGAGGTTGAAACTAATTTCGAATCATGTTCCTAACCCGTTTACCATTGACAGTAACATTCTGACCATCATCGTTTTTGAAGACATATGGGCCAATAACTCCGCCAGCCAATTAAGCGCACCCAACGCTGGGAACGGCGATGAATTGATTGATTAGGATCATCTTCAATTCATTCCTGATCGGCGTCTCACGGGATGCACATTACCAGTAACATTAATTGTGATCCGAAAACGATCTGTTGTTTTTAGAATTAGCCGCTCAGAAGGACAATTATGAACGTCATAAAATGGAAGAAGAGCACGATGTGTTTGACATATAGAACAATTGTTTTGAATCAAAATTTCAACAATTTGTACGCGTTGCTCTGGTTTAAAGCAATCCAAACAAAAAGAAACAATCAGCTGTTAAATGGGTGCTAAAATAAAGCAGTGATGCCAGCTCAATGTTGTGACAGCCAAATATGCCCCTGGAATAAGGATTTTGGTAAAATAGCGACCGTAAACAATATTATTTAAAGTATTACAAATTTACGTAGGCCCCGCACAAATGTCCACCCGATATTGTATATTTTTCTGGTTCATCAATTTTCACGAATTCCCATAGAAACTAATGACTTTTTTTTGTAATAAAAAAAACTAAAAAAAAGTTCCAAATTTCTGAACAAATAAGAAAATACCAAAGTATTTCGGTCTTAATCTCTCAGGTGATAAGGTTGTTCACAACCCTTAAATTTTGTCATTCAAAAAGGAGCTAATTGCAGACCAATGAGTTTGCTGATGCTAAATAGAGTTTAAATTGCTGGTAAATGCCACACAGTATGAAGTATTTCGAAAGAAATTTATATCAAAAATAAAAACAAAAATTTAATGTGCGGTTTTCAAATGACAGGCCATTGATTGTGAAGTAACATTTTTGAAAATCAATCAAAAAAATTATTAATTTTTTATAAAAATTTTACTACATAATCCATCGCCTGTCATGTGGAAATCGCATTTAAGTCTAGCACGGCTGTTTCCAATCGTTATATTTTGCTGTTTAAGAAAAAAGTCAATTAAATAAGTCTACAAGGTTTCGTTTAAATGTGCTAAATTTAACTAAAATTTACTGTTGATGGGATAAGTATTTCACTGGTTTATTAGGCCAGCTCATCAGGTAACTTAATTCAAATATTTTAGAAAAGCCAAAGATTTTATACAGTAGTTTTGACTTAACTGCCTTTTGTTTACGTGCACTTTTGACTTAACTGCACAAAATTGATCATTTTTGGAATTATTCTTTCTAATTCCATACAAATTCCTTTTTTAAGTGCACTTTCTATACCTGCACATTTAAGATAAATGCACAAAATTTTTGGCATTTTAAAATTATTTTCATACAAAATATCAAAGTTAGCTGCACTTTGACTTAACTGCCCAAAATAAATATTTTCTGGAATTATTCTTCAAAATCCTTGTTTACGTGCATTTTGTATAGCTGCACATTTTTCATATTTTTGGGCAGCTTTTAAATATTTTCATACAAAACATCAAAGTTAGCTGCACACAAAAAATATATGGTGGCCACTTTTTCACATAAATATCCAATTTAAGCTGTTTATAAAAATATAAATCGCAATTATTTTGTTTTTTATGTTTTATGTTCTTTGTGAATTCTCATTGTTTTTGTTAATGTTTCTTTTATATTAAATAAACATACATTCATGTATAAAATGATCTGTAATTTCCCAGCTAGCATAGGCTGTTTGTTAGACGATTATGTTTAATATACAACTCCTTAAAGAATCCTCTGGTGATTATCTGACGAGTAACAAAAACATCTAAATCTTTTTTTAATTTATTTATTTTTTGACACGCTCGTCTTTAAATCTTGAAATGAACCTTTTGGGACTCTCTGTAAGAGTCGTATAGCATTTACTGAGCTACCTAAGTAAGACAGTTTTTGAAGTATGAAAATGCTATTGCCAATACAATTTTAATAAAACAAACCGGTCTAAGGATCTGCAAAAAAGGATTTTCCGACAGGATGGTATTGATTTCACGACCTTAAAGTTTGTTTTATAGAAATTGTATGAAAATTAGAAGTTTTAAAGTTGTAAAATAATTGCTACATGAGTCTCATACGACTCTTAGCATGCTTTTTGAAAGACTCGTTAGATAATCTCAACAAACATCATAAACGATTCCCTTTAGGATTAATATAAGCGTTTTTCGCTGCGTTATGGAAGAATCTCTCTTACGAATCAGCACGTGTAACAGTTTCTCCCGTGCTAGGAATCGTCTACAATTAAAAAATGAGCTCGTCGACGATCAAAAAGACTCTTTGTGAGATTCCCAGTAAGCTCCTGGGTTGAAATAAAATTTTAATAAAATATGAATTTATGTATTAAAAAAATAATTTTTTTATTCTTCTTTTAAATCAAACACTTTACTTTAGCTGCACTTTTGTGCAGGTAACCACAATCGTGTAGCTGCACATTAAGGCAGGTAAATGCATTTAAGATAACTGCATTTTTGATTTACCTGCACAAAAAATCGTGCAAAGAAGATTGTGCAGCTAAGTCAAAACTACTGTACAAATAAAACTTTTAAGAGAATAAGAATTATAAACCTCTGTTTTACTGGTAACAATATTAAAGCTTAAACAAAAACAACAACAATAAACAGTGAGTTTATCTTTTCATACAGTCCCGACTACAATTGGTTGATTTTTTGTCAACTCTAAATGTAGTTATAAGTGGGTAAAGAAAAAACAAAAATAAAAACAAATTTCTTTATTTTATTTTGCCAGTTCAGTTCATTTACACTGCCACATGCGTTTTAGTTATAGTGTAGTTTAAAATTTAACATTACAAAAAACTTAAATTTTTGACTTAAGCATTTTTTGGCATTCTTCAAAAAAATATGACTTACGAAACATTTTTGTTAGAAAAACTAATTTAAAAAATATCCATTCGAAAAAAACACACACATTTTTTGAAACCCTGAACAAAAAAAAACCGACTAACGGCCATTTTCACCAAGTTCGGTTAAAACTAACTTTCAATTAAAGTTCCGGTTACCAATATGTTTTGACAGCTATAACCGATAGTTAATTATAACCGAACTTGGTGAAAATGGCCGTAAAGCAGAAAGACCACACGTTATGATCAAAGCGAATTCATAAAAGCAGTTCTGGCAATACTACTGCATTCTCTCTCCAAGTATTAAAAATGGTGTTTTTGACACTTCAAAAATTGAGACACTATTTTAAAAATAAAACAGCAGAAAAACATTGAAAAATATGCACAAAAATAAATCAAAATTTGGATAAAAATTGATTTGAACTTCCTAGGAAAAATATGCATCTGCATCTTGTTTCACGCCCTTTTTGTGATTGTGTTACTTTGTTTTTGTACATACACAGAAAAAAAAATTTTCACCAATTAAAACATTAATCAATAATAAAATCAGTTTTTATTAAAAATTAATTCAAATTAATGAAACGTTTAATCAAGCTAATTTTTGAATTTGTTTACTGTTGCAAATTAATAGTATCAATTAAACTTAATGAAATTTTTTAATTAAAACTGATTTAATTGTTGATTAATGCTTTTATTGGTGAACTAACTCTTTCTGTGTACGAAATTTTGAAGTTTAATTATACCCACACTACAATAGTGGATAGGGTATTATGCACTTCGCTGATGTATGTAAAATATTGGTGTTAGGCCCACCTTTAAGTGTACCGATCGACTCAGAATCACTTTCTGAGACGAACTAACGATGTTTTTCCGCTTGGCTGGTTGGCTGTCCATGTAACTTTGTGCGCAAAGTACAAGTCGCAATTTTGGAGATAATTTAATAAAATTTGGTTCTTATTTGGACAAGGATCAAGCCTATTGAAAATGGGTGGAATCGTAGGACCACGAACGGGAAATTTCTGGCTCTAAGAAACTATCAAACAGATTTTAATAAAATTTAATTCATAGATAGAAACATATTTATATGGACACATAAGCTATGCTGTTTTTCAAAAATAGGACCTCAAGAGGAGAAAGGAGGCAATTTCTGCCATTCACAAACTTTCGAACCGTTTTAATGAAGTTTATAAACATATATAAATCCATATTTATATGGACACACATCATGCTTAATGTGTTTCTAAATTCTGTGGTGTACGATAGCATATGGTCGGGCTTGACCGACTATACATTCTTACTCGTTCGCTAAAACATTTCCCATTGAAATTGAGAAAATTTTAATAAAAAATTCAGAAAATTTCCAATGAAATCGAGAATTTCAGTTTGATATGAGTAAATTCCAAATAGAATTAAGATATTTAATTTGAAATTCAGAAAATTCCTAACTAAAAGTCTCTGTTTTTTTTTTGGAAGTTCCTTGATTTCATTTGGAAATTTTTTTAATGTCATCCCAACAAACACGTGGGTTTGATTTCAAATTGAAAATGATTTGAAATCAAACGTTTTCTCAAACGACAAACGTTTGATAATGATTTGAAAAGCATTTGAAAATCATAGCGTTCTCAACAAAAAGGGGAAATTATTTTAAAATTGAAAAATGCCTTTATTTCAACTTTCTTTCAAATGTAATTCTCAAATGTTTTTCAAATGTGGATTATAATACAATGTGGAATATAAATAAAACTATTTAATCTTTTTAATTTAAATTTATTATTTATTTAAATAAACTTTGAAATAGTGTTCTTTCCGTCCTCTAATTCTTGGAAAGACAAAATACTTGGCTCCCTTTTATTTTGAGGATTGCAGCACCACGATCGTACAACAAACTTTCTTCACTTTTCCGTTCTATTATTTTTCTTTGTTTTCGTATTTTTAATCATTGTAATTTCTCACAAATAATTTTTATTTTTCACAAGAAATAAACTGTTCACTTTATATTAAAATTTATTTTTAATAGTAAAACACATGTAACCACAAAGTAAAAAAATGTAACTTTAATCGCCATTTTCAAAGCTTACATTTATTTTTCGCTTTAGTATTGCCAAGTTTATTTTTGATTTGATTTTAACATTTGACAAACATTTGACATCAAATTGATAAAACATTTGATATCAAATGCTTGTTTTTAAATCATTATCAATTTGAATTTAAATGTTAAATCAAACAATTGAAAAATGTTTGAGAATTGCGTTTGATGTCAAATGATAAAGTCATTTCATATCAAAGGTTTGACTTCGTCTTTGTTGGGATTTTGAATTTTCTCGATTGCAATTAAAAATGGTGTAGTTTTTTGCCAATGGGAAAGGATGTGTGTGTGTGTGTGTGTGCAAATACACTTGCAAATTTGCCCAATCTTACATGCAAGCAATAATATCTTTGATTTTTTTTTGTAATTTGTATGTATTTGCCTTCCTATTTTATTACTTCATTACTTATTTGTTGATGTTTCTCTTTATGTCATTCCATTTAACATTTCAGTTTTATTGTGCATTTTGGCAAAACCCGCCATGAATGAGATTATTTTGGTGCTGGTGTCTTATGTCATTGTTGGCACGTTTGTGGCAATACAAATAGCTGTGGGATATGCAACATTGCCAAGGTAAGATACGATTTTGAAATTATATTCTTGTGTATTCGTATATGTTACCTTCACCGAGAAAAGGGACCTAGTGACAAAAAACGCGTTTGGACTTAAGAGTGGATTCTGGTACCTAAAAGGCTGTAGAATAAGATGAAATGCGTTTTTCTCAACACTTCATTTTCACACACTAGGCTCTTTTCTCGGAGAAGGTCACATATATTAAGAAAAGTATTAAACTATAAACTAAAAATATGCAGGTTTTTGTAAGTAAATAAATAGCTTTTTTTTCAATATGAATTAGCCGAAGATATTTAGGCGTTAAAGAATTGAATTAAAAACAATAAGTAAGAGTGCTATTTTCGGCTATTACGAAACTTATTTGCCTTTCACCATGATACGATAAGAACAGAAAGTTATGTAAATACCGTTATTAAAAAAAATAAATTTATTTTATTGCACGCTCACCTTTCAATCCCGCCCACATTTTGTCGGATGCTGTGTTTTGATAACCAAGATACTTGTAGCTTATTTGAAAACTTTGCGTGTTGCCTTTTCAAAAATATATAAAAATCTTAATTGTCTTTGTATTGAAGAAGCCAAATTCACCAATCCAGCCCACATTTTGTTGGATGCTGTGTTTGATAATCAAGATGCTTGTACCTAATTGGGAAGCCTTATCTCTTAGCGTTCTATTCTGTCTTTATACGGGAGGTGCCACGCCAACTTCCCCAATTCCGCCCACATTGTTAGAGAGTTTTTGTATTGGTGACCCAGCTATGGTTAGTGCAACACTCACTTCAACAATCCCGCCCATATTTTGTTGGATATTGTGTTTGAATAACCAAGATGCTTTAGCTCTTGCGGTTTTCCAGATAAAAAGAAAACAATAACAAGGGTAAAAAGAAGAACAACTAGGGATTTATGCGTAAAATTAGTGGCAGCCGTCGTTTTTTGTTCTTATCTCCGCGATTTGTGGATCGATCAGGCTGAATTTTAATAGCAACATTTAACGGAGCATATGTGACATAAATGCAGACCAACTCAATCCCCATCTTATCTGCAGTCTTCGGAAAACCCATTTCAACAGACAGACGGTCGGATGGACATTGTTGAAAAAACTTCGCTACTCACAGGGATCCAGAATACATATACTTTATAGAGGTTTAGATTAATATTGTAGAAATTGCAAACGGAATGACAAAATTATATATGTAAATCCTTTTACCTTCGGTGAAGGGTTTAAAAATGCAGAAAATATTCTTTAATATGAAGCTTTGCCAATTTTTTACTTTTCTTTCTTTAAAATTATATTTTTTGAATAATTTCTTTTATATCAATGATTTTTTAAAAATTTTTAAAAGACGCATTCATAATTTACATTAAGCAGCAGAAGCTACGAAATTGGCTGGCGTTGAGTCCAGCACAAAACCTTTTTTGCTTGCAAAACAATTTCTTTTACCTTAATTTTCTCTTCGAAATGTGTTACACAAATTATTCAAGTAGAAACTGAAGGCGCATCTGCATGTTTAAATAAAAATTTTCTACAAATTCAGTGGTTAACCACACTTAATAAATTTGATGCGAGTCTAAGCGAGTAGAACTCGGTGTTGTTTCTTTCTCGAAAACTTAAGAAGATAAGAATTATGGGAATTTACACATCCATAAGGGAAAAATTCTGATTCCAACAGTATAAAAAACGTATTTTGAAAAATATGTGAATTGGTGTCGTTTATCCCTCCCCTACAGAACTATTGTTGCATTTTTTAGCAATGTTTGCATTATTTTAAAAATAAAATTAAACTTTCAAAATAAACTTAAGCTTAATTAATAATTTTCCTGGTGGTCTATAGTGTATTGCAAAACTAGTTCGATCCCATATGGATTGTAGCAAAACTTGTTTCTTTCTTTTGAAACTTCGTAGCAAAACTCTATTTTTTTTTCTATATTTCAGTTGGTTTAAATTTTTCAAATGTTGAGTTAATAATCAAGAATGGCATAATACTTCAGAATCAAAATAGTTCAACTACAACTGCACGTGCTAAAATTAAAATACCGATTTAAAATTTTTATTGGTTTTTTTTTGTTTGCTTTATTTAACCATTTAAAAGGTACTTCATTAAAAAAGAGTTTTAAGTCAAATCAGGACCAGTCTCTTATACACTGCGAATCAAAGGAGTCGGATCCGGAGTTGGAGTCGTACTTAAAAAATATCATCGGATGGAGTCAAAGACGGAGTTATCACTTTTTCTTGCCGACTCCACAGCCCTGCTTTAAAGCTTTAAATTTTTTTCCTAGAAAACTAAACAAATAGACAAACAAACTCTTATTGCCACTTAATTAATTTTAAGCCAACAACATTTATACAAAATCAAGAAAGTTAAATTATTGCAAACTATTTCATGTAAAATAGGATTTTAGTTCAGAATATTTATTTACAGAATCGTTTGAAAGCCTATTTCTAATTTTTATCAAGAAGATTTCAATGAGAAAACACGTTTCCTTTCTACGGATAGTCAAAAGAACAATGCATAATCTCTAGACACTGTGAGTCTACTTGGCACTTCCTTCTAAATTTGTAATTCCTTAAACAAAAAAAAAAAAAAAACCTTTTCTTTATTAATAACTTTTGTCATCATTTCTTACAGAATCTTATCCGAAAAATCTTTTTTGCAGTTGCTCTTCATAAAAAATCATTACATTTTTTAAAGCAAGTGGAAAACACTTATTTTCTCTATAAACAAATTAAAAATTCTGTAAATTTTTATACATTTTCTTTCGATATTTCAGATTATTAAACATTGCCTAACTTATCGGATATGAATAGACATCTCTTTGGCTTTTTGTAAAACTGTCCTAAGTCAGAAACTGAAGTTTATCGTTATGTTAAATTGAAAAAAATATATTTGGTGTACATATTTTATAAACTTTTTTTTCCTCAGAGCAGATGATAACGATTATTCACCCTTATTGTGTTAGGCGTATTTTAAAAATATGCCTACGACTGTTTGGTAATAGATTAAAGAGAACGTGGACCTATTTTGTTTAATCTATTACCAAACAGTCGTAGGCGTATTTAAATTCCCATTTCATCCTATTGATAAACTGAAATTTATTGTTGATGGGATAAGCTGATCCTGTGCGCATTTCACTGGTCTCTTAGGCCAGATCGTCAGGAAACTTCATCCAAAGATTTTAGAAAAGCTAAAGATATTAAACAAATAAAACTGTTAAGCGAGTAAGAATTATAACCACAAGTTTTACTTGTAACAATATCAAAGCTTTAACAAAAACAGCAACAATAAACAGTGAGTTTATCTTTTCTTACAGTCCCGACTACAATTGGTTGATGTAAATGGGTAAAGAATAAGTTTAAAAAAATCCCGGGGATTTCCCGCACTAATTTCCCGGGATTTTTTTTCCCGAAAAATGTGCGGGATCCCTTATGAAAATAACTAAGCAATATGCTATGATTAAAAACAACCATGCTATTATAAGAGTTACAAATATTTTTGTTGCTATAAACAATGACATGTTCGAAAGCAAGCATAATATGGTTGTGGCTTATTAGTGGAGAACTAATTTAACCATAATACGTTTACCAGTGATAATAATATGGGTAAATTTATAATAATATGCTTAACATTTTTCCTTTAAAGTGGTTTTGTTGCAGGTGACCATATAGAAAAAGGTTTTTTCTCTGGGTGTGTACGAACCCATATGGCTTCTTTTAATTATTCTTTAAAGTTTTTTTTTATAAAAAAAATATTTTACTTAGAATTTATTCAGTTTGTTATCCACTGAATTTCTTTTACAAAAAAAAAATACTTTTAACTTTTACAAATTTTTCTTCCAGCAAATCGTTCAATGGCACTGTGTGCAGTGTAATTTTCATTTACATGACATACACCATGTTGCCATTACGTTTGCGAGAATCTTTGGTTGGTGGCATCATACTTTCTGTGACACAAATTTATACCAGTTTGCGTTATGTGGAGGACACCTATCAGTGGCAGGAGGTAAGCATACAAAATTACAACCAGACATTCAATGGGACGGAGACTACAATATATTTTAACAAACAAGACTTAAGCTGCTACAACATTGAAGAGGAAAGTCATAATATTTTTCCTGAAATATTTACATTCATTAATAATAAAAATAGAAATAAAAAAACAAATAGAGTACACAATTATAGTGGATTTTATGTTTAATTTGCTTCTGTTTGTTCCCGTTCATTTGACACTTAAGGGCAGTTCCTTGAAGAGGGTGTAAGAAGGGCTTTTGAAGATTTTTCAAATGCATATATTTTTCTCTTTTTATTAATTTGAAAAACGTTATTTATATTTATTTTGATGTAAAATATGGACATTCCATATGTAAATAAAAAACATCTTTACATTTTAAGAACTTTGCTGTTGACATTGTTTATGAAATGGGAAAAGTTTTTTTTAAAGAAGTAGTTTTCCTTCCTTTCTTGTTTTCCTCATTGTGTTGTTTAAATAATGAGTTATCTTTTTTTAAAACTTTTGTCTTGAAGACGGTCATGATCTGAAAAAAAAACTCTAAACTAAGAATTTCTATTGCTGTTTTTAATTGTTATTTATTAAGCCAAAAAACTTCAGCAATGTTTTAAATTTATTTGATATTTATTTGACAAGATAAAGATAACCTTCGTCAAAAAACTTAAAAATGCTTAACCCAAGACAAGACTTTAATGAGTAAAGTTCTTTTACGCAGAGAAAGAAGGTTAAATAAAAACCCCTTTCTGGCAATTAGACAAATAAAATTGCGGAGTGGAGAGTTAAAAATAATTTATTTAGAGGTATGGTATACAAAAAATTGCTCACTTATACATGTAAGTTCCGGTCATATAATTCTTGTAATATTACAATTTTTTTAAACAAAATATTCTTTGGTACATGTCTGTAATAAATTTAATGAAAAACTAACTTTATTTTTGGCATCCAACAGTCGTAACACGAACACAAATTAAAACTTGATCCAATAATTCATAAATAAGTCACTTTCTTAAGACTTATTTTTTTTTAAAATACAAATATATTAAATTTACTACTGAGGGTTGCGCACTGGTTCACGATAAAACAAGAAGTGTTCAAGAGTAAACGAAAAACCAACCAGCCGCTTGTATATAAGGTGGCTGCAAAATACAGCTGTTGAGTTGAAACCACCTCCGTCTGCTCACCACGGAAGGTTGCCAGATCGTCTGGCACCTAAACATCCCACACCCCTTGCTTTATTGCAAAAAACCAACGAGGGCTGGCGTGTCTGGGTGGATTAGTTAGGACAGGAAAATCCAACATAAAAGAAGTGCAATATAATACAAAATAATTAAGTACAATAAATCATAATTTCAATAATAAATTTTCAGAAGGTTTAGTAGCAAATTCATTAATAATAATAATAAAAAATTTAAGATATGTTGGCTCATTCAGACCATGCTTTCTTCCTCGAATCACTCAAACTTCCCGATGATGACCCATCGCAGGGCGTTGTCTTGGGCGAGTGGTGTTGAACCGCTACGTATCAGACGAGGATAAACCTCCGCTCCTAGGATGATGTTAACGTTGTTGCCCTCAAAAAATTCGGGGTCAGCCAGACGTATGTTTCGGTAAGTGTCAGAGGCACTCCGGTCCAGTTTCTTCATTGGGATCTGTGCAGGCAAATGCTACAATACCCGGGCCTTGATCGGGATGCAACCTGCTTGGTCAAAACGTGCTCGTATAGAGATTTGACACCATTTTTCGGACTTGAACCTCTCAAAAGGCAGGTAATACCTATCCACCAAAAACGTTGCGATGGAGCTCGTTGGAGCGGCGGGGTAGATCAGACCGCGGACTAGTCTCCAAGAAGGGTTTTATAATTATTTTCAAATCTATCCGAAAAATCAAAAATTTTTTTATATGCACGCTGCTTTGCAAAATAATTTAATTGTTATTATATTAATAATACATTATAGATCATTCCACTGATAATCACCCCTATTACGAAAATCGGCGTCGACACACGTCGGTGGCACCTGAACATTAATTAATTGATATTTTCTGAGGCGCTTTTAAGTTGACGTCGCGATGCGACGAGTAATATTGTCCCTGTTTTTATCGACAGGAAGTTTTGCGACGACTTAAATAAAAGTTAAAGAAATTTTAAATGAAATGTAAACATATTTATTGAATACTTTAGTCCTTACCACCGTATAATTTGTCAAAGCTCTGTGCGCAGCCTGACTATCGACGTAAATTGTCGCCACATACCATCTTACGATGTGACCCAGTAGCGCCACCGTCGCCCTCCTATGATCTCAGCCTGGGAGACCCTACGAATTAAAATTTTTATATGCACAAATACTTGAAAAAAAGCAATCAAATGGGCTCGAAAAAACACGTAAATTTGCTCCAAAATATGCAAAAAGGGCGCATATAACTTTCTTCCCCAAAAACACATTACACTGGACAACACACCAAATGGTGATTGAGTTCTGTTCATTGTTGTGGTGATATTAAGAGTGCTGATTGGGATGGCATTATTAGTTTTTTTTAGTCGCTCTAGTTTTAAAGATATAGATTCATTCCTAAATTGCAATTCATAAAATACTCTCTGAAAAATTAATCTACACAAAAATCTAATTCATTTGAATAGAATCACATTGGCGAGTATACCAGGATATCTTGTTTTGCAAGGATGTTCAAAATTATGTATTTTTGGATTAGTCCTTAATGTTGGTTCGATATTGTGTTTGGCCAATGGATTCGCAAAATTCACCTAAGACATCTGTTTACGAATGCCTGGATTCTGCTAATTACTCTTGCAGATGTATTCCATGTTTCGCACCCACATTCAGAGAAAAAGTATGGTTGGGCATGGTTACGGCAACATTAATATGTTTAATGTAACAATATATTGTTGTCGTACACAAATATTTGTTATTTTTATTTAATATCACCAATATTATTGTTACCGTAAACACATCAATGTTTATCGCAATTATAAATTTGAGTATTGTTGACCGAAAAATAATTATTTTTCTAACAACTAAATTATGATAACTTTCAAAACATATTATATTACTCACAACCATATCATATGATATTTAATAGCCATAACATGATAACTTTCTATAGATTTATCATAATATGTTTAAGATGCAATCAAACTATTTTTACTCTAATAATATTACGTTAGCTTTTGTATCAGTTGTGTCGTTTATTTTATATATGAGCGGTTAAGCAATTAAAAGATAAATTCCCATAAAAAAACAAGTTTAAAGAAATTAAAAAAATTTAAATATTAGCGGGTTCATTCAGTATTAGTGATTTAATAGTGCAAATGCAAAATATCGTAGTTTTTTTTTGTAAAATCCAACAACAAAACACACAGAGATTACGTTTTATTTTATAAAAGTATTACGATATTTCTATGGTTTTCATGGACAACCGCGTATGTCTTAAAACAAATTTTTCAGGGTAGCCGAAAACCCATTCTAGACCAAACTATGGGCTAGGTATTGCAAAAAAAATCGGAATTGATCCATCTTTTTGCAAAAATTTTAAGAAACATGTAAGGAGCGTTTAAAGAAAATTGCAAAAATTGGAAAAAGAAATTGCAAATTGGTTTTTTTTGTTGTTTTCTTACGAAGACAGTAGAATGAAGAAGTTTGTTTTTAAATTTTGTTTTTTCTTTTTACCCACTTACAACTACAATTCGAGTCGGAAAAACCCCAACCAATTGTAGGGGAATGTAAGAAAAGATAAACTCACTGTTTATTGTTGGTGTTTTGTTTTGGCTTTGATATTGTTACAAGTAAGACTTTGAGTGTTTATAATTCTTATTCGCTTTAGGGTTTTATTTGTATAATATTTTTGGCCTTTCTAAAATCTTCGGAAAAGGTTTCCTGATGAGCTGGCCTAAGCAACCAGTGAAATGCGCATAGAAGCTAGCTTTCCCTCAACAATAAATTTCAGTGTATTTATCAAATATAAAAAACTGGTAATTTAGCACGTCATACGGAAATCGTATTAATAATAAATTTTGTATTCCCGAAAATAACTTTGATAATATGAAATTGCGAAAGTTTTAATTATTTCAAACGAGCCATAAAATTGATAAAAAGTCCTTAAAACTGTAAGGAATGGAAAAAATTCGGTAAAAATTGCTAAATATACGTCGTATATATTTATTAAAAATCATTAAAGCTCAAAAAAATCATAGAACTTACAGTAAAAATCACGTCTATCGCGAACATGTAAAAAATTCGCGAAAAATTGCAATATTGGAAACAAACCCAAAAATTTATTTATAACCGCTCAATCGGTTTAAAAATAAAATGTAAGAAAATAATGAAAAAAATTAGCTTAAAAATTTGCTTTAATGATGAAGAACAATTTTCGTCATGTGTTAAAAACAGGGCATTTCACTTTTTCATATCTTTTGTTTTGTTCTTGCCAACTATCAAATAGCATTTTTATAGGGCTGGCAAGACATTTTATACATGCACCTTTTGAGAAGGTGATATTTGTTGTGTAGAAAAGAAAACACCATAAGTATCATAGTTGGGGGACGTGCACTAAATATTGATTTAAATCAGTAGGGCACTATCACTAAATAAAACTGCAAAGAAATAAGTCTGCACTCTTTTTTACCAGCTTAAGTGATGATTGTAATTTTTAACTGCCACTAAAAAAATTTTAGTGATAGTGAAAACTTTTTCACTAAACACAGATTGAATGCAAAAATCTGCACTCAATTCAAAAAGTGCAAAATTTGGACTTGCAATCAAAAAAGCTGCATACAAATATTGTCTCACTAAAATTTAAAAAATGTAACTTTGTATGTGCATGGTTTTTTATTTCTTTTTTGAGGGATATGCATAAGCAAAGAACATTTAACAAAATTAAATTTTGTCAATAACGGTATAGTTATTGGCGTTAATCACGAAAAAACAAGTTTTTGGTTCTAAATTTAGTGCAACAATTTTAGTTGCACTCAAATGAGTAAAGAAAAAAAAGTTGCAATAAACTGTTGATTGCTTTTCTTAAAGTCAAACTATTTTTTTTGAGGGCAAAATTGTTTAACATCACTATAACTCATGTTTAGTGAGGCTGCAAATTTTCAATTCATTACTCAACATCAAAAAAATTATTGCAATATCTTTGCACTATCACTAAGTGTGAGTTGAAACTGCAAAATGAGTGCGCTACCGCCAACATGTATATCGATATTATTCCTTTTTACTTTTTAAATTGGAAGGTTAGTAAAATTTAAGTTTAACTTAGACTATTTACAGCCGCTATTTGAGAAGAACTTAAAGCCATTGGTTTGCAATGTGTACCAGCACTTAAGGGGTCATATTCAAGTGACTCATTCGACTTTGAAAGGGTGCCAGAGATAGTTCTATCTATAGGTAGGTTTATCTTTCAGCACTTATTAAAGGGGTTAAAAAAACAACCACAAGTGGGAATGTACTCTTAAAATTTGCCTTAAACACTGGCTTAATTGAACCACTTGGTTTAATTAAACGTATGTAAGTGGTGATGATTATACAAAATTTCCCTTTATAGGAAGTCAATTTTCCCCTGCTAATCCATACTTTATTGTTCTTGCAAATGTGGGTAATTGGAACTTTACTTCTCTTCACTTCTCTGGATGACGAAAACCTTGTCAACTGGCAACAAAGAAATATTCAAGACTTAAATTTCCTATAATGCACCAAGAATTTCCCACTAAAACAAATTCATTACAACCAAAAAATATAAATCATATGATTTATATTCTTTGTTACAACTCAAATTTCAATCTTTCTTACCTATTGAATTCTTAAATAGAATTTCCCCGGAAAATAAAAGGAATGAATATTTTCCAAATCTTCTTACAGTTGTTCGCAATTTAATAAAATTAAACTGAATTTATTTTTATTTTCGACCGACACACTATAGCAAATAAAACTACTGGATTGAAAGAATTAGAAACAAATATCCTGTCGTCTTGAAATAAAATGTTAGTAAATTTAGAAGATATTTAAACTTAAACTTAGCAAATTTTCCAATAAGCGAAGTCACCATCACAAGAAGACCAACAATACTAGCGCTTAGCTGTCCCGTTGGTTTACCCTAGTACAGCAATGTAACTCTATCGGTCGATTATTGTTCGCCGAAACCAGGCCATCTTGTTTCACGTAGACCAAGGTGTGTTAATTTTTACTGGCAGAATTCTTGCGTTTAGGGCAAGTTTTGAAAGTTCAAGAATTGTTCGAATATTCCATGTTCAGAATCGTGTCCTTGTTTTCATTCAGAAGTTATTATTATTTTCAGTGGTTTCGTGAATCATGTGTCTTAAGGTGAATCAGACGCTGTTTGAGCCGCTTCTAAGCTGGAGATGTATTTGATTTCACTCCTATCATTCATATCTGAGAGGTGTTCCCCTATCCGCCACCTGGGGAGATTAATAATCCAGAAAGTATTTTATGGTTTGAATGACCATGCGCGAAAAGTTGACCGAACAAAACAAAAATGGTGTGATTTATGTAATTAATAAATGTCACTATATCTTCAAAACTAGACTAGAACTAGAAACTAGTTAGGAAAAAACTATTGACACCATCGTTATCAGCAGACAAATATTCATAAGGCATAAGCTCCATTTTGTTGTGCAGTGTTATTAATTAACACCACTGCATCAAAATTCATTTGCATTCACAGAAAAAATAGAAAATCGACTTTAATTAAACAATTCGTTCAGACAATTAAATATTTTTGCCCCGGCAAAGGAATTGATCATATCAATTAACGGATTTGTATTTTCGAGTCATGGGACACAAATTTAGTCAGTTAAAAAATTAATTGCATAAACTAAAAAATACACCACATATACACAAACATTTAATTTTATGAGTTTTGATTTATAAAATTAATTGGTGTCAACAAATCCAACTAAGGTTTTCACGCAAATAAAATTTTGCCCCGCCCACTTTTACGTCCACTTTTTTCGATTTACCTAAAATCAGAAAACGGCTCCATCGAGTTGACTAATTTTTCTTTCAAATGTTCGTATTAATCAACTTTAAGTTTTCATCGCAAAAAAAATTTACCACGCCTACTTTGACGCCCACTTTTTCTATTAAGCGCATAACTGGAGAACGGCTTGACCGATTTGGACGATTGTTTTCTTTAAAATGATCGCTATGGTCCAACTTAGGTTTTCACGGAAAGAAAATTTTGCCCCGCCCACCAGAAAACGGCTCCATCGATTTGACAAATTTTTCTTTCAAATGTTCGTATTAATCCATTTTAATTTTACATCGAAAGAAAAATTTACCACGCCTACTTTTACGCCCACTTTTTCTATTAAGCGCATAATTTGAGAACGTCTTGACCGATTTGGACGATTTTTCTTTAAAATGATCGCCATGGTCCAACTTAGGTTTTTACGGAAAGAAAATTTTGCCCCGCCCGCTTTTTTCGATTTACTTAAAATCAGAAAACGGCTCTATCGATTTGACTAATTTTTTGTTGGTTACATCATTTTTGCTATTAGGGCTCAATATTAATCGTCTGGTAATACAACACTAATGTTTGCTTAGAGCCAGCAACGCGGACCGGGTCAGCTAGTTTTACATAAAACTCTAATTGAAGTTATAATATCTTCAGCAGAAAATATGGCAGCTTTTAATTCTTAAAGTTCACCTGCAGGTAGCTTTGCAGTCACTGTTTAGGGTTATGTTAACTTGTAATATCATTTATATCGAGGGTTATTTTTCAAATAGTGCTATCTGAAAAATCACAATTTTACAGGAGAGCGAAAAAACAGATTTTTTCGATAACTCTAGGAGTAATAACTAAACTTTATTTTACAATGTTATTAAAAATTAACGTCTTAATCATACATATATTAATTTTTTTTTTAAATTCCAGATATTCGCGCTTATATCGACTTGAACATTGAAATAAGCAGATAGCACTATTTGAACAAAAATAAAATGAGCTGTAATTAATACTTTTTGAGACTTTAATTAAGTTACACGATTTTTTATTAAAATAATTAGTAAAATTTAAAGAAACGCGTAATCATGTTAACTGAACTCGAAATTAAGTTAAAATTTTACACTAATGTTTATTGAAAAGCAATAAATAATTAAACTTTATCCACATATTTTAAATTATCATAAAAATAATGATATTCTTGCGAAATAGCAGGCTTCAATGCTTTGGAAATGCATCCGTTTGCTTAGTTGAAAAGAAGGTGGGACAAATTATAAGGGTTTCGCTATTATTTATATGATCGCTGCACAGTGTGGGAAATTTGGAAAAAAATGGAAATAATTCTATATTTTATAAACGGTTGGTCCGATTGGAATGCAGTTTGAGGTGACAGTTAAAAAGTTGTAGTCGAGTTTAGGTCTTGGATTTGAGGTCTAAAGACTTAGCAGGAGAGGTGCTATAGGTTCCCAAATTAGGACATCTCAGGTATAACAAAAACTAAAAACGATCCTTAATTCTTAATTTTAGCTGGATGCTAAAAATAAATTTTTTAGTGAAATGCGCTTGCCGAGTTCTTCATAATTTATAATTGGTCCAGTATTTTGGAAATATAAGACTCAAATTTATCATAAGATTTTTTTTGTCGTGCTTAATTTCCACTTTTTATTTTTGATAAAAAACACTGAAATCTATTGTTGATGGGATAAGCTATTCCTAAAATGCGTTCACTGGTTGCCTAGGCCAGATCATCAGGAAACTTCATCCAAAGATTTTAGAAAATTTAAAGATATTATACAAATAAATTCGCTTTACAGTTTTATTTGTGTAATATCATGTAAATGTTGGCCATGACTTCGTCTGAGGTGGTCCATTTGGACGGTCCAATTTTGGGTGAATCGTTCGACTTTGTATGACCCGATATGTGTATAATAATTGTGCAATATAAATACTAAGACCCGTGCTTGGCATCCATTATATTTCTAAAAAACACTAATTTTTGGGAATTTTCGGCTGTTTTTTTGGGAATTGTGGGATTCGTTTTGAAAGTTTTATAAAATGTTGAGCTGGTTTGTATTAAGCATTTCATTAAATAATATTAGCTAACAAAGATTTTATTAGATAAATTAAAATTTATATTGTTTACAAAAACTCATAAAACAATTTTTTGCAGTTTTTTGCAAAATTTCTATAACGAATTTTAAAATTATATTAGTTTATGAAATCTAGACACAATTCCCAACCCTTTGATGTATAATATGTCTACTTTGTAATAACACTTTTTATCATTTTATTATATGAAGTAATATTTTTTACGTAGATAGCACTTTTTTACCAAAAAAAAACGTCTGTGTTAGATAGCACAAAACAATATTTATGAAAAAAAAAACGTTTTGGGAATTTTTTTTTTTCAAATTTAAATGGCAGATGACCCTTGCGTCAGTGAACACGTTTCTATAAAAAAAAATTTTTGAAAAATTTCAGACAGCACTATTTGAAAAATAACCCTCGATATGTCAAATAGCATCCTAAAAATTACTATTTATAAGATTTAGTAATGGCTCTAATGGCCATTTTCTCAATGCATCGACAAACTGTCTGTTACTTAATGCCAAAATAAATTTATTAGACCGATAAACTTTCCGTTAACGACTTTAGGTTCCTCATTATACCGACAAAAAACATTGTTTTCATTTGGCAGCACCTCTCAAAGTACTTGTTAAAGTTGGGACTCATCTGATTGAATTTACCTGTAGGGCAAATAAAAGGAAAATAAATAATTGGCAGATGAGTGCTGGGTAGCTTTTCGACAGAATAGAAGCAAATGAGACATTAAGAAAACCAAAGCTCTTAAAGATGCATTTGTTCGCTGGGAAAAAAGACAATCGTGTTATAAGGAAACAGCCATAAGAGTTAAATAATATTTATTGAATTAGAAAACAAAATTACACCATTTTTACTCTCAATTATGTTCTCTACGATTTTGTTTTAACTTTCCTAGATGGAAGCGAACTGACACTAAAGTAGTCCCGTAAAAGGTGATAGAGACCGTTTCTAGTTCTAATACTTTATATGAATAAGACCTATCACTTTTACATGGGGTTGTCATTGGAGGGGGTCATTTGACACTATTTGACCAATCACAGATCTATTCTCAATGAACGTGCTTAGTGTCAGTTACTAAAATGTAGTATTATTTCAATAAAACAAGTCCTAGAATTAAATTCGAGAACCAAATTTTAGAAAGTACCAAAAAATGTGTCACAGCACCAGTGAGGACTGTTCTGTAATTCATTCCTTTTTCTACCTTTTTGTTCTTTATAAACCAGTTAAGGGATTAGTTCTTCTCTCACTTCTTTCATGAGTCCTTTCTTTTTGTACTTGTTCTATTTTCACAAATCCCAGGACCAGTCTATTGGACCAATTGACACAAATTTCCCGCAGGGCTATAACTGGCAAATTTTATGCGTTATAAAGTTTTAATAGCATCATTTTATTTACCTAAAAGGAACATAAAATTTCCTTTTATTAACTTTACTATACTTTACTTTACTATAAATATAAAACCCAATCGAACCAAAAAACAAACATAAACAATTCAATATAAAATAAAAAACAAAATAAATTTTTATTTCGATTGCTACGATTGTTTCTTTTTCCATTTTTTATATATTATTTAGTAACACTTTTCTTCGTTTTCTCTTTTTTGCTTTTATCCTTGCAGTTATTTAGCTCTTTGATGGCTTTATTTTTGTCTAATTTAACTGGCATTTATACCCACTGGCCGAAAGAGAAGGCACAACGGAAAGCATTTATTGAAACGCGTCAATGCATTGAGGCTCGTTTACGTACCCAAAGGGAAAATCAACAACAGGTGAGTTCGAGAATAGAAGTATTAAATTATGTGGATGTTTTTAAATTGACATGAAAAATATGTATACATACATATGTATGTGAGTATATGCATAGGAATGTATATATTTTTGTCTAATTAAATAAACAATACAAATAATATAACATAACATTTACCAAGCAAATTTAAGAAAGACAAATCCGAATTTGTAGTTGTAAATTTAAAGTCAGTTTTTGTGAAGAAAATCAAATTTTTATAAGTTCCAAGAGTTTTAACAAATTTGCAGCCATTTAATAACACAGTCTTTAAAATACACGTTTTTGATAAACTGTATAATTGTAAATGATTCTCTTACAAAATATGTTTTTAAACATTTTTTCACAAAAATACTTTAAATTAGTTTACATTTTAACATGAAGATACAAGATAGTCTGGAAGTGTATAGAATCATTCCTAAGTATTTGTAGATATCTATAGCTTCATTGTTAACCAAAGGTTGGCTGGCTTAAGCAAAAAAAGTTTGTGAAATATTTAGGGAATGGGACTATTAAATGAAAGCTTTGTACATAAATTGAAATTTGATTCATTGAACACTTAAAAAATAAAAATGTTTTATATAATATAATCTATATTCTGTAATGTAATAATGTATAAAAAGAAGTGTACACTTTGATGTCACCACTAACTGCAAAAACGGGTCGACCTATCTTAACCAACATTTCGGGGTACGTTTGGGATAGCCTGTAGATGGTTTATGTGAAGTTTGCACGAAATATGCCCAGTGGTTCCGGAGATATGGCATTTAGATTTTCCTATATATTCCCAAACAAACACCGAATTTTCTTGAATTTTGGCAAGCAAATAGTGTACAGTTTGTAAGGAACTATTTAGGGCGTGAACGAGGGGTTCAAGATGCCCCTCCCTATATCTTCGAATCTAATCAAACAGTTTTATTAAAATTTGGTATGCAGACACTGTAACATCTTAAGAAATTTTAAGATATAATTTTGGGAAATTCCAAAACTTAGGACGTTAAATAGGGCAAAACAGGTAAAAGCTCCCACTACCCATGTCTTCCTAATTAATTATTCGATGATAGTTTGAGGTCTTGAAGGAACTAATGGTTATACATTTTAACATTTACGGCGTTAAATACAGCAACAAAATTTAAAAGCCTCCTCCTCCTCATCTACCTTCTTAATTAATTAACCGATTTTCTTGCAAATTTGTCATTTTAGTTGTGCACTGACCATTCGATTCACTTGCTATACACCTGCATTTTGTGATAGGTTTTGTGTTACTGTTGTTCTTACTGTTAGAGCGGTCCTTTTTGCAAATCAATAAATTTGTGATTTATCTGAAAGGAAATAGGGCAATAAATAGGGCAAATGGGGTAAAAGCTTCATCTCCCTATATCTTCTTAACAAATCAACCGATTTTTTTAAAATTTTGCAGGCAAATAGTGTAACATCTGGAAGGAATTATAGCATATATTTTTTTTATTATTTATGACGTAAAATATGCCAACAGGGGTAAAAGCTCCCGCTCCCAATATCTTCTTTGCTAATCCACCGGGTTTCTTAAAATTTGGCAAGCAGACACTATAACATCTGAAAGAAATAAGTTATATGGCAAAACAATGTTTGCCGGGTCAGCTAGTAGCTTATAAAAAGAAATAATTCTAACATTTTCTTATTTAAGAAATAAATATATGTACCAGGCGCGGATTCAGGGGGGGGGGGGGAATAAGGAAATTTCCCCTCCCTAAATTCTAAAAATATATTTGGTTTCTCTCGATAATACAAGAATTCCCAATAATAATATTTTTTATATGCACAAAATTTTAGGAAATCCCAGCAAATTTTTTTTTTGTTTTTTTTTATTGAATCTAACGAAATTTTCAATAAGTAATAATTCTAATAGTTATTTATTAGATATTTCCAATGAAACATCTAGTTTACTGTTTTAAAATACTTATTATTCTACATTCAATCCCAGCAGGTGGCATCTATTTATATCCAAAGAATAAACGTTTGACTTGAAAATGCGTGCCGTTGAATTATTAATAAGCCTTAGTAAATGCAATATTTCGATAATTTTTGACGAAAACACAGATTTTTCGGGGAAAACCCAGATTTCCTTATCTTAAAGATATTTCAACATACAACAAAAAATTATAAGGAAAGCTTTTGTTGGCTTTGTTGTAAACGCATTTGAAGAGGCTTCAAAGGATATTGATAATGACGTTGATGTGTAAATTGATGCGAAGGCACTATCATCAATAGTTCTAAAAGCTTTGACAAAGTTTAGTCTTGACCTAAAAAATTGTGTAGGAAATGGAACACATGGGTGTCCTCTGATGTCATCAGAAAATGGAGCTGTTATAAAATTCTGGACAAATGCAAAACAAACGCCTTGCTATTCTCATAAATCAAACAACTCAATTTTAAAAAGCAACAAAATGCCATTAATACAATAAGTTGTATCATTTGTAAAATAAACGACAATTTTTTTTAAATATATTCATCCCAAGCGAAACACAGTTTTAGCAAAGTATTTGGAAGCCAAACTTTCTACATTATGCGAGACAAGATGGTTTACATTTTACACCTTGCAACAAGTGTACATCATGTAGTAGAAGCTTTGGAAAAAATATCTGAGTAGAAAGGTAGAGACACTTTATCAAAAACCTTATATTAAGGAACTCGCTTAGTACTTTTGAATTCATTTACGGAATAAACATATTAAGTGTAATACTTATTGTTTCAGAGCCGCTTTGTGTCATATTACAAAAGCACGATATAGATCTTCAAAAAGGATCAAGCCTTAACAAAACTTAAATCATGTGCCTTGAAGAGAAAAGAAATAAAGCCGAAGAACTATTCAAAGCGATTTTTGAAAAAGTTAAAGTTATCTGCGTTCACATCGAGGTTCCAATCACATTAAAAATGTTGAAGATTACTACCGAGTTGTAGGGTACATTGAATTTATTTTAGAAGATCTCAAAACACGTTTCCCAATAGATCTCCTAAATGTATTGAACATACCTAAACTTCTACCTCAAAGTGTAATCAAGTCAAATACAGATACAAAACTTTTAAAATCACATATAGCTGATGAGCTGATTATGTTTTATAAAAGAGATAGATAAACACCTACTAACATCTAAACTTGAGTTTGAACTGTTGCATTTGCAACAAACATGGAAAATATCTAAAAATCTATCGGATAACATTGTAGATGCTTTAAAGCTTTTAGCATTGCCATATGAATTGACAATACTTTTATGTATAAGTATGGCAGTTTAAAACAAATACCAAAAATTGTCATCAAATTACTGTTCTTAACGTGAAAAAGAAGAAGAAAAGGCGAGAATTTTGTATTGTGTTATATAATATTATATATTTATAAATAGATATTTATTCTTATTTGACCTTTATTTTATAATTACTTTTAATTATTTAAGCTTGAGGGTGGAATATTTAATAAAACTTTAAATAAAAAAAATATAAAAAATATTTCCTTTCATAAGCTGTTCGTACTTTTGAAAGTTCTGTCGCAAGTTTAACCGCCAACTTTGGGCGTTTAAACTTGGAAACAAAATGAAATAATCGACTACCCAAAAACGAATTTCAAAGATTAGTTCTAATTTAATCGCTGATCTTTATGTCAAAAACTGGCTCTTAATAAACTGTGATAAAGATATCTACCGAAATCTAAGAAAAATATTTAAAATTTTCGTTTCAATGCTCGTCAGTAGGGCAAGTTTAAAATGGCACGAAAAAAATGGCACAAAATGGCAAAAATAAACATGTTATTTAAGAATCTTTTTTTTTATTAAGTTTTTTTTTGTAAGTACAATAGTATGTTTCTTCAAATTGTCAAAAAAAAAAAAAAAAAATTCTGGGGGCAAAACGCAAGAATTTGGAAGTTGTTTTTAATACACTTTTATAAAATTCTGTTTAATAAAGAAATATTTTTATAATATTTGTCACAAAATTTTTTTATCAGGGAATTGTTATTAAAGAACGACGTTTAAAATTCTTGTGTTTTGTGTCTTTGATTTCTAGAACACCCCTGATAATTTCCTGTTATCACATAAAACAGTTCTATAAATGAAAAAAACACTCTTTTAACATCGCAAGATGTAACTGGAGCATATTTGAACACTAAAAGTTCAGATGGAGAAAGGTTGTCAATAAATTCATCCGTCTCACTTTCATTAAAACAAAATTGTGAGAAAATCGATTAAAACACTTTTTTAAAATTAAAATACCAAGCCTTTTATAGATTTTTCAGAAGTATTGAATAATTTACCACATGTATTACGATCTAAAACGTTTTTTAAACTTTTCAACAAAATCTTTTTTACTGACATCTTGTATTATTTTCTTTCGCACTATCAATTAAGCCAAAGCTTTCATTCATAGAAATCCCTTTCGTTTGTAACTTCAAGAGGCTTCAGCAGATGCATTGAAAGTACTTTTTGCGTCCGATTTTTGCATTATTCAGTTAGCATATCGAATAGATTCTGCCTCATATTCGCTAAGGTTTTTTTAATTTTTTTTTCTATGTTGCAAAAAGGTATTATTTAGCAAGCTGGACCAAAAATTGCTTTTTAAAAAAATAATTGAAGAAATGGCAAAAATGGCATATGCCATAAAAAACTTGCCCTACTCAACAGTAATGCTACGAGAGAGAAGTCATTTCCTACCCGTCGTCTAAAAAAGCATGGCTCAGATCAACAATGACAGAAGAAAGACTGTACTTTCTAAATTTGCCTCACGAGGAAATCATAAATTGCTTATTTAAAAAAATTAATTTATATTGAACTACTCTTATATTTCATTGAACCTTATTGTTGAGTTTTTTTAATAAATATACACATATTAATTTTAATAAACTTTTAAAAACAAATTTTTTCCTTTTTTGTATAAAAAAAAATTTCCCCCCCCCTAAGGCTCGAGCTGGATCCGCGCCTGATATGTACGTATATTTTTTGTTTTTGTTCAATGAAACAAAAAATTAAAATAAATCCACATTTATTGATGTATAGAAATTTTGCAAACAAAGTCCCATATTCATAGTCAAAAATAAAGTCGACTTTAAATAAAAACCGGTTTTAAATGCATGTGAACACCATTATTTTAAAATATACTTTAAAAAAAGTCGACTTTATTTTTGATTTAATTGGTAAAAAATTAATAAAAAATTTTAGTATTGTGGTTATTTTATTGCACTATTTATGGTTTTTAATCCAAATTTTTAATATTTTAATTCGGCTCAAGTTCATCAAATTTTTTTATTAATAAAAGTTTTCATAGAAGAAATTGGGGGATTCACAAGGTAGTCATAAAGTAATAAAGTCACATTGGTAATTCCATGTCAAATCCACCACAAGGGGGGAGGGGAGTCCCGACCCCTTTCGATTTTAATGAAGTTTGGTGAGATGGTTCCTTTAATCCTATAAGGAACGTATATGAACGAAAATAAATAAAAAGATTTTTTTTTTCAAAAGTTATGTCATATTCAAAATGTCATAATTTTGCCGAATCTTGAAAACTACTTTACATAAGAAGAATTTTTGTATGTCATTTTAAAGAGAATACTTAGAGCTACAAACTATTATTGAAACCATATATATTGAAAAAAATATCTGCAAAATATTTAATAATAATAGTCTCAGTTCAGTCAAGAATGAATGATTATCAATAACAATTTTAATTAATTTTCATGTTGTAAAATTCCTTTCTTCATAAAAATAATTTAATGAAAATAAAATTTGATGAACTTAAGCCTTATTAAAAATATTGACCATAAATAGTTCAACAAAATTACCACAGTACTTATTATTATCTGCAAAATATTAAATTTTAAAAACGGAGTAAGTCAAAAACCTATTGTTTTTTGGCTGATTTTTTTACACAACACCTTAAAAAATCCTGAAACTTTGAAGGAGGTATTATTTTTTTTCTTTTTTAAGATATGATTTTTTTCTTTCTTAACCTTAAAAAATTATCTTAAAATAGAATTTTAATATTTTAAATTTGAGCAATAAGTACACTGTGCTGGTTGCAAAAAACAGACAAGACGTGTACCTGGATTTTTAACCTAAATGGAGTAGTTTTAAAACTACTCCTTTGTAGTCCAAAGATGGGTTATATGGTCCTGCCTTAGGACATCGTAATGTTAAATAGACCATGTTTTTTCCATACGTTTGGGTTACTTTTGGACTAGTCCTAGTCCCTTGTGGGCTACTCTTTACACGCGTGTTTGGACTGGTCCTATTATTTGCAGGGTCACCATCGTTTAGTGAAATTGAAAGAATGAGTATGTATTCCCTTTATATGTATGCATATACATTCGCCTCGAATACAGTGATGCCAATAATAGGGAATTTTTCGTTTTTGTTGGGATTTTTTCGGAAAATTTCAAGCGTAGGGAGAAGAAGACAGATATTTCAATTTGAGGCAAGTATAGGGAATTTTCAAAATATTATCTCATATTCAATATATTGTGTAAAACTACGTCAAGATTCGTATTATTTTCATTTGAAAATTACAATTTTTCATCTACAATGACATTTAAATACAAATGTAGTATTTTTTAACATAAACCTTTTACACTATGAGTGTTATAAGTCTGACAATCTGCAACAATTGCCTAAACTGTTCGTTAATGTTTGCTATTTGCATTTGCACTCACATTAATAATAGAAAGTTATTTTGTTCAATCACACCTTCTAACCTAACAGAGAACAAATCATACAATTTCGAATTTTTTAAAAAATTTTAATGAAAACTTTTAGGGATTAGAAGGAAGTTTTTGTTAAGGGGAACTGAAGTAAATTTTTTTTTTTAAATTCAACAGATCCTTCTCCTTTATTTGGCACTGAGTTTGCTAAAAAATATTAGATATTTATGTTAAACAAAAATATTTTAAAATAAATATTCTTGAAAAATTTTAATTCCAAGTTACACAAAAGATGAGGATATTAAAAATCAAGCACTCACACTGACTTAGCTTTGTCTCTAGATTAACGTATCTATAGCGGCGTTTCTGCCAAAAAGAAAACATTTTGTGTTATTTTTGAAATTGAAGTTTTGTATGTGTGAGCACATATTTTTTTTGGTTTTTCCTGTTGTTAATAAATGCTTTAATTATAAATTTTTAATAAATACTTCATTTACAAGATGTTAACAAAAAGTATAGTCGGACAATGCCGCGGCTATATAATACCACAGTAGATACTAAAAAAAATGTTCAACAGTGTATTGCTAAATGAATCTACATATGATTAACATTTTATTAAAATCTGTTAGATAGTTTCTGAGAGGCAGATATTTCCCACTATCTCCCCTCGTTGTCCTTTTTTTTAATAGCATAGCTTATGCGTCCATGTAAATATGGATCTATCTATGTTTTAAATTTTATTAAAATTGGCATAATAGTGACCACAAAGACCATATTCCGGAAGGAAGATTGTATGGACCAATTCGTGCCACTTTCAGTAGGCTGCGTCCTTGTGACAATTAGAATCTAAGTACCAAATTACATCAACTTATCTTCAAAATTGTACTTTGTACACAAAGTTACATGGACAGCCAGCCAGCCAGACGGACATCGTTAGATTAGATTGGTATACTTTAATTTTTTAAGGTGATACACACATCAGCACAAATGCATAATACCCTATCTATTGTGGTGTGGGTATAAAGAGCAAAAAAACAATTTTTATTATTTTTATTGAATTGAAAAAAGTGTTCTACACACACAATGCTGGGGATTTTTTGGGCATGTTACAAATTTTTAATATATTTCCCTTTTTTTATTATTATTTGCGCTTATTTTTCGTTGTTTCGTATATAAAAAAAAATGTACCAAACTTTTATCAACAACTAATACGGTGTAAAGGGTCGTGATTTAGATTACCATTTTTGTTGAGTGTGTAAAATGTACCTTGTAAGTTATGTTGTTATTCTTGAGTGAGTGTTTTAAAATGAAGAATTTAAAAAAAATCTAAAGCCGTTGACAACACACAATTTTAAAATTTTTAAATACAATTTTTAAGCAAATATGTATGTCTTCCCCAAAAATAAGTAAATCTGAAAGACAATATAATAAAGCTTGGGAAGAATGCTGGTCTATCAGTAAGTACTTATGATGCATCAAAGTATTTAATATATGACGGATGGCTGAAATCGATTGAACAAGCTCCAAATTCGTATGAATTGGCTCATTCTTGAAATTCCTCACTGAAATCCCATAAAAAGAATTTAAATAATAATGCCGAAACCAGTCGCTATAAGCAAAATTAAATATTATTTCTTTTACTCAACATTTTTATTTGGTGATTTCTTATTATTTTTAAAAAAAATTTTAATTTGGTCAGAACAAAAAAAAAATATTAACTTTTTAAAGTTTTGTTTTTTAATTTGGGATTTTTGGGGATTTATTTTTTATTTTTTGGGGACATGGAAAAGAGTACCAGGCAGCCCTGTACAGATAGTTCCAAACATTTGCAAAAGTTTATATGGGGTTAGAGAATACACTTTAAGCTTTCAGATTGTAGTAAAATCTCTTTGACTTGTTATTGATAATAGTTTGCAAGAAATCATAATTTAATTCCGATCAAATTTACAAAAATTTAACTTTTTTTATAATAATTAATTCTAATATGGGCATTTCCAGCGGAAAGTCTACTTTTTGTCACGTAACGCCAGAAGTATTTTAATTTGTTTCTCAAAATATTTTATATGTATCGTTTACTTTTTTATATTTTGGTGTAAAGCGCAACAAGCTCTACATTAAGTAACAAAAGGGATAACGATTGAACAACATGGTCCGAAAATACAACCTTATTTGCAATCTGGCGTTACATTAAAAAAAAGTAGACTTTTAGCTGAAAATTCCCATATTTACCTTAAAACGACCAAAGATTTTTAAATTTGATAGCTTGAAAAATAAATCTATAAAAGTTCTAAGTTTACTTAAAATGGTTTTGTACAAAACATCTTGCTCAATTCGCAGTCTTATTCAGTTTTGTAATACAAGTCAAAACCCACTTCCGATTTTTAACGTCACGCCAGCGCAGATTGATGCTTATATCTGCAAATCCTTAGCGTCAATTAATGTAATTTTTTTTCTGAATATAGAGCTTCATTACTTTGTATATATAAAAACCCTTTTTACAAATTTGACGTCGTCATTAAATTTTTTTACATTTTGTGGTACAAATATCACGACACGTCAAAATGGAAATGCCCATATGTTGTTTGCTTTCAAATGGGATTAAAGTTTTTGTAATCGGCGATAACAAAAAATTGTACTTTTGGCCAATAAAATTGAATTTTCAGCCACTGCGTGGCGGCTGAATGAGAGATAGGTATACAGCAGAGCTGTAAATGAATCATCCATTTTTGAATTAATTCGCTAATCGTTCATGCACTAAATTAGCAAATTTTGCATTAATTCTTTTCACACAAAAAAATGAATTGAATGAAATTTGAGTCAATTCAAATGAATTGTAATTCATTTTTAATTTTAATGAATTTGTCAAATGAATTGCTATTCGTTTTTTAATTCAAATGAATTTGAAAAAGTGAATTGCAATTCATTTTACAGATTCATTTGAATATAAATTGTTTTTGAATTAATTCAAATAAATTAGAAAAAAAATTACCAATTCATTTCCAACTCATTTGAATTGAATTGATTAAAATTTGAGTTGATTTTGTATTGGAATGGAATTATCAGGTAGCGGCATAATAGGAACTAAATTATTAGGTATCGTCGAAAATCCTATCAAAATGGAAAAATTTTATTTATTTGCTTAAAGAAACTTGAATTTTTATTTTTTATCAAAGAGTGCGAAAATATTATTAAAATATAAATGAATTCAAAATCGGTTCAATTCAAATGAATCTGTTAAAAGAATTGCAATTCACATTTACAAATTCATTTGAATCTGTAAAATGAATTGCAATTCACTTTTTCAAATTCATTTGAATTAAAAAACGAATAGCAATTCATTTGACAAATTCATTAAAATTAAAAATGAATTACAATTCATTTGAATTGACTCAAATTTCATTCAATTCATTTTTTTGTGTGAAAAGAATTAATGCAAAATTTGCTAATTTAGTGCATGAACGATTAGCGAATTAATTCAAAAATGGATGATTCATTTACAGCTCTGCTGTATACCTATCTCTCATTCAGCCGCCACGCAGTGGCTGAAAATTCAATTTTATTGGCCAAAAGTACAATTTTTTGTTATCGCCGATTACAAAAACTTTAATCCCATTTGAAAGCAAACAACATATGGGCATTTCCATTTTGACGTGTCGTGATATTTGTACCACAAAATGTAAAAAAATTTAATGACGACGTCAAATTTGTAAAAAGGGTTTTTATATATACAAAGTAATGAAGCTCTATATTCAGAAAAAAAATTACATTAATTGACGCTAAGGATTTGCAGATATAAGCATCAGTCTGCGCTGGCGTGACGTTAAAAATCGGAAGTGGGTTTTGACTTGTATTACAAAACTGAATAAGACTGCGAATTGAGCAAGATGTTTTGTACAAAACCATTTTAAGTAAACTTAGAACTTTTATAGATTTATTTTTCAAGCTATCAAATTTAAAAATCTTTGGTCGTTTTAAGGTAAATATGGGAATTTTCAGCTAAAAGTCTACTTTTTTTTAATGTAACGCCAGATTGCAAATAAGGTTGTATTTTCGGACCATGTTGTTCAATCGTTATCCCTTTTGTTACTTAATGTAGAGCTTGTTGCGCTTTACACCAAAATATAAAAAAGTAAACGATACATATAAAATATTTTGAGAAACAAATTAAAATACTTCTGGCGTTACGTGACAAAAAGTAGACTTTCCGCTGGAAATGCCCATATTAGAATTAATTATTATAAAAAAAGTTAAATTTTTGTAAATTTGATCGGAATTAAATTATGATTTCTTGCAAACTATTATCAATAACAAGTCAAAGAGATTTTACTACAATCTGAAAGCTTAAAGTGTATTCTCTAACCCCATATAAACTTTTGCAAATGTTTGGAACTATCTGTACAGGGCTGCCTGGTACTCTTTTCCATGTCCCCAAAAAATAAAAAATAAATCCCCAAAAATCCCAAATTAAAAAACAAAACTTTAAAAAGTTAATATTTTTTTTTTGTTCTGACCAAATTAAAATTTTTTTTAAAAATAATAAGAAATCACCAAATAAAAATGTTGAGTAAAAGAAATAATATTTAATTTTGCTTATAGCGACTGGTTTCGGCATTATTATTTAAATTCTTTTTATGGGATTTCAGTGAGGAATTTCAAGAATGAGCCAATTCATACGAATTTGGAGCTTGTTCAATCGATTTCAGCCATCCGTCATATATTAAATACTTTGATGCATCATAAGTACTTACTGATAGACCAGCATTCTTCCCAAGCTTTATTATATTGTCTTTCAGATTTACTTATTTTTGGGGAAGACATACATATTTGCTTAAAAATTGTATTTAAAAATTTTAAAATTGTGTGTTGTCAACGGCTTTAGATTTTTTTTAAATTCTTCATTTTAAAACACGCACTCAAGAATAACAACATAACTTACAAGGTACATTTCACACACTCAACAAAAATGGTAATCTAAATCACGACCCTTTACACCGTATTAGTTGTTGATAAAAGTTTGGTACAACGAAAAATAAGCGCAAATAATAATAAAAAAAGGGAAATATATTAAAAATTTGTAACATGCCCAAAAAATCCCCAGCCTTGTGTGTGTAGAACACTTTTTTCATTTCAATAAAAATAATAAAAATTGTTTTTTTGCTCTTTATACCCACACCACAATAGATAGGGTATTATGCATTTGTGCTGATGTGTGTATCACCTTAAAAAATTAAAATATACCAATCTAATCTAACGATGTCCGTCTGGCTGGCTGGCTGTCCATGTAACTTTGTGTACAAAGTACAATTTTGAAGATAAGTTGATGTAATTTGGTACTTAGATTCTAATGAATTGGAAACGAATTGCAATTCATTTCACAGATTCATCTGAATAGAAAACGAATTGCAACTCATTCCACAAATTCATTTGAATTGGAAAACGAATTTAAATTCATTTCTGCCTAATTCTTCTGTATTGATTCAAATTTCATTAAATTTTTTTTTTTGCTGTGAAAAGAATTTATTCAAAATTTAGCTAATTCGTAACGCATTAAAATCAAAAAAGAATGATTCTTTTACAGCTCTAGAACACAGCAAAAAACACAAATGGACCGCTATCTGATGGAAGAAAACTGAGTTCATATTCCGCTTCAGCATACCAAAAAACATGAGAATCAGTTGAAATGGTTGAAAAACAACTTTTTTAATGTCGACCTGTGTAATTTATTTATTTCATTTTTTTTTTGTTTTCTTTCTTTTTTTTTTGGTTTCCTTATTTGTACAAGTTCATCCTTATATTTGCAAAAGTCATATTCCAATTGAATTTTGTAATGTAATTTCCTATTTTTTTCTTTCATTAATATTTTAGAGTGTTGGGAAATATTCTTTTTTTTCACTTTTTTATGGTTTTCTTCTTCCTTTTATGCTTGTTTGTTAAACACAATTTTAATGGAAATTAAACCAAATCACTTGTTGTTGTGTCTTTTGTTTATTTTCTTCCTTTTGTCTATTTAATGCAGTAAAATTTTTTCTTTGGTTTTTTTTACGTTTTTTAAAATCACTTTTAAAGGGCAAAACAAAAGATTACAAGTGGTTTTATTGTCTTGTATATATTTTGCGCTTTTATTTATTACTGTTTTTGTTTTTAACTCATTTCATGCTCAATCATCTAAAAAAGCTTATGAAGATGCTTTTACGTTTTAATCCCACACCATAATGGAAGAGGAGGGGGAGGGGTAGGGGGTTGGTATTATGCGTCTGTGTTGTTTATTGTAAATATTGGTTCTTGTGGTGATCCTATAGGGTTATGATTAATTTTATTCTTCTTTTTGTTATCTAAAGTTTGTACCAGCAACCATATAAGTCCACTATAAGAAGGGAGGACATATTTATGATTTTTCGTCAAGTATTGCTCTTATTTTATTTAAAATTTTGTCAGAGTGTAAATACTCTGCTACAACCATTTAGAGCCCTAACCAAAAATTACGTAATCGCCAAAAATCAAATTTTACAGGAGAGAGTTTTTTTATTTTATTTCATATCAATTTTGTGTGAAATTAGTCGCTTTCGATAAAATTGTTCTTGCTATAAAATCGTAACGGTACGGTGAGACCAATAAAGTCATTTATTAAAAAAAAAACGAAAATAGAAAAATTATGTCGCTTACGTTATTTTCGAGGTTAGGGCTCGATATTATCTTTACACCCAGGGAAAAAACATGTTTCATTCAATATGGTCACCTCCAACAAAACTATTTTTAAATAACATTTAATGTTTATTTTAACCATATTTTTATCAACGACAACCAAATTATGGTAAAATTTGCCCTCCACAACAATAATATAGTCGAATCTAAACATTTTATGGTTAAATATAACAGTAATATGGTTTTAAATTAACAATTGTATTTTCCTCTTTGTCAACAGCAGCATGCTATGGTTGAAAAACCAACATATGATTATAATTGTTAAATATATTTAAGCTATTTTTAACCATAATATGTTCGGAGGCAGCCGTACCATGGACGTGGCTTCTTCAAAGAGGGATAATTTAACCATAATATGGTTACCATTAACACTAATATGGTTAAATCAAATATAATATGTTTAGAAGTTGCTTCAAACATAGTTTTGTTGGAGGTTAGGTTAGGTTAGGTTCGAGTGGCCGGTCACAAAGACCCCGCATAGACCAAATAGGTCCCTAGCGTCACCACATTTCACGATAACCCGCAGAAGAAAGTCATTCCGATGTGATGGTACCCAGAGTACCCCACACTCTCTTGACGAATGCCAGGAGTCTCATTAACCCAATCCCAGAGACTTCCCCGAGATCCTGGAAGTAATGATCTCCCAGACAATTCGTCCTGGAGCGCACGAGTGCCGGACAGTAGCATAGCAAGTGCTCTACCGTCTCCCTTTCCCCTGGTACCCCACAGAATCTACAATTGTCACTATTCAACCGCCCCGCCCTATGAGCGTATACCGCAGTCCAACAATGACCCGTCACAAAACCTACCAGAAGTCTACAATCCCTTCTCGATAGCGACAGATGAGTCCTAGTTGCCCCCGGATCATAGGACCCCCACATTACCTTGGAAACCCTGCACGTTCCTAAGTTTCCCCAGAACGCCTCTGATCTCCTCCGTATAGCAGAGTCCGTATCTCTTCTAATATTCTGAATTGGAGCCGGAATGGCCATCATCCTATCGTATGGTAAGCGGGCCCCCCGTTTCGCCAATTCGTCCGCTTCCTCGTTGCCCTCTATGCCCTGGTGGCCGCGAACCCAGTAGATATGTACTCTCCTTGTTGGAGGTATTGTGCTATGTTTTTTCTCTGCATTTATGTTCGACACTTTTGGTCGAATATAGTGGAATACCAACTTTAAGTTTAATGATCGACATCGAAATCGCTCAAACGATGTTGTCCATCCGGCTGGCTGGCTGGCTAAATATAGATCGAAACTTTGAAGATAATTTGAAAATGGTCGTAAGGGCGAACGAAGTCCTTTGCAATTGTTGCTAATCGGTCCGTAACTTAACTTACATCCAAAATAAATTTATTTTCCGAAAGGAGTCTTTGTGCTAATAAACAATGTTAAGATTAAGTCCAAAAATATATAATTCAAACATAAATAAATTTAACAAAGTCTGTTTAAATTGGTTCGTAATTAGCTTTAAAATTTTCTGCTGGTATGTTTAGAATTGGCCAAATTAGAGATATTCTAGTGAATCTAACGCTTTTGTTGTGCCCATTAAGGTAAGCAAGCACCCCGCAATTCCAATCGAAAATCGATTTTGTGGTAAAAAATCGATTTTTTTGCAATCGAATTTACGTTTGCGATTTTATACTGAAATCGATTTTGGGGCTTTTAAAATCGATTTTTTTGTGTTTTTATCAAAATGTGTTTTATTCAAAATCTTTTGAAATTTAATTAAATCGATAAATTATGGTCATTCACAATAAAACTTGAGATTTTGTTGTGCGTACTTACGTGTGTAGGTGGTATGTTTATGCAGTTTTCTCAGTTTAAAGTTGTAGTTTGATATATTGACCAATTAGTGTAGCCTTGGTATACTTTCAATATTGCGGCTCTTGTTCTTCAGAAATTAATGTTATCAATGGACAGTGAACAAAACAGTCCAAACATATCGCACCGAAACAAACACTGAAAGTCAGCTTTGTGAATGTTACCTTATTATAGAAACGCAACAGGTGAATTAAAATATGGCATTCCTGTGAAAATACGCTAATATTTAACAGGACCAGTGTGTGAACCTATTTTAATCTAGTTATAAGCAGAGTGAAAAACAAAATGTATGTAATTTATCCTAAATTTGTTTTCTAAATCTAACACAGCAAAGAAACAGTCGCCACCGATCAGGAACTATTGCCATAATCCTTTGAAATACTATCCATACATTCAGGCTTGTCACAGAAATCATTTCCGATCAAAAGTGATTTCGTTTTATGTGAAGCAAGATACGAAATCACTTTCGATCGGAATTGATTTATGTGACAGGTCTGATTTGACAGCTATATCTAAAAGTTAATTATAACTAAGCTTGGTGAAATTGGCTCGAAATGTCAACTATTTTTATATAAATTCTTATGAAACCAAAACAAATTGGTTCAAATTGTCAAAGTCAACAGGTTTTCGATGCAGTGAATTCACCATGATAATAATTTTGTAATATGACCTACGACTGAATTTAAAGTGTTACGTATCCTTGCTTTTAAAATTTTTTTATTGCTAAATCAAATCTCAAGTAAAATTATACTTTTTCTTAAGCGCCCATACACTTGCAGTATTATTGTATGTATATGATATTCGCCATATAATTTCCATTCTGTCTGTCTTCGTGACGTAGGCGTCCAGAGAGTAATTTTGACAGTTCAGTTTTAAAAAAATCTCGAACGTGAACGTTGCAGCTACACGTGTTTTATATAAACTTAATATGTATATATTTTTTTAATTATGCTTTTAAATTCATCAAATTTAATTTTCATTAAATTATTTTTATGAAGAAAGGAATTTTACAACATGAAATTAATTAAAATTTATTGATAATTTTTCATTCTTGACTGACCTGAGGCTCGAACCCAGGCTCTCTTCAGAGGGGTTTGCCGTTTAACACTCGCCACCATCGACGACTGCTGGCAGTCAATAGTCATTTAACATACCAAAGGTTAAATACAATTTGTTTTAAAGATTGATGTTTGACAATGTTCATTTGCGATTTTGTTGTAACTGTAAAACTGTTACAATTATCTTAACAACACTTTAAAGTGACGTAAAAGCATAATGTTCGATTCATTCATTATTCATTATTCGATTCTAATGTATTTTTTTTTTTTTTGTTTAATTCCGCACTACCAAATGTGGCGAAGTCGTTCAAATTTCGCATACAATCGAATAAAACTTCACCAATTGCTTGAAGGGTATTAGTTAATTTAATCATAAATACCCTCCAAGCAATTGGTAGAGGGTTTTCGATTATCTTTAATTTTAACTACTTCGTCACATTTGGTAGTTAAGCAATAGTTTTTGCGGTATTTAGCAACAACAAAATACGTTAGAATTGTGTAATGAGTTCAAAAATTATTCATTTTCGTCATTTTAAAAAGTTGTTCAGATAATTATAACAGTTATACAATTACAAAAATGGCACAAATGGACAATGCCATATAACATTGACTCCTTCGCAACGATTTGCAGTTAAAAAGTGCATACCAAGTGTTTTATATGAAATATTTTCTCGAAAAGAAAAAGAAAAAATGAGAAAAAGACGGGGTTAATTTTTATGTTTTAAACATTATTGGGGTTTTATTTATTGTATTTTGTTTTGGTTTTTTCTTCGCAGTACGTACCGTACACTTTGGTGTTTAAGCTCGAGGTCCATATCACGCGTTTTCGCTTTCACGCAGTGCATGCTTTTCTTACCTTACTTGCGTTTTACGTTTTAAGTTACATGCAACGCTATGTATGCAGCAGCAGAACAAGTAAAAATAAAATTTAATTTGTCAAAATCACCTGATTTGTTCGAACGCTGCTTGTGACGCTTGTCAAAGTAGAAAGTTAACCTACTTTTCGCCTCGAGGCATCTACGCTTTTGTGCATGTAACTTACTACGTATAACTACACACTACGAAAAAGCGAGTAATGCGTGGCGTGGACCTCCAGCTTTATAGAGCAATACAACACAATAGACATTAAATACAACAACTTAAACTTATCGAAAAACAGTTATCAGTCCACTGAACAATAATCAGGGACCGTTTACATTATGCGCGTAAACACCAAGTACAAAAGCAATTTGCCTAAGTTATGACAGTATTTATTTTGATTGCAATGTGATCGGTGGTGCGTGAGTAAATATATAGAAATAAACCTTTGAAATTATGTAAAATTAAGTTAAATATTTAAAAATTAAAAAGTTTTAATATATTGGACCCCGCTAGGACACGAAAGTTTTATAAATGAGTGCACAAAGCAGCCAAAACTTATTCTCCGTGTAGATTGAGTCAATTTTTAATAATGAAAAAAACAAAAAAATGTACTTTGGACTTCAAGAAGATTTCTTGACATAAGTACGGAAAAAACAGAAGTAAGGAAAAACATGTAAAATCAATTAAAATGGATAATCATTAAAAAAAGCAAATTTCGATCTACCAAAGGATAAAAATACAATTTGGTTTAAGGATTGATGTTTGACTATTGACGTCAGCAGTCGTCGATGGCCGCGAATGTAACCAGCCGCCTGGGTTCGAATCTCAGGTCAGTCAAGAATGAATGATTATCAATAAAAATTTTAATTAATTTTCATGTTGTAAAATTCCTTTCTTCATAAAAATAATTTAATTAAAATTAAATTTGATGAACTTAAGCCTGATTAAAAATATTGAAAGTTTGGATTAAAGACTATAAATAGTTCAACAAAATAACCACAATACTAATTATTTCTCATTCATTAATTTTTTAGTGCCAATAAAAGTGAACTAAAAAAATAAATTGTTATTGGCCTTTTCTAAAGGATGTTAGTGTTTTTTGAAGTGTTTGTTTATTCATTTGAATCTATTTTTTTCTGTTGAAAATTAGAGTTTTAATTTAAATTTTCTAGTGAAAATTAACGCTATCAGTGAACAAATTTGTAAAGCATTAAATAAAATATGCCAGCTATGTAACTATAATATGATGAAACTTTTATTAAGTTTGTGTTTGAAAAAATTCGCGACTATCTGTAAATTACTTTAAAAAAATTTCTCCTTATTTGGTTTTAACTTTAAAACTTTAACAATTATTTGGATTAAATTGTCTGCGAGAGATTTTTGCTAAATGGGGAATCTACTTAGATTATTTTTCCATCGAAATTGATTGCAGTGTTATAAAACATAAAAAATGTAAGCAGAATATACATTTTATTTTTACGCATGATTTTATTTCCTTTTGTGAGCAGAACTTCAAATTACTGTCAGCAAATGTCAAATCACTGTCCAACTTTTCTGTCTTGGAAATTTGCAAGACAGCCGACAAGACAGTTAAGAAAGTGTGCAAGTATTTGTGAAAGAGTTTGCATGTGTTGCTACTGTCTTGCCAGTACCCAACAAACACGACGTCAAACCTTTGATATGAAATGATTTTATCATTTAACATCCAACACAATTCTTAAACGTTTTTCAATTGTTTGATTTTAACATTTAAATTCAAATTGATAATGAGTTGAAAATAAACAGTAGACATTATTGTGCTGTTTTCACAACACAAGTGACTGAACGTGTTGCAAAATTAATATGGAAAACACTCAAAAAACTGAGTGCTTTTTATATAAATTTCACTAAACGTTCAGTCGCTTGTGTTTTGAAAACAGCACATATATGTTTTATAGATCTGATTGCAAATTTTTATCAAATGTTAAATGAAAAATAAAAATTATTTGCGAGTAATTACAATGATTTAAAATACAAATTAAAAAAAAAACGGGAAAGTAAGGAAATTATATGTTTATTGAATAATCGCGGTGCTACAATCCTCAAAATAAAAGGGTGTCAATTGTTTCGTCTTTGCAGGAATTAGAGGACGGTAAGAACATTATTTCATTATTTATTTAAATAAAAATTAAAAAATAAAATATTTTTATTTATGCTCCACATTGTATTATAATCAACATTTGAAAAACATTTGAGAATTACGTTTGAAAGCAAGTTGAAAATAAAGACATTTTTCAATTTAAAAATAATTTCCCCTTTTTGTTGAGAACGCTATGATTTTCAAATGATTTTTAAGCCATTATCAAACGTTTGTCGTTTGAGAAAATCTTTGATTTCAAATCATTTTTAATTTGAAATTAAACCTCCGGGTTTGCTGGTTACTGCCAAATGTCAACGCCGCACAAGGGCTGAAAATCGTTTTTCATTGGCCAAAAATCTGTGACTTTTGAACCGATGGCTGTGCTTTTTTTTTGCTGGAGAGAAAACTTCTTGAACTTTCCTACAGTTTAAGTTTTATTTAAATCGGTTCAGCAGTTATTGCGACATTTAAGGTCAAAGTTGAACTTTTGAAGTTTTTTTATTATTTAGTAAGAAAATGCTTTTGATTGAGAATTATGGTGTTTTTTTATTCAAAAGGGCGATTTTTTGAATTGCGCTGTTTTAAGAACATTTATGTAGATTAATAACTCCAATACTTCATTATGATATGTTTATTCATATCAGATGTTAGGAATATCAAACCTTATTATTTTTTTTACTGAGACCCCTTTCAGACTCGGCAAGATAGTTGCGCAAGTTACATGCCGAGTACAACAAAGTCTGTAGACAACATCTTCAAACCAACAGTTGCACAAGAGACTTGCGCAAGTAACTTGCCGAGTGTGAAAGGTGGCTTATATCAGTGAAATAAAAAGAGCCAACAAATATGGCGAGTAATTTCATTAAAATTAAAAAAGTGTTCAACAGACAGTTCCAAATAGTTGCAAAAGTGCACGTGGGGTTAAAGAGGACACCTTCAGCTTTCTGATGGTACTAACGTCTCTTTAGCCCCTTTTGACAACAACAAGTGTTATTCCTCTGAAATAAGGATTTAACTAAAATATAGAACCTGTGGAAACTTTAAATAATACGTCAGGTATAAGAGAAACAGTAATGTAACGAACCATTTCATAAAGACTAATATCCCACTAACATAAAAAAAAAATTTCGACCCATTATTGATAACCAAGGCCCCGATTTTTATGCAATTGCATATTTGTTCTCGTCTGTCGGAGATTACCATATACAAAATTTCTTTGCGAATCATAAAATTTTAAATAAAATGGCAACGATTTGTAAGTGCATATTTTGCTTTAAATGCATATGTTTGCATATATTGCTGATATTGCATATTTTTGTTGCATATTATGAAAAAACTTGTTTTAATTGCTTTAATTTGCCCTTCCGCTGAAAAGGTAAAAGACAACTTCGATGTTATATATTTATTGATTTCTTATGGGAAAAATATTTTATAAAGCACCTTCCGCACCGCATGTTGCCGCATAAAAAAAGAATTATCCGGCTTAATGGTTTCCTCTACAGGCTATAACAACAAGATGAGGGACGTGGTTGTAAGCAATTATTTATTATGCTGAAAACTTTTGCTTATTCAAAGATGTTTTGAAAGGATTCAACAGTGGTGAATTAAAGTTAATTGATATTGCCATTCTTAAGATTTTTTTTGGACGGTAACTTAAGTTAACATATTCGTAGCAAGCTTGATAAAGATTAAACAAAAATAAAGGATTTAAATTTATCGTTTTAAATCCTTAACATATTTAATTTAAATTGTTTTCGAAAACAGCGTAGTGAAAATGAATATACCACAGAGAAACTATCAGCATTTAATCATGCACCTTTCACTTCCGTTTTATTTTGTTTTGAAAAACAGGCAGTAAACTTTTATTGTAAAAAATGTAGGGTCAAATATGTCTCTTAAGGCTTTTTAAAACCAATTTCTTAAGTTCAATATGGCTGGACACTTATTATTAACTTGTATTTGCACAGTTGCTCAAGCTAGCTGATGTATATTATAGTTGGGCCTTTACAAGTGACTTAATGTACATGATTGTCTTAATGTTTCTTTATAACGGGACCGCCATCTAACGTTTTTTTTCGACTAGTGCTTATTTCGTGAATGGTAACACTTAGCTCATGTCTGATTTGACAGATAATAAGTTTTATCCTTCCGCTGAACGAATATGGTTGTGTATACTCTTGAACACCGCTCGGAAATATGCGTTTTCGCTTCGGTAAGTGGGTCTGCGATCGACTTACAGAAGATGACGATTTTGCCAAAAAAAAATCATCTTTCCGGATGAAGCTCATTTTGATCTTGGCGGGTATGTAAACAAGCACAATTGTCGCATTTAGGGCACAGAAAACCCGCACACAAAACGAGTCACTGTCTGGTGCGGATTTTGGTCCAGAGGCATAATTGGACCATTTTTGTCGAAAATTGATGAAACCGAATTTTAGCGTTCTTCATGCAATTTTTGTTTTTTCTTGTTATTTTTATGTTTTTTTTTTATCACTAGCTAATAAAAAAATCTTTTAAATAATTTTAACTGCAATTTTTAGCGCAAATATATTTTTTTTTGCATTTTCTATGCGCATAAAACGCGATTTTAACTGCATAAAAATAATATTGTTCTGATCAAATTTTCAAAAATTAAATATTTTCTAAAACAGCTTAAAATATTTGTTTCCAGCAGCATCCCACACCCACAATTACCGATATTTTAATCCAGATTTTTTGAAACCTTAATTCTAATAAGTTTTGCTAGCGAATGGCGTTAACATTTTTGAAAATGGACTTTTTGACGATGAAATTAAATTTTCAGTTACAGTGCACAGTGTGAAAAATTTGTCCATTTCCGTTTGCGGATCCTCTGCCACAAAATCTCTTATTTTTTATGTTTTAGTGATTCTGCCCGTCTTTACCATCACGTCAATCAATCTCCTGAAATCTTGTTGTTTTCGTTTGAACTAAAGTGGTTGAATAAACAAATTTATGTTTTTCTTTTCTCATTTAACAATTTTTTTTAACAACAATTTTTGTTGATACAGACTATTTTTTTATTTATTTTTATGTTCATTCACTTATTTGTATCTGTTACTGGCAAAAATACGCACAGGCATGATCAAAGAATGCATAGAGGAGCAAAGAAATAGCAAAAGGACTATTTTCATTAAATTTTTTTCTGTAAAATTTTTTATTCATCTCTTTTAAGAGGCAATATTATCGTTTGCCATTAAGAGCTAAATTGAAAGTAAACATGACCCTTGTCAATGTTAAAAAGTGAAAAATTTATAAAGAATACTCGGGCATAAAAAACTTAAGATTTTTTTCGCTTCTTTTCAAGAAATAATGTGTATGGAAAGAATTTAAGGCGTAAAAATTCAAGCATGAATTGTAATTGTCATACTTGTGCATTTTTCTTAAGAATGAAAAAAAAAAGTTATTTTAAAATTGTTATTCCAAAGAAGAGACACTTTAGTACGACATGCATGGAATTAAAAACTAGTTTTATTTTTTGATTTTAGAATTAATGGAAAACTCTACTAAATGTTGAATTATGTACAAAAAAGGGCCTGTTAATGGTAAAAAAAAAAAAAAAAAAAAAAAAATTAACACGTTCGACCCTCAACAATTATTTTGCGTTTTTTATAGAAACTTAGCAACAAAGCACATGCCACACATACATTTTGCAAAAAAATTTCTTTATAGAAACTGTGTGACACACATTTGCAGTTTTGCCAATCTGTGCGTAATTAAGGCCCAACTATAATATGCTTAAGTTATCTTTAAGCAGTTGTGCGAATACATACATACATACTTATGTGTCGGACCATATTGAACCTCACAAATATTTTTGGCTAATTTTATTAAATTTTGCCCATGTTCTGTAACTCTCGCTTCGAGAAACTTTTCTATTGGGATGTGTGTCTCGGTGTGCTTTCGTGAATTGAAAATCAAACCGAAACATCAAAAAAAGGCACATGTGATTTGAAATCACGTGACTTCAATTAAAGTGATTTTTTGAACAGGCCTGAATATGAAAGAAACATAATTCATCTAAAGAAATAAAGGGTCTGCCAAATAACTTTTTTTTTTGAAAATGCTATGAAAAAAACTACTGAATATTTTCTCAAATTTCTTTTTTTATTTGAAAGTACAATCCCTCCGGTTAATTATGGAAAATAATTTCATTCAAATGGCTGCCTCGGCTGGCCATGCAGTAGCCTACACGATCGGTGCAATTTTTATGCACATTATCGATTGTGTGCAACTGTATTTCACCAATGGCTTCACGAATATTGTTCTTTTAAGCGTCAATTGTATCTGGCTTGTCGGCGTAACACTTATCTTTGACGGCATCCCACAAATAATAGTCCAACGGTGTCAAATCGCAGCTCCGAGGTGGCCAATCGACATCAGCTCTGCGGCCGATATTGCGATCTTCAAAAACAGGGCGCAAAACATCGAGTGTAGCTTCGGCTGTATGGCTCGTAGCACCGTCCTGTTGAAACCAAATGTTGCCAATATCCTCCTCTTCAATTTCTGTGAACAAAAATTCATTCAACATGGCCCAATAACGATCTCCATTGACTTTAACTCTCCTTGCTCATTTTCGAAGAAAAATGTCCCAATTATGCCTCTGGCCCAAAATCCGCACCAAACAGTTACTCGTTTTGGGTGCAACAGCTTTTCAATGTATGCGTGCGGGTTTTCTGTGCCCCAATTATCTGTCAAATCAGACAATAGCTAAGTGTTACCATTCACAAAATAAGCACTATTTAAAAAAAAAAAATGTTAGATGGCGGTCCCGTTATAAATTTATGTGTTTCGAGCATTTATTTTTTCCGTCTTAGTCGATCGATTTGGCGAGGAACCTACCTCCGGTTCATATTTTATAATCTACGTAAATTTATTTGATTTTGTACAATCAATATTGAAAATATCAAAAACATCAATTGAAAAACAAAAAAGTATCATAAAGTCTCCTTTACACCGAAAAAATTATTAGTAATTTTTTATGAATTAAAACAATTATTTAAAAAGTATTAAAATTTAATAAATTCGATAATTAAATCAATTATTTTTTTGATGAAAGAAAATTAAAAATATCATTTTGACTTAGTTATTTAGTATTTTTAAAAGTAATTTTGAATTAAAAAAGTAATTAAATAACAAAAAATTTTTTTCGTTTAAAATAAAATAATTTAAACTTGTTAAATTGCTGTTGGAAATTGTCAAAATCAATCAACATATTGTTTGAAACAACAAGGTTTTTTCATCATTTTTTTTTTAATTGAAATTAAAATTATCATTTATTGGAAAAAAAAATATTATACAAAATATTGAATTCTTAAAATTTTTAGTAATCAATATAATCATTTTGGTAATAGGTGCAAAATAAACAAATGGGTTGCTTGATTCTATGAATTTGGTATAAATTTGGTGATTAGAGACAATTTTTAATGTTTTCTGTGTTATAGTTTGTCATCCACTCAGGACATTGCATGTTTAATTTTATGTTTCTATGTCTAAAATTAACGCAAATGAATCAAAGTACCAGATGTACAACGAAAAAGTACCAAAAAGCTCCCTCTTATAAATTCGTAATCAATCATGACCATGCATGTTTATTTTTATCTTTGTATTTTGAATATTAACAAATGATGAAAACAGATGAAAAACAAAAAGTACCAACATTTTTCATCTTATAGGTTTTCATTTACTCATTAACCTGCACCTATAATATTATGCTTCTAATTTCAATATTATAGAAAATTTAAATATTAATACATGATGCACGGAAAAGTAATAGAAAGAAATTTAATTTTCCGTATTTCACCTTTTTGATAATTTTTTCTCCCTATAGAGGTTCGGTTGACAAACAAAGGAAGAACGCGTTCTTAACTCTTTTGCCTGCGCCGATTTATATAGACGAAATATTGGAAAACCGGTTTCTGAAAAATCTCGAATAATCGCCCACGCTATTTTTTTTATTATTTGATAATTGAAAAAAAAACAAATTTTTTTTATTTAAAGAACGTTTTCCATACTTTACAAGAGAAGGAAAAAACTTAATAAAAATTATAGTCTTGTAGTCGCGATTTTTTGTTTAACGCATTTTTTTATTAAACTCTGTAATGCCCAATTTTCAGGATTGATATTAAAACATATTTATGTTTAAAATCGTTTTAAAAACAAAATTCTCTCCTTCACTAAATACTTAAATGAAACTTAATTCACCGATGTGGTAAACTTCATTTCCACTTAAATTTCCATTGTAATATTTTAGCAAGGTGGCTGCAATATCAAAACAATACAACAACAACAGGCAAAGCAATTACATTCTGCTGTTTTTTGAGACCACCCTGCAAATAAATAAACTTTTTTATGATATTTTTCTCTATTTAGTAGTGCTACCATAGTTTTATCTTAATTAAATAAGACTTTTCAAATTAAACTCAAAAAATCAATCTGTACTTAAATATGATTTAATTTAATATGAAAATTAACTTAATATAGATTTAAATACTTTCCTGAAAATTGGGCATAGGCAATTTAATAAAAAACTGCCTTTAAAAAAAATCGGGACTTCAAGACTATAATTTTTATTAAGTTTTTTTCTTCTCCTGTAAACTAAGAACAACGTTAGTTAGGGCTTTTCTATATTAAAGTAACGATATAAAATTGTAACGTTAATGATTGATTCATCATCGCACAGCCTAGCGCCTAAATCCAAAAATTTGGACAAGATATTCGTCACTCCCCAAATCGATCCACTTAGAAGGGATTTTTGGAAATTCGAATGTTTTGGGGGTAAAAAAGAGTAAAAACGGGAAAATTCGGTAACAGAATATCTTCAAAACAAAAAGAGATACAACAAAATGTAACGTTGTTCTTTAGAAAATAAGCGGACAGGTGTCTGGTACTTTTTTAAAATTCGGCCTTATTAGTGAGAAAACGGGTAAAACCTGCATATTGGACCTTTTTTGATACCCCATTTATCTTTTGAACCAATTAACATAGAAACAAAGTTTATACCACATTCGAAACTTATCAAAAAAAGACGAATGTGAATTTGGTACTTTTTCGAAATTCATACATTTAAGGGGTGAACATTTTAACTATTTTAGGTCATTTTTTTACAAAACATTTTTCTGCATTCGTTGACATATAGAAATATATTTTGTCTTTGTATTGGAAGTACCACGCCTACTTCTCCAATCAAACCCACTTTCTTTTACAGATGCTTTTATGTATTAATAACCATGCTTTTTGTACTGAATTTGAATACTTTTACTGCAACCGCTCTCTAGATATACATAAATCTATGTATATGATTTTTAGATGGTAAATGCCACGCCAAATTGAAATTAGGCACTATTACTTAATATTAAAATCATAAGGCAGTTCGTGTATGAACGTAAACGATGGTGTAAAATAAAATTAAAGAAAAACTTATCAATATAACTTGTTGTGTGTGAAACAAAACTAATCAAAAAAACCCACAAAAAGGATATTTTTCTTTTACGGTTTTCTGTACTTAAGCCGGCACTATTGTCAGAAATGGGTTCAAGCACTTGTTTAACTTTTGTAATTTCTTATTTTCTAAGAATTTTTTCATCATCCAAAAAGTTCAAAGCAATCCTTTTTAACAAATTTTCCATAAAAATATCCAAACAAAAAATTTTATAGAAATAACTTTATCACCTCTTTCTTTGTTAAAAAAAAAAATCTCTTAAAAACACATTATCCAATAATAAATAATTTTCTTTCATTACTTTTCCACTTAAGTCCTTAATACCCCACACCTTTTTGTATGACTAAGAAATTCGATTTCATTCATTTATTCTTTCATTCATCCACAGTAGTCAAACAAAAAATTTTTGACAACAAATCTTACAAAAGAGAGTTTTTCCTTTCTTTTTTTCAACATAAGTTTACTGCTTGTTGCTTGTGTATTTTTTTTTTCATTCTATTTTAATATGAAAATACAATAAAAGTAATTGAATATTGTAACAATATAAATCCAACTAAAATTTTATTAAAAGTTACGTCAAGTATGCTGGAGTGTTTGAGAAATACTTTTTGCTTGAGAGTAGGAAAAGGGGGGAAAAAAATCAAAGGAAAACTAAAAATTAAAAATTATTTTTTTATTCACAAATCACATGTTACTTTTAAATAGACATTTATTTGGGGTATTCACAATGTGATATTGTATTGTTTCTAGTTCTCCTAAGCAGTTTAGGATTGAAATCCAGTGGAAGAGTTTCTAAAGACGAAGAGTTATAAACCCAACTGTAGAACAACTTCCCAAAAAAATTTATATTTTTGTTACAAAAAATAACATAAATTTCTGACACAAGGTTCCGTTCACGTCTAAAAAGTAATGAATATTGCTATTGAATTAAAATTTTGTTTTTCGTAGTTGATAGAATATGCGAATCCCGGGATTTAAGTTTTTTAATCCCGGGATTTACTGGATTTTGTCAATCCCCAAATTGTTAACTTATTTTTTTATTTAACCTTTTTTTATTAAAAGAAATTCATTATGACATTCCCCATGAGAGGATAGGGAACACAATATTGATCTTTAATATGTATTTGATTAATTCTGTTAATACTGTCATTGAAAACGTAAGAAAATAGTTACACTTTGTTATTATTTTCAAGCGTGTCCAATAATTATAAAGAAATTTTAACGTGAGAAGTGCTGAAAATAATTAAACAAGAAAATTTATTCAAGAAAAAAATGTTTTTGAGATGCACAAAACAATTCACTGGTGCACCAAATACAAAATTTAAACTTCACTCTTTACAGGGTTAAGATTATTAAAGTGTTTTCCGATAGTTGACATCGAACCTACGGTAATTAATGGAGCGATTTCATAATATAAAGTAATGTATTTTATTCACCACATAATTCCTACCGCAAGTAGTAGTGGTTATAAAAATGCGTTTTTGTGAAAATAAGATTTTAATGGTTAACTAAATAAATTGATTTTTTTTAGTTAATTTCGAATTCAACTTTCAATTATTTATTTTAATTCATTTAATAAAATTTAATAGAATCTTACAAATAAATCAACTTCTATGTTACGTTACATATTTTTTATTAAATTAGTCATTAAATAAGAAAAGTCAAAATTTAAAATTTTTACAAATTTAACTTTAAAATAATAAATTAATTATAAAACCTTCGTATGTAAAATTCTTTTTAAGACGTTTTTTTTAAATAAATATCTATAAAAAGCATTTATCTCTTAATTTTCAAAAATCCCGATATCCCGTAAAATCGCGGGATCCCGGGTTTTAATTTTTTGTAATACCAGTCCCGATTGGCATCCCTAATAAGTATATATTCGGGTTCCTTATGATTAAAGGAGTTAAAAAAACGATGATTGTCAATCAGTTTGTCTTCCATGTATATGTTGAAATGGGTTTTCGATAGTTTGAGCCAAAAACAACGGCAATGTATCCCCATAAAACTTCACTTTTGAAGCCTTGTTTACATTTTTGAACTTTTTTCATTCTTTTTCAACGGAAGCGTCTAAGTAAAATACTAGTAGTAAAGGTTAACAATATCTTTTTATAAATGACCGATTTTTAAACAATACACTACCTTAGGGGGAAGCGAACAAGCTCCAAACTTGTCACGGGACAGTTCTATAGCGGTAGGCATGTAGGTGTAACACTTCTTATGAAGGGGACTTGTCATTTTAACATGGCGATGTCATAGGAGGGCGCAATTTGACACATTTTTGACACTATGTAACAGGTCACTGAAATAAATTTAATGGACACATTCAATTTCGGTTAAAATAATGCCTGTCGCAGATATTGTCCCGAGTGAACCTCTGCAGTAACTTTCCTCTCCTCTGGAGGAAACTACACTTTATTACGAGTCACCGAACTCACGTTCTCACCTATCACAATTCGGTAAATTTTATTGTAATATTCTGTTCTCTGGTCGTGGAATCATAGCTTTAAGAACAATTGTCACAAATTTCCCGCAGGGTACCGCTTTATTCCCGAAATAATAGTTTTGGCACAATACCATTTGAGCATTTTTGTCGCAGAATTTTCTAAAAATTGAAAATGTATTAAATAATAAAAATTACAGTATTCAAGGTTTTCGAACAACTTTAAATACACAAAAAAAAAATAATTTATTTAACACATCGATTTACTACTTCTATCTTGATATGAAGGATATCGTTGGTTTAATACCTGCTAACTCCCTTCCATTCTTTACTTTTTATTTGCAGCTTGAGAGGAAAACTAAAAGTATAGTTGGTTTTACAGACTTCATGACTGAAGTTGAAGAAAACTACATGATGGTCGACGAGGCGTATCTTTCTATACCACACGGCATCAAAATCTCAATTTACTTAAAAAGTGGATTTAGCAGGTTTCAATATTAAGCCAACAATATATTTAAGAACAGGTCGATTTGGTAAATCGTCTATATAAATATAAAAAATCTGATATTTCAAATGTTTTAAGGGCTTACATATTACAATATACATTATTGACGATTTACTATATGGACCTGTTCTTTAACATCAGTCAAACTCTTAGTTGCAGATAGATATTTGTTTTGGTACTTGATGAAATTATGCATGAATTTCCCAATTGATCTTAAGAAGTTGCAATCAATTTAAAAATCGGGAGTTAGCATGGGGCTACGCTGAAACTTATATAACGTTGGTGTTTCAGTATCAGTATCCAAAAATGTTTTTCATGGGATTGGTTTATCTGCATTTGTAGGGTTTATCTTTAGGAGAATTCGGACCCTTTTATCTGGTCTCTTAAAATTTAACAAACCCTGTTTTTCGCTATATTTGAAATGTTTAAAATAGATCAAAGCTCACAAAATATTCGACTATTCAAAAGACGTAATTTTTAAGCCTTGTAACGAGTTTTATGTGACCTGCGACCTGTGGATTTTTGCACATTTTACGAATTCGATTGCACATAAATGCAACGCATTTGGCATTACTTCCATACATGGAAATGGTGATAAATGGGCGACACCTGGGCAGTAAAGGGGCATTTTCTTTAATATATTTCTACACTCTGAGAAAAAATATGGTTGGGCATAGTTACGTTGACTACACTATGTTTATTGTAACAACATATTATTGTTGTACAAAAAAAAATTGCTTTTTTTTTATTAAATTTAAACAATATTATAGTTACTGTAAACATATCAATGTTTATCGCGATTATAAATTTAAGTATTGTTGACTAAAAAATAATAATTTTTCCAACAACTAAATAATGATTACTTTGAAAACATATTAAATTTCTTCCAACCATAACATGATAACTTCCTGTACGTGTAGTCATAGTATGCTTAAGATGCAAACAAAATATCTTTTCTCTAAAAATATTTTGTTAACGCGATTTATCAAACAATTTTATATCAGTTCTGTCGTAATATTTTAAAGAAATTTAAAAAAAAGTTAACGAATTGTTCATTTAATAAGAAATTGTTAAAGCAAATAGCATTGGTAATAAAATTGTTTTTTCATTGTGAAAGTGCAAAAAATATTGACCACTGCATGTAAGTTTAATGTTATTTTAATAGAAAAACGCAAAACAAAAATTCTATAAAATAATTTATAAATAATTGCGACCTACGACAAACGATAACAACGATATTATGATAACCAACGATTATAATATGATTACAGAAATCATAATATGATTCTTTCAGATATGTTACGACTGCATTGAACTTATTATGATTAACATGATAATAATATGATTTCTTCTTAACTTATTATGATTAAATAATATAATAAGAGCATCCTATGCGCTGCAGTAGCCAAATTTCAGAATTGCATTAATCCGCCATATCTGTATGGTTGAATGCTTAAATTTGGCCCCTGCAGCGCCTAGGATGACCCAAAACGGGTCAAATACAATTATAATTGCGCATGGTCTTCATACAAACTTCTTTTCGTAATACACGGAGAAAACTGTTGTGCATTATTTATGCACAAGCTGTTCATAACTATAAAATGTTTGGGTACATTTTTGAATATGCAACTTTGCGCATAAATTATGCCTAATAATCATAAATTCTGCACAATCTATTAAATTTGTGCATAAGTTATACACAAGAAATGTGCACAGTTTGTGAACATTGTTCATAGCTTAATTGATCATAATGTATAAACACTGTGCATAAGTTATGCCTACTTGTACATAGATTTTGCCCAATATTTTGATATGTGTGTATCTTGTTCATAAGTTGTGCCCATTTATGCATAGATTATGAACAATGCGTACACATATGAATAATGAGTATGCATTAATTGCAAGTTAGTTTCACTTATGTTCTTTTTTTTAAGTTCCGGTTGTGTTAACAAGTGACAGAAGTTAAAGTTAAAGAAGTGAAAATACCGTTCGATGTCCAGAGCCTTCAGAAAATCCGGGTTTTTTCAAAAATATCTCCGCGTAAGAACAAATAACAAACTGGAATTGGAAAGTCGAGAAGTAAGTGCTATTTCGGTATTAGGAATCGATTCAGAAGAAGAATTTGGCTAAAAACAAGAAATTCGCCTTGGGAAACGGTGGAATTGAAATGGAACTCCAGCTTTGCTCTTCGGCGCCAGGACATTAATATCCATCCGCTACAACTTGTACTTTCTGACTGGCCACGGATATCGTTTGGTAGAAAAATAAATTTATATAATATATAAGTAAAAAATTTATATTTTTATGTTTAGATCGATATTGACTTCCATAATTTGTACCCGGAAAAGTCAAACTTATTTCTTAACAACTGGAATTCACTGAAGGATGACATCATAGCAGTATGCAAAAAGATTGTTAAATTTCCAGCTGCTAAAAAAATTTAAATAATCTTCCAACAAACAAAGGTAAAAAAACAATTCAATCTTATGAAATAAAGAACTAATTTAATTTTTATTTTTGAATTTTCTTCCAGATTTAGAATTAATTGAAGTCTATAAGGTGCTGGCAGCAATTTTTAAGCCTGTGGCAAGAAAAACAATTGAGAAACAGACGTGGAAGGTTACCACAGGCGACGCTTGGAATTTTTATTTAAATATGTGTATATATATTATTAGTTGTACTTTGAAATAAAGACATTTGAAAATAAAATGAAATTTTGTTTCTTTAATATTAGCAGGAGGTGTAAAATTGCTTCCTATTTGTTCACAATCTATGAAAATTTTGCTCATAACCATGCACAGTTGTTCATAGTCTTTTCCCAGTTGTTCACAATCTATGAAAATGATGTTCATAATCTATGCACAGTTGTTCATAGTCTTTTCTCAGTTGTTCCCAATCTATGAAAATGATGTTCATAACCTAACCACAGTTGTTCATATGACATGCTCATAGTGCTGAACTTAAGTTATGAACAAGTGTGCATAGTTTATGAACAACTGTTCTTGGTCGTTTTTCGTGAACAATTTTTGCATAAGTTGTGCCCATACCGCATAACTTCTGCACACAATTCTCTCCGTGTAGTATATGTTATTAATGTTATTAAGATTAAAATTGGGCCAAAACTTATTATCTGAATCATCTTATCAATTTGTATTTTTCAGAGACCGTAACTGTTATAACTTTTATCGTAAAGGTCAGAAAATAAAAGTTATTTTTTGACTTTTATTTTTTCGATAAAAAATAAAAGTTATTTTTGACTTTTATTTTTTCAAGCAAAAATAAAGTTATTTTTTACTTTTATTTTTTCGAGCAGAAATAAAAGTTATTTTTTAACTTTTATTTTTTCTAGCAAAAATAACAGTTAGTTTTGACTTTTATTATTTCGAGCATGAATAAAAGTTATTTTTTGAAATAAAAGTTATTTTGTGATAAATTCATTATATTTATTAAAAAAAAGGGATTGAAACACACAAAAATAACTTTTATTTCTACTCGAAGAAATAAAAGTCAAAAATAACTTTTATTTCTGCTCGAAAAAATAAAAGTCAAAAAATAACTTTTATTCATGCTCGAAATAAAAAAAGTCAAAAATAACTGTTATTTTTGCTAGAAAAAATAAAAGTTAAAAAATAACTTTTATTTTTGCTCAAAAAAAATAAAAGTTAAAAAATAACTTTTATTTTTGCTCAAAAAAAAATAAAAGTTAAAAAATAACTGTTATTTTTGCCCAAAAAAATTTAAATCAAAAAATAACTGATATTTTTGCCTGAAAAATAAAAATCTGATTTATAAAAAGCATCGCATTTTCTGACAATTTGGTCCAAGACTTTCAAAATGGTATACTTGGTTTTATTCTCCGACATTTTCTTGAGGTTGATTTTTTTAATCAAAAATTCAAAATTAACAGTTATTTTCGGTCCCTGGTATTTTTTATTAGATTTCTTTTAACTTAAGGTTAAGATATCCGAGTTAAAGCGTCTTAAATATGGCGAAAAACATGGTTTCTTCAATCTTTAACCGAAGATATCACGAAAATGGAGAAGTACTGAGTACAGATTCGGATTTAGTTAGCCATTGGGTTCCATATTTTTTTTTAAATTTTGCAGCCCTGTATTGTTAAGCATATTACACTTAAGTATAAGTAAAATTTAAAATAATAACACCGATCCAACTGATTCTCATGTTTTTTGGCATGCTAAAGGCGAATATGAGTTAATGGTACATTTGAGTTTTTCGCTGTATACTTTTCTTTCAGCCGCCTGCCATAGTCAAAGTCTTGTTCAATTAAAATAGGTTATATGTATCTATTTTGAAGGGCTGTTAAATTACACGTCGAATAGTGGCTAACGGATGCTTGAGTTATAGTGGATAAAAGCTAAGAATTTATAAAAATTTTAACTAATTCACCAATTATTGTCATTTCGGAAGATGTTTTTTTTACCACTACTAATAACAAAATCCATGGTTTTTTAACTTTAGTGTAAAGTTTATTTGATAAAAAAAAAAATTGGATCAAAATCGGATAGTCAAAGCCACTATTCGGCGTGAAATTTAGTAACAAAACACAAAATACTTATAATTGATTTTAATTGAACCAGATTTTGACTCTGGAAGGCGGCTGCAAGAGAAGACTACAGCGAAAAACACAAATCTACCGTTATCTACTAAATGTGACGCAATGGGAGAAAACTGAAAAAACCATAAGAATCAATTGGACGGGCTTAACCTTCACTTTCATAATCCCTATCCGGGTAGAGAAAGCGATTTTCATTTGCAAATAGATGAGCGAGTTTTCATCAAATCTGAAAATGCCGCCTAGTCAGTTATCAAATTTTCGACTTAAAGCAGAAAATGCAAACAAAAATGATTTTACTGCAGAACTTCTTACATTTTTTTAAATTTTGTATTTTTTTCTACGTAAGTTAATAGTACCTACCCAGGTAGGTATATCGAAATTTGTATGAACATTTCTTACATTTCCTACTATAATCATTTGAAACTTGTTGAAAAACAATACATCGTTTAGGGAAATTAAAAATTTACAAAAAAGTGAGAAAAAGTATAGACATATATATGTATGTATCTTTGTAATATTTATTTACACAAATTGTGAGAAGACGAAGATTGGCCCATATGACAATCTTCACACTTTGTCTAGGTGAAGCTATGTTCTTCTTGCATTTGACAAATGCTAGCCGTGTAGCTCTCTTGCTTTTAGAACAAATGTAGCACCCACTTTTTTGTTTGATGCGCCCACTTGCATCTCGTTCTGGGACATCATCAGCGTCAAATTCTTCATATTTATGCATTTAACGGTTGCTCTTCACCCAAGCTGTGTATAAATTGTCTGCGTCGAGATTTCTTTACCGCACTATGTGGACTGTTGGTGACGTATTTATATATGCTGCCAGGAACATGTTATAAAACATCGCTCCCATTGTTCATATTTAATTTTTCGCAAACAAAAACTTTCACAACCAATATTCAAGACGAACTGAAATCACCACCCTGCAAAAATAGAACTAGTCCAAACACGCGTGTAAAATGTAGCCCACAAGGGAACAAGTATTACATATGTATGTGGTCACAATATTTTCAAATGTTACTACCCTGCAAATTATATTGGACCACCTCCCTGCAAATAAAATTGGATCAGCTGACCCATTTTGATTAAATGGACTACTCCATGGACTGGTCCGATGTAATGCAAGCATGGACAATGTCATTGTTAAAAAGTGTTTGTAGTGAGACGATATGTCTTCGTTTTTTTAACGACATGTTTTCGTTTTTAAACGAAGTTAAAACTAATTCTCTTGTGTATACAATGCAGTAGTTTTAAGACTACTACTTTGTCACCCAAAGCTGGGTTATATGGTTCAGCCCTAGAGGACTTCGTAATGTTAAATGGACCATGTTTTTTCCATACGTTTGGGTTACTTTTGGACTAGACCTAGTACCATATGGACTACATTTTACACGCGTGTTTGGACTAGTCCTATTATTTGCATTGAAGATTCGTGGTTTTCTAAAAATTTTAAATATAAATTTAAAACAAGGCAAACTGCACTCAAAAAAAAAGTTTGTAGAAAAAAGCAAATGCAGTACCTCAAGTATAATTTATAAGTTATATTTATTTTTGCCTTGTTTGACATTGTTTGTATTTTTCCCCATATAAAATTAAGAAAATATTTTTATATCTACCCGGGTAGATACAATGTGTTGACGTAAACAATTCTTCATGAAAGCGAAGGTTAAAAGCTTTTAAAAAGTTTAAAAATGTCTACCTGTGTAAATATAAATAATGCATTGTTAAAAATAATTAATATAAAAATTTTTCTCCTCCTTTTTTATATATTTTTTGGTACAAAAATTGCTTTTTGGAAAATATTCGTTGCCATCCATGACTTTATCATAATCATAAAACAATTACATTAATATTTTTTTTTTGGATGGATGATGTATGCGTCTGCTTCTGATGCTGTGTGTCCCGGTAAATGTGTTAAATTTCTGGTAACATGGAATGCTACTTTTGACAGGAACGCCTTCTATTATCGGTATTACCACGACACGTTGCCATGGAAATGAAAGATGATATTGCGGGACAACCGCGTGACACACAATTTCACAAGATCTACATACAAAGGCATGAAAATGTCAGGTAAGTGAATTTGAAAAAGTAGAAGAATTGTTTTAAACATTTTTAAACAAAAGAAACATATTCCATGACACTTACATTCTTTTGAACTTTCAATAGCTTCATTTTTATTTATTCAATAATGTATGAATATTAGGGTAGTCCCGAAATTTTTACAAAAAAATTACCAATTACCATGTTGAAATCGTGTATGCTGTTCATTTAGGCAGAAAACCCTTCCACACCAAATGTTTATTAAATTAACGGCGTTTAAAAAGAGCAAATGCAAAAAATCGAAGCTCTCCTATTAAAGTCTAACAACAAATGCACAAAATTTACGTTAGATTTTTTTAGAGTTAGAATATTCTTTAGCCGTTTTAAATTGCTACAAAGGAAAATTAAGGAACTCATTTTTTAAAGCTGCGAAAAATTTGATATTTGCAAAAATTAAATTTAAAAATGATTGCCCTAATGTATTTATGCTCTTTTCTATACTAAAATAAAAAGTCTGTTCGTACTTACATGTGGATAAATTTGGTATGTTTAAAAGCTAATTTTATTCAAGTTCCGAGGCCCACAAAAAATTCATGTACAAGTTTTAGAAAACATATCAACATAATATATTAAATTTGTATTTAATGCTCTTAAATTTAATTTTTTATAAATATTAATATACGGTCTTATGAATCTGAGTTTAATTTCTCGTTTAATTTTAGTTAGTTAATTAATAAATACATGGGGCTTCTGATTGCTCTCAAATGCCTTTCTTCACTCTCACACACTGTTAAATTTAAAATAAAAATTAATCACGAATACATAAATAGTGAACGACTGAATGAGATGTGAAACGATATTCAAATATATTTATTGGAAATTCTTTCAAGCTTTTTTCTATGTTTTTAAGATTTACTAGAATTTTTCATTTATTCATTTTAATTAAAAAAATTCTTTGAAAACAAATAAAAAAAAATCAGATAGAAACAAAATTATGTTCCCTTAAAAAGCATACACATTTAAACGTGTTGTATTAAAACATAGTGTTATTTACTATATCTTTGGATGAGGGTAACAGCAATTTCTGCAATGCAGAATTGACAAAAACAAAATTTTAATAAATAAATTTAAATAAATACATATGTATGTATATAAGTATATCTAACTAAATTTGAACTGGACTAGAACTGAACTAGAACCGAACTTGAACTAAACTAGAACTGAACTAGAACTGAACTGAACTAGAACTAAACTAGAACTGAACTAGAATTGAACTAGAACTGAACTAGATTTGAACTAGAACTGAACTAGAACTAGAACTGAACTAAAACTGAACTAGAACTGAACTGAACTAGAACTGAACTATAGCTGCACTAGAACTGAACGAGAACTATACTAGAACTGAACTGGAACTGAACTACAACTGAACTTGAGTGGAACAAGAACTTAACTGGAATTAAAATAAAACTTAACTAGAACAAACTTGCATTAAACTCCAATTGAACTTGAAATGATCTAGAACTGACTAGCAGCATTACATTTTATATATCCCAATACGTGATCGTTCCTTCACCTTGTACTATATTTTATTTCGTTTGCCCCATGCAAGGCGAATTCATGTCAACGGTGGTGTCGATACTACAACAAGTAACAACACCAAAAACACAACAATGTATTTTTTTGTTGCTTTCGTTGGCCGATATGTCAAAAACACAAGTAACTTTTGACGTTCCTCTCTCTAATTAAGAAAAAAAAGTAGCACAGCTGTGTTTTCAACGCCACCTGAAAGTCAATTCGCCTTGGCCCCATGGTAGAATAAGTACAAGGTATAGTCATTAGAAATTTTCAAATTTCAAACAAAAGCAAACAAGTAAAAAATATAAAACAAGTGTCAAAAATCAAATAATTTATTTGACATTTTATTGGTAAATAATGACAACTCTCCCCAGTGCACATAACGGGTACTGATTAAACTATGGTTTGCCCTAAAATATATTTTTTGATATGCTTCTTTGCGGTCGATATTTTTATGGTTAATGGCCCCTTCAAATATTGATGTTGTTGTAGCTGTTATAAACTTTTAACCTCTTGGGGACGGATTTAATCTTTTTTTCTTTTGAAAGTAAAGTTTTTGTCTCTTTCATCTGTGCACTTGTGTGCTTCCTCTTCTTGCCATAATGTTATCGTTTGAATTTTATGGTCTTTTAAGTTTCATTTTCTTATTTATTATATTTATTTTTTTGTGGGGTTGATTTTACAACTTGTTGATGGCAATTTCTTGTTAGCAATTTTGCACTTCTATAAAATTCGTTTTTATTTCGTTTTTCTTCACAGATTTTAAAGAATGATTGTTTGTTTCTCTTTTGGCTCTTTATGCGGTGAGATAATTTTTAGTTTGTTGTTGCTGCCTTAACATAACAGCGTTATTAAGATTACAACATTGTGTAAAATAATGAGAGATATTGAAAATATGATTTAAAACGGATATTTTGCGCGTAATTAATTACGCATGTAGTAAAAAATATGCTCCAAAAATAGTTCAAAATTATCAACAAAAACACCAAAAATGGCTTCTTAAAAAACAAAGTATTCAACAATTTAATAATATTTGCATTTACAAAAAACAAGTCAAAAATTATATGTATTCGGTAAAGCCCATACACCATATTATTTGCAGACGAACTTCCGAAATTATACCGTATTTAGAAACGATCGATGGACAGTCAAGGGCTCATGAAACAAAAACAAAGTTATGTTATAAAGTCAAAATGCATAAAAGAGTTATTTGTGCCGAATATTATCAAGATGCACCGTACATTATCAAGAGTTTTGTCTTAAAGGGATTTTGGGGACGGTCGCTTAATTTTTTGGTTATTTACATATAAAATTAAGTTAAAGCTATTTAGGGATGTGAGCTATTGTCAAATGTGACCCGATTCCAAAGAAAAATTAATATGCAGTAAAATATTTTGGGGCGAATTTTAAAATTTCGTTTTGCTAAATTAAATATTAGGTGCGTTTGAGTACTTTTGCAGCAAATGCAGTAAATGAAAAAATTGTAAAATTGAAGGTACAAAAAGCTGTTGTCCAAAAAAGTACGCGAACGCAAAATTTGTAAAAATTCGTAAAATAAAGGCAACAGCTGATGGCAAATAATAGAAGTTTGAAAAATGTTAACACTTTTGACTACTTAACGCGTTTTCTTATCGGTACTCGATTAAATACTTTTTATAACACGAACGAACAGTTGTTTGAAAAAACACAATTTGTAAGCATTTTGTTTTTCTTACCTTTTGAAACATATGTTTTTTTGTTTAACTAGGAGGCTTTTATAATTATATTACTGTGAATGACATAAACAAATAAATAAATCAAGGCCCATTGAAAAGGTCTGTGCAAGAAGCCTGATGATCTTTGTTTATGTTCTTTTTAGTTGTCAAATGTTGTTTACATTTTGCTTACATGTGCATGTGTACGTTTATGGTGTGCCACACATACACGTTTTTTTCCTTTTGCTTTGTATATGGGGTAGTAAATTTTTGACAACAAGTAAGCAGACCTGATAGATGGGCCTTGAAATAAATGTTACTGCAAAAATTTCTGCAGTAACAATGTGTAAATACTCAAACAAGAACTGTCACTATTCGCTCTCAATTTGTGTTCTCATTTACTGTATTTTGTGTACGCGGACGCAATTTAGTAAAAAATAGTAAAAACTTTTGTGTTATCGAACGCAGCTATTCTCTACACACACGCATTGGAAAACGGAAGTATACAAATTAAGCACTTTGGGTTTTTTAAATTTTGAGCAGTTTTTCTTATGGGTTGATTATGGATGACGACTGAACTCAAGTTGAGTTGCCATCAGCGAAATTAAACAAAGTCTCTCATGTTAAAATATACAAATTTTTTTCTATTTTCTATTTTAACGTTGCCTGATTTCACTGCTGGCAACTCAACTATCCGTAATCGACCCATGAGATTGAAAACCAATACTACCTTAAGGCCGGGATTCACTATCCTACACAATCGTTCGATTCATTCACACGAATATCTTATGGAATTAAATCCGACATAAAAATATGTCTTCAAAATCTGTTGTCAATGCCACACTATCCTACAAAAATTATGCCAACTCAAATGACTCAGCTACTTTAAAGTACCTCATTTATGGTTGACGCGGGGAGTTGCTACGTTTGCCAATGTATGTTAACAACGTAAGACTAGAAAGTCATATGTGATCTGCGTGAAACCTGTTTGCGATGAACATTCAATTCAAAATACAACATGCATATCATGCACATAAATTCAACAAAAATATTTCCAATTTCTCATGTAAATTCAAGTGTTCATGTATAATTAAAGCCTATAGTACACGGAATGTAAAAAGTCACATGCGTATGTGGCTCTGACGTTATTTTGTCGTCATCACACAACACGAACTTGCTATAGTGGCTTTGTAGTGACGTCAAAATTACGTCAGAACCACATGCGCATGTGGCTTTTAACATTCCGTGTACAATAGGCTTAAGAGTATTTATAAAATAAATGTAAAATTAATTAATAAATTTCTAGAACTTTTAAAAATATAAATCGTTATCAAAAGTTTAAAGATGTCACAGAACTTCAGATATCTCTTATTTGTAGAAAAAAAGTTATTGCAATTTAAAACGGTAAAGGTACAATTGTACCTGTTCCGTCCGACTAGGGTTAAGAAATAAAATTTCATTTATTGTGTTTTAGCCCATTCTTGTTTAGGGGTTTATTTCTTATTTTTGGGAATTTGTTTCATTTCTTATCAAAATGGGAAGTAAAATTTTTAATACTTCTTTTCTGAACCAAATGTCAACAGTTACGAAAATTTGGCCAAATCTAGCAAAAAAATATACATGTTACATCGGGCATTCGAAAGTTACGAAAAGTGTAACAAATGTAACCAAACGGCATCACTAACTCGAACTTCAGTGAATAAACATTTCAATGTTTTTACGAATGAAGTTGTTCATGCAGCCCTTTGTGTACAATATTCTTTCTGAGCTGGCGTTAAATAACTTTAAAATTACGCCATGTACGTGTATGCAAGTATTTGTACATGTGTGCGTGTGTGTGTGTCGCTTTTGTTGAGTGGGTGTGTGCGGGCTTCCTATATCTCTCGTTTGTATTAAATTACAAAAGAAAAAAAAACATTATGTAAAAAATATTGAAAGTGAGTGTATTTTGGGGTAGGACACGTGTTCTGTAATTAAGAAAAGCTGCTTCTAAAGACCAATCATTAGCAAACATTCAAGAATTAATGATTTTATTTTGTGGCTCATGAATTTGTGAGGACTTTTTAAGGCTTTAAACAATGATATTTTAAATAACTTATCCAAGGCAATGGAAATTTTTGTTTTTTACATAGAATTTTAAAAAGCAGTTATGGGTTTTTAAAAATATATGCAGGAATTTAATCAATGTTTATTATTCTTAACCCCTTCAAAATTTTTTTATGAATAATAATTGGATAAGAAAGTTAAAAAAGTTAACATTTATTTTCGATTTATTGTAAAAAATTAAACACTGTTTACATTTAATTAATCTCGATCCAATTGTAATTTTTGTAACCGTTTAAGTGTGGAACGTCCTCGAAATTTATTTGAACAAATAAATATAAATTTTGCTAGTACATACCAGCTTATTTGAATATGCTTTAATATTAAAATGAAGTAATTACTTTACGTAAATAATTACACTGCCCAACAAATTTGATTTTTTTTTGCGGTCCGGAATTTGATTGCAAATTTTTACTAATCTGTGGTCGCTGATTTCAAAGCTTATCTCCAATTTTCTCTTTCAGCTCTACTTTTTGAGATACACCGTTATGTCCAAAATTAAGGCACTTTCACTACATATATTGGAATTACTCGAAAACGGTTGACCATATTCAGTTAAAAATAAAATCCAAAACTCGGCAACAATTTTATCTTTGAGGCGTGCTTTCATTGTTTTTAAAATTTCCCTGCAGTTTTAGAAATATCGATAAATTTTTGAAAAAAAATCATAAAAAATAAAAATCCGACAAAACTTACAGTTTTGGTCTAAATCTAACATATTTCGCATGAAATGAGGTTTATTTCATTATAATCGGTGCGCAACTTTTGATTTTATTTTCAATTTACTGAGAAAACTGAATATCGATTTCCTCATAGGCTTTTTAAATTCTTGATTTTGTTTTGGCCGAAATAATTGTTTTTCGATAATGAGCGGTGATTCGTTTCAGACGGTTTTAAAATCCAATTCTGAACTGGTCTAAATTTTTTGTTCAAAAAACAATACAATTAGCTGAGGATGTCCATTAGCAAATCGCAAAAAAATTCCGTTTTTTAAGTATTCCCATCGCTGCCAGCTACTTTTTAGACTTGTCCACAAAAAATTAAAAAAATCCACAAAAATCCCCAAACTAAAAATCAAAACCTTAAAAAGTTAATATTTTCTTTTGTTTTTTTTCTGAACAAGTTTTTCCGGCCATTTTCACCAAGTTCGGTTAAAACTAACTTTCAATTAAAGTTCCGGTTACCAATATGTTTTGACAGCTATGTTTGTAGCGACTGGTTCCGGCATGTTTTTTTAAATCCTTTTTATGTAATTCCAGTGAGGAATTACAAGCTGAGCTGAAGACATATGAGCCAATTTATAAGAATTTGGAGCTTGTTCAGTCGGTTTTAGCCATCCATAAAACAAATACATAAATCCGTCGATTATTTAATACTTCGAAGCATAATAAGTACCAACCAATAGCCCCGCATTCATTTGCCCAAACCTTATTATATTGTCTTTTATATTTCGTCACCTAATACGCAAAAGGCCCTATCAAACATTTTGAAACTTTCACAGCAGAAGTAAAAACTATTCAAAATGATAAATTAATAAATCACCATGATTGTTTATACTTAAATTTCTTTAATTTTTCTTGTAAAACATTTCAGCTGTTTTGACAATTGACAATGTAGCTTATTATGCAACTGTCATACTAGCGTTTATCATAGTATCTTTTGTAGATATGTCCTTTTGTTTTTTGATAATAAAATCGCAATCTTTAGTCGAATGATTTTTTCGTGGACATTTGTGTTGATGCAATAGATCAGAATCAATGAAAACGTTGATTTTTAATTTTTCGTTAATAAGTTCCTTTTGCGTTTCAGGTAACGATTTACTTATTTTTTGGAATGACATGTTTGCTTGAAAATTGTCTATAAAAAATCAAAAATTGTATGTGTTGCCAACGGTTTAAGATTCTTTATTTTAATTCTTCCTTTTTAAAACACTCACTCAAAATTTTTTGGTAATCTTAATAAGACAATCTTCACTGTATTAGTTGTTGATAAAAGTAAGGTAAATGTTTTGCTAATTTTTTCATACTTTAGGTACGAATGTACAAAATCCCCAAAAAATCCCCGAATTTTTTTTTTGAATCCCCGAAAAAATCCCCAATCTCCAAATGACTTTCTTCGTCCTTTTTGCTCGCATGAAATACCCAACTTTGGGGATTAATCCCCAAGTCTGGCAAACCCGAGTATTCCAGATATTAAAATCTTCAAAGTAATTGTTATTAAACGTACCAAATAGCCATAATTATTTTCTTTTTTAATAACAAATACAATAGTTCAGATCAAATGGAAAAAAATCAACATCTATGCAATTAACTTTAATTTGGAATACTCGTTTGAAGTGATTTTCTGATTTTTTTTTATCTTTGCAACTAACACTGTTTGACTGTTTGCAATTATTTTTTACAGTTGCAGTTTTGTTTACTAATATCCTTGGATTTTCTAAAAATACATTTTTTTGGAGAATCTTTCCTGATGCTCTAAGTAACCAGTGAAATGCGCATAGAAACTAGCTTATCCTCCAACAGTAAACTTCAGGGTTTTTGAAAATTGGGAAGTATGAGCGACAAACAAAATTCTAGAAAAATACTTCATTAAATTAATATAAGTTTCCCTGTAATTCTTTAACTTAAACTGGTTTCAGGTTTTAATAAATTACTTCTTTTTTTTTGGCCTTAAGGCCAAATGTGAACCACACCTAAACGTTTCTGCATTTCATTTGGGATTTCTCAATTTCAGACTAACTGAATTTGAACCATGAAAAAATACACAAACGAGCAACGCGTTAAAGTTATTCAGCCTTATTATGAAAATGGGCGCTCAAAACAAAATGCATATCAGCACTTTGTGATCGGAAAATTCGTGCAAAAGTGTGAGAAAACCGGGTCTATAGGAGATGTGAAAACATCAGTGCATGCTCGTACAGCTCGTACTGCAGAAAATATTGCTGCTGTTTGCGATAGTGTGGCTGAAAAGCTGTCCACCTCAACTCGACGTCGTTCCCAACAATTGCACCTCTGACGATCGTCGTTGATGAACTTTGTGCATAAAGACTTGCATTTACATGCTTACAAGGTGTAACCGACTTAATAACTTAAGACTCTTGACCATTCCAAACGTGGCCAACCTTCAGATAATATTGGACTACGTGATCCATTTTGATCAAATGGACTACTCCATGGGCTAATCGAATCTTATGCAAGCATGGACCATGTCATTATTAAAAAGAGTTTGTAGTGAAACGACATGTCTTCGTTTTTAAAAGAAATGTTTTTGTTTTTTAACGAAGTTAAAACTAATCCTCTGGAGTATACAATGGAGTTGTTTTTAAAACCAATCCGCTAGGAGTATGTGTGAACATGGACTAGTTTTAAGACTAATCCGTTGTAATGTAAAACTGGTTTTTATGGTCCAGCTCTAGGACGTCGTAATGTTAAATAGATCATGTTATTCCAATACATTTGGGTTACCTTTGCACTATTAAAAGTCCCTTATGGGCTACATTTTAAATTCGTTTATGGACTAGTCGTATTTTATGCAGGGCAATGGTCAGTATGGTGGCAAGAAATGACAAGAGTGGATGATCAATTTTCGAAGAAAATCATCTTCAGTGATGAGGCAAATTTTTACCTGGATTCGTCAATAAGCAGAACTGCCGTATTTGAGCAAATGATTATCCAAGAGTGATTGTCGAAAAACCAATGCACCCACAAAGAGTGACTGTTTGGTGCGGTTTATGGGCCGGCGTCATCATCGGGCCGTATTTTTTCCAAAATCAGGCCGGTCAGGTAGTTGTGAATGATGTTGAAAGATATGGATGTGGGCAATATGTGACTTCAACAGGACGGCGCCACTTGCCAAACAGCTAACGAAACAATGGCTCTTTTACGTGACAAATTCAATGGCCGTGTTATCCCACGTTATGGCGATGTCAGTTGGCCGCCAAGATCATGTGATTTGACACCGTTGGACTTCTTTCTTTGGGGTTATTTGAAAACAAAGGTCTAATTCGATAGGTAGGCAACAATTCAAGAGCTAAAGGATGAGATAATTCGGCACATTAACGGTACATCTGTTACTTATTCTTAACTAAAGTTACTTTCGAAACAGTATTCTTCTCGTTTGCTGAGAAACTCATAAGCACGATTTTACACAAATACTTTTTGGACAGATGCATAAATGCTTGGTGTGGACCGGTAGCTTTAGCCGTTTTGCTTTGCACCTTAATTTTTAGTTAAATGTTTGATAAGTGTTGTACCCGATTAAAAATTGTTATCATTTTCCGAAGCACTAAAGGTATATTTAAAAAAATAAGCGCACATTAATTCGCTAGGCAATAAGATATACAGAGATGCAGTAAAGTAAGTGAACGAACTTTATGCAAGTTTAAAAAAAATAACACTAGTAAAAGTTATGATAAGTCTACAAGAACCTACCTTCGGAGCGTTTGTAAAAATGCTATAAGAACTGCAACTGGGTAAAACTGCAAAGAATTCTGATGGTGAGAATGTGGTTATTCCCGAAACGTATATTCAACCCGAGTTCGAGCCCCAACACAGCCAAGAATAAAAATTATCAATAAATTTTAATTAATTTCATGTTGTAAAATTCCTTTCTTTAGTAAAAATAATTTAATGAATGTTAAATTTGATGAACTCAAGCCAAACTTAATATCAAAATTTCAAGTCAAAAGAAAAATTTCGAAAAGGATTATGCTCCATTCATCCTCCGCTGGGATTCACCTAAAGAAGAAGTCTTAAGATATCTTAGATTTTTTTTAGATTTTCTCGAAAGGCAGTTTCACTTGTTTACTGACGGAATGAAATGTTATACCCAAAATTTGAGAACACGGCGCAGAAATGAATTCTGTCGCAGCTCTGCTTCAAACGGATGTTAAAAATACAAAAACCAAAGTCTTATTAATATAAGTTTTAAAAAATAATCTCCTACAGTTTTTTTTTTGATTAAAAACTAACTTAACTTTTGGTTATTTTACCATGAGTTCAAATTCAAATCGTTGATTTTAAAATCGTATTTATATAAATTTTAAATATTAATTATCTCTTATGCCATGTTTGCACGGTGGTTTGGATTACTTCGCTCTCAATTTCTATTATTTATTTGAATTACCATGTTCGCACGACAATTTCCTAATCGGTTTTGACAGTTCTTCTTCTTCTTCTTTTTTTATATTTTTATTAATTTTGTTTATTGCTAAATTGTTTGTTTGCTGTTACTTGTATTAAGATGAAAAGAAAAAGTTATTAAATAATATTTATGTTTTCATTTAATTTTTTTGTTTCCATTCCTTTTTGGATTCCATTAAATTTTATAATATTTAATTACTTCCTTTACTTTTTTTTGTTTTGTTAGTGCTTTGAAAACTGGTGATGGAAAAAATCGATAAAAATTAGAGATCACATTGATTTTAAAGTAATCCACAGGGTAATCAAAATTAAATTACGTTCAAATGAGATAATCCACTCTCAAAATTTTGTATGACGAATTATGTAATTTGGATGCTAATTAGGCTGTGGATTACGAATGAGAGAGTGAATTACGAAAAAACGCTGTCGTGCGAACGTGCTATTACACAGTAATTTTGTATAATAAAAAATAACTCTACTTGAGTTTTTTTAGTTTTACCTCGAATTTAAAATTTCTATTCGTATCGGTATCGGAATCGGTACCGCCGATATTTCCTTTTAAGTATCGGAATCGCTATCGTGTCGGCAAAAAGGCCTATCGTTACATCCCTAATTTTCAACAAAAACGTCAGCCGCACACACACATTTGGATTTGCCAAAAAATGAAATTATTGACCAATCGTTTATAAGCAAAAATAAAGAAAACAACATTTTATCATTTGCCTCTTCCTCCCCCACTTGTTTCGCACCTGATTTCTACTGAAATAAAATCAAGTTGTTTTCATTTTAAACTCTTGTAGTTTCGCTGGTTAAAGACATCGATCTTAGATTTGGAAGATTTTTTTTCCCAAAAATCGCTGCATAACAAACACTGCTCTTTGGACCATCTAAGCTCCAATACGTATCTTACAGAATTCCTAAGTGAAAAGAAACTATAGTTTTAATAAATTGTTTGCACAATCGCTTTCATTCTTTAACTATTCCCATTCTTAACTCGATAGTAGAAAAACAATAGCGTTTTTTTTAAATATTGTAGAAGTTTTGTTAAATGTAACTAACAACAAAACAAACAGAATTTTCGTTAAATTAAGTTGCTTACACTATGAAACTACTTTGAATTTTTGTCATGACCTTTATTGATCAAGAAGCGTAATGTATGATACAACCATTTAATCAAAAATTATAAATAAATTGCAAAAATAGTAATCCTTTAATAGGCTTATTAAAAAGCTATAGGCTAATTACTTAGTCACATGATATACGTAAATATGTATATGCTGTATAGGACTTTTAATCTTCTTAAAACCAACATCAATAACGAACCTGTAATTTAGAAACCAAAATCCCATGTTCATCTGAACTGTTTTAAATTTCGCTTTAAAAATACTTTAACGCAAATGTATGATGAGATATCCTTAATCCTTGTATGTTTCTATTTTAAAATACATTAAACATATTTAATTTGTAGTATTTTGCTTGAACACACTCACACAGATTTGCATGAGTACCTACACGTGAATGCAGGATTATTTGATAATTTAAGTAGTACAAGCACGTAAAGCAAAAATATTTCTGCGGGCGGACACACTTATATATTCAGGAACTTTATGTGCGGTTCTTATAATACAAGTGACAAACCTTCTGACATCAGAAATCTATAACGGGAAGAAACCGGCAGCGGCGTCCACTATTGACGGAATCATTAGCCGGCTGAAGTTAATTTTTTACAATACCGAGATATGCTTGATCATCTTACCATTGAATAGAATATATGTGAATATATTGTATGTATATAAAAACCGTTTCATTATAAAATCCTAAATTGGTATCTTTGAATTAAAAGAAAAAAATGTTAAGATGGCCAAACTATTTTACGGCGCAAATAAAAAATTTCATGGCGGCAGCAAGCGATTTTAAAACCGAGCACTACTTCGATTGCTGCAATAACAATGCGAAAAAAAAACAGAGACAATGTCAGAAGCAAATTACATGTACGTTTGTGACCGAATATTATAAACCGTATGTAAAACACCGATTTTGACAGACATGCACAACTACATGTGACTTGAAAATTTGACATGTCAGCTGACAAAAACATGTCGTCTATATGCTCCTCTAATAAATATGTAATTTTGTTTTATTTTTAGCATTTTATTTGCTGATATTTGCGGTTTCACAAGTCTATCAGATCAATGCACGGCAGAGGAGTTGGTGCGTTTGTTAAACGAGCTATTTGCCAGGTAAGAAAAACAAATTTTTTAATTTTCTATGACAAACTTTTCTAAAATAAAAAAAATAAAAAACATACATACAAACATACATCAACAAAAACTTTCTATAAAAATCTAAAAATTGCAAAAAAATATCAACAGAAAACTGATTAGCCCATAAGCGTCCAAGAAGAAACTCCTAGTGAAAACCCATTTTTCCCAATTTTTTTTGCATAAATTGTTTGCTTGTTTTTTTAGAAAAATAGGTTTCCCTCCCCACTTGGGGACAATGGGCATTTTTGCTATTAAATTGGCACCACCGATTTCGTTCTACGCAAAGTATTTGTGTGCATAGTTTGTATCTCGATCAGAACTCTGCTATGCCAAACAACACATCGTATTTGATCTGCTATTCATTCAGGATTATGGCTGTTGTTTTTACGATCATCATAAGCAACTGCAGCACAAGATGGAAGTTTTCAGGAGTTGTAGTCTGCAAAGAAACCATATTAATATTTCTTTTAAACGAAAATTGGTCCATAGGAGTTTTATTGTAAGCTCTATTTAACAAAACATTACTTATTGAAAAATCTACAAGATTCGCTAAAATACACCACCAACGCTTCTTTACTTTAATAGAGTCTCTGTAGATGTCAATAGATTGATAGGTTTGATCAATGCCCCCAAATTCCTGGCTGTAATTTACAAATCATTTTGGTAAAGGAAAGTCAGAATTTTCGCTTCTAGTGTTACACCATCGTTTGAAGTTTCCAAAGATACTCTGATATGTTATGCCTTGCAACTTTTAACTTAAAGGTGGTCCAACCATAATGCACGATCTGAATTGTAAATAAAATCAAAAGTTTTCAGAGAGTTATTTTAATATTTATTATTATTATTGCAGAAGGAACTTTTACAATTTTACGAGAAGCAAAATATCTGCCAAAAGTCTAGCCACGGATTCGGTGGAATACCTCTATCCGATGTTCCATTTTTAAATGACTCTGAGATATAATTGAGGTTTAATGACGTTAATGTGCCGAATTATCTCTTCCTTTTGCTCCAGAATTGTTCTAGGCTTATTGACGTACACTTTTTCTTTTAAATATCCACAAAGAAAGAAGTCCAACGGTGTCAAATCACATAATCGTGAAGGGCATATAACATCGTCATGACGTGAGATAAAACGGCCATTGAATTTCTTGCGCAAAAGAGACTTTGAATTGTTGGCTGTATCCTTAATTTCTGGCCACAAGAAGTCCGCTGTCGTCTCGCGATAGAGTCACTCTTTGTGGATGCACTGTCTTTTTAACAATCACTCGTGGATTCTCATTTGCCCAAATACGGCAATACTGCTTGTTAACGAATACTCTGAGGTGATTATGCTAAACATTTTGATTTGAACGCCCATTTTCGTTAAAGGCTTCACCAATCTTAACGCACTGCTTAATTCTTTACCTCTCCATGGTTGAAATTGTAAAACACATGGAAAAATCTAAAAACAAATTCTTTTTATTTGTAACGCCCATTGCCCCCAACTGGGAAAAGCTTTACCAAATCCAACCTAATGAAACCATTTTAATTTTTTTGTAATTAATAATTTAAAAATAATTTACACACTTCTCAACCAACAATTAATTTGTATTGCTTTTATTTTTAACAACTTAACACAAAAAATAAAAAATTTTGAAAATTTATCGCTGTGATAAATTTCTTAAAGAAAACCTATGGCTGTGATAAATATTAAAAATAATTATCGCTGTGATACAATTTTGATAGAAACCTTAATACTGCTAAAGCGATCATTGTGACACACTGTTGGGAGAAAACGTATTATTGTGATTCTCAGTTTTCGAAAGAAAATATGTTGCTGTGTTAAAACTTCTTAAAAAGACTTACTTTTGTGATCAAGTTGTCTTAACAAACTAAATATGTCTATAAATCTTATAACTGTGTTAAGCATTTGTTTGAAAATAGTTATAGCTGTGATAAAGTTTCAATAAAAATGTATAGCTGTAATACGTTATAGAAATACATTTAATGATTGTGATGATCGGTAACTAATTACCGACACACGACTTGCCGCTGTGATAAATCCTCGTTAAAAACTTAACATTTTTATAAATTTTCTATTGAAAAATTATCACAGACATTAATTCTTAGAATTGTTATTAATTGCTATAATAATTTTTAGTTAAAAATTGTATCACTGTAATAACTTTTCGTTAAAAATCGTATAACTGTGATAATTTTTTTTTAAATCTATCCCTGTTATCAATTTTATGAAAAAATTTTCTTACTGTGACAAATGTTTTTCTTAACAGACTATCACTGTGATAAATATTTGAGAAAACAATACTTATCGCTGTAGTAGAAAATTTATTACTGTAATAGGATATCGATATAAAACTTGCGACAGATTTTTGATAGTGAACTTATTGCTGTGATAAATTTTTGATAGAAAACTTGTCACCGTAATAAAATAATTACTTTATTACTTGTGATACATTTTTAATAGAAAGCTTACTAAAATCATAAGATTTCATTCGAAATCTTATCCCTGTAAAACAATTTTTTTACATATCACATTTCTGTGATAAGTCAAACATTTGCTTAAGTAAAATATAGCTAATTTGATATTTTTAGTTATGCTTGAGTTCATTAAATTTAATTGTCATTAGGAATTCTGATGAAAGAATGTGGTGATTCTTGAAACATGTTAATTCAACCCGAGTTCGATCCCCAGCTCAGCCAAGATAAAAAATTATCAATAAATTTTAATAAATTTCATATTGTAAAATTCGTTCCTTTAGTAAAAATAATTTAATAAAAATCAAATTTGATGAACTCAAGACTAACTAAAAATATCAAAATTGGAAATTAAGAGTTCAACTAAAAATCACAATTTAAATAATTTTATTAAAATGAAGCTCCTAAACTGTTTGTCATATAACTTTGTTATGTGTATTTAACTATGCTCTTTTTCAACAACGTTAGCTGAAGACGACAGTTTGAAAAAGTTATTGCATGTTTGTTGAACACGAGCGCAAGGCTGGTTCTTTTAACTTACTACCATCGGCAAACGTATTTTAACATCAAAATATTTAAAGTAGTAAGGAGTATTGAAATTTATTACTTTAACGCTCTCGGTTAATTTTTTTGATTGAAACTAAAAATATGAGAACTTAATAAATGGCATAAGTATTTTGACTTTGCATAGCAAATTACAAACTATTGGGAACATTAAGAAACAAACAAATGAGTAATAAGTAATCAAATTAATGGAAAATATATCCTCCTTTAGTATTTATAACCGTTTGAAGGCGATTTGCAACAGAATTCACTAAGGATTGGAGAATCTCTGTTTGTTACCCCGTGGTCGTTTCATCTCTTGTTCTTGTCAAATCTGTGGATCTATTTCTATTCTCTACACCCAGAGATAAAACATGTTTAAATATGGTCACCTCCAACAAAACTATTTTTAAAGAAAATTTTAAGCATATTATGATTCATTTAACAATATTATTGTAACCGACAACCATATTATCGTTTAATTAGTCCTCTATCAAGAAGCCACAACCATATTATGGTTGCCTCCAAACATGTTATGGTCAAAAATAACAAAAACATGTTCAACACTTATAATAGCCTGATTGTTTTTCAACCAAAGCATGTTGCTCTTGGAAAAGAGGAAAACACTATTGTTAATTTTAAAACAACTTATTGTCATATTTAACTATAACATGTTTAGAGGCATCCATAATATGGTTGTGGCTTCTTGATTGATGACTAATTCAACCACGATATGGTTGTAGGTGACTATAATATGGTTATATTAACCATAATATTTTTAAAATTTTCTTTAAAAATAGTTTTGTTAAATGTGACCATATTTAAACACGTTTTTTCTCTGCGTGTATTAAATTTAAATCAGGGCTTTGGGGAAGCCATTACAGAGTCTGCACACTAGTATCGTATAAAAACTATGTGGTCTTTCTGCTTTTATTACATGGAGCAATGAATGCTGGAAAATGAAAGACTCTCCAATCAATATATCGCCAGAGGGAAAAGCATGTTCATTAAAAACGTTTAAATATTAATTTTGATTCATAGACCCGTCAACAGGAACCAAGTCTTCTAGCCCACTAATGGAAATAGCTCCCCAGAACATAGCACTTCCCACTCCATGGCTTTCTTTTTGGCATACATGTGCCACTTGTTTGCGTCTTTGTTTGTCTAATCAGCAGCCGTATTCTGTAATTCGCTTAGATAAAGCTAAATTTCGATCGCTAAAATGCCTAAGAGAATACAAAATTGAAAAATTTTAGCGATGAAATTAAAAGCTAAAATTGCGGCGAATTAAATTTGTATGGCAATGCCAAATTTAGCAATGCACGTTATAGTTAAGGCAACCCTCCTACAACACGGTAGATAAGTTGCTAGAAAACGCCGTGTTGTAGGAAAACGTGTAATATGAGGCTAGGAGACAGTGTAAAATTTTTTTTTAATTTAATATTTTCTTTATATACACAAAAAATACATAGAAAAATTTTTTATTCAAATCTAACTAAATCGTAACACGTATGCAATAATTAGTACTTTTGTACTATTTTGGTACAATGTTAACAACTCAATCATGATAAAGTTGCAATTCCATTTTATCGTGTTAGAATGAAACAGTGTTGTAGATGAGCAGATTTCCGCAATTTTTCTTTCGTGTAAGATCGAAATCGTTTTGTAGGAAGCCGTCTTGTAGGAGGGTTACCTGTAAGGCATTCGTAGCCAAAAATCGTCAAATCAACTTTTTAGATTTTTAGCGATAGAGATTTAGTTTTAGCGAATTACAGAATACGGCCACAGATAAACACTTTCTTTGGTGATGAGTGGAACACGAAACTGCTCTCATCAGTCCAAAGTACATTATGCCAAAACGAAATAAGCATTTAAAAGCAAAACAAAATTTTAAAATTTGTTAATTAATTTGAAAACACAAAAACAAAGTTTAAATTCGTATCGACTTTGAGAGAAATTTCTATATTTGATAAATACACTGAAATTTATTGTTGAGGGAAAGCTAGCTTCTATGCCCTTTTCACTGTTTGCTTATGCCAGATCATCAGGAAACCTTTTCCAACGATTTTAGAAAAGCTGAAAATATTAAACAAATAAAACCTTAAAGCGGATAAGAATGTTCATAATTCTAACTTGTAACAATATCAAAGCTTAAACAAAACACCAACCAAATAAACAGTGAGTTTATCTTTTCTAGCATTCCCCTACAATTGGTTGGCTTTTTGCCGACTTGAATTCTTGTGCTTTATTTTTTTTAATAGTTCATCGATTCGATTAAGAGTAAACTTAATATAATTAAATGAAGACTAACCTTCCAGGGTTAAGTAATCGTTGTTTGTTTTCTAAAGAAAACTATTTACAGACTTCGGTATACAGAATGTTTACCCGTCACACAAAAAGCAATAAAATACATTGATTGCATCTCATGTTAAAAAAAAATCTTATCAAGAATAACAAACCAATCAATATACATATGTTTTCGGATTACAAATATAACAATAAAATACATAATTCGCCATAGTGTTTACATAGTTCAAATGTCTAAATTTCAAATGCAAATGCCTAAAAATACAACCACATTTGAACTATGTCCTTAAACGTGTTTGTATAATTTAGACAGTATTATTTGCGTATGCAAATATCCTAAAAAGATTTGTTCTAATCCCCACCCAAAATTCCAATATTCTCATCCTTCATAATGTGATTATGAAACAGACATTCACACAAATACACATTAAACCAGCAGTAAGTAAATAAGTAGTATCATGATGAAAAATCCTTTGTGGGTATTATTTATGTAATATCCTTTTACGTACATATGTATGTGTGTGTGTTTTGTTTTTGTGTAACCAAGTAGATACATATCGCAAATTTATCTGCCTCGTGTTTAAATTTTTACATTTCGTTTTTCTTCTTTTTGTTCCACTTCAATCTAGATTTGATCGATTGGCCGCAGAACATCATTGTTTACGTATTAAATTATTGGGTGATTGTTATTATTGTGTATCAGGCTTACCAGAACCTAGACCGGATCACGCTCATTGTGCTGTGGAAATGGGATTGGATATGATTGATGCGATAGCGTAAGTAGGCCAAAATATAAACAAACAAACAAACAAACAAAATCACAAACTCTCATAGTATAACAAAAAGATTAAAAAAAGCATCAAACAGAGATTTTGTAACTTTGTATAACAATTTAAACATTAAACCACTTCAAAAACACTCGTAAATTTATATACACACACACACCCACATACACGAACACATCTTATCTTTTTATGAACTTAAATTCACAACATATTTTTAGGTTCAAATACTTTAGGCAAAACAATAGATGTTGGCCGTACTTCTACTTCAAAGTTCTTAAGCAGATGGTTAGACATTGTAAACAACATCAAGAAATGAATTTAAAACTGAAATAACAAAAGGATAATAAACTCTTAAATTGTTGCGTATAAGGAAAACTTAGTTATTTTATACAATACAAATTTCTATGGAAATTAAAATAAAGAACAAATTAAATAAGAGCATTAGGGATTTCCTTAAACTGTTACCTTGGACTTAAACAAAACCTTTAAATAGAAAAAAATACACTCAAAAAATTCGATTATTCTTGCGTATGTAAATGGTGGAATCTATTGATTCGAAGATTTTTTTCTACAAATGTGACTTGCACCACACTAAGAATTAATCAGGAAAACTCTGACTTATTGTATTCAAATATGCGGTGGAATCTCTCATGGCCGGACAACGAAGGGAAAAATTAAAATCTATCCGTACAAGGGGAATGCCCTCTCAAAAAAACACAGAAAAAATAAAAATTTATTTCTATTAAAAATGTTTGTTATATTAATTAAAAAATTAATTAAATTTGCTCCAGTTAACAAATTAATTGTATCAATTAAACGTTTAATTCACTTGATTTAGCTTTTAGTTCACTTGATTAAATTTTTTTTAAAACTGAGTTTATTTTTGATTAATGCTTTAAATAGTGAAAAATTTGGCAGAATTTGTTACATGACCTCTAATGATTTTTCTTAGAAAAGCTTAATTCTTCTATTTTTCTCAAGTCAGTTTGACCCAATTTTAAATCGCAACTAACTTTATTATCACGTTGATGATACAGTACCCCTAAACTGGCATGAAAATAACTCTTTTGTAGCAAAATAAAGTCAAAAAGTTTTTTTTCGTTTGTCGTTCACAAAAAAAAAATTGTCTTAATTCTTGGCCTTCAATTAAAAGTTTTTCGTTTATTTCTGATTTTGCTATTATATTCTGATGGCTACCTCAACTAAACTAATGTTGCTACAGCAATCTCAATTAGTGCTGGTTAACACTCTTCAGGTTTCAGCCATCAAGTCTTGAGTGTTTAGGAGAGAGAGTGGAAAATAAATGGCATTCTCTTTTCCCTTCTTTCCTAAGAGCTTGACGACTAAAGCCCCAATTAGCTCTCAGTAACAGTAATCGTAATTGTATTGTAATTAAGAAAAATTTATTCTACAGATTAAGACGTTACGTTTAAGTTACATCTGACTTCTAGCTAATTTGCAACGTTACTGTTACTGTCAGCTAACTTTGGTTATCAAAGTGAGAATAGAATTTTTCGCAACATATTTCAAATTTCTTTTTTTATATTTTTTTTTTAAAAATCTCCTAAAAAAGAAAGTAAATCAAGATGATAAATTAAAAACATATCGCATACTAAATCATAAACAGGCACAACTCAAAGTTGATCATATTCGAATAAATAGATCAAGTCTTAGATCTCCGAGTACCGTACAATGACAGAAATGATGTTCCGTTGACTCTAACTTATGTGCTGTTTTCACAACACAAGTGGCTGAACGTGTAGTAAAATTTATATGAAAAACACTCAAAAAACTGAGTGCTTTTCATATAAATTCCACTAAACGTTCAGTCACTTGTGTTGTGAAAACAGCACATTAATCCTCCTTGTCACCACATCTTCTACATTAGTCATTGTAATGGACGTGCCTCCCAATGGGCTAGTTACCAGTTATAAGCACAATAAGGCTTCTTAGGTGATGTTTGGACAGATGTAATGCCCGCCGAGTCCGTTTTTCATCTGTGATGGGATCGATTCTCCTGGTTTCACCACAGGTAGTTTTATCAAGCCATCTCTGACCGGCAATAAGATGAAACTTGTGTGAAATAAGTTGTTTACTTCTTGGGATTGAAACATCAAATTATATGTTAAATCGTCTCGACTTATGGTGGCACCTGCATACGGCAACGAGTCCACCGTACAGTTTCCATGTATGTCCTTGTATCCAAGGACCCACTTAAGATCAGCCACTGAATGTCTCGCTGTCTCCTCCAGAGGTATCCGTAATTTTTGGCCTATTCTCGATGTGATAAACACATTATCCAGGGATCTAATCTTATTCTTATGTTTAATTTAGGCATTTTGTCAGGTTTTACATTCTCGGTGGAGGGTACTAAATATGCAGATACATCCGAATGTAATATTTCAACAAGTTTTTAGTAATTTTAAGCAGAGTACGAAAACAAACAAAACGAAACGTTTGCTATCGTTTTGTTTTATTCTTTGCGCTGAGTCAAACAAAAACAAAACCTAAACAATGAGAATGATTGTGCCATTTTGTTTTGTTTTATTTTTGCTCGTGAGCGCAAAATGTACATTAATATAAACGTATGCAGCTAGAAAAGAAATGAGTGAGGACACTATTGAAACACTCTGAAAAAAACGTTTGACAAACGTTAGGCAATTAAATTACTCATTCAAATAATGAATGTACTTTCCTATTTCTATCTACTAAAAACTAAAAATATTACTCGTACATAAACTCGGCACTCGACGTAACTGGCAAAATACTTATTTTTATTACGCTACCAAATCAAACAAGAACTAATTCAATTACTTAAATAATGCAGATGAGTGAAGAGCTAATTGTTTCGTTTTCTCTCTTTGTCAATTGAAAAGTTTGTGTTTTGGTTTTGCTCTTGTACAATACATTTTAAAAAATCTAGATATGTTTTGTACATTCTGCAAACAATTGCGAAATTTTCTGTTTGTTTTCAAACTCTGACTTTAAGTGTTTGAGGTTTTAAACTGTATGGGCGTCCCCAACTCAATTGATCTGTTTTTTTTTTCTTGGGATTATCATTTTAGAAATGTTATAAATTTTTGCAAACCATTTGTATATCTAAAAGAAATTACGACTTTTTTTCCTACGAGTGTATTTTTTTAGAATATGTATATTTAAAAGGTTTAGTATACAGGCTCTATAGACCATAATAATTTTGCAAATTTACCTTTACTGATTGTATGTAAATTTATTCTATTCCAAGTTTTGTAAATTTATTCGCTAAAATACACTTAAGTTGCCAAATTGTATAAAACAACTTAGTATATTGTGAGGTGTTCGATATGAAGTGTTGCCAATTTAGCCATTTAGTGGCTAGATTTAGCCATTTTTTTTTATCGTTATTGATCACTTTTTTCAGATTAATTATTTAAGCAAAATTTCTTTAAAGTTTGCTAAATTTATCAAAGTAATTTTTAAAAATATAAAATTTTTAATTAACAAGTTTTTGCTTGTAGTGCTTAATTCGCAATGTTTATTCTTGATAAAAACACTGAAATAAATTGTTGGGGGAAAAGCTAGTTTGTATGCGCATTTTACTGGTTGCTCAGGCAAGATCACCAGGAAACATTCTACAAAAAAATTTAGAAAAGCCAAAGATATTAGCAAATAAGACTGCAAAGTGAATGAGAATTGCAAACTCTCAAAAAGTCCTATTAACAACAATATTAAAGCTTAAATTAAAAAAAAACCCAACAAGAAACAGTGTGTTTATCTTTTCTTACATTCCCCACTAAAAAAAATTTAACAATAACCAGACATATTGCATTATATCAACCACAATAAGTTACCTTTCTAGTTTTACCGGACCAACGGCTTGGTACTATAGAAATTTCACTTACTTAGTTAAAATGTAACAAATTTATTTTTCCAATATTTTATCTGATAATCCAAAGCTTTTATTCATAAGATAATACATCTTGTTGCTTTAGAAATGCAAATAATTAACACAGCTACAGATTTTGCAATTTTATTGTTAAAAATAAATTTTGCCACTTTCCTCGATAAATATTTTTAAGTTTAAAAAATCTTGTCTAGCAATTTATCAGCCAAAATTTCCAAAATTTGCAATTTTTAATCATGAAGGCTTGGCAACACTGGCTGCATGTAACCCTGTTTTAATATTTAACATATAAAAAATTTATTGATTTCACATTATATACATTTTTAATATAAAATTATAAACGCAATGCAGGTATGTAAATTTCAAATTTTGCAACGTTTCAAAATTAAAATGTTTTCAATTTAAATTTTATTGTAATTAAAAGGCAGTTTGATAAACAAACTCTATCCAAAAAATGTTAAATACTTTTAGGGCATTGATAAAAATAGTTTTTGAACAAACACACACACACAGTCAGTTACACATAAACTAACACACTAACATATATGCAAACAAATGTTTTTGTATCATTAAAAAAAAATAATGAATTCAAGTCTATTCCCAGCAAACACGGATGATTGATTTCGAATGGAAAATTTTTTAAAATAAAACCGTTTCACAAACGTTTGAATATAATTTGATAAACAAAGCAGTCTCAACAAAAATAGGAAAAGTAGTTTTCAATTTAGAAGTAAATTTATTTTTAACTTGCTTTCAATTGTTGTTCTCAAATGTTTATGAAATGTGGATTGTAATACAACGTGGGACACTTACAATATTCTGTACGTAAAATTAACTAAAATTGTAACATAAAATAAATGAAAATTCAGTTTAAAAACGGTCTCTTTTTTTTCATTTAATTTTTAACAAATAGTTCATTTAATTTTAGCTGTAAAAAATTCAACCCCATGTTCCGTAAGAACAAATGAATTTTCAGTTATTTAATACATTCAAAAGAAAATTCAATCCAACCGTACTCAAATCAAACCGGTATTTTCTTGAATTAAGCACAGAAATATTGATTCAAGGACGGATTTTCAATCACAAAAATCTTGCATTATTCATATTCAATCCCGATTTCGTACTTAAAATAATCCGAAAATGAGATTGATTTAAGTTAAACTAATATTGAATCAATTTGAAAATGAGCTTGATTCAAGAATTATAAAATTGTTGTAATCTGAATTCGTACTTGAAATAATCCGAAAATTAGATTGATTTAAGTTAAACTAAGATTGAATCAATCTCAAAATGCGCTTGATTCAAGTGTAATAAAGTTGATTTTATACTGAATTCAAGCTTGAAAAAATCCAAAAAAGAAAATAGAAAGAAAAAGTTATTATCATCGATCCACTAACCCCGTATTACACCTTACAGAATGATAAAATATCAAAATCATGCCTAATAATATAAACTGAATGAGAAGCAAGAATTCGAATTTACTTTATTTGGCGGGGCATTGCTTTGACATGCATGCATAATTAATAAGGTTGTAGCCCAGATAATTGCCAAAAGGATCTGCGACCGGTTAACACTTATCTTAAGGCAGTAAAAAAATGAAATTCAGAAACCGTTAGTCCTCTTTCGACCTCATAGACAACCTCATCACTGCCTTCGAAAAACTAAAACACAATATGTTTTGGAGTGCATTAGCACGTAGGAGAATCCCTTTAAAAGTCCTTTTGCTTATAAAGAGCCTACACTGCAGCTCTTGTAGGATAAAACATGGGAAAATTTGAAGTGAAACGGTGAGACACGGTACATGTTTTCGACAAGGCTGTGTCCTGTCACCACTACTATTTAATATAGTACTGGACAAGATTTTTGGAAGAGTCATCGCTAACTATAGGGGGATAGTGTAAGGATTGCAAAGCCGCCTAAATTATCTTGATTACGCAGACGATATTTGTCTACTGGCGCACAGCTACTTAGATCTAGGGGCAAACTTATGGAGCTAACGATGGCAACGGATTCAGTAGGTTAAAAAATGAATATCAAATAGGCAAAAACTTTACATACCAATGCAACATCCCGGGAGTTTTTTGTAATTACTGCAAGCAAAGTAAAAAATGTCAAAAAATCTTGTTGTCTAATCTTTTTCTTATTCGCATTCCTACTCATGGTAATCAATTTCTTACGCAAAAATTATTGTCTTTCATATCTAATTGTCTAAAAAAAACATAAAAATTAATAAAAACAAACATGAAAACTCATTTTGCCAACCCCTCTTTCTTCTCTACCCCGATTTCCATCAAACAAAATGTAAGACATGTCTGAAAATACATCGTGTAAACTTGGCCTTTGCCTTTATTTTTAAGCGTTAAAGTCTTTTGATTTTAATCGCTGCCAATTTTATCTTTAATTAAAGAATAACACATGCAAGGCGAATTCATACAGGTGACATTTTCGTGTCATCTGTTTATTTTTTATTTTGTGAACAAATAAGTTAAAATTAAAAATTCAATAAAAGTCTAAATACTTGCAAAAAAAACTTATTTTAATTCTGTAAAAAAAAATTAACATAAAGTTTAAACACAAGGATTTAAAAGGTAAAAGGAATAATTGGATCTACATTAAATTTGCAATACAGGAAAAAGATTTAACTTCTAAAGCAATTGTGTATATTTTTTAAACAAAAAAATTCCCTTTTTTATAATTTCAACAACTAATTTTGACATGCACTCTAACTTTTTACAAAACCAAAATACATAGTATTTTATAAAAAAAGGATAGCTACCATAGCTCTCTCTCATCTTGCGGTCACAGGCATGAATTCGCCTTGAACTCATGCTTACAATTTAATAACAAATTGATAAAACAAAATATGTCAAATGTTTATACTCAAATCATTAACAACGTGAGTTCAAATGTTAAATCAAACTATTGAAAAAGGTTTGAGATTTGTCATCAACTGATACAGTCATTTCGTGTTTGTTGGGTTATAATTAAGTACAGAGTTACAACTTGTTTTATTTTTTTTAACAATTCCATTGCAGAGAAGATATCTTTCTCTTTGTATTTGTTTGTGTGTAAACCTTTGTAATTTATATCAAAATGGCCATTTAAACTACATATTTTAACATTTTGCAAACGCACATCCACACACACACACACACACACACATTAACATGAACACATACAGCTTGGTACGTGAAGTGATGGCGGTTAATGTCAATATGCGAGTTGGCATCCATACTGGACGTGTACATTGTGGTGTTCTGGGCTTAGTGAAATGGCAATTTGATGTGTGGTCCAATGATGTGACACTAGCAAATCATATGGAGAGCGGTGGCATACCAGGGTAAGTAAAGAATTTAAAAAAATACAAACTTTATTTAAGTTTTACGAAAATAAAACTAATTCAAAACATAATAATTTACATATAATTAAAAGAGTTTTCCTTTTGGAGGGTAAGAGAGTTAAGTTTTTGCTTGGGAAAAATCTAATTTGAAATTTGCTAAACATGTATGTATGTTTGTATCCATACTCATGTTTATTCAATGATGTTGTTGACTGTTTATTCATTATTAAAGCTAATGCTTTGACACCTGGCCAAAATGTGTTTTTAATAATAAAAGCAAAAATGAACAAGGACATAAATTATGTTATGAAATTTGATTTTAATGATACTCTTTTGCCAAACACTGTGTCATGGTTTGGTAGTTATTATGCGTCCAATTTGCACTCAAATGACGGCAGTAATTATTAAGATTAACAGAATACATGAAATTTCAGTGTAATGGTAATATTATTATCTTGTGCTTATTAACCTTGTTTTAATGTTTTAATATCTAGTTACATACATGTTTTCTACGGGATGTTTGTAAAACAAATATTAAATGGTTTATGTTAATGTAATTTTTGTTTGATCTACGAATTATACATCCTTAGTGGTAGATAAAATCCTAAACCGAATAATTAAAAATGCTTGACTCTACACAGAAAAAATTGTTTACCAATTAAAGCGTTAATCAAAAATTAAATAAGTTTTAATAAAAATTTTATCAAGTGAATTAAACGTTTAATTAAGTAAAGTAAATTTTTAATTTACTTGATAAAATTTTTAATTAAAACTGATTTTACTTTTGATTAACGCTTTAATTGGTAAAAAAAAATTTTCTGCGTAGAAAATGACAAGAGTAGAAAGGGCGAGAGAGATAGAGAGAGAGAGAGAGAGACAATTGTTCGTATAAGCAGTTCTGAACATATAAGCTTTTTTCTAGCTAAATAAAGCTTAAGTTTTTTATGCTAAGCTTGAAATATTTTAGTTAGCTTTTTCTCATATTTTTTTTAACAAACAACTAAGTACGTTTCTGACTTTCTTTTTAATTTCAATTTCGTGTAATTAATTTATATTTCAAAACAAATTAAAGATTTTATAAGAATAAAATTTTGTGTGTTAACCAGCGCAGAAGCAATCCCTGTTGCAGATTCGCTCTACGTACATACCAGTTTTGCCAGGGGAAGAATACAAAAATTACGTTTTTTTTTGTCAAAAGTTACATTTGGAAATATTGCTTGAGTAAATAGTTACGGTCTTATTCATATAAAATAAAACAGGTTAATTAAAGGTTTACGAAACGAATTTTCTATGAATTTTTCCTACAGGTTTATTTAAGGTTTAATTTTTATGAATAAAGGGGGTTTGATTTATGTTATTTATATAAAATAAATATTTTTACTCCACATTTCATTGATAATATTGGGACAACAAATTCATTTATTGAACAAAAACAAAGCTTAAAAATTTATTAATAAGAGATATTCCCGTACAGTTTCAAGAAGTATGAGAGATAATAGATATTAGCGGACTTAACTCTTAAATGCCTGATTTTTTTATTAAATTTAAAAATAATATCAATGTGTTTATTTTATTCACCAGATAAAGGGAAAAAACCAAAAACTTAAAATTCATTTTTTATACATTTTATTAAATTAAAAATTTAAAAAAAACCTTATGATTGGAAGTGCACAATTCGATTTAAAGTCCTGTATCAAATTTGAAACTTTAGGCATTTAAAGGTTAAAAATTACACAAATTACTCTGTAGTTATGCGTGCGTTAAAACAGAACTAAAAAGCAGCCAATCATTTTGCATCCAAATTGACGAAAACAAGAAATAAAAAATTAACTGATTCATTACTTTACAATACATACGAAAAAAACACTCAAGCTTTGTAGTATAAAATCGTAGTAAATATAACAGTGGTATTAACTTAGCACAAAGAGTGAAACCCGCTATTATTTTATTTTTTCGGAGAATTTATTTTCTAGTCATTTCCCTGTGCTCTAAACCAGCTATAGAATCTCATAAATATGGATTTCATAATCGGATACCGATCAAACATTTCCATCCAGCGTTTAAAAAACGGCGGTCAAAGTAGAAAACTGCCATTTTTACCACTTCTTCATTTCTCATTCGCCAAAAACTGTCTCTGTCAAACCAACTTAAAAAGCAAAGTTTTTGGTTTCGACTGCAGTTTTTTAAACCCTTTTTCCAGCGATGTGTTCTGTCCGTATCTAAATATATTAATAAAAGCTTATGTTACGGTTTCGATAAAATTACTGGATTATTTAAAAAACAAAATATATTATTTTTTAAAAATATTGTTTTGATATAATTTTGTTATAACTTTAAGGTAAAAATCGGCGGGTTTTCTACCTGCATTTATATTTACCAGGGGCGATGGCAATAAAGTTCCAGTTAATTGATTGCAATCATTTGCAGCACTGATATAGATAATCTTAACACAAAAATAATATTTTCCACACTCCATTTAATGTAACAGACAAAATTTTTTATTACACATTTTAACATTTTTCACACTCACTCCCACAATTGTGCTATAACCAATGAGTAGGTCATAAAATTTATGGACAGTAAAATTTTTTTTTATTACATTCAGGCTCCCATATTAGGGTTCTTAACTGCGGAAAGATTTCCTCAGAATTCCCGAAAAAATTGGAAATTCCTCCACAGAGTCTTTGCCTTAAATTTTTAATATTCTTTAAAGTTAAAATTCTTTATTTGAAAAAACAACAGAAGACTTTAACATTCGAAAATAAGTTCGGGCATATGAGCTGTTCCTAATAAAGCGCATTTTGGAAGTCCAATTTTCTTCGTTTTTATCAGAATATGGTCATATGATGCCTCCAACATGTAAATCACAACAAAGGGTTAAGTTTTTTATTGATGTTAAAGAGTTTGTAGGGTTTATTATGTGCAGAAATTTGGCTAATTTACAAACCCGTTTCAGTAAAAATGCACCTTATCGCTGAAAAGACTTTTGTATTCTAGTTGCGAGAACCGATTACGCATTGTCAAAGTTAACGGAGATAATTTGGTTGCGTTGTTCAACCGCGAATTTATTTATGATAATTTTTCAGAGTATACGGACCATAAATATCAAAAAGAGTGCGCAGTAAGATACTCGTTCAAAACACGACAAATTCAAATCATAAAAAAAAAAATTCAAACTCTTTAATGTAAAGTCTTGCATCGAAAATACCAGGGAATGAAAAATACACATAGCAAAGATAGAATAAAGAACAAACACATTTTTTTATTTTATAAAAGCTTGGGATGTGTGTACGAAATGTTTTGTTTGCTAATTTCTTTGATAGTCCTTTTGATGTCTACAGAAAGTTGTATGAAACACTTCTGTCAGTAATTTTCCAATATTCATAACAAAAAAATGAACTGAAATGTTATAAGTTCGAAAAAAGGAACCCTGTGCCATATGCAAAACCTTTAGATGTGTTTTTGTGATTTTTCATTTGGTTTTTCTTTTTAATCTGAGCATTATTGTTATTAACAACATGTAAAATATTTATTGCTTATAAATTGTTAACAAATTGCTAAATGTTATTTTTTCCATTACAATAAAATATTCTCGATATTGACGAGAACGTGCAGACTGTTGTATTTATAAGCTGGTCTATTGTGTTCTAAAATATTAAAAAAATTATGTTGAGTTCTTCATTGTATTGAAAGAAAGTACAAGAAGAATAAAATTTAATTCTTTGTAATACAATTGAATCATTTATTTCGAAAAGGGCTCATGTACAAAAATACAAAGTGTTCAGGAGACACTAAAAACTGAATATCTCTTAATATCTTCCAAAAATTGTAAGTTTATGTTTATTTTATAATAATTAAATCAAAAATTATTTCAAGTAATATTTTAGGGACAAAATGGTCATAACAGTTTACGGAGATGAGCACTTTTCCAAAATTATTTTTAAATTTTCGTGGTTTCAGTAGCAAAATGGAATTTTTAGAGTATGCAACTTATTCAAACACATAGATATTCAAATAATCTATACCTAACGTTTAAGATAAGTCTAAGATAAGATAACTCCTTTGAAGATTCATTAAAGAGCCCCAAAATTGTATTAAAAGTAAACAACATTTTCAACGAAAGCATGTTATTATAAAGAAACGATAAGAACATTTTGGTACATTTTTATCTGCTTATTAAGATTAAAAATTGGAAAATTCATACATTCATAGAACAAAAAGGAAAATATTTTATCAAGATAAACGAATGAATTAGAAATCTTCTTCTTTCCATATGTCCCTATGAATACAGGTCGGTTGGTCAATGCAGAATATCGTCATAAAAATTTTGTAAATCGGCAATCTTTATGTCATTATCGTTTAAGCTGCTGCAGTCACACATATTCAAAATGAAGATAAATAATTGTGTTATTATTTTAAATTTCTTGAGTTGATTTTGATTGTTTTTGTAAAATGTATAAAAATTTTACCGCTTTCAATATATGTGACCTTCTCCTAGAAAAGGGATCTAGTGTGAGATAATGAAATTTTGAGAAAAATTAATTTCATCTTATTCTACACCCTGCACGCAGAGAAAAAATATGGTTGGGCATGGTTACGGCAACCACACTGTGTTCATTGTAACAATATATTGTTGTTGTACACAAATAATTGTTATTTTTATTAAATATCAGCAATATTATAGTTACTGTAAACATATTAATGTTTATCGCAATTATAAATTTGAGTATTGTTGACCGAAAAATAATTATTTTTCTAACAACTAAATTATGATAACTTTCAAAACATATTATATTACTCACAACCATAACATGATATTTAATAGCCATAACATGATAACTTTATATACATTTATCATAATAAGTTTAAGATGCAATCAAAATATCGTTACTCTAATAATATTTTGGTATCGCCATTTGTAAAATAATTTTGTATCAGTTGTATCGTGTTTTACATAAACATATCGAATTATTTGTTAGAGAGTGGCTAAATAATAAAAAAATAACCATTAAAATAAACAAGAAATTAAAAAAAAAAGAAAAATATTAAAAAAGAAATAACAAAATAACCATTTAAATAAACAAGAAATTAAAAAAAAAAAATTAAGAAAAAACATTAAAAAAGGGTTGTAGTGTCACAAAATAAAATATCTTTGCTAAAAAATTTTAATAATCTTAAAGTGGTGAAAAGATTTGTGAAATATTGGTGCAAAATATTAACCATTACTGGTAAGTTTTGTGTTATTTTAAGAGAAAAATAATGAAAACTCCATAAAATAATTTATAAATAATTGCGACCTACGACAAAAAGATTACAGTAACTATATTATGTTTTTTATTTTATCATAAGTATTTTTTTCCAATAAAAATATTATGTTTAAAGTTGTATCATATTATGATGTAAAAAATTTATGTATAACAGTTCAAATCAATTTGCATCATAATATGATTACTTCTAAACTTATTATGATTGCCATGACAATAATATGATTACTTCTAAACTTATTATGATTGTCATGACAATAATATGATAACTTCTAAACTTATTATGATTGCCATGACAATAATATGATTACTTCTTAACTTATTATGGTTACCATGACAACAATATGATTACTTTTTATCTTATTATGATTACCATGACAGTAATATGATTACTTCTAAACTTATTATGATTGCCATGACAGTAATATTATAACTTCTTAACGTTTTATGATTAACAGGATAACAATATGATTAAGGGAAAAATATTATGATGTAATATTACGAACATATTTGGTCATAATATGATTTAATAACAATCGTAATATGGTGACTACAATCATGAATCTTATCATAATATGTTGCTCTTAGAATATGTTTACCACAACCATGTTTTTTCTTTGCGTGTGTTAGGTACTAGAATCCACTCTTAAGTCCAAACCCGTTTTTGACACACTAGGTCCCTTTTCTCGGAGAAGTTTACATATACTATTAAATACAACTCTGGTGTGTTGAGAATACACAAGTTTCTAAAATGGTTTAGAAAATAAACATTTACCGACCGATTGTCAAATTTTTCATCCGTATTCTCTCTTACTCAATCAGGGCTGCCAGACTTGCGGATTTATCCTCATAGTTGGGGATTTCATGCGAGCAAAAAGGACAAAGAAAGAAAGTTACTTGGGGATTGGGTATTTTTAGGGGATTTAAAAAAAATGGGGATTTTTTGGGGATTTTTAATATTTGTAATATATTTTCCCTTCTTTTATTTTTTACGCTTATTTTTCTTTGTTTCGTAATTAAAATATGAAAAAAGTAGCAAAAGTTTTATCTCGCTCTTATCAACAACTAATACGATGTAAAAGGTCCTAATTAAGATTACCATTTTTGTTAAATGTGTAAAAAGTACTCCATAAACTTTTGTTATTATTCTTGAGTGCGTGTTTTAAAAAAGAAAAATTAAAAAAAGTGTCTAAAACCGTTGCCAACACATACAATTTTTGATTTTTTAAAGACAATTTTTAAGCAAATATGTCTCTTCGAAAAATAAGTAAATATGAAAGACAATATAATAAAGCTTGGGAAAGAGAATGCTCTGCTATATGTAAGTATTTATGATGCATCGAAGTATTAAATAAATGGCGGATATATATATTTCTATTGTTGATTCAAAGGATGGATAAAACCGATTAAAAAAGCACCTAATTCTCATAAACTGGCTCATTCGTCTTCAAAAACACCATATTGTTCTGCTTGCAATTACTCACTGGAATCGCATAACAAGGATTTAAAAAAACATGCCGAACCCAGTTCCTGCAAGCAAAATAAAATAATTTTTTTTTACTAAAAATTTTTATTTGGGGATTTCTTATAAAAATTTTTCTTTCCATTTTTATAAAAATAAATTGAAATTTGAAATAAAAAAAATATTATCTTTTTTAGATTTTTTGACGGCAAGGAAAAAAGTACCTGGCAGCCCTGTAATCAAAACATTTGGCTTTTACATGATAAGATTTTTCTTATTCCAATCATTTTTTGACATGTCGTAATACATTGTATTACCGTGTAAACTAGCCTTTAGTAAAACACACATATTAAATATTTTAAACAAATATGGAGATGCGGGCCTTTTCGAAATTTTAAAAAGCCACCTGTTTGTTACTGCTTTGGATGGATGGGGCTTAAAACCTTTCATTCTCACAGTATATCGGTCTATAAGTGTATCTTCAAAAGCAGCGAAATAAATGATTCAATTTAAAAAGAAGCTTAAATATAGTAAATTTTGAAGAAACTTAAAAATTTCGCTTTTAAATGGCCTGCTCTCATTTTAAAATATTGAATAGAACTATATGTTTTAATACTTAACAAGTAAAATTCCTATATTCGGCAGTACCGAATCTTTAGTAACCTTCACAGGCAGTCAGAATATTTCAGGAGTAGGCTTTCTATGGGACTTATGGTAAATTATGGGCTGATCTTTACGAAATTTTCCAAAGTGATTTATATCCTTACACAACTAAGACTGACCAAATTTTAAATTAAGAGCCTTTTCCTCGTATTAAAGTTTTTTTCCGAGAGAAGGCAATATATGGGGCCTATAGTAAATTATGGACCAATTTTCACAAAATTTGGCAGTATTGTTTCTAATCTTATGTTATTTATTACAATAGTATTGTGCGTTAAGGTTTAAGGTGAACTAAATTATTTTTCGAGAGTGGGCTTTATATAAATGCCTATCGTAAATTATGGAATGATCTTCACGAAATTGGCATGATTTCTAGTCATATAAACCGAATTTGTGCTAAATCTTACATCAATATTTGCATTCCGCCATTGTTTTTAGGGTAGTTGTTATATAACTCTTTCCCTACCGAACCGATTCAGCTGGATTTTAATACCAAACTGCTTAGAAAACCAAAACAATTAAATACCAATATTGTTCTTTTCTTTTGAGTCGTTTGAAAGGGAGAGTAATATCAACAGACTGACAGACAGACTTTAAATGCTAAATCGGCTTAGAATTTTAAAACGGAATTACAAACTTATTAAACCCCCTTCACAACTAGTTTTGGTATTTAAATTCGTTGCGGTTTTAGGCTTATTCGACAATCGGCCTTATATGAGGCATATGGTGAATTATTGACCGATCTGCTCCAAATTTGGTCGTGAGCTCTCCAGTCTTATAAAACTATGACATACCAAATTTTGCTACAACAGCTTATATGTTACAGTTTAAGGCATTTTCAAGTTTTTTCCCCGAGAGTTTTCTTCTTATGAGACCTGTGGTGAATTATGAACCGACCCTTTCAAAATTTTGTGGTGTAATTTCTACACTCAAAAGAAAACTCAATCCATCCGTATTCACATCAATCCGAAGCGGTATTAGTAGAATTGTGAGTATAAATTTTCCTGAATCAAGTACAGAAAGATTGAATCAAGTACGAATTTTCAATAGCGAAATACTATGTTAATTTATTCAATCCCGAATTCGTAATTAAATTAATCCGGAAATAAGATTGATTTAAATAAAACTAAGATTGAACCAATCTCAAAATGTGCTTGATTATAAAGTCGGTTCAATCTTGAAATAAACTAAAACTGAAATTTGAAGGAGAATTTTATTATGATTGATTTATTTATCCGTTCTGCATCTTACAAAATTTCAATTATAAAACACCAGCATCATTCCGGATATAGTTTTTACTATAAAAACTTAATGTACATATTTAACTAGAAATATAAAATAAATAAGAACTCTTGCTTTCAATTTTACTTTTTAGAAATGAAAATAATGTGTTTTTGTTGTTTCTACACACAACAAGCAAATCGTTTTTTTTAGCTACTTGTGTGATATTGTTGTAGTGTCTGCAACAAACTTTGATAAGTTCTATGAGATTAAAACGCTCACTTTGTATTTTTACTCTCAGAGTGGCACTTTCAACAAAAAGTTAAAATTTCTTTTACTTGGTTTAAACATTTTATACTTATTTTAAGAAATTCCAGGATTGATTTTCAAAAGTAATCGCATTTATGATTGGTTTAAGCACGTTTTACTGCCTGTTTTTAGAAAACGTAAACAAGTGAGTGAGTGAGAAATTACATTGAAAACAAAAACAAATTTTCGTTTTTTATTGTTGTTTTCAATATAATTTCTCACTCACTCACTTGTTTACGTTTTCTAAAAACAGGCAGTTAGCTTTATTTGTACCTGCATTCTTAAGTACGACTTGTACTTAAAGTAAGTAGAAAATACTTAATTTATCCCGAGTGGTTTTCTTTCTGTGTAGTCATAAAAAACGATTTTTTGCAAAATTGTTTTTTTCAATAGCAAGATACATTTGGGCCTATAGCTTTTTCTCTTGAACATATTGCAATTGGGTTTCAAGCTCAAACTTGGAATAACTGGAAACACATTTTGCTATCGAAGTATATATTTTTTGTTGAGATTTCTGTAGTGTTCAACCGATGGACAGACAGACGGACATTACTAAATCGACTTAGACTTATGATCCAGATGAATATTAAAAAGTTTCATACGGCGTGACAAACTTGTTACACCCTCATTTGCCACTAGTGTTAGACGATATAGAAAAAAATATAAACGTTAACATGTGTTGACAAACTTTTTAATTGGCTGTTGTGTTATTTATTAATTTTATTTGTCCTACTTTTAATTAGTTTTAAGGTATACATACGTACGAACACAACACATGTACTGAACTTTTAATATTATGAGGCATCAGTAATAGTCGGAAAAAATAAAACTTTTGTTATGAATCGTTATAAAAAAAATTACGTTTTTTTATAGCAAAAGCCCTAATTGTGTGAAACACAACGCAACGTCAAAAATTTCATTTAAGCCAAAAACATAATGAAAAATAATAAGTATTGTGGTTATTTTTTGTTGAACTGTTCTATGGGTTTTAATCCGAATTTTGATATTTAATCAAATTTAATTTTCATTAAATTATTTTTTATGAAGAAGGGAATTTTACAACATGAAATTAATTAAAATTTATTGATAATTTTTCATTCTTGACTGACCTGAGGCTCGAACACAGGCGTTTTTACGGACATGTTATCCTACATGTTTCAATTGTAACCACTCAATCTCTTTAGAGGGGCTTGCCGTTTAACACTCGCAGCCATCGACGACTACTGGCAGTCAATAGACAAACATCAATCTTTAAACCAAATTGTATTAAACCTTTTGTAGAACGAAATTTGCTTTTTAATGTTTATCTATTTTAAATGATTTTACATGTTCTTCCTTACTTCTGTTTTTTCGAACTTTTTGTCGAGAATCCTTCTTGAGGGCCTAATTAAATATCAAAATTTGGATTAAAAATGAAAAATATTTTATTGGTTTCTTTAGAAATTCATAACGTTTTTTTTGTTTTTCAACGCCACAAAATATAAAGTTTGAAATTTGAAAATTCAGTATGAATTCCTGTAAAAACCGACAACAAAATTATAAAAAACGTTTTTGCTTTCAATGAAATTTTTGGCGTAGCGTTTTACACAATTAGGCCCTCAATAAACAAATAATTTATTTATTTCTCGCATTACCTATAACCTAGCCCTTAAAAGCCATAATCGGTTACAAATGGATACTTATAATTTAAGGAATTAACAAATTAAATTTTAAAAGCATCGCAGTAAAAACTTCACGTACAAAATAATGTGTTAGTTATCAGGAAATTGTAAAAATACTACTTCCAATTTGACTGAAAGAGCGAATGAATTTAACAAAGGATGCCACAACGTAATCGCATTTAAATGTAAGTCAATATTTTTTTCCTACATACACCTGAAAAATAAGTAGAGATAGAAGTAGTATAAAGAAGAACACTACTAAATAATCAGTTACAGAAGATATTCCTTTTAAAAAAGTAAGCAAATTTTTTACTGGGATATTTTGTTGAGAAAAGTTGAGAAAACAATTATTCATGGGTTCTCATGTACCAATTTAGTTACGTTGGAGTCCTTAGAGGCCGAAACTAGTTTTAGTTTTTTAGGTCACTTCATAAAGTGATTTTATAACGGTGAATGTAGTGAAGAACGTGCTCTTTAAAGTAACAGATTGAAAGAGTCATAAATTATTTGTTTCCTAACGGATTTCCAGGAAATTCTTAGAATGCAATCGATGTTATTGCAAGCCATGAACTGTTTAAAATTTTATTTTTGGAACGCAAACGGCATCCACCAACATAAAAATGAATTAAAATACACTCTTAAAAATAAACAAATTGATGTCATGATGGTTTCTGAAATTTGACCTCAAGAAATACGTTTAAAATAAATGGTTATTTGTTATATGATACCAAGAACCCTCAGGATAGAGCTTGTGGAGATTCTGCCATTTTGATAAAAGCCCTAATAAAACGCTGCTTAATTGTGATCACTGTGAAGATTATCTGCCGATATTATAAATATATTAACTTATTAGCACCCTTTTTCCTGGCCGCTGGCAATTAAAACGCTAAACATATCTTCTGGGGGTCAAGACTTCTAACACCGAAGGATCGTGTTTTGTTTAACACAATCTCTAAAATGGATTTAAATGTGATGGCGAGCGGACAACGAACATATTGGCCTACTGATCAGCAAAAAATTCCAGATGTTGTCGATTTTGGCGTGATTAAAAACATCCCCACAGAAACGATTTATGCTGAAGGTTTCTTAGCATTATCTTCCGATCACACACCTACAATTGTTACTATTATGAACCCAAATATAATTGTATCTCCGACTGGTTACTTAAGCCCTTATGACACTACATTTTTAATGCATTGTTCAAGTTTTGGTGAACAGTGCAAATATAAAGTAATAGAAAAATTTACCAAGTGCGAAGGGTTCAGCTGTATAAAGATAAATGGCAAACTGTCAAACATTTTACTGAAGTTATCGATAAAAAATTAAGTTATGTCAAAAAAAAATGCAAAATTGTTTAAACTAAAATTGACATTTCAAGCTTGAAATATTAAAAGTGTTGCTGCATCAGCGGCTTATGGGCAAATTTAGCGATTAATCGCTTTTTGTTTTTAGGTTTCTCATAAACAAAAAGTTGGCAACATTTAATACAACTAACAGAACAGGGATGGCTAAGTTGTTTCAATTGTACTTTTTTGTTGATACTTTTTAAACTAAGATTTATAATACCTTTTTGTGGTGTTTTTTAAGAAAATAAATAAAATTAATTTCAACTAAAAAAATCTTTTAGTACAATTAGGGTAAAAAAATAAAAATTTTAAAGGTTGTTGGAACAATTTTAAAAATTCTCAACGCCATCCCTGAAACAAAACCATAACAAGAGAAAAAAAAACTAAAAAACTTTGTTTACAATTTTATAGTTTGCTCTTTCTAGCATTTACTGTTTCTTTATATCAATTCTATATCAATTAATGAATAAAAAATGTAGTGTCATAAGGGCTTTAGTGACGTCAGCTACACAAATCAATTGGTGAAAAAATATAAGACAGCATGTTGCTTACTTTCTGTTCATAATTACAAAATTTGTATACATTGGTATCCCATAAGCAAATAAGAGCCTCAGGAAAATAATTTTTTCTTAATTGTGTTTTTTCACACTTCAACCACTATAAATTAGCCATTTATTAACTGATACAAAAGGCATGACTGGTTTGAAACGTAAAATCAGGTTCTTCAAATATTCATCTTACTTAAGGCCCAAATACACTGATCAAAGTACTTATCAAGCATTGTGGTAGTTTTAGTGAAAATGTGTTTGTATGTGTGACACCGACAACGCTTGATGAAAAATCAAAAAATTTAGATATGACGGCAAATATTACGTCCAGCACACGTACATGTTGAATTCGCCGGCTGGACAAGCATTTGACAAGTGTAATTGGCCCTTTACAGATCTTAAAGCCTTTGCACACTCGCCAGCATTTAACGATTACCATCAATTTGCGAAGATGTTGAAATTTTTCCAAAAGAAACACATACGGCTAAGAATCCAAATGTTTCAACATCTTTACAAGATGATCCAATCTCATTTTGTTCCCTTTTACATCTTTCGATTTTTTAGTGTCAGAATAAGGGTTTAAGTCGGCAAATCGAGTCATAAACGAAAAAAAGCTTTAAGTTTGGTCTGCTTATGGCCATATGTGCTATTGCTATTCAATAGCAGTTGCTTAGATTAATAAATAGCAGTGGAGGTTAGATAGCTCCGGTGGGTGTTATTTTTTAGTGGATTATACTCTCGAAATTTCTATCTGCTTCACTCACACAGGGGCGTTTTGTTAATACGTTATATAAACACACCATGTGTTTGTAGTAGAGGTGGTCATGTAAAATTTGTATCACAGTTGATGCTGTATTCCTGTCCTTGGCAATAGACGAACAAATCTCAATTATCAGATGGTAGCTGAATGACCGATTATGATTTTCTTTGTCATTATACTTTAAAAATTGCATGCATTTAATTTATAAATTTTAACAAAACGAATTTGGGAATTTTATCAACTTTAAAACCAACCAAAAATTTATGTTTTTTTCTTATAGTTTTGTTGTTGGTTCTATAACAACAGTCAATCGTTGTTTTCTACTTTTGTTTTTCTTTCTATAAGAAACCTTGACACGATATCATCCTTGTAATGAGTTAAGCCAACTTAACCGAAAGTACCCAAAACGAGAAATTTTAGCTCTTTTTGTTACTTTATTTAAACCCGTTTTTGCTTTTGCTCCGATATTTAAAATTTATTTTTATGAATATATCGAGTTTTAAGCTTAGAAACTTAAAAACGTGCGAATAGTAAAACATCAACACAACGGATAAGTCTGCAATTATAAACAATCCATTCATTAAACTTTTGATATAATGCTGAAGATGAGATAACTATATGACTTTTAGGGCTAAAAAATCAAAGCAAATCTATAAATCACGAAACATATCAACCACCTTAAAACGCATAAAATTGGGCGTTTAAACTACCAGTACATACCATAAGAAGTTGATAAGATTTATCGTAGTGCTGCCACATGTTGTTTTTGTAACAACATATAATACATGGGACACTGATTTATAGCTGTTTAGTTAAAACTACATATAAATTCAAGATAAGTTCAACTAAACCAGCGTTTAAACCATCAGTGATTTATAAGCCATTAGTGTCATAAATGTCACTGAATATATATGTATGCATGCAAGAGCCTATTTCACATTAAATATTTCGAGACATTACCGCAAAAAAAGCTTAAGCACCATTATTTTCAATTTTGGTTTTTTTTTTTTTTAATTACTTTATTGCCAACACCTGCATCATCTCCCAAAATGTCATGGTCAAAATGTAATGTACCGTTACGATTTATAGCAAAAAAAATTTTATCAGAAGCGTCAACCTTCATACAAAATTTACATGAAATAAAATAAAAAAAACTTCTCCTGAAAAATTTTGTTTTTATTGCTTGAGCTTTTTTGCGGTTATGACTCGATAATTTTTTATGTATGTACAGGGTGGCGCAGAATAAGCTATAAAGTTTAAATGGTTTATTACTTTTTTTATTTATGCGATTATTATAATTTTTTTACAAGATTTTGTTTGTTTTTTTATTTTTGATATTTTTAGTTAGGCTTGAGTTCATAAAATTTAATTTTCATTAAATTGTATTTTACTGAAGGAAAGAATTTTAACAACATGAAATTTTTATTAAAATTTATTGAAAATTTTCTTGGCTGAGCTGGGGTTCGAACCCGGATAGAATTTACATGTTTTAAGAATCATCACATTCTTTCATCAGAATTCTTTGACGTTCTAATCTCTGTACCTCTGCGGTGCCTGCTAGCCAACAGTCAAACATCAATCTTTAACCTTTGGTACGGGTGGTTCGAAATTTGCTGTAATTATCATTTTTCAATTAATTTACATGTTGTCGTGAAGACCTGAATAAATTTGTTTATTATGGTTTTTGTACAAATGATAACAATTGAGCTTGTGCCATAGCCATTTTAAGAACAATTGTGATCTTTAGTTGAACTGTTATTTTTTTTTAAATGCAGTCACATACTTATTGCGGGTATTACAGTATCGATGATATAAAATGCAGGCTGGGTATGTTACATACCGTCGGAAAGGTTAGTTTGTCTAGTTTCTCAGAATTTAGAAATTATTTTTTTATACACAAGGCACTCGCGGCCCAAAACTACCCTAAAGAAGCAGACATGAGCTTTCTTTTGAGCAAAAAAAAAAAAAAAATAAGAAAAAGGTTTAAATATAAAAAAAAAACAAAAAAAAATGTTTCTTCAAAATATGGATCAAATAGCTATCTTAGCTACTTGGGACAAATTTTGCTAGCACCAATAGGAAATAAGTTATATGGATGACAAAGAACACCTGTTTGGCCACAATGTCAAATTTTGACCCCCTCTAACTCAGAAACTTATTGACCGATTTTGTATCTAAATTACTATCTAATAGGACTTGGTGCTAATTTCATCCAAATCGGAAGATATAGATTTTAAAATTGGATCAGTTGACATGAAATTCCCCATACATGAAAATTTACTAAGACCGTTCTATTTTCAATTCAACACTTTTTAGCCGTTGGCATCGCTGCTTGTTAATGTTCTACTTTTTACTGTATGTGTTTTTTGTTGTTGTTCACATTTGCTATGTAAAGTAGTTTTGCTTAAGCCTAAAAACGACCACATTAAAGTGCGTTAAATATTTTATACAAAAATTTTTAAAACTTGAAGCCAATAGCGCGTAAAATATTGAAAATATTTTAGCAATAATTTTTTTTGTGTTGTTGGCGTCTCTTTTACAATTTTGTTAAAATTTAAATTTTTATAAATTTTAAATAGTAAAATATTTTTAATACTAAGTATTTTTCATCGAATTTTCTACGAAAACCTTGCCGTTCGAAATTGTTGAACAGGAGGTTAATCAAATTTAAAAAATACAAAGATTTTATTAAATTAAACTAAAAATACTTTAATAAAACAATCTGCATATTTTGCCATTGTTCGTGTAGGATTTGTTAAAGTTTTTATTTGCTATAACCTCTGCGAATAGATTCAATAATGTGTACAACAAAAAATATAAAATTAATGATGCCTAAATAAAATATTTAAAATTCCTCCCTATTTTCCCCCTTCTACTATTCCCTTATAATGATTTGAATAACTATTCAAATAATTAATAGAGTGCATATTTAATAATACAAATCATTAATTACATGTTAACCTTGTCAGCTTGTTACAATAATACAAGTGTAATTATTTCTATGATTTTTGCCATAAAATATTTTAACACACCGTGACAATCTATTTGTTAATGAATTTTAACTTTTAGTTAGTTAAATATTCATACACAAACAAAAACTAAAGAGGGATGTAAAGAGAACAAATGTAAAAGCAAATAAACAGAAATTAATAGCAAAGAAAAAATTATGAGTAAAATAGGAAACAGTATTTTATAAAATTTTGTTTTTTTTAATAAAGGAAATTTGAAAGTAGAACTTTTTTTATTTATGCTACTTTAGCGAAATTAACTTTGTCATATTTATTTTGAGTACTGAATTTAATATTCAAATGTTCATCTTTCTAATAGTTAAATGTTTCACTTTTAAATGTATGTTGAACTTGATAAACTTACTGACGTTTTCTTACAAAAAGAAGAAAAAAAACTCATCAAGTTTTATTAAACAATTTTTAAAAATGTCTTATTATTTATTTGATGGTTTTCGTTGGAATTTTTATTAATGAAATTAATTGTAAAAATAAAGAGTTTTATGTCTGCCCATAACTTTGATTAACTGCTTTTTTTAGAGCACTGAACATTTAAAATTATTTTATTTAATATTTTCTCTTATTTTTTTTAATCGTTAAAGATATTCAGACACTGTTGCGTATGATTGATATTTTTCAATAATCCAACAGTCAATTACTTTTAATTAGGGCGTGGATTTTCATGCAAATGCTTGTTTTTCTTGGAAGGTTTAAATACTAAGTGAATCAATGACAACATAAATCACACAAATTGCTTGGCGAAATATTAAAAGTTTTAGAAATCGTGCAATGTTTGTAAAACGGCATTTCCAAAAATTAAATAAAAAAAATCAAGACCCGGTATTTCGAAAACCCGTTTTACAAACATTGCATGATTTTTTGGTGTCAGAATACCCCTAGTGAAATTTGATGCAGAAAATATTGTTTGAACATTTTAACCATCTAAAGTAATGTTTTAGTGTAGAAGTTAAAACATGGCAAAAATTACCCCTTAAAATTTGTCTTAGAGGGTTAATATATTCTATGAAAAGAATCGCCATACAATTCTCTTAAAGATATCTGAAATAGTCTTTAAGGTCAGAAGTACATTTAGTATATTTTTGGTAACTTGTACCAAACGCCTTTTCAAAAAATGCAAAAACTTAGGGGCCCATATTTCGGGAGCCCGAGCTAACTTTTCAAAACCCTTTAGCAGATTTGCTCTACTAGCAGTCTACTTCAATTTCGCGTTGCAAGTGTTAAAGATGGCAGCGATGACCCGAATTTTGCTGCACAGTGTAATAAATGCATATCTTATAACTTTTTAAAGCATATTTGGAAATTGTTTAGCATGTTTAATGCGCATTTTTCACATACTAAATGCATGAAATTGCACGCCTTACTTAAGATAGTTTTTTTTGGATGCCATGTTTGCAGAAACATAATAAATTATCCAAGATGAATGATTCAACAAGTTGAATAATTAATGAGTTACAAGGAGTGAAATAAAAAAAGAAAGAAAAGTGGTAAAAAATTTAATAATAAAGATTTGAACTGTGTAGTTAGTCACACTGGAAAAAAAGAATGGTATGTGATGAAAAACGATTTTGTAAGCAAATCGATTATATCGTGTTCAGTGTCTTTAAAAATTTATTTATATTTTTTTCTCTGCTTTTCTCTTTATGTTTATTCTTTTTAATTTTTTATTAAATATCTAATATGTATTTTCTTCGACCTTTATTATTTTAATATATAAATTAAATTCTCGAGCTTAAGGTCTTATTTTTTATATAAAAAAACTTTTTTTATCAATTTATTAAAAACCAATATTTCGGCACTTCTTTGAGTGCCTTCTTCAGGGTTCTTTTTTTTAACAAAAAATTAATGAGAAGTTACTTTCTCTTGATGTAGTTTCATTGTTTCCAAGCATACCAATAGATTAAGCTATAAATATAATAGAAGAAAATTGGAATACAATAAAAGAACATACAAATATAGAAAAAGATTTATTCTTACGTATTCTAAGATTTTGTATAGTAGATAACAGATATTTTCAATTAGATAATCGTGTATATATTCAAATGAAAAGACTTACAATGGGTTCGCCAGCTTCTCCAATTGTAGCAGATATAGTTATGGAAAAATTATTAGATGTATGTGTAGAAAAGTTAGGTATAAAACCGAAAATCTTGACCAAATACGTTGACGATTTATTTTGTATAATTCCGGAGACGGGAATGGAACAAATGTTGGATGTTTTTAACTCTTTTCATTCGGACATTAAATTTACAATGGAAAGGGAGCTTAATTCAAGACTACCATATTTAGACACCTTGATAATTAGAAATGGAAATGGAGTATCAATAGATTGGTATCAGAAACCAACATCTTCTGGTAGAATTATTAATTATTTCTCGAAACATCCAAGGAGAATAATAATAAATAGGGCTAAAAATTTTATAAAAAGAGTTCTTAAAATAAGTGATTCAGAATTTTATAGAGAAAATAAAAGGAAGATTTCAAACATTTTAACAGAGAATAGTTTTCCTAAACAATTAATAACAGATTTATTAATACAACATAATAATTGTAGATTAAACAACCAGGATAGTATTACAGAACAGAAAATTTATAAATCAGTAACATATATTCCAAAATTTTCAGAAAGATTAGCAAAATCAGATATACTTATATGATAACAAAATATATAAAATAGCTTATAAGTCTTTCAACACAGTAGGTAAACTATTTACTAAAACAAAAGACAAAATAAAGAGGATGGAAATGTCTAAAATTGTTTATCAGATACATTGTAAGGGTAATGATAGTGGACAGTGTAATAAGGTATATATAGGTACAACAAAGAATAAACTAAAAACTAGGATAGCAGGACATAAGTCAGATCAGAAGTATAGAAATATTTCACAAAAAACAGCTTTATCAACTCATTGTGCTAATCTAAACCATTATCCAGATTTTGATAATACAAAAGTTTTAAACATGGAAAATAATTACAAGCGCAGATTTATGTTGGAAATGTTACAAATTATAAGAGTACCGACAGTTTCTAGAATTAATTTTATGTCAGATACTGAAAATGAAGCACAAAATTATAGACATTTAATTTATAAAAATAGAAACGGAAGGTAAACAATTTTTGTATATTGTAATAGATCAAGTTTGTATTGAAAAATATTTTTTATTCAATTCCAAAAAATTTTTTTAATTTTGTCAATTTTTTGTTAAATTTGTTTTATATTAAAAAATTGTTAACTTTTTGTTAAAAAAAAGAACCCTGAAGAAGGTACTCAAAGAAGTGCCGAAATATTGGTTTTTAATAAATTTATAAAAAAAGTTTTTTTATATAAAAAATAAGACCTTAAGCTCGAGAATTTAATTTTTTATTAAATATGTATGTTAATTAAACTAAATTTGAACTAAAAATTAATAATTAACTTCAGAAATGGGTTTTAAAATCGGTCGAAATTCATCACACCTGCAGTCAAAAGAAAATTCAATCCATCCGTACTCAAACAAATCCGAAGCGGTATTAATAGTACGGTGAGTACGGATTTTCTAGAATCAAGTACAGAAAGATTGATTCAAGTACGGATTTTTAATAAAAAAAAACTTAAATTATCCATACTCAATCCCGATTTCGTACTTAAGTTAATCCGAAAATGAGATTAATTTAGGTAAAACTAAGATTGAATCAATCTCGAAATGCGCTTGATTCGAGAATTATCAAATTGTTTTAATCCATAAATGAGATTGATTTAAGTAAAACTAAGATTGATTCAAGTAATATAAAATTGATTTTATCCCGAATTCATGCTTAAAAAAACAAAAAACGAAATTAGAAAGAAAAATTATTATGATTGATTTACTTACCCGTATTACACCTTTCAGAATGAAAAAACATCAACATCATGTCCGATATGGGTTTTATTTTAGAAATCTTATGTAAATATTAAACCATAAATATAAACTAAATGAGAAGCAAGAGTTTAAATTTACTTGTTAACCCTTCGTTGTGCACATGAGTCTGGCCATACCTTTTTCAATGTGCAAAGAAAATCAAAACATGCCCAGGCCGGAAGGTTAAACATGAAAATAATATATGTGTGTTTTTCTTCTTGTTCTGTTTTTTTCTACACACAATAAGCAAATCGTTTTTTCCAAACTTGTGTTGTGTTGTTGTAAATATACAAAAAAATTGTGAAAAACACTGTGTGCTCAAACCGATCGTTTTGAAAGCGATAATTATTTTTAATCACATACCTGATTATTTCTATTTAAATTTTAATTCAGTTCTAGTTCAGATCTAGTTCAGTTCTAGTTCAGTTCTCGTTCAATTCTAGTTCAGTTCTAGTTCAGTTCTAGTTCTGTTCCAGTTCAGTTCTAGTTCAGTTCTAGTTTAATTGTAGTTCAGTTTTAGTTCAATATTAGTTTATTTCAGTTCAAGTTCAAGTTCAGTTTTAGATTAGTTGCAGCTCTGGTAACTGACGTATTCAAATTCTACATTATGAGTGAAATGTATTAATATAAGTATTTTATTAAATAAATCAATCACAACAAGTGGCTTCTGCACAAAACTTAATATCCGTCAATCACGTTTTCTTAGTGACAATCTTGACATAATAATGGCTAATTAAACATTCATTGAAGTAACAAAAGAAATGCTGACACTTGAGTAACCATTAATTAAATAAACAATATCTGAGTGGGAGTTCGTAATTAATTAAAAAGGAAATTATTTTAAGACAACGTTATACCTGGGCACACTAAAACATAAACAAGGAAAGGGGAGACTTTTAAAATATTTTCACCAAGAAATGAGAATAAAGTAAAGAGCAAAGACACATTTACAACAGCAATTTGTTGTAGTTACAAAAAAAATATCTAAATCTGGAATTAAATGTATCTTTGTCTTTAGATTTTACGAATAGTTGATAATAAATTCGTAGGTAACAAACAATTTTTAAAATAAAGTATTCGAGACAAAAAAAAGTTTTAAAACAGCAAACATTTACTTTATAAAAGCCGTTTTACACTATCCCACAAAGTCTTTAGTAATTTACGAAAATGCAACCCTGTCATGATAAGTTATTATTGTTTTTTTAAAATGTTCAAATAATAATTAGATCAGGGAAGCATTTTTGAAAAATACGTAAGACTTTGTGGGATAGTGTGTAAAGGCCTTAAGCGACAGTTTTACTTGTAACAATAACGAAGCACGACAAACAAAAACTTATAAATTGAAAAATTTTGCACATATTTCCAAAAATTACAAAAATTAATAAAGTGCACTGCTTAAAAAAACTAAACTGGCAACATGCTTTATTTTTTGCGAACACAATAAAGCAAGTTGATTTCGTTTTGTTTTAACCTACTCAGGGCAACCTGTCCGTAATAACCCGGGTTCGGTTCTCAGCTCAGTCAAGAATGGAAATAAATAAATTTTAATTAATTTCATGTTGGCAATTCCTTTTTTCATTTAGGCCCTAATTTACAATTACAGAATTACATTGAAAGCAAAAACAAATTCATAAATATTTGTGTTTTACAAAATTAGGGCCTTAAATAATTTAATCCAAATTTAATTCAATGAACCTAAGCCTAGGGTCTAATCACCGCATTCGATACTATCGTATCGAAAAAACTATCGAATGTTTTTGCATACGATAGACACTTTCGTATCGAATGAAAACTCGAGAAATGTAATGTCGAGTTACTCTTTATCGAATGCTACTATTTCAAATTCAAAAAATTCTATTCCATATCGAGAGTCGTGATACCAAAATAAATAATTTCGATCAATTTTGCTCGATATCGTATGCGGTGATTAGACCCCTGCTTTAAATTAAAATTAAAATTCGGATTAAATACCATAAAACAGTACCCATGTTCTGTAACTTTAGTGAGAACTTCTCGCATCGAAAAGATGCGAAACAAAATTTTTCGTCGTTTCTCGAAAAGTGAGAAAAAAGTGTGCATGTAACTCATGTCGAGAACTATCAAAAGAGATTAGGTCGTAACGTTATAAATGGCATAACATTGCAATCGAAGCCGATGTGATTTTGCAGATATCGAGAACGCCAGTAACACATTTCGTTTACGGCAACCGAAATTTATTAAAATTCAAAATTTTTCAAAGACGGCGGCGAAAATACAACCATCGGCTATGCCAAATAATGTAAAGTGCGACTTAAATGTTTGTTGTTTACAAAATGGCGCTGCGAAATATGGCCACAGAAAATAAATGAAAATTTACCCCAAATTTGTGGGCTATTTTTCATAAAGCAATATTACCCCATTTTTTTAATGAAAATTTACCCCAAAAATAACCCTTAAAATAAAATGAAATATGACCCTAAATTTGGTGTAATTCTTCATTATGAAAAATTTATAATGAAATTTAACCCCAAAAAAGAACACAAAGAATGTTATATTAAAAATTGTTGATGGAGTTCACATGCCCCAAACTAAAAGTCCCAAATTTAGAACCCCTATTTCAAAATCCAAATAATCACACAGTTTTGGTTTTCAAAATCGTACGATTGAAAGCATGGTTGGCTTTCGCCCATGCGCAAAAATTTTGTCCTATATGGTTTAACGACACTGGCTTTGCTTACTTAAGTTTCAAGTTATAGCCGGCCTTCGGCCGGGCAAATGTGTTTTCTTTTCTACGGTATAACGAACACTGGCTTCGCTCAGTAAAGCTTCTCTTAATAGCAGGCCCTCGGCCGGGCGCAATGATTTTTTCCATTTAGTAACGAAAAGTAGCCCCAAAGTAAAAATTGTGATTTTATTTGGGGCATTTTTTCATTCCTTGATATTGGGCTCATATTTCATTCCACTTAAAATGAAAAAAACATCCTATCGAAAACATGAAAACCTACTGATGTACGTTGGACTGGCTGGATGGCTGTCCATGCAATTTTGAAGATAATTTGATTAATTTCATTTGTTCAAACTAAATCATCTAACCAAATTTTATTCGAATCAGTCGATATTTGACCAAAGCTTCCAAACAAATACTACTCCTGAAAATACCTTTAAATGTCATTACTTCCTTGCAAATGTTAGTATTGACCTAAAAACTGGCGACAAAAACTTTTGCGATAGGTACGATACACTGTGTTGTGTCTTCATATAATGAGTAGCCAAAAATAGGAGTTATTGCAGAGCGATGAAAATTGGTACATGTGCTTAAATTGATAACACTGTAATGCGGGTACGCTGAATCCAGTGGTGCTATAAAGCGCTATAACTTAAAAACTACTGCAGATATCCAAAAACTATTTTGCATTCGTTTTACTTAGAATTTTGTCTAAAAGAAAATAATAATAAGTTGTTTTAGTTTGTTTAGACATTTGCTTTGACCATTTTTGGCCAACGACACAACACTGTGCGATGCCAATATAAGCCCCATAAGAAAATCACGTTTTAATGACTTTATATACATATTTAGACAAATGCCTAAAAAGCACTGGAAGACTTGAAAGATTATATAAAGCTTTGCATACTTTATTCTTTTATAGTATTGTGGAGTTATTGGTCATGTAGTGGAGTCTTGTGTAATTTTTAAGTATTATCTTAGCACTTCTGCCGCATTATCCTGGCATTAAAATGCGCTTTTTTGAGAAAGAAAATAGACAATCAATTTTTGAATGCTAAATTATTTCTGTATATATTAAAATCAATCAATGGATTATATAAAGGGTCCGCCAAATAATTTTTTTTTTTTTGAAAATGCTTTAAAAAAAACTACTGAATATTTTCTCAAATTTCTTTTTTTATTTGAAAGTACAATCCTTCCGGTTAATAATGGAAAATAATTTCATTTAAATGGCTGCCTCGGCTGGCCATTCAGCTGCCTACACGATCGGTCCAATTTTTAAGCACATTATCGATTGTGTGCAGCTGTATTTCACCAATGGCTTCACGAAAATTGTTCTTTTAAGCGTCAATTGTATCTGGCTTGTCGGCGTAACACTTATCTTTAACGGCACCCCAGAAATAAAAGTCCAACGCAGCTCCGAGGTGGCCAAACGACATCACCTCTGCGGCTGATAGTGCGATCTTCAAAAACAGGGCGCAAAACATCGAGAGTAGCTTCGGCTGTGTGGCACGTAGAGCCGTCCTCTTGAAACCAATTTTTGGGAACAAAAATACGTTCAACATTGCCCGATAACGATCACCATTGACTGTAATGGCCACTCCTTGCTCATTTTCGAAGAAAAATGTCCCAATTATGCCTCTGGACCAAAATCCGCACCAAGCAGTGACTCGTTTTGGGTGCATCGGCTTTACAATGTTTGTGTGCGGGTTTTCTGTGCCACAAATGCGACAATTTTTCTTGTTAACATACCCGCCAAGATCAAAATGAGCTTCATCTGAAAAGATGATTTTTTTTTGGCAAAATCGGCATCTTCTGTAAGTCGATCGCAGGCAATATTTTTCAGCGTTGTTCAACCGTATACCCAACCATATTCGTTCAGCGAAAGGATAAAACTTATTATCTGTCAAATCAGACATGAGCTTAGTGTTACCATTCACGAAATAAGCACTAGTTGAATAAAACGTTAGATGGCTGACCCGTTATAAGCGTTCACATATTTTCCGGTTACATCTTGCGACGCAGAAAGAGTGTTTCCATTTATTGGACTGTTTTATGCGATAACAGGAGAGTATTTATTTTTAACAATTTAAAGAAACATGCTATTGTACTATAAAACCAAAACTTAAAAAAATAAATGTTTCCTAAATAACAACATGTTTATTTTTTCCAGTTTTTTTCATTTGGTGCCATTTTTTATACTTTTTCGTGCCATTTTGCCAGCAATTTTTCGTGCCATTTTAAACTTGCCCTTCTTATAACGTAATGTTGTTCTAGTTAGTGCCAACTTAACGTATGAGTAATATCTTCTGCATTCATTATTACGCATACGTAATTAGATCCATAAAATAATCACCCCTATCGTGAATAATTTTTCCTTTGATTGATTTTTAATTTTTTAAATCTTTCTTAATTTTTACATTCACTGGAACTGATAGCGTGAAAAATTTTTCACATGAGATTCTCAATTGTTTTTTCCCTCACATGAGATTCTCAATTGTTTTTTCCCTTTGAGGAGAATGAAAATTTGATGGGAACAAAAATTTCACTTGTTATTCACGATAAGAGTGAATATAAAAAAAGCAAATTTTTCCCAAATTACCTTTAAAGCTTCGTTCCCAATGGGAGAAAAAATTTATTTTTTTCTTCCCAAATCTACTGCTACTTCAGCAGCAATTTGTAAGAAATTGAAAATGACGTTAACACTTATAAGTAGTTTTGAATGAAAATTTTAACAAAATGTTTTAAAAAAAAATAATGCAAAATATTTAAGTTTGTGAAAAAAAATTGTGGCTGCATTTTGAACACCAGTGAAAATGTTGCTGCCTATTGTGAACGAAGCTTAAAAGTGAAACTTATAAAAACCTCCTATTAATAGGGAGACTTGAAACAATTTTCTGAAAATAACAAATGTTTTTAAAAATTCAATATAAAAAGCCAATTTTTCTTAATAGCAAATCTTATAAAATGTTAATATAAATAAATAGAAATTTTTTTTTAAATTTCCTACAATTAGCAAATTTTGTAATACTTTTAATTTGTTAAAATTTCCAATAAAAAGCAAATTGTTGTTAGAATTTCTATAAATTGGCAAGTTGTTGTAAAACTTTTATTAAAAAAGCGAACTTTGTGAAAACTACCTCTAAATAGCAAATTTGGTAAAAATTTTCTAAAATAACCAAATTTTTATTATCATTATAAATAAAAGATTTTGTAAAAATGTTGTATTAAAAGCATATTTGTAACAAATTCCTAAAACTAGCAAGTTTGTGTAAATTTCTTTTAAATAACAAATTAAAAAAAAGAAAAACTTAATTTTAAATGAAAATTTTGTAAACATTTTCTATAATTATCAAAGTAAATTTTTTTTTTTTTTTGGGGAATACACAAATTTTTTAATTAAGAAGATTTAGTTTGTCGGGCTTAATTCCCAATCTTTATTCTTGATAAGAACACTGAAATTAATTGTTGAAGGGATAATCCATTCGTATGCGCATTCTCTGGTTGATAGCAAGTTTTTCTAAGCTACCGGATTTAATTGCAGTCCAAGAAACTTGGTTTCAAAAGAATATTACACAAATTTACAAACATCCAGGTTTTAACAATATACATTGTTGTAGAGAAGATGCTTACGGTGGTACGAATTTATATATTAATAAAAACATACAATTTAATGTTAAAATATGCATGAGTAGAAATTTCGTTGAGGTAATAGTTGTGACTTTGAACAGTGTAAAAGTTGAAAGCAACCCCTTGAAGATAGTTTGATTTTATAGATCGCAAAAGTGTAGCGTAAATAACTTTATCGATATTTTCGATGGAATTTTAAGCGAACATGTTGGGAATCCAATAATTATAGTTGGAGATTATAATATTGATCTAATTAAAAATCCTCATTTCACTGATTTATTAACTGCTTTTCAAAATTATAATTGTTATAGTGCTCATAATTTAATAACACGACCTGTTTATAAAACATGCATTGATCATGTTTTTAGCAATTTTTATGAGGATATTTATGTTGATTCAGTTGAATGTAATTTATCGGACCACAATATAATTTGCTGTAAATTTAAGAAAGAAATAATTAAAAATGAGTATGTAGAAAGCAAAAAGACACACTGCGACTATGCAAAGGCTAGAGAATACTTACAAAATAATTTACCGGCTGACTATTCCTCATTTAATGCATCAGAATTAACTAATTTTTTAATACACTGTACGAAAGGTGCTATAAATAATTCAACTGTAGTAACATGGTTAATAACATGAGTTAATAAAAATCTTCAGGATTTAATTTTATTTAAAGAAAGACTATTAAGAAAAATACGTAAATCGAAAAACGAGCAGAAATTGGAGGATATTTTAAAGCGAATCAGTAAAGCAATAAAAATTTCTACAAACAAGTGTAGAGATGATTATTACACAGGAAGTTTATTAAAGGCAGGCAATGATCCGAAGAAATCGTGGAAATTTATTAATAGAACTCTCGGTCGTTCAGAAAGTAACAATATTAACCTTAATGATTCTCAAGGGTAACCAATTGTAGGTGATCAAGACAAAGTTAACTGCTTGAATGATTATTTTATAACGAGTGTGGCCAAATCTTAAGAGGGAAATTGAAATTTATGTTGGTGAAATATTTAATTCGTTAAGGACTCTTTCTCAGTCACTCCATCGTTTTGAACTTCTGAATGTAAATGATAATGATTTTGTTGAAATAATATTAAATTTGAAGGATTATAAAAGTCCAGGCTTCGATGGTATTTCGCCCAAATTTGTTAAAGAGTGTAGAGATGAAATAATTCCAATCTTAACAGACATTTTTAATAAAATAGTGAATAATTCAGTGTACCCCGACATTTTAAAAGTGCACAAGATATTACCAATTCCAAAGGATGCAAATGCTACAAATTTAGATAAATATAGACCTATTGCAGTTCTTTCTACGATTGATAAAATTTTTGAGAAGATACTTTATGATAAGCTTTTGTTATACCTTGAAGGAAATAATTTCTTATACAATCATCAATTTGGATTTCGTAAGGGATGTAGTACTGAAGATGCTGGGGTTAATGTTGTAAAGTTTATTTGTAGTGGGCTTGATGAAGGTTTTAGTGGAGTTGCTGGAATATTTTTTGATTATACCAAAGCTTTTGAATTAGTAGATCAAGAGATAATGTTACAAAAATTGATGAAATACGATATTCAAGGACGTTTAAAAACTGTTTCTTAAATATGAAACAATATGTAAATATAAATAACTCTGACACAATTATTGCTTCTATTGATTATGGTGTGCCTCAGGGTAGTGGATTGGGTCCTTTATTGTTTTTAGTATATTTGAATGATTTAAAAAATCTGAATTTAGATGGGCAATTATTTATGTTTGCGGATGATGTGTGCTTGTTCTACCCCTACAAGTATGATTTATCACTTAAAACAAAAATTGAAAGATATGCATCGTTAATATTTGAATTTGCGAGATTAAATCGTTTAGTTCTTAACCCTAATAAGACCAAATTGTTACGTTTTCGACCACATGCTTTAAGTATAAACAGTAACTTTAACGTGTTTGTTGATGGGAAAGCTGTTTATGAAACCCATTTTGTAAAGTATTTGTTCAAAGTAACTTGTCGTGGGATTTACATATGCATGATTTGAAAAAGAAAATAGCTCCGGCTAGTGGAATTCTATATAAATTAAAGAATAAAATTGATGTTAAATCAAAGATGATGATATTTCAATCTCTAATTCAATCTCATTTGAATTACCTAGCAATTATATATGCTCACAATAAAAATAGAAATTCACTGAAATCTCATCAAGTCGTGCAAAATAACGCATTAAAATTTTTTTTCAGATTACCAACACTGTTTTCAACTATTACATTGTACAAAGATATAAGCAAAACAATTTTACCAATCTATGGATTGCATGAGTATCAAGTTTTACTGTTTGTTTTTATATGCATTAAACATATTGGTCACCAAAGCTTAACATTTTCTCAACAACAATTTAATTTTAAGACCCGGAATAGAACAAATTTAATTATTCCAAGATGTAGATTAGAAACAATGAAGCAACGCATTGATTACGTAGGTGCTGTAAAATTTAATAATTTACCTGGGGATCTTGCAAACAACATTTATATAACAACTTTGAAGCGCTTTTGTATTAAATTTTGTTTATTCGTTTTTTTTTATATTTATTAATTGTTTATAAATATAAATTAAATTAATTATTGTTTAACTTTAGTTAAATATTTTATTTGTACTTTTAACAATTAATTATTATCCCAACTTGCCTCAATAATTCCTTTAAGGCGCTGAGGCCGAAATTGAAATGTATCAACATCTCTTGTACAAATAAAGTTTTTTTTTATAAATAAAAAAATAAAAAAAAAAACAAAAAAAATCAATTTTTGATTTCCCCTATCCCACATTTAAATAGGTTCCGTCTGAATTCTACAAAACAACAAAAACAAAACAAAATTTTAAAATTTACTATTTAAAATTTAATAACACAAACACATGGTTAATAATTTTTTCAACACAATTTTGCTATTGCAAAATGTTTCACAAACTAAAAATTTAAAAAAAAAAAATGTTGACACTAATTTTTTTCAGTGGTTAATATTATAAAGCATTTTGTGGTATGAAAAACGTTTTTGAAATCTAATATGAAAAAAAAAAATTTCCGATATTGCAGAATAAAAATTAAACAAACATTGTTTTTAAAAGTTTATGAACGCAGACAGCATTAAAAAAAATTGAAAATTTTTCGAATTAAGGGTGTGTGTGAAACGGTAGCAAACAAGGCGAATTCATACAAGGTGGTCTTATTTTGAAAACGTTTACAACACTGTAAAGTATTTTAACGTTGTGTCAAAAATAATACAACATTGTAGTGAACAATTTAAACAAATATTTCATTTTTTTTAATTTAAAATTGTTTGTTTTTAAATCTAATAATTTAAAAAAATTTTTAATTTCATAATTTTAAGCGAAAATTATAGAATTTAGTTAATATTCCCCAGCACCACATGAACGGTATATCATTTTGACACAAGGTTAGTAATCAGCTGTTGCTAACGTAGCAAGATAAGGTCACCTGGTGTAAATTCGCCTTGGTAGCAAAGTACTCATGGAAGAAAAATGTTGACACTATTGAGGTGAATAAAATTTCACTAGCCCTGGGGGCTAGTATAAATTTTGACATTAGTGTAGACATTTTTGACAACCACAAAATTATTTTTTTCATCAAATTTGTTTAAACTAAATAAAAAATAATATGAAAGTAGGACCAGCGGCAAAAAAATAAAAAAGAATTATACAAAATGTAAGTATTTACACATGTATAAGCTTTTTGCCCGCACTTTTTGTAAAAATTGTTAATATATCTGAACGAATTCATCAAATAGATTGTACGATCTCAATTCCAACAGAATTGAAATGATTATTGGTAAAAACTTGATTACTTTATTCATTTTCACAAAACTACTAGTAATTGTTTTTTCTTTATGTCAAAGTGTTACGTTGTCAAAAATGTTATAATTTCATACAGCACAAATATGAAAATTTTCTACCACAAACAAATTTAATTTCACCATAAAACTTTGCTACCGTTTCACACACACCCTAAGAAAATTTTATTTTAGCAAAAAAATGTTCCCACATTCTATACGATTTTATGCAACGAAGTATGTTTAGTGTTCAAAATAGTTTTAAAGACCAATACATTTGGAAAATCTTACGAATACAAACATTTACTAGATACTTTGTCAAAAAGTCGGCATACTAGTTTCACACTTATAAAAAATGTTTACAGTAACTGATTGTAGGTTATTAAATTAGTTTTCCGTACTGTTAAAATTGAATAAAAATATAGTTATTTTACGAATAATTTTATTTTTCAAATTTATGCTTGTTATTCAAAAAACAAACTACCATAAAATAATGTATTTTCGTATTTATTTTGTTATGTAGTTTGATTTTTGTTAGTAAAAATATATTTTTGTTAGTAAAAATATAAACAGGCGGGTGCACGGCCTAAAAACACGTAATTGACAACATCTTTTGTAAGTTGTTGTTGTTTTTATTTTGTTTTTCTTAACCTACTTACAACTACAATTAATGTTGAGAGAATTTAAACTAATTGTAGCGGGGAATGTAAGATGAGATAAAGCCACTGTTTATTGTTGATGTTGTTTTGTTTAAGCTTTGATATTATTACAAGTAGAACTGTTGCTATAAGTCTTATACGTTTAACATTTTTATTTGGTTTAATATCTTTAGTTTTTCTAAAATCTTTATGGATGAAGTTTCCTGATGATCTGGCCTAAGCAACCAGTGAAATGCGCATAGGAAGGAAGCGCTTATCCCATCAACAATAAATTTCAAGTGTTTTTATCAATAATAAAAACTGGGAATTTAGCACGAATAACAAAATCTTTTAAAATTTAAATTTTGTATTCCCAAAAATTTAAATTACTTTTTGATAATAAAATATATTTTTTAAAAGTTAAACTATTCAATTTTACGGAATGTGCTGTTTAATAAATAAAAAAATTAATATAAAAATCATTGGTTTTAAATGAAATGTAAATGATCCGAAGTTAAGGTCTTATAAATACTATCTAAAGGGTGGTTAAATTTTATGGGTGGATGTTGATTTTGAATAAAACACAAATTATTTAGGAAATTATTGTCGTTTCCTTTTTTTATGTTTGTATTGGTTTGGTTTAATTATATGTGGAACAAAATACCGGCACACCTCCATCCGATGGTCCAAATTTTCGATGAGGCTGAGGCATGATTGAGATTCTTTGCCGTTAATGTGCCGAATTATCTCATCCTTTAGCTCTTGAATTGTAACTGGCTTATCGACGTACACCTTTTCTTTCCAACAACCCCAAAGAAAGAAGTCCAACGGTGCCAAATCACATGATCTCACGATAGCGAACACCATTCGCAGTAACAGTAACCGGTCGGGCGGCCTCTTATTGAAAAAAATACGGCCCCATAAACCGCACCATACAGTCACTCTTTATGGGTGCATTAGTTTTTCGGCAATCACTCCTGGATTATCATTTACCCAAATGCGGCAATTCTGCTTATTGACAAATCCACTGAGGTGAACATGTGCCTTTTTTCGATATGCATTTTGATTTGAACGCCCATTTTCATAATAAGCCTAAATCACTTTAACGCGTTGCTCGATTGTGTGTCTTTCCATGGTTGAAATTTTGTTAGTCTAAAATTGAGAAATGTCAAATGAAACGCAGAAAAAACCTGACGTTTAGGTGTGGTTCACATTCAACATCGGTCCTTAAACCACCCGTTTTAACAAATTTGCTTATTACCCTACTTGAACATAAAACTCATAAAGACTTTTGTAATATTTTGCATTCATCGAAAACAATTCTTCAGAGATTGTTTGCCGATAATGCACGTTCCTTGATAAAATGTTAAGCTTAATTTAAGTATTTGCAGCTTTTCGACCATAAACATTGTACATGCAACAAAATGTACCAACTGCTAGTGCTATTGTTTTTATTGTGTACATTGTGAAAGCGTGTTCTTCAAATAACAGTTATTTATCACATTATCAACAATAAAGTACTTAAAATGTTCTATTAAATTTATGTTTAATATTCTTCTTTTAACTCAAAAATGTTTACACTGTAGTAAAACACTTTTTTGTTTTTACTCCTGATGTTGTGTGGCATTGTTATGTTTTTCAATGCAGCTTTATTAAAAAACAACAAACACTTTAAAAACAATGACTTTAACAACCGATAGGGGTGAGGCAGAAGGAAGGACATCATCAATATTTACTGTTGAATTGTTGCAATCCACCTTAATGTCGCCATTGTTTGGTTTTGTCATTACAACACACGCAAACAAACACACTCACATGTTTATCCATATTATCATAAAAGACACATGTAGTCGAACATGTTCAGCAACACCCACCCACCTTAAAACTCGCATTCTACTTAAGTTGCATGTGCCAGCCTCCAGCTCTCCACCCTTTGTACCTGCAGGAGCATTCTATGCTGTATATGTGTTGATTGCTGGTTTGTCCTGTATTAGTGCAAGTGTATGTTTGCATAAGCCTGTGTTTGCAAGTGTGTACATTACGTGGCATCTGCGGTTTATTTACAGCTTGAGTGTTGCATTGAAATTAACTGTAAGAGTCTTCTCTTGATTTTGTGTGTGCATGTGTTTATTGCTAAAAGTGAAAATCTGTTATTAACTGTGCATTAAGTAGATTTCTCTTTGCTATTTATTGTTCTTATTAAAGTATATTTTGTGAATTCTGTATATTGATTTCTGTTGGTATTGAGGTTCTGCATTGTGTGGTTTACTCAGTAGCTCATTGTTCATTATGTTGATTGGTGTCGATAAATTAAGGAAACTACTAAGTCGAATTGGGGAAAAACAAAAAACTTACACAACTATCGGCGAAAATATGTGTTCAAGCAAATTTTTTTTAAATTTCTTTTAAACAAAAAAAATTCCTAAAAACTGTTAAATTATACACACACTATTCCATTTAAATAAAAATTTTTTGAAAAACAATTGCGAACAAAAAGCATATTTGCATACAAATGCCATAATTACACTGATAGAAAAGGCGCCATAACGCTGATGTATTTTGACATCAGTACTATGACAAGTGTCTTCGTTTTTGACCCCATGACACTTTTCATCATTGTGATGTCAACCTTAACATCACTTGGCCAAAGTGTCATTAGGCTCAAAATGAAATTATGTAATCAATTTCATGACACATCGGCATCACAGAAATGACGAACATGTCCTCAGTGCGATGACGCAGTAACATCGGAGAAAGGACACATTAGCGTCAATTTAATGACAGTTTGTCATTAAGTCAAACCCGTTTCAGATGTTTGTTTCATGTTTGTTGAATTACGACCTTTGTTTACAGCAGAACTCTCAATAATAATACTTTGAAAATTTGATGGATTTAACTAAATAATTTATTTATTTATTTATTTATTTATTAATTACATTAATATAATTATTGTAACTAACTTAAGCTAAGAGTACTAGCTGCAGTGGCTTTCGACTCTGATTGTTAAAAAAAATTAAATACGATTTTGTAGGTTATTTTCTAAAACATATTTACAAATTAATTTAATGTTTTGTTCGTTGACAACTTTTAAGAGGTTAGATGGAGAACTGGTGCCAAATATGTTGATTCTGGAAGAATGGTATGTGAGGCACTCATCAAGGATGTGGACGATATTTAGTTCTCTATTGCAAAATTCACATATTGGATGTGTGGTTTTTTCTAGTAGATAATTGTGAGTTAGTTTGCAGTGTCCTATTCTTAGTCGTACTATCATATTGGTTTCTTTTCTAGAGCAGGTTTTGGGATAAAAAGGTTTCGATCCAGTGGGATTATTTTTTTTGTAGTTATGCTGATATAAACGCCATTTGTCTTCGGCTATCGATTCCAAGTGGGGATAGACTGAACTTAAAATGTCTCGAGTCTCATATGATGGGAATTTTATTAGTGGTCTTTGCTTTGCTTCTGCGGCCTGTGAATCCGCATATTCATTTACTGGTATGCCAACATGAGAAGCCACCCACATTATTTTAATTTTGTCAGAAAGTTTTATAAAAATGTTTCTGATTTGATTTATTACCGGAGAATCGTATAAGGAATTTCGTATCGCTCGAATAGAAGAAAGACTGTCAGTACAGATAATATAATTCGAGTCACTTGTAAAGGCGTATCCAATAGCTGCGAGTAATGCTGAAGCTTCGGCTGTGAAGATGGAACAGAAGTTGTCGATGTAGCCCATATTTATTAGTTTACCGAGCCGATCCACTGTTGCAAATGTGGTGCAATCATTAGACTTAGATCCGTCAGTGAACAAAAGGTTCCAATTGTGCCTATTGTAGTAATCCATTATGTTACTAAAAGTCTGTTTGTAAACGATGGGAGAGGTTGAAGTTTTTGGTAGCTCTAACATTGATAGGATAAAAGAGGACTGTTTTAGAAGCCATGATGGTTCAGAAATAGAATATAGGAATTTTTGCTTCTTATAATACATTGTCATTATGAAAATAATGTCAATAATAAACAAAATGTGGCATCGAATTTATGTCACTATAATATAATATAGATGACACGTAAAAAATCACAAAATTGTACGAAGACGTTAATCCTTGGATGGCTGTACTTTTTGCATCATCATTGATGCCATTTGTAGTAACATTGATGTCACAATTCTGATGTTAGGGTATTATCAATATTTAGATGAATTTTTCTATCAGTGTAATATGTACAAATTAATTATTAAAAAAGATACGAAATTTTCTAATGAATATTTAGCTAAATTTTGAAATTTTTGCTACAATTACCTTTTTATAGCAAATTTTCGAATAAATATAAAATTTTTGAAAAATTGCTCTTGTAAAATTAAACTTTTTTTAATTTAATTTATCAGGTTTGAAAAATTTCTTATAACCTTCTTTGCAAATGATCGCAAATAAATCCTTCAAAATAGCGAATTTTTGGAAAATATTCTATAAATAGCAAATTTACGTATAAATAGCATATTCTTGCAAATATATTCTTTAAATTTAAAATTTTTGAAAAAGTTTCTTAAGTAGAAATTTTTGAAAATTTTTTTCTTTAACCCTAGAAAGATAACGTTATTTTTTTGTACTGAAAAGATAACGACACGTCTGAAAGACGTATTCTTGTTTCTATCCTTTAAACGATATTACCGAAAATAATATTGATAAATTTTATTGTTGAAAACATTTATTTATTCTATTTCTTTTAAAAAAAATATAATTTTTTAACAGAAAATTATAATAAAATTAAATATAAAATTCAATTAGAATTATCAAAAATTAAAGAGTTCTTTTAAAGGATTTCGGTTCGGTTCTAAAAACTTAAATAAATATTTTCTTTGTACTTTGTGTAGATAATTTTATCTGTATTAACTTAATTAAACAAAAAATAATAATTTGAATAAAAAAATGTGCAAGATTTACAAATTTAAGTATTATGGTCGCCACATACAGGTATACCGCATTTGACACATACCATTTTGGACATAAGTTTAATTTCTGATAGACAGAAGCCACTATATTTTCTCTTTTTTGATTCACGCTGTGCGATGATGAATCAGCCTGTCAGTAACGTTAGAATTTTGTTTATATGATGATTTTACTTTCACATTGATAAAACAAATACAATAATTTTGGTTTAAAATGTATTTAAAAACAAAGATTTTAATTAAAATTTTTCATAAAACACATTAAAAATTTAAATAAATTGTTTTTGAATGTTTGAATTAAAAAACCTTTGCGTATGATAATCTTTTCGCAAAAACGGTAATTGTTAGAGGGCCGCACGGTAATGAAAAAATAAAAGTTAACATCACTGCCCTCAACCACAATTAGTGGTGAATAAATGTATACTTATGGTTTTTTCTATTCTACAAAAAAAAATACAACATTTTAAAAGGTGCATGTATAAAATGTCCTGCCGAACATTTAATACTGCAATTTTTTATTTGACGAGAGAAAAACACAAAATTGGATTTAACAGCTGACAAAAAGTTTGTTCTTCAATATATAAAAAAAATATGTACATAAATCAAAAATTGTGTTCTTCAAAATATAAAAAAAATATACATAAACCCAAATTTGTTAATAGATTGATATTAAATAAATAAATAAATGAACAAAATGAATGACGATATTCCAATTTCTTTAGTTTGTTTCTCATAAAATATGTAAACAAGAAAATAGCTTTGCCAGATTGCCGATTTATAAACACCAAGTTTTAACGATTTCTTGATTTGACGTTTTTTTTCCAAAATAATTTTATAACGGAGAATTCATTTAAATATTATACCACCGGCAACCTACTATTAACAATGTAAAGCTTTCTTTTGTTTTTATTATAAAATATTAGAAAAAATAACTATTAAAACTTGAAATTTTTACTGTCCTGATTAGAGGCGATTTTTCCCCAACTTCGTCTGGTAACCCCATATAAATATAAACAGAAGCCATCTTTTTACAGGGCATTATTAACACTCTCGATTTGTAAGCGTGAATTTTTTTAGAATAAAACACGCTGCTCTTTTAGAGAACAAAGCATTTTTAAGAAACGAACCCCAAATTGCATTTTTTTAAATAAAATGTGAAATTTTTTGTAGAAAAGACAACACCATTAGTTTGCCATTCCATGTGAAACTTTTTTATTATTCATCTCAGATCCCATAACTTGGCGGCCACACGATCAAGTTTTGCCTTTCAATTCCTTTCAATTTGCAATACACTCTCACTTTTTACTAACACACTCGCATTTTTTAAATTGACCACGAGATTGCTTTCGATTTTACCTTTCCATTTGTTTGGCAATTGAACTTTCAATTTAACAGCTGATTACATGTTTGTCTTTATAAATTGCTTTCCTGATGGCATCTTGAAAGTAAATTGCTTACAAATTGAGTGCAGCATACGTCACAGCTTTCAAAATTGCATAAATAATTAAAGCTTATGCCCAGTTTTCAGGATAGTATTTAAATCTATAATCAGTTAATTTTTATATAAACTTAAATCGTATTGCAATACAGATTGATTTTTTGAGTTTTATTTGAAAAGTATATCATAAATAACTGTAACGTTACGGAGTGATTCATCGTCGCATAACCTAAACGCCTGAAGCTAGAAACTTGAAATTTGGAACGGAGCTTGGTTGGTCTCTTGAAGAATAGATTTACAAAGATGGGTTATTTGGTAACTGGAATGTTTAGGGAGTGAAAAAAAGTAAAAACTTGTTAAATGTATAAAAGCCTACAAATATATTTTTGATTCAACATATTTTATGTAAATAATTTTAAAACGAGATTAAGGGTGCTCCAACCATAATGCACAGTGTTAATTGTGAGTCACACCTTAACGCCAAGTTTTTTGGCCAACATAATTTGACATTTCTTTGTTTCAGTGTTTTACAAATTCAACCATGGAGAGGTACGCAATTAAGCAGTGCGTTAAAAAAGCACTTCGTGATTTTTTTTGTTCAGCATAATCACCTCAGAGGATTCGTTAACAAGCAGATTAGACGCATTTGGGCAAATGAGACACTAGGAGTGATTGTTGAAAATACAAAACATCCACAAAGAGTTACTGTTTGGTTCGGTTAATGGGCTGGCGGCGTTATCGGGCCGTACTTTTTCGAACATGAGGTCGGTCAAGCAGTTACCGTAAATTGTGGCCATAATTTGAAGTTATGGACCTGGACCTGGTTCCAACATGATGGTGCTACTTGCCACACAGCCAACGAAACAATGGCTCTTTTGCGCATGAAATTTAATGGTCGTGTTATCTTACGTCGTGGTGATGTTAATTGGCCTTCACGATCAAGCGATTTGACACCGTTGGGCCTGTTTCTTTGGGGATATTTAAAAGAAAAAAGTGTATGTCAATAAGCCAAGAACAATTCAAGAGCTAAAAGATTAAATAATTCGGCATATTATCGACATTGAACCTAGATTATGTCTCAGAGTCATTAACAATATTGAAAATCAAATAGAATTATGCCACCGAAGCCGTGGCGAGCATTTGGTCCATATTTTGTTTTAAACAAAATTATCATAGATCCTTCCATAACAATAAAAATATGGATAATTTCGTTTTGGTTGGACCACACTTTATAACAATTATTTATTTAGATAAAGAATTAAGAATCAGTTAGTTTGGAATAACAATAACTTTCTTACAGATTGAGACTTAACAAACGTCTGCTAACTATCGCAAATATTTATGAACCGAATTTTTATTGTTAGTGAGAAATTTGTTTGCATCATCAGAAATCATGAACATATTGCAATACATACTTTAATGCAATCGAAAAATCATTTATAAATAAAAAGAAAAGTATTGGGTCAATATGGCTTCCTTGCGGTACACCAGAAAGATGTTGTATGGGTTTAAATAACCTTTTTTTAAAGCCAGTCTATAAAATTATTTTTCTTTGTTTAATTTTAATCTTAATTTCTGTAGCTCGTACAAACCCCTGTGTGAATTTTTGTTTAAAAAATATTAATGTTTTTTTAAACAAATAGTTTTGCTGGTCCCTGTCCTTATGAGCTTCAGTTCTAATTTGCTCTATATAAACCTTAAAGTGTTAAATTTGGTTTTACTTCAATAATACAATTATTTCGTTTCTCAATTTTATAAATGATAATCCGATAAAATCCTTATTAATTTGTTTTGAAACAATATTCATAATTCATATAGCAAATTTCATAACAGTTTTAATCATGTTTGAGGTATATGGAAAATATTGTAAACTTAAATCCTATAAAGTACATGTAAATTCTTTTTCGAAAAACTTTATATCTCTCAATATTGTTTTCTAATTAACCTATGGTTTACACTTGCAAGTGCAAGTTCGAAAAACTCAATACACTCACACTTTTTCACTAACACCAGCACATTTTTCGTACTTGCAGCCCAACTTGCAAGAGAATTTGCTTGCAAGTAAATATTTGACACTTGCAGCAAGTAAAATGACAAATGAAAAAAAAAGTGTTACCGTGGATGAATTTTGTATCAATTTACTAGTACTTAGTTATATAAAAGTAATGTTTAAAGCGGATTTTAAGTGTATTTATAAAAAATAACAAATAAAAAAAAGCACAAATATACAACATCGCATCTTAATGGCAATATTAATCATACATTTTAAGCATTTTGAAAAAAAAATTGTTAATCAAAATATTTTTGCAGTAATATTATGGCATCGCCACTACGGCAATACTGGAGTCACATATTTTATAAAATAAACATACATAATTGTTTCATCAAGATGGACCGAAAATTAAATAAAGAAGAAATTATTAAATATATTTTGTTATAGCATGGTAAAGTTTTTAACATGGTAATGTTTTTAAACCGAAAAACAAACCATTTTAATAAGATGTTTTCGCTTCGAGAACATTGGAAAAATGAACTTACAACTGACTGTGTAAACACTCAAGCTACTTGCAAGACTTTCGGCTTTTTCTTCGACATTATCGTTGATAATACGTATGCACTACTTGCAAGTAATTACTTGCATGTGTAAAGGCAGGGTAACAAAAGATATATAAAATAACAAAGAGTCCTATCTTCGGCTGTGCCGAATCTTTAATACCCTCCACAGTCAGCTAGAATATTTTAGGGGTGGGCCCCTTCAGGGATCAATAAATCTTTATAAAAACGATGGTCAGTATTAAAATGATACCAGGTCTAGACCTAAATATCTTGGAGGTCACACTCTCAAGTTTTGCCTTGCAATTCCTTTCAATTTGCAATACACTCTCACTTTTTTTCACTCACAGATTTTAAAGTGACCAAAAGATTGCCAACCTTTCCATTTGTTTTGCAATTTCACGTTCGATTTAAAAGCTTTATTCCTTCAAAAAAAAAAATGTGCTTTATTAAAAATAAATTGGTTTTTGAAAATGAGGAACGATGTTCATGAAATTTTACAGTTCTAGACCTATAAAACTGTTACGTATCAAATTTTATTATAGTAGCACTTTTTCTTACGGTCTTAGGCGTACTAGACTCTTTTCTGAGAGCTGGCCTTATATGGAGCCAATGGTACATTCTGCACCGATCTTCACAAATTTTACAGTATGACTTTTAGTTACATAAAACAAGTTTCTGCCAAAGCTGACATCAATCCGTGCATTATACCACCATTTATGTTTGTCCTACTGAACCGATTTTACTTTATTTCAATCCCAAACTGCTTAGGGTAACTAAAGGGTGGTTAAATTTTAAGGGCCGATGTTTGAAAAAAACACAAATTATTTTGGAAATTATTGTCATTTCTTTTAATTGTGACAATATTGGTATGGTTCAATGGTTCCGATGGGCCAAATTTTCGATGACGCTGAGGCATAATTGAGGTTATTGTTAATGTGCCGAACTATTTCATTTTGCTTTGTTGCTGGCTTATCGACGTACACCTTTTCTTTCAAATAACCCCAAAGAAAGAAGTCCAACGGTGTCAAATCACATGGTCTTGGCGGCCAATTGAAATCGCTACCACGTGAGATAACACGGTCATTCAATTTGTCACGCAAAAGAGCCATTGTTTCGTTAGCTGTGTGGCAAGTAGCTGTGTGTTCAAACCACATAACGTCCACATTCATATCTTCCAATTCGGGCCATAAAAAGTTCGTTATTATCTCACGATAGCTAACACCATTCACATTGGAAAAAATACGGCCCGAATCAGTCACTCTTTGTGGGTGCATTGGTTTTTCGACAATCACTCTTGGATTATCATTCGCCCAAATGCGGCAATTCTGCTTATTGACGAATCCACTGAGGTGATAAATCGCCTCATCACTGAAGATGATTTTTCTCGAAAACTGTTGCCATTTCTTGCCAACATTCTGACCATAATTGACATTTGGAATGGTCAAGAGCCTTTAGTTCTTGAATCAATTGCACTTGTAAGCGTGTAAATGCATGTCCTTATGCATACTTTTCATCAACGACGAGCGTGAGAGGTGCAATTGTTGGGCGCGACTCTTCAGCCACACTTTCGCGTACAGCACCAATATTTTCTGCAGTACGAGCTGTACGAGCATGCACTGGTGTTTTCTCATCTCCTAGTTCCGGTTTGATAAAATTTTTGCATGATTTTTCGATTGTACGCACATTTGGGCGATTAAATTAAACGAAAAAATTACGAAGTGCACGATATGCATTTTGATTTGAACGCCCATTTCCATAATAAGCCTCAATAACTTTAACGCGTTACCCTCATTCAACAATAGTGGTGGTGGAGGGTATTAAAAGAAGTATTCCTACGGTTATAAAAATACGGTTTCAGTTTAGTCTTACATTATATCGTCCCCTTAATATAACAATTGCGTATGTGGTCATACGCTATTATTTTTTTATTGCATATTTAGAATCTCCATCATTGATTTTATGTCTGGTCAAAATTTCGTCAAATTCTACTTCCAAAAGTGGGTCAAAATGTCGTTGGAAAAAATAGTGTATAATTTCTTCTTCAAAATTTTCATTCAATAAGTGTGTAAGCTCATATGCGCTATTTTGCTTGAAATTGCCACTGCAAAATTGTTAAAAGAATAATAGTGTATACGCATTATACTCCATTTTAGTCTGTAGAAAAAAATTCAATTTATGAAAACTTTAACTCATAAAATAGCACTATTGTTTGAGAAATACTTTCATTCCGACCATCGAAAGCTGCATGAGCTCCAAAATTTGTGCAAGAAGAATGTAATTTGTCGTGGCTCGCAGTCATTTTTTATAACTTACAAGGTGGAAAGAAGCGAAATTGTTTAGATGAGCCAGATGAAGCAGAGGAAGAGAAAGAAGACGAATGAACTTCTAGTTATTTTTGATTTACGCAATGTTTACCTTAATTTGTCATAATTTTTTGTTTTTAAAAACCCAAATTAAAAAGTAATGAATATATGCCACTGAATTAACAAAACTATGAATTAATCACTGTTTTATAATGTTACAAATTGATATTTTTCAGATCAAATATTTTAATAAAAATACCGTAAAATTATTGAATAAAACAGCGTATACCATACAAAATAAAATAGTGTATCAGGTTTATCATACGGATTCCTTAAAACATAAAATAGCCTATATGGAGGACTTGCACTTTGAATGTCATATGGATGGTCTTAAAGGATACGTAGAATAAAAAAAATTGGTCAATTTAAAGACAAGAAACGGTATTATGTATTCGTCGAAAAATCCAATATGAAGAATTTTTTTTAACCGCGATATTGAGGTTTTAATAGACATCCGATTTGACAAAAACTTTTAACACGATTTTCTCAAAACCCCAAAAAAATTATACGCTATTGTTATATATATGCTAGTCCTTTTAATAAAATATAAGAAGGGGATTTCTTAACTTATTACCTTCTACAGAAATAACTATTGAGTTGTCTGTAAAGAAGTTTTCGTTCACTCTTATTAATGCTAGAAACACAACTGGGACGAACTACGAATTATTCGCAACGAATATTCTTCGTCAGAAAAAGAACATATTAGTGTATATGACAATGCACGCAATAAAAACTATTTAAAAAAAACCATTATTGCTAAAACACTTTAGATTCTAATAAGTGGTCACCCTGTCTTTAAAAACAATCGCAAAATTCGTAACGAACGACGAATTCCGGTCTACGCAATGATTGAGTGTATTTTCATACATTCCAATGTGTTCTGTTTCTGACGACGAATATTCGAATGACTCGTCGTTCGTCCCAATTGTGTTTCTAGCATAATTTGGTTAGCAACGCAATATCCCATTAAAATTTTACAAAGAAAATTGTCTGAATTTTTTTTTATTGGTTTTACTTTTCTTTTTTCAGGCGTGTACATATCACCAAGGAAACTCTAAAGTGCTTAGATGGTGACTACGAGATAGAGGAGGGAAAAGGAGCGGAACGTAATTCTTATTTAAAGGATAATCAAATCGAGACATATCTTATTGTGCCAGGGGACACATATAGACCGGTGATAATTTAGTAACTTTTATTTACTCACTTGAGATTTTATGTAAGCAATTCTCGTTTATATTTTTCAGCACAAAAAGTCACGCAATCGTTTGCAAGTAAACGGTAATATCTCTAAAGAATTGCGTATGATGGGTCATGGTAGTATGCAGAAAAATAGTTCCAAGTAAGTTTATGTAAAATAATTAAAAAATAAATTTACAAAAGGTCTCTCTGCAGTTTCATGTAAGAAAAAGCTTCATTCTGATTAAAATGTTTTTTAATACAACCTTTAAGTGCGTGCTTTTCGGTAAGCTTTTCGATAAGACCGTTTTCTATAGAATATTTTTCGATGAAGCCGTTTTTTATAAAAAGCTTTTTGATGATATTGTTTTCTACAGAAAACTTTTTAATGAAGTAATTTTCTATAGAATATTTCTTAAGAATTTTTTTAATATTTCTATGAAACAGCTCTCGTCGTTTATTTTCTAGTTTTCAATGAGGCCATTTTCCGTTAAAAGCTTTTATATAGAAAACTTTTTGCTAAAAAAAAATTAAGATACAGTGTACTCGACAAGTGCGTTTTTAATAAAATGCTTTTTGTTCAGAGCATTTTCGATAGATAAATTTTCCATAAAAGTGTTTTCGATAGAAAACTTTCCGATTAGGCCGTTTTCTTTAAAAAGCTTTTCAAAGAGGCCATTTTCTATAAAAAAAAACCATTTTGTTAAATCTTTTTCCACAAAAAGCTTTTTTAAGAGGAAGTTTCCAACAAAACTTTTCCATGAGAGGGTTTGTATATTAAACTGATCACTGAGAGTGTTTTCTGTAGAAAACTTTATGTTGTGAGTATTTTTTTTAGAAAACATTTTTAAGAGAGTATGTTTTTCTTAATTGTTAGAGACCTTTCTTCAGAAAACTTCTACGACCTGAGAGTTTCTATAGAAAACTTTGGCAACAGCACAGTTTTATAGAGAAAGCTTTTGCAACTGGGCAGATTTCTAGTGAAATCTTCGTCCTAAAAATGTTGTTGTTTTTTTCCTTATTCAGATTCGGCTTCAATGACAGCAGTGAATCAACGAAAGATCCTGAAGACGAAGTCAATGAGTACCTTATGAGAGCCATAGATGCTCGCAGCATCGATCATTTAAGATCGGAACACTGTAAATCAGTACTATTATCCTTTAAGGACAATTCGCTGGAAAGGAAGGTATGTTTATCTTGAAAGAAAATTACAGACAATCCACTTAATTTTAAATTTACAATATTTCCCCTAAAGTACGTTACAGAGCCCGATCGTATGTTGAGCGTTTATTTTAATTGCAGTTTTATAGTTCTAATTGGCACCACTTTTATACGCTTGTGTGTCTTTCAGAGGTAATTTTGATCTAACGTTAACTTCACTGCTTTTTATTTGCTTCTATTTAAAAATTTTACATTTGAATTACTAAATGTATTATTATGTTTTTTTTTTTTCTTCCAGCAATTTTTATACTGTAGGCATTTCATGTTTAGCTTTGGCTGTTATGTTTTTCATATCCTTGGTGGTGGCATGTCATGATCTCAATGTCAAAGTAAGTTTTATGTAAAACAAGCACACTTACACCCACACACCTTAGCACCCACACAAACATACTCATGCATATTAAAATAGCTAAAATTCGATCAAACTAAAAGTAAGAAACAAATTTAAGTTGTTTTGTGCTGTCATACAAACAATAAACTTTTTAGCTTTATGTACTGACAGTTTGTATGATTAAGTACACCGTTGGCCACAGAATCACTATCTGACCAAATCTTAACATGGCCTTTCAGTTGGCTGGTTATTAATGTCTGCCAATTTTATCCGGTTAGAAATGTTTGGTTTTTTTTTTGGATACATTTTATGATATTATTTTATTATTATATCCCTTCTTTGATTTTAGCAGATTAGATTTTTAAGGAATCAAAAAGAAAAATATTTGGCAAGCCAAACTAAATAGACGACAGTTTCCTTTGGCATTCTAAAGGCCTAACCATAATAGGCATAGCCTTGCTTAACCTTTTGTCAAAAATTAACAAAAAGTCTCTCAAATGTATTTAAAAAAACAAAAACAAAATAAAAAAACATTTGATTCCGTACGGAATGTGCGAGTAAATTCGCACCTTGCTTAAGCAAATGACAGTTTAATTAAACTAAGCAAAAAGTTTCCTTAAGTTTAATATGGTTTGCTTCATATAATAAACATGTATTCGCACATTTGCTTAAGCCATCTTAAGCCCATTGTGGTTGGCCCTTAATATGCCAAATTGGTGTTTTGATATTTAGGGAAACCGAAAATAAGCAATTACAGGTTTTTCCTTGTGCGACTAAACGAGGCAAAAACAACACATTTATCCTTTAAAGAGCTTGTTTAAATTTTTGCACCATTTTTTGCATATTTTATTTAAAAGAGCACATTTGCAGCATATTTTAAAGTTGATAGGGCATACGGGCAAATACCAGAAACAGTCCACCAACCAAACATTTTTTAAATAAATTTTTGTTTAGACTTGATGTATAATTTCATTTTTATATTAATAAATATGTATTTCGATGCTCATTAATATTTACAATAATATTTACTAAATCCTACCCCATCTCTGATCTCTTAATGTTATTCATGAATTTAACATTATCTTAGGTGCTTTATGTGTTTCAAATAGCACTTGCAGCAGACTCATCAAAATATAAACTTTGTTAAAAAAAATTTATATTCCTCCATAATTACAAAAATAGTTTAAGAAATGCAATTAAACTGTTGATGAAAATATGAAAAGCAGTGAGGACGTATCAACTTGTTTGTAGTTTTTAATTTGACAGTGTTTTAAATCCCCTGAAGATGACCATCGATGTATGGTCGAAATATCGGATGAAAAATAAAAAAACGAAATTAAAAATACAAAACTTTGTGGATTTTTTATTTATAATTTTGAGGTGACCCTAAGCCAAACAAAAACAACAACAACATAGATAATCGGCCCAGGTCAACAACAAATATTGCTTAGAAGTGATTTTGCAGAGAAACATAAAATTGTTCAAAACTCTGGTTAACAAATGAATGGCTTTTCTCTCGTAAATTTATATCAGTTTACCCAATGTGTTACTTTATTTTCGCCAAATAAATTTAATTTTCACTCTTCAGTTGTAAGCCGAAGCAAGTTGTGATTAAATTTAAATGTTGTTCCAAACTGTTAAATTTGATAAAGACATAATAGAGGTCTGTACATTTATATTCAAGGCGAATTTACACCAGTTGACCTTATCTTGCTACGTAAGCAACAGCTGATTACTAACCTTGTGTCAAAATGATATACCGTTCATGTGGTTCTGGGGAATATTTACTAAATTTTATAAGTTTCGCTTAAAATTATCAAAATCGATAAACAGGCTGTATGAAATTTAAAATTTTTAATTTTTGATATTCTTTAATTAGGCTTGAGTTCATCAAATTCAATTTTCATTAAATTATTTTCACTGAGGGAAGGAATTTTACAACTTGGAATTTTATTTAAATTTATTGATAATTTTTCTTGGCTGAGCTGGAATTTGAACCCGGGTTGATCTTTACATGTTTCAAGAAACACCACTTTCTATCGTCAGAAGATCTTTGTGTTCTACTCACTGCACCACTGCGGTGCCCGTTAGCCAACAGTCAAACATCAATCTTTAACCAGTAGTACTGGTGGTTCGAAATTTGCTGTTATTATCACTTAAATTTCAAATTACATGTTGCCTCCTTTTTCCTCTGTTTTTTCGTATTCTTTTCTGTCAAGACTTTGTCTTGAAAACCTGAATACTTTTGTTTATTATGTTTTTTTGTCCACTTTCGTCGACATTTTTATTAAATTTTTAATTTTTTTTAAATTATTACATTTCGAAACAAACAATTTAACATTAAAAAGAAAATGAAATATTTGTTTAAATTGTTTACTTCAATGTTGTATTATTTTTGACACAACGTTGAAATACTTTACAGTGTTGTAAACGTTTTAAAAATAAGACCACCTTGAATGAATTCGCCTTGGGTATATTTGTATTCGAAAAGTGTATAGCAGTGGCAAGGAATGAATACTTACTCGAAGTATCAAAACAACGATATGAACAAAATTTTTGAGAATAACAATTTTTTCGAATAAAATCAGTTGTGTCATTCCTTTTCTTTTCGCAGTATAAAACATTTCAAACATCATCTTTTAATATGTATTATGATCAAATTATTTTCAATTCAAGTGTTATTCTCGTATTTAGGTACTCACCCGCTTTCTTCTTCAGTACAAAACCTAAAAAGTTCATATTTACAATGAATGACATTCCTCTTCAACTTTCAAACTTATGAAAACAATATTCATCGTACAAATACATGAAGACAATGTTTAAATTTCAGTAAAATAATCACGACATACCAAGTTCGTATGTTGTGACGAAAGCCGTAAAACGAGATAAGAGAGGGTAGATACAACAATAACAAGCTTCCTTTGTCTTCTACGTATGCAGAATATCGAGCAGTCCGCAAGTTATTACCAATTTAAACACTGTCCGATTGTTTCCAATTATATCAATATGAAAAATAAAAACAAGTTCGCTAAGCATCCAAATAACATGAAATTTTCATTACCCTCGAAGGGAAAAAAGCAATCGTGAATCTAATGCGAAAAATGTTTCACGCTATCAGTTCCAGTGAATGTAAAAAGAAAGAAAGATTAAAATAATTAAAAATCAATGAAATTTTTGTTCAAAAGTATACACAAATATATTAAGTGTTGGAGGGATAGTTTGATAACAACGTTAGTGTTTTGCACTTTTTAAATAGTATGCAGTAAAATATTTTCCATAATTCTGCCACCACGTCTTTTGCATTTTGCATTTTGTTGACCAGTATATCAGTTTGTGCCTTAATAACGGATCTTTCCCTTAATATTCGATTTATATGAGGAACTACTTACACAGATGTTCTGTTCCCTAGCAAAAATAAAGTGAGAAAATCTAAGGGAAGTGTAAACAAATTACGAGGGAAAAAACTTTTCACTATAAGGAGAATTTTTTCCCGTGAAAATTTGTTCACGTTATTATTCTCATTTGAATTACCTTTTATCATGGGAGTTTTTCATTATCACAAATATGTGAAAAGGGGAATAATTACGAGGGAAAAATTACTCACGATAGGGTTGAATAGTTCTTTTTACCTGATTTAAAATTATTTATACTTCCATATTTAGTGCATATAATCTTTTCAATGCTTTCAGTAGAGACAAAAAACTGTTTACATTTTATATGTACGTTTATACTACGAAGGGCGATACAATTGTATTTTGTTGGCAAAATACTAGAAAATTTGATCAAAGATGTTTACAGTGCGTAGATATGACCACATAAGTTTCTTGCAAATGTGACAATTGAAAAATTTTGGCTTGACTCTCTTTAGAGGAACCAGTGCGATATGAATTTATAAGTTAATTTTTTTTGAAACCTCTTGGCTGTGTAGCTTGAAAATATTTGAAAAAAAAAACTTTTTCCATGCAGAATTCTAATACAGTAGCAAAAATTTACGATAAAGAAATTATGTATATGCGTTTGTGCTGATTGATTTAACGATTTCCGGTCGTCCGTCTGGCTAGCAGATTATCCGTGCATTTAAAACTTATGCGCAATAAACAGCTTATTATTTTGTATATAATTTGATTAAAAAGTTTTAATTGTTATAAGGATGAATCCTTTAAAAATGATAAGAATCGGTCTTTTATTTCACATAGCCGACATAAAAACTCTTTTACGAAATAAAGTACTTGAGTCGATCTGCTTACCAGTGTGGCCATTTTGGTATTTTTGCAGCTAAATTTAGCATTTTTTTTGTCTGATTTAGCTGAAAATTTTCCATTTAGAGTTAGCATTTTTTTAAGCATTTTTTAGCATTATTTAATTAAAAAATATTCAAGCAATCTTCTTTTGAAAATCTACCACACTTTCTTTTTGAATGCACATACAAGTCCCTACTATTTTGCTATAGAAACTGTTCAATGTTTTAAAAGACCTTTCATATAAAATTGTTTTAAGATTTGATTTTCCATCAATTACGATTTTTAAACATTTTTGGAATCGAAAATGTCAACTTAGGCAACGTTTGCCAAACAATTTTCATAATTTAACAAATACTAACTTTTTTTGTGTACGAACCAGTTCAAACATCACTGGCAGAAACAAAACTCATATGAATTGTTAAATAAGAACTCAACAGTTGATTTCTGGAGATAAAAATACATTCAGTGAATAAGTTTCGTTTTCAATGAAGTTCTTGGCTTTGCCATTTAGCAACACGAAAGTTAAAATAGGTTTAAGTGGTATAAATCTCTTAAAACGAATATTTGAAATAGAATGACGTTAAATACTATGAATTCACTACTTTATGTTAGATGTGGTTTAAAATGTTGCGATAATTTTAGAAAAATGTGTGATCTCATTTAAAAATGCGATAGGAACATATAACGGGTGTCCGCCGTGTTGTGTCAACTGAATCTTAAATGGGATCAAATGCAAATCCTTGTACAAAATTTTGGTCAAAGTAGTTCTTTGAAGTCAAGCTCATGAGCACGGCGTCGAATTGAGGTTGATGGATTATTTTAAACACTTTCTTGAGCAGCAGTTATATTTTCAGCCGATCTTGCAGTACGTTGTGGTCCATGCTTGGGCCTATCACCTACAGACCCTCTTTCTTCGAAATCATTCACTACACGAAAAATAGTGCGTTTTGTTGTTGTTTGTCCCAAAAATTGCACGTAACTTTCTCATCGTCACAGTAATCGCTGATAGATTTTGATAAAATGTTTTAACGATAAAATCACGTTGGTTTATCGTATATTTTTCCATAATAAATTTGCCACGTGTCTTCTTCACGACTGCCAAATATTAACTGTCAAGACTATTGGTTACTAAAATGGTGGCAAAACCTTTCCGGCGAAAACCCTGTACATATTATAATGATATCTTGATCGATTCTTCAGAAGAAGAATATTCATTTGATGTTGTATTTAATTTATAAAAAAAAAATTTTTATTAAACATGTTGTATAAATTTTCAAAAGATTTTGTTATTCGTGCTTAATTCCCAGTTTTTATTATTGATAAAAACACTTTAAATTTATTGTTGATGGGATAAGCTATTCCTATGCGCATTTCACTGGTTGCTTAGGCCAGATCATCAGGAAACTTCATCCATAAAAATTTTAGAAAAACTAAAGATATTAAACCAAATAAAACTGTTAAACGTATAAGAATTATAGCAACAGTTCTACTTGTAATAATATCAAAGTTTAAACAAAACAACATCAACAATAAACAGTGGCTTCATCTCATCTTACATTCCCCACATTCCCATCAACAATAAATTTCAAGTGTTTTTATCAATAATAAAAACTGGGAATTAAGCACGAATAACAAAATCTTTTGAACATGTTGTATAAATTTTATTGAAATACTAAATAAAAGCCTCTTATGGATCAAGCTCCTTTGTGTTTTCGTTGTGGTATGGTACCTTTTGCTTGAACATTTTTTAGGTACGTACATAAAATACATACATATGTACATATATAAAGACAGAAATATATTTTATGTTATAGTTTTAACACTTTTTATGTTTAATAAATATTTTGTTGTTATGTAAAATAAATCATGTATAAATGTATAATACATTAACTAAAATAACAAATAAAAAATAAAACTATTTTAATTTTAGCATTATTTTTTGGCAGTTTAGGAATTTTTCTAGAATTATTTAAAAGCCGATTTAGCTGTAAAATACTTTTGGATGTGGCCACACTGCTGGTTGCATACGTTCAGTTTTAGACTGAATTTTACCAAAGATTTTTTATTGCACACTAAATTTTATTTTACCCTAATTCTTATACAAATATTCCACTCGAAAATTGCTTTAAATTCCACAACATCCTTTTAAATATTAAAATATCTTCTATGTACTTAAACACTCCCTGCCACATTAAAAGGACAAACTAATACAATTTTTGCAAAAAAATGTTACGAACTTAATTTTTATTTCTATTTAAAGGTTGTTTAGATGTTATTGAATACTACAGAAATTAGTTCAATATATACACTGGTCTTGTTTTTTTAAAAAAATGTGTAAGGCAAGTTATAAAATGCCTGCAAAATATGCGTCACATGAATAAAAAAACAGTTTGTGTATTGTTTGCAATATAAATTATTAATTTTATTTAAATTTCATGAAAATTATCAAAATAATTTTCGTGGGAATACAAAATTTAATTAAAATGATTTTGTTGTTCGTGCTTAATTCGCAATTTTTATTTTTGATAAAAACACTGAAATTTATTGTTGATGCGCATTTCACTGGTTGCTTAGGCCAGATCATCAGAAAACTTCATCCATAAAGGCCATGTCAGATAAAACTTCTTCGCTTTGCGTGACGTTTCTAACTTTGATAGAAAAGCGTAACGCAAAGGATGTATGCCACAATAAATACTTTGGTAACACACACGAATTGTTTGTTAAAAAATAATAAATAAAAAAATTATACTAGCAGACTGTCAAAGCGCGCAAAAAGATGAGAGTTGGCTAACTTTTCGCTTCGCTCTGCGTTAAAAGTTCTTTTTGTGACATGTTTCGTATATGTATGAATATTTCATCTTGGTTGTCAAAGCGAATCTCTAAAGCAACGCGAAGCAAAAGTTTTATCTGACATGACCTTAAAGATTTTAGAAAAACTAAAGATATTAAACCATATTAAACTGTTAAGCGTAAAAGAATAACAGCAAAAGTTCTACTTTTAACAATATCAAAGTTTAAACAAAATCATCAACAATAGACAGTGAGTTTATCTCTCCTTACATTCCCCACTACAATTGGTTGGAATTCTTCCAACATTAATTGTAGTTGTAAGTAGGTTAAAAAAAACAAAATAAAAACAAAAACAACTCGCTTAATTGTTTTCGCAAACAAAATATAAAGCGGGCTGACAGTCAGTTTTTTTAGGCCGTGCACTTGCCAGTTTATTATCAAAATAATTTTCGTGGGAATACAAAATTTAATTTAAATGATTTTGTTGTTCGTGCTTAATTCGCAATTTTTATTTTTGATAAAAACACTGTGACGACCAAAAGTCGGAGCCCTCGTTTTTGAGTCACATACCCTAGACGACACCACCACACCAGACCAACCCGGTCCAAGATGAATCATAATTATTCGAATTTATTATTATTTTTCGTGCTTTAATTATTATTTGTATTTAAAAAGAATTAATTTATTTACTAATTTTAAAATTAACGGACCGATGGCTTCCGCCATCTGGTGTCGAGTAGAAATAATAGGACACGACAACATACACTTATGAGCAACCTTGATAAATAATTACTTGAGTATGTGTGTGTAAATGTACACCGGCAAACAGTATAAAAGCGGAGCTCGCATCAACGAGGGGGCAGTCAGTCGGCAGCTGGCAAACGGGTAAGGTCTTTTTTATCTGTGAGAGGTTATACCTCTACAGCTAACTAACATCTAGCGATCGTCGAAGAGAGGTTATACCTCTTTTGTGTGATCCCACTCGTTGCCGGTAAAGATTGCAAGGCAAGAGAACAGCGGTGTAGACTAAATTCTCTTGGTTTGTTTTCTGGCTCATTCTTGGCTATCGTGAGGTAGTATCCGAGAGCGGGGTGATATCGCATTTCGAGAGAACAGCGGTGTAGACTAAATTCTCTCGACGTGTAGTAACACCCATCGCCGGTAGGACAGCTGGTGCGAGGTTATACCTCGATCGCACTGTTCTCTCCGGAGTCTCTACAGTCGCACGCCTAGTGAGACTATTGTGTGTCGCGTCGCTGCCCCGTGTGTCGGTAAATTGCCGAGTGTGTGTTGTCGGATTCGTCCCGAGAGTGTCGTGTCCGTCGTTTGGAGACTGCGTAATATTTAATGTGTTGCTAATTGTAGAATTTAGCTAAGAGACAACAAATAAATATACTGTGCTTACGGTTTATAACGTTTATGAAAAAAGAGCGAGTACGGTGTTTCATTTCTCTGGTCATAAAATAAATTTTTGTAACGAACCCTGGGAGCCGCGAGCTCTACCCCAGCATAAGGTGGAAAACATCGTCTCAGACCAGAGAAACCAAAACCACGACTCTTGTACGGGAGAGAGAAAAAGAAGTTAAAAAAAGAGAGAAAATAAAATAAGAGTAGTATTAAACTGAACTCAAAAAAAAAAAAAGAGAGAAAATTATTCGTGTGCGGGGGAAAAAAAAACAACACAACCAACGGCAATTGAAAAAAAAACAACAAAACATTTTTTTAACAAGAAGAAGAAAAAAAATAACGGAGCGAACAAACCTTCTGCGAGTACAGTTAACCGACGCTAAAAAAAATAAATAATAATTAAAAACAAGTATACAAACAATTTCTAAATCTCGTGCCGCGAAGAAGAACGAAAGTAACGGGAACAAGGCGATAAATAAAATTTCTTGAAAAATAGACCAAACGGTAAAAAAAAAAAAGAATATGAAAAGAAAACTAGAAGTTTAAAAGAAACGGGAAAATCCCTTAAAAAAAAAAAAAAAAAAATATGGTATAAGAGATAATATAATATAATAAATTCAAGCTCGAGGAAAAAAAAAAGAACGCTGATAAGAAAATAAAACAGATAGTGAGTTCCAGGTTCCTCTACAACCTAAGTCGTGACAGTTAAATGTTGCGGACATCATGGGTGTACTTCCTTAAGACGAAATAATTGCTATCCTGCCTGAACGAGTTCCTACTGGACCAAACCGACAGTGTGGAGGAGTTAAGAAAGCGATGGGCCGAATTGTTAAGCAGCGTTACCAGCATCACCTTTGACACAACCAATGCAATAAGTTCCTACCCGAGATTATGTGTCATCTATGCCCGCGTATCAGCACTGACTAGGCATTCTGCTATGTTCCTTACCAGGGACGAGAAACTCGGAAAACGCAAAGACATTCTCCAATGTTCCTCACCAAGGGCGAGAACCTCGACAACCAAATGCTTTCCAAGATGAAGCCATTGTTGGAATATGACCTTACCTGATAATCCCTAACCTGGGTGGACCCAATAATTGAAAGTGATTTCAATCATAACAAGAAGGAAATAGATAAGGACCCCTAGAGATGAGGACCCCATTAGAGCGACAACGCTACTACAAGCTGCGGCGACGAGACTAGCATACAAACAACACTGGATATGAGAAGATAAAAACTGGCAATAGTCCAGCCCAATCATGGCCCTAACGCCATCGGCATGGCTTGAAACAGTTAAATCTTCAGCCGGATGTTCAAGTACAACTACGTCTCCATAACGACACGCAGCAAAATTATTTTCATCATCATATCCTCCACGTCATTACCGACATCATCGTCATCCACTACCACTTAGTCATCTGAGGCCGCTGCACCCATCGCCAACATCCCAAGCTTTCACTGCCAACCATTGCTGCCACAGGCCGCCGCCGCCAAAAGTTGCCGCCGCCGCCTGACGCCGCACCCATCGCGTATATCCCCAGGCTTTCGCTGCCACCCGTTGCCGACCGTTGTCGCAGCAGGCCGCCGCCGCCATTCGCTGCCGCCGTCGCCGACATTCCAGGCCTCAGCTGCCATATGTAGCCGTCTTCCGTTGTTGCCAAAGATCGCCGTTTTCATCCGACGGCGCCGCAACCCACTAAGGCTGCAACCTGCCTATCCAGTAGTGGTTTGAGAAAGTCGAATCCCTAGTGACGAGGAAGATCCTTATTTATTGCAGTGGCAGTACTCATCATCAATATCATCTTCACCATTCTCATCGTTGTATTTACCCAAAGCGCCCTCACCAACAACACCGGGGCAATCGCCTAGAGTATCATCATGGTCCTCATCTGCACCGACCTCACCAACATCATCATTTTCACCGGCGAAATCATCAGCGTCACCCACACCTGCAAAATCACCAATCTCATCTACACCGACCTCACCAACATCCTTAACTCCAGCCGCATACAGGCCAGACAGGGGTTATACCTTTCTTTTTTGGGAAAACCGGAGGCAATGTGACGACCAAAAGTCGGAGCCCTCGTTTTTGAGTCACATACCCTAGACGACACCACCACACCAGACCAACCCGGTCCAAGATGAATCATAATTATTCGAATTTATTATTATTTTTCGTGCTTTAATTATTATTTGTATTTAAAAAGAATTAATTTATTTACTAATTTTAAAATTAACGGACCGATGGCTTCCGCCATCTGGTGTCGAGTAGAAATAATAGGACACGACAACATACACTTATGAGCAACCTTGATAAATAATTACTTGAGTATGTGTGTGTAAATGTACACCGGCAAACAGTATAAAAGCGGAGCTCGCATCAACGAGGGGGCAGTCAGTCGGCAGCACAGAGCATACAGAGGTGTCATGAGACAGAAAATATTGTGTTTTTTCTGTCTTTTTCTGCGAAAGCTGCCCTTTTTGCATTTTTTGTTTTGATTACGCAATTCGTGTTGATAGTAGCGCCCTGTTTTAACACATTGCCACTTTACTACCAAAAAACATTTTCTTTCTCTTTCTTCGAAAGCTGCCCTCGCAACTGATTTGGGCCTTTTTCACACGTCACTTTTCACAGTTCTGTATATTCTGTGGTCGGCAGCTGGCAAACGGGTAAGGTCTTTTTTATCTGTGAGAGGTTATACCTCTACAGCTAACTAACATCTAGCGATCGTCGAAGAGAGGTTATACCTCTTTCGTGTGATCCCACTCGTTGCCGGTAAAGATTGCAAGGCAAGAGAACAGCGGTGTAGACTAAATTCTCTTGGTTTGTTTTCTGGCTCTTTCTTGGCTATCGTGAGGTAGTATCCGAGAGCGGGGTGATATCGCATTTCTCGACGTGTAGTAACACCCATCGCCGGTAGGACAGCTGGTGCGAGGTTATACCTCGATCGCACTGTTCTCTCCGGAGTCTCTACAGTCGCACGCCTAGTGAGACTATTGTGTGTCGCGTCGCTGCCCCGTGTGTCGGTAAATTGCCGAGTGTGTGTTGTCGGATTCGTCCCGAGAGTGTCGTGTCCGTCGTTTGGGGACTGCGTAATATTTAATGTGTTGCTAATTGTAGAATTTAGCTAAGAGACAACAAATAAATATACTGTGCTTACGGTTTATAACGCTTATGAAAAAAGAGCGAGTACGGTGTTTCATTTCTCTGGTCATAAAATAAATTTTTGTAACGAACCCTGGGAGCCGCGAGCTCTACCCCAGCATAAGGTGGAAAACACGTCGTTACAACACTGAAATTTATTGTTGATGCGCATTTCACTGGTTGCTTAGGCCAGATCATCAGAAAACTTCATCCATAAAGATTTTAGAAAAACTAAAGATATTAAACCAAATTAAACTGTTAAGCGTATAAGAATTACAGCAAAAGTTCTACTTGTAATAATATCAAAGTTTAAACAAAACACATCAACAATAAACAGTGGGTTTATCTCTCCTTACATTCCCCACTACAATTGGTTGGAATTCTTCCAACATTAATTGTAGTTGTAAGTAGGTTAAGAAAAAACCAAATAAAAACAAAAACAACTCGCTTAATTGTTTTCGCAAACAAAATAAAAAGCGGGCTGCCAGTCAGTTTTTTTAAGGCCGTCCACTTGCCAGTTTATTATCAAAATAATTTTCGTGGGAATACAAAATTTCATTTAAATGATTTTGTTGTTCGTGCTTAATTCGCAATTTTTATTTTTGATAAAAACACTGAAATTTTTTGTTGATGAGAAATATGTACATTTTGAAGGCTTTTTCAATAATGCTTAGAGCCTCCATTTTTGCAGATTGTTTCCTAAATTCGATTTGGAATAGAATAAAATGATTTTATGTTTATGCCTTCAATAAGTTTCTTTATGACAGTTTTCTGCTTTCCAGAACCATACACTTTTCGAGCTAACCATCTCCAAACATTTTCAATGATGTTAAGGTCCGGAGAGTAAGCGGGCGAATCGAGAGCATTAACACTTTTAATAGCGTTGCCATGACTTAACCACCCGTGCATTATGAATTGTTGCATTGTCGTGCTGCAACCTTCACTGTGAGCTTCCAAAAATATTCAGAAAATGAGAAAACGCTTCTGGTAGCACTCCAATATAGCAATTAGTGTTCATGGTGCTAGACAAAAATTTCAGCTCACAGGTGCCGAAATAGTTAGGATATGATTTCCCACATCATAGCCCCTCCCACTGTGTTATGCAAACCATACAATAGATGCACCACAATTCGGAGTTCGCGAAAAGGTTAATTGAAGCCATCAAGGCCTTCTTAATTATTTGTTTTTTTCATCTGAAAATAACGACACGGTGCCACTCGTTATTCCACGTCATGTGAGTTTGATAAAATCGCAATCACATATTTTTGCGTGATTTTTTCTTAAGTTTTAATTGCATCAGATGTTTAGCCTTCGAAATTGCACACTGCACTGCTCTTACGCTTGCTTAGACACCAGTTTGAGCTTAAACTTGTGCAGACGAGTCGTGAGAATTTGATGCTGCTCTGAGAATAGCACGTTTATAAGTTGGCGAAAGTACACTGTTATTACGGCCTTTCATATTAAATACCACATTTCGGCTTCTTTTGAATCGTTCAGCAATTTTGTGAAGCGATTATCCAGATTCCTTATAAATAATTTTTTTTTTAAATTTTGCTAAGATCCACCCATTTCAAAAAAAAAATTAATTAAAATAACAATTTCGTCGTTCCTAATTTTGTTGCTTTTTTCAAAAATTGTTCTCCATATATATATAAAATTGTAGCGTTACTGACTCACTGACTGCTTCATCATCGCACAGCCTAAACGCCTGAAGTTAAAAACTAGTAGGTGGGTCTCTCCCCAGATCGATCCACTAAGACGTGATTTTTGGAAATTCGAATGTTTAGGGGGTAAAAAAGGGTAAAGACGGGTAAATTATAAATCAATTTGATTTAAAACTCTATTATTCTATTGCACTTGTTTACTCGCTTAAGTTATTGCGGCATGTCTTAATTAAAGCAGCATTTACACGACATGTTTTTTACATCTGACCTATTAAATTTCCCACTGCAAAATGCATACATGTCGTACGTTACCTTAATAACATTGCTTCTGGAAAAGTCAGATGCAAAGTCATCTGACAAAATTTCAATTAGAGCGTGCTCTATTTTCTTCTGACAAACCATCTGACATTAGAAATCTTTGCCGGGCAGCGGCGTCACTACTGACGGAGTCATTATGTAAATATATTGTATGTGTATAAAAACCGTTTCATTATAAAATCCTAAATTGGTATCTTTGAATTAACAGAATAACAATTTAAGATGGCTAAAATATATTACGGCGCAAATAAAAATTGTTGTGGCGACTGTAAGCTATTTTTAAACCGAGAACTACGTTGGTTTCTGCAATAACAATGCGAAGAAAACCAGAGACAATGTCAGAAGCAAATTACATGTACGTCGACCGAATATTAAAAAGCTTCTGTAAAACAGCAATTTTGACAGACATCCACAATAACATGTGACGTGAAAAGCTGACAAGTCAGATGAAAAACATGTCGTCTACATGCACCTTCAGTGACGTAAAAAATATAGAAAATTTTTGGTCAACCACAAAAAAAAATATAGAAAAAATTAAAACGAACACAAATTTCCTTTCAGAGCAAGTAAACCTTCAAAACACAAAAAAAATACCGGTAAAATAAAAGATAACTTCAGTTGTACAAAGGGTGAAAATGAAAATGCGTTTGTTTTTATGTTTGTATGTTCCCTGTAGACTCTTAGCCATAGAAGCGATTTCCCTAAAATATTTACAGTAATTTTCTTAATATCCTTATTATCACCATAGAGTATAACCCCCATATTCATAAAAAATATTTAAATTTTATTGGAGGTTTATTGAACACATTTTCAAAGGAAATTCGTTCAATAAACCTCCAATAAAATAAAAATATTTTTTGTGAATATGGGGGTAAATATTTATAAATTTCTCTGGTAGGCGTGACACCTCCCATACAATGACATTTTTAATAACTTACATATATATGGACTAACGGTTACAGTAAAAGTTTAAAAACAAAAATATTAGTTATAAATGCACAACATCTGTAAAAAAGTGGGCTTGATAAGAGAAGCGGGAGTGTCACCACCCATACAAATAAATTTTAGGTTTTAGATTTGGACAAATTGTTTGGTTTTCAAATTCATTCATATGCTTAAAAGCTAGCAAACCATTTAGTTAGTTAACCAATAAAATAAACACATTCCAGATTTCAGTATATCAGGAGAACGGTAACAGCAAAAGTATGATTTGGGACAACCATGATTGTGATTTGTCCATAATATGGTTGCCACTGACAATATTATGTTAAAAATTAATCGTAAAAATACTTATGTTAAAGGTGATCATATTAGCACTTGCTTAATATATTTATATATCGCATGTTGTCGCAATGTTTTAATAACACTCTTGAAAAATTAAGTACTTTGGTACTTTTTTCAATACTTTTTCATATTAAAAATACCGCAGTACCCCCGAGTTGTTTTCAGTACTTTTTTATCCTTTGAGCTTTTTAACTGTTATGTGATAATTTCTATAGCAGGCTTTGGTCTTCATGTGTTTGTTGCAAAATTTATGTTGTTGTGGTTGTTTTTTGTAAAAAAAATAACAATAATAACAATAATATGTTAGAGAAAAATTTAAATTTAAATACAAATACATTGTAAATGGATGGGGCCCTTGACGCTTATGTACAACAGAAATATTATTTACATGTGTACCTCACATATAAATACTGTTTGCTATTAAATACTTAGATAAATGAATACCGATAAAATATTTTTTGTTCCTTTTATTTTCATAAATTATTGTTTTATTTTTTTTAACCAAAAGTACCATTTGGTGGACAAAATGCTCTTTTAGTTGAAGTTCAGTACCATTTCAAAATTTTCAATTTTGCAACACTGATTAATAATAAATTTTTAATATTTTCAATTAAAATAAAAAAACAAAAAAAACCCAAAATAACACATTAACCAAATTGAAAATTTCACTCTTACAAATAAAATTCGCTCTTTGCATCATTCATTTTGTTATTAAGTATTTGATTACTTGTTCATCCAATATTTATGAATATTTATCTCATATTTTTGTGTTTGTATTTTCCATTTACTTTTAGCTTCCGAATGGCATCAAGGAATTTTCATTACAAATTCACAGCAATCGCATGTTGTCGCAATGTTTTGCATTCTTAACAGTTGCACTAATTGCACTCACGACAGGACTATCAATGGTAAGTGTTGCAAGCATTTATGGTGTGTTCTTCTTCTTTATTATAAAGGTATTCACGTCGTTAAAAGTTGCAACTCTTGCGAAAAAGCAAAACTGCAAAGACAGAACAACATCCATGTAAACAGTTATTTCGCACAAACAATGCAAAATTGTCAGGGTCTTAGTAAGTGCAAGATTATTAGAGCAAAGGCATTGCCAAATATAAAAAAAATTGTAAAAATTACTTATAAAATCAACTCTACTCTAAACAGCAACGCAGGAATACCATTTTAACGTAAATATTTTTCTTTGAATTTAAAAATATTATAAATTGTTAACTTAGTAAAAATTGTTGCTCTCGCCAAAAAAAGTGCAACAGTTGCAAGGGTAAAAAAAAAACTGACGTGAATACCTTTATTATTTTATTTTCTCCATTGTTTCTGTACAAAGTAAATATTTCCTGTTTAATGCACAAACGCTGCGATAAAATTTCTGTGTTGGGAATGAACGTGAGAGAAATAAAAATATTTTTTTTTACATACAAATAGAAGCAGTCGTTCGACTTTATGAAGATGGGTCCTTTGGGACCACTTATGTCGCTGTAGTTGTGTAGTTATTTTAAGTGAAGGGAAAAAAGGCGTAAGCGTGAACTGTGTACATTTTGTTTTTTCTTTCTGTTTTTATTTTATCAATACTGTAATAATATTTATATTAACCCTAGGGGAAAGGGAACTTACACCAAACTTATCACGTTACAGTTTCTAAAGAGGTAGGGACTGGGTCTATTTCTAATACTTTATTTGAAGGGCACTTGTCACTTTAACTTTGTGATATTCTAGGAGGGGGTTAATTGGCACTTTTTGACGCTTCGCAACTGGTTGCTGAAATTACTTTACTGGATACATTAAATTTCGGTTGAACTGATGCCTGTCGCAGATATTGTCCCGAGTGAACCATGTTAATATGATAGATCCTCTTCATATAAAGTAATAAAAACAGATAGAAAAAATCACTTCCCGCACAAAATCCAGTCAAATGACTTGTTTTTGATAAATGTTCTTTCCTCTGAAGTAACTACGATTTTAACACTTTATGGCCAGTTAAGTGGTGTGCTTTTTTTCACCTATCACAATTCGTTTCTATTTATTTTAATATTATGTTCACTGGTCGAGGGATAAGAACTTTAAGAACAAACGATACAAATTTCCTGCAGGAAATCTTTAGAACTTATTTGTTAATAACTGTGGGAATAATACTTTTGGTTGGCTTTATTTTATAATAACCAAACAGTTAAATAACCACGACAGAAGAAAAAACTTAAATCGAAAAACAAATAAGGATTTAAAACTGTTTTTATTAATTACACAAAATTAATCATCCACATATTTTGTCATAATTTAAGGTTTAATAGTCAACTGTTCCAAACATCTATGTATCTATTTATTTCTCCATAACAATATCTGCTACAATTGGAGATACAGGTGATCCCATATGAAGTCCCCTTAGTTGAACATATACATTACGGTCCAATTGAAAATATCTATTATAAATTAAACAAAATTTCAGAATACGTAAAAATAAATCCTTTTCTATATTAGTGAGTTCTCCTATCTTATCCCATTGCTCCTCTTTTATATCCATAGCAAGATCTATAGTTATACTTGGAAATAATGAAATTACACCAAGCGATATTAATTTCGCATCATCATTCAACTTAATATGCTTAATTTTATCTTTAAATTGAAGAGAGTCCCTTACATTATATTTTGAATTTTCCGTTAATTCTTAAGAATTTACAAAGTTCATATGATGTAGAATTAATACATGAACATATTGGTTTTAATGGAAAATCAATTTTATGCATTTTTGGAACCCCATACAATCAAGGTGCAATTGCTATATTAATTTTAAGTTTATTCTTTCCCCTAACTGTTATAATATTTCTCCTAAAAAGTTCCTGAACAACGTCATTATTTTTCCTTTGTAATCTATTAGTAGGATCTTTACAAAGTTTCTTATAAACTGAGTTGTCCCTTAAATTATCATTTAACTTTAAATTATAATCTGATCTGTTCACCCCTATCGTGAATAATTTTTCCCTCGTAATTATTCCCCTTTTCACATATTTGCGATCATAAAAAACTCCCATGAAAAAAGAATAATAACGTAAAAAAGGTTAACGGAAAAAAATTCCCCTTATCGTGAAAAGTTTTTTCCCTCGTAATTTGTTCACATTTCTCTTAAGCGGCCCATACACTTGCAATATTATTGTATATGATATTCGCCATATTATTTCCATTTTGTTTATGCAATAAGTCGCACTATGTTATCATTCATTCAATAAAGAGGTGAACATAACTATAGAAATAACATAAACAGCATCTTGCCAACACATTTCACTTTCTTTTCGTTTAGCAATAAAAATCAAAAGTATTTTGATTGTTGCCAATATATTGTGACACCATCGTATATCACGTAAACATGGGCGATATAATTGTACAATACGTAAAACTGAACCATTTTATTGCAAGTGTATGAGCCGCTTTAGATTTTCTCACTTTATTTTTGCTAGGGAACAGAACATGTATGTAAGTTGTTCCTCATATAAATCGAATATTAAGGGCTAGATCCGTTAATAAGGCACAAACCGATATATTGGTCAACAAAATGCATAACAACAGGTCGATTGCCTGCGGATTTGTGAAGCTTCGAAAGACGTGGTGGCAGAATTTTGGAAAATATTTTACTACATAAAATTTAAAAAAATATTAAATATTTTTATTTATCCAAAATTTTTTTATTTTTTCGCATTTATTCTATGAGCTAAATTTCAGTTATGTATTTTATAAAGCTTTTTTTTGTAATAGTCCTATTCCTTTATAGTTCCTGTAATAGTCCTATTCCTTTAAACCATAAAAAAATAAAATATATAACTGAAATTTAGCTCATAGAATAAATTCGAAAAAATAAAAAAACGTTGAATATAATAAAGTAACCTATGAAAGGAAATAATTCCCAGTTTCTATTTTTTTTGTTATATTAACTTTTCATTAAAATAAAAACGTTTATATTTTTAAACAAAAATTTCAGTGATTTTGAATTTTGTTTAATCATTCTTCTCTTTTTACATTCACTGGAACTGATAGCGTGAAAAATTTTTCACATAAGATTCACGATTTCTTATTTCCCTTCGAGGGGAATGAAAATTTTATGGGAACAAAAAAAAAGGCTTCTGAAAATTTAAAAACACCCTGTTTTGTTTCCATCATAATAAAAAAATAATAAGACAATTATCTTAAAACTTCAATAAAGATCGTGCGTTTTGGTTGGTCCACTCTTTATAATAATTTGTAATACCCTACAGCTGGAGAATTTCCACAGGATGTTATCTTTAATTTTGGGAAATTATAAAAATGATAAGACAAGTTGTTACGCTTAACAACAATTTAGGTCCTTAATAAAGCCAGTGTTAACCCTTAAATGCATTTCATTAAGTTTATCCTTTTTTTTATTATGAGTGCAAATAGCAATAAGAAAGTTAATTAATTTTTTTTTTAAACAAAAAATCAGAAGGATATAATGTTTAACACAAATCAACTCCAAAACTTTTATTATCACTCCATTAAGCGTTAAGCGTATTTTTATTTTACACTAAACCATTAACTTTATTAAAAGAATTTAAGGCTTTACAAAAAACGTATGCTATTGTTGTGCAGCCAAATTAACCCTTTATTTGTTGGATTTTCATGTTGTTTAGCCTATTTAAAATGCTTTATTATCATCAACTGAGCTACATAAACAAGAGCTGCAAACGTTTTTTAAACATTAAAATTCTATTGCCAATACAATTTCATTAAAATAAATCGACCAAGCGATCTATCAAATTCGATTTTCCAGCTGGGTGGTGTTGAATTCGCGTTCTAAAGGTTTGTTTCATATAAACTGGGTGAAAATCAAAAGTTTTGACATAAAAAAGACGGTCACACTTAGTGATAGTGCAAAAAAATTGCAATCATTTTGTTGATGTTTAGTGATGAATTGAAAATTTGCAGCCTCACCAACCATGTGTGATAGTGATTTTAAAAAATGTTGTACTCAAAAAAAAAATATTTTGATTTAAAAAAATTGCACTAAATTTAAAATCAAAGACTTGTTTTTCATGATTTGAGCCAATAATTAAACCGTTATTCACAAAATGTCATTTGGTTTATTGTTCGTGGCTTAGGCATATACTTAACAAAAAAAACCAAGCACATACAAATTTACAGCTTTTTTGATTGCAAGTCCAAATTTTGCACTATTTGAATTGAATGCAGATTTTTGCAGTCAATCTGCGTTTGGTGATAGTGAAAAAATTTGGAATATCAATTAATCTTTTTTAGTGGTAGTTATAAAAATAACACTCATCACTAAAACTGCTAAAAAAAAGTGCAAACAAATTGTTTTCCAGTTTTATTTAGGCGATAATGCACTACTGATTTAAAAAGGGCACTACCCCCCAACTATATTATTCAGCTTGCTTAGTTACTGTTTATACTACTAGGGTATTCAATAAATCGATGTTTTGTATTAATCGTTGCTTAGGTCAGATCATCAGGAAACTTCATCCATAAAGATTTTAGAAAAACTAAAGATATTTAACCTATTAAAACTGTTAAGCGTATAAGAATCACCGCAACAGTTCTATTTGTAACAATATCAAAGTTTAAACACAATCATCAACAATAAACAGTGAGTTCATCTCTCCTTACATTAATTGTTGTTGTAAGTAGGTTGAGAAAAAACAACAATTTAACAAAAGTTACTCAATGTAATAAAAGAGGAAAACTTTTTAAATAAAAAATACAGTTAAAATGTTTATGTTTCAAACGATTTCTTTTCTTTGTTTTGATGACACTTGATTTAGAAAAGATTCTATTACTAATTGGAAAATTTAAAAAAAAAAATTATAAAGCACAACTTATTTATCTGTTCTTTTTCTTTTATATTTTAAAAAAATTATTAGTCTTTCATTATAAAACTTGCATCTCTTTTAGATTTTTTTTCAACAATTTAACAATTTTTATATTCTTATTAAAAAACTCATCTTTTGACAAAATTTGTACAAAACATTCTTAGTTAAAAATTAATTATTCCCAAACCTTTAGGGTCACCCTTTGCACTATACTACATTTTAAAAAAACTGTTTGATCGCAGAAAATGTTCCTGATCTCAGAAGCAATAAAAGAGTATTTAAAACGTACTGACTTATTTTTGTTTGCATTAAAGAAAAAAGCTAATATTGTGAAAAAACAAATTTTCGATAAATCGACAAAATTATTCGAATTATTCGTTAATCAAAAATAAGCAATTTTTAATTATTTGAACTGTTTATGGCCCAAAACTAATCGAATAATATACCTAAAAATATCAATAGAAAAGAAGTATATAAAGAAAGAAGAATAAAAAATTGCAATTAAGCTGGAAAAGTGCTCAAGTTTGATGCAAAAAGTCACAAAATGCTCACAGATTCGCACAAAAAGTCCTTTATTGCTTTTGGTGCCAATCACAAAGTCACACTTTTTATAACAAATTATCTGCAAAAAGCCACTTTTAACACAAAATTTCAAACATTGTATGCAAAAAGTGTTTTACAAAAGGTTTATTTTTATACAAAAGATAATTTTTCCCCAATAATGCCCGTAATTTCTATAAAAAGAAATCTAGCTCTGTATAGAAATCTATGGTGTAAACGCTGCCAAATTTTAAAAGAAAACTGAAGGTTAAAACACGTTGCCACATATTGGTTGAATGAGGTAAATTTAAATGTTAGGTATGAACACGACCAGCTTTCTTTTTGTAGAAAGTACGGGCATAAGTCACGCATAAAACACTAAAGTAACTCTTTATTCATAAAGTTACATTATTTTTTATACAAAAAATTACGTTTTATTCAAAAAGTCATTACTACGTATGATTAATAATAATAAAAATAACACATAAAACTGTGTGCACTCTGGAATTTGTCAACCTTATTACTTTTAATAAAAGCACAAAGTAATATCAAATTATGCTGCTTAAGTATACTTAAGATAAAATTTGATAAAAAAAAGACAAAATGTAACGTAAAAAAAAACCAAAAAAAAAAATTTGTATGTACATTTTTAATCATATTTAATAGGGAGATCGATTTTTCGACTTTTTTCAAAACCGGTTTTCGAATATTCCGAATAGCTGCTATTTTAAAAATAACTGGTTTTAATTCGAATACAAAAATTAAATTACTTTTCATAATAAAAAGTTAATTTGAATATAAAAACAAAACAATCCACGATGGTAAGGAACCAATAAAATTCATAGATATGACTTAAGGGTTGTTCAGACACAACAAATATTTGACGATCAAATCCAAAAAAACGTGACCAGTAAATTCATCAAGCTTAAGCTTTATTTCTTATAATTTATATTTATTTACTTAACTGTATTGCTAACCCAGCAAAATTTTAGCTTACAAAATAAGCAGAAAAATAATGAGAACTTGACGAGACGAGTACTTACTTTTCTATTAGAAAAATTACTTATTTTTGTTGGGACATCAAAAATAATCCCTTATAATTTGGCCAATTATGACCTAAAAAATAATATATTTTTTTTACATTTAAAAATGTATAAAAATATATAGTTACAACAAGAGGACAAAAATAAGTTATTGCAAATTAATTCAAAAAGGTTAAAACACACTAAATAAGATTGCTTTTATATGCATGAAAGTGTACACAATTTTTCGAAATGTAAGAACACATTTAATAAAGAGTGTTTTGGCTGCACAAAATCAATTATACAATGTTATAGAAATGTGTGTAATGTAAATGTTATGTTGTTCAAAAAACATCGTTTACATAAGATCAATATTACTACTTACTAGTGTTCTTATAACAAAAATATACTGTGGGGATTTTCCTGGAACATATTTATGTATATAGTTACATACATTTAATTAATTTTGGATCTTTCATGGATTTCACATCAAAATTATTGTTAAAATTATGTAGTATTACCGAATGTCTAATAAATATTAACGGAAAATACTACAAATTGATTTAAATAATTATTTAAAATCGTATATTAATAGCTTATCTACATCATTATAGAGCAATTCCATATGAAAACGATCAAAATTGGCAAATTTTTGGACGACTCCTCTTCGATTTTAAAATTAATAGTCTCAATCGATTGCCCAGCAAAAAATAATGTACCCATATTTTTTTTTTTTTTTTTTTTTATAGTGACTGGTTTAGTGGTGGTGTACACCACTGTCATGTGACAAAATTGAAGAATTCTTCATAAGGGACCTCATTGAAAGTTGTTTTAAAAAAAAACTACTAAAGCGATCGCAACGAGTGATAGCTCGTTGGAAAGGTATTGAATCAGGCTTTAATTGAAAAATAAAATTTTCCTAACTTTTCTTAGAAATTTACCTGCCAAAAGCAATCGTGAATCTCATGCGAAAAACTTTTCACGCTATCAGTTTCAGTGAATGTAAAAAAGAAGAAAGATTTAAAAAAATTAACAATCATGAAATTTTTGTTCAAAAGTATTTAGTATTGGAGGGATACTTTGACTACAACGTTAGTTTTTTGCACTTTTTAAATTTTATGCAGTAAAATATTTTAAAAAAATTCTGCCACCACGTCTTTCGAAGCTTCACAAATCCGCAGGCAATCGACCTGTTGTTATGTATTTTGTTGACCAATATATCGGTTTGTGCCTTATTAACGGATCTAGCCCTTAATATTCGATTTATAGGAGGAACTACTTACATACATGTTCTGTTCCCTAGCAAAAATAAAGCGAAAAGGGAAATGTGAACAAATTACGAGGGAAAATACTTTTCACGATAAGGGGAATTTTTTCACGTGAACATTTTTTTCACGTTATTATTCTTATTTGAATTAGCTTTATTCATGGGAGGGAAAAATTATTCGAGATAGGGGTGATTATTTAAAATATAACTGATAATCCAAAAAGTGACGAATAAAGCTACAAAGTAATGAATTCAGGAAGTCAATAAAAGTAGGATTGTAAGTAAAGTTTTTGCTGGGAAGATCATAATTGTATAATGTAATTTCGAAACTGTTAAATAATGTTTGCTCTAGCCAATCGTTTTTCAAAAGTTAACAATTCTTTAAGAAAACTAGTGGTTTTGTAGGACGTCAAATATTTGATGTGGTGTGAATTTAGCTTTAGAATTTTTGAAAACTTTGGTTTTTAAAATTGTAGGAATTTAATAAAATTATTATTTTAGATATTCTCAAAAATATATTTTCAATGAGTTTTAATTTGGTGGTAGCTAATCGTGTCTATATGAATCAGTAGCCTTAAACCATATTTTTTAAAAATTGCAAACAAAACTCTTACCCAGAATTATTTATTTCAAATTATTTTATTTTAGCATTATAGAAACGAATAGTAATACGAACATACTTTTTGTATGAAATATCTGTCAATTCGTCGATTTACAATTAAAAACCTTAAATTACATTGTGTGATTCCTTCAATTGTGTTTAAGGTTCTTGGTGTTTTAATAAATAAAACTGAGGTATGTATGTTCCCATAACTACTTAAAAGTGTTTCATTAATTGTTGGCAGCATATTTTAGTAAAGTATTATTTGCAGTCCCTCAAAAACTACTTGGAACAGAGTCAAGTTTTAGTTGGGGTATATTTATGTCAAGCTTATTTAAAGTGATTAATAAGTCACCATTGTCTTTTAAATCAGTTCGAAATACCGCCAGAGATGGCATTTTTATAAAAATACTAGCATTTAACCCGCCACTTTGTTGGCGTCTCCTTTTCCTTCGTGGACATATTTTTATGCCAAAGATTTTAACTTGCTTATAGCGATTTCTTTTCTGAGTAATATGTTGCATAAATGTTACATGCTCTATCTCTTTTGTGTAGAGCATGTAACATTTATGCAACATATTTCTCAGAAAACAAATCGCCATTAAATTCTAGGATTTTACCCGCTACTTTGTAATCGGGACTTTTATTTCATCAACATATTTATATGCCAAAGTTTATGTTCCCAGATTTTAACAAAAAAATTCCAAAATTTTTCATCTCATAGGTTGATATTCACACAGGATTTTGCACTTATAATTTTGTGTTTCTAACTTCAATAATATAGAAAATTCACAAAGTACCACTCGTAGAACACAAAAGTGAACTCCCCGTATTATCCTTTTTAATACTTTTTTCACCCCATTTATGTATCACAGTAACTTTCCAATTTTATTTTATATACATGATTGATGGAGAAAAATGTTGTGAAAAAAGTAACAAAATTAGTAACGATTTTTACATCTTTAACGTTTCAATTTCAAAAAAGGTCCAAATCTGTTTTGGATTTTATTTATATAAGCTACGAATATGATACAATTTTAATTAGCCCAAAAAGGCCGTACATCAAAAAAGTACCAGACACCTGATCGTTTATTTTTTTAATGAACAATAATAAGTATTATATTTTATGTATCTCTTTAAATTAAGGAGCTATGAAGTAAGCGAATTTTTCTAATGAACAACAAAAAGTGTTAATGTTTTTTAACTGGTTTTAGTTAAGGAGGTATGAGTTATGCGGAGGTATGAGGTAAGCAGGATTAATTTGGCGAGAGGCCAGCCTTCGGTCCTAATGTCAACCCCTAAGGTTCATACGTTTATTCTCTGCGATGAAAGATAAATAGATGGAGAAAAAATCTTTTGAAAAAAGTAACAAACATATGTACAATTTGCACCCCTAAAACGTTCAAATTCCGAAAAAGTACCAAATATGCATTTGTATTTTTTAGATAAGTTACAAATGTTATATAATTTTTATTTCTATGAGTTACATTTAGTTTAAAAGCTAGATGGTGGACAAAAAAAAGTCCAAAATACAGGTTTTACCCGTTTACAACCTAAAACGGCCGAATTTCGTAAAAGTACCAGACACCTTGTGGCCTTTTTAATTTAATGCACATAAATAAATATTAAACTAAAAAAAATACCAGGTTATTTAAAAAAAGGACCATTAAGAGAACGAAAAAGTACCTAAAATCCTCTTACATATTCTCATTAACTTAGGACATTGCATGTTTAATTGAATGTTTCTAGATCCAATAAATACGGAAATTGGAAAGGTACCAGTTAAAGAACAAAATAAAACCAAAAACAGATTATTATAACAGATTCTAATTCACTCAGGACAAAAACACGAAAAAGTACCAAAAAGATCCCTCTTACAGATTGTCATTCACTCAAGAGCTAGCATGTTTAATTTTATGTTTCTAGGTCCAATACTAACGGATATTCATAAAGTACCAGTAAAAGAACAAAAAAGTACCAAAAAGTTCCGTTATATATTCTTATCCACTCAGGACATTACATGTTGAATCTTATGTTTAAAGGAAAAACATTAACGATAATTAAAAAAATACCAAATGTAGAACCAAAAAGCTAAAGTAATAAATTAAATTTATTTTTTCCCCCTCTTTGGTACTATTTTTTCCCCCACTAAAGTATCAAAAATTTCATTTTTTTGATGGGAGCCCATAATTAAGTACGAATATGTTAATCAATGGAATAAATATTTTGTACAATAGTTACGATTTTCACCCCTAAATGTTCGAATTTCGATAAGTTTCGAATGTGGTTTAAATTTTGTTTCTATGTTTATTGGTTCAAAAGATAGATGGGGTGTCAAATAAGTAATAAAATGCAGGTTTTACCCGTTTACTCCCTAATAGGGCCGAATTTCAAAAAAGTACCAGCCACCTGTCCGCTTATTTTTCTAAAGAACAACGATAAGTATTAAATTTTTTTTGTATCTATTTTAGTTTTGGATATATAAGGTTACCGAATTTTGCCGTTTTTACCCTTTTTTCCCCCCTAAACATTCGAATTTCCAAAAATCCCGTCTTAGAGGATCGATTTGGGGAGTGACCAATCTCTGGTCAAAATTTCAAGTTTTTAGCTTCAGGCGTTTAGGCTGTGCGATGATGAATCATTGAGTCAGTCAGTCAGTGAGTCGGCCAGCAACGTTACAATTTTATATTCTTCTATACATATAAAACACGATGTGTGTATGGATGTATGTAACGTATGGACTCCAAAACGGCTGGGACGAGTTTGATGAAATTTTCAGGGAATCTTCAGAATATTCACTGTGAAGTCTGCGGGCGAAGGGGCGTGGCAAAATCCAATGTGTATATAAAAATGTATAGTAATTCATAAAATGAGAACGGCTGGGCCGATTTCTGTAAAATTTTTTGTCAGTTGTTCGTATTTTGGAATTTCCCTTCGGAAAAGTCGGAAAATTGGAAAAAAGCGAAAATCGAGTTTTTGTATGAAATTTTGTGTGAAATTATTCCTAAATCGAAAATTGATTTTTTTGTACGAAATTTTATGTTAAACTATTAAGGAATGGCTTTCCAAATGAAAAAATAGAAAGTTCTGAGCCAAAATCCGATAGATGGTGTTATACTACTACGGGTACAAACTACTAAAAAAACCGGGTTGGTTTACCAAAATAACCGGTTTATTCGATATACTATCCTTCTGATCTCCCTAATATTTAATCTTACGATTCTTTGCAACAAGTTGCTTGTTGTTCTGCCTTTATTTTACCTCCTTTATATCGTTTATGCAATAAAGTCACTAACATTTAAAAAAAACTCGATGATGTATTTTAAAAGACACAAAAAAGTTAAACTGACAAGCACACAAATACTTCCAGAGCAAAATAAGAGCTTAAAAAAATGTTAAAAAAAATCATAAAGAACGAACGAACATAAAAAAAGAACAAGCACACATTTTGCAACAAAAGAAACACACACTTTGAAGTAATGACATTTAATGGCAGTTGGTTAACAAAGAGCATTGTCAAAGAAATGTTTAGAGTTCTTTCACACATTTTGAATGAATGTATTTTTTAAATGCAAACGAAACATCTTTGTAAAGCATCTTTTAAAAAAAGTGTAACAATTTTACACTATTTTTTATAAGAATACTTAAGATCCCGGTAATTAAGATTAATTATTCGATTAATGAAAAATTTCTTTAATTAAGTTCTTGATTATTTGATTTACTTCTTTTTGTTTAAAACCCGTCTAAAGCCTGGTACTGTGTTCAACATTTCACGTGAAATGCTGTCAAAACGCATATGAAAAAAACTTGTGCGGAATATCTATGAAATAATGTTGATAGAGTTGTACTCTGTTCATTTTGTGAAAAATTTAGGAAATGTTTCTGGCAACATTTTTTTACAACTGCGAAATAATGTAAGCTGCATTTATTTCACGTGGAATTTTAAGCAAAAGCGAAAAAGTATCAACTGATTATTAAATAAGAAATAAAAAATTAAAATAACACAACCGGTAACAGTTTTTTATCCATATTTATATTCTTTTTTATTAAATTTTTTAATAAAAAAAATAATTTTTAATTAAATACATGTGCGGTTTGTTTACATACGCAAAACAATGTTGCATACTTTGCAGGAATAAAAACGTCAAATTGTACAAACTCGCATGAAAGGTAACATTGATACATGTCAAAATTTTCGTGTGAAATAATTTATGTTGCTCAACATTTTTCACAAATTTGAACAGAGTACCAGGCTTAATACGCAAATAAACAGAAAGATAAGTGATGAAGGGCATAGGGGCGCTGGCTTGATAAACAATGTCGCATGAAATGTTAAATCAAGTAACAAATAACCGACAAAAACATTGTCTTCAGTTGGCAACACCATTCAAAATATATGTAGAAAGAGTCAGCTCATTAAATTTATCTGTACGGCAAATAAGAGGAAAATAAATGAGACATTAAGAATGCCAAATTTCTTTAAGTGCAGTTTTTCGTTGGGGCAAAAAGATAATCGTGTAATGAGAAAACGGCCATTAGAATTTAAATTTGAAATTGATGATTATTTATCTTGTTTCTTAAGAATGTTTAGTTATCCGTAATATTCATAAATATATAATGCTTGACATCATTTGAAATCAATTAATGTTTGTTATCTAAAATTCTATTCCAGTTTCAAGAAATTATATTGAATTCTACCAGCACACCTACAAGTTTGACTACTTCTCAAAATACCAACACAATGTACAGCAATAGCAACAATAGCACCAGCAGTCACAACATTAATATTGGAAGCAGCAATACAACAACATTATTATTGGATGATATAATTAATGAAGGAACAATACAAATAATAGCAAGAACAACAATGACACCACCCACCGATGAAGCAACAGCAGGTGCAAAATTCAAATACTTTGACTGTGATTATTATTTAGCCATTAATGTAAGTAGTCCAGCAACTGGTACCGGTGTCTGTCCTTGTGTCGTTGGAGACATAGTGTGTATGTTTTTTGTTACATACAATAGATCTGTTTCTTTACATTTTGGGTAAAGTTTTGTGAAAATGGGAATAAGAATTTTCCTTCATAAAATGACAAAAGTACGGGAAAACAAAAAACGATATTGTTTTTTAAACACTTTTTTTATTAAATATGTTAATTGTAAATAAAACAAAAAGTTTTCAGAGAATTATTTGTTATTATTATAGAAGGATCTATGACAGTTAGTTGTGAAACAAAATATCAGCCAAATGCTCGCCATGGCTTCGATGGTATACCTCTATCCGATGGTGCATAGCTTCAGTGACCTTGAGACACAATTAAGGTTCAATGTCGTTAATGTGCCGAATTACCTCATCATTTAGCTCTAGAATTGTTCTTGGCTTATTGACGTAAACTTTTTTTTGTAAATATATCCAAAGAAAGAACCTACAACGGTGTAAAATCACATGATCGTGGCGGCCAATTAACATCGCCACGACGTAAAATAGCAGGGCCATAGAACATCTCGCGCAAAAGAGCCATTGTTTCGTTGGCTGTGTGGCATCCTTTTGGAACCACATAACGTCAAGGTTGGTATCCTCAATATCTAGCCACAAGAACTGTTACTGCTTTGCTGGCGCATTTTCAAATAACCAAACAGGTTTTTACATTCCCTACAGACCCAGATTGCTGAAATTTGAGCAAATTCTCCCGATTTTGGACACATTTGGTCGATTATGCCGACCAAAAAAATCACGGAGTGCATGAAATGCATTTTGATTTGAACGCCCATTTGCGTAAAAGCCTTCCACAACCTTAACACGTTGCTCAATTGTGTTGCCCTCTATGGTTGAATTGGTCAAACACTGAAACAACGAAATGTTAAATTAAGTTTGGCAAAAAACTTGACGTTAAGGTGTGACTCACAACTACCTTCGTGCACTATGGTTCGAGCACCATTTACAATACAAACCTGCAAAATTGTTCAATATTAAGTGTCCCAGGCTATTGGTACAGTTAACGATTAATACACAATATGCAAACCGCACCCAGAAAAAAACATGTTTAAATATGGTCACCTCCAACAAAAATATTTTTAAAGAAAATTTTAAACATATTATGATTCATTTAACAATATTATTGTCACCGACAAACATATTATGGTTGAATTAGTCCTCCATCAATAATCCACAACCATATTATGGTTGCTTCCGAGCATGTTATGATCAAAAATAACTTAAACATGTTTATCACTTATAATAGCAATGTTAGTTTTCAACAATAGCATGTTGCTCTTGGAAAAGCGGAAAATTCTATTGTTAATTTTAAAATAAATACTTGCCATATTTAACCATAACTTGTTTACAGGCAACCATAATATGGTTGTGGCTTCTTGATGGAGGACTAATTCAACCATAATATGGTTGTATGTGAAAATAATATGGTTATATTAACCATTATATTTTTAAAATTTTCTCTTAAAATAGTTTTGTTTGAGGTGACCATATTTAAAAATGTTTTTTTTTCTCCGTGTGTGCATTGTTAAAGTTGATGTTAAATGTTGTCCTTCTACTGCAAAGCATTATGATGTTTTGAAAATCAGCAAACATGTGTTGTTTTTTTTTTTTTTTTGTTCGTGCTTCAACAGCTGTGTGATAACTAACATAATTTGTTCTAAGAAAAAGTCTGTGCTTTTTCGTCTAAGAAGTAGAAATGGGCTCTTATTTACACAAGTTGAAATTACAAGGACGATTTTCGTGTAATTTTGGTTTACATGAAATCCCACACCAGAGTAAAGAAACAGACCTATTAAACATACAAAAATTATAATAAATATATTTTATTCTATTTGCTTTCTTTTGTCCTTCTTGTCTGCTCTTATTAATTTTGTCGCTTAATCTTTATCCCTGTCATTTAGACCTTCTTGTTGCTGACATTACTCTCCATGATGACCTGTGCCACTTATCAAGTTCTACGCATTTTATTAAAGTCAATTTTATTGTTGATGGCCTCGGCTTATTACATTGGATTTTCCATTTATTTTCTGGTACAGGAGGAAATAGATTTAATTTTGGAGTAAGTTTTTTATACCGATTTTATTTACTTAAATTTTTTTACAGAAAAACTTCTCGTAGTTTTATTTTACCTGTTTTTTTTTATTTAAATTATAAAAAAAACCCTGTTGTATTTAGAATTTTTTTTATATAAAATTTTCCGTCATAAAATAAAAAATTATTTACAAAACATGTTAAATTAAACATAAACTTGTTATTGCATATGAAGAAGTGACAGAAAGAGGAAGGGTATGAATGAGGGTCACCACTTGGCTATAAAAAATTCATCTTGATGCCAAATGTTGTTAAGAATTTATCTTTTTTTGTGCGTTTATATGGGAATTGAAGTACGTTTGTTATTTATACGTGTGTTGAGTAAAATGTTTTGTTAATGAAAGAAAGAAGAAAGTTAAATGGAACTAGAATAAAAGAAATTTTCGGGAATACTTTTAACTTAAGATTAAGGTAAAATTGTTTTCAATGTTGCCCTCTTAAAGATAATAATATTTAAATGTTAAATGTCGTATGGGTTTTTTTTTGATTTTTATGAAATCGTTGGTCTTGTTTCACATTAGGCGTATGGTTAATATTCTATTAATATTAATCATACGTATTAACTATTCTATGTATTTCCAAATATTTACCAATGGAACTTATTTAAATTGCCTGATATGAGTTAGGCTGATGCCAGAGTGTGAGCTTGAAACTACTGCTTATGTTTTTCTTAGTTATTTCCTCAAAAGACGTCAGAGTGAGAGCAAAACTGAATCCGAATTTGTGCTACAAAGCACGTTGTGTCATGGTTTCTGGCACGTTGTATTTTCTTATATTGTGTTTTTGTTTTTCTGTTATGGTTTTTTTTTAATCCTTTTTGTGCATTCAAAAAACGGTTTTTCGCCTTAATTTTCTTTGTGAATTTGAGATCATTTGGTAAATTTTTGTGTGTTAAATGAAATCAAAAAAGGAATTAAACAAAATAAATTACAGTTGTTTGTTAAATAAAAAAGTTTTGAAGATATACAAAAAGGTTGCTGAAAATATTAATTATTCGAACAAAAGCACTTTAAATACACTTCAAATAATATAAGCAAAAGAACGCTTTATACAATATAACGTTCAATCTGAAACCTTCTGGCATTAATAAAGCACTATCACCACAAACAGTTCAATTTAAATAAAACGAAAGTTTTCATTTAATTTTAAATTATCTTAAACCACAAATGATTTTTTAAATTATCAAATCTTTTAAGGTAGAAGTACATAACACGCGTTAATTCGTCGACGTTTGTCGTGCGTTTAAAAACTTAAGCGCATGAAAAATTGCAAGTTACACAAAGCGCATTACAAGAGCCGTTGCTGTCAGCTGTTTTTTATTTGATTACTTATTTGTGCATTGAAAACGGTTTCGAAGGTATATCAAGATTTTTTTATTTTATTGAATTTATTCTTTTTATATAAATATTGTTTGTTTTTTAAGCTCTTCAATAAGTTTTTCTTTCACGATTCGCAAATTTGTTAAAATTTTTCGTTGTATTGTCAGCTGATTAATTGTCAAAAATAAACAACGCATTAAAAAGTTCAAAGTAAACCAACTTTCTGGCACAAACGCGTCAAAATATTTTACATGTAGATTGTTCTATTAAAAAACACTAGTTTAACTGTTTTCGACAGAAGTCTACAGAGTGCGGTCGCACTAACGCGTGTTATGTACTTCTTCCTTTATTCTAGAATTTCATAATATCTTCTTCTTTCCATCTGGTACAAAAAACAGTTCAATTTGGTTCAAAACTAACGGAATTTGAATCGATAAGTACCACATGGGGCTTTTAAAGGGGGTTTAATTTATTAAAAGGGTGTTTTATTCAACATCGATAGAACTTGAAATTTTAAAAAATAGCAACAAGAATTAAATTTTCTAATTTTGAGCCACATCTTCGACTGTTTCTGGCCACGACCGACGAAGAATCGATAAATTTGGATCTTCTTCCACACTTGTTTTTACAGCGGCATTATTCTCTACAGTACGCACTTTCCTTTGATGTGTCGGTGCAGCATTTAGAGAGTACGTACAGGCACGAAGTTGCCATAGTCAAAAGCCAGTCGTTTTTTAAATTTGGCATTATGAATGTAGTAAACTTTACAAAAACGACAAACTTTTCATGTGTTTTGCATTGTCAATGTCGTAAATTTTAAATTATATCAAACGACTACTACTTCGACCACGACAAGTACTCGATAACCTACCCGAATCGATAACTGACTTTCAAAGTAAATTTAGATTAGCTGGATAAATTAAAAGGTTTTGCTATTAAAGAATTATGTGGCCAACATAATTGTGGTAGTCTTGGATGCAAATTCGGCTGGTAATTCCAGCATTTGTAGTAAGTAGTGCTACCACGCTGTAGACAACGAGGACGAATGGATAGTTTTCCGATTAAATATATATAAAGAGCTACCTTTTTTGCAGCCACAACATTTACCATGACAGATCTAGGATACGTACGAAACTAATTTAAAAAGATGGAATTACGTATGTCGTAAGGGACCTAAATACGACAAACTTTTTATGTGGTTTGCATTGTCAATGACGTAAATATTAATTTGTATCGCAAAAAATTTCAAACAACTACGATTTCTACCTTCGATCGCTTTAGTTATGACAGCATTAGGGTTGCAATACTATGTAGAGCGGTCCTATCAAAATTATGCGACATCATCAGTACACACTACAAAAATTTCTAACATCGTGTACTTCATACCAACCAGTTGTTATGTGTAATAAATGTAATTTCAGGTGTCCGCCAAGGATGCCTTTGCTCTTTTTAATAGTAATCGATGATGTCTTGATAAACGTGATCGACAACCATCCTTATCGCGGTATCATATGGCACCCTCTAAAAGTGCAACATCTCAACGGTCCTACATACGGCGATGATACTGATTTGCTCTCAAGTAGAAACACATTTATGCCGTCGAAAATGTATGATGTAGTTTGAATATCTGGCTCAGTAAGACTAAAAATCACTATAGGCATGACGAAATATACGAAACATAACAGATTTTAAGAGCCAACTTTTAATATAGAAATATATATGTTTACTTATCTCGGCAGCCAAATAGCACCTGATGGCGGTGCTCGCTTAAATTTTCTACAACGTATTAGAAAGAGCCCCATTTGGCGATCGTATCGAATAATAAAAGAGAGCAAAATTCGGATGTTTAACACGAACGTTATATCTGTATTGTTATACGGTTGTAGGACATAAACAACCAGCTACAATGTTTTGTAAACAGATGCCTGCGAAACATCCTTTAAATATGGTGGCCGAACACCTGGACATCCAACGATGAGCTGTACCACAAATGCAAAAAAAGTGAGTAGAACATTAAATCCAAGGACGTAAATAGAAATCGAGGGGCCACACATTATGAAACCCCATTTACGACGTTAGTCAAGAAGCTCTCGGTTGGAATCCTCACAAGCCACAGAAGGCGAGGCAGGTCCAGGGGCAGTTGGCAGCTCAGCTTGTTAGACGAATTACGGGCCTATAAACAACAACTCTCATGGCAATAATTAAAATCAATGACGCACAATCGCCAAGAATGGAACAACTTTGGAATGACACTGTCCATCCACATTCTGGCATTAAAGCATTAATTTATTAACAACTTCGACTTCGACGTCGTCAACGAATAATAAATACATATCGCACTTGGTCAACAATACTGTATTAAGTCAAAATTTAAAAGTTTTCAGTAGAAGAAAACCCATTTTTAATTCTACATTCAAGGCATATTTTTTTTAAGCCTACAAGATATCACGATATCTGAACATATGCATATGGGCATTTCGACTACTTTTTTTAACTTAACGCCAGCAAGCAAATAAACTTGTATGTTGGGCCCATGTTGCTCAAATGTAATCCTCTTTGTTACTAAATGAAGAGCTTTACTCCAAAATATAAAAAATTTAACAATACATATAAATGTTTTTAAGAATCAATTTCAATTACTTGCTGGCGTTACGTTACAAAAAGTAGATTTTCCGCTGGAAATGCCCATATTACGTGTCGACTTTTTCCAAAAAGTGAAAAAAATAAAAATTTCGAGTGAAAAACAAAAATAAATTTTAATTTGTCACACCAAAGTTGGTTGGGTATTTAAATACCCATGCCCTATCCCATTAGTGAAAAGGGGTTGATTTTTTAACTCCAAAAAACTTAAACGGATTTTGGTTAAAATCGTGCGATCGGGCAGGCATGAATGGGTTAAGTGTAACTCTATTTTTGATCATTTGACAGCTAAGCTCTTTGTAAGTTCTATCAGACTTAAAAACCACCCTTTATTTTAAATAGCAAGCTTCTAGTGTATAAGTTTGCCACATTAAACATAAGAGTTTCATACTCAAACTCATGAACATGAGCATCTTTTACAAAAACTGCACGCTAAATAAAATAATTCTCGTATAAATTTCAATAAAATTAAAGCCTCTCAAACCCTCTGGCTACCCACCCCTTCAACATTTCTATGCAAACATGCAAATAATGTAATTTTAATTTCTTGTTGCAACTTAATAAAGTGGAATATGATTTCTTTTACGCAAAATGTATTATTAATTTTACTTTCTTGTTTTCTCTTTACATTCTCTTCTTTTCCTACAATCGATGATTGGTTTTCCTGTGCCTGTTCGTGTTTTATGCTAATGGAACAACGTACCACAACTACTAAACCAACCACTTAAACTTAAAATGTCTACATTCATTTCTGTGTTTTGATGTGTGTGCGCACTTCCTGCAACTTTGTAAATTTCTGCATTAACTTTCTGTTTGTTTGGGGGTATTCGATTGAATGATGGTGATGATGATGATGACGCTGACGATGCGACGACATTGGCATTTATCGATGCATTCATTTATTCTTTCCTTATCAAATGCATTAGCAATGAAGAAGCACTATTGCGTTATATAATTGATTCAATTTTCCTTTTTGCTTTTATGATTGCGCTGATTTTTCACAGCCATCAAACAGAGGCAACGTATCGTTTGGATTTCATTTGGAAATTACAAGCAACCGGTAAGTAAACTTTTCACTTATTTGTTGTTCATTTTTATTTTTCCACTTAAATAGATGTAACCAATGTGATTTTTGAACATTATTTATTTTTTTTTCCTCACTGAAAATCTGTTATTAAGATGGAACATCAAAATGTTTATTTACTTTGTTTAATTTTTCTTAACTTTGTCAGTATTTTTAGATAGCAAAAGCATCATAAAAGTCTTTTCATAAATAGGTTCTTTTTACTAAATATAGCGTGCATCGGAAATGTCAAATTTTTTCATTACTCTGGCGTAAAAACCAGGCTTAATATGATCGATGCCTTGGGTCGTTGTGGATTCTGGATTATTTGCGTAGACCTTAGATTTAAGAAAACCTCATAAGAAAAATCGCTCGATTATTGTAGCGACTTCGCATCACCTCAACATGTTGTTGGCGTTAATATCCGAAATTTATAAGTAACATATCAAGCTAAGAAATAATATGGTTTTTATTGGGTTTAATTAAAGCTTAAGACCCGCCTTGAAAAGCTATTTCTGAATTGCAAATACATTTCAGTGAAATGTTGCAATAAAGTTTTTCGTTGATTCTTTTTTATACCCTCCACACCAATTAGTTTTGAAGAGGGTATATTAAGTTTGTCATTCCGTGTGAAACTTTTTTATTATTCATCTCAGACCCCATAAAGTCTATATATTCTGGGTCCTTAAGTGATTCTAAGTCGATTTAGCCATGTCCGTCTGTATGTCCGTCTGTCGGTCTGTCCTTCTGTCGGTCTGTCCGTCTGTTGAAAACCCGCTCACTTTCGAACAACTCAAAAGAAATGAACAAACTTGGTGCAAAATTGCTTGTAGTTGTCCTAAGCAGTTTGGGATTGAAATTCAGCAAAATCGGTGCAGTAGGACCAGAGCTATGAATCAAAATGTGGAACTACCACCTAAAAAAATGATAATTTTGTTACAAAAAATAACATAAATGGTGGAACAAGGCACTGAATCAGATAAGATTTTGCAAAAATTTGTTGTATTCGACTGGAAATCACGCTGTAAAATTTCGTGAAGATCGGTCCATCATTTACCTTAGGCCCCTTATAAACCCTACTCTCGGAAAACAGTTTAGTACGCCTAAGATCGTAATTAATAATGCTATTAAAATAAAATTGAGTACTTCACTACTCACACTAATAAATTTCGTGCTGCTGGGTCCTAACTTGTTTAATTTCCCGTGCATTCTGCTTTAAATTATCGGAAATTGATAAGCCAGAAATTAAATTTTATTCAAAAAGTCTCATGTTTGAGTGAAGGTACATTTTAATCAAATGAAATCATTATAATCTCGGAGATGCTCTTCTTATTTTTCGTTTTTTTTTTTGTGGAGTGGCTCATTTTTAAAGAAATTACCAATTAATCCTAGAGTATATGTAATTTTAACGTAATTACAAAGCCAAATGGTCACCTGTGGCTTTAAATATTCTCATTAACAGGACTCTTTTTAATTAAAATTTAAAAATATGCTGTCACAGGATTCTGTGAATGCTTATTCTGTACTAAAATCCTCTTTTCAAAGAAATATTTTGTGATATTTTGTTTCGATAATTTAACTATTTTGGTTTATGTCAATGCTGTTGGCTTTGCATATGAAGAACTTAAATATTTTGTTTATACACCTAACCGAAGGTGAAAGGGTACACACAGGAAAAATATCAATGTTAAATTAACATAGTGCAAGGTTGATAAAAAGTCATAGTAAATTTCCGTAAAAGTATTGACATTATTTAAAATTATCATTGTGTCATTTTAATTTAAACGAAAAATGTAAAAATAACATTGTTAAATATCGGGTCCATAAAACCCTGTTTTATCAGTTTTGTATAGAAACAGTAAAAACACTTTAAAAAGTAAAACAAAAATTTTTTTTCTCATGTTTGAAATTATTTATAAAAAGAACCAAAATTCCCTTATTCTTTTTGTTAAAACTATTTACCTAGCATTTACACGTGAAAGTAATTTCATGAAAGTCGCAATACACTCACACTTTTTCACTAACACATTTACATTTTTTTACTTTCAGCCCAACTTTCAGCTTGCTTTCAATGAAAATTTGAAGAAAGCGATTTTTTGACAGTTTCATGAAAACAAATGACAATAAACTAAGCGGTGTTGCCTATTTAAAATTTGCATTTGAAATTTCAGGATTGTGTTAAATTATAGTTACAAAAGCAACTTGTTTTGGACGTATATATAAAGAATTTTAATATATTTTTTTAACTACAATTATTTGAAACACAACTATTCTAATTAAAGTGGATAAATATTAGGAAAATAAATATTAATTGGAACGAATGCCTAAAGTTCGGCGTGAGTATTTGTCTTGGCAACTCTGAAATTACAAATAAGAAAAACAATAAAAATGGAGGCAAAATAAAGCAATAAACAAATTATTAAATTAATAAATTTGTACCGATCCTACCCCATTTTGTGGGATATGAACCACAACTCCTACAGAAGGAACGACATTAAAAAAAAAATCGTATGAAGCTATTGCAGATGAAATGTGTTTGGACGTTGAAGCCATAAAAAAAAAGATCCGGTCGCTGCGTATTACATACACCGGGGAAAAAATTCAGTAAATTCGCTTACACATCGAATTCACATCTTTTTATTAATAATGGCTTTACCCACTGCCTCCTATTTACTGGTTTTTTTATTTTCATTTCTTTTTTTTTGTTTTGGTTTTCAATTTCTAGTTTTTTTAGTTCTAAAACTAAAACAATTTTTGCCACTTTGCGCTTTGACGACATTTTTCAAATGAACTTTCACTTTCCTGTGTAATCGAACAAGAAATTTTCAAGAAAGTCGTCTATTTCATTGAAATTTTTACTTATAATACGTATACAGAAATTTCATGAAAGAACTTTCATGTGTAAAGGCAGTGTTAGTGAAATAGAACATCAAATTTTCAAAGTAGAATGATAAAGAAAACCATATCGGGCCATTCTGCTGGTGCCTTTTAATTGTAAGTGCTAGCAGGGAAATAAATAATTTTATTCTCTCTTTCTCTCTCTCTGATTCCGCGGGTAAGTGTATAGAATGTTTTTAAAAAAAAATGCATTTGTTGTCTCTGAAGCTTCTTCTCACTGTTATTTCAAACTCAAACCAATTCGGTTCTACATGAAATTCACGTTGTTTCAACTTAAAAATACTTTCATTCAACGTGATTAGGAGTGTTATTTCAATATTAATATTAATGTTTGCTCTAACTTTGTTAAATTAACATAAATTTTACTTATTTTAAGAAAATATAATTCTGTTTGCAAGTTATTGTAAAATCATGTTGAATTGCAGAAGTAGCTATGAAGCAAAATTACTACAGAAAAATGTAAAATCAACCTTGTTTTCGAGAATGTTACACTGATTTTCTTCTGTGTTTCTATATAAATTTGTCATTTCGTTTGTAATTTCTACAATATTGATGTTAGAACCTATTAAGTAAATATATTCTGTGCACTTACAAGTTGCGAAGTTGATTTGCCAATGTCCGTCTGTCCGTTGAAATAGGTTTTCCGATGACCCGAGATGCAGAGGGACCTTGGTATATATATATAAGTATATATGTCATATAAAGTCCGGAATTCTTTGCTATTCATATTCAGCCTGACAGGTTCACAAATGGTTTAGATATGAGAAAAAAACCACGACTGCCTCGAATTTTACCCAAGAATCCCTTGTTTTGGTTGTTTTTTGTTTATTTTGTTTTTATGTATATCTGGAGAACGACAGGAGCCAAAGTTTCCAGATTAGGTACAAGCATCTTGTGGACTAGGTTGGGCAAGTGGGCGTGGCACTGCCTACACAAATAAATTATAGATTTTTGTAAATTTAGAGAACAACAACAAGAGCTAAAATTTCCAAATAAGGTACAACCGTCGTGGTTATCAATACACAAAATCCGACCGAATGTGGCCGGGACTGGGCAAGTGGGCGTGGCACAAAGTTGAGTAATTTTAGATATAAATAACAAATAAATAAACGGTATTTATATAACTTTATATATAAAATGAGAAAGTATTGCCATGTTTTATATGAATTTAAATCCAGGTTCACCGCAAGGCTTTGTTCTTTCTCCTAAACTTTTTTTATTTTTCTTAACGACCTTTTGGGTCGAACTTCCAATCTTATCTATTCTTTTGCAGATGACAGCAGCATTTGTCATTCATTTTCCTTACTGAGGTTGAAGGTATAAGGCAGAATATGAATGACACACTCAATCTTCACCTAACGACAATCTACGAGTGGGGTCTTGCGAAAAGGGTCGATTTTAATTCTCGTAAGACCCAATGTTGCATGTTGACCCATAGACGTCTTGTGGGCCCAACGTCATCTGTATCCATGGGAGGTTTAGCTATTGAGGATTCAGTCACTCTTGTTGTGCTGGGCATGAATATTCAATGTGGTGTTCGTTGGAACGAACATATCTTTTAAGTGTCGAAAGAAGCATTCAAGTGTCTTGGTTTCTTAAAACGGTGCAAGAACTTCTTCAGTCCGTCTGATCTCTCTACTATTTATACCGCCTACATGAATACAACTTCCATATCTGGGAAGGTGCTTCAAGGTATACCTTAAAGCCTCTGGATCGGGTGCAAAGGAGTGCGTTGAAGCTCATCAATGACAGTAGGGTATCTAGCGCTAATGACTCCTTGGAGCATCATCGAAATGTGGCTTGTGTGGCATTGTTCTATCGATATTACCACGGAAGGTGCCCAGCTGAGATGGGCGAGTTCATCCCTGAGACGCGGGTGCATGCCCGTCGTACTCGCCTTTCCAGCAGATAACATCTGTTTGGTTGTATCGCACAACGCATTACAGAGAAAATTCGTTTCTTGGTCTAACTAGCCGCAAGGGAATAGACTGCCGGCAGAAGTCTTTCCAGTCGGCTACAATTTGGAAAAATTCAAATTAAATATCCACAAACACTACTCCTAATACTACCACAAAACATTGCATTAGTAGGGTCATCACCTACGTGTTGCATCAAAGTAAAAGAAAAACTTTATTGGAAATTTTCGGGAGTTCTTTGCAAGTTAAAAAAAATCCCGCTGTTCCGGAAAATAAAAATAACCACGCATATGGCGCAATTACAATCACTCCTGTCTCGACTTGTTATCTTTTATTATGCAAGTTAGACCTACTTATTTGGTTAAGTTTTATATCCTACGTGTTAAACTAACACTTTCAGACTTACTTTTAAATACTACAGATCCTTCTAGGGCAATGACAAAGCCGTTTTTCCATCAGAATAACGATTGACTCATGAGGTGTCTTAGGCTTAAACCAGTTCAATATCCCCTAAATAGTAGCAACTTTATGGTGTTTTCTTTTCTACAAAAAAAATACCACATTTTAAAAGGTGAATGTATAAAATGTCTTGCCGAACGCGTAATACTGCAATTTTTTATTTGATGAGAACAAAACACAAAATTGGATCGCCCTGTTTTTAACAACTGACAAAAAGTTTGTTCTTCAATATATAAAAAAATATGTACATAAATCAAAAAGCGTGTTCTTCAAAATATAAAAAAAATATACATTAAACCGAATTTGTTAATAGATTGATATTAAATAAATAAATGACGAAATTCCAATTTAATTTTTCATAAAATATGTAAACAAGAAAATACCTTTGCCAGATTGCCGATTTTTTAACACCAAGTTTTAACGATTTCTTAATTTGACGTTTTTTTCAAAAACAGTATTATAATACCAAATCCATTTGAATTTTATATCACTGACAAACTACCATTAACCATGTAAAGCTTTCTTTTATTTTTACTATAAAATAATAGAAAAAATAACTATTAAAACATAAAATTAGTACTGTCCTGATTGGAGGCGATTTTTCCCAACTTCGTCTGGTAACTCCATATAAAAACAGAAGCCATCTTTTTACAGGGCATTATCAACACTCGCGATTTATACGGGGCGTAAAGTGTAATGCCTTATGACATTTAAGGGTAATTTTTTTTAGAATAAGACACGCTACCCTTTTAGAGAGCAAAGCATTTTTAAGAAACGAACACCAAATTGCATTATTTTTTTAAATAAAATGTGAAATTTTTTGGAGAAAAGAAAACACCATAATTTAAGAAAAGATTATTTTAATTTCTTTTGTACAAAATACTTTTTATTATACAAATTTTTGTATTCTAAAATTTTCTCAGAAACAATATTCATAATTTACTACTGTTGGTTTGGAAACTTGTCGTCTTTTTCTGTCTGTACCCTTGAATTACATTTATTTAATTAAAAAAAATAAAATTGTTCAACCTTCAAATGTAAATTTTGATTTGAATGAAAACGGAAAAAGATGGAAACATCTTGACAACATAAATATTGTTCTTTAATATTACAACAGCGATTGAATTAAGAAAGACCTCCGTTGTGTAGCAACAACAACATGAAAAAAATGTTTAGGAAATGGCATCAATGTCTTTATTTTGTTTTTTTTTTTTTTTTTTTTTTTTTTTTTTTTTACCCTACACCCCCAAAGGTCGGGAGGGATATTACGGGTTTGTTTTCATATGTGTAATACATTAAAAAATATTGCTTCAAGAATCTAGATACACCTTTTAGTAGTATACCGATCGACTGAGAATACATTTTGAATTGCATAAACGATGTCCATCTGCCCGTCTAAAGATACATCCTTGTACAACTTCTGCGCAATGTACATGTCATTCTTCTTAATTTGGTGCCAATTTAAATTTTCATAAAGATGAAGCTATTAAATATGTTAAGAATTAAACCATAATTTCACATAGTCCCCATACAATATTCTTTCTGCCCATAAATTCTAGTATTATTTTGGCATTGAAATTCAATTAAGCCCAAAAATGTGTTATCGCCACTTTAACCATCTTAAAAAATTTTGCTTGATCAAAGCTCCCACATAAACACCACTCCCAAAAGTAGCTCTTTATGCAATAACTTTTTTATAAAAAAAAATGGCCAAATGGCAGGTCCAGAATTAACCATTAGTCCAACATAAACCCCCTCCATAAAATCACTTCATGAAGAAATAGTCCCTCCCATACATATCCAGCAATAACCGCAAAAATATCTCAAGCGATATAATTTTAAATTTTCGTGTTTTTTAATAAATTAATTAACTGGCCAAACTTGCATAATCTCCTGAAATTTTATGCTCATACAAGCTACCGTTACGATTTTATAGCAAAAACAATTTTAGCTCAAGCGCCATTTCTAGTATGTTTTCTTTTTTTTAATTAAAAAAACTTTCTCCTGTAAAATTATGTTTTTGTCGCTTAAGCTTTTTCTGCGGTTATGGCTTGAGAACTTTTATGTAAATCTTAATTTCATAACATAAATATGTGATTGTCCATGGGTCCCAAACACGAAACACTCTCAATAACTAGTCTGCAAATACTGTAGTGTAGGATATCATATGGTCGGGATTGACCATTTATACTGTCTCATTGGTTTTTTTCTTAGTTTCCCTCTTCTTATTCTTCTTCTTCAAGTTTTGTTTCACCAACATCTTGAATTAAATTGAATTAAGTTGTGCATAGCAAAATGTCAGTGCAACATTCAAGTGTTCAGTTTTGAATGTGGTGGTAGAAGAAAAATATTGCATTGTACGGTTGGTTCGATTGACAGGCTAAAACTTAAATGCAAATAGTGGGTGCAGCAGAAAGAAGAATAAAATTGAAAATTAAATGAGAAAGTGTAACTTGGAATTGAAATAAAAATTTTTTTTTTTTCTCAAATGCCGATCAAATTACCTACAGTTGTACTATTTTCAATAGCAAAGCCAGCAAAACAGGTATTAGGTATGAGTGCTAAAATTCGATAGGAGAATTGCTACAGCATTTTTAGAATACTTACCTTAAATTTTAAAACTATTTCAGCTATACTTTAATTGCACTGAAAAGAAAATCAATCTATCCGAAATTAAATCAAAACGAAGCTGTGTTAATAGTGCGGTAAGGACGGATTTCAATAAAATCAAGTGCCCCGTACATAAAATAATTTGAAAGCGGGATGGACTTAAGTAAAAGTGAGACAAAAATGTGCTTGATTCAAGAATTTCTAAATTGGCCTAATCCCGAATTCCTACCTAAAATAATACGAAAGTGGATTGAATGAATCTAAACTAAACAGAGAACCAAAGAGAGAGAATACCTTTATTTATTTATTTTACTGTACTTATATACCCATTCGTTAAATTTGCTTGTTTCTAATTATAATCGTAATCATTTTAAGCTGTGTTCACATTATGTGTATTTGTCATGTGAATTGTCACTTTTTCACATGTTTAATATGTACATATCGTCTGAACCCCTTCAAACACTATCATGTGTTATTTCTCTGTGTACAGTACACATGACAATTTTGATTTAGAACGTGTTCTATTTTCAAGTGACAAAGCATCTGACATCAGCTGTTTTTTATTAACAAAATTGTTTGTGGCGGCAAAAATTAATTGAAATTGTAATACATATATATTAAAATAGTAAATAAATAATAAAACAGATAAAAAATGCACAAATTAATTATTAAAAATGTTTATTTTTATTTTTGATAGGTTATGTCAAATGTACGTTACATACCATTATGTGAACATGTAAATTACAAAACTTATGTAAAACTCAAATTTTGACACACACATGAAAACACATGTGGGTAGAAAAGTGACATTCCATATGACAAATACACATAATGTGAACATAGCTTTACTTTGAAACCCGTATGTGCATACTTAACAAATAGAATTCGGGAATTTTAACTTCTAAGTTTACTTTTTAAACATGAAAATAATTTTGTTTTACTTGTTGTTTCTACACAAAACAAGCTCTATTGGAACAGTAGTCCAATTAAAGGTAATCGCCCACAGACTTAACTGCGTCAATAAGTGTAGAAGAAAATTTTTTTTAAAAAGTTTTTAATTTTTAAGATATCTTTTTCCTCAGACTGAAAAAAATTAAAAATTGATTTCAATTAAAGATTTGTGATATACTTATAATAAAAAAAATAAAAAAAAAAAAAAGTTAAATTCATTTCATGTTGTAAAAATTCCTTTCTTCATAAAAAATAATTTAATGAAAATTAAATTCAATGAACTTTAGCCAGATTGAAATATCGAATATTTGGATAAAAACCCATAAACAGTTCAATAAAATAACAACCGCATTACTAATTATTATTAATTATTATTAATTATTAATAATAATAATAATATAATTATTAATTATTAATTAAATTTGCGCTAGAAAACAAATTAATTAAATAGGTTTTTATATTAACAAAATATTTTGAAGTAATTTTGTTAATATAAAAAAACGTTTAATTCACTTGATTAAATTTTTTATTGTAACTTATTTTATTTAAGATTAATGGTTTAACTGAAAAGAATTTGTCGAGAAGCAAAAAAAGTAGGATGCAACTACTTTGTTATGTGAAATTAATTGATTTTGCCAAATCTGTTCACAGATTGATTCTATCGCGAGTAGTGTAATCGTCAATAAAATTAATTAATATTTTACCGATTTTCATGATTTATGGCTTATTTTATTAGAAATTGCTGATAAATGATAAAAAAAATATAATATTTTTGTTCTTATAATGTTTTTTTTTAATTTTTTAAAATAAAAATTAGCATTTATTTTACACAGAAAAAAATTTTACCGCCACTTATTTCTTTATATTTCCGAAACTGTTAAAAATATATAAAACTTTTGTTTAAATGACTTAAAGAAAATTTAATTCCAAATCATCTGATGGTAATTTTATCAAAATCAGACAAATCTTTCCGAATTCATAGTGGCATGTATTTCCATAACCGCCTTATTTCAGACGAAATGTTAGTAATGCCCATAAAAGTGAATAATAAATAAAATTAACATTTGTTCACTGATTTTCATGATATAGGGCTCATTTTATTATGATATTTGGCTTAATTTATCGCTACTAATTTCTGAATAACTTTGAAATAGATGATTTAAGTCTGAATTCAAAATTGTTCTCCTGTTTTACGAACACAATGGTGGTAACATGAAATTTTTAGAATGCAATCAATGTTATTGCAAGCAGCATTGCCACGACCATAAAAACATTTGTAACCAAAATGTAAAAATAAAGTAACCAAAATTGAAAAAAGTAACCAAAATTACAATTTTATTGGCACTTCAGTTTTAAAAAAAATGTCTAAAGAAAATATTTGGGGGATTCACAAGGTAGTCATAAAGTTGTAAAGTCATATGTCCTAAAATTATTACAAGAAATATATAGGACTGCTGTGGGCTACCGCTTATAATAAAGATTTCTTCTGTACAGTTATGACGAATTATTAAACACAGCGTTAACATTTTTATCTGGTTTAAAATACAACAACATTTATTTCAAACAATTGTAAATTATTATTTAGCACATTATGACGATATGACTGGATAGCACACCTTGTGAATCCCCCAACTGTGTTTTTTTTTTTTTGTATCTCGTAGGCTCATAAACCGCTAGAAGTATTTTTTTAAAGTAAGAACATTAGGCTAAATAATTTGTAGGGGAAGTGGCACTTCCTATACAAAGTTTACACTTATTTTCGTCAATTTTAAAAACTTTTTAAGCTAGAGCTTTTAACCTTTTTATATAAAGATCTCTCACAAGTAAAACTTTTACAAAAACTTGCTGTGCGTTGTGGCACCAAACTGCAGAATTTACCTAAATTATGCGGTAGATAATTTATATATAGATGCTTTTTGGCCAGGTGAAAATAAAAGCATATTAAACGGGATGGGTTCGCTTATCTAGAAAAGTGTTTCAGTTAGGCCAATAAAGCATTAGGAGCAGAAGAAAATTGCCATCTACACTTCGAAGTATATACCTTATATGGTTCAATAGGCTGTTAAAGTTAAGCTAATAAAAAAATTATTTTTATGTAGATAAAAAAGTTTGGTTTTTGATGCATAAATACCCGAAAATGTTTAAGGCTGAAAAAGCGAAGAGGGTAGTTATTGTTCATAAACCAAAAATTGTTTATTTCTGTAATGAAAAAAAGTAAGCAAAATTAAAAAGAAAAAAATACACAAGTTCACATCGGTAAAATTTGGTTAAAAGTTACCAAATCGGCAACGCTGATTGCAAAATATTTTTTAAAATCCATGATGAACTGCCTAAAATGTTGTATTTGGGACGCAAACGGCATTCGCCAACTTAAAAATTAATAAGAACACAGAAACAATTGTTGCAAAAAATTATTCAATTAAATAATTAATTGGTGTACATTAATTATTCAATTAATATTTTGTTTGCTACAATTAATTTTTTTAATCAAAACCCATAAAATTAAAAGTTTGTGTATATGTGGCGTATTTTTTGTTTATGCAATTAATTTGTGTCCCATGACTCGAAAATACAAATCCGTTAATTGATATGATCAATTCCTTTGCAGGGGCAAAATTAGTTAAATATTTAATTGGCTGAATGAATTGTTTAATTAAAGTCGATTTTCTATAGATAGAGCTTGTGGAGGTTCTGCCATTTTGATAAAAGCGCGAATCAAACACTACATAATGTGTGATCAGTGTGAAGATTATCTGCATATTTATACTCACCACGTATATTCTCAATATCATAAAACTAACATAATAAATATTACAAATCATAAGGAACCTGTTTCCTGGTCGCTAAACATAGTACCTTTTATACCTTACGGCGTTCTTGATCTCTTATGTTAAACGGCTGTTCACAACCCTTTAATTGTGAAATTAAAATAGAGTTTATAATTGCAGATAATTTGTCGCTCAATGAAGTTTAAGTGATGGAATACCCCACAGTAAAGATAGTACCTTTTTGGGGTCACGACTTATAACCCCAAAGGGTCCTGTTTTGTTTAATAAAATCTCTAAAATGGATTTAACGGAGGTCGCAAGCGAACAACTAATATAGTGGTCTACTGATCAGCAAAAAAGTCCAGATGTCACCGATTTAGGCGTGCTTAGAAATAAGGGCGACCATAGCTTTAGAATTACTTTTCGATCACAAACCTACAATTGTTACTACAATGAAAACCAATATAATTGTATCTCCTTCTGGCTATTTATCGATGTCAACCACTCAAATAAATTGGTTAAAATAAAAAAAATATCTAAGTACCCATTGCACATAAAATATTTCGCTTAGTACACTGGAAAATTTGGATCTCTCTATTGCTAATATTGGCAGTTTCCTTAAATTAACTGTTCAACCTTCCAGCATAACCAACAATTAAAAGAAATGTATCCTACAGATGTCGAGCGTACCATGACTGAAAAAAGGAGAGCTCGTAGAGAGTGACAATTGCACTTAACTTAAGAATTTATTAAAAGGGTGCACAAAAGGCTAAGGAAGTTACTGCAGCCTCAGAAGACAGCTTTCCTGGAAAAAATATCTTAAGGAACTTGATGCAACTCCACAATCAGACTACTCATTATGGCTTGCAGCTAGAAATCTTAAAAGACCAGTTAACACTAAGCCACCATTAAGAAACTTGAATGGAAGTTGGTCAAAAAATGATAATGGAAAAGGAAATATGTTTGTCAAAAATTTGAAAAACGTATTTACCCCAAATATATCTCGCGATATTGCGGTCGAGTTACCACCTGTTGCTGATAGAGTAGTTATTTTCCTAAGATTTGAGATAAGAGAAATCGAAAATGCAATTTGTGATTTAAGCCCCAAGAAAGTCCCAGGTTTTCATAAGTTCAGCAACAAAATGATTTTGGAACTTCCAAGCACAGCAAAGAAAATTATTCTTTTAATTTTTAATGTTTTTTTACGCTTTGAATACTATCCTCAAAAGTGGAAGGTTTCCTTAGTTGCCATGATACCAACGCCAGGTAAAGATCATACAAAAGTTGAGTCATATAGGCTTATTACCTTATTATCAAATATATCAAAGCTATTTGAGAATTATTAGTGTCTAAATTAACACCGATTTTAAATCAAAATAGTTTCATTTCAAACCATCAATTCGAATTTAGAAGAAAACATAGCACAATTGAACAAACCCATCGCATAGTAAAGCCTTTGAAGAAAGAAAATATTGTTCGGCTCTCTTCATCGATGTTTCTCAAGCTTTTGATAAAGTCCTGGCATGAAGGCTTGTTACATTAGAAAGGTACTTAGCCGGTCGAATGTTTTTTTTGTATTAAAAGAGGTGATTTTTTAAGCTCTCCTCAGGCAATTTACGCTGGAATCCCTCTGAGAAGCATCCTGGGCCCACTTTTATGTTTAATATATACTTCAGATATGCCAACAAACAACTATACCCAAACTTCAACGTTTGCCGATGACACAGCTTTTATAAGCGTGCTCGAAAACAGTAAAGAATCATCTCGATACTTAAAGGATCATATATTTCAACTAGAACTGTCGTTAAAACATTGGAGGATAATAGTCAGTGAGCAAAAATGAGTACATATAACATTCTATTTACATCGGAAATCATACCCCCTATTAAAATCAATAATCAAATAATAATACTCAAAACTCGCATGTAAAATAGCTCGGTGTACATCTGGATCGGCGATTAGCATGGAAATGACGTATAGAGGCAAAATTAACTCAAATGAAACGAAAAGCCATCAAAATTCATTGGCTTATTGAAAGAAATTATGTCCTTAGTCTCGATTGCAAGCTTCTACTTTACAACTCTATCTTTAGGCCTATCTGGTACTACGGCGCCAAATTAATCTTCTTCAAATAATTACAGCCGCTCCCTGGTATGTTAAAAACCCAAACATCCATAAGTAAAAACTATGATTACAAAATATGCAGAAAGATATTTAAAAAGGCTTGAACTACACCCAATTCCACCAGCTCAAAATAATTTAAATCATTGTGGCCACACTCGCTTGAGAAGAAGAAACACTGCAGCACTCACCCAATCAGAAGAGCAATAAACACCTACATATGTGCACAGAAACCGTGATGGTGAAATTTTTTGTCTGGCACTGGCAGGACATAAAAAATAGGATAAGGATAGGATAGGATAAGGATGCTTCTAGATGGGTCAAATGTATGACCAACCCCACTTTATTATTTATTACCGAATTTCGGTTTTTTAGTTAGTTCAATAAACTAAACCGTTTTTGAGTTACGCAAATATATGCTGTGCAGCCTCTTACATTTTCGAAATAACGGTAATTCTTGAAAACAAGAGCCAATCTAAAAAAACGGTAAGCACCACTGGATTCAGCGTGCCCCAATTAGGGCAAAATGCAAGGTGTGCGGCTGGTCTAGCACAGTGTACTTATTGCTCAAAATTACAATATTAAAATTCTATTTTAAGATTATTTTTTCAAAGGTTGCGAAAGAAAAAAAATCATATCTTAAAAAAGAAAAAAAACACCTCCTTCAAAGTTTCAGAATTTTTTAAGAACAGTTTGGGGTATTATATAAAAAAAATCAGCCAAATAAAAAAATAGGTTTTTGACTTAGTCCGTTTTTAAAATTTAATATTTTGCAGATATTACATTTTTCAAAAAAATTATTTCTTTTCAGTATATGGTTTGTAGTCCCAAGTATTCTCTTTAAAATGACATTTAAATCGTCTTCGTATGTCAAGTAGTTTTCGAGATATTGAAGAAATAAGCTCAACACATTCGGCTGAATCTGCGAAATTATGACATTTTGAATATGACATAACTTTTGAAAAAAAAATTTTTAATTTTTTTTCGTTCATATATGTTCCTTATAAGATAAAAGGAACCTTCTCACCAAATTTCATTACAATCGGAAGAGGTCGTGTCCCACTCTTGGTCGTTTTGACATGGAATTACCCATATATTTTTGTTTAAACTAATTTTTGCTGCACACCAGTATAATACTTTTAGACCTGCAAAATACAGCAGCCGGCGTACCATATTTGGCTAAATGTAATGCAGATTGAGGCAATTATTAGTCACTTGCTAAGTGATTCAAATAAAATTCCAGCAAATTAACCAGTGTTTATTTAATTATAATTTTTCATTTAAATAAAGGAGTTGCTCAAATTCCAATAAAAAAAAAATTATTGACAATATTTTAAATTTACTGCTGGTATATTATTTTACAATTTCGAGAACAAAGAAAACAATACTAATAATTTAATATCATTTCAATTCATTCTTCACAATGAATAAATAAAATAAGAAACGAATAACAGTGTGAATGGCACGTAAAACTTTATTACATTTTTCTTTTCCGTTGCACTTTTTTTCAGTTCCAGGCACTTTGAAACAAAACGTAACGAAAAAGAATTGAAAATTCAAGATTCAGAAAACAAAAATATTATTTCAAACAAGTTGAGCAGTTAGTTTTATTTTTTCACATAAAAATATTTTTTCATTTCTATTTTTCTTGCAGAGGAGAAAGAAGATATGGAACATTTACAAGCATACAATCGCAAACTATTGGAGAACATTTTGCCCGTACACGTCGCAGAACATTTTCTGAGTCGTGATAAAAATATTGATGTAAGTTCAGTCTTATTTTGAATTATGTATTTTTAGGGGAAGTTATTTTAAGGTGAAAATTGTAGCAATAAAAAAGAAAAAATCGTTAAGAAATAACAAGTTAAATATTACTGAAACTTTAAATTAATGGCTGGGATTGGAAAATGTGCATAAGAAGATGCGGCATATTAAAGCTTCGTTCCAAAAAAATAATGAAGAGTTTCTAAAAAACTTTAACTGTGTCCCTTTTTTCAAATGTTAAAATAATAAAGTATTGCAAATAGAGAAATTTTCAAATGTTTAAGCAAAAGACACAACTGTTTTGTCTATTAAGTCAAAGACACTTGCTTGATGCTGACTAACACCATTACGATTAAGTTTTTGTATTAAAAGGCAACCGTTAATCAGACAGTAATGCAGTAATGCGACAATGTTTTTTGTATTTTTTCCATATTTTTTAAATTGTCCTAATGGATATGTGCAACGAGGTTCGTTTCAATCGGTTTGGTCTTGTCTTATATTGTTTGGGTATGTTGTATCAAACTACAAGTATTTTCTGCAGCCAATGTTTTGTCGCAGTAAGTCAAATGAACAGTTTTGACGATGTTTTGTTAGGTGTGGGTTGTCTTAGAAGAACTATTTGCCCGTATTATGGAACATTCGCTGTGAACCATTTTATTTTGCGGGTGAAAGGGGATGGGCGAATGTAATATTGTACTCTGTTCCATGTACAAGCAGTTTTTGTGAGTAAGTTAGTGAGAGGAAAATGAAGAAACAGGAAAGGCATTCAAAATAGTTAACTCTTCTACATTTGTTCCTTACTTTACCCATTTATGCTCAACGTGAGTCAATTTTACCCAATACGGTAGGTTACCTAGTAGTGTGCTAGAGCATCAGTGCTGGGTTGCGGGTTCTATTCCCGGCAGAGACTATAGTCTCCTGTAGACAAACGTAGAGGTTCGCTGGATTGGCTTAGGGGAAACAGTGCTTTACACTATCATATTAGCCTTACGTATTTTAAGGAAAATACAACCCTGTCAGGAAAAGTTGTTATATTTTTGAAATTTACAAAATATAATTTTTGTCGGAATACAAAATTTAATTTAAATGATTTTGTTATTCGATCTTATTCCCAATTTTTATTTTTTGATAAAAACACTGAAATTTATTGTTGATGGGATAAGCGCTTCCTATGCGCATTTCACTGGTTGCTAAGGCCAGATCATCAGGAAACTTCATCCATAAAGATTTGAGAAAAACTAAAGATATTAAACCAAATAAAATTGTTAAGCGTGTAAGAATTACAGCAACAGTTCTACTTGTAACAATATCAAAATTTAAACAAAATCATCAACAACTATTACAAATTCAGATATTCAAATACGAACTTATAATTTTTTTTTCACTTTTGCTTACCTTTTCCTTTATAAAAATTGAACAAGTCAAAATTTTTATGAGTGAATTTCAAAAAAAAAAAAAAACAAGTAAGAAAGTATAGTCAGTCAAGCCCGACCATATGATACCCTACACCACAATATTTAAAAACACATCATGCTTATGTGTCCATATAAATATGGATTTATCTATGTTTATAAACTTCATTAATATTGGTTTGAAAGTTTGTGAGAGGCAGAAATTGCCCCCTACCTCCTCTTGGGGTCCTATTTTTGGAAAACTGTATAGCTTATGTGTCCATATAGATATGGATCTATCTATGGTTTAAATTTCATTAAAATTGGTTTGAGAGGCAGAAATTTGCCCTTTTTCCCCTCGTGGTCCTATTTTTTAAAAAGTGCATACCTTTTGTGATCATATTTTGTGTTAAAATCCGTTAGATAGTTTCTGAGAGAAAAAAATTTCCCCCTATCTTCCCTCGTGATCCTACAATTCGGCCCATTGTCAAAAGCTTTGGTCCTGGTACCAATTAACTTTGCGCACAAGGTTACATGGACAGTAGGGTGGCCGTTATTATTTTTTTCGTATTTTCACTTGGCAAACCCCTTAGATTGATTCCAAATTAGAAAAAAATTATATATAAAAAATTTTAGATCGTTTGCATAGTTATTGGGCGTGCCTTGAGCCCACAAAGTTTGCTAAGAATGCTATTTTTCTCACTATGTGTCGCTTTAATTGTTGATAACTTCAGTAATATTTATTTTAGAGAAAAACCTTGTTCACAAATATTCTAGGGCTATATCTTATGAACAATGCTGCTCTGTATTAGTTTCCTTTAACATTAATATTTAATCCAGAAAAAGCCAAATTAAAAAATAACATCAAAATTTTCACATATTATTTGCCTGGTAATTACACAACGTGACAAATTTTCAACAAAGTCGTGACATGATACATATGTACGTGCGAAACGAAACATCACTTAATTTACTTTTCTTCTTGAGGCCACTTAAAAAATCTAAACAAATTTGCCAGAAGCTGCCAAGAGGAAATTTACCTTTTTTATTTTATTGTAAATAAATATAATAGAAATATAAGAAATGAACGACAAACATTTTGTTGTATGCCAAAAATTCAGCTGGGTCACAACCCAACAGGACTGTATATAAAACTTATTTTTGTCCGTAAACAAAAAAAAACAAAAAAACTTGTTTGCTTTATTTCTCTACTAAATAGTTATTTTTATTCTTGTTAAATATAAACGTTATTGCGTAGAGAGCGAAAATACGGAATTTGGAAACCACAACTGCTCAAAAAAAACCGAACAGCATTTTAATACCCTTCAAAAGGATATACACCTTTCCATCCTTGGTTAGGAGTATAAAAAATGTAGATCAGGCTTTATACCCTCCACCACAATGACGTTCCGTATGAAACTTTTTTATTATTTAACTCAGACCCTATAAAGTATATATTCTGGCTCCTTGAGTAATTCTAAGCCATGTCCGCCTGTCCGTCTGTTGAAAACACTTTCGAAAAACTCAAAAGAAATAAACAAACTTGCTGTTAAATTGCTTGTAGTTATCCTAACCAGTTTGGGATTGAAATCCAGCAAATTCGGTTCAGTAGCATCAGAACTATGAATCAAAATGTGAAACCACCATCGTAAAAATTTAATAATTTTGTTACAAAAACTATAATAAATGGTGAAATGATGCACGGAATGGTACAAGAATTTGCAAAAGTTCGTTTAATCCGACTGGAAATCACACTGTAAAATCTCGTGAATATCGGTCTATAACTTACCGTAGGCCCCATATAAACCCTACTTCCGGAAAACAGTTAAGTATGCCTAAACTATAAATAATAACGCTATCATAATATAATTTCGTACGTCAAAGTTTCATAGGACTAGAAATGACACTATCAAATTTCGTGAAGATTGGTCCATAATTTACCCTATAAGTCCTACCTCACGGAAACAGTTGAGATCGCATAAAACTGTCGTTAATTATGGTATCAGAATAAAAATAAATACTCCACGGTTTTATAGGACATGAAAAAGCACTAATAAATTTCGTGATTATCGGTCCATAATTTACTATAGGCCCCATATAAAGCTCACTCTGGTAAATTAATAAAATATATTTATTGTGGAAAAATTTCTTCCAACTTAGCTTGAAATGGCCAGAAAAAATGTCATGCAATTTTGTGATATACGGTCCATAATTTACCTTAGATCCCATTTTTACAAAGCCTTCTGAAATTCACTGTGCACGCTAAAACTAATTTCACCGCTGTATTAAAATTTATGCTTTTTAATACCAGAAATCACTTTGCTGAATTTTGGGATGATTGGCACATAACTTACCATGGCTCCAAATGTAAATTCCCCTCCTGAAAATCATTTAAGTTCGGCTTTTACTGTTACGAATGCTAAAAAAAGCATAAAACTTTCTGATTGTCGGTCAATAATTTAATATAGGTCTAATTCGCAACCAATTTTAATGCTGATGTCTATTTTTATAAAGATTAATTAATAATAAATAAATAGTTATCATGTAGATATCACTCCTGAAATAATTGAACTGCCAGTCGAGGGTATCAAAGATTCGGCATAGCCGAATATAGCAACCAAACTTGTTTTTGGGTAGTTCTGTTCTTCAAATTCCGTATTTGCGCATTCTACGCCATAGCATTTATCCTAAACAGAAATTAAGATAACTACAATTTAGTGCAAAATAAAGTAAAAAAAAAATTATGTTAAAATATTTCACCTCCGCAGTTAAATGTTAAGTCATTGATAACCTTTTACCCAGCTATGTGAACTTTTAAACCTTGAGATTACTGATAAAAAAAATACAATTTATTTTTTCGTTTTAGCAGATGTGATAAATCACGTTTCAATTTCCATATTCAATTTGCTATAGTAACTTCTTAGAACATTTATTTGCATTAAACTATTCGTTAACATGCTTTTTAATATGACTATATTTTTAAAACTATTCCACTCCTACGTCAACCAAGTTGCAGTGGTTACAGTTATTAGGATGTTGCAGTTAAGCTCTTGAGTCTAAGTTTCTACGAACTTGCATAGAAACGAGTCGAAGTTTGAATATGTATATTTTTTATATTTTTATATCTTATTATTACTTTTAGTCGGTGTAAACTAAACGTCATTCACTCATGTGTCAATGCTTAAACATTTACAAATTATACTATATTTAAAGTATGAATACATGTTATACAATTTAAAAAACGAAATGTGCATAAGTGTTAGGGGGTGCCGTAAAATTTAAAAACAAAAAAAATGTCACAAGCAGCCACAATGTATAATTTATAAATAAATTGTTGGTTTGCCATTATATAATTTTTCTCGACTAGATTATAAAGTATTCCTTCAGTAATATTTGTGTCAAAACCAAGCAAAATTTACAATAAGCTCTAAAACTGCTGTTGCTTTAGTTTTTAAGACTCTAACAAATCATATAGTTGAGAGATTCAAACCGTATGCTATCAAGTCATATTGTCATATTAACCTAATATTTTACAATAGATAAAGAAAATTATTGTTGAGTTTTAAATAAAAAAAAAATTTTAAATCACAATACTTTTTTATGCTGTGTTAATTGTTTTGTCATAACACAGTAGAAATCTTAATTATGAAAGGTTGCTCTGCTCGTACACTCACAATATTCTGTACGTAAAATTATCTGAAATTATAATATAAAATATATGAAAGTTCAATTAAAAACCGGTCTACCTATTTTTCATTTATTTTTAACAAAAAGTTCATTTAATTTTTACTGTCAAAAATTCAACACCATATTCCGTAAAATCAAATAAATATTCAGTTATTTTGTAAAATTTTACTGTCAAAAATTCAACACCATATTCAGTAAAAACGATTAAATATTCAGTTATTTATTAAAATTTTACTGTCAAATTGACCCCATATTCAGTAAAAACAATTAAATATTCAGTTATTTTATTAAATTTTCGTTTACTCCACAAAAGAGCCAAATTTCTAAAAAATTCCAGACAGACACCTGTCCGCTTGTTTTTCTTATAAGCGAGAGAGGGAGAATATTTTTATTTACTTACCCAGTTACACACGTTTGTTTTACTTTTGTTGTACTGACCACGTTGTTTACAGAAGAACTCTCAATTATAAGACACCAGCAGCATGACCGATATGGCTTCGCAATTATTTTACTTTTAAAATTTGATGTATTTAACTAAATTATTTTAACAAATAGAAAATGGGTATTGCTTACACAAAAGATAAGATAAGTAAAAATTAATTTTTGGTATTAAAATTATATAAAATAACTGAATATTTAATTGTTTTTACTGAATATGGGGTCAATTTGACAGTAAAAAATTGACAGTAAAATTTAAAAAAATAACTGAATATTTAATCGTTTTTACTGAATATGGTGTTGAATTTTCGACAGTAAAAATTAAATGAATTTTTCGTTGCTTTAAATTACATTTTTATTTACTTAAACATAAAGAAGAATTTAACTCAATCAACGGACAATATTAACTGCAACTGAAAATCCGTATTAATGTGCACTTAGTTTTTTGAATAACTGTTAGACTCAGTTAAAAAAAATAAATTCGCTTGGAAATTTAAATGCTTATTTATTTAAAAATGACTGAACGGAATATTTCTTAAATAAACTACAGTCCGTTACTGTAATAATATTGTGAGTGTAGCAGTCATATTTTAAAACAAATGACTTTTAATTTTGATAATTTTAATTAGGCTAAAGTTCATCAAATTTAATTTTCATTAAATTATGTTAATCAATTAAAATAGATAATCATTCAAAGCAAATTTCGATCTACCAAAGTTTAAGTACAATTTGGTTTGGTCAATGTCTGTGAGTGTTAAACGGTAAAACCCTCTGAAGAGATTGAGTGGTTACAATTGAAACATGTAAAGGTAACCTGTCCGTCAATTTTAATTAATTTCAAGTTGTAAAATTCCTTTCTTCATAAAAATAATTTAATATAAATTTAATTTGATGGACTTTAGCCTAATTAATACCTCTAAATATGTCGCTCTTATTATGTCCTCCACCGCCAAAAAAAAGTACGCAAAAAGCTGTGCAGCCAAACGAGGAGTAACCTTCATAAAATTGTGGTTATTCGGTTTGTGTAGTAGTTAAGTTGGCAATTTTTGTTTCAATCTAGCGGTTTTATCTTTTTGGTTTAACTTTGCAAGGTAAGTTAACCCTTTTGTTCATGACCCAACGATTGTGGCGTTAAAGCTAGACTCTAAAAAACTTTTCGCTTGACGCACTGATTTAAGTAGGTCTGATTTTGCTGTTGTAATGAAATTTGGTCCCATTTAGTATGTGATCGAACTATAATTTAACATACGACCCATATAAAGTCCACACTCAGAAAAAACACTTTAATACAACAGATGATTTTTTGTAAAGTTTTGATTAAATTTAATGTTATGGAATTAGAAAAAAAACCACGTTGCATAACATACAGTAGGTTCCATATAAAATTCAATCTCGAAATAACTCCTATACACTCAAAAAAAAATTAAATCCATCTGTACTTAAATCAATATAAAGCGGTATTAATAGTACGGTGAGTACGGATGTTCTTGAATCAACTGCATAAAGATTGATTCAATAACGGATCTTCAATTGCGAAATACTAAACTTATCCATGTTCAATCCCGAATTTGAACTTAAAATAAACCAAAAGTGAAATTAGAAGGAGAATTTTATTATTAAAAAATCTATATGGATTTGTATATAAAAATGGTGTAAAAAATGGTAAATAAAATGAGAATGGCTGGGCCGATTTCTGTAAAATATTTTGTCAGGTATTCGTATTTTTTACGGAAGAAAGTTTTGGAACATCCCTCCGGAAAAATCGAAAATCGAGTTTTTGTATGAAATTTTGTGTGAAATTATTCCTTAATGGCTTTCCAAATCAAACAATAGAAAGTTCTTAGTGCAAATCATGGAAAAATGCGGAAAATTGGAAAATCTCTTCGCAAAAGTGGGAAAATTGCAAAAATCAAAAATTGATTTTTCGTACGAAATCTTGTCTGAAATTATTGCTTAATGGCTTTCCAAATGAAAAAATCGAAAGTTCTCAGCCAAAATCCGAAAGATGTCGTTATACGTTGACTTAGACTTTGCGCAATCTGACAGGTGTCATTGCATTGTCATTGTAATTTTCTACAGTAAATGTGCTATTTTTCTTGCTGCAGATTATTTAATTTTGATGATAATTGTGGAAATCATTGTGATAAAAAAGGTTTTGAGCTCGATTATACCGTAGTGACAACACGATTCATTAGTTACATACATTTCTTCAGTCTTCGTCAGTATCTTTTGTTTATCTTCATTATTTGAATTGCAAAAAAAAAACTGATTAGTGGAGTCAGACTTCGCTTCATTGAAATTAGTTATTTTAGTGTCTTTCCTTTGTTCTCTTCACTCAACCTCTTTGATATCACTTCATTTTTGTAAAAGTTTATTCAGAAAAAGTTTAAATTTTGCATACGTGGTTTCGCTACTCTCTTTCCCTTACTTTTCTCCCAACCAGTCAATATAAAAAATAACGAAAAGTCTTAAAAAACAACCCGTGTAATCAACCTCATTGCCTTCAATGCCCAAATCCGATAGATGGCATTATACATTGACTTCCATTTTATTCAAATAAACCACATTGAAAATTTAAATATTTGTGTTGCATAATTACTCTAAAGTTTGTCTTAAAGATTAAAATTGGGGCGAGGCGAAGTTCGCCGCGGCCGCTATTTTCAATTATAAAACACCAGTATTATTTCCGATATGGTATTTACCTTAAAAACTTAACTTAAAGTTTATATAACTGAAAATATAAACTAAATGGGAAGCAAGAGTTCTCAATTTTACTTTTTAAACATAAAAATAATGTGTTTTCGTAATGTTCTGTTGTTTCTACACACAACATGCAAATCGTTTTTTAACTATTTGTGTGGTGTTGTTGTAATTTGAATGAGAGTTAAACGCCCACTCTGTTAATTTACTCTCAGAGTGGTACTACCAACGAAAAGTTTAATCTTTTTAACGTGGTTAAAGAATTTTTTTACTTATTTGAAGAAATTTCGGGATCGATTTTCGGAATTTATTCCATTTAGGATTCTTTTGAGAACGTTTTAGTGTTATTTGTTCTTGGGTTTTTGAGTACGACTCGTACTTAAAGTAATTATGAAAAACTTAATTTATCCCGACTGTTTTTCATTCTGTGTATGCCATTAACTGAAACGAACTATAATTTTGTTATTTAGTTTGACTCTTATTAATTCTTTATGCTTTTATGAAGATCCCATATGAAATTCTATCCAGAGCACATTTATTCTTCAGCACAGGTGGATAGTATATAACTTTGTATTTTCTACAATGTTGATCTTATGCCCTTTAAAGATATAGATATATTTTGGATCCTATTGAGTAGCAAAGTTGATTTTACGATCTTCCTTTGACCATCTGTCTGTTGAAATGGGTTTTCCGAAGACTGCAGATATGATGGGGTCTTGGTTGGTATAAATTTATGTCACATACGCTCTGTTTTATTAGGCTATTTTATTTAATTGAGCCTGATGAGCTTAACAATGGGTAAGATATGAGCAAAAAAAACGCGACTGCCTTTAAATGTACCCATAAATTCCTTTGTTGGTTTATACCTGTGAGGACGGCAACAAAAAAAATTCCAAATCAGGTACATGCAACTTGGTTATCTATACACAACTTCTCTAAAAAAAAAATTGAGCGGGAGTGGAGAAGTAGGCGCGGCACCTCCTGAACGAAGACATTATAGATTTTTATATATCCCCTGCAAATAATATTGAACCACCTGATCCAATTTGATTAAATAGACTACTCCATGGACTGGTCCGATGTAATGCAAGCATGGACCATGTCATTGTTAAAAAGTGTTTGTAGTGAGACGACATGTCTTCGTTTTTTAACGAAATTTTTTCGTTTTTAAACGAAGTTAAAACTAATCCTCTTGTGTATACAATGGAGTAGTTTTTAAACTTCTCCTTTGTAATCCAAAGCTGGGTTTAATGGTCCTGCCCTAGGACATCGTAATGTTAAATAGACCATGTTTTTCCATACGTTTAGGTTACTTTTGCAGTAGTCCTAGTCCCTTTTGGGCTACATTTTACATGCATGTTTGGACTAGTCCTAAATATTTGCAGGGTCCCGAAAACGACAAAAGCAAAAGATTCCAAATAATGTACAATAATCTTAGTTATCAAAATGTGGGCGGGATTGGCAAAGTGGGATAACTTTCCGTTCCTGCCGCAAAATGCTTAAGGGCATATAAGAATCGGCATCGGAATATATCACTCTTTCTTGTTGTTGATATCCTTGCTCGTCCTTTTATTTGTAATTTCTACAATATTGATCTTCGACTCTATAAAGTGTATGTGTATATTCTTAGTAGTTATGAGAAGAAAAATTCGATGAACGGACAGACGGACAGTGTATTGGTTGTAACGATTTTTTTGAAGCCCTAGACACGATTGGGACTAGGCTGTTATATTTAAGTATCACATATAGTACGAAAAGGGTTGTTCAGAAACTTAGCCAGTTCGGCGCACAAATGGCTAAAAAAAATTACAAAATTATCACGACTGCCTCTTATTTGTTAACCCATAAAACTTGCCTCTTTGACATGTTCTTCTGGCTAATAGGCATAATCAATTTCACAACAACAAAAACTAAGTGGAATACCAGTAGAGAATATTAAGAAAATCGGTGCATTAAAGCTATTTGGCTCCCGTAAAATATGATCTCAGAAGAGCAAATTTGGCTTAGCCGTTTTTTATTATTTCTTATATTAAATTCACCGGATTTGCATACAAGTGTATTTTAAAATTCAGGGGTTTGGCACGATTTTATTAATAATAGTATGGTGAATGGTATAAAAGAGACGGCCAAACCAAGTATGTCACTCTTTCTTCTTGTCAACTAAAAATTTTTATAAAAAATCATAGTGTGAAAATCGGTAATCATGCTTTAATTGCAGTCTAACAAAAAATCTTCTAAAATATCTACACATTTAAATACATCGAAATTTATTTCTTCCCAGATATAGAAAGAAAATTTATTTTTAAGGAACCCCCTACGTCGAACTAACACGATAGTACTTAAAATCAAACAACATGTTCTTGCAACTTTTTTTTACTACAATTTCTACTCAAGTCTTTTATTTTCACTTATTCAAATTTTTTTTTTTTATAAAAATTCTTTTTCTCTTATTTTTCCTTGTTTCCTAACAGGATTTATATCACGAACAATGTGAAAGTGTTTGCATTTTATTCGCTTCAATACCCAATTTTAGTGAATTCTATGTAGAGTTGGAAGGAAATAACGAGGGTGTCGAATGCTTACGTCTACTCAATGAAATTATAGCGGATTTTGATGAATTACTAAGTGAAGAACGTTTTCGGTAAGTAGTGAAACAAGAGCTTAAACTTACGCTGATTAAATAAACTGCAAATAGAAAATGGAATTATAGTGATAAATTTACTTATATAACAATGATGGTTGACAATAATATAAGTCTTTTGTTCTTTCGATAAAATCTTGTTTTTTTTGTTGAATGAATGTTGAATACAGTTACATTGAAAAGATTAAGAGCACAGGAGCTACATATATGGCTGCATCTGGTTTGACAGCTCAGACTTGTGATCTGGTGAATTATAAACACATAACAGCCATGGCAGATTATGCTTTACAGCTGTTTGATAAAATCGAAGAAGTCAATATGCATTCGTTTAATAATTTTCGAATGAGAATTGGTAAGTTGAGTTTTCAGGCATACCGTTGGCTCCTTATTGGTTTTGCGTAAAAGCCAAAAAGTCTGAGTGGAGACAAATTACAATGCAGGTTTACATAAAGTTTTCTAAAAATGTACCAGATTGAATTTTCAGTATTTTCACCACTGCTACTGGCATATGTTTTGACGAACAATGCAAATTTTTGTGAACGTTCATGAAATAACCTAGAAGTTTATTGTATTTTATTGCAAGTGAAATTTTTTGTTTATGTTTATGTTGACATTTTATTTTGCTTTCGCTTTAACTGAAGACTGAAATTTATTTTCTTGCTATCATTTTATTTTGCTTTCGCTTTAACTACTTTTTTTCATTCGGCAATGAAGCAAAGCAAGAGAGAAATTAATTTTGTTCTCTTTTGTATAAGGAATCTTCTGCATTCTCCAAACAGTGGCGTGTAGATCAAACCATACTTTATAAGCTTAAAAATAGTATTGAATTCAGAAAGGGGGTATTCAAAATATATATACCTCATAACTAACACAATTTTTAATTAAATGGTCGGTAGGTCAAACCAATAATGAGCTATAGGAACGTTAAAATATCCAAAGAAAATGAAAAGGTGTTAATATAGTCTAAGCTTTTACTACTTTAAATTCTTTTACGTTTTTCAGGCATTAATATCGGTCCCGTTGTGGCTGGTGTGATTGGAGCACGCAAACCTCAATATGATATTTGGGGAAATGCTGTAAATGTTGCCTCACGCATGGATTCCACGGGCTTAGTCGATCATATACAAGTAAGTTTTGGAGATTTAAAAGTTAACATCTACAAATAAATTCTCGCTGTTTATACCCTACATCCTCAAAGGTAGAAACAATATTATACGGTGGTGCTTTTTTTAACAATGCTTTTAAATATTAGCGCTGGTGATACCTGGGAGCATGTCCGTCCATCCGTGCGTGACTTGCTAACTGTGTGTCAGTGTAAACCGTATCAGCAAAGAAGAAATCGCAGGTTAAGAGATAATTTTAAAAACTTTCTTACAAAAGTTTTAACTGGCCTAAGATTGAAGCCTATTGAAATTTATAAGAAGCGATCTATAATTTCCATGTTCCTCCAAAATAATTAATTTCTGTCCATAGAACTTTTATGTTAGAATTTAATTTTAGTTCAATCCAAAATCTGATTTATTTGAATCGTTCATATTTATTAATTACTTATATACAAGTATGTCTCCCATATAGCACCATAAATTCCTTAAAAACTTTTGTAAAATTTTGTGACGGTAGATCCAGAATTTATCATTAACCCATAAGTGATCCGAAAATCACATAAAACTGGAGAAATCTCATAAGAATTCGGCACAAATAACTCTGAAATAAATTTTTTTCTCATAACAAAATTCTGTGCTCGAGATCAATAACTCTTATAGGGCCCAAATAGGAACCAGTAAGTAGTGTAGGGTATTATTTGGTTGGCTTTCCTGACTATACTTTCTTAACTAATGTTTGGTCATCATAATATCTAACCTGTCTGTCAATTCTTCAAAAAATACAAGCAAATTCAAAAAACCTTTGAAGAAAGTTAGACAGGGAAACTTTAAGCAAAAAAAGCTAGAAATTTTAATTCGCAGTTTTACAAACAGGTTCCACTTGAACTTAGAAACCTATGAAATTTCATTGTGGAAAATCATTAAGGGCGTCTAAAAATTGAGGCGTCATTTGAATTTTAATAACAAAAAAGTTTTTTTTTAAGATAATAAAAAAATATTTTTATTTCAGCTTATTACAAATAAGTTCCAGTTAAAAATTATAAATTGTGTTGGTCAAGTGACACCACTACTGGTTCGACAGGCTCTAAATCTTTCAAGAACATTCTCAATCACGTTTTTCAATAAACTGTTGTCAATGGTTGATATCGGCTCAAAAATGTTGATTTTTCAAGCTCTGTTATGGAGTTATTGCTGTACACGTTCGATTTTATAAAACGGCAAACAAAAATAGTCTAAAGGTGTCAAATCGAAGCTTATTCACTTTTTAGAAGAAATAATGCGATTTTCGAACTTTTATTTCAAAAGATCCATTGTCCATATTGACCGATGATACCTCAATTTTAGTTGTATGTCTAGTGTCATATCCTGCATGTACACGCAGAGAAAAAACATGTTTTAATATGGTCACTTCTAACAAAACCATTCTTAAATATAATTTTAAACATATTATGTTTAGTTAAACCATATTATTGTCTTCGAAAACCATATTATGGTTTAATTAATCCTCTACCAAGACGCCATAACCATATTATGGTTGCCTCAAAACATGTTGTGGTTAAATATGACAATAATTTGTTTTTAAATTAACAATAGTATTTGCCTCTTTTGTAAGAGCAACATGCTATGGTTGAAAAAGAACCATGCTAATATAAGTGTTAAATATATTTTAGTTATTTTTAACCATAACATGTTCGGAGGCAACCATAATATGGTTGTGGCTTCTTGATTGACGGCTAATTTAACCATAATATGGTTGTAGGAGACAATAGTATTGTTAAATTAAAAATAATAAGTTCAAAATGTTCTTTAAAATTAGTTTTGTTGGAGGTGACCATATTTAAACATGTTTTTCCTCTAAGTGTATACACTTACATACATATTTTATTCAGTGCTTTCCTAATGTGATCAGTCAGCAAGCAACTCAAATCTTAGCCTGACAAGCTTTTAGCACTGTTAAAATCTCTTCAAATGCAAGGCTTTCTTGATGTGGCTCCCAGGACTTCGGATTATTGTAATGTACCAAAAAAAAACACTAAACATCTGCAGAATGGATTATTTCATAAATTTTAACGAAGAGAAATGTGTTTTAGGTCCAAATCGTCCATTTTAATTTTGATATTGCGAAAACACAATTCGCCTTACATACAATACAACATAATCGGAACTAGTTGTTGACAAACATCGAGGACTTATTTAATTTATTTTTTAAGTTTTCACACGCAGAGAAAAAAATGGTTGGGCATGGTTACGGCAACTACACTATGTTTATTGTAACAACATATTGTTGTCGTACAGAAGTAATTATTATTTGGATTTAATATCAACAATATTATAGTTACCGTAAACACATCAATGTTTATCGTAATTATAAATTTGAGTATTGTTGACTGAAAAATAATTATATGTCTAACTTAATAATGATAACTTTCAAAACATATTATATTACTCATAACCATATTATGATATATAATAGCCATAACATGATAACTTTCTATACATTTATCATAATATGTTTAAGATGCAATCAATATATTTTTACTGTAATAATATTTTGTTAGCGCCATTTGTGAAATAATTTTCCATCAGTTGTGTCGTTTGTTTTACATATGGCTTTCGAATTATTTGTAAGTGAGTGGTTCAACAATTAAACAATATGCAAATTAAAAAACAATATTAAAACAATTAAAAAAATAAAGAAATCGTATTAACATTAAATAAATTGTAAAGTGCCGGAAAAAAAATCAATGCAAACAAATTTAATTTGTTTTTAATTGTTGTGACAGCATAATATGATTACTTCTAATTTTGTTATGATTAGCATGACAATAATATGATAACTTCTTATCTTATTATGATTAACATGACCATAATATGATTCCTTCTTAACTTAGTATGATTAACAGGATAATAATATGATTAATAGAAAAATATTATGATGTTATATTACGAATATTTTTGGTCATAATATGATACAATAATAATCGTTATATGGTGACTACACTCATAGATTTTATCATAATATGTTGCTCTTAGAATATGTTAACCACAACCATGTTTTTTCTTTGCGTGTATAACGTATTTTTTTTATAAAACTCACTTATATAAGACAAGTACACAACTTAAACTTTACATTTATTTTATTCTTTTCTTTTTTCCCTACTTTTGCATTCTTTGATAATCACGTTTTGTTCACAAAACAAAAGGTCACCGAAGAAACTTATCAAATATTGAAGCCACGTGGCTTCGAATTGACTTGTCGTGGCAGTGTTAATGTCAAAGGCAAAGGAACCATGATCACGTACTTTCTAAAGGGCAAATTACCCGCAGACAAGATACAAAATCAAACTTCTCTACCAGAAGAAATTAGAGTGGAAACTAAAATTGAAGAGAGTCTACCAAATACAAATGGGAACATTATCAATATTGAAACTGTAGCTGATGAGAAAAAATGCCCACCAGAAACACTTACACTCTCGAAACAAGTTAGCAGTAATTTAACGGAGTCAGAGGATTTATCCCCCGATATGGATCTCAATTCAAATATGAGCAATTTAACAGCACAACGACGTAAATCATTGTGTCGACAACACAACATTTCCTCATCCTTTGGCACAACGGTGAGTTCGAATACCTCGGTAACGCCATGCATATCGAATAGCTCAAGTGTTGTTACCATAGGCACAGTACCCACCATTGCCAAAAACAATTCCTCTTCCATTGAAAACACCTCCGAGGGCAATAGCATTATGAGCAAAACAAATTATTTGCCTCGCACGGCCCTGGATGAGCTGAAAGATGTTGAGTCAGAGAGCGATAAGGGTACGCATAAAACTTCTATAGAAAATTTAGAAATATTACTCAAAAATAATATAAGCCTCTCAGATCTTAATAATAAACAACAATTGAACCTAAGAGCCAATGAGACCATTCGTAACCCCCATAAAAAAGCCACCGAATGTAGTAGTGCTACTGCTACTCTAGTCAATTTTAAAAGTGAAACTTTAGCTCGTAGAAAACACCGATCAGTGAACAAAATTACTGCGGTAGCATCTACGAACAGCAGTAGTAGTAATCACTCATCTTCGTCACCCCAACGTTATTCGGATACAACGCATTTACTGAAGGACTCTTCAACACTGACCCCACCTCAATCGTCAACACATTTAAACGATACTAATGATACAATTGAAACACCATGTGAACTAACATTTTCCTCTCAATCATCCACAACTTCACCTGACTTCAAAGCCATCTGGTTAAATCTAAAATCCCATCATCAACATTTAAACCAAAATCAAAATCATCATCATAATCATCATTCGCCTATGAAAGCATCACAATCATTAAGTCCTCTTGGCCTCTATACAGAAGTTCTTAATATACCCAACTCACGTAGTATGATTATTATAACAGCAGCAACTGACGCAGACGAATTCCCATCTGTAGCGGCAACAGCTGTGGCAGCAGCCTCTCCAGATTCCATGCACAAGAATGCAACAAATTTCTCGGTACCATTTACCGATGCGGTAAGTAATTAAGGACTTTATCCAGCTACCGCTTCCAAGATACATCGCTCCATTATTATTATGCGAGTGTATTTTCATTCTCGTGTTTTTGTCGAATGAAAATAACAAAATTTCAGAAATCTGTTCCTATTTAAATATGAAACTGTAAATACTTTTTTTCTTTTTTTTACGAGCAACAAAAGTATACACAGGCATTTATTTATATAACTACATACATAAGTATAGGTATATTGCTGTAAAGTTATGTTTGTGTGTATGTGTTTAAGTAAATAGATATTCATCACTGTCTGTATGTAAGTAATATAATGTATTTAGTAGTATATAATAAAGTACACATCATCACTTAACAAGGGGGCAATTGCAGGTATTAAATATAGATAGCATTTTTTTTTATATATATTGTTAAGTAGAAGAAGGAAGCGCTCGTGAGTGTACGGAACAGTACTGTGGAAAATTATAGCACACAACTTTAACATTTGATAAACGAGAAAGTGAGAAACTCACAATATAATCAAATTTACACAAAAAATGATTCTAAGTAATTGAAAAAACCACCAGGAAGTTTTAAATTATATTTTTGCTTTATCAAAGATCAAAGAATAATTTCAAAATAAACATTTATATAAGTTACTTAATCAATTTCAAAACGCAATAGTTTGTTTTAATTCTTAATCTAATAGACTTCCTTGAACAGATGTTAATGACTTTAGGACTAAAATGATTAAGTTCTAATGAAATCTTATCTTATTTTCCGGAAATAAATGTTCATGTTATAAAGCACGGCAATCAAGATGTTTATTATCCTTAAACGTATAAGCCGAACTTTGTTGAAATAATTTTATTTTAAATTACACTGTGCTAGTCGCAAATTTTAAGCTGAACACCCTAATGACAAAGTTTACTTCAAGTGTTTCGAAGTTATCGGTTGTAGTCGCGATTAAAAATTTCAATACTAAAGTACCAAAAAACAATATTTATACTTTCGAGATTATTGTTCAATTTAAATGCATTAACAAGTTATACATAATAATTAATTTTTTTTTTTGAGGAAATTTTTTTTCGCCATTTTTGAAAATTCGTTTTTTCTTAAGCCTATTGAATACTTTTCTTAATTGAATTTATACAAAATAACATAACATTGCAGTTTTTATTTATGCAAAAAATATTTTTGAAATTCAAATACCAAAATTTGGCATAAAAGAAAAATATTGCAATAAACAAAAATAACAGTGTCCTTAAAATTTGCAATCGCGAAAACGAGCTTTTACTTTGAATTCATCGCACACGAATTAGTTCCACCAGTTGGGTGCCCAGCTTGTAACAATTTGGCACTTGAGTTAAGAAAAAAAATTTCTTTTCAAAAAAAATTTTACGCCAAAAAAATAACGAAAAATTATATTTAACAGAGACGAATTGATTTAAAATTACAAAAAAAAAACACACAAAAAGTATTGTTTTATGGTATATAAGTATAAAGTAGTAGTATAGTTGTAGGGTGCCCAGCTTGTTAAAAAAGTAAAATGTCAAATCCGTGCACATGTTCTTACTGGAATCAATATCATTTTGTTAGCTCTCTTGGGTTTGCACTATGCTAAATACCTACAAGAATTTATTTTTAACGACTCGATCGTATGGATTCAATAGATTTATACTGAAACCCGTTTAATAAGGGGTTATCCATTTTTAGGTCTCAAAAGGTAATAATTAGTATTGTTGTTATTTTTGTTGAACTGTTTATGGTATTTAATCCAAACTTGATAGTTTTAATAAGGCTAAAATTCATTAAATCTAAAATTTAATTTAATTATTTTTATGAAGAAAGGAATTTTACAACATGAAATTAATTAAAATTTAGTGATAACTTTTCATTCTTGGCTGCAGCGGGGCTCGAACCCAGGCTTTTACGGGCAGGTTACCCTTACATGTTTCAATTGTAACCACTCAATCTCTTCAGAGGGCTTTGCCGTTTAACAACAATATTTTAACCAAATTGTATTTAACATTTGGTAGATTTAAATTTGCTTTGCATGATTATCTATTTTAATTAATTTACATGTTCTTACTTACTTTAGTTTTTTCGTACTTTTTGTCAAGAATTCTTCTCGAAGTCCAAAGTACATTTTTTTAAGGACACATGTAAACATTAACAATAATTAGTATTGTGGTTATTTTTGTTGAACTGTTTATGGTTTATGCTCGAACCCAGACTTTCACGTTAGTAAAGTTAAAAAAAAACACCCATTAAGCTATGATTTCGACAAAACATTTATTTCATAATAATTCTTGAAAAAACAATGCCATTTAAATAACCGCTTTTAGATTGGTTGCAACAGTCGATCCCTGTGTGGTAGTTTTCGACGACATTTTCCAATATTTCGAGCGGTATCACTGCGAAAACTTGACGAATGTTGGTTTTCAAGTGCTCTAACGTTGGAAGAATATGTGCGTAGATACAGTATTTAATGTAGCCCCACAAAAAGAAATCTGACGGCGTCAAATCGCATGACCCTGTTGGCCAATTAAATCGCCAAAACGTGATATTATGCGTTCTGGAAACTTCCCATGCAAGAACGTCGGTTATCATATGACCATAGAGCTCTTTACCGTGATATCGACAAATTCGACACACTTTAACTATCTTCGACAGTGCGCACATTAAAATGATGTTCAGGCCTGCCCAAATCTGTAGTGCCAACTTCTTATGATTATGTTGACCATAATCATCCCTTTATGCTCGAAAATTGTGCCACGTTTGATGTACCATATTTATAGCCAGCTTGAACTAAATTTACGCGTTCTTCGGTTGTTAAACGATCATTATTCCAAGATTGCAAAATTTTCACTGAATAAATGATTCATTCACTAGATGATAGATATTTGCCAGCTGATAGCCTTGCCAGACCGGCGGTTTTGAAGCTACTAAGTGGATAACCCTGTATACTGACTTGAAGGACATCAATCAATTGTGGCTTACTAGTAAAAATGCGTCTTGAAAACTGTTCGCCAATTTAAAATGAAATGATAAAATATTTGATGTTTTAGATTTTTATGAATTTTTGCGATTTATATCCGCCAAGATTACATAGAAAAACAGGCCACTTTCCAGTCATTTTTGAAATTTTCATCTCCGCGACTTTAGTTAATGCGAATGAAAAAAAATCGAGCCCTGACAACATTTCAGCCAATTCTTATGTAAAAAAAAACCTCCAGTTTACCTAACAACCCATCATTTGTGGGAAAAGTGTCCCCCCCTCCTTCTTGTTTTTATCAATTTTCGATAATTTTTAAATTTATTAAAAACTATTTTATAAATTTTGCACAAATTATTTGTTTACTTTTCAAGATAATTCAACTTCAAGGGGTTTATGCTCATCCTCATTTTGAGCTTTTTGTTAAATTCCGTTTCAAATGAAAGCGAATGATTTTTAAAAGGTCTGAGTTGCTTAAAGCTTTTGTGGAGTATCTGATGGAGATGTGTGCTATATTTATGCCCATTTCTGTATCTTGCACTCATGTTTTTTGCGTTTGTCGGTAAGAGCACACGTAGTATACATTAACGTCAAATAGAAATAGAAAACATTTTAAGGATAAAAAAAAGCATGCTATAAAAAAATAAACTACAAAAGATTTGTAAAATATTTTTTAGCAAACTAGAGATTTTTGAATTTTACTCAACTAAGCAAATAAAGGAAACAAAAATACTTTACTGGCGCGTGCAGGTTATTTGAAAATAAAATGCAACTAAAACTAGCAACGTAAAATAGAACTTATGCTAATTTTGTATATTTGATGATAAATAAATGTATGTATGTATAATATTTATAAAGCACATACTAAAAATATAATTTATGTAACAATATTTAAAACAGTATGCAGGTACAGTGGAAATAAACAGGTTTCACAGGATATTTTTTTTATTAACGAAATTAGTTTAAATTTCAGTTTAAAACACACAGTAAGCAAAAAATTAAAGATTTTTCTGCGTAAAATCGGTTTCAAAAATGTTTTTGATTTTAAGCACTGTGTTGTTCTTAACTCTCTTATTAATTTTTTTTATTAAATAAAATTATTGTAATAAAACTCCAAAATCTTTTTGAATAAATTTGAAACATATTGTACCACACTTATATAAATATTGGGTCTATAACTTAAAAATAAGGAAATAAAAATGGCCAATCATTTGTCGTAAAATATTGATAAAATTTAAAATTAAATTTATTAAAAGTTCTTGTCATCGTTATTCGTGACAATTTTGAAACTTTTTATCATGATATGGATTTCGAGTCAGAAGACATGCTAATTTTTTGAACCCAAGAATGAATCAAGCCAATTCCGGATACCATTCGAACGTAGAGACAATTGCAGTAGATGCGTTATTTTTCGATCGAAATAAGTAGTAGGTAAACGGTGCACGGTCTGGCCTATGAGGCGGATAGTGTATTACAATCCAACCCTCATTTTGTAAATAGTTCTTGACTTGGCTCTCCTCAGCTTAGTACTGATGCAGTATTAAGGCTTCCTGTCTGGTTGCATTATTCCAGCATTTTTCGGATAATGATTGCTGAAACGTGTAAATTTTGTTCGGTACAGCTCCCCTGTTATTGCCTGGGGTCTAATCACCGCATACGATATCGAGCAAAATTGATCGAAATTATTTATTTTGGTATCGTGAATCTCGATATAGAATGAAATTTATTGAATTTGAAATAATAGCATTCGATATCGAGTAACTCGACATTACATTTCTTGAGTTTTCATTCGATACGTCAGTGTCTATCGTATACAAAAACATTCGATAGTTTATTCGATACGATAGTATCGAATGCGGTGATTAGACCCCTGGTTCGATTTCAAAAGTTCCGCCAGAAACAACGCATTACCTTGGTTCCATGTAAATTCGGATTTAGCGTTGACCGAGCTTCAGATACGATTTCTTGCGCTTTGCGTTAATATCTTTTTATTTATCGGCAGTTATTTAATGCAAAAAAAAAAAACATTTCTTTTGGCTTTAAAGCATAATTTTGGGCATTACAAATCGTCTCTTAACTTTTCTGGGCTTTAACTCGAGAGTTACTAAATTTCCATGATGGATAATCGATTTGCATTTACAGCAATTTTTTTTAGATTAAAGCAAAACTTCCCTCAGTCGATGGTTTATTCGCAAAACATTCCGATTTTCGAAGCACAAAAACACTTTGTTGTTTCAACTAAATATTTTCTTAAACGACGCAGTGCGAATAAAATTCAGATGTTCACCCAGCCAAAGTACGTAAATTTTTTTAGAGACACAATAATTTCTAATAGATGCGCCAATCCTGCATTTTTAAGTTAAACACACAAATTCTTTAATTTAAGTTTATAATAAGAATTAAAAAAAAAATATAAAAGCTTCAGTCTGGCTAAGGACCATAAAATAAAGCAAAAAAAAAAACAAAACATAGTGGGGTCTAATAAAAAACAGACAAACTAATTAAATTGAAAATTGGTGCAGATCAAAATCATGGATGTGTCTATTGGTTGAAGTTTCTTGGGGCCAAAGCTCACGGTGCTCTCAACATCCGTCTATCAGTGCCCTCTTACTCTTTTGCTTAAAAGCCGTAATGCAAGAGTCCCGGTTTCAAATTCATGCGTTAGCCCCCTGGGCTAAATGTAACGCCTGTCTACCACTCCTTCCACTCCAATGGGTTACGGCACCTACGCTACTGTTTCAATGCAACACAAAATAAAACTTATAGAAAGGAACTTTGGTTTAAAGAAATTTTAATTTCCCAAAATTAGATAAACATTGGTCCAACAAAAACGCACGATGTTAATTGTAAATAAAACAAAAAGTTTTAGAGAATTATTCTAATATTTTTATTATTATGTGTGAAACAAAATATCGGCCAAACGCCTGACACGGCTTCGGTCGCATACCTCTAGCCGATGGTGCATATCTTCAATGACCCTGAGGCATAATTGAGGTTCAAGAAGTCCAACATGATCATGGCGGAAAATAAACATCGCCACGACTTGAGATAACACAACCATTGAATTCCTCGCGCAAAAGAGCCATTGTTTCGTTGGATGTGTGGCAAGTGGCAACATGCTGTTGGACCTACATATTGCTTAGGTCCATATCCTCAATTTCTAGCCACAAGAGGTCCGTTATCATCTCGTCATTATGAACACCATTCACGGTAACTGCTTGGCCGTACTCATTTACAAAGAAGTACGGCCCGATGCCGCCGCCACACCATAAACCTCATCAAACAGTCACCCTTTCTGAATGCATCGGCTTTTCGAAAATCACTCGTGGATTCCCATTTGCCTAAATGCGGCAGTTCTGCTTGTTAACGAATCCACTGAGGTGAAAGTGTGCCTCCTCGCTGAAAATGATTTTCTTTGTAAAGTAACCATTCACTTCTTTCTGGCTTCAACAAACTTAACGCGCTGTGTATGACCTCTCCATGGTTGAATTTGCCAAACACCGATACAAAGAAATGTCAAAATAAGTGGGACAAAAAACTTGACGTTAAGGTATGACTCACAATTAACATCGTGCAACATTGAGTTCGAGGATCTTAAAAAATTTGTTGTCTTATTGGATTTTTAAAATATTAGTAAATGATTTAAAATTGGTTAAACTTAAATAAAAGTATTCCAATTTTAATTACAACAGGGTGGTTCCATTATAAAATATTATGCATTAAGGACATCCTCTACGATTTGTATTCATGACTTTTTAATTGCTCTACAAGATTAGAAAACGTGCAGTTATTTTAATATGAATTCTTTTCAATCGGCCCCACTGTGCAACGTTTTAATGTACAATACAATAAAATTTAGTTTCTAAAAATAAATAAACGTATTTATTGTTAATTAAGCCACACACTCAAAAAACAATACTGTAAATACAGGGATAATCAATGGAAATTTAATTTATTTTACAAAATAATAAAACAACAAACGAAAGTAAAACAATAACTATAACTTATAAATATAAAAATTAACTAAACAAAATGAATTTATTTATAGAAATTAAGTAAATAAAGCAACATAAAACTGCATATTAAATAAAATAGTTTAAATGTATTTGTAAACTAAATTCAATTAAGTTTAATTGTTAAATAATGTAACAAAAAAAAAAAAAAAATATACAAATAACAAAAAACTATGCTGTCAATTTAAGGCTGTCTTTAAAGTCCAAAATCTAAAAGAAATCTAATTAAATGAAAATGAAACTCAATAGATTAAATTTTATTTAATTTAACTAAAATTAATTTATTTATATACATACAATGCAAATATTTTCTAAGGCTTTAGATAAAAATTGACAATTTAAAAATATTTCTCTCTGTGTGCTATCAAAAAAGAAAAAAAGTGCTTTTTTACAAAAAAAAAAAAAAAAAAACTAAAATAAAGATAAATCAAATTAATCTGTTAAAATCTTTAATTTTTTATTTGTCTTCAATGGATTTTAAATTAAAAAATTCATTATTTCATTCTAATTCTGTGATTTGTTAAAATAAAAAGTAAATAACTATAAATTAAGTAGAATTGTTAAATATAATTAAAAGTTTTATGAAAAAAACAATAATACAAAATAATAATACTTGAGTTATTTTAAAATTGTATATTTTCGTTAGTTTGCGGTTTAAGGGGGAAGTTATCCTTAATAACAAACTTCTATGAAATTTAAAATTGGACTCATTCGAAAAAATGTTAAATAAAACAAAAAATATTTTATGAAAAAAAATATTTCCCACATTCTACTAAGTCCTCGTCCATATTATGAAACTTTTGCTGCAAAAGCTAACTTCAATTCTCTTTGGAAACTGCATTCTTGTCAATAGAATTCAATGTTGCCAGGTTATTTTTTTTTCTTCCCCCCAAAAAAAATTTAAAATCCCCCAAATTTAACGTATTTGAAAAAAATTCCTAAATTTCTGTTCAATTAATTTTACTGGACTCAGTTTTTATTTACATTCAATGTTAGTACATCAATATGGTAAAGCCTAATGTTCGCTTGTAGCAGCTGAACAAATAATCGATTAGATAGATATTCAAACCCTGTACCGATTTTTCATATTTTTTAGTGGACAATTTCAGATGTTGAATTAAAGTTGTAAGACGTATTTTTTAATTTATAATTCGCCCTTAAAACGCTTTCTTGGGCACTTGAATTAGCAGGAAAACTATTTTTAAATGTTGATACTAAATTATCTACCTCGAGGACAATCTGGTAATATTAGTTATTATTTTCAAAGATCGTAATTTAGCTATTTTCCCGTGAAATCTACCGATTTTCAGACGATTTTAACGGGAATCTAGCGATTTTTTCTCAACCAAAAACAGGATGTAAAATATCCCAGTAATAAAAAATTCGGTTTTTCGAAGCACTTAAGAGAAAAAGCGCATAATCGAGCGCTTCATTAAGACAGCTCTTATATTGCAGTTACTGATAAAGAATGAAATATACAAAAAAACTGCTGACAACGATGAGGGTTAAAAGCGAAAAAAAATATATATATATTGGTTTACGAAATTTATTGAAACAATGCATTTAATCAATTAAAAGCAAAATATCAATGAATATGTTAATATAGTTAGCCCTTAAAAATCTCGTTTGCATGTTCCCAAACCGGGAACACCTGATACAAAAATCAGGCATCCCATCAGCAGGTTTGAAGCGATTTGAGCTATGAATTCATACATAAAACCTGCTCCTTTTGGAGCACGTTTTTTACTGGGATAATACTACTTAGTTACAGCCGTATTCATAATGAAAATTTGGCATGAAGTTAGCACAAAGTTTATTTATAATACACTTACCAAGCTCTGGCTAACGACTTGCTAAATTCTTGTTAACGAGCTGTCAAACGTTTGCCAACTTGTGAAAAACAGCTGTTTTGGTTGGTTTTATTTAAATTTCTGTTTTATTTTATTTTGTATCTTTTTTTTAATTTATTTTAATTTAAAATTTTTATATGTGGAGGAAAAATTACTAAACCACCGATGATTAATGCAAAACGAGTTGCATTTTAGAGTATTACAATGTGGCATCATTAAATTCAGAGTTGATTTATTAAAACTTGGCAGATGAAGAAATGTCGTTATGAATTAACTCTGTGCCAACAAGCTGCTAAGCATAATCGGCATTTTATTTAGCAGCTAACTTTTTGTTATGAATACGTTGTTAATGTGTTGTAGAGACGAGCAAATAGTAAAAACCCACAAATATAAATTTATGTCCCCTAAGAATGTGTATCACCTAAATGTATTGTCCTTAAATGAAATCTGGGGGGACCCCATACCTGGTCGCTCTGATAAAATTAAACATTTGTTTTGCAGCACTTAAGTATTTTGTATGGGTTTTCTCTTTCTTCTTCTTCTTTTCAATAAAAAAAACTCACAAAAACTGCTTGTACCAGTGTTGGCATAATTTTTAGAGACAAAATCAGAAAACTACAGAATTTTTCATCAAAAAATCTTCAAAATCTTTTAAAAATCTTCGATAAATCTTCAAAAAGATATATCAATTCATTTTAAAATATACGGCCATCTTCTGGAACTTAAAATCGGTGGAGATTTTAAATTAATTTTTTTTTAAATTTCAATATTATTTATTAAGCTTGAGGTTTTTCTTTTTTTATAAAAAATTAGATAATATTTATTTTTTTGTATAAAATTTATAAAAAAAGAAAAACCTCAAGCTTAATAAATAATATTGAAATTTAATAAATAAAGGTTAAATAAAATAAAATTTAATTTTTTTTTTAAATTTAGCTTTCCTGACTTTAAAACAGGTTCTGGTTAATGTAACTGATCTTGAGTATTTGTGCATTTAAAATATCTATCAAAATTTAATTGCTCAGCCTGAGTAAGGATTAATAGCAACTTTGTTATTTTAAACAACAAGTTAAAAGTTAATTGCTTGGCATATATTTAAACTATCAATAGTCTTATTGAGAATTTACAGGAAATCCAATATGGCAATTATTAAAGATATTAATACATTAGTTAACATGGCGTTAAGCTATGTACACATTATGTGTATTTGTCATGTGGAATGTAAAAATTTCAGTTTTACAAAAGGTTTGTAATTTACATGTTCACATGTTGGTATGTGATGTACATTTGACATAACCTATCAAAAATAAAAAATTAACATTTTTAGTAATTAATTTGTGTATTTTTATCTGTTTTATTATGTATTTACTATTATAATAATACGTATTTAAATTTCAATTAATTTTTGCCGCCACACACAATTTTGTTAATAAAAAACAGCTGATGTCAGATGCTTTGTCACTTGAAAATAGAACAAGTTCTAAATCAAAATTGTTCATGTGTACTGTACACACAGAAATAACACATGATATTGTTTGAAGGGTTCAGACGATATGTACAAATTTAATATGTGAAAAAGTGACAGTCCACATAACAAATACACATAATGTGAACAGAGCTTAAGTCGTACAAAAAAAAAATTCTAATGCGCATCTACGTCATCATAGACTAAATATGAGTGTTTGTTGTAAAAGATGTAAGACACACACAAATGCACATACAAACACAAAGTCTATTATTTCGTCACTCTCAAAAATAACGGACCTGTGCAATGTGCAATCTTGTTTATTTTCATTCATGCTTTAAATCAATACTGGCAATTGAAATGAATTTCGGTATTTGGTGTTAAGCTATTTGTTTTTTCGGTATCGCTATTTAAGTTATGTAGGTATCGGTACTATAATGAGGGTATATGCCAGGCATATTTAACAAGGTGAATTCGTCGCTCTCTTAATTTTTTACAGAAAATTTTAAATTGCAAAAATTGTCTCCTCCATACAAAACCCTAAAAATGTAGCTCACCATGCACAATTTTTGGCTCATACTTGGGGAATAAGAGCAACTTTTAACCAGCGCTTAAAAAACTGCAGTCAAAGTAGAAAAACTGTAATTTCTTCCACATCTTCATTAATCATAAGCTAAAAAAACACTATTGCTTTTACTTTTAATTTATTATATGAAATATTCGGTGTCAAACCAACACAAAACGCGAAAAGTTATACACAAATTTTTGTTTTTTGTTCGACAGTTTTTGGTTTCGACTGCAGTTTTTTAAACCCTGCTTTTAACCAATTGGAATTAATAATGCTCCATATAAAACGAGTTAGAGCGCCTTATTTAGCTGTGCCAAATCTGTCATATCCTCTACCTACAGTTAGAATATTTATATTATGGACCGATCTTCACGAAATTGTACAGTGGGATTTCTAGTCATATAAAACTGTGAAAGACCAAAATATATTACAATATCATTATCCGTTACGGGTTTACGCGTTCTTAAGTATTTTCCGAGAGTGGGCTTTATATGGTACCAATGGTAAATGATGGTCCGATCTTCAGGAAAGTTGACAATGTGGTTTCTAGTCATATAAAACTATGACGGACCCAATTTTATTACAACAGTGATATTCGTTACGGCTTTACGCGTGACGAGAGAAATCTCTAAATTTGTACCGATCTTCACGAAATTGTATTGGGATTTCTAGTCATTTAAAACTTTGACGGAATACATTTTTTACAACAGCATTATTCGTTACCGGTTCACGCGCATTAAAGTGTTTTTTCCGATAGTAGGCTTTATATGGTGCCTACGGTTAATTATGGGCACGATCTTCACGAAAATGTGGTATGATAGTCATATAGACCAAATTTGTTTAAAATATGATATCAATATGTGAATTCCGCCGTTATTTATGATAGTTTTTGTACCAAAATTATAAATTTTTTTGGATGGTGATTTCACATTTGGATTTTAAACTCTTGTCCTCTTAAGCCGATTTAGCTGGATTTCAACAACAAATTGCTTTTAATTTTTTTTTTTTAAATTAAGCATATTTTCAACAAACAAATAAACCGAATTGCCCAAAATTTTTTATGGGTTCTTTAATTAAAAAAGATTCACACGGAGTGACAACTTGTATACCCATGTGGTATGACCATCCCAAATACTTTTGATAACATTAGAATTTTCTAATGTGCGATCCATAGAGCGACCTTGGCATGCCAGAATGGTGAAATCATACTGATACTCTTGCGATTTGTGACGCTTCATAACTGGCATTATTGTAAGCTTGTTGCTGTCTGAAACAAAGAAATATGAAAATAAGTTGGGCAAAGAACATCGTGCATTATGGTTGGACCACCCTTTATTGTGCCAAAGTCCAAATTGCAATTTTATTTGAGATAATTTCCATTTCGTAACATTTGTGTCATTTTTCATTTAATTTGATATGCAAAAATACCCCAATAGAACAAGAAAAAAAATACCACACAATTGCGTCTCATTGAATTCCATGTCAAATTTTGCGGCCATATTTACTGAGGTCACATCCGGCTAGGAATGGGCAAAAAATATCGATATATCAAAATATCGATATTTAAAAAAAATATAATCGATATATCAAAATATCGATATTTAAAAAAAATATAATCGATATATATCGCCGATATTTGAAATACCGATATATCGATGTATCGATATTGAAATACGACTATCGAATTCGATATTTTTTTAAGTCAGTCTTCATTAAGAACTCAAAATTTTAGCCGTTTTTCAAACAATATGTTTTTTAGGAATTGGAATCATTGCATGCATCATATGTTTTTTTTAAACAAATATGAAGATCTGAAATAATTGGCATTTATAAGAAACAGTGCCGGATACAAGAAGCAGATTGTCTGGAGTGCACATAAATAAAACATAGGGTGCTCCTGATGTCCATATCTGATGATTACTGGTTTGACTAAAACCAGTTGGTACTTTTGGGGTGCAATTCAAATTTTAGGGAAAGTTGGTACTTCCATGACTTATTTACTTCCATTTAAATTGTTCGTAACTTATTTTTTTTTCTTATGGTTTTTTGTATTCTTCCCTTTTGTTTTTGTTATAATTGAATTTGTTTGTTTTAATTAAATTTTTTTGTTTGTATTAATTTTTTAAATTAAATGAAACAATAAAAAGTAACAATGTAATTGCATATAATTAATTTGTTCATACATATGTTTATACAAAGGTATACCGGATTTTTTTAATTTGGTAATAGTTTCAGCAAAATACGTTCGATATATCGATATTTTTGAAATAATAGATATCGATACTCTAAAAAAATATTGATTCGATATATATCGATATATTTTTTCAACTTACCCATCCCTACATCCGGCACCGTTATCCAATTAAGGCAAAAATAATTAGAATGTCTTGTCTCGATATTTAGTCACAGGCAGATTTGGCAGTAAATCTTTAAAGTGAAAATGGGCTGCTTCATCGCTTAAGATAATTGAGTCAAATATCAAATCCTCAAATTTTTTCGAGATATTTTTTAAAATACATACTTGTTAATATCGAGTTATGTTAAATCTTTACTAACCCTTAACTGTCAGCTGTCAAATTGTGTTTTTTTTACTGTGGCGGCAATTTTGTATTAGTTGTGGAACACCCTTTAGTTTTCATGAAAATCTTTTTATTTACAGATAATCGTAGAGTTTAATTACTAAGATAAATATTTATTGTAAGTTGTACAGTTGTTGTTATTTAAAAAAAAAATTATATGTATTATTTTAAAAACAATTCTATATTTAAATGATTAAATTAAAAATTAAATAATGTAATACAAGTATTAATTGATAGACAAAGTCTTTATTTTAATTTGAATTAATTATAAAATTTCTAATTTTCCTATGGATCAATTAAATGTTAAATGTACTTAAAATATTTATTAAATGAAACAAGAAAATAAAAAACTATTATGAAACAACAATTTTTGTATTCAAAACATTTTAATAATTTAGAAAGGATTTTAAAGGACAAAGTAAGTACATAATGTAAATTTAGCAGAACACATCTTGTAATTTTCTTTCACAGAATAAGCAAAAAATATAATTGTTAAAAAGATTTTCGCTTTAACGTTGAACTTGTGGTAAAGTATGGTGAATCTCCTTGAAATAACATAAACGGATAAGTGAACGGTTCATTAATTCTCCAAAATTGATTCTTTGTTTCATGATAAAATAAAACATTGGGTAATGACAGCTGTTTGCTTACAATAAAATGTTCATAGCTACATCTTTTATTACAGATTTTCTTTAAAACTGAGGTTCTCAATCTTTTTTGATTCAGGGGACCCTTAAAAAAGAGCAACATTAATAACTAAACAAGCTTAAACTTTGCTTAGAATTATGTTTGTCATTTCGACAGTTTACAACCTGATAAATTATTTTTAGCTTAAAATATATTAAATTCGCCATTCTAAACAAGATTTGTTCTACAGTTTTGTTTGTCTGACAGAGGTTAATAAAAATTGGGGGATCCTGGCAAAATATAAATATATGAATATAAAGCATGTGCACGGCATAAAAAAATTGAACAGGCAAGTTGTTTTATTTAGATTTTCCTCCGAAAACCAAAAAGCAATTTGCCTTTGTTTTTTTTTTACCTGTAATTTTCTGTAAGTACAACTACAATTAATGTTGGGAAAATTGTAGTGGGGAATGTTAGAAAACATAATCTCACTGTTTACGGTTTGTATTTTGTTTATGCTTCAGATCGTTGCAAATAATGCTTTTTGAGGGCTTGTAATTCTCATTCACTCTGCAGTTTTTTTTTCTAACACCTTTGGCTTTTCTAAAAATTTAATGAGAGAATTTTTGCGGATGATCTGGCCTAAGCAACCAGTGAAATGCGCATAGAAACTAGCTTAACCTACAACAATAAATTTCAGTGCTTTTTATCAAGAATAAAAATTGAGAATATAGCACGACAAACAAAATCTTGTTAATTGAAAATTTTGTATTCCAAACAATTACTTTAATAATAAAGTGAAAGTCCGCGAAACCATTTTTCTCACTGGAAAAACAAATAGGCTTCGTATTCTTGTCATCGAAAATGTGTACGCAATGTACATTGAGAATTTTTACTGTGCGACTTTCCTTTTTTTTAAATTTCTAGGAAATGTCCGACGTCATCTAAGCGAAAATCATGCGGTAGTAGAGGATCATACGATTGTCGATTTCATTCCGCAGCAATTTGACTTTCGATATTAAGGCCCTAATTTTGTAAAACACAACGCAACGACAAAGAATTACATAGAAAGCAAAAACAAATTCATAAATATTTTGTAATTTTGTTGTTGCCTCTGACAGAAATTCACATTGGTTTTTAAGATTTCATACGCCTCATTGCTTGTGGCGTTGAAAATTTTAAAACGGTAAATAAATTTCTATACAAAGCAACAACAAAATTACAAAATGTTTTTAATTTGTTTTTGCTTTCAATATAATACTTTGGCGTTTGTTGTGTTTTACAAAATTAGGGCCGAAGTTATTTTGCCTACTCGCAATCAAGACCAGCTTAACAATAATGTGCATATTCATTCACAAAAGCATGTAGCTTTAACTTCGAGTCCGGTCGCTTAGTTTCATCCATTTGCCTAATTTTGACTAACCCATTTGTGTGATTTAATTCGGTCAAGAAGGTCAACGTCAATCATATATTTGTTGAATTGTTTAACTATATTAGAGCATGGACTAGTCTCCATTAGCTCTTCTTTTTATGAAACCTTTCATGGGCGTTTGCCCATCCTTCAAAAAAAACTGCTTTACTCCGTCCGTTGTGAAATCCGAAGAAATAACTTTATTGTGATTCCATGCTACTGTCGTAACATCGATAACATAAATAGCTCCGAAATATACTTCGCAATCGCCTCGATTTGCAAGCCTCTGTGCTGTTTGCATAATAGTGGACGATAACGGAATAACTGTACCAAGCGAACAAATTACTTGTGAGAGCAAGTCAAACGTTTGTAGATGAAACCAAATTTGTTTCACATTCCTCACGATGATTGTCTTCGCCCGAATAAATCTCAACCGAATTCCAATTTCCCGAATCATCACATAAAAGAAACAATTTATTTTCCTAAGGATGCGGCTTGTCTGTCTCCAAACAATATTTTATTATTTTCACACAAATTTGTCTTGTCTGGCACGCTTTGGTACCTTTTATAAAATGTCTGTCAAGTGCAGAAATAATGATACAGCAATTAAAAAAGACGATCTAAACTGATATCTGATGTATCGGTTATTAATGAAAGTAACGAGTTCGGGGCATTGACGAATCGTTAAGTGACGATTACGTGTCATGCTGTCCATGATTGGAATGAAGCCTTAAGCACCCAGGAATGATAGAAATAAAGACAACGACATGCGCATTATTTCCCGTGCCCCGGTAGGCTGGCTAGTAGTGAGTTAGTCTATAAGCGCCAGATACTCTAGTTGCTGTCCTGCAGGCAAGCGAAGAGCTTCGCAGGATTAGCTTAGGAAATTTAAAAAAAAATGAATGTTGAAGTCATATTAACATAATTTAAAAAAGATGACGTAGTCTATAAATAGCAAAGATGGGCAAGTTTAAAAGTTCCTAAGATGTTTGCACTTTATAAGATCTGGCAACCTCTCAATTAAACAGCAACTACTCTGAGTTTTCCAGCATAAAAGTGTTAGCCAATAGGAGTGCAACTTGCGTGAAGTAATTTGTGAACATGCGCAGAATATTTAAATTTTGTTTTGCGGGATTGCGTAGTTTTTATTTTGATCATTTTTGATAGTTTAGATTACATTGGCAACCGAAATTAAGCACAGCTCGCGTGGTTCCATTAATTAGTTCCTGTTGTGCTTCCATGTCACTCCGTCTCCCAAGCTAATGTTCTCACTCAGCCACCCGCTTGATTCAATATATCGTCCCCATTGCGCGAAATTATCGTATATGCCAATTTTTTTGAAATTGAGTTTTTGATGCAATCTTGTTCAACATTTAAAGAGACGTCACCTGACAAAATATTATAGGCGAATTCCACTTCGTTGCTCCAAAAATTGAATGTATATTTTCATTTTAATACTGCAAGCGAACGCAGAGAAAAGTAGAAAAATGGCTGTCCTGTAAAATTTGGTTTTTGTAACATACGATAATTTCGCGCAAAGGGGTCGATATGAGTGGATCCTGTTCAAATCAATATTGGATAGGCAGGTTTGTCCATAGAAGTGCTTCGACCAAACAGTTCAAGTCATAAGTCTCCAATTTCCGGACAATGACAGATAATATGTTCCGTTTACTAATTCTCCTCGTCGTCGCCACAACTTCTTATAAGTTAATGTAAAAGACCCCAAGCCTTTGGGCGTGCATCCCAATGAGCCAGTGGCCGGTTATAATTGCTATTAGGTTTTTGAGTTGATGTCTGGGCAGATGCAATGCTCGCCAAGTCCTTTCGTCATCTTTGGTGGGCCAGATTTTTCTGGTTTTCCACCGGTAGTTTCATCAAGCCATCTCTGGCTGGCAATAAGTTGATTACGCCTTTAAAGTGAGACGCCCATATTAAATATTGAACTGCCTCGATTGTAGGTGGTGCCTGCATACGCCAACGAGTCTGCCATGCAATTTCCATGCATGCCCCTGTGTCCGGGGATCACTTAAGGGTAACCCCTGAATATATCGCAATCTCCTCCAGAGACATCCGGCATTCTTGGAAAATTCTCGATGTGATGAACACATTCTTTAGGGATGGCCGCCTTCATATCGGTAATAATGTGAATATCCCTGGCAGATATTTTACCATACCGGACGTGTCTTGCGGCTCTGTAGATGGCCATTATTAGTAGTAGGTCATCATAGTGAACCACGTTCTACGAAACGCTTGTTTTGAACCCAGGATCAAAGATTGGCTAAGGTGTAACATAATCAACGTCCAGGTGCCAATTTATTTCATGCTGGATTCTAGCATGTCCGATATTGCAATCCCTTCCAGTGGCCCTTAGCCCTACCGCCGCATTCTCCGCCAACTATCTTGCCAAAATGTCTGGTGGTAATCAGTTCAAGATCGTACAGGTTGCTTGTCGCGGCCATACACTATAATGACAACAAAAATAATTTTTTCCAACACTTTTTGAACGTATTTTACAACCCGTACACTTGGGAGTCTGCCAATTAAAAGTAACAGTTTCTAACGGTGGCCATAAAGCAAAAAAGTTGGAAATCACTTTTCAAGAGCACTAGAAAACCAAATTTAATGTTGGCAAATAAATTTCATTTTTAACGTTAACAAATCATTTTTCATTTGCAAAATATGTATTTACTTATGTATTTAAGTATATCTTCTTCTCGACATTTAGTTTATATAATCCAAATTTAAACCACAATATTTAGACCGAAAACCTCACAGACTAAAATTTTCATAATAATCATAAAAATTAATGGTAAGTATTTAATTTTACTTTATTTTTTCATTTTGTATTATTAATGTTTGTTATAAATCAGTACAAAAAAATATGGAAATTGTATTAAACACAAACAAAATATTTCACCTATATGACACTTATAATTTTATACTTGTTCTTACGAATGATACGACTCATTCAGAGATATAGAAAAAAAAGAGACTGGGCCAGATGCGAGATTCAGTGCGAAAAAAATATACACACGAATTTACTTTTATATTTTACGCGCTCTACGCCACAAGCAGTAGTAAGCCAAGATATGAAACCCAAAGTAAATGCCAACAATGGCCAGGAGATTGCGATAAATATTGGCCTCCTTAAAACTAAATTTATCCAAAACATCTTGGCCAGTATGAAAACAGGGCAGATTTTCGCTTTCTTCAAAACATGCTGGAAATAGATTAAAGAAAAATAAATCTAAACAAATTGAATACATTAATTGTAGCTAAATAACATTAATATTGCTGTTCGACAAATAATAAACTCTTCAAGGGCATGATATAACACATTAATAATTCATTGCAGTGCTGCCAACTTTTCACCAAAAAGTACTTAGTTATTTTTTTTTTTTTTACTAAAAGGTGAAAATATACAAAAACGCAAAACGGAACACCCATTTTAACGAACAGACAGATGGACAGGCAGACATCGTTAAATCAACTTCGCCAGTTATAAGAACCCAGAGTATATATACATCGCACTTGATCAACAAGAGGATATTAACTCAAAATATTTAAAAAAAAATAAAAATATCTATGTATCTATTGTAAAAATTTTAAAGCATTTTGATAACTCTTTCATCTTGAAAACCACATTTGAGGTCATTTTCTTGGTAGTGTAGTGACAGCCTTTAAATTAATAAAAAGGTAGTAATTTGAGTAAATATAAATGTTTAAATAAAAATGCATCCTATGTTTTTATAAAAACCTAGCATTTAACCCTTTACTTCGTTAGCGTCTCCTTTTTCTTCGTGGACATATTTTTATGCCAAAGTTTATTTTTCTGGTTTTAACTTGTTCAAATTCTAGCATTTTACCCTTTTCTTTCATAGACATAACTATATGCCAAAGTATATGTATTTAGGTTTTACCAAAAAAGTTACAACATTTTTCATCTTTATCGGGAATTCGAAAAGTACCAGTTAATGAACAAAAAAGTACCAAAAACTTCCCTCTAATAGATTCTAATCCACGCAGGACATTGCATCTTGAATTTTATGTTTCTATGTCCAATACAAACAGAAATTAAAAAAGTACCAGTTAAAGAACAAAAAAGTACCAACAAGTTCAGGAATAGATTCTTATCCACACAGGATATTGCATGTTGAAGCTTATGTTTTAAGGTCCAATATTAACGATAATTAAAAAAATACCAGTTGTAGAATCAAAAATGTAGAGAAAATTATCAAATTTCCCGTATTTCCGTTTATGGTACTATTTTTCCCCCCCATGAATGTTTCAAAAATTTCAGTATTGTAGTGGAAGCCCATAATTTAGTACGAATATGTCAAAGAATGGAGGAAAATGTTTTGTAAAAAAAGTACCAAAAATAGTTACGATTTTTACCCCATAAATGTTCGAATTTCGAAACGTAGCAAATTCATATTCGTATTTTTTTGATAAGTTTCAAATGTGGTATAAATTTTGTTTCTATGTTTATTGGTTCAAAAGATAGATGGAGTGTCAAAAAAGTACCAAAATTCAGGTTGTACCCTTAACAGGGCCGAATATCAAAAAAGTACCAGACACCTGTCCGCTTATTTTTCTAAAGAACAACGATAAGTATTTTTTTAAATTTTTTTTGTATCTCTTTTAGTTTTGGAGATATAAGGTTACCGTATTTTCCCGTTTTTACCCTTTTTTACCCCCTAAACATTTGAATTTCCAAAAACCAATCACTGGTCCAAATTTCAAAATTTTTAGCTTCAGGCGTTTAGGCTGTGCGAAGATGAATCAGTCAGTAACGTTACAATTTTATATAGATTTATTATTTTTATTTTAGCCTTTATTCCATTTAAAATTATCAAATTGTTTAATTGAGGCCCTATGATCCTTAAAGGAACAACGAGACTTATATATACATGTAGACGTACAAATATTTAAACTTATTTTCTTTCCCAACCATGGTGAAAGGCATATAAGATTCGGCTTAACCGAATATAGCACTCTTAGGCCCGTTTTCACAACTTAACGATAGCTTAACCCTTTCGCGCCCAAAGTTGCTTATAAGCAACTTGAATTTTAATCATCGTTTTATTTAAAACCATCGTAATAAAATTATCAAAGCACATATAGAGTTGGTTAAAGAATGAATAAAAAATAGAAAAGTTTGTTTTAATTTTTCATAATGTGAAATACTTCCTGAACGGCCCAAAGATGCTTATAAGCAACTTTCAATTTTTAGTCACCCGAAAATTAAAAAAGTCTGAAATTTTCAAAAATCCTTAATTTAGATCTAATCACTAAGGAAATTATAAAAAATAATTTTTCTGGCAATGCGTTCAAGAGCGGGCGCGAAAGGGTTAAGGCAGGGTTTTATCGGTCGAATAAAAAGTGTCTACTTTTAGCTATCGGTAAGTTGTGAAAATGAACTGAGGAACGCATTGAAGATCTAATTGGCCGGCTTCGGCAACGTTTTATTTAATGTGAAATATTCACTTTAAATTTTATTTAGTTAAGTTTGTGTTTGCCTAAAATGATTTCTAAAAAATCAAAGCTGTTATGATGTCACCGTAATAATAATATATTTGCAAACAGAGTTTTTAAAATATTCGTTTTCAAAACGACGTTTGATATCAATGACAGTATTGCCATATAAAAAAACGCTATCTTGATCGTTGAAGTTGCTAGTGCGCCAACGTTTTGCCCTTGTGCATACAAAACAATGGCTTATCAATACAGGGTGGGGTGAAGTATAGAGTGGGAATATTCAGTCATGTTCGGAACCGAAGAAAACGTATTTGTTTACTGATAGAAAGTTTTTTTGGCTTTGTAAATACAGAAAACTCTCATTCCGTTAATGAAAACAAAAATGGGTTTCTTTCGAAAAATTTTTCGTCATTTTCTGAAGTACTAAAATACGGAATGAATTCCTTTTCCGAACGGAATTGTACTTTGTGACATGGCTGATTATTTATAAGTAAATCCAAAAAGAAGCTACTTAATCTTCATTGAATTACGTCAATTGAAACTGATGGAATTGTTGACAATATCGTAATAAATTTGAGATAAAAATGTTTCCAAATAAACAGAACGCCTGAATATCTGAATAACGTATAGTTCGTTCATTGTAAATTTGAAAAAAGATTATTTCCCCAATTCAAATTAAAAATCTGTAGAAAAAATAAAGTTTAAAAGCCATATTCATAAAAAGTTCTTATTTTAAGCTTATAGCATGTAATAACTATCAAACGCTTTTTGTCTAATAAACCTCCTATAACAATTTGTATTCATAAACGTATATTAACAGTTTTATTACTATTAACTGTTTGTGGCGATTTTGTGTTTAAGTATGGCAAACTTTCTTTATATTTTGCTGCAATTTTATTGCTAGTGATGCATGAAACTTCTATTCGGTTCACATGATATTCTATATTTATTTTTTTTATAGTTTTTTTAATTGTAGAACTTAAAAATTATTCTTATCAGATAAAACTACATTTTATTTTAGTTTCTGAACAAAATCTTGCCGAAAGGTATCATAAACACTTTTGTTGGAACCTTTTTTAAATATACGATAAGAAAGTATTCGAATAAAAAGTTTGTTTACTTTTTATTAACATCACTATTATTATGATTTGTTTATTCTATATTTTTTAATATTTTCGAACAATAATTCGTTAGCTTAAACAAAAAAACAACTAGTTGCATTAATTTAATAAGTTATTAAAGAGAGTATATGCATTTGCCCCTGAACATATTCTTTTTAATTATCGTTTTTAGCAGGTGTGATGAATTTTTACCGATTTTAAAATCCATTTCTGGAGTAAAGTCCTAACTTTTTGTTCCAAATACAGTTCAATAAACATAAGTAACAAGAAATTTAAAAGAATATACATATACAGGAAATAGAGAAAAATGTATTAAAATTACATTTTTAACGATACCAAAAACAATATTATCGTTATCAAATCGTATTGTTTTCAAAATCGTTTTTCATCACATACCTGAATATCATAAAATGCAGACACTTATCAAAATGTCATTTTATTTTTGGTTTGAAGAAGGGTGAATCGAACAATAAATTTTCTTACTTTATGAATGGTTTATTAAAGGTTTAATATACTATTTTTCGTTTATGAATACAACTTTAGCAATTGTGCCTTATATATGGTAAATTGACCATTAATAAATTTTTATGAATACGGCTGTTAGTTTTTAGGCGAATCGTAAATTTTAATGGTACCCTCTTTTTTGTGGGCAATTTAATTGTTTACTTGATTCTTGTTCCACTTTAAGGCAATAACAATTCAATAAAGCTTTTTCATCTTGAAAAATATTCAAAATGTAGATTAATCAATCAATTTATTAGAGACTGGATTAATCAAATTCTTCATTAATCGAAAAATTGTTATTTAGGCTAATCAAAATCATGATCAATTAATTAATCAGTAATTTAAATAACTATTCTAGCGTGAAATGTCATCAGATTCACATGGGTTTTTCTAATAATTTGTTTTTATGGTTTTAACTGCTTAAAACTAAAAACTTAAATTTCCAGACATTCACATATACATATACATCCATATATATGTATAAGTATATGCATGTACATAATTAAACTTTCATATTTACACGACAAGTTTACTTTTTGCACAAATATTAGCGAAAAGAATGTGTAGTTGGGGCACAAAAACGATTTACTTACTGATATTTGTGATACCAGTCCATTGGGCAGCGGTCATTGCTTCATTAGCATACAACATCCATGATAGGAATTGTGTCCAATAAAAAGCTATAGGCAACGTACTGGAAAATATGAGAAAATAATTATTAATTGAAAATTTGCAACATCAAACTGAAAAAGTGAGGGCGACAGAAAAAATTAATTATGTTACACAAAGCTGATGATATTAAATGGTTTTCATGGGGCATACAAAGAAAGCCAAATAAACGTACACAAAAGCAATCTAAATAAAACAGAAAATTTAGCCTATTTTTGGGCATAAAAAGGGGGTTGTTCTGTGCGTTCGTTTGAAAAACGAAGATAGTTGTACGTTTCTATTTACCTGATTTGAATAAAGATGCCAGATGTTATCATGAATATATAATCGACTGGCACCAAATAAGCCATGGCCAGTGGTACCGAGTTGAAGGCCGTAGAGAAGAAACAACCACATGCTGTAGCCACATTCATTACAAGTACAACTGCTATGGCCGTAATTGAAAATGCATAAAATGTTGGTCTCAAACCAGCGATCCAATAGCAAATGACAACGAACAAAAACGGTTCCATAATCATACCCGGCAGCTGGAAAATAAACGTGACAAATAATAAAACATCAGCATGTATTCAACATTCAGTCACCCAGTTGGATAGACAACCAGCCAGACACAAAGATAGATAACAGGCAGATGATACATGCAATTTGGAATTTAAATTATTTTAACAAGTCAGTTAATTATGTTTTCTTACCATGGCCAATACAGTGCCAATATAGTACTGGGCTGTGGAATACATGCCTGAACGTTTTTCACGCATAAACAGAGGAAAACCTTGGGGAAAAACATTTAAAACTGAGTACATGGGATGGTAAGTGTTCTCGGAAATCATGACAAAGAGAGCGCCCTGTACAGCTTGTACACCCATTTGATCGAGTACAGTGGTACCGGCAAAACAGGCTCCTATTATTATGGCCATGGCCATTTTTTGAAAAAATCTTAGCCATTGCACCTTCGGATCGCGCAGCAGTGTTAATGAGAATCTATACCAGATAACATGAAATTTCAAATACCAGGCAGCAGGACGGAAAGAGTTCACTTCCTTGTCGAAAGGATAATCACCACTTTCGGCCATATGTATTTCCAAGTTTATCAACATATGCCTTTGTTTGGCAGCTGAGCTTACAGCAAAAAGATCACATAAATATTGGGCTGATCTTTGGGAAGCCTGTTCGTAGCCCGGATCCGAAGCTAATACACCGATTAAATAATCTGCCGGATTGTAAGCCTCTGGACATCTGTAACCATTTTGAGCGAAAAAGTCCAAAGCATTTTGTGGTGAACCAGTAAAGGCCACTCTTCCATCCGATAGCAAAAGAACATTATTAAACATATCAAATAATTGCGAGGAAGGCTGGTGTATGGTACATAATATGGTAGTGCCCTTTTTGGCTAAATCATAAAGTGTCTGGACCAACTGCTGGGCACTGAAAGAATCGAGACCGGTTGTTGGTTCATCGCAAAAAAGTATAACCGGATTATTAAGCAGTTCCACAGCGAAAGCCAAACGTTTTCGTTCACCACCCGATAAAACCTTTTCGTCATCTCCCGAACCAATGCGTGTGTTAGCGGCTCCCAAAAGACCGGTACGTTCCAAAAGATCTTTTATAATTAACTTACGCTCCTGCTTGCTTACTCTGCGATCCAAGCGCAAGAGAGCCTAAGAAAGAAATCCCACAATAATAAAGTAAAATTAAATTACACCTTCACTTACCATAAAATGCATATGCTCTGCTACTGTTAGAGCCCCATTAAATAGATCATCCTGGTACACAAATCCACTAATACGATGCATAAATGGACCAATACGTCTACCATTTATTAGAATGTCACCTTGAACCACTGTCCCAACTAAATATCGTCACACACCCAAAAATAATTAAACGTATTTTTAGCTTTTTCTTAACAAACTTATCATTCTATCTTCACTATTGCACGACATTTTTATAATATCTAGATTAATTTAATAAAAAAAATTTCATTTTATTTACCTGGTTGACGATACGCAAGCACAGACATTAAAGTTGTTTTTCCTGAGCCACTGTAAACAAAAAGATTAAACAAAATTGCCATTTACAATATTTAAATATTTGAAAATATTTAAGGCGTCATTTATATGATGTATTTTCAGACGTGTCTAATAAGCACGTTTGTTTTGTTTGTTGGCGATCGGATTAGAGAAGAAATAGGGGTCGCCAACCAGACACGAAATGAGTTTTAATGTTTGTTAAGACATCGTTTTTAGTAGCATGTTCAAACGAAAATGAATAAAATTTATTAATTATTGTTTTAATTCTTTTAAATCTAGAAAACAATATCTTATGATTGCTTTTAAACCAATTAAATTAGAATTTTTTATTTATTGATTATATTGTTACGAAATTAGATTTATCCAAGAATTATTTATATTTTTAGTTATTAGTTATCTTGTAAATTATAATTTATGTCGTATTAGTTTAAATTGTTATTTGCTCCACTGTGTTAGAGACTTTTGAATCTAAAGTCTCTAACAAAGTTTAGATTGAATTTTAGAATACCTTAGCGATACCTTAGATCTCCCTGTAACCCAAACTAGAAGAAAATAGCGTAGAAATACTTAAGTTTTCTTAAGATTATTTTCGAACACAGGGATGGCTCAAACGGGTTTGCGATATCGTGTATCTCTTACAAAGTTGAGAATATGTTCTTTGTTTCTTAATCAAAAATCTTGCTAACATCAATTTGAAAGAGAAAAAAATACTTGGGATATTAAAATTCAGGATTTTGAAAGTCTGGATTATTAATTTTTGAAATTTTTAAAATTCTTGATTTTAAATTAGGGATTTAAGGTTTCTGGCATATTAACCCAGTCCAAATTTTTTTAATATATTCGCAGCGCCGAAATTTCTTTTTGAGAATCATTATCGGCTTTGCATCAGCAAAAATCCGTATCCTTACCTCCCTAATTTGCATTACTAATACAAGAAAGAACTATTTATGTTAAAAACTGTAAATATTGTTATATTTATGTAATAACTACATATCTTTATTCTAAATTTATTGGAGTCAGCGTTTAAAAACCTGTAGTCAAGGTAGAAAAACTGTTACATCTTCATTTGTCATTGGCAAAAAAAAACTGTTGCTTTTACTTCTGATTCATTAAATGGTAACAGTCCCTGTCAAACCACCTCAAAAAGTTAAATGCTGTTAATAAATTTTCGTTTTTCGTTCGATAGTTTTTGGTTTTGACTGCAGTTTTTTGAAGGTTTTTATTTAGAGTTGTCAAAACTGATTTCCGAAGTATTTAAAAAATCGATTTTTTTCTATTTTTTCGGTTTTTTAAAACTGGGTTTATGAAAAGGCCGGGTTTCGAAGTATCCGAGAAATCGGTTTTTGGTCTCGAATAACCGATTTTTTCTTTTTTCAATGACAATTTTTAAGAACTCACTTTCAGGTTTTACAACAGTATTTTAATTATTGCCACCATACATAACATATCCATCACACTACCAAGCTATTGAACTTGCAGAAGAATTCTACAACACACACTTTTTTATAATTGCCAACAGTATGAGTTAAGAGACAGTTCAGGCTTTGGTTTTGGTTTCCGGTGTGCAACTACTCAGTTGATGTTTTTTTTATGTTTCTGTAAACCGCACCAAAAACGAGTTGTTAGCCATAATGCAAAATCTGCAAAATTTCAACTGAACTAGAGTTGAGTTGTAAATCGTAATGGAAGAACCGCTTAATGCTACCTTAAAAATGTTCAAACCCCAGCTAAAAGATCAAAAACAATTAATAACATTGACTGAAAAGAGGATTTTGACAACAGAGATACATTTTCTAAAATATCTTCCAAATAAGATCTGCTTTACATGCCATCTCTGACAATTAACCCAATCTCAACGATTACTAAACGTGTTTTTATAAGTGTCCTCTATAAAAACTTTGTTGAGAAATCGAATGCCCCCAAATCATTTGCGACGATTTCTATTACATTAAAATATTTTTGAGTCAACTATAATCTCATTACCAACATAATAAGATAGTTTATGGGCACAAAGACTATTCCAGAGATAATGCACCATTTTCAATTGGATTCATCCTTGTGACAATTGAAATGTATGTATTAAATTTTATCAAAATTCCGACCTGTACTTTACACGGACAGACAACCAGTCGATCCGCATACTATGAGGTGGGTCTAGGACCAATATTTTTAGTGTTATACACTTCAGATAAAACGCATAATGCCCTTTCCACTATTGTGGTGTGGGTAAAAAAACAAATAATTTGTTTTGTTTTATTAAACTGATCTCTATTAATATCTTGCATTTAATGTGGTAATATCCATGGTGAAATAATAAAGGTGGCAGCACTACGACAGATGACGATTTTTTGATCTGGCATTGTTTGTCTAGTCGTATGTCAAAGTTTTGTTTATGTTTACAAAAAGTTCACGTTTTGTGCTGTAATTATTTTATTTTATTAAAGTTTTTGATAATTTTAAATTAAAATAAATGTGATATTGACCATAATAAAATTAAAATTGGCTAAAAATTTATTTATTTCATCACGGACAGCGGCTCGCTTTGATTTTTGTTTAACGTATTTTTTGACGTAAACGGTGATATAATTTCAATTTTTGTTGTAAGTTTGTTTTTGTTTCCGTAACGATGCCAACCGCTTGTTCCACCATGGTAATATCTAACAAGTATTATACCCCAGTAAAAAATGTGCTCCAAAAGAAGCAGGTTTTATGTATGAATGCATGCCTCAAATCGCATCAAACCTGCTGATAAGATGCCTGATTTTTGTATGGAGTGTTCCCGGTTTGGAGGACTATTTACTGCTGACAATAAGCGCTTTTTTTATCATGCAAACAAAGCATTCCTAAAGCGCTTTTTTAAGGGATAACTATATTTCCATATTCATTGATTTTTTGCTTTTAATTGCTTAAATGCATTGTTTCAATAATTTTCGTAAACCATTATACATTTTAATTTTTTTTTTCGGTTTAAAACCTCATCGTTGTCAGCACTAAAATAGCAGCTTTTTTCTTTATTTTATTCTTTATCATTTACTGCTATAAAAAAGCTCTCTTATTGAAGCGCTCGATTATGCGCTTTTTCTCTAAAGTGCTTCAAAAAACCCAAATTTTTTTTTACTGGGTCGTTTTAGTTCTGAAGTACATATGTATGTACGTACGTACAAATTGCTTGTACTATTTTACTTTTTTTATTAAATAAATTTTAATAAAACCGGTTTTTAGTTACAAAACCGAAAATCCGATTTTTTCAGAAGTCGGGTTTTTGAAGTATTCGAAACACGGGGTTTTAAAAATATACGAATTTTTGACAATTCTAGTTTTTATTTAAATTTTTCTCCCTAATGTTTCAATGTTTTAATTTGGTTCATTTATGAAAAAAATTATAAATTTAAGTACCTTTTATGTAATTATGCAAACAATAAACTAAAAATAAAGAAATTTCGGTCAAATATTTTTTGTGTTGTCCGCTTTAGATTAATTCTTCATATTGCACACATGGTTCAAAGTAACATAAATCGAAAAAAAAAACTGTTGTTGACCTTAAAAAAAAAGCAAAAAACAAATCTATGTATCATTTAGTAGAAAGTCCGTACAGATTATGATCTAAAAAGTTTTTTTAATAATAATACGCGAGATAATGAACAATTTTTAGTTGTGTCATTTTTAAAAATATCTTTTTTGCACAAGTTACCGAATTATTTTAAGTTATGTCACTTTAGCTGAATTCTTTTCAAGTTTTTATATTTTTGTCAAATTCTCAACTTAATATTTATATAACCTCCAACTAAGATTTATTTTTTCAAAAGTGTCACAATTCGCATTAAGACTATTTAGCACCTAACAGAAAGGATCTACTACCATTGTATTTTCTGACACAACTAAAAATAAGTCACTTTTATGAATTGCAACTTTATACCAATTGGACCATAAAGAAAGACATAACTGCTTTTTAGCAACAGTTAAGACAACAAAATACACCGATAATTTTTTATAGGTAAACAAGTTTATTTTGCATAGTTTAAGCAAAAAATAAAAATTTTGAGTTGTCACATTTGACCAATGTTTGCGATATGTGTCTCATAACTAAATTTTTTCTAGAAGATCTATTGTTGCCAATAGGTCCGTCCACTCTTATAAATTTGGCTCTAAATACTGTGCTGCAGGAAATTGTATCGTCAGGTTTCACCGACTATAACATTTTCTGGTTTTATTTGCATTGTTGCATAATACAAACAGATAGATACCTTATGTCTGCACAGACAAACACGTGATTTCTTATCTTGAAATTAAATCTTTATTTTATTATGCATTTAAATAAAAAAAAATATCAAAGTAAATAAAAACATACGACAAAAAAGTACAACTACTTTAATCTAATCTTTATCATAATAAAAAAAAAAACAATGTGCAACAAGATGTATTTACCAGATAAGTAAAATTTGTATGTACTTGATCTTTCTTTTTAATTAAAATTTCTACTGATGAAAGTATTTGTGGCACCTGTAAAACCCTTACAGAAAAAAACTTTGCAAAACCTAAACTGATTTTTTTTTTATATTAATCAGTTTTTCATTGAATTTGTTTTTGACATAAATATATATTTTTTGTTTTAAGTTAAGCTGAAGGTCCACACCATGCGTTTATGCGTCTGTCCTTTTTATGCATCTGACAAAAAAGTAGAATCAGTGTAATTGTATATGACAAGTTACAGAGAAAATCGCATAGAATGCATAGTTGTATCAACGCATGAAAGTAGGTTTACTTTCTACTTTTGTATCCGTCGCATGTGTGGTGAAAAAAGTCAGCTGTTATTGATGGCCATGAATGACAAATCATATTTTATTTTCAATGTTATCGATAAATATGTTTGTGTGGTGGATTACTTTTTACTATTTTTTTGGCATTTAAAAAGTTTTTTAATAAGAGAAAAAGCTTTCGTTATAAAGATTGTATAAACTTTAAAGAATAAAATACATTAAAATTAATTTTAAGCACAATTTTACCACGAACAAAATTTGGCATTCTAGTTATCGATTACTTTTATGTTCTGAGTGTCATCTTTGTTGTGTTTATTATATTTTTTTTTTTGTTTTGAACAAATGCCATGAACTGGAAAGTTATTACTACCGTGCAAAATCACGAATATTTGTATAATAAAAGTTAATTCTCTATGAATTCTACACTTTCCATTTTTGGCAAAATTGCATATAATTGATAAACATATTAGCACAACAGCTGATAAAAAAACAAATTTGGCGCATTAAACGCATGGCATGTAACTTGAATTTAAAAACGCATAAAATGCATAAAAAGTATCATACGCTTCCACGCATGAACGCATGGTGTGGACCTTCAGCTTTAGTTAGACCCCTTTCACACTCGGCAAGCTACTTGAGCAAGGATCTTGTGCAACACTTGGTTTGTAGACGTCAGCGGAAAGGTCGGGATAAGGAAGAAAAATTTTGTACAGACTTTGTTGTACTCGGCAAATTACTTATGCAACTAACTTGCCGAGTCTGAAAGGGATCTTACAAGGCGAATTTATATTTCAGGTGGCGTTGAAAGCACAGCTGTGCTACTTTTTTCCTAAATTAGAGAGAGGAATGTCAAAAGTTACTTGTGTTTTTGACATATCGACCAACGAAAGCTACAAATAAAATACAATGTTGTGTTTTTGGTGTTGTTACTTTTAGAATTTTTATTTGAATTTTGATAAAATAAACTGTTTATATTTGTTGTATAAAACAAATATTGTTGGTTTTATTGTTAGTTTACCTACAAATTGGTGACCCCGATGTATTGAATTGGAAGCATGGCTACATCGGAAGAAGATTTTGCATCCCTTACTTCAAAGGCTCCTCACATGGAAATCTCTAGAGTCTTTGTTTAAGCTCCGCCATGTTGGCGTTCAGATCCATTACTTTGGTTCAAGCAAAAAAACCAATTAACCTTTTCAGAAAACCGGCTTGCGAATTATTCGAAACATTGTTTTTTTAAAGCAGTTTTAGATTATATTTTTAGCAAATAGAAAAACCAAAGACAACCGGTTCACCAATTCAGATATTTTATTTCAGTTTAAAAAAATTCTTTATAAGTATTAATTTTGACCGAAAGAACGTATACGAATACTACGTCCATTGTTTAAGAAGACACACAACAGCTGAGTCAAACGTAAAAACGTGTTTACGCCGTACGTCGACAGAGTTTTACTTTTATTTTATACGCAAATTGCGACTGAATTGTCATAGGAAAAGTAAAATTTTTAATAAAAAATAAAAGTATTTTTGTGATTTGAAATTGAAAATTAATTAAAGTTTCAAAAAATTTCGAGTTTTCCAATATATTTTTTATTAATAGAAATATTTGTAAATCAATTAATAAATAAAAAAAACTGGATTTTTTTGTTAAACAAAATTTATACATAAAAATATATTTAAAACAAAATACGTTAAAAAATACGAGTTTTTCTATGGCCTTATGTAATACGTTCTTTCGTCCTACGTTCTTCCAACGTGCGAGCCAATTATAAATCAATTTATAAATAAAATTCTCTATACTCTTTTTTAACTTTATAAATTTTTTTAATAATAAATACTAATTAAATAAAGTTTTTTTCTTTAATTTTTGTTTATTATTCTTATTATTTTTATTTTAAGTCAATGAAGATTTTGTATAGGATGGGAAGTCCTAACGGTAGCTTCTTCAATGTGTAGCAAGTACTGTTTATCCTCTTTGTTGCGTGTTAAGCATCTGTTAAAGTCAGTTATTAGTTTGACTTTTCTTTCGGCGGGATCATACACAATAGTAATGCATTTCACGATCTGTTCCCCTTAACAAAATGATTCGCTCTTAGGCCAATTTGCTGGATTAATGCGTAAGAAATTTCCAAACGAGAAAAAAATTTTTGTTTTGGTAGTCACAAAAGAGCTTAAATCCTTAGATGTGAATAATTGTAATTCATCGACGCTTGCACACAATTTTTTTGAATAAAAAATATCAACATCGTCACCGATGTGATTGTCTTTATCTAAATGCAACGCGAAAACAATATTTTCCTTTATTTCTGATTCTACATGTGGATCAAAAAGGCAAGTGCAACTGCTTCCTCTGATAAATACCACATATGGTTTCGAATTTTTTCAATAGCAGTTTAGATATTTTTTTTATCAAAGTAGCTAATAATCCCCTTCATTAGTTGCATATCTCTATTTGGCGCTTCAACTGCATTTGCGGTACTGAACCAGTATGAAATATAGAGACTTACTAAGAAAATGCGCTTTTAACGAATACCATTCAAGTGACTTGCAGAAATTTGAAAGTGAGCGTGAAAAATATACATTTTTAAACAATAGATGGCCTTGGATATGAATCTTGCATGAGACGTCGCTCCTGGTGCACGAAATGTGAAATTTGGAATGCTACCACCAAGAAAAATTAATGAAAGTTATAGAAGTTCTCTATAATCTAGCCGAATGTGGACATTCGCAAAATATTCAAGGCAAAACTGCTTGTGTGTTTCGCGTTCCTCGACAGATATGACACGCAAAACTTGTTCATCCTGCGTACAATTGATGTATGCCACTGAATTAAGTGTGCTCCATTCCCGTGCAAAACGTTCAAAAATTGCTACCTCTGGGCCACTTGATTTTCCGAAATTTATCTCAAAAAAAGAAAAACAGAAATAATTCATTTAAAGGTGTTTACGATGAAATTGTAAGCTAATATCAATTTCTTAAACAAGAATAAACTTAAATGAATATTTTGAAAGATATTTAAAAAATTGAATCAACGATAAATTCGATGTCGTTATTGTTCATCTTATAGGAATCACTAGAACCTACTAGTTTTTACTAATTTTAAGGTACATAAATCATAATCACTACATACAAGTAAGAAAGTATAGTCGATCAACCCCAACTATTTGATACCACCGTACACCACATTACAACCTACATATGTGCCAAATTTTATTAAATTATCTGCAAATTTGCGACCTGTACTTTGCGCACAAGGTTTACATAGACAGCCAGCTAGCCAGCCGGACAAACATCGTTAATTCTTAGGACCAATATTTTAAGGTGTTACAAACATCAGCACAAATGCATAGTACCCTCTCCACTATATGTGTTTTATTCGACCTTTAAAATGTATTACTAAAATAACTTGTTTTACATTTGAGTTCGAGGTCCTGTTAATTATTCAAATTTTTCAATATTTATTTTGCCAATATTTCGTTTTTCATTGAAAAACATCTTCTGGGCTTTAATATAGAAAAAATTATTAATTTACAAAAATCTGAAAAAATAAATTCTTATAATGTTGTGTCAACATCATAACATCATAATTAGACGATGCACCATACTTTTTTTTCTACTTAGAGCTCAATTAAATATTATAATATACCTATATGCCTTTGATTCTGGTGGTATTGTATACTACAGCGTAAATACAAATTATAATAAATGATGTTCTTGTTTATAGAAGTTTTATTTAAAGTATTTTTAATTAATAAAATTTATGAAATACAAAATAAGAATATTTTGGTGGTTTTTCAAAGTTTTGATCTTTGACCTTATCATGGCACGGGTTGGCACCATCCGATCAAGCTGAAAATTTGTAACATCAATTTTGGCATCAAATCGCATATTTTTGTTGCTACCCACATTCAAAATTCCAAAAAATAAAAAACCCCATATTAGCTCCGCCAGGTCTAATATATACATATATAAACATAAAAGATCAAATAGAATTTCAGTTGTGTAAATTTTCGCTTCAAAAAAAGTTTAATCAGTTTTATAATCAAATACAGTTTTATTATGAAATGCCAATTTTCTCAATGTAGCGACAAACTGTCCGTTACACAATCTCGAAAAAATGTATAAGCCTGATAAACGTTAACGATTTTGGACTTCTCAATAAACATACCAAAAAAACCTTATTTTCAATTGGCTACACTTAAATACTAAAACAATATATTTATGCTTGAAGAAATTGCAAATTTACATAATACTCGAACTTCATATACAAAAACTTTATACATAACAGCCTGCAACAATGGCAAGGTAATTTTAAAATTCTTAAAATTCAAAATAGGTACTAAGAAAAACAAATGTTACCTTTAAGTACACATTTAATTTGTGTGGCACAAACTAACACCTGGGCCTGGCTGGGACCACTTTTGTATGTATGGAGTTTGATGGCTATAGCAGGAACATTTTGATGGGAAATAGAATAATAGAATGTGATATGTGTTGCGTATGCTTTTTGATACGTTTCATTTTGTTTTTATTTGCTGCAGTGCATATATACATATTTCAATTATTTTATTTCCCGTTTTCCCGGGATTTTTGTTGCGGGATCCCGGGAAATAAAAGTTCCTCATAGTTTCAGAAAAAAGCTATTTGTTCTTTGAAATTTAGTTTTATATTCTCTAAAAGTTAGCATCTGTTGATGGGTTGTCGATTAGATCAATAACAAGAAGTGACTACGTTCGTAAATCAATGTCTACTGACGCAATAAATCTACCAAAAGCAGAATGTGCCGCGCAACAGTAGATAATTAATAAATTTAGTGAAGTGAAAAGTTAATAAAGAACATAAATTCAAAATATGATGCAGGCAGTAAATTTTAATTGTCCATGGACAAGTCTTAAAAACAGGAGATATCCAAAAATATCGCTCCTTTATTGCAGCAAAGTCATATCTACAAAAAAATCAATCTTGGCAAAATGCGATTAAAGTTTTCAAAATACACCGATTTAATGATATATTTTGCTTTAACTTCGGTTCAGTTTGAGATGAAATACCGATTTTTTGTTACGAGAAAGTATGAAGGAACACTTTGCTTAATTAACTTAAAATTAAAAAATAATTTTGACATATGACGATATGTTTATAAGGTGATAAACATAAATTTGTTTCATTTTGTGACGGCTTATATAACCGGGAAGTACTGGGAAACCGAAATAAAAAAAAACTATGGAAACTCGTGTAAGATACTACAACATACAATTTTAAAAACATATTGTCCTAAAGATTACAGGTGGATATTGTAAGATGAAGTCCGTTTGATGCTTTTTTTTGCATCAATCTTGTCGTACATTTGACTATAGACTATAGTTGTTGTTTATAAAAAAGAAAAATTACTTCGGACTGTGAATTAGAAATATGCAAGAACTTTAAACTTTTGCACTTTAAACTATTTTTCCAATCTCGGTAAAAAAGTGAACGAAATTTTTCGGAAACATGGTAATAAGTAAATAAAATAAGAAATAAACTCTTTGCCGACTTTCTAAACGCCTTGAGTGTGTCTTAATGTTATTTCCTAAGCTGTTAAAAAATGTTTATATATTTATTTAAAATATATATACATACTTATAAAACATATTTATTTAAAATATTTTATCTATTTTATCAATTTACTTTTTGATCTCATAACTTGAGTACCACAATTCTTGTTTGTTTTTATTATTGTTTTATGAATGAAATTGTTATGCTTATGTTATCTTTTTATCTTGTATCTAGAGCATAATGATACGAAAAATGTACATATAAAATCGTAAAGTAATAATAATTCAAGTTCCTCTTTCAACCTTTAATTAATTTTTGTAGTATTTAGGCATTTCTTTTACTTACTTTGTAAACAAGTTCCCTTACGCTTTTTTAAAAAAAAGTTTTTTTCATTCATTTAAAACAAATTTACTTTGTAATTTTTATATGGAGCGGGATCCCGGGAAAGTTAAAAAAATTTTCCGTTTTCCCCGGGAATCGAAAAACTCCTGGAAAAAAAGCTCTAAGGCCCGTTTTCACAACTTACCGATAGCTAAAGGTAGGATTTTATCGGCCGTATAAAAAGTGTTTCATTACTACAACTTTACTTTAACCTACCAGGTAGGATGAATCTTTATTTACTTTATAGCGCACTTTAGGTTAAAGTAAAGTTTTAATAATGGAACACTTTTTATAAGGCCGGTTAAAGTCTACTTTTAACTATCGGTAAGTTGTGAAAATGGAACTTACTATTACTAATATTTTAAATATTTGTCCTACCTTTAAACGACTTTTTTTAAAGACAAAAAATTTTTAGGTTTAAACCACAGAATACCACAGAACTGTCATGAGACGGAAGATTTTGCGTTTTCTTTTGTCTCCTTTTAAGAAAGCTTCCCTTTTTGCATTTCTCTTTGCACCATCTTTTTTGCCACAATAGAATGAACACAAATTTATTAAGTTGAAATTAACATGAAAAACTGTTGTAAAAATTAACTTTTAAAATTACCGCAAACCTAGTAAATAATATTTAAGAGAGTAAATAACATTATAAAACAAAACAATATAACTAAATGAATTTTATTTCACTAAACCCAACGTTTGTTGAACTAATGCATTTGTTTAACGTGGTTTGTGTTTGTTATTTTTGTTTTGATCACGCCATTTATGTTGACTGTTGCGGCCTGTTTTTACACATTGCCACTTCACTACCAAAAAAAAAGCTCTCTGTCCTTTTCTTCGAAAGCTGCCTTCGCAGCTGATTTGGGCCCTTTTCACACGTCACTTTTCACAGTTCAGTGGTATTCTGTGGTTTAAACTAGATATACCCAACAAAAACCTCACTTTCAATTTACCAACAACTACTTTTGTAGCAGCTTCCTAAGCGCATTATATTTCATTCCCAATCGCTACTCGCAGCATTACATTTCACCAATCAATAAAGAACCAGAAATAATTTTTTATGGCTTCCGATTTTAAAGTTAATTTACCAGTGAACCAAAAAATTACAGCTGTATTCCAACCATATCACAGCGTAGATGGTGATCCAAAATGGACTTTCTCAGTCAATAAAAATCTTCTTCGTAAAATTTACTTTTTAAATGACTAGAAGTTTTTTTGTTTAAGTCAATTTTAAAGATAAATTTTGTATAATTACGTAACTAATAAGCGCTTCCTGCATTCGGCAGCATAATGATGCATTTTTAAGCCGCCTTATAATTTATCTAATTTACAGTGAAGTTGATTTAATGATGTCCGTCTGTTTTTCTGTGTATCTCTCAAGTGAAAGATTTGTTCACAACCCTTTAATGGGGCTGGTAAATGCTACACAGTGTTAAATAAGGTTTTATCATCTTGGTTATCAATTGACAACATCCAACAACATGACATTTCCCAGCCAAAGTTTCCAAATCTAAAGAACGGTACGAGAAAAATTGTTCAAATTCGGTAAACATATCTGAGTTGTCAATAGAAAACCTCTCTAATGAGCGCGATTAGAAATGTGGGTGTGACACAAAAAACTGTCAAAATTTCGTAAATATAAAAATACCTCCAATAAAAATACAATGTAGACAGTAAAAGGTAGTAATTTACACTGGGTTTTTGTTAATATAACTTTCTTTTAATTCTGTTCCACAGTGTATGGTATATAAGGTTCGGTATAGCCGAATAATGCACTCAAACTTGGGTTTTTAAATGTGTTTAAGAACCTCGAACGTGATTAAACTCTAATCACATCAAAATCGAGATGATTAAGTTGAATGTACACGACATGTTTTTGTCATCTAACATGTCAAATTTCCCACTGCAAAATACATACATGTCGTTTGTTACCTTTTTAACTTTGTTTCTGTAAAAGGCAGTGGCAAAGTCATCTGATAAAATTTCAATTAGAGTGTGCTGACACCACTGTTGTTATTTTGAAAAAAAAAATTTTTTTGTTAAAAATCTATGCCACAAGGAAGCCGGCAGCGGCGGTGCACTATTGACGGAATCATTAGCCGGCCGATGTTGTTATTTTACAGTACCGATAAGTGTATGTTCTTAAAACCTTTCAATAAAAATAATATTTAAAATTGGCATCTTCGGATTTTTGTGGCGTCCGCACGCTATTTTGAAACCGAGAACTACTTTGGTTTCTGCAATAACAATGCGAAAAAAACAGAGACAATGTCAGAAGCAAATTACATGTACTTTTGTGACCGAATATTATAAAACTTATTTAAAACAGCAATTTTGACAGGCATGCACTACTACATGTGACTTGCAAAGTTGACAAGTCAGATGTAAAAAACATGTCGTCTACATGCTCCTTTAACCATACATTAAAGTGATTTCAAATTGGCATGATTACAACTAAATCATTGATTAATGACATTGAATCCTCTGAAAATAGAATCGGCCAAAATAAACGTACCTCTCACGTGTACAAGCGGCCACTACTTATTTTTAATGTTTTTATTTCGTCTTTATATAATCCACCAATGTTCACAATTTCATCATTAGGTTTTTTAACTTTGTAATATATTTTTATATGTAAGTTAGCTGCACAGTCTGTAAGGAATTATGTTTTTCCATAGGCTGAAATAAATAAATAAATAAATAAACAAATAAAAAGATTCAATAATAATCGTAATATGGTGACTACAATCATGAATCTTATCGTAATATGTTAATATTAGAATATGTTTACTACAACCATGTTTTCCTTTGCGTGTACCATTTCCTCACAACGATGGTATCATTTATGATCGAAATAAGCTCATATACGGTTATTTAGCTGTGATGCTGATTTCTAACTTATTCGATAACGATGCCAAATGCTAACTGGGATAATAAATAATTCAACACATAAATAAGATTGGATTTTTATAAGTTTATACATACATACATGTATGTATATGTATATGACATGCGTCTGTACATATTCGTTTTTAAGTTAGTTAAAGAAAAAACAATGTACTTGAATACTAGAGTTTGGTATAGAAAACGAAATTTGCGCTTCAATAGTTTTCAAACATTTTCACTTCATTGAAAAATGCTTTTCATGTCAAACCAGTGTTGCCAAAAGATTTTTGAAAAATACCTACGCATACAAAAAAAAATCCGATTTTTCTATATTTAAACAGGTCTGTTCTGAGAATCACGTGATTTCAAATCACATGTGCTTTTAAAATCACACATCAAATTTTGTGGTGTTCTGTAAATCAAACTGTTTTTGTGTTTTTCCGTGGGTGTGTGTTTCAATTCGAAAGCAAACACAAAAACCTTGTTCTACAATATTATGTCAAATTTTTTAACGCTTTTTTTTTTGTTATTTTCCGAATATTTTGTTTTTTATTCCCGATTTAGCGATCTAAAATAAGTTTACGGTTTGTTTAAAATTTTGCGAATTTTAGCCATGTTAGCGATTGAAGCGAATCGTTCCTGTAAGTTTTCTGATTCTATACAGCTTTAACGATTTATAATAAAGGCTCTGTTAGGCTCTGTCGTCATGCCGAATTTTTGCCATTCCTAATAGTTGTAGGGACTTTTAATACTTTTTATGGCTTGTTTGAAATATTAAATTTTTTTTTTTTTTTTTTTTTTTTTTTTTTTTTTGCAAATTTTCGCTATTTTGCTCAATTTTTTTTTATTATTTTCAGACATTTTACCCATTTAACGATTTCAATTTTAGAGTTTATTTACAAATGCGGAATTTTTCGCGAATTTCAGCCATTTTCGCAATAGAAGCGTGTTTTCTTGTGATTCTTTACAGCTTGTACGATTTTTAAAAAATATTGGACTTTGGTTTTATGCCGCTGTTAGCAAATTAGCGATCTTTAATTCAACTAAAAAAGCAAGCCTGAAATAACAACAGCAGCCACAAATTTTCTTAGTTTTAAAAGATTTGTTGCAAATAAAATAGATTATTGCATAAAAAATTAATAAACAACACATTGAAGATTTTATTTAAGTAATTTATTATGACGGTCACATTACATTAGTCGGAAAAATAACAAAGTGATTTCAAAAAGTTGTTAACGTAGCTCAAAGTTTTGAAATCACAAAATAATATGCCCAGAACACCTTTCTTGTGATTTGAAATCACTTTCATAAAATGTGATTTTCAGAACAGGCCTGATAGTAAAGCTTTAATAACAAAAACAAGTAATAAAATTAAAAAAAATTTATGTACTTTTGAATAAATTCAATGAAATTAAAATAAATATTTATAATTCTTTTGAACTAAATCTTCATATGACAATTTTAATTTAATTTATTGTATGCGATTGTACTTCACGCATACATAAGATAATTGAGGCTTAAGTTAAATGGTTAAAACAATATGTAGTTACAATTTTAGGACTTAAGCATTTCATTCCTATAAATGTATAATCATTAAGGGTAATCACGATGGTCTTTGTGCAAATTTGCAGTGCTTATAATGATTGATCGTGAGCATACCACTTTTATTTTTTGTGCAATTGTGTTATTTTTCTAAAAATTTATTCTGGCAACACAAAAAACTTCTGGCAGCACTGTGAAAAATCTGCATTTGTTTTCAATTATACACAAGCATATTAAAATTAATGTTTTCTTTTTAAATTTAATTCTCTATTTTATGTTTAAATCCATGAAAATTTTGAATTTATAAGTTTTCTTTAAACCAATATGGCGCTTAATATGTCAAATGTTATTGTTTACATTTCTTTGCAACTGAGCAAATATGCACTACTAATTATGCTGAATGTTTTTGTTGTTATTGTGTTGTGCAAATGTGTGTATTTTTGCACGCATTTGCATCGTTTGCACACTTTACACTACCCATCATGATTGCCCTTATTATTAAAAAAAAACATCTTTAGCATTTCTTTCGTTTATAATGCAAAATGAAAACTACTAACATTTTGCCGAATATAAAAACTCCGTTCGATTTTCCCTACGCTCCTATTTTAGTATCAAGAAACCCTACATGTAGATATTTTTCCCTTCTTTTAGCAACACTGTGTCAAACTAACTAGATGTTGTTGTATTTCTTAGCAATACGTAAAACTACTGCTCCAATCTCTCGTTAACAGCACTGGCATTAACACTTAGGATAAATTGAAAACCATCGAGGAGAGAAACGTAAATATACAAAGAGTGCTAGAATAGCGTGCTCATCTTTCATAAAAAAAAGAAACCGAGATAGCGCATTCAGCTGTTAAAAATTAAATGTTTCTTCGCATTTACGTCACATTAGCGTATAAATACAGCTAAAATATAAAAACACAAGCAAACAAACATGTGTATAATGCGCTGGTGTGACGTCATATTAAACTGTTACATTTTGAAAATAAGCGCTAATGCATATACTTGTTTCTATCATTCTTGTTCATCTATAAAAATATATAACGAGTGAAAAAGTTTAGTCGGTCCAGACCGACCATATGATATCCTACAGCACAGTATTTGTGACCCATGGGAAATTATGGACACGCCAAAACAAAATTATGTTATGAGGTAAGGCTTCATGTAAAAGTTCTTTGTGCCGAACATTATTTAGATATCTGCATCTATATAGTTTATATGGGTCATATGCTTAATTTGGACTTACCAGCACAACATTTTGTCATGAGATAGTTACTATCGTAAAAGCTATTGTCGCCAATTTTAATGCCACCAGCAACATTTATAAATACCTGATGTCATTTAAAGCTAATTTCGGGAGAGGTATTGTGCATGTCTGTCAAAATCGCTGTTTTACATAAGGTTTATAATATTCGGTCACAAACGTACATTTAATGCTAGAAACACAACTGGGACGAACGACGAATTATTGGCCGCGTATATTTGTCGCCAAAAATAAAAAATATTTGTGTTTATGAAAATGCACACAATCAGGGCGCTGACGATTTCAAACTTTAAATAGATTTAATTCTAATTCTTACGTCGGCGAACGACGAACAAATCAGTACTGGGTAGCCATATTGTTTCAAAATAGTAAGTGTTTTAGTAAATAAAGTTACTTTTTACTTTAGAAATTGTAAATACAAATTGAAAAAAATTTACATTAAAAAATTATTTTAGTTAAGTTGTTTTTAATGTTTTATTTGTGAAGTATTTTTTGTTCATATCGAGCCTTTGGTGCAATATCATAGTAACTCAAAATTTGAATTTTTTGAGCTGGGTATGCAGAAATGATATTTGGGGAAATATCTATCTAAAGAAAAAAAGATTATGATTCCATCTCTAACTGTTCAGATTTTACAGCTAAAAATGTCCTTATTGCCTCTAGCTATTTCCAACCATATTGATATTAATATGAAAAAAAATATTTAATATTATTAATAATTGTTCACCTTTTTTTAATTACAAAACATTCCTCTTTATTAAAAAACTTGTAAAAACATAACTTTAGTAAACAAAAATGCTATCAAAAATATGGCTGAAAACTTCAAATGCATTTTTCTCAGTTCACGATTTTTTGATTTACTACGGTATTGCACCAAATACAACATATTTTATTTCCATTTTGTTTTTTCGTCGTTATTGTGTTTCATACGCCGAATTTATACAGCAAATTTCTTCCGAATAATTCGTCGTGCTGGACGAAATTCGTCGTTCGTCCCAGTTGTGTTCCTAGCATAATTTGCTTCTGACATTGCCTCTGTTTTTTTCGCATTGTTATTGCATAAACCAAAGTAGTGCTCGGTTTTAAAAAAGCTTGCTGCCGCCATGAAATTTTTTATTTGCGCCGTAAAATAGTTTAGCCATCTTAACATTTGTTTCTTTTAATTCAAAGATACCAATTTAGGATTTTATAATAAAACGGTTTTTATATATAAAAAATTAACTTCAGCCGGCTAATGATTTCGTCAATAGTGGACGCCGCGGCCGGTTTCTTCCCAGCATAGATTTCTGATGTCAGATGGTTTGTCAGAAGAAATATAGCACGCACTAATTGAAATTTTGTCAGATGACTTTGCGTCTGACTTTTACAGAAGCAAAGTTAAAAAGGTAACACACGACATGTATGTATTTTGCAGTGGGAAATTTGACATGTCAGATGACAAATACATGTCGTGTACGGTCGGTCGCCTTTAGTAAGATGATTTTCATTGCAATAAAATATTTTTGAACCAAATTTAATCTAAATACCAACATAATAAGATGATTTACGGTTACAAAGATCCTATTCCGTAAAATGATTTTCCCCATTTTCAATAGGGATGTTTCTTGTGAAAATTAAACTTTTGTACCAAACTTAATAAAATTATCTTCTAAATTGCGATCTGTAATTTGCGCACAAGGTTTACATTAGGGATTGCTGTTCGGTTTTAACCGAAATCGAAACCTAAAACCCGGCCCTTTGTTCCTACTAGGAACCACAGGACATAATATAAAACCCGAAACCGACAAAAAAAAACCTCGGTTTTAGCTTTTACTTTAACAATATATTTATGCTTAAAGAAATTGCAAATTATACATAATACTTCAACTTCATATACAAAAACTTTATACATAGTTGCAGGCTATTATGGCAAGATATTTTAAAATTCTTATGGTCGTTTTCTCATTACAGGATTAACTTTTTTCCCAACGAAAAACTGCACATTAAAGAAATTTGGTTTTCTCAATGTCTCATTTTCTTCTATTCTGTCGCAAAGCTAACCAGCACTCATCTGCCGATTATTTATTTTCCTTTAATTTGCCGTACAGATAAATTCAATTAGCTGACTCCCAGCTTTTACATGTATTTTGAGAGGTGCTGCCAGCTTAAAACCATGGTTTTTTGTCGGTATATTGAGAAACCCAAAATTGTTAACAAACAGTTTATCGGTCAAATAAATTTATGTTGACATTAAGTAACAGGCAGTTTGACGGTACATTGAGAAAATGGCCATTAAAATGTTACCTTAAGAGTTAAAGTAGCCACCTAATTTGTGTGGCAAAACTACCACCTGGGCCTGGCTGGGACTACTTTTATATGTATGGAGTTTTATGGCTATAGCAGGAACATTTTGTTGGGAAATAGAATAATTCTTCGACAGTAAAGAAAGAATTCTTATGTTTTGCGTATGCGTTTTGATACGCTTCATTTTGATCTTTTTTACTGCAGTACATATGTATATAATAGCGCAGGATGTGTGTGAAGTTAAATTTCGAAATTTATTGCATAACAGAGTTATGTTAAAGCTCTAACATAGCACTGTTAACCATATAGAATTGTGATATCTGTATTCAAATTGGAATTATACCTACATTTTTGGTTCAAATGGACTGGAAAAATATAGGGCTTAACACATATCCCGCTTATCAAAAACTTTAATTATTTTATTTAATTATTTAATTTATTATTTTAGGTATATTATAGGACTTTTAATTTTTTTTTTTTTTAATTTTTTAAATTTACAATTTCTCTGGAAGATTTTCCCGAATTCCAAGAAAACGGGAGGAGATGGGCGAAAGAAATTTGATAGAATTTATGGACAAAGTGGTCCTTAATGAAAATTAATTAGCAGAATTTTCAAAGGTGTTGCGTTTTTATACGAATTTTTCAATTTTCCCATATTTTCAAATTTTGAATTCCACTGTGGGCGGATGAAATTTGAAACTTTGTCCACAAATTCTATAAAATTTCATCCGCCCATCTACTCCCGGTAGGCGGGTCTAGAACCAATATTTTCAACAATATTCGACCGACTAATATCTTCGATACACAGGTTATCATGACTACCTGGAATAATATTTTATTCCTGAAGATCTCTTAACGTCGAATGGCATCCTACATCATGTACCAAGCCATTCATAAGAATTGTATACAAAACGACCGATCGTAGACCACGATTTGTTCCCCCTATAATTAAACCCAAAATTAGCCCCGAACTCAATTACATACCACAAGCGATTTTTAAAAGCACAGCTTCTACGTTATCCGTAGAGAAAGCAATAACCAATCAAGATAGGATTTCGGTCGGCAGTTATCTATATGCGATTGGTCGACTTTGAGCTTAAAGTAACATTGAGGAGCTAGTTGTACATAAGAGCATACCACCTTGCAAGGAAAAAATACGCTGTACCCCAAGGAGTTTTCGAAAAAAAATGTTGGGGGTTTTTAGTTTTTTCGTTATATCCTAGGCATTTACAGTCCGATCTTCAAGTATGATATGTTTTGATATTTTTAGTTAGGCTTGAGTTCATCAAATTTAATTTTCATTAAATTATTTTTACTGAAGGAAGGAATTTTACAAGTTGAAATTTTATTCAAATTTACTGATAATTTTCTTGGCTGAGCTGGGTCTCGAACCTGGGTTGAATTTACATGTTTCAAGAATCACCACATTCTTTCATCAGAATTTTTGGGCTCTAACCTCTGCTCCACTGCGGTGCGTGTCAGCCATTAGTCAAACATCAATCGGTAACCTGTGGTACTGGTGGTTCAAAATTTTCTGTTATTATCATTTTCAATTTTTATATAACATGTTGCTTCCTTTTTTCGTATTCCGTCTGTCAATTTTTGTACATATATCATCCTAAAGTCTGCGATAAAGTTTTTAGATTTTTGCTGAATGTACAAGATTTTTTCAAAATTTCTTTTCTACATCAACCAACATCGATTTACGCATCATCGATCATTGAAAGGAGCAATATGAATGTGTTTGTTTTTTTTTCTATAAATATCCGGCATGGTGCAAATATCTTTATTCTTTTCAATGACAGTATATTTTTAAGAACCTTCAATAATTCTTGTAAATAACTATTACTTATTTTGTAATTTATATTTATATTTATTTCATTTTGTTCTTCTTCTACAGAATAATCCAAACAACATACTCTCGACATGAGGATGAAATTACAAATAAAATATCATAAAGTATAAACACCAACAACCAGAGACATATCAGTTACACTCCCAATACAAGTACGTACTAACAAGTAGAGTACATTTATCATACATACTCGTACTCGAACTCATTCTTTGAAAAGATGATGATTATCTTTCTTTCAAATACTCACAAGTAGGGGCTGGAATAACATGCAGTTGTAATTAAAAAAGTATGCGCATAAAACAAAACTGAACAAATTTTATTTAATTGCTGGATTGTAAAAGTTTTCCTTAAGGAATTTTTCTTTAAAAGACAATAATAATTAAAAGATTTTTGTATGACGTGCTACATTCCCAATTTTCTATATTTGATAAATACACTGAAATTTATTGTTGAGGGAAAGCTAGCTTCTATGCGCATTTCACTGGTAGCTTAGGCCAGATCATCAGGAAATCTTTTACAAAGATTTTAGAAAAGCTGAAAATATTATTCAAATAAAACCTTAATAATAATAGCTTTTTTAAGTTTAATAATGTCTGCCGCTCATTCTCTTCATGTTTTCAATAAATTTTTATACACTTTCCAACAGATGGAAAGTTTGTTTGTAAAAAAAAAATATTGATCACAGACTCTATAAAGTATAAATTTTCTGGGCGCTTATGAGAAGCAAAGTTCATTTAATGATGTCTGTGTGTGTGTCCGTTGAAATTGGGTTTCCGAAGACCATACATAAGATGGGGACTAGTTTATTATATATTTACATCTCATATAGTCCCTAATTTTTTTAAGTGGCTAAAAACCACAATTGCTTCTTTTTTAACTATAATTCCTTGATTGTGGTTTTTTTTCTGTTTATCCGGATCATAATAAGATCCAAAGTTTCCAAATAAGGTACAAGAATCTTGCTTTTCAATGCAAAATATCCGACAAAATGTGGTCGGAATTGGAGAAGTGGGCGTGGCACAAAATAGATTTATTTATATCTATAGAACGGTAAGAGAAAAATTGTTAAAATTTGGTGCACAAAGCTGGCTTACCAATACACAGCCTCTTAAAAAATTGGGAGGGATTGGAGAAGTGGGAGCGGCACCTCCCATACGAATAAAAATTAAATGTTTGTGTATCTCGGAAATCGCAGCAGTTATGGTTTCCGAATTTGGTGCAAAATGCTTCGGTGTCAATGCATGGCAAAATGAGTGGGATAGGCGAAATGGGCGCGGCACAAAATACATTTTTTTTAATGTCTGGAAAACGGTAGGAGTAAATTTTTCTAAATTTGGGTTTTTAATACACAAAATCCGTCATTAAGTGGGTGCTTATGGATAAGTGGGCATGGCACTTGCCATACAAATTCATAACACCGTCCGACAAAAAAAGAAAAAAATTGTGAGACAGAACCGGATGATAAAATTGTGAAACTATACATTAAATGGAGAAAAACAACGTTTTCAGTTTTTCATTTCGTGATCCTGTGTCCTTTTTAAAGGACTTCAAACTTTCAAAGAAGAACACTTTTCAAAAAATGCCAAATTTGATGTCAAAAGAACAAGAAGAGCTGTAAAATATTTTGTATTATTTTTATTTTATCCTGTCAGAATCAAAAGTTGTCAAAAATGTCCTTTAAAATATTTATCCTTTAATATCCTTTAAGATTGCCAATAAATTCAATATTTGGTCCTTCAACGCACTATTTTTTTAAAAAAAAAAAATTATTGGAAATCTAAAAGGACATTAAAGGATAAAAATTTGAAAGGACATTTTTGACATCTTCTAATCCTAAAAGAATAATAACAAAATAATGCAAAATATTTTACAACTCTTCTTGACCATTTGACACCAAATTTGGCATAGTAGGATGAGCAGAAGTATTTTAAAACATTTTTTTAAAAATGTAGTCCTCTGAAATTTTGAACACCTTTTAAAAGGAAACAGGATCAGAAAATAAAAAACTGTGAACGCAGTTTTGTTCCATTTAATCTCTAGTTTCAGACTTATGTCATCCGGTTCGTGTCTAATATTGAGTGTCGGACGGTGTAATAGATCGGCAAGAGTTAAAGTTGCAAAAGTGTGTACAAATAGCTTCGATAGCAATACAAGAAATCCGAAAAAGTGGCCGGTATTTATTTATATAATTTTCTGTTCTTACTGCACCTGGTTAACGGTATATAAGTCTTACTTTTTTTGAATTTTGCTTACTTTTTTTAATTTTTATTTGAGTGCTGAAAATGGTATTTTGGTTTAAAAACAGTACAACTAGAGTTAATATAGTATATGAATTGATATGCGTTTCTTAACATGTGTATATGTATATCAAAAAATGCATATGCAAAAATATGCACAAAAAATTCAATGCCGTGTCACACCATAAATACTCATCGGATCAGAACTTAATAAATTAGCCTTGAAACATTTAAGAAATGAAATGAAAATTGCATATAATTCCCGCCCCTACTCCTAAGATATTGGCAGTTACTTAAAATATCGATAAAAGCATATGTTTGAAAGTTGCAAATGTAAAAATGATGCCATAAAAATTACTACAGTTGCCCAATGAACCCACAAAAGGAAAAGAGTATAAAGCTGGAAATATTATTGGAGATTGACTCATGCAAAAATCCATCATGATAAGTAGAAAAAATGTTAAATATTCAGAATCCATAGAAAGTAACAAGAAACATTTTCCTACATGTGTAACAGATGTGTAAATTCAATTTGGAAAACAGAAATTAGTTTTAAGTGGAATTATTTTCTTTTTGAATAAAGAAAACAGTTTCGTAGGTTAATTAAAAAAAAATGTTATTCAAAAAAACCAAAGAATGTTTAATTATGATTTTATTAAAAAGAAGTAAAAGTGCTATGCTTGGCTATGCTGAATCTTTGATACCCTCCGCCGAAAGTTAGAATAGTTCGGATTTATATTGTATCTATAAGTTGAACCAATCTTAACAAAAACTGACCTCACAGTTGAAAAATACGTTGCGATTTCAGGCATATTCCAAAAGTACGTTTTCGAGAATTGGCTAAATAAGAGGACTACTGTAAATTATAGATCGACCTATACGAAATTTAGTCGTGTTGTTCACTCCTAATTAGGGCATTCATTTAATCGACATTTTGCTTTAATCGCTTAATCGCTCGATTAATTAACCGAGGTTTTGGTTTCATCAGTTAATAATCGGTTAATTTAGTTTTTTATCGGTTAACCGATTAATAAAGTTTTTTATTATAAATTAAGTACAATTTTCAATATAAAAAAATGCATTAATTATATATTGCTTGGAGTTTATCAGTAAAAAATAACAATAACATACCAAACATAACAATTCTTATGCAAGAACGTGCAATGAAAAAATAATTCATAAATATGTAATATGCATTTTTCAATTAACACATAATTGGGGGATTCACAAGGTGTGCTATCAAGTCATAACGTCATAATAAATAATATTTTACAATTGCTTACAATAAATAATGTTGTGTTTTAAATAAAATAAAATAATAATTTTAATGCTGTGTTCATTGATTCGTCATAACTGTACAGTAGAAATCTAAATTATAAGCGGTAGCCTACAACAGTCATATCGTCGGCTTAAAATGTAAACCTGCTAACTCCCTTTCAGCACTTTTTACAGGACAGGCAAACAACTTTTTATTTTTCTATTTGCAGCTCGATAGAAAATTAAAAATACAGTTAGAAAAAAACACATGCTGGTCGACGAGGCGCATCTTTCTCTACCACACGGCATCAAAATCTCAATTTACTTAAAAAGTGGTTTTTTATATTAAGCCGACGTTATATATTTCTTATAATTATTTTAAGACATAAGCCTTTACAACTTTATGACTACCTTGTGAATCCCGTAAATCTGTATTTATTTAAAATAGACTGAAATAATTGAATTTGTTATTTCAATAGTTAAAGGAGATCTTCACTTAATTAACGCAGACGAATATCTTATTTCTCAGTCCTTTTCCAGGAGTACTCTAAACATTTAAAATACTCCATTATGCCATTAGAGTACTGTTTTAATTTTTTAAAATTTTGAACACTTCTAATTGTTTTGGTTAATTCTGTTAAAAGACTGATATGAGAAGATATGAGAAGAAACAAATAACTAAACATATACAGTCAAATCCCGATAATTCGTACCCCGATAAATTGTAATTCCCGATAATTCGTAATAAACTGTCCCTTGAAAAAATCTCGTTAATTTGTAAAATTTCCATACATTTTGGTCCCCTCGCTTATTTGTAATTTTGTTTTCAAATAAAATCTTCTTTGCCTCTTATATATCGTAATTGTTTGCTAACTACCACTTATAATTCGTAATTAAAACAACAGAAACATGGAAGAGAAAAATTTTTTGTTTACTGTTTTTTTTTCCTTGTGTGTTTCTTTATTATTTTCTTAAGATCAGTTTGTTACATGAACAATTTTTTATATTTTTTCTTTTTAACCATTTTTTATGTTTTTTTATCGTTTTAGTAAATAAATTGAAAAACTCCGTTAATTCGAATTTATTTTATTTTAACTCCATTAAATCGAAACCCCGCTAAATCGAAAACCCTATCATTCGTAAGAAATGGCCGGTCCCTTGCGAATACGAATTATCGGGATTCTACTGTACATATAAAAAGTACGTGAAACAAAAAAAAGGTGTAGACAGTCAAATATTTAAGCCATTTTTCGCCACATTCCTGTTGATCAATAATGAAGATAAAAAACGTTGAAATTTTAATCACAGGTCGGCTTATAATTTTGATCGCAGGTTGGCGGAAAATGCGTTAAAATGAAGATCACTGAACACTTTCTTTGTTTGTATGAAAAATATTTTCTAAACGCAAACCTTTTGTATTTGAGAAGAAACAAATAATTAAAAACACAAAAAAATACTAAAAAAAATTTAAAATTTTATTACATCGGTTAATCGACTGAAATTAACCGGCTTAATCATTAATCGAAAAAAACCAATTTGAAATTAACCGATCAGTTAATCGGGTGGTAATAAATCCGAATGAATACCCTACTCCTAACATATATCGTATGCAGAAATTCGTGTAGACATTTTTCAACAACGCGTTTTATTCTAAATATAGGTATTCGCTTTAAATTAATTTGTAATAAAAAATTTCGTTCAAAATTTCATTTTTTATAAATTATAATGATAATCGTAGCTCTTTTGTAAAATCCAACAACAAAATACACAGATTTTCCATTTGAATTGAATAAAGTGCTACGATATTTTGCATTTGCTTTTTTGCAAGCCTAATATTGAACTCCTCTACACAGAAAAAAATTTTGCACCAGTAAAAGTATTAATCAAAAATTAAGTTAGTTTTAACTTAAAATTTAATTAAGGCAATTAAATGTTTAATCAAGTGAATTAAACTTTTAATCAAGTGTATTAAACGTTGACAATATTAATTTGCACCAGTAAACAAATTAATAATATCAATTAAAAGTTTAATTTACATGATAAAATTTTTAATTAAAACTTTTTGATTAATGCTTTTACTGGTGCAACATTTCGTTCTGTGTATGTTATTCGCTATACTAATAAACATTGGATAGACATATTTAATTGAAAGATAAGTTTATTGTGTCGGTTTTCATGGGTTTCAAGAAAGGAAAAGTAAAAGTATGAGTAAAAGCCTTTTAATTTTGGAAACAAATTTTTGAGTTTTCTGCTATGACGATTTTTGCGGTATTGACTAAAAAGTTTGTAGGTATAGTTATTAAATTTTTAGTTCAACAAAATAATTTTTTTCAACAAAATGTTTACGTGATTTGTTAAAATAAATTGTTGGATATTTTGAACAAATCAAACAAAATGTTTATCGAATCTTTATTTATTTATTCATTTATTATGATGTTCTAAATTCCCAATTTGTATTCTTTGACAAAGACACTAATATTTATTGTGGGGGGATGATCTTGTTTCTTTGCTCATTTCGCTTTTTGCTTAGGCCAGATCATCAGAAAATCTTTTTCCAAGGACTTTGGAGAAACTAAAAATATTATAAAAATTGAACTGTAAAGCGAAGAAGAATTAAAAACACTCAAGTCTTACTTGCACCGATATCAAAGCTATATAAATACAAAAATTCAAGTACGAACAACAACAAATCGTTCTTAAAACACTGCTAAATGGGATTTCTTTCGAAAATCCATTCTGGAATATTTTTAAAAATAAGAAAATTCTTAGACTAAGTAAAAAAAATGAAACTTTTCGTTGAAAGTGCCACTCTGAGAGTTAAATCTCAAAGTGAGCGTTTTAATCTCATTTAATGTATCAAAGTTTGTTGCAGACACTACAACAAGACCACACAAGTAGTTAAAAAACGAGTTGCTTTTTGTATGTTGAAACAACAAAAACAACAGAACCAGAAGAAAACACATTACCTTCGTGTTTAAAAAGTAAAACTGAGACCTCTTGATTCTCATTTAGTTCATAGTTTTAGTATTTTAAAGTAAAAACCAAATCGGGAATAATTGATATTCTGTAAGGTGTTAAACGGGTAAGTAAATCAATCATAATAAAATTCTCCTTTTAATTTCACTTTTGGTTTATTTCAAGTACGAATTCGGGATTTAATTAACTTTATAATACTTGAATCAAGCTCGATTTGAGATTGGTTCAATCTTAGTTTAACTTAAATCAATCTCATTTCGGATTATTTAAAGTACGAATTCGGGATTAAATCAACTTTATATTTCTTGAATAAATCGAATTTTGAGATTGGTTCAATGTTAGTTTTACTTAAATCAATTTCATTTTCGCATTGTTTCAATTACGAATTCGGGATTGCATTTGGATAAGTTAAGTATTTCACTATTGAAAATCTCACCGTACTATTAGTGCCGCTTCGGATTGATTTGAGTACGGATGGATTGATTTTTCTGAGCGTAAGTTCCATTATTTCTCCCATACGAATGTGGTTTAAAATTTATGATAAAGAGTTTAAAAGGTATTTAAGATTTGGCATTCTTTTTTTGTGTTTTATTAAAACGTTCCTTAGATAATGCAGCTTTAAAATCGTTAAAAAATAAACTTAGTCCAATGCAATTGTGTGCAAGTGTTTTGATCTCAAGTTATGATAAATTGTATTCGCAGAACCGCCTTATTTCGAGCGAAATATTAGCCCCGCCCATAAAAAAACCCAGACGCGAAAACTGAGATTTTTTATTTAAAACTATCTTTTTGCCGCCTGTTAAAATTAATGTGCTTTCCCCAATTTTCAATAAGGTTGTCATAACACAGCATGTCATAATACAGCATAAGAAAATTAAATTTTCCAAAAACTTTTTCAGTCACTTAAAATTCATACTAATTAATTCATATACATAAATACATATTCACATTTTTTTATTCGAAACGGAAACTCATTCGATTTCTTTCCTTATTTAACGGATAATAAAATTCTATGGTATTTTGACAAAACATCTTAAGTCGAAATGAGATAGGAAAAAAGTATTTTATCTTTTTTAATTTGACTTATGATTTTTTGTCAAAATGCCACAGAATTTATATTTTCCTTAACAACGTACCTCGAGCCCATTAAGGCCATTAAATTTCCTGGTTGTACAGCACCGTTTGAATTATTTATTATACGTTTCATATTATACAAACTCGGTGATGTGCCGTGTTCGCCGGCTGTATATACACATAAATCGCGCCACACTAATGTCGCTCCCTCTTCGGTAGGTGACCATTTGCTGTAACTGCGTAACGGTAAATTGCGTTCAGTATCACTACTACGTTTGCTGACGATGCCAACACCACCACCCTCAATTCCGTTTATAACATTTAATTCGACACGCTCTTCACTTGTGTTAGAACTTGGAGAAGCCGAATACCGGGGATCCTCCATTTGTATATAACTATCTTCTTTATCGGACATTTTGATTTAGAAATTATATTGTTTTTTTTTTATTAACTTTCCAGAAGTTTTCACATCTAATTGAAAACTTGAACTTTTTCTAGTTACAACCGCTTGTCAATGTTAATCGCTTGAAAGTTAAAGAGAAACTGTCTGGTTATTTTTGTATCTTTGGGAAAACGCTTCAATTGTAACACCAACACATTTAAATCAGAAAAGTATTTTGCATTTGTTTGAGATTAAGATACCACTACATATTAATTATTTAAATTTGTCTTTTAAAGTTGTGACTGCTTTCATTTGTTGCAAGATATGTTTGTAGGTTTTAGATAAAATATTTTCTACGTTGGTTCTAGCTTATCAATTTCTCTTTTCTATGTTTTCTAGACAGTTTAATACAGATATGAGAGTGATGTGAAAGCCCTTAAGTTAATAAGGTGGCCAGACTAGAGTTACAAAACTATCAACTGATTCAATTGAATATTTTGAAGGTTTGTTACATCCTAAGGGGTTGGTATAGCTTAAATACTACTTTTGAACTTTTGTTTAGCAATTCTCAGTATGTTGCACCCATCGTTAAAGATGTCTAAAAGACGTGGTCTATGGGTAGTTGAATTTTAATGATGTCTAGTCTGTTTAAAATTTTATGAGCGACTATGAGTAGCGAAATAGCGGGTTATTGTAGATTTCTGAACGCCCAATCGTATTTTTTTCACTTTTAGTGTAAATACACTACTATCAAAATTTGTTCCGATCTGTCACGATTAAACTATTAAAGTTTCACTGCTAAATTGCTTCTGTGTGTAACTTCGACCCATAGACTTATCAGCAGAATGAACTTTAGTCTTGATAAAGGGACAAACTCGTAATTTAAGGATCTTCCACACACCGATTTTAGTATAAATCATAGCGAGTAGATGATTTAGTTTAGAACCTATAATATCCCAATGGCCACTTGTTCCAGTTGTACAGGATTGGACTGTGGTCTGCCGCGATCTTTAAGAGATTCCCTATTTTCGATTTGAATTAAGTTCAAAATTAGCCAAGCTCTCGGGGTAAAGGGGACTACGGTGAGCAAATTCGAATGAAATGTAACTGAAAAAGGTATCAGTGTATAAATGTCATCGAGAAGATGTGAATTCAGCTAGATACTTCAGAGCAGCTGTTCAAACAAGCTACGCTTGTAAAAGGTCGGACTTCTAGTAAAGACAGAAAAAACATGCTCTTAAGATTTAAGATTTATTAGTTAAAAAATCCATTTTACGACCAAAATGCCAAAAAAAATGTTCTTTCTTAAATGTTAATTAACGAACGATCTAGTTAAAATACCAAACACATGGCCAACTTGGTGATTACTCTTTCGTAAACTCTGAAAACATTTACATTTACATGTATATAAACAGCGCTCAAAAACTGCACACCCACAAAATCCACAAGCACAATGAAATTGAACAAAACTTTTTGCTGACCACAACTGCAACGACAACAACAGCAAAAAAGAAAAAAAAACATTTCAGCCATCACTAAAGGGTACTTTACACTATTAGACCTTGTATTAATGCCCGTAATTTCTACAAAAAGAAATCTAGCTGCGCACTTAAATCTATGGTTTTACACCTGCCATATTTTAAAGGAAAACTGTCGCTAAAAAAACACGTAGGCTAAATAAACGTTGAAATAGGTAAAGATAACTGGTAGGTACGAACACGACCTGCATTCTTTTTGTAGAAATAACGTGCATAAGACTTGTCATCAGGGCTGTGGAGTCGTCCGAAAAAAGTACTAACTCCGACTCCGACTCCAAATGCTGAAATTTTTTAAGTGCTACTCCGACTCCTACTCCGACTCCTACTATAATCTTGATGCTAAATGTATATGAGACTCAGTGATGTTAACTTTTATTTTTTCATTACCGTACGGCCTTCTAAAAATTAGAGTTTTTAAGAAGAAATTAGCGTACGCAAACATTAATGTGCTGTTTCCAAATGACAGGCGATTGATTATGTAGCAAAATTTATCAGGGGTATGCTGAAAATCGCAAACGCAAAACGCAAGAATTTGGAAGTTGTTTTTAATAAACTTTAAACCTAATTTAATAATTTTTGGTTTAAAATCCTGTTTAATAGGAAAATATTTGTTAAATATTTGTCATAAAATTCTTTTATTACAAAAATCTTATTTAAAAACGACTTTTAAAATTCTTGCGTTTTACGTTTGCGATTTCCAGCACACCCCTGTTTAAGAAAAGCATTCAGTCCATCGCCTGTCATTTGGAAACAGCACATTAGAGCAGTATTCAAACAACATTTATTTAAATTTTAAATGTGTTTTAAGAAGATAATTTTTATTTTGGAAATTTTTTTTTAAATTTTTTATGCCGAAAAACTTTGGAGTCGGAGTCGCGTGTTTTAGTGGGTACTACGACTCCGACTCCGGCACAAAAACATCAACTCCGACTCTTCAACTCCGACTCCGACTCCACAGCCCTGCTTGTCACAAGCTCAAGTTTTATGTAAAAGTGTGTTATGAAATGACAAGTTTTGCGAAAAAAACTTGATATCCCATATGACTTCGTCGTTGTTTTAAATTTTACTGCACAATAATATTTTTTATTTGATTAGGGTAATGTTAAATTAGATTTTTTGACAGTCGCAACAAAACTCGACAGATTTCAATCTTACAAAGTATTATGAAATACGTTAGACTTGTAGGATAGTGTAAAGTACCCTTAAGCGAAGCAAACAAATCAGAACGCAATAAAATCGACAAGGGATCAATGTAGAGTTTTTCCCCGCTCTGTTTCGATTCCCGGGAAAGCGGGAAATAAAAATTAATTTCCTGGGATCCCGGGACTTTTTTAAATAAAAACGCATTAAAATTCAATAAAAAAAATACTCATTAAAAGTTGTTTTACAATAAAATTGCAAAAATAAACGTAATTTAAATATTTTAGCATTTAAAAAATTAAATCATCGATAAATTCGATGTCGATGGACAATAACATCTAATAGGAATCACTCTTGCCTATTATTGTATAATAATATTTCTATGACACTGAGGCATAATTCAGAGTCCATGCCGTTAATTTGGCAAATGATCTAATCCTTTAGCTCTTGAATTATTCCTGTCTTATCGACGTACACCTTTTCTTTCAAATAACCCCAAAGCAAGAAGTCCAACGGTGTCAAATCACATGATCTTGGCGGCCAATTGACATCGCCACCACGTGAGATAACACGGCCATTGAATTTGGCAAGTCCTGTTGAAACCACATACCGTCCACATCTACTCGCCGACTCGACAATCACCCTTGGATTATCCTTCGCCCTGCTTAAATGCTTAGGATAACTACAAGCAATTTGGCACCAAGTTTATCCATTTCTTTTGAGTTGTTCGAAAGTGAGCGTGTTTTCAACAGACGGACAGACGAACAGACAGACGGGCATGGCTAAATCGACTTAGAATCGCTCAATGGGGTCTGAGATGAATAATAACAAAGTTTTACACGGAATGACAAACTTAATATACCCTCTTCACAACTAATTGTGGTGGAGGGTATAAAAACAAGTTAGAAAGTATAATCGGTCAAACCCGACACAACACATTAGAACCTACATATGTACCAAATTTTATCAAATTATCTTCAAAATTGCGACCTTTATTTTGCGCGCAAGGTTTACATGGACAGCCAGCCGTACAGACATTGATTATTCTAAAGTGATTCTGAGTCGATCGGTATGCCTAAAGGTGGGTCTAACACCAACATGTTAAGGTGTTACAAACATCAGCACAAATGCAAGATATGGGCATTTCCAGCGAAAAGTCTACTTTTTGTAACGTAAAGCCAGAAGTATTTTAAAATCTTTCTCAAAAAATTGTACATGTATAGTTTACTTTTTTATATTTTGGTGTAAATCTCAACTAGCTCTACATTAAGTAACTTAAGGGATAACGGTTGCACAACGTAGTCTTAAAATACAACCATATTTGCATTCTGGCGTTACATTAAAAAAAATTGTCTTTTCGCTGAAAATGCCCATATGTACCTTAAACCGAGCAAAGATTTTTAAATTTGATAGCTTGAAAAATAAATCTATATAAGTCCAAAGTTTACTAAAAAAGGTTTTATACAAAATGTCTTGCTTAATTCGCAGTCTTATTCAGTTTTGTAATGCGAGTCAAAATCCACTTCCGTTTTTTTAACGTCACGCCAGCGCGTTATTTTGCATATATCTTCAGATCCTTAGTGTCGATTGATGTAATTTTTTTACTAAATATAGGGCTACTTCATTACTTTGTATACATAAAACCATTTTTACAAATTTGACTTCTTCATTTAATTTTTTTACATTTTGTGGTACAAATATCACGACAATTTTTCGTCAATTTTCGTTTTTTTTTAATAAATGACATCATTGGCAACACTTGCATCATCTCCTAAAATGCCATGATCACATATGTAAGTCACATACCGTTACGATTTTGTAGCAAGAACAATTTCATCGTTAGCAAATAATTTCATACACAATTTATATGACGTAAAATAAAAAAAATCTCTCCTGTAAAATTTGATTTTTGGCGCTTACGTTATTTTCGTAAAGTTAAATTGAAAATTATTTGCATAAACGTTTTTCCTAAGATCAGATAATAACGATTAGAATCAGTTGTGCAAGACTTAAGTTATTGAAACCAAACGACAAAAAAACAATTGAAAACTCAAAAGGATTTTTTTACTTCAGACCAGACCAGCAAGGATATATTCTGGGGCCTTCAGTAATCCTAAGTCGATTTAACCATTTAAAACTTAGAAAACCTAACCTTTTGAAGGCCACTCTCGAAAATCTTTTAAGTATGGCTAAAAGTGTAACAAGTAATGCTTTTGTGGTGCAATTTGGCGAAATCTAATTTCATAAGACTCGAAGTCACACCACTAGATCGAGTCTTAATTTATCACGCGCCCCATATAAAACACACTACCGGAAACACTTTTACTACGCTCTTTACCGCAAAACTCAATAATATTGTTGTTAAATTTAGCCCACTACAATTTGCTAATACAAGAAATTAAATTTCGCGCCGATAGTTCTATATTTTACGAAATGCCCTATATAAAGCCCATTCTAAAAAATCAGCTTAATAACATTTTAATATTGTGGTGAAATTGAGCTGGATAAAAAAACTTTAGACACAAGTCCCACACAGATTTTCTTTAGGGAAAGCGGGAATGGAAAACAATTGCAAGTCCCGAAAATTCCCTGGCAGAACGATCATCTTGTTTCCAAAATACAGATCGGAACATATGGTCACCGTAAATAAAATTTTTTTTTTCGGCTTAAAAATTGTCTAAAAAATCTGTTTTAAGCGAAATTTGTTTACTTTTTTTTTGGCATAGGCCCTAAAAAGTCCACAGGTTAACTTCAATCGCAGTTCTTTACATGGTCCAAATCTAGATTTAATCAAAGCTGCATTTTAAAGTGCAATCGTATCTTTATGAGTGGTCCTAATTAAACTACATTTATAGGTAATTAAAATTCTAAGTTCATCGCAAAAGGTCTTCAGAAGTTGACTTAGTCCGTAAGCTTCTTCAATCGCATTCCTTAGTACAGTGCAAAAGCTACATCAATCCATTTAATACTTCTACGTGGGACTTAATGCAAACCATAAGCACCTTAAAAGAGAGGTAAAACCCTTTTCTATGCAACGACCAATCTTAGTTAAGAATTTAGCGTCACTATTGTAATCACTGTCAGTAAATACATAAAACACTTTTAAGCAAATTCTTTTGAGAGACACAAATTAAAGACAAAATGCAACTGCAAAAATATTTCCCCACACAAAAACGAATATGAGTGCAACAAAAACCGCAAAAGTGCTTTAAGCGCGCATAAATCTAAAAACAACCATGTATAGTCGGTCAAGCTCGAACATTTGATACCCTAAACCACAGTATATAAAAACAGATTTTCATCAAATTTTCATTAAAATTGCGGCCTGTACTTTTCGCACAAGGTAACATGGACAGACAACCAGCCGGATGAGCATCGCTAGTTCGATTCAGAAAGTGATTCTGAGTCGATTGGTATACTTATAGTTGGGTCTAGAACCAATATTCTTATGTGTTACACACATCAACACAAACGCATAATACCCTCTTTACTAATGTGGTGTGTGTATAAAAATGAGCGCATTTTGCATGGAAACACTTTTAAAAACTCTTATAGCCAACATAAAACTTTGTAGGTACTCGTTGTAAAAATGTACATACAAATTCAAGTTGGTAGGAATGTAAATTGCCATTGTTGTTGCAGTACGAAAGTATCGGGTTTCAACCAATGCATTTGTTGTTGAAATTTTCAGTTAACTGAAAAAGTAGTGGCTTCACTAAAATGATTCCCTATCAACACTTTGATGTTTTTTGCAGACAAACAATTTAATCTTACCTTCCTGCTCTTTTTCATTCTAGAAGTTCTCAACTTGCAGTCCTGCTTCAATTAGTTATTTCATCAACATATAATCGGACAAAATTTTAGTTTGAAGAGACAAACTATGATAACAAACATGTTGCATGTATGTAAATACATACAACATGTCACAAGTATACGAATTGGAAGTCTGTCATTTTCGAAAACTAGTAATTATAGTTGGATGATGTTGTGTTGTTTAACTACAAATTAAAAATAATAAAAAAAAAGAATCTTTGGTCAATATAACCATAAAAAATGGAATTAAATGCCAATCGGGACTGGTTTTCGCAAATCCCGGGATTCGGGATTACAAAAAATCAAATCCCGGGATTCCGGGATTTTTCGGGATCCCGGGATTTTTCGGGATCCTGGGATTTTACGGGATATCGGGATTTTTCGGGATTCGGGATTTTTGAAAATTAAGAGATAAATGCTTTTTATAGATATTTATTTAAAAAAATCGACTTTAAAACAAGTTTACAAACGAAGGTTTTATAATTAATTTATTATTTTAAAGTTAAATATTACTTAAATTTGTAAAAAATTTTAACTGTGAATTTTCTTATTTAATGACTAATTTAATAAAAAAATATGATAAAAAAAACAACGTTCGATTTTAAACAATGGGTTACTTGATTCAATAAAAAAATAATAACCATAAAAGATATATTTGATTCAATTACCTCAGTTCATTCAAGCTAAATAAAAAAAAAACAATTAATATTCTAATTGAACATCGCAACATCGAAGTTGATTTATTTGTAAGATTCCATTAAAATTTTATTAAATGAATTAAAATAAATAATTGAAATTTGAATTCGAAATTAACTAAAAAAATCAATTTATTTAGTTAACCATTAAAATCTTATTTCAACAAAAACGCATTTTTATAACCACCACTACTTGCGGTAGGAATTATGTAGTGTATAAAATACATTGCATAATATTGTGAAATCGCTCCATCAATTGCCGTAGGTTCGATGTCAACTCTCGGAAAACACTTTAATAATCCTAACCCTGTAAAGAGTAAAGTTTAAATTTTGTATTTGGTGCACCAGTGAATTGTTTTGTGCATCTCAAAAACATTTTTTTCTTTAATAAATTTTCTTGTTTAATTATTTTCAGCACTTCTCACGTTAAAAGTTCTTTATAATTATTGGACACGCTTGAAAATAATAACAAAGTGTAATTATTTTCTTACGTTTTCAATGACAGTATTAACAGAATTAATCAAATAAATATTAAAGATCAATATTGTGTTCCCTATCCTCTCATGGGGAATGTCATAATGAATTTATTTTTATTAAAAAAGTTAAAACATAAAAATTAAGTTAACAATTTCGGGATTGACAAAATCCCGGGATTGACAAAATCGGGATTTTGGGATTGGCATCCCTAGTACATATGCGTTTAAGCAATTAAACGAACTGATTTGAAGATCAGTTTAAGCATTAGTTTTAAAATGCTCTAAAAGTATAAAAGTGTTAATTTAAATAAAAAGTCCCATAACTGCTAAAGGAGTCAATTAGTTTTTTGTCCTAAACATTTACTCAACAACATACTTACCCCTTATTACCACTCTACACTATGGAACGACTTTACGAAATTAAGAAGTGTATTTATGCACTACATTATTCCTACCATTTGGTGGTGGGTATAAAAATGTGTTTTTGTTAGAATAAGATTTTTATGGCTTGCTAAAATTGATTTTGATCATTAATTTTCGAATTTAAATTTGAATAATTAATTCTGATTTACTTAATAAAAATTTGAATAAAATCTTACAAATAAATCAATTACAAGTTTGCGCTATTCAATTACAATATTAATTATTTTTTATTTTTGAATCAACTGAGGTAATTGAACAAAATAAAGATTTTATGGTAATTATTTTTTTATTGAATTAATTAACACATTGTTAGAAATCGGACGTTGTTTTTTCATCATATTTTTAATTAAATTAATCATTAATTAAGAAAAATCACAATTTTCAATTTTTACAAATATTAATTATAAATATAACATTATATTTAACATAAATAACCACAATTCTAATTATTGTTAAAGCTAAGGCACGAGCACAATGTGTACATTTGTCCTTCAAGTTGTGCTGAAAAAGGTCAACAAGAAAAAGAAGGACAAAATGAAAAAACATGAAAATGTACTTTGGACTTCAAGAAGAATTCTTGACATAAGTACGGAAAAAACAGAAGTTAGGAAAAACATGTAAAATCAATTAAAATGGATAATCATTCAAAAAAGCAAATTTCGATCTACCAAAGGTTTAAATACAATTTGGTTTAAGGATTGATGTTTGACTATTGACGTCAGCAGTCGTCGATGGCTGCGGGTGTAAGACGGCAAATCCATCTGAGGAGATCAAGTGGTTGTGATCGAAACATGTCATGGTAACCAGCCGCCTGGATTCGAATCTCAGGTCAGTCAAGAATGAATGATTATCAATAACAATTTTAATTGATTTTCATGTTGTAAAATTCCTTTCTTCATAAAAATAATTTAATAAGAATTAAATTTGATGAACGTGATTAAAATATTAAAAAAAAAAAAATTTGGATTAAAAACCATAAATAGTTCAACAAAATAACCACAATTCTAATTATTATATTTAACTTTAAAATAAATCGGACACGGAAAATGTAGCACAAAATTATAGACATTTAGTGTATAAAAACCAAACAGGAAATTAAAAAATTTTTTAGAATGTAATAGATTATTGGAATAAAAATTTTTCTAATTATAAATAATTGTTTCTATTGTGACAATTGTTATTATTGTTTAATTATTTCCCTGACGATGATACACATTGCTGTATCGAAATATTAGAACTATAAAATAAATGTTATCTAATTTTTTATATAAAAAAGAAAAACCTCAAGCTTAATAAATAATATTGGAATTTAAAATAATAAACTAATTATAGAACTTTTGCTTGTAAACCCCTTTTGAAGACGTTTTTTTAATAAATATCTATAAAGAGCATTTATTTACTAATTTTCAAAAACCCCGAATCCCGAAAAATTCCAATATCCCGAAAACTCGGGATACCGGCATTTGATTTTTTGAAATCCCAGCTCTGATTGGCATCCCTAGAGTGAACTTATTAATTTCGACAAAGGTTTTTGTCTTTGCTAGGTAGATCACTATTTGTACACTATTATCGATAGCTGCCTCAAAATGATACAAGAATAGATATATGTGTGTAGTTATTTGATTTTTTAAAGAAATAAAAATAATAAACCCTGACCTATTAAAATAATATGCGTATTAATAAAATTACCGAAGACCAATTTTCCGATATATTTCTCCTTTATGTGCCTAAAAATTTTCAAAATTTAAATAAAAACAATTTCTGATGTTTTCGTTTTTAAAAACAAAATGGCATCTCCATCATATCTTATTCACCTCAAAATTGTTAGTCGATTTGTTTACCAATGTTAATTTTATTTTCCCTAGTGCATTAAAAGCAACCTAGAATTTGAATAAAAACCCGGGTTGCAATAATTTATAGTTTTAAAACCCGGTTTGGAATACGTGAATACGTTTGATTAACGATTAATCAATATTTGGCATTTTTAACTTATTGGATTAAACGAATAAAATTTTAAAGTTAATCGTTTAATCGAATAATTCTTAGTCCAGAAATTTTATAAATTGCGAGATGTATTTTCGATATTTTTACAGAACATGGACACTGGACAACATCAATGACCATTGCTTGTTGCGTGTGGAAACAAAAAAAAAACAACAACAGAACAAGACGAAAACATATTATTTTTATCAAAGTTTTTCTTTGGATTCAAAAATTAATTAACGAGGTTTCCTTCAAATGTGCTAAATATGTTTAACAAGTAAAATTGAGAACTCTTGCCTCTCATTTAGTTCATATTTTTAGTTATATATTTACATTTAAGTTTTCAAAGTTAAAACCATTTCGGCAATGGTGCTGGTGTTTTATAAATGAAGTTCTGTAAGATGTAAAACGGAAAGTTAATCAATCAGAATAAAATTCTCCTTCGGATTATTCCAAGTACGGGATTGAATATAAAAAAGTTATGTTTTCGCGATTAAAAATCCGAACTTGAATCCATCTTTCTGTACTTGATTCAAGAAAGTCCGTACTCACCGCTCTATAAATACCACTTCGGATTTAATTGAGTTCGGATGGATAGATTACCCAAATCAATTGTCATATTGAATACCATATTCGTCAATACAATTAATTTTTTAATTGAAAAGACACCAACAATCAAATTTGTTAATTTAATTAATACTTTTATTGATTAAAATTATTGATATTCAACAAATATTTTTAACAACGAAATTGTAATATTAAACAAAATATTTGTTCACTTATATACGAATTCTGAATGCAATTTTGTCATAATAATCCCAGGACAAACTTTTTGATTTTTAGTAATAGCTGGTAGTTATTTTATAGGTTACCTGGTAAGTAGTTGTCATTACAATTGTCATTATTACGAAAACTTCAATAAGTACTTACTAGTAATGAACTCAGCAACTACATATTACTTCTATTATTTTCACTTCTAAATATTTGCTTACTAATAACATTGTTCTTGTTGCAAAATTAGACAAGCCGGGCACATGGAGTTTTAACATAATTCGGGTACGCTGAATCCAATGGTGCGAAAATGGAGCAGGTTGCACAACATATATACACGCGTAACTCAAAAAAGGTTTAGGTTATTGAAATTACAAAAAAAAAACGAAATTCCGCAATAAAATTTCCTTTCTAATATGAGCAGTCGTTTTAGAAACAATTTTTTTTTTTTGGTAAAAAAAATAATTTTTTTATCAAAATTTCGAAATTTTTATTTTTTAAAAATTTATAAAAAAAATGGAAAATGCAGCTAGGCTACTAAAGCTACGATCACTCTTATTAAGTATTTGACCAAATAAGCGTTACCACTACTTTTATTAATAGTCAGTGAGATTTAACAAACACCTAATATCACAAATTAAAGCTTATTATACTGCTAGACATAGCAAAAAAACTGTTTTCTGTAAGATGTGGAATTATAATAAAAATAAATATTGGAAATAAAGGAAATAATTATTTAATTTGCTTGTTGGTTCCGTTTTTTTTGTCAAATATTTGACAAGTGTAAACGTAGCTTAAGCGATTTTCTTTGTTTCTTATAATAATGACTGATATGTTAAGCATATAAAGGGTGTTTTTAATAGAGTGACACTAGTTAAAATCATAATACAACAAGGTTACATGGACCGCCAGCCAGCCTGCCATCCAGCCGGACGGACATCGTCCGATCGACTCAGAAAGTGATTCTGATTCGATCAGTATACTTTAAGGTCCAAGACCAATATTTTAAGGTGCTACACACATCAGCACAAATGCATTAAACCCTCTCCACTATTGTGGTGTGGGTAGAACAATGAAATATATTTTTAATATCACTGAAATGTGCTTTATTGGAAAGAAAATTTTATGTTTCGTGAAGAATTAATAACGATCAAAAATTGTATTAATTAATTTTTAGTTTTCTATGGCCGGGTTTTTGAGATGTGAATTAAGTTTAAACTTACTCTCGTATTTTACCGGCGGAATATGATTTTTTTAATTTTTACTTAAAGACCAACATTTTAAGCAAAACAAAGCTGTTGTGTCAACATTTTGTATACAAACTTGGATATGGCAGCCCAAATCTGTTTTCAGATTAAATAAACGTAGTTTAACTGAGCTGTCAAAAACCCAGCCTTAATGACCGTTATTAGTAATAATCCCCTAAGCTAATTTAATGTTAATGTGAAAAAATATAGTCCACCAATTTTGTGGCAAAAAGGAAAAAATTTGAGTTTATTAGTACCCGTGGAAAAAGTTTCAATTAATTGGTTCTTAGGAAATTAGTTGCCCCCTTATCTGAGGCCTTTGAAAACCGCATTTCAAAAACCCAATGGACTAACGGACATCCTATAAATAACTCCCCTACTCATAAGAATTCAGAATATACAAACGTTATTGGATATAATATCAAAATTGTAGAAAGTACAATTTGAATGACAAACAGATGATTAAAACAATACCCACTTAAAAATAAGAAAATTTAAAAAACAAATCTCTATCTATATTTTCAAAAACGTCTACTAACTCTCTTATCAATATACATACATGTATTAAAAATGTACTAAATCTCACAATTAAAATAATTTAAAAATATTGATTAGATCTTGATAACAACAAAATTTTATTGCAATAATCAAGTTTATTTTAAACAACAAGACTTCGGCCCAACCTTCTTAACACATTGAACATCCTAAATAAAAAATATAATTAAAACTATGTTTTGTTTGAAATTTGATAAGACTTTTTTTATTCATTTATACGGTCTTATATTTCGCGCAAGACTACCCTATAAGAATAATAATTTTGTATTAAAAGCTTTAGTAGATTAAATGTTCTACTACCAAATTTAGTTGAAATTTAATTATTCAATAATGTAGACGAAATTAAAGACAGCAATTTGCATTACGGCTAAAGAATAAACGAAACGTATTTTTGCAAGCTGAAAATTAATTATTTAAAGTTATTAACATTTTGGTGTCAAGTTGATATTCAGTTCGTTTCTTCTGCTAATGATTATTAATCGAAAAAGTAAACAATTTAATTATTAAAGTTACCGCCAATTAAAGTAATAAGTAACAAAATGATTTTATTTTTTTTAACACATGCAGTTATTAAATAAAAAAAAAGTAACACAAAGTGCTCGTGTTCAAATACGTCAAGTTTAATCGTTATCATTGAAATCTTGTTTAAATTTATTAAAAAAAAAATGTGTTTGAAAATTATAACTTCTAATTCGAAAGCGTTAAGTCAATTGGCCATGAAACATTAGGTCTGTTCATTAACTTCACTAGCAGAGACTTGCAACTAAGGAGTAATTTCGAAATTTACAAAATATTTCTCTCAGTTACTCAAAAAAAATATATAAAAAATTTGCTTTACCAGCATTTTCCTGCAAGTTATCCTCACAGAAAAGAATTAAAATTGATTTCATTAAAAAAAATAGAATACTAACCTACGTTAACTTTACGTGTAGTTTTTTTTTAATTGTTGCTACGCAAGTGCCCTATGCTCCTTGCAGGAGTAAAAGGAACAAATATATAAACACAAGTGCAGAGATGATAAAGTCGGTAAAATTGTACTTTTTTCAGTACTATTAGCGTTACAAAAGTACTGAAGTACTCCAATGACATTTTTAGTACAATTTAAAAATTTCAATTGCTTTAAAATATAAACATTTTAGTCAAAGGTTGAATAATTGAAAAACAAAATTAATGAACTGATGTTTCCAAATATCAGAGAATTGCTGTGCCTAATTTGTCGGCGAATGTGGAACAAATTTTTCATACCAAAATATGATGAAAAAAAGCGAAGAAATCCCCTTTATGTAAATTTACGTATTTTTACTCTGTTCCCCTATCAAGTCTTAAAAAAACAAGCTAACAAATCTTCGTCTAAACTCCTTTTAACATATTTTTTTTTTGTTAATTGCCAAATATATATTTGAAATAAGTATAAAAGTGAGTTTTAAAATTAAAAGTGAATTTTAATGCAAAGGATGTTTTTTTTAGCTGCACGAGAACTTAAAATGATCATACAAGACAAGATATGGTTGGAATAAAATTGCTTTATTATTATCTGGTAGATCATTTAATGGCATTTAATTTTTAAATATGATTTCAGGCGTATGTCCACCGCGGCTTCAAGTTACTCGGCCCATTCTGTTAAATTTTGGACCTCCTTTTCTAATAAATCTTGCAGTGTTGGCTTGAATATTGCTTATTGGTTTATTTTTTCAATGTAAATTTCCACAATTTGGAAATTTTTGATGCTAAAAAATTCCTAATGACTTGGCAAATCTTACTGAACAGAAATGTCTACACAGTTTGACATTCTCAGCTCTCAAAGCATAGTTACGGATATCGATATTTCTAATGTAGCTTAAAAAATTCCCTAACATTTTTTAGTTATTTTAATTGGGTTTTTTATGCGTGCTTAATTCCCAATTTTTATTATATGATAAAAACACTGAAATTTACTGTTATTTTGATAATAAATTGGCAAGTGCACGACCCAAAAAAAACTGACTGGCAGCCCGCTTTATATTTGGTTAGCGAAAACAATAAAGCGAGTTTTTTTTGTTTTTATTTTGTTGTTTCTTAACCTACTTACAACTACAATTAATGTTGGAAGAATTCCAATCAAATGTAGTGGGGAATGTAAGGAGAGATAAACTCACTGTTTATTGTTGATGATTTTGTTTAAACTTTGATATTATTACAAGTAGAACTGTTGCTGTAATTCTTATACGCTTAACAGTTTTATTTGGTTTAATATCTTTAGTTTTTCTAAAATCTTTATCAATTTATTAAAATTGGGAATTAAGCACGAATAACAAAATCATTTAAATAAAATTTTGTATTCCCACGAAAATTATTTTGATAATTTTTTAGTTATTCTAACTAGTAAAAAATAATTTTGGGTTTCATTACAGTAAGATTTCAAAAAGTACAATTTTTTACTGAATTAAGTACAATTTTGGAAATGTCATTTATCATCCCTTAGCAAGTGTGCAGCGGGATAACTGTACCAAATAACAAAAGTGCTCGCAACAATAGCTTTTAAGCAGGCCGAAAAGTGCTTGGAGCGTGTGTTCTTTAAAAGACTACACGTAAATTTTACATTGAAATCGGCAATAAGCAGTAAACGCCAAATTAAATTTTTGCTTGAAGTATTTGTGTTTTTTCTTTGTTTTTTTTTTGCCCTTTGAAATAAATTATATTATTTTTTAGGTTATTTTTAACAATAAAGAAACAACATTTAAAAAAAATAAATGGGACATAAAAATAGCATTCATTTAGATTCTTTAGTACGTAAAATTTACGTGGCGTTAGTTTTAACGTCTTAAAAAATATCGCTATAATTCTACGGTTAATTAAAAAATTAATTAAATTTGCACCAGTGAACAAATTTATAGTATTAATTAAATATTTTTTGATATTAACAACATTTTCTTTAGTAATGTTTTTGATATAAGTAATTCAATTGATTAAATTTTTAATTAAAACTGATTTTATTTTTGATTAATCGCTTAATTGAAAAAAATTGGCTGGAATTTTTTCTGTGCAGCTGTAAGATACAAAATTCTGTCTTGCTTTATTCAATTGTTTTGATCTATTTGCACTTCGCTATTGTTCGTAAATTAAACCTGTTTCACACTATTTGACGTTTCCCACAGAAATATTTCATGAAGCAGATGATAGTTGGGCGGTAGCGGTAAATAACCCCGCACGAGTTGAAAAATCAAGCAACAATTTAATGTTCCTCTTTAATATATTTTGTAAACTTTTTTTTAACCCAAATAGTTAAATTTGAATTTAAGACTTAAACGTCAAGCGTTACATCTGATCGGGTATACGAGTTTTCGAAGAAAAATAAAAGAAATTTAATTATCGTTGCAGGGTTATGTCGCGTAGTCAGAAATAGTTGATACAATAAAATAGAAACTGGGAATTATTTCCTTTCGAAGGTTATTCAACACTTTTTTTATATTTCGAATTTATTCTATGAGCGTAATTTCAGTTATGTATTTTATAGTCTGGTAGTGTTCAAAAAAAAATTAATTTCTAAAAAATTTAAGGAACAGGACTATTACAAAAAAGCTTTATAAAATACATAACTGAAATTTAGCTCATAGAATAAATTCGAAAAATAAAAAAAAATGTTGAAAAAATAAAATATATATTTTAAATAAATCAATAAAGAATTTGTTAAAAATGATGAAAATTTTTGTTTTGTAGAAAAAATATTTGAAACAACTGTTAAAATTTTACTAGAAGCAATTAAAAAATGGGTTTTCTATCAAATTTTTAAGCTTTTTTTTTTAATTCTCTCGCAACAAATATTGAAAACAAGCAATATTTTCTGTTTTTGAACAGACCTATTGTATGAAACGTGGTAATATAATGGTTTAAGCAAAGGCGGTTAGATGAAAAGTTGTTGTTATAAAATCTAAATAATCTTATTATAATTATTACATTTATTAAAATAATTACCAAAAACAAATATTAAATCATCTTGTGTGCAAAATAATGCGGCAAATGGCTCGATTAACTTTGATTATTAAGTGATACAGTAAATTTCAGTAAAATATCTCTTATTTGTTCAAAGTGAATTTGAGATAAAATTAAGAATGGATTTTTTTTTTAAATTAATTAAAAACAAATAATAATTTTTTAATGAATGTAAAATTGAATACATTTTTTTAATCCCATAAAAGTTTGATGCGCAGAATTTTTTTTCGAAGAAAAACAAATAAGAAAGTATAGTCGATCACGCTCGACGATATGATACCCTAAAACACAGTATTCAGAACTAAATTTTCCCAGAATGTATCCTATTTAGAACACATGGGCAATCATGGAGCCGCCAACACAAAATTATGTAATGAGTTTAAGATTCATGTCAAAGTTTATTGCCGAATATTATTTAGATATCTTTATCTATTTGAGATTTAAATGATTTTAAGGCCCGTTTTCACAACTTACCGATAACTAAAGGTAGGATTTTATCGGCTGTATAAAAACTGTTCCATTATTACAACTTTACTTTAACCTTCCCGGTTAATTTACTTTATTGCTCACTTTAGGTTAAATTAAAGTTTTAATAATGGAACACTATCGCTATCGGTAAGTTGTGAAAACGGGCTTAAGTGATTTAAGGAACGGGTTTATATGGGACTTACTAGCAAACAAATTTTGCCATGAGCAGGGCTGTCAGATATTGCGATTTCTCGCCAAACGTTGCGATTTTGAAACGTGTTTGGCGGTGGGATTTTCCATTTGGCGACTGGCGATTTTTGTTATAACTGGCGATTTACCACCTGTACTTGGCTATTTTTACTATTTATATTATTTCATATTTTTTTTTACAGTTTGTCATTTTTTTTTTGCAACTTTTGCACATGATTTTTGTTTTGTTATCATTTTAAGTGATTTTTTTGTTCAGTAATTCTAAAAGTATGTATGAACACCAGTAATGAAATCGATAAGGCTGGCGTGTACGATTTTATAGACTTCTGGGAAACTTTTTGCTAAGTTTAATGAAACTGTCATTTGCTTAAGCAAGATGCGAATCTAATCGCACATTCCGTACGGAATCAAATGTTTTTTTATTTTGCTTTTGTTTTTTAAATACATTTGAGAGACTTTTTGTTAATTTTTGACAGTAGGTTAAGCATGGCTATGCATATTATGGTTAGGCCTTAAGACTTCATTCAATTACAGTTCTTTGACCAAAGGTATATGACACCTAATCTGTATGAAAATTTGTCCGCTAATTCCCAACATAAAATCAGAATTTGCAAAAGTAGAACAGTTTTCGAGATATTCCAAAATAACTGTTATTTGTGATTTTAAAAAAGATGATGTCGCTTAAATGCAAATATCTTTAAAACTATTATACGGATTTTGTATTTCTTTTTTTTTAATTATTGGTAATAAAGTCCCAAAAAATGTGCCACACCACCGGTGAAGCCTGTACTTTTTCTACCTTTTTGTTCTTCATATACCAGTTAAATGATTGGTTTTCCTTTCACTGGCAATGAGTTCTTTCTTTTTGTACTTGTTTTATTCACAAATCCCAGCCTGGGATTCCCAGGACCAGTCTGTTGAAACAATTGACACAGAATTCTGCAACAAATTCTACATTTAAGAAACTATTTTTAAAACTATTATGATATTATATTTATACCATATTATATAAACTAATAAAAGTTTATTTTTTTCTAATATTTAATCTTGATAAGCCAGGTCTGATGCGATTAGCAAAAAAGTTCTACACTGTTCACTTGCATTTATTGTCGTGACGTCTGACTCATATGAGATAAGCGTAAAGCGAAATTATTGTTATTTCTTTAAAATTTTTATACATAATTAAAAAATATTCAATCACTGCTGCTTTTCTCAGTTTTTATAAAGCTACAAGCTAAAAGCTTTTTTCAGACTTAAGAAACTTTACTAGTGTTACCGCTTGGGCATGAAACAAAGAAAAGAAGATAGTGCATTTAGGTTTTGAAAACACAACATGTGCATGATGTGTCTTCAAAAAAGTATACAACGACAACTGACCTGCGCAATGCGCTCACTATCGAACATTATAGACCGCAACTAACAAGAGTCCAATATGGTGGCACAGAAACCAAAAGCGACAAGACTTTAAATATTGATGTAACACTTATCATATCATAAAACAGTTGTAGTTTAAATCCGAATCACGACAAAGGTGATTTTCAAAACGTCTGTATTGGCTTTTATTTTTTTTCTAGACCTAGTGAGGAACAGTTTTAATAGCTTTTTTTCTCCTTGTAAAAAGTTATGTCCCCTGGGGGTTTTGTAGCGATCGTCTAAAGGATTTTTCACCTTCTGGTGTTATATCCTCCGGGAGATGCAGTCAGTACCTGCGATTTGGCAAAAAGAGATCCAATCTGGTACCACGGTTGTCAGTAGCCCCTGGTGGCACGGCACTAGACTGACTATCGGTTGAAGCCTCCTCGAGTATACGTCTTGCGAAAATTCTTTTTTGAGTTTTTCTTTTCCATTAAAACTATACTTTCAAGGGTCACGTGGTGGTTGTGGGTTAAACCCAAATTTGCAGGAAAGTTATGTATGTTCATCAATAGCTCCGCACCACAATTTTCTTTTTGCTGTGCTTCTCAGGATGCTTACCAGGATATCAAATCAAATGCAATTGGACCTGATAAAATCCACCCTAAATTTTTAAAACTCATTCTACCTAACTTGCTTCCACTAATCACACACATATTTACCACAATAATTACAAATGGTCTTTGTCTGCATCGCGCTAAATCTAAGTGACTTGAAATTTCCAGGAACAATACACAAATAACTATTGAACCCAATATAATCTTGAACTCGCAGCGATTAGAAACTGTCAAGAAGACTAAAAACCTTCGCATTATTTTTAATTCTTCACTTACTTGGCCAGATCATATTTGCGATGCTTCGTTCGCTTTGGGCCACTCAACCCCGTTCAACATACGTATGCTTTTGGCTAAGCGACCCCTTAACCGACCGTAAATGTGGAAATTTAAATGTAATGTAAACAGCTGATCGTTACTGTTATATGGAAAGCAATGTAAATGCTTAACTGATTGTAATGTCGCTTAACCGTAACGTGCCAACCTGTAAAAAATAGATTTTCATTGCGAGGTTACGTGACAGTTGTAGATAGTGATGGGCTGCTTGTATTTTAAATGGAATGCGGGTAAAATCACTCTTTTTCTTTGGTACTTTTGCCAGTATTAATATCTGTGCAAAATAACTTTCTCTACATACATGTAGTAAATTAATACAAATGTATGTTAAGATCTACAAAATAAACCAATGTATACACAGTGCGAAAAAAGACATTAAAAAATTGTCAACCAATGTTGTCAAATTGTGTCGAAAGATAAAAAACGAACCTTTGTTGTCAAATAGGTATCGCACTGTCATTATTAATAAACAGCGTATTTACAAAAATGTTTGTTTTCGCCGCAAATTTTTTTAAGTGAAATAGTGAGTAATAAAATTGTAAAACTAAAAAGTGAAAAGTAAAAAAAAAACATTATAAACAGTGACGAAAGCATTATGTTCCTGGGATATGAAGGAGATTTTCTTCTTGAAAAAAATATAAATGAAGTGCAAATGATTTATGACGATGAAGGGGCCAAACAATTGAAACAATTTATATTAAATCGACTATTTAACAATGAAGTTTCTGTAATTTTAAAATTTTAATTGTACATTTTATTCAAATTAAACAGGTGAATTTGTTACATTTTTATTTTAAAAATTTTAAATAAATAAGAAAAATGCATTATATATTTTTAAAATTTTAATTGTACATTTTATTCAAATTAAAGAGGTGAATTTGTTAAATTTGTATTTTAAAAATTTTAAATAAATAAGAAAAATGCATTATATATTTTTATTGATTTGGTTCAGAATGGGATATTTATTACTATACACAGAACAATGTGTTATCGAAATGACAACTTAATGTGGTCAATATACCAACGGTGTGTTGTCAAAAATGATAACAGCAATTTGTCAGAATGACACCATTATGGTGATAATATACTAACATTTTGTTGACAGAATGAGACCCAAAGGTGACAATATCACAACGAGGTGGTTAAAACATATTGACACCATCTGTTATCTAATTGAACACAAACGTAGTTGGCTCACTTTTGACAACGAATGGTGTCAATTTTGGTATTTGTTTACCCGATTTTTCCCTCTGTGTACATATACACAAACAATAAAAATACTGATTTTTAATGGTATTAAAACCTTGTTTTGTGTATGCACATTTTAAAAATAATGCAAGTACATGTGTATGAATATGCTATAAAACATATTTGTTTATTGTAAATCTGTAATATTAATATCAAATATTAAATTTTTTATGTAGTTATACATACAAGAAATACAGTTTTAATACCATTTAATTCACTTGGTACTTTTTCTGCAAAGCATCCACCATTTGAACTTTTTTAATTCTCATCACTGTGTGTGTTGTTTTATGTATCTCTCTTTATTCCATCGCTCTTGTCAGAGCATAGTACATTCATATAAAAATAGATAATGTAAAAATACAAAAATATAAATTCAACCACATATAATTATAAATTTGAAAGTAATATGTTGTCTCTCCAGACTTCTCTGTATTCAGCCAAGTGCAGGGCTTCACTTAAAGTGGTTCCTATTAAAGGCTTAAGTTGGTCGCACCACCGTGTTGGTGATCTTCCTCTCCCTCTGCTTCCCTCTACTTTGCCATCAACCATCAGTATTTCCATTGTTCCCTCCCTTCTAGCAATATGACCGAAATATTTTAAATATGATCTGTTTACTTTCTTCAGCAATCTATCATTAATATTGGAATTGTGTCCATGATATTCTCAAAATTCTACGATAGACCCACATTTCAAAACTTTAAATTCTTTTTCTTTCAGCCTGTTTTATTGTCCATGTTTCTGACGCATAAGTGGCAATTGGGAAAGTAAGCGCTTCGACTAGTCGGAGTTTTGTTCTTTGTAATTCTCCTATCTTTCCATATTTTGGTAAGCTTTGATGTTGCCGCTCTGGCCATCGATAGTCTTCTCTTTATTTCATTAGCACATTCACCATTATTGCATATAATTGAGCCAAGATAGTTGAAGTGGCTTACAGCATCTAACCCGGCTACTGTTGTTACATTTTGTTGGTTATTGTTAAGTCGGTCTATTATCATAACTTTAGTTTTTGACATATTGATTTGAAGTCCATAGGCGTTGCTGTATGTTGAAAGTCTAGTCATGATATCTTTAATTCTGCTGAGGTAGATGCATTTATAAGCATATCATCTGCATACCTCAAGTTGTTAATTTTTCTGCCTCCTTCTGAAATACCTCCGTCCCAATCGCTCAAAACTTCCCTCATAATAAGCTCGGTGTAGGCATTAAACAGTGTTGGGGATAATATGCAACCTTGTCTGGTACCAGATTTGGTGGATAATGTATCCGACATTACGTTATTTACTCTAACTGTTGCTGTATTTTGGTCATATAGAGATTTAATTAGTTGGATGAGATGATTTGGAACTCCAAGCTTTTGAAGAACATCCCATAACAGATGCCATTTAACGGAGTCAAACGCCTTTGTGTAGTCCACAAAGCAAAAGAATGCAGGTACATTAAACTCTCTGACTTTCTCAATTATTTGTCTGACGTTTAATATTTGTTCCCTGGTTCCTTTACCTGGTACAAAACCACACTGTTCTTCTGCTATTTCAGGCAAAACAAATCGTCTCAGACGGTTGTGTATAATATGGAGCATAACTTTACTGGCATGAGGAATTAGCGCGACTGTTCTATAATTTCCACACTCCTTGGGTGAACCTTTTTTATATATCGGAACGAAAACAGAGTGTACCCAGTCTTCAGGCCATACCATAGTATTCCATATCATTGTGCACAATTTATATATGGGATATACTAATGCTTTTTTGTTTATGTTTGAAAAAAAAACAGCTGGCACGTTCTTACATGTTGTATAAGTGCCCAAACGAGCTTACAGTACGTTACGGTACGTTACATTGCATTTCATTACATTTACGGTCGGCTAAAGCGGCCTTAAGACATATCTTATTCCAACTTAAATATGTGGCAGCGAGGTTTTTGCAAGCAGTGACCAAAAAAGCACTAGGAAATGAACCTCGACATATAATGTCATTCTGAGATATGTCTTCAGCTTAGGACGTTTCTCTCATGTTACACCCTATGAAATTAAACTTTATGGAGTGGGTTTTTCCGACATGTTAAATATTCGATGCCTAAGTCTTTTGCATAAAATTATTTATGCTGGCTAGCCGACATATCTATTAGAACGTGTTAGTGGAGTTAGTATGTGAATGACAGTTTTCGGTCTTTTTAACACACTACCAACGCAACGCAGTTTAGAAAATTTATTTTTAATTTTTATTCCCGTACTTGAAATGTGTCTTTAAAAACATTTTAGAATGTCTTTATGTTTAAAATTGTTTAATCAATGGCCTTTAATGCATTAATCTCTTTTTCTTTAATGTTTAATGTTAAAAACTTTAATTGTGTGACACATAAGAAATTGCTAAGAATTGTTTATCCTGTACTATAATTATAAGACTTTAAGTCCTGTTGTATGGGAAAAGAAATAAATAAATTTAACAGAGTTGGTTGGATTAAAATTAAACAATGATACCAAAGTATGAAAAATATGGTTTTATGGTGCATTAGTATTAAAATTTTTAACGCGAATATTTGCTTAGAAATACTTCAAAAAATGACTAGCACCACTAGGGTGTTCAGCTTGTTAAAAAACGTGTCAAATTCATGCAGAGTGTAATTTTTATCAAATAAAATAAGGTCCTCCTTTTTTACAGGTACGTTTATCAGTGTCATAAGAGAAGCCCTTGTCTTGTTAAAAGTTTCGTAAGCTACGCAAGATATCTTGCGACTTATGTTTACAAAATATGTACGATTTTAATGGCAAAAAAAAACATTTCATTTCGTCAAGTTGTCATAATATTTTATGAATCTTTAACACTACATATTATCAAGATTCACAAACCCTGAGCGACTAGATAAGAAATTTCATTAAATTAAAATTATTTTAGATTTGCTTGGTAATAATAAATAAAACCGCGAGTCGTGTTAACAACAAATTAATAGGCATTTCCGCGTCTCCCAAATATCGTGAGCATTAACAGTTACAATTGATAATAAAATTTATCAATAAAATTGGACGTCATTACGTTTAGTGGTAGGCGCCATATCAAATGTTACGTATTTTTTATTAGACGTCTTAATTTAAAATAAATATTGCAGCGATTAGTAAGTATTAGAGCGTTTTTTTTTCTTTCCTTATAAAGAAAGAGGAATGATGTGCTTTATACCATGATCGGCGATGAAAAAAACTTTAATCATTTATTTCTTTATTTATATTCGAAACATATTTTTAAATAGAAACTGGGAATTATTTCCTTCCGAAGGTTACTTTATATTATATTCAACATTTTTTATTATTCGAATTTATTCTATGAGCTAAATTTCAGTTATGTATTTTATAAAGCTTTTTTGTTATAGTCCTTTTCCTTCAATTTTTCAGAAACGACTTTATACAAACAGAGATAATCAATTTTCATTACGAAGAGCAATTATGTGTACGATATTTTTTGTTAGTGCGTCTTTAACCAACACAAATAAGCTCGATGGCTTGCCGACGCGAGAACACGCCACGTATAAATTGTCCGTGCATCGTGTGTCCGAATCTAAGCCGCAAATAGACATATTTTGGCCTTGCGACTTATTGATTGTCTTTGAAAATGCCAATCTAAAAGGATATTGAACGCGTTTGAATTCAATTTAATGGGAATCATCTTAGTTCGTAGCAGCAAAACATTTTTGTCTCGGACTTTACCATTCAAAATGGTCGATTGCGTCATCATCAATTTTTTTAATAACGATCAATCGTGTATAATTGCATAGCCGTGGTGGGTTCAAATTCTCAAGTAGAATAACCGGAGAAAAAAATTTGTCAACAAAAAATACAAAAACATCTTTTTAAAAGAATCGATTAATTACATAAGAAGGTAGTTAAAAGACGGGGAGCTTTTACCTTTTTTGTTTTAATTTACGCCATAAATATCAAAATGTATAGCCTTGTTCCTTCAAGACTTGAAAATATCATCGGATAATTAATTGAGGAGACAAGGGAAGAGGGAGCTTTTACCCGTTTTGCCCTATTTTGCTATTTCCAAAAAATGTATACCATCAAGTTCCTTTAGATGTCTACATGCCAAATTTGAGGAAGAAGATATAGGGAGCTTTTACTCCTCTTGCACTATTTCACGCCCTAAATAATAAAAACATTTCCCCTATTTAATTCTTAAAAAAATTTAAAATTTAAAAAAAATAACAGACTTTTCTTAAATTTCCAAATTGATTTTTAGGACTTGAAATTTTTCATCAACAATCTTTAACAAGCTAAATTTCCTCTTAATCGTTAAAAATTCATCTTAGTCAACGAAAATTTCCACAGACTGGCAACATTTATCAGTAAATACTTCATTATCGTATAAGAAACACAATTTCAAAGTCTCTCTTATTTACTAAATTACATTTGTTAATTGTTTATTTAAATAAAACTGTGCAAACAACTTTTTTGAAATATGAATAATGAACATTTTATTTATTTACCCTATTTTTTAACTAATGCAACCCAGTGTGTGGAATTTTTTTTTTTAACAAAAAATAATCCCAAAAAATTATCTTAGTATTTGTTTATATCGATGAGTATTCATAAGGTATTACACGACTTTTCAATTTCGAAACGCTAAACCGCAAATTTTGTGAAAATTTGGAAAAAAGCATCAGCCAAAAAAGGGGGCGAGGACTAGGCCGAGAAGAAGGGGACGCTCATCGAAATCAAAATGGTGTTAAAATAGAATAACAATTATAAAAAAAAAAAAAATGTATAAACGACGCAGAGTAACTCATATAGGGGAAAATGTAAATCCAGCCCCCCCTATTTTTTTTTCTTTTTACTAAACATGCTTACCCGCTATTTCTAATCCTTAAGGTGGCTTTTATGCATATAACCTTTAAAGTTAAATGAAATGGTAAAAATTTGTCCCTCCAGTTTCTAAAAAGCCCCTAGGGTAAAATGTAAAACGATCCCACTATAAATATTTTGTACATACCTAAAAATGCATTTTTGAAAAGGTTCAATAACTGCCTAGGAGTTCCCCCTCTTTGAGCTCCATGGCCGCCCCTTCCCCGCGTACGATATTATTTGCATAACAACTAAGAGAAATAACACATTAAAAATTAGAGCATTTACTCAAAGCAGAGTGATAAATTGTTTCTTTTAATTCTTAAGGCCGAGGCCACGCAATGACTGGCCAGGAAATGAGCTGCAAGGAATAAACATGACAAAAGAGATTGTGGAGTCTATAATTTCATATTTGTATATAAATGGTCAAATTCGCCGTAATACCGACTTGCATGATTTATGGAAAGTTGGGGATTTTCACCCCAAATTTGGGGGGTTTCCTTTTCGTTTAGGGTCAGTTTTAGGAACTAAAAAGTAGTTAGGGGGAAATTTAGTGGGTATAAATAGCATTTGGGGATATTTTAGGGTTAATATTCTTAAATATTTTCAAAATTAAAAAAAAATGGAAAAAACCAAATAAATTTAAAAGTGATTATTTAATATAAGTTTCATTACAAGTAAATGTTCAAATATTAGTAGAAAAGCATCTGCGTTACTGGCACTACTATTTTCGAACGCAACTGTTGAGCGAGCATTCTCAATGTTTAGTATTATAAAAAATAAAATAAGAAACCAACTGGCAACTTGAATAGTGTAATGTATTACTTTAAGAGTTAAGGCCTAACCATAATATGCATAGCCTTAACTTACTCTTAAACATTATCAAAAAGTCTCTCAAATGTATTTAGAAAAACAAAATAAAAAACATTTGATTCCGTATGGATTAGATTCGCACCTTGCTTGAGCTAATGACAGGTTCATTAAACTTAGCAAAAAGTTTCCTTAAGTTCAAAATGGTTAACATGTATTCGCACATTTGCCTAAGCCAATTTAAGCACATTATGGTTGGGCCTTTAGATATTCTTTAAGCAATAAATCTAAATTTTTATTCCGTCTTCTGAAAGCATAAATTATTTAATTACACTGGTTTACAGCCAAAAAATACCAAGAACGCCACATGCCTAGATAAGTTAACTGGGACCTCCTGAACAAGAAAAACACTGTAATTTTTTTTTTCTAAGTACCGTTTTTTAGATAACGGTACTTTTGTGTTTTTCGGTGTATGGTCCCACTCAAACCCTTGTGGAGCCCAGCCGCAACAGTTCAAGTCGCTCGGCATTTTAATTTAAATTTTTTGAATTTACGCCGAATATAGTGTGTGAGCAATGAAGATGACAATATTGTCGTTCCACAAAATCCTTAATAAAAACTTTATTTTTTATCCGATTTTTTTCAAATTACACTTAAAATGTTGGTAATTAAATAAACTATTAGGTAAAAAAATAAAACATTCCAGATCTTTACTATAACGTAGAAAAAAAACGAAATAAAAATGAAAAATTTTCAAAAAAACGTAAAAAATAGGCAAATTTTGAATTTTGAGGTAACATAACTCAGCCAGTTCTTATCAGATAGAAATTTCCGACATATCGACAAAAAAGGTATTCAATTACCTTTGCAACGATGTACCATTTATCTCGATCGGACTTCTCGGCTGGGCTCCACAAGGGTTTGAGTGGGAGCATACACCGAAAAACACAAAAGTACCGTTATCTAAAAAACGGTACTTAGAAAAAAAAAATTACAGCGTTTTTCGTGTTCAGGAGGTCCCAATTAACTTATCTAGGCATGTGGCGTTCTTGGTATTTTTCCAAATTTAAAATTTGTAAAGCAGTGTTATGAAAGCATGCACGTGGACGAGAGGGATGCAAATGTACTAGACATTTTTAATGAGTTATATATAATTTATTCTGTTTTTCTAAAAGCTTTTTTATGTAAGTACATTTATAACTTTTATATAACCTTGCAGGCATATACAAATATTTATCAAAATATGCTTCAAAAAGGAAAATATGCGCTAAAAACTTAAACAATGCTGCAAAAAAGTTCTTTGAACTAAATTATGCAAACGGTAAAATATGCACTAACAAATCGATGCCAAAATTCATAAAAAGCTCTAAAACGGATAAATATATTGTTTCTGCCTTCATTGGTCGCACAAGAAAAAACATGCAATTGCATATTTTTGGTTACGGAAATTATTAAGATTTCTTCACCGCTTCTTCACAAAACTTCTTTGTATACCCACACATTCACTGTAATTAAAAAAAATCATGACTTTCACAAATAACTTCATCCAACTTAAAAATTTCGATATAAGCTTTTAAAAATTGGTTTGGCTTATGTTGTTAATACGAAAAAAAAATTCAACAAAAATATTAAAATCTAAAAAGTCAATTATCGTCTGAATTAGTAGCGAATTGCAAGATAGCTTAAATCACTTCAGGGGATGTATATAAATTATAATCAATGGGAAAAACACATAAACCCGGGTTTTCAATTCCGGTGGCTTATGAAGTTATGCCAATAAGCCATTCAATTCAATTTCAGCTTCTGAATAGAAAATATTTAAGCCAGTCTACTTCATAATAGCAATATTCTTGTGCGACCTAAAATATATATGTACATTTGCATATACTACTACATTAGATTGGTTATTAGCCATATCGAACCTTTGTTTCCTGTTTTTTTTTATACTCTCGTACCCCAAATCGATGGGTTTTAGGGAAAAACTATCCTATAAAAAATTTTAGATGAATCAGTTTAGATTAAAGGCTCAGTTAGGCGAACGTTGCTGTACCGTATCTGTACTGTATCAATCAGCTGTTCGCTTTTTGTTATATGAAACGCAATACAAAAGCTTACCGAAATGTAATGTACCGTAGTTGCAACGTACCATTCTGTATAAAATAGAATTTCATACCGTTGTTACGTGACATTTGCAAAACAGTGATGGGCGGCTTGTATGTTTCTTGGAATGCGGGTATTTTTGCTCTTTTTTCATGTCCTTTTTTCTGTAAAACTATGGAATTGTGACACAACAACTTACAGTACAACATTTTTTTATATATATGTATATACAAATATACATATGTTAAGATATGTATGTACACATACAATGGAAATGTGAAACGTATAAAAGGCTTTAAATGGTATCAAAACCTTGTTTGGTGTATGCACATTTACAATAAATGTATGCTTAAAATATATACATATGTATGCTAATATACAAATTTGTTTATGGTAAATCAATAATATAAATATGTATTATTAAAATACTACTTTAATACCATTTAAATCACTTGGTACTTTTTCTGCACAGCGGTCACCATTTAAACATTTTTGATTCCCATCACTGTGTGTATTGTTTTATGTATACTATTTCTTTTTGTTTATGTATGGGAAAAACATATGACACGTTTTTAAATGTTCTATAAGTGCACCAACGTGCTTACAGTACGGTGCGGTACATTACGGGTACAGCAACGTTCGCCTAACTGGGCCTTAAGGCTGTCGCACGCCCTCCAATGTTTGAATACAATCCCGGTCGTTTAAATGGAACCTGTGCTACCATATCTATGATATTATTTTGAAAAGTGTTTTGAAGAGAAATTTGTAAAAAAGGAATACCGAGTTTGGTAATTTTCGAAATTTTGAGACTGCATGGCCAAAATTTAATTTACAAAACTTTCGTTCTGGGTTAGAGGACAAACAGAATTCCGTCTTTTAAAAAATACCAGCAGTCGTGTTGTAAGCAGCGTGGCCATTTTGGCATTTTTGCAGCTAGATTTCGCATTTTTTTGTCTGATTTAGCTGCAAATTTTTAGCATTTTGTTTAGCATTTTTCAACTACATATTTAGCATTATTTATTTTAAGAATATTCAAGTAATCTTTTTTTGAAAAACTACCACACTATTTTGTTGAATGCAAATACAAACCCCTACTCTTTTGATATAGAAACTGTACAATCTTTTAAAGGACCCTGCATACAAATTATTCTAAAATTTTATCAGTTTGATCCATTAAATTCATGTTAAGACGATTTTTTCCCTCAATTACGATTTTGAAAATTTTTTGGAATCGAAAAGAGATACCCAAGGCGAATTCATTCCAGGTAATCAGGTTTTTGTCAAATCATTGTACAATGTCAAAAACAGAAATTGTTTTATTTCACAGAAACAAAGATAATAAACAAAATTTTGACATCCAACAATGATAAAGCTAAAAAAGTTATCATCAGGGCTTTTAAGACCACCTATAATAAATTCGACTTGGAGATACCATAACTTTTGAAATAGAAAAACAAATACGAATTACATGCCGAGATTTTATAGCTCAATTTATTTGTCAACTTAGAAAACGATTGTTAAACAAATTTCATATTATAACAAACAAATGCTAATTTTTTTTTGTGCAGAAAACAGTTTAAAAACTTATAAATGCAAATTAAGCGAACGAAAGAAGAAATGATTGATTTCACTGTAGAAGAAATTACAACTTTGGAACATCAGTGGCTGAATACAAATTCATATGAATTGTTAAATAAGAACTCAACAGTTGATTTCTGGATAAATGTATGTATGTATATGGATATAAACTTCATTACATGAAAATCCATTCGGAGAATTAGCTTCTTTTGCTATGCAGGGGTTGGTATTGCCAGTTAACAACGCGGAAGTTAAAATAGGTTTTTAGTGGTATTTTTACAACAGAATGACGTTCAAGACTATGAATTCGCTACTTTATATTAGGTGTGACATATATTATAATGATATCTCGATATTCTTCAGAAGCAGAAGAAGAATATTCATTTGATGACGTATTTAATTTATAATATGAAATTTTTTATTTAACATATTATATAAATTTTATTAAAATACTAAATAATACCCATTTATGGGTCAAGTTCTTTTGATTTTTGGTATGGTACCTTTTGTTTGAAAACTTTGTTTGTACGTATATAAAGACTGAAATATGTTTCTTTTATAGTTTCAAGACTTTTTATGTTTCATAAATATTATATTGTTATTCTTTAATCAGTTTGTTCTATTGATATGGTGTGAGTTTATAGGGATGAATTATGTAAAATAAATCATGTTTAAAGGTATTTTAACTAAAATAACAAAATATAAAACAATTTAAACTTTAGCATTATTTTTTGGCAATTTAGGATTTTTGTTAGCATTTTTTAGCATTATTTTTAAGCCGATTTAGCTGTAAAATATTTTTGGATATGGCCACACTGGTTGTAAGTTAAATTCTGAAGATTGGGGCGGGATTGCTGCTTTTGTTATAGACAAATAAATTATTTAGCAATTAAGGGTAGTCAACAACACTGCGAAAAGTAGAGTCAAGCTAATGGAAGAATATAATTCACCACTGCCAAGAAATGAAGAGCAAAAACAACATGTTTGTTTTTAATAATCAATTTGAATTTTAGTTTATGTCAAATCCGATAATTACGAATAAGTAAAAAAAAACAATATTGATATTTTTGTTAGTTAGGGCGCTTTGCTTCTTGGGTGGCGATATGCTAATGCAGGTTATGTCAAAAAGCCATTAGCAAGCCAGAAATATTTGTTATGAATAAAGAAGTAAATATTCATTAAAGTATTATTTAATTTTTAAAATTTTATATAAAGGATTTTCACAAACCTCGAACGGCGTGTCTTCTAGAAGGACCTAACATTTTGTAGTTTTTTTTTTAATAACCATCGAGTTGGGATTTGAGACTTGATAAAATCCAACTTTTCATTTTAAGAACAACCCTAATACTTCATATTTGGCACCCTTCACCAAAGTTTTAATTAATACGACATTACACAGAAACAAATTTTATAAATATGGTAATAATAAAGTCGCAGTTGTGTAACTGGTTACAAAGTAATGTAACCTCAGTAAGCTTTAATGTTAAATACCGACTTGTTTGTTTAATAATTAACTCATTTACATTACACTCATTTAAACAAACACTCAAACCTGTATCAGTTATGAGAGAGTAGCTAGCATAGTTGGGTAAAGAGCAAAACTGAAAAACGAATAAAAAAAAAAAAATTCTCAAGTCTAAATCTCAACTGGGACTGTTGATAATAAATACGCTTTAACGGTGAGGGTAATCTAAGATGCGGCACAGCCGAATATTTAGAACACCGACATAACCATAGTGCTGCAAAGTAAAAACATTGCTTAATATGGTCACCTCTAACAAAACTCTTTTTAAAGAAAATTTTTAAACATAATATGGCTAATTTAACCACATTATTGTCACCGGCAACAATATTATGGTTGAATTAGTCCCCCAATTCGAAGCCACAACCATATTGCTTGCCTCTTAACATGTTATGGTTAAATTTGACAGTATTTTTTTTTAAATTATCAATAGTATTTTCCTTTTTACCAAGAGCATCATGCTATAGTTGAAAAACAACCATGCTATTTACTACAAGTGTTAAATTTATTTTTGTTGTTTTTAACCATAACATGTTCGTTAACAATAACATGGTTAAATTAAGAATAATAACTAACAAGATTTTGTTTGTCGTGCTCAATTCACAAAACCATAATATGTTTAAAAAGGTTCGCTGAAAATTGTTTTGTTGAAGGTGGCCATACTGTCCTCTGTGTGTAAAGAGGAAATTTATACGTTTGTGTTGATGTCTGTAGAACTATAAAAAAAATAGTGTTCATGGGCCCACCTTTAAGTATACCGATCGACTCTGCTGCTTCTGCAAAAAATTTCCTCTAGAGAATCGATCGAAGTATCTTGTTTAAAATATTTATTCATTGGACCACTTGTAGCCACTATTTTTAAACATAATTTTTTCTAACGAGAGAAATGGATGATATTTTGTTAAAAAAATACGGGCATGTTCTAGAAATCGAAATGAAGTGGATTAAAAATCGAGCAAATTTTAAAAACTACCCTTTACTGCAAGTTCTTAAAAATATTCCATTTTATCTTCTTCTTTCTTTAAAAATATCCCTTAGCTTTCAACACCTGAGAGAGACAAAAACAAAATCAAATTTTGTTTTTTTTTTAATAATAAATAAATATGTACTTATTCCAACACAATAAGGGTCCTCATGATATCGTTTATAAGTCTCGTAATTTGTGCAAACTGTGCATTTTTACGCCCTCGTAAATGAACTGTCAAAAATTGTATGAGAATTCATTTACACAAACTTGGTAAATTTGCCCAACAATTTTGTCTCGTAAACTTGCGCTGTTCAATTGTGCATTTATACAAACAGATCTTTTAATGATTTTAACGTCGTTTTCAATGAAAAATCCAAGTGTCCATAAATCACAAAGAATAAATTCTAGCAATAATTTCAGTAAATTGGTCTTTTGGCTTTCTTTGAGCATTTTTAAAAGCAAATTTCTCATACATATTAAACACAAATTTAAACACAAATTTTTATATTTTTGAATTTTAATTTTTAATTTATTTTTGTATTGACGTTTCTTACAAACTGACATTAATTGTTTAAAATTACACAAAAGTAAAAAAGGGGCTTCATGAAACAAGACTCGTAAGTTTGCGCATTTGCACAAATGGCAATTTTAAGCGACATCATGAGGACCCTTAATTATCTTTAATTTTTAGAACTTTTAAATTTTCGGGCATGCTCTGGAAATCGAAATCACGTAAAATTGGAAACGAACAAATTTGGCAAATTCTCCATGTTCAAAATTTATAAAAATACCTAACACCTTTGAGGACCACTTTTCTTTACCTAAACTACTTTTTAAATAAGGAAAAGATAAGTTAATTTTTACAAAAAATTTTATAAAAAAAAATATTCATCGTTTTCAATTGCACTGGATTGTTTTACAGACAGAATTTTTTTTTTTAATATTATAGAAACTTGTTTTTTTACTATTTTAATATTTTCAAATTTTAAAATAATTTTCGCAGGAATACAAATTTTTTTTTTAATTTACACGATTTTGTTTGTCGTGCTTAATTCCCAATTTTTATTTTGTAAAATAAAAATAAACCAAACTATGTTTTTTGGATTTTATAGATTTATGGTCAATTTCACCAAGTTCAGGAATAAGTAATCATTCTAAATGTCAAAAAAAAACCTATTGTTATAGTAAAGTTATTTAAAGCTAAACTTGGTAAAATTGGCCGTAAATAATTTAAAAATTGTTTGAAATTGGAAAATTTATTTAGGAAGCTAACATTTTCGTTAATTTTATATGAATTGTGTAACTACGTTTGAAAATTGCTTTAAATACGAATATGTTTAAAGAAAATCGTACTAACACAATCATTGAGTTAATTGTTTTAAGCTAAGTTAGGCTTTTCTCCTTTCTTATATGGCTAACAGCAATGTTATGGTTTTCCTGGCCAAATGCTTCGTTTGTGGCGTTTGCTTTTTAAACGCAAATGGAGTAATTTCGTATATTTATGAAAAGCCATAAAATGGAAATCATTCCTTTGACGTTACACAATTAAGGTGTATTTCTTTATATAAATGCTGTTGAATATTCAATTAAAAGCTTAAAATATTTACCCGCAATTTTACCAAGTTCAGTTAAAGCTAACTTTAACTTTAACTTCCCGTTAACAATATATAGCTATAACTGATAGTTAAGTATAACTGAACTTGGTGAAATTGGGGGTTAATAACACTGTACAAGAAATTTAAACTTTTTTTAAGACAAGCGTTTATTGCGTTTTTACATAATTCTGGTACGCTTAATCCAGTGTTGCTCGCTCTTTTTTTAGATTGGCTCTGGTTTTCGAGATAGACCGTTATTTCAAAAATGGAGGAGGTTGCACAACATACATTCGGGAAATTAAAAACGGTTAAGTTTATTGAATACTACAAAAACCGAAATTCCGCAATAAAATTTCTTTTAGGAAAAATATGAGCAGTTGTTTTTGAAACATATTTTTTTTTTTTAAATTAATTTTTTTGCCAAAATTTCGAAATTTTTGTCTTTTAAAAATTCATAAAAAATTAAAAAATGCAGCTAGGATTCTAATTTTTTACAGACATATAAAAGCTGCAAACAAAACTAGCCATAAATGATTAAAATCTGTTAACAAATTTTATTCACGCCATGTGCCCATTTTGTGTTATTTAAATAAATAGTTATATTTTCGTCAAAAAAAATTCACTGTTTTTTTCTTGATTGTACTGTTTTTATGTATTCAATGTACTGTTTTCCGAATTTAAAATCTGGCTACCCTATGTGGCACACTTCCCGAAAACTTGGCTGTTTATGCTGTAGTGTAGCGTATTAAATTGTCCGGTTTGACCAACTATACTTTCTTACTCGTTTTTTTTTTTTTTTTTTGTTTCGTTATTTTGCTAGAGCAGCCCATACACAATTCAATTCAATTGTCAATTGAGTCGCTTGTTGTCCAAATCAGAGCGTGTATGGCTTTGTCAATTGATTAGTTTGACGGTTGTCGAGTTGGTTGAAGAAAAATCAAAAGGTTTTGAGTTGTTTTTCAAGTTGACTTCTTTTGCAAAAAAAAGTTAGGGTTTTTAAAAATTGTCTTTTATTTTATTAAATTTTGACATGAATTTAAAATCTTTCAATTCAGTTTATGAAGTGTGTGGCCAAGCATCAATTCAGTTGAAAGACTTATGGCCGTTTTCTCATTACACGATTAACTTTTTTCCCAACGAAAAACTGCACATTAAAGAAATTTGGTTTTCTCAATGTCTGATTTGCTTCTATTCTGTCGCAAAGCTAACCAGCACTCATCTGCCGATTTTCCTTTAATTTGCCGTACAGATAAATTCAATCAGCTGACTCCCAACTTTTACATGTATTTTGAGAGGTGCTGTCAACTTAAAACCATGTTTTTTGTCGGTATATTGAGAAACCCAAAATTGTTAACAAACAGTTTATCGGTCTAATAAATTTATGTTGACATTAAGTAACAGGCAGTTTGACGGTACATTGAAAAAATGGCCATCAGTTGACAATTGAATTGAAACGTGTATAGGGCGCCTTTCAAAGAATATTTGGTGTGTATATTCTCTGCTAACAACCCCATTCCTTCCCCCGCTATCATTTTCTGAATCCCTCAATGACAAACATAATTTGTATGTGAATAAATACAAAATAAAAGTTTTTGTTTGTATCAGTCTGGAGCAGGGTTGTCAGATGTGGCGATTTCTCGCCAAACGCGGTGATTTTCAAACTTGATTGGCGATCTAATATTCGATTTGGCGACATGGCGATTTTTTGGCGATATTTTAAAATAGTTGGCTATTTTTGGTGAGCCATGCATTTGTTTTGAAACTCCTTAAATTCAATACGAAAAATTATATTATTTTTATGTATGAAATTTTAGGCTTTTATAGTCAGTATGTATTTGAAACTAAATTATGTTATTGCTGTAGTTGTTTCTTTGGCCAGAGTGATGAATTTATAAATGTTATTTTTCAAGCAAATAGGGCCTTAATTTCTTCAATGTAAATAAAATTCAATTTAATTACAATATTTTGTTCCCGACGTTTCATCGATTGTTTGTCGACTTTTTCAAGGGATTGTCTATTTAAAAATTATAAAACAATAAAATAAGTACAATAATGTAACACATAAACAATAAAGACTTACAATATGAAATTTAATCACATAAAAAGTTTTTGATCATACAAATATAAAAAATAATTTTAATAATTTTTATGTTATATTGAAATGTCTGACGAATATATTGAAAATGCAGAAGAGAATTATTTTTCATATTAAAAAAAAAAATTAACCATGAATATACATATATTTCAAGTTTACGAACCTTTCTCCATTATAAAATGTGGCAAATTATTATCACAAACCAAATTCGTTGTTATTTACGATATTAATGAATCGTAACGTACTTTTGTATGTTTATTAAAAAAGGGACAAAATTACCGTTTGAAATTGGATGATATTCCACCTTATTTTAATCAGTTTTGGCCAAAAGTCTATAGCTATTGGGACACGTCAGGTACGTACCATTTTAAAGTATGTGCTTGCTTTGGCTATTCATTATATGGTGCTAAACCCAACTAGTAATGACTGTATTGAAAATGTATTTTAGTAACGAACTTCACTAAAACTCTCCTTCTAAATAGAATGCAGTTCTTGACGCTTTGTTACGGTGTTACTATATGAATGTTAATACTACATAGGTAATGCACTTCTTCCACTACATGCATACATATATCCAATATTTGTTTAATACTAACCACAAAAATTCTATCTTTGCTGCTTTTAGTAGACTATGTTGCAATGTTGCAATGTTCCTTTTTTGTCTTCACTTGGTTCTAAATAAAAACTAAACGGAATATATATTTTGGCGGATTTTAGCGACTTGGAACAAATTTATTTTTTAAGATTTATAAAAAATATTTTTAATAATTTAAATCAGTTTTGGCGATTTTTGACATTGAATTTGGCGAAAAAGGTCAAAATCGATCTGACAACCCTGGTCTGGAGCTCTTTATTTAAAAGTTTTTATGCAGCCAACAATGGATAAATCAATGGTAAGCTTTTTTCTTAATTTTTGTTTAAGTGTTTACAATGTAGCGTTTCATGTTTTAAATTTTTAATGTTTTAAAAATTATTATATATTTTTATAAGTATTATATGTTTTGTTAATACATATGTATGTCTTTGCCGTTAGGCAAAAAGGTCTGTAGTCGAAAACTACGAATTTTGAGTGTGTGATTCGATTAAATTTTCCCGAAATCAAACATAATATGGTAAAAAATTACCATAATTTGTTCAAAACTAACCAATATATGTTCAAAAATTTCCAGAATTTGGACAAAAGTAACCATATTATGGTCAGAATTAACAATTCTATGGTCAAAGTTAACCATATTACGGTTATTTATTTCACCATTTTTTTTCAATTTGTTTATTAAGTGTCAAGTTGCGTTTTTTTTTTTGCCGGTTACATGCTGTGTTCCACTTTTACACTTTTAAAATCGTTTCCAGCCTTTGACGAACTTCATTAGCACTCCTTCTTTTTTGCTGGTTCATAGTATGTACTACATTTGTGGATTTTATGCAACAATTAATATAAAATGAATGAGAATTTGAAGCACATCAAGCAAGTATGTATTTGAAAACCATTTAACTATTCTAGAGAGCAAAACCACCGCAATATTGTTGTTTTAAACATGTTATTTTAAATTTAAATGTAAACATACAAGCTAGCTTTCCCTCAACAATAAATTTCAGTGTATTTATCAAATATGAAAAACTGGTAATTTAGCACGTCATACAGAAATCGTATTAATAATAAATTTTTTATTCCCGAAAATAACTTTGATAATACAATGTTTTAAATTATTATTATTTCAAACATATTATTATTATTAAATATTAACCATAACATGTTTGAAGACAAGCATGATATGGTTATAGCTTTTGGATTGATGAATTTAACCATAATATGGTTGACGTGACAATAATATGGTTAATGAAACCATACTATGTTTGAGTGTATGGTTGTAGCTTTATTTTATAAAATTATTATGTTGTTAAATTCCACCATATTTGAAGTTTCAAGGGAGGTAAACACTTTATTATACCCTCCACCACAACTAGTTGTGAAGAGGGTATATTAAGTTTGTCATTCCGTGTGAAACTTTTTTATTATTCATCTCAGACCCCATAAAGCATATATATTCTGGGTCCTTGAGTGATTCTAAGTCGATTTAGCCATGTCCGTCTGTCTGTCCGTCCGTCTATCTGTCCGTCTGTTGAAAACACGCTCACTTTCGAACAACTCAAAAGAAATGAACAAACTAGGTGCGAAATTGCTTGTAGTTATCCTAAGCAGTTTGGGATTGAAATTCAGAAAAATCGGTGCAGTAGGACCAGAGCTATGAATTAAAATGTAGAACCACCACCTAAAAAAATGATCATTTTGTTACAAAAAATAACAAAAATGGTGGAACAAGGCATGGAATGAGATAAGATTTTGCAAAAATTAGTTTTATTCGACTGGAAATCACGCTGTAAAATTTCGTGAAGATCCGTCCATAATTTACCCTAGGCCCCATATAAACACTACTCTCGGAAAACAGTTTAGTACGCCTAAACCCGTAAAAAATAATGCTATCATAACAAAATTTGAATTGAAACTGTTACTCAAGCTCGTTTAAATTGCTAAATAATTTAATATAGATCTAAACCTCAAGCCAACCAATTTTAATGCTGATGTCTGTTTTTAAAGATAAATTATTAATAAATAGACACCATAAAGATATCCCTCCTGAAACATTCGAACAGTCGGTGGAGGGTATTAAAGATTCGGCACAGTCGAATATAGCACTCTAACTTGTTGTTAAATAGAAATTAAATATTATTAGTAGTAAAAAAAATTATTTTAAAAATATCAATAGTTTCTTTGTTGACGTTGCGGGAACCATAATATGTTTTTTTTTAACCATACTTCACGCATGTTTTTTCTCTGCGTGTTCTCAATTACGACTGCATTATGCCCCAGGTAAGCAAAAAGCAAGTAATGCATTATTTAGAAGAATATTTACAGAAAATATGTACATATATTGGGCAGTTTAGTCAAAGTACAGTAAACTTGAATTTTTTGTATGTCAATTATGTAGTTTAAAATGCCAAAAATTTTGTGCAGATATGTATCTTAAATGTGCAGGTACCTATAGAAACTGCACTTAAAAAGGAATTTGTATGGTATTTTAAACAATAATGACAAAAAATTTAAATTTTGTGCAGTTAAGTCAAAAGTGCACTTGAACAAAATGCAGTTGAGTCAAAACTACTGTATATTGTAATTTTATCTTTTTAATATTTTAATAGAAAATAAACTGTATCATTTTAGGGTCTCACTCAGCTACAAAAACACTCTATACATAAATATGAATTCATAATTTATAGATCTTATATATAGTCCACTCCTAAAATATTCATACTCTCTTATCTTTTACTTGTCTAAGTTCTATTTGATAAAATATTTTATCTATTTAAACTATTTAAATAATATTAACACTTAAATGTCAAATTTGTATCATCCTTATTGTCAACACTGTTAAATAACATTTGTTCTCAGTTTTTGAGAATTTTTTTGTCTCTCTTTCATAAAATTGTGTTACAGCCAGGCCTGCCAGATCTGCCGATTTATCGGTATTTTTGCCTTTATATTATCAAAGTGCCGATTTTTTGTTGAATTGAGTATAACTTATTCATTTTGGGTAACATTTAAATATGTACTTGTTTGATGAAAAAAAGAATTGTTATTAATTCAGCGCTTCTACTTAAAAAATGGGGTAGATTTGTTCAATATTATATACAGTGATTCTTATGTTTGTATGTCTAACCCAACACACACATTTTATTGTAAAATGTTTCAATTGTAAAGAATAAAAGAACTTGATCAAAACAAAAGAAAAAAATCAACAATTTTTTTGACAAAAGATAAAAGAAGAAAAATGTTTAATTTAAAAGTACTTTATATTAGAGTTTGGAAATAGATTATAACTAAATTCATATTCACTTTTAATGAACAAATTGAGGATAATGCAGGTACATGGCATAGCCAATCTTTTGTAAGAAAGTCAAGTAAATTTACAAACTTGCTGGCAAAAAAAAATCAGGTTTAAAAGTGAGAATTCTCCTGGTGAATTTCTAACAAATTATGGTGCTTTGAAGTTCCCTGCAAAATTAATATTTGCAAGAAATTGTTGATTAAAGATTGTTTCAAATTTAAAAATTTAACTATTTTGATGTTGGTATTAAAATTTAGGATTTAATAAAAATGCCAGCCCATATGTATGTATATCTAAAAGCAAAAAGTACAAAGCTTTACAACAATTCACCCTAAAGTACAGTATAAGCACATATGTACATTTTTGTTTCTAATTAATAACAATTAAATTGTAAAAGTTTTTTTTAATTGATTTTTATGTTATTTTTGTGTTATTAACATAAGGTTATGTTGAATTGTTCTGCTTTGTTTTTTTTTGTCACTAAAAAATGTTTTGGAGTATTTAAAATAGGTATTTTTGGTTTGCCGATTATTTTAAGTTAAAGTGCCGATAACGCCGTTTTTTTTTTTTTTTTTTTTAAATATGCCGATTTCTTACCGAAATCATCTGGCACCCCTGGTTACAGCACGTGTTTTGCACTTTTTTAATGAGCCGTTCATAAAATGTGCTTTTCTAGTTGTTTATCCACAAAAAACTTGTTTGTGAGTTTATGCTATGTTTGTTCTCTACCATCGGTATGAATGTTTATCTAATGCAGTGGTGATCATTTCATAGAGCAATTGCTCTTAATTTAGATTTTTACTGTACAGCTATGAAGAATCAATGAACACATCATTACAATTGTTATTTTGTTTGAAACACAACAGTATTTTTAAAACCTTTTCTTTAGCTTCACTTCGGAAAATCAAATCTTGTAACGTTAATTTAACCGCCTTTTACTCATAGCAAATGGATGAAACTTTGCAGGCATGAATATGTATGTCTTTTCTTTAAGGGACGTGTGAGATTTTTTCCATGTTGATTTAAAAGTTTATGTTGTTTGAAATGTTCTTATTTTTTGACTTTTAGTCGATTTTTTTGTATTCATATTCATTTTGAGTTCACAACTGATCAATATATTAAGGTAAAGAAAAGCGTTTCTTAAAATTTTTTTTTTTTTTTTATTTATTTTGTTACTTTTTGTAACGAATAGCTTTAATTAATACATTACAATTTCCATGCTAAGAAAATTTTTTTACATGTTTTGTATTTTATATTCACACAATAAAAAAAATTTATATTCATATTACAAAACTTTACAGTTGTGGAATAGTATTTACTGTTATGATAAATGAATGTAAAGAAAAGCATTTTACAAAAAAAAAAAAAATGCTGCCCCCCCCCCCTTCTAAATTTCATCCTGGCTACGCCCATGTATTCGTGTTTTGTCATCGGGAATATGTATGCCTGCAAAGTTTCATCCATTTGCTATGAGTAAAAGGCGGTTAAAAGCATTTTACAAAAAATAAATTCTGGCCGCCCTAAATTTCATCGTGGCTACGCCCATGTATTCGTGTATTGTCATCGGGAGTATGAATGCCTGCAACGTTTCATCCATTTGCTATGAGTAAAAGGCGGTTAAATTAACGTTACAAGATTTGATTTTCCGAAGTGAAGCTAAAGAAAAGGTTTTAAAAATATTGTTGTGTTTCAAACAAAATAACAATTGTAATGATGTGTTCATCGATTCCTCATAACTGTACTGTTAAAATCTAAATTATAAGCAGTTGCCTACAGCAGTCATATGTATATATTTATTGTAATAATTTTAAGACATATGACTTTACATCTTTACGATTTCCTAGTGAATCCCCCAATTGGCATTGATTTGTAAGTGCATATTTCAGCATATTTACCCTTTGCATTGCATATATGTAGATATGTACATACATACTTGTCCAAAACACATTTATTTTAAAGTTTATAGTGTGTATTTCAGTGATTTGATCCATGGCGAATTAAAAAAAAATTCGTATATGTCAAAATATAAAATTATTTTGAGAAGAAGTTGATTGAAAAGTGCTAAAAATATTATTTTTATAATAAAAAAAATTTCAAAACTGCGAATGATTAAAGTGCATTTAATAATTTCTGTTATAAAAAAGTGATAATTTAATTTGCAATAAAAAAATTTTGACAGCTATCAATTATATTGCAAAAACAAAATACATGGGACTTTTTGTAGTTGTAGAGTTGCACTTACCTTTTTAAATTCGCCTTGTACCCTGCAACGACAAACAAATTATTGCATCACTAATTTTTATCGAAGGCTGCAAAAAAAACACAAAAAAAAAAGAAAACAAATAAGAAAAAATCATAAAAGTAAGGCGAATTCATGTAATATGAATTTGCTTTGCATAAAATTGTAAAAAGTAGTTTTTTGTGAAATTTAAAACAACAAATAAAGAAACAAAATAGGAATTGTTAGAAATCGAGACATTTTAAATTTTTGCTTGCTTTTGTGGTAATTTTTACTGCAAAAAGTTTTTCAAAAATTAATCATTTTTGAGTGATTTCTTTTTTATTTCCATGTTATAAAAAAAAGTTATTACAAAAATTTTTATATACACAAAAAAAAAACTTTCCAGAAAAAAAAATGTAAAATCAATAATCAAGATTTCGACGAAAGATCCTTATATTTTTAGCCGATCCAGCTCCTAATATGGTCCAATGGGCTTAAAATATTTTATTCAAAACTGTTGCAAGTTTGTTGCTTGGCACATGGGAGCCAATTCGATTATATTGCAATTTTCAATAAAATGTATCCCTTAAGCCCCTTCCACCACAGACAGTAGTAACAAGATAGGGGCCTGGTTAGATGCTTCAGAATTATATTTAAAAATCTTTGAGTAATTTTAGAATGTAAGACATTTTATACATGCACCTTTTCAGACGGTGATATATTTTGTGTAGAAAAGATTGGAGTGTGCTGGCGATTCGTCGCAACTGAAACTAAATCAAACAAGAACATTTGTTCATACATTTTTTCTATGACACTTTGGGTAGCATTTAAGTGTTCACATTTACTCTATTTTAGTTGATGTGGTGCTTCTAACGAAATAGTGTAACACGTCTTGCGGGTTTTCACGTAAACATGTTAAAAATTATATAAACATTTAAATTTAATGTTTTATTTTTAATTCGATCTAATTTTAATTGTTAAATAACTACACAAAAATAAATTATAAAACATAAAAAATGTGTAAATTTAAACAAAAACACCAACTTTAAAGTTCATTAAGAAAAATCAATAACAGACGTTTGGCAAGCTCTACAAATAACCAGCAGTTTAATTTCACTTTTACTTTATTTTTCACATGGTTTCTTCAAAATGTGGGAAAGATGTGACTGATGTCGGGTGGTTGATTTTACGGTCTGTCTGTGCGTAGTTTTTTTTTTAATTTTGTTGTCTGCTGTTATATTCAAAGTGTTTTTTATTAAAAAAACAAATTTTTTACTTTTGTATAAAACCAAAAAACAAATCAATCATAATGGATCCACTACTCAGAGAAGTAAGTTGAAACGATATTTTTTTATTTTTGGATAAATTTGTGGAATCGTATTGTGTTGAAAACTTTTTCCTCAAAAATAATTTTTTAAATTTAATTTGAAGCTTTGCAGACATTTTTTTGGCAATTTAAAAGCCAGGGGAATAAAGAGTAACCGTTATTTGAGGCGAATGTGTAAACATATAATTCCAGCTAAACCAATCAATCAAAAATTTTATTTTTTAAATAGTTTCCAAAAAAAAAAAAAAAAATTCTATGCAAACTTTACTTAATAAGCGTTTATTAAGTTTTATAAACATTATTGAAAAGGGGGAGCAAAGTTTACTTGTTAAAATTAAAATATTTCCTTATTAATTTGAGCAAGTTTTTAATGAGCTGCAGTATAGTCGGGGCATAACCGACCATATGATGATAAACAATACTATAATACAATGTACAACAGAATTGTAAAATAACAAGAACCTAATAGGTTGTTCTGGTGGAAGTAGAGTTTTTTTCCCGGAGTTTTTCGATTCCCGGGATAACGGGAACATTTTTTAATTTCCCGGGTTCCCGGGATCCCGCTCCATATAAATAATACAAAGTAAATTTGGTTTAAATTAATGAAAAAAACTTTTTTTTTTAAAAAGCGTAAGGGAACTTGTTTACAAAACATATCGTCATATCTCCAAATTTTTTTTTAATTTTAAGTTAATTAAGCAAAGTGTTCCTTCTACTTTCTCGTAACAAAACATCGGTTTTTATCTCAAACTGAACCGAAGTTATAGCAAAATATATATTTAAATCGGTACATTTTACCTTTAATCGCATTTTGCCATTTTGTAGATATGACTTTGCTGTAATAAAGGAGCGATATTTTTGGATATTTCCTATTTTTAAGACTTGTCCATGGACAATTAAAATTTACTGCCTGCATCTTATTTTGAATGTATGATCTTTATTAACTCTTCACTCCACTAAATTTATTAATTATCAACTGTTGCACGGCACATTCTGCTTTTGGTAGATTTATTGCGTCAGAAGACATTGATTTACGAACGTACTCACTTCTTGTTATTGATCTAATCGACAACCCATCAACAGATGCTAATTTTTAGAGAATATAAAACTAAATTTCAAAGTATAAATAGCTTTTTTCTGAAACTATGAGGATCTTTTGTTTCCCGGGATCCCGCAACAAAAATCCCGGGAAATCGGGAAAGAAAATAATTGAAATTCCCGGGATATCTCGGGAAAAAACCCTAGGTGGAAGGGATAATCAAATATTAATTCCACAAGAAATAAACTTTAAAATCTTTCGTAGCCTTGCTTAACTTTATTTTACCACTTGGTCATTAAGCTTTACCTACCTACAGAGCGACAAAAAATTATTATTACAAGAAAAAATCAGAGCTTTAATTAAATTTAAATACTACTAACTGTCTTCGTGACGTAGGCGTCCAGACAGTAGTTAAGACAGTTCACTTTTAAAAATATGTCAAACGTGAATATTGCAGTGCAAGTCCAGCTAAAGGTGTTTTACAGTAACTAAACAAATTTAAAAATAGCTTAAAATAACTAAATTGTGTTCACAAACATAACACTTAACTAAAAACTAAGAAATCAAAGCAAAAGCAAAATATGTTACATTTTTTTACATTTTGATTTGTTTCCCTTTTGCTAACAAAACTTCAAATTACTGTAAGCAAATGTCAAATCACTGTCCAATTTTACTGTCTGCAAAATTTGCTAGACAGAAGACAAACCAGTTGGATAAGTTTGCATGTATTAGTGAAAAAGTTTCCATATATTGCAACTGTCTTGCCAGTACTGGCAAATGTAAACCCCGTGTTATATAGCTTTCTAAATATTTTAGTCAATTTAATTATTGAAACGCAACAATAAATTTTAGTATGGTCTCCCACAGGGATGATAAAGTCGGTACAATTGTACTTTTTTCAGTACTATTGCATTGCCAAATATATACATACATATTAAAGACCTGCACGAGTGTATCAGTAAGTATTGTTGAAACAGATACACCAGATATTTATCTGTTACTACTGATATAAATGAGAGAATGAGTGTAACTGATATTGTATGGTTTTGCTTTTGCCCACTCACCATATCTTAAAAACCAAAACAGTTGCTTATGGTTTTGGATTGAGTATGACATAACATTTTTTTTTACTTAAAAATATCTGTTGTCACCATAAGTATTTCTACAATATCTGTGGTTATCTGTTGTATTTTAAAATATTGTTGGCGAGTTGATGAAAATAAGAAAGTTTATAAAAACTTGTATACGATCTCAACCAGGGGTGCCAGATGGTTTTGGTAAGAAATCGGCATATTTTCAAAAACAAATCAGAAATTAAATTAAATAAAAAAATCGGCAAATTACTATTACGATTTTAAACACAATAACACATTGACAAAAATAAAAAAGCAAAACAATTAACCATTACCTAATGCTTTAAAAAAATTAATAAAATTAAACTTTTTAGAAATAAATTTTAGTTAATTAAAAAATCGCAAGGACCGTAAATAAGAGTTATCCATAAAATGTTAGCTTAAAAACGGAGTCAACCAATAGGTTTGTTCTAAAGTTCTCTTTAAGAACCTATGGCGATCTAGAAAAAAATCTCAACTCCACAGTTAAAAATCATTTTTCAACGAAAAAATAAAAGTTTGGATGAACTCTTAAAAAGAGAGTTTTATTTCGCAATCATAAAATATTCGCCCTAAAATAGAAATCACACCATCAACAAATACAACTCTTTTAAGGATTTTAATTTTTACGTCTAAACACTCATAATGTTTTTCTTCTTTTTTTTTATTTTTTCGTTGAAATTGTAGTGATCTGACCAGCGCTTTGGTTGTTAATGTACAAAAAATTAGTTTAATAAAATGCTGGTTAAAATCAAACTCCTGAAATGAGTTTTATTTTTTGACGGCTGAATAAAATTCTCGTTTTAACAGTTTTATTCGATATTTTATTGCTCAACTGAGTTTTAGTTTATGACGGCTTAATGAAACTCTCTTTTTAATAGTTAAATTGGACCTTTTATTTTTACGTTGAAAAATAACTGTTTTATATGGACTTGTTTGTTTTTAAATCAAAAAATAACTCAGGGACTGAAAATAATTACTGCATATTATTATTTTTTGTAAAGGTAACGAGAAATATTCCTTTTCAATTGGGAATATTTAACCATTATCGTTATATATATTTTATTTTGTTTGTGGTAGCCAATGAAAGTAAAATTTATTTTTTTTGGTTAATGATAACCAAATTGGTTACAAATATCTATTGGAAAAAATATATATTTTTCTGGTTATATTTTTTTATTTTTTGGATACAAATATCCAACCTCCTCCATTTTCGAAATAACGGTATATCTCTAAAACCAGAGCCAATCTTAAAAACGGCGAGTACCACTGGATTCAGTGTAGCCGAATTATTATTTTAAAACGCCATGTGCCCGGCTTGTCTGTTTTTCCAACTAGCGTAGTGTAATTTATATAAAACAAACCAAAAATTACCGTGTTGTAAGTATTTCTCAAAAAATATGCACTTTGATAATTTAGAGGAAAATATCGCCAAAATGCCTAAAAATCTTGAAATATGGCCTGATAACAACGATTCTCGCTTGTGTTGCTGTTGTTGCTCGGCAATTTGTACTGCCACAGCACAGCACAACACACAGTGCGTGTGTGTGCGACATGTCTGGTTTTTTGTTGGCTTTTTGTTACGTATACCCTTCGCCACAACTAGCTGGGTATACTTAGCTTGTCATTCCGTGTGAAACATTTTTATTATTCGAGCCTTTACCACCAAAATAAATTTTATAGGTGAGAGTTTTTTATATTCTAATTCATATAAATTTTGTATTAAATTTGTCGCTCACGATAAAATCAGGGACCAAACATAATGGTTATTGTATTTTATTTAAGTTTACTGGAAAATTCCTTTTATTTTCATTTGGTTATTTTTAACCATTATCGTTACATATATTTTATATTGGTTATCGTAACCAATTACAGTAAAAAATATTTTTTTTGTTATACATAAATAACCATTACTTCAACCACAAATTTTTTTTGGTTACAAACAACTATTAAACCAAATAATTAATCTTTTGGTTACAAATACCTATTTTAAAAAATAATTAATTTATTTGGTTTCAAATAACCATTTAAACAAGCAATTTTTTTTGAACAACAACACAGGTTAAAAATTTTCTTCAGATATTTTTTTCTGTGCATATGTATTTATATGCAGTGTTGCCAATTTAGCCATTTAGTGGCTAGATTTAGCCATTTTTCACCATGTTTAGCCATTAAAAAATGAGTTTAGCCATTAGCCATTTATCAACTTGTTTAGCCATAAAATTTTTTTGCCGATTTTCTTTTAAAAGAATAATTTTTATTTTATTATAAAAATTTATAAAAGTAAATTAAACATTTTTAACAATTAAAACGCCTTTAAATTAAATCAGAACTTTTATAAATGTTGAAAATCGCTATAAACGATGTTGATGAAACATCTTTTAAAATATAGGAACAGTATTCCAATATTAAATTTATAAAATGGAACAACACAAACATCGGTGTTTCTTTTTTTAGAAATTTCAGAATTGACTAAAGTTGATCTTACTTCCATGGACTTATGCTAAAGTAGAGAGTGTACTTAGACAAGTAAACATCGTTTAAGCTTTAAAGTAATTTGAGAAATAGGTTACATTAAGCAACCATTAATTAGGTAAATATTTTTACCATTACAATAAAATATTTATACCCCCACCACAATAGTAGAGAGAGTACTATACGTTAGTGCTGATGTCTAACACCTTCAAATATTGGTTTTAGACCCACCTTTAAGTATACCGATTGACTAAGAATCACTTTCTGAGTCGAATTACATAACTATGTTTGTCCGGCTGTCTGACTGGCTGTACATGTAAACCTTGTGCGCAAAGGACAGGGGCCTAATTCTGGCAGTCGTGATCGAGTAATTTCTCGATTCGAAAGCAATTTATTATTTAATTATTTCAGTCAATACTGAACGAATCGGAATAATTTTTTCAGTGTTATAAAGCATTAATTTTAGTTTCACAATACTGAAAAAATAATTTCGATTCGTTAAGTATCGACTGAAATAAAATTGCTTTCGAATCGAGGAAGTACTCGATCACGACTGCCAGAATTAGGCCCCAAGTCGCAGTTTTGAAGATTATTTGATAAAATTTGGTACTTAGGTGCTAATGTGGTCAGGTTTGACCGACTATACTTTCTGACTTGTTTTTTTATTGTAGATCTGGATTCAAAACGTTGGGTAAATATTGTCGTGATTATGATTTACCTCAAATTGTTTAGAACTTATAAACACGAGTGATTCCTATGAGATGATCAATAACGACATCGAATTTATTGATGATTTAATTTTTTAAATATCTATCAAAATATTAATTAACGTTTATTCTTATTTAACAAACTTAACTTACAATTTCATCGCAAACAAATTTAAATGAATTATTTCTGTTTGTTATTAATTTTAATATGTTTTTATTTAAAAAAGCTTTAAGCCATTTTTTTAGCGCATTTTTAGCCATTTTTTTTAGCCATTTTTCCCCGTAAATTTAGCCATTTTTGGTCACAAAGTTTTGGCAACACTGTTTTTATGTATGATTATTTCCGTGCATTTATTATTTCGATGAGTAAGAAGAAGGAGTGAACGTGTCAACTGTTGTGCGTGACTTGAGAGGCAATTCTAAACCGCTAGAATCACCGTCTGTACTTAAAAACAGTTTTTTTGCTTTTGCCGGAAAAAATATTGCCCATGGGTCCCAAATAGTAACCGACTATACTTTCTTACATATGTATAATTTATATTTGTAACCAAAAAATAATTTACTTGTTTTAATGGTTATTTGTAACCAAATTAATTTATTATTTGTTAAAATGGTTATTTGTAACCAAAAAATTAATTATTTGGTTTAATAGTTGTTTGTAACCAAAAAATTTTTTTAGGTGAATTAATGGTTATTTATGAAGGTATAACCAAAAAAAATATTTTTTACTTTAATTGGTTACGATAACCAGAATAAAATATATATATTAAATGATAATTGTAATTTTTACCCTTTACCTATAATTAATCAATATTTATATGATTTTTTGTCGTTTCCTTTAAAGGGTCCCTGGATAAAATTGTTTTTGCTATAAAATCGTTAAAGTCATTTATTTAGAAAAAAACAAAAATCTAAAATGATGCCGCTTACGTTATTTTCGTTAGGGCTCAAATTCAACTGTTATTCAAACAATTCTTTTCAAAATAAAAATATTTCAAAACGTTAATATGAATTTTCTATTTTTTTCTACATAATACGGTTATATTAAATAAAAAACCTAAAGTATAACTTATTAAATTTTCGAGCTTAAGGGTTGTTTTTGATATAAAATTTATTTAAATCAATATTTCAGCACTCCTTTGAGTGTCTTCTTCAGGGTTTTTTTCTTGATTGTTTGCTATTTTTTTTTAAATTGCGGTGCGTTTTTTAATTTTTCTAACCCAACAATTATACTTACTGTAACATTTGCATTTATGTATGTAGGTTATTTCCACATAAAATGTAGCATACTTCTTTTTTAATGTTTTCAAATGTGTTTACCTACATATTTAAGAAAAGTTCTTTAAACGAAAAAAATAGTTTTGTGTTCAGTTCTTTCAGTAATTTTTTTTACAATAATTTTTGTCTACATGTCTTTTTAACAAAAACAACCATAGGCATCAAAGAATTTAAGAAAAAAAATATTACCGTTACTAAAATTTTCAAAAATGTTTGCTTTAAAAAAAGCAGCATACACATTTTTACAAGAACAAATCATGTACGCAGCAGACACAAAGGCTAATCGTGCTGCTCATCAAGAAAAATTGCAAGCGCTTCCACTTGTATTTTCGTCGTAGGTATAATACGTAACTAGTAGTGTTGTTGTTGCTTGGCAATTTGTACGACCATAGTACAAGCAGCCTGTGTATTTTGTTTTTGTAAAATTTTTTGTTTGGCTTTTTTTTTCGCTCGTAATACATTCACGCTCTTTTTCGTTGAAAAATAATTGAAAATAACGGCATCGTACAATAAGTAACTTATTGTATTCCATCAGTATCCACTAGTATCTGCTTTTGCGAAACAGATATTAACAGATATGATACTCTCTTTCGCTTTTGTATCAACTTACATCCACTCTTTTACAAATCATATCAATATCAACTCATATCAGAAACACAAGAGCACTCATCCATACGCATCCACTTTAGAAAAAACACAGAAACAGATATAAACAGATACATCTGTGCAGGTCTTTAATACATATTTCAAATAAGTATAAAAGTGAATTTTATTGCAAATTATGTGTTTTTAGCTGCACGAGAAATTTAAATGATAACACAAGACAAGATATGGTTGGAATGAAATTTTTTATTATAATCTAGTAAAATGTGATTTCAGGCATATGTCTACCGCGCTTTAAGTTACACGGTCCATTCTGTTCAATTTTGGACCACATTTTCTAAAAAATCTGGCCGTTGCGTAAGTGTTGGCTTGAATATTGGCTTCCAATAAACAAATGACCTAACATAGCTCCATAAAAACTAATTCAGATGCGTTAAATTGAAAATTATTATAAACATGGAATGTGGAATTTTTTAACTAAAAGCTTCTTAAGTTCCAACAGCTTTACCTTTTGGTACTAAATACCGTAACTTTTTTGTTCTTTAATATTTAAAACATTATAAATATACATTTTTTCTTTTCACATATAATTTTTTCTTCATCAATATTCGCAAAATGAACAACCGCTAATCTAAAATGCTTTTTTATATTTTGTATGCCCATAAATAACGATGCAATTTTGTGTATTCTAGACAATGGGTTCAAAAGTGTTCAAAGCCAATAGGCGACATGCTGATACAAAACCTCATTGTTTTAAAAATTTACTGTTTAAAAAACTGCAAAAAAATTATGCATGTTGTACAAACTTAAAGTTAAAAATCTTTATTTCTAAAAATAAAAATCTTAATTTGCGAAAAAAAAATCTTATAATCTTATTTTGGTCAAAAAATTTAAAAAAATAAGATAAAATCTTCATTCTGGCAACGCTGCATTAGTGCAATGTAAATTTGAGAGAGTACTGGCCACCAGGCAAAAGAATAGTTTTTTCAAAATTTTTTTGTGTTATAGTTATTGAGTATAAAGAGAATTGTTTACATATTTATAATTTAAGTATTGTCAGCAATAATTATCTAAAAGTTACTTCTTGCTTGACTAACAGAGGAGGGTTTTGTTACTGTAACTTATTATCTCAGCTGTCATTAAATTTAACAAAAAAAAGCACTTTATTTGTATAAATTAATATTATTTTGTTGACTTGTCGTTAATATTCGACAGTAAATAATTAAATTACATAAAAATTTGAATCAATTGTGGAATTAAACTGTTTGGAAGAATTATTTTGGTCTGTTTGCTGCTGTTTCTTGCTATTGTTATTACTTGCTGAATTTGTTTCGACATTTTGTTAAATTGGAAAAAAATTTATAATTTAAAAATATTTCTTAAATGTTCTTTTTCCAATAAATTTTAATTTTCTTCTTCGTCTTCGGGTCATAAAAATTGTATTTATATAATATTTGGTTTGTAGGTTGTACGATATTAACACATTTCCGGCCGCGAAAAAAAAGTAGTGCGATTTCAATGAAATTTGAGTTCTTATCTAATTTGGGGTTCCAGAATACAAATCCGTTCACAAAATTCAGCTAGCCCTGCTGGGGCCGTCAGAACCCGGTGTTCGCAAGCGCGAACGTTGGCCGCTATTCACCATTAATTTTTTTTTTGCTTTGAAAGTTTAAAAAAATTTTGTGTTGATTCCATAAAACATATTTTAACACAAGTTTCATCGATTTCATAAAAAATGTTTATTGAAAATATAAAAAATTATTTAAAACGTTTTGGATATACAGGTAACCCTCCTACAAGACGGCTTCCTACAAAACGATTTCGATCTAACACGAAAAACAATTTGCGGAAATTTCCTCATCGACAACACGGTTTCATTCTAACACGATAAAATGGAAATGCAACTTTATCATGATTGAGTTGTTAAAATTGTACTAAAATAGTACAAAAGTACTAATTTTTGCATCCCTATTACGATTTAGTTAGATTAGAATAAAAATGTAACTCTTGTTTATGTTTGTCTTTGTATTTTTTTGTATGTATGAACATATTTCTAATAAAAACAATGAATTTAAAGAAAATATTTAATTAAAAAAAAATTTATATTTTACACTGTCTCCTTGCCTCATACTACACGTTTTCCTACAACACGGCGTTTTCTAGGAACCTATCTACCGTGTTGTAGGAGGGATACCTGTACATATGTAAATATACACTCACAATATTCTGTACGTAAAATTAACTGAAATTGTAATATAAAATAAATGAAAGTTCAATTAAAAACCGGTCTACCTATTTTTCATTTATTTTTAACAAAAAGTTCATTTAATTTTTACTGTCAAAAATTCAACACCATATACCGTAAAATCAAATAAATATTCAGTTATTTTGTAAAATTTTACTGTCAAAAATTCAACACCATATTCAGTAAAAACGATTAAATATTCCGTTATTTATTAAAATTTTACTGTCAATTTTTTACTGTCAAATTGACCCCATATTCAGTAAAAACAATTAAATATTCAGTTATTTTATTAAATTTTCGTTTACTCCACAAAAGAGCCGAATTTCTAAAAATACCAGACAGACACCTGTCCGCTTGTTTTTCTTATAAGCGAGAGAGGGAGAATATTTTTATTTACTTACCCAGTTACACACGTTTGTTTTACTTTTGTTGTACTGACCACGTTGTTTACAGAAGAACTCTCAATTATAAGACACCAGCAGCATGACCGATATGGCTTCGCAATTATTTTACTTTAAAAATTTGATGTATTTAACTAAATTATTTTAACAAATAGAAAATGGGAATTTCTTACACAAAACAAGCAATTCATTTTTTATAGATAAGTAAAAATTAATTTTTGGTAGTAAAATTATATAAAATAACTGAATATTTAATTGTTTTTACTGAATATGGTGTTGAATTTTTGACAGTAAAATTTTATTAAATAACTGCATATTTATTTGTTTTAACGGAATATGTAGTTAATTTTTTGACAATTAATTTATAAAAGATAACTGAATATTGATTTGTTTTTACGGAATTCGCGGTTTAATTTTTTTCGTTGCTTTAAATTACATTTTCATTTAATTTTACATAAAGAAGAATTTAACTTAATCAACGGACAAAATTAACTGCAACTGAAAATCCGTATTAATATGCACTTAGTTTTTTGAATAACTGTTAGAATCAGTTAAAAATAAATTTGCTTGGAATTTTAAATGTTTATTTATTTAAAAATGACTGAACGGAATATTTCTTAAATAAACTACAGTCCGTTACTGTAATAATATTGTGAGTGTACATTGCATTTTTTGCATGTCCTTTTTATTGGTTTTCTAAAGGTTTTAATCTGCAACGTCTAGTTTTTGCATCTTCCTGTTTAGTAGGAATGTATTTGCAATCTCGGCTATCCGTCAGTTGAGAGGTAAAAATTCTGGAGAATTCTCCAACCGTTTAGATCAAAGCAAAAGTTTTTTTAGTGTATCATGAAAGTTTTTTTGTGGCATGGGTTTTTCGTTTGTTTTTCTATTGATACAAAGAAGTTGAGCCTCTGCGTTGACAACAGAAGAGCTTAAATCTAATATAAAAAATATCGAAGTTTTAATTGAAGCTATCACGAATTTTTTAGTAAATGTTATTATTTGTGGACTTTACATATTCGCATGTCCCTTCATAGCAATAAGTTGAAATGACGTATTGAATTTTTTTTTTTTTAAGGGGAAAAAATAAAATATAAATTACTCCGATTTAAGCAAAATGTATTCAAATATTGTACAAAAATACAAAAATGTAGTTAAATCTGAAAAAATTTCGAATAATAAACGCTTTAAATATTTAGTTAATTAAGTAAAAGGCATAAAAGATTATTTTCAGCCACACTCCTACCAACTGATTTGTTTATTTCTTCTCACCAGTTCGTTACGCAATCTTTTGCAACATCTTAACTTCTCCTTTGTGCAACAACATATGGCTGCAAAATATATAAAACTATAACATTAATTAGAAATACAATAATCCTTTAAGTACGCTTTATAAATATAATTGATTGTTTCGACCCCCCTCTTAAAAACTAAAACAAAAGCCTGAAGACATTTTTAGTCACATAATAATTATTTAATTTGTCTTCTAATGAATTAATAATTGCATATACATAAATACACACATACACACATACATCCCAAGGCATAATTGTAATTCTTTTGAATACTTTCAGGAAAATTCACCATCTGCAATTCCATCAACCCCCACAACAGGAATACCAGCCTTAACTGCTCCCAACGAGGCGAGCAAGTGTGAGCGTTTTAAAAACGCTATATTCTCACCATGGTACCGCAAGATCTCAGTGGAGCCCACTATGTTCCTATACATGTTCGCCTTCATGAACACCTCAGTGGTCGAACATGATTTCTTTTTACAGAAGGCCTGCAGAGTCGATAATAATTTTTCCGATGAGATTTGCGAAAATATTAAGGACAGCGAAAATGCCGAATACAAAAAATTAGTACAAATTACCACTGCCCAATTCTATCAATGGGAAGCGATAGCGGCCCATGTGTTTCCCATTATACTGGCTCTGTTCTTAGGCTCATTTTCCGATAGGAGAGGCAGAAAGTTTCCCCTACTAATGGGTCTATTCGGTAAACTACTCTATTCCGTAATGATAGTGGTAAATGCCAAAATGAAATCGTGGCCTTTGAGAATGGTCATCTATACAGCAACATTGCCAAGTGCTTTAACCGGAGCTGATGTGGCTATATTTGCATCATGTTTCGCCTATATATCCGATATTTCTACAGTGAGAAATCGCACCATGAGAGTGACTATTTTGGATATTTGTTATTTGAGTGCCATGCCCTCGGGGGTGGCTCTGGGCTCGTATTTGTTTTACAATCATTTTAATCGATCGTACGCCAATATGTTTATCCTGAATGCCTCTTTTTTGGCAGCTTCTATTTTATATACAATATTTGTATTAGAGGTAGGGCTCTATAATTTAAATAGATTTTCCATATTTAACTTTTAATTCTTAACGTTTTTATTTCCAGTGGCAAACTACTCCCAAGCAAAAACCTTTACGTGAAGTGGGTTGCTGTGGCATTTTACCTGATTTCTTTGATAAACAGCACGTTATAGACTCTTTTGCGGTTTTGGTTAGAAAACGTCCCGGCCCACGTCGTAGTTTTCTCATCATTTTGCTCATTTCAATGGCTTTGTATACGTTTCAAAGAGATGAAGGTCAATATTTGTACATGTATAGCAGCTTTAAATTCAAATGGGATATTAATATCTTCAGTACTTTTAAGACTGTAAAATCATCAGCCTTTGTCGTGGCCATGTTATTGGGAGTCCCGCTTATGAATAAGGTCTTCAATATGAGAGATACAGTAAGTTTTGAATATATTAAAAAAGTATTTGATTAAAAAAAGTTTTTTTTTAAACCAAAATAATAATAAATAAATAACATACAATTTATTAAAAAATCGTATTTCGGGAATATGGGCCTATTGAAAATGATGACCGCAATTGGTCCTTTTTTCATACCAAAAACAGCACGAACAACTTGTGCTGGCTTTTCGCACAAATCACAACAGAAACGAACGAACATAAATGAGCTAAACCGAACACAATAAATCTTGTGGTTTAAAAGAACCCGAAGGGAATTAAAGGTTCTCTTTTTTTGTTGAGTTGGATAAAAACAGTTTTATTTTTGTGTTCGAAAGAAGCGATATTAAGGCACTAATTTTGTAAAACACAACGCAACGACAAAGAATTACATTGAAAGCAAAAACAAATTCATAAATATTTTGTAATTTTGTTGTTGCCTCTAACAGAAATTCACATTGGTTTTTAAGATTTCATACGCCTCATTGCTTGTGGCGTTGAACATTTTAAAACGGTAAATAAATTTCTGTACAAAGCAGCAGCAATATTACAAAATATTTATGAATTTGTTTTTGCTTTCAGTATTTTCGAACACTGATTTCAAAGTAACTCTTTAACAATGTTGTCAAAAAATTTATTAATAACGTACAGAACAATAATTAAAAAAAAAACTTTAGAATTCCCGCCTAAATCCCTAGATTTAAAGAGAAAATAGCTAAATTGGCAACAGTGATTGCATCTAAAGGCTCAGTTAGTCTTTAGTTTCTGTTGCTGTCACTTACAATTACTTAACAAGTTTTTAATAAAAGTACTTCTTGTATTTGTTTTAAAGATCACTTTTGTTTATTAATCTTTTTATTTTGCATCATCCAGTCCATTGTCTTCATTGGTGCATGGGCTCACGCCGTTGCTCGCTTATTCTACTATTTCGCCACAAGCGGTACACTTTTCTACGTCGGTGGTTTGGTGAGCAGCTTAGGACCCATTGTGGGACCGATGATTCGTGCTATGACCTCAAAAGTAGTGCCACTATCGGAAAGAGGCAAGGTGTTTGCTTTATTGTCAGTATGTGATAATGCAGTACCCTTTGTAAGCGGTGTTTGTTATTCTCAAGTTTATCGGGCCACATTAAACGATGACGGTCAAGGAGGCAGTGGAGTATTCCTTTTAACCATAGCATCTCAACTAGCGGTGTTTGTGTTAATATTGTAAGTATATGAAATTTAAATTTCTTAATTAAAAACTTGAACTAATTAGATTACTTTTTTGTATTTTTAAAGATCTATTCACATAGTTTTGGGTGACAGTCCCATGGCTGTCCCGGAGGTTAGTGAAAATGAAACTTCTATTGTTAATGATGCTGCTAGCATTATTGAAGCTAGGCCACAACAGAAAGTTGCTGATAGTACTGATCAGAAATATAAGAATTAAATTGAATTTAAAATTTTTTTTAAGAAATTATCTAGCAAAATTATTAAAAATAAAAATTTGTGAATGCCTAAAGTTTAATTATGTACAGATACAATTTATTATTTTACTTTTTTTTGTATAAAGTTTTTAAAATTTTGCATGTTCTTTTAAATTATTTAAGTAATTTTAAGTATATAAAACAAAATATTATAAAAAAAAACTGAAAAATATTATAAAGTTTTTAAATGAAATAAATTTAAAAACACAAAGATTTTTTTTAATTGAAAATTATGTAGAAAATTTTTTTTATTGTTAGACAAAAAATCATTTTAATCTCTTAAACTTATTTCGCTTATAGGCAACGTTTTGAAAATTTCACATATCGGCACAAACATCTCTTACATTAATTTTAGCCTCATCACATAACGTTGTTCTTGTTAGCCCAAGTTTCCAAATAGGGCACAATTTCGAAAATGTGTCCGTAAATACTCTGGTGTATGGCCTTTAATTTTAGGATAATCTTTTTTTAAATGCATTTGTTATTAAATTGTTTTCAAATGAGCAATATTTGTTTTTTTTTGGGGCATATTTTAAAAAATTTTCAGGGCATATTTTCAAGTTTTTACTGCATTTGTAATGCGCATAAAACGCGTTTTTAAAGCAAATTTCTGGTTTTCCTGCTTATGACCAATTTCTCCAATTTATTTTACTATCAATTGATGTTTAAAATTCGTTTTTCATGTCAAATAAAACAAAAATTATATGAAAAACTATATTTAAATATGAATTGATATTGTAATAGAATTGGTAAAATTGGCCATTAGTATTATAGTGTAAAAGGGCCTTTAGATGCCTATTCTAAAGCAAATGTATAAATATTCATGGGACATCTTTTGTTGCTTTTTAGCATGTTGTCATTATAGTCAAAAGCTAACTAAAAGAGAAGATATACAGGGGTCAGTGCTGCCACAACCAATTAAATTTTTACAACCAAAATTTTTGAAAAAGTTACCAAATGAAAACAAATATAACCAAATTTGAAATGCCTTTTTTTAATGGCGAAAATCATTAAAATTTATTTTAAGTTGCATTGCCATTCAAAGGTTATAAGTAAAACAATAATTATAAATCAAAAAACCAAACATGAAATGTAATTTGTTTACATATTAAAAATATAACGAGAAACTTTATTAAAAGTTTTTATTTATTTGAGACTTTTTTCGTGAAAAAAACAGTAAAATTTCCATACAAAATTCAGTATATTGAAAGTTAATAATGGAATATTTTTTAATATGCCAGTTATAAATAACAAAAATGCAAAATTGTTTTCCGCTTTTAAGCTGTTATTGGCAGGACTGTCAAACGTGGCGATTTCTTAATTTCGATGGAAATTTTCGTTTGGCGATATGGCGAAATTGAAAACGATTGGCGATATGCGAAATGCATTTTATGTAAATATTTTCCAATTACCATTTATGTATGTATGTATCTAAAATATAATAAAAACTTAATTCTCTTGTTTGTAAATTTTATTTAAAATTTATAATTCTTATTATAAATAACTGTTTCCAAATGGTTCTTTTTGATATATTTTGTGAATCATTGAAAAATAATGTAGCGAATATAAACAAATTCGCCTTTCGTAACGTACATTCAATGGGGAAAAAGTATATGACTGACAGTCCAAAGTTTTTTTTTACCAAACAATTATTTTAAAAAATATACATACCGACAAGTTATCAACAGTAAAATTTCAAATTTCTTAAAACTTACAGCCATTTCCTAAAGAAAATTCCATAAATTTTTGAAATTATATTGATATGGGCATTTCTGCAGAAATGTCAACCACAGCCAAAAAATTCAAAGTCTATAAAAGTATGTTGTTTTAACATATTTTTATAGGGAATCTATCAACTTTTAATAATGTAAACAAATTTTACATTAAATCATAACACACTTTGAAATATTCAAATGCAAAGTCGAACAAGTGCAAAAGTTTTGTTTTGAACATTTCTATTGCACGTTTTGTTTTGCTAAATGATCTTAATGAGAAACATTATGCATTGACAATTGCTTTTAAAATCTCCGTTTATATTCAAACCATGGTGGAATAAGCAGGTGGCATCGTTACGGCAACAAATACAACATTACAACAAAATTGGAAACTACATCACCTTTTACGTCAAAAAATACTTTTAACAAAAATCAAATCGTGCCGCTGATCGTGATGAAATAAATAAATTTTTAGCCAATTTTAATATTATTATAGTCAATATCTTATTTATTTCAATTTTAAATTATCAAAAACTTTATTAAAATACAATAATCTCAGCACAAAACGTGGACTTTTTGTAAACATAAACAAAACTTTGACATAAACCTAGACAAACAATGCAGGAGCAAAAAATCGTCATCTGGCGTAGTGCTGCCACCTGTTTATTTCACCATGATTCAAACAATATAAGAAAAATGTAAACGGAACGACGCGATTGCCAGTTTCGGTAATTTGTTTCTTTGCTTTACCGTATATTTCGATGTAGCGTGCAACATTGAAAAAGAACATTTGTTATCAGTGCGTCGAGGGTATTTGTACAATGCGCATCAAATATTAGTAACAAACAGATATTTTTGTTGCAAATTTAATAAAAAAAATTTTGCTGGAAAATAATCAGTGCTTTTCACTTGGTACTTATTTTAAATTTTGTAGCGTGCGACATCGTAAGTGTAAAATGCATAAATACAAAAAAAAAAAAAATTAAAAATTTCCATTGATTAAAACTTCATTTCTTTTCGATTTCAGAACATTGCGTTTTTGATATAAATATCACAAATGGCAATATTTTCATAGCAAAAATCTTATAAAATTATTTGGCTGCTGTTTTGAAAGGACTTTTTCGATAAACTATAAAAAACTTCCGTTCCTTGGTAACAAATAATGAAAAAATCGTAGCACACAGTACAAATTATTTGAGCTCGTAAATATTTGTATCAAGAAAAACATATTCGTACGCATTATTATTTTAGAAAAAAGTAACCAAAATGAAAAAAATATTCACATCTCCACATTGAAAACAAATACGTATAACCAATTTTGGTTAGAAATAACCAAAAACGGCAGCCCTGACAGGGGTGTTCTGGAAATCGAAAACGCAAAACACAAGAATTTTAAACGTCGGTTTTTAATAAGATTTCTGTTATAAAAGATTTTTTTTTGACAAATATTATTCCAATATTTCTCTCTTAATTTGCATAAAAACAAAAAGATAAATAAAACATAAATTGATTCTTAATAGCCTTTTCACACTTGTCAATATTTAAAATCTAACATCAATTTGCGAAGATTTTGGAATTTTCCCATAAGAAATACATAGAGCAAAAAATCAACATCTGTGCAAGATGTTCTACATCTTTCGATTATTTAAGTGTCGCCACTAGAAAAGTGGCAATAAATTTAATTGTTATTGTCGCATATATTATTAAGAAAAATGCATTTGAAATACATTTTGGAGTTACTGTGTCGAATCTAAGATACGCTTCACTAAGGTGTGAGCGTTTAATTAGGTCAATTGGCAATTAAAGCCCAATAATCACAATTTTAATTGTGTGATTTTTAGTCTTATTGAACTACGACAGACCAAATATTCTTGCAACAGCATGATTCGTTACGGCCTTAAACATACTAAAGTGTTTTCCGAGAGTGGAATTTAGCCTATGGTAAATTATGGAGCAATTTTTACGAAATTTGTCATTGTGATTTCTTGTCTTGTAAAACTTTAACATACTTAATTTTAATTTTATTACAATAGCGTTATTCGTTATAGTTTTAGGCGTTTCTGAAGTGGGCTTTATTTGGGGCCTATGGTAAATTATGGACCAATATTCATGGGATTAAGCAGTCTTGTAAAACTATAACAGACCAAATTTAGATACCAAAGCAAAGCAACAGTTAAACGCATACTAAAGGGTCTTCCTCAAGTGGGCTCTATATAAAGCCTATGGTAAATTATGAAATTTGGAAGTGTGATTTCTAGTCTCTTAAATCTGTGCCCACAAAAATTGTGTGCCTATGATAAACTATGGACCGATCTTCATGAAACTTACTATATGATTTCTGATTACATAAAAGGAATAAGTGAAAAATCTCATGTCAATCGGAGCTGTCAATGCATCATTCATTTTTGATTTTAATTCGTTGCGAATTAGCTAAATTTTGAATTAATTCTATTCATAACAGAATAGAACTGATATACTTTCTGTCCTTTAGAAAAAAAAAATATTAGTTGAATAATTATCCAAATCAAAATTCCGAACGGTTTGCAAGATATGAGTATGAGAAAACGATAAATTTTTTGCAAAAATGACACCGAGGCCCCAAATATTTAGGGGGCCATAAAAAAAGTGCACTGTTCTTTTTTTTGGTCCTTTATGGTTATTTTTCCATGACTAAAAAATTTACACACAGTAAAAATTAGGAATCATTCCTCGGAAGTTCATATGTTCCAAAAAGTTGTTTACTGTGATTTTAAGTACATGTTTGTAGTTGATTGTTTCCTTGAATTTTGAACGGTTGGCTACCTATGGACCTGAACAGTGGAAAAAAGGTAAACATTTTTTTTTAATTTTTTGCGATTTTAATCTTGAAGATACATTTTTTTTGATTTTATATGTTCACAATTTTTGTTCTTTATAGCAAGAGCTACACCTTTGTTTCAGAGAGTAAATCAAAATTCCGAACGGTTTGCAAGATATGAGCCTGAGACAATTATCACTTCTTTGCAAAAAACGTCACCGAGGCCCCAAAACTTTGGGGGCCCATAAAAAAGTGCATAACTTTATGGTTATTTTTTGTCCGAATATGGTTATTTTTTCGTGTTGCACTGTGTAGCAAAACGACTGTGATGCTTACTGTAGATTTACTTACAAAGTCAATTTAAATTTTAATCAATTCCATTCAAATTAATCTGTAAAATGAATTGCAATTTACTTAATCAAATTCATTTGAATTGGAAAAGAATTAATATTCATTTTACAGATTCGTTTGAATTTATGAAAGTGAATTGCAATTTATTTTACAGATTCATTTGAATTGGAAACGAATTGAAATTAATTCGTGCCTAATTCGTTTAATTTGATTCAAAATTTAATTCAATTAATTTTTGTTATGAAAATAATTAATTCAAAATTTGCTAATTCACTGCATGAATGATTCACGAATTAATTCATTTACAGGTCTGATGTCCATCCGACTATTCCTATGTTAGTTCTTGTAACAAAATTATCAATTTTTTAGGGAGGTTTTTCCATATTTGGATTCATAACTCTCATCGTACTGAAACCCTAGTTAACAGCTTTCGGACATTATTAGAAAATATAATAAACTGACTTAACCTAGTGCGCTTCACTGCCCTCATTAAAAGCAAACAAAGTAATTTTTTTTCAGTACAGATCTCGTGCTAACGAAGCTTTTTGTACCAAATTTGAATACCAGTTACACCATTATAATGAATGCATTTAAAAAAAGGTAATCCTAAAATTGAAGGCCATAAACCAGAGTATTTACGGACACATTTTTGTGCCCTATTTGGAAACTTGGGCTTACAAAAACAACATTATGTTATGAGGTTAAAATTAATATAAGTGATGTTTGTGCCGAATATTATTTAGATATTAACATTCCTGTGAAATTTTTTTTCTCATAGGTACTCAAAGAGTTTAATTTGGAAAGGAGTTTTTACGGGGATTATGTGAAATTATAGACCGATTCTCACTATTTACATTGACTCCGTCCTTATTTGATCAAATAATCCACAAAAAAACCAAAAAAATGGACAGACAACCAGCCAGATGGACGAATGGACATCTTAAGATCACTTAAAAAAGAGATTCTGAGTCGATCGGCATAACTTTAAAATTGTTCTAGATTTCTATGTATTATACACATCGCCAAAAAACGTATATAATTGTTATTTACTTAATTTTTACTAATACATATGTACATTAGGGTGTCCCAAAAAATGTTTTCTTTATGATTTTCATTGGTGCTCAATCAAAATTTAAAAGCTAATAGGGTAAAATATTTTTGGTTTTTTTTAAGAATTTTCGAAATAGGTTTAGAGGTCGCGCAAATTGAGTTTTCATAAAAAACCGGAGTTTTCGGCCTTTTTTTTAACTTTACTGATAACTTGGTTAATACCACGAGTTTCTGCACTCCTGAGGAAACAGTTTTAAAGAAAAGTATCTAAGCTTTATTCCTGTGTGAAAAACTTATAAGTTTTGGTGATGAGGTTACTCATTTAGATACCCTTAATTGCCATTTTTCGTAATTTTTCAAAAATTTTGTAATAACGCTTTACAACTTTTTAAGTTTAAATGAAAACGAAAAAAAACTAATGATGCAGTTTGATAGACAAATTAATTCTTATTAATATGAATAAACAATTTTAAAATTTATTCTTACCGTCCCTGAGTTATACCCGTTTTTATCTTTATACCCAGTATATGTTATTAAAACATATTTGCAGAATTTGCATTTTTGTCGGCAGTTTGGAGGGATCAAGGGCATCTATAATTTTCCCCACATGCCACACATTTCTTGTTTTCACAAAATTCATATATATTTTGAATAATATTATACATTTCGGACTAACAAAAAAATAATATAAAAAAATTCTTACTGGTACGTCGACGAAAACATTTATTCATATATGTGACGCGCAAATATAAAGGCACCTAAGGGTAAAAACCGGGTTTGTTCAGGCGAGCCATTTTGGTGTACCATCACTTCATAAAACGCGTCTATCTCTGGGAGGGAACACTTTTGGGGCATGGGATCGGTCTCATTCGATGTTGTCCCCATAAAAAAAAGTAAAAATTTATATTTTTTACCCTTAGGTCCCTTTTCGCTATGCGCTGCCACATATGCAAAAAACTTTTCTATTTGATTCGTCGGTCAGCTAACTCAAATTAATTGTGTTATGCAAAATCGTATAACGACAATATGATAGCGGAGAATACACATAAAATAAAAAGTGAAAATGACAGCGTGTAACGATGTAGATCAATAAATGTCAGAAGTTAATGACCAACTATAAAAATGTATTGAAATATACAATAATTATAACGAAAAAAGTATCACCATTTTTAAGGTACAAACAATAAAAAATAGTGTAACTCGCAAACTGTAGGACAAAATTTCATTTTTGTTTTTCTTGTTTCTTTAGAACTTATCGGTATTTAAAATCGCGTCACTAGTTTTTGTACCTTTCATATAAATTTGGAAAGTTATAAACCGTTTTTTACAGAATTTGTTAAAAAATTACAAAAATACTTAATATGTGGAATCGTAGTGGACAAAAATATGGCCGGAACTTAAAGTTTTTGCATATGGAAATAAAGTTTGGGAAATTTTCTTTAGAAATATTCGGTCAAAAAATTAAATGAACGTGGTTATTGACAACGTTTTGAGTCAAGTTTGAAAAAGCCCCAAAAAACCAGATTTTTAACAAAGACTTGAATTGCGCTACCTCTAAACCTCTTCGTAAAAATCTAAAAAAAATTCAAAAATACTGGACCCTTTATGCTTTCAAATTATGCTTGAGCCTCTGACAAAAAAAATTTTTGGGACACCCTAATGTACATATATAAAATCTGAAAGTTTAAAATAAAATTTAATGACAACCTGTTTTGTCACACAATTTTAGAATACAAATTAAATGTAGATGGCGAAATTGAAGCAACACGCAGTGATGTCAGAAGTGCAGATTTATCTGCATATTTTGTATCACAAAATCGCCATAATGCAGATGTAAAGATTTTTGGTTGAAAATTGCAGATTTTTTTAGCTCGTTGAAAACTTCTTTACATTGTCACTTTTGTTTGTACATACTGTTTCCACTTCTTGCCTTGATAAAATTAATAAATCAACACTTAATGGAAAACCCGTTTGGAAATAGATTTATTCGTGAGTTTTTTATTCACAAAAGATTACTTTAAAATTAAAAATTAATATCGCCGGACTATTATCATCTGATATTACACGAAAAAATAAATTTTCAATAAGAACCATGATAGATTAAATATATCAAGCAATTAACTTTTAATTTGTTGTTTAAAATTATAACGATGTGATAAATCCTTATTCAACCTGAGTAATAAAACTTGGATAGATATTTTTGATGTAAAAATATCCAAAGATTATCAGCCATGTTCTGAAAATCGCTTTCGAGTGAAATTTAATTTGAACAAATTTATAAAATTTTTCTGTGTCGAAAGTTCAAAAAATATTTTGAAATAAAATTAAAGTAACCAAAAGCGAAAAAAAGTAACCAAAATTATTTTGTATCGAAAGTACTCTTTTATTCGCACTTCAGTTTGCTTGTTTGTATCTTGTAGGCTCATAAATCGCTTGAACGATTTTAATAAAGTTTTGACAGTACATATATTACCGATGGTCTGGAAATAACAAAAGACCATATAATTATATAATATTTCAGTGGAAGTAGCACCTGCTACACAAAGTTAACTAATACTTATTTTCGTCAATTTTATCATATTAAGCGGAATGGGGTCGGAAGGACCTTGGACTTTATCTAGAAACGTGTTTCAGTTAGACCTATGAAGCATTAAGAGTAGCAGATAATGGTCATCTTCACTTTAAAATATATACCTTATATGGTTAGTTCTTGTTCCAAAGCAAAAAATTGGTGATTATTGATTGTGTTGAAAAAAAGTAACCAAAATGGGAAAAAAGTACACAAGTACATATTGGAAAAAAGTAACAAAAAACGGCAACGCTGACCAGCATTTCGAAAAAAAAATATTTTTTTTAAGGGTCAAAAAGCGGAGCGGGTAGTTCTTGTTCCAAAGCAAAAAATTGGTGATTATTGTGTTGAAAAAAAGTAGCCAAAATGGGAAAAAGTACACAAGTACACATTGGAAAAAAGTAACCAATTTTGGTTAAAAGTAACCAAAACGGCAACGCTGACCAGCATTTCGAAAAAAAAATATTTTTTAAGGGTCAAAAAGCGGAGCGGGTAGTTCTTGTTCCAAAGCAAAAAATTGGTGATTATTGTGTTGAAAAAAAGTAACCAAAATGGGAAAAAGTACACAAGTACACATTGGAAAAAAGTAACCAATTTTGGTTAAAAGTATTTTAGTATATATGTGGATGGTGAAGAAGTGTCTGAAAGTAAATAGCTAAGGTATTAAGGAGTGGAATTAGAAAGTAATTTGTCATCGAATATGCACATTCAAAATTTAAAATCGAGTATATCTCCAGTCATTGGGTTGTTGTACAAATTTAAAAATAAATTTAATGAAAAAATAAAACTTGTTCTATATCAAGCATTGATTCAAAGCCATCTAAATTATTTAGTGTTAGTATATGGTTCTAAAAATAACACAGAATTTAAAGTATTGCAAAGGGTACAGAACAAAGCATTAAAAACTGTTTATAATTTACCGATAACGTATTCCACACTTTCGTTATACCAAAATATTTCAAAAAATGTTTTACCTATATTTGGACTTTATAAAATGCAATTGTTAATGTTTATATTTAAAGCATTGCAGAATATTGGTCACAACACAATATCTGTTGGGATAAATCAAACAGCCATCAACACACGAAATAGCTCAAATTTAAGAGTGGCAAGATGTAGACTCGAAGCCACAAAACAAAGAATTGAATATATTGGGTGTTGGGAGTTCAACAGTCTACCACAAAATATAAGAAATATCGAACGAATTTCAGCTTTTAAGTCCTCTTTTAAGGATCATTTGTTAAACAATTTAGAAATGCTTTTAACGTAATATGTAATTAAAAAAAAAAAAAAAAAAAATCGTTTATATGAAATTATAATTATTATCATAATTAATTTATTATTTTATTAAATTAAATGCCAACTCGCCTCAACAATGTCATATGACGCTGAGGCCAACTTAATTTTGTAATAAAACTTTTGATAATATATTGACCAGCATTTCAAAAAAAAAAATTTTTTGCTGCGAAAGCTCTGTAGGCATCTAAAAAAATGTACCATGTGTGAGAAAATGCCTTTAAAATGTAAAATAAGCCTTAAAAAGGCAAAATATTCGCTAAAAATAAAAAAAATGCTGCAAAAATGCTTTTATACCTAAATTATGCAAACAAATGCTGCAAACAGTAAAATTTGCACTAACAAATCGATGACAAAATTGATAAAAAGCCTTAAAACGGATAAATATGCTCAAGCCGATAACTTTAGTTGCTAGTGCTTGAGCTTTAAGATTTATTGTAATTTTAATTATAATAAATATCGAAATAAATAAATAAATGTTGTTTCTGCCATCATTGGTCGCAGTTGCATATTTATGGTTTCCCTGATCATAATGAATAAAAATAGTCAGTTATTATGTAATGATTTACTAAAATGATTCCAAGAAAAGGAAATGTTTTTTTTAATCAAAATGGATATTTGCATCCATATTTATTTGGTTTTTTGCTTAGAATTTTGTTGCTTGGTAACTGGTTACCCCTTAAGTGCTTACATAAACATTTTAAACATCATTTCAAATCTGTTTTAAGCGTAAATCGTTAAAATTGTATTCATAAAAGAATATTACCTTAAAAATCCTATTTTAAACGTTGTGTAAATAAACGAATTTTAAAATTGGTTCGACCCTTGTTTAAACCTATTTTAAAATGATATTTTTGCTTTTTGCTGTGTGTGTTGAAAATTTTTGCGAGAAATTTTCATTCAATAGTTATGTTTATTATTATGGTTTATACATTAATTATAAAATTAAATTCAAAAATATGTAAGTTTGTATGTATATTATAAATATATTTTTCAATTTCACAAATAAAAGCTAAAAAAGTAATGAACTAGTGATGTGTAAACGATCAAAGATTTTGGAATTTTCCCATAAGAAATACATAGAGCAAAAAATCAACATCTGTGCAAGATGTTCTACATCTTTCGATTATTTAAGTGTCGCCACTAGAAAAGTGGCAATAAATTTAATTGTTATTGTCGCATATATTATTAAGAAAAATGCATTTGAAATACATTTTGGAGTTACTGTGTCGAATCTAAGATACGCTTCACTAAGGTGTGAGCGTTTAATTAGGTCAATTGGCAATTAAAGCCCAATAATCACAATTTTAATTGTGTGATTTTTAGTCTTATTGAACTACGACAGACCAAATATTCTTGCAACAGCATGATTCGTTACGGCCTTAAACATACTAAAGTGTTTTCCGAGAGTGGAATTTAGCCTATGGTAAATTATGGAGCAATTTTTACGAAATTTGTCATTGTGATTTCTTGTCTTGTAAAACTTTAACATACTTAATTTTAATTTTATTACAATAGCGTTATTCGTTATAGTTTTAGGCGTTTCTGAAGTGGGCTTTATTTGGGGCCTATGGTAAATTATGGACCAATATTCATGGGATTAAGCAGTCTTGTAAAACTATAACAGACCAAATTTAGATACCAAAGCAAAGCAACAGTTAAACGCATACTAAAGGGTCTTCCTCAAGTGGGCTCTATATAAAGCCTATGGTAAATTATGAAATTTGGAAGTGTGATTTCTAGTCTCTTAAATCTGTGCCCACAAAAATTGTGTGCCTATGATAAACTATGGACCGATCTTCATGAAACTTACTATATGATTTCTGATTACATAAAAGGAATAAGTGAAAAATCTCATGTCAATCGGAGCTGTCAATGCATCATTCATTTTTGATTTTAATTCGTTGCGAATTAGCTAAATTTTGAATTAATTCTATTCATAACAGAATAGAACTGATATACTTTCTGTCCTTTAGAAAAAAAAAATATTAGTTGAATAATTATCCAAATCAAAATTCCGAACGGTTTGCAAGATATGAGTATGAGAAAACGATAAATTTTTTGCAAAAATGACACCGAGGCCCCAAATATTTAGGGGGCCATAAAAAAAGTGCACTGTTCTTTTTTTTGGTCCTTTATGGTTATTTTTCCATGACTAAAAAATTTACACACAGTAAAAATTAGGAATCATTCCTCGGAAGTTCATATGTTCCAAAAAGTTGTTTACTGTGATTTTAAGTACATGTTTGTAGTTGATTGTTTCCTTGAATTTTGAACGGTTGGCTACCTATGGACCTGAACAGTGGAAAAAAGGTAAACATTTTTTTTTAATTTTTTGCGATTTTAATCTTGAAGATACATTTTTTTTGATTTTATATGTTCACAATTTTTGTTCTTTATAGCAAGAGCTACACCTTTGTTTCAGAGAGTAAATCAAAATTCCGAACGGTTTGCAAGATATGAGCCTGAGACAATTATCACTTCTTTGCAAAAAACGTCACCGAGGCCCCAAAACTTTGGGGGCCCATAAAAAAGTGCATAACTTTATGGTTATTTTTTGTCCGAATATGGTTATTTTTTCGTGTTGCACTGTGTAGCAAAACGACTGTGATGCTTACTGTAGATTTACTTACAAAGTCAATTTAAATTTTAATCAATTCCATTCAAATTAATCTGTAAAATGAATTGCAATTTACTTAATCAAATTCATTTGAATTGGAAAAGAATTAATATTCATTTTACAGATTCGTTTGAATTTATGAAAGTGAATTGCAATTTATTTTACAGATTCATTTGAATTGGAAACGAATTGAAATTAATTCGTGCCTAATTCGTTTAATTTGATTCAAAATTTAATTCAATTAATTTTTGTTATGAAAATAATTAATTCAAAATTTGCTAATTCACTGCATGAATGATTCACGAATTAATTCATTTACAGGTCTGATGTCCATCCGACTATTCCTATGTTAGTTCTTGTAACAAAATTATCAATTTTTTAGGGAGGTTTTTCCATATTTGGATTCATAACTCTCATCGTACTGAAACCCTAGTTAACAGCTTTCGGACATTATTAGAAAATATAATAAACTGACTTAACCTAGTGCGCTTCACTGCCCTCATTAAAAGCAAACAAAGTAATTTTTTTTCAGTACAGATCTCGTGCTAACGAAGCTTTTTGTACCAAATTTGAATACCAGTTACACCATTATAATTAATGCATTTAAAAAAAGGTAATCCTAAAATTGAAGGCCATAAACCAGAGTATTTACGGACACATTTTTGTGCCCTATTTGGAAACTTGGGCTTACAAAAACAACATTATGTTATGAGGTTAAAATTAATATAAGTGATGTTTGTGCCGAATATTATTTAGATATTAACATTCCTGTGAAATTTTTTTTCTCATAGGTACTCAAAGAGTTTAATTTGGAAAGGAGTTTTTACGGGGATTATGTGAAATTATAGACCGATTCTCACTATTTACATTGACTCCGTCCTTATTTGATCAAATAATCCACAAAAAAACCAAAAAAATGGACAGACAACCAGCCAGATGGACGAATGGACATCTTAAGATCACTTAAAAAAGAGATTCTGAGTCGATCGGCATAACTTTAAAATTGTTCTAGATTTCTATGTATTATACACATCGCCAAAAAACGTATATAATTGTTATTTACTTAATTTTTACTAATACATATGTACATTAGGGTGTCCCAAAAAATGTTTTCTTTATGATTTTCATTGGTGCTCAATCAAAATTTAAAAGCTAATAGGGTAAAATATTTTTGGTTTTTTTTTAAGAATTTTCGAAATAGGTTTAGAGGTCGCGCAAATTGAGTTTTCATAAAAAACCGGAGTTTTCGGCCTTTTTTTTAACTTTACTGATAACTTGGTTAATACCACGAGTTTCTGCACTCCTGAGGAAACAGTTTTAAAGAAAAGTATCTAAGCTTTATTCCTGTGTGAAAAACTTATAAGTTTTGGTGATGAGGTTACTCATTTAGATACCCTTAATTGCCATTTTTCGTAATTTTTCAAAAATTTTGTAATAACGCTATACAACTTTTTAAGTTTAAATGAAAACGAAAAAAAACTAATGATGCAGTTTGATAGACAAATTAATTCTTATTAATATGAATAAACAATTTTAAAATTTATTCTTACCGTCCCTGAGTTATACCCGTTTTTATCTTTATACCCAGTATATGTTATTAAAAAATATTTGCAGAATTTGCATTTTTGTCGGCAGTTTGGAGGGATCAAGGGCATCTATAATTTTCCCCACATGCCACACATTTCTTGTTTTCACAAAATTCATATATATTTTGAATAATATTATACATTTCGGACTAACAAAAAAATAATATAAAAAAATTCTTACTGGTACGTCGACGAAAACATTTATTCATATATGTGACGCGCAAATATAAAGGCACCTAAGGGTAAAAACCGGGTTTGTTCAGGCGAGCCATTTTGGTGTACCATCACTTCATAAAACGCGTCTATCTCTGGGAGGGAACACTTTTGGGGCATGGGATCGGTCTCATTCGATGTTGTCCCCATAAAAAAAAGTAAAAATTTATATTTTTTACCCTTAGGTCCCTTTTCGCTATGCGCTGCCACATATGCAAAAAACTTTTCTATTTGATTCGTCGGTCAGCTAACTCAAATTAATTGTGTTATGCAAAATCGTATAACGACAATATGATAGCGGAGAATACACATAAAATAAAAAGTGAAAATGACAGCGTGTAACGATGTAGATCAATAAATGTCAGAAGTTAATGACCAACTATAAAAATGTATTGAAATATACAATAATTATAACGAAAAAAGTATCACCATTTTTAAGGTACAAACAATAAAAAATAGTGTAACTCGCAAACTGTAGGACAAAATTTCATTTTTGTTTTTCTTGTTTCTTTAGAACTTATCGGTATTTAAAATCGCGTCACTAGTTTTTGTACCTTTCATATAAATTTGGAAAGTTATAAACCGTTTTTTACAGAATTTGTTAAAAAATTACAAAAATACTTAATATGTGGAATCGTAGTGGACAAAAATATGGCCGGAACTTAAAGTTTTTGCATATGGAAATAAAGTTTGGGAAATTTTCTTTAGAAATATTCGGTCAAAAAATTAAATGAACGTGGTTATTGACAAAGTTTTGAGTCAAGTTTGAAAAAGCCCCAAAAAACCAGATTTTTAACAAAGACTTGAATTGCGCTACCTCTAAACCTCTTCGTAAAAATCTAAAAAAAATTCAAAAATACTGGACCCTTTATGCTTTCAAATTATGCTTGAGCCTCTGACAAAAAAAATTTTTGGGACACCCTAATGTACATATATAAAATCTGAAAGTTTAAAATAAAATTTAATGACAACCTGTTTTGTCACACAATTTTAGAATACAAATTAAATGTAGATGGCGAAATTGAAGCAACACGCAGTGATGTCAGAAGTGCAGATTTATCTGCATATTTTGTATCACAAAATCGCCATAATGCAGATGTAAAGATTTTTGGTTGAAAATTGCAGATTTTTTTAGCTCGTTGAAAACTTCTTTACATTGTCACTTTTGTTTGTACATACTGTTTCCACTTCTTGCCTTGATAAAATTAATAAATCAACACTTAATGGAAAACCCGTTTGGAAATAGATTTATTCGTGAGTTTTTTATTCACAAAAGATTACTTTAAAATTAAAAATTAATATCGCCGGACTATTATCATCTGATATTACACGAAAAAATAAATTTTCAATAAGAACCATGATAGATTAAATATATCAAGCAATTAACTTTTAATTTGTTGTTTAAAATTATAACGATGTGATAAATCCTTATTCAACCTGAGTAATAAAACTTGGATAGATATTTTTGATGTAAAAATATCCAAAGATTATCAGCCATGTTCTGAAAATCGCTTTCGAGTGAAATTTAATTTGAACAAATTTATAAAATTTTTCTGTGTCGAAAGTTCAAAAAATATTTTGAAATAAAATTAAAGTAACCAAAAGCGAAAAAAAGTAACCAAAATTATTTTGTATCGAAAGTACTCTTTTATTCGCACTTCAGTTTGCTTGTTTGTATCTTGTAGGCTCATAAATCGCTTGAACGATTTTAATAAAGTTTTGACAGTACATATATTACCGATGGTCTGGAAATAACAAAAGACCATATAATTATATAATATTTCAGTGGAAGTAGCACCTGCTACACAAAGTTAACTAATACTTATTTTCGTCAATTTTATCATATTAAGCGGAATGGGGTCGGAAGGACCTTGGACTTTATCTAGAAACGTGTTTCAGTTAGACCTATGAAGCATTAAGAGTAGCAGATAATGGTCATCTTCACTTTAAAATATATACCTTATATGGTTAGTTCTTGTTCCAAAGCAAAAAATTGGTGATTATTGATTGTGTTGAAAAAAAGTAACCAAAATGGGAAAAAAGTACACAAGTACATATTGGAAAAAAGTAACAAAAAACGGCAACGCTGACCAGCATTTCGAAAAAAAAATATTTTTTTTAAGGGTCAAAAAGCGGAGCGGGTAGTTCTTGTTCCAAAGCAAAAAATTGGTGATTATTGTGTTGAAAAAAAGTAGCCAAAATGGGAAAAAGTACACAAGTACACATTGGAAAAAAGTAACCAATTTTGGTTAAAAGTAACCAAAACGGCAACGCTGACCAGCATTTCGAAAAAAAAATATTTTTTAAGGGTCAAAAAGCGGAGCGGGTAGTTCTTGTTCCAAAGCAAAAAATTGGTGATTATTGTGTTGAAAAAAAGTAACCAAAATGGGAAAAAGTACACAAGTACACATTGGAAAAAAGTAACCAATTTTGGTTAAAAGTATTTTAGTATATATGTGGATGGTGAAGAAGTGTCTGAAAGTAAATAGCTAAGGTATTAAGGAGTGGAATTAGAAAGTAATTTGTCATCGAATATGCACATTCAAAATTTAAAATCGAGTATATCTCCAGTCATTGGGTTGTTGTACAAATTTAAAAATAAATTTAATGAAAAAATAAAACTTGTTCTATATCAAGCATTGATTCAAAGCCATCTAAATTATTTAGTGTTAGTATATGGTTCTAAAAATAACACAGAATTTAAAGTATTGCAAAGGGTACAGAACAAAGCATTAAAAACTGTTTATAATTTACCGATAACGTATTCCACACTTTCGTTATACCAAAATATTTCAAAAAATGTTTTACCTATATTTGGACTTTATAAAATGCAATTGTTAATGTTTATATTTAAAGCATTGCAGAATATTGGTCACAACACAATATCTGTTGGGATAAATCAAACAGCCATCAACACACGAAATAGCTCAAATTTAAGAGTGGCAAGATGTAGACTCGAAGCCACAAAACAAAGAATTGAATATATTGGGTGTTGGGAGTTCAACAGTCTACCACAAAATTTTAGAAATATCGAACGAATTTCAGCTTTTAAGTCCTCTTTTAAGGATCATTTGTTAAACAATTTAGAAATGCTTTTAACGTAATATGTAATTAAAAAAAAAAAAAAAAAAATCGTTTATATGAAATTATAATTATTATCATAATTAATTTATTATTTTATTAAATTAAATGCCAACTCGCCTCAACAATGTCATATGACGCTGAGGCCAACTTAATTTTGTAATAAAACTTTTGATAATATATTGACCAGCATTTCAAAAAAAAAAATTTTTTGCTGCGAAAGCTCTGTAGGCATCTAAAAAAATGTACCATGTGTGAGAAAATGCCTTTAAAATGTAAAATAAGCCTTAAAAAGGCAAAATATTCGCTAAAAATAAAAAAAATGCTGCAAAAATGCTTTTATACCTAAATTATGCAAACAAATGCTGCAAACAGTAAAATTTGCACTAACAAATCGATGACAAAATTGATAAAAAGCCTTAAAACGGATAAATATGCTCAAGCCGATAACTTTAGTTGCTAGTGCTTGAGCTTTAAGATTTATTGTAATTTTAATTATAATAAATATCGAAATAAATAAATAAATGTTGTTTCTGCCATCATTGGTCGCAGTTGCATATTTATGGTTTCCCTGATCATAATGAATAAAAATAGTCAGTTATTATGTAATGATTTACTAAAATGATTCCAAGAAAAGGAAATGTTTTTTTTAATCAAAATGGATATTTGCATCCATATTTATTTGGTTTTTTGCTTAGAATTTTGTTGCTTGGTAACTGGTTACCCCTTAAGTGCTTACATAAACATTTTAAACATCATTTCAAATCTGTTTTAAGCGTAAATCGTTAAAATTGTATTCATAAAAGAATATTACCTTAAAAATCCTATTTTAAACGTTGTGTAAATAAACGAATTTTAAAATTGGTTCGACCCTTGTTTAAACCTATTTTAAAATGATATTTTTGCTTTTTGCTGTGTGTGTTGAAAATTTTTGCGAGAAATTTTCATTCAATAGTTATGTTTATTATTATGGTTTATACATTAATTATAAAATTAAATTCAAAAATATGTAAGTTTGTATGTATATTATAAATATATTTTTCAATTTCACAAATAAAAGCTAAAAAAGTAATGAACTAGTGATGTGTAAACGATCAAAACAAATGAAATAAAACTCGTTATTTGAATACTTGTTTTTATCAGCAATTAAATCATCATCTAAATTGCACTTTTACTAAATAATTTTTAACTCTGTTTATTTTGTTAAATAAAAGAAAAACTTTCGTACCATTATTCATTTATAAAAACAAATCGAGTACGAATATGAATTAATAACCACTGTTTTGCATTATTATGATTTAAGTGACAAATAAAAGAGGTAGTGTTGCCACTATTAGTTAAAATGCTGATTATGAATATGAATTTAAAAAAAAGCTTTTTAAGGCTTAAAATGTTTTTTAGCTAAAATGTAGCTAAAACGTGAATTCAGATTTTTTTTATGAATACGGCTGTTAATTTTTAAATTGTAACTAGTGAAATGTTACGTTTTTGAAAGGTTATGTGTAACAAATACGACTTAGTTAAATGTGACTGCGTTCAATTTGGGGCTTCCCTTGTAAAAATTTATTGGATCTTTCAGTAGAATTAATTGTAAGTAGTAGTTTTGCTTTTTTCTGATTACTCCACACATTATTTTGTAGGCGAAGTTTCTACTGGGTACTTTATGGGGTCTTAGTATACCATCATTCTTTACTAGGGGTGGAGGTTATACAAATTCAATTCAATCGATGTTTTAAAAATTTACAATTTTTTTTATAAAAAAAACCTCATTTTATTTCCTTTAAAATTAAGCCATTTTTTGTTGTGAGGAGTTCAGAAAATGTTTTAGAATCCTTTGTAAAAACTCCAATTAAAGAAATTTTCCTACAAAAGGTCAAAGTTATAATTTTAGATTTTTATAAATATTAATGAGCGTTAGAGCATTTTTCATTCTATTCACCAATATTAGCAAATATTGTTAGTAATCTGCGGTTTATTTTACTATTTTAACAATTTTTAAATAATTTATTTTGTTCGCTTTTGTCACCGAAAATTTTCTTAATAAATGTTGCTTTCCATTGCACAAATTTTAACTTTATGAGTCAATTGCTGGCAGTTTACTAAAAATTGTGTTAACATAAAACCTAATCCCCAATAACCATTTAACATTCCTTCGCGTGTTAAGAGAATGTTAATAACTAGTGAAGAGTACTTTTCTAGATTATTAAGATAAATGTGGATTTCGCCACATTTCCAAATGTTTAAAAGTGTGCTATAATTTAATATTTGTTAACAGTTAATTCAGTCTAACAGTAAATTTATAACAAAATTTTACAATAATTTTTCTAACAGTAAATTATAATAACATGGCAATCTAAGCCACGAACCAAAGAAATATGGGCAACAAAATGTGTGGCATCACATGTTTTTATTCTTTACAACTCAGCTACTTTGGAACAGTTTTTATCATAAAAACCCATATTTTGGGACGGCAAAAACAATACTTTCGCATTTTAAATACTAAAAATGGTTTTTATATGAAAAATATTTTTTAGTCAAATTAAAACGGTCTAATTATATTCTTGTGGCAGTTATTGTGCTAAAAACGACCTTAATTCCAAGAGCAAAAAAATTTTTTTTTTGTATAAAAGGTCGATTTCATTGATATTAACATTGATATGATTTGGTGGCAGTATTGATCATTATTATAACCTTAAAGCAAGCTCCGCCTTAATTTTTTAACAAATAAGGTCCGCTGATGCTGCCAGTTTGTAATCCGCATCAAACTTTGCAGTTGTTTTTGGTTATACTGGAGTCCGTAAGGGTCTGTTGTAAACCGGTCTTACTCCATATGCAGCCAAAACCATGGCGTGCGCGATACAAATCACGAAGTCGTCTATAAGTTGGACGTATCGATGACTAATTATATTTAATACTTTATAAATTAAATTTGGATAATTTGCTGGCGTTGTTCATCGTGAATCTTTTCATAATGATTTGTCAAAAAGAAAGCTAAGTCTGAAGGGCCGGGCTGTATTTTAATCCTTTTTTTAAGAACATGAAACGGGAAAAATTTGCTAATCCCTAAAGTAAAAACGCGCATTTTCGGTACTCTTTGTTATTACAATTAAGCACTTTTAGCCCTCTTTTTTTTTGCTTCGTTGTGGTCACATTTTATGTAACAAACCGGATAATTTTTAAATTTCTAACACTGCATTCATTTAACTGAATTGTTTGCTATAAATATTTGCTTAAAACTTTTCTGCGTTTTTTTTTCAGTTGCATGCAACAGTCCTTTTTTCAATTTAGCCCATTTTAAATATTTGTTTACACGTTTAGTGCCCCAAGAGTTGGCATCACTACATTTAACAGCTAACCTTTTCGATCTATAGGGCTTAAAAACATCTCTGAAGTAATAAGGGTGTTTTTTTTAGAGTGTCACAACTTTGAGTTGCCATCACTGCTTTATTTGAGTATCCATTTAACAGCTTTTTGTTAAGTTTGCTTTTAAATTTCATTATGCATCGCCTAACACTAGAGCAACGCGTGCAAATTGATGAAATTTTTAATCAAATTAATTCGGCGAATGGGCTGAAGCACAAATTGATATTAATTTTAAAATTCCCATTTACGGGTTGAATGGGTTCGTAAAAAGAAGAATTGTGGCATTTGGAGTGAGGGGAATCAACAAGCTTTTGTCGAAACACCATTAAATCCACAGAAAATTACTGTTTGTTGCGCTTTATGGGCTGCCTGTGTCATTGACCCATATGTCTTCAGAAACGAGAATTGGTGTTGCGGCAGGCTAGCTGGTAGTGAGCTAGTCTATCAGCGCCGGGGTTGCGGGTTCGATGCCCCCCAGAGACTCTGGTTTATTTCCTGCAGGCAAGCGTGGAGCTTCGCGGAATAAGTTAAGGGAATTAAAAAAAATGTTGCTCATATCTTTGCATTAATTTTATAAAATCTTCTTTTCAATAAAGCCCCGTTTCATTTATATTAAAAATATATTTCCTTGTTTTATTACACTTATAAAATTATTACAGTAACTGATTGTGGGTTATTAAATTCGTTTTTCAACATTTGTGTTTGTTATTCAAAAAACAAACTACCAAAAAATAATGTTTTTCCGTATTAATTTTGTTATGTATGTACTTTGATTTTTTGTCGGTTAAAATATATTTTTTTTAAAGTAAAAACTATTCAATTTTACAAAATATGCTGTTTAATAAATAAAAAAATTAAAAATTAATGTAAAAATCATTTGTTTAAAATGAAATGTAAATGATCTGTTTTTTAAATGAATTTTAAGTTGTTTACAATGAATTTTCGTTTGAATTTAACTACATAATTTTTTGAGTGTAGGATTTAAACTTGAGCCAGTCTATAAAAACAACCTATAAATATCTGAGCACAATGTGTCCTTTTCTAGTTTACAAGATATGGGCGCTATTGTGCCAAAACCATTATTGCAGGAAGAAAAAAGAAAATATTTGTCTATCACTTGGCCATTTATGAACTGTTTTTACCAGGTTTCTTATTATAAGATGAGGTTTAGTGGATACAAGTCAGAAGCAGCACCTGATTTTTTGCTTGTATCTCAACCACTTTTCGACCAATCTGGCTGAGTTTTAATACAAACAAATATTTATAAAACAACTTTCTTACCATCATATATGGGATCTTGGTAAAACCCATTTCCACAAACACATGAACAGACGGACATTGCTCGATTTTGCTAATCAAAAGGAACCATATATATACTTTATTAAAAGGTGGTTACGATTAGTATCGAGAGCTTCCAAACGGATTGACAAACTATTTTATACGCTTTCCATCTGTGGTGAAGGCTGAAATCATAAAAATTTAAATAAATCTAAGCAATTTAAGATATTTTGTAGATCATTTTAAGTAGAGATAAACATTTTTTAAAGTATTTATTTATAACATATTTTTTTTACTTTTAAAGAAACTGGAAATAATATTTACCACGTTTTCTTAAACAAATTTAGAAAAAATCTAAAATGATTCAAGCTTTTTAAGCTGTTGCTATTTTTGGTTTCAATTCTTACTTATATATTTTCCTATAATAAAAGCAATATAATTGTAACTGTTTGAAAGTAACTGAACTTATTTTCAACGAAGCTTTTCTCCGAAAACTTCTCATGTAGTTTTTTTTTAAATATTAGTATTGCCAGGGCATGAAAAAATTATAAATTATACTGATTAAAACTGGTATTTATAATGAATCATGTTGAACAAAATATGTAAGAACTTTAATTATGAAGAAATTTTAACGAGAAATGTAGAAAATAATTAAAGAAGAAAATTAATAAAAGAAAATATGTGTTTTGCAATGTGCACCAAATTCCACTGGTGCACCAAATTTGACATTGAAACTTGACTCTTCACAGGGTTAGTATTATTAAAGTGTTTTACGAGAGTAGGCATAGAATCTTATGGAACGACTTTACGAAATTAAGAAGTGTATTTTATACACTACATAATTCCTACCACTTGGTGGTGGGTATAAAAATGCGTGTTTCGTTAGAACACGTTTTTAATGGTTAACTTAATAAATTGATTTTGATAATTAATTTCGAATTCAAATTTGAATTGTAATTCATTCTAATTTACTTAATAAAAATTTGAATAGAATCTTACAAATAAACCAATTACAAGTTTGCGCTATTCAATTACAATATTAATTATTATACCCTTCACCAAAGGTGGAAAAGGGTATACATAAGTTTGTCATTCCGTTTGTAATTTCTACAATATTGATCTTAGACCCTATAAAGTATATATATTCTGGGCTTAACGATATCCGTCCGTCTGTCCGTCTGTCCGTCGGACCGTCTGTCCGTCTTACGTTTGATATGTGTTTTCCGGAGACTCCAGACATGATAGCGGCTAGGTTGTTTTACATTTATGTCACATATAGTCTACCATCGGCTGCTATTGAAATTCAGCAAGATCGATCCACAAATGGCTGAGTTATGAGCAAAAAACCACGACTACCTCTAATATTTTCCAAAAATCCCATGTGGTTGTTGTAATTTTATTACTTTTTGCTATATATCTGGGGAACGGCAAAAGCCAAAGTTTCCAAATTAGGTACACACATTTAGGTAGCCAATACACACCATCCTATGTGGGCGGGATTGGAGAAGTGGGCGTGGTACCTCCCGTACAAAAAAAATTAAAAATTGTATAAAAACCTAAATTTTAGGGCTGCCATATGTCCTATGGATATGACTTATATATTATATTTTTAGTAGAACATATTTTATAAAAAATTCAGAAAAATCGGTTCAGATACAAAAAAGTTATGACCAAAATTAATTTTTTTTTTTTAAATACTCACTTTCGGGAACCATAGATCTCCCCGAGTCCAAGCTTTATAACTCAAGTAAATGGTCCTTCTTAAACACGTCGGTATATAAATCTGTCAAATCGGTTAAAAAACGGCTGAGTTATGAGAAAAAAACCACGACTACCTCTAATATTTTCCAAAAATCCCTTGTGGTTGTTGTAATTTTATTACTTTTTGCTGTATATCTGGGGAACGGAAAAAGCCAAAGTTTCCAAATTAGGTACACACATTTATGTATCAAAACATCGGCAATTCTTAGTAGAACATATTTCCCAAAAAATTGGTTGTTAAAACACAACATCCGACATAATGTGGACGGTTTGGATAAGTGGGCGTGGCACAAAATATAATTATTTATATCTTAAGAATGGTGTTCACATAATTTTTTTTCTTATTGTATCATGGTGAAGGGTATATAAGATTCGGCACAGCCGAATATAGCACTCTTACTTGTTTTTTATTTAGTTTGAATCAACTGAGGTAACTGAACAAAATATAGATTTTTTGGTAATTATTTTTTAATTGAATTAATTAACACATTGTTAGAAATCTTACGTTGTTTTTTTTATCATATTTTTAATTAGATTAATCATTAATTAAGAAGGACTAATTCGAAATATTTTGGTTAATGGTGTTTTGAACTCAATATTTTAAATTTTACAAACAGTTTCCATATATTTAATATGCGAAGAAGATATGCAAACAATGATTTCCAAAATTTGAAAAAGAAAAAAAATTTTTTTTTACCCTTTTGGAAAAATTAAATTAAAGGTATTGACTCGAGAATATAATTCCGAAAGAGTGCCTTTATTTTGCCCCATTCATCAGGTAATGTGGAACGAATATTAAGTTAATATACATAAATAAAACAAAGCACAAAAATCGTTTAAATAAAGAATCGCCTGAAGGAATTTTGTACACAAAGGACTTCCTTAAATTGTCGGCTTTAGTTTTATTTTGTTGTATGAATCCGAAAAGTTAAACCAAATCAACGTCAAAATAAAGTATTTTAAGATTTGCAGATTTTTAAGTTTTTTTCCCAAGATTTTTTTGTCCAATTTTTCAGATTTATTAGAAAGCATTTTTGGCAACAGTGATCACACAAGTAGTAAAAAACGATTTGCTTGTTGTGTTTAGAAACAACAAAAACAACAGAACAAGACGAAAACACATTATTTTCATCTTTAAAAAGTTAAATTGAGAACTCTTGCTTCTCATTTAGTTTATATTTTCAGTTATATATGTACATTAAGTTTTTAAAGTAACTAAAATCCATATCGGGAATGATGCTAGTGTTTTATAATTGAAATTCTTTAAGGTGTAAAACGGGTAATTAAGTTAGTCATAATAAAATTCTTTTTCTAATTTTACTTTTGGTTTATTTCGAATTCGATATTGAATCATTTAGTTCAAGCGCATTTTAAGATTGGTTCAATCTGAGTTTTACATAAATTAATAATTTTTTCGGAATATTTCAAGTATGAACTCGGGATTGAACTTGGATAAATTGAGTATTTCCCGATTTAAAATTCGTTATTTGATCAAATCTTTCTGTACTTGATTCAAGAAAATATATGTATTGATTTGAGGACTGATGGATTGATTTTTCTTTTGAGTGTATCACTTTAGAACTGTCACGTGACAAGTCTGGGGGAAACCCTAGGGAAGTATTATAAGTTAATTTTTAGATATTTCTTAAGGATTTTTGTTTTCTAAATGCGTGAGAATTCTTGTTTAGTTTTTTTTTGTACCGGCGATGCCACTGTTTCGGTTTTGCAATAAACTTTTAAGGATTGTTTTTGAAATACTTATACGTGTGTGAAGATAAATATGAAAAGTTAAATTCGTTTTTAAAAAATATCGCATGCGATAAAAAATATTTTAAACAAATATCGCATGCGTATTATAAAGAAAATACGACTATTTACGCGAAATTTTGCAATTTTTATTAAAAATAAATCATTTTTATTTAATATTTAACAATAATAAGATATTTTATTAGTCTTTTAATATTAAAATGTATGATTTTTGAAAAAATACGACTTATAAGTATAAGTATAAGTATAACTATAAGCACTATATATATATAATATATTGATAACAAGTCTAATTTATGCTTACGTCAAGCTGGCTTCGAAAGTGATGTTCCCATCTACATTAATGAGAATTTAACACCTTATAATCATAAAATATTCAAAGAAGCATTATTACTAAAAAAGAATAAGAAAATTAAATCAACTTTTTCCTTGCGTGGACTTGTTTACGTGAAAAAGTTCGATGCAGATGACCCTGTCTTAATTGAATTTTCTGAGGATCTACAACGGCTTTTTCTTGAATAATGCTTGGACATTTGACATCTCTTTTACAAAATTTTCTCAACTGGAAACTTATTATTTTAAATTAGTAAACTGTTTAGTAGTTTTTTGTTATTTTCAATTAACTGATATATTACAATTTAATGATAATCAATTAACTTTTCAATTAAAATATTATCCCTCTTTTTATTTTTGCTTTCAAAATTGTATTATAATATTTAACATGCTTTTTCTTTCATATACTTATGAATCTTATTGCGTTGCACTCAGTAAATATGACAAATCTGTCTTTTAATCAAGTTGGTTCTAGAGACAATAATTATAACATGATTCGTATCTTGGCTAATCAGCATCAGGGCTTTAACGTATGTCACATAAATGCCCAAAGCCTTTTGCCGAAACTTGATGAATTTCGTTTCCTATTTGAGAGTTCAGGTATTGATGCTATATGTGTTTCTGAAACATGGTTTATACCGGAAATAAACGACAGTATTTATAAAGTAGATGGTTATCGAATCTTTCGATCGGATAGGCAAAGTAATGGTGGAGGTGTAGCTATTTACATTAGGAACAATATCTCATGTAAACTTATCTGTTTACATAATGAACCGGTGATATTGAATTAATTTTTATTGACGTACACTTTCATGGTGAAAAAATGCTGCTTGGCTGTGTTTATAGACCGGATAGGTATATGAAATTGGACACACTTATCGACAAATTGGAACATTTTTCTGTAGCGTACTCGGAAGTTATTATGACTGGTGATTTTAATTGCAATTTGCTTGAAAATGAAACTCTGACCAACATTATGTATTCATTTAATTTATCTGCTGTAAACACTTCCAGGCCTACACATTTTTCAACCACAAACAGCACATTACTTGACCTGGTTTTTGTAAGTAACTGGCGGAAATTATTACTCTATGATCAATTAGCTGCATCCACCTTTTCAAAACACGATTTGATTTTTATATGCTATAAATTTAGAACGGAAAAGTGAATTCAAATGTACAGTTTCAGAGATTTTAACAGTATAAGTCCAATAAATTTGCAGCGGGATCTTGATAACGTTGATTGGGAACAAATATTTTATTTGCCATCAGTGGATGAGAAGCTTACTTTTCTTAATAACTCAATACTGCAAATTTATAACAATCACGTGCCAATAAAAAATAAGATAATAAAAAATAGAACTAGGCCATGGTTTGGAAATGAAACAAAATTGTTAATAGAACAACGTGACCGTCTATACCACATCTGGAGAAGGTACAAGACACCTGGTCTACAAACTGAGTATCGTTTGGCGAGGAAAAGGGTTGTTTCGAGGATAAGACATGATAAATCTTTGTATTATTACAACAAATTTAACACAGCTGTTGATTGTAGAAGTAAATGGAAATTTATACGAGAGATTGGCATTAATGACTCAGTTGACCGTTCATTGGAAGTTGATGTTAACTTGCTTAATGAAAACTTTACTAACATTGATTATCCAACTGTTCAGTCTAGTTTTTATGAGGAATGTTTGCCTTTGATTTCATGTAGTGAATTTAATTTTCAATGCCTAACCGCATGTGATGTAGTTAACGCTTTTAATGCAATGAAATCTAATTCAATTGGATTAGATAATATTAACCCAAAATTTGTTAAAATTATTCTACCCTGGATAATTCGATATGTTACACATCTTTTTAATACTATAATTATAACCTGTACATTTCCAATGCAGTGGAAACACGCTAAAATTGTTCCAGTACCAAAAGCAGGAAATGAATATCGTCCGATTGCGATTCTCTCATATTTTTCAAAAGTTTTTGAAAAGTTGTTACATAAACAAATTTATAACCATGTTAATAACAACAACCTGTTAACCGATCGTCAATCTGGATTCAGGCCTCAACGTGGCTGTACTTTAGCTCTTACCGATGTAATAGAGGAAATTCGTAGTAACCTAGATGAGAAAAAAATAACGTTTTTGGTATTATTGGACCACTCAAAGGCTTTTGATACAGTGCACCATTCAATCTTGTGCATGAAATTGTCTAAATTATTTAAATTTTCCACGTTTGCGGTGAAACTGTTGTCATCATACCTCTCAAGTAGATGCCAATCAGTTGCAAATGCCGAAACTTTATCGCGTTCTTTACAAGTAACTAGAGGTGTCCCACAGGGATCCATCCTTGGACCCCTGCTATACTCCTTATATGCGAACGACCTCCCAAACCAACTATCGTATTCTAGTATACAAATGTATGCTGATGACGTTCAGCTGTATCTCAGTAGTCCTAAAGAATCAGCTAATATGAAAATACGGGAGTTAAATCATGATCTTCAGAAAATACTTATATGGGCAGCGGCTAACGGTTTGCGACTTAATCCTAATAAATCCAAATGCATATTAATATGTAAAAGAGCCTCTCATATAAATTTTGAGGTAAATTTATTTCTTGGTGATTCGAGAATCGATGTTGTAGATTCAGCAAGAAACTTAGGAGTACTATTTAACAAAACTTTAACATGGTCGAATCACATTACACAAGTTTGTGGTAAAGTATATGGCATGTTGCGAAGCTTATGGGCTACTCAGCACTTTACACCTCTGCAAGTAAGAATACTACTTGCAAGAACATATCTTCTTCCGACACTTTTATACTCATCCGAAATTTTTACTGGTTGTAACTCGAATGATATGAGAAAGCTGACTGTTACATACAACAATATCATCCGTTACATTTTCTCTTTAAAAAGATTTGATCATATATCGCAGCACTCTTGTCGTTTGTTTAATATGTCATTTTCAAACTATCTTCAATTCAAAAACTTAATATTACTTCACAAAATAATAACGACAAGGGAGCCAAAATATCTTTATGAACGTCTGCAGTTTTCTAGATCGTGTAGAGGTAAAAATTTAATACAATTTCGTCATCGTGACCATGCTTCTGAATGCCAATACTTTATATTAAGCATACGTCTCTGGAATCAACTTCCAAATGATTTGCAAATCACTAGCAACGCTATAAGATTTAGAAAATTACTAAGGGAATATTTTTCGTAAATTTTTGTTAAATTTTTTTTATGTTTTAAATGTAAACTTTTTTTATTTTTATAAACCTTTACTTTATTTATTTTACTCTATTTTAATTTAAATATAATCTTTACTTTATTTATATTGCTCTATTTAAATTTAAATATAATCTAGTAGTTCTTAAAAAATATTTTTTATCAATGTATACTTTAACTTGTCTGATTCTAATGCTGTAATTTATAAGATATTGTGTCTTGTTGTATTAGAAAATCAAATTAATAAATACAAATACAAATCTATTTAAATATATTAGTTATGTATTTTCTTAATTCAATTTATTTTCTTATTTCTTGCCGAACAAATAACATTGTATACAAATGGGTTTTGGGAAATTTTTGGAGTTTTTAATTAAAAAAAAAACGCATTGAGAAAAAAATTTTGCTAGTGGCAATGCAGGCAAATATTGTATTATTTGTTCAACTTTAACATATGTACAATTTCCGTTTCAATTTCAATTTTATTTATTGATCACAACCCAATACAAAGATGAATCTTATATTAAAGTACTGGATTATAAGAGTAGGTATACAAATCTCATTAAAAATAATTACAATAATAACTTAATTTAAACAAGTAAACAAGTAATCAGTACTGATTACACAGCTGTGTCCAGTTTATACTTCAGTACTTATAAGGAGTATAAGAATAAACAGCTCAGATATATGTTTTAACAACCACAAAATTCATAGGTTAAAGAAGGATGCAAAATCAGACGTACACAAAAGTTTGCATCAGTTTTTTAATATTTGCCTTAAGAAAATGATAGAAACTTTGTTCTACGCGATGATGGATAAGTACATCAACAATGCCAGTCATATGACAGATCAAATGACTGCCAGTCTTCTATTAGGGATGTGTTTCTTTTTTTTAAATAATATTTTTTTGTGTGTTTTTGTTGAAATCTGGTCACCCTGTCTATGATTTGACAAATAAATAATAAAAAATTATTTACAAAGAAGTTTTAATAACATTTGTAGCTATTAAAAAAAAATGAAAATGGATGCAGTTAAATAATTAAAGAACTCAAGAGTAATACATTTTTTTTTATACATTTTTATAAAACTTCTTCTTGCCGACGAATTCGTCGTAATATGCGAAGTTTGTCGTTCGTTCCAGTTGTGTTTATACCACAAAGTCTGATAATATTTTGTGGGTGAACTTTTTACACCATCATATTCAGAATTAAGCAAACAAATATTTCAAATGTTAGTGGACTTTAGATCTCAAACCAAAACTGCCCTCTACAAATTTCATACAAATGAGGGTTGGTAACGAGTAAAATTATGGGTTTAACCACTTTCATATATGTTATTGAAAAATAAAATTTTTTCAATATAGAATTTTATACAAGTATTGTTTAAGCTTTTAAATAACTTTTAAGCAAGTTGCAATTTCATTTCTTGGGTAATGTGTTTTTGACCATTGTTCCACAATCGAAAATATGCTAGCGATTAAAACCGATAAGGCGATACATCATTGTTGACTTATTTTGTTTGACGTCAATTTCATATAATAGTAGTTTTAGTGGATTCAGTTATGCCCTCCTGTAACTAAAAATCTAATCTGGATATCATTTTAAAATGTTTAAAGATAGTGAAACTGTTGTAATAGTTAATAACTGTCTTATCGCACTATTTACTTAATTAAAATTGTCACTTATCAAGCTTGTAGTGCCGATTAAAAACAATGTGCTTGATAGACTAAAATAGTTTAAGCGATTTTTATTACAATAAAATTAAAACAAAGTAAACTGTATTGAGCACTATAATTAGTATTGGCTTTGGGCAAGAAATAAATAAATCTCAAATTGAACTCTCATGTGGAAGTCTGCAAGGATTTAGCAGAATATATTGCAGTTCCTTGAAATCACAAAACAACAGATATATTATATATGTAGTGTTCTGAAACTAATTCTAGATCCCTTGATCATACCTTTGAGATTTGAAGTCACCAAACATCATGCTATTGCCATTAACAGAATCCCAGAAGCGCAGATGTTAAGCGCTTTGCGATTGTCAGAACATACACAATAAAATATATATAAAACGCAACCAGTGATGCCAACAGTAGGGAATTTTCCCTTTTTGTAGGGATTTTTTCGGAAAATTTAAAGCGAAGGGAAAAAAGGACAGATTTTTTTAATTAAAAGCAAATGTAGGGAATTTTCAAAATATTATCGCATTTTCAATATATTCCCTTAAAATACGTAAATATTCATCTTCTTTTTTTTTAAAAAATAAAATTCAACAATTGCCAAAACTGTGTACCAGAAGTTTAGGGGGCTACGAAAATGTACGTTCGCGCTTGCGAACTATACTTTTATTTTTGTGATTTGCATTCGCAAACACATTCGCTAAAATGTATGCGAATGTCTAACGAATGAAATTTCTACATAGAAATTATTTTGTAAAAAACCAATCACACCTTCAAAACAATAAAATTGGTGAAATTGGCCATAAGAATTCGAATTTAAAAAAAAAATTGCAATTAAAACTTTTAAGGATAAGGAAGGATATATTTTTAAAACGCAATTTATTTTTTATTTTAGTTCAGAGGAACTGAAGAAAATATTTTTTTAAAATTTTACAGAGCCTTCCCTTTTATTCGGTATCAAGTTTATCACACAGTGTTATTTTTGTAATTGAATTTCTCCTGGCATCACTGAACGCAACACAGTTCATCGACAAGACATTCCTCTTTGTCTTCATTTTTTGGAATACATTGTAGGGAAATTAAATTAATTCAACACAACTTGCGAAGGTACAAAAGAAGTGCAACTTGTGTTAAAATAGAAGTTTGTATAGCAATATATTTTATTATTGAAAATACTCTTTCAACACAGGTACTACTGGTTGGAATTACAGCAAATATAGTACAGCAGAAGCAAGTAATTTAAAAATGGTAAATACCTGCTGTATCCTTATAGACATAAACTTTTGGAGACATTGGGTTTCATAATTATCCAACGGAAGGTAACGTTTCATAAGAAAATCTGATGTGACAATTACAGTTTCCCCATGTTATATGTATGAAGCTGACGATTTGTCTGCAAGTTTTTCTATTGAGTTCAAACGGTAGGTGAATAATCTGTGTAAGTTAAATCAATTGTAGGTATTATAAATAGGATTCATATTTATTGCAACTCAAACTTATAAATCAACGTTGCTGTGAGTATGGGTACATCTGAGTAGTTGAATTTTAATTATGTCCACGCATGCATATTTAAAATTTCATGAGGGACTATGGGCAGCGAAAAAACAATTCATTGCAGATCTCTAATGGACACCAACATACAAGTGAATATTTTAATGAAATAAATACTCAAGGTTATTTGCTCTTACTGGGCATTTTTGATATCTACCTTGCCACGATTAAGATTTACACCACACCAACGTGATTCCCGAAGGCTCGCCACAAATAACTTTCCCTGTGCTTGGAATGACGTTGATACCTGCCGGCAAGATTATATACTCGTTTCTTGTTTAGATGCTGTAGCTATCTAACATCCGCTGGACAAAAGGCTAGCACTATCTCTTCAGTAGCAACAGCACTTTGTGATAATCCTCCTCCGAACTCTTCCAAAATTGGTGAAAATATAGTAAAATTTTTTTTAGTGGAATTTTTTGACATCCCATCCCACGACTTTGGTTAGTAAACCATAACCACCATGTTATCCCAGAGAGTATATTTTCAGCGGAAAAGTAAAAGTACACGAAAAGATAATCCATTTGAAAAACAGAAAGCATTTCCCGCAAGAAGTATACTTTCGGAGGCCCTAACAAAAACTCGCTAAGGTATACTGACTCCCGTCGTATCAGCCGCGATCACAAGAGATCGCAAAATCAAAAGAAAAAAAGGATTTTCTTGAATCAAGGACAGAAAGATTAATTCAAGTACGGATTTTATCCATATTAAATCCCGAATTCCTACTTGAAATAATCTGAAAATGAGATTGATTTAAGTAAAACTAAGATCAAATCAATCTCAAAATGCGCTTGATTCTAATATTATAAAGTGGATTCAATCCCGAATTCGCACTTGAAATAAACCAAAAGTGAAATTGAAAGGAGAATTTTATTATGATTAATTTACATACCCGTTTTACACCATAATGAAAATTTGGCATGAAGTTAGCAAAAAGTTTATTCATAATACACTAACCAAACTCTGGCTAACGATTTGCTAAACTCTTGCTAACGAGCTGCCAAACGTTTGCCAACAACTTGTGAAACACAGCCGTATAATGTAAAACAATTTTGTTGGTTTTTTTTAATTAACTGATTTTTTTCAATTTACTTTCTTTTACTTAATTTATTTTAATTTTAAAAACTTTTTAAAATTTTTACATGTGAAGGAAAAACATCAAAAAAAAAAGAGAGAATGACAAATTAAGCGATGACAAGGCGAATTTATTACAGGTGGTCTTAAAAGCCCTGCTGATAACTTTTTTATACCCTTCACCTCAGGTGGAAAAGGGTATATATAAGTTTGTCATTCCGTTTGTAATTTCTACAATATTGATCTTAGACCCTATAAAGTATATATATTCTGGGTCCTTATGGGGAGAGAAGTTGATTTAACGATATCCGTCCGTCTGTCCGTCTTACGTTTGATATGTGTTTTCCGGAGACTCCAGACATGATAGCGGATAGGTTGTTTTACATTTATTTCACATATAGTCTACCATCGGTTGCTATTGAAATTCAGCAAGATCGATCCACAAATGGCTGAGATATGAGCAAAAAACCACGACTACCTCTAATATTTTCCAAAAATCCCTTGTGGTTGTTGTAATTTTATTACTTTTTGCTGTATATCTGGGGAACGACAAAAGCCAAAGTTTCCAAATTAGGTACACACATTTAGGTAGCCAATACACACCATCCTACAAAATGTGGGCGGGATTGGAGAAGTGGGTGTGGTACCTCCCATAGATCTCCCCGAGTCCAAGCTTCATACATAACTCAGCTAAAGGTTAATTTTTTCTTAAGCACGTCGGTATATAATTCTGTCAAATCGGATAAAAAATGGCTGAGTTAACTATAACCAAAATACTGAATTCCCAAAAATTACTCATTTTTATTTTTTATAATTAAGTTTGTTAAAATATATACAAGTGTATATAAATGTATATAAATTATTCCTTAACACGCCGGTATGTAAAACAATCAAATCGGTTAGATAATGGGCAATTTATTAGCAAAATACTCCAAAAATGGGCTAAAAAACATCAAAATTTGTATACAATCCTACATTTTAGGGCTGCCATATGACCTATGGAAACGACTTATGTATCAAAACATCGGCAATTTTTGGTAGAACATATTTCCCAAAAAATTGGTTTTTAAAACACAACATCTGACATAATGTTGACGGTTTGGATAAGTGGGCGTGGCACAAAATATAATTATTTATATCTTAAGAATGGTGTTCACATAGTTTTTTGTTCTTATTGCACCATGGTGAAGGGTATATAAGATTCGGCACAGCCGAATATAGCACTCTTACTTGTTTTTAGCTAAAATCACTGTTGGATGTCAAAATTTTGTTTATTCTCTTTTATTAACTTTGTTTCTCTTTTGTTTTATTTCTGTTTTTGACATTGTACAATGATTTTACAAAAACAAATTGCTTGTGGTTTTTGTACGAGTTGTACTTGTTGTAGTACCGATATTACCTGGGATGAATTCGCCTTGAGCGATGATTAATGCAAAACGTGTTGCATTTTTGAGTAATACAATGTGGCATCATACAAATTCAGAGTTGATTTATCAAAAGTTGGCAGCATTCGAGCTAGCAGCTCGTTGTACGTAGTGTACAAACTGTGGCTAACTTTTTGTTATGAATATGGCTGTTAATGTACACAGAAAGAAAAACACACGGGTAAGTCAAGATTTTAATGATTACTCTATGTACGAGTCGTACTCAAATATGCAAGTACGATAAATACTAAAACGTACTCCAAACAATCCTTAATGGGATTACTTTCGGAATAGTTATAAGATACTTAAATCAAGTAAACAAAAGATTAAAGTTTTTGTTGTTTTTAACCCTTTCTATACACATTGAAAAAAGGTCTGGCCAGACTCATGTGCACCCCGAAGGGTTGAAAAGTAAATTTGAAGTCTTGCTTCTCATTTAGTTTATATTTTTGGTTAAATATGTACACAAGATTTCTTAAGTAAAAACCATATCGGACATGATGTTGGTGGTTTAACATTCAGTATGGTGCAATACGAGTAAGTAAATCAATCATAATAATTTTTTCTTTCTAATTCGGGTTAAAATCAACTTTATAATACTTGAATCAAACGCATTTTAAGGTTGATTCATTCATTCTTAGTTTTACTTAAATCAATCTCATTTACGGATTATTTCAAGCAGCGATGCCAGAATGAAGATTTTATCTTATTTTTGAAGATTTTTTGACCAAAATAAGATTTGAAGATTTTGTTTCTCAAATGAAAGTTTTTAATTTATAGAAATAAAGATTTTTAACTTTAAGATTGTACAACATACATACATACATTTTTAAATTTTTTTAAAAACAATCAATTTTTAAACAATGAGGTTTTATATCAACTTGTTGTCTATTGGTTTTTTATTATTAAAGTAATTTTTGGGAATACGAAGTTTTTTTAAGAAGACACTGAAATTTATTGATGGAGGGATAAGCTATTTCTATGCACATTTCACTGGTTGCTTAGGCCAGATCGTCAGGAAACTTCATCCAAAGATTTTAGAAAAGCTTAATTTATTAAACAAGTAAAACTGTTAAGCGAATAGGAATTATCTATAAGCAAAACTTTAGTTAAGAATTAGGTTTAGCTATTGGTTAAGAATTTGTTGTAATTATTTTTGTATTTTAAGGTAATTTTGGTAGTTTACATTGTTATTGAAAAATTGTTATTCCTTAGTACGCTTCAATCCCAATGTGCAGAAAGCCCACGAAATGTCGTTAAAGTGGTGCATTGTAAATGATCGAACCTTCGAAAGACATCTAGAGGACGGCGGCTAGCATCATAAATTATTATTTCAGACTTTGTCAAGTTGATACGCATCGCGCGGAGAAAATTATTAACATTGAAGTGTTTTGATCACAATAGCGAGTTGTGAATAACGGTTGTTAGAGCAACTAAGTTCTTAATATATGAATTTTATACATTAAAGTGTTGTGTTTATTTGTTTTATTTGAATTGCAATCGAAGAGTTTAAAGCGGTTTATTATTAAGGAAATAAACCAAAACGTTATTGAATGGCAGTAACTTAACAATTTGTATATATAAGTGCTTAAGAATATCTTTTAAAAAGTGTACCAACATTATTTTAATAACTTTTCCATTAGGAATATATTTAGGAAAATCCATATATTTTCAATAAGCTTTTTTTAATGAGATTTTCTTAAAATGCCTTCGATGTAAAAACGGTATCAAAAAAAAAATATAATATTAAATTGAGAACCCTTATGATTTCATATGATGTATGAGTTTAATAGCTCCCAAACTAAAATCTTCTTGCCAAAAATTTATAAATACAGTAGAATCTTATAAAAGTTTACTCGCGTAAAAGTTAAACACGCGGATAAGTTAACAGTTTTTTGTTATCAACGTGCAGCTCTAAAAAGTTAACCGAAAAGCGTGTACATTTTTTTTAAAACAACGGCTGTTTCAGTGTTGTAATAATGAAAACTATTTAACCCTTTTAATAATAAATAATAAAAAACATAACATTTTGCATCTAAAAAAAGTTGTGTATTACATTTAAAATTTATTACATAATTTATTTATTCCTTTTTTTCAACTAAAAAAACGCGCTTTGAAAAGTTAAAAGTTCAGAAAAGTTAATACCCCTTGGGACATTTTGGTTAACTTTTTTAAGATTCTACTGTATATCTCTAATTTAAGCATTCAATTACTTTCAATGAAACTTCTTTTTTTATATGGACTTTTTTACGATCTTATTTATTAAAAACTAACCCTTAACTACCCAGCATGCTTTTGTAACGTAACTGACCAGTAGTGTCCAACGGACTCATTCAAGCAATTAATGATACTTAAAGAAAGACAATATACATTAGAAAAAAGTATTTTGTTTATTTAACTTTAATTAGTTATTTTTTAAACAAACATTACAAATAATGAGTGTTATTTTTGCAAAGCTAATAGAGCCTAAATTTTTTCAATGTAATTAAAATTCAATTTTTGATTACAATATTTGTTTTTTACAAAGTATTCAGAACAAACACTCCGTTCGCATTTCTCACAGCACTGTTTGGAAGTTCTAAATATTTTTGAGGGGAAAATGTGACAACGCTTCTTTCGTTTTGAATCAGGTTCAGATGATTGACCAGCTCAATATATTTTAATAAACAATATATTAATGTGTCTATTGGACACTTGTTTTTTTTTTAATTTATTGATAATAAATAATTAACTATTTATGCTACAAATATTTTTACTGCGCATTTATGTTCTAAAGACCATCGGGGTAGAATAGGTAAAACGGGGTTTCTCAAAAATAAATACTTTAGCTTTTATGAGCAATGGAATTCAAAAATGTTTCCGCGAGACACTTGTGGGTGGTTAAGGGCTTAATGGATTTAAAATGTTTTTTAAGAAAAAAATTTATGGAAAACACATGTAACTTTTATTATAAAAAAAAAGAAAAATAAAAAGCTCCAGGAGAAAGGAGATGAGTAAATTGTAGAAATTAATGGTAGTTTATACATAAATATCTTTTCAGATTTGTAAATTCTTACAAACATCGATTTCAAACTCTATCACTAAAAAATTGACCATAAGTAGCGCAACATAGTCCAACTTGTTTCAGTTGTACCAAGTTTGATAAATTCATAAAAATTAACAACTAAAACGTATGATTAAATTTATTCGTCGAAATATTTATCGCTCATAATAGAAACCAATCAAAGTTAATAAAAACCAAAATATACGAAATAAAAACATTAAAATTTTATCAACGTTATAAATTCAATGTTTAATTGACATACATATAAAGAAAACCCAAGTTGTTTAAATTTAAAACCAAAAATCAACAAATAATTTCTGAGCAAATAACGAGTGGTTTGCAACAGTTGGCGGGCTGGGTTGTTGGCCTAATAGCGAGTACAGCAAATAAAATACGAGTGTTTTGTGACTGTTTACTGGAGTGAGTAAGTGACTGGTAGTAGTGTGAGTGAATGATTACGCCTGTGAGTGACTTACTGACTGGTTATTGGAGCGAGATTGTGTATCTGTGAATTTTTGTTAAATTTTTTTTTCTGAGTGTAAAGAGCTTTGTATTAAGTCAGGTAAACAACAACATAATAAAAAACCGAAACAGCAAAAAACAAATTGTTAACAAAATAAAAAAAAGTGTTTTTTTTTTAATTTTTTTCTTTTGTTTTTTTTTATAATTTTTGTTTTGGTTTAAATCACTTTTTGTGAATTAAGAATTTTCAGTTTTATTTCAGTGTTTGTTGTTAATGGCATTAAAACTTTTGTTGCTAGAAAATATTTTAATACTTTCAATTAAATCAGATTTTTGTTATAAAAACTAATTTTGTATAAAAATTTTGTTTAAAGTATTTGAATTTATGTGTTTAGTGTTTAATTTGAAATACTTGGTTTTATATTCAGGTGATTTAATTTTCATCCCAACAAAATGACATTGGCCACAATAACACAGCAAAATGGAACGGTGGAAAGTGTAAGTTTTGAAAAAAAAAATTTTTTTTTAAAGTATTTTAATTAATATTTGTTAAAACTTATACAATATTCATATGTAAAATAGTATGGTCAATGAAAGATCAACAATAGTTAAAACCAAAACTGCGTAATCATATTTTTTGGGCTAAAAAAGTAACACAATCTTAAAGCTAAACACTGTGAACAAATGAAACATCCAATAGTATTTTTAAACAATATAAAATATGCAACTATGTTTATTTAATAGAGGTGTACACGTGACGTGAATTTTTAGTGTCACGTGCGATACACAATTGTAATTTCTTAAAACATTAGTCATGCAAAGGAGACTGATCGGTAGTGCAATATAAAATTTGAGTACGTGATTAAAAAAATCACCCAAGATTCATTACGCAATCACGAATCCTTTCTTAAGAAACTATTAAATACGTGAAAATTAAGAAATTCTTCTATATAATTGTCTGAAAATATTCTTATAAATTTAATTTAAATTACAGCCTCTTTTAACTTATATTTAAAACAAAAACAAAATTTCAAAAAACTTGCAGTTAAACGAACAACGTCCAATGATGTGACAACCAGTTGCCATAACAACAACAACAGTTCCTTCTATTGTGTTTGTGAGTCAAAATACTACTCACCCGCACAGCCTTAAATTAAAAAAAAATACAAATTTTTTAATTTCAGAAATTCTATCGTTATTAGTGTACAAAAAAAAGGATTTTTAAAGTGTTTTAAAAAATTTTTTTTGGTGATCTCAAAATGCAAACAGCAATGCTCGTAAACTTCGTTAAAAAAAAATTTACTGAAAAAAACTTTGGATATTTTGATGAGTTCATTGGCAATTTTAAGAGACACATAACAAAATTGCACTAAAATTTTTGTTTTAAAGGGTGGTCCAACCAAAACGCACGATGTTAATTAATAATAAAATAAAAAGTGATTAGAGAATTATCTTAATATATTTTATTATTACAGAAGGGTCTATGGCAATTATGTGTGTAACAAAATATCGGCCAAATGCTCGCCACTGTGGCATAACCCTATCCGATGGTCCATATATTCATTGACTCTGAGAGATAATTAAGGTTCAATGTCGTTATTGTGGAGAATTATCTCATCCTTTAGCTCGTGAATTGTTCTTTTCCTTTTAAATATCCCCGAAGACAGAAGTCTAACGGTGTCAAATCACACTCGCGCAATAGAGGCATTATTTCTTTGGCTGTGTGCCAAATGGCACCATTTTGTTGGAACCACATATCGACCAGGTCCATATCTTAAATTGCTGGCCACAAGAAGCCCGTTATCATCTCGCGATAGCGAACACCATTCGCGGTCAGGCTTGCCAGTTTAGCACTTTTAGTACTAGATTTAGCAAATGTTTTTCTGAATTAGCACTAAGAATTTCGAAAAAAGTGCTAAGTGCTAGTTTAGCACATTTTTATAATTATTTAGCATTTTTAGCACTTTTTTTAGATCCCAAAACCACTTAAAAACTCACATAATCATGTATCAAGAAAAATACATACATATTATTCATATAACTTTTTACAATACCTTTTAATCCCGTTCGAAATATCTCCTGAATCTCCAGGTTAAGTTGATTTTTGGCAATGGTGAGGTATATGGTATGTTAGACACGTATAAAAGCATAGTTGGTTTTCCACCTCTTGGAAAAGAGGAAACTAGTATTGCTAATTTTAAAACAAATTATTGTCATACATATTTAACCATAACATGTTTAGAAGAAACCATAATATGGTTGTGGCTTCTTGATGGAGGAATAATTTAACCAAAATGAGGTTGTAGGTGACAATAATATGGTTAAATTAAACATAATGGGGGTAATTTTGTTGTTCACTTCACCTTGCGTTGAGAAAATTTTCATAAAAATAAATATAAAATTTTTGAAAATTCAAAAAATTTTATATGAAAATTTTCTCAACGCAAGGTGAAGTGAACAACAAAATTACCCCCTATATGTTCTCAAAATTTTCTTTAAAAATAGTTTTGTTGGAAGCGCCCATATTAAAACATATTTTTTTTCTGCGCGAATCACGCTAATTTTGTAAACCAAGACATTCTTAAAAATTGTGTGACTTAATTATCCGAAAATTTTATACACTCGCCCCTTGTTTAGGAGATGGAGCTATCTTACCCCCTGCTAATGGAAATCCGCCAGCAGCATTTCAAGAGTAGCAACAGCACCTAGGGGAAACCGCCACAGAACTAACTTTCCCACAAGGGTAACCTTTTATTTCCTCTCCCGGAAATAAACCACAGCTACCACGTGATACCTTAACGTTCACCCCCAAAGGGAAAGCACTACCCGAACACAAGCAAAATCTTGCGAAAAACACATCTCATGAGATTAGTCAAAACCAACTCACCCCTTTTTTTACCAACGCACCATCCCTACCTTAAACTTTTATCCGCTTTCAATCTCAGGACTTCACAGTCCATTTTAAATTCCGTCACCTTTACTAACAAGACAACAAGATCTTCACCACAACCATGTTAACCATTTTGACCATCTCATAAAACGTGCTTCCCACAGAACTTATCTCAAGCACGAATTTACACCTCCCTAAAAGAGTATACCGTCGCGGACCTAAGCCAACAGTCAGTTTGGTGCCTGCTCAAGGGGGCTAACGACTTCTTTCGTATCAAATATTTCCTCTGGTCAGCCAACGGTATCAAGAATTCACAAAAACATGCAGTCTTTGTCAGATTCCGGGTATGACTGCACCTGATTATGCAACACAGGACGCCACACCAAAATGTGAAATATCCAGAAGATGATCCCTACACCCTCATAGGGGCTCCAAATGAAACAGTATATATATGAAGTATGTTATTACTTAAATAGCCTTTAACAGCATTGCTTCTCGAAAGCCGGATCGAAAGGGTTAAGTCTCAGTATTATTAAGTTAAGAATAGATAAAATTAAATTGAATTTTTTTGAACAAATAACAAAACCGTGTTTTCCTTAGACGAAAAGTGTTATATCAAATTTAAGTTTTATAGCTAAATTTATTTTCTGTCAAAAACGCATGACTATTTTTTTAATTACATTATTGACTTTAGTGCAAATAACTTTCACTTTTTTTGCTAAGACACATTTTATTACCACTCAATCAAAATTTTACTACAAAAACTACATTCAACTAAAGTCCGCAATAGCTGTTGAAAAACTATCAGTTTAGAAATTTACTAATTTGTTTGATAAATAAAACGAGTAAGAAAGTATAGTCGGTCAAGCAAGTCGCTAAAGGATAGTCGGTCAAGTATTTAAAAACTCATTTTCGAAAGTGCACCTTATTTGGGACCCATGGGAAATCATGGGCATGCCAAATCAAAATAATGTTATGAGGATTCATGTCAAATTCCTTTGTGACGAATATAACTTAGATATCTTTAGCTATATGAGCTTGGGTTGTCTTTAAGTGAATTCAGGACGGGGTTTATATAAGACCTATGCTTTATTTTGGACAAACCACCACAAGATTTTGTCATGACATAGTTGTAATTATCTTTAAAGTTATTGTCGCCAATTTTAAAAGGGTGGTCCAACCATAATGCACGATGTTAATTGACCATCAGAGGTACTCAATAAAGCACCGCGTTAGGATTGTTGAAATCTTTTAAGTAAATGGGCGTTCAAATCAAAATGCATTTTGTGTACTTTGTAATTTTTTTGGGCAGCATAATGGAGCAAATATATCCACAATCGGGAGAATTGTGCGAAAACTTTAGAAAACTGTATCTGTAGAAAATGTTAAAACACCTGTTTAATGCGGTTTATGTCCAAGCAGTTACCGTGAATTAACGAGGGCATGAACCAGGACGTGCGGATCCAACATGACAGTACAACACAGCCCACGAAACAATGTCTTATTATTAATAAGATTTCTCTATGACGTGCTAAATTCTCAATTTTTATTTTTGATAAAAACACTGAAATTTATTGTTGATGGGATAAGCGCTTCCTTCCTATGCGCATTTCACTGGTTGCTTAGGCCAGATCGTCAGGAAACTTTATCCAAAGATTTTAGAAAAACCAAAGATATTAAACCAAATAAAACTGTTAAGCGTATAAGAATTATAAGCAACTGTTCAACTTGTAACAATATCAAAGTTTAAACAAAAACATCTACAATAAAGATATAGACATTTCTTGAGACAAGCTAAATATTAAACATCGTCAATTTTATTTTAACGGAGATAAGAAAGTAGGTACTTCAAAATATATGCTTATTTCGGAATTTTCTTCTTTTTTAAAATTTATTCTACTTCTAGTGGAGCATAGAGACTTATTACGGTATTTCATATCTAGCTGGATCTAAAAATCATGTTTCAATTAAAATTGGTTCCTAAGTTAAAATTATTTTTAATGGTTCTAAGATTAAAAGGCTTATGTGAAAAAAAAACTCATAAATCAATTTTTAAACTTTTAAAAGTCGGTCATGTTTCGTTGACAGTCGGTCATGTTCAGTGTTTAGATAAGGCCGACATCTGAAGTGTTTGTTAAAAGTAAATACGAATTTGAAGTTGTTGGTATTTTTTTATGGTCATTATTAAGATTATTTTGTCGTAAAGAGGTAGCACTGAGAGAAATAGGGAAAAGTATGTTAAAAAAAATTAAATGTTTTAAAGTATAGATTTTAGAGATTTAAGTAAAATTCGTTAAATTGTTAATGCTGTTTTTTTTTTGCTTTAAAGAAGAGACATTACTCTGGATTTGAACTCCTGTACTGAAAAAAAATTTTTCTGTCAGTGTACGTAAATGTTTGTTCGTTTTGCAATTTCTAGTCTTTTATTTAATTGCTAATTTTTTTTTCTCTTTTTTTGTAATTCTGTTTAAGATTTTTGAAGGCCACAATAACTGGTATCATGTTTGTAAACAAACTTATTTCAAAGTTAGGCAAACCTGTCCCAGATTAAACCGGCATCTTAAAAAAAAATTAATCAAACCAGATTTTGGCAGTGTTGAGTTTAAAAGTGTTGAGGAATTATTTAATATTCCATTAAAAAAGTAATTTTTTTTACACGTTTTTATATTTGATTTGAAAGATGTCAAATGGTAAGGATCAAAAAACAAGTTGATCTAGTTAAACAAACATTGATCTTGTGAGAATTTTTGGATGATAATTCCTTAAAAATGTGTTAGGATCTCGAGCAATCACATTTTAATAAAACGTACTTAAATACAGTAACTCTTTTAGGATGTTTTCTACGATGATGTTTACGACCTAACACCACTTTGTTGTCACCAATAAATGAGCAACCATATTAACTAATGTCGCCACTAAATACAGGGGGATCAGGCAAATTCTGGTGCCACGCCTTTGCTTTCTTTTTTTATTACGATCATTTACATTTAACAACTTATCGCACTTGTTCAACAAGAAGCAAATATTGTCACAGAATACAATACTGCCTATTTTACGTTCTTTTACGCTTAATTAAAAACACCCTATAGTTATATTCAATCGCATAAGTTGCCGCTAATAAACAGTTCAATATGCGAAATTACTGAAGGCTACTGCTCCTGTGGCTCTAAATAAATGTAAAGTCTTTCAAGAATTTTTAGCAATCCGTTAGGTACTGGCGTTACCTTTATTTACAGAGCGTGCAATGTGTCCGAGTTATATAACAAATTTATTTTAAAGCAAGATGTGTTTTATATTACGATCAAAGCCAACAGTGATAGTACCGCCGAACGATGATAACAAATTGTAAGTGTCGACAACACTAGGTTTACATTCGATATACATATGAAAAATTGGTGAAAAGATTTGTTTACCAAAGCTTGATTCGTTGCGGTTTAAGGAGCAACTAAGCGTTTTTGATAGTGAGCTCTATGGGGGGGGGGGGGGGGGGGGCATTTGGTAAATTATGGACCCATCTTCACGAAATTCGGTAGCGTGATTTCTAGTCACATAACACGAATTTGTATAGAATTGAACGGCAATCCAAATATTTGCACCAGCAATTATTGTTCTTTTTTTTTTAACAAATATTAAGGGTTAAAGATTAAGGGCCGATGTTGGATGTTAACCACGTTTACGCGTTAAGCTTTTTTCTGCATTTAATTTGACATTTCTCCGCATTTGGGCGAATGATAAACCAAGAGAGATTATCGAAAAACCAATGCACCCACAATGAGTTTGGTGCGGTTTATAGGCTGTCGTCATCATCAGGCCGTATTTTGTCCAAAATGAGGCCGGTCAGGCAGTTACTGTGAATGGTGTTCGCTATCGAAAGATGTTAACAAACTTTTTATGGCCCGAATTGGAAGATATGGATGTGGGCGATATGTGGTTTCCATTGGTCTTCTTTCTTTGGCGTTATTTGAAAGAAAAGTTGTACGTCGATAAGCCAGCAACAATTAAAGGATGAGATAATTCGGCACGTTAAAGGCATAGAACCTCAATTATGCCTCACCGTCTTCGAAAATTTGGACCATAGGATCGAGGTGTGCCGGTGTGCGGTGTGCGCGGTCGCGGCGGTCATTTGGCCGATATTTTTTCCATACATAATTGAACCCTTCCAATATTATCACAATAAAAAGAAATGACCATAATTTCCTAAACAATTTGTGTTTTATTCAAAATCAACATCGGCCCTTAAAATTTAACCACACATTATAATTTTTTAGTGTCCCTGCAAAACTCACTTTTTCGATTTATCATGTTTTGCAATTGATCTGTATACTTTATGGGGTCTTGAATGGATTAAAAAAAAGTGAACAACGGAATAATAAACTTATGTTACCCTCCCTCATTCACCACTAGTGGTAAAGGATATAAAATTAATTTTTTTTTATGACTTTGTGAAGTAAATATAATTTTTAAACTTGTATTCTCGTGTTTTCTGTTGCAATAATTGAAAAAGCGAGTTATTAATATATTTTCAAATCACGCTTATCACTTTAAGATAAAAAATTAAACAAACAAATTGAGTATTCAATACCACCAACAATGAAATATAAAACAAAAATGGTAATCAAAATTAAAAAATTTTAATTAAACTTACTAAAATAGCACTGTACAACAGGACTCTTGCCCAGAATCTCTTGATTCTGGTAGAGGAAACAAAAAAAAAATTACGTGTGTCGGCGTTTTAAAAGATCACATCGGAATTTTATTTTAGGGAGGTTAAATTTTCCGTTTTGGCCTTTTGGTTCAGCATATCGGCATATGAAACTATGAGTTCTTTACATCTAAGGTTACGGCAAATATTTTTGCAAAACAAATTAACCCTTTAACTCCCATTTATTGGCTCTGTTTTAACAAAAAACAAAAAAAACACCTCTGCTAAGGGGGAAGCAAGCAGAAGTATATGCCATGATCTATGCCAGAACAAAGGAAAGCCAAAAACTAAATACAAACAGCAAAAGCAGTCAAACTCAAGAGTCAATCAAAATACGACAATCGGCTATGTTCCACAAAAATATTTGGCGTAACACATTTTTTCGCCATTTGTTTTTTTCAATTAAACCATTAATATTAAATCAGTTTTAATCAAAAATTTAATCATGTGAATTAACCGTTTACTTATATCAACAACATAGCCAGCAAAAACTTTACTTACCTGAGAGAAATAAACACTATTTATTTTTCGGCCGAATAACTGCTTATTTTTGTTCGAGGTGTCCACAGAATTCAGAACTTACTAAAGCTAAAAAAATTTAGTTATAGCCTTATTCCGATTGTCGTTGTCGCCATCGACAGTATCGTGTTTTGTAATTTTGTAATAGAGTTCTTTAATCTTCTACAAAAACGGCTGATTATTGCACACCAGAAGCCAAAAAATTACTAGGTAATAGACCTAATAAGTAGTTATTTGGTACGTTACCATTAAGAAAATATTCAGTACTGAAACAACACAAATAATAAGTAGTTATTGAGCTGATTATTAGAAAGCAAATGTTCAGTAGTTAAAATAATAGAAGTAATAAGTAGTTGCTGAGGTCATTTTACTTGTAAGTTGGTAGGTTAGCGTTTTTACACCACACAACTCGTCAATAATTGGAACCCCGAATCAAACTTGACCCAGGGTCAATATCGAGGTGGCTAGAGCCAGCCCGTTGCGTTGAGATATTTCAGCAAGCTGCTGAGTATCACCCGCGATATCTCCGAGAGTCCTTGTGGAAGGTAATTCCCAAACAGTCCATGTCGTGTTGAATTAAACGCTGGGCAACTACAAAGGAGATGAAATACTCAGTTCCAGGTTCCCTGCAGCTGCGGCAGCATTCATTAAAAGCGAGGCCGAGTCTCAATGCGTGTTTACCGATCGTCCAGTGACCAGTAAGCGCATATACAAGTCTCGACACGTCTCTCCGATTGAAGTGGAGGAGTTGCTCAGAGCGACCTTGGCATATGTGGGCCACGTTACCTTAGTGGCCCTGCAGCCATCTACTTTACTCCATTAATCGGCAGCCATATCCAGATAATTTCTGAAGATTTCGCTTCTGATAGTTCCCAGGGGTGTTGCGACTACCACACCCTGTGAAATATCAAGAGCGACTCCAGTCTTGGCCAGCCCACCCGCCTGTTCATTGCCGTAATGGTCCCAATGCGCAGGGACCCAAATTAAGGTAATGTCAGATAGGCTGCCCAGTCTGGATAGTTCCTCCTTACACTGGTTGACAAGAATGGACGTTGTTTTATGTCTTACTAGTAAGTACTTATTGAAGTTTTCAGAATCAGGACAATTGTAATGACAACTACTTACCAGGTAACGTATGAAATAACTACCATCTATTACTAAAAATCAAAAATTTGGTCCTGGGTAACTGCAGAAAATGTTTTTCATATCAAAAATTATTTAATTGATACTTTTAATTATTATCACAAATTATTTAATTGAAATTTATTTTCCGTTTTCTTCTCTGTGAAACATATTTTATACCTCAGATATATACCGACATGGTTTACGAACAGGCAAAAAAGGGGAAACTTTAACCCTCCTGAAATAAAATTCCGATGTAATTTTTCAAAACGTCGACAAACGTATATTTCTTATTTTTTGTTGTTCAGTGTAATTTAGATTTAAATACAAAGTATTAAAAAACTGTCCCATAGCCTATCGAACAGAAAAGCGGTCTTCGCTTTTGTACTTTATCTGCGACAGATAAAAGTGTCAGTATCTTAAATAAAAACCAATTGACCTGAGTCATTGATGGCTTTACTATGAAATGGATAATTTTATAATCTATCATGTTGTATATAATTGCATATTATTTTTATCTTTGTATTTAAAATAAATAAAAAAAATACCATGCTTTACCCGGTGCGCTTCGCTACCCCTTTTAAAATAATATTATGTAGTAAATTTTTTTTTTAAATTACAAGTTACAAATCTACAAGTAAAATAAACAGTCAAATCCCGATAATTCGTAATCGCAAGGGGCCGGCCGTTTATAACGAATTATAGGGGTTTTCGATTTAGCGGGGTTTCGATTTAACGGGGTTAAAAACAAATATATACGAATTAACGGGGGTTTTCAATTTATTTACTTAAACGATGCGTGTGCTTTGACATTTTTCTTTATGATTCATGTAACAAACTGATCTTAAGAAAATAAACACACACACAAGCAAAAACCCACACAAAATAGCGGTAAACAAAATATCATTCTTTCCATGTTTTTATTGTTTTTATTACGAATTATAAGTGGTAGTTAGCAAACAATTACGATTTATAAGTGGTAAGGAAGATTTCATTTGGAAAAAAAATTACGATTTAGCGAGGGGACCAAAATGTATGGACATTTTACGAATTAACGAGATTTTTTCAAGGGACCGAATGTTTAATTCGAATTATCGGGAATTACGATTTATCGGGGTACGAATTATCGGGATTTGACTGTATTTGGAACAAAAACAAAAATTGTAAGATTGTTGCTTTTTTAAGTAAAATTACTTGTTGTTTTAAGAAACAGGGCCCAAGTCTCATGTATTGATAACGAAGCAATTTGTATCAAATTTGAACTTCTACTATTATTTTTCTCCAGACATTTATTGTAATTATAGTGTCCTTGTATGGGAGGTTCTATGCCCACTTTTCCAGTTCAGCTCGCTTTCTGAAAAAAATTTTGTATTGATTACCGAGCGGTTTGTTCCAAATTAAAGTTTTACTGTTGTACTTTAAGGTGTATTTTGTGTACTTTCGTTGAACTCTTTCTAAACGATTTATGTGAACAAAACATCACGGACTCCATATAAATGAAGCATATTCAAGGACTGACCTCACATATGAATTTTACGAGTGTATATATTATGAAATTCCTTGCAATTTCTTATAATAAAAGCCAAGAGTAAGTACGATTTGGAAATTATATAATTCAAATGTTTAATAAAAGCAAGTTTACTATCAAACGCATCACCTAAGTCCAATATATCATCAACTCTAGTTAAATATATTGAATTGATAGAGTAACCAAAGGCTATTGAGTATTTCAATTTATGAAAACGTAAAAAATAAAATTTTTCAATATTTAATTGTTAGTAATTACGATCCGACCATAACACTAATTCATTAACACTTTTTTGCAACTCTAAAGCATCATTATTATTTTTTATTTGATAAAAGATTTTTAAAACATCAGCATAAAGCAAAAGTTTGCATCAATTAAAGAATGAAGATATATCATTTATATAAATACTAAAAAGTAAAGGACCTAATATGCTACCTTGAGGAACACCTGAAGTGGCAATATATGGGCGGGAAAAGCAATCATCAATATTTACATAGCAAGTGCGGTTATTATTTTTAATTTTGTCTAATTTAGCAAGAAGAATATTATGAGATATTCTATCAAAAGCTTTCGAATAGTCAGTATATATATGGGGATTCACAAGGTGTGCTATTAAGTCATATCGTCATAATGTCCTAAATAATATTTTACAATTGTTTAAAAAAATATTGTTGTGTTTCAAACAAAATAAAAATGTTAATTCATTGATTTGTCATAACTATACAGTAGAAAGCTAAGTTATAAGCGGTTACCCACAGCAGTCATATACATGTTTTGTTATTATTTTAAGACATATGACTTTACAACTTTATGACAACCTTGTGAATCCCCCAATTGTATCTTCCTGTAATCCTTACCCAAAACTTGAAATGCAAAACTTTCATTTAATTTAAGTAAAAATGCGCTTGATTCAACTATTATAAAGTTGATTCAATCCCGGAATTCGTAATTAAATAAGCCAAAAGTGAAATTAGAAGCACCATTTTATTATGATTGATTTACTTAGCCGTTTTACACCTTACAGAACTTCAATTATGAATTACCAGCCCGATATAGTTTTTACTTTAAAAACATAATAAATTTATTTACGTAAATTTTTCTTTACCCTTGCAACTGTGCAAAAAAGCATAGTTGCACTTGTTTGACGTGAGCATCCCATTTTGCTTCCACCTTAAATTTTCAGCATTTTTTAAACAACGCACCTTCCATTTGACAATATTCAAAGATGCATGCACTTCCGATTATTTTAAAACATTTTTTAATAAAAATTCAATCGTAAGTTTCTTGAAAATTAAACAAAATTAAATAATTTTATTAATTTACAAGTCGAATTAATAACTTATTACCTAAAAAAAAATTTCAGACATGTATTCCAGTATTTTTTTTAGACCTCGATAATTTTGTATCGTTTATGCGTAAGAAATGTCTATGTGGTTGTTGGTATTTTTCTGCACTTTTGCTTTTTCGCAAGGGTGTAACTTTTGACGTGAATACCTTTAATGCACATATACAACCGAAAATATAAACTAAATGAGAAGCAATAGTTCTAAAATTTACTTTTTAAACGTGAAAATAATGTTTTTGTATTGTTATGTTGTTTTTGTTGTTTCTACACACAACAAGCAAATCGTTTTTCCTTGTGTGGTGTTCTTGCAGTGTCTGCAACAAACTTTGATAAATTAATTGAGATTAAAACGCGCACTTTGTAATTGTACTCTACCAACAAAAAGTTTAATCTTTTGTTACTTGGTTTTAGAGTTTTTTTTTTCTTATTTTAAGAAATTCAGCGATTGATTTTCGAAAGGTATCCCAGTTAGGATTGTTTTTAGTACGTTTTAGTGTTATTCGTTTTTTGAGTACGACTCGTACTTAAAGTAAGTATAAAAAACTTAATTTATCCCGAATGTTTTTCTTTCTGTGCGGCGTGTTGTATGTTGCTGTCTGTTTCCGTGCTGTTGTAGTCTTCTAGTCGTTGTTTGCACAATTGTTGGTGTGATTTGTAGCTTTGGCGCCACCACGTCCACATGAAAATTTACAAATTTTCATAGCCTATCTACATTAAGTGCCAGCAGTGTTGCTAAATTAAAATTTTTAAATGGTACTTAACTTCAACTTAAAGAGTACTTTTTCCACCAAATGGTACTTTTTGTTAAAAAACAACACCATTTATGAAAATAAAAGGAACAAAAAATATTTTATTGAGAAATTTATAGTTTGTTTTGTTTTATTTTCCATCAAAGCTGGGAAATATGGAGAAAATGGATTTTCCTGGACAAACACAATGCTAACAGTACAATTTTTGTAAATGCTTTTCTCAATAAATAGATCTAGCAATAGAATGGCGATCCGTTATCTAGTTTTCAAGATATTGTATTTGAAACCAGACCAAATTTTCTAAAAATTGTCTGTTTCTTAGCACTGGAAATCAGTCAACTTTGAAGGGCTACATCTATCTAACGGTTTCGCCATATAACTTTTTTTTGGGTCCACCATCTAACGTTTTTTTCAACTAGTGCTTATTTCGTGAATGGTAACACTTAGCTCATCTCTGATTTGACAGATGATTAGTTTTATCATTCCGCTGAATGAATATGGTTGTGTTTGCGCTTGAACAACGCTGGAAAGTATTGCGACATTATTTAGAAAATCATGGTAGTGTTGCAGAATGTGTGCGAAAATAGCGTACGGATTTTGGAAGAAGAGAAGCACCGTCAGCTCCGTATGTTCGTTATCTTGTGTAAAAAGTGAAATAAACTGGCATCCTCATCGATAAACCAAAGCGTGAAAAGCCAAAAACAGTGCGTACACCCGAGAATACATTCACCTTCGTTCTCAACAATTGAACCTTTCGGAGACATCATTGAGACGAATTTTGCATAAAGACCTTGCCAAGGCAGCCATTTGAATGAAATTATTGTTCATTATTAACCGGAAGGAATGTTCTTTCAAATAAAAAAAGAAATTTGAGAAAATATTTCGTAGTATTTTTTTATAGCATTTTCAAAAATTAAAAGTTATTTGGCGGACCCTTTATTTATCTGAACTAAAAATCTGATTCTAAAAAAAGAAGCATATTTTAAATCGTTGTTCATTTTCCTTTCAAATAGGTTTATTCAATATTTTTGAGGAGAGCCTAAAATTTTTGTTCTTTGCAACTGTGCATCGGCAATTATGTACCGAAAAATTTGGTCGCTAACTTTAGGTTAACAACAATGGTATTGTACTTCCCGGAAATAATATTTTTTTTTTTTGGAGTGAAGCTGCTTATTATTTTTAAGGTTTTATTTTTAAAACAAATTAAGTTCTGAATAATTCACACAATCTCTAATAAAATGACTTTCTTTTTTCTTTTCTTTTAATTTATAAACAATTTCCATGTTAAATTGCATGTTTCTTTAAATATGTCAAATCGAGTTCCACAAAATCATCCTTTTATAAATTTTCTTGCAACTTGTTAGAACAAATATCCTATTCTGGATAGCAAAATATAAATCCTGGCGTCCTCGCTTTGCATTTCAATATTTACGTCGTTAATTTTTTTTATACACAACAACATAAATTTTAAAACAACCACATGATTACCAAAGTCTGCTATCGAAAAGATCAATCACATTACAGTTAAAATTTAAAAAGCGCCGAGGCTAAAAAAGTACTGAAGTACCGAATTTTTCAACACTGAACGCCAGGTAATCAGGAAAGTAATGTGAAAATGACAGGAAAATCGGTTTAAAAGTTTAGGAGTACAAAGGGAACAAACACACAAACAAACGCATTTTTAGATGTATATATATTTTATATTAGATAGATAATAAAGAAATATGATTATTCATATTAAATCTATTCTTTTTTTTCAAGAATTAGTTTACTTTGATGATTTAAAGGCAATTGTTTCTTCAGTATTGTTCTTAATTAAGAGGTGGAAAATAGTCCTAGTTTTATAACTTGCATAATAATTATAATCAAATTATTGTTATAAAATAGTTTCAAAAACGTTTTAAGTTTCCTAAATTTTACGAAACTCGCCGGTATTTCTTTGAAGAAACCGCATTATGTGAGTGTTTAAATTTGTTAATACATAATACATTTATGTTTATTGATTTGTGAAGTGATCAAGTACATTTAAGCTTAACTTTTTCAAGTAAATATAAAGTCTTAAAAGATAAGGGGCTCAATTCTGAGGCCAGTCTCAAAAGTAGGTATTATTTAAAGCTAGATGTTATAAGTTTTAGAAGGATTTTTTTGTCATGCGCATATAAATTGGTCACTATGGGAAAGGAATAGATATGGCAAAAGTGCCGCCTAGCATTTTATGTCGAATGAAGAAACTCACAAAAAAAAAGGTATAATTAAGAAATAAAAAACGATATGCGATATGAAAAGAACGAACTTTTAAAAAACAAAAAGTGCCTTAGTTTGGAGCGTGGCAAAAAATTTGTTCATGATTTAAAACTTAATTGCAATAAATTTCATTTTACGGGGTGCCAGCTCAACTATTTTTTCGACTTACCTTATTATGACATTAAAACAAATTTCGGGAGTGGTTTTTGTTTTGTCATTTTTATTTTTAATACATTAATGTCACTCTTCGTTATTTTGATTCTAGCTAATACAAGAGTCGTGAGCATTTGTTATTTAATCAATATTTAAATCATTTTATAAATATATTTTGTTTAGTTCTTCAACGTAAAAATCAGACCAAACCAAACATAAACAAAGGGTTTTAATAAGAAAATAATAGTGGTTTTCACCCTTGATAGTAAAGTCCCTTGTAGTCCTTGTGAATCGTATTACTTTAGTTAAAGTACTAAGATTTACAACACTGCAACAACAAAATGTATTAGGCTAAAATTTACTACGCTGTGGTTGAAAAATCCAACAAAAAGCTGTAGTAAACACGTTTGTTAAATAACCCAGAATAAAACAATTGAAAAAACTATATCTGTCTCTTTCCCTCACTCAGCAACTTTATTAATTTACAATACTAACGAAAAAATTAGTGTCATGCTTTGTAGTATAAAATCGTATTAGGAAAAGCAGAGTTGTTAAGATTATTTTTGCATCACATTTAATCTAAATACAAAGTTAATATTTCGGAAAGAAGTTTGTATTGGTGCTTTGTAAAGTCATAGACGGAATAAATAAATTCTTGTCCATTGTGCCAATTAAAATTATCTTAATGGTTTTTTCTATAAGTATAACCTTTAATTGTCTAAATATGTTACAAACTTTTTATATTGTTTCTATTGCTCAAAGGCAATAAATGTTTAACTTAAAACGTGCAAATATAATTAAGTGTATCTAAAAGACATTAGGAATTTTTTTCCCTGGGCATAATTTAAACACTTCCTTATTTTTTTTGTTCGTGCAAAACTTGAGAGTTAAAAAAATAACTTAAAAATTTATTTACAATATTTTCCTTATTTTTCTGATTGAACTATCATCAATGAAAACTTTTGTTTTCATTAAAACCTGTAATTATGCAAAAAATGAGTAATAAAATTTAAAAAATTGCAATGAAATTAAAAATGTTTTAAACAAATGACAGAACAGTTATTTGAATAACATTAAAATGCACAATGGAATTATTTATATATATTTGGAAATGAAAAAATCAACATTTTATTAAAAGGAAGAAACATGTAAAAAAAATTGAAAAATGATAACTATTTACAGCAAATTTCGAACCAGCAATTAATACCTTTGGTTAAAGATTGATGTTTAACTATTTGGTGGCAGGCACCGCAGTGGTGCAGAGGGTAGAATTGCAAAGAATTCCGATAAAGAGAATGTGGTTATCATCGCAACTTATTTTCAACCCGAGTTCGATCCCGGGTTCCACCAGGAATAAAAATTATTAATTAATTTTAATCAATTTCATGTTGAAAAATTCCTTCCTTAAGTAAATTATAATCCTATTTCTTCGACCTTTTTTTATTAAAAATTATGCTTAAATAAATTATTCAAGCTAAAGGTCACTTTTTTATAAAATTAGTTCAAATATTTTTATTTTTGATATTTCGATTACCGTTGGAAATCTTCTTCTGGAATTTTTTTTTTAAAATAAAAAAAAAAACAAAAAATAATAGTAAAATAATTAAATAAAAATTTAATTTGATGAACTCAAGCTTCAAATAAAAATCGACATTTCACTTTTTTTTATAGAAAATTTTTTTAAAAATTAAATATTATAGAAAATTTGACCACAATGTTTTCTATTTTACAGGAAATTTTAAAAAAAAAAGTTTGTTTTAAAGAAAATTTTTCAAAACATTTTATGTTCTAGGAATATTTTACAAACAAATTTTGTATTTTAAAAAATTTTTTGTACTTTAAGCAACATTTTTAAAAATAATTTAAGCAAATTTTGAAAAAAAAATTTATATAGGAAATTTCTCAACGTCATATTCAATCTATAGGTAATTTTTAAAAAATTTCTATTTGTTTGGACAAATTATATAAAGAATTTTTCAAAAAATTTTATTTTAATTAAAAAAAACAATTTTTTGGAATTTTTTTAGAAATTATTAAATTTTTGAAAAAAATTTTGGTTTAAAGGAAATTTTTAAAAAATGTTCGTTTTTAAAGGAGATTTTTAAAAAAAATTTTGTATTTTGAAGGAAATTAATATAAGAAAATTCTTAAAAGAAATATTCAGTCTTTAGAACATTTTTAAAGATATTTCAATTTTTTAGGAAATTTTGAAAAAATTTTTGAAATATTGTTGAAAAATTTCTATTCTATAGAATTTTCATTAAAAATAATTAAAATTAATATAATATTTTTAAAAAAATTTTTATTTTATTTTTTCAAAAGATTTTGTTATTCGTGCTTAATTTCCAGTTTTTATTATTGATAAAAACACTTGAAAATTATTGTTGATGGGATAAGCTATTCCTATGCGCATTTCACTGGTTGCTTAGGCCAGATCATCAGGAAACTTCATCCATAAAGATTTTAGAAAAACTAAAGATATTTAACCAAATAAAACTGTTAAACGTATAAGAATTATAGCAACAGTTCTACTTGTAATAATATCAAAGTTTAAACAAAACAACATCAACAATACACAGTGGCTTCATCTCATCTTACATTCCCCACTACAATTAGTTGAAATTCTCTCAACATTAATTGTAGTTGTAAGTAGGTTAAGAAAAACAAAATAAAAACAACAACAACTTACAAAAGATGTTGTCAATTAAGTGTTTTTTAGGCCATGCACCTGCCCGTTTATTATCAAAAAGTAATTTCAGGAATAGCTTATCCCATCAATAATAAATTTCAAGTGTTTTTATCAATAATAAAAACAGGGAATTAAGCACGAATAACAAAATCTTTTGAAAATTTAAATTTTGTATTCCACAAAATTTAAATTACTTTTTGATAATTTTTATTTTATATAAAATTTTACAGCATATTTTTTTTTTGATATTATAGAAGGCTTTTCAAATAGTTTCTATTTAGTAGAAAAATTCTCAAAAAATAACTTCTATTTTTTGCAAATTTTATTAAAATTTAATTAATTTATAAAAAAATTTTAATAATGTTTTATTTTATGCGAAATTTTTAAAATAAATGTTCTGGACTTTGAGAGATCGCTTATTTGACTTGGACTTCATAGGACAGACCATTGAAAAATGTGTTTGGGCTCATCAATATTTACCTTGGACTGTTACCGTGTTAAAGATACATTTTCAAATACACAGTTATAAACTTTATAGAAACGTTTCTCTTAAAGGAACGTTACGGACTATTTCAATACTAGTTCCTTTTTTGTCGTTCCTCGTTTCGCAATTGCAATCCGTTTGATCATCACATGATGTATTTTTTTAGGGTTCATTTTTTGTGTATTGATCAGTGTTGCCAACTGTTGTGTATTTTTATCGAGACATATATAAAATTTCTAATGAAATCAATTACTATTGTGATTCAAAGCAATATATTTTAGCAATATAACACTAATTATTTTTTTTTATTATTTTTTTACAAACATTTCAAAAAGTACATAATTCTCATTTATGTAGTTGTAACGCCACAAAATGAAAACAAACAATAACAAATATTTGATTGTTGACGTTTTTACGAACCACAGAGAAGTTTTCTTGTACCTCATTCATTCAGTCATTATTTTTTAAAAATTTATTCAGCAAAATTTGTATACCTACATTTTTAGTATACCAATCGGCTAAGAATTACTTTCTGTGTACAAGTAGGTCCAAAATTTATAAAAGTTCCAATATAAAACACTCTATCGCATAATTTTGTTCTGGCGGGTTATGATTGCCCATTGTCCCAAATAAGGGCCCACTTTCGACTATTCATTCATACTTGTTTTTCTAAGTAAATAACATTTCGTAATGAAGCGAATATTGGTACGGTCTTCTCAACGAAACTTTCGACATATTGAGAGCACTTTTTAAATTATATTTTTAACTAAAATAGTGATTTATTTTCCTGTCCATTGTGCATTGTAATTTGAAAAAAAAACTATTATTAAAATACAAAATTTACATTTCATATATTTTTGTAAACTTACAAAATTTTTTACACCAATCCCACCAGACATAAAAGTTCATTAAATTATAATATAATTGTTGTCATAAAAATTAAATTATTAATCATTTCATTATGAAGTCAAATTATGATCAAGTCTTTTTGCATTAAATGCAGTTTTTTTTTTATTTCTCGTCTATTGTAAAGTTTATATACATGAAATTTTTTTTATAGACAAGGTACCGCTATGGGAATGTTTGATGTAAAATTATTTGACAGCCAAAACGAAATAGTTTTTATGCAATAAAATTTTAAAAATATTTTAGTATGCAAAAGTGTTATGTTTTTTTATTTTTGTTAATTCAATGACAAGGTTGAGACATGAATTTAGAGATTATTGCTAAAAAAAAACTTACGTGACAAATAAATGACTTGGAAATGTTCGTTCTATTAAACCACAAATGTGTATTACATTTAATTAAAGTAAAATTATTGTTGTTGTTGTTAAGGGGTGGTGCAAAATAAACGCATGATTTAAATTAAACATAGAACACAGTTTTCTATACCCTACACCATTAAAGGTTAATACGGTATTATACTATTAGTTCCGGAATTACAGTTAAGTACAACGACTGTTTAATAGGCAGTGTTTTGTTAAAAACCACATATTGGCACATTTATTTTTCCAATTTCGGTAAAAGGAATAATAAATGATTTCGAGCACTAGTTAGAGCCCATTTAGACAGGGAAACATTTTGTTTTGGCGCTACTTAGGGGTGGGAAAGATTGACATTTACTTTGCTTTTTGAGAAAAAAACAACAATAGTAACACAATGTTTCCGGCAACTTGTTCGCCTGTGTGACGAAGAATAAAAAAAACAAAAGAGAATTCCAGGTATTTTCCCTCCAAATGTTCGCTCGTCTAACAGTCTGTGCTTAACCATCCGCATTTTAAAAAAAATATAACAAGTTAAAGTTAAACCGATCGAAATATCGATCACGTGTGTGGAAATGTCACTTGGTTTCATGATGAAATTTACTCATAAATGAGAGATTAAAGATAAGTTAAATGCTAAAATTTCCATTCCAACTAATTGTACGTTTATGTCTTATTTCTTTACAGATTTATTAAATATCTTGTAAATCTCTTATTCAAATTAATATCTTTTTTATAAACTATAACCATAGATAAGGCTTGTGTGATTTATTTCAGTCATTTAATATACTTTAAATTATTTCACATGAAATTTCTTAAAGTGAATTTTATATTTGTATTGTTCAAACCTGTATGAAATCTTCTAGGAAATACATGCATTTATTTTAATTTAACAAAGTTTCTACTACAACAAGATTTTCTGTAATTAAACCAATTTTGCCTTTGAAAAATCGTTCTCCCAATTAAGATTAATTTCTCGAAATACAAAATTTGTAAACAAAATATTTGTTTAAACAGCAGAGTTATTATTTAAAAAAAATTTGGTTTAAAGCTTAATTCTGCTTATTATGATTTAAAGTGGTTTCGGGTCTCATAAAGCAATTTGAAATAAATCTTTATATTTATTTTCTATGTAAAATAAGATAAAATCTACAGAAGCGTAGAAAAATAAAAGTTTGTGAAAATTTAAATGTTAAAAATAAACTACAATATAATTTAAAACAATTAAACAGAAAATTTCAAAGGCTTTAAATCGCATGATCTTGGAAGACAGAAATCTCACGGTGATATAAACACCAAGAGGAGCGTACACTTTATATTTCTACTATAGAACGATCTATGACAATTATGTGTGAAACAAAATATCGGCCAAATGTTCGCCACGGCTTCATTGGCATACCTCTAACCGATGGTCCATATTTTCAATTACTGAGATATAATTGAGGTTCAAAGCCGTTAATGTAGCGACTTATCTCATCCTTAAACTATTGAATTGTTCTTGACTTTTTGACTGAAACTGAAAGAAAGAATTCTATTGGTATTAAATAACATGATCATGGCGGCCAATTGAGGCTCCACGAAAAGCCCCCCAATGAAATAACGCCCAGGAAATAACCCCCAATGAAATAAGTCCCAAAAAAAAGGAAATAACCCCCAAAAACAGTGAATGAAATAACATCGAAAAATAAATGAAATAAACCCCAAAGCGAATACGAAACAACCCCCAATATTTGGGAGTTATTTCATATGAAATAACACCCAATGATGAAAATAAAATAACCCCAATGAAATAAACCCCACCAGCAACAAAAATGAAATTATGCCCAAAATTCATACAAGAGGCAGTTTCACCAAGGATAACCCCCAAAAATGAAATAACCCCCGAATAAAAAATGAAATAACACCCAAATTATACACGCTATGAAACAAGCCACGAATTTTAAAAATTTGTTGGGTGTTATGTCATTGGAGATTATTTCATAGTTTGAAAACCCCAAATGAGGAATGAAATAATTCCCAAAAAAAAATGTAAAAGGGCCCAAAAATATTGGATGTTATTTCATATGAAATAACACCCAAAAATGTATGAAAAAAATTTGGGGAATATTTCATTTCTCGTTTGGGTGTTATTTTATTGGGGGGCTTTTCGTGGAGCCCCAATTGGCATCGCCACGATGTGATAACACATCGCGCAAAAGATCCATTGTATTGTTGGATGTGTACAAGTGGTACCATCGTGATGAAACCACATATCGTCCAGGTCTATACCCCCAATTTCTGGCCAGAAGAAGTCTGTTATCATCTCGTGATAGCAAGCACCATTCACGGTAACTGCTTGGCCGACGCCATTTTCGTAGAAGTAGGGTCGTAGAAGGACGTCGCCAGCACATAAACCGCACCAAACAGTCACTTTTTGTGAATGCATTGGCTTTTCAACAATCAGCCGTGGATTCTCATTGGCTCAAATTCGGCAATTCTGCTTTTTGACGCATTCACTGAGGTGAAAGTGTGCCTCATCGCTGAAGACTACTTTCTTTGTAAAGTCAGCATTCAGTTCTGTCTGTTCCACCAACCATTCGGCCTATTGATGACGCTTGAACTGGAATGGTTGTATTTGTCAAACACTGAAACAAAGAGGCGTCAAATTAAGTTGGGCAAACAACTTGACGATAATTTGTGATTTACAATTAACATCGTGGACCATAATAAGCGTCAACTTTTGGAATTGTTGAACAGGCCGACAGTATCAACAAACCCTCCCATGTGTTAAGCTCATGCAACTCATTGATTCCAATTTAGCCCATTTCGGGGTATATTTAATACTTTTTTAGGTATGTCCCCCAAAAGTACCCTTAAATATCGCAAACAAAAAAAAAAACACGTAAGTTCGGCTCTCTTTTTTATTTCTATTTAGCCCTTTAGGCAAGTTTTTACTTTTTGTTCGGTATGCTCCAATTTGTTTGGTCTTCTAGCAAAATCAAGTTGTGAAAACTGCCTGAAACTTTTAAAAAGGCTCTAAATGGAAAAACATTTAAAGAATGGATAAGTTTTCAATTAAGACTCATAACTATAAAATCACAGTTAGTAACATTCAATTAGTACATACGTAATCAAACGCTAAAATTGAGAGGACTTATAGCGTTATGAATTCATTTATAATTAAAATTAGAAATAAACTGTCGTTGAATAGAAGTAACAGCCTAATTAATATTAACCCTCTAAAGAATAGAAGAAAATATCCTTTTGTATTTATTGTGAACAAAAATTGGCTTAATTACAATTAGTTTGGAAAAAGATGATGTTAACTTTAATATACAGTACATATTCAATTTCAAATTAAGAAAAATAAATTTAAGCTTTTTTATATTTTGCTTTTCGGAGTACAAAAAATAACAATAGCTGATTAAAAGCAGCCACAGCTGTTAGAGGGTTAAACATACTGTCTTAAACAAGATAATTGTTAATTCCCCAGCTACGAAATACTTGACGAGTTATGATGAAATATACATATATTTTAAGGAAATATAGAAAGTGGTTTATAAAATGAACTCAATGGAACGGAAGAACTTTATTTAACAATGACCAACCAAAACAGAGTAAATAATTGCACTTTCTTGCTTAAGAAAAATGCAATTAAATTTATGTACTGCATTTTTTTCATTTTGATGCTAATTTACTCCTTTAATAATTTCCTGCTCATTAATTTTAAAATATGTTATTTGTCAAATACTAAAAAAACATAACAAAATACAAAATTTAAATGTCTCTGACCACAAATGAGCCCTATTGCTGAACAAAATATTCCAATAGAACCCGAAGAATATTTGCATCTGTTGTTCTGGTGTTAATCTTAATTTTAAAATAACACTACACCCAATTAATAAAATTTAAATTTACGACAATTTTGGTGAAAGTAGTTTTTGTACTCTACAAAAATCTCAAAACTTAGAACAAGATAAGTTTCTGTTAAATGTTAAATTAAAAGTCTGATTATATTCTTTTGATTTTTAATTTAATGTTTACTTTTCTCCAATCAACTGTTTTTTTTTTCAAGCTAAAATTTTAAAAACAAAAACAAATTTGAATTTTTTGAATTGTTTCAATGTAAATTCCCAAGCAAAAAATTCTTTTTTGGGAAACAGACAGCAGGAACATCTGGAGCCAAACTTAGTTGTTGAATAATTCATTCATATAAACCGTGAAAACAATCAGCCAAATTTATTTAAATATTAATAAACAAATACATAAATACATGCACGCGATATATCTTGATTAAATTTGCTTGTGTTCATATGGGTAACTTATGAATGAATGGTGGACGACTGGGTCTATTTTCCTAAGAAAGAGCTTTTACTACGAAAACTAACAAATTTTATATAAACAAACTTGAACTTGAAATTTTGTTCTTGGTATTGTATCAACAAAAAAAAAGCTTATAAAAGTTTAGCTCACTTAAGTGAGTTATTGTTATTGTTTACAAGCAGCGTTGCCAGATAACTTTTGTCTCATTTTCCCAACTCAAAACTTAGAGTCCTCCATAATCCAAAATAAAAATGACCAATTTTGTCCCGAAATTTCAATAATTGTAAAAACGAACATAAAAATTTTGAACTAAATGGATTAAACTTTGATTGCCTAAACGAACTTTTTTAAATTATATGAATTTTGTATTATATTTGACAAATTAATATCTTTGAAAAAAGACCGGACTGAGATTTCACTAAACACCAAATAAACGAATAATATAAATGCAGGATTCACCAAAACAAACATTTTGTTTCTTAGCAAAATCATTTTGGCGCAATGTTGAATAATTATGTTTTTAAATGCATTTGCTTATCTATAAATAATGATTTTATTTTGTTTCGTTAATTTTACATAGTCTAGGTTCTGATTTTATAATTTGTTTAAAAAGGTAAAAAAAATAACGAAAATAAAATTGAAATTTTTTAACGGTATTATTTGTCACTTTTTTATTAAACGAATTATTTTACAGGTTTGCAAAAAATACAACCAATTGCTTACAGCACTTTAAAAAAGAATGTGTAAGTTACAATCAATTGTGAGAGAAAAAAACCATGAATTAGGACAGGTTTTTGTTGTTTAAAAATAAAAAAAAGCATTTAAAATATGAGTGACAGCAAGATCGATTCTGCTCATATATATTTCTGATTTCCATACATTAATTTAGTTCCGGGTGGAATATAGGGCCACTCCATAAATCATTAGTCTGAACTCCCTAGACAGGTTCTGGGGCTGCTAGCTTGGTCACCAGTCTGGCCTAAGGCTACTTTACACTATTACACTTTGTATTAATACATGTTAAAAACTGAAGTTATATGTAAAAATTTTATAGTGAAAACGACAAGCATTTAAAAAAAAATTTTACAAATCCCATCCGACAAAATCGTGTTGTAAAATTTCTCTAAATAAGAACACTTTTCATATGATCAGGGTCGCATTTTAACAAAAGCATGTTGATTTTTGATTGTGTGAATATAAACTGGAATGTAAAATTAGATTTTTTGACAGTCGCAACAACACTCATTATATTTGTATCTTACAAATTATTACAGGACACTTAAGACTTGTGTGATTGCGTAAAGTAAACTAAGAATTGTGTAATAGCGTAAAGTAAGCTTTAAGAAGAGTCGATAGCAAGCTAAACGTGTAGGTTTACACGCTTACTTCTCGAGACGCCATGTACTCACATTTCTTCGTTTCATCGCTTTCATCTCGAATAAGGGTGTCCCTAGGGCTCTACAAGGAGGCCAATACCGCGAAATGGGATCAGCATGCTCATCTACAAGTAGAATTGGAATGGCTTACTGTGGAGAGTGGACATGCTTTACCTTATGCTTGTCATATTAGAAGCAAAATTTAAAGCGTTATTATGGGTCAATTTAGCCATTTTACCTTACACAGTATATTCCCTTGCTCTCAACATATTCGTTATCTCAGATTGTTATTTTGTCCATTTTATTACATCCGTTTTTATTTTTTACAATATTGATGTAAGACCCTATAATATAAACACTCTGGGTCCTTATATGTAGCGAAGTTGATTTAATTATGTCCGTCTGTCCGTTGAAATGAGTTTTTCGAAAACCTCAGATGTGATGGGGGCGTCGCTGTTACACGAACATAGCGTAGATAAGCGACAAGAGACAGAAGATATGGGTTTTTATGTATGCATGTATGTAAGTAATGATTTGTATGTTGTGCTAATAAGAAATAGTGAAACAACCACTCAATACATTTATAAACATATGTTTTTATAGCGTTTGCTTAAGATACATGTACACGACATGTTTTTTACATCTGACTTGTCAACTTTCAGGTCACATGTTATTGTGCATGTGTGTCACAATTGCTGTTTAGCAAATTTTTTTTAATATTCGATCAAAAAAGTACGGCAATTTGCCCCTCGTGGTTATAGTTGAAAAAAAATACATAGCTACTGTGTCCAAATAAATATGGATCTATCTATATTTTAAATTTCATTAAAATCTGTTAGATAGTTTTGGAGAGGCATACATTGCCCTCTATTTCCCTACTTGTCCTATTTTTTTTAAAAAATATATACACAGCTTATGTGTCTATACAAATATGGATCTATTAATGTTCTAAATTTCATTAAAATCATATGGCAGATAACCAAAACACATTCATGGGTATTGAATAACATCTGCATAATATTCATGTATTTTTGTTTACTGTATGTGTTTGCGTGAAATTATTGCCGTGCGTAAAGGCTCAGTTAGCCGGAAGAAACAGTAACGTTGCAAATCAGCTGATTCATTTTGTTATGTGTTAAGCAATTAGAACGATTAAAGTTAGCAGTAAGATATAACGTCTCAATCTGTAAAAAATTGATTGGTTTTACTTTTTTACGGTAAGGTTACTGTTACTCCCGTCTAACTGAACCGTAAGTATAGGTAAAAACCATACTTTTTGCACAACCACAGTTGTTGTTATTATTTGTGTTATAAATATGTGCATACACAATAACGAAAAGCATGGGAAATACCTCTGTATATTTTTCTTATGGTACTTATTGTCATTCTCTGATTAAAATCATCTTCGTATGTAAATTAGTTTTCGAGATATTGAAGAAATAATCTCAACACCTTCGGCTATTTACATTTTGAATTTGACATAATTTTTGAAAAAAAAAATTTTTAAATATGTTTTCGTTCATATATGTTCCTTTTATCACTAAATTTCATTTCAATCGAATGTGGTCGGGTCCTACACTTGGTCAATTTGACATTAAAATCGAATGTGGTCGGGTCCCACACTTAGAATATTTGACATGGAATTGCCCATTAATGACTGTAAATTTGTGCCTCAATAAAACATCTAAGATTTCCCGGCTATTTGTATGATTATCAAACACTATACCAAATGTTATAACCCCCATTTTGCAAAAACTCCCAAATCCCTCCCAGCGAATAGCTGCTGTAAAATAAATATCTGGCAGCATTATTTACAAAATGTATTAGAGATAAACAGATGGTTTATGTCTAGGCTAAGAAACTAAACAAAAAAAGTTCCATTTAATGTAAATAAGCTTTTTAATGTATCGATACATGTTGAAAATGAAAATTTGTTTAGATTCACATATAGAGGTGAATGAAATTAGTGTTTTTTTTTTAAGGTAAAAGGGTATACACAAGTTTGTCATTCCGTTTGTAATTTCTACAATATTGATCTTAGAACCTGTATAGGAGGAGCGAAGATTATTTAATGTTAAAATGGGGTTTCCGAAGAATGGGGTTTAGTTTGGTATATATTTGTTGTTGGTTTTTTCTTTTGTATATCCGAAGATCTTGGTTATTAATAGACAACATCCAGCAAAAGGTGGGCGGGATTGGAGAAGTGGACAAGGCACAAAATAGATTTATGTACATATTTATGTCTGAAGACCGGTATTTATATTACTTACTGCTCTTATCAAACCATGGTAAAGGGTATATAAGATTCCGCACATAGCGCTCTTACTTGATTTCAAATTCTATTTATTTTTAGTTTTTAATTTTCAATTAAAAAATCATTTCAAATAAGTGCGTTAAAAGTAGTATTTCAATATATACAATATTGCAAAGATGTTGTAGATTTTGGGGATGATTTTAGTTAAACAATTTTTCTAACACGTTTCATATTCAAGGTCGTTTTAATTGTTGTTCACAAAAAAATTAACAAACAAAAATCTCTTGTTTTATTGAGTTCTTTGTTATGATTTGTTTTTATGGTTTTGAAATTTATCAAAACGCAAAAACGACAATATGCCTATTAAGCACAATTTTTTTTGGGCGAACAATGGAAAATTTTTAAAAAACAAACTTCAATTTAACAAAAATAACAACAACAAATATATTTTTAAAGAAGAACTGTTGAGTGTAGAAAATATGTTCTTTTATAGAAAATATACAAACCATACACATTTTAAGAAAGTTTTTTTTTTTTTTTTAAATGATCTTTACTTGTCTAATTTACTTGGAGAGAAGTTTTCAGAAAGGAGATATTTTAGATTCGTTTTCAACGGTCTTTATCAATTGGAGATTTAAAGTATTTAATAATCTCTTAAAAATATATTAAAGAGTTAAAAAGCAAATGCTTTCTATACTTGTTAAAGAGGCCTTTTAAAATTCAATTATGTCCATTGATCTAAAACACCCCAAATATTATTTTTCTTTGAAATCTTTATTATGTTTTTGTACAAAAAATCTAGTAAAATTAAACTTTGTCATACATTTTTCGAATTTTATTTATCGCACACAAGCTTAAATTGACAAATAATCTAGTAAGAATGCTATATTCGGTCGGCTATGTCGAATTTTGTATACCCTTTACAATGGTGCGTTAAGAACAGAAAGTTATATAAATACCGTTCTTAAGATATAAATAAATCAACCTTGTGTCACGCCCACTATTTGTCGGATGTTGGGAATTGATAACCAAGATGGTTGTACCTAATTAGGAAACTCTGGCTCTTGCCGTTCTCCAGATATACAGAAATCGTTAATGTCTTTGTATGGGAAGTGCCCCGCCCACCTGCAAAATCTTGCCGACATTTTGTCGAATGTTGTGCATTGATAGCCAAGGTGCTAGTAACTAATTTGGAAACTAAGTCTCCAGCCATTCTCCAGATATGCATAAAAATAATATAATAAAAACAACAACATCATGATATTTTCAGGTAGAATTAGAGGCAGTAGTGGTTTTTTTTGCTTATATCTCATCCATTTTTGGACCAATCCGGCTAAATTTCAATAGCAATCAATCTCGGACTATATGTGACATAATATTATAACTACCAAGTCCTCATCATATCTGAGGTCTTCGGAAAACCCATTTCAACGGACACCGGACAGACGAACATTGTTAAATCGACTTCGCTCCTCATAAGGACCCAGAATAAATATACTTTATAGGATCTAAGATCAATATTGTGGAGATAACAAGCTCATATATAACCTTTAACCTTCGGTGAAGGGTATAAGAACAACAACAGCACCACAGGACTTATTGGAAAAATTGGAGGCAGTCATGCCTTTTTGATCAGATCCTAGTCAATTATGCACCGATCTGGCTGAATTTCAATAGCAAAATGTAACAGAGTATATGTGTTTTAAATAAATATCAACATAGTCCCCATTGTTTATGGGGTCTTCAGAAAACCCATTTCAACATGGACATCGTCAAATCATATTCGCTACTCATAAGAAAATGTATACTTTAAAGGGTCCAGATCAATATTGTAGAAATTACAAACGAAATGACAAACTTATTTAAACATTTTTCACCTGTGGTGAAGGGTATAATTATATTTTTTTTTTCAATACAACGAAAACTGAACTGATTTATTTATTCCTAACTATGGAGAACAAATAAAATATGACACGCAATAAACCCATTAAATAAAAGAGAAGAAAAAGACAAACTCATACGAATATAATAATTTTATATGGAGTATCATATCATATTACGTCGCATACCAATTGAAAATAATTCGCAATCTTGGCGTAAATTGATTTAAATTTTTTGCACTTAAAGTCAGACAAATAAACCCAAAACTCAAAAAGAACTTAAATAAAACACGAAAAAAAATTTGTAGTGACCAAAAATCAATTAAGAATGATTAAAGATCATTTACAGAAACATTTTCAATTACTTTTGATCATAAATATTTATGTATTTCGATTTATATATTGAAGCTTTTACGTTTTCTCTTACTCTTACTGAGCAAGTTATTCCTACTTTTCATTTTTTGAAAGACTTCGAAATGAATTTGTTCGATGAATAGAAACAAAGCAAAATATCGTTTATCACGTGCTAAAATTTAGTGGGAGGATACCAATTTTGTGCAACTTTATTGTTTGGTACTCTAGAAGGAAATATTACACTAATAGATTTTCTATTACAGTTCATAATAAATAGAAAAGCAGCAGGTTAAACTTTTTTATGCATTAATATTATTAATCAAAAGAGATAACATTGCCAAAATTAAAAAAAAGTCCAGTATCCTTAAATATGCCGGAATATTTTGTTTGAGAACATTAAAATCCATAAACCACTCCCTTCTGCCAACACCATATCGGTTATGCCATACCATGTTTCTCTAATTTTACAACTCTAAATTTACAATTATAAAGATATCACCGTCAGAGATATTTCGACTAATTATTCATATTCAAATCCAGGGGGCTACTCTCTATTGGATGCGAAAACAATTTCGATGCGAAAGCTAAATGCCAACTTGGTACTCTCAATCATTTTCGCAAAATGTTTTGAAAATGGATCAATACTGGCAACAAATATGAAAGACGACGCAGACTGCCAGTAACGAAATGCTAAAATATGTAAAAATATTTGAAATTGGAACATTTAAATAAAATAAATAGTGATGATTTGCGAAAAGAAAACAGTAGATGTGAAAGACAAATGCGCAAACGCATTAAAGAGTACCAATCGCTAGATTTGCTACCATTTCCTTTCGCATCGCAATAGAGAGTAGCCCCCCAGATCTCTCAACATAAATGAATGAAAGAATGTGGTGATTCTTGAAACATGTAAATTCAACCCAGTAGCTCGTTTCTGTATTTCTCGCATCGTAAAATTTTTCACATGAAGTGTGAAACAAAAAATTCCATCGTTTCTCGATTTGCGAGAAAAAAGTGTTTCTGTATTTAAATGCGAAAACAGACAAAACAGATTCAGTTTTAACTGGAATATTTCCAGAATTAAATGTCAAATGAAAGCGAAACGTCAACAAAAGAAATAAATATAATAAAAACAGGGCTGCCAGATTTGACGATTTATCTTCATTTCAACGATTTTTGCTCCGAAAACGTGCCGATTTACTGATTTTTTCTAAAAAGTGACGAAAGCAAAAAAAAAACCACAATATATTATATAACTTTATTGTAGCTTTCTATTAAAATTCATATCGAATTTTTAAATTTCAAACACTTCATATTTTGTGGCATTGAAAATTTAAAAAGACAATATGAATTTCTGTAGAAAGCAACAACAAATTTATATACATATTTGATATTCTTAGCTTATGTATATGGACACTTTTATGCCAAACCCATATTTCGGCAATTTCGATTTCAACTACCAGGTATTCTACTACGTATATTTCAGGTGCAAAAAAAAAAGTAAAGTTAATAGTTATAAGAATAGGTAAATTATAGATATATGGGTAAAAATTGGAGGCGTGTTTTGCACTCATATCTCAGCCATATCTTGGTATTTGTATATATATATTTTAAATAAGTTTGTATGTTTATTTTATTAAGCTTGACTTCTTTTTGTTTTTATAAAAATATTTACTTTATTTTTTGTTAAAATTTATTTTTAATATGATATTTTGTCACGCCTTTGTGAGACTCCTTCAGGGGAAAAAAACAATTTTAAATTGTTATCGGATCAAAGAAAATAAATAATTTTATAAAAAATAGACCTCAAGCTTAATAATTAATATATAAATTAAAAAAAATTAAGTTCGAACAAAAGACAATTTATATGTACATATGTATGTATAAAATACCCATGAACTTTGACTACGTCTTTGTTTGATTTTGTTGTAATAAAAAATCGAACAAAATCTGTTTATAATTAATTTTAAATTGTCCGATTTTTTAAAACAAAAAGACGATCTTTTTATTTTTCTCAAAAAATTGACGATTTTCATGCAAATTTATCTGGCAGCCCTGAAAGGCTTAAAAAAATTTAATTAACAAAATATAACAATGGTGTTTTATTTATTTTCATTATTTTCATGTTTTTTATTTTTTATTTATATAACAAAAATAGTATATAAACATATTTTAAATTTAAAATATCTATATTTTGTTTTTCTCGCACCAATTTCAAACGCGACTTATTTTGACAGTTCTTGTAAGAAACTTTTCGCAAAATATTGTTACAGAAACACTTTCTCTCACATCCTTCCAATAATTGCTGGAAAATTATTAAAATGACAGATAATTCTCGCAACGGAAAGATACAGAAACACTTGTGTGAGAAAAACCATTTTTTGTTTCATTTTGCACTGTTTCTGTCCCGATTCACTAGTTTCATGCGGAAAATTTTACGATGCGAAAAATACAGAAACGGGCTACAGGTTCGAGCCCCAGCTCAGCCAAGAAAATCATCAATAAATTTTAATAAAATTCCAAGTTGTAAAATTCTTCCTTCAGTTAAAAAATTAAGCCTAACTAAAAATATAAAAATTTTAAATTAACAGTTCAACTAAAAATCACAATTGTTCATAAATGGTATTTTTTAAGAACTATAGAATTATAAAATTAAATATTATTTAAAAATTTTATTTATTAAAAAACGAAAAATTACATTAATATATAAAATTGACTGTAGGCACCAGAGATATTCTTAACAAAGCGCCTAAAGTCCAATTTTGGGCCGCTTCATCGTGCATTGCCGGCCGTATGTAACTGCAAGAAAATTTGGCTAATATCTTAACAGATTTTTTCACAACTAAACGTGATGAAAAATGGCTAATGGCCGTATTTAATGGACAGTTCCACTTCTCGAAATCGGATTATCGATAAAATTATATTTCAACAAGTCGATAGTTGCCGACGTCATATGAAACCAAGAGTCATCCTGTTGAAACCAAATCTTGCGAGGATCTACGACATAAATATTTTCAAACAAAAAGTAATTGATCAAGCATTGGTAACAACGTCATTTTTTAAAAAATATTAAGTCCAATTTTATGTATATAAAGCATATAATGAAGTATGTAGGGTCTGTTGTGGACTGGTATCACTACACCCAGAGAAAAACATGTTTAAATATGGTCACCTCCAACAAAACTATTTTTAAAGACAATTTAAAACATATTATGATTCATTTAACAATATTATTGTCACCGACAACCATATTATGGTTGAATTAGTCCTCCATCAAGAAGCTACAACCATACTATGGTTAATAATAACTAAAATATGCTCAACACTTATAAAAGCATGGTTGGTTTTTAACCATAGCATGTTGCTCTTGGAAAAGAGGATATACTATTGTTAATTTTAAAACAAATTATTGTCATATTTAACCATAACATGTTTAGATCGTTCCATAGTAATACGAAATTTTAAGATAATTCTTTGAAAACTTTTTGTTTTATTTACAATTAACATCGTGCATTAAAGTTGGACCACCCTGAATAATTAACCTTTAATTGCTTAACAATAAAATGAATTTAAGCAATTTAGCAATAATTCCATCAGTATAAATAAAAATAACCGTTGTGAACTACATCCAAAAAAAACTCTCTACATATAAATCGAAGAAAAAATTTATAATTTTAATATTAATAAGATGGTCTATTTTTTTAACATGCCTGATATACTTGTTCACATACAACAAGATAATGCAAGTTTTTTTTAATTGAAAGTTTTCATACGGTTTTTGTCGTATAGTTATCCACAATAATGCTACTTTTTCACAAAAGTGGATATACAGCAAAATGGCTTCGTAATATCTCATTAACCATAAGAGATAGAGACATGAGGATTGCGCAGATCGATAGATCTAATAAATTTACCACAGGAAACGGTATTATCTAATTTTTTTTTTGGATTTTGTGATATACGACAAGATAACTCCGGCACGACGATATGCCTAAAAAAACACCTCTTAGTAGATGCGTCTGTGGAAATTCAACTGATACCACTTTGCAGTAGATTCTAAAAGCTGTATCTCCTAAGCAAGGGGTAAATAATAACAAGGTCCAGGAAATATTGTTATAAAACTGCCACCTGTGTGTTTTAAGGAGGCTTTATCAGGCGTATGGTAAACATTCGGTACCATGTGGTTAGAACGTAACGGCAGGTATTCAACTTAATCTTGGACACACATCTGCTACAGTCTAGGTTCTTTTGAATATATTTGAGTATTTGGCGATTCTGACAGAGATATAAGGACAGCCGTTTTTTTTAACTAAACTAAAATATTGAAAAAATTCAATTTTATTTACATTGAAGAAAGTTAGGCTCCATCAGCTTGACAAAGATAACTTTCTTAATTCAACACTCTGGCCAAAGGAACAACTACAGCAGTAAAATATAAATGCCTTATAGGAAATTTTCTGCATTTTAATAGATACAAATATATACATACACACGAACATATAAATCCACCTTTGTTTTAATATAAAAACAAAAAAGTAGGCAAGTTAATAATTTAAAAAAAAAATTAATAAAATAATAAAACTACTTCGTAAAAAACAAAATAAAAATAATTTGCTTTGATTTGCAAATTATTTAACATGAATGTGCTTAGATATCATGACATTCTAGACAAAATTCATATTTTAAGTAAATTTTTTATTAAATTTTGAAAATATTCTCATATTTAGGACACTTTGACATTTGATTCATAACTTAATTAAATATCAATTGTGACTTTTAATCATGAGTTTTATTTAAATAAATTAGAATGAAAAAGTTAATTTGAAACGATAAGATAATTAGTAAGAACTATTTATCTATCTAATACGTAAACAAGGTTTGTATGTCGTTTGATAAAAGGTGTGAAATTTTGTTTGGTTAATTAATTTAGTTAAACACCATTTAGAGATGACTAATTTATTTTTTTGTTTTCAAAACAATTTTTTAAACTGCCTCTAATGTCAATGTGTAGAAACTTTGCATTAAAAATGGCTGACTCTTGTGTAAAATGAATTCCGATTTTATCATCCTTCAACATTGTTATCCATCTTCTACAATTTTATGACTGTAAAATTCAATTTAGAATACTTTTAAAATATTTCGGCTTCAGAGTTTTTTCTTTCATTTGGTTCTTACTCTCCTCTTGTATCCTGAAGATAAAACTTTATCGCACTTAAGACCATGGTTAGTATTATTGTTAGTAGTTGCAAAAAAAAGCTTAACACTTATAATAGCATGGTTGTTTTTAACCATAGCATGTTGCTCTAAGAAAATAGGAAACTCTTTTTTTTTAATTGCAAACAAATTATTATCATATTTAAACAAAACATGCTTAGAGGCAACCATAATATGGTTGTGGCTCCGTGATGAAAGATAAATTTAACCCTAATATGGTTGTCGGTGACAATAAAATGCTCAAATTAACCGTAATATGTTCAAACTTTAAAGTGAGGTGACCATATTAAAAGTTTTTTTTTCGCTACGTGTGCAAAAACCATGTAAACAAAATGAAACTTAATTTTAATCAAAATCCGCGGTCGTTTTTTACGGTTTTTAGCTAAAAAAAAAGGATACCGCAAATATCCAAAGTTTTGAAATATTTAAATACAGAATCAAGTAATGCGTCGGAAATTAGCAACTTATTCGCTGAATTATTTGCCTCTACCTACTGTAGTGCCGAATATGATGATGATAATATCCATCCATTTAATATTCGCTCTACTTAAACAATTTCATTCCGACACTACACATGTTATAAAATGTTTAGGAAGCCTTAAATCCTCATTGTCGTGTGGATCATATGGCAAACAATGAAAAATCGTACACCAGCTATAATAAACATCTTTATCAATAACGTTTAACTCTTCATTAAAATTAGGTTGCTTTTCTTAAATTTGGAAGTAGTCGTTTCTGGCCCCTTTACTTATAACTATTCCAAAACTATTTAAACAAATGTAATATTGACTAGCTCGTTCATCAAGTATCTCCTTTAATTGCGTCATGTCAACACGGTTTTCGTGAGGGATCCTCATCAGTGGCTAACATTCTACAATTACAACTTTGGTAAATAAAGAATTATTTATTGGTTAACATACTGATGCCATTTATACTGATTTCAGTAAATCCTTTGACAAAATTAAAGATACATTTCTACCACAAAAAATGCGAAGAAATGGGTTTCGATAATACTTATTAAAGCTGGTTCAATTGAATTGAAAATATAGTTAACTCTCAGCTAACATTTGCAATTGTCTAGGAGTCTAGTGGGAATCTCATAAAGAGTGTTTTTGATCGTCGATGAGCTAATTTTTTAATTGTAGATGATTCCTCGCACGGAAGAAACTGTTACACAAGCTGATTCCTCTGTGAGATACCTCTACAACACAGCGAAAGACGCTTATATGAATCGTAGAGGGAAACGTTTGAGATGTATGTAGAGATTATCTAACGAGTCTTTCAAAAAGCATGCCAAGAGCCGTATGAGACTCATGTAGCCGTTTAACTGAGCTACCTAAATAAGGGCATCAATCGTCTTTTTCATGTCAAAACTTCTAATTTGCATATAATTTATATACAACAAAACCCGAAATCAACAGCATCCTGACGGAAAATCCTTTTTTTACAGATCCTTTGGCCGGTTTGTTTTATTGAAATTGTATTGGCAATATAATTTTCATATTTCAAACCCGCTCTTCTTTAGTTAGCTCAGTAATTGTTATACGACTCTTACGGAGAGTCACACAAGTTTCATTCCAAGATTAAAAGACGAGCGTGTCAAAAAATAAATAAAAAAGTAATAAATAAACAAGTAAGAAAGTACAGTCGGTCAAGCCCAACTGTATTTTAAAACACATTTACGAGAGTGCACCCTATTCGGGGACCATGAAGAATCATGAAATTGCCCCCAACCTCCCCTTGTGGTCCTATTTTTTAAAACTTTATAGCTTACGTAGCCATATAAATATGGATCTATCCATGTTTCATATATTTCATTAGAATCGGTTGTATAGTTTCTGAGAGGCAGAAATTGCCCCTATCTCCCCTCGTGGGCCTACGATTCGGCCCATTTGCAAAAGGCTTGGTCAATTTTCAAAAGGCGTGGCCAACAAGAACCTATAAGCCCAATTTTATCAAAATTGCGACCTGTACTTTGCGCACAAGGTAACATGGACAGCCAGGCAGCTGGACGTAATTTCTGTGTCGATCGGTATACTTAAAGAACTCATATTTTAAGGTGTTACACACATCAGCACATATGCATCAGCACCCCTCCACTATTGTGGTATGGGTATAAAAACATTTAGATGTTTTTGTTTCTCTTTCTTGTCAGATAATTATCAGAAACTTCTTTAAGGAGTTGTATATTAAACATAATCGTGTAACAAACAACCTATGCTAGCTGGCTTAACAAGGTGCGCCTTACTACTCCCATCGAAATAGAGTTAGTAAAATTTTTTTAAACAGATCTCGTGTGTAAATTTAGATGCTTTTGCAGAAACCGCTCTACAGATATACAGAAATTTCAAGTGTATTTTTATGGGAGGTGCCATGCCTACTTTTCCCATTGAATCTGATTTTTGAAAGATGTTGTGTACTATTTATACAAAATTGGAATGCATTCACTGCCACAGTGCCCCGGTAGGGTAGCTACCATGCTAGTGAGCTTCGCGGGTTAAGTTAAGGTAAAAAAAATGTGTAGAAATCTTAATTGCCATGGTATGGGTGGTTGCACGCCCACTTGAAAATTTTAAAATAGTAGTAGCCCATGCTAAGCGCCGAGTAAGATTTAAGGAAAATAGGATCAGTAGCTTATAAGTCTACATTAAACATACGATTTTTATTTATTTATTATTAATTGCTTGCTCCCCCTGCACCGACCCATTTAATTTTTATTTTGGCAAGTGTATTTTTCCATAAGAATGTGTCCTACTTAATAATTTCACATTTATAGTTTAAAAGTGGCTTTAATCACGTTTGAAGTCTCTTGATACACGAAATTTTTGCATGATTCTCGTCAAAAAACTAGTTATTCTAAATGTGGGGCTTGATTAAAGCAAAATGGTTGTTGTTTCAGAAAGTCCTACTAAATAAGAACAAAATAAGTTGCAATCAAGAAATTTTTGGCTTGGACGAGAACCATGCAAAATTCTTGCCATGTATAATAGTTTTTCAGTTACGCGATATTTAATATATACATCCTTAGGGAGGGAGTATCACTCCCCCTGCGCCTAACCCTTTAATTTTTATTTTGTAAATATGTAGTTTTGTAAACTACTATACTCCTACCAAGTCTGAACATTTTCACACCAACAGTCATTAAGATATGCGTTATTTAACATTGGCGTCCTACGGAAGGTACCTACTCCCCTGCTGATATCTTATTATAATTTCGAAGCTTTGGAGATCCTACTGCAAAAAGATAAAGAAAGTGGGTACAGGTGCGCTTAAGATATGCGATACTTAGTGGTGGTATCCTATGGAGGGTACCACTTCCCTTGCCTTTTTTGTTTTACGGCCTCACGTAATGTTATTGTAAAGATGTCAAAATTATGGATTAAATGGTATGTTTGATTATTTCATTGATTTCAGTGTTATGATACTTGCTATTTTTTAGGATTGATTAAACGAAACAACATTCGAGAAAGAACTAGCAATACAATATGTGAACAAACCAAACAATGTAAACAAAACATATAATAATGCCCACGTTTTGCTCCCACAAAAACTCTTTAAAAACCCTAAAAATCGCAACATGAACTTTTATAACCGCTACATTCAAGCAAAAACTAATAAAGTTGGCAACAGTGCTACCATATATTCTGGATTTAAAGTTAACATCTGGTAATTTTTGGTTTGACAGTCTTAGAAAATTTATCGATAACACACTTACATTTGTTTGGCATTTCAAGATTTTTTATGATATAATCATACTCTTTACACTTGGTCAGTTTTCCTATGCAAAAATATATTTGCACTGTTCTGCAAAATAGAAAAAATTTGCTAGTTTCAAAGCACCCAGGCCAAATCCCTTAAACGGTGGTGTCGATACTACCACAATTTCAGCACTAAAAACCCAAATTGTATTTTATTTGTTGCTTTTGTTGGTCGACATATCAAAAACAAAAGCAACTTTTGACATTTTTCTCTCTAAGTAAGAAAAAAAGTAGCACTGCTGTGCTTTCAACACCACCTAAAAACTTAATGCACCTTGATAGCACCTTTTAGCATTTAGTTAATATTTTCCCAAAGCTTTTAATTACTTTAACTTAGGCGGTGGCACTCTACATCAACACTGGTCCTAAAAAATAGTAATTGCTAAAAATATTTCTAGTAAAAAATGTCGGTTTACATTAAAAACTTTGACAACTCGACCACCAAAGAAAAAAAAACAGCTGTTGACTTAACCCCACCTTCTAGTAAATTCGGCTTGAGCAAAACCATGTTTTTTCGTTTTTTAAGAAAATATTCTCTCGAAAATAATTATTCGGCAGCAGTTTTATAACAGATTCTATATATTTGAGGAAAAAAAAATATAGCAAACTTAAAGTAAAAATAATTGGCTTGAATCTAGTAAATTCCCTCATCTTCCTTCGTTTTCTAATAATAAAATTTTATATTTTCATAAGACTATAATCCTGGGTATTTTAAGGATTTGAAGCTTAACCAAGTAAGCCAAAATACCACTTCGATCATAGGATTCTCTGGGTTAAACTTTTAAACCCAGGCCTAACAGTTAGTTCTACAATAACAATTACGAATCAGACTAAGTATATTAATATCTCGCTCGCAGTGTGTACTAAAAATAGCTAGGAAATACTTAAAATAATAGTACAATAAAATGCACACATTAGATAAGAGCCCATTTCATTACATGACTGTCTAAAAAAATGTTAGTTACACTATTTAGAAAGTAAAAAAAAGTAAACAAAAACCAAACAATGAAATTATTGTTTTTTTTTAAGTTTGTACAATGCAAAAAAAAAACAGTTTTTTCTTAAAATTAGTTTAAATTTCTAAATATTTTAAGAACCGGTCTAAAAACTACTTAAGCAACTAAAGTAAAATAAAAACATCTAATGCTACTAACAATACGAGTATCTATCTAACTATCTAGTAGCTGGAAATGCATTATGGGCATTAGTCATTAAAATGTATTCGAACACAGGCGTCAGTAACTTACATTGCAAGATAAGGACGCTAAGGGTTAATAGGGGCTGTAAGTAAAAAAAAAGTAAAAAGCAAAAAAAAAAAACAACAACATGCATACATATGTATAGAAAGCAACAACGATAAAAAACAAAAAGTAAACACACACAAATACAAAAAAAGCAGAAAAAGCAAAAAAAAAAAAACCCAAAAACAATACATTTTTGGATTGGATTGTTTTAAACATTTGACTAACTGTATTACACAGCCAGAGGGGTGTAGTTTAGGGCACCAGTGTCAGCAAAGTAATAGCGTCGACTGTGTTTCATTTGATATTTCATGCTTAATAGTATGTAGTGTAGTGTGTACATATAGATTTGTATAGAACTAAAGATTGTATTTTTTTCAGTCACAAGATATGTAGTGTAGTGTGTATCGTATCTAAATACACATGTTTTAAGACAGCGAGTCACAATCTGCTATTCATTTCGTTTGTTAAAGCTGATTTATATTTACTGCGGAAACTTGTTGTTGTATTCATGTGAAAGTTTATGGCGACCATGATTCCTCTGAAGCTACTTTCAGAGATTTCGCCGCAAGAGTTTTAAATAAATTTTAATTTTAAGTGGCAATTAATAATCTTATCGATATTGAAAGGAAATTTAATTTTATGATTTGAAATTTAAATTTTGTTCATATTTATTTCTTTTAATTGAGTTTAGTCTGCCTGATTACTGTTAGCATTGGCGTAAACGCCTGTATTGTTCTCTTTATTCGACTAACAGCCGTTCCTTAGCAATAGCGGAAGGCGGAACGTTTTCTTCCGTTAGCTTTAACACTAAAATGCCATGCGTAAATAAGAGGCTCAACGTTGTGTCACGAAACGTAGTGCTCTTATTTAATAGAATAAAAAAAATGGAGCTAAAACCGCGATATTGACCACAAAATAGCTAAATTGCCATTATTTATTAACAATAGCGGCCAACTTCACTGTTAACGCGCTAACAAAATCGGATTTTCCAATTGCAAATTGTACAAATTGAATGAGCATGAAATTTTTTGAGAACTAGAAAACGAGAGCCGATTTTGTTTGGGTACAGCTGTTAGGCGTTTAAGCTAATGCCAGCCGTAATCAGGCTGAGTATCATAGAATATTTCAGAAAATCATCGCGTTTCAAGCTCACCGACAATAAAGGTGTTAAGTAAGAAAAACCGCGAAGTTTAATAAAAATCTTAAAACTATACGTTTTACGAGATTTTATATCAAAAAAATCATCAAGCATTGTATTTAGTAGTATTAGTGAAAATGTTTTTGTATGTGTGACACAGATATGTTGTTAGTAGGGTAAAAGGCAGTAGCTCCAATAAATAAACACTAGAAAGGTTACCGAATACAGTAGAAAAAAGTAGCGAATCAATTGGCATATTATTGAGTTTGTAATTTAAACACCATGGGGCTTTTATCGTAAAAAACCCAGTAAAAACTTCGCTTACTTTTTCAAAATGAATAGCTTCTTTAACTCATTATTTAGTATTTTTCTTCTATAACTACATCTATAACAACTTCTATAACTACTTTCTTCTGTAAAAAAATAATGACTTACTTTTGAATATGTTATTTTTGGGACATCCCATATAAAATTCATTGGTTCTTTCAGTAGAATTGTAAGAAGTGCTCTTATGTTTTTCTGATTACTTAACACATTATTTTGTAGGCGAAGTTTTTACTGGGAAGAGTCAAGTATCCAATGGATTTGAAATTGTACCTTTGTATTCTTAGCAAGCGAATAATTCAAAATTATGTCGGCTGGTCCTAGTTCAACATTAGGACCAGAGTCCCACATAAAAACGATAACATAATTTTAAACAAAATGGTAATGAGCCTTTCGTTTATTTCCTTTTTTTTTGGCTTACGAATCAAAATAGTTTGAGAAACCCTGCTCTAACCAATGACAATAGAATATTGTGTGTGTGTGTGTGTGAGTTTCGTTTACAGTGAAACGCATACAATTTTCATGGAAACAAACACATACACACTCATTCGAGTACTCTACAATTCGACTAATTTCATTATTTACTCATATACGATACATGCTGATTATAGCGTTTGTGTGTTGTTTGACTGTTAGATACGACCGCCTAACAGTTAGTCGGTCGGTCGGTCTTTTGTTAGTTTGTCCGTCTGTCTGTCTGTCTGTCTGTTTAAGTGTAATGCCATATTGTTCTCAAACTGTGCTGTGCTGTGCAGTGCTGCTAAAGTCTAATGTGAACGTTTTTGTGTTGTGTGGAGGGTTACGGTCGTGTAATGAAATGGCAATGTTGGCATTCTTGCTTTGTATTGCAAACAGTGCGGTTGTCTCTTTTCTTTATTGTTGCAACAAATCTCAACCTAAACGAATATTTAAAATATTATTTATAACAGTTAAAATTTTCAAAATTTTTTTAAATTCAATTAGTTTCATTGATTTTAAGAAATTGAGTAAAAAATTTTATTTTCAAATTTACTGCAATTTCTATTTTAAAATAAAAAGTTAAAATAACTACATAATTTGTTATATAAGTAATTAAAACAACAACGTAACTTTTTGTTTGTTTTTGAAACGTGTATTAAAAAGACAGTATTTATCATTGTAATAACTTCAACTGTTTAGAAGCTTCTGGAATTTTGTGTCTACAGTTTAAAAGTCTTGTACTCCCTTATTGGATTTATTAAAAGAAAAAGTCTTACCAGATTGTTTTAAGGACCAATTTAAAGGATTTTTATTTAAAATTTTACGAATCTCATCAGGTGAAAGCGGGAAAAGGAAAATTTAAGCCAGCAACATGAGTTTTCACAAAAGTGATTCCCGTACGCCCCTGGCTCCCACAGAATATACTGTAAGTTGACAAATTTTATTTCGGTTTTTTTTTAATTAATTTATCTATTAGCAAATTTAATGAAATTGTGTGTTTATTTATCGAAATTATTATTTTACTTAGTTGTTATGGCAACAATAAATACTATTATCATTTCGTATTAATTAGTTTTTTTTTAATGTTTAATTTAATAATAAACAAAAAAAGTGTTTACTTTTTGTTAAACGTTTAGTTCATTATTTAAAAACCCGTTTGATGATTTCAAAAAATTGTGTTTTTTGGGGTGTTTTTTTGTAGTTTCTGAGAGAAAGAGACATAAACTTAAGCCATTAAGAAGAAAAAAAAGAAAACAAAAGATTTTCAAAAATTTTCCATTCAAATAAGTTGAACATTTTCAAAAGATTTTGAAACTAATGAAAGTTTACTTCTAAAGAAATTTATAGAAAAGCAAAATTAAAAAAGAAATTATTTAAAAATTTAATTTATTAAGTTTAAGCTGTTATTCAATATGTTGAATTTAAAATAACTCTTAAAAATAATAAAATAATTTGAAGTTTGTTTTTGAGTTTCAATTAGAAAAAAACCCAAAAAAAATTTCACATTTCTTTGAAATAGACAAAATTTGCACAAACATGATGGTAATATTTTCCTTTGCTTATTCAGGGTAATAATGTATAATTATTAAAAAAAATTATCGGAAAAAGAGTAAAATTGCTCCATAAAACTTGACTTGAATACGATTTAAAGAGCTCTACGTATAAATATTTTATAAGTGCTTCCGTGTGTCATACAATTTTTGCGGTTTTTACTAAAATTGGTAACAAAAACTAAACTTTTTCTCGGAAACATTTTATTAAGAATACCCATAATACAATAGTAAAGTTGGTATTATGAGTTGGTGTCGATGATTGTAACACCTTAAAATAATGGTCTTACCCCCACCGTTTAACTTTTTGAAACGATCTACTGCGTCTGTTCGTCCGTCCGTCTGGTTGTCCATGTAAACACTGTGCGCAAAGTAAAGGTCACAATTTTAGAGATAATTTGACGAAATCTCGCGCATAAGTTCTTATTGTCACAAGTACCAAGCCTATTGACCATAGTGAGAATCGGTCCAGAATTTCATATTGGCGCAATAGAAGCTGCATTACGTAGAAAAAAAATTTTTCCATACGGTCACCTCCAACAAAACCATTCTTAACGAAAGCATTTTTTTTCAAATTACGTAAGACCGCTATTAATACATACACACATTTTATATTTTTTCGAACATGAAAACACAAACACAACCATTTTAAACAGGTCCTTTAGGACAGATCGAGATTATGCTTAAAAATCTAAGTAATCGATTATAAAATATTTGCGATTCGTTTAATATCAACTTCAGATTTGTAATGTGACAAATGTTCTATGACAAGCATACAATTATTGTAAAACATAGTTTGAAAATTACTCAACATTTGATATCCGAAGAGATGTTTATACGATGCGACTAGCAAGCAGTTGGAAAATTCCACTATTTAAGTTTCTCTCCCAGAAACCTCGTTCGATTCGTGGAAAATCATATACATATTTAATTTTCGAATGATTAATCGACTCGGATTTAGAAATCGAATTCGATGTAATAGCCAATTACACATGAGCAGATCTAAGAGGAATGCGTGGAAGATGTTTAAAATAAAAAAATATTGTTTACATTTGTAAACAAATATTTATTATCACGTGTAAGAGCGAATCAAAACTAAATAAATGATATGCTGTCCTGCTCTTGTGTATTTTTTCTATTATTTGTTTTTTCTAGTGATGACACTTAAAATATGTTGAATGAAACAACAAGAGATAGGAACATCTTTTAAAGATGAAGAAAGATGTTGATATTTAGCCCTGAACAATTCTTATGGGAAGATGCGATAAGATACAAGATGTATGATGTGAGCAAGTGTAAAAAGCCTTTAAGTTGAATTCACCAGAACATTATCGATGATTTAAACAAAAAGGAGCATTAAGCCACAAAGATCTTTAAACTTTTTCTTAAATCAATTCGAGAGCGGAAGTTTATAGTTAAGCAAAATTTTGTACGATTTCAACTCCACGGGTTGGCGAGGGCTACAAATTAGACTTAAGCCTCCCGTTCACGACTACTCTTAACTTTTAACTTGTCCAATTTACCACTGCAAAAAAAAAGCTTGTCGTCTATTACCGTTAAAACAGTACTTCTGTAAAAGTCAGACGCAAAGTTGTCTGACAAACATTAAATAAGAGCGTGGTATAATTTCTTCTGAAAACCATCTGACATCAGCTGGTTTTAATATTAAAAATATATTGTTAGAAATATACGACAGGAGAATACAGGCAGGTGCATCAATAGCTGACTGAAGTTAATACTTAAAAATACCAATGTATCGCAAACTAAATCATAAACAGGCACAACTCGAAATAACATTACTCTGATAAAAAAGGCGTGTATTTTGACATCAGTGTTGATGTCAGCCTTAACATCACTTGGCCAAATTGTCATGAGGTGAAATTATGTCATCAATAAGATGACACATCGGCATCACAGCAATGACGAATCGGAGTCAGTTTAATAAAAAATAACATCAGTGTGATGGCTCAGTAACATCGTAGAACGGACTCATTAGGCTCACTTTAAGTAAAAACTTTCATTAAATTGAGTCATTGGGATTGACTTAAGTCAAAGTAAGAGAATATTATTATTTAATTACCAGTAACACAGTTTGTTTACAGAAGAACTCTCAATTATAAGACACCAGCAGCATGCCCGATATGGTTTTCGTAATCATTCTTCTTTAAAATTGTGATGTTTTTAACTAAATAATTTAAACAAATAGAATATGGGAATTTTTACTTTTTATTTTAGTTTTTAAACATCAAAATAATAAAAATGTGTCATCGAATCGATGTCACTGTAGTAGTCACAGTATAGATGACGCATAAAATATGGAAAAATTGTATGATGACGTTCGTCATTGGATTGATGACACTTTTTGCCTCATTGATGCCATTAGTAATAACCAGGAAAACCAAAAATATTCAATTGCATGTGTTTCCTTGTGCGACCAATGAAGTCAGAAACAATATTTTTATCCGTTTCAGAGTTTTTATTAATTTGGCATCGATTTGTTAGTGCATATTTTTGCATATTTTACCGTTGGCAGCATTTTTTGCACAATTTAGTTAAAAGAGCCTTTTTCCAGCATTATTCATTTTATAGGGCATATTTTGCCTTTTTGAGGCATATTTTGATACAGGAGCTTTCGAAGAAAACAAAAAAAATTATTTTTTTAATTCTGGCTTTTCTGTTTGAAATATCTACCTGTATACCCAATGTGTTGCTTCAATTTTGCCATCTACATTAAATTTTTATTTTCAAATTGAAAGACAAAGCAGGTTGACTTTAAAGATAAATGTAATTTTAAACAAATAGAATCCGGGAGTTTATTTCTCATGGTTAGTAACATTTATTATATACATTTTTATATTAATCGATTGTTTTCGAATTTCCAATTTTTGAATTTTTTGGGGCATATTTTAAACAATTTTCAGGGCATATTTTTAAGTTTTTACTGCATATTTAATGCGCATAAATCGCGTTTTTAATAGCATATTTCTGGTTTCCCTGGCAATAACATTAATGTCACAATTCTGATCTTAGGACTTCATCAATATGAAGATGGATTTTTCTTTTAAACACATCTTTAGCGACAACGAAAATTTCGTTTGCGCCACTGTCTTCTTAAGTATTAGTGAAACTCAATTTGATTAAAAAATGTCAACCATGTTTTTGAAGCCAGTTTTCTGCCTCTATTAAACCTTTTGGAATTTTAAGTTGTGCCTGATAAGTGTGCGATATATACATATGTTTTTTTAATTCTTTGGCAGAAATTATGTGCATATACATGTATATAAATAACAATTCATTATCATGTCCTAAATTGGTGTTTTCAATTATAAAGAAACCATTTTCAAGATGAAACTCTTTTACGGTGCAACTGCCATTTTGAAACCTAAAACAACAGTGGTGTCTGCAAAAACTACGCAAGAAAAATAACAGAGAAGCATACGTTTGTGATCGAATTTTATAAACCTTCTGCAATTTAATTAGAAATGTACAATTAATCGATACACAAATGGCTGAGATATGGACAAAAAACCACGACTTGCTCTAACTATTTCCCATAAAATCCCTTTTCGTTTAGTTATTTTTTTATTATTTTAATGTGTTGATTTTTTTTACAAATAACTAATACATACACGACTTACCGCTTAAATAAAAAAGCATTAAATGTACCTATAACTTTTTTTCTAATCGCACCATGGTGAAGGGGTTTTAAGACTCGGCACAGCCGATTAAACCACTCTCGCTTTTTTTAATTAACAAATTAACTGTAGATTTCAAGTTTAAACAAAAACACGAGTCAATTTATAACTTTAAAAGTTTCTACACCAAAATGCTTTTTTAATTTTCGAATTAGCTTTTGATTTACCCCTTTTTATAAAAAAATCAATCATTTGAAAGTATAATTCTGCCTTATCTCCATTCATGCATATTATAACATTTCAAATCTTTAAAATATTTTTAATATAATATTAATAATTAATTGTAGTAACCACATTTTATTTTATTACTCATTCATTCTTGCTCATAAAATACAAAAAACATGTACATACAATAAACAAATCAGAGAAGAAAAAAAATGTTGAAACAATTTTTGCCAGTGGAATTTTCCACTGCATTTTAGTTTTTGTATTTCTGAAACAAACAACAAACACATGCGCACACGCACACTTACAAAAATCCATGTACACTTTGAAAAAAAAACGAATAATGTTTTCGCTTCGAAAATAAAAGTCTTTAGTGAAACAATTCAATTAACATCAGCATAAAAATTTTGTCTATATACAGAGGTATACACACACACACACACACACACATATATAAACGCAATTAAAATATAGTAAAAGTCGGGTAACTTGGCCGTTAAAAAGATAAGAGAGAGAGAGAGAATATCTTGTTATACTACATCATAGCAAAGGTTTGCAGTTAAATTTTATATTTTAGCTACCTACTGTATCAGCATAATGTGGTGGTTTTAAACCCACTGTGTTTGTTTGTTGTCTATAATGAATTGCTCTGTGGGTAAAAAAAAACAAAGTTGTTTAAGTTTAAAAATTTAATTATTTTGTGTTAATTAAAGAATAAATATTTGTATGAATCTGTTCAAGAAAGAAATTATTGCTTTTGTTTAATGTTAGCTATTAAACTTTGATTTTAACAGGAAATTCATTCATTTATAGATTATTTTTCGGTTAAAGCGCGACGTTGATTTAGTGATTCATAAATTGTTAGGACTGGTTTTGAATGGAGGAGAGGATTTAAATACGAGTAATTTTTTTTATTTCCCGCCTTCTAACTGAAAGGGCAGCACTGCTCCTGTCAACAGACATCTGGCAGTTGAATCCTATTTTAATAAGCTGCGTCATTTAGTTTGTTTTTGGTAGTTGGATAACTCGAAATTTTAGGAGAAAATAAAAAAAAATTAATTTCTTATGCTCATTAACATCACATAAGCAAGCTTAAACTACTGTCAAAAAAATAGCTAAAAAACAAATCCCATCAAATGCATTAAAAAAATGACAAAATTAAAAAACTTCTGATTCCGTACGGAATGTGTGATCAGTTTCGCACTTTGCTTCAGTGCGAACACTTGCATCATCTCCTAAAATATTATGGTCACATAAGGTACCGTCACGATTTTATGGCAAAAACAATTTTATCTCAAGCGACAACCTTCATACAAAATGTTTATGAAATAAAATAAAAAAAACCTTCTCCTGTAGAATTTTGTTTTTGTCGGAATTTTTTTTTTGGCGGTTTTTGCTCTATGTGAATTCACACAGTTGCTTAGCTTTAGGCTATGAACTGCTCCCTCATTTGCCCTACTTTAGCCTTGAGTGACTACTTCTTGTTTACTAGTCTAAAGAAATGGCTCAGCAGAAAGAGAATTGACTCCAACAATGAAATCATCACTCAAACAAAGAAATATCTATTTTGAAGAACTGTAAAATCTATGTGTCGATTACGAATGGCAACTGAACTGAAGTTGAGTTACCAGCAGCGAAATCAGGCAACGCCGCACATGTTAAAATACATACAAAATTAAAAAACAAATTTTGTATATTTCTACATGAACGGTGTTGCCTTATTTAACTGCTGACAACTCAACTTGAATTGTGTTGCCATCCGTAATCGACCCATTAGTTTTCGAAGGGAATTAAGAAAAAAATTGGAAAAAATTTGGACAAAATGTAAAAAGCTTAAAGGAGACTGTGTTTGAAAATAAAATATTTTTTAGACAAAAAACTGTGTTTCATTTACAAAGTTCACGGAATTATTGAACCGCCTTCGTGTATAGTATTTACGTCCCAGAAACAACTTCTCTAACCAAGTGGCGTATATTTAAAAAAGAAATTTCGTCAAACAATTTTTATGACTAAGCTGAGATTTAAACTTAGTATACCACAAACAATGTTAGTCTTGAATCTACACCCGGCTAAACAAAATTATGTTGTGAGTTTAAAACTCGTAGGAGAGTTCTTTGTTCCCAAGATTATCAAGATATCAACATTCACAAGAGATTTGTCCAGCGATTATGGAGAGGGGCTTTATGTATGGGACCTATGATCAATTGTGTACCTACCAGTACAATATGACTTAGTAGCTATTATAAAAGTTATTGTCGCTAAATTTTATATCAATATCAACATTTAAATGGAAGCTAATGCATTAAACCCTATTTTAGGGAGTGGTCGAATATGGACCGATTTTATAAACATTTGGTAAAGCGATTTACATTCCAACAAGATAGTTTCGAAGCAAATTTAATCTAAATACCATAGTAAATGATAGTTTATGAGGACAAAGGCTACTGCGGAAAGAAGATTGTATGGGGGTCATGTGAAATTATGGACGGATTCTTATAATTTAGAAATTATATACATATGTACACTAGTGTGTCCCAAAAAACATTTTTTTTTTGGATTTTTATGGGTGCTCAAGCATTACTTAAGAGCTTATAGGGTAAAGTATTTTTGAGATTTTTTTCAGATTTTTCGGAAGAGGTTTAGAGGTCGCTCAAATCGAATTTTTGCCTAAAATTCCGATATTGATTTTCAAAAGTTATCCCATTTTGGATTTTGAGTACGTTTTAGTGTTATTCGTACTTGAATTTTTGAGTACGTCTCGTAGTTAAGTAAGTTTAAAAAACTTAATTTATCCCGAGCATGTTTCTTTCTGTGGACGAAATTGCATCAAATTACCTTCTTTGCGCAAAAGGTTTACATGGACAGCCAGCCAACCGGATGGACGGACGACTAATACTTTCTGAGTCGATCGCTACACTGAATGGTGAGCCTAGGACCAATTTTTTTTTAGTGCAACACACATCAGCACAATCGCATGGTACCATGTCCTTTGTTCACAGAAAAAAATTAAAATTGATTTTAATTAAAAAAATTTGGGATGTTCGGGCATTTTCTACAAATTGAAATCGAGAAAATTTTAAAAACGACCCTGTGCTGGAAGTTTATTCAAATATTCCATTTTGTCCATTTCGTTTTTTGAGTACCAATTAGCTTTACAAGAACAACTCTTGAAACCAGGAAAAACCAAAGTCATTTTGTTAACAATTGAACTTAAAATCTCGTTCGATTTCTAATTTCTAATTAGTAAAAAAAATTAATTAAATTTGCACCAGTAAACAAATCAATGGTATCAGTTGAAGATTTTTTAATGATGTTGACATAACGCGACCTTAGGACAAAAATTCTATTTGCATCAAAACTACATGAAAGATGGAGCCTTGTTGTCCTAAGGTCGCGATAAGTAAACGTTTAACTTAAATTTTTAAATAAAATTGATTTTATTTTCGATTAATAGTTAAATTGAAACAAAATTGGCGAGAATTTTTCCTGTGCTGTGGTATAATTTGGTACAATTTAAATAATTAAAAAATAACTGCACCAATAACTTTTTCGTTTGAAAAGCCAAAAAAAAAATCGTGTTTAAGTTAGATATTGAGAGTGTATTAAACAAAAATTTAAAAATTAAGAGACATTTTCTAATTCCATATTAAAAGTGTATTAATTATTTTGTCACATAGTATTATTACTTTCATTTAAACACCCTTTATTTTCTGCTGCAAAATTTTGTTGTTTCTTTCTCTGCTATCATATTCAAATTTCAACAAATTGTATTATTTTTTTCAAATAGTTTTGAGAGTTTACGTTTTATCGCAAAAGTGCATACCTTACTTGAGTATGCAATTTTTTTTTTTTTTTTTGTTTAATTAACAGATAAGATAAGAATAGAGACATTCCAACAGTCAGGCAGACAGACGGACGGAAAAATGGACAGACATTCCGGAAAATAATTTATTACACTAACGAAAAATCAAAATTGCTCAGTTGCAATAGACCAACAAAAAAAAAAAATAAAAAATCTGATAATACTTATACATTTTTTGAGTATTTTTACTGCTTATTTTGCGCACAGTAATTTGTACAAATATTTGTAAAAGTGATTTACAAAATGTATTTTACTCATGTAAAACGAAATTGAGTTTGGAAATTTTCCATTCGGAATTAAAAAAAAACAAGCAGAGCGTAAAATAATTAAAATCAAAATGCAATTAAGCAAATTTCTTTTTTCTAGCATTTTCTAAGTGTCACTGTGCTAAAGTTTAAAGTCGAAAGTAAGACAGCAAAGTTTTTCTAAAAATAACTGTAGACTATGGATTAAAGGGTTTACAGAAAAGTCGATTTTAGAATAACTGTTTAAGGAATTCTGCCTTTTTTTAAATAACAAAGATTAAAAACATTTTGTCATAAAACACAAGATTGTTTTTTTTTATAATTTAACTTCCTATTTTAACATGTTATTCAGAATATTAAATAAAACTTAACGATTTCCTACAACACAGCCTACACGAATAACCGCTGTTGTTTAACCCTTATCCTGTACAAAAAAAAAAAAAAAAAAAATCATGTTGTATTTGGGGCTCAATTTTGCCCAATATATTGCATTCATTCATTTGTTAATTCTGTTTATTTTTTTAAAGTTAATGCATTTATTACATGCTGTACATTTGTTTAAATATTTTGTTCTAGTGGATTCCCGGCGTGTGCTGCTACTATGTTCCCCCCTTCTTGTAGTCCAATTTAATAGCTTATCTAAATAGGGATCTTTCTATGTTTTTCATTCGAATTTTTAAGATAATTTTGGAGATAACCGTATCGCTAATGTGTTCATATAATTAAGAATCTATCTAGCTTTAAAATCTGTTGGATATCATGTTGGTGGAGATGCAGAAATTTCGGCCAACCATCCCTCGTGACTCTATATTTAGAAAAAAATGTTGAGCTAATGTGTACACATATGTACGTAGGGATCTAACTATGATTTAAATTTCATTAAAATCTGTTGGATAGTTTCAGAAAATATTTATATTCTAAAACCATCTTCACAAAATTGCTTTTCAATTGAAACCATATCATTTTTGGTATTTTGTCGGTTATTTTTTTTATTATTTTCTAAAGTATTAATTTAAGCAAAAAACTTTCTTTGAATGTTGTTGACTAGAAGAGCTTAAATATTGCTATACATCATATTCTTGTAAATGTTTTTTTTTTTTTTTGAAAACGATTTGAAACTAATTACAATTGAAAAAATGGGCTTGAAGGCAAACTTTAAAGGACTGCCGCTCCCCCTAAAACACAACATATTGCTATTAAATTTTTTTGTATTTTTTTCATAAAACTGAACCGATTTAGGGGGAGAGAATGTAAGAAATAAAAAAATAACGGCCACGCTAATATAGATGCATAATTGGAGGATTCACAAGGCGTCATAAAGTCATATGTCTTAAAACAATAACATGAAACGAATTTAAATCAGCGAACTTAAAACAAATATAAAAAAATATTTACCAAAAATAAAAATATTTTTTAATTCTAAACCATGAATTAGTAAATTAAGTTAGATCTTACCTGACTATTTTCCATTTTTCAGACGAAAATCAGAAATAAATTTTATTTTGTTAATTTGACGCCGCAAGTGATTTGTTGCAAAAATTGCTAGCCGCTGGTTAAATTCGGATGCTAGCCGGATAAAATTTTATCATCAACGGCGACGGTTTACATAAACTAATACGGCTCGGCTCAGCCGTTCAGCGCAGGTCTCTTCGGATTAATTACGGATTGTTTAAGACACTTTTTTTACAAAGCAACAACAACATTTTTCAACCATTGTAAAATGTTAGGGCATTATGACAATACAACATGATAGCACACCTTGTGAATACCCCAACTATTTAATAACAAAAAAATATTTATATTTACATAAACTAATACGGCTCGGCTCAGCCGTTCAGCGCAGGTCTCTTCGGATTAATTACGGATTGTTTAAGACACTTTTTTTACAAAGCAACAACAACATTTTTCAACCATTGTAAAATGTTAGGGCATTATGACAATACAACATGATAGCACACCTTGTGAATACCCCAACTATTTAATAACAAAAAAATATTTATACCTTAATTTCAGAAAAAATTCATTGACTAATTTTGAAAACAATAAGCACTAAAACTGTTTGGACAATTTTGACCCATGTATGCAGTATATGGGCTAAAAATATATTTGCACGAACATTTTTTTTTCATTTCTTGAAAATGAATTTAACACTAAAATTATCTGCTTATTCATTATTATTTTCGCGACAACAACTTTTTTTGTTCCTATTTTTGTTACATTTCTGACTAAAAAAAACTAGGAAAAAGAGCAATAAAAACCTTAAAAATATGTTTAATATTTAAAATTTGCATAAACTTTCAATACAGACTCATTAGAAATTCTAAAATTCTTGAACTTGTATTTAATAAATGAATTCTGCAAACATACCGGTTTTATATGCATACGGAGTACCTACTTGAAATCATTTGTACCCTTAACAATTGTTATGGCAATAAAAAAAAAAAAAAAAAAACTAAAGCATTACCCACAATGCTTTGCTTTTGTGATACAAGTTGGAGAGTAAAAATCTTTACAATTTAAAGAATAAAGCAAGGGTGGCAACCGATAGCGTTATTAATAGCGATACCGCTTAAATAACGCTTAAAATTAATTAAACCGATACCGAAATAAGTTGGGTTGCCTATTTTAGTATATAGGGACACTCTTTCTATTCTAGTAATGCAATTCAATACTTTCATTTGAAAGGATTTAGTCATATTTAGGGGGTATGTGACAGAGTTTAAAATATTATTCAAACGATTAACCGTTGTTCGATTAATCGAATAATTTTTGGCGATTTACTTTTCGATAAATAAATGTGAAAAAAATAAATAAATATTCCAAATTGCTTATATTCGATTAACGAATAATTCGAATTATTTATGTCGATTAATCGAAAATTTGTTTTCACAGTATTAGTTTTTTTCTTTTATGTTAAACAACAAGCCGGTACGTTTTAAATACATTTTTATTGTTTCTTAACTCAGGAACATTTCCTTCGAGTAACAATTTTTTAAAATATAGAAAAAAGACTAAAATCAAAGAGCTTGGCAATAATTTATTTTTAACACTCTGTGACTGACGTCGTAGTCGAACAGCCACTGACAAACATAACAAATGGGGTTTCCCCCTTTTTATACAAACATTGATTCTCAAGTTTTCAGTACCTCCTTACTACGTTTTCATTTGTACGTGACAAACGCGATCGAAGAGAGCACACGTGTCGCTGCGAGCAGAAAAGTGTCTAGAAGATAACCACGTCAATTTTAAGGTATGTGTGTGAGAATCAACTACATCAATTTTTCTTTAGTGTCTCCCAGTAAAAAATTTTCGGTATTTTAAATTTCTTATTAGTTTTGTTTTGATGGATCGCCAAAACACGAACCAAATTCTAAAATAAAAAGAATTCGGTAGGTTTACAAAACCAAACTTGGAAAATATAAGACATCGAAATGGTGTCTAGTATAGTTACTACCATTGTCATTGGAAAAGTTATTATAAAATCAAGTCATTCGCAGAGTGTTAAAAATGTTTAGTACTGACTTTTACCACAATGATTCAGATGAAGAAGATAATTTTTTTAAACGAATAAAAACAACCTTCTACCACTCCTTAACAAGACTATTAAAATTGTTAAATATCAATTTTTAGAAAAGACAAGAAAAAGAACAGAGAAATTGTATATGCCTTATAACACTTTACTCTCAATCTCTCTAACGTCAACAATAAGTGAAAGAATCTTTTCTAAGTCGAGTTTCATCAAAACAAAAGAAAGAAATCGTTGAAAACATTTAAACTCTTTTTAAAAAATTATTTTTAGTTGCTTTTTTAATTTAAAAAGTTTTCCTCTTTTATTACATGAAGAACATTTGTTAAATTGTCGTAACTAATTTAAAAAAAATTTATGTAAAAAAATATAATTTCTGGTCGAATTTCTAAGCTTCTAAACAAGACAAAATTAAAAAAATTCTATTAACAAAATAGAGTGCCCCGGTAGGCTAGCTGGTAGTGTGGTTGCAGGGTCGATTCCCGCCAGAGACTCTGGTTTCTTTCCTGCAGACAAGCGCGGGGTTTAGCTTAGGGAATAAAAAAAAAAAAAAAAATATCGAGGAATTATAACCAAAAAGTGCTATCTGCCAAATTACAATTCATAAATTAAAAAAAACATAAAAAAAAATAATATTAAATTGTTCGATTATTATTCGATTAAATTTTTACCTCGAATAAATTTTCGCGCTATTAATCGATTAATACAAAACATCGATTTATTGAATACCCTAGTTTATACACCTAGAGAAAAAACATTTTTCACTATGGTCACATCAAACAAAGCTATTTTTAACGAACAATTTTAATTATATTATGGTTAACTAAACTATATTATTGTCACTGGCAACCATATTACATATGAGAATTAAAAACACTCAAGTCTTATTTGTAACGTTATCAAAGCTATAAACAAATGGACAAGAGTTTTAAAAATACTGTAATTTGGATAAATTTTTTCATTGAATTAAATAATAAGTTTGTTGACCTAAAATTTTATTTTTAACAAACTGTGATATTAAAAATTTTTTTGAGATATTTTTTTTTTATAATGCTTTCTTGATTTGCAAGAATTTTTACTGCTAGTCAAAGAAAAAAATATATAATGTCATAATTTTTTCAAGCCAACCAAAATACAATTTGCTTACAGCTTTACTTTACCAAAGCTGTGTAAAAAGGGAATACATATTTCATCGTTTTTTACTGTATTACCTTAAAAATATATCAAAACTATAAATGAGATTTGAAAGTCCCTATAGGAATACCCTCTATACGTGTATTTTTTCATTAAACAATTTTATTATTACTGGCTTTCGTTAGATATTCTATTAGTAAGCAAGCTTTTTACAATGTTTATAACAATATTTTTTTTTTGTCATCTTTGTTGGTATTTTATATGCCAAATATAGAAATTTTAAAAAACATTTTTATTTTTGAAAACAAAAAACAAAATTATAATTTCGTATTCGTATAACAAAATCCACTCATTTAAGACACGTGATGTTTTAGTGAAATGTATTTTTTTTTACTTTAATCTAATTTATAAATATGTATTTACACAAATTTAATTGCTTTCTAAAAATAAATATAATATAAATAAATATGTACATATTTTTTTGCTTACAAGCAGATAGATGGAAAAAATATTAGTGTGAATATGTTTGTACGAATCTATCTATACAAAAAGTCGATAATATTAATTTATTTACCAGATTTTTTCCGATTTTATTGTACAATTTCCTTATAAATAAAATTTGAAAAATAAAATAAATAATATGACTAATGAAATACGAAACAAAAAATTTGTAACAATAGTGAGATAATTGTTATTTTAATGACAGAAAATATATTTTTTGTTATTATGTATTTTAGTTATTTTTAAAGGGTTATATAATGGGTCTGTTCATTTACTTTTTTAGCAAAACCGTTCAACTTAAGATAAAAATAAAATTTAAGAAACCTTTTCTTCCAATTATTTAAAAAAAAAATTAAAAAGGTAAATAAACGCTTTCTCTCCTGGCAAACTTTGAGAGTACGCAAACACTTACTAGCAGCGTTGCCATATTTTTTTAGACTGCATATAAGCAAAAAAAAAATATATTTTCTTAAAAAAATACATATAAAAAAGGAAATTAAAATTTAAATAATTTATTTAAGATTTTTTGATTTTATGAAAAAGCAAAAAACTATATAAATAATTTATTTATGATTGTTTTAACATACATTTTGAAAATTAAAAGCCAATTAAACTACACAAACGGCTTGACAAACATATCAAAGATGTACGCTTCTACAAGCCTTTTGCATTTTTAACTGAGGTAAAATAATTTTAGTGAAAAGTTAGAAAATTGCACAAGGAGAAATCGAAACATAAAAAATGGACAAAAATAAAGTTTTTTTTTTTTGATTAGAATTTATTGAAAAATTATAAATTATCATTGGTTCGTTTATTTGTATACGGAAAGTGTCTGTTTGCCAAGCCATTTGTGTAGTTTATTTTTTTTCGTCAAGCTGTTATACGATTATGTTTTAAGCAAATAAGTTAAGATTTGAAATAAGAAATATTAAAATAAAATTTAATCGAAAAAATGTTAATGTAAAAACGCAAAATCTGCACAGCTTGCAAAATGCAGATTATTTGGCAACACTACTTACTAGTAACTACTATTGACAATAAGCCATAATGTTCCATTACTGAACAGACCTATTAACATTATTATAATTATTTAATTATATTATTATAATTATATTATTATAATACTGTTAATAATAATAAAAATAATACATTTAATTCAAAAGTATGTATATGCACGCAGAGAGAAACTAGGTTTAAAATGTTCATTTAAAACAAAAATATTTTTAAAGAAAATTTTAAACATATTGACCCATACTCATAGTCAAACGCTAAAGTCGGTTCTTTTTAGAGACAACTTTAAAATAAAAAAAAGTCTTTTAATTTCATTGCTACTACAGTCGAAATTAATGTATGTTTTAAATTAACTAACGACTTTAACTGGATGCCACCTCAAATGTAGAAAATTTGTTCATACAACATACAACAAAATATAAGTAAGTGGCAACTCTAAGCAGCCGACATTGAAAATTTAAATTAAAAAAAAAAACACTGCATATCTTGCAGGGTTAAAAATTTTAACACGCTAAATGAATTTATGTAGAAAGCAACAACAACATTACAAAAGATGTTGACTTTGTTTTTGCTTTCAATGTAATTTTTGGCATTGAGTTTTGCACAATTAGGGCCAATACATACATACATATGTATTTTGTGTTTTTTCCCCTTAAAGTTTTCTTCCAAATCATTAATAATTGCAAAATATCGGGCAGTATCTTGTAACATAAACGGCTGATGCTGTTGTTAAATGAGTTAAAAACAACTTCAGCTGGTTTTAAAATTAACATCGGTTTAACGTGTAAATTACGCTTTTGCTTGTCTAAAGTAGATCAAAAGCACATTTTTAATAACAGTGTACTTTAGAATTCTTAAAGTATGCCTTTTTTATGACTATAGCTATGGGCCATTATAATTAATTTCACCACATTTAATGGTTAAATTAGTCCACTAACAAGGAGCCACAACCATATTATGGTTGCCGCTTAACATGTTATGGTTATATATGACAATAATTCGTTTTTAAATTAACAATAGCATTTTCCTCTTTTCCAGGAGCAACATGCTATGACTTAAAACCAACCATGCTGTTAGAAGTGTGAAGCATAATTTAAGTATTATTAGCCATAACATGTTCGGAGGCAACCATAATATGGTTTTGGCTTTCTTATCTCTGGGTGTGTTTGAACAACTAAATTTATCGTTCCATTAAAAAACACATACAAGCCAAAAATTGTATATTTTATTTAATAATTTTGCTAAAAATTTGGTAAATTTTTACAAAATAAAAAAACTTTTAAGCGCACCATACCGGTTCAAAGGGCCATATGAAATTTTTTAAAATTTTAAAATGATCTAGAGTTTGAATTAAAAATATTGTCTATCTCAGCAATCTAAGCAATTTTATTCATATTGGAATTGATGCAAGTAAAATGCTTTTTAATTTTCTTTCCCAATAAAAAATTTTATCATTTTGCGAAGCACTTATGGTACATTTAAAAAAATAAGCGCACAATTATGCGCTACGCAATAAGACATACAGAAATGCAGTAAAGTAAGTGAAAGAACTCTCAAAAACTTTTATAAAAAAAACATAACATTTCAAGTGCTACGGCATTCCCTTACTGCGAAGCAGGTTTGTAAGGGAGAGTACTAGAAAAACCTGTTTCAAAACATTCAGTGTCTAAGGCCGATCGTAACATACAACAATTTTTATATGAGCTGAATAATGCGCTTTATGTGTCAAAAATGTATTGCTTCAAAGTGGGAACTCGTCATATAAAATTCATGTCTTCCGTAAGCGCAACTCTTGCATTTCTCCCTTACAAACCTGCTTCACTCGAAGCACAATTTTTTTATTGGGTTCCTATTTACGTATTTTGAAAATAATGCTCGTTCGTAGGGTACCCTTTAAACCGCACTGACTGCCATTCATTTATTTTAGCTTTTGAAAATATACATTATTCATAATAAAATGGTATATTATTATAATTCAAACAGTTTGTGTTATTTAGAATACAAAAGTTGTATTTTTTTACTTCAAAGGCAAAATAAAAAAAGTCTGCAATAAAATAAAAATTGTGTTGACGGTGATTTTTACAACTATTTATATTTCATCATAAAATATAGATTATTTATATATAAAGCAATCGTAATGTTACGTGTAGGTTGTTTCTTTTAACTCTCGTGATTCTGATAAGACTTTATTTTTAGTTGGCACGTTATTAGGAGTAGTCACAGTCAGGGTTTAAAAACTGCAGTCGAAACCAAAATCTGTCGAACAAAAAACGAAGATTCGTGTATAATTTTTCACTTTTTGAGTTCGTATGACAGCGACTGTTTATATTTAATGAATCAGAGGTAAAAGCAACAGTTTTTTCTTGGCCAATGACCAATGAAGATGGCTAACTGCCTGTTTATACTTACTTCAACTACGAGTCGTACTCTAAAATTGAAGTAGAAGTAACACAAAAACGTACTTAAAACAATCCTAAATGGGATTACTTTCGAAAATCAATCCTGGAATTTCTTCAAATAAGTTCAAAATTCGAAACCAAGTAATCTGATTTAACTTATCAAAGTAATTGTTGACTACCACAACAACACCACACAAGTAGTTTAAAAACGATCTGCTTGTTGTGTGTAGAAACAACAGAATAAGACGAAGACACATTATTTTCATGTTTAAAAAGTAAAATTGAGAACTCTTTATTCTCATTTAGTTTATAATTTCGGTTATGTATGTAGATTAAGTTTTTCAAGTTAAAACCATATCGGGAATGATGCTGGTGCTTTTTAATTGAAATTTTGTAAAGTGTTAAACGGGTAAGTAAATCAATCATTATAAAATTCTCCTCCCAATTTCACTTTTGGTTTATTTAAAGCACGAATTCGGAATTGAATCAACTTTATAATACTTGAATCAAGCGCATTTTGATATTCGTTCAATCTTAGTTTGCATTCCTTTTTTAATCTTGAAAGGCTATTTTTCCTTGACACGTTTATTTAAGGAGATTTTGCTTATTTTTGTAGAAAAATTAGTTTAAAATTTATTACAAATAAAAAATTTAAAAAATTAATTAAACTTGCACCAGTAAACCAATTAATAGTATCAATCTAATATTTGTTGCTATTTACAACGTTTTCTGCAGTAATGTGTATTGTTGATATATGATAACGTTTAATTCACTTAATTAAATTTTTAATTAAAGCTGATTTTATACTTGATTAGTGATTTAATTGAAAAAAAAAATTTCGTGAATTTTCTCTGTGTAGAATGCCCCTCCCCAAGATACAGAGTTAATTAGGTAGTTATCAGTGATATGTCGACGGATTTAGATATTGCTTGTTATTTATGTGCATAAATTTAATGAAATACTGATTAAAGTGGCCAATTCGAATTAAATAACTTTCGAATTCTAAAATAAGTAAATGGAACTTTGTTCAGGCTATTATGGAATGGCCGAATTGTTTACCTTTAAAATTTCTTAAAAGTCTCCAGTTATCTTTCAACTTTTTTCTTATTACCCGACTAATTAAAAGTAGCGTACACAAGGCACGCTTTTCTATCGCTATTTTAAGCGCCATTTTCCATATATCCGGCTTATTTTCAACTATTTTATAACAGTTTATTTAACCAGGTGTTTATACGATTATAGCGCAAATAAAAGAAAATAATATACTTTATAGAAACAATTATACACAACAATTATAATTTAAAAAAAATAAATAAACAAAATCATTGAACTTATTGCGTTGTAAAAATTAAATAAAAAAAAATTTTTTAAAAATTAAAAAATGATAATCGTTGGCGTGAGGGTTTAATTTGGTATGTTCAAAAAAATTTGTTTTTTCCTTGGAAGATTTTGCAAAAGACATTGATAAGATTTGTTTTATAAAATAAAATGGAAATAAGATTCCGAATGAAAACCATAACTAAGCCAAGTGACGCAAGTCCCAATAGTTAAAACAAAATTTTTTTTAACACTTTTAAAAATGTGAATTGTTAGAGTTCATACAATTATTTGTTTAGATTAATTTAGGCAGGCAAAACAATTAAATAGCAATTATAAAATTTTAAAAATTTAACGATTTTTTGTCACTAAAATTGCTAATAAATCTTTTATCTACATATACATACATATGTTTATACAGAACGTAGTGCTATAAAAAATAATCATTAACTTTAGCTGCCTGTAATGATTATAAAGTTTTAAATTATTGACAGTTAAAAAAAAATTTGTTATTCCGCATTTTTCCGCTTGACTCGCTGACAAACTGACTGAACGACTGACGACTGATTGTTTGTGGTTGTCATGATTTTATTTTTAATGCAACAAAACGTTTTTAATAAATGTTGCTTGATAATCGTGTGAGAATGTATTGTTAAGAGAAAACGTGCCTCTTTGATACCATCACATTTTGTATATAAACAATGTTGCTAAGCATAGGAATTCCATTTTGAGTTGAATAAACTTGACGTGATTTGTAAATAAAAAGAGACCGAATAGGAAATTTAAAAAATAAACTTTTTAATTAAATAATACAATTCCAATAAGCTTTTTACACTGAATTTGTATCATGACTATTATGCTTGGGCATTACAATCCTATACATTTTGTGGGTGAATGGTGTTAAGTTGCTTTTTTTACACTCACACGCTAAAACAGAGACAATGTTAAGCCTACACAGAAAAAATTATTGCCGAATTATTTTCAATTTTTTTTAATTTCTACAAATTTTTTTACTGATTCAATTAATATTTTTGTTTGATTTTTATTTAACCAACAAAAATGTTGACAACTTTTCAATAATATAATATACGCGCTATTGGTTTCAATTTTTCATAATTTTGTATTGTCGTTTTTTGCATTTTTTATTTGATCGTAAGCAACACTTCTTTATGTGAAATATAAGAACAACAACACAAAACACATACAGTTTATTTTTGGACGCTTTAAAAAATTACAACAAGAAGAAAGATGATAAAATAGCGCGACGAGGTTATTAGTAAAAAAACAAAAAAATAGCAGGTAAAAAAAAGGTTTCATTCTTTTTTAAACAACAGAAACAACAACAACATTATAAGAAACAAAATAAATTTTTGGTTGGTTTCAAAGTTGGAAAAAAAAGAATGAAAAACAAAATCCCGTATTCAATTTTTGAAAACTGTTTACTTAAATACCTACATCAAATACAAAAATAAAATGATGACGAAAAACATATCGAGTCGGTCTGCTGCCGTTGTTTGTTACATTTCTTCTTCTTTAGCCAAGGAAAGGATACAGCAACAGTGAGTGATGAAGAAAAACATTGTGAGTATAAACAAGACTTCGTTCAAAAATAATTCCAACAAAACATGTGTCTCAAAGCCAGCCGCCGCTCTGCTTCTGCCTTCATCTTCTCCTTCAGTGATAGCTTGGGTGCGCGTCATTGCTTGTGCAAAAAATTTTTGTTTGATTCAGCAAAATTATTTGTTTGAAATTTATATGAATTTCAGTAAACGTTTTGTTTGATTCTGTAAATTATTTGTTTGAAAAAATCAGTGTTTTTTTTAGTAAACAAAATGCAAATAAATTGTTTGAATATGCGAATTTGTTTGTAGGACCGATTTCAGACAAAAAATGTTTTGATACTACAAATTTTTTGTTTGAATTCGAAAAATAATTTTTTCTGTGTAGTACATACTCTGTTCAAACTTGTGAAAAATTTTGAGCAGCATAAATTATTTCACATGAGAATTTTGACATGTATCAATGTAACCTAATATGCGAGTTTGTACAATTTGACGTTTTTATTCCTGCAAAGTATGCGACATTGTTTTGCATATGTAAACAAACCCCACATGTATTTAACTAAAAATATTTTTTTTTACATAAAATTAAACAAAGAAGAAAGTAAATATGGATTAAAAACTGTTACCGGTTGTGTTTTGACAGCATTTCACGTGAAATTTTGAACAGAGTACCAGGCTTTAAAACGATTTATCGGTCATGTTCTAGAAATGAATATGAAAACGAACGAGATTTTAAGTTCAATTATTTACAAAATGACTTTGGTTTTTCCTGGTCTTTAGAGTTGATCTTGTAAAGCTAATTGGTACTCAAAAAATTATATTGATAAAATGGAATATTTTTATGCACTTTTAGTACCGGGTCGTTTTAAGAATTTGCTCCATTTCAAATCCACTTTGTTTTAATTTCTATAACATACCCGAATATGTTCGTTTGTGATCGAAGATTAGAAACCTTCTGTAAAACAAAAATTTTGACAGACATTCAGAATTACATGTGAGTTGAAAAGTTGACAAGTCAGATGTTAAAAAAAATAAATTCGATTTTCAACAAACACGAAGGTTGGATTTTAAATTGAAAGTGATTTGAAATCAAACCTTTTCTCAAACGATTTCTTTTTTTTCTCAAATGATTTGAATATCTAAGCATTCTCAACAAAAAGTGGATATTATTTTCAAATTGAGAAATGCATTTATTTTCAACATGCTTTCAAACGTTATTCTCAAAAGGTTTTCAAATGTGGATTTTAATACAATATGGAAAAGCATAAATACAAATATTTTTGTTTAAATTCATTATTTATTTAAATAAACTGTGTAATAAATAGCTTAAAGATTAAATAGTGTTCTTATAATCCTCTTATTCTACAAAAGACAAAATACTTGGCTCCTTTCTGTTTTGAGAATTGTCATGACGTAGCACCGCGATCGTTTCCGTTTTATTTATTTTATTTTTATTCACATTCTTTCACTTTGTAATTTTTTACTCACAAATAATTTAAATTTTTTTTTAACAAGAAATTAAGTTCTCTTAAAGGCGAATTCACTTACATAATATGTAACTTTTCTTTAATTGTGTAACATATTTAGCTTTTCGCTTTAGTGCTGCCAAGTTATTTTCTGATTTGAGAATAACATTTGATAGCAATTTGATGTCAAATGTTTATATTCAAATCATTATCAATTTGAATTTAAATGGTAAAATGAAATAATTAAAAAAGGTAAGAAAATTGTGTTTGATGTCAAATGATAAATTCATTTCATATCAAAGGTTTGACTTCGTTACGGTTACGGGCTTGGGCTACGGGTTTTTTTGCCTAGGATTTTTTTAATTTTTTTATACCCAGTAAAAACTTCGCATGCTTTTTTAAAATGAATTGCTTCTTTCACTCATTATTTAGTAGCTCTATTCTATCAACCAACTGTAACTAGTTCTATAACTACTTATTTTTCAAATGTATTTATGTAGGAAAAAAATAATGACGTACAATGAAATGCGTTCATTTTGGGACATCCCTTGTAAAATTCATTGGTTCTTTCAGTTGAATTGGAAGTAGTATTTTTACTTTTTCCTGATTAATTAATAATGTAGGCAAAGTTTTTACTGTTTATACATCAGGTTTTTTATTCTGTAAAATTTTGGTGTTGTATCGCCCACAAACTTGAAGAGCTTCTCTTGCAAAGCTCACTCATATAAAAAATATATACCACAAATCATAAGAAATCTGCCAACTTTTAGCTCCAGTCAAACTTTAAAAAACTTTAAATGTTTCATACGTCACCCAGCAGATATTGTAAATTTAAATTTTACTTTATTTTATTTTTATTTTTGTAATTCAAATTCTAAAAGTATCACCCCCAAAAACTATTCAATTCCGTTAAATATGCCTGCTGTTTAATTGCGTTTCATAATTTGCAATTTCTCTGTCCAATACATTATTTTATTTACGTTTTAGACTCCCTTACACATAAACAAATGTCAAGGTTGTATGTACAGTGTACACATAATGTCTTACTACAAGATCGAAATAGCAGAAAACATACATACACTTGGCAATTTATTTATCACTCATACGCCTTTGCTGGCATTTTAATACTTATTGCAAAAATATGTATCAGAATAGATCAATGGAAATAACTAAATATTTTTAGGTAAAATTAGAAAAAAGCTAAAAACTGAAGAAAAAAAACAACAACAAAATGCACAAAATAAATACATCAAAGCAAACAATTTGTTCAGTGAAGTAAAGTAAACATTTCGAACGAAACGTGCAGACAGAAACACTTGTTCTATTAGAAAGTGACACACACAATTTTTGTGTGTGTGCATGTGTGTGTATTTCTGAAATGAAATAAATAGTTAAAGTAAATATTGTTTAACTGCATATTTGAAATATGTACAATTTACAATTGTACATTCATATAATATGTATATCGTTAGCTAAAATGCAGAAAGGCTTAACTAAAACCAAATTCCAAATCAAGTTTTTTAGTGATTGTATTATCAATAAATGTCTTGACAAAATTTTACACTTCTGCGATCAAAAATTAAGCTTTTATTAAAAAAAATAGTTAGCGGACGTAATTACAAGTGTCTTTATTTGATAAATGCAAAACAACGAAATAAAAAGTTGTTTTCTAACAAAATATAATAAAATGGGTTTTATTGAAAATTGTTTATGGAATTCCGTGGACGACTTATCAAAGCATGTTTTTTTAACACGTTTATAATTTTCATTTTACAAAGTTTTTTGCTTCGCCAGTAAAATTATATTTTTGTTAGTTACATCTTTTTGCATTTTAGCTAACGATATGTAGATATTAAAATTATATAAAAAGTTTAACTTTTATTGCAATCAAGTTAAATGCGACTTTATTAAGTGCCGGTTCACACAAGTCAAGTTTGACTCGTCAAGTCTTAAGTTTTTAGGAGAGAGGGGAAAAGAAATGGCATTCTCTTTTCCCTTCTCTCCTAAAAACTCAAGACTTGACTTGACTTGTGTGAACCGGCTCTAATTATTCTAGATGTCAAAAGTTTTAGAAAATTTTGTTTCAATTTGAATTCTTTGTTACGCGTTGTCGGTATTTAACTTTACTGTGCATCTACGTCTTAGCCTTGCTCTCTTGGGTGCACAAGTGCCGGCCACATTTGCAGTTTGAAAGAGGCTTTAAAATTAGCCCGTCTCCATGCAGATTAAGAAGGATAACAGTTCAATACGGTGCCATGGCATGGATATCTTCAGATCCCAGCCGTAGAATTGATTTTAATTTAGGTCGTGATTTTAATCTAGTTTAGGCCCCAATAATTTTCTGTATTAAAAACAAACAAAGAAGTAAAGTAATCGGATTATTTAAAAAGTAATATACCTTTTAAACCATATAGCGCATTCTACGCCATGCTATTTAGGCAGTCATGTTCCGAAATAACAGCCCGTTTGATAAAGTCGACAAACAGGGCAAATGAAAGGAAATGTTTTCACTCTAGCCACCGTGATACTTTGTTGTAATAGCAGCTGCCCACGAAAATATAAATCATATCTGGAGGTCTTTTCACACGTTGTGCGCATGCGCTTTGAGCCTGTACCAACTTCATTGCGTTGTACTCTGGAGAAATAAATGTTAAGCCATTTAAGCTAAGCTTCTAGGTTAGGGACAAAGACCGCATTGGAAGCTTATACATTTCAATATTAAAATGTCCGCAAATGGGGGTCGTTGTTAGACGCATTTTACTTGCGCACCGTAACACTACGTTTGGTGCATCCCAAAGCCCCAGTTCTGCTACCAAGAGTGGCTCACTGGGCATATTATATCAGAACCACAATATTCATACCAAGATAGTTGAGTTTTTTTTTTTTTTTACTAATTTTATGTTTCAAAATAGGATAAGATCATTTTGACGTTAAAGGGTTAAATCATTTGCTGACAGCAAATGCTGTAGGACTAGCGTTTCTTAAGCGCTACACATGACCAACATGGTTTTTGTATGATCTTTTTCTAAGAAGCCCAACTTGGTGCAAATGGTTGGGTTCTAAAATTTCATAATACTTTGCAGTTAAAGTCAAAAATGTATCATATAATTAAACGATGCACAATTTGCTTATCGTGTCCGCCTCAATAATTTTTTTGTTGCACTTTGGGGCAAATAACATTGTAAAATTTTACAAGGCTGCATTGTAGTTTTACAAGTAACGTTTTGGAACTTAACCAATCTTATGAGATACTTCTGATAAGATCTTGAAATCCCTTTGTAGGTGTATGTTCCCACACATTTACCTCAATAATATAAATACGTGTTATAATACATTGTAGTCTATACCAGTAATTGGTGGCGGCGTGGTGTAGTGGTTAAAGTGCTTAACACTGGCTAAAATGTTAAATTTTTTACACCGTATTATAATAATAACGCTTTAGTAACTAAACTTAAGTAATTGTATGATACAGAATTTAGTTTATTGAAGTTTTTGAGCAATTCAAACGTGTTTGTGTTATCCCATAGAGTGTTTTGTATTGTTTTGGGTACCTGACTACCCGGGTGCGCATTTTTCCATGGTTAAAGTTTAAGCAAATTTGTTTGAGTATTAAAGGAGCAAAAAATAAATCTAGAATCTGAATTCGCTTTCTTTTAAGTTAAATTACGACGATCCAGAAGCTTGTTTAAAAATTGTAATTCTTAATACATTTTTTTCATGTATATATACCTTGGCGGGTAACAAGCAAGCCAAGCACCCCATGTTCATACCCTGGCAGAGGACGAAATATTTTCATAATGATTTTTTGAGTTTTAAAAATTAAGTGGCTTCAACCGCCCTCCATATAATCCATCCAAGAAACCCCTTCTGGAAAAGACGATAACATTATTGCCAAGGTCAGGCTGCTGCCACCCCCTGAGAAAAAATAGACTGGTCCTGTGATTTGTGAAAATAGAACAAATACAAAAAGAATTATTTAAATGGTATTTGAAGAACAAAAAGGAAAGGTAGAAAATGTAATAGATTACAGTACTGTCTTAACCGGTAGTGTGCCACATTTTTTTGGGACTTTCTACAATTTGATTCTTAAATGTAGTGCTTAGACTTGTTTTATTGAAATAATTCTACACTGCATTGAAATAATAGTACATTGTTGTAACTAACAATAAACACGTTCATTGAGAATACATGTTTGACTGGTCAAATGGTGTCAATTGACTCCTCCAATGACAACCCCATGTAAAAGTGATAGGTCCTATTCATATAAAGTGTTAGAACTTGAACCGGTGTCTAATACCGAATACCTATCCCGGAACTACTTTGATGTCAGTTCGCTTCCCTCTAGGGTTACAACAACCGATAAACGAAACTGATACAAGGCAAAATAAAGCCTAGAGTACATGATCTAGTGAAAGCCACATGTAACATGGACATGTTCTAACGTAATTTTGACGTCATCACATAACACACAATGGCGACTATGGCTTTGTAATGAAGACAAAACTACTACTAACACTACTGAATGGATCGATACAACAAGAACTAAGACATTGAAATCTTACATGGGAAGACGCGAAAAAAGCTGCAGTCCATCGTGTAGGAAGGAGATGCTAAGTGAAAGACAAATGCTCCCATAGGGGAAAATGTGGAAAAAATAGCTTATTGATGATTTATAACTGCCTTAGTTTCAGCTCTTTAAGCATTTACACTCCAAAGTAGTTTCCCAATCTGGTCTCTCTTATTTCCCTCATTTAATCTCACAAATAAGACAAATTATAAATTTCCTAAATTAAATAAAAAAACGCCAAAACTTGACAATTTGCTATTAAATATAAAAATATCACAAACTCATCTGATAGATTCTCGTATTAGATTGCATTTCTTAATTTCAAGCTGGCATGTGCGATTCCCGTCAAACATACATATAAATTTGTACTAATAAAATTAAACATTTTGTTGATTAAATAAATTTGCAAATATTTGCCAAGTTGTATTTGTACTTCAACAATTGCAAAATAGTTTAAAATAAAATCAAATCTTTTTAAATGACGCGATTTCTAAGTAAATTTATACTAAAAGTAATCACACCAACTATTTGGCTTGATTTAATTTAGACTTTGTTCTTTTTTCGCTTCATAATGATGCTGATGATAATGATAATTGACGTGTATTAATTTTTTTTTCTTTGATTCAAAAAGGCATAAAATAGATTATGATAAATTTTCTTTTATTTCGTGTTTGTATAATTTTTATTTTACATGTCAATTGAAATTGTTTTAAATCATTAAAAAAAAATATCTCAGTGATAAACGGTTGTTTTTTATTTATTTTAGCATTTATTTGTTGTAGGTTTTCTTTTTAATTTGTTTTTATTTATTTAAAATTTTTTGGCAAATTAAATTTGTTATTTTATTGTTTTTTGTTTTTATTTCATTTGGCTTGTATTCATGCTGTGATGTGTGATAATCACAGCTAATGACGCTAACGATACACAACTACACGTTTCAGTAGTTATTATTCTATTAAGATAAATAGCAAAAATAGGAAAAACAACAAAATTATTATACTTGTGTAGCCATTACTTTGTATAAATCCGATAATTGCTAGTGATGTTAGTTTAAGTTGTCGGTTACCAGGTTATTTTAAATAATATTATTTTTTTTTGTTCACTATATTCAATTGTAGCCAGTTATAATCCTTAATAATACGTAGTTTTGCCAATTTTCAAAGATTTATAGATAATTAGATTATGGATAAGTCATGGTTCAATGGGCAGCCGACACGTGGACGGCTCACTTGGGTCCTTATAGCGGTCCCTTTGTGATATCCTTAACCAGAAGCCAAGCCATAGAGTCCTGGCCATCAAACAGGTATGCTCCTCCTGCCATCTCTAATGAGCCGGTCTATACGACTCACGTTAGCTAAGAGTCTTGCAGCGCGCCAATGAAATGCCGATCAGGCCGTCAACGAACATGTCGTCAAAAAGACAGCCAGACTGTCAGCAGTTTGGTTGCCCGGGAATCCATTGTGCGCTGGTACCAATGCCAGCGTTATCCTGAAATATTCCGCTATCTTATTTAGATACATCCGGCATTCCACTCTTAACATAGATGTCGTGAAGATACCAGCCAGAGCTGGCAGCCATATTGTCCGTATATATAAATATATCTTTTGATACATGATAGTACCTCTGCCAGTTAGCTGCCCGCCTTATGGCAAAGATTTCCGCCTGCAGTACACTGCTGCTATCAGTCAGCCTTAAAGAGACCCATATGCCGAATTCGTAGATGAAGAAACCTTCATCTACTCTACTGCCCCTCTTGGAACCATCAGTGTAGACCCGTAGGGCCGGTGTCAGAAATCGCCAAGTAAATTTAATCAGAGTACCCTTTTGAAAAGTGAACTATTGACTAGTAGGACTACATACCAGTAGGACTATAGGCAAGCAGGACTTTAGACTAGTAGATTAAAACTACATACTAGATTGACTTTAGTCTAGAAGACTGTGAGCTTTGACCACTAGATACGAAGACTACTAAACTAAGATTGACATAAGCATCTGCCATTTGGCCTAACGTTATTGTGAACCTTAACCACTTGGTGGCAAACTATACGTTAACCAACCGCCCCCCAAGTATGAGAGATACCATCACACCCAGGTAGTCCATAATCTGCCGAAAATTATACACTTCTCCCTTGTATGGGAGCCGGAATTATTTAACTTTTACTGCTTAGAATGCTAGCAGCTTGCGTTTGTAGCAACATAACCTAGAGTTAGTCCTTCCTCAGACCTAAATTATGAACAAGTGGTGAAAAACCAGCCCTTTAGCAGGATTTTATGCAAAATCCCTTCTCACGACTCTGGGTTTCAACCACAACCACCACGTTAATTTCAGAAAGTATCCCTTCGTCAAAAAAAGCATATTCCATTTAACCGCTAACCTTGAGGAAAACAATCAAAATCTTTGGAAGTTCTAGTTATCAGAAAGATTTATAAGCTTCCGCAAAAACAATCATACTGAAGTAGAGGAAGCAATTCCCCCAAGAAGCATACTAACGGAGGCCTCAAACAACAGTCCGTCCAGTACCTGCGCATAGTGTGATACTGACTCTCGTGTAACTAGATTTGAACTCTGAACCTGATTTGCCCGTGGCGATGTTATATCGAAAGGTGAAAACCAGCGATAAACTTAAACTTGACGGGCGGCGGAGTATGTAAAAGTTATCTCTTCAAATTCGGCCTTGACTTGTTTTGATAAGGAAGGTAATTTCGATTTTTGTGACTCGTGTAAATTTCTTGTTCAGCAATGAGGAAAAGATAATATAAATACAGATAAAGCATTTACCCTAACCAACGCCATGACCTTGTACCTAAGCGCAGTCCTGTGGGGACAGTGATCGACGACAAGTATATCGCAGAACATTTTGCGAATCTCACATAATGAATTTACGATATTTGTATCATACAAAGATTCTGCACTCCGTATTAAAAAGACGACTGTAGACTAGAAGATGAAAGACTAGTAGAAGATAAACTATGTAGTTGACTATACGCTAGTTGACTATAGACTAGTAGGATAATAGACTAATAATCGAATTAAATTTAATTTAAACTATATAAATCTCTAGCAATTTTCAAAAACTTAAGTGACGCTTTAGTTTTTATTTGTGTCATAAATCACAGTTAAATTATCGCAAAAAATTCATATTTTAATTTTAGTTAATCTTTATACACATTTATATTATACATCAAAACACCATTCAGTCATATAAAAATGTAAAAATGAATGCAAATAAATAAATAGACAAAATACTTGTTGCTTGATGTTGGCGTTCAAATAGACCACCGAAAACCCATAAAAAAGAAAATCATATAAACGTGCATATTGTTCAAGTGTATCTGTGAGTAAATTTAACAAGTGAATAAATGCTTGGCAGAGGTGGACAATTTCAATTATTTTGTTTTAGTGAATATTTAATTTTTTTTTTTTTTTTTTTTTGCACTAAAAGAAATATAATTTTCTTTAAAATTATGTACGAGAACATCATTTACCACACTCACCGTAATGATTTTTAAATTTCTACTCTCATTAAATGTTCAGTTGAGGTCAGTAGATCCGGAAGATAAGTTCTTGTAAACGCTACAACAAAACTACACTCTACTAAAATCTAAATACAAGAAATTTTGCATACGAAAAAAAAATATAAATAATAATAATAAAAAAAAATAAATGCAAATAAACCAGAACAACTACAACAAATAATATAAAAATTTATATTAATAAAAATTAAATAATTTGTTTTTGTTTTGCAAATTGCTTGAATTCACACGAGTGTACCAGAATAAATTTTATTAATTTTAATACTAAGATTTTATTATTTTTGGTTGTGTATTTTTCCAAAACGTTAATCTCGGTCAGTTAAACTGAAAACAGTCGGAGAAAGAAAAATTAATTCGCAGCGGTTGATTTTTGTCTGCTAATTCTCATCTGCTGTCGAATATCCAGAATAAAACCGGATAGATATTTTAAAGCGTCGCGTATGTCGCATTGTTGTCAGTTTATAAAAGACAATCGTGTCAAACGAATCCTTCAAGCTGAACTCCGCAAAACCTCCTTTGCCGCCAACAGCGAAACTCCTCAAAACACCGCCGCCACCATCATCTCAAAACGACGATTGCGAATTGCAATCATTTGCGAATGCGATACGAAAACATAGTACGACTTCGCCCATAAATAGTTTGCGTGAAACACGTCTTACATCAGCCGCCTTAAAACGTCATCAATTTAAAATGTCGTTAAAACAGGGAAGACCACCACCAGCACCCTCCTCTGGGGCCGCAGGGTTGCAATTTAATATGTCAGCTCAAGGCTTAAGTGTTAGTATTGAAATTATGAACTCTTCTTAAAGGGTATTGATTGGATTTAATATGTTTTAAAATTTATTTTAAGAACGCAATTTAAATTTTTCTTTTGTTTATACAAAGTTGACGCGACACAAAAAAATCATGAAAAAAAATCTAAAAATTTGTTTAAAGAAAATTTTGATAAAAACGTACATTTAAAGAAGAAAAAAATAAGGAAATGTTCCATAAAAAGGAAACGGTTACTTAAATAAAGAAATTTTTAAACACAAACGTAAGAAATTATGGATTTGTTAAAAGTGTTCGGTTAAAACTAAAAATTAAAGTGTCGAATTCGATAAATTTGTAGACAAACAACAAAAACCAACAAGGACAAGATCAACAATTCAACTTAAACACAATAATGCTTAGAGGGATTTCAAAACTATTTAATAGAAAACTAATAAAAAATCAAAACATAAACAAACATTAAATATCTTTAAAAATGTTGATAAAATTAAAAAAAAAAAACAAAAAAAAAAAAAATTTGCGTTAAAGAAGTATTTTTCTTTGAAAGTAAACAATAACAAAGGTAACCATTTACAAAAGAATTATTCAAATAAAAGGATCGGATAATTGTATAACTAATGTAACGTTTCATTACTTCTAAGATAACCTTTAAGAATTAAACATTTTTAAATAACCGGTTATTTAAGTATAAAGGATACAACATGTTTTGGATAAACGTTTATTAGTACATATTAGTCCTGGTTCACACTCTTCAAGTTTTAGCCGTTAAGGTTGAGCTTTTAGGAGAGAAAGGAAAAAGAGAATGGCATTTATTTTCCCCTATGGCTGTGGCTTTTCACATTCTGTGTACTCTGCACAACAATATTGGCCAGTACACTATACCGATAATATCAGAATTACTTTTGCAGTAGGTCTAATTATGTCCGTCCCTTTGTCTACGTGATTGGTTAAGTGGTTTTATGAACATCAATCAAATCAAAAAATTCAAGATGCATTTCAGACATTTAGATTTAATTGCGTTCACGGTGAATATTGCTTAAAAGAAATTGTCCAAGAAAAAAACTTTTTTTAATTCGACTGTCAGACATGCCTTTAAATTTTTGTAGCCCAAAAGTTTTCAATATGCAGTTTGAACAATTTGAACACACATTTAAATCATTGAAAAATTTTCAAACTCTATACTGTAGTGTCGCTGTCACAAGCAAATACGAAAGAAACGTGTAGTCGACCAATTTGCGAAAGTGTGTGGACGTGTAGAAGCAAAACACAAATGCTTTACTATACGGACCTACCAAACAAAAGCGAAAAGCGTTTTCTAGCCGTCAACAATTTTTGTGCCCATACAAAAAATGCGGCTGCAATGCTTTGGCAATTTAGCTATTTAAAGCTCAATCTAGCGGTTTTTTTTGCAATTTTTATTTCTATTATGTGGGATATATTAAACAAGAAAGTTTACACTACTGTTCAATTTGGAAGCAAACTTGTCTCTCTGAAATTGATTTGGGTCGACTCCTTCATTTTATCAATCGGGTTGCGGAGTGAGAGTATTCCTGGCCAGGGAAGAAACAGAAACGGCGATACTTGGTAAACGAACGGAAACTAATTATTGAACCTACGTGAGCTGTGCTTGATTGCAGTTGACAATGGAACTTAACCTAGCGGTTTTATCTAAAATTTGTTCTATTATGTGGGTTTTATTAAACATAAAAGTTCACCCTATAGTTCCTGACACAACGTTGACGCCCTTGTTAAGTTATCACTAAGCTAAAGAAAACGTTTCGCTCTGCACTCTAATTTACCTAAATTAAGCTAATAGAAAAAGTGAGGATATAAAAACTACTCTCAAAATTTAACAAGGGAATGGAAAATACTCGCATTAATGAAAATACACAAATTCTTTATTTTTTTCATGTTAATTTGGGAAATATTTTGTATGTTAATTTCTTTGATTTTATTGCAACAACAATTTTTGCAAAAACAATCATTTGTGTGCGTACGACACATGCAGACTGCAAGAGGGAAACTAGGAGTATATGCCAAAATTGTTACTGTATTTAAACGTTTTGAAAGAAGCAAGTTTTGTTTGGAGTGTATTTCTTTGAAATCTTGTTCATTCACAACACTATTTGAACTATGCGACTCACTGTAACGCATAGCATTTGTCATTGTGGCTGTACACAAACGTTTTGTTTACTCTAGAGAACGATTTGATGGCTCTATTTTTTGCTTAGGAATATCTACAATCTCAAAAATACATCCTCATGTTTACCATATAAAGCAATTCAGTAAAGCAACGCTTCAGAAAACGGAGTATAGCAAAAAATTATGCATCCATTACATGTCTTATACGAATGTAAACTTACACTCCCGAAAGCAGCGAATGCTTAGCGAATGCTAAATGCTGGTTGAATAAATGTTATAACTCGTATTGAACAAGAATTTAACAACATTGGTTTGGTGTTTCCCTTCGACAATTACAGAGATATAAATATTTTTGAGAAATTACACGGGTCGACAAAAATTTTTTGTTTCTCCGAGTTTATGTTTTTTTTTGGTATAAACTGTGATACAAGACATCTAAAAAAACATAAAGTAATTTTTTTGCTTTTGAAATTTGTTTTTGGGCACACAGAGAGCAACGCTTACTAAACGAATGGTGTGAATGTTTTTCTTTGCTTTAATGTGGCATTCTGTTATTTCATTGCTTGGTTTTACAAGGTCATCATAAAAAGAGATTGGTTGGAAGGCAAAGATGAAAAAATTATCTTTCAAATTGCAATGCATATTTTTATTGTTGTCGATTAAAAGCAAAGCAAACGCAATGTAATATTTGTGAAGAGGCAGCAAAAATGAATGCTTTCAATCCGCTCTCTGGTAAACACATTTGATTTGAGTTGTGTTTTTGTGTTGTGTTTTTTTAAAAAGCAGGCGGAATAGAAAAACTCAATGTCATGACTGAAAGTCTTAATAAGACCCCAATCTTGTCGATGTTCTGTGTTAACATTCTTACCAAATTCAAAAAAAAAATTAATTTTATATATCGCAATTGGTCCTCTAAATAGAGTCAACTCAAAATTTTTTAATTTTCCCTTCTTGCAAGAAAGCGATAAACATTGGCCATATCTACGTGCTGTGAAAATCTTTGAGCAATTTCTCTAGTAAAAAAAACAATTGTTTCCCCGTATGTAGTATAAGATTACATATGAAAAGAAATCAGTTTTTTGTCTCTACTGAAAATTTATAAATTTTGAGTTGACTTGACTCTCTTTAGAGATCTACGTTATTTTTTATAAAAATAGTCCATATAATCTTTCTCTAAAAATATGGCACAGTGGTTGAATTTCTTGAAAAAAAACCAAATAGTAAATATTTTTCTAATTAACATACATATTTATTTAATTCGATTAAGAAAACAAAACAAATTTCTGATTAGAATTCTTAAGAAAAATAAGAAAAAAACAAAAATTAAGTCTCGTGAAAACTATTCAATCGACTCTCAACTAAAATTAAAATACGCAAACAATATCCGCCAATTCATTTTACCCGTGATTTTTCAACGCGTTTTCTTTATTGTTTTTTTCGTTCTAACAATTTTGTTTAACATTTTAAATTCTTTTTGCAAATTCTAGCAATAAATTCTTCTTGAATTTTTTTCTACTACTGTATTGAACTTGAGATTGATTTAAATAATGAAAGCAGATGTCTGTTAGTCTCCCAGTCACACCGTCAGTTTTAAAGCACAAAAAAATAACGAAGATAAAATTTAATTGCAACAAAAAAAAAATATATATTTAAAAACACAGCCATACAAACTTACAAAATGTATGTGTAAAATTGAATTTTGAGCAAAATTTATGACGTTTTAATTGCCCCAAATATTTCAATAAGATTTTTTTCTTCTGTGATGTGGATAAAAAACCAAATTATTTTAAACAAAATCAATTTGTACATAAATAATTTTATGACGTTCTATTTAAACAAACTGCAGATTTATAAACAAAAACACAACAGTTTTTTGCTTTATTAAAATATATAAACAATATAATGTTTTTTTTTTTGGGGTAATTGAGAATGTGGGTGTGTTTATGTGTACCTGGGGGGTTTTGTAAATCAATTCAAAATGTAAACAAATCCGTGCCAATATGGAAAAGTGGCTTATGTCAAATATTGTTGTTTCACGTTTTGTTGAAAGGTCCAACTATAATATGCATAAGCTGGCTAAAGCTACTGTCAAAAATTTACAAAAAAAATTAAAAAAGCATTGAAAAAAAAATAAAATCAAAAAATATTTTATTCCGTACGGAAAGTGCGATCTGTTTTACAGCTTGTTAAGCAAATGCCAGTTTCATAAAATTAAACAAAAAGTTTTCTTAAGTTCAATATGGTTCGACACATATGATTCACATGTATTCGCATAAATAATTAAGCCAACTTAGGCATATTATAGTTGGGCCTAAAGTTTTATTTTAGGAGTTTTTTGCGTTAACTCTGTATATTATCGTACACTTATAAAATTATTACAGTAACTGATTGTGGGTTATTAATTTCGTTTTCCGTACTATTAAAATTGAATAAAAATATAGTTATTTTACGAATAATTTTATTTTTCAACATTTGTGTTTGTTATTCAAAAAACAAACTACCAAAAAATAATGTTTTTCCGTATTTATTTTGTTATGTAGTTTGATTTTTTTCGGTTAAAATATATTTTTTAAAAGTAAAAACTATTCAATTTTACGGAATATGATGTTTAATAAATAAAAAAATTAAAAATGAATGTAAAAATCATTTGTTTTAAATGAAATGTTTTAAATGTTTTTTAAATGAATTTTAAGTTGTTTCAAATGAATTTTCGTTTGAATTTAACTACATAATTTTTTGAGTGTATAAATAACAACTTTAGTAAATGTTAAAAAAAATGGAGATCGATTATTCGACTTTTTTTAAAAACTGGTTTTCGAATATTCGGAATAGATGCAATTTTAAAAAACCAGGTTTCAAATTTTTGACGATAAATTGGTCAAAGTTAAGCTTTATTTTTAAAATTTTTTATTTATTTACTTAATTTTTTTCCTAAGATAATAACTGTATAACGTAATTTAGAAACTGTTAAATAATGTTTGCTCTAGTCAAACGTTTTGCAAAATTAAACAACTCTTTAAGAAAACTTGTGGAAAACTTTAAGAAAACGGTGTGAACATAACTTTAGAATTTTGAAAAACATTGGTTTTAAAAAATTATAGGATATTAATAAAAGAACTTGTTTTTCTTTTTCTTTTCTCGAAGAAAAAAAGTTATTTTATTAATACATTTTAAAGGTCGAATAAAACACAAAATAAGATTTATAGGATATTTATAAATTAATTGTTTGAGATATTCTCAAAAATTTGATTTTAAATGAGTTTTAATTTGTTGGAGGCTAAGCATGTCTTTATGAATCAGCAGACTTCAACCATATTTTTGAAAAGTTGCAACTTTTTGTATGAAATATCTGTCAATCTGTCGATCACGATTAAAAACCTTCCATTGCTTGTTTCCTTCAAATTTGTTTTAAGTTCTTGGTGTTTTTTCATTCATTTTTGGCAGCATATTTTAGTAAAGAATTATTTGCAGTCTCTTAAGAACAACTTGGAACAGAGTCAAGTTTTACTTGGGGTATATTTTATTCAAGCTTGTGACGTTGAAGAACATATGAAACTTGTCATTTTAGGGCCGTTTAAGCGCAATTGTCTTTACGTTCGAAATATTACCAGAGATGACATCTTTATAAAAATGTATAAAAATAAACTGTCAAATTACTAATAACTTTTGTAGGTGAATATATTTTTTGTAGTATTTTGTCGCTGGTAGTGTTAAATTTTCTCCCGACAAAAGTATCTTTTATAATCAGAAAATGAGCGCATATTCTTGTTTTTAAATCGCGCTAAAGAGTCAAAACGACTCGAATATGATTTAAAATGTATCATAATTTGAGGAATCAGCTTCACGAACAAAAAAGAAAAAATACGCATATGAGCTAATTTTTCGAAAATAAATGATAAACTCTTTGTCAGATTATGGTACCCTACCGATGAATCACCTCAATGAAGTGATACAATTTTCGGATTCTTTTTAAGAATATGAATGAATCACTTTCTGACTATGTCTGTCCAGCTGGCTTGTTGTCCATGTAAACCTTGTGCGCAAAGTGACGGTCGGAATTCTGGAGATAATTTGATCAAATTTAGTACATCCACTTGGTGTATCCAAAATTAACCAAAGGCCTCATATAGACAAACATATTTTATAAAGATGACGATATCTAAATAATATTTGGCAAAAAGAACTTTTATATGAATCCTAAACTCAATTACATAATGTTGTTCTCTTTGACTCTAACATCGCAATGCTTCCAAAACTTGCAAGTCGGAATTGCAAAGGGATTGTTTCTCTTTCTTTAAGTTTTGATACCTCTTGCATTTGATGTTTCGACGATAAAATAATCGTTTTTACAAAAATTATTAAAATTGCACAAATTTATTATACTCACCAATTGTTAGTTTTGCCAGTTTTTATATATGTGTATTAAACTTTCTTTATTAAAATAAATAAAAAGACGAAAGTTTACATTTCATTCAATTATTAAAATTTTATGCATACAAACCAGGGCTGTGGAGTCGGAGTTGAGGTTTTTTGCCGACTCCAAAGTTTTTCGGCATAAAAAATTAAAAAAAAAATTTCTAAACTAAAAATTATCTTCTTAAAACACATTTAAAATTTAAATAAATGGTTTATGAATACTGCTGTTTCCAAATGACAGGCGATGGACTGAGTGCTTTTCATATAAATTTTACTACATAATCAATCGCCTGTCATTTGGAAACAGCACATAATGTTTGCGTACGGTAATTTCGTCTCAAAAACTCTAATTTTTAGAAGGCCGTACGGTAATGAAAAAATAAAAATTTACATCACTGAGTCTCATATACATTTAGCATCAAGAGGAGTCGGGGTCGTGAGTCGGAGTCGCACTTAAAAAATTTCAGCGTTTGGAGTCGGAGTTAGTACTTTTTTCGGACGACTCGACAGCCCTGATACAAACTTTATTAAACGCTTAAAGTAGGGTAGAGGCTACAATAAATATTTCAAATTTATGAAATGTTTATTAAACATTTAATAGGCTGTTAAACATTTATAAATGCTCTTTTTTCGACTTTTGCTTATTAATGACTTATAAAGCTGCAATGATGCGTTTATGAATAAGACAGTAAGTGTCTGTAATATTTATTATTTGTTTTTCTTGGGAAACGCTTAAAAATATTAAAAAGAAGTCTAAGCAACTTTGATGCAACGTAATTATTTTATTCCAAATATATATCTTTAAAGGACATGTTTAAAACTTGAATACAACACATAAAATGTTTTTTGTAAACTCGATAAAACTTAGGAAAGGGTTAGCTGCCAAACGAACTATCACATTGTGCTCTCGTATTTATGATCAGCATACCCTGATGATGATGATTTGTACCGAAATGGGTGAACATATTTTTAAATAAAGGAATTCCTTGAGTTTCATTTTTAAAATTGTTGGGCGTGCCGAGTCGACAGTGCATTCTATTATAAAACATTTGTCTCAACCCCTAGCAAGCAAACCAAAAACTGGACCTCCACCCAAAATTTCCCCACGAGTTGAGCGATTTATAAAAAGTATTTTTAGAAAAAATCATAAAATAACAGCCGTGGAAATTCGAAAAAGTTTGGAGAATTACCACAATATTAATGTTCATTCAGAAACAGTGCACAGTGTACTGCAAAAAAGCGGATTGCGTACCAAGAAAAAACATTAATTAGGGATATAACCAGAAAAACTACTCGACTTCGCAGTTAAGTATGCGGACAAATCAATAGTCTTAAATTTAAAAAATGAAATTAATATTTGCTTTCATTAAAAATTTTTTTGGTTAATTTACTTTTTTTAAATATCACCAATTTTTGGAAAATTAAAGAATTATTAAGAGGAACTTTTTATTTTTTTCCAAAAAAAACTATTAATGAAAAGTGAAAGAATTTATAAAGGATTCTGAGGCAAAAGCATGCTGGGAGACTATTGCTGGACTCTAGTACGTGAAACCGAACCAACAAAATACGTTCACTTTTGAAAATTCATTGATTTTTAAAAAAACAAGTGATTTTTTTATGTAAGAAACGAATAAAAACATTTTTTTGTTTCTCGAAAACATTACGTGATAGAGAAAACCCATATTTGGTTGCTCCAGTCCAAAACCTTGTTGGCTAGTGTAATAAACAAGCAACAATTGACTCCTTTGAGGCCATTATTGTTCGTATTATTCACGGCGTATGGCCAGTAAAGGCCAAAATGCGCTTCTTTAAGAACATATGCCCGAAATTGCATTCAATTTTTAATGATCTTTCCAATACTTTTTTTGATAAAAATTTTATTTTTTTAAATTTCAAGTTTTATCGGGTTAAAAAAAAACAAAGTTTACTTAAGAAATGCTAAATTTGCTACAGATTGCATACCTTTTTCGCTCGGTGTCTTAAATAACTTCTATTTTTTTTTTGCAATTTTACGAAAAAGTGTTAACAAATAATTTGTTTTTTGCTTCGAAAAGTACAAACTTTTTGCTACTTAAAAAGCCAACATTTGCGGGAAGTTTTGCTTGACTTCTTCAATTTAAGAAAACGTGCTGCTTAAGCAAATCGCGACCTTTGCTGATTATTCGTGATATTTTTTAAAAAGAAAAAATTCTTTGGGGAATAAAGTTTATTTTGTTGATTTAGCATTGAATAATATAAACAAAATCGTAAACAATATTTTATAACCAATTTGTTGTTAAACAAATACTCAACTTTTAAAACCAAATACTATAAAATTTAATTGAAAAATTATTTATTTCGTTTGTTCGTAAGAGATCTTTTTAAAAAAAGTTCTATACACTAATTAAACAAGTGCGTGCCTGAGAACATTTAAAAAAAAGAAAAATAAAAAAAAACCGAAAAAATTGAAAAATCCTATAAAAAAATAAACAAACACAAAAATAATTGAAATTTTTAGTTAATACATTTATAAAAACGTTAATATGTATGGATGTATTTCTGTCTATATGTATGTTAATGTATCTATGTGAAAACTTTTTTATTTCTTTTTTTTTTATATATATTTATATGTGTAGAGGTATTTTGTCGAAATTCAAATAATTTGAACTTGTTTAAAATTTATTTGCAGAAAGTACCGACAGTTACGACGGGGTATGATAACGAGAAGCATAACGGCTCAAGGAATAATAACGCGTCTGTAAATCAAACAAAGTATGTTTTAAACAATTTTCTTTTAACTAAAACTATTTATTATAAAATACGGTTTAAATCAAAATTTAAAAAAAAAACTATTTAAAAAACATCTTTTTTAATATTTAAACTAACAATCTCTTTTTATATGAATAAATATCTTACTAATCGGTTGTCGGTATTTAGTAGTTGTAAATAAATATATATTTTTTTATATATAAATACATTTTTAAATAGACTTAAAGTCTAACTAAAAAAAAAAAATAAAAAAAAAATGTATAGAAATATTGAAAATGAATCTTCAACATCAATGTTTGAAATGTATACTTCTTCGGATAGATTCATTCGTTCGGATATGGCGGATGTTCCGGCACAACAAGCCGCAGGCTCAACCCTGCCTTTAGTGATATCAAGGAAAAAGGGTGGCAGTGCAGATGATTCCGAGGATGTTAATTACAATCCATTCGAGCACCGGAAAGTCGAGCATCCAACATCGTAAGTATTTTTTTTTTTTTATTTATAATTTGTTGTTGGTTTCTTCCAATTAAAAACTTGCATATGAAATTCTTGGTCATTAAAATGAGTGCTGACGGCCCAATCAAAATAATTTAAGCCTAGGAAATCCTTTCCCAGATACTCTTAAAATTTTATATCACGATAAATATATCAGGTGCAGGTACTAAATAGGAAGTGACCAGACTTCCTATTTAGTACCACTAAAGTCAGTATATCTCCGTTAGCCCATGCCTTCTAACCGAGATATACTCACTGTTTATTAGTTAAGTATACACAGAAAAAATAAAATCAGTTTTAATAAAAAATTTAATCAAGTGAATTAAACGTTTGATTGATACTAATTATTTGTTTACCGGTGAAAATTTAATAACTTTTCCAAGTAATATCACAAATTTTTAAATTGAAATTTATTTCTATTTTTTTCTGTGTACTTCTTGCGGGAAATGCTTCCTGTCTTTAAGGATGATTGTCTGTGAAAATTTTTAATTTTCTTATAAAAAGTAAATTGTTTTTTGACGACGGAATACTTTCAGGGATTACGTGGTGGGTTTAAACCTAAAGTCGCGGGAAGGGATATCCTGAAAATTAACCTAAAGAGATGATTTTCAGCACTTGTGGGAGAGTTAGCTTTAGCTGCTAAACAGGTGGTGGATGTATAATTATGCCGGATTATGCATTCATATTCATACCTGTGTGTGATGGTGCATCTCACAAACGGGGGCGGTTCGTAAACGCATTGATTGTAACCCAAATGGATTAGATTCACCGCAATAATAGGCTGACACGACAGGTGCTCATGAAATTTTTTCCACATCAAGATAAATAAAGAAATTGAAAATGGGTTTTTACATTTCTATTGTCTAGAAAATGTTTCAATTTATTTTTTTTATTATTAAAATATTTTTTTTTTTATAAGTTTTCATATTATTTGAATGTGTATTCTAAGTCAAATTACAATCCTCAAAAGCTTTTATACTTTAATTGTCTTATTCCTTCAATATTTTCCCGGAATATTTTATATGTACTATCAGAATTTTTTTGTCGAATCTTATCTACCCTTCACTAAAGTATTTAAAATTATAACAAAACTTTAAGTTCGGGAGTACAAATAATGGGCAGATTTTTTTCAATTTCTAATACTTTCTGTACATAAAAAATATCTGAGCTAAATTTAATTTTCTTAGATCATATGGACGCTATTATGACAAAACCTTTATTATGGAAATAATAAAGTAGGTCTTTGTCTTTATCTCGATTTTGTTAATTCTAACTACTAGTATTTTACTAGGTTTATTTAAGGTGAACTTTAAAAATATGGGTTAGAAATACAAGAAGGCCTTAAAAAGTACAGGTTAATGGGTGAACATTTAAGATTTCTGGGTAAAAATTTTGCTTATACCACTGTCATTTATTGACTGCACAGTAAAATATGTCTCAAGAAAATTTTAAACAACACAGTTTGTTAAAAATAAAATTTTAGTTCAACAAACTTTTTATTTTATTCAATGAAAAATTAATCAAAGTTGCGCGTTGCTAAATAGCACTCAATAATGCCCAATTTTCAGGATTGTACTTAAATCTATATTAAGTTAATTTTCGTAAAAACTTAATTCGTATTTAAATACAGATTGGTTTTTTGAGTTTTATTTGAAAAGTCTTATTTAATTAAGATAAAAGTATGGTAGCACTACTAAATACAAAAAAAAAAATATAAACAAGTGTATTTATTTACAAGGTGGTCTGAAAAAACAGCTGACTGTTAAAACTTTGCCTGTTGTTGTTGTATTGTTTTGATATTGAGACCACCTTACTAAGATATTACAATGGAAACTTAAGTTGAAATTAAGTGTACCACATCGGTGACTTAAGTTCCACTTAAGTTTTTAGTGAAGAAGAGAATTTTGTATTTAAAACGATTTTAAAAATAAATGTGTTTTAATATCAATCCTGAAAATTGGCCATAAAACATATTAGATAATGAAATAATTAAACAATTCTGCATATTAAATTAAATAAATATTTGAATCAAAGTAAGGACAGTATTTTTACAACTCTTGTCCATTTTTATTAGCTTTGATATCGTTGCAAATAAGACTTGAGTCTTTGCAATTCTCATTCGCTTTACAACTTTATTTGTATATTATCTTTAGTATTTCCAAAGTCTTTGGACAAATGTTTCCTGATGATCTGGCCTAAGCAACCAGTGAAATGCACATAGGAACAAACTTATACCCCATAATAACTTTTAGTGTACGTGTCAAAGAATAAAAATGGGAATTTAGAACATTATGATTAATGAATTAATTAATTAAGTTTTGATAAACATTTTGTTTGATTTATTCAAAATGTCGAACAATTTGTTTTAACAAATCACGTAAACATTTTGTTGAAAAAAATTATTTTGGGCAACAACTTATTTTATTGACTTAAAAAACTAAGTTCTTACTAAAAATTTAATAAATATACCTACAAACTTTTTTATTAATACCGCAAAACTCGTCATCGCAGAAAATTCAAACATTTTCTTTGCCAAATATGCGATTTTCGTATTTAAATATGAAAATTATTTTTCTGTGTGATCTGGCTGAATTTTAATGGCAAACTCTAGCAAAGTATATCTTATATATATAAATATATAATAACCTAGTTCCCATCATATCGTGGGTATTTGGAAAACCTTTTTCAACAGACACACGGACAGACAAACTGATGGGCCGACAGACATACATCGTTAAATCAACTCCGCAACTTATTAGGTTTCATTATATACTTTATAGGATCTAAGATCAATGTTGTAGAATTTTAAACGAAATTACAATCTTATATGCAAATAATATGGGACTACTTAATCCAATTTAAATAAATTCGAATAGGCACTAACGGCATGGTCCAATGTAATGCAATTATGGAGCATGCCCTTATTACAAAAGAGTTTGTAGTAAAACGACATGATTTCGTATTTAAAGGATTTCAAAACTAATCCTCTGGAGTCTACCATGGAGAAGTTTCCAAACTAATCCACTGGGAGTATGTATGAATATGTAGTAGTTTTAAGACTACTCCGTTGTAATGCAAGGTTGGGTTATATTGTTCAGTACTAGGACATCGTTATGTTAAATCGAGCAAGATTTTCCAATAAATTTGGCTTATCTTTGGACTAGCCTAGTCCCTTATGGGCTTTATTTTACATGCGTACATGTATTAGTCGTATTAGAAGGGTATATACACCCTTTCCACCTGTGGTAAGGGGTATAAATTAGACCCAAAAAGAAAATTAAAAAAAAACTCACATAAAAGTAAAAATAAAATACCTTCTGATAGGGATTAATTCTGGCAGTCTTAATTGAATACTTTTTCGATTCGAAAGCAATTTGATTTCAGATCGAATCGAATAGAGTTATTTATTTTTTTCTCAGGGCTTTATTCCATTATGTTATCAACCCCCTGAAAACTTTTTAGCCCGGAATTAGTTTAATTTTAATAAAAAAGGCGTTATTTTATTTTAAAGCCAATACAACTTTATTGGGAGTTATTTTGCTTTAATTTTTTGCTTTCAACAGTTTTTGCAATAATCGGCCTTACAATGCCTGGGTGAAATAGTTTCCTTCTATGGGCTTGTCGAAAACAAATTCGCTCTCGATAGTTTTTCTTTTGCTTTTTTTTTTTTTTTGCTTCATGCGGGCTTACTAAATTTTCTTTTTGGATTTAGAATTTTATTTTTTTGGGTTTTTTTTTTATTGTTGGTGTTTTGCCTAAGCTTTGATATCGTTGCAAAAAAGACTTGAGTGTTCGTAATTCTCATTCGCTTAACAGTTTTATTTGTATAATAATATCTTAAGCTTTTCCAAAGACTTTGGAAAAAGGTTTCTTGGCCTAAGCGAACAGTGAAAGGCGCATAGGAACAAGCTTATTTCACAACAATGAATTGGAGTGCATTTATCAAGAATGAAACTTGAGAATTTAGCACATAATAAAATCTTCTTAGTGAATAGAAAGTTTTTCCATTGGACTTTTTTGATTTGGGAAAGCTATCATGGTATTTAGTCTATCATTCTTTAATAGTGTGCCAGATCAGTAAATTTTGTTATTTAAAAGGTGCTGTCAACGTAAAAATTTAATTAAATACAAAAAAAAATTTTAGGAATCTCTCAAAATGTTGGCTAACACTCCTAGAAGGCCTAAAAGGGTCCAGCTTTTATTGATAATTTTATAGAATTTTCAGGAAGCTTGTGAAATGCGCTAAAAGATTATATTGTTGTCCTTAGATTATTCCAAAGAATTACGCATAAAAGAACTAGGACTAATTGCGAACCGTACTTTGTACTGGTTCACACTCTAAGATTTAGCCGTCAAGTCGTGAGTTTTAGGAGAGAGAGAGAGACGAAAGTAAATTCCATTATATTTTCCCTTCTTTCCTAAAAGCTTAAGACTTGACGGCTAAAACTTGAAGAGCGCTATCCGACCGCTTAAAATCAATTCTTGTTAGCTTTCGTCTAAATGCATTTTAAAAGTTGTGATAGATTGAAATGCTCAAGAGCTATTGTTTATCCAAAATTTAAATTTCGTTAGATTTTTTATTAAGTTTTTCAGCGTTCAAAAACCCTAAAATGATATTGAAATAGACTTTATTTTGAATTAGATCTTGAACTTTTAATTGTTTATAAATAGTTGGACATTATGTTCAAAATTAAATATTTAATTTAATTTACGTAATTTTTTTACTACACAAATTTCCCTTTTTAGCCGTACATCCTTTTTTTTAAATTTCAATCAACACTTTCAAATTTTATTCAACAACGTATTTTTTTCTTTCGTTTTCTATGCTTTTCTTATTTTAATAATAAAATGTCTTTAAAACTTTAGTTAATTAAGAAAAAAAAACAATATTATTCAAATGTAACGAAATTGATCATCCCCCACAAATGTGCAACGCTGCATGTATTTATTGTTTTTGTTTTTTATACAAATTTTTCAAAGCGGAAATTTTCCACTTGGCACAACCGAATGTAATTTTAAATCTGAAAATGTATATAAATGAAAATTAAAAGAAAATTTGTCGTCAGAAAAAATAAAATTAAATAAAAGAAAAGACCTTGGTCTTGAATTTTGTTGCCAAAAAGTTTAAAATTTATTACACAGTTGCACACATACAAATGCACGTAATAAAAAAAAAATGCATTTAAAAAAAATATTTTACTACTGATTGCCTTCAGTTTTGAAAAAAAATATTTTAAGCGTTTTAGACGATGCCGCCACCCCATTATTTGAATATCTACCAGAAATGAGATTCTATGAGAAAAATTGCAATAACATATATAAAATTCAAATATTTATATGTTTCTTAATTATTATTTTTGGGGATACCCTACTGCTGGGTTGCGTTTTGAAAGCAAAAAGTTTGTTCTTAAAGTAGGAACCCATTACTACAAGGGTTGATTGTTGATGAACATGACTTTTTCTGGGATATTTAAAGGCATGCCAAGTAGCAGCAGTAGCAATTGAAATGTAAATTATTTTCGCTTCGCTTTAGTTTCATTTTTCCTTTGCATTTTTTGTGGATATATAGTCAATGCTTATCTCTCTTCCTAACAAAGTTTTACTTAGCAAGGGACCACTGTTTCTCTTGTTAAAATTCATGTAAAAATTAAAAAACATGGTCACAGAAATAAAGTTACATAAAATTTTATGTTTCCTTAACTTCTGTGGCATTCAAGATATGAATTTAAATGTTTATTTAGTTTCGCATAAAAGTTCAACCAACTGGCTTGTTAAAGAAAAACTCTAATATCTTCTTGATGCTTTACCACACCCATCGCTGCATATTTTTATGAATTTTTCTTTTCAATTTCTTCGCTGGTTTCTTTTGTTGCTCAATTTTAGTAGTTAATGTGTTGAGTGATTTGAGATTTCATTAAATTTTTTGCACAAAATTTAATTATTTGCATGAATTTAGATAATTCAAGGTTTACGAAAAGTTGTAAAAACAATTTTCAACTCAAAACTAAAAAGAATTAAATTAAACAACCATTAAGCTAAATGTCCACATAATGCGTTTTCGCTTCAAAGCACTACCGTATTGGCTTTTCTACATTATGAGTGTTATAGGTTGGATTCCCTCCAAAAATTCTGGGCTGTTTCATTGCAACGGGCGCTGTGCTTGTACCAGATTTTTTTTATTTTTTTATTCTTCGATCTTTAAACCAGTGTTCGGAAAAAAACTTGAAATAGCGTCCCATAGTGTTCAGTTCGTTAGACTTGTTGAAAACACAAACGCCAATAGTGTTTGTGTGGTAAATAAAAAATAACGTTTCTCTGTTTGTGACCTTCGAACACAAAAATAATACTGTACTTATTGAACTTAACAAAATGATGATTTAATTGCGCTTGGTTTTTTTACCACAAACTTCGTTGTGTTCGGTTCAGCACTTTAATGTTCGCTCGTTTCAGATTTTGGCTGGTAAAAAAAACCAAACATTTTTTACAAAAACAAAATACATATCCAAAAAAACACAAAAGCCAGCGAAAAAACTTTACATAAAAACACCTGCGCAAAAACCACACGCACACAAGCTATCTGTGCTGTCGTCGTTGCTAAAATTGTTTGTTTGCTGATAGCTTTATCGATTTGAAAAGAAACACTATAGAACGTTAAAATAAAATCTCTGTCTACAGAGCCACTACAATGGTTCGGTTTTAAAACGAAGAACAGAACACTTTAAAATGTTCGTAACTTTCTTGAAAATAGTTACAAACGGTATTAAGGGTTGTGTTCGTCTACACAAACACTAGAAAATAGATTTAGAGCCGTACCCTAAAAAATGTTCTGTTTATTTTAGAAAACTTCTTTAAACGTAAAAGGGTTTGCCAATGACTAATTTAAAAGAATTACGACTTATTTAAAACAATAATATTCCTCTGCACTTTCGTAATAACTTTAATTTGTGTTTTTATCGAAAGCTTAAGAAATAAACTGTTATAAAATGCTGAAATAAAAGCGGTAAGTTATTTAAAAAAATATTTATTAGTAAAATAAATTGTGACTGACACTACAGCCCAAAACGTGACCGACACTACACTTACTTTGTGTAGTATTAAAGTCAAAATTTTTATATATGTTTTTATTTTTTTTATTTCCTAAGCTAATCCCGCGAAGCTCTTCGCTTGTCAGCAGGAGTGAAACCAGAGTCTCTGACGGGAATCGAACCCGCAACCCCGGCGCTGATAGACTAGCTCACTTCCAGCTAGCCTACCGGGGCACATGACACGTTAGAATTGAAATCACATCGCACAAAATTGTAATTTTTAAAATCGTTAAAATGCTATTTTTGAAATATATACTAATAATAAACCAAAACCAATTTTGAAATTAAAAAAATCAAAAGAAACTCTTTTTAGAAATAAGAAACTTAAATTTTTTTAAAAAAATATCAAAAAATTGTTGCCACTATAAAAACTTTAAAGAAATATAATGTTGACACCATACTTAAGTATTTTTACTACCAAAATCAGAAATTAATTTTTTCCATTTTCCAAATTAGCCGTTAGTTGAAAGTTTTGAATTTTATTTTATAAAATCTGAATGTAACATACTGCCATGTTCAGACAATCGCACGATTTGAAATCGTAAAACGCAAGATTTATTAAATGGTGTTTTGAAAATCGTGCGTTTTGCTTACGATCTGCCATTGTTTCTTAAAAATATTCTAGTTCCCTTGAACAAACTTTTGTTTTTTGATGTCGACAAACTTCTGCGATTGCGATTTACAGAACAGAACACCAATTACATATCTGATTTAATGTCAGAATCGCAAATGTTACGATAAGTTACCTTATAACCGCTGGGAGGTCGGAAAAAACATAGTGGGAATCCCTGATCTTCTTGACATACAGTATATTTCTATAAAAATATTTTTATATTTTTTTCTGTTTTTTTAAATTTAAATTGATTTAAATCAAATTTGTGTTAAAATAATAATTTGTTTAAATGCAAACAAATCATACACATTATTCAACAAATAGACAGTTTCGGTCAATGTGACAAAAATAACATAATTTATGATTTAAAATAAATTTAAATAAATATGAATAGAAAATTTAAAAGCCAGGAAATGAGTGGTTGTTTTTTTTTAAATTTAAAAAAAATCTACTTAAATGGATTAGTATTTTGCAAAAAAAAAAAAAAATGTTATATTTTTTCTTTATTAAATTTATTTAATTGAAAAACATTTTACGGTGGCGCTTTGTTTTTTCTTTTATATACATATATTTATATTATATACTTTGTGTATATATTTTAATTTTTTATTTATCTTATTTTTTTAAGTGAAAAACGTCAAAACATCTGTTATACAATTATTTTTCTTAAGTAATTGTTTCAATGCAAATAGTATGTACTACTGTATTTATTTTGCGATAGTTGGAATATGCAGCCAGTGTCTATTTGTTAAAACAATTTGTTTATTTTTTTTTGAGAAAAATTTTCGTATTTCGCTTGATCTTTGACGTAAGTTGTAGACTTGGCGCACAGGAAAATAAAAATAATTATAATGAGGCTTGCTGATGATTGAGATGTTATCTGTATGACAATGTCTCTAATGCCTTGTTAACAATGCGAGATGAAACCATTAAGGAAGAAAATTTTCTTTGTTAAGATGTTAAGGCCCGTTTTCACAACTTACCGATAGCTATAGATAGAATTTTTTTCGGCCGTGTTCCATTATTACAACTTTACTTTAACCTACCAGGTAGGATGAACTTTAATTTCCTTTATCGCTCACTTTAGGTCAAAGTAAAGTTTTAATAATGGAATACTTGTTATCAATCGGTCTAAAGTCTACTTTAAGCTATCGATAAGTTGTGAAACCGGGCCTGAAAGTATTGATCGGTTCAAATGGTTTTTTAAGCCTTCAGCCTTCGCCTTATCAATACCAAACCATTTTCATTTTGGGTTTATTTCTTTTATAACAACCTTAAATTTGCTTCAGTTTAAAGGACAGTTGTGCTTACTGAACAAATTGTTAAGTTAAAAAAAAACTGAAAAATTGTATTGTATGACGAAAACTGCAAAAATCACTTTTCTGTTTGATTTAAGCATACCCTATTACGGTTCACAACTCAACTCAGTTTAGTTGTAATTTTTGTATTATGGTTTACAACTTTGCTATATTGCGGCGAAAAAAAAACATGAACAAATTTACAACTCAACACAACCAGTTGTTTTATTTACAACTCAAATGAGTTGAGTTGTGAACCGTAATAGGGGCCTAAACAGGGATGATAAATGATAAAACCAATATCGTACCAACGAACTTTTAAAATCGTACTTTTCGGTCCCAATTGTACTAAGTCAATTTTTTGTATTTTTTTTTTATTTTATTTTTAAAAACAAAAATTTAATACAACAAAAAAAGGTAATTATATATATAGGGTGGATTAAATTTTTTCGCGTCAAAAGCACATCGCGATTCTTGTTCTATACCAAGAAACTTTGCCAAAGAAACCATAGGATATTTCAAAATAGTTAGTTTTCCAAAATATTCATGAATAGAGGCAAACAAATTATATTTGATCCAGCCAGACCTGTATCATGCGGTTTTTAGGGTCGAGAAATCCATTAATTTTTATGTTTGATTGCCGCCAGAGAGCGTTTTCATACACTTTTTAGAATTTATCTTTTTTTTGTGGAAAATTGACGAATATTTCTCAAAATGCAATTTCGAATTTTAAACTGAAATAAAATGTTTGAGCGTTCTAAGAATATGTGCATACGAACATCTTCGGATTGCATTTCCAAATTTATTGTGTTTACAATTATTAATATGTACTGCAGAAACAGGAAAGGAGTAGAAAATAAAATTTAACTTAGAGTTTGCAAAATCCCCTTCAAAATTATTTGGAGTAAAATAATAATGGAGTGTTCTCCCACTGTTCCAAAATTCTGTTGATCTTCCTCTTGCCATTGCAACCATCTTGTTGACAAATATTTGAAAATATTATGAGTTCGTGCTAAAATAATCTAGAATTGAGAGGAATTCGTCTCTTCTCCAATGTAGAACTTTTGCATATGTGGTTTCCTATATATTTTAAAAACTTGTTAATATCATCAGAAAATGCACGCTTATATGCCGCCGCTGATACTTAAGAATGTGGCATAAGAAATCGTTCAATGAACAAGTGCAAAAATCTATACACAATAGCGGCGTTCAGTGTTTCGTGCAAATGGTCTTGCAAAAGAGCAAATGCAAAATAACGTAGCTGTTTTGTTAAATCCCACAACAAAAAGTAGAGTTTTCCTTGGATTTCATAAAAATGCTACGACATTTTGCGTTTTTGCAAGATTATATGCACCAAACACTAAACTGCGCTTATTGGACAGTAAATACGAGTTGCCATTTTATATCAATTATAAATATGTAGGCTTATAAAATTTGGAAATAGTACCAAATGTGTCACGGGGGTATCAGCGTACTTTTTAGTTTTGAATTGTACCCAAAAAAGTACAATTGTACCAACTTTATCAACCCTGGGCCTAAATAAACTAATCAATTCTATCTATTCATAGTAGGGTCAATTGCAAAATAAAGTTGTAATTAATTTGAATCTCCTCAACTACTGGCCAGATTGAAAAATGATGTATGAACGAGTCGTATAGGAGGACATAGGCTTTAAGAAAAATGAGTTTTTGACTTCTCCCTTAGAACACAAGGTGAGTTACAGGGTTTCAAAGTTGACCACCTCGGCTTACAGAACGAAGCTTACCTTTGTAAGGCTTCCGAAAAGTTGTCAAAGTTTGTATAATTTAATTTTTTTTGTTTGTTTTTCTATTCAATCTTTAAACGTTCAAATATAAGCCAATGAGTAAATTAGCACAATTACTACTAATTTAACAGCATAAGCCAAAATGTAATGAAATACTGGAAATAAGCCTCGCTGTCGTTGTTCTTTAAATTCTCTTGTGCGACCGATGAAAAGTTCTGCAATAATACAATAATTACAACGGCTTACGCCAGCTTATAGTTTTTCGGGACAAATGTTTGCGAATATCGGCAAATCGTAAGCATTACGTATAATATTTATCACAATATGACCACCCGGTGGTACGTAGGGAGACATCAAAAAAGATATTTTACCTTTTGGTATTACAACCACTTGGGGAAATTATGTGCAGTGAATAGCTAGAATTCGGCAGACTTAAAAATTGACAGATCTCTTGAGATCGTAGCTGGACACAGACCCTCTCTGCCTCCATGGTAGTCAGGAGACCCTGAAACTTCGGTACTACCCTTCGGCTATCAAGCGGTGGTTTTTTTTCTTAACCGAAAAAAGACGCACAAGAAAAATAATTATGCATCAATATTTATCTTTCCATAAACCACTGGTTATCAGCCAATGCAAGTGTCAAGTTTTTTAAGAGCAGTATTTCCCATTTTTAAGAAAATAATAAGACCAAGGTGTTTATAAATAAACAAAAAATGTTAAGTTCAGGTAGGAAGTGTTCAAAAAACTTAACTTTTTTATGGATAACCCTTTCCTATTATAAAAACCTGACAAAAAGTTTGTTCTTCGTCATAAAGGCTAACTTTTTAATGCTTTTTATGTTATTTTTTTTACTTATTTTTTTGCCGATTTCAAATTATTTTTAGGGGTTGTTTCCAATTTTGTAATTGCGAATTTTGGACATGTTCGCGATAGAAGCGATTTTTTCCTTTAAGGTGTCAAATTCTTTAAAGCTTTTAAGATTTTTAATAAAAAAATTAGACTTTACTATCATACTTCTTTTGCCAAATTTTTGGAAGTTTTCGCTAATTTAGCAATTTTTACCAAATGTTCGCCATTCCTTTTAGTATTAGGGACTTTTAATTAATTTATGACTTGTTGAAATATAAAAAACTGTACTTTTCCGAATTTTTAAATTTTTGCGTAGCGCTGGTGCTCTTTGAGGTAAATTGTATTTGTTGAAATAATTAGGTTGTAATACATACAATTTACAATAGGCACTATCCAGTTATAAGATACAAAGAAAGCTGACGAAGGCCGTAGCGGGCCAGAAAATGCATTACATTCTGCTGGTATCTAATAGTCGTATAAAGTTTCTTTACAATTTACTTCATTGATAGGCAAAGGATAGCTAAAGTAAGCCTCGTAACAAAAATATACAAACGAAAATTCTGGTAGTACATAGAAAATATTCCTGGAAAATATTGAAGGAATAAGACTATTGAAGTATAAAAGCTTTTGAGGATTGTAATTTGGCTTAGAATACACATTCGAACAATATAAAAATTTATATAACAACAAGTTTCTCACAATGAGAAATAAATTCCTGCATTCTGGTGTAGTTTTAATTATATTTATTTTAGAAACAAGTTTTACATGATGGTATGACAAAAAGAACTTCGGACCAAAAAAACTTTAATTTGTGCCAACGTCTGGACCAAATTGTTGATGCCATTGTGCAAATGGCATATGTAAATAATATATTATCCCCAAAAACCCCCAGCGAAAAAAGTGCTTTTTCCCAACCGGTAGAGTAATACCAGCAGACGTATTCTGTAAATCGCTTAGCTAATGATAACTCTCGATCGCTAAAATGTCTTCCAGAATACAAAATTTAAATATTTCAAATAATTACGTAAATAAAATTATATTTTTCGAAAATAGCTAACAATCTTTAAAATAACAAGTAAGAGTGCTATATTCGGCTATGCCGAATCTTATATACCCTTCACCATGGTGCAATACGAACAAAAAGTTATGTAAACGCCCACATTATGTCGGATGTTGTGTTTTAATAACCAAGATGCTTGTACCTAATTTGGAAACTTTGGCTTTTGCCGTTCTCAAGATATACAGAAATAAAAAAAAATAAAAAACAACAACAAGTTTTTTAGCCCATTTTTTGAGTATTTTGCTCATAAATTACCCATTGTCTAACCGATTTGATAGTTTCATATACCGACGTGTTAAGGAAGAATTTTACCTTTTACTTAAGTTATATTCATATATAAACATTTATATATACTTGTATACATATATTTTAACAAAGTTAATTATAAACAAGTAAGAGTGCTATATTCGGCTGTGCCGAATCTTATATACCCTTCACCATTGTGCGAGCAGAATACATAGCAATTAGACAGAAACTAAATAAAACTGGTAAATATTTTTTTTTAAATTAGAGACAACCGGTTTTGAACTTCGCTTTTCGTAAGGGCCCAGAATATATATACTTTATAGGGTGTAGGATCAATATTGTAGAAATTACAGTTATACATATATACCTTTTTTACCTTCGGTGAAGGGTATAAAAAGAGTAATTTTCGGGAAGTTAGGGGTCTAATCACCCCTGCATACGATAGACACTGGCGTATCGAATGAAAACTCGATAAATGTAATGTCGAGTTACTCGATGTCGAATGGTATTATTTCAAATTCAATACATTTCATTCGATATCGAGTTTCAAGATACCAAATAAATAATTTCGATGAATTTTGCTCGATATCGTATGCGGTGATTAGACCCCAGTATTTCGGTTATAACTCATACAAATTTCCGATATTTTGATATATAAGTCATATCCCTAGGACGTATAGCAGCCCTAAAATTTAGGTTTTTATACAAATTTTGATGTTTTTTAGCCCATTTTTTGAGTATTTTGCTCATAAATTACCCATTGTCTAACCGATTTGATAGTTTCATATACCGACGTGTTAAGGAAGAATTTTACCTTTTACTTAAGTTATATTCATATATAAACATTTATATATACTTGTATACATATATTTTAACAAAGTTAATTATAAAAAAAGAGTAATTTTTGGGGATTCAGTATTTCGGTTGTTACTCAGCCATTTTATAACCGATTTGGCAGATTTATATACCGACGTGTTGAAGAAGAAATTTGCCATTTACTTTAGCTATAAAACTTGGACTCGGGGAGATCTATGGTTCCTGAAAGTGGGTATTTAAAAAAAAAAAATTTTATTTTGGTCATAACTTTTTTGTATCTGAACCGATTTTCCCGAGTTTTTTATAAAATATGTTCTACTTAAAATTTCCGATATTTTGATATATAAGTCATATCCATAGGACATATGGCAGCCCTAAATTTTAGGTTTTTATACAATTTTTAATTTTTTTTTGTATGGGAGGTACCACGCCCACTTCCCCAATCCCGCCCACATTTTCTAGGATAGTGTGTATTGAGAACCTAAATGTGTGTACCTAATTTGGAAGCTTGGGCTTTTGCCGTTCCCCAGATATACAGCAAAAAGTAATACAAATACAACAACCACAAGGGATTTTTGGGAAAAATTAGAGGTAGTCGTGGTTTTTTGCTCATAACTCAGCCATTTTATAACCGATTTGGCAGATTTATATACCGACGTGTTGAAGAAGAAATTTACCATTTACTTTAGTTATAAAACTTGGACTCGGGGAGATCAATGGTTCCCGAAAGTGGGTATTTAAAAAAAAAAAAATTTTATTTTGGTCATAACTTTTTTGTATCTGAACCGATTTTCCCGAGTTTTTTATAAAATATGTTCTACTTAAAATTTCCGATATTTTTATATATAAGTCATATCCATAGGACATATGTCAGCCCTAAATTTTAGGTTTTTATACAATTTTTAATTTTTTTTGTACGGGAGGTACCACGCCCACTTCCCCAATTCCGCCCACATTTTCTAGGATGGTGTGTATTAGCAACCTAAATGTGTGTACCTAATTTGGAAGCTTTGGCTTTTGCCGTTCCCAAGATATACAGCAAAAAGTAATTAAATTACAACAACCACAAGGGATTTTTGGGAAAAATTAGAGGTAGTCGTGCTTTTTTGGTCATATCTCAGCCATTTGTGGACCGATCTGGCTGAATTTCAATAGCAAAATTATAATAAGAATACCTGACATAAAGATACCCGAACCAAGTCCCCATCATATCTGGGGGCTTCGGAAAACCCATTTCAACAGACAGACGGACAGACGGACAGACGGACGGACGGACAGACGGACAACCGGATTTGAACTTCGCTTTTCATAAGGACCCAGAATATATATACTTTATAGGGTGTAGGATCCATATTGTAGAAATTACAAACGGAATGACAAAGTTATATATACCCTTTCTACCTTCGGTGAAGGGTATAAAAAGAGTAATTTTTGGGGATTCAGTATTTCGGTTATAACTCAGCCATTTTTTAACCGATTTGGCAGATTTATATACCGACGTGTTGAAGAAGAAATTTACCATTTACTTTAGTTATAAAGCTTGTACTCGGGGAGATCTATGGTTCCCGAAAGAGGGTATTTAAAAAAAAAATTTAATTTTGGTCATAACTTTTTTGTATCTGAACCGATTTTCCCGAGATTTTTATAACATATGTTCAACTTAAAATTTCCGATATTTTGATATATAAGTCATATCCATGGGATATATGGCAGCCCTAAAATTTAGGTTTTTATACAATTGTAAATTTTTTTTGTACGGGAGGTACCACGCCCACTTCTCCAATCCCGCCCACATTTTGTAGGATGGTGTGTATTGGCAACCTAAATGTGTCTACCTAATTTGGAAACTGGCTCTTGACGTTCTCTAGATATACAAAAATAAAAAAATACAACAACAACAAGGGATTTTTGGAAAAATTTAGAGATAGTCGTAGTTTTTTGCTCATATCTCCGTCATTTTTGGACCGATATGGCTGAATTTCAATAGCAAACTTTAACGGAGTATATGTGTCATAAATATACATCAACCTAGTCCACATCATTTTTGGGGTTTTCGGAAAACCCATTTCAACAAACACACGGACAGACGGACAGACGGACAACCGGATTTGAACTTTGCTTTTCATAAGGACCCAGAATATATATACTTTATAGGGTGTAGGATCAATATTGTGAAACATACAAACGGAATGACAAAGTTATATATACCCTCTTACTTTCGGTGAAGGGTATAAAAATTGGGCGCTAATGGGTTAAAAGCTTAAATTGCGGCCAAATTAAGTTTGCATGGCAATGCCAAATTAAGCAATGCATGTTACTGAATTTCTTTCGTAGCCAAAAATCGCCAAATCAATTTTATAAATTTTTAGCAATACAGATTGAGCTTTAGCGAATTACAGAATACGGCCACAGATGCGATATCTTGAGGCTCTAAGTAACATACATACATAGTATATAAACACTTTAAGGCCCTTGTATCGAGGAGGGGGTCTTTTAAAATACTTAGGACAATAAATATCAAATTTTTTTTTGTGGTATTTATTCAAAATTTAGTGGCCTACCGGGCCGTAGGTCATAAGTATATCAGTGCGAAGTTTACAGTTTCGATTACCGCCAGAGACTCTGCCGGGTCTGTTTCGCTACAACAAGCTAACAGTCTGTTTATTTTCGTTTTGCTCCCTTAAATAAGTTAGAATATAATTTGTAATTGTATTTGTAATATTTACCCCCAATTTCACCAAGTTCAATTTAAACTTCCTATTACTCTAACTTCCAGTTAACAATGTGTTTTGACAGTTATAACTAATAGTTTATTATAACTGAACTTGGTGAAATGTGGGGTAAATAAAGGGATATAAAGTCAAGCCAGAACGATTTTTTTCACAAATTTTGCTGGACTACATTTTATATCAAAGTAAAATTTTATTTAAAGATTTTATTTAAAAATTATAACGAAGAATTTCATATGTTATTTTTAAGCCTCTCCTTACATTTCTTTTATTCGTTTCGCTTCTTATAAAAATTTAACCAACATTCCATTATTTTTTATTTCTCTTTCCAGCGATACGGAAACCCTTATTCATCTTCTCAAGGGTTCTTTGGGTTCCGGTATTTTGGCCATGCCTATGGCTTTCTTAAATTCCGGTTTATGGTTTGGTTTAGTCGCCACCTTTGTTGTGGGTGCCGTTTGCACTTACTGTGTCCACATTCTGGTTAAATGTGCCCACATTTTGTGTAGAAGACGTAAAATACCCATGATGGGTTTTGCCGATGTTGCTGAACAGGCCTTCTTAGATGGTCCACCCAATTTGCAGCGCTGGTCGCGTTTTATACGTTTCATGGTAAATACCTTTTTGGTAATTGATTTGATCGGTTGCTGTTGTATTTATCTGGTATTTGTGGGAACGAATGTCAAGCAAGTGGTAGATTTCTATACGGGAGAGGGCAATGAAATGGGTATACGGATATGGATTATTATTGTAACCTGCCCTTTGTTGTTAATGTGCTTGGTGAGAAATTTAAAGTATCTGACTCCTTTCTCGATGGTGGCCAATGTACTGATGTTTGTGGGCATTATTATTACCTTCACCTATATTTTTGATGATATGCCAGCTCCTGCCGAACGGGTTGGTGTTGCTGACTTCACGCAATGGCCGTTGTTCTTCGGTACTGTGATTTTTGCCTTGGAAGGTATTGGTGTAGTTATGTCTTTGGAAAATGACATGAAGAACCCCAAACACTTTATCGGTTGTCCCTCAGTGTTGAATATTGGTATGGGTGTTGTAATTTCGTTGTACACTCTGGTTGGTTTCTTTGGCTATTTGAAGTATGGCTCTGAAACGGAGGGCAGTATAACCTTGAACTTACCAGTAGAAGATAAGTGAGTCTTTGGATAAATTGTTTTTTAATAGAAGATTTTTAAAGTTTTTCTGTTTTTCTTTTAGATTGGCACAGTCGGTAAAATTAATGATTGCGATTGCCATATTTTTTACTTTTACTCTACAATTCTATGTACCCATGAGTATTATCTGGAAGGGTATTCAACATAAAATCGCTCCAGAAAAACAAAATTTGTCCGAATACGGTCTAAGAATTATACTAGTGGTAAGTTGTTATTTTTATCAAAAAGAGAAATATTTTATAACAAAAAAATATTAAGGCGAATTCATACAAGGTGGTCTTATTTTGAACACTGTAAAATATGTTAACTCTGTTTTAAAATAATACAACACTGTAGTACGCAATTCAAAATAAACAAACATGTTCATTCTAAAACCCTTCGACTTGATTTTTTTCTTCTTCTTTTTAGATAATCTGTGGTGCCATTGCTGTTGCTTTACCCAACCTGGGTCCATTCATTTCCCTCATCGGTGCCGTCTGCTTAAGTACTTTGGGCATGATTGTGCCCTCCATTATTGAATTGGCTGTGTATAATGAGGATCCAGGATTTGGACGTTTTAAATGGCGTTTATGGAAGAATATAGTGCTCATTTGCTTTGGCATTTTGGGCTTTGTAACGGGTACCTATGTCAGTATATTAGAATTCCGTGCTGAATTCAGTAGTGATCATAAATAAGTTTTAAGTATACAGTGTTTAATTTTTTTTTTTATAATTATAAACATAAAAATTTAATATAATTTATTCAATTGTTTGTAGCGATTTATAAACAAAAAAAAAACGAAAATATGTATACATATTTATACATAAATTATTAACGGTCAATTTCAGCAAGTTCAATTAAAACTAAGTATTACTTTAACTTCCAGTTAACAATATGTTTTTCAAAGTTATAACTGATAGTTAATTATAACTGAACTTGGTGAAATTGGTTGTAAATAATTTATGTATTTTTTTTTTGTTTAGAAAACATAAAATTAAAACTACTAACAACAAATTAATCATAGACACAAAGAAACTGTAGCAAATACAGACAGGGATTGTAAAAACACAAAGTAACTCAAATTTGTATAAAATATTTATTTAATTGAAAAAATTTAAATTAAAAAGAAAAGCCACTAAGATCTTTTATAGTAGTTTAAACCGAAAATTCACAGTTGTATGTGCGAAAAGACTCTAATAAAAATTGCAGGAACTCTCATTTCTTTTAACTTACAACAAGCGAATCAAACCTTTTTAGAATTTTTCCAAACCAAATATTTTAAACAATCAAAATTATTTTGACGTTAAACAGAAGATCTTTCTTTTTATGTGTATAACTGTGAATGGCTTTAATTAAGTTTAAATATGTTCTTTATTTTTTAATTTAAGTCAAAATTTTAATTAAGTTAACAAAAACTAGGCAGCTTTTAAGTAATTCCCACTAACAACAAATACTTTAAGACTAATTCTAATCAACACAATTTTGAATTTAATCCATTTTTTACAGTGTCATAAACTAAAACTTTCAAATCTGACCCAAAAACTTTTTAGAGTAATTTGAGCGCAGTATTTTCAAAGTTCTGAGGCAGTTGAAACTATTAAACACAAATTGTACCTTCATTAAGAATTTAAAAAAAAATTTTATAGTTTTGCATAAAATTTGTTAAACTTTATTTAAATGGCAACAAAACGTTGCCACAATATCCAGGCAAAAGTGACAAAAGTGAAGTTGGCTGCAATTAACATTTATGTACATGAAGTTTGCTGAAAAACAAAAATATCTAGGTATTTGAATATTATAAAGAGGTTATCTCCGGAACGGCCTTTCCGATTTTAAAAAAGATTTTCTTACACAAAAATTAAGAATGGATCCACCTAACGGTCGTAGGCTTTATAATGTTTCACTAAAGTGCTTAGGTCAGGGTCCAGGGGTGCTTAACCTCCTACACTCGGAAAAAATGTATTATCGTTTTAGAAGAAATCTATTAAAGCAATATTTTTCGTACTCAAAATAAAAAAAAGACATTTAACGCAAGTACGCTCACTTCAGTTTGGTACGGCTTAACCTCAAAATTTAAAAGATTTCTAATTCTTTTTTGTAACAATCACTTTTCTAAGAAAAGTTAAATGCATTAGTCTGGGTTTACACCATGAAAGTTTTCTTTTAGAAGGTCTACGTTTTTTGATGAGATGGGAGAGAATAATATCATGCTATCTTCCCCTCTCACCACAGACTCTATGAAAGAAAGCATTCATAGTGTGAACCCAGACATAGCAAAAATTTTTAATTCAAAATTTTATATTTTATTTTCTCTCTCTTTTTTATCTCTATTGGTGGAATGCCTTTGGAAAACGCTTTAAAACGTAATTAAATTTAAACAACTTAGGTTCTTTGCTCTGTACTGAAGGCCCAACCATAGTGTGCATAGCCGTGCTTAACCTACTGTCAAAAATTAGCAAAATGTTTTTTTAAAAAAACAATAACAAAATCAAAAAATATTTGATTCCGTACGGAATGTGCGATCAGTTTCGCACTTTGCTTAAGTAAATGAGAGTTTCATTAACTTAACAAAAAGTTTCCGTAAGTTCAATATGGTTTGCTTCATATGCTTTACATGTATTTGCACAATTGCTTAATCCAACTTAAGCACATTATGGTTAGGCCTTGAGTCTGTAGACCATTAATTTTCCAAGTTTTTCAAAGTCAATTCTGAAAAAAAAACCAAAAACAAAATAACACTCACCCTCATTAAAACATAAGTATTCAAACAGATTTGCGCCGAGACCACACTCTCCATACAATTTGACATAAAAGTTAGTCGGAGAAAGCTGTCGTAAAATAAAATCTACATTATTTTGAGAACGTTTTTTCCAATGCTCTCATATATAGACACTTATGGTGTTTTCTTTTCTGACAATAATGTTAAATGCATGTTACCATTCGCGCATGTTTTTGTTCTATTCTAAATAAATATGCAAAAATGTGAGAATTTTTCGTTTTCCTTTCTAAATATGTTTCAAAAATAAATGGCAAATTTGTTCCATTTCTTACCCCAGTTATAATTGAGGGGGGAAAATACCCTTTTTTGCATCTGCGTTAAGTACTTGTTTATGCAAGCATGTATTTCTGTATTAACTTTTTTCTTGTGTTTGCGTACAATTTGTCTTGTATTATGATTTTTGGTTATATTGTGATGGATATAAAAACTTATTGTTTTGCGTTCATTTTACTTTTATTTAATAATAATTTTTTTGCGCACAATTTTCATCAACAGCTGACTTTAAATATTGAAAATCAGTGTTGTTAACGCTTATTGTAATTCAAAAACAATTTAGTGGTGAAAATTGCTACAACCGTGGTGAATATCGCTTGTTAGTACAAACTTTGCATTCAATATTAACACGCTAAGTACACATTAGTGTTGAGTGTAAAACGTAGGTATTATTTTGTTTCATTGTAACTTAGCAAAATGTATAACCATTTACACAATAATAATGCATTATTATTTTTTAGAAAAGAAAACACCATTATTCTCTTAGAAATGCTACCATACTTTTATTAAATTGTATACATTTTGTAAACAGAAAATGAATATCAAAAGAATATAAAAAGCTAAAACAATAATATGAGAGAGAACTTGCAGTTACTGCCGAATTTTTACTTATGTGCTTAATGATTTTTGCCTGAAGCTGAAGACTCAATTTTGTTTGAACACTAAGATTTATTATGCGCCACCCTTTAGAATGCTTTCAATATACATAAGTTGCTAATATAAAAAATGGATTAAATTTACAACAAACCCTTTACGATAGGTAATATAAAACATTCATGAAATTTACTTTATATTAAACCTTAATTAAAACGATTAATTCAAATAAAATAAGTAATATTTTACAAAGATTCTTAATTCTTCAGTTAAAAAGATTTTCGAATAATTTTTTTTTTGCTGAACTCCTTTTTTTATACTAACAGTAGAAAAAAAAATTAAGAATTCAGACATTTTAAATATACAGGCCTGTTTTTAAAATAACACATGTGGTTTTTTTGGTGTTCTGAAAATCGCACCGTTTTTTGTGTTTTTCGGTCTGCTTTCGACAGTTGAAAATCTTACCAAAAACACGCAACAACGGAACAGCACAGTATAACACATATGATTTTAAAAGAGCACATGTGTTTTTAAAAGCACGTGATTTCAATTAAAAAGATTTTCAGAACAGGTCTGATAGTTTAGTTTTATTTTTTTTTAATAATTTACGTATTGGCTTTAAATCATAAATAAAACTCATGAAATTAAGTTCCACTTCTAAACAATTATTTATCATTAATTTTAGTTTCATACAGATTAATATATTATAAAATTAAATTTAAATTAAAGTTAAAATAAGTTACAATGTTGCATATTTTGTAGTCAGTTTAGGGACGAGTTCAAACTTGAATAGACGCTTTTTTGCTCTTTTTAATTAAAACCCTTTTAGCATGTTTGTATTAAATCCCTTACAAAAGAATTAACAAAAATATACAAAAAAAACCAATAAATTAAAGTACCTAGTGGCTGTAATTTTTATAAAATTATTTGTAATTTTTTTTGTAATATTATTTTTAAAAAATTAAGTTATTGGAAAATATCCTTTCCTTTATTAATAAAAATCTGTAAGTTCAATAAATGTTTATGAAAAAAAAAATTGTTCCTATATTTTACAATTATATTTAATAATTGTTAATTATAAGACAGACAATGATGTATAAAAGGATTTTAAACATAAAATTTTAACTTAAAAAAATAAATCAACATGTAAAAGCATGCTTTAAAAATCATTGGACAGCAAAACCTAAAAGTATACCTTAAAAAAAAAAATAATTTATAAAATTACCAAACAAGCTTTAAAATTTCAAACTAAATTTTTTTTTAAACAAAAATGTGTATTATAAAAATAAAAGACCAAAATAATTAATATTTTTATATTAATTAAATATATATTTTTCTTATGTTGTATTTTTATTCGACCTTTATTTTATATTAATATTAAGTTAAAATGCTTAAGCTCAAGGTCTGTTGTATGTAAAATTGTTCTTTATTTGTTTCCGATATCTCGATATTCTTTGAATATCATCATCAGGGAATGTTTAATTAAAATATACATTAACCACAATAAAGGAATAATAGCTATTCACGCTTCAGCATCGAAAACTGCACTTAAGCTACAGCTTAAGCATTTTAAATTAATATTAAATATATATTTATAATGAAATTTTCTCTGAAAATAGTTTGTATAAGTTTTGAGTTGCTTTAATTTTTTTAATATTAATTTTTAATTTGCCTACAATTATTATTATTCTCTTTTATTTAATTTTTAAAAGATTTTAATTCAATAAGATTAACATTTATTGTAAATTTATTTTATAAATAAACTTGAAGTTGAATTTTAATAAAAACATAAAATTCAACCTTTAAACAAAAAAAAATTAAAGCGAGTAAGATTTTGTTAAATGGAAAACAGTTTTCGTATTAAGTAGAAATTTCGATTATTTTGTCCCATCCAAATAAAGGAAATTCTTAAAAGGCTCTCTATTTATTTTAAAAAGCGTTACAAACATAATTACAAATCGAACCCGCAGCACATGCACTGATAGACATGCTCACTATCAACTAGCCTACCGGGGCACCCAAAAGGCTCTCTATTGGCATAATGATTACTCGAATAATACTAAATTAATTTGTCCAGCCATTTAAAAATGATTATTTTGTAGAATCTGGTATTCATAATGAAAATTTGGCATGAAGTTAGCAAAAATTTTATTCATAATACACTAACCAAACTCTGGCTAAAGATTTGCTAAACTCTTGTTAACGGCCTGCCAACTTGTGAAAAACGGCCGTTTAATGTCAAACAACTTTATTGTTTTTTTTAATTAACTGTTTTTTATTTACTGTCTTTTACTTAATTTATTTTAATTTTAAAAACTTTTTAAAATTTTTATTTTTGAAGGTAAAAACAGAAAAAAAGAAAAAACTGGCAAATTCAGCGATGATTAAGCAAAACGTGTTGCGTTTTTGAGTAATACAATGTGGCTCATTAAAATTCAGAGTTGGTTTATTAAAAGTTAGCAGATGGAGAAAAGTTCGTTATGAATTAGCTCTGTGCCAACAAGATGCTAAGCTTAATCGGCATTCTAGTTAGCAGCTCGTTGTACGTAGTGTACAAACTGAGGCAAACGTTTTGTTATGAATATGGCTGTTGGTAATTAATAAGTAAGTAATTTTGCTTAAGCAGCTTACAAAAATAAAAATTAAATTAATAGAAACTGGGAATTATTTCCTTTCATAGGTTACTTTATCATATTCAACATTTTTTATTTTTTCGAATTTATTCTATGAGCTTAATTTCTGTTATGTATTTTATAAAGCTTTTTTGTATTAGTCCTATTCCTTTTTTTAATTTTTAGGAATGACTTTATACACTACCAGACTATTATATTGTATATTGTTAAATTTTACCTTAGCTGTCCTTTGGAAGTAATTTTGCTTAAGCAGCTTACAAAAATAAAAATTAAATTAATAGAAACTGGGAATTATTTCCTTTCATAGGTTACTTTATCATATTCAACATTTTTTATTTTTTCGAATTTATTCTATGAGCTTAATTTCTGTTATGTATTTTATAAAGCTTTTTTGTATTAGTCCTATTCCTTTTTTTAATTTTTAGGAATGACTTTATACACTACCAGACTATTATATTGTATATTGTTAAATTTTACCTTAGCTGTCCTTTGGAAATAAAAGGAAATAATTCCCAGTTTCTATTTGTTAAAATAGTTGAGTTAAATACATGCAATTTATAAAGTATCACTACCAGTGTGACACAAAGAATGCTGACGAAGGCTGTAGCGGGCCAGAAAATGCATTACATTCTGCTGGTGTCTAATAATTGTAAATTTTTCTGTACATACAATATACCTCATTGCTTTCGTTAATTATTTTTGATTATGTTTTAAATAAATTTTTAAACGTCATGTTTTTAATTTGTTCTCCGATAAAAGCAGCACAATTATGGCTCTTGATTATTTGAACAAAACAACAAAAGTTATAGGGATCTTGGAAATAAAAGAAGAAAACATTCGTAATTTAATTTATTTTCATTAATTGACAATAATTTTTGGGCTTCTAGTTTCGCCAATCTTTTTATTTCTTCGTCAATGAATTATATATGAATTCTTTTTCAATCGCTCAACTGATAAATCAGTTTTTAATCAACAAAAATTATCTGAGAAGACTTATTCAGGTGATTTTTATAAAAAATTATCATCCAAATGCTTTCTGGGAACAACTTTTAATAAAATTGATATGCATTAATACAAATGGATTTATTTTATTGATATATTATCATTTGAAAGTTGTAGTGATTTTTGTAGCGAAAAATAGGGGGTTTTTCGGAATGCGTAAGAACTTTTAAAAAAAGTGTATAACATCACTGATCTTCACTAGCAATCCATTGTTATTTTAGTAATTTTATTACCTCTCAATAAAAAGAAAGAAATACATCATCTTTTTTAAAAACACAAATAACGGTTATTTTGGAATATCTCAAAAACTGTTCTACTTTTGACAATTCTGATATATTCGGATTCAGGGGAAAGTTGTACATAAAGATTAGCTATCAGATTTATTTGGTCATGACTTTGTTGAAAATTTGTCACGTAGTGTAATCACCAGGCAAAGAATGCGCAGATATGTGAAAATTTCGGTGTTATTTTTTAATTTGGCTTTTTCTGGATTAAATATTAATGTTTAAGAAAACTAATACAGAGCAACATTGTTCGTAAGATATAGCCCTAGAGTATTTGTGAATAAGGTTTTTCTCTAAAATAAATATTACTGAAGTTATCAACAATTAAATCGACACATAGTTAGAAAAATAGCATTTTTAGCAAACTTTGTGGGCTCAAGGCACGCCCAATAAGTATGCAAACGATCTAAAATTTTTTATATATTATTTTTTTCTAATTTCGAATCAATCTAAGGGGCTTGCCAAGTGAAAATACGAAAAAAAATTGTCCATATAACTTGCGGACACACTAGTGTCCTTCTTTGTAGAATATTAAAGAAAACAGGTTGTATGTCACTTAATTCTATTACAAAAAACGACACAGTCTTTGACGACAACCGTAATAAGCCTGATTATATTTAACAAGTAATGCTTAACATTTGTCTAAAAGTATTTGGAATCGAGTTCCTAATAACCTAAAAAGCAGGAAAATTGTCAAAAAGATTATTTCTCCAAATTCTGAAAGACTCATCAATGCTGATCACAAAGCTATATGTACTTATTTTCGAGAACCGTATTTAACTAATATTTCTAAATTTTTAAAGGATGAGCAACCACTAGAAAATATCGTAGAGCTTAATCGAAATCAGTCGGGCATGTTCTCCCAACCGCAAAACGCTTAACATTGGCGATAATCGCATAATACGGCGCTATAAATCGCAATACCAAGAAGTTTGGCGGCTTAAAATTTCAAAAGTATGCTTAAGCGAACTAGAATTTTTGTAAGAAACTATGTCAGATCACAAAGCTGGCGTTTTGCGATTTCAAATCGTGCGATTGCCAGAACATGGCAGAGTATTTTTATTGATTTTAGAAAAAAAAAACAAAACATTATTTTTAAACGGGGAAAGTAAAGGGTGGTTAAATAATAAGGACCGATGTTGATTTTGAATAAAACACAAATTATTTAGGAAATTATTGTCATTTGTTTTTATTATGATAATATTGGTATGGTTCAATTATGTATGGAACAAAATATCTGCCAAATGGCCGCCGCAACCTCGGCGGTACATATTTCCATCCGATGGTCCAAACTTACGTTGACGCTGAGGCATATTTGAGGTTCTATGCCGTTAATACGCCGAATTATCTCATCCTTTAGCTCTTGAAGTCTAGAAGAAGGCCAACGGTGTCAAATCACATGATGTTGGCGGCCAATTAACATCGCCACCACGTGAGATAACACGGCCTTTGAATTTGTCGCGCAAAAGAGCCATTTTTTCGTTAGCTGTGTGGCAAGTGGCACCATCCGGTTGAAACCACATATCGTGCACATCCATATCTTCCAATTCGGGCCATATAAAGTTCGTTATCATCTCACGATAGCGAACACCATTCACAGTAACTGCCTGACCTGCCTCATTTTGGGAAAAATAAACCGCCCCAATGATGCCGCCAGCCCATAAACCGCACCAAACAGTCACTCTTTGTGGGTGCATTGGTTTTTCAACAATCACTCTTGGATTATCATTCACCCAAATGCGGCAATTCTGCTTATTGACGAATCCACTGAGGTGAAAATGTGCCTCATCACTAAAGATGATTTTCTTCGATATGGATTTTGATTTGAACGCCCATTTTCATTAAAAGCCTGAATAACTTTAACGCGTTGCTCGAATGTGTATCTTGCCATGGTTCAAATTGAGTTAGTCTTAAATTGAGAAATGTCATATGAAATGCAGAAAAAACTTGACGGTTAGGTGTGGTTCACATTCAACATCGGCCCTTAAAAAAGATATAACGATCTATAAAGCAGCCACTTCAAAAATCTCAAATTTTTGGAAAAAAAAAATTTTTTAAGAAACCTGACCACAGATTTTAAAATAATAATGATTTTTGACGGATAGCGGATCATTAAATCTAGTGTTTATTCAGGAAATTTTTGCTTGTTGCATAGTGTAATTCAGATTATTTATAATTTTTATTTATAGTAGAACACTAGATATTATAACTCAAGTGCTTAAAAAATATATATATTTTTTCGAATTAACTCAAACAATGCAAATAAAAATTTTGATTATTTTCATGTGCAATATGTAAATTAGGGTGGTCCCTTTTAAGGAAATGTTCGAATTTTTCTTCACGATCGTTCAAAACAGGCTACAAATATATAAAAAAAAAAAAAATTCGTATCAAATTGCAGTCAAAGTTTTATATTGGATTAACATGAAAAAAGTTATTTATTTTGTAATTTAGAAAATTATTCACTAATGATCGGATCATATCGTCGCAAGAATTATAGAACGCTGGAAAATACGTTTTTTGCATCATTTTTATCAGAAAAAATTACTGCGTCGATTGGTCCCGGACACATATTTGCATGATGCAAGAAAATTCACTTTTTTGTTTCCATAAAAATTAATAGTAGTTAAAGCATTTTATAGGTCTGTGAAAGAAAACTCGTTTGCTGTAAGCCGCAGAATAACCGGGAAAATTTACTTGAGAGGAAATGTTTACAGCCAATATATTAAGCGAAAAAAAATAAAAATACGTTTTTAAATTCATGTTCCTAAATTGTATAGTTCTTGTGATATGAATTTTTTTCTACTTTTATACAGGTTTTTTGTCTCAGTTACAGCGTTCTTTAATTCTTGCGATAATTTCGACACATAATAATTCTTGAAGCAAATTTCTTTGCTAACATAATTGGTTCAATAGTTATTCGATGTCAAAATTAAAGTTGTAGTCAATTCTATGGATTTTTTTCATTTTGATTGTAGTTTTAGATTTTGTGGATACATGTGTTTATGCAATACATCAGAATCAATGAAAAAGTCGATTTTTAATTTTTTGTTTTTAAGCGCCTAAACTTTACACTTTCCAACTGAGCCCTACTTAAAATGTATCTACACTTGTACTACATACTCCTTTTCTGAACTTCTATTACAACACTGTGATTGGTAGGTAGTTCTATTTTTGAATTGACATAAAAGCTAAAAACAAAATACATACGTCATACAACTATGATCTACATACACACCCGCGCACTAAATAGATATTCTTGTAAATACATTTCTGCAAATTCACCCGCACTTTTCTAAACTCTATTTTAGAACAACTTTTTTAAATACTCATTCAGATTTTTTTGGTTTAACACTCTTTCTATTTCTGTTTTCTAAAAGCATTAGAAAAGTTTTGCATCTTTTTTATATTTTTCCAATCAAATTATAAAACTCACCTACAAATCATATTTTGGCTTTTTTCAATAAATAAACCTTTAAAAAATAATATTTTCTTTTACACATACAAACAATTTCCGGTTTCATCTTTTTTGTATGTAGTGTAGTTCTTGTTCGATTAATCGAACAATTTTAGACGATTAATTGTTTGAATAATTTAAAATTGCTAATTTCCGTTAAAGAATTAATCGAAGAATTTTACCGATTAATCGAATAATAATTTTATATATTATTTCTGTTAAATGTATAATTTTTTTTAAGTTTTATGCCTAATAAACAAACCAAATGTATGGGGCCGTTGGAATTCAAAAAAAAAAATTCAGTCATGTTTAGTATTTTTGTTAAATTTTTCAACACAATCAAAAAAGAAAAAACGACAAAGGTCGGTAAGTTAACTCAAAGAATTTTATTAATTTATCCGTAATGTTCTAGAAATTGAAATGAAGTGAGATTAAATTCGAACGATAATTTAATTTCAATTACTATTTACAAAATGAATGTAGTTTGATGTAGTTTAAAGTGTTGTTCTTGCAAAAATAATATGTGTTAATACCCAACTTTATCCACATTGTTTAGCACCCGGAGTACCTGGGTACCCATAACTATAAAATGTATTAGTAATCAATAGTTTTATGAAATAAAATTTAATTTTTAAACTTTTTAAAAGCCTATTGACTTATATTTATGTTTAAATATGATTTTTTAACTTTGTATTGCATAACGGCTTAAATTTTAAATTGTTTATACCGGACAGTATTTTCTAGTATAACAGTTGAACATTTTTGTTCATGCATGATATGTAAATGAGACTTCCCCGTATTATAAAAATAACGCTTTGGAAACTAAACTTAAGTAATTGTATGATACAGAATTTAGTTAATTGAATTCTTTGAGCAGTAAAAACGTGGTTGTGTTATGCCATAAAGTGTATTGTATTGTATTGAGTACCGGGGTAGCCGGGTGCGCATGTTGTGTTGGTTAAAGTTTAATCAATTTTTTTTTAAGTATTAAAGGAGCAAAAAATAAATCTAGAATCCGAATTCGCTTTATTTTAAGTAAAATAACGACGATTCAGAAGCTTGTTTAAAAATTTAATTCTTAATACATTTTTTTCATGTAAATATACCTTGGTGGGTACCATTGTACCCGGGTATTAACACAAGGGTTAAACAATGAAGTATGCAAATAAAATGAAATATTTTTATGAACTTTCATTACAGGGTAATTTTTAAATTTTGCTCGATTTTAAATCCACTTCATTTCGATTTTCGAGAACACGCCCGTATTGTTTAACAAAAGAGATCATGCGTTTCTCTCTTTAGAATGAGTTTAGTTAAAAAGTATTGTACGATAGATAAATCTTATAATGCTAAATGTGACAGGTGTCCAAAAATGTATTAACGTAAATGATCTTCAACAACTTCACTAATTTACCACTTACACAGTGACTATAACATAGTTCTTGAAGAAGATGCTCCACCAACAAAATCAAAGTGAATAAATATTTTAAACAAGATACTTAGATCGATTATCTAGAGGAAATTATTTTCAGAAGCATAGCAGAGGATGGAATGTCCGTGAAAAGTTTAAAAAAATCCAAAGTTATATTGAATCTCAAAAGTTTTTGTTATTCGTGCTCAATTCCCAGTTTTTATTCTTGATAAAAACACTTGAAATTTATTGTTGATGGGATAAGCTATTCCTATGCGCATTTCACTGGTTGCTTAGGCCAGATCATCAGGAAACTTCATCCATAAAGATTTTAGAAAAACTAAAGATATTAAACCAAATAAAAATGTTAAACGTATAAGACTTATAGCAACAGTTCTACTTGTAATAATATCAAAGCTTAAACAAAACAACATCAACAATAAACAGTGGCTTCATCTCATCTTACATTCCCCACTACAATTAGTTGAAATTCTCTCAACATTAATTGTAGTTGTAAGTAGGTTATCCCATCAACAATAAATTTCAAGTGTTTTTATCAATAATAAAAACTGGGAATTGAGCACGAATAACAAAATCTTTTGAAATTTAAATTTTGTATTCCCTTTTTGATAATAAGCAGGCGGGTGCACGGCCTAAAAAACACTTAATTGACAACATCTTTTGTAAGCTGTTGTTGTTTTTTATTTTGTTTTTCTTAACCTACTTACAACTACAATTAATGTTGAGAGAATTTCAACTAATTGTAGCGGGGAATGTAAGACGAGATGAACGCACTGTTTATTGTTGATGTTGTTTTGTTTAAGCTTTGATATTATTACAAGTAGAACTGTTGCTATAAGTCTTATACGTTTAACATTTTTATTTGGTTTAATATCTTTAGTTTTTCTAAAATCTTTATGGATGAAGTTTCCTGATGATCTGGCCTAAGCAACCAGTGAAATGCGCATAGGAATAGCTTATCCCATCAACAATAAATTTCAAGTGTTTTTATCAATAATAAAAACTGGGAATTTAGCACGAATAACAAAATCTTTTGAAAATTTAAATTTTGTATTCCCAAAAATTGCAATTACTTTTTGATAAAAAACTGGCAGGTGCACGGCCTAAAAAACACTTTATTGACAACATCTTTTGTAAGTTGTTGTTGTTTTTATTTTGTTTTTCTTAACCTACTTACAACTACAATTAATGTTGAGAGAATTTCAACTAATTGTAGCGGGGAATGTAAGACGAGATGAACGCACTGTTTATTGTTGATGTTGTTTTGTTTAAGCTTTGATATTATTACAAGTAGAACTGTTGCTATAAGTCTTATACGTTTAACATTTTTACTTGGTTTAATATCTTTAGTTTTTCTAAAATCTTTATGGATGAAGTTTCCTGATGATCTGGCCTAAGCAACCAGTGAAATGCGCATAGGAATAGCTTATCCCATCAACAATAAATTTCAAGTGTTTTTATCAATAATAAAAACTGGGAATTTAGCACGAATAACAAAATCTTTTGAAAATTTAAATTTTGTATTCCCAAAAATTGCAATTACTTTTTGATAAAAAACTGGCAGGTGCACGGCCTAAAAAACACTTTATTGACAACATCTTTTGTAAGTTGTTGTTGTTTTTATTTTGTTTTTCTTAACCTACTTACAACTACAATTAATGTTGAGAGAATTTCAACTAATTGTAGCGGGGAATGTAAGATGAGATAAAGCCACTGTTTATTGTTGATGTTGTTTTGTTTAAGCTTTGATATTATTACAAGTAGAACTGTTGCTATAAGTCTTATACGTTTAACATTTTTATTTGGTTTAATATCTTTAGTTTTTCTAAAATCTTTATGGATGAAGTTTCCTGATGATCTGGCCTAAGCAACCAGTGAAATGCGCATAGGAATAGCTTATCCCATCAACAATAAATTTCAAGTGTTTTTATCAAGAATAAAAACTGGGAAATGAGCACGAATAACAAAAACTTTTGATATTAAAAAAAAAAAAATTTTTTGTATTCCTAAAAATTTAAATTACTTTTTGGTTATATTGAATCTTTAAAAATCTAAGTGCCCGAAAATGAAGCAACAATTTGAAGCACCATCAGTGTTGCCAAAACTTGTTGACCAAAAATTGCTAAATTTACGGAAAAAATGGCTAAAAGCTTTTTTAAATATAAACACATTAAAATTCCATAACAAATAGAAATTATTCATTTAAAGTTGTTTGCGATAAAATTGTTAGTTAAGTTTGGTAAATTAGAATAAATGTAAATTAATATTTTGATAGATATTTAAAATTAAAATTAAATCATCTATAAATTTGATTTCGTTATTATTCATCTCATAGGAATCACTCGTGCCTATTAGTTTAAAATAATTTGAGGTCAATCATAATCACGACAACATTTTTCCAACCTTTTGAGTCCAGATCTACAATTAAAAACAAGGAAGAAAGTAGTCGGTCAACCCTGACCACATTAAAACCTATGTACCAAATTTTATCAAATAATCTCCAAAATTGCGACCTGTACTTTGCGCATAAGTCAGACAGCCGGACGAACATTGTTAATTCGACTCAGAAAGTGATTCTTAGTAAATCGGTATGCTTTAAGGTGGGTCTAAAACCAATTTTTTAAGGTGTTACAAACATCAGCACAAACGTATAGTACCCTCTCCACTATTGTGATGGGGGTATAAATATTTTATTGTTATGGTAAAAATATTTACCCTATTGATAAAATCGAATTCACGGTTGATATGTGTAACCTGTTTCTCAAATTACTTTAAATGATGTTTACTTGACTAAATTCACTCTCTACTTCAGCATTAGGCCATGGAAGTGAGATCAACATCGTTTATGGCGATTTTCAACATTTTTAAAAGTTGTGATTTAAATTAAAAGCGTTTTAATTGTTAAGAATGTTTATTTTCCTTTTATTAATTTTTATAATAAAATAAAAATTATTCTATTAAAAGAAAAACGGCAAAAAAAATTTATGGCAGAACAAGTTGATAAATGGCTAAAAAATGGCTAATGGCTCAACTCATTTTTTTAATGGCTAAACAGGGTGAAAAATGGCTAAATTGGCAACACTGAGCTACATCGACAAGTTTTATTGAAAAAAGAACGTTTATTTACTCAAGTACTAATTTTTTCCAAATTGATCGAAAAAAAACTCGCAATATATAAAATTTCTAGATTTAGAATTATTCGATTATTCGATTAATTTTAAAATGTTATTCGTTTAATCGAATAAGTTTAAAATGTCAGATATCGATTAATCGTTTAATCAAACAAAAAAAAATCGATTAATTGAACCGTAGTATGTACACTAGGGTGACCGTTAAAATCAAAAGTTGGATTTCTTTAGATCTCACCAGCCAATTTGGTGGGTATTGATAAAAAAAACAACCAAAAAAAATTTAGGATGATCGGCGAAGGCTAAGCCGTCCATCATGCCCATCAAAGTTTGAGAAAATTTATATTTTACATGAAATCTGAATTTTAAATATCATAACTTTGAAAATATTAATTTTGTAGAACAAGTTTTTCCTTGACCTCTCATTAGACAAAATAAACTGAAAAATATCGAATAAGCCTCTAAACAAAAATCAAATTTTTAATTTATTGAACAAACGCATTTTCTATGAATCATTTTTATTATTTATTAAAAAAAAAAAACAGACCAGCCGGACACCTGGTGTTTTAACCTAATTCGGGTACGCTGAATCCAGTGGTGGTAACCGTTTTCTTAGGTAATCTCTCGTTTTCGAGATATACAGTTATTTCAAAAACGGTTTATTATTGAATAAACTAAAAAAACGAAATTCCGCAATAAAATTACCTTTAAAAAAGCTTTAAGGTTTTTCTTATATCCGCAGTCATTTAAGAAACATAATTTTTTTAGCAAAAAATAAATAATTTTGTAGCAAAATTTCAAAATGTTTTTTCTTTGAAAAAATCATATAAATTTGGAAGATGCAGGTGTGCTGATTAAAATCGGTTCACAACTTTTAATTTTATACACAATAGACGAAAAATGTCTATTAAATTTAAGAATTTCATAAAACGCAATATTTGTACGGGAGCCTCCAGAAAAAGTGGTAATAAAGGGCAAGTATGTTTTTGGAAAATGTTAAAAACATAAAACTAATGGAGGTCGGTCATACATTTTATCCTCCTCGGCAGTTATGGGGCTTTTTCTTCAATATATTCCTAGTCTGTATTGAAAATTTTGTATGGGAGTCCCCTTAAGGAATAGAGAAAGCGTATGTTAAACAAAAATGATGGCGGTAAAAAATAAAGTGGCATCGGTCATACATTTGGCTCATCTAGGGACATCCAAGGCGCTGCAGGGGCCAAATTTAAGATTTTCAATCAACCGCCATATTTGTATAGGAGCCCCCCTTAGGGGTTGAGATACGAGGCAAGTATGTTTTAAGAAAATGTTAAGCACATACTACTAATGTAGGTCCGTCATACATTTTATTTCCCTAGGTGCGATGCCTTGGCAGTTATGGGCCTTTTTCTTCAATATATTCCTGAAAATTTTGTATGGGAGCCCACGTAAGAAATGGAGAAAGCGGGTAGATAAAGTAAAAAACAAATGATATGCGATTTTCTTAAATATAAGATTTCGAGAGAACTTATTAAGACAAAAGTTGTTGAAAACTTCACTAGTAACAACTTCTTTGTAAACGATTTTTATGTAAAATTAATATTTTTCAAGTTACATATAAGGCATAATAGTCGGACTTAACGATTTTTCTCAAAATTTGACGGATGTGAGGGACGGTTTCGCCTGCGCCGAATGTCCTAAAACTTTTTCTAGTGTCGTTGTGAGAAAATGGATAAACAAAAAAAAATAAATATAATCCATCCAGTTAACGACCACCATAATGTACACACAAAAATAGTTTTTTCTGCGTATTTTCACTATTAAAAGTTCGACAAAATATTTCACATCATTTAATTTTTGCATTTTAATTGATATTTGATGTTTAAATAGATTAGTTGAAGTAGGCCCTCATTCTATAAAATTTTTGTAGATATTGGAAAACATACCTTATAAAAATCTGCTTAAACCTTATTAAACTGCTTAAAAATTCTTTACACTTTTAATAAATCTTATTTTATTTTTCAATATTACTTTTATATGTATTTTATTCAACTTTTATTATTATACTTCGTAGGTATAACTAAATTATCAAGCTTGAAATCGTTTTTAATTTTATATAAAACTTTAAACGTTTATTTTAACCAATATTTCGGTACTTTTTTGAGCGCTTTCTCCGGGGTTTTTTTCTTTCTTATTTAACACAAGTTAACAATTTTCTGATAACAAATTAAGCAATATGTATATAAAAATGACAAATTAAAAATGTTTCAATTGAATACAAAAATATTTTTCAAATCAAATACAAAATTAAAAAAAGAACTCAATATTTATAATTTAGTTATACTATATTTCTTTTATTTAATTTAAACTTTCTTTTTATTTTTTTTCATTTTTGCACATTTTTAATAAAAACAGGCCATATTTTGTGGATATTTACCATCTTTAATAATTTACTTTTTAAATCAAAAACAAACCCTTTTCTCTTTCATTCACTTTGCTTTTAGCTAAGACACTTTTCTTCTTGTTGTTGACTTTGCTTTTATTTCCTAACGTCCAACACAAAGAAACTCACATTCCAAGAAAAACACGACACAACTCACTCAACGCTGCCCACGACCGCGGCGAATTTAACAACTTAAAACCAACAGAGACGGCGCTGTCGTTAGCTCTGCTTTTTATGAAAAAATTTTCTATCGCTGTTTTTACAAGTATGCGTTTAACTTTTTGCTTAGATATTTTAATACTATAATATAATTGAGTTTTAATTTTATTTATTTATAAAAATTACAAATATTCTAACACTTTTTACACTCTATTTAATTGATTTAAAGGAGCAATTTTTTAAGACGTTCACACACTTTGTAAATTTTTAGAAACTAAAACGAAGAGGAAAGGCAAATTAGAAGATGAGAATTAAAAAAAACCTGTTAATTAAACTTGAGTGTGAGAGTAAAAGAGACAGATGAAAGGAAGAATCAGTGCATTTATAACAATAAGAAAATATGGATAGTGCCGGTTCACACACGTCAAGAATTTTTGAGGAAACAATTTACTGAGAAAACTGAACATCGATTTCCATAAAAAAAATAACGTTTATACCTTTTTGCATGGAAATCGATATTCAGTTTTCTCAGTAAATTGTGAATAAAATCAAAAGTTGTACACCGATTTCAATGAAGCAAACCTCATTTCATTCGAAATTATGTTAAGCTTAATGTTTTAGACCAAACTGTGATTTTTGTCGCGTTTTTATTTTTTATGAATTTTTAAAAAACAAAATTGGTTTTTTTTAATTTACCTTTTGCTTCTTCAAAAATATACGATATCTCTGGAAGTACAGGGCAAATGTTAAAATAATATAAGCACGGCTTAAAGATAATATTGTTGCCGAGTTTCGGATTTTTTTTACTGAATATGGTCAATAGTTTTTAAGTTTTTTTTAATATATGTAGTGAAAGTGCCTTAATTTTGGATATAACGGTATATCTCGAAAACCTAGAGCTGATAGAGAAAAATGGAGATTAGATATGTTTCTTTTTTTCTCGCATCGTAAATTTTTTCACATGAAGTGTGAAACAAAAAATTCCATCGTTTCTCGATTTGTGAAAAAAAAGTGTTTCTGTATTTGAATGCGAAAACAGACAACACAGATTCTATTTTAACTGGAATATTTCCAGTAATTAAGTGTCAAATAAAAGCGAAACGTGAACAAAAGAAATAAATATAATAAAAACAGGGCTGCCAGATTTAGCGATTTTTGCTCCGATATTAGCAAAGTGCCGATTTGCTGATTTCTTCTAAAAAGTGACGAAAGCAAAAACAAAATCAACAATATTTTATATTTTTGTTGTAGCTTTCTATAAAAATTTATATTGAATTTTTAAATTTCAAACACCATGTTTTGTGGCGTTGAAAATTTAAAAAAACAATATGAATTTCTGTAGAAAGCTTCAACAAATTTATATATTTTATATTTGATCTTCTCAGCTTATATGGGCACCTTTGTGCCAAACCATTATTTCGCAAGAAATATTTAAGTTTATTTATGAACCGATTTTTTAAATTTTAACTACCAGGTATTCTACTAAGCCTATTTCAGGTGAAAAAGAAAAAGTAAAGTTAATAGTTATAAGAATAGGTAAATTATAGATTTATGGGTAAAAATTAGAGGCAAACGCGTTTTTTACTCATATCTCAGCCATTTGTGAACTGATATTTTGAAATTTCAATAATATCTTATTTGGACTACATACAATACAAAAATAAAACAATGTCGTCACTATCAATTCGAGGTTTTTCGCCAAAATAAAAACCCTAAATATTTATAATACTGTTATCAAAGCTGATTTAATTTAAAAGTTTTTCATTTCTTTGTATTTGTATATATCTATTTTAAATAAGTGTGTATGTATATTTTGTTAAGCTTGACTTCTTTTGGTTTTTATAAAAAATATTTATTTCATTTTTTGCTAATATATATTTTTAATATGATATTTTGTCACGCCTTGGTTGACTTATTCAGGGAAAAATAACAATTTTAAATTGTTATCGGATCAAAGAAAATAAATAATTTTATAATATATATAATAAAATATATCTAAATTTAAAAAATAAGTTCGAACAATAGACAATTTATATGAACATATGTATGTATAAAATACTCATGAACTTTAACTACGTTTTTGTTTGATTATGTTTAAATAAAAATCGAACAAAATTTGTTTAAAATTAATTTTAAATCGTCAGAATTTTTAAAACGAAAAGACGATCTTTTTATTTTTCTCGCACCAATTTCAAATGAGACTTATTTTGACAGTACTTTTAAGAAACTTTTCGCAAAATATTGTTACAGAAACACTTTTTCTCACATCCTTCCAATAATTGCTGGAAAATTATTTAAATTACAGATAATTCTCGCAACAGAAAGATACAGAAACACTTGTGTGAGCAAAAACAATTTTTGTTTCATTTTGCACTGTTTCTGTCCCGATTCACTGGTTTCATGCGGGAAATTTTACGATGCGAGAAATACAGAAACGGGCTACAGCATCATCAAATTAGTTAAAATTTTTAATTTAATTCCAGATCGCAAACTTACTGTTCCGCAGTATAATAGTAGCATTCTTAAAAAAAAATTTTTATGAAAATTCCAATTCGGATGATTTCACTAAATATGCCGTTATTTCTTTATTCTTTGTCCGACGATAACAATGTTACGCTGACTACGTTTGAAACAAAATATTATTTAAGATGCATGTTAAAATTTTTTTTATTGGCTTAATGAACCGTATTAAAATGGGGAATTTCGAAAAAACAAAAAAAATCACCTTTTTTTCAAGTTGTCCTGTAACTCAGTGAATCTTTATCTGATCGACACAGTTTGGACATGTTCTGAAAGAGAAAAGAGACATCTATGCAAAATGTTTAACCTTGTACAATTGAGTTCTCGAGATTTTTCGAAATATCTAAAATAACTGCAAAAAAACACGATTTTTGCGTATATCTCGAAAACGCTTTTTGAGAAAAATAAATGAATACCACATTCGTGTTCAGCAGCCCCGATTTATCTTAGTCTGAGATCACACTTTGAAAGTTTTCTTTCAGAAAGTAGGGGAAGAGAACATGCTTTTCTTTTCTCCTCTCTCACCCATAAACTCAGACTTTCATTCATTTCATAAATCCATCTTTCTATGTCATACTGTGGCTTTTTGGATGTCTTATCAGAACTAATTTTTATGTTTAACCTATCAGATATTTCGTGTTAGAGGCCACAACAAAACCACTTACAAATCATTTTAATTTACGCACACAATGAATGGAATGTTTTTATGTAACTACTGTTGGCTTTGAATTTATTCTGTGGAAATAAGTGCTTAAAAATATTTTTTTAGTTTTATAGGAGAACAATACAAAACTTTAAAGGTGGCTTCTGGAAATTTGCTCCGAATTTAATATAATCATGAGTTATCTGCGGTTATAGTTTCATTTTGCATTAACTTCCTTAAAAATCCTACAAAATTGAAATTAGAACATAAAGATCTTAAGGTGCAATTAAGCACTTTTTCCCAGAAATAAAAAAGTTGAATGCATTTATAAACTTGTTTAATTGATCTCAGGAAGTGTTATTTGTTCAAAAAAATTAAATTAAATAATATTTTGCATCGATTTGTTTTGAGCGGGAATTCCCGTGATCCCGGGAAATTGAAAAATAAATCCCGCTTTCCCGGGAAAAGAAAAACTCTAGTCACAATCCATTTATACCAATTACCAGGGCTGGGTAGTATTTGAAAACATGTATTTGAAATACGTATTTATAATACAAATACATGACGTGCAAGTATTTTGTATTTTAAATACAAACAATAAATAGAAGTAGTTTGTATTTTAATACATACAAAATGGGTGTATTTTGTATTTTAAAAACAAAGTTTACAATATATATTTTGTCAGTTTATTGATAGTTGTTGGCATTTTGATCTACCAAAAACTAAAATCGCTAAAAAAAAAGCGTAACTATCAGAATATGGAAATATCAGAAGTAGAAGCACTAGTAAAGAAGACGATGATTTTGTTGTTTTCGTAGATAGGTATGATAGGTATGTCCTAGATTCACCAGGACATCAAATTTGAAGTTGAAATTTGTCAGTATCCTCAGTGACAAGAGCAAAGACATTATCACTCCTGTAGAATGATTATTTTCTTCAGCAGGTTTCATTCATTCTCCAACAAAAAACTGTTTGTCTGATGCTACATTCAAAAATCTGATATATGTATATGAAAGGAAACAATTGTTTTGTTAATTAGTTTTATCTCATGTAGTTTTTGGTGGGAATAAAAATGGTGTATTTCGTATTTTAAATGCATACACAAAAAAGAAAAATCAATCAATCCGTACTCAAATCAACCCAAAGCGGTATTAATCAAGTAAAGAATGTTTGATTCAAGAACGGATTTTCATTCGCAAAATACATAACTTATCCATATACAATCCCGATCTCGTAATTGAAATTATCCGAAAATGAGATTGATTTAAATAACACTAAGATTGAATCAATCTTAAATTGAGCTTGATTCAAGTATTATAAAGTTGATTTTATCCCAAAGTAGAAAGAAAAAATTGTTATGATTGATTTACCTACTCGTAATACACCTTACAGAATGATAAAACACCAACACCATGCCCGATATGGTTTTTACTTTAGAAATCGCATGTACATATTTAACCATTCGTGATACACATGAGTCTGGCCAGACCTTTTCTCAATGTGTATAGAAATTTAAAACATGCGTAAGCCGGATTGTTAAACACAATGAAAAGTTTAATCTTTTCTTTACATGATTTAAGAACTTTATACTAATTTCAAGAAATTCCGGAATTGATTTTCGAAAGTAATTCCATACATAGGATTGTTTTGAGTACGTTTTATTCTTATACGTATTTGAATTTAGTGTTGCTATAAATATATTGATATATCTTTATCAAATGATGAAATTAGGAGGACTTTTGGTTTATATAAAAATAAAAAATTAAATTCATAATAAATATATCGCGAGCTTAGGCCAACAATATTCTATCTTTCATCAATTAAGTTTATTTTCTAAAAGACCCTTGTTGCCATAAGGACTCGATATGTAGATTTAAACAAGATAAACTTTGTTGTTTTTCAAGCTACGGAATAGAGGCTTGCAACAGGACCACATACAAATCACCTAATTTTAAGCACACAGAGAATCTAATGAGTTTATTTTTTTCCATTTATTTGAGGAATTGTATTGTGTTTTATGTTTATTTCATTTTCAAAGTCATAGTTGTGGTATTTGCACATAAAAAAGCAAAATAATATGTTTTTGTTGCTGCTTTACATTATTAATTTATGTAAATATGTATGTATGACAATGACTGTAAGTTTATACATACATAATGAACAAAAAATGTAAAAACAAAAAACAATACATCAAATTAATTGAAAAAAAAATTACGGGCATCGTTTGAAAGCCTATTTCTAATTTTTATCAAGAAGATAAAATGATAAAACACGTTTCCTTTCTACAGATGTTTGGTTTTATAGCTAAAGGATCATTATATTATCTCTAGACACTTTCAGTTTTCTTAGCACTTATTTCAAAACTTGTAACACCTTTTTTTAAAAAAATGATTTTCTTCGAACCGAAAAAGCGTTTTCTTATTTATAACTTTTGTCATCACCTCTTACAGAATCTAATCCGAAAAATCCTTTAAGCAGCTGCTCTGCATATAAAATCATTAAATTTTTTGAAGCAAATGGGAAAACCTATTTTCGGGTTTATAAAACAAATCTGGGTTAAAAAGGTTAAACAAATTGAAAATTCCGTACATTTTTACTCTTCTTTCAAAATTTTAGAGTATTAAACATTGTATTAACATATCTTTGGAACTGTAGTTTTTCGTTATGTTAAATTGAAAACTATTTCATAGACTTTTTTCCTATGAGCAGATCATAACGATTAGCAGTAGTTGTGCTAGACTAAAGTGACTTGAGCCAAACAAAATAGAAAAACAATGGAATTAAAGCCGTTCAAAAACTCAAAATTCGTTTATTTTACTTAAGACCTTTTTGCCTAACGGCCAACATCTATTTCATGACACAACTTATTCACAATTATACATACATATCAGCAAAAAAAAATGATATAATTAAATAAAAAAAGTCTCGGGAATTCCCGCACAAATTTCCCGGGATTTTTCCCCGAAAAATGTGCGGGATCCCGGGATTTTCGTAGGTTGTTAAATTTTTAAGACAGATTTCCAAATATGATATTGCAAGAAAAACAAAAAAGGTAACAAAAACGGGCTGAATTAAATAAACAAAATGGACGGAACTTTCGCGTTTTTAGTTTAGGGCTAAATATTTGAATCGTATTTCAAGTACTTTTAAAAGGGCTCAAAGCCTTTAAAAATTTCTAAAAACTAAAAAGAAAAGGAAAATATTATTTAATTTAAAAATCAACCTGTTGGATAAACTTTAGTATGAGCGCGAAAGAGACAGATAGTGCTAACAATTAAAGAAAAAGAGCTTTTAGTACAATAACAAAAGATGGTTAATAATGTTTCTAAGTTATGGTTTAGGTCAACGGGAATTCATACAGGTGACTGCATCATGTGATAGAGTTAAGGCCCAGTTAGGCAAACGTTGCTGTACCCGTAATGTACCGCACCGTACTGTAAGCACGTTGGTGCACTTATTTAAAAACGTGTCATATGCTTTTCCCATACATAAACAAAAATAGTATACATAAAACAATACGCACAGTGTTGGGAATCAAAAATGTTTAAATGGTGACCGCTGTGCAGAAAAAGTACCAAATGATTTAGTTATTAAAACAGTATTTTGTGTATGTTAAAAACGTTATTAGCTTTATATTTAGCTCTGTTTCTTTACTTTTTGGGTAAAGTTCGTTCAAATCAGATTTCTGTTATAAAGAGACAAAATATCACAACAGTACGGGAACAGAAAAAAACAAAAGTTAGAGTACAAAATAAAAATTCAGTGTTTTGACAGTCTTTAAAACACAAAAAAATTTGCGCCACTTTTGAAAAATTTTATGTTGGCTATAGAAATAAACTACTTTTACTAAAAATAAAACAAAACAAAGCCTTTTACAATAACTAACATTTTGTTTCCCTAATATTTCAGTGCAAAACTATCTATTAAGGTACATTATTTTATTCCACAACACTTTTTCCAGAAATTGGATGATGGACTTTTTTCCTTTGTTTTTTTTTGTATTATTTTTGTTTTACAGCTGTTGGGCAGTTTGCACAAAGAAAAAGTCTGGGCAGTTTCATGCAAGAAGAAGAAGAATTTTATTCTCTCAAGCCAGCTCTCATTTACACAAATTTAATGTACGCTTTTCGTGAAAATTTGGATCCTAAGGGATCCCAAAGTAAAGTAAAGAAACAGAACTATTATAGATTTACCATAAACAAATCTGTATTTAAGCATAAATGTATATTTTTAGCATACATTTATTGCATACACCTAACAAGGTTTTGAAAGTATTTAAAGCCTTTAATATGTTTTACATTTCGATTGTGTGTGTAGTATATGCATTTGTTTATTTTATACATCTTTACATTTGTATATTTGTATTTATGAAAATATGTTGTTTTATAAGTTGTTTTGTCACAATTCCATAGCTATACTGGAAAAAGTACCAACAAAAAGAGCAAAAATAAACGTATTCCAAGTAACATACAAGCCGCCCATCACTGGTTTACAATTGGCACGTAACAACAGTATGAAATTCTATTTTATACAGAATGGAACGTTGCAACTACGGTACATTGCATTTCGGTAAGCTTTTGTATTGGTTTTCGTATAACAAAATTATAACGAACAGCTGATTGATACAGTACAGATAAGGTACAGCAACGTTCGCCTAACTGAGCCTTTCCATTTTTTTGAAAAATACTATGTATTTTGTTTTTGTAAAAAGTTGGAGTAAATGTCAAAATAATAATAATTAGTATTGTGGTTATTTTTGTTGAACTGTTAATGGTTTTTAAGCCAAATTTTGACATTTTCATTTAATGTTAATCAAATTTAATTTTCATTAAATTATTTTTATGATGATAGGAATTTTACGACCTGAAATTAATTAAAATTGATTGATAATTTTTCATTCTTGACTGACCAGGGGCTCGAACCCAGGCGCTTTTTACGGAAATTAAAATATCAAAAATTTGGATTAAAACCCATAACACTGTTTAACAAAAATAACCACAATACTGATTATTGTCCTAAATAATGTTAAACAATTGTTTGAAAAAAATATTAAGGGTCCTCATGATGTCGCTTAAAATTGCCATTTGTGCAAATGCACAAACTTACGAGTCTTGTTTCATGAAGCCCCTTTTTTTTACTTTTGTGTAATTTTAAACAATTAATGTCAGTTTGTAAGAAACGTCAATACAAAAATAAATTAAAAATTAAAATTCAAAAATATAAAAATTTGTGTTTAAATTTGTGATTAATATGTATGAGAAATTTGCTTTTAAAAATGCTCAAAGAAAGCCAAAAGACCAATTTACTAAAATTATTGCTAGAATTTATTGTTTGTGATTTATGGACACTTGGATTTTTCATTGAAAACGACGTTAAAATCATTAAAAGATCTGTTTGTATAAATGCACAATTGAACAGCGCAAGTTTACGAGACAAAATTGTTGGGCAAATTTACCAAGTTTGTGTAAATGAATTCTCATACAATTTTTGACAGTTCATTTACGAGGGCGTAAAAATGCACAGTTTGCACAGATTACGAGACTTATAAACGATATCACGAGGACCCTTATTGTTTTGTATCAAACAAAATAACAATTTCAATGCTGAGTTTATTGAATCGTCATTACTATACAGTAGAAATCTAAATTAGAAGCAATTGCCCACAGCTGTCATATATAATTCCTGTAATTATTTTAAGAGTTTTACAACTTTATGACAACCATGTGCGTCCCCCAAATAAAAAAACAAAGGCATCTGTTGACAAGTTTTGAGAATTCACTTATCCATACATACCACCAAAATGTTTATCAAAAATTTCCCTATTTTGGATTTAAAAAAAAACACTGCTCTTATTTTAGGTGGTCTGTAAAAGACATTAAATAGCGGTTTTATTTTAGAGATTTTCGAGACAAGGAATACTTTCATACGTATTATTAATTTTAAATTATTTCAATAAAAACAAATGGAATATAAAAAAAATTTCAAAAACTAACAAAATTAAGTGTTATTTTTCAATGAAGATTTTCTCGTATGACAATAAATAATTCTTCTTTGAATATATCCTAATTATTGGATATTGTAGAAATGATTTGCCGTTAATTTATTACAAGAAAATTTCGCATTGTAATGTAAAAATTGAAATTATTTTAAAAGTTTCCCTTAGTTTGTATCCAAAGATAAAAAGCCTGAGTATACATATTTAGATATTTCTTGTTAATTCAACAAAATATTTAAAAACAACTTTTGCTCTAAACTGCTAAAAAAAACTAATATTAAAACTGAACTTTTCTTAAATTATAAATATTAATTATAAAATAAAAACTGGTCCAAGCAATATTTTTAAAGAATCTTTTGAATCGTGGCTAAGTAAGAATAGAAATAAAATTGTTTGCACCTCAATTATGTCAGAGGTCTTCACCAAAATCAGAACAATTGTTTAAATGTCTATTACCATTTACTTAAATTTTTAAAAAAATGATTCACAAAATTTATTTAGTTTCAAAAATAATTTGATACTTTGTACTATGAAAATTTTAAACAAAAATATAAAAAAAAATTTAGTATTTGTTATAATAATTTTTAGCATTTTTTGGCCATGTCTAATGCACGATATAGCTGTTAAAAATTTGTATTTCAATATTTGGTATTATGCAAAAAAATTCATTCAATTAGATTGTTTATTGAAAAACTCAAAATTAAATATTTTTAAACTATCGACAATAAAATGTCGCCGATATCGATATTGGGGCAAGCTTATGCATCGCCTAAAAGCTTTACGAATAAATCAATTGTACTCATAGTTCTATAGAACTTAAATTCATTCAATAATAAAGAATATTTCAAAAAATTTTATTTTTGCATTTTAATTGCATATTTCACCAACTCTTTTCAAATATCAATTCATATAAAAGAAAGTTTTTCACATAATTTGATTTTAATTTGACATGCTAAATTAATATTTCATTAGAATTAGTGAAATAGGCCCTAATTCTTTTAAATTTTTGCAGATAATCGAAAACTTACCCCATAAAATTCAATAAGTTTCCTTTAAACTGCATACAAATTCTTTAAACTTTTATTAAATCTTTTCTATATTTCTTTTGTCATTTGAACTTTCTTTTTATTTTATTTATTTTGGCACATTTTTAATAAAAACAGGCCATATTTTGTGGATATTAACCATCTTTAATAATTTACTTTTCTCTTTCATTCACTTTGCTTTTAGCTAAGACAATCTTCTTCTTCTTATTGCCTTAGCTTTTATTTCCTTAAATACTACACAAACAAACACACATTCCAAAAAAAAAAAAACCCGACACAACTCACTCACAACCACGGCGAATTTAACAACTTAAAACGAACAGAGACGGCGCTGTCGTTAGCTCTGCTTTTTATGAACAAATTTTCTATCGCTGTTTTTACAAGTATGCGATCAACTTTTTGCTTAGATATTTTAACAATATAATAAAATGGAGTTTTAATTTTATTTATTTATAAAAATTACAAATATTCTAACACTTTTTACACTCTTTTTAATTGATTTAGAGGAGCATTTTTTTAAGACGTTCACACACTTTGTAAATTTTTAGATACTAAAACGTTGAGGAAAGGGAAATTAAGAAAATGAGAATTAAAAGAAACCTGTTGGTGAAACTTGAGTGTGAGAGTAAAAGAGATGGATAGTATCATAACAGGAGAATAAGTGTTATTATAACAATAAGAAAAGATGGTTAGGGAAATTATTAGGTTTTAGATGATTAGAGGGGAAGTAGAAAAAGTCCAATTTAGTTTTTTTATTGACAGCTGTGATGGCTCAACGCTAATAGCACAGGCCTGCAAAATTTAGAAAAAGTGTTCTAATATAAATAGGTACAAAAATTAAGTAAAAATTAAAAAGCGAAATACCATGAATAAAGCGAAGACCCGGATTTTTTAACCTTAAGATATTTCAGAGAAGGAGGACGGCGTTAAAAATGTCAAATATTTGTTTTATATGTCAATGGTAGAACGTTCAGATGACACATCCGGTTTTATAAATTAGGATGAATTAGTGCAGTTACAATGTCTTAGATATGGCAAAAAACTGGTGTTTTTTTAATTATCTCGAAAACCTGATGTGAAAGAGAAATCCCTTAAAAAATGTACTATCTATCTATCCCTTTGGTTAAACATTTGTCAAATTTAATTTTTTTTTTAATTTGTACTATTTTTGTCATGACGTGAGAATCTTTTTTATACTTAAATGAATCTTAGACCCCAAAAAGTATATACATATGTATGTACAATCTGGGTCCTTGATTAATTCAAAGTCTATTTAGCCATAACCAGTAGGATAAGAATTAAAATCAATATGTGGAACAACTACCCTAAAAAATTTATAATTTTTTTTACAAAAACTAGCATTAATTGTGGCGAAATGCACATTTTGCTATTAGATTTTGCACAAATTCGTTCTATGTGACTAAAAATCATGACACAAAATTTCGTAAAGACCGGTCCATAATTTACCATAGATCCTATATAAATCCTTCTCCCGGAAAACACTTTAGAACGCTTTAAGCCGTAACTAATAATGCTATTATAATGTCTAATTTTGTGAAGACCTTCCCTTAATTTACCATATAAAGCCCACCTCGCAAATATTTTAACTGTAGGTGGAGGGTATGAAAGATTCGGCTAAGCCCAGTTAATCACTCAACTTATTTTTAGCAAAAATTAACTATATGTATTTAAACTGTTGGAAAAGGTATTGAACAAGAAATGCATTATTATTAAAGTAATTACAACCTAATCCGATTTGTAAGCTGGTTCCTTTTTTTTATGGACTTATCTATATGCTAAAGCTTATTTTAATTGGATTTACAAAAAAGTTCAAAAATTTTTCATATTATAAGTTGCGCACCTATAATTTTGTTTTTCTAAGTTCATTATTATACCTGTATAAAATTCAAAATGTACCACACGTAGAAAACAAAAGTTAAAGAAAGAAATTTAATATTCCGTATTTAGCCTTTTTCATTCTTTTTTCTTTCACAATGATTGTCAATATTGTAGTGGGAGCCCAAAATTTCGTACGTATATTAGGGTGCACCGAAGAATCTTTATTTTTATTTTCTATTATATATTAATGCTCTATAGACTAAAGTATATTAAGAAAAATTCTGAGTTTCAGAGGTCAAGGTCTTGAAGTGGTGCAAATCACTTTAATTTTTTAAAGTATATTATACATTACAATTTAAACAATTTGGTTAAAAATAATCTCAAACAATAGTACATACATTTATTAAAGTTTCAATTACTAGTTAAACACACCTTTCCGCTGCTTGGGTATGGCAAGGGAAATTCTGCAATTAAAGTAGCCCTATAAATAAATAGAAGTGAACTGTTTTATCAACATTGTCAACACTGTCGATTTAAACGGGGCGTAAAGTGCATTCAATGCCTTATGCCATTAGTAATGGTGAATTCGTTTAGAATAAAACAAGCCACCAAATTGGATTTTTTTAAATAAAATACATATCATATTTTTTTGTAGAAAGGAAAACATCATTGGTATTGGTGTATTTAAAGCGGCTCATACACTTGCAATAAAATTGTTCAGTTTTACGTATTGTTCAATTATATCGCCAATGTGTATGTGATATACGATGATGGCACAATATATTGGCAACAATCAAAATACTTTTGATTTTTATTGCACAACGAAAAGATAGTGAAATGTGTTGGCAACATTGTACAATGCTGTTTATGTTATTTCTATAGGTTATGTTCACCTTTTTATTGAATGAATGAAAACATAGTGCGACTTATTGCATGGTATAGGACAAAATGGAAATAATATTGCGAATATCATATACAATAATATTGCAAGTGTATGGGCCGCTTAATAGTGACTGGGACGTTTCAAATGTTTTTTTAATAAAACAATAGCTTAATTCGTATACCATGTATTGACAGCCATTCCACCACATCCAAATGCCACCAAAGGCGAATTACATTCCCTCTTTCCTGTCATAAAGGCAATATTTTTCATAATATGCTCTGCTTTTCCTTAATCTACCAAGAAATATCCAATGTATTCAGAATGTGGCTTAGATATCATTGAGATATGTTCTTCGGTAATAGACATCCGTTTTGTCTTTACGACCGTCAAAATAAATACATGTCAAAGGTTTTTCATTTCTAGTAAAGTTTAATTCTTTGCGCAATTTGTATTCTTTCCCAGCGTATTTTTTTCTTCAATCTATTGTGCTTGATGCGTTTTCAACACCTATAAATTTAATATATAAAAAAAAGAGACCTCAAGCTTAATTAAATTATAATAATAATAAATTTTGTAAAGGTCGAATAAAAGTCAATTTATATATATACATATATGTAAATTGGCTAAGGCAAAACAGTTAAGAACACTTTTCTCATCTGTTTGCCCAGTCCCTAATGTAAAAAATACACCATTTGAAAGGTATTTACTGCCAGAAGTGCACAATATATATTTTATTAAAATCTGTTTTCAAATATTTCGATTATATGAAACTTTTATATAAAACGGCCAAGGCAAACCAGTTAAGAACGATATCTTTCTTTGTTTGTTGTAGTGCTGAGAGGTGACTAAAATAATGTTTCGAAAATGCAACGCAGACCCTTAATGGGTTTAAAAAAATCGGGTTCTATAAAAGTTGTTATAGAACAAATTACAATAGAAATTTGGTTCCATTTATATATTATAAGCCCAAAACAATTATTGTGCACTTGGTTGTAATTTCTTTAATAATAATGCATTTCTTAATTAATACCTTTTCTATAGTTAAAATACATGCAGTTAATTTTTGTTCAAAACAAGTTAGAATGATATATTGGGCTGTGCTGGATCTGTGATATCCTCCACGTACAGTTGAAATATATCCGGAGTTGGCTTTATATGGGACATATGGTAAAATAAGGGCCGGGTCGATCTTCACGAAATTAGGCAAAGAAATTTATAGTCTTATAAAACTATGACTGACCAAATTTGTTTATAAAAGCATTATAAGTTACGGCATTCTTAAGTGTTTTCCGGGAGAAGGATTTATATAGGGCCTATGGTAAATTATTGAGAGGTCTTCACGAAATGTTGTAGTATGATTTCTAGTCACATAGAACGAAATTGTCCAAAATCTCATAGCGATATGTGCATTTTGCCACTATTTATGCTAGTTTTTTTTTTTAAATTATACTTCTCTAGGGTAGTTGTTCCACATATTGATTCATAATTATTATCCTACTGAACCACTTGTGCTTGATATGAGTCAAAACTGATAAGTAGAACTATAAGAAATTCGACACCAATATTGTTCTTTTCTCTTCAGTCGTTCGAAAGTGAGCGTGATTTCAACATACGGACATGGCTAAAAAGACTTAGAATTACACAATGACCCAGAATATACATAAGTACGTATATACTTTTTGTGGTCTTAGACAAACTAAGTACATATTAAAAAAAAAATAATAACTTTTACAAAGGCCAACATATGTTTACACAAAAGGCCAGAGTATAGTTTTCTAAGGGTTTGAATTTCTCCATCACATCAGTTTTTCGAGATATTAAAGCTTTAATCAAAAAAACCCCCTTAAATTAAAAAAACTTGTTTAAAAAATACGGATTTTCGCTATATTCGTGGTATTTCGCTTTTTTAATTCTTTATAGTTTTCATAATTGTGACTTATTTTTTTTTTTTTTAGAAGACTTTTTCTAAATTTTGCAGGCCTGTGCTATTAGCGTTGAGCCATCACAGCTGTCAATAAAAAACAAACTAAATTGAACTTTTTCTAATTCCCCTCTAATCATCTAAAACCTAATAATTTCCCTAACCATCTTTTCTTATTGTTATAAAAACACTTATTCTCCTGTTATGATACTATCCATCTCTTTTACTCTCACACTCAAGTTTCACCAACAGGTTTCTTTTAATTCTCATTTTCTTAATTTCCCTTTCCTCAACGTTTTAGTATCTAAAAATTTACAAAGTGTGTGAACGTCTTAAAAAAATGCTCCTCTAAATCAATTAAAAAGAGTGTAAAAAGTGTTAGAATATTTGTAATTTTTATAAATAAATAAAATTAAAACTCCATTTTATTATATTGTTAAAATATCTAAGCAAAAAGTTGATCGGATACTTGTAAAAACAGCGATAGAAAATTTGTTCATAAAAAGCAGAGCTAACGACAGCGCCGTCTCTGTTGGTTTTAAGTTGTTAAATTCGCCGCGGTTGTGAGTGAGTTGTGTCGTGTCTTATTTTTTGGAATGTGTGTTTGTTTGTGTAGTATTTAAGGAAATAAAAGCTAAGGCAATAAGAAGAAGAAGATTGTCTTAGCTAAAAGCAAAGTGAATGAAAGAGAAAAGTAAATTATTAAAGATGGTTAATATCCACAAAATATGGCCTGTTTTTATTAAAAATGTGCAAAAATAAATAAAATAAAAAGAAAGTTCAAATGACAAAAGAAATATAGAAAAGATTTAATAAAAGTTTAAAGAATTTGTATGCAGTTTAAAGGAAACTTATTGCATTTTATGGGGTAAGTTTTCGATTATAACAATTTAAAAGAATTAGGGCCTATTTCACTAATTCTATTGAAATATCAATTTAGCATGTCAAATAAAAATCAAATTATGTGAAAAACTTTCTTTTATATGAATTGATATTTGAAAAGAGTTGGTGAAATATGCAATTAAAATGCAAAAATAAAATTTTATGAAATATTCTTTATTATTGAATGAATTTTAGTTCTATAGAACTATGAGTACAATTGATTTATTCGTAAAGCTTTTAGGCGATGCTTAAGCTTGCCCATATATCGATATCGGCGACATTTTACTGTCGATAGTTTTAAAATATTTATTTTTGAGTTTTTTCTAATATCCAATGAATTTTTTTGCGTTATAGCAAATATTGAAATACAAATTTTTAACAGCTAAATCGTGCATTAGACATGGCCAAGAAATGCTAAAAATTATTATAAAAAATGCAAAATTTTTTTTTTATATTTTTGTTTAAAATTTTCATAGTACAAAGATTCAAATTATTTTCGAAACTAAATTAATTTTATGACTCATTTTTTACAAAATTTAAGTAAATGGTAATAGCTATTAAAGCAATTGGTCTGATTTTGGTAAAATATCAGATTTGGAAAGCTCAGGTAGTTAAGTTTAATTGAGGTGAATGGCAAGACCTCTGATATAATTGAGGTGCAAAAAATTTTATTTCTACACTTAGCCACGATTCAAAAGATTCTTTAAAAATATTACTTAGACCAGTTTTTATTTTATAATTAATATTTATAATTTACTAAAAGTTTCAGTTTTAATATTAGTTTTTTTTTAGCAGTTTAGAGCAAACGATTTTTTTTAGATATTTTGTTAAATTAACAAGAAATATCTAAAAAAGTATACTAAGACTTTTTATTTTTGGATGAAAACTAAGATTTTTTAAGGGCAACTTTTTATATAAATTCAATTTTTTACATTGCAATGTGAAATTTCCTTGTAATAATTAAACGGTAAATAATTTCTACAATCACTATCATTAGGGAAGTTCTTAAAAGAAGAATTATCCGTTGTCATAAGAAAGTTCTTTTGAGTGTATCTTTTTTAAGCCAAAATTTATAATAATTTAAAAAAAATTACTCGATTAAGTAATTCAACCAATTGTTTAAAATAAAACTAAAATCATTGAATAAAAATGCTAAATAAAATGCCAAATGCTGCAGCTTAATCAATCCCAAAATGTTTACACTGGATGGTATAATAATTAAATACTTATTTAAATGCGAAGCCAAAAATTAGCTACCTACGCATACTTAACTTTCAGGCAATGTTTACTTTGCAAAGTCTTGAGTTTATTTAAGGGAGGGGAAAAGAGAATTGCAGGGGAGTACATACTTTGCTGTACTCGAAAAAGCGTTGGCAGAATCTTTGAAAAGAAAATATTCACTTGGCGAAACAAAATCATATTTTGAAGAGAAATTTCTTCAATTGTTTTTTAATTCACATTTTTTATAACAAGGGCAAAAAATAATAAATATAAATTTCAAAAGATTTTGTTATTCGTGCTAAATTCCCAGTTTTTATTATTGATAAAAACACTTGAAATGTAAGATGAGATGAACGCACTGTTTATTGTTGATGTTGATTTGTTTAAACTTTGATATTATTACAAGTAGAACTGTTGCTATAAGTCTTATACGTTTAACATTTTTATTTGGTTTAATATCTTTAGTTTTTCTAAAATCTTTATGGATGAAGTTTCCTGATGATCTGGCCTAAGCAACCAGTGAAATGCGCATAGGAATAGCTTATCCCATCAACAATAAATTTCAAGTGTTTTTATCAATAATAAAAACTGGGAATTTAGCACGAATAACAAAATCTTTTGAAATTTAAATTTTGTATTCCCAAAAATTGAAATTACTTTTTGATAATAATAAATATATTATTATGAAAGCATACAATTTATTATGCAAACTATTTTAATTGAAATACATACATACATAAATATATCGTCGGGTTAATAAGTAAACCTGCTAACTCCCTTTCAACAAATTTAACAGGAGAGACAAACAACTTTTTATTTTTCCTATTTGCTGCTTGAGAGGCAAACGGAAAATATAGTTGATTTGACACACTTTAAGAATCAAATAAAAGAAAAACTGCATGCTGGTGGACGAGGCATATCTTTCTCTACCACAAGGCATCAAAATCTCAATTTGCATAAAAAGTGGACTTAGCAGGTTTGGACATTAAGCCGACGATATGAAACTTTATAAAAAATTAGCGATGTAACGATAAGCCCTTTTGTCGATACGATACCGATACTCAAAAAGAAATATCGTCGACACCCATACGAATATTAAATTTGAATTCAAGGTTAACTTAGCAAAACTAAAGTAAAATACAAAAATAAATATTTAAAATTGAAATTAATAAGATTTTTCTTAAAAATACAAGGTACTATCAACTCTTACGGAGATCGCAAATCGGTTTGAATCAGATCTGCAGTCTCTCAGCTGCGACAGAACTCATTTTAAAACTTAAGTATTTCTGAGCCAAGCCGATCTGCTTCTCTCTTAATAGTAGATGATCTAAGGTATATCTTGTCTTTATCTTTAGCAGAACCATAGCTGAGGATATACACAAGTTCATCCTCCTCGGATTTTCTTAAAATTTGTTCACAAGCGCTCCAAAGGCCATTTTAAGACTTATCACAACTTTTACGAAGTTTAGGGGTGACAGTGTCCTCTAAAATTTCAGAATGCATAGTCCTATGTTGTAGCTTAGTAAGACCTTTTTTCGATACCGTTAAAGCCGATTCTCTTAAAAAAATATTCAAAGAATTTTTGAGAAACAATAAGTTTCGTTATTCTCTGAGCCCTCAAATCTTTCATTCCGACCTAATGCTAAATAAGTCGCGTGGTGTGGACTTCTAGCTCAAGAATTATAAAAAGCAATTTGTTATTCTGTTTTGATTTTATGTTAATCTTTTAAATTTGCTATTTCTCTTAGTTGTTATGCAAAAGTAAGCATTGAAAATTAAATGGTTTTTTCAAACTCTAAGAAAAATTTCGGCATATCGACAGCAAAATATCGCCGATACCGATATATCGGCAAACCTTTAGTATCACCGATATATCGGTATTTGTTACTCTTAATAAAATTGTGTATTTTGTACAAGCAAACTTAAAGTAAATCATTATTTCTAAAAATAAGAAATCAGCATTTGACAAAAAAATCTTTAAACGATATTTTTGTCAAAAATATTATTCAATCATAATTCTGGCAACCCTTTTTTATATGATATTCAAAGAAAAGAAAACAAAACCTTGTGTGTCTAAACAGGAATCAAAGTTTAAAACAGAATTCAACAAACTTTGGCAAAGTAAACTTTGCCCAAGGCGAATATATTACAGGTGGTCTTAAAAGCCCTGCTGATATTAACTAAAATCACTGTTGGATGTCAAAATTTTGCTTATTCTCTTTTATTATCTTTATTTCTGTTTTGTTTTATTTCTGTTTTTGACATTGTACAATGATTTTACAAAAACAAATTGCTTGTGCTTTTGTACAAGTTGTACTTGTTGTAGTACCGAGATTACCTTGGATGAATTCGCCTTGACTTTGCCGAAAAACTAATTTTCGTTTCTTATTGTTGTTTTCAATATAATTTCTGTCTCATTCCCTTGCTTTCATTTCATAAAAACGGGCAGTATGTTAGCCCAGGGATGATAAATGACATTTTCGAAATTGTACTTAATTCAGTAAAAAATTGTACTTTTTTGGTACTAATTGTTCTGAACCCCAAAAAAAATATTTTTTACTAGTTTTATTATTGAATAACAAAAGAATATACGTATAAATATAAATGTGCCTTTGGCAATTATCAAAAAAATCCTTAAGTTAATAAATTAGAATTTAGACGAAGACTTTTTAGCTTGTTTTTTAACTGAGTAAAAATTTTGTCTTAAAATGTATATTCCCTTTGGTTTGGTATCCCACTAAACGCCCTTATACCTCGTTTTGCTATGCTTTAGAACACCAAGCTAAAATGTCCGTCTAAATTCCGTACGAAAGTATTTATATAGTAATTTACATAGTACTTCGTTATATGTACTGTTATAAATGTACATAAAAACTTAAATTAAAAACTAACAACAAAGATCGCAGCAATATACTGAATTAAGTGATCCCACCAAATTTTAAAGAAACTATTTTTTTATCAAAGAAATTTTTGGGAATACAAAATTGTTTAACTAATAATTTTATGTCAATAAATTTAATTAAATATGATTTCTTTTTATTAGAATTGATATAAGTAACATATTTTTAATATTTTTATTAGAAAAAGGAAATTTAAAAAAGGTTTTGTGGTTTTATCCATTATGTTCTTTTGCTTTGGCGATTTCAATAAGCAGCTGATTAAAATAATATTCCAAATATGCATGTTGGCAATGCTGAGAATAATATTAACAAAGTATTCAATCGCAAGCAACACGCGTGGGGTTTAGAACATGCTTTGCGATGTACAACACTTGTGATTTGATAATTGTGCGAGTATGAGAACAAAGCTGATTGCAGGCAACATAAAATGATTATTTTCATGGAGATCAAAGTTCGAGTTATGTAGAAAATGAGTTTTTTTTACAAATTTTTACATAAGTTTTTGTTAATTTAAAGCTATAGAAACAAGATTCATTAGACTGTCGTAAATCGTTCGTGTAAATTGAATTCGATACGGTATTTTTATAAAGGTGACTTCTTTGCATTGTTTTTATTTTTATCATATTTTGGCAAAAAAAATATCCGCTCCACATTCGCCGACCTTTGGCTGTTCTACTGATACCCTGAAACATTAGTTCATTAATTTAATTTTTCAATTCTGCAACCCTAGAAAAAAAGTTTCAATTCTAAAACGATTGACATTTTTAAATTGTACTAAACATCTCAATGGAGTACTTCCGTACTTTTGCAATCCTAATAGTACTGAAAAATGTACAATTGTACTGACTTTATCATCCCTGTGTTAGCCTCTTTGTACTCACCTTCGATCAGCCTAAGCCCAAACATAGAAAATTTATTAACAATCTTTCGTCATTGTACTAAAAGTTCTTTTTCTTCATTTGTTAGCTCTATCTGTCTCTTTCGCCGTCATACTCAAGTTTAACCAACAGGTTGATTTTTAAATTCCTTTGTGCTTAATTTTCTTTTTAGTTTATAGCACAGAGTACCACAGGGTAGAAACAAGTGACATGTGAATAAGGCTCAAATCAGTGCGAAGGCAGCTTTCGGCGAAAAAGACAGAAAGCGTTTTTTGGCAGTGAAGTGGCAAAGTGTAAAAAAGGTCGCTGCAATCAACACAAATTGCGTGGTCAAAAAAAAAAAATGACAAAACACAATCCAAGTTGAACAAAAGCATAAAGGCCCAACCCAAGGCGAATTAATTTTTCAGGTGGCGTTGTGCTACTTTTTTTGTCTTAGTTAGAGAGAGAAATGTCAAAAGTTCCTTGTGTTTTTGACATATTAATCAACAAAAGCAACAAAAAAATACATTGTTGGGTTTTTTGGTGGTGTTACTTGTTGTAGTATCGACACCACCGTTTACATGAATTCGCCTTGCATAAAGTCCTTCAAAGGTATTTTTAAAACAAAAACAAAAAACATTTTGCTTAAGCAATTGACAGTTTCATAAAACTCAACAAAATGTTTCTTTAAGTTCAATGTGGTTTGATTTGTATGATTTATGAGAACTATAAAAAAAATGATATTAATTTTTCGCGATGTTGGAAAAAGGTCACACACAAAACGCGGTAAAGTTGGAATTTTTTTCTTTATTTTTATTTGGACTTATACATTAGACAAAAACTTAAGCGAAACAACACTCACATTAAATTTGAAATTCATGTCTGTTAATAATTAACACGTTGACTACCAACTACGAGATATAATTCGTAGATTGCGTTCCCTTCTAGGATGCCAACTACGAGTTGTATCGTACTCACTAAACTAGCTATTTTTAGGTAAAGTCTTTAAACATATCTGTATAGGTAGAACTCAAAGTACAAATAAAATTAGTTTTAATAATATTCACAAATGAATATAATTAAATAAATAAATGGTAAACAGAATCTATGCGGTTTTTTTGGGGATTAAAAATCGTAAATGGGAGATAAGGTATAAAATAAAACGTGGAACCCTGATTCTTCCTTAGCTAGTGCTATCTGTCTCTTTTACTTTCATACTCAAGTTAAACCAAAAGGTTTTTTTTTTAATTTCCTTTTCCTCGTCGTTTTAGTTTCTAAAAATTTACAAAGTGCGTGAACGTCTTAAAAAAATGCTCCTTTAAATCAATTAAATCGAGTGTAAAAAGTGTTAGAATATTTGTAAGTTTTATAAATAAATAAAATTAAAACTCCATTTTATTATATTGTTAAAATATCTAAGCAAAAAGTTGAACGCATAATTGTAAAAACAGCGATAGAAAATTTTTTCATAAAAAGCAGATCTAACGACAGCGCCGTCTCTGTTGGTTTTAAGTTGTTAAATTCGCCGCGGCTGTTAGTTTTTTTTTTGTGGAATGTGGGGTTTTTGTTTAGTTTGTGTTTAATGAAATAAGTAGAAGTAAATAAAATGAAGAAATGTGTCTTAGCTAAAAGCAAAGTGAATTCAATAGAAAAGGGGTTGTCTTGATTTTTTTTTGTTGGTGGTAAAATAAAAAAAGCAAATAATTAAGATGGTAAATTTCCACAAAATATGGCCTGTTTTTACTAAAAATGTGCAAAAATGACAAAAAGAAATATAGAAAAATAAAATAAGATTTAACAACAGTTTAAAGAATTTTTAAGTTAAGAGAAAAGTTATTGAATTTTATTAGGTAAGTTTTTCAATATCTACCCTCTAAATTTAATGGCACTATTAACTGCCTAATTTCAACAGTTAATTGCTCTCCATTTGGGACCATTTTCAATATTTTTCTTTACTTATAATCCAAAGTGACACTAAATGACTTGTATAAATAAATCAGACACAAAGAAAGAAGTTGTCCGATTGCACAGTGCAGCAAATTGCGGGTAATCGCCGCCAGCCTTAATACATACTTGCAACGCAATATTAAACTAGATTATTGGTACAGCAAATCTGCCGAAGCGTTTTCAAATGAGCTCGGGGTTTCGAAATTTCTTGCTTTGAAGTTTTTGAATTTTTTGTAAAGGCCGTTTGGAATAGGTAAAAAAAATATACATAATGCACTTTCAGATGCCTTCAGTAGAACATATAAGGCATATTTATTGTATAGTTTGAAGTATTTTCATTAACACAGGACAAAAAATACCCCAGAAAATTAAAAAATAGGGTTAATTTTTCTTTTTTTTTTTTTGTATAAATCCTAATATACCATTTAGCTCAGAAAAAATTTACACTGTTTTGAGTAAAATACCCCTAATTTTATGAAAAATAATGCGCGAGCTTCTGGAATTTGAACACCCCTGGTGAAATTTGATGCAGTAAATATCCGTGAAACATTTTAACACTCTAAAGTGCCGTTTTAGTATACTTTTGTGTGAAAGTTAGGAAAAAGGACAAAATATTCCCCATAAAACGAGAGTTAGAGGGTTAATATATCCTAAGAAAAGATTCGCCATACAGTTCTACTGAAGACATCTAAAATAACTTTTAAGCTCAAGAGTACATATAGACCAATTTTCAAAACTTACCGATAGCTAAAGGTAGGTTTTTATCCGCCGTATAAAAAGTGTTCCATTTTAACAACAACAAGTTGGAATTTTTTTGTTCTTCATTTGGATTTTACAGTTAATATTGGAAAAGTTCGGTGTTTTTTATTGTTTTTAGAGCAAACTCTATAAGCGTTTTTCCCCCACAAATTTACCGAATCCAACACTAAAGACCGATATTTAAAGTTTATTTTCGAACACTGATTAATAGTGAATACATATCGTCAGCTCATTATTGGTTTGAGCTACCGACCATAATATTGAAGCAATTAAATATAATTTTTTGTAAATAAAAAGACCTCAAGCTTAAATAATTAAAAGTAATTATAAGGAATATAGTTTTTTAATACCCTCTTTCTAAATCCAAAACCAGTTTCGCGAAATTTTTTATGGTTTCTGAGATATTAAGCATTAATTTTGCTCCACATCAACTATTTTAAAGTTTTTTAAGCATTGTTTTGCTCTACACGCCACTCTTTGGCGGTTGCATCATATTCTACATATAAAAACGTACAAAGGAAATTTCACTCTTGCTTTGCTTCATTGCCGTAAGAAAAATCAAACTAAGCAGTTTTAATGAAATTGTTTTTGTAGCAATTGTTTTTGATTTGTTCATCATGATATACACAAACAAAGTGCGTGTTGTTTTTTTAATTGTTGTATTTCTGCAAATAAATAAGCAAAAGCAAAATAAAATGACAACAAGAGAAAAAAAAGTTTTATAAAATACAAAAGATTTTGTTATTCGTGCTTAATTCCCAGTTTTTATTATTGATAAAAACACTTGAAATTTATTGTTGATGGGATAAGCTATTCCTATGCGCATTTCACTGCTTGCTTAGGCCAGATCATCAGGAAACTTCATCCATAAAGATTTTAGAAAAACTAAAGATATTAAACCAAATAAAACTGTTAAACGTATAAGAATTATAGCAACAGTTCTACTTGTAATAATATCAAAGTTTAAACAAAACAACATCAACAATAAACAGTGGCTTCATCTCATCTTACATTCCCCACTACATTATTAAAAATATAAAAATTTAACTGTTTTTGTAAAATAAAACCAAATAAAAGAAAAAAATCATCGATGTCGACTATTTATTTGATTGTTAATGAAGAAACTTTCATTTCAGCAGGTTACTCAATGCATGCATAAGTATATATACATACGTCTGCAGCACAAAAAGCTAGATTTAAAAAATATTTTTAGAAAAGTGGCGTACGCGGCACAAAATAATATTTTTAACTTTAAATATAATACTATTAGCATCTAACTTCAATCTATCGTATACATTGTGAGAAATCTTCACTTAAACCTTCTTTGTCGTTTTTCTCCACTCCGACTTTTTGGCATATGCGCCTAACCAGTAATGAGCTGACGATATCTATTTTGCTTACCTTAACTCTTTTTTAAGGATCAATCTATTTTTAAACTCAAATATAAAGTATTTTATATTCTTTAATTTAACTTTTCTCTCCGTTTTTAGCTTTTGACAAAAAATTTTTGATTTACTTCTATTATTTTAATTATGTTCTTTTATTTGAATATTTTTCAAAAAAAAAAAAAAATTATATGGAGTTGTTTTAAGTGTTTATAAAAAAATCGGCTTTTTTTTAAGCAAAAATAGACAAACTGCAAAATCAACTATGGCGTCCAAGCCATATGCACAATATGCGAGATTTCACAGAAGAGCTTTTGTAAGTACTTGCAAAGAAACAAAACGAAATTGTAAGAGTTTTAAAAACTACACGTATAGAAAAAACATGGCTAAAGAATGGTTAAAAAAACATATTATGGTCCCTACAATGGCAACAAACAAACTATTGTTGTTTTTAAAAAAACTTTTTTCACGATTGATAATATTTTGTTTCTATTTAATAATAAAGTTTTTACCTCCCTTGAAACTTCCAATATAGTTGATTTTAACAATATAATGTTTAAATAAAATAAAACTACAACCATAAACTTAAACATATTATGGTTACCTTAACCATATTATTATCACGGTAACCATAGTATGGTTAAATTCAATCCATCCAAAAGCTATAACCATATTATGGTTGCCTCCAAACATGTTATGGTTAATATTTTATAACAATAATATGTTCGCAATTGTAATATTTTAAAATATTGTATGATTAATTTTAAATTTAAAATAATAGGTTTAAAAAGCCACAACATTCTGGTCGTTTGCATTTTACTTGGTTTGCTTAAAATTCTCATTCATTTTATTTTAATTATTGATTAAAACACATACACTCAAAAAAAATTTGTAGTTAAATTCAAACGAAAATTCATTTAAAACAAATTAAAATTAATTTAAAAAACGGATCATTTACATTTCATTTAAAACAAATGATTTGTACATTCATTTTTAATTTTATTATTTATTTAACAGCATATTCCGTAAAATTGAATTGTTTTTACTTTTAAAAAATATATTTTAACCAAAAAAATCAAACTACATAACAAAATAAATACGGAAAAACATTATTTTTTGGTAGTTTGTTTTTTGAATAACAAACACAAATGTTGAAAAATATAATTATTCGTAAAATAACTATATTTTTATTCAATTTTAACAATACGGAAAACGAATTTAATAACCCACAATCAGTTACTGTAATAATTTTATAAGTGTACATTTACGTTGCAAAAACTAGTAGGTAATATGAAGGTCTTCACAGGCTAGAATATGAAGCAAAGGGGATTTTTTAAAGAAGTGGAACGTCACACCTATCAAGAATATAAAATTATATAAAATAATAATTTGACACTAAACAAGCAAATTAAAAAAATGGATTAACCATAATATGATAAGCATTCACCATATTATTGTTAATCCTGACCACATATGGTTACTTTTCTCAAAATGGTTAATTTTGAACATAATATGTTTAGTTTTGACAATTATTACAGTTATATTGACTAAAATATGGTTAATTTTGACCATTTGTTATTGATTTTAAACATACTATGGTCATCTTTAAACATACATAATATGGTAACCTGCAAGCATAAGCATTATTAAAAATCAACCATAGTATGTTGGTCTTAGAATATGGTTACATCCAACCATATTTTTTTTCTACGTGCATTTACCGCCTATTTAAATAAAACTTTAAACATTGATAGGTTCTTATATAGATGGACACAAAAGCATTTTCTAAAAAAAAGTCACCACGAGCAGGGCTGCCAGAAATTTTCAGCAAAAAATCTTAATTGCATCAAAAAAAAAAAATCTTATTTTTAGAGAAAAAATCTTATTTTTGGAAAAAAGTAGTTTTATTTATTATGAATAATAAAAACAATTCATATATTATTTAATACATAAAATAAACAAAATATTTACAGCCTGTTCATCGATTTCGAACGTTAACGTTCGCATAGAAAATTATATGTAAAACAAAAACGATATTCGAAATTTTGTTTTTGTTTTAAATGTAGTTTTCTATGCGAACGTTGACGTTCGAAATCGTTGCCTGTTCGAACGTTAATTTCTTATGATAAATTTAGTTTAAAAATTTTTGAATTGGAACAATGAAAGTTTTGTTTTAATTGAACCTAACCTTCGTCTAGACAAAACAAAAAATCTTGTTTTTGGGGAAAAAATCTTAAAATCTTTTTTCAGTAAGAAAATCTTAAAAAATAAGGTAAAATCTTACTTCTGGCAGCGCTGACCACGAGGGTGGGATCTCTATTTATGTAGACACATAAGCTATGCATTTTTTTTTAGCACTACGGATGGAGGTAGCGGACAATTTCTGTCTCTCCGAAATAATCAGGCCGATATGAATGAAATATAGATACAATATCCCTATTTAGGTAGACACATAAGCTCAGGGCTGACAGGTACTTTTTTTCCTTGTCCCCAACAGATTAAAAAAATATCCCAAAAAATCCCTAAATTAAAATATACAACTTAAAAAGTTAATTTTTTTTGGTGTTTTTTTCTGACCAAATTTTGATTTTTTTTTTTTAAAAAAAGTAAGAAAAATTTTAATAAGAAAGAAATCCCCTAAAATCTCCAAATAAAATTTTTTAGTAAAAAAAATTATTTTATTTTGTTTGAAGCGGCTGATTTCGGCATGTTTTTTTTTTAATTCCTTCCAGTGAGTAATTACAAGCAGAACAATATGTTGTTATTGAAGACGAATAAGCCAATTTATAAGAGTTTGGAGTTTTTTCAATCGGTTTAAGCTATCCTTATAATCAACAATAAAAATACTTATATCCGTCCTTTATTTAATACTTCGATGCATCATAACTACTAACAAATAGTCTAGCATTCTTTTTTCCAATCTTTATTATATTGTCTTCCATATTTACTTATTTTTGGGGAAGACATACCTACATATTTGTTTGAAAATTGCGTTTAAAAATCAAACATTTTATGTGTTGTACACGGTTTTAGATTCTATGTTTAAATTCTTTTTTTTAGAACTCAATCAAGAAAATAACATAAGTTTATAAAGTACCTTTTACACACTTAACAAAAATTGTTATCTTAATTAGGACCCTTTAAACTGTATAAGAATAAGATAAAAGTTTTGTTCATATTTTATATACGAAACAAAGAAAAATTAGCGTAAATTATAAAAGAAGGGAAAATATATTAAAAAAGTGTAAAATCCCCGAATTTTTTTTTAATCCCCAAAAAAATCCCCAAATGACTTTCTTTGTCCTTTTTGCTCACATGAAATCACCAACTTTGGGATAAATCCCCAAATCTGACAGCCCTGCATAAGCTATGATTTTTTTTAAAAATAGAACTATGAGGGGATGCGAACATTGCACCACACGTCGGGTGTCTCCAAGCTATATCATGCAAATTACAACATACACATTTCTTTATGGAAAACGTTATTATTGTAAAACATTGTATCCTAATTGAAATTATATCAATTTTTGTTCAAAGCTTGCAACTTTCAAATATGTACATAGAATGAAGAAATATTTGTAATTTAATAAAAAAAGTTCAAACTGAGTTTGTTTACACCATGCAACACATAAATTGCAAACTCCTTCAGGTATAGAATTTCTCGAAGTACTTATAGCAACTAACAAACCCCCATTTGCGTTGTGCTTGTTTAGCTGATGTGAGAATTTAATGGCCCGATGAATATTTTGGATACAACTTGATTTTTCGAAGAACATGCGATTTTTCAAGGAAACCAATCGAAATTTTGTTTTCCTGCATTCGGCACAAGTACAGCTATAGTTTAGAAGAAAAAAGTGCAGCTATTACAAAAAATCCGAATGACAGCTAAACTAGCAATCCGTTGACAATACATACAATTTTTAATTTTTTAAAGACGATTTTAAGCAAATATGCCTTCGTTAAAAACAAGTAAATATTAAAGACAACTTAAAAAAGTTTATTTTTATTGTTGATTTTTGGCTAAAACTAATTGAACAAGCTCCTAATTCTAATTCTTATAAATTGGCTCATTCTATTATAAATAGCACATTGCTTGTTATTCTAGTCGCTATAAATAAACTAAAAGAATTTTTATTCTAAAAATTTGTAATTGAGGACTTTTTTTAATCTATTAACTTTTTAAGGTTTTGTTTTTACTTTGGGGATTTTTAGGATATTTTTTTTTAATTTTTTGGGGACAAGGACAAAAAGCACCAGGTGGCCCAGGACTCAATATTGAACAATGTTATTTTAACATTTTTCATTTAAAATTATGTAATATGAAACCATGATAATTTTAAATAAAGTTAATACTTTTGCAGAAATTTAGTATGATTTAATTTAACATTGATATTTTTTTTCTGTGTGGTCGCACTCCAAAATTAAACGTGATCTTTTTCTGATTTTTAGTGTCAGAAACCAATTTTAACTTAAGAGCATCTACTAATTACAAAATGTAAAAATATCCATCTGTAGTGTAGTGTAGTGTAGTGTAGTTGTTATTATTGTCAACCTGTGGTGCGATTCACTAACTTTTAACGATCCGACAATCGTTGAATTTGTCGACATAAATATTCGCTTGCAGTAACGATAGTGTGATTCTGTAACTTATTTTTAACGATTGTTAACAGCTGTTTTTTTGTAACATCTCTGTCTACAAAATGTTAAAAAAAAGCGAAAAGCACAAGAGAGAATGAAATAAAAACAAATGAAATTGTTCTTAACCCCCCGTGTTTCACGTGTTTTTTCATTCAAAATACATTGAAAAAGGTCTGGCGAGACTCATGAGTAAGACGAAGGGTTAATTGGTGGTTTTATATTGTTTTTGTAAATTTTACATTTAGAATTTTGTTTTTGTTCCTAATTTGCTTGTTTTAAATTTAGGATTTTGTGTTTGTTCATACATATACATATGAATATATCTTTGTATGTTTGTAAGTTATTTTAAACATAAAATACATTTTATCGATTAAATAAACACAACTTAAATTATTGTCGCTAAAATATCGACAAAAAATTGCTAAGTAACAGTTGACTTTTAACGACAGCGAATATCGTTAAAAATGTTACTGAATACCATATTACATATATTTATTTTATCGATACGATTATCGTTATAAAAATTAGTGAATCGCGCTACTGTTTTGTTGTTTGCACTAACCCCTCGTTTCCACATGCAAGTACAAGTTCGAAAAACTCAATACACTCACACTTTTTTACTAACACCATCACATTTTTCGTACTTTCAGCCAATCGGCTGCTTCCTCGATTTTTCGTCGATAATACGTATACACAACTTGCAAGTAATTACTTGCATGTGGAAACGCCGGGTAACGATTATGTGATTCTGTAAATTGTTGCTAACAACATAGATAAAAATTAACGTCAAGTGGCATCACTGTCAAAAAAATGGCAAAATAACGAACAAAAAACAGAGTGGAATAAGAAAAAAACAAATAAAATTAATAAAACTAAAAATAATTTTTTTAGGTTTTCTGTTTTTTTTAAAACATAAGCCAAAAATTTTACTATTAAATTAAATGTAAATTATTTTATTGCCATTTTCAAGTTATAATATTTCTTTAAACTAATTTTTTTTATTTTTTCGACATTTAACAATAGATAAACAACACTAAACAAGTTGTCGTTTACTTAACACAAACAGCTGACTTAACGATAACAAGTGTTGTTTAAAATGTTACAGAATAGCAAAATCGTTAATTTGCTTGTTAAATTTTTTAACAATGACAACTATTGCTTAAATTAATTAAAGAATCGCACTACTGAAATGCAAAATTCATATTAAAAAATCCTAAGTGATTTGAAAAAAACTGTTTTTTTTTAATTAAAAATCGGCAAGACTGTTTTGCACTTCAAAAACTGCAATAAACAGATAAATCTGCACATACTGCATAGCCAACAAATAAATATAAGAAAAACGTCAGGGGTACACCTGGTAACTTCTATTTTGCAAATGCACTTGTTCTGCTTTATCTTTTATTTCCGCTTAAAAGTATGCTCCTAATTCTGTCCTTGTTCTATTGCATATAAAATAATGGAAATACTGCACTACCGACATCAAGCTAGTAGTACTGCGCGTCGGTAATATCGTGCGTTATATGGGATAACGGGTTTTTAATAGTGCACACATTTTGAAGTGCACACTGTACACAATTAACCATAGGGGAAAGAAAAAAAAAATAATTCATTGAAAAAAAATTCATTTAATTTTTTTTATTAACTATTTTTTTTGTGTGCTGAAAAAATTTGCTTTATACCTTTTTTTATGAGCAAACAAATTTTTGATAAATATAAACGCAGGCAAGAGCATGCCTTTTATCACGCAGAGAAAAAATATGGTTGGGCATGGTTAGGGAAACAACACTATGTTTAATACATCAATATTTTGTTGACGTACACAAATAATTGTTACTTTTCTTTAATATATTATAGTTACTGTAAACATATCAACGTTTATCGCAATTATAAATTTGAGTATTGTTAAACGAAAAATAATTATTTATCTAACAACTAAATTATGATAACTTTCAAAACATATTAGATATGTTACTCACAACCATATAATGATATTTAATAGCCATAACATGATAACTTTCTATACATTTATCATATTATGTTTAATATGCAATCAAACCATTTTTACTCTAATAATATTATGTTAGCGCCATTTGTAAAATAATTTTGTATCAATTGTGTCGTTAAATTTATATGTGAGCGGTTAAACAATTTAAAGATAAATTCCCATAAAAAAATAAGCTTAAAGAATTTAAAAAAATTAAAAAATTTGCGGAGTTCATTCAGTTTAGTGATTTAATAGTGCAAATGGAAATTATCGTAGGGTTTTTGTAAAATCAAACAACAAAACACATAGAGATTTCGTTATATTTTATAAAAGTGTTTTGATATTTCTGTTGTTTTCTTGGGCAACTGCGTATGTCTTAAAACAAAATTTTCAGGAGAGCCGAAAAACCATTCTAGATTAAACTATGGGATTGGTATTATGCATCACGTTAAAAAATCGGAATTAATACATCTTTTTTCAAAAGTTTTTAGAAACGTGTAAAGAGCAATTAAAATTAGGCAATATGGCATCATCATCTCAAAATCGGAAAAGAAAAATAAGAAAAAATGGACAAACGCGGTTGCCCATGAAAACCACAGATTTTGGATTTTCTCTTTTGCAAAGCTTATATTGAACTCCGCTATTTGATTTACATTAAGAAAAATTGTAAAAAGCCACAAAATAAAAATCGATGCAAGAAAATTTTAATTTATTTTATATTTTTATGACAGTTATGAAAGGTGCTGCATCATAATATGATTGCTTTTAAATTTATTATGATTAGCATGATAATAATATGACTACTTCTTAGCTTATTATGATTAACAACAATAATAAGAATTATTTCTTAGCTTGTTATCATTAACATGATAATAATATGATTGCTTCTTAACTTATTATGATTAACATGGCAATATTTTAATTACTTCTTGACTTAGTATGATAAATAGAATAATAATATGATTAAGGGAAAAATATTATGATGTAATATTACGAGTATATTTAGTCATAATAGGTTTCAATAATAATCATAATATGGTGACTACAATCATGAATCTTATCATAATATGTTGCTCTTAGAATATGTTTACCACAACCATGTTTTTTCTCTGCGTGATGAAAGCGACAACATAATTGCAAACCAATTTTTCTTACGTATGTATGCATTGGCGTACCTAAGGGGGCTGGGGTGGGCAAAACCACCCCAGACCAAATTCTGCCCAACCCAGACTTATTCCCTTCTTTTCTTTTAATTACTGTTGTCGTTTGACATTTTTTGAGTACATTGTATTTTAAATAGCCAGTTAAATATTTCTTTGACATAAGTAGTTTCTTTGCATTTAACGGCATTTTTTCAGTGTATAAAACACAATAAGTCACCCTTCTATCCCTGCAGATAACGCGAATAGTCCATACATGTATGTAAAGAGTAGTCCATAAAGGAGTAGGAGTACTCCAAAAATACTCCAAATATACGGTTAAAAGGGGGTCTATTTAACATTAAGATATCCTAGGTGTGGACCATATAACCCAGTTTTGCATTACAATGAAGTAGTCGTAGAACTACTCTATGTTCATACATACTCTATAGGACTAGTTTAGAAACTACTCCATTATATACTCCAGAGGATAAGTTTTAACTTCGTTTAAAAACTTAAACATTTCGTTTAAAAACGAAGACATGTCGTTTCACTACAAACCATGCTTGCATAACATTGGACCAGTCCATTTCATAAAAATGGATCACGTACTCCAATATTATCTGCAGGGATGGGACTGCAATTTAGGAATGGGCAAAAATATCGATATTTAAAAAAACATAATGAATATATATCGCCGATATTTAAAATACCGATATATCAATACAGGGCTGTGGAGTCGTCCGTAATTACATATAATATGATTGTTCGTAAATATGTATGTATGTACAAAGGCACATACATATATTAAATTTTTTAATTTGGTAATAGTTTCATATATACGTTCGATATATCGATATTTTAGAAATATTATATATCGATACTCTTAAAAATATCGATATATATATCGATATATTTTTTCAATTTGCCCATCTCTACTGCCATTTATAAAAAAAACTTTGTCATTGCTGGATGTCAAAATGTTGTTTATTATCTTTGTTTTTGTTTTGTTTTTGTTCTGTTTTTGACATTGCACCCTGATTTTTCAAAAACAATTGCTTGTGGTTTTTGTACGAGTTGAACTTGTAGTAGTACAGAGATTATCTGGACTGAATTCGCCTTGCAAAAAACCAATACTTTTAAAATCTTCCAGGCCTTACACTTTTTGAAACTAGGAAATCATAATGATTTTAAAAGAATAAGCCAAGCTATTCCTTTTAAACATCATAAAATAGGTGGTTCATGCAGCATACCTAGATGGATTGTAGATATGAGAATTGCAAGTCTACACTTATAAAATTATTACAGTAACTGATTGTGGGTTATTAAATTCGTTTTCCGTACTGTTAAAATTGAATAAAAATATAGTTATTTTACGAATAATTTTATTTTTCAACATTTGTGTTTGTTATTCAAAAAACAAACTACCAAAAAATAATGTTTTTCCGAATTTATTTTGTTATGTAGTTTGATTTTTTTCGGTTAAAATATATTTTTTAAAAGTAAAAACTATTCAATTTTACGGAATATGCTGTTTAATAAATAAAAAAAAAAAATAAAAATGAATGTAAAAATCATTTGTTTTAAATGATATGTAAATGATCCGTTTTTTAAATGAATTTTAAGTTGTTTCAAATGAATTTTCGTTTGAATTTAACTACATAATTTTTTGAGTGTATAATTAAAAATTATTCTGTAATTAAAAAGTGCTCTTGATGAAAAATATACTAAGCCAGAGACCAAAATTAAGTAAAGACTCTAAGAATATTGTCTTAAATTTAGAAACCTGATTTCATTGTGAATTAGCTTATATTTAATTTTGCTCTTCAAACGATAAACCTTTTAAACAAATTTTTTCAAACGGAATATTAGAAAAATTTGTGACAAATTTTTTAATTTGGTTTTAATAAAAAAAGTATTTATATTTTATTTTTGTGAAGGGGTAGTTAGCACTTGCCCACCCCAGAAAATTAGCCTATCTACGCTTATGTATGTATGACATAAAAATAATCAATTTAATAATTCCTAATTCCTTAAAATTATTTTTAATACCTATTCAGAAACTAATGGTGTTTTCTTTTCTAAACGAAAAATATCACATTCTGAAAAGGTGCTTGTATCATATGTCTTGCCAACCCTGTAATAATGCTATTGCCAATTTACACTAAGTGAAGGTTCACACACGTCAAGTTTGACTCGCCAGTTCTTGAGCTTTTAGGAGAGAAGGGAAAAGAGATTGCCATTTCTTTCCCCTCTCTCCTAAAAACTTAAGACTTGCCAAGTCAAACTTGACGTGAGTGAACTAGCACTTAGCAATTATGATTTTAATACACAATAGGAAATTAAATAATGGAAATTAAAATATTTGAAATATTTATTATTTGACGAGAACAAACTGTTTTTAACCCTTTATCATTATAGCATTTTGATTTTTTAAACCGATTAAGCGGTTTTAAGTAAATTTTAAGGTTTGTTTAAAATGTTGCATATTTTCCAATTTTTGTCATATTTGCGATAGAACCGATGCTTTCCTGGAATTTATCTTATTCTTTACAGCTTTAACGATTTTAAATAAATATGAGATCGTTAACAAATTTTTGCGAATTTCCCCTTATTTAGCAATTTTAACCGAATTTTTGGCCATTCCTAGCAGTTTAAGGGACTTTTAATCAATTTTATTGCATGTTTAAAATAAAAAATATTTTCGCTATTTTTGCAAGCTTTTCCGAAGTTTTGCAATTTTCGAGTAGTTAATAGGTTGCTCTTGATTGTCACTATGCACCCACGAACTGGCGTTAAAGCAACATATAATTTGTTGCTCTTTAAGGCAATCGTTGCCGTTATAAATTAGCCACATAAGTAAACTGAAGTCACCCATTTTACAGGACACTATAAACACTTTCAATTTATACGGAGCGAAAAGTGCAATGCCATTGCTAAAAACAGAGTACTAGCTGTTCAAATTTGCATAAAAAGGTTGAGCAGCACTGATTGATATCTTGCGAGTTGGCACAATTGGACGTTTTAGTCGTGCGATATTGTTTTGCATATGTAAACAAACCCATATGTATTTTACTCAAAATTATTTTTTTAAATAAAAAAATATAATGTTAATATGGATAAAGAACTGTTACCGGTTGTGTTATTTTAATTTTTTATTTCTTATTAAATAATCAGATCATACTTTTTTGCTTTTGCTTAAAATTCCTCGTGAAATAAGTGCAGCTTACATTTTGTCGCAGTTGTAAAAAAAATGTTGCCAGAAACAATTTGGAAATTTTTCACAAAATGAACAGAGTGCAACTCTATCAACATTATTTCATAGATATTCCGCACAAGTTTTTTTCATATGCGTTTTGACAGGATTTCACGTGAAATGTTGAACAGTGTACCGGGCTTAAGGGTGAATTTTCAGACAAAAATATGCTTAAAGAGCAAAATATTTTTTACAAAACAAATACCAATTACATTTTTTAAATATAATGTTACACATTTTTGTAAAAAGAAAAGCACCATTAAAAGCCATAATGGAAACTTCATAAAATGCAGTTTATTAATTCTGTTAAACTAAACAATCTTTTAAGAGAGGAACAGTAATGATGGGCTGGATGATTTATAATGAAAACTGCGAAGAAAGCACAATAATATGTACTCAATTAATAAACCTATCAATACTTTTACAACTTAATTTACATAAATTACACACAAATTGCCAATTTGAATGTAAATTACAAAGAAAATTTCCTAAACAATAAATTAATGGCACTGAAACAAAACAATTTTAAGCAAATTGTTGTTAAATAATAGTTAATAACTCAAGTTTTACACAGCCATAAACAAATACGGCTTAGAAAGAGTTGCTTCATGCATGCAATCTATCTAGTATCTATTCACTTGTTCGGTGGTTAACTTAAAATTTAAATACTTTCTGTGCGCTTGAGTATTTTATTACAAAATTAAATTTGAAACTAATAACAATAATCAAATAATCAACAAATCGAAAACAATCATAGAAGTCCATTTATCACAGCGTACTTTGTAGGTATTGGGACTCAACTAAGCCAGACAGGCTAATAAAGATGCAACTCATCGATAAATCTAGCAATGGAAAGCAATCTTAAGGAAATCCGTTGAAAATCAACAAACACATACTGACTGGTAGAAGGAGAAGCAGGAATAAACAAACAACAAAAAAATCAATAACCAAATAAGCTGAAATTTAAAGGAAAAACTTTCAAACACACTCACTCACTCATACACATATTAAGAAGCAAATAAATTTTACATAATTTAATAAAGGAATTGATGCAAACGCAACAAAAACAAATTGAATTTGTTAGTCGAAAAAGAAGAAGATGAAGAATGAAATTAGCCATGTATGAAGTAGATTTTAAATGGATGTGTTTTATTATTACTTTTGCCTGCAACAAAGTGTGTGCACGACAATATTCGGCGTCAAAGAAAATGCAAAAAGTTCGATCGATCGATCACCCATCCCAATCCATATTTCATTTTTGGAAAGTGTGCGACTAGTCTACTATTTTAATCAAAAATGAAACATTACACTCGTTCCCGAAATTATTTCGTGCACATACTTTGGTCAAACTAACTGACCAATGGCATTCTGCGGTCCAATGGCTAATCAAAAAAGTCATGGGTCGAATCTATTGATTACCTGTTGTTTTTTTTTTCAGCTGCAGAAAGGTCTGTCACAAGGTGGAAATTTCAAGACTAGTTTAACAAAAATTACAACACGGAGGCTTAATTTCAAATTGAGAACGATTTGAAATCAAACCTTTCATCAAAGGATAAAAGTTTGATAACGTTTTGAAAATCAAGCATTCTCAACAAAAAAGGGGAAATTATTTTCATATTGATAAATGCAAATAAATGCATGCTTTGAAACGTTATTCTCAAATGTTTTTCAAATGTGGATTTCATTACAATGTGGAGCATAAATTAAAAATATTTTTTTCAAATAAAATTCATTATTTATTTAAATAAACTGTCAGCTAGACAGTAAAGTGTTCTTTTCGTCCTCAAAATTCTTTGTTTCTTTTTATTTTGAGAATTTTCATGGCGTACCACCACGATCGTACAACAAACTTATGGTTTCTTTACTTTCCCATTCTATTATACCCTTCACCGAAGGTAAAAGGGTATATATAAGTTTGTCATTCCGTTTGTAATTTCTTCAATATTGATCCTACACCCTAAAAAGTATATATATTCTGGGTCCTTATGAAAAGCGAAGTTGATTTAACGATGTCCGTCTGTCTGTTGAAATGGGTTTTCCGAAGACCCCATATAAATATGATGGGGGCCAGGTTATTATACAATTATGTCACATATGGTCCGGAATTGCTTGCTATTGAAATTCAAACAGATCGGTCCACAAATGGCTGAGATATGAGTAAAAAACCACGACTACCTCTAATTTTTCCCAAAAATCCCTTGTGGTTGTTGTATTTTTATTACTTGTTGCTGTATATCTGGGGAACGGCAAGAGCCAAAATTTCCAAATTAGGTACATACATTTAGGTTGTCAATACACACCATCCTACAAAATGTGGGCGGGATTGGAGAAGTGGGCGTGGTACCTCCCGTACAAAAAAAATTAAAAAATGTATAAAAACCTACATTTTAGGGCTGCCATATGTCCTATGGATATGACTTACATATACATATACCAAAATATCGGAAAATTTTAGTAGAACATATTTTATAAAAAACTCGGAAAATCGGTTCAGATACGAAAAAGTTATGGCCAAAATAATTTTTTTTAAATACCCATTTTTCAGGTTTTAGATTTTTAAGTTTAATTTATAATGAAGTTTTTAGAATTGTGAATATGTTAAAATTATTAAGTTTTTGTCTAGTTGCTCTGTATTCAGCTCGCACAATGGTGAAGGGTATATAAGATTCGGCACAGCCGAATATAGCACTCTTACTTGTTTTTATTCACATTCTTTCACTTTGTAATTTTAACTTTTTTCTCACAAATAATTTATACTTTCTCACAAGAAGTTAAGGTTTTCTAGCAGCGGGTTCATGTAGTTTTTCTTTAACTGTGAAACACATTTTACTTCAATTGCCATTTTCTAATGCTAACATTAATTTTCGCTTTATCCTTACACTCAACTTGCCAGTTCAGTTTTTAATGCACGGACACAAGCCAACTTATTATCAAAGTAATTTTTAGGAAAACGAAATTTATAACTAATACGATTTTATTTGTCGTGCTTAATTGCCAATTTTTATTCATGATAAATAAATACACTTAAATTTATTGAATTTATAGAAACTAGCTTATCCTCCAACAATAAATTTAAATTTTTGATTTTTTCGTGAGATAAAAATAAGAGTGAACATAGAAAAAGCTTAACTTTTTATTAAAACGCTAACTGTTACTTTAAATTTATACTAGACAAATTTTGTTATTTTATAAAAGTAAAAGACTGATTTAATATAACTTCTTTCTTCCATTAAAACGCTTATAAAGAAAGATTTTTACGGTTGACGCATTTTTTGATTTTTTCAGTAAAAAAAATAAATAGATTTTGTTTAACTTGGAATTATGCCACATACAGGGTACCCACTGGATAACCACAGCTCTATTATGTTAAGAAAAGCAAACACTAACATTATTGTCTATTGACATTTATTATCTATAATATTTCTTTGCTCGAAGCAAAAAACAGCAATACGAAAAATGTTCACACGCTATTTTACGATTAACAGTTTCAAATTATTTGATTTTTATTAAACAAGCAAAATTAACAAAACTGTAATCCAAACATCACCAACATCAACAACATTATCCATTCGTTTACAATTGTATGTAAAGAAAAACATTCTAACAGATACAAGATACAACTTCCAAAAATATGAGCACTTACCCTTTCTCCAATCACTACAATCACTCATATTCACACTTGTTTTCCGTTGGTTTTTCTTTTTTCTTTTTTCCTTTTTAATATTTCCATTTTTCTTTTTATTTGTAAGTTTTTAATATGAAAAACTCAAAACTACAAATAAATAAAAACAAACTGATAGCATTTGTATCTTTACGTTTTTTTTTCTATTTGTAATAATTCGTTATACACTTGTAGATGTTAACACATGCTGCTGTTTGATGGTGTTAAGGATAGATGGATAGGCAAACGAATGGACGGGCATTTATTTGGACAGAGAGTAAAAAAAAGAATAGATACGATGTGGTTATTGGACAGTTTAGTTTTTTGGACGCAAGGTTTTTAATGCAATATCTTATCTCAGATACTCTTGTATGTATATTTACATTTTAACAAATGTATACAGTTTATATGATATAAAGTGTCTTATGCATGAAATATTTTAAATTTGAGAATCATATAAACTGACTTAAGGTCATGAGTCAGTGTTGTAAAGGAATTAAATTTAACAATTGTTTAATAGTGTTCAATTCACAAGTTGTAGCGTCGTATTCGTTGTATAATCGTAGAATTTACAATATTGTATTTTTGTAGTTGGTGATTTTGATATACAAATTTTGTTTTACGATAGATTTTTAAGTGTTTTGAAAAATTTTGTAGTCATACCAGGACTGGAAACATTCCATTTTTTTTTTGGTGAATTTGTAAAAATCTTTTTAAAATGCAATAATAACACCATAAATTGAATTCTTCTTAATGATGAATATATCGCACTTGTTCAACAATACTGTATTAACTCAAAATGAATTGTTAAACCAACCGTTTCGTCGCCAAAAAGTAGACAAAATAGCACGATATTTTTACAGTAGGTAGATATGAATATTACTTGACTTGAAAATTTCCAATTTAATACACTATTTTTAAATAGTCATTAAAAGTCATTAACAAATTATAACACGATTGATTTAATACTACAATAAGTCAAAAAAAAAAAAATGAAGAAAATGCGCAGTGAAGACAAGATGCAAACATTTTTTTAGGAGTCTCTAGAACAATTATTTGACATCGCAACATGCAAGTGTGCTTCCAGAAAGGCAGTCAACTCAAAATTTATTCAATTTGATTTTTTGCAAGAAAACGATAAACAATAGTCATATTCATCCACTTTAAAAATCTTAGAACAATTTCTCTAGTATTTTGCCAAAACAAAAACAATTGTATCCCCCTTTGTAGTAAATATAATAGTGCTGGGATACTACCCACGCACGTTATTTTAGATAGCAGTTTTTGAAAAATTGAAAAGTACCGTTCTTAAGAAACCGAAGTAGCAGGGACTATAAGATATTTTATTGCAACTTAAGATAATTTTCTAAATTGGGATTGATTCTCAACCCAAAAGGTAATCAATCTAGCGGACTTATCCTCTAATGGCCGTTCATTGTTTTGTCCTATGCTCGTAATTGCATTTGGATTTGCTTTTTTTTACAAAACTACAAAAACATTTGACATTTCAGTCCCTATGTAAACATGTACACATTTCGATTTAAAGCCTTTAATTAGCAGTAAAAAAGCACAGTTGAGCATTCCATACCACATGCCATTCTTGTTGTTTGTATTCATTGCTGGACTTCAGCGCGAATTAATAACAAAATCTATTCGAAAACAAAATCTATTCGACGTAAAGAAGTTAGAAAACGAAAGTCACATTTACCATGCAGCTGTAGTCAAGAAAGACATCAAAATCGTGGTGAGATGCCTAAATGAAAGAAAAAAAAAAACTGGAGGGAAATAAGTAGATGAGGCAAAAGAAGCAAACCCTTGCTACAGTTTGTGACCGGAAAACTGCATTGCATGTAAATGCAGTAATGATTGATTTAAACGTTATAGGTATCGAAAACATATGCGCAAAGACAAAACGGAAATCTATTACCAAAGAACATATCTTAATATTATCTTAGCCAGATTCGGAATATATTCCACATTTCTGGTTGTTTAATTCATTTTAAATTATTTTGTAAAATAATTTATTTAAAATTGCTTATCATTAAATACTAACTACCATTTCACATTAAATTAAAATTCCAACACCTGGTTAAACTTCATAGTATCGAATAATGTGCATGTTTACTTTTATTACAGAAGAAGAAAACAAAAACCGTAATTTTTTAAACGAAAAGCCATACGGAAAAGCTTGTGAATTGGACAAAAAAATATAAAACAGAACAATAGATAGTGTCCGACCGAACGCACTTTTTTAGATCTAATTTGAGCACCAACTTTAATAGAAAAATCAAAGAAACAGCTGACCCAACAAATCCGGAGGTTTGATTTCAAATTGTGAAATTATTTGAAATCAAACGTTTTCTCAAACGACAAACGTTTTGATAATGATATGAAAATCAATTGAAAATCATAGCATTCTCAACAAAAAGGAGAAATTATTTTCAAATTGAAAAATGCCCTTATTTTCAACTTGCTTTCAAACGTAATTCTCAAATGTTTTTCAAATTTGGATTTTAATGCAATGTGGAACATATATAAAAATATTTTATTTTTTTAATTTAAATTCTTTATTTATTTAAATAAACTGTGAGATAAACATTCGGCACCACAGCTTAAATTTGAAATAAAGTTCTTATCGTCCTATAATTCTAGCAAAGCCGAAATAATTGGCACCCTTTTATCTTGAGGATATAAACTTGTAATTTCTTCACTTTCCAGTTTTATTTTTTTTAATTCGTATTTAACCACGAAGTAAATATTTAACTTTAATCTCCATTTAAATTTTTCGCTTTAGTATTGCCAAGTTTAGATTTGATTTAAATTTAACATTTGATAACAATTTGGCATCAAATTGATAAAACATTTGTTGTCAAATGTTTATTTTCAAATCATTATCAATTTGAATTTAAATTAAACAATTAAAAAACCTTTGAGAATTGTGTTTGATGTCAAATAATAAAGTCATTTTATATCAAAGGATTGACTTCGTGTTTGTTAGGGATTGGCTGAATGTACAAGAAATTTACTTTCATTTGTTTCAAAAAACAAACTTAACAAATTCAAATAAGAAGACAGAAAGTTAAATAAATACCGTTCTTTAGATATCAATACATCTATTTTGTACCACGCCCACTTCTCCAATCCCGTCCAATATACTTGTACCCGATTTGGAAAATTTGGCTCTAGCAGTATTGGGTAAAACAAGAGGCAGTTGCTTCCGTTTATATTACAGCCTTTGTAGACCGATCAGGCTTGATTTCAATAGCAAACTTTTTGGGACTATAAATGATGTAAATTTATATAACCTAGTCCCCATTGTCGTTGGAAGCCCCATTTCAACTTCGTTGCTGATAAGAACCCAGAAAATATATGCTTCTTATATATTTTCCTAGGGTTCCCAATCCAAACCTGCACAAGAGCATCATCTAAATCTACAGCTTCTACATCAAGTTCAGTTAGGTTCTCAATGCAGCGGTGAAATGAGTTCTAGCGTTTACAGTGAATTTCATAAGTCTGCTAAATATGGGATCTAAGGTAAATTATGGACTGTAGTTCACAAAATTGCATAACATTTTTTCTGGCCATATGAAACTAAGTTGGATGAAATTTTACCACAATATATATAATACGCATATTTAATTAATTTACTTGAGTGCGCTTTATATGGGGCCTTTAGTAAATAATGGACCGATCATCACGAAATTTATTAGTGCGATTTCTAGTGCTATAAAATTGCGATATACCAAATTCTATTATGATAGCATTATTAATTATGGTTTTAGGCGGACTAAACTGTTTTCCGGCAGTAGGGCTTATATGGGGCCTTTAGTAAATTATGGACGGCTCTTCACGAAATTTTACAGCGTGATTTCCAGTCATATAAGACGAAATTTTGCAAAATCTTATATCATTCTACGCAATGTTCCACCATTTATGTTAGTTTTTGTAACAAAATTATCAATTTTTTTGGGTGGTGGTCCCACATTTTGATTCATAGCTCTGATCCTGCTGAACCGATTTTGATGGATTTCAATGCCAAACTGCTTAGGATAACAACAAGCAATTGGCACCAAGTTTGTTTATTTCTTTTAAATGAGCGGACAGACAGTCGGACATGGCTAAATCGACTAATGGCCAATAAATCAATTAATGTTTAAACGTTGGTTTAGTTGAACGGAGATTAAGTTAATATGAAGTTTAAACTTAACAGCTGTAAATCAGTACCCCATATTTTATTGGGGTATTCACAAGGTGTGCTATCTTGTTGTATTGTCATAATATTCTAACAATGGCTTAAAAATATTGTTGTTGCTTTTTAAACAAAAAGTGTCTCAGATAAATAGAACTTTACTTGCTATATTTATTGTGCTATCGTAATTAATCCGAATAGACTTGCGCTGAACGGCTGAGCCGAGCCGCTTAAGTTTTTGTAAGCCGTCGCCGTTTATGGTAAAATTTATCCGGCTAACATCCGAATTTAACCTGCGTCTAGCAATTTTTACAACAAATCACTTGCTGCGTCAAATAAGAACAGTTAGAACTCTGCTGTTTGGTAAACAAACAAAATAATATTTTTATTTTTGGTAAATATTTATTTTTTATATTTGGTTTAAAACAGCTGATTTAAATTCAAAATTGCACACTGAATTATTAGGGGTTGTTCCCAACATTCGTATTTTTTCATGTTATTATTTACTTTATGACACCTTGTGAATCCTATTAATATGTTGTGCAAAAAAAAAAAAAATTATGTGGCAGCACTACAATAAATGTTGTCAAGTTCATATGGTTTGTATTGGTAGTATAAACGCCCAATTTGATGCGTTTAGGTATGGCTTAAATGTTTACTAAATTATAGATTTGCTGGTTTAAACACATTTTAAGCCAAAAAGAGAGTTTAACTTGCACTGATTTATTAGCCCTTAGATATACTCAAGGAGCCCGAATTTATATACTTTATGGGGTCTGAAATGTGATGGAGGCTATAAAAATATTATTGTTGGCATTTTGTTTAAGCTTTAATATCGTTGCAAATAAGGCTTTTTGAGTGTTTGCAATCCTCTTTCACACTGCAGTTTTATTTGCTAATAAATTTGGCTTTTCAACTTTTTTTTTTGGGATATTATTTTCTGATGATCTGGCCTAAGCATCCAGTGAAATGCGCATGGAAACTATCTTATTCCGTAACCACAAATTTCAGTGTTTTTATCAAGAATAACAATTGGGAATTAAGAACGACAGACAAAATGCTTTTAAAAAATATATGTACATAAGCCTTATTGAAAAATATCAAAAATTTCATCTGTATGTAACTTTAAAACTTTTTGAACTTCATTTAAATATCAATATGAATTATTAACTCTTTAGGGACGGGACAGAAAAAAACCTGATCAGCTTAAGTAAGTAACTTAAGACAACAGTTGCATTTAGAACCTAAAAAATAAGTCGTAATAACTCGGCATTATGTGGTTTATTATCGAACTCAAAGACTGCATTCCTTTTATTCACTGTTAAAAATTCTAGAAAGGAACCAAAAACAATTTAATTTTCTTTTTTATTCTGATCTTTCACAATATTTTACATTTATTTTTAATATTTTTTTTTTTTGGTTATATTTGATTGTTTTATGTTATCAACACTGTTTCTGCTCTTTCTTTTCAAAAGCCAACACACTTCAAATTACAAAATGAAAAATAAATGAAATTACATACAAAAGATTACAATTTACTTTATTTTTCATCACGTTATTTTTTTTTTTTTTTTTGCAATGATTGAGTGAATGAGTTAGTGACTGAGTGAATGAATGATAGTTTTGGTGGGTGTAAATTTTTCCCACGCTGAGCCCCATATTGAGTTTCATTACACGAAATATTGTTCTTTTTTATTTGTTTTTTTTTTATGTTTCTGAATTTCATTTCTTAAGCCATTTAGTAATAAACAGTAATTTCATACTTGAAATGTGTTCTTTTTCTCATGAGCTTGTTCCTTTCTTTTTGTCTGCCTGCCAAACACTCTAGTGGGTGCTTTTGCGCGTTTCCAATTGCACGATGTGTTTTGTTTTTTTGTGTGCAGAAATCTGAACAGCTAAACACCTGAGTAAATATAAATTGTATCTACTACATACATAATTTTGAAATATATGAACACACATTGACTTAATACATTTACTTTGTATCAAGAAAGAGGAGATTGTTTTATTACTCGTATTTTTATTGGGCTTAAAATTTCTGAAAAAAAAACTTTTTTAATAATTCTGCAAGTACATTTGTTTTATAGACCGTGTGAAAATTTTCTTATCATTTGCAAAAAAGTTTATTTAAAACTGTATAAAAAAACTTGGTTTTTTTTTATTTATAAGTATGGGAATTGTAAATAAATAAGTTGTCATAATTTTAAGAAGGTCGTTCGAATATTTTATTGATAAACTTTAATGAGTTGCTTTGTAATCAATTTTAAGACTTGAAACAAGAATATCTTAAGATTTTGATAGCAAATTTTCTCTACAACCTAATCTAGTACTTATGGGATTTTGTCCTAATCGAGTTGTTTTTGACTATATTTCCAATACACAGAAAAAAATATCGAAAGCAAATTTTTAACAACACAGTTTGTTAAAAATTAAATTTTAGGTAAACAATCTTTTTATTTGATTCAATGAAAAAATTTATCATAATTGCGCTTTGAAAAAAGCACTCAATAAAATAGGTATTTAATAATTATAAAAATATTAAAAATTTCTTCATATTTAATAAAAAAAAAATTTTAATCAAAGTAAAGACAGTACTCTTGTCCATTTTTTAATAGACTTGAGTGTTTGTAATTCTTATTCGGTTTAAAGTATTATTTGCATAATATCTTTAGTTTTTCCAAAGTCTTTAAATTTTAGTGTATTTGTCAAAGAATAAAAATTGGGAATTTAGCACATCATAATTAAAGAATAAATAAATAAAGGTTCGATAAATATTTTGTTTGATTTATTTAAAATTTTCAACAATTTATTTTAAAAAATCATATAAACATTTTGTTGAAAAAAATTATTTCGGCAACAACTTTTTTATTGACTCAAAATACCTACAAACTTTTTTATCAATATCATATCGCAAAAATCGTCATCGCAGACAATTTAACCATTTTTATAATCAAATGGGCTAATTTCGTATTCAAATATGAAAATTATTTTTTTGTGTATACAAAACAAAATATACTCCGTGACTAGATTTTGGCGAAATCTTCGCGAAATCTAGTAGTACTTGGTGATGAACCTATTGTTTTTTTCATAGAGCATACAAAAAATTAAAAATATAGTAAAAAAATAGAACTGACAAAATATAATTGATAAAATAAATGTGCAACAAAAAAAGCCAGCCTCAAAAGTTGCGATGCGAAATGAAATTAGGCTACTGGTTGAGCGTATCTGGCAAATAGTTTTTAAAAGTCAGTTCGGAATTTCAAAACCTTGAAAATATACTAAATGTACTTTTGAGCTAAAAAATTATTTAAAATGTCTTTAGTAGAAGACCCCTAACTCTCATTTTAAGGGGTAATTTTTTGTCTTTTATTCAACTTCCACACTAAAGTATACTTAAACGTCACTTTAGAGGGCTTAAATGTTCTGCAAATATTTTCTGCATCAAATTTCACTATGGGTCTTCTAATACCAAAAGTTCGTGCAATGTATGTAAAATTCGTAAAATGGGCACATTGTAAATTGGCACATATTTTAATTTTTCACAAAAGCAATGGGAATTATGTCAACACAGTGTAAAGTATTTTCGAGCTAAATGGTATATTACGTTTTATACAAAAAAAAAAAAAAAATCTTATGGCATTTTTTTTTTTTTAGAAAAATACGCCCTTTATTTTCATTTCATTGTGTCTTATTTGTCCTGTTCTACGAATATTTTGCAAAACAATTTGAACGAATTTTTTTCCCGAAAAGAGAGCAAAATCTGTATGGTTCTTTTTATAGGGATCCCTTTCACTTCTGCCCTATAACAAAAATTTCGATATTTTAGATATTTCAGATTGAGGATGATCAGTTGGACGATGCTCATGGCTAATAGACGATGAAAAATATTTACATTGCTTGGGGGAAAATTTAAGCCCCGCAGAACCCTTATCAATATTAGTCTGCAGTCTTGTGTTTTATGGTCTCCGAAATAATTAACAGCTCGGAAACAAATTATTAAGATTTGAAAGCAGTAAAAGCCCATAAATGCAATACATAACTTACTTAATCAAACAGGGGCGCTCGTCGTCCATTTATAGGTCCTGAGCCTTTCTTCGGCGTCCCTGTGGGACACATCATGGGGACGCTACAAAAATGGTCCGAGCGTGAATTCCTTCACGCATGGACGTCCACTTCTGGATTGAGACAGTCCAAAAGATTTGTGACGCTGTCCCGGCACAGGGCACAGGGCTTGTTGGCCTATTCACGGGGCACTGTGGTCTCAGGTATCACCAGTTTAATTTGGGTAATTCATCTACCAAAATGTGCAGATTCTGCGGGTTGGATGACGAAACGTCGGAACATCTGCTCTGCTGCTGTCCCGCCTTAGGGACTTTTAGGCAGAAATTTTTCGGGGGGCATACAATGGGCCCGACTGACATCTATGATCTTCCACCGGGCAAGGTAATGGGCTTTATACGCGGCCTAAACTTGACTTGGAGAGACATATAGGCTGCACAAAAGATCCTTTGGGTCGGGGTGCACATGGCCTTCACGTGTATATACTACTACTACTACTACTTATACTACTACTTAATCGAAAATTAAAGTTTCGATAAGGTAAGGGAACGATTAAATAATTGTTTAAGAATTATAGGAAACAGACAGAAACTTTTGCCTTTAAGCGACTTGGTAAGCAGTATTTTGTGCTGGGAGATAGCAGTATGTAACCCAATGTCAAAAGGAAAGCCATGCGTATCGGTTGCGGGGGGGGGGGGGGGGACATAAAATGTGCGATGAACTACTTTAGCGAGATATAGGATTGGAGGTTTTATTAAAATAATTATCATTTTCATTTCTCGTGTAAAATCTTATTGTTAACAGATTTGGCTTAATGGCTAGAAACATAACTTAAATTTTAAAAATTTCAAAAGAAAGTTTGGATTCGATCTAAAATTTAGCCGTACATTTTTATTTTTATGCTGTAGAACTTTTAGCTTTAAAGCGAAATTATATTTTTGGTATTCATTTTAGAAACACTAGTTTCGTAACGATTCTATTTTTGTACTATTCACCAAACCTGATCTTTTTTGGTGTCCTTTGTGCAAACGATAATTGAAAATGACTAGCGACCTTAAGATAAAAATAAAGAGAAAATAAGAGAGAAAACTAAGTCCCAGAAAATGGTTTTAAATATTTATTTGACAAATATAAGGCGACCAGATGATGAATATAAAAATAGAGGACATAAAGAAAAAAGCAAACAAAATTATTTGACTTCAAGATTTTTGAAATATTTTACAGACAAATTTACATTCACATATCTATATAAGTAAAGTAAATTAAAAAAATAACATAATTTACATTTACTTACAAATAAATAAAATTAGCTAAAACAATTTAGAGCGCTATATTAAGCTGTGCCGAATCTTTGACACCGTCCACCGACAGTTCGAATATTTCAGGAGTGGGCTCTATAAGAAAAATATTTATTATTAATTTATCTTTAAAAAAACGGACGTCAGCATTGAACTTGTTTGCGGTTTAGACATATTTTTTGTTACAGACCGACCATCAGAAAGTTTTATTAATTTCTTTTTTTAAATTTGAACGTGCTTGAGTAAAATATCATGATTCGTAACAATTTTTGCCGAACTTAAATGATTTTCAGGAGTGGAATATTAGACACATGGTAAATTATCAATCATCACAAGATTCTGTAGAGTGATTTTTGGTATTAAAAAACATAAATTTTAATACAGCGGTGAAATAAGTTTTAGTTTATTATGGGATCTAACGTAAATTATGGACCGTAAATCACAAAACTGTATGGCATTTTTTCTGGTCAAAAGTTTATCAATAGTATGAAATGGGAATTTAGCACATTTAAAAGAAACCTTGTTAATTAAATTTTTTGAATTCCAAGAAAAACTGAACTGGCAAAATACAATAAAGTAATTTGTTTTTATTTCTGTTTTTTCTTTACTTGTACGTTTAGAATTGACAAAAAATCAACCAATTGTAGTCGGGACTGTAAGAAAATATAAGCTCACTGTTTATTGTTGTTGTTTTTGTTAAAGCTTTGATATTGTTACAAGTAAAACTGGGATTTATAAATCTTATTCGCTAAACAGTTTTATTTGCATAATATGTTTAGTTTTTTTAAAGTCCTTGGATGAAGTTTCCTGACGATCTGACCTAAGCAACCAGCGAAATGCGCATAGGAATAGCTTATCCCATCAACCAATAAATTTCTGTTTATCAGTAGTATGAAATGGGAGTTTAGCTCATTTAAACGGAACCTTGTTAACAAAAGAAGCTAAGTTTGAACAAATTTTACCGCAATATCTATATCTGCTACCGTTTTAGGTGCATTTAATTAATTTCCCAGAGTGGGCTTAATTTGTGGCCAATCGAAAATTATAGACCGATCATCACGAAATTTATAAGTCTGATTTTCAGTCCTATAAAACTGTGAATTATTCAATGTTATTGTGATAGCATTATTTATTACGGTTTTAGGCGTACTAAACTGTTTTCCGGATAGTGGTTTCACATTTTGATTCATAGCTCTGATCCTACTGAACCGATTTTGCTGGATTTCAATCCCAAACTGCTTAGGATAACTACAAGCAGTTTGATACCAAGTTTGTTCTTTTTTTTGAATTTTTCAAAAGTGAGCGTGTTTTCAACAGACTTATAGAAGAACAGACAGACGGACATGGCTAAATCGACTTCGAATTACTCAAAGAGTCAGAATATATTGACTTTATGTGGTCTTAAAGTATGACAAACTAAGTATACCCTCATTCCCCACTATTGGTTGGAGGACATAAAATAACGAAACTTAAAAATTCATTGCACTAACTTATTCAAAATTTCATACTGCAAGTTTATATAGCTAAGATCCCACTATCGGCGCAATGTACCAATTTTTATCGTATTTCATGTGCCGATAGTGTGAACGTTCAAAATGTTTTTATTTGCGACAATCTGTGCTGACTGTGGACAATCAAAATTACCTTGATGCGCCGATATTGTGAACACTCTTTTGCACAATGTGGAGCAATCAAATTGTTAATTATGTACCGATTTTTATCGGCCACTTATGCGCCGATCACAGTCGCAAATCACCGCCGATACAAGGGATGGATATTTAAAACTTGGATTATAGTGTGCAACTGCCTTAATTGTTTTCGTATTCATGTCCTACTAGTTATTGGGTATCTTAAATTTGAATAGATTTGCAGTAGATTTACTGAAAAAGATTTAATAGATTCTACACTTACACTGTTAGAGTTTCTACGAGAGCATTCGTTTTGTAAAGAATTTTTTGAGGTTACTCTCTATGTTTTATGTGTCTGTACATTAAACGATAAACAATGATACATCAGGACGTGACTGTAATAGTTTTTCTTAGGGTGGTCAAAAGGTAGGACTTTAAAGCGAACAATTGAAAGTGAAAGTTTCAGATTTATTTTCGGACTTATTTGCTATGCACAGGGTTTTTTTTTACAAAGGACCAAAACAGATGATCTAATTGGCTTGTCGATGCAGGTGAGATCTACCATATAATTCTGGTGAGGAGCTTAAAATCACAGTGATTTCTCCTCATAATTAGAATCAAGTCATCTTGACTTGATGACTTCTCGACTTGGATGGCCATCTTGCTATACAAACAATGCACTTATTGCGCTGGCTATTTCTCGTAATAATTAAACTAGCGTCAAAAATCGAAGGAAAAAATAAAAAGCTCAAAAATGGTAAGGTTAGGTAAGGTTAAGAAGGGTTATGTGCCCAAGGGTACTCTTCCACTCGGATACCAATGCGGTCCATTGTGAATCCCTTCAATGATTGAAAGAGAAAAGTAAAGAAAAGAAGTATGAGGTGGATAGAATTAAGAAAGTTAGTAGCTACCACGAAGAACTATTACCCTCATTACAGTCCCATCAACAGAAACAACCGCACTATTTCCCCGACAAAGCCCAGTAGATCCAGCGATGCATCCCAGTTCGTCGTGAAATCTATCTCCTAGCCACTTCTGTCTGAGACCCTGCATCCTAGGACAATGGCACAATACATGCTTGATCGTCTCCAGCTCTTCAGAATCATCGCACAACCTGCACGGAGTTTCTCCCGTATCACCCCTTATCCCTTACCACTAAGTCCAGATTCGAGCCCTCTCGAATAAACTCTTTGCTATTTGATCAAGGATACAAGCTCTCGATTACCGGTCCAGCAGAAAGATACCACAAAGTTTAAAATTTAAAAGCTCGGACAAATGTGTAGCCATTTTCAAAAGGATGCTAAATTAAATACTAGGAATTTTATCACACAATACAGAATTTTTTCAAGTACCAAATACTTTTTTTTTGGGCAAAAAGTGTTTGTTTTTTCAGGATTCGGCAATATTGTAACATCGTTATTTTCCATCCCTGATAAGCATCCTTTTTTCCGAGTTCTAACCGTTTTCAGAAGACTATCATTAAAATATGCGGACGAATGTTAATGGAAATATACTAGAAGGCACAATAAGAAATAAACATGGATTTTTGTTTTCATGTGATGAAAAAGAGGGTACTTTACACTATCACGCACAAGTCTTACGTATTTTGAGGAAAATAAAACCCTGTCACATTGAGTTGTTATGGGTTTTTGAAAATTTTTAAATTTCATGTTGTAAAATTCCTTTCTTCATATAAATAATTTAATAAAATAAAATTTTAGGAACTTTGGCCTAATTTAAATATCAGCATTTGGATTTAAAACCATAAACTGTTCAACAGAACAAGTTCAATATTAATTATTGTTTTTTGAAAATTTTCAAACAAAAATTAGATCAGGGCAGCATTTCCGTCAAAACAATTAAGGCTTGTGTGACAGTGTAAAATGGCTTTAAGCCAGAGCTAAGTGTAATAAAACAAGAATAAAAACACAAGCTTTTGCATGTGAATGTTGGTGAAACATAAACAACATTTGACAGATCATATTACAAAACAAGCAAATAAAAAATAATGGAAACATGCATATGGCGGTTTATTTCCTGTACGAATGCTATCACTGTGTCTCTTGCTCTACTTAATTAGATAACAGACATCCTATGATCGGACGTGGTGGATCTCATAATATGAAGAAACTTGATTAAATATTGCCAAATAATATTTCTTCGCTTAATGCGTTCTTAAAGAACTTAATAATAATTAAAGCAACTCTTTTCTACATGCTCCAACTTCCTTTATAAATATAATTACAACAAACGATTTTTTTTATTTCATTACATCTGGTCGAAAATTTATAATTGCCCATCTAAATTTTCGTTTGTCTCACAACTTTACTTTAATGAAATCGCCTACTCGTACCTTAACCTCATTATTGTAAATTTTTTGTTTACCAAAACAGCTTCTGACTCCTAAACTACCAGCAAACTAAACAATTTACATTATTCGTTTATTTAATGTAATAAATCATTACTTCGATGTATCGTCATACAAATAAAAAAAATATTAACACTGATCATATGCAAGTTTTAAGTTAAATAAAATATCCAACAGATATCAAGTACCAACTAAGAAACCATCATCATTTTTATAAACTGGCTTCCAAGCAATTGACGAGCATGAAAAACTGAATGAATAACCAACAGGAATGAACAATATTCATGGAAGTAAGTTAAACCAAAAAAAAAAAAAAAAAATGGAAAACATGTTGTACTTGTTTCTTTTTTATTATTGTCAGAATGAGAGCTCTTAAACAGACAATTGCATCCTGCAGGGCAAAAACTCCTACTGAAAGTAAAATTCAATATTATATTTAACTAAAGAAAAAAAAAAAATTAAAACGAAAACGAAATGTGTGTATTTTAAGTGGTGGCAGACTATAGGATAATGTTTGTCCGCCAGTCTGTTCAGTACAAGTTGCAAGAACAAATACGCGGGCGTTAAAGTTAAATATTGTAAAAATGTTAAAGATGAAGCACCCAACACAGTTTTTACTATTCGATGACGATAATAATAATGATGAGGTTTAGGATGAGGATGTTGCCTAGTGGGTAACTTTTACAAATTGTAATATTTTATTAAGGATCCATAAAGGTGGCCAGAGAGCTTTTATAGGGTTCTTCAAACAATGAGAGTTGTACTTGTTGTATTACCTGTAATGAACTTGCCCTGGGTTATTCACTAAAATTCAAATTACATATCTTAATTTCTTTTCGGATTATTATTTTCCAGGGAATTCCCGGGAATGAAAAAGTCCGAAAAATTAGAAAACCTCTTTACGTTTTTAGTAATGCGGACAGCAAACATTTCAAATATTGTCCATCATCTGTCATTCTTAGAACAGGCGAATAGTTGTAGCTGATCGAACACGACAGTACAATTTTTTTTTACAAAGTTCAGAGTACACTGACAAAAATAATGAAAAAAACTTTTGCCAAATCGAAATATGGCTGAACAAAGCACATCACAAGATATTTTCTCATGGGGAAAATAATGCAGCCTTTTAGACGATAAATTAAAAGATAAGTTACTTGAAAGGCTGATTTAGTTGACCTTAAAGCTGATATTGATGAATTGAAGATGGAAAATTTACAATTAAAAAGTGGTGTAAAAAAATTAATTATCCGTCTCGAATTGATAGTTCGCAGGTTAAGATCGTCTAACGTTGCTGTGTCTGGACTACAACCCTGCAGATTAAATTGGACTACGTGATCCATTTTGATGTAATGGAGTTCTCTCTGGACTGGTCCAATGTCATTGTTAAAAACGACATGTCTTCGTTTTTAACCGAAATGTTTTCATTTTTAAACGACGTTAAAACTAATCCTCTGGAGTATACCATGGAGTAGTTTCAAAACTAGTCCACTATTATTAATAAAGTATTAATGAACATGGAGTAATTTTAAGACAACTCCGTTGTAATGCAAAACTGGGTTATATGGTCCACTCCTAGGACATCGTAATGTTAAATAGACCACCTTTTCACCGTATATTTGGAGTATTTTTGGAGTTCCTACTATTTTATGGACTACTCTTTACATGCACTAGTCTCGTTATCTGCAGGGAAAGCGACAAAATAAATGCTGCCAAAGTCGAATTTTCAAAATTATGTGCATAGGTACTAATATTATGTCAGCACGTATGATTTCTTTGGGTAAAGCTTGTTTCACTTTAGAGTCGTGTATGCAAGCTCTTAACGTAACATCTGCCAAAAATAAATTCAAGGGAAAAACTATATTCATACAAAAAGATTATACTGAAGTCGAACAAAATGTGCGGTACAACTTACTTCAACTAGACAAAGGTATCTCAAAAAGCAAGCAAACAGTAACATTTCATCTCGGAGAATTCTGTATTCTGGAGTAGATTATCCTTTCAACAATAGATTTCAGTGTTTTTTTTTATCAAAAATAAAAATTGGGAATTAAGCACGACAAACAAAATCTTGTAAATTTAATATTATGGTATATTTAACCGAATTATTATCACCGGAAACCATATTATGGTTAATTAAGACCTTCATCAAGAAGCCACATTTTGGTTGCCTCCGCACATCTTATGGTTAATCATAACAAAAATATGTTTAACACTTATAATAGCATGGTTGTTTTGCAACCATCGAAAAGAGAAAAATACTATTGTTAATTAAAAACCAAATTATTGTTATATTTAAACATACATTTTTTAGAGGCAACCATAATATGGTTTCTCTCTGCGTGTTCCGAATAGTATATTTGTTAATTGGAATTCAATATGTATACGCTTACACGCAAAGCAAAATATAATAAAATTATCCAGGGATTAAAAAAGCTTGATCTGGAACTCCAGCCAGAAAATGTTTTTCCTAATCGACTGGTCACCCTCACACTTTGCAAAATTCCTGACAATTTCATTTAAACCAAAAAGAAAAAAAAGTTTCATTTTAATCATTATGTAAAAATAATGTTAACCAATTGATAGTGCTGCATGAAGGTGGTGTGGTGGCACAGCATCGACAGCAATAACAGTCACAGCATTGGTAGTAAGTTACAATGGTGGACAAAACAAACAATAATGAAAATAGGTAGGAGACTACTATTACGTTTGTGCAACGTTATGCATGCGTGGAAATTGCGGTACGTGTAAGAGTATGGGTAACTATCGATATGCAACAAAAACAAACCGTATAAAATGTTGTAATGTTGCTGCTCATAAATCATGATACGAATATGCTAAAAGTACAGAAAAAAAAACTACTCTCAATACTTCAATTTTAATCTTTACAACAAATATACTCATAATCTTGTTTATACAGTCAGTTAAACGAAGACACTTTATTAAATCCGGTCGATGCAGCAGCAGACTTGAGCTGGACGGCAAAATTTTTGTTTGCTGAACAAACCGTTCGAACTGCCTACAAAGCCCAAACAAACTGAGTTAAATAATAAAAAAATAAATGAAACAAGAAGTGGCTGGAGTATGATATAGAGTGGGGGCTTGAAATAATATCTTGTTAATTTTTTGACATTTTTTCTTATGTTATTTATCATTTAAATGCAAAAAAAAAAAAAAAAAATACCAAGAGAAACAAAATGACACAAATAAGAAATATGTATTTAAAATATACTACTTTTCTTTTGATTTAAGTTTTTTGCATTTCCTTTTGTCTTTTCAAACTTTTTTTTTTTGAAATCATTTTGCAAATAATTTATAGTGCAACCAGGCAACCAACATGTTGCACGAATTGTGCATAAATATAAAATACACTCTTCGATTTCTTTGCTTTGGAAATGTATGAATGAATGTGAATGCAAAAAAAAAAAAATACCTGATTTATTTGATTTATAGCAATAAATGGGTTTGCAAGTATAAATCTATTTGCTTCCCATTTTTGAGAAACATCCGATACCAGTCCCACTCTCAAACGACTTCTACTTTTTCAAGTCGAAGATGCGACAATTATTATGTGGGTGGTTAAATGGTGAACTAAACCTTATTATCATACAATCTGAAAATTTATTGAACTCACCTTGGCTTAAGAATTTATAAATATGTGTTTTTCTTTAACTACTTCGCATTCGTTAGTTTTGTTAGTTTGCTTAAAATAATATTCTTTTGTATTCGGTTTTTGACCAGGAGAAAAAAGGCCATATTCTTTGTTTTTCTTCTTGTTTGCCCATAATGCTGTGCAAAATAGACTCACGCATTTCCTAAACTCTTTCGATATTATTTAAGCTTTTGTTTGTTTGTAGTCCATTTAAGGTAAATACCAATATATTCGATAGATACTTTTATATTTCTTGTTTCTTTCTTTGCTACCTGTCTGCATTATTTGCATTAAATACTACAAATACACTTTTATTGAGAGACTTTTTACAGGGGGAGAATTTTGAAGGTGTACCGTTTTAAAGGTTAATAAACATTCGACTTATGGAAAGTTTGGAAGATTTTTGAATCTGGAATAATCGAAAAATTTAGGTGTATTAAATTCATTTGAGTAGAATTTAATTCAAATAAAACAAACACAGACTATACTCGGTGCAATAAATAAATAAAACACTAAACTTTGAAATGTTGTGCGGTAATTAATATAAACTACTGCCGTCTTTCAATATCCTGGTTTAAAGTAGAGTCCCGATAATTCGTAATCGAAAGGGCTGGCTGCTTTTTACGAATTAAAGAAGCTTTCAAAAATATTTCGATTAAACGAGGTTTAAATTAAAAAAAAAAAACAAATTTTAGGGGTTTAAAGTTTATTAACAGCAAACAAACTTAAAAAAAACATTGCCTTTGTATTCTTTTTAAAACATATTGGTGTTCATTACGAATTATGAGTGGTTGTTTCCGAGTAAGTTCGATTTAGAAGGGTCTCCTCAGACCTTGAATTACAAAAAAAATAAGAGTGCTATATTCGGCAATGCCGAATCTCTTATACCCTTCGCCATGGTGCGATAAGAATCGATGGTTATGTATACACCGTTCTTTAGATATAAATAAATCTATTGTGTGTCACGCCCACTTCTCCAATTCCGCCAACAACTTGTCGGATGTTGTGTATTGGTCGGATGTTGTGTATTGATAACCAAGATGCTTGCACATAAATGGGAAACTTTGGATCTTGCCCTTCTCCAGATATATAGAAATCAAATGTGTTTTTGTTCGGGAGGTTACACGCCCACTTATTCATTTCTGCCCATATTTTAAGAGAGGATGTGTATTAATAAGTACCTAATTTAGACAATCTTTACACTTTTTTGTGTCACACTCACTTCTTCAATTACGCTCACATTCTGTGGTTTGTTGTGTATTGATAGCCAAGGTGCTTGTACCGAATATGGAACTTTCCGTTCTACAGATATAAATAAATTTAAGATGGTTTGTATGGAAAGTGCCACGCCCACTTCTCTAATCCCACCCATATTTTTTCAAATGTTGTGTGTTGAAAACCAAAATGCTTGTACCCATAGTATTAAAAGTACCAGGTATGCTTATAAGGGAGAGTTTTCATTATTTACCCATGTAATGTCAAATTAGTTTATTTGATTTTTAAAGCTTGTTTTAATTTTTTTTTTCATATTTGCTTTTGTTTTGACGTTACATCAGGCTGAATTTCAATAGCATACGATTCCGGAATACATGTGCCATAAATATAAAACAAACTAGTCGCCATATTTTCTAGGGTCTTAGGAAAACGCATTTCAACATACACACGGACACACGGACATCATTTAATCCACTTCGATAATCCTAAGGACGAATAAACGAGGGAACCAAAACATATGGGATTTTTGCGAATTTAAAAGTTTTTCTTAAAGGACGAGCCGTTTATTTCGAATGGTTGAGGTTTTTTAATTAATGGCGTACGAATTATCCAGGTTTGACTGTGTAAGTTCGTTTTGATAATAGTTTGTAATTTCTACAATATGAATCTAAGATAATCTATTAGGTATATTATATATTATGAAACCTTTGAGTAGCGGAGTTGGTTTAATGATGCCCGTCCGTCTATCCGTATGTATGTTGGAATGGGATATCCAACGACACTAAGTAGATATGATGGGGACTAGATTGTTTTATATTTATATCAATTAACTAGATCGGTTCGCAAATAGTTAAGATATCAGCAAACAACCAAGACAACCCCTAATTTCTACTCATAGATCTCTAATTTTTACCCATACACCTTTTCTTTTTTAAGTCTTGCTATAATCTATAAACTTAATTTGTTCTTGTTCACCTAAAATAAACTAACTACTTATAGACAAATAAGTGACTCATCCTCCCCAAAATTAGCGCCCATGAGGATTAAATTTGAGTCACATATTTTTCTTACGAGAATGCACTTTTTCTAACAGAGCTGAGCCACAATTAGAAAAGCTGCTGACAGATTCGCTTTAGCTCTATTATATTTCTAAGTTTCGAAATAATGTCTACCTAATCATCAATCCTACTGTACCTTCACCCAATATTCCTAGTTACTATTCATGGTAAGTTTTGTCTTGTAATTTTTTTTGGGAGGTTTTAAAGCTTCTTTTAGCCGTTGGCAAATTTGAACTGTCAAAAGAAAAGAATACAAAATAAAACGAAAAATGTTGGAAGTTTTCAAAGTGTCTAAGGAAGTGCATATTTACAAATTGTTATTATCCATTTGTAGAATTTTGGTTGCCAACACCGTACAAACACACACACACACACACACAATTTCTCTTACCAATACAGAATTGTTGCACATAAAAGGCAACTACGTAAAATGAACATTCATATGAACACATATAATTTTACATGAGCCAACAATTCATATAGACTTTATCAAGTAATTTGCATTGAAATTTAATCGAGTTTAAAGTGTTTTAGTAAGTGTTATCGTTTCGATAAATCGAAAAAAGGCGAAGCGGCTAATGAAAGGAATTTGTACCAGATTGCAAATTGTACTTTAAGCCCTCCGAATTAAAATTGTTCCTCATTAAGACTTGAGGAACCGCCGTATTTATGTAACTTATTTCGCCTAAAGTAACTCCATTAATTATTTAAAAATGTTTTTAAGAACTTTTAAGAAACTTAAAATAACAATTCCCTTTTAAAATGCTCTATCGAATAAGAAATTTAAATATTTAAAACGCTATTAATCAGATATAATAGAAATTTATTATTTACAACTTTTTCAAATTGCTATCCAGCTCAAAACTTCTAACCAGAACCAATCTTTATTTTTGGGCTCAAAGCTATCCAATCCAATTTTAAGGGAGCCTAGCTAATATTTGAAAACCTCAACCAACATACTAATTGAACTTTAATTGTGAAAATTGAATGTGTGGAATATTCAGAAAAACGGTCTTACGTTGGTCGGGAGAAGGTGAAAACAGGTTACAACTCGGAACTGCCGATTTCAAGGCGAATTATTATTACAGGTGATCTTAAAAGCCCTGCTGATTTTTTTTTGTTATGCTTTATAATTTCTGGATGCCAAAATTTTGTTTCTGTTCTGTTTTGTTTTTGACATTGTAAAATGATTTAACAGAAACAAGTTGCTCGTGGTTTTTGTACGAGTTGTACTTGTTGTAGTACCGAGATAACTTGTAATGAATTCGCCTTGGTCGTTTTCATGGGTTTTTTTTCGTTATATTGTGACAAAACTTTGTAAGAACGTTAACGTTAACATATTTTTAAAAGTATTAATATTGTTGTGAATATTTTCAGACCAACATGTTTGTTACTTTTTGTTTAAGCTGACGAATTTAGCGAAAACTAGTGCTCCAAAAAAATTCCGAATGGATATTCATCACTACCTCAAACTTTTAGAGGGTATTTAGTTGGCTCAAAAAAAGGTACCGATCCAGTGGCAAAACGACTACTGCACGAAATATATTATATCAGTTAATAAAATACTATACCTGATTTGGTGATAAGCGGCAGAGATTAAGCGAGACGCAATAAAATGATGGTGAACGATGCCAATTCATGAACGATGCAAAATGATCGAAAAGTTCCTAATCATTGGATTTGGACATGAGAAGGTGCAAACCTTCCTTTGAGTTTGCAAAAAAGATATTGTAAATATTTAGTAAAATTAATATATTGACATGGTTTGTTCGACATAATATAACAATTTAAGTAAGGGGGGTAATTTGAGTATAACACATGTACAGTGGAACCTTTCATAAAAGGCACCTTTCATTACCGGTCATATTTTGTTGATCCAAGCTTTTCATTAGTTTTTCTATAACCTGATGCGGACACAAAATTTAACAAAAAAAAAAATTTATTTTCAAAAAATATCTTTCATAAACGAATGAAATACAGCAACAAGAGTTTTTTTTATTAGAAGTTTTTCTTTTTGGAAATCTTAATAATATTTGTGTTTATTGGCGATTCTTATGTTAACACTAGGGTGTTCAGTCGATTAAATCTTGTTCGTTTAATCGAACAGTTTTAGACTATTAATTGTTCGAATAAATTTAAAATTGCACTCAAAAGAATAATCAATCCATCCGTATTCAAATCAATCCGATGCGGTATTAATAGTACAGTGAGTACGGATTTTCTTGAATCAAGTACAGAAAGATTGATTCAAGTACGGATTTGCAATCGCAAAATACTTCAATTGTCCATATTCAATCCCGATTTCGCACTTGAAATAATCGGAAACTGAGATTGATTTAAGTAAAACTAAGATTGAATCTTCTCAAAATGTGCTTGATTAAAGTATAATAAAGTTAATTTTATCCCGAATTCGTGCTTCAAAAAACCAAAAAAGAAATTAGAAAGAAAACAATTATTATGATTGATTTACTTACCCTTATTACACCTTACAAAATGATAAAACACCAACATCATGCCTGATATGGGGTTTAATTTAAAAATATTATGGACATATTTAACCAAAAATATAAACTAAATGAGAAGCAAGAGTTCAAATTTACTTGTTAAACCTTCGTGGTACACATGAGTCAGGCCAGACCTATTTTCAATGTTTATAGGAAATCAAAAGATGCGTAAGCCGGAGGGTTAAACACAACGAAAAGTTTAACCTTTTTTTTACTTGATTGAATTCTAGCAATTCCGGGATCGGTTTTCGAATGTAGTCCCATTTAGGATTGTTTTGAGTACGTTTTAGTGTTATTCGTACTTGAATTTTTGAGTACGACTCGTACTTAAAGTAATCATAAAAAGCTTGTTTTATTCCGAGTGTTTTTCTTTCTGTGTGCTAATTTCGATTAAAGGAATTTATACCGATTAATCGAATAATAATGGCATATAGTAATAATTATAATATAATTTTTTTTAAAAGGCTTAAGTCAAATAATCAAACCAAATATATGTGTCCGTCGGAATTAAAAAAAAGAGCAACGTTTAGTGAGTATTTTAGCTTATTAAAGGTGGTTAAGTTTTAAGGGCTGATGTTGATTTTGAATAAAACTGTTTCTGTGTTCCCCTTTGTTAACAGTACCTCTCACAATTGAAAGACATTAGCAGAATGGCCAGATATGGGTCACGTCATAATTTGACTTTGAAAATTGTATGTTTTTTACTTAATAATTTGAATAAAAAGAATACGGGAATTTGTCTTCTGTTTAAAAATTATTTTAAACCTGAAAATAAAAAACTGCATGTTTTTCGTCTTGTATTGTTTCTATTTAAAACAAGTAAAACAGGCTTTTATGAATTCAATATTGAACAACGTTATTTTAACAGTTTGCATTTAAAATAAATATGAAACAATGATATTTTAAAATAAAGTCCATACTTTTGTAGAAATTTACTGAGATTTTCAATCAACATTGTGCCATGTTAACTTAACATTAATATTATTTTCTGTGAGCAAAGTTACGTTGAAGCTTTAACTGCACCGATCTAAGTTAATGTCTACTCTAAATGAATTTTTTCAACCACAAGAGACCTGGATTAGCTTTATTGCTTAAATGAAATGTATTATTATAAAATAAATGTGTACCGCTCTCATAAGCTGACGTTTCCCATAACAAACGGAATAACAGTGCTTTGGTGAGTGTCGGGTTATGGGAGGCTTTACTATATTAAAAAAAATGATTTTTCTATATAGTACAAGGCTTAACTTACTACCTTGACTTGTTTCTACATCCTGATGTTGGTCTTGGCCTATCACATAAGTTATTTCCAAGTAATTGCCAAGTTATGTTTTCTATCGGAATCTCGTACATCCCGTCGGTGCCTTCTGCGGTAAATACCGTTCAACGCTTTCCTGGCTGGTGTGCTTGGATTCCTTCAGAGCGAAAATTTAGAAAGAACAATTCAAACCAAACCCTTCACATACGTTTTAATTTTTTCCCTTTTTCTATCTAATAGAATCTTTACACACTTCTTTGTGTGCCAATAGAAAAATGTACTTCAATAAAATCGTCCAGACTCTTTTCCAACACTATTACTGTAACTGTAACGTTATTTCGTTATTTTCGAAATAATTTTTCATATCGAATGACGTTCGTAATGAGTTTGTAATTTGTGTCGCCTTAAATGCCATCTAAGGCCAAAAAGTGTTTGTTTTCTTAACTTTAGTGGATGCCAAAGGCGCCACGTTTGTTACCTTAAAAGGTGTATAAAACTCAAATACCGACATCATGTTTCATTAATATTTATCAGCAAATAAAACAACAGCAAATATGAAGAAGATGCAGAGGAAAATTATGAACATCATACAAAGCGCAGACAGACGGATATGACATGGCCAATGATACACATTGCTTTGACAAACAGTTATAGAAAATATAATGAATATTTTATAGATATAAAAAAAAATTGATGGAGCTTTGCTTTTTAGCCCCTTAACTACCTCTCTGCTCTCCTTCTTTTTTGTATTAAACTTAAATCTAATACAAAACTCCATTACGAGATAAATGCTTTGTGCCACTGGACTCTAAAAGTCTTAGAAAAAGATGCTGTCAAAGCAGAAGCAAGAAATCTTATTTCAAATCTGTGTCAATAGTGGCAAAAAGAAAATGAACAGAATTTAAGAAAAACAACAAAACGATAAAATATTGCAAGCATGAATGGCATAAAATAAACAAACAATATTTATTTGTTAGATTGATGAGTGTAAGCGAAGCGTCTGGCGCGTACTGAAGATTATTCGAATGTCTGCTCGACTGTTCGTTTGTTCGGGTTGTTTGTTGGCTGGTTGGTTGGTTGGTTGGTTAGTTAGTTGCTTGAAACAAAACACATGTTAAGTCCACTGTTGACATTAACTTTTACAAGTGTGTGATAAGAATATTTAATTGATTTAACAGCACAATCAGCTAATAAAACTACAACAGTAACACACATTAGTTTGTTGCAGATACACCCGATTACATGCAGCATCTGCTGCATCAGAAGTCGTAAGTAGCAGCAAAAACATGTTAAAATGTTTCTGCTGATGATTTCAAATCAAAATAGAGACAAATGACGTGAAATGGAAATTTATTCATATTAAATGTTAAACGCTGGGGCCTAAGTTGCAAGATGATGACAATAATGACAACACTAGAATTTCGAAACATTAGATTTGCTGAAAAAACATAACCGTTACCAATTGTTGCTAAATGGTTTTCAAACCTGAGCTCAGAACACCTTGTCTATCCCCGGTAATACCAGGTTTATATATTTAAGTGTAATGGAAATCGATTATGTCGCTGCAGTTCAGTGCACTGGGCTAAAAATAAGTTGATATCCCTCTTTGATTGCAAAATTCTCTATTGTGGACCAGTTTTTGGTAAAAGTATATTCAATATTCAAAGCAAAATACCCATATTGAAAGTGAGACGAATTCTTAAGGCACAAATGAGGCCGACGAAAATGCATCCGTTAAACTACGAGCTTTATATATTGTCGCCATTACAAATTACAATATTTTATGGTGCAGCTTGAGTCAAATTTTACTGAAAACATGTCTCTTTCTAATAGAACTGTGCGCTGTTAAGTATGCAAACGTTATATCCGCAAAAATCTTTAACTCTTATGTGTACATATTTGTATACCCTTCACCACAGGTGTATACAGTATATACTTATATTCTGGGCCCTTATTAGGAGAGAAATTGATTTAACGATGTCCGTCTGTCCGTCCGTCTAACGATTGATATGTGTTTTCAGGAGACTCCAGACATGATAGTGGATAGGTTGTTTTACATTTATATCACATATAGTCCACAATTTCTTGCTATTGAAATTCAGCAAGATCGGTCCACAAATGGCTGATATATGACCAAAAACCAAGATTGCCTCTAATTTTTCCAAAAAAAATCCCTTGTGGTTGTTGTTTTATTTTAATGTGTTTAAATTTACGCATACAAACCCATACACATTTATTTATGTACATGACATGCCGCTCAAATAAAGAAACAATAACGTAGCCTCAATATATATTTTAATTTAACGTTTCTTAGAATAAACGTTCGTAGCCGAGTTTGACACCCGTAGGGGAATTCTCTAACTTTTAACGATTAACGTTAACGTTCATTTTACCGGCACATTTTATTGCTTACGGTAACAATACAGCAATTCAGTAACTCAATTTTAACAAAATAGCCAAAAATTTCAATCAAGTGGCACCTTTGTTAATTAATTAGTATATTTAACGAACCCTGTCATCGAGTGCAAACTACTTCTTACGTGGAACGACTTAAAGTACTTTCGCAAAATTTTGCAAAAATTTGCAAAAATAACGAACATTTTTAATATTTCAAACAAGCCATAAAATTGATTAAAAGTCGCTTAAACTAAAAGAAATTGCTAAAATTCGGTAAAAATTGTTAAAATAGCGGAAATTCGCAAAAAAAAACAGCGGCTATTTATTAAAAATCGTTAAAGCTCTAAACAACCACAGGAAAAAATCGCTTATATAGCGAACAAAAATTGCAAACTTGGAAAAAAACGTAAAATTTATTTTAAATCGCTTAAAAAACAAATTGTTTTCCGACAGCAATAAATTTTTTTTTTGCAAAAATAGCGAAAATTGAATATTTCGAAAAAACCATAAAATTAATTTGAAGTCACTACAACTATAAGGAATGTCAAAAATTCGGTAAAAACTGCTAAATTAGGGGAAATTTGCAAAAATTTGCTAATAGCGGCATGATTGGAAAGCACTTACTATTAGTGATTTCCAAAAGCTGCATCTAAAATGTAATATTTTTAATGTTTTTTTTTTAAATTCCCAAAAAACAAATTTTTTAATATTATTTTTGCAAAATTTTTGTAAATTATGTGAATTTTAAAAATGTAAATGTGGCTTTTATTTGCCAAATTTTTTTTTTTTTTTTTTTTTTCTTTTTTTTTTTTGAAAAATAATTACATACCAATTTAAAAATAAAAAATATTTTGCCGTTAAGATAACTTAAATACATGACGTTAAAATAGAACATAGCAGTAAACGTTATTTTAAAAAAGTAACTGAACAAAATTATTATTTATTAATAGATATTCAAAAGATTTTGTTATTCGTGCTCAATTCCCAGTTTTTATTATTGATAAAAACACTTGAAATTTATTGTTGATGGGATAAGCTATTCCTATGCGCATTTCACTGGTTGCTTAGGTCAGATCATCAGGAAACTTCATCCATAAAGATTTTAGAAAAAGTAAAGATATTAAACCAAATAAAACTGTTAAACGTATAAGAATTATAGCAACAGTTCTACTTGTAATAATAAACGAATAAAAAAATCTTTTGAAAATTTAAATTTTGTATTCCCAAAAATTGAAATTACTTTTTGATAATTAATAGATATATTTAAATGTATTTACATCATTTGTTTGTTTTTTTTTTTATTCTAACAGTATTTAATATCTACATTTGGCATAACATATTTTTTGTGAGCCAGATAGGCAAATTGCTAGCATTTTCAATACAATTCATTTTGTTAATTTTAAGTGTTATGGAAAAGTTTATAAGATCACAATTGAAAGAGATTTGATAAAAAGTGTTGAAAAAAGAAGATTACAAATTAAATTCGTTGATTATTAGTTTTCTATAATTTAAACAGATTTCCAAGTATTTATACAAATTGTAAAAGTTGGAACTATTTAATATACTTATTACTTCGATTAGCTCAAGTTGGGATTTACAAAAAATTTAAATGTAAATCCGTTGTACATATATTGGACAGACACCTATGAAGTGGTTAGTATTTTTCTCTAACCCATTGTTGCACACTGTGTATACGGATGCAGTGTTGTTACTTAAGGGCTTGGCATTTAAGTTAAGCAAACCTCCTCTCGCTCTGACTAATAAGCTAGTGCTACGATATGAGTAGTTTTTAGTAAGAAGAGGTGTTACGGTATTATTTAGTCGATAGTAGAGGTCGTGGTATTGTGAGCTTGTTGCCCGAAGTATATTATCTTCACGCTCTTTTACAGTTACTGAATAAAATTTACGTTAACTTGGCTGTAAAATATTTTTAACAATTTAAATTATGTTCAATTTTAATAGAGAATCGCACTACAGAGTTGTGAGTTCGAATCTTCAAAAAGAAATAATTTTTTATATTTTTTTTTAATTTTTTATGTACTAAAAACGATTTTAATATTATAAAATTCTAAAACGAATTTAAAACATCAACTTTGGCAAAAGAAGAAAAGGACTTATATAAATTTTTTTGATTTTGTCATATTCTTCGGCATGACGAAAATTAATATTTATTTTTATCTAAAGAACGTTATTTATATAACTTCTTGTTCTTATCTCACCATGGTGAAGGGCATATAAGATTGTTTTTTATTTTTAATTTTCAAACAATCATTAGATCAGGGAAGCATTTTCGTCAAAATACTTAAGACTCGTGTCTAAGTGTAAAAGGGCCTTACATAAAACAAATTAATAACTGTAACTCACTTCTAAACACAACCTTGAAAAATTTGATTTGCAAAAATTCCAAAATTTATGGCTTTTTCAAATTTGCATCAAGTTTTTTCCGCTATGACCTCCACTATGTTTTAATATGGGACTAGAGTAATAACTTCTTCTTAATTCTTAACTACTTAGGCTGGGAGCACACGATGGCCGCAATACACAAATGTTCTCATATTTTAATACCTCAATCGTATGACCGCACAATTAAATGGGTCATGTACCAGTCGAGGACAAAAATGTGAGGCGATCGTGTGACTACTTGATATGCAACCGCTGTCAATTTCGTGCGCAAAGCAACGATCGCAATTTTGGTCCATATTTAAGCGTAGCTTCCATACAAATACTACTCCCGAAATAGATTTTAATGCCATAACTTAAGGTGACCATGTGTATTTGTCATGTGGAATGTCTCTTTTCTACCCACATGTGATTTCATGCGTATGTCAAAATTTGAGTTTTATATAACGTTGATAATTTACATATTCACATGTTGGTATGTAACGAACATTTGACATAACCTATTAAAAATAAAAAATAAAATACATTTTGAATAATAACTTTGTGTATTTTTTATCTGTTGTATTATTTATTTGCTATTATTATTTATATTTATTAAAATTTTAATTACTCTTTGCCGCCACAAACAATTTCGTTAATAAAAAAAAAATAGCTGATGTTAGATGCTTTGTCACTTAAACATACAAAAATGTCATATGTACTTTACACAGAGAAATAACACAGGATATTGTTTGGGGGTGATCAGATGATATGTACAAATTTAACATGTGAAACAGTAACAATCCACGTGACAAATACACATAATGTGAACATGGCTTTACTTTGCATTCTTAAAATTTTACCACAAATACATATTCTGAGGAATTTGGCATGAAAACAAGGACTAGAATTGGAACATGGAACATACGTACCCTACTGGAGCCATCACGGCTTGCACAGCTATGCAAAGAGTTTGTAACTTACAAACTTACCTTGCTAGGGCTCTATGAAATCAGATGGTGTGAGTCAGGGGAATTCACAACATCAAATGGCCTCACCATTCTCTTCTCTGGTAAACCATCGAATGAGCTTCCTCGATCCAGTGGAGTTGGAATTGTTCTTTCTAAGCAGGCCAAACATGCGCTTATGGACTGGAAGCCACACTCAGATAGAATTATCACCGCCAGATTGCGTGGCCATGCTCGAAACATCACGCTGATACAGTGCTACGCTCCTACGGATACATCTGAAAAGTCGGTGAAAGAAGCGTTTTATAATCATCTCGACAGCGTACTGGCAACCGTACCCAAGGGTGATATTAAAATAATGATGGGCGATTTCAATGCACAATTGGGACCCGATAACTCAACAGCAGAGAGCACCATGGGAAGACATGGATTAGGGCGTCTGACGGAAAATGGTAAGATGCTTCTAGACGCATGCCGAACAAATAACCTTGTTATTGGCGGCACTCTATTTCCCCATCCGAGGATTCATAAAGTTACCTGGATATCTCCTGATAGGGTGACCGAAAACCAGATACACCACATCATTATCAGCAAGAAATGGAGAGGATCGCTGCTAGATGTGCGAAACAAACGTGGTGCTGATATGGGCAGTGATCACCATCTTCAAATCGCTCATATACGCGTTAAAATCGCTGCCATCAAAAAAAAACTCTCTCGTTACACAAAGGAAATTTAACGTGACGCAGCTAAAAAATGAGTTAATTTCCAACGCTTTCACCAACGAATTAAAAACTTATGTCTTAAATAACAACTCTGAACGTACGTGGCCAGAAATCAAAAATATATTTATCAAAGCTGCAGAACATCACCTTGGTTTCAAAAACAACACCCGAAAGGAATGGATTAGCGATATCACATGGAAATTAATTCAGGACAGAAAGGAGGCCAAAGCTGCCCTTAATTCGAGCAAAACTCGCTCGAATAAAATTAAACATCAGGAAACGTATAACAGAATTAACCGAGATGTTAAACGTAATGCGAGATGTGATAAGCGGAAATGGGTCAACAATATAGCAAACGAACTACAAGCAGCAGCAGCAACTCATCGCACGAGAGACATATACCTCGCTGTGAACAAGTTAACTAATAGAACATTTTCGTCTGGCAGACCCCTGAAGAATGACGTAGGGGAACTTGTAACATCAAAAACGCAGCAACTCAGCCTATGGGAACATTTTTACGATAATATGCTGAATACAACGTCCGCTTTACAAGATCCAATCTGCACTTGCACTACCCACGTATTGCATCCATCCATATCTTCTGTGTGTCCAGGAATCATTGAAATAAGCGAAGCAATTAGTTCAGTTAAAACAACAAATCCCCTGGCCTGGATAATATTTCCCCAGAACTCCTTACAACCGACCGAGTTACTAGCGCTCGCTTATTGGAACTCATCATAAGAGCATTCTGGAATGAAGAATCCATACCCAACGAAATCACCTCCGGCGCAATTATAAATCTTCCCAAAAAAGGCGATTTAACCGCCAGAAAGAATTGGAGAGGTATAACTTTGTTGAGCATGGTCAACAAAGTTATTGCGAATATAATAAACAAAAGGCTGTCAAAAGCAATTCCTCTCAGAAGGGAACAAGCTGGCTTCCGCTCCAACAAATCCTGCGTCGATCAGGTCAATAGTCTAAGATTTATTGTGGAGCAGTCCGTTGAGTGGAGATCGCCTCTCTATCTCGTATTTGTTGACTTCGAAAAGGCTTTTGATACTCTTAGTCACACGGCCATATGGAGCGCATTGGCATGCAAGGGTGTCCCGACTAAAATAATAAATTTAAAAAATACACTGTACAGCAATGCAACATGCCGCGTATTGCATGAGAAACAACTAAGCAAGAACATCAGAATAAAAACCGGAGTTTGCCAAGGCTGTGTGTTATCACCACTCCTCTTTAACTGTGTCCTAGATGTAGTGATGCAAAAGTCAACAAGTCATAGGAGAGGAATAACATGGGGCTTGCAAGACAGATAAGAAGACCTGGACTATGCAGATGATATATGCTTATTAAGTCATTCGTTTTCCGATATGCAATCAAAGCTAAATCTAGTTAGCGAAACAGCAAAGCTAGTTGGATTGAAGATAAACATCCCCAAAACAAAAACACTTAGGATAAATGCTAACGCAACCCGGAAATTCCTAATTTACGGCAAGGAAATCGATGATGTGGAGTCCTTCTGCTATTTAGGCAGTATAATCGACAAATCCGGTGGTTCATCAGCCGATGTCGCATTAATAAGGCACGTAATGCATTTGCCCAACTCAGCCCTGTTTGAAAATCGCCTAACATCTCGAGACGTACCAAAATTAAAATTTTCAACTCCAGCGTTAAATCCACATTGCTGTACGGTTGCGAAACGTGGAATATGGCACCGCGCGATACCCAGTCCCTTCAGGTGTTTGTTAACAAATGCCTGCGTAGAGTCTTCCGTATTTACTGGCCCTCCTTTATATCAAATGCCCAACTCTGGTCAGATAACAACCAGCAACCAATTGAGATGGAAATAAGAAAACGCAAATGGGGCTGGCTTGGACACACTCTCCGCAAGCCATTAGACGATACACCTGGAAACGCCAAATCATAACCGAACTGTCCGAGCTACGACTACAGTGGAACGAAGTCAAACATCGCGCTGATGATCGAGATCATTGAAATCAACTTGTGGCGGCCCTATGCTCCCCAGAGGAGTAAAAGGAACATATATATATATATATATATATATATACATATTCTCTATTTCCTTATATATTTTAAAATTGAATTTAACTTTATTGAATCTAAGGAAATTTATATCGTCACCTAAAATGCAAAACAACGTACACATCATCAACAAATTCGAAATTGAGTTTTTGTTTGATTATTGTTTGTTTTATTAAACTATCTGTTCACAAAAAATTGTTGAGCCCTGCGATAAAAGTTGGCGAGTTTATTAAAGAAATTCAAGTGCCAAGTACACCTTGTTTTTATTGATTTTCCAAAGATTTTTGCTTCTCCTGTCAACTTATAAAAAGTGTTGTTACGTTATCTTACATTTTAGGTGACGATATATTTTTGTTAAAAAATATTTTAAATAAAACTATTCTTTAAAAATGCGTTTTCTTCTTTTTTTATGGAACAAACCAACTAGAGCTTTCAAACAAATTAAAAAATCTACCAAAACAGCTGTTCACAGTTGACACAAGTAAAAACAATTATTTGACAGTGCTGCAGCAATTATTGTATGCATTTCGATTTGCACCAACTAGCAGCAATTAAATTTTTATAAAACAGGTCAATCGTGTGATTTCAGAATATTTATTCGAGGCAACTTAATTTTTATGTGTCAATAATGCACAATCAAAATTGTGACGTATTGGTGCATTTGCGGCAATCGTTTGAATTAATATAGTATTTTAAAAGTTAATTCTTTACAGATATTTTAAGCATTAAACCCACTGTGACGTGAACATTTTTGAAGGAAATTAACTATTATTAGTATTTATGCGTCAATTTTAATGAAATTTTAAACTTTGATCAGTATTATCATTTTCATTTCTTTTGCCTTTTAAGCAGGGGTGTTTTGAAAATCGAAAACGCAAGAATTAAAAAATTGTTTTTAATACACTTCTAATCTAATTTTTAATATTTTTGTTATAAAATTCTGTTAAGTAGAGACATATTTGTAAAATATTTGTCATAAAATTCAGAACCCAATAAAAAATTTTATCATTTAGCGAAGCACTTATGGTACATTTAAAAAAATAAGCGCACAATTATGCGCTACGCAATAAGACATACAGAAACGCAGTATAGTAAGTGAAAGAACTCTCAACAACTTTTGTACAAAAAAAATAACATTTCAAGTGCTACGGCATTCCCTTACTACGAAGCAGGTTTGAAAGGGAATACTAAAAAATAACTGTATCAAAACATTCAGTGTTTAAGGCTGATCGTTGCATACAACAATTTCTATATGCGCTGAATAATGCGCTTTATGTGTTAAAAATGCATTGCTTTAAAGTGGGAACTCGGCAAATAAAATTCACGTCTTCACTCAGCGCAATGGTAAGGGAAATTTGTATGTTTCTCCCTTACAAACCTGCTTCGTTGGAAGCTCCATTTTTTATTGGGAAATCTTATTAAAAAACGACATTTAAAATTCTTGCGTTTTCGATTTCCAGAACACCCCTGTATATTAAAATCAATTCATCTATTTATTTCAATGTATCATTTATAAATACATAATAATAAAATCTTTTTAAAAGCAGAAATTATGCCGAAAATATATCATTTAATTTTTTACAATCGATTGGATGACAAATTCAGGCTGCCGCCTAATTCCTATTTAACTTTCCATCAAATATTCAAACTACTTTAATACTAGTATGGATTAACCGATTTTATTTAAAAATGTTTCCTGGACTTGCAGAATTTGAAAGGAAATTCCAAAATTAAGTTTAATCACATATAAACAATTTATTTGTATTATAAATTTGTTTTTCTTAACAAAAAGTTTCTATTAAATTAATTCAATTAAACTGTTGCGTTTTTTTTTTTTTGTTAAAGCAAATGTTGCAATAAAATCTATGGCACTTATTTATTGGTAATTTGTCATTGTAGCAATTGTATGTATGTTTTTTGTTAACAATTTTGTTAAGAAGTCTCCTAAAGATTTACACACACTGGCCATTGCATCCTCTCTTTCTATTGTACCAGAAAAAAATCGTTCCATTGTGATTGTTGGCCTGCTGGATGGATAGTTTGTTCCATAAAACCAATCACCTGTGATTCCATTAGCATTATAAAAAGTAAACTTTCTAATGCTTTTATTAATTCGCTGTTTGTTATTTTCTATTGTTGTACGTTGTGCAAAGTTTACGACGAAATCACAATGATGACTGGAGTTTAAAATTTTAAAATTTTGTGAGTCCATCATCGCAATAACAATAATAATGATTATGATGATGATCTTTTATTAGCTGTAGTATCATTGTCGGCTTTAGAGGCGCATGGTGTGCTTGGCGTTTAGAGTGATTGATTAATTGTTTAATTAAGATTCCAAACAGTTATTTGAATTAGTCAATAAATGCCGTAGTTTTGAAATATAAATTGATTTTGGTGATTTTTAAATGCTTAAGATTTTTATCGTCAGGTACATTCTTTTTAATGCAGGAAAATGATAATTTTATCTTGTCAATTTCAACTTCATTGTATTTAATTAACTTAGAGACAGTAAATGGCACTTAAGCATTTGTTTTTACTCTAAGGTTTTTGTTAGTAGTTTTTTTTTTAAATTTGCTTGGCAACATTTAAATTAAATAAGTTAATTTCCTTTAGTTTTCCGAATTCCTTATATTTATTATCTTGTTGTCTAACAACGGGTTTATATTCTACCTGGTAAACATCTTTTCTTATCGTAATTTTTTTTTTTTTTGGTTTTTTAGTATTTGTGTTTTTTTTTATCATTTTTAAACGTTCTTAGGACACAATTTATCAGTCCCTTTAGTCACCCAATTAATGAATATTCGAGTATAAAAATAAATGATTCATATCAAATATTTCTTTTTGCTCCGTTTCTTTGAAGAAAACCCTCTTCCATAATTCCAAACTTATCTCACACCCAAGAGACAACAACAGACATTCATACATTTATTGGGTTGTACTTGTTCGTGGTACAAGGTATTCTCTTCATTCGTATGGACATGAAAAAGGCATTCGAATGTATGAGATGCGAGTGTGATTGTAATAAACATATTTATACGAAATTCGATTTAAACTAAATCAAAAGGAAATTCGTATGTTTCCTTATTTATATTTTTAAAAGTATACGAGGTCGAACATAAATTATGGGTATTAAATCGGTTCCTCACAGACACATTGAGGAACTAGGGTGTTCAGTCGATTAATTTTTGTTCGATTAATCGAACAATTTTAGATGATAAATTGTTCGAATAATTTAAAATTGCTTATTTTGATTAAAGGGTTAATCGGAGAATTTATACCGATTAATCGAATAACAAATATTTATATTATTTCTGTTAAATATATAATTTTTTTTGAGTTTTGAGTCGAATAAACAAACCAAATGTATGTGTTCGTTGGAATTAAAAAAGAAACAGTCTGTTTAGTGAGTAATTAAGCTTTTATTTTTATTACACCTTTTCAACACAATTTAATAATTCATTTCACAAAATAAAAAACGACAAAGGTATGTTAACTCAAAGATTTATATTAATATATCGGGTATGTTCTAGAAATCGAAATGAAGTAAAATTACATCGAACGATAATTTTAATTCAATTATTTACATTATTTAAGTGTTGGCTTTGCAAAAATAATAGATACCTTAAGAATGAAGCACATGAAATTATATATTTTTATGAACTTTCAGAACAGGGTTGTTTTTAAAATTATAAATAAATCAATCCACGTTACGATTTTATAGCAAAAATAATTTTATCGTAAGCGACGAATTTAATACAAAATTTATATGAAATAAAATAAAAAAACTCTCTCCTGTAAAATTTGATTTTTGGCGCTTACTTCAAAATCTTCACTAGTTGACCACTCGCACATTGACCATAACAAAGTACTTGAAGACGCTGCTCCACTAACAAAATCAAAGGGGCACCAAGTGGTCCAATGAATAAATATTTTAAACAAGCTACTTCGTTCGATTTTCTAGAGGAAATTATTTGCAGAAGCATAGCAGATGATGGAATTTCAGTGAAAAGTTAAAAAAAATCCAAGGTTATATTAACAATTTGCAGCTACAGTGACAAGTTTTGTTTAAAAAATAATGTTTATTTACTCAAGTACTTATGTCTTCTAAAATTATCGAAAAAAATATCGTAATTTATAAAATTTCTGGATTTAGAATTATTCGATTAATCGATTAACTTTAAAATTTTATTCGTTTATTCGAATAAGTTAAAAATGCCAAAAAAATAAAGCAAGTTGCCAGTTCAGTTTTTTAAGCCTTGCACTTGATAGTTAATTATCAAATTAATTTTATTCTTGATAAAAACACTGAAATTTATTGTTGGAGGATATAATAAAAGGAAGAATAGCCACCAATTAATATATTCAGTGAACTAATAAGTTCATATACAAATTTTTTTTTTAATCTTTTTGAATATTTATGAATTTTTAGGTAACTCCTCGTACATGTTCATTTAAAGGAACTTTTAAAGAACAATTTAAAACATTCCAACAACAAGCCACAAACACTAAGTCAGTCAAAAAGTCACATTTAACTTTATGTGTCACAAGCACAACAACATCACAGGAAAACCAAACAAAAAGAACAATAACAAATGTAAACTTATAACAGCAAAAAAAAAAAAACAAAAAGACCTGTTAAAAAGTCCTAGTTAGGGTTACAACATAAATAAGCATGCATTAGTATGTGTGCATGTATTCACACATACAAACATGAACTTGTTTAGGGCAAAAGGAAGGTCGTTGTTACGTTGAGGTTATTTTTATTTTCTTAGTTGTATATATTTTGAGTGCAATTATAAAAACCGCCGACAAATGCCGATAAAACTAAGATGACAAACCAACAAAAAAAATATACAACAATAAAACTAAGAGATGCAATGACAAAAATTACAGAAATGATGCGAGGGAACGTGCGCCCGCTGCCGTTTTATGTATGCCGCCTTCTTATGTGCAATCAAATTGAAAAATAAAATAAAATTAAAAAATATACAAAAAAATTGGTAAAAAGTCAACAAATGAAAAAAAAATGTTTCCAAAAGACCGACGAACTATAGCAAACACACTTCGATTACAGTACTATTTACCAACAACAAAAACTATTCAATTTAAAAGAAAAGTAGGAACAGAAGCATTAAAACAAAACAACATCAAATAAACACTAAATTCATGCAATTATACAAAATTAGTTGGGGGTTTAAGTAAATTCATAATCCCATTTGGAGAATCTTAAAATACCGCTAAATATTTTATGGCTAAATATCAAATAATTTGGCTCAAATTAACCATAATTTGGTTAAAATTTACCAAAATTTGGTCAAAACTTATTATATTTTGGTAAAAATTCATTATAAAAGTGTTAATTTAATTTAACCATAATACAGACAAAGTTAACCATATTTTGTTAAATATTAACCATAATATGGTAAAAATTAAACATAATGTGATCATATGTAATCATATTATGGTAAGAATTAAAAATAACATGGTCAACCTTAACCATATTATGGTCATATATTTCAGCCATTTTTGTTTGATTTGTTCTTAAGTCAAGTTGTAATTTTATTTGGTTTTTTTTTTTGGAAACTGGAAAGCTTATACATACTACCTGTCTTATGCAAAAAAAGTAAAAGTTCAGATAAGTTACCCAATAAAATACTTATTTCTTTTCAGATTTTTGGTTACTTATTTCATATGAAATAATTGCCCAATATAAAAATGAAATAAGTCCCAAAAATGAAGCAAATCCCCAAAAAACGTTGTTGTTGCCTCTCACATATTTTTTTGTGTAGTTATTTCATTTCCGTTTTGGGGAATTATTTCGTGGGGAGTTATTTCATTCCGCCTTAAAAAAGATAAGTTTATTCTATTTTTTTTTATAAACAAAATTTGAAACGATAATGCAGGGAAAGTTACCACTAAGTGAACTGTAAGCTTCAAATACTTTCGAAAGAAACTTAGGATTACGGATTTATCTAGTTTTTTATGCCACAAAATTTGTTCCCCATACCGCTACATCTAACTTCAATATTTGACTAAAACTAAAATGCTTAAGCGTATGTTTTTTTTTTCGGTGGCAGAAAATGCCGAATTTTTACTACATTTTAACTGAGTTTGATGTTGCACTGACTATGATGATGATTACGAAAACAACAATGACGATAATGATGATGATGCTGCTGACGACAATGATGAAAACAATACGAATTCAAAAAGACCACGCCATAGAAGTGGATGACTGGCTGTTGGTTGCTTTTAAAGCAAATGTTGTATTTAACATTTCATCTTCGGCAATAGTTTTAAACCAATTCAAGTGCGCGCTTTTTCAAGTTCAACTTGAAAATCAACCAAATAAATATAAAATAAACTTTCTGTTTGTTGTAGTCGTAAGTATGTAGGTATGTTCAGAATGATGTAATTTGGTATACAGTAACATGTTGTCTACTGAAAGACTGGATAACTCGGCTGGATTGTTGGCTGGCTAGCTGGCTATAAAGTCCAAAATAATTTCTGAGACGCCGCCACAAAACTACTGTCACTTTGATTCTATTGATACTTACAAGACTATCACCAACCATTCTTCGACTGCTGCTGATGATGAGGATGCTGCTGCTAGTTAAAATGCACAAATAAAATGTTGACAATGTTTTGACAACTTAAAATCTATTCTAGGCGGTCGGTCGCTTGGTTGTTCTTTTTCGGCCAGTCTCCAGCGGTAGCAGATGAAACACAAAGTCGAAAAGTTAAACAACTTTCAAAACCAGCAAAATCGTTGGTGGTGACAGTGTCAATAATGTTAAAGTCATTTAAAATTAACAACAATAATACGAGCAGCAACAATAAATGAAAGAATATGTCATATTGTCAAATCATTAGATGCAAAAGTAGTCATGATTAACGTGATGATTTTGGGCCATGATAAAAATATATCAAATGTAATTGCAGACATTAAAGAATATTCGGATTATTAATGCAGAGTTATTGACAAAAGAAATATGAGTTGCTGGAAACGCGAGAAAAAATTGGGAGTCAATTGAATGTTAAACCCGAGTTAAACATTATCAAAGCATAAATGTACTAAAAGGAACTAGAACTAAACTAGACATAGGGGCTAATTCTGGCAGTCGTGATTGAATATTTTTTTTTTGATTCAAAAGCAACTTTTTTTCTTATTTTTTCAATCGATACTGAACAAATCGAAATTAATTTTTCAGTATTGTAAATTATTTATTTGAGTTTTCGCAACACTAAAAAAATTATTTTAAATCGTTCAATATCGACTGAGAGAATTATAAATAAAATTGCTTTCAAATCGAAAAAGTATTCGATCACACTGCCAGAATTAGCCCGCTGAACTAGAACTGGACTATGACTAAACTAGAACTGAACTAGAACTGAATTAGACTGAACTAGAACTTAACTAGAACTGAACTAGAACTGAACTAGAACTTAACTAGAACTTAACTAGAACTGAACTAGAACTGAACTAGAACTGAACCAAAACTGTACTAGAACTGACCTAGAATTTAACTAGAACCTAACTAGAACTGAACTAGAACTGAGCTAGAACTGAGCTAGAACTGAACTAGAACTGAACTAGAACTTAACTAGAACTCAACTAGAACTGAACTAGAACTGAACTAGAACTGAACTAGAACTGAACTAGAATTTAACTAGAACTTAACTAGAACTCAACTAGAACTGAACTATATGATAAAACCTTAACCTTTCAATTGAACGAAAACTACATAAATGGATAAATTGGAACTGAGCTCGAACTGTAATTATACTAATATACAACTCAAATTTTGTATACAACAAACCGATACGACAACAATTTTAGGTTGGTACTCTACTGAAATCCGCAATAATTCCCAAATAATTTTAGAAAGATTGCTTCATAACTAATCAAAAAGGATTTTTTCTAAAAGGCATAAGTTTGTTCATTTCAACAAACAGCTCTTTCCTTACAGTAAATCAGGTCCTTAGACCATGAAAAGCTTATTCTATCTGATTTAAGTAAAACCACAGAGGTAATAAAACAGTCAGCCATCCAGCAAAAACAAAAAAAAAAACTGACAATAAAACAAAATTTACATGCCGAAAATAACGCTTACCAAAGAGAAATATAATTGTAAAGATATGTATGTATACAAAGTTACTCTCGGTTAAAAAACACAGCATGATGTCAAATCACATTTCTGCAAACAACAGTGTAACAACATAAACTGGCTAACTTTAGCTCCTTTAAAAAGATTTAAAAGCGAAAAACTGCATAGAACTTCAGAGACATAAACAATTGATTCCAGCAAACACAATTCGTAGACATGATGGTTGAACAAATCAAGGAAACACAAACTACCCATATGACCACGATCATCTTCATAATGATTATGTAGAATGAATACGTTATACAAGAGAAAATGATGATAATGAGAATTATGTTCTTCTTGGTTTTCTCGTCGTTTCGTGTTCGCTAGACTTGACTAATGTTTACAAGTAAACGTTTAAATAGTTTTTTTTTCTTACCGTACTTGCTGCAGCTTGGCTTTAATGTGATTTGTTTAATAGTAAAATGCTTAGATCGATTAGGTGATTTAACAAGCGTTTAACCTTTTGAACTTCAACTTGTGATTTTTTCTAAATATGGATAAATTTTGTTACTTTAAAATTTTTTTTTGTGTGTTAAGTAGTTAAAAGTTTGTGGAGATGTATGAAGATGGAGGACACAATGGGAAGAAATGATTCGGGTTTTGCTGCATTTTGATTTTAATTTTTATAACTTAATATGCGGACATTTTTATTAATTTAATAAACTTGCATTATTATTTTCTAGTTGCAGTGGTTAAAGATATTCATGGAGTATTCTAGTTGGTCTTTAGAAAAATAAGCGGACAGGTGTCTATGACTTTTTTGAAATTATTTAGGTACTTTTTTGTCACCTCATCTATCTTTTAAACCAATGAGCATATAAATAAAGGCAATATCACATTCGAAACTTATCTAAAAAATAAAAAGTTTGAACTTTTTCGAAATTCGAACGCTTAAGGAAAGAAAGTTTAACTATTTTTGATATTTTTTTACAAAATATTTTTGTCCATTCATTGAAAAATTCCAATATTGGGCTCCCACAACAATATTGAAATTTTTGATACTTTAATGGGGAGAAAAAAAGTACCAAAAAGAAAAGGGGAAAAACGGGAAATTAAATTTTTTCCGTTAGCTGTTTGGTTCTACAACAGGTTCGTTTTTTAACCTGTTGTAGAACGGTTCGTTTTTTAAAACATAAAATTCAACACGCAGTGGTTGAGTGGATAAGAATATATAAGGGATTTTGTGGGTACTTTTTTGTTCTTTAGCTGGTACTTTTTGAATTGCCGTTAGTATTGGGCCTCGAAACATAAAATATAACTTGAAAAATCCTGAGTAAATGAGAATCTGTTAGAGGGACCATTGTGGTACTTTTTCGCTTTTTAACTGGTACTTTTCTTAATTTTGGTTAATATTGGACTTATGAACATAAAATAAAATACGCAATGTCCTGAGTGAATGAGAATCTGTAAGGGAACTTTTTTGTTCTTAAACTGGTACGTTTTGAATTTGCGTTAGTATTGGACCTAGAAACATAAATTAAACATGCAAGGATAAACTGGCCGTTAACGATTTTGCTTTTCCCGACTAACATATTTAACATGTAACAATGTCTCATTACTTTTAATCATTTTCTATATAAAACTTTAGGCCTAAAGCTTTCCGATTATGACTTCTATCATAGCAGCCTAAATGATATTTGTCGATGTTTCTCAGACCAGTAACAGTTTTTTGGACATGATAAAATTAACATTTCCCAAATTGGGGGATTGAATACAATTTCCCCATAGTGCAAAAAAAGTTAATTTATAGTAATTTTGTTTTATTTTCCATTTATAACGCAGATGGATCATGTAAGGCACGTGTTGGCTGGCCAGATGATTGCAGCAAAAATAGCTTAGCATTGCATTTGATAACTTTCAAAACTAAAAGTGTACAATGAGTACATTATTTAAGTGCCTCATGACAACTTTGCCAGCTTGTAAAACTATACTTTATAACTAACAAACTTTATAAAAATGATAAGTTGCTAATAATTCACAAGAAATTGAAATATAAATATGTATTTGAAAAAAATACTCATCGATTGCCGTTTTAGTTTAGATCATAAATTACTCACTCATGTTCTCAAGTTGCTTTTTTATTTTCCATATATTCTTCCTTTATTGGTTTTTGTCACATTTCATCATGAGCAATAGATCATTTTTATTGTTGGTGTTTTGGTTGTGGCACAACCAAATCTGTTTCAAAGAGTACTTTAGATGTTTGTTAATGTTGTCGAATGGCGATATCACATTACAATTGTTAAATATGTTTTAAAGTGGTTGTTCTTATTATTGAGTTCTATTGGTGCTTTTCTTTTGATTGTTAATTTTTTTTCTAGTTATTTCCCTGAGCGATTTTGCATGTAGATCGCGTAGCTAATTAAACGATTATTTACCATTTCTAGATTTGTTTCATCTAACCAGCCGTTGATTCAACAATTCCAGTTAATACAAAAGCACTGCAAAAACTCACAATCTAAAATTTTTTTATTTGCTTGGAGTTGGAGTTTGAAGTTTTGTGAACAATGTATCTTTTTTATTCCCCATGGCACATGCCATAACCGGTGATGCTTTAATGATCTCTTTTTTTTGGTTTTTGTTAGTTGTTGTTGCAAGGCTTTTCTGGCTTAAATGTTGGCTAGTCATAATAGTGTTGCGACTACCTGAAACGTGTATTTATGCTATTGCAGAAATTAAGTTAAATTAATAAAATTGTGTTTCAAATCTTTAACATTTTTACATCTTAATTTCAAACTAATTGTTAATACGCAGGTTCGATTTTTAATATCAGGTTATTGTTTCGGAATGGTTGTTTGGAAAAATTAATGTTAAGGAAGTAAAAGTTTGATGCTGAAACGAACTATTTCTGTTTCTTAATGTAATTGGCTCTTAGTTTGGCGAATGGATATGATTTTTTTTTTTTTTTTTTTTTTTAAATTTAAATTAATCCCTAAGCTAAACCCCGCGAAGCTCTGCGCTTGTCTGCAGGAAAGAAACCAGAGTCTCTGGCGGGAATCGAACCCGCAACCCCGGCGCTAATAGACTAGCTCACTACCAGCTAGCCTACCGGGGCACTCGGATGTCTCTCCCCACTACCACAAATTTAACGATTTTAAAAAAGCTTTCTGTGCTCTCGATCAGAAAGCCAACTGGAATGCCCTAGCATGCAAGGGCATAGCGCCTTTAACCATCCCATACATTCAAACCCTAGACATGCAAAGTTCTCCATGAAAATTAGCTGAGCGACCAAATAAATTTGGCTGTTGGTCACCATTTCTGTTTAACTTAGTTTTATACTTTGTAATTAAAACTGCCACAAACCCGACCAGTGAACTCAAATAAAAATCAAAAACGAAAACAATATAATAAAACAGCATTTGAAGTTACTGTCGTCGGTTTAGTTATCGGCAAGGCGAATTCTCACAGGTGCCCGCAGAGCGAGCTATGCAGGGAGCGCTATGCTGGCTGTCAGTTTTTTTTTTGTATGGAGTTCAAAATTTAGAATACATATACATTAGGGTGCACCTTATTTTTTATATTTGCGAAATTGTACCGTAACCAGTGCTGCCACAACCAATACAATTTTTGCAACCAAAATTTTTGAAAAAGTTACCAAATGTAGAAAAATATAACCAAATTTAAAATGCCTTTTATTAATATTGTTGTTTTTGCTGTTATTGGCAGGACTGTCAAATGTGGCGATTTCATAATCCTTTTGCCTAAATTTACGTTTTGCGATATGCAAAATGCAGTTTGTGTAAATCCTTTCTAATTTAGATAAGTATATCTAAAATATTATAAAAACTTTTTTCTCTTGTTTGTAAATTTTATTTCAAATTTATTATTCTTATTATAAATAACTGTTTCAAAATTTGTTCTATTTGAAATATTTTGTGAATCATTGTAAAATATTATGGCGAATATAAACAAATTCGCCTTTCGTAACGTACATTAGTATATGACTTACAGTCAAAAGTTTTTTTTACCAAATATGTAATTATCTTAAAAAACATTCAATAAGTATACATACCGACAAGTTATAAACAGTAAAATTTTAAATTTCATAAACTTTCTTAAAGAAAATTGCATAAATTTTAAAATTATATTGATAAATCAATGTATTTTTAAAAAATGGATAAATCAATGTATTTTTGAAAAATCTTTAAAATTCCTATGTATATTTTCAAATATGTATTTCAATATAAATACTTTTGGAAATAACCTAAATAACACTTAAACGATTTTTGTGTAATTTTTCAGTAATTTTCTAATTCCGCATGATTTTCTACACTTCCTACTTTAAATACTACTTATCTTTACTCCTTTTAAAATAAATTTTAAAATTATATTGATAAATCAATGTATTTTTAAAAAATGGATAAATCAATGTATTTTTGAAAAATCGTTAAAATTCCTATGTATATTTTCAAATATGTATTTCAATATAAATACTTTTGGAAATAACCTAAATAACACTTAAACGATTTTTGTGTAATTTTTCAGTAATTTTCTAATTCCGCATGATTTTCTGCACTTCCTACTTTAAATACTACTTATCTTTACTCCTTTTAAAATCAAGAAAAACTACGCTCATTTAAAAAAAAAATTATTGAAAATCTCCATTGATTAAAACTTCATTTGTTATCGATTTCAGAGCATGGCTTTTTTGATATAAAAATCACAAATGGCAATATTTTCTTAGCAAAAGTCTTAAAAAATATTTGGTTGCTGTTTTGAAAGAGATTTTTTGTTTTTGATAAATTATAAAAAACTTCCGTTCCTTGGTAACAAATCATGAAAAAATCGTAGTACACCGTACAAATTATTTGAGCTCTTAAATAATTGTATCGTACACATTATAATTTTAGAAAAAAGTAACCAAAATGAAAAAAATATTCACATCTCCACATTGAAAAAAAATATAACCAATTTTGGTTAGAAATAACCAAAAACGGCAGCCGTGACCGTAACTCACCCTAGAAATTATCTTCCCATCAAAAATTAGGCTGATCGCATATCGGAAAGGTGCATTTACAAGGGGGAAAATTTATTTTTTTTAGTTCTTGTAAACATTTTAATGTTTTTCGATTTAAGTAAAACCTTCAGACTGTATTTAAAATGATCTGGACTATAATATTCTGAATAGGATTTACTTAAAATTCATAACATTAAGGAAATTGGGCTTATTCAACAAAATATGGTCAAAAATTAGTTTTTTCCGAATATCGCAAAATTTAAATCACTGGTACGGAAAAACTATGAAAGGTATAAACATAATGTTTTCATATTTTTATTCCCTATAATATCCTTAACAAACCCTTTGAGATGATCAAAAAATTTGAAAATTTGTTAAGCTAAATTTTTAAAAATTTGAAAATTCAATTTTGAAACTGCCGTTAAAAAAATTTTTTTGGTCCTCATCAGAAAACTCATATACAATTAAATACTGGTAAACTTTAAGTATAAATTAGTTCTTTTTCAAATATTTCTCAAATATGTTGATTTTATTTCTACATTTCTTGTTCATGTGGCCTGTGACACGTTAAGGGCCTGGGGAAATTTTTATAACTTTAAAATTTTTTTAACCAAATTTTGTCTTTTATATATCATTAGAACGACACTTTCGCACACATTATGATACTTTTACATCTAACTGCAAAAGTAATTATTTAATGGCAAAAAAAAACTGAAAAAATGAATTTTTTAAAAATGCACCCTCAAACTTAAGGGTGGATGAGCCACTCGTTAAAGCTCTAATAAATAATTGAAAGCTAAAAAAAATAATTTTGAATTTTTTTTCGGTATTAGGAGAAGGCTTCCTAGAGTTTTTTTTGGCTCGCATTGCTGAAGTATGCGCAACAGAACAAAAAACCACCCATATTTATTATCTTGAAAAAAAAACTTACATATATCTAAATATATATAAATATAAATTAAAACCAATCCGATGCAAACTGACAAACACATTAAAATATTTTTAATTTCAGAAAATGGGTACAAAACTTTAAAAGGGTATAACTTTGGAACGGTAAGAGCAAATTTAATTTATTTTTTTAAATGACTCGGAATTTATCGACTGAAATTTTTTAACTTCAATATTAATTTTAAAAGTTACAAAGCATTTTTTTTTCAAATTTATGCTAAATTTACAAGAAAATGTTATTAAGGGGACACAAATGAGCAAAAAATAACCGAAACTTATAATATCTGCTCAGAAAAGTAAAGTTTGAGAAGTTTTTTTTTTTTTTTAAATTTACTTAGTAGCAAAGAAAATCGTGCTTATGGGCCGTGTAATAAGCAAAATTCAAATGTCGAGAAAACCCGGTTTTTGGGTTAAATTCGATTTTAGCGACCTCTAAACCTCTTCCGAAAAATCTTAAAAAAAATCACAAAAATACTTTATCGTATAAGCTTTCAAAAAATGCTGGGGTACCTATAAAAATCAAACAGACTAACCTACATAAACACAAAAAATATATTTTTTTTGTGTATTGTTGTACTCATTGGAGGTCAGCATAATACTCAACTCCACTATTATCTTTGAATAGATTGTAAATAAAAATTACTTAAAAAATATTTGCAAATTTAAGTTAATTTAAAATCAAGCAATTTTCTGTCCTAAATTAATCTTTCTATTTATTTTATATTTTAATTCTTAAAATTCCTTCTCTAATTGAAACCAAGATTCTTATACTCCTTGGATCAGTATCGATTTGTAAACGTTTTACATTAAATGCAGCAAAATCGAATTAAATGGGGTAAAACCAAATTAGTTAAATAACATTTTACATACATAATTATTAACAACATTTATTTACATAAGTTTAATATGACCACATGCGATTAGGCAAATGCAACACTTAATTTGAGCTTGTTGTGACAATAGTCTTGATTTATTTTACAACTTAATGATGCAACCAACAAACAACAACAGACCAACCCAGAAACAAGTCAAATCAATACCGTATACATGGATGACACCACAAATAAAGTGAAAATGAGTTTCCAAGAAGAAGGTGGTATTATAATGACTGTCATTTGGGGAAAAGTCTATGACGGTAATGATGATGATGATGATGATGATGATATTGAAGAGGATTGAGTGTTATAAAGCATACAGACTCTCACCTACCCAAAAACAAAAAACGACCTACTAGGAAAGAAAACAAGTAAACGTACAGATGCACGCACGTACATAGGAAGAATGCAAAGATGTCAATAATGCATTGTGACACCACTTCATCAAGTGAATGTAAACTATAAATTACGCATAAACAAACATACAACCACTAGGAAACATCAAGGACCATGGACAGCAAACAACCTCACAAACGTAATGTGGTTTTGTGTTGTCACTCTCTATGGCTGTGTACCTTGTATGTATTAAACGTAAGTTTTGGTTTGGTCATCAATGTTTTGTACATAATGAGGAGTTTTTGAGGAAATTTCAAACTTACGATAAAAATGGCTTAAAATCAACCAACCAACCCAAACAAACGATCCGCATAAACTGACCAACAATGACATGCAAACGACACAAATGCACAAAAGAACATACTTTAACAGGAACAAAAAAACAACAAAAGCAAACCAAAAAAAAAAAAAGCAGATTGTAAGGTGAAGAAGATTACAAAGTGACATTGAGAAGATGGGTATTACAAATAATGATGATGACAATGATGATGCACTTGGGGAGTAGACACGTTCATCTGCATTACCATATATTGGCATAAATTCCAGATCAATATTGTGCGTATTTATACATTTAAGTGGGCTGTGCAGTAAAACGAATCATCATAATGATGATGCTTCTTATATCATCATTATCCTCTCTATATATACACATTAGACTGCCATCACTGATGGTGACAATGATGTCGTTAAATGCTACTTTAAGTGTTAAAACCATTCACTTACAACCGCACCTTATTCACTTTTTTGTAGCATATTTATACACCATTTACACATTCAGAAGTTGAAGTGTATACTACATGTGGCATTACGTCCTTTTGAAGCTATTTATATACTGTAATTATTTTCTGTAAAGCAACAAATAATTTTTAAGTCACAACTAAATAAAACAGTTCCATCCATTTACTGCCAGAATTCAAACCTGTCATCTCGGTTAAATTTGGTTCTAACGAGATGGTAAAACTTAGGAGAAACAATTGGGAAAAATATAATTTCTGTTTAGTAACCGCAAAGCACTTAAGAACTGTTAGAAAACGTAGATTTCAAAACCCACCTGGATAAAACCGCCTTTATCTTAGCTCAATTGTTAATGCAGCTTTGTGAAATGACATCAGCACACAAAGAGACCCAGGGCAATTTGCAATTAATAGTCGTTGCAAAAACTCAACGTCTTATCCTACGTCACTCTCGCAATTTAAATCAAAGCTTCCGTTAAACCATGGCCAGTTGGAACGCTTATTTCGTTTGGGCTATTGATCCCCGTGGCCTCTGGGGGTCTACTCTCTATTGCGATGCGAAATAATATTGTAGCAAATCTAGCGATTGTACTCTTTAATACGTTTGCGCACTTGTCTTTCGCATCTTTTATTTTTTTTCTTTTCGTAAATCATCACTTTATTTTATTTAAATTTTCCAATATCAAATATTTTTACACACTGTAAATCCGCGCCATCTTTAATTTTTATTGCCACTATTCAGCTTCTTTTTAAGAAAATTTAGCGAAAGTGGTAGAGAGTACCAAGTTGGCATTTAGCTTTCGCATCGAAAATGTTTTCGCATCGCAATAGAGCGTAGACCCCCTGGTCAGAGGACCAGGTCAAACAATATGTCTATACCCCTTTTCTTACATTTATGGAGAAGTGCGAATATAAGTGTTAAGAACTTATTTGAAATTCGGTATATACATTAAACAGACTTTAGAACAGTGTTGCCAGAAAGGTATTAAAAAAAAGTTTTGTTTTCTGAATTTTTTTTTTCTAAACACATAAAATGAAAACTCCTTCACATGTTAAATTTCTAGGAATACTAATCAAAACTAACAAACCCCCCTTTAGGGTTTGCTAGATCAGCTGCTCGTTTTATGGCCTCATGTATATATTGGCACACGCTTTATCTCGGCACCCAATTGGGAAAGTTTGAGAACTGCATGAAAAATTTAGCAAAAGGCAAAAAACATGAACTAATCAATATCTTTTGTAGCATTTATCGATATAAAATGCATCTGAAAAATTTGAAAAAACACCGCTTACTGTTTTTTTTTTTTTGTAAAAATAGAATTTTTTTTCTTGAACATGGAATAATTCTTTAGTACTATGCATGTTAGGGTGACTTTAGATATTTAAAGATACGTGAGTAAAACTCACATGCTGAAAGTTTGAGCCAAATCGGATAACTCTTTCACGTGCACCTTTGATGTCAAAGTTCAATCCTGGGCAAATTCTCTATATTTAAATATCATTGATCTAACATTTCGTTTTTTTTTACCAGTTTTAATAAAACTGTTGACAAACATGTGTTGAGGATCAAAGTTTTTCTTGGGATTGAAAAAATTAATTAACGAGGTATTGTTTAAATGTGCTAAATTCCCATTTCAAACTAGTGATAAGCTTAAATTTATTGTTGATGGGATAAGCTTTTCCTATGCGCACTGCACTGGTTGCAAAAGTAATTTTTGGGAAAAAAAAATTTTAATTTAAAAGATTTTGTGAGACGTGCTTAATTCCCAATTTTTATAACTGATAAAAACACTGAAGTTTTTTGAAGTTAATTTAAGAAAAAGTGTAATTTTGGCCCCCGTTCCACAAAAGGGTTAAATTTAGTTAAAATATTTTTTTAAGATTTTGTTAGTCGGTCTTAGTTCCCAATTTTTATTCCTGATAAAACACTGAAGTTTATTATTGAAGGGATAAGCTATTCTATGCGCATTTCATTGGTTGCTTATTTAGTTTTTATTCCTGATAGGTGTTATGTTTTACTTTTTATAAAAGAATCTCCTTTGATTCATATTCCAGCCTGTGAAGAACTTAAAAATGAATAATTTAGCTTCATTATAGTTGAATATACCGAATTTCGCAAAAGTTGGACTATGACCTCAAAGGTTTTATGTGATAGAGTTATCCGATTTGGCTCAAATTTCCAGCATGTGAGTTTAAAAACCAACTGGCACAATAATCCGCTCACGCATCTTGAAAATTCCAGAAAAATTGTTCCCCATATATTTCATTGTCAGCGAGAAAACCATTGTTGCATGACTTAGTACAACTAGATTTTGATTGGATTTCGTCAAAATCTAGTCACGAAGCACACAGAAAAAATTTAAAATTGTCCCTAATCGCCAAATTCATAGAATCAAGCAAACAATTTGTACACACAATTTGAGCAATTACAAAAATGATTATGTGGATTACTAAAAATCGTAAAAATTTAAAACTGTGAATATTTTTTTTTTAAATTAGTGATATTTTTAATTTTTATTAAAAAAAATGATTAAAAAACTTTGCCGTTTTAAACAACGTGTTAATTGCTTTAATTAAATATATCTCAGGTTTAAACAATTCCTAACAACAATTCTACAAGTTGAATCTATTTGATTTTAAACGAAAATATCAATTAAGATTTTTTTTAATTAAAAATTTATTTCAAAACAATTAAAATGTTAATTAAATAAAAATTATATTTTCAATTTTCTTTCAACAAAAAAATAATTAGTAAAATTGAAATACTTTTGTTAAGGCTCAGTTAGCCGGGAGTAACAGTAACAGTAACCGTACCGTAAAAAAGTAAAACCAATCTATTTCTTACAGATTGAGATGTAACATCTTGCTGCTAACTATAATCGTTCTAATTGCTTTACACACAGCAAAATTAATCAGCTGATTTGCAACGTTAGTGCTACTCCCGGCTAACCGAGCTTTAAATTGATAAAAAAACTACTGATAATTTTTTCTACTAGATTCGGCTCGAAATCTCTTAAGTACTAGATTTGGTTATTATGTAAACGGGCTATTTTGTGGAGACTAGGGATGGGCAAGTTGAAAAAATATATCGATATATATCGTATCGATATTTTTTAGAGTATCGATATTTATTATTTCAAAAATATCGATATATCGAACGTATTTTGCTGAAACTATTATCATATTAAAAAAATTTTGTATACCTTTGTACAGACATATGTATGAACAAATTAATTATATGTAATAACATTGTTACTTTTTATTGTTTCATTTCATTTAAAAAAATTAATAAAAACAAAAAAATTTAATCAAAACAAAAAATTCAATTATAACAAAAACAAAAGGAAAGAATACAAAAAAACCATAAGAAAAAAAAATAAATTTCGAAAAATTTAAATGGAAGTAAATAAGTCATGGAAGTACCAACTTTCCTTTAAATTTGAATTGCACCCCAAAAGTACCAATTGCTTTTAGTCAAACCAGTAATCATCAGATATGGACATCAGGAGAACTCTCTGTTTTATGTGCACTCCAGACAATCTGCTTCTTGTATCCGGCACTGTTTCTTATAAATGCCAATTATTTTAGATCTTCACATTTTTTTAAAAAAACATATGATACATGCAATGATTCCAATTCTTAAAAAATATATTGTTTGAAAAACGGCTAAAATTTTGAGTTCTTAATGACGACTGACTTTAAAAAATATCGAATTCGATAGTCGTATTTCAATATCGATACACCGATACATCGGAATTTAAAATATCGGCGATATATATCGGTTATATTTTTTTAAATATCGATATTTTGATATATCGATATTTTTTTAACCATTCCTAGTGGAGACCATAATACTCAGTAGCATATGCTGGAAGTTTTTAAATTTCTATAGAAAGTGGGTTTCTTTCTTGGATGATAACCTGGAAGTATGAGATATAGAAGTTGGACACATAAATTAAGTGATATACAAAGAAAATAGAAATAGTCAGTTACTCATGTCGATAGAATTTTATCTTTTGTGTCGGGAAATATACATTTTAACATTTACAAGGAATCCATAACTCTTTTCAGCATTAAACAAAATTTAAGTTTTAACTCTATATTTAGTATTGTGGTTATTTTATTGAACTGTTAAAAACTATTTTTTTTTTTGGTTTTAATCCAAATTTTGATCAGACTAAATGTTCATTAAATTATTTTTTTAAGAAATGAATTTTACAAAATTAAAAATAAAATAAATTTTATTGATAGTGTTTAATTTTTGACTGGGAATCGAAACCAGATTTTCACGGACAGGTTGCCCTGACATGTTTCGATTGTAACCACACAACCTCTTGAGAGGGGTTTTCCGTTTAACACTCAATATGAGTTTTGGTGTGGAAAATCAGGCAGACATGTTGAAGCTACCATAAACTGCAATGCCGTGATGAGGACTTTTCTTGTAATACCACACCACATAATTGGAGAGGGTATGATGTGTGTAAATACAATGTTGGTTTAATGCCCACCTTTAAGTATACCGATCGACTTAAAATCACTTTCTGGGTTGGTCTAACTTTGTCCGTTGGGCTGGCATGCTGGTAATATGCCTTTTTCAAAGATTATTTGATGAAATTTGGTACATACGTTTTGATTTTGCAAAAGGTGAGAATTGGTCCATAATGTCACTTATCCCTCATGCAAACTTCTTTCTTAAATAGTCTTTGTGCCCATATATTCTCTTATTATGTTGGCATTAAGAATAAGTTTGGTCCAAAAGTATTTTAATGCAATATAAATTATCTTACCAAATTATTGTTTTTTTAAATCCGTAAATATTTGACCAAAGCTCCGACAAAATATAAATCCAGATTGGTATTGATATAAAATGTCGCATAAATAACTTTTATTATATCTTTGGATGTTGACACTGTACACGATTGTCCTAAGTGTAGCGCAACTTTTTGGTCTACATTCTTTATACCTTGCACATGCATTTTGTATAATTTGAAATGTAGCTTCAATATCTAATGAGGTAAAATTACCTCAGCTAATGGACATCATGGTTTTCGCACCTATTTTGCTAAATTCCTCTAAACTGTTGATGTCGATGATGATGATGATGACGATGATGCGAACCCACCCAAACAGCTCTGTAAATGAAACACATTTCCAAGACTTATTTAGAAAGTATTAGTAGGAATCTATGTGGTGTAGTGATACTGCATGCGCCAAACATGGTAAAATATATTTGCGGTATGAACGCACAAATTGAGCGTACATGTTGGTAGCTCTCATTGCACTGCACTGCAATCTACACTTTAACTTCCAAGCTCTTGCGCGAGCATATACTTAAGTTTACATGATGTTGCCAAAAAAAAAAAACCTCCTGCCACTAGACACCAGCAGCAAGTGTCTGTATGCTTTTAGTTTATAACCATGTGCAAGCATTAACCTGCACCAAAACAATACTACACTTTTAAGAGGCAAATATCTGGATTCTCTCTACATAAAGTCTGAGTGTTTCGACCTTTAACCCCACATTTAATTTACGACATTGTGGTTGCAGGTCTTAATTAGACGGTAGATTAAGTTAAGAGCGTGTGCTAAAGTTTTCTTTAACTCGTAAACCAACAAACCAAATTGTGGTTGAAAGAGGTAAAAAAATGTCTGATTGTTTTTGGTTAAAATAAAAAAAAGAATAAGCAATCAAATCTCTTAGCTGTCATTTTCAAGTGGTTGTTGTATTACTTTTTCTCTAAGCCTTCCATTTGGTTGTCTTGCCAATACTTTCAGGTACTAAATTTTCTTTCTAAGCGAGATTTCCTGGCATTTGATGTACATGGTACAGCTGCTGCTAGTGCAGAAACTCCTTAGGAATGTTGAAGTATTAAGGCGTTGTAGGCGCGTAGTAACATGCCAATTATGTTGGTTGCTTTGGCCTCAACATCAGCTAGCAGGAGGCATCCATTCAGCCACCTCATCAACCTTCTCATTGCATCAGAAGCTAAGAGAGGTGGTACTTTTGAGGCGTTGGTGACTGTGGTAATTTTTGTAGTTTAATGTGCTGCGTAAAAAATAAAAAAAAAATCAACTTGCTTTAGTTAGAGTTGCATACAACATTTGCAAGTATGTATTTCTTTTTATTCTTTGTTATTTTTCATTATCATCATTTTGCTTGTTGTTCATCTTGTTGTTTTGTGCTCGGTTCTTTCTTCTTCGGCCGTTGCATACATTTCGGTATAAATTCTCACTTTAGATAAAGATCATGATATAGTGGCGATGAGTTGTGGTGCTCGGTTAAATGTTGGCTGGTTGAATGGTTGTTTGGTTTATTTGTCTGCTGTTGATTTGAATGATGAGTGTTCTAGGAGTCTAGTTAATAAGAGCGTTGATGATCTTGATTTCTCCTTAGTTTCCTTCTTTGTTTTTTTATTTACATGAGAATTTATGATTTTGGCTCGCATCAGCGTTTTTTACATGTGTAAATAAAGGTGGCTGTTTAAAATCCAATGTTTTTGCATTAAATTTAACCAAATAATCGTATTATTAAATAGTCTGAAACAGGTTAAAATCTGGAGTTTGCAAATATAAGCAAATGTGTGTGAGGTACTCCATTTTAAAAACCTCGTGTTTCCTGTAGGTTCGTTGAGATTTTTAAAGTATCCATTGTAAAAACTTTAATGCGAAACACTTCTGAGATGATTTTTAATCTGTAAATCTGCCTTCTTATAATTTTAGAAGTAATACTCCATAGGCTCACTCATATAATTAAGTAAGCAAACTCATTGACTGTATAATTAAAGTTTAGCGCCAAATCTTTAAATTACATGTGACAAGAGTGTTGTATCCTTTTAATTAATATAGATTCACGTTGTTTGGTTAACGTGGTAGCTCGCCCAAAACTAACTAGGTGTGACACCACACAACTCGTCAAGAGTAGGAAACCCGGATTAAGCGTGACACCAGGGCAAAATAGAGAGGGCTAGATCTAGCCCGTTGCATTGAGATATTTCACCATATGGCCGAGTTTCACCCGCGATATCTCAGATAGTCCTTGTAGAACTTAATTCCCAAATAATCTATGTAGTGTTGAATTAAACACTGGGCAATCACAAAGGCGATAAAATATCGTCTTCTCAGATCCAGATTCTCTGCAGCTGCGGCAGCATTCATTAAAAGAAAAAACGAGAATTAAAGCGCGCTTACCGATCGTCGAGTGACCAGTTGGAACATTTACAGAAGCCACTCAGAGCGACCTATGTCGTATGTGGGCCGCGTTACTTTGGTAATGACTGGATGGCTGCAGATTCAGTTTTCTCAAATTATCATTTGCAATATCCAGATAGTGTCTGAAGATTTAGCTTCTGATAGTTCCTTGGGGTTTTGGCGACTGGCACACCCTGCCAAATTGCGAATGCAGCTCCAGATATGCCAGCACGTCTGCCTGTTCATTCCCATAATGGACCCTATCTACGTATTGGTGCATACAGAAAAAAAAATATTGATTTCAATTAACAAGTTTGTGATATTAATTAAAATATTTATTAAATTTGCAACAGTAAACCAATAAATAGTACCAATTACATATTTGTTGATATTAACAACAAACGATTAATCCACTTGACTAATGCCCGTTATATCTACAAAAGAAATCTAGCTGTGTATTGAAGTTTGTGGTGTAAAAGCTGCCATATTTTAAAATAAAACTGAAGGTAAAAACATGTAGTCTAATTAAACATTGAAATAGGAAAAAATAACTGTGCGGTACGAACACGACCAGCTTTCTTTTTGTAGAAATTACGGGCATACAATTTTAATGCTCTGACCAACAGAGAAAATTAAAACCTGGTTAAGGAAGTAAATTTTTATTTTTGTGTAAGTTTAAAGCGAAGGGGCCACACATCAAACTGCTTCATCAAATTTACGTATGTATGTGTTGGTTATATTTTGATTTTCTTAGCACAGCCACACATCTTTCTCATCAAAATATTTTATTATTTGTCATATTATATTTTTTTTTCTTGTTAAAAATTAGTTTTTGCCAAACGAAAGTTGAAGAAATTCCGTTCACACACATCAAACTGGCTTCAAATTTTTATCAAACTGACATCAATCCATACGTTTTAGCTTTTTATTACTAAACCCTTCACAAAAATTTGTGTTTGATGTGCGGACATGCCGCTTAAGGGTTAAAGAAACTTTATAAATTTATCATCACTCATTTTTAAAATTTTTAAGACATATTAAAAACAATATATTATCGTTTTTCATTATCAAAAATATAATGCTTAAAAGTCATTTACGAAAACGCCACAAAATTTATGATCCTCATCGACATCGTGAAATTCAACACCCCATAACGTAAGAATACATAAGTAAATTTATAAAAATGTTAAAAGAAATTTTGTGTTGAAAAAGTAATTTCTTAAATGTTTTAAAGAAATGTTGAGGCATTTATCAGTATTATTAAGTGTTCCATTGGCACTGGAGGTTTGGAGATGCCAAGGGCATTTTGTAATGCTGGCTGGCTAAACGGAATAATTGGAACCTTTGTGATTGGAGGCATTATGATCTATGCCATACATTTGCTAGTAAGTTTGTTTAATAAGCTGAATAAACACAAATAAAGTATAAAATTACAATTTTGAAAGATTCATGGCATGTATGAAATCTGCAAAAGACACCAAGCAGCCTCCTTAACGTATCCTGAATGTATGGGCTTTGCTTTGAAAGAAGGTCCTCCTTGTTTGCGTAAATTTTCCCTTATTGCCGTGTAAGTTAAGAACTAATATTCCTGACATCTCTTGTTAAATGAAGTTCTGATTTCCAGTTACCTAGTCGATATTTTTATGTGTCTTTATCATTTTGGGGTCTGTTGTGTCTATGTCCTTTTCATTGCTGATAACATCAAACAATTAACGGATTTCTACTACGCGGAGTATGATTTTCATATGCATGTTTTGGCTTTAACTTTGCCTTTGATGTCTATTTTTTTAATACGGGATTTAAAGACTTTAGTGCCATTTAATACCGTGGCTAATGTCGTTTTGTTCTTTGGATTTTCTTTAATAATTTTTTACATTTTAACCGATTTACCGGCCTTAAGTGAAAGGAAAATGTTTAACAAGCTAGAGCGTTTTCCATTGTATTTTGGAACGGTGCTGTTCACCATGGAATCGGTTGGAGTGGTGAGTTTTAACAGAATTTTTATAATTTCTGTCATGTCTTATAATGAGATGCAAACGCATTTGCTTTTTTTTTAATTCGTCTAGAGTCTTTCTTTTTCCGGAAAAGTGGTATTTATTTTTTTATTTCCCGGGAAATAAAAATTAATGAGATCTATTAAGAAAGTGCATTATATATTACAAAATCTTTGTTTCAAAAAAAAAGGATTTTAATACAAAATAAGCAGTTACGTACTCGTTTGAGAGAATGGCAATGGAAAAATAAGTTCGCTTATTGCGGTTGTTTGCCTTTATAGTCAAAGGAACATATAATATCTGGACCCTTTAAGTTTTCTCCCCACTTCTTTAAAAACTTGTACTTACAATTTCTTTTTTAATAATATTATTTTCGAATAATATGAATTAGCTTGCTTAAGCTTCTGTTAAAAATGTACAAAAACCTAAACAAAATTAAGAAAACATTTGATTCCGTACTGTTTCGCTCTTTGCAATCTTTCAAATGACAGATTCATTAAACTTAACAAATAGTTTCCTTAAGTTCATTATGGTATCTTACATATTATGTACATGCATTTGCACAGTTGCTTAAGCCAACTTAAGTCCTTAAGCCTTTTCTTTGCTGTATTCGAAATTTTCAGAAATTTTACTTTTTTGTTATTGGTATCATCTCTTACAGAAATAGTAATTACTGCACTTTCCGAAACTAATCCAAAAAATATTTTATGCTGCTCTGCATTGAAAATTATAAAATTTTTGAAGCAAGTGGAAAAAACTTTTTTTTGTTTTTATTAAATAAATTTTATTAAATTTTTGTCTTTAAAAAGCTTGAAATGTAGAAGGCAAGTTAAGCCTAGTACTCTGTTCCAATTTGTAAAAAATGTTGAGCAACATTAATTATTTCACACGAAAATTTTGACATGTATCAATGTTACCATTATGCGAGCTTGTACAATTTGACATTTTTATTCCTGCAAAGTATGCGACATTGTTTTGCTTTTGTCAAAAAACCCCACATGTATTTAACTAAAATTATTTTTTTTTAATGAAAAATTTAACAAAGAAGAAAGTAAATATGGTTGTTATTATTTTAATTTTTTATTTCTTATTTAAAATCAGTTGATACTTTTTTCCTTTTACTTTAAATTCCACGTGAAATAAGTGCAGCTTACATTATTTCGCAGTTGTAAAAAAATGTTGCCAGAAACATTTCGGAACTTTTTCACAAAATGAACAGAGAACACTCTATCAACATTTTTTCATAGATATTCCGCACAAGTTTTTTTCATATGCGTTTTGACAGCATTTCACGTGAAATGTTGAACACAGTACCAGGCTTAAGGTATGAAATACATGCGAAAACGAGTGGTGTGAACTTCCAAATTTATCTTTCGGATTTGAATTTACATTAAGTATTTCTTGAGATATTCTTGTCTTCAATTATAACACCAGTAAAGTTGGCACAATTAAATAAAAAAAATCCAGGGAATTTCCGTAAAAATTTTCCCGAAAAATTTGCGGGATCCCCGAATTCTTGTCCCCCAAAATTCCTTATGAAAAACACATTTACGCAGCAACAAATATTAAACAATATTTTGCAACAAAGTTATGCATGCAGAAAAATATATGGTAAGATGTAACCATATTCTAAGAGTAACATACTATAGTTGGATTTTAACTATTTTTATGTTTGCATGGAACCATATTAAAGCTAAACATGATCATAATCTGTTTAAAATAATAATAAGTTGGCCGATATAAACTATAATATGGTCAACATTACCTAAAAGTTGTTCAAAATTAACAATATTTTGTTCAATTTTAACTATAATAATGGTTAGAATTAACCATATTATGTACAAAATGAAACATTACATGGTCAAAACTCCTTAGAATTTGGACAGAGGTGGCCATATTATGGTCAGAATTAACAATAATATGGACAATGTTAAGCATAGTATGGTTATTTATTTCATCCATTTTTACAATTTGCAAAACAACTTTTATTTTGTTGTTTTTAAGCATATTATTTTTAGTTTAAAATTAAATAAACAATGTTTTAAAATATTATAATTTCAAACATATTATTGTTATTATTAACAATAACATGTTTGTTGACAACCATAATATGGTTATGGTTATTGTTAAATTAAGCATATTATGGTTGAATTTATGGTTGTAGCTATATTTTAATAAAACCTTCTATTGTTAATTTCAAACATATGGGGACCATAATATGCTATTTAAACCCATAATTTAACCATGTTTTTCTCTGCGTGTAACGACCAATATTAACATGCTTAATTTGACACCCTGATGGTAAGGAGTTTTCCTACCGGAGAGCTGCAATATGAATTTAGGTAAATCCGAATTTACTTTAAAATTAAATATATCTAAAAAGATTTTTAGACATGGTTATGGTAGCAATAAGTTTGGTTATCCACAACTTTATTGACAGGAAATTATTTGCGGTGTTGTACTTTGTTAGCGACTATATTGAAAATTTTTTTTATTTCCAAATAACAATGACAGATTGGAAACAACCAAAAAGATAATACATCTTGTTCCACGCTATCCTTCTTATTTCGACAACATTTACAAAATTTCGTGAAATTAATATCAAACAAATTTTGAATTCTAACCTGTGTTTTAAGCTGATACAAATTTTTCCTTTTATGTACCTCATTCTTTGAGGTCCACATAGCTTTACCGAAACTGCTTTTGATACCAGGAAAAGCAACGTTAATTTTTAAAAAAATTTAATTTAAAATCTTCTTCGATTTCTATTTCACGTGATTTCAATTTACAAAGTATGGCCGATTGTTAATTCAATTTGAACCACAACCGATGGCATACGAATATAAGTTTAAAAAAATATATACAAACATATCTGTGGCATTTTTATAAAACATCTTAAGTCGAGATAAGATAGTAAAAAAGTTTTAAAAAAAATCTCGGTGAAAAAATCATTTTTATAAACCAAAATTAAAGAAAAGTTCGTTTTTAATTCAAAATGTTAAAATCGCTAACAAAAATGTTTTTTGAATAAAAATTAGTATGATCAACATTATCATTCTGAACTTTTTAAGTTCGACTTAAGATGTTTTGTCCAAATGCCACAGATATTTATTTTCTTGCGGAGAGACTGATCGCTAAAAACGAAAAAAATTACAGAAAAATTTCCGTTATTTATTTCAAAATGTAAAATTCAATATACTTAATATTTACAGATTCTTGCGATCGAAAATGAGATGATCAATCCTAAAGATTATTTGGGGCTAACTGGCATTTTTAGCATGGCATCTTTTGCAACTTTATGTCTTTATTCTGCCTTTGGTTTTATTGGCTATTGGCGCTATGATTGCCAGGTTTATGGTAGTATAACACTAAATTTACCACCGGATATGTTGTAAGTTATTCTTGTACGTTATAAATGGAAACGATATATCGCTCATTTGCTGCAACGTCGCAAATATTATTTTTCAGGAGACGTATTTTTTGCTTTTAAATTTATATCGTAGCAAGAATTAAAGAAAGGTGTAACTGACAGAACATAAAATATAGACAAAAAACTTGCATGAAAGTAGAAAAAAATTCATATCACAAAAACTAGACAACATGAATATTTTTTTTTTCTCTCTTAATATATTGGCTGTAAACATTTTCTCTCAAGTCAATTATTCCCGGTGATTCTGCGGGTTACAGCAAACGTTTTTTTTTCCACAGACCTATAAAATGCTGTAACCACAATTATTTTTTATGCAAACAAAAAAGTGAATTTTTTTCATCATACAAATATGGGACGCATTTTTTTCTGATAAAAATAAAGCAAAAAAAACGTATCTTCGATTTTTTGCCAGTAACAGCGTTCCTTAATTCTTGCGACGATATATTTCCTTAAAATTTTTAAAAACGCCTAATAACATAAAAAATATGACACTTTGCCTAAGAATTTAACGAGTGCCGAAGCAGAACTTAAATTTTATCGCTTCTTTATTGCAACATAGTCACATCTCAAAAAATCAAAAATTTCTAGGTACTTAAGCAATAGTGCTCTACATGTATATAAAAACTCAATGTTATATCTTAAACTCAACCGAAGTAATAGCAAAATATATTTTTCTTAATGTGTATAAAAAGGTTCGTTTAAAAACTTGGATCGCATTTTGCCAAGTTTAATATTTTTGAAATATGACTGTGTTGCAAACACAACTGGGCCGGGTGATGAATTTGTGGCCGCCAAAATTCGTTGCCAAAAATAAAACCTTTGTGTATATGCGAAAACACACAATCAATTTGGCTCTGACTTTGTTTTAGTACCAGGTGACCATGTTTGGTTTTAGTTTACAAGTATTTAGTAAACATATACAGTAGAACGGGTCGACCTCCATACAAAAAAAAAAGTTGTGCCAGTCACCACCTGGAATGAAAGATATGCCACGCCCCAAAATACAGCACTTTTTATTTTTTATATGTAGCGCTGCCATTTAAAGTCCGATCTTATCATATCACATATGGTTGTTCATGGCTTGACAGTTGCTTCATTTTTGCTTTCATTTCATTTGAATATGGCTTAATTTTTTAATTTAGTGCTTTTTTAGTCTAACTTCAAATTCTAAATGGTATATATGATTTCTAAAACTGAGTACATCATTAATTTTTTCTATGTTAAACTATTTAACAAATATAACACATATTTCCGACTAAAGATCTACTTGACGTTTTTTTTTTTTTTATCAGATTACAAGGGCGATGTAATTGCTGTGTGAAAAAATAATAAAAGGAGCATAATTAAAGGGCGCGGGTAAAAACTGAGTATATAAAAAACTTGAAAAAAAATCTAAAGGTTTTCTTTCCTATTTATAAAAAAATTGAACATAAGAAAGGAATTATCTCAGATATGATAATTATCATAAAAAAGCACTAAATACAAAAATGAAGCCAAATTCTAGCCATAAACAATGATATACGATACGATGAGATTGGACTTCAATTGGCGATTCTATATATAAGTATTTGGAGTGTTAGTGTCGTCGGCGTCAAGGCGGCTAACTTCACCCAACTGGAACCTAAAGACTCGATACAGTAATCCACATATTATTATTCATATTAATTCGAATTTGCATTCTAACTGACAGTTTTTAGAGCGCGTGTGTACTTTAAAAGTTAGCCTCTTATCAGAAATATACAAACAAAAATTCTGATAGTGCATAGAAAATAGTCCTGGAAAATATTGGAGGAATAAGACTATTAAAGTATAAAAGCTTAATAAATTGTAATTTGACTTAGAATACACAAGAAACTGTATAATTTTGATTGATCTAGCCACATGTTTTGTGTAAGCAAATAATTTTTTAATAAAACAAGTGGTTACGTGTAGGGCGTCCGATATTAGGAGTGAACATAGCATTACTAGTAAAAATTTTACTATCAGAAATTTTCAAAAAAAATAGATAACGAAAGTCGTTTGAAATTTTTGTCGATTTCAAAATCACGACAACTACAATGTAAATCAGGCCATACACGATTCAATTCAATTGTCAACTGAGTCAGTTGTTGTCGAGTTGGTAGCCCCGGTAGGCTAGCTAGTAGCGAGCTAGTCTATCAGCCCCGGGGTTGCGGGTTCGATTCCCGCCAGAGACTCTGGTTTCTTTCCTGCAGACAAGCGTACAGCTTCGCGGGGATTAGCTAGGGAATTTAAAAAAAAAAAAAAAAAAAAAAAATTTTAATTATTTCGACTTGACTACTAAGTCTTTGAATTCTATTGTACTGTGTGTGTGCTCGAGTCCCTTGATCAGCTGTCAAAATTAATGTTTGTAGTTTTCTTTTGCAAAAAAAGTTAAGTATTTAAAAAATTCTATTTTATATCAATAATTTTTAAAATTAATTTAAAATCTTTCAATTCAGTTGATAAAGTGTGTGGCCAAGCATCAATTCAGTTGAAAGACTCAGTTGACAATTGAATTGAAACGTGTGTGGGACGAATAAAACAAATAAGTAATAAGTTCGTCGTATTTATGTCGTTTGCGTCAACCATAATACTAATTTTTAAAAACGATTAGTTTTCGACTACGACAACAACATTCATAAGAAGGCCAAACAAGATATTTTTTCCCTGATACCTGCCAAAAACTAATTCTTTTGAAGTTCAGTGTTGATGACAAAAAATAAACGATTTAATTCTTAGTTCTTTTATATGGTTTAGGTTTTCGAAAATTAAAAAGAACGTAGAACGTTTTGCTAATGTGACTTTAACGCATATAATTCGATTTACTTTTGCCTTTAATGGCCGCATATTGATTTAATATATGGCAAATATGCTTACATCCAAGGCGAATTCAAACAGGTAAACTCATCTCGTCAGCTGTTCATCAGCTGTTTCCACGTCGAATTAAAAAAAATGGTGAAACGTCAAAATATGATTTTGTTGGGTGAAAAGTGCTAAAAATATTATTTTTATAATAAAAAAATTTCAAAACTCCGAATGATTGAAGTGAATTTAATAATTTCTTTTATAAAAAAGTGATAATTTTAATTTGCAATAAAAAATTTTGACAGCTAACCATTAAATTGCAAAAACAAAATACATGGGGCTTTTTGTAGTCGTAGAGTTTCACTTACCTGTTATGAATTCGCCTTGCTTACATCGCTAAATGGACTATCACGTTTATCCTTTATATTAAATTTATTTATAACGGTAGGAAAAAAATATAAATTAGAATATATCGCTAAATTGACTAAAAACGAAAAATACTTTATGCTTTAAACTTTTTTTAACACTGATGCAATAGGCAGCTATGCTTTTGTTCAATAATTGATTTGTTGTCTTTCTATTATCACTGAAATATGGAATAGAAATATGATTTTGGTTTTTTTAAAACATGAATTAATGATATAAAGTCAAAATTTGCGACTTTTAACTTATGACGCTGTTGCAGCAAATAGCCAATATGCTTGTATATTTAAGTTTGCCATTGCTTTAATTATTACAACAGTTTAATACATTGCAAAGAGATTAACGGAATATATTTAATTTAAAATGTTTCCTCTTAATATGTTCTAGAATATCACAGCTAATAAAAATCATGTTTGCAGTTGCCATATATTTCTCATACGCTCTTCAAGGTTATGTCACTGTAGATGTCTTGTGGCATCATTATTTCTCCTCCTGGTTTGAGCAAAACGATCAAATACTCATGGAATATAATGCCAGATGTTTTATTGCTTTAGTGACAGGTAGTAAAAGACTTTTGCTAATAATAGAAATTTATTAGGTTTAATTTTAAGTTTTTGTCGCTGTAATTTCTCCCGATATCTCTATATTTCTACCACTTGTCGGATCGTTTTGTTTAACTATTTTGGGATTTGTGCTACCTGCTCTCATGGACTTGTGTGTGAAGTATAATGATGGTTATGGTTGCTACAGATTTATCTTGATACGCGATATTTTACTTATAAGCTTTGGAATATTTGGTAGTTTTATTGGAACCTGGGTGGCATCACAAAACATTAAAATGAAATATGGCAAAATGGATGAACCCAATGAAAGTCTTTTGTATTTTACTAATTTGTTATAATACGATTTATAAATTATTTTTATTTTTTATTGTTAGAAATGGTTACTTGTTGCATAGCCTTTAACTTATAACTGTGATTATCCATATTATTTTACACCAAATAAAAAAAAATAACACAATTTCTTCACCTGAAACTACGTCTAGATTAAATTGCTGTTAAAATATCGTAACACCAAGTTTTAGTTAAGATACTCCCTATTCTAATTTTACCTTTAAACTAATTAGAAGATGGCTCAATTAAGCTAACAAGCCGTTTGTTGTACACGTAGTTGTTGCTCTACACTGAAATAGTCGTAGTAGATATACGAATGGATACAAGTAAATTGTTGCAGAATAGTAGTTGTGTAATACAATCAACTTAAATTTATGTGCCATGATTGTTTTACTACCACTGTGTTTTGTTTTGTTTTTTTTTTTTTTTGTTTATAAATTCTGTCCCAGCACTCCAAAACCAGAGATTCCAATTCTTTCGAGGGAACCCTTTCTTAATTTTTATTAAGCATCTGATAAATGTAAGGCGGAAAATGTTATAAATCAGTTATCTTGTTTTCAAAAATATATTTAAATCTTTAGCGGTCATCCCCAGAGGTATACCCAAACTACCTATTTGGGAACCGCTGTATAAAAGTGTTTGTTGACTTTGGTTAAGTTTGCCTAACTTTTGTTAAGTTAAAGTGCTAAATTCAATGTAATGATTTTGATACTAGAACTAGCACTCATTGTACAGTTGTTGGTGTTGTTTATGTTAAAACTTTGACGTTGCAAGTTGCTATAAATTCAAATGATGGGGAAGATTTCGAACTAAGTCGACTAAGTGGAAGGGTGCACTTCTTAAATATCTTGATTTTTTTATTATAAACAATATTGTACAACAGTAATAAAATATTGTTGCAAACATCATATAATGTAGGATACATTTTAAAATTAATAAAATAAAATGTATTGTGGATACAATTTTGAAGTGAAAATTCTATTGAAACTAAAGGAAAACTCTTATTTTAAAGCAGTTTAGTTTCAAGGTGTTAAGTTTCGGTCATGTTCTAGAAATCGAAGAGGAGTGGAATTAACCTTTAAATCTCCCTTGTGTGAAAAACCACACAAAAGGAATCATTTTTGCAATGTAAGTCTTTTAAAGTGAGTGCTTATATACACACAAGGTTAGGAATCTGCTACCTAGCCATATCAGCATGCTGTTTTGTAGTCTGTGACCATGAAATGGAAAGTGCTTAACTGTTTCCAAATTCTCTGTGTCCTCACACAACCTACATATGTCCAACAGGTCAGATCCCATTTACACTGCCATTCTGCCTTTCATGCAGTGGCCCGAGATAATACTTATCATTGTCCTAACGCAGGCTCTACTCTTTCCCAGTAGCTCATCTGAATTTGACCTAAAAGGCACCGGCCTCAGCGTGCGCGATAGACGGCAGTTCGTTCGGATCCGCAAATCCGCTTAGAACCCATTTCACAATTCTGCCAAATTATATGCCCATTGGAGGCCTGAACGCCTGCAAGCTGTCAGGATGCTCCATTTCCAAGCGTAGTCTAGCCAACTCATCAGCTATCTCGTTGGCGGTGATGTTGCATTGACCTGGTACCCAGCACAGCCTTAACACATAATTCCCTAAGATTTATACTAGAGTCCTCCTGCAATCATCCACTAGCCTGGAGATCACATAACATCCCATTAAGGCCCTAAGAGCCTCCCTGGCAATCTTAAGAGAAGTTGTGGTAATGACAGCAACTCACAGGACACCCCTCTAAAAAAAAACTATTTTTAACGAAAATTCTTCTGAAAATCACGTGATTTCAGTGGAATTCCCTGTTTTTAACACCTGACAAAAAGTTTATTTTACAAAATTATAGCTTATTTTAAAACGATTTTCATGTGATTTTCCGACATTTTTTTTAACCGATTTAGCGATTAAAAATTAGTTTTAGGGTTTGTTTAAATTTTAAAATTTTTCGCGAGTTTTTCCCATGTTCACGATTTGTTCTTGTACGTTTTCTTATTCTTTACAGCTTAAACGACTTATTATAAATAATAGACTCCGTGCTTTCATGCTGCTGCTAGCAATTTTTTGCGGATTTCCGCTAATTTATCAATTTTTACCGAATTTTTGCATTCCTTGTATTTATAGGGACTTCAATTTTATAACTTGTTTGATATATTAAACATTATCGCGAATTTTCGCTAGATTTGCAAAAACGGTTTTTGTTATTTTCCGACATTTTGTTTTTTAACCAATTTAGCGATTACAAATAAAAACAATTTTAGTTTGCTTACAAGTCTTAAATTTTTCGCAAATTTTAGCATTTCACGATTTAGCTGCGGTTAGCTGTCCCTGTCCTAATTTATTCGTCGTTCGTCTGCGTAAGAAATAGAAATAAGCCCATCGCAGAGTTCGTTACGAACGACGAACAACGCAATGATTGTGTGTATTTTAGTACATACGAATGTTTTATATTTTTGAATATTCGTTTCGAATAATTCGTCGTTCGTCCCAGTTGTGTTTCTGGCATTAATTGAACAAAAACTATAATTCGTAACTGGATTTTTAAATCCTTCGAAAAAAATCACAATTGTAGAAATTCATCACATACCTGGGGGTTACCGCGTATTTCGATTCGAAATAAATAATTTAAGATTTCGAATAATTTGAAGTGTGTATTACGATTTTCGTACTTGTTCGAAACGATGGCAGGGGTCTATTTAGAAACAAATGGGAAATTTGATTAAAAGTTATGGTTCGCAACATTAAGTTGCAGTTTTGAAAGGGATTTTTGTTTTCGAGAATGTATAAACAACTGCCGTTAATTCAAAACAAATAACACAAAAATCGCAAAGTACAAATCGTTCAAACTCGTTAATTATTTCTTTTGAATCGTAATACTCGGTTACCCCCTGATTGAGTGTCGGTTATGTTTAAGCAATCGAAATAGCGTGATATTAAAATCGAACTAAATTTCAGTTCCATACGATTGTAGTTTTTCCAAATTTTAGGAGAAATTATGGTAAAGACAAAAGGGTCCAGTGGCCGTATTCTGTAATTCGCTTAAGCTAAATCTTTATCGCTAAAAATCTAAAAAGTTGATTTAGCGATTTTTGGCTACGAATGCAATACTGTAACGTACATTGCTAAATTTGGCATTGCCATAAAAATTTAACTCGTCGCTTTTAATTTCATCGCTAAAATTTTTCAATTTTGTATTCTCTTAGGCATTTTAGCGATCGAGATTTAGCTTTAGCTAAGCGAATTACGGAATACGGCTGCAGAAAGTAGAATTTTTAACTCAATTAAGTACACTGAACCAAAAATTTACCTAAATAAGGTTGAATGGGGTGTATAGTTGAAGAAAAGTAGGTTATTATACAGCCAACGAAAAAATTAATCAAGACTACGGTTGCTTTCCGTATATTTAGTAAATTAGTTATTGTGAAGAAATTTCTTCACATTGATTAATGTGTTTCGTTATTTAACGGGATGTAAATATGAAGAAATTTTAGTAAATTTTAATAAAGAAATTAGTCAAATTTCATCATTATTTTAGTAATTTCTGACTCGTATTGAAGATTATTATTCAACTTAACTAATAAATTTAGTAAATTTTAGTGTATTTTTTATTTATATTGAAGAAATTTTATTCAAATTAAGTCTTTAGTTTAGTTAATTTCAATAATTCTATTATTTATATTGAAGAATTGTTCTTCAATTTAACTACTTCATTTTACTCAAATAGCAAACCCCACTAGGAATTACTTTTATTAGCCTTTATAGAAATTTAACACGAATTTTTGCAATAAATACATATAATAATTCTTAATGGAATTACAAAATATTACTTTATGTTCATTAACATATTTATATTGCCTTACAAATCTGTTTAATTAAGCAATACAGTACATAGTAAATAACGTGAGACATATTATTTATAACCAGTAATAAAAAACGTCAACAATTTTCGCTGAAACACATTTTTTTATTGAAAAAATATGTATACATTAAATGTTCATGTATAGTATATGTACAAACGTTTATACACCAAATGCATAATCAATATATAATCAATTGTTTAATAAAACAATGAATTTTTTATTTAAATTTTATTTAAATCAACTAATCCTTATTTTGCTTATTTAAAATCTTGATTAATTGATTTATCATAGTTTTTAATAATTTATATTTTAAAAAACTAAATAATTTAATTTTATGTATTTTGTACAAGAAACCTAAAATTACTTATTTCACAAAACAAATAATTTACGAGTTTTCAGTAAAAAAGAGATAACATTTTTTACAAAATAATGCTAATAAAGGCAATTTCGTGCAAATGTATACATATGTATATGTATATGTATAATTTAGAAATAAAACTTATATTTACACTTATAATTCAAATTTGTAATTTACGTACATATATGTACGAGTATATAACTTAACATAAACACAAATTCGTTTGTTTTAATAAAATTAAAAATAAATAAAAAGGAATTTAAACTGACAATTAACTGCCTGCTTATCGATTTCGAACGTTAACGTTCGCATAGAACTTTACATTTAAAACAAAAACATATTTTAAAATTTTGTAGTTGTTTTAAATGCTGTTTTCTATGCGAACGTTATCTTTTGAAACCGACGAACAGGCAACAAATTGCCCATTAAAATTTTTCAAATTTGAAATAAGGGAATTTATTTGGGGACTGCTGTAGTCAGTATTTGTTGTTATATTATAAAAATGCTTCTGAATAAAGGACCAAACTAAAATAGATTCTTTTGGATATTCTAAGTTAAATACGAAAAATATTTTAGAGCAAGTGTATATAGCATTTAACGCAGAGTTCATGATATATTTTATGCCTTCATAATAAATTACAATTTCTTTTGGTTCTAAAATTGAACCCGATATTAATATTAGAGGTTGAATTTTACTTTTACTTTCAAATTTTTTTAATAACTCTTGCTCGCAATCAGCGACCGAGTTGCCATCGATAATAAAACTTCTTTGTGAATCTCTAATAGAAAAGCGTGTACATAATTTTTTCCCGTTGTCAACTTTAAAGACTTTTGTTGATGGAACCAAAATACTGTGAAGAAGTTGAAATATGCCAACGCAACGACCATCTGAAATGATTAAAATATTGAGATAATACAATTTTAAAATAAATAATGTACCTATAAGAAATAAGATAAAACCTACTTTCGCTTAAGCTTTCCATTTTCGACATAGTTTGAAATAAAACTTTGCTCGATGGGTCTTTGATACGATCTTCAAAGACGTAGTCGATTTTTGAACAAAAATTCTGAAAATTTACATGCAAGCTCTCTGCTTTTGGGTACAAATGTTTGAAATCTATGTCAATCTACAAAAAAATACAGATAAGTTTAAAAAAGAATAAGTCAAAACCTAAACGTATCTAAACTAAAAGTATCATGTGTACTTTTTAAAGTAAATATTTCATTCATCCGATGGTTTTTGGTTGCAGCCATTATAATTGCTTCGATGTCATGATCAATATTGTCTTCTGGATTACCTATATGTACAAATATTTAATAAATACATAGGCGTCACAATCGACCAAAATGGTATTGGGCCATGTCACAGAGTGCAATTCCGTTCGGAATTAAAGAAAACATATTTGTTTATTGATAAAAAGTTTATTTTGATAGTTTTTTGGTCTTTTAGATACAGAAAACTCCCATTCCGTTCATGAAAACAAAAATGGTTTTATTCCGCAAATTTTTTTCGTCATTTTCTGAAGCACCAAATAATGGAATGAATTCCGTTTCCGAACGGAATTTAACTCTGTGATATGGCGGATTAAATAAATAAAAGTGTGTATTTCTTACCTAGGCTTAAAACTCTTTTATTATTTGTAGTTTTATGGGAGTATGGCCTTTTTTGTAGAACACCATTATGTTTAAGCTTGCGAACTGTATTGAAATATTTATCATACAATTTTCCTTGGGGTTTCCTTCCTGATTGTTTCAGGTAATAATATTCCTTAAAATGAAAATTTTGTTATTATATAATAATATTAAAATTATTATACATATAAAACACTTCATTCTCACAAACTTTGTTAAATTCTTACGTTTTTATTTTATTTATATTTTAATTTGTTTCACTTATTATTTTTTCTTCACTTATTTAGAAGCGTGTTTTATTAAGTAATCACGGTTTTTATTTTCTTTCTCCAAAACTTAAAAAAATTCTTCAGTTCTACATGCCTTTATTCATATTTACTAAATCAAAATAGTTAATTTGAAGATTTTTCTTCAACTTTACTAAAGCAATTTAGTTAATTTACTAAATTTCTTCAATTCTACTGGCATTTAGTCGATTTGAAGAATGTCAATTAACCAGTTTAGTTAAATTTTACGAAATTTCTTCAATTTAACTGGCCTTTTTTGAATTATTTTTGCTATTAGTCAGTTTGAAGAATTTTCTTCATATTTACTAAAATAAATTGCTTTTCCAAAACTTTAACGAAATTTTATTTAACTCAACTCCTTAATTGCTTATTATTATTCTTCTTCTTCATTACGTTAGAAAAAATTAAGAAACATATTCAAATAAACTAAAGTTTTATTCAAATTTACTTCCATTAGGGGGGTAACGTTAACTAATATTGTGCGTTTTTTCGTTATAGATGCGTTACTACTACTTTACTAAATTTTTGTTGTTCTAGTAGAATTTTTATTAATTTTTTAACAACATTTTATTTAAATAAACTATTTTTACTAAAATATATTTTTTGCTAAAAAAATTATGTATATTTGAAGAAAATATGTCAATATGGATAAACCGTCAGTTGATTTGAAAAAAAATTTAGTTTATTTGACTATTTTTTTCGTTAAAGGTTTACTAAATTTTTTCGTTATTATTACCTGCGATATTTTTTTGAGTGTACAATTTTGAAAATAACATGTATCATCCCTGTTTAATATCGGTGCAATTAAGACTTGAGTGTTTGTAATTCTCATTTCCTTAGCAATTTTAATTGCATTATATCTTCAGCTTTTCTAAAGTCTTTGGGAAAGATTTCCTGATGATCTGGCCTAAGCAACCAGTGGAATGTGCATAGGATCTAGCTTAAGGCCCAATAATAAATTTCAGTGTATTTATCAAGAATACAAATTGGAAATTTAGCACTACAGCAAAACAACATCTTATATTCCAAGATTTAATACTGTTGGCATAAATTTTTAATCTTTGTTATTAGCGATAACCCAGAGATGGCATTGAGAATTTTAAAATAAGCTTTTAAATAGTACTTTTTTGATTTTAACTGTTCTTTAAAAATTTTTGGTTTAAATTAATTTTATTTATATTTACAAAACACACCACAAAAAGGTATTATAAATCTTATTTGTATACACTACAATATAACAAAGAACAATTCAGTTTGTTATATAAACTACTAGATTTTACCCGTGACTTCGTTTACGTGAAAATTACAGCAAGAAATAAAGAATAGGGCTTATCCTATTACAAAAAGTACCAAAGGTAAAAGAGTACCAAGAGTACCAGCTTTTCCCCATTTTATGCCACGAGTATTATGTAGGCTATAGTCTGTATGTATATCAAATTTATCGAAAAGAGGACGAATTTTTTCCGTTTTTACATATTAAAAATTACAAATTTTATTCCTTAAAAAGTACCCTATATTTTAATCTGGACCATGTGCAATATGCACACCTAATTTATCAAAAAGAGGAAAAGTAGTACTAAAATAACCCCCCGATTTTCCTCTTACCAACTATCCTTTATTCGAATATGGGCCCTATGCTATCTTTCTACCAAATTTCATCCAAATCCATTAAGCGGTTTTCGGGTTATTCAGCCACAAACTAACAAAAATCAAAACATACAAACATTCACATTTACAATATTAGTAGGATTTATGAGGATAAAGGATGTATGTACTGGCTTTCAATTAGATTTCGATAACAGAACTACAATTATGGAATTGCAATTGTGTATGTTCAATAAGCCCTTTGTTTGTATTTGAAGTTTTTAGTCTCTTTCTCTCTTTGCTTTTGATTATATTTTGGTAAGAAAAGATTACTTTCACATTTGCAGAGGAATTTGGAACTGATAATATTAAGCAAGATCTCAAAATTTCCTAAACCATTGAAAAGATAAATTTTCAATGTGGAATTTTGTTCCTTAAACTTCGCAAATATGACTGATATTATCAGTTGGCTTATAAAATTACTAAAACTTGGAAAATTTCGTAATTGTACTTAATTAGCCATTTGTGTACCATTGCACTTTTCATATTTAAATAATACAAAAAAAAGTACAATTTTCCAACCCTGGCGTACCCTATTTTGTTTGATCCGAGATAAAACCTCATACAATAGCACTTTTTACCATGGTCCTTTGTTTTTTTTTCATTCGTATTGAGTGCGTATTGTGACTGACTACAGTTTCAAATCTTTTTATACTCTCTACCACTAGTGCGAAATCATGGATGACAGGCTTAGTATACAGTCTTTAATATTTACCTAACCCCTATAAAATATTGAAAATGTGTTTTCTGGGTGTTTGAGTAATTCTTAATCGATTTGAATCGATGTTGAAAATACGCTTACTTCCGAAAGGTTTAACAGAAAATAAAATTTTTGATGTCAAATTATTTCTTGTTATCCTAAGCAATTTCGGATTGAAGTCCAGCACAATCGGTTCAGTAGAAAAATATTTATAGTCCCAAATGTGAAACAACCATTCTAAACAAATTTGTATTTCTGTTAAAAAAAAAACTATGATTGTCATTAAATTTTGCACAATGTCGATTTGTATGACTAGAAAACATACCACAAAATTTGGTGAAGATCGGTCCATAATATACCATAGACCCCAAAAAAAGCCTAGTTAGTGCACCTTTAACCGTAACAAATAGTGCTATTGAAATAAAAGCTGGTCTATCATAGTTTCATAAGACTAGAAATTACAGTACAAAATTTCGTAAGTGTCGGTCCATAATTTTCCATATGTCCCATATAAAGCCAATTCTCGAAACGTACTTTTGGATTTCGCCTGAAACGACATTTAATACTGTGAGATTAGTTTTAATTTACCTGTATCGGGTATTGGCTGCAAATCGAAATGAAGTAGATTTGAAATCGAGCCTGTTAAGAAAGTTCCTAAAAATATTCCTTTTAATATACTTCATATTTTGAGTACCAATTATATTTGCAAGAACAGCTCTTAATAGAAAAAACTACAGTAATTTCGTTAATAATTGAAATCAAAATTTCGTTTGATTTCAATTCCTTTTCATTTCGATTTGTAGAACATGCCCAATAACTTCTATAAATTTCACTATCAAAAACATTCCTGTTCTCAGTGAAGGGTATCAATGATTCGGCACTGCCAAGCATACCACTTTTACTTGTTTTTATTTTTAAATAATCGCAATCAATTTACGTAAGTGTTGGGTAAGTTAACTTGTAAATAGATTAAACCGTACGTTATCTTGATCGAAACGTTTCTTATTTGACTTTTTGTAGATATACTCGTATTCATATTTGGTGTTTGCCAAATAAAAAACACACACATACACAATGCACAGGCCTATCGATGCAACACAACTCTAACTTTGTACGACGTGTCTTATTAACTCCTTCTTTACCACAAGGTAAATATTTGAAGGTGTTTATTTGCTTTTATTAAATTTTCGTTAGCAAGTAGATGATACAACTTGTTTGCTCTGTTAGTCTGTATGGATGGACATGTATTTGACCAGAGTAATCGAGTGCGCTTGTTAAATTCGTATTTGTTAAAATTAAAATTCCTTCGTTATATATTCTTTTGTTTGCTTTTCTAAAGAGATTATTTTGGTGTCTTTGTGTGAGAATATGCGTCAATAATGCTAATATTTATTTATACACTAATAAATATTTTTTATTAACGATATAAATATTTTCGATTACTTAAAAAACCGATGACCTTTATTTAACACTTTTAAAAATTTTCTTTTTAAATAAATATTGTCTAATTATGTTATCTTTTGTATTTGCTTGTTATTTTTGAAGGTCTTGCAGGAAATATGAGTTAAATGCAATAAAATTATCCACATTTTTATTGATTTAAATGTTGCCCCTTTGTAATGGCAACGGACCTTAGTTGTATTTTATTTTAGATTACCAGGGAGAAGATGATTGATGAGATAGCTTTTTTTGGACCGAGAACCAAGGCTGGCAACCGTAACGAATTTCGTTATCGTATATAAATTTTAAAGGTATACCGATACAAAAACGTTTATAACGGCATAGATATGTTTGTATACCGGTCTTACGAGCAAACATAAATGGCTTAAATGAAACATTTTTTACATGGTATGTAGCAGAGCTGTAAATGAATCATTCATTTTTGAATTTATTGGTGAATTATTCATGCAGTGAATTAGAAAATATTGAATTAATTCATTTTAGATAAAAAATGAATTAAATGAAATTTGAATCAATTCAAACGAATTAGGCACAACTGAATTTCAATTCGTTTCCAATACAAATGAATCTGTAAAATGAATTCCAATTCACTTTCACTAATTCAAATGTATCTGTAAAATGAATTCCAATTCGTTTCCAATTCAAATGAATTTGGTAAAATAAATTGCAATTAATTTTACAGATTCACTTTAATTTAATTGATTTTGAATTCATTCAAATGAATAAGAAAAAAAATTAGCAATTCATTTCCAACTCATTTGAATTGAATTGACTTTGTAAGTAAATCTACAGTAAGCATCACTTTTTTGGGGGTCTGGATGATGACAAAACAATTATGTAGTTAAAAGCGTTGAGGCTATACTTTCGTACGATATTTTTAAAGTGCATTTCTAGTAGAATTCGGGAATGGTGGCCACAACTAAAAGGAATAGCATTATTTTTATATCGGGAATTAAAAGTTTTGTGACAAGACTGAAATTTGAAAATTCTTCCAATGAGAAAAATGATTTTCATTCTTAAGAGATGTTGTAAACAGTGAAAATGTTTAAAATTTTAACTTCTACTTTAACTACACTATATAAAACTCAGGTGTTTGGGTAACTTTTACAATTGAATTTCAACAATATTGAATTAAATTTATCTCTCAAAGTTATTTTTAATTTTTATTTTTTTTATATACGTGCATGTTCTAGAAATCGAAATGAAAAGAAATTTAAATCGAATGAGCTTCATAATTCAATTATTTACAAAATGACCGCCGATTCTTCAGGTATTAAGAGTTGTTATTGTAAAAATAACTGGTACTCAAAGAAAATTTTCATGAATTTTCATTACAGGATCCTTTTTTAAATTTGGTGGATTTTAAATCAACTTCTTTTCGATTTCTAGAACATGCCCGATAGTCTGGTTGTACACTATGAATTTTTTTTTCAGAAAGTCTGACTTTATAGGTAAGAGAAAAAAAAAGTACAAGCTATGCTTCTCTCCCTCTCACCATTTAACTCAGATTTTCCGAATGAAACCTTTCATAGTGTGAAGTTACGTGTATTGATGTTTGTGATGGGAATCGATTATAAATCGTTTCAAAATCGTTTTCAGTATCTTTAAAAATTGTTAACTTAAAAATTGTTCTCTTATTTTCGCTATATATTCTTTTAAAATTTATATTATATAACAATAAGGGTAATCACAATTTTCAATTTGCAGTGCATATTATGATTGATCTTTTATTTTTGTGCAAATGTGCTATTTTTCTAAAAATTTATTCTGTCAACACAAAACAATTCTGGCAACACTGTAAAAAATCTGCATTTGTTTACAATTATATACAAGAAAATTAAAATAAATTTTTTCTTTTTAAGTTATTTAAATTGAATTATCTATTTTATATTTAAACCCACGAAAATTTTCAATTATTAAGTTTCCTTAAAATACAATATGGCGCATAAAATGTCAAATGTTATGCACCACTAATTTTGCTCATGGTTTTTTTTTAGTGCAAACGAAGTAAATAGAGAAGATTGCAAATTCGTTAATTTTGTTGTTGTGTTGTGCAAATGTGTGTATTTTTGCACGTATTTGCATCATTTGCACACTTTGCACTACCCAGCGTGATTTCCATTAATATTAATTGAACTGAGATTTCAATAAAAAATTAATGTATTGTTTCCAAGTGACAAGCAATTGATTGTGTAGTAAAATGTATATGAAAAGTACTCAAACAACTAAGTGATTTTCATATAAATTTTTCTACATAATCAATTGCCTTCATCTGGAAACAGCACATAAGACTTTAAATTATTAATTAATTTTAAAATCGCTTTAAATTCATCAAACCTTTTAAAAACGATCGGGTTCAAAACTATCGATGCTTTTGAATACCTGTTTAACTTTTCGACTTACATTTCCTAAAATTGTCTCCTGTGCCTCCCTTAAGAGTCAATTATGCAAGACGTCAACCTTAAAGCGCTTTAGAAAATTCCAACTAGCTATCGATTGTTGTAAAAAACGACTAAGAAAATACAATTACTGTGCCGCTTCAGTCGACTTTTATCGATTTTCTTTAGAGGGATGACTTAAAACTTTTAATACAAATAAATTTGTAAAATTGACCTTTAAATCGTATCAGAAAAAAAAACTATTTCCTTAAGCTAATTCAAAAATAGATTTATCGCATTTTGTCGTTGCAACTTTTAAATACATATGTATGTAGATGTTACCTGTCAGTTATTTTTGCTATATTTTACATAATAATCTCATACGTGCTTTACTCCAATTGCATTATTTTACTGCATTAATGTGTTTGTCGTATGCGGTGGCGGAAATGGTGTTGAAAAGTGTATTTCCTTTAGAAAATTTTTTGTATGTTTTTGTTTTGTTCTCTGCGCGTTTATTTACATGCTTTAAGTGTCAAAGGGTCATGTACGCATTTATTTAAGTTTGCATTTGCATATATAAAATTATATACAGTGCTTTTGAAATAAAGCTTTCACGTTGAAAATAAATGATTTACAGTGTGGAAAGAAAAATTATAAGTACAACTATGAAATTAGAAATAAAAAAGCTATTTAAATAAGAATTTATTCTGTATAATTTACTCGAAAGTTGTGTGCAAATGTCTCCATATTTGGTTTCATAGGATCCAAAGAGTGAATAAAATTTGTTATGAGAAAAAAAAGCTTTTTGAAAAAACAAGAAAGCCCGAAATTTCGCAAAAAAATTTCCTTTAGGAAATATATTTGTTCCATTTAACGTCGTCGTCATCGTCATCAATTAAATATCAAACTCAATTTTCATCGACGTCGTTATCAATTCAATACAAAACTTGTATTCTATAACAGCAGTGTAACGATGTCGATTGTTTATCGTTTTTTAAAGCACATCTCTAATAACAGTTGGTTTGTTTTGTTTTAAGTTTTTATCAAAAAAAAAAATGCAATTTGATGTTCATTTCTTATAAATGTTATGCTCTAAAAAAGAGAAGCTTGATTTATTCTAAAAAAATTCACAATCACTAATGCCACGTATAAATCGACAGTGTTGATTGTGTGCCCTGTAAAATACAGACATCGGTTTATATATGGGGCTATCTTTATAACGGCGACGATTGCCAAAAAGAGCAACAAAAAGTTACGCGAAAATTGCAAACATTCGGAAAATTTGCAGAAATAGCGGAAATTCGCGAAAATTTTCAATATTTCAAACAAGCAATAAAATTCATTTAAATTCCCTAAAAACATAAGGAATGGCAAAAGTTCCATAAAAATGGATAAATATTCGGAAATTCGCCAAAATTTCCTAATTGCGGTATAATAGCAAAATTTAATATTTATTAAAGAATCACATGAAAAAATCACTTCTTTCGCGAACATGGCTAAAATTCGCGAAAAATTGCAAACATGAAAACAAACCCTAAACATTTATTTAAACTCGTTTAATCGGTTAAAAACATAATGTCGCAAATATACAAAAAAAAAAAAAAAAAAATTTGCAAAAATTCGTAAAAGTATTCAATATTTCAAAATAGCCATAAAATTGATAAAAATTCCTAAGATTATAAGAAATTACAAATATTCGGTAAAAATGGCAAAATTAGCATAAATTCGCAAAAATAGCAGTATGATAGAAACGTTTGATATCTATTAAAAATCGTTAAGGCTCTAAAGAATCAGAAAACTTAGACGAAAAGTTTCGCCTATCAGACACATGGCTTAAATTCGGGAATTTCCGCTCATTTAGACATTTTTATGGAATTTTTGCTATTTATTATAGTTTTAGGGACTTTTAATCAATTTTATGGCTTGTTTGAAATATTAAAAATTTTCGCGAATTTTCGCTATTTTTGCAAATTTTTGCAATTTTCGGGTAGCTTTGTTGCTCATTTTTCATTTTTTTAATTTAACATTATTATTATTGTATAGTTAAAAAGGAATAAAACTGTTTCGACACCAATAAGACTGTCGACAAAATCATCATCAATTTATATCGATGCCATCGTTAACGTTGCGTACGGCATACCAAAAATACATCGACGCTTATCAATAAAACTTGATATTGACAATGGGCATACCGATTGGCAAGAATCGATACAAAACGTAATCGTTTCGTATTGATGACGCTAAATGGAATAAGGGTGAATTTTTTTGTCCAAAATTCGAAATTTTGGTTTTTTAAAAATTCATAAAAAAATTGGAAAAACAGGATTTCTTAATGGAACGGATATTCGTCGTCTTATGAAGTACCATCAATTTGAAGTTGCATTGAATGATATCGAGCTATTGGCCTAGAATTCTGTGAAATCAGTAATAGAAAATCATCAGTCTGAAAATTGACGAATTTTAATTTTTTTTTTTTTTTTTTTTTAAATTTCATTTATTTCAGTTTAAAATTTTGGTGTACAAATTTTTCTTATACTAGACCTGCAAAGCTTTAGGCTTGTCTGCATGAGGTAATTAAAAAGATGCTTACCGCATTCAAAAACTTAAACGTTAGAGTGCCATTTAAAATTAATATTTTGCATTACCATTAATGAACAATCTCCAGCCGAGTCTAATGATCATGGCGAGAGATTTCACCAAGTAACAGCCAGGCTCGGACACTGGTATAGCGGCAAACAACTTGATTAGCTATTAGGGGATATTTGTTGGAATCTGCGGGAGAAAGAATACATTTCTTAATAAAAATTTTAGCTTTTATTAACAACAAAAATAAATGTTTTAAAATTTTCAAGTTTCTTCTGGTCGTTGTTTAGTATAACTTGACCTTTCTTTTTATAATTATTTTAAATTGATTAAGCTTGAGGTCTTCTTTTGTAAAAAATATTATATTTATTATTTTTTCTTCAATATTTCGCTAACCTTTGGTTAGAATCGTCAGGAAAATTAACAAATTTTATATATAAAAATAAACAAAAAACAATTACAAAATAATGGAAAAATTTTTTGTCATAAATTAAATTCAAAAACCTATTTGTCATAAAATTTTTCAAAAACCATAATAACAAAATAAAATATACTAAAGTATAAGAATTCAACAAGGCCCATTGAAAAAGGTCTGCGCAAGAAGCCTGATGATCATTGTTTATGTTCTTTTTAGTTGTCAAAATTTGTTGACATTTTGCTTACATGTGCATGTATACGTTTGTTTTCGTTTATGGTATGCCACACATACACGTTTTTTCCTTTTGCTTTGTATATGTGGTAGTAAATTTTTGACAACTAAAAAGAATCGTTTTTTGTTTTTGTACAAGTAAGCAGACCTGATAGATGGGCCTTGGAATTCATATAAACCGAAAAAATTTCCTATCTATAAATCTAATTTAAAAACCACAATTACAATAATAAATAAACATTTTGACAAAACAAAATTCCTATAACATATAAACATTTTCAACTAAACTTATTTTTATCTTACATACTTATATTATATCTAATCTTCTATCTCTTAATAACTAAATTCCTATAATTATTCGCTATATGTTCTGTGTCTGCTTTAACATTTATTCTCTGTGCAGTTGGTGTATTAATTATGTGTAACATTTCTAATGTATATCTGCGCTTGTAGTTATTTTCAGTGTTTAAAACCGATGCTACTTCAAAATTTGGATAGTAATTAGATTGATGACAATGATGACTTAATGCTGCCTTTTTAGAATAAATGTCCCTACATTTTTGATCGGATTTATGCCCCGCAATTCTAGTCCTTAATTTGTTTTTTATTGTACCTATGTAAACCTGATTGCATCTTTCATTATCATTTCCCTAACAAGGAATTTTGTAGACAATGTTGGACATATCCCATTTACTAGTTCTATCTTTTGTCATGCTTAATAAACTGTTCAATGTATTATAAGCTTTGTATGCTATCTTATATTTATCAGTGTCAAAGATTACTGATTCTTTTATTCTTTCCGATACAGTGGATATGTATGATAATGATTTGTATATCATTGGTTGTGTTGTACTCGTAATTCTAGCAATCCCATTACTCCTATCTCTATATCGATTAATTAATCCATGACTAAAAATATTTGGAAAATTGTTTTCCCTTAATTTATTTCTAATTTTAATTGTGTTTTTCCTGTGATAAACCTTGTCACTAATTGTTAGTACCCTATTAATTAAATTTCTAGCAGTATTTATAATAATCCGTTTACTGTGTCCAGAATAATAATTTAAGATTCTGCCTGATGCTGTTGGTTTTTGATACCAATCTATTAACAAATTATTTCCCTTCCTTTTTATCAAAGTATCCAAGAAAGGTAATTTTGAGTTACTTTCCATTTCCAAAGTAAATTTAATATTTCTATTAAACTCATTAAAGGTGTCTAACAAGTTATTTACCCCACATTCAGTAAAAATGCAGAATAGTTCGTCAACATATTTTATTATTATTTTTAATTAACATTTTTCGTCTTTTGTGAATAAAATCAAAAGTTGTAAACAGATTTTAATAATTTATGGCTTGTTTTGTTTTCAGTTTCGTTTTTTATACGTCTAGAAAAAACAAAAATTTCAAAATTTTGATAAAAAAATTATTTTGTTTCAAAAAAAAAAAAAATCATGTTTCTAAAAAGACGACATTTTTTATTATTTATTGCGGAATTCCGTTTTTTTTTTGAAGAAGCTATACGCTGAATACGGGGGTAAATATTTATAGGTATTTCTATATTTAATAATTTAAACAAATTTGTCTTACTTCTCATTTTTCATTGTATTAATAAAGGACTGTTAAAATCTAATAATTTAAAGGGCCATAATTTAACTACTCCAATAGTTGTTGGTGGCAAATTGCATAAAGGAAATCATAACAAATTTTAGCTTATGGGTTGCATGTTGCCCGTAAATTAGAATGAAGTTCGACCTGCTGGAGGATAAACATATGTTTGGTTTGATATTTTAACATGAATAGACTGACGCCTTAACAAAGCTTCCAAGTTGTGCAAATTTATTTTGAAAATCATGGTACTGTTTGAAAAACGTATCGCGCACTACGTGCATTTTACGGTCAACATAATCGTCCATCAGAGCAATTAATTCGATTTACTATTGAACGTTTTCGTACCACGATTACTCAAAATGCGCATCCACAGAGCAACTGTATAGTGCGTACAGATCAAGTCAATGCTTTAGAAAGGAAACATCTTGGTTTCCGTGCTTTTCAAATCTAACACGTGCAACAAAAGAAGCCACACGATCACATAGCATAGGATGAAGCTCACTTTTGTTTGATTTTTGTGATGATTTGGAGTGATGATAATCCTCAAGTGTATGCTAAGGGACCGTTGCATTTAGAAAAACTGACTGTTGGGTGTGCGTTATGGGCTGGCGGAATCATTGGTCCGTACTTCTTTAAAAACGATGGTGGCCAGAACGCCATGATTACTAACTTTTCCGTTCATCAATTGAACAACCATGATGTGCACGAGTTGTGATTTTAACATGACGGCGCAATGTGTCACCCGGCTTATGCCGCAATTAATGAATTGAAGGAAACGTATGGTTACCGCATAGTTTTACGTTTCGGACCCGTCAATTGCGCTCCAAGGTCGTGGAAAATAATGCCGCTATACTAATTTCTGTGGAAATAAGTCGTTAGCCTACGCCGATAAGCCCGAAAGGATAAACCACTTGGAGGACAACATTCGCCGCGTTATTACCGATTTACGGCTACAAATGTTGGAGAAAAAAGTTATCGAAAATTGGACTTCCAGATAGACTACGTCTGGGCCAGCCTGTTGCCATAAGTCATATTTTAATTCTAATGCCAGAAAATTATCTTTAAAAAAAAGTAAATTTCATGTCAATTTAAAAAGTTAATCATTTTTTTCCAGTTCCAAGTTCTATACCTCTGTAAAAAACAACATTTACCTACAAATATGCTGTTGCATAAAATCTAAAGGATCCAGTATCCGCCAGAGATTTAAATCGTTTTAGACTTAATGTTGGTAGCGGGCACCTTCAAGAATCACGCAAATGCAACTTTCCTGAATCTCAACAAAGAGAGACTTTTCATCAAAAATTCATCTTTACGTTTAAGTCAATAAACAAAATATTCATTTCTGGAGCACCGAAAATCCGAGTATTTCCATTACACCTGCTCAACGTTACTGCCAAACGATGACTGTCGACGGCTCGCGCTGCAGAGTGGTCGCTTTCCCGATATCATTTTATCAACTTAATGGAATTAACAAATTTTACAAGCAGAACCTTGGTTTTACACCTTGTATATCGCTGTTAAGCAGATCCATATCTAAAAACATTCGAGATGTAGTTGAAACCATAAAAATACTTTTTTCTTCAAATAAAATTATTCCATCAAAAAATAAAACCAGCAATTTTTCCTATTTTCTAAGTTCGCATTTCTATTACATTAAAAAGTACACTAGTAACATTTCATACATACACAAATTCGAAAATAGTTTTAAGCTTTGAAAATCTTGTTAATTGTCTCAAATTAAAACTAACGCGCCTTCACTTCAATTAAAAGCTAAACTAGAACAAGATAATCCCTTAGATTCCAAAATAACTAAATATATTCTAAAGCGAAGTTTTTGTTATTAATATTTTTGTCGGTGTTTAATATTCACCATTAAATTATTATTTCAGCTTTTGAAATGTATTTACTAATTTGTAGAAGGTATTAAAAACGTATGTCAGACAAACGCCACAGGCTAAAATTTGTTTACAGATAAAAGTACCTATTCTTAGCAAAAAACATTAGGGACACACTTTAATATATTATGCGAATATAGTATGCACAAGCAAATTGTTGCCTTTAATTGCAAACCCCTTAATGTTTCTGCAGATCATCTCTATCTTTCTCTCTCTCTCTCTCTCTCTCTACTAATGTGATCCTTAACTTTCAGTTCGTATACTTTCAAACCATTTTGCATTCTAGTTTTAAGCTTTAACTTCTTTTGGCAAACTAAATATTTTTTTATATTATAAACGCCTACACAAATTTTGAGTTGATTGTTAAAACAAGTAGAGGCTTTGTTTCTTATGTTTTTAAAATACGATCAACAAAGACGGAAATTTCTTAGAATGCTAGTGGCAATATTAAAGGTAAATTTTTTTAATTCACAATGAACAGAAATACCAAATTGCTTAAGATTTGCATAACATTTTTGAATTTGATAATTCGTATAATTATGAAAAAAAGGAATTTAATAAAAAAACATCTTTATATTTATTTCTATACGAAGTGAAGAGTATTAAATTTTTATTGAATGACGTTCCAAAAATTATGTCTGTGAAAGCTTTTTCTAGTTAACCGCTTTTTCTTTGTTATATTCGCGACTAGGATTAGCTAATTATTGGGTCAATCGGGATTTTTATTTATTAATCGCAGTTTTAATGCTTTTGCATTTTTTTAAATTACAAATGCAATAAGTTTATTAATTGAAATTTTAACATATCGTCGGCTTAATGTGCAAACCCGCTAACTCCCTTTCATTACATTTTACAGGAGAGACAACCAACTTTTTATATTTCATATTTGCAACTTGAGAGGAAACCCAAAAATAAACATAGTTAATTTAACACACTTCAAGACTCAAATTGAAGAAAAACTACATGCAGGTCGACAAGGCGTATCTTTCACTACCACACGGTATCAAAATTTATTTAAAAAGTGGATTTAGCAGGTTTGACGATATAATTAGATCCCTTAAGAAAACAATCTTATTCTCATAAAAAAAGGCTCGATTTTTATTAAATTTATCACGATGAAGTGTAATCGAGCTTAACTATAGAAGATTTTTAAAAGCGGTATTTTCGGGTCCAAAACTAAGTCATGCAAATTGTTTTAATTGGATCCTACGAGGGCGGGCCAATAAGTCAGTAACTTTTTAAATGAAATACCGGCTTTTATATTAAATATATTATTTTTCAACGTTGCCTTCTTTAAGTTCTATACACTTATAAAATTATTACAGTAACTGATTGTGGGTTATTAAATTCGTTTTCCGTACTGTTAAAATTGAATAAAAATATAGTTATTTTACGAATAATTATATTTTTCAACATTTGTGTTTGTTATTCAAAAAACAAACTACCAAAAAATAATGTTTTCCGTTTTTTTTTTGTTATGTAGTTTGATTTTTTCGGTTAAAATATATTTTTTAAAAGTAAAAACTATTACATTTTTCGGAATATGCTGTTTAATAAATAAAAAAATTAAAAATGAATGTAAAAATCATTTGTTTTAAATGAAATGTAAATGATCCGTTTTTAAATGAATTTTAAGTTGTTTAAAATGAATATTCGTTTGAATTTAACTAAATAATTTTTTGAGTGTACACTTTGTTCAACATTTCTCCAATATTTTTATTGCTTCCAAAAAATAAGGTTTGTTGAGGTCATCAAAATAATTATTTGTTTGTGATGTGATTTCATCGTCGGAGTAAAATCTTATTCCGCAAATCTTACGTATTTTTTTTAGGAAAATACAACTCTGTCATGGTTAGTTGTAAATGTTTTTTGAATGTTTTCAAACAATAATTAGATCAGGGACGCATGCATCATCAAAATACGTAAGACTTGGGGGATAGTGTGAACTTGCCTTTAACAATTTCTTCAGGTTTGACTACAAAAAATAATCACTCGGGGCTAAGTCCCTAGAATAGAGCGACTGAGGGAGCAATTTGAGCCTAATAAATGGATTTTTGCCATGGAAAGCAGTGATGTTAGATGTGACGATTTTACGTCATTTTGACGATTTTTTTCGATGAATTTACCAAAATGACGATTGACGATTTTTGATGTAGAGTCACTAATGTTTTGACGATTTAATCCCGTCAATAAATTTACTTTAAACTTTAATCTGGCATCAATTGTATAACACTTTGATCTGGCAAGCAGGTTTGGTAGATGTGACGATTTTTCGTCATTTTAACGATTTTTTTGAGAAAATGAATTTACCAAAATGACGATTGACGATTTTTGATGTAGAGTCACTAATGTTTTGACGATTTAATCCCGTCAATAAATTTACTTTAAACTTTAATCTGGCATCAATTGTATAACACTTTGATCTGGCAAGCAGGTTTGGTAGATGTGACGATTTTTCGTCATTTTAACGATTTTTTTGAGAAAATACAATAATATGACGATTGACGACTTTTGACTGAAAGTAATAGTGTTATGACGATTTTCTGGCATCGATAAAACACACAAGAAATATTTACAATTATATTGAAAACAGTCCAAAACTTAAAAATCAATTTTTCAAATTACAAAAATTTTTGGAAAATAAACAAAAAAATTCCTCCCCCATCACAAACCGGGTGGATTTCATTAGAAGCATAAGTAATTCAAATTCTACAATTATAAAAATGCCATTGGTACTGCAAAAAATAAACACTAGAGCCCGATTTGCGTCAGTCCTATCTGGTCCGCTTTTAAAAAATTGGTTAAATCCGCTTTGCGTTTTTATGATTTCGATTTGCGTCGCCATATACGAATGCATTTTTCGATGAAGTCATAATCACATGTGAAGAATTTTTCTATTTGTGTGTAAAAATGCAAATCCCATTTAATTCTGTTGGGAGAGCTATTCTCAGTGAAATTGCGTGTTAGGAAGTAAGAAATTACTTATTAATAAGAAGTTGCGTAGAAAAATGAGTGCAATGAGAAAAAAATGTATTATTTTGGAACTAATATTGGACGTAATAAAATGTTTCAAGTCGGTTGATATAGACAGAATCCTTGGTTTTTAGCACTTTAACAATAAAAACAATTTGCAATAGAGATAGCGCTAAAAGTTAATCATTTAAAAATAGCTCGAGTTAAAAGCAAATGAGATTTTATTTATTATTTAATATTTTTCTGAATATGGATAAATGAAATAAAAAAATTTTTGTTATGCATTTATGCAAATATATTTTTTCTTATGTTTTCTTTTTATATGATAAATATATTTCAGCCCACTTGCTGAAATAAATAGAATAAAACTTAACCATATAACTTTCTTCTTCATAAATAGAATTTCTTGCTAAAAATTTATATTTTCGAACCAATCCATGCAATAAATGGTCCTTAATTTGTAAAATGTATATATTTGACGTTTTGTTGACGATTTTGTTCAATTTTCGTGACGATTTTGACGAATTTTGTTAAAACTTTTGACGATTTTTGAGGAAAAAAGTCTAACAACCCTGATGGAAAGACATGCCTTTGTAGGCGGTTGTAAGCCAACTCAAACTTTAAATCACAGAGCCGTGTGAGATGTCTGTTGCTCTCACATTCTCTCGCACTGTAAATCTCCGATCGGCCAACACCATATCGTAAATTTTTTCAACTGTTTCTGGTGTGAAGACGTCAACTGGGCGCCCAGAAGGTCCCACGGCATCCGTGCTTGTGCGGCTACAATGAAATTCAGTTAACCACTTTTTTACCATTGAATTTGATTTTGTAGAGATCCCTTAGATTAATTAATGGATTTTTTCTGCAAAAAATAACGTTAAATGACCACCTTTATCCATATTCTACTAAAATCTGGTGATAATTTGCTTTCAATAGCTGTCCAACACAAACTGAATGACGTAGCTTGTTTAAATTTCGAAAGGCGTTATCTGATATATGCCTGTTGACAGTAGCAATGTGGCTCTTTCAGTGAAGCGAAGGGAAATCAAAAATGTTACGGAATTATTCTGTAATTCATTCGAATTTAAAAAATGTATCTAAATTTTGGGTCTTATTTCAGTGTCAATTTCTATCTTATAAATTTATTTTATTGTTTAGGTAAGTTTAAGTGGAACTCCCTTACATTCGAGAGCATGCCAAATAACTAACCAATAAAAAACAAGGTACCGGGGAGACCTTGATTCAACTGACTTCTCAACAATAACACGATTTCTTAGGACAAAAACCAGCATGCTGTAAGGTACATCTGTCGATGAACCTATTTCTATGGACAAGGGGGAACCAACCACGAACGTGTTAGACAAAAATGGAAAGACGACCGAAGCAGCATGACAAGATATGGAGCTATAACGGGACATTTTCGTGAACACTAAATTTTAGGAGGCAACGATTTTAATAAGCCACGCCACCACTTTTGTCGGATTTAACCGTTTCCTTTTTTTTTAGGTTATCAAAGGAACGTATGTATGTACGTAAATAAGCCACTGGGCACACCCCAACTAAAAATAATAAGGTATTTGATGAAAATAGATCGATTTCAGAACTATTGTTCTAAAAAGGTATGATGAATTTCGAGTGATATTAAATCTATTTTTGACTAACGGTCTTAAGCTTTTCTTCAAAATACATCTAAACCAATATTTATATTATAAAATTTTAAATAATCTAGACAGGTTATAAAAAGAAAATGTATTAGAAAGCAAATTTTTAAGATACTGAAGGCGATATAATCGATTTTAAATCGTTTTGATTTCTAAAACAAATTCCATCACATACCTGAAAATCAAAGAAGAAATATAAGCAATAGTTCCGGAAATCTTGAATAAGTCATGCAAGAGCTCTCAGAAAGATGGAGAATATATGAAGCTAAGAATGGATAGCATTTATGAGAGTATTGTTTTTAAATCAAAATTAATGAAGTCTCATAAAGGACTTAATTTCTGTTGGGCCACCATGTGTATACGTGTTAAACTAAGAATACACTATCGGCGCACATCCACGAAGATTTTTATCGTGCTTCATAGGCACACATATTTACAAATTGCATAATTCATTACACATTATAGTCGCACATTGTAACGAGTTTTTCAGGGATTTTCGCATTTTCACATAGTCACTCTATAGTTCCTCTTCTCTTTCTGTTTATTTGTTATAAGCAGACATAATTTCACTGCCTGTTCAACAATTTCGAACGCTAACGTTGGCATAGAACATTTTAATGAAAAACACTCAGTTTTGAAAATATTTTCTAAATGAAATTCTATACGAACGTTTACGTTCGAATTTGTTGAACAGGTAGTTAATATTTTTGAAATGGATTACGTTCAAAAAAGAAAATAAAAATTACACAGCTAGTAAATTTTTGCAAAATTTCGTTTAAAAAGTAAATTTTAATAAAATATTACACTCAATTCACATTAGGGCTTTAACGACTTCCGTTTATCTTTATTCCCTTTTAAAGTGACTTCCAAAATCTCTTTGCGTTCATACGATGATTTTTGGTTGCATGTCTTTTTTTTATTTACAGTATGGCCTTGATTATCCGTCATTCGATTAACCGGCAGCATTAATTAACTGGAAAATAATATTTTTTTTGCATTGATTTAAATCACCTCTGTTATCCGAAATTATACACAAATTATTTTTTTTGTTTACTTTTGAACAATCAAAACAATTTTAAATAAACGAAGTAAGAGAATTTCCCAACGTACTAGAAGCATATTCTGCCAATTACTTTTTTCCTCTTCTTTACATACTAATACATTACATATTTATATAAAATATGAAACACACCAAAAAAAATAATAATCAAGAATGCTGCCGGTCCCGTCTGTTATCGATAATCGAGGACTCACTGTATTTTCAACCACACACTTCAAAGTTAGAAAAAGAAAAAGTTAAAAGAGTAATATAAAAAACGACATGAAAAACACAAAACGAGTCGGTTTGTTTAGCCCTCTTTCTTCTCTACCCTGCTCGCCTTTAACCTAAAGAGACATCGACAAAGCGACGTCGTAAAAGCCTCTATGTGAATTGCTTGTTAGATTCCTATAAATAGTAAATTTAAGCAAAATATCCGATAAATGTTCCATAAAAAGTAAATTTTAGTAAAATTTTCTATAAAAAGTAAAGTATAACAATATTTTCTATAAAAAGTAAATTTTAGCAAAATTTGCTATGAAAAGTAAATTTTAGTCAACTTTCTTATCAATATTAATATTCAAGAATTTTTTCTATAAAAAGTTAATTGTAGCAAAATTTTCTATAACACTGCGGAACAGTAAGTTTGCGGTCTGGAATTTGATTCCAAATTTTTAATAATTCGAAGTCGCTGATTTCAAATCGAATCTCCATTTTTCTCTATCAGCTCTACTTTTCAAAACTTGGCAATACTATTATCTTTAAGCCGTTTTTTTTAATATGCCCTGTAGCTTCAGAGATATCGTTGAATTTTTGAAGAAATAATAGGATAGTAAAAAAAAAAAAAATTGTTTGTTCTTTAAAAATTCATAAAAATAAAAGCTCGACAAAAATCACAGTTTTGATTCAAAAACATTAAGCTTAACATAATTTCGAATGAAATGACGTTTGTTTCATTGTAATTGGTGCACAACTTTTGATTTTATTCACAATTTGCTGAGAAAACTTTATATTGATATTCATACAAGAGTGGAGGAAGTTTCCTGATGATCTGGCCTAAGCAACCAGTGAAGTGCGCATAGGAATAGCTTATCCCTTCAACAATTAATTTCATTGTTTTTATATATAATAAAAATTGGGAATTAAGCACGAATAACAAAATCATTTAAATTAAATTTTGTATTCCCACGAAAATTATTTTGATAGTAATATTTAACAATTTTTCCTATAAAAAGTAAATAGTAGCAAAGTAAATAGTAAATTTTAGCAATCTTTTTTATAAACAGTAGTAATTTTTAGCAAAATTTGCTGTAGTTAGTAAATATTAACAATTTTCCTATAAAAAGTTAATTTAAGCAAAATATTTCATAACTAGTATATACATATTAACAAAATTTCCTATAAAAAGAAAATTTTTTGCATTATTTCTTATTAAAAAGCAATATATGTATGTAGCAATATTTCCTATAGAAAGTGAATTTTAGAAAAATTTCCTAAAAAAGTATATTTTATTAAAATTATATATAAAAAGTAAATTTTAGCAGTAGTTCATATAAAAAGTAATTTTTAGTAAAATTTTCTATAAAAAATAATTTCTAGCAAAATTTCCTATAAAAAGTAAATTTAAGTAAAAGTTGCTATAAAAAGTAAATTTTTAGCAAAATTTGCTATAAAAATTAAATTTTAGCAAAATTTGCTATAAAAAGTAAATTTTAGCAATATTTGCTATAAAAAATAAATTTAAGCAAAATTCCCTATAAAAAGTTAATATTAGTAAAATTTCCTATAAAGTAGATTTTATTAAAATTTCCTATAAAAAGTAAATTTTTTTAAAATTTACTATAAAATGTAAATTTTAGCCAAATTTCCTATAAAAAGTAAATTTTTTTCCTATAAATGGAAAATTTTAATAAATAGTCAATTTTGTCCAGAATTCCTGAAATAGTTTTTACTTTGATGTTTTTATTTGTTTAGCAAACAGATGTTCGCTAATATCTGTGCTGATTGTTCACTTAGATCGGAGAACAAGTGCCCGATAAAAATAGGAGCATTTGTAACATTTTGATTGCTTAACATTGGGTTGCTTATAATTGTCTCATGTTAGCATGATTTAGGCTCAGTTTGTCGTATATTGAAAAATTGCGTGCATTCGCATTATCAGACCGTGAAATGGAACGAAATTTTGTACTAGAAATAAACTGACGGTTCTAATATAAGATAACAAAATAATTCTCGCTGTGTCAAAAATTTTTAAATTTTTCTTAAGTTTAATTTTTTTTTTTTTATAAAATCGCAGTGCCGAATAATTATCGAATTAACTACAGTAAATTGTACATGGATGACTGTTGATTTTGTTAAATGCCGATGGTAAAATTCGCAGAAAATACCGCAGTAATATCCATTTCGCAAACGGACACACAAACCAACACCCAATAGTTACTTAACAATTGCTATTCATTTATCAGTCCGTGTGCGCGTTTGATTGTATGACAGTTAACTTTGTTGCAAATTGCTTGAAAAAAATAGAGAAAAACAGTTACACTTTGTGCACACATATGATTGTAGTTTGAAATAGTTTTTTGTTACTGGAAGAAAAAAAAATACATTTATTGCATTGAGCAGACAAGTTGCAATTGGGCGAACGTGCGATGATTTTGAGTTTTTTACTTGACAATAAAAAAAAAACCGAAAAATGTTATAAAATTCTACACACAACTAATCAGTGATTACAGGCATAATAGAGGCCTCAAAATTATGTGAATTTTTTATATGTAACAGGAGAGCGGTAGATGTGGCACTCCAGTTTATATTGTACTTGTGTTAGGCTCGTAACAGGCTACTTTGTTCTTAGTTATCGATAATTAAAACGTTTTTTTTATCGTTTCAAATAAATCTTAAATTTAAAGTTAAGATATATCTTCAGATTGAGCTTCTCTGTCCTAAAACATTTAATTTAATTCTTAAAGCTATTGACATGTGCCGCACATACCACACGTACATATTGCATCCATAATAAATGCTGACAAGTGTTTCTATTGCTATTTTTTTCTCTTTTGTCCACCAATTCTTCTTTGTAATTGTTGCTGCTGCTTTTTTTATTTATTTAATTTTTTTTCTTTAAAATTTTTTGTTGCAAAATCAAAACAAACAAGTGCGTAATGTTGCGTGTTTCATAAATTGTTAGTGTGTGTTTTTCTGTTCGATTCTTTTTGTTGCACTCACTGTCCATTTCAAAAGCAAGAAGAAAAAGTTTTTGATAGAAAATTTTAGAAAAAATAATGACATTTTGTTTGATTTGTAGTTGTGTAGTTTGTTGCTAAAACTATGCGCATATGTTAGCATTTATTTAATACCCATTCTAATACATAAAGGCTTAGCCACACAAACACTCTGACAATTATATGTGGCGTTTTATTTGTGGTGCAGTAAATATTATTGAAGTTTTGACCCAATTGTCCATTGTTTTCCTATTCATTGCGAAATCTCTTTTCTTTTTTTTTCAGTATGGAACAATGTTTATGAAAATAAAATGCCTTTGGCACCCTTTTTTCATAGTCGGAATGCAGGTGAGCAAAAGTTTGATTTCATTTAGGGATAAAATAAGGATAAAAGAGGAAAGATCTTAACATTGATAAGTCTGTCTTATGCAAAAAAAGTTAAAGTTTAAGTAAGTTACCCCATACTCTAAGCCTATACACTTTACCCAGGTTCAGTATATTGGTTAACTAATTGAACTGTAACTTTTATATTTCTGCATAAGCCAGTTAAGATTTAGGTAAACACGAAAATATTTAAGTCTAATCTTGGGAGCTCTTAAAGTAGGTGTTAAAAAAGAAAATTTTTCACCCAATTTAACATGAAAATTTTCCGTGGAAAGCCGTCGTGAAATAAAATTTATTTTATTTTAAGAACGTTTTTTCTAATGCTCTTATGTCCAATTTTCAGGATAGTATTTAAATCTAAATTAAGTTAATTTTCATAAAAACTTAAATCGTATTTGAATACAGTTTGTTTTTTTGAGTTTTGTTTAAAAAGTCTTATTTAAATAAGATAAAAGTATGAAATATAAAAAATTATATAAAAAATTATATAAAAAGAACACGATGCCATGGAGCGACGAATTCAAAACAGATATAATAATGTCAAAACTATTACTGGAACGCAAAAGTTTCATTGCTTCATACCAAATATTTCTGATATGTCAATTAATAGCTGCGTTCGAGAACACAAAAGTTTTTACTATTTTTTACTGAACTTTACTGCATTTTACGAAATTGCGTTCGAGTACACAAAATACAGTAAATGAGAGCGAAAAGTGACAGTTCTTGTCTGAGTATTTACAAATTTTTACTGCAGAAATTTTTGCAGTAAATTTAGTAAAACAAGAAAACATATGTTCCAAAAGGTAAACAAACAAAAGTAACAAATAAAATGCCTATAAATTGTGAAAAAATTGTTAAATAAAATAAAAGTTTAAATAAAAATTACACCAAAACAAAAAGTGAATAACTGTTAATAAATTAATCTTGTTTGTGAAGCATTTATTTGGCTAAATACAAACTTTTGAAATTTTTTTTTGTTAAGTTAATTTTTTAGAGTTGTAAAATTGTGAAGTACTTGGGGACTTAAGTAATCAATAGCAAAAAAATTATTGATGTTCTTTTAAATAATTTAACCCGCTACAAATTAGTAAAATCAAATAAAATTAAAAACAAAAAAATATTAAAGATTAAATAAAATAGTTTGTTTGTATTTTCCAAAAATTTTCGTGTTATAAAAAGTTTTTAATCGAGTACCGATAAGAAATCGAGTTAAGTAGTCAAAAGTGTAAACATTTTTCAACACTTCAATTATTTGCCATCGGCTGTTGCCTTTATTTTACGAATTTTTACAAATTTTGCGTTCGCGTACTTTTTAGCCAACAGCTTTTTGTGAGAGCAAATTTTTTAGTTTACTCATTTACTGCATTTTACTGCAAAAGTACTCAAACGCACCTAATGTAAAGCGGTTCTCTTCGTCTGCCGACGTGCTAAATTTAAAGTTACTTTAATTTTATAATGATGCCAAGACAATTGAAATTTTTAATAAATATTGTAATTAAGTATAAGCAGCAAAATAAGAAAGATTTTTTCTTCATAAATGTATTTTTAACTGTAAAATAATTTTTAAAATGTATTTTTAACAAGGTGGTCTCTTAAATGCTCTTCTCCTGTCCAAACAAGGAGTCGGGGCCCATTTTTTTATTGCTGATTCTTAAAGCAAAAATTATGAGGAATCAAAAAAAAAATTAGCCGGAAAATTTAGAAGCTTCTGTGGAAAATCGGAAAATTTAATTTTCATGGGAAAATTTAAAGGTAAATTTCTAAGAAAAATTAGGAAAATTTTATTTTTCAATTAAAGCCTGATTCAATACCTTTCCAACGAGCTATCACTCGTTGCGATCGCTTTAGTAGTTTTTTTTTTAAAGCAACTTTCAATGAGGTCCCTTATGAAGAATTCTTCAATTTTTTCACATGACAGTGGTGTACACCACCACTAAACTAGTCACTATAAAAAAAAAAAAAATATGTATGTACATTATTTTTTGCTGGGCAATCGATTGAGACTATTTATTTTAAAATCGGAGAGGGGTCGTCCAAAAATTTGCCAATTTTGATCGTTTTCATATGGAATTGCTCTATAATTATTTACAAGGTGGTCTCAAAAAACAGCTGATTGTTATTGCTTTGCCTGTTTTTCTTGTTGTATTGTATTGTGATATTGAAGCCACCTTGCTAAAATTTTACAATGGAAACTTAAGCTGAAAGTAAGTGTACCACATCTGTAGATTAAGATTCATTTAAGTATTTAGTGAAGAAGAGAATTTTGTATTTAAATCATTTTTAAACGTAAATGTGTTTTAATATCAATCCTGAAAACTGGCCATATGCATATTTGTTACCGTCAGTCGGAGATTACCTTATACAAAATACCTTTGCGAACCAAGAAATCTAAAGTAAAATGGCATCGATTTGTTAGTGCATATTTTTGCATATTTTGCTTTGAATGCATATATGTATTGCTTATATTGCATATTTTGAAAAAACCTGTTTTAATTGCTTTATTTTGCCATGCACCCTTCCGCAGAAGAGGTAAAAGACAACTTCGATGATATTTATTTATTGATTTATTATGGGAAAAATATTTTTTAAAGCACGCGAAGTTGCCGCATATAAAAACAATTATCCGTATTAATGTTTTCCTCTACAGCCTTTAACAAGCAGATGTGGGACGTGGTTGGAAGCAATTATGTTTTATGCTGAAAACTTTAGCCAATTCAAAGATGTTCGGGCCTGTTCTGAAAATCACGTGTTTTTAAATCACGTGCTTTTATAATCACAAGTGTGATTTTGTGGTGAACAGTGGTGAATTTAAGTTAATTGATATTGCCATACATAAGATGTATTTTTTGGACGGTAACTTAAGTTAACAAATTCGTACCAAGCTTTTTAAAGATTAAACAAAAATTAAGGATTTAAATTTATTGTTTTAAATCGTCCAAATTTCATCCAAATCGGAAGACATCGATTTCAAAATTGGGTCACTTGACCTGAAATCCCCCTTCTTTATATATTTAACTTTATTTAAACTTTTACTTATGTTGATATTGAGTCTTACTTACGTTTATGAGACTGAATTTTAACGTTCTTCATGCTATTTTTGTTTTTTCTTGTTATTTTTATATTTTTTTTTATCACTAATAAAAAAATTTAAGGTAATTTTAACTGCATATTTTTTATATTTTAAACGCATATGTTTCTATTTTTATTACATTTTTTATGCGCATAAAACGTGATTTTAAAAGCCCGGGCTCTGGCTTTTGAAGTAACTGCCAACGTGTTAATAATGGGTTTTGAGGGGTCTGTACACGGTCAAAATGCTTGACGTCTCGGCGAATTCACTCGTGTACGTGTCAAGCACACGTAATATTCGCCGTTAGACCTAGATTTTTTTATTTTCCATCCAGCATCGCCGGTGTGGCAAATACAAACAGTTTCTCACTAATACGGCTACAATGCTTGATGAGTATTTTGATTAGTGTATTTGGACCTTTAAAGAGACGTATGTCAAAAGTTGCTTGTGTGTTTGACATCTCGACCAACAAATGGAACATAAATAATAAAATAAAAAGCAATGTTGTGTTTTGGGTGTTGTATCTCACATGAAGACACTTAAGGTAAACTCCCGGGGAATTTTGATTCATAATTTATTCTCCCAACAATGCTACCATACTTTGTCAAAAGAAAATGAAAAACAAAAGAAAATAAAATTTGAAAACCATAAAAAGAGAGAGAATCTGAAGTTACAGCCGACGTTTTAAATACGGGCTTAAGGATTTTCGCCTGAAGTCTTCATTTTCAATGCTGTTTGCACACTAAGACCGAACTATCTAAGTATAAGAGTAATCTTAGTATAACACACTGTAAGACAATACAGTATAAGACCTAAAGTTAATGTATTAGATGGAGAAGCCACAGTATAGATCATACGGCAGAAGTGAAGTACGAGAGGTTTGAATACAAGACCGAAAACTCTTTGTAACATTACGAGAAATATTAGTTTATGGCCGAGTTCTCAACATAAGGCTGAGAGCTGTAATAATAAAACCGAGAGATATACGTATATGAAAAGGCCTAAGTCTTAAATTTTGCACATATTAATTTTATATCACTATAAATTGCAGGGACTGAAACCCTAAAAAATCGGTTAATTGCATGTTCGCACGGTGCTTTGGATTACTTCGCTCTCTGTTTTTATTACTTATTTGAATTACCATATTCGCACGGTATTTTCGTAATCGGTTTTGACAGTTCCTTCTTCTCTTTCATTAATTTTGTTTATTGCTAAATATTATTGTTTAAAAGTAAGTAAAAAATATAATTTCAAAGAAATACATGCATATAAAAAATATATTTTCTTTTTTGGATTCCATTAAATTTTATAATATAAAATGACTTCCTTTATTTTTGTTTACTTTTCCTTGTTTATGTTATATTTTGTTTGTTTTTTTTAGTGCTTTGACAGCTGGTGATGAAAAAACCCGATACAAATTAGAGATCACATTGATTTTCTTTCTCTTTTCACTCTTTTCACAGAGAACCAGAGACATAAGGATTCTATTATTGAAAGTAGACTACTAGTATAGCAAATCTGCAAAAGGGTTTTAAAAAGTTAGATCGCGCTCCCGATATATGAGCCCCCAAAGTTTTTGAATTTTTTAAAAATGCGTTTGGTATAAGTCAAAAAAAAATATACTTAATGTAGTTACTTCCACAAAAGTATACTAAAACTGCACTTTAGAGGGTTAAAATGTTCTTCAAAGACAACAAGTTTGTTTTACATACGGGTTTTAAAGAAAATAAAACATTTCAAGGCCTAGAATTTCGATAATCCGTTTTACATACATTGCACGAACTTTTGATCTTTGAAGACCTATAGTAAAATTTGATGCATAGAATATATTCATGAAATATTCTAACCCTCTAAAGTGCCGTTTTAGTATACTTTTGTGGTGAAGTTAAAAATAAAGGACAAAAATGACCCCTCAAAATGAGTGTTAGAGGGTCAATATATTCTAAGAAAAGAGTCGCTATACGATTCTACTGCAGACATCTGAAATTATTTTTTAGCTCAGAAGTACATTTAGTATATTTTTATTGACTTATACCAAACGACTTTTCAAAAAATTCAAAAACTTTAGGGGCCCATATTTCGGGAGCCCGAGCTAACTTTTTAAAACCTTTTGGCTGATTTTCTCTAACAGTAGTCTACTTTTATTTCGCGTTGCAACTGTTGAGGCTGGCGGCGTTGACCCGAATTTTGTTGCACTGTGTTATAAGAAATTGCGGGATTGATTTTCGAATGTAACCCCATTTAGGATTGTTTAATGTACGTTTTAGTGTTATTCGTACTTAAATTATTAAGTACGACTCGTACTTAAAGTAAGTATAAAAACATAATTTATACCGAGTGTTTTTATACCCACACCGCAATAGTGGATAGGGTATTATGCATTTGTGCTGATGTGTGTAACACTTTAAAATATTGGTCCTAGACCCACCTTAAAGTAGAATCATTTTCTGAGTCAAACTGGCTGGCTGGCTGTCCATGTAACGTTGTGCGCAAAGTCAGGTCGCAATTTTGGATACATTTTAATAAAATTTGGGACAAAGGTTCTTATTGGCACAAGGACTAAGGCTATTGAAAATAGGCCGAATCACGAGAGGGAAATTTCTGCCTCACAAAAACTATCAAACCGATTTTAATGAAGTGGAAATCATAGACAGAAACATATTTATATGGCCAGATAAGCTATGCATGGGAGGAAGTGGGCAATTTCTGCCTCTCACAAACTTTCAAACCGTTTTTAATGAAGTTTATAAACATAGATAAATCCATATTTATATGGACCAATAAGCATGATGTGTTTTTAAATACTGTGGTGTAGAGTATCATATGGTCGGGTTTGACCGACTATACTTTCTCACATGTTTTTTCTGTGTATGATGATATAAATGGCCCCTGGGCTAATTGAGCACTGTTATTCTCAAATCGTAGATTTCGAAGCTGTCCATACTGAATTTCACTATGTGCCCGCACGCCCCTGAACTGAAGGCTGCAGCCGCCATTGTTGAAAAGGATGTATGTACAATGTATGTACAAATTGTTCGGGTGAAATCTTGCAATTCAATTTGAAAGCAGTTATCTTTGATCGATTGAGCTGAAATTTTGTATACACGCTCGGTTTGGATGACAATGCTTGGTAAATTCTAACTCTGAATTCTAATATTGGCGGCCACGCACAACTTCTACAATGTGGGTATCAAATGAAAGGGCTTGCTAAGAACAACTCGAAAAATAAAGTGGTAACTCTAAATCCAATATGGCGGCACAAACAAGATGACGGACTAGTTTTTTTAATGTACTTCTATAATATGCATATCAACTGAAAGGGCTTGCTAAGAATGGCTCGGAAAATAACGTAACGTCACTCTAGATACAATATGCCTGTTTTTTACTTTTAATTTATTATTGTTTCTTTACTAATTACTTACAAACGTATTGGATCAAAAATTAAATAACAACTAAAAGTATCCTACTTTTCAAAGCCAATATCTATTATAAGGAGTGATAGGTAGTGTTTTTGATGAATAGTCCGCTTTATAAAAATAGGACCAAATTAAACCGACTAAAGATTTAATATGACTCGATTCCTTTAAATTGAATTGTTTAAATAATTTGTTGGAATTTTAAAGTGTTTTTCTAGTTTTTTATTTAAACATTTTATATGATATCATTACATTATTTTAAATGTCCTGCCACTGCGGACACAACAGGGTATTTAAGATTGCTGCACTTGCACGCACTTGATTTTCTAAAAGATACTTCAATGTATTTTTTACAAACTTCAATAACTTCTTCTCCTTCTACTAATACAAACAGCTATTGATTATTTTTTTCTACGTTATTTTGTATACTCATATAAATATGTAAGTAAAACTATAAGTCCCAAAGAGTAAAACTTCTCTTTAAGCAAAATGTAACAGAATAAAATACTACAACTTTTACCGGAAGCCTTTCGAACAAAATGCAAATGTTCTGTCATGAGTGTTTGCAAACTGTCATTTCTATGTTAATTTGTTTGTTGCTGGGGTTTTTTATGTTTTACAATGCCCGATAGTAGAGTGTGAGTGTTTTCATATGAGGTGCTTGCAAAAGGTCTAATGCATTTGCGACATCATACGCATTGCCTTAGAGTGTTTGTCGATCGGAAAGTGTGTCTGTATTTCTATTGCGGTTAAATGTATTTATTTGTAAGTTATCTCTAGTATAATATGTACGAGTATTAGTACTTTAAGTCGTATTGTTCATTGTTTTGTTGTCACGATATTTTTTGTTGTTGCTGCTTGTTGTTTTAATAGCAAAAATTACCATATTGACCTCCCGCATAGTAATGACACGCAATCTACATATATTTTCTTTTTCATTTAAATGGCCGTACAGCTATTGAACGTCTTTTTTTCGTTTTTCGTCACAAATTAAATTCATATGAAAATGCGAAAAGGTGAAGGTGGTGAATTGAATTGAATTTCTTGGTTTTTTTTTAACGAAAATGTTTCAATGTAAACTATTTGTATAATTTTTGAAGTGCATGCATAATAAATTTTAATTATAAATGCAAGATTTTGTTTTTAAAATACTTGAAAACTATAATTTTGATTTATATGAAAAATAAGTTAATAGGAGGAAATTGAAAAAAAACGTTATATGTAATTCCATTTAAACAGTGGCCCATTACCCCTAATCCAGAAAGTGACTTAACTGCCCGCCACATATATTGAAGACAGCACTTTTTTGTTCATCTTTATTGCCGGTAATTTATGTTGCAATCCATTTTCGTTGACAATTATTGCTAACATAAAACGTCAAATTTGGTTGTCAAATAAAAAACAGAAGCAAAAAGAAAGAAAGAAATTAAGTTTGTGAAATGGTAGCAAATTATAATTGAAGTAAAATATAAATTAAATTAAAGCATTAAATAAATACTAAAATAAAATTGCAAAAATTATTTTTTTATTAAAATTTTTTTCTGGGGCCTGATTCTGGCAGTCGTCATCGAGTAATTTCTCGATTCGAAAGCAATTTATTATCTAATTCTTTTATTCATAACTAACGAATCGGAATAATTTTTTCAGTGTTATAAAACATTAATTTAAGTTTCACAATACTGAAAAAATTATTTCGATTCGTTAAGTATCGACTAAAATATAATTGCTTTCGAATCGAGAAAGATCTCGATCACGACTGCCAGAATTAGGCCCCTGATTAGACCTAATAACATATTTAAATTTATATTAATTTGTTTAAGCTTGAAAACAATAATAAAAAAATAAAATTCGTTTTTGTTTTCAATATAAATGTACGAATGAAATGTTCTTGACGACATCGTGAGCCAGGCAATAATATTTTTATATAAAAAAGAACTCAAGCTTAAACAAATTAATAAACATTTTAATAATAAAGTCGAATAAGAAAGATTTTATATATGTAAATAAAAATAATTTTTCTTCTAACCTGATTTTTTTCAAATTATGAGTTAACAGAAATACATGTTCTCATGCCATTAACATAAGCTGAGCAATAATAAATATTGCTCTGTTATTCTGCCAACGTTATTGCCAACTTGCGGAGATATTTATCATTGGTGTGGACCTGGGGTGAGTTTTTGTTCATTTCTTTTTGTTTCCAAAGTTAATCCCGCGAAGCCCTACGCTTGTCTGTAGGAGACCAGAGTCTTTAGCGGCAATCAAACCCGCAACCACCGCACTCATAGACTAGCTAGCCTTGCATAAAAAACTGAACTGGCAATTTTATTTTTTTTTCTTGCGAAAATAAAAAAGCAATTTGTTTTTGTTTTTAATATTATTTTTTATTAACCCACTTCTAACAACAATTAATGTTGGGTGAATGCCAACCAATTCCCGATCGATTCTCGCCAATGATTTAACTTGACAGTCCGTTGAATAAAACCCGGAGACCTGGTTGACCCGCGAATACTTGAAGACGCCAAATTAAAAAGGAGTTGCATGAAAATGGCGTGTCCTGGAGTGTAATGAAAACAATGTTTACTGATAGAATACAATGGAGAACATTTGTTGCGAGCGCCCTTTATTCCACTGGGAATCAAAGGATTAAATATATTTTTTTCGATTTACACGCAATCTATGAAAGAAATTTTAAATATTTACATAGTTTAACACAAAAAAAAACAAAGAAAAATATAATCCATCGCTGTAGCACCATCATTTAAAACTAATAGATTTTCTGTGCATCATGTGGCAGGTTTAATTTTCCGAAACGAGTAAATCGTGCTGCTGAAAAGTCTCAGTAAACAAATTTTCATGGGTGAATCCAGCTCAATAAAAATTAATTTTTGTTTAAAAAATTGTTCACAGAAAAAAAGATAATGATATTCCTACACTCAATTTACATGATGAATTTTATGACGTCCAATTTTAGACGTCATATTTTGTTTGATGGCAAGCGGTGTAGAGAAGCAAGAGGAAGAGAAAACAGAAATAATGTCTATTTTTCTACCCCTCTTTCTTTTCTACACCGCTTGCTACCAAACAAAAAAATGACGTCCAAAATTGGACGTCATAAAATTCATCATGTAAATTGAGTGCTAGTCTTTGATGAGATGAACACACTGTTTATTGTTGATGTTGTTTTGTTTAAATTTTGATATTATTACAAGTAGAACTGTTGCTATAAGTCTTATACGTTTAACATTTTTATTTGGTTTAATATCTTTAGTTTTTCTAAAATCTTTATGGATGAAGTTTCCTGATGATCTGGCCTAAGCAACCAGTGAAATGCGCATAGGAATAGCTTATCCCATCAACAATAAATTTCAAGTGTTTTTATCAATAATAAAAACTGGGAATTTAGCACGAATAACAAAATCTTTTGAAATATGTAATTAAAATGACAATAATAAAATTTAGCAATTGAATTTTGCTTATCAGGGACAACTTTATTTTTATTTATTCAATTCATTTAGCTTATTAGGTTAAGTATTAGTTAAGATTTGATTAATTATTGTTAGTTCATATTAAATATATGAAGATTCAATAAATAAATAATGAAAAAAAAAAAATTAGCTTATTGTAGTTAAACAGAGCAGAGTCTGTAGCGGAAATCGTACTCGCAATCCTCTAACTAATAGACTAGCTCACTACCAGCAATCCTATCGGGGAACCCAAGTTGGAAAATCTTTTGCTTATTTTTCTTTTAACCATTTACTAATAAATTAGAGCCTTTTCAGGTCTCCTAAATTTGTAACGTTTTGCCGTAAATAAACGCGTTTTCGTTTATTTGCAAATCTAAATAAATACACACACTGATTCAACTTAACAAACCTTATTAAAATTAATTATTATGTTCACAAAATGTATCAAATATTGTTAGTTACAAATTGAGCCGTTTAATGACCCAAAACACACTAAAATAAGCTTTACGAGTCCATCCAGTAGTAGTTGTAGACTAGTAGATTCAAGAACCTTCTAGTTGATTCCATACCATTCTGTTCGAATTCGAAATTCTACAATTAAATCTAATAGTGAAAGGCCAATGTACGCGGCATGCGATTGAGGGCGGCGATCAGCTGTTTAGTTTTTTGCATGACATTTTTTTGATAGGCAAATGAAAGCGGAACATTTTCAAGCGGCAAATGTTGAATAAGCTGTTAAAAAATGTTCAATCTATAAAGAAAAACGATTTATTTGAACATTATAAGAATTTACTTATCAAATAAGTGTTTTTCTCTTAATTTGTAATGTTTTTTAAATTTCTTTTGTTAAATGATTATGTTTGTGTATGACAACGTCTACTTTACGCGGATTAAGACAAAAGTTGAAAAAATTCAACTTTGCCGTGCAGCATCTTTTTCAAGTAATGCCAAGTCTTATTTTTTGTGATTTGTATTTTTTTTTTTGTATGAACATTTTTGTAAACATTGCTTACATTTTCACAATGGCAATGCTATTACCGCCCGCAGCCGCATGTCGCGTACATTGGCCTTCCACTATACGGTATACAATACAGTGAAGCAAATAACAATTTAAACTAATACGATTTAATTATAATTTACAAAATAACTAATAACTAAAACTATAAATAATTCTTAGATACATCTAATTTCGGAACAATATTTTATTTTCTAATTATTATTTTATTCTATTTTTCAAAAAGGATGGGGTATAATAAATAGTTTTGCACCAGCTTATTATTGAAACCATTACATGACGATATGACAATTTAATTTGAAAACCCACCCTCAACTTCATATACATAATTTTCTCTCAAAGAAAACACAACAAAACGAAAATTAAAATAAATCATTTTTCAATTATAATTTCAGTGGTTAACACACACACACACACACACACAGTCCACAAAAATGGTAACTAATTGAAGGTACCACATGTAAGAAAAATGGCATATAAATTATAAAATATAGTGCAATGCAGCAGATTAACAATCAGAAGCCATTATCAATGAAATTGCTTGAATAATAAACCATAATTTTTGCGATAAACCCAATTTGGTCAAAAAGAACAAAAAACATAAGAATCACAACTCCCCAAAAAACAAAAGACTTAAGACATATGCACTATACGAGCATACTTTAAAAAACCAGCCGGAAGAGGAGGTGGAAGCACTCATATTTTTAGTTTTTTTTTTTTGCTAAGAAAAAATAATTCAAGTTTTATCAACCAAAAAAAAAAAAAAAATTAAGTGCATTTTTTTACAAAGAAAATACAAAAAACATCTCCCGCATACAATAAAATTCTAAAAAAAAACACCAAAAAGGGAATTGCAAGGTTGAATTAAAAACAAAACAAAAAAAAAAAAAGAAAAATAAATTGCAACATGAAAATAATGTAGAAAGAAGGATTTTCAAGGAATGGTCGAATGTTGGCAATAATTTTAAACTTACTCTTATTTTAAACATGAGCAGCAAAAGCTGCAAGACGACAATAAAATATTCAAGTATTTTTGGCGAGCAAATGTTTCTTCGTACACAACTACTTAAACAAAAAAGTGGGAGGATGCAGTGAACTTTTTTTTTATTATTATTTCGGTTGTTTCTTTAATTTTTGTTGTATTTCTTTATGTTGTAGTTATTTTATGTGGCAGACTTGTTTGGCCATAAGGCAGTTTTAAGAATGAAATCAAGAAGACAGTAGAATTAGTCGGCAGCTTCAACATCAGCAGCAAATCAAGTTAAAAATCATTTTTGCCTTAGGGGGCGAATAATACAACAACAGCACTGATATTAATATATACTTACATACGATTCTTTTATTGTTGTTTAGAGGTGATTGCATACAGTGGCTTGCGATAGTTGGGGAACAGCAGGCATTCAGTGGATCGAAGAGGCTAATCTTTATACCAAAATTACTAAATAACATAAAAACGAATGCTAAACGAAACAAAAAATTATATGGACCAGAGCCTAAGGTTATTCCATTTATTTCATTAGTTCATAATTTGTAATTATGTATATGCTAATGCTATTATAAATAAATAAATATATGGACGAGATTTATGAATGCAAAGTCGAACAAGTACAACTTTTCTCATTTCGACATTTCAATTGCACGTTTTGTTTTTAAAATAGTTCTTAAAGAGAGACATTTTGAAATTTTTCTGGAGGTACAAAAAGTCAAAAAAGAATGCGTAAGAAACTATGGATTGCAAATAACTGCAATTTGTTTCTTTGTATTATATAAAATTTCGATGTCACGTGCGACATTAAAAACAACATTTTCCATTTGTGCGTCAAAAGTAAATGCAAAAATCTCATCAAATATTGAGAACAAACAGAGATTTTTTTTAAAAATTTTAAATAAAAGAAAGCATACTGAAAAATTAGAAGATTTGTGGTCTTAATACTTCGTCAGTTTCGAACGAATACTTTGTTCGCTTAAATTACATTTAAAACAAAAACAAATTATAAAAAATTGTTTTTGTTTTACATGAAAGTTAAGCGAAAGAAATATTTATTAGATATCGACGAACAGGCCATTATATAAAGTTGGTCACGTGCGACATCGTAAGAGTGAAAATTAAAAATGGGAAAATTCTTTTTGAATATAAAAGGTATATATAACTAGGAATAAACATGTATACATTTCCTTGCAAACACACACACACCCACCTGTACAAACGACCCGGTTCTCGCGAAATATATTGTGTTGCTGCAGTATAGTCCTCGGTTGTAGTCATTTATTTTTTCTTAATTAGAATGTATTTAATAAGCTGGAGGTCTATTATCTTGTATTATATTTTTATCCGCCTTTGTGTGACTTCTTCAGGGGAAATTGCAATTAAAAATTTTTAATATATTTGAAGAATTAAAATTTTTTTTGTTGGTCTTATAGCAAAATGAAATTTACGAATAAAAGGATATGTATATGGAAAGCCATTTGTTATTTTTTCCATAATTTGAGTAGCTCTAATTTGATGAGAGAATCACATATACATTCACACATATGCATGTATGTACATTGTACATAGTATGTATGTATGTAGGTATAATGATTTATTTTTGCAGTAACTGACAAGTGGTCGAACCAAGTAAATTAAGTACTTCTGTTCATTAAAAAACATTTTAGCTATGCTCGTTTATCATAGATGGGCATTTTGCAGTACCAGTACTTTTTCAGTATTTTCTTTTTTTACTGATTATTGGAAAAAAAAATCAGTATTCAGTAAAAAGTACTGATTACTGAAAACAAAAATCAGTATTCAGTAAAAAGTACTGATTACTGAAAAAAAAAATCAGTATTCAGTAAAAAGTACTGATTACTGAAAAAAAAAATCAGTATTCAGTAAAAAGTACTGATTACTGAAAAAAAAATCAGTATTCAGTAAAAAGTACTGATTACTGAAAAAAAAATCAGTATTCAGTAAAAAGTACTGATTACTGAAAAAAAAATCAGTATTCAGTAAATTTTACTGATTTGTGTAGAAAAATGCAGTAATCAGTAAATGATTGATAGTAGATACTGTCTGCCTTAAAAATAATACATACACATTGTATGAACAGTGGCGTGTTTTCACTTTTTTTAATTATTAAAAAGGGAAATGTGTTATTGTGGAAAAAAATATTATCATAGTTAAAACAACAAGTTATTTTAATTTACAATGAAAAAAATTTTCAAGCCGACCGAGCTGAGAGTCGAACCCACGACCTAGTAGATGAGAGCCGTAAACGCCTAGTACTAGACCAATATCTTTTATATTTAAATTCATATTTATATTTTGAAAAAAAAAGTTTATTTTTTTTGTTATTTTTTAAAATGTTTAAAAAAATTTATTTTTACATTTAAAATATAAAAGAGAAAATATCTTGTCTGCCAAAGCCGGATTCGAACCACCGAACCTAAGGATTAGCGGCTTAAACACTAACCAGTATGCCACGCCAATCACGTCGTAACTTTGCATTAATGTTAATTTAAATTTTATACGTTTTTAATTGTTTTGTATAAAATTTGTAAATTAATATTGATCAGGGATGATAAATAAGAAAACCAATATCGTACCAAGGAACTTTTAAAATAGTACTTAATCTTTTTTTTTTTATTTTTAAAACCAACAATTGTATACAACAAAAACAAAAGGTGCATATAATTCATTTGTACATTAAACTCCGCTTATATTTTTATTTTATATCAATTATAAGTATGTTTACCTATAGGTTTGAAAAATTTGGAAATTGTACCAAATGACCAGTGTACTTTTAAGTTTTGAATTGTACCAAAAAAAGTACAATTGTACCAACTTTATCAACACTGAAATTGATACATAATAACATAATCAATTGTAAAAGTTGCAACTAATAAAAATATAAAAAAAAGTTTCATTCATAACAGTACAGAAATTCTTTCGTAGCAGATATTTGGAATTTTTATTTATCAGTTGTGAAAAAATATTAAAAAAATGAGCGATATTTCCGATTTTGACAGTGATGACTCGGTCAGAGATCCGGATTTTTTGTGTGAAGAAGATCTTCCAAGATTTTCAAATTTTTTTAGTGAAACCTCAAAAGATTTGTTGAAATCAGATGAACTCAATGGTGTTAATACAATTATTTTTAGTGACGACTTTTTTAAAATTGTTGAAATGGTAATATAAAATATAAGCATATTTTATAACCTTCACCATAAAATGATTTAATAATCCAGCTAAATATTTATAATATTTAAATGAAAACCGGTGTTGTGAAAAATTAGTTTTTATTTTTCTTTAATTTAATAACATATTTTTATAACTACTTACGTATTTATTTGGTTTTTTTTACATCGTTTATGTTTAAAAATGTTTATCTAACAAATTAAACCTTATATAGCTGAACGGCCTAAGGGGTTGTTCAGTAAACAAGAGGTTCCAAGTTCAACCCCAGTTTCAGCTTTTATTTATAACAAAATTGGTGAAGGATATAAATATTATGATTGGCGGTATAGCCGAAAATATAGCACTTACTCTCAATTGTAATTTATTGATTTCCAATTTAAATAAGATGGACAAAACTCCTCACCAACGGAAAATGGGCGGCTTAATTGCTGTTTGCCAAGTCTGCAACAAAAAAATTAAAGGGTCTTTGCGTGTGAGCTCCAATTTTATTAAACATTTAAAAAAAGAACATCCCCAAAAACTTGGAGATTTAAAAGCAAGAAAGGAGGAGAACAGGAGAACAAGAGGTCGCAAAAGCTCCTTTGTTGAGGACATTTTGAATTTTATATGCTCTACTGCCTCTCCATTGTCCATAATTGATGACAAGAGTTTCAAAAACTTATTTCCCGGCAAACAAATTCCAAGCCGACGTACAATAACAAGGTTGCTTTTAGAAACGCAAAACAAATTTATAAAAGACATTGTAACTAAGTTAGAAAAAGTCGAATACGTCTGTGTCACTGCTGATGTGTGGTCCAGTGGGAAAAAATCATTTTTTGGCTACACCTGCCATTGGCTTGATGAAAATAGTTTAGAGAGGAAATCAGTAGCACTGGCCTGTCGACGATTCAAAGGAACCCATTCTTTTGATCGCATCACGAAGTTGATAGGCACAATCAATAAAGAATTTAAAATACCCATTGACAAAATTGTTTATACAATAACCGACAATGGATCAAATTTTTTAAAAGCTTTTAAGGAATTCGGTGTTGATTTAAGTAAGCGATAAATATTTATTTCAAATGGGATTATATTAATAATTTTCTATAATTCAGCAATTCAGCAATAAGTCATACACTAAATCTTTTGGCTACAACTGATTTCAATAAAATAATGGACACTTTAAGTCAAGATATAAAAGATATTCATAAAAGATCTTTCAGCAGGTAAAATTGAAAAAATTCATACTACAAACCGCTTCGATTTATTTTTTACTTTTATGCTTATAGATGTACACAGATTTGGAACAAATGCAATAGACCGAAGTCTGCAGAAGTCATCAGCGGAGTTTTAAGCGCCAATTTGTTGACTCCATGTATAACAAGGTGGAACTCTCTTTATGATTCCGTAAAAAGGTTGTTGCAGCATAAAGGTAATTTGCCGGAACTTTGCTACCGGCTTTCTATCCCCACCATTCTTGCAGACGAACTGGAGTACTTGGAGGAATTTCTATTAGTAATGAAACCTATAGCAGAGGCAATTGACTACCTTCAGGGAGAAAATACTATGTACTTCGGACATTTCGTCCCCACCATAGTCTCGTTAAGGGTAAAATTTTGGCGTTTAGAGCAATCAAATTTAAAATACCTATCTCCATCGATAAAAAAAATGAAAGAGGCTTTATTTCTAAGATTTGAAAAATATTTCAAAGTACAGCCAGACGCTTGGGATGCTATCATTGCGGCGGTAACTATACCTGAAATAAAGCTCCGATTTTTAAAACCTCTATTGGAAACGGCTACATCAAAAACAGAGGAAGATGTAAAACAAATGTTAAATACATACCTAATAAAATACGGAAAGATACCGGATACTGAAACCCGTATTGTGCCTCAAACGCCGCAAAATTCATTTTTAGATTTTGGGGAAGAAGGTGATGTTAACTTTTGCACATTATTTTCCTTTGATATTTATATTAGTATGTATATTTGAATATCCAATTTTCTTAACCAGATGATGATGTACAGTCCAATTTAAGCGATGTGGGAAATTATCTCGAGGAAACAATTTTATACTTGGCCGACCGGGATACAACAACAAATTGCCTGCATAAGCACAATGCAATAAAAAACGTTTTTATAAAATATAATACCCCACTACCCTCATCTGCACCTGTAGAACGACTGTTTTCTTTTGCTGGGATTGTGAATCGCTCTAGAAGACAAAAACTTAGCGACAAAAATTTTGAAATGCTTGTGCTTAGAAAAGCTAACAGCATATAGCACAGCATGTATTCACAAATACATCTAATTTTTTTTTCATTGTTTATTTAAAATAACTCGTTGTTTTAACCATGTAAATAAATTTTTTTTACCCAATAACACATCTCCTTTTTAAATAATTTAAAAAAGTGAAAACACGCCACAGTATCTACTATCAATCATTTACTTATTACTGCATTTTTTTACACAAACCAGTAAAATTAACTGAATACTGATTTTTGTTTTCAGTAATCAGTACTTTTTACTGAATACTGATTTTTTTTTTCAGTAATCAGTACTTTTTACTGAATACTGATTTTTTTTTTCAGTAATCAGTACTTTTTACTGAATACTGATTTTTTTTTCAGTAATCAGTACTTTTTACTGAATACTGATTTTTTTTTTCAGTAATCAGTACTTTTTACTGAATACTGATTTTTGTTTTCAGTAATCAGTACTTTTTACTGAATACTGATTTTTTGTTTCAATAACCAGTAAAATTTACTGAATACTGATTTTTTTTTTCAGTAATCAGTACTTTTTACTGATTACTGAAACGTGTAATGCAGTAAAAAAGTAATGCAGTATGCCCATGTATGTCGTTTATACATAATTTCGTTAAAAGAGTAACACAACAACAACAACATATATAAAATGATGGTAAAAATTTCACGTGCGACAGTTCGCACGCAGTAGTGATTAACTAAATTATAAAGTATAAATCATTTATGGGTAAAATCAAAACCATTTTTAAGATACATTGGTACATAACATTCTAAAATTAGTCGCGTTTGAATTGTTGGCCGCGAAAACCACTTCTGTTGTTCACGTGCGAACTCCTTGTTTTTTGGGAATTGTCTGAAAAACGAAAAACTTAATCAAAATGAACAATAGTACCTATTAAAGGTGTTATTAAGCCCGGGTTTTTGAGATGTGGATTAAGTTTAAACTTAGTTTAACGTAGTCAGAAACACGGATTTTTCCTGCGAAATGTGATATTTTTTTATTATTTCATTAAAGGCAAACATTTTAAGCAAATCTAAGCTGTTTCATCAAAATTGTGTATACAAACTGGGTAATGGCGACACAAATCAGTTATCGGATGAACTATTGTCAAACAAAAATCCGTTTTAATTTGACTTTTTTTCACTTTAAATGTGGCCACGTTCGACATGATCGAAATGCCCACACACAATTTCTTTACGTCAGCAATTTCATTAAGGATTAACTAATAACTACATATTTATTTTCCAAATATTTTACTTTAATCTTGCTGGGAAATTGTTGTAGGTCCTCGTAGCTGCAGTAGTACTCATTCATGTTGTTCAACTTGCAGTTTAAAGAGGTGCAGACGATTCCCCAATCTTATCTAGGGCTTAAAATAGACAGATCGCTAAAATATTGCGGCCGATTACTGAATCATAAACGAAAGGAGGTTTAACTTGAAATGTAAACAAAAGATCAGGGCTTACAAAGTCAAAGCTTTTAATGCCCTAAAATGCCCTAAATTTATTTTGTTAATGGCTTTAATTAAAATTACAGGGAAATGAACATTAAAGGGACGTTAAAGCGACTATTAAATGATTTGAGGCATATGAAAGGTCTTGTTGCTTTGGTGGGTTTATTGCATCGGCCGGGTGTTAGGTCGATGCAATAAACCCACCAAAGCACAACTAGATCGTAATCATAAATTTATTCGATCATTGAGGTGTTTAGTGAGTTTGATATTTGAATTGGCGTTTTCGTTATAGGAAAAATGTGCATAATTTTTAAAATATTTCTGTAGCAGAATCTCTAAAGTTCAACTTAAATAGTAATAAAACCCCGTTCACGAAGAGCACTCTTACTGTCACAAACGACTTTCATGTGTTGGTATAAGGTAGCATTTTTTTGCCTAGCACTTTCTTCAATTTTGTTGTGCTTAGTCTTTTAAAATTTTATATATTAAACTTGTTAAGACAGCTGTCCGATAACTTATGAATTATACTGTAGCTGCATACTTTAATTGAAGTACTCTAATATTACAGAGAAGCACAAAAAACAGATCAAGACAAATTCTTCAATGAATTTTTAATGCTAAAGAACCATAAAAAAAGACATGCGTAAATAGAAGATGAAGAAACCATCAGCTATTTATCATAACTCCTTCATATTTAACCCTAAAGTAACACAAACGAAACAGAAAGAAACTTTGTGAAGAGATTCGCAAAAAAGTAAAAACTCACTACTAGTAAATGTTAATTAGAAAATTTATTATTAACACTGCTGTTAAATGGTTTGGATTTCATATAAAGTGGCTATAAAAAAGGTTATATTTTACTGCTTCAACAATTGTTCCATCAACACAATTAAAGGTTAATCAATTTTCATTGAATAAAAAAAAACAAAACAAAAAAAAAGAACACAAACTAAAGAAAAATCCTTTTTAAGTCTTACAGCTCATACAAGTTTAGACTACGCCAATATAGTTTTTTCTTTCTTATTTATTATAATTTTTTTTTTTTTTTTGTTTTTTAGTTTTTGTCTTTATTTTTTATACTTAAACAGCTTCTGCAGATACAGCAGCTAATTGCATTTTTACTCAGGCTAAAAGTCTGTCTTTCAGACAATTTCTTAGATGTTTACAGAAATTCAAAGCTGGCCAGGCATCCACTACGCCACATATGAATACAAAACCAAAAGTACAATAAAGTAGGCCTTTAGGCCTTAAAACGCACGGATGGTAGTCAAGCAATGCACTGCAGTAAAAGGACTTTCCTGGCAAACGTCGAAGATATATTTTAGTATAGATTTTTACGATAATAGCTCTCGCTATACTGTAATCATCAGTTTGAAACGCATTTAATAAAGAACAAATTCCAAAATCAAAAATAAAAAAAAAAAAAAAAAAATTAAATAAAAATCTCAATGAAAAAGTTGAACGTGTGCACCCCTACCTTTAATGCAATTTCACTGAATATAATTATGAAGGCATAAAACGGGTGTGTGTACTAAACAACTTTGAAACTTTTTTTTTTTGCTAAACAAAATAATTTTCCATTTCCGTTGCTACTAATAAGCGAAATGCTTTGAGAAATATGAAAATTAAATAAGTTTGAAAGGATTTAAGTTTAAGGAATTAACAAAAGTGTGTGCGTAGTTTTATTGCGTTAACATTTTTCAGATCATACATTCAGAAGTTTAAACATTTTTGCGTTAAGTAAATGGTGTCATCTGCCAATTGAACATAAATTAGCCTCAGTCGAATGTGCCAGCTGCAAAAAATATACACATACGTCTTTCTTCTGATTAAATTTTCCGCGTTCAGAAGACCAGAAATCCTTTCATTGTGCGAACTTTGTCACTAGGGCCAGTAAACAATAGCACTTGATTAAAGATCTTTTATGCCCATTATTACAAGCATAGACCATTGAAACACCTTTTAAATGAGTATTCCATCTGCAAACACCGCTAAGTCAAAAAAAGTTCTGTAAAACCCGCCATTTTATGTGATTTTATAATGCCTCCCTAAGCCCTTATCAATCTCGTTTAAAACTCTGTAAGTTACGCGTACTATTCAATACTCCTGCAAAATTCTCTATATTGTTTAGCAGTTCACTTTCAAATATGTAACTCTAAGTTACATATAAACTTTCAAAAGTCGCCATGTTACTTAGTAATTTCTGCTCTAAATAATATAAAAACTGTTTGCCTCCCGACCGTACGGTCAACACGATCTATAGATGTGATTGTAGAACCAAAAATCTTTTTTAATATTTTCCAAAAAATTTTCACGGTACTGAGACTTGGCAGAGAGAGAGTAAAAGAGGCAAATCATATCAACACATTAAACCCGATTTCATAAATAAATGCGTTCCCGTAAAACCGACAAAATAAAATGGTGTGAGAAAACTACTAATGAAACATTTTTAGGAGGATTGGGCTACCCTTGATGGTCTTAAATATTATAGGTTTCTTCAAGAAGACCAAGATAAGGCTGCATTAGAAGAAGCAACTGATACCGAAGACACTTTAATGGATGATGAAGAAGAAACAAGAGTATAATATTTGTCTAAGGTGCTTTATTTAGATTTAACATTTATGCATGTATGTGTTGAATACATTTAAAACTTGTTATGTTTATTTTATACAACTGCATGAGAATCTATGTTAGAAATAAATTTGCAAAACTGCACAGAAAAAATTTAAAATCGACTTTAATTAAACAATTCGCTCAGACAATTAAATATTTAACTTATTTTGCCCCTGCAAAGGAAGTGATCATATCAATTAACGGATTTGTATTTTCGAATCATGGGACACAAATTTAGTCAGTTAAAAAATTAATTGCATAAACTAAAAAATATACCACATATACACAAACAAAAAATTAATTGAATAATAAATGTACACCAATTAATTATTTAATTGAATAATTGTTTGCAAACATTTTTTCTGTGTGGCTATATTTAAATTCAAAATACAAATTTAAAGATTCCTTTTAAAGCGTGATTTTATTTATTATAGGAAAATGACTCCCTGTGACAATAATGTTCAGTCATATAGAAGGTTTAATCGATTTTCTCAAAATTCCCTTTTGTTAATATCCCTTAAAATTTGGAAAGCCGGACCCAACGGTACGCACTAATTTTATGCCAAAATCAAGTTTGGGATAAAAAAAACAAGAAGATTATGCTACGTCAGAACACATGAGAAGTCATCGCCAATTTTTTTGTCTTTTTGACGAAAAATCATTAGTTTAATTAAAAATCCTATTAACTATTGATCTATTTAGCCGCGTTTTATCACAAGTAGTTATGTTGGCCTTTTGGATCACATAATCGGCCGTTAATTCAATAAGTTTGTCAGACATATTTTGCCTTAATTTCGTTCCTGTATTCTTTGTTGATCTTTCGCATATCTATTGGAGATTTGACAGTTCAACTTGTGAAGGTAACGATATTGATTGTGGTTTCAGTAATAAAATTAGCGAAGGAGCTTATAAGGTCTCCTTGTGCGATCCTAGTGTTGGAGATGCCAACGGCAAAATAACATTTGAGTTTCAGTGGGTGTTGCACATTGCCTGTCATCTAATTGGCTGAGATGCAATGGTTTCAGTCTGCAATTCAGGTTTCTAAGCTGCCCGACTTCTCTCTTTAGCTGCACTCAGACAGACTACATTATCATGGGACAAGTACTTGGTATAAACCGGAAGTAGTGAGTTACGTGAGATGTTCAGATCAAAAGAATCGCTTTTTGTTATTCACAAGTGAATAACAGCCAAATAGATTTTCGCACAAGTGCACCTCTTTGAAAGACCATAACCTCAAAAAAATTATTGAGAATGATTTTGTAGCCCTTTGTTTCTATTAGGGGAAATAAGTAATGGGCTGTAACTTAAATCCAAATCACAGGACGGTAAACGAAGTAATCTTTACACACTCACCCATTGTGACGCCTTAGATAGTGAAATAACTCCGTTATGAAAGAATAGGAGAAGTTAAGGGTAAAAGCAAAAAAAAAGAAGGTGAAGGAATATGAAACATCAGACAACTACAGCAAAAACAACCCTACCAAACAAAAACCTGCCCTACATGTGCGCAGTCTCATGCCGCCCAACCAATTACGAATCCCGTCAGATTCTCGAGCCCGCTGGAATCTACTACCTGGCCACTTTAGCCTGTAGTTCTGACTCCTGGGACAGTGGAACGGAATGTACTCAACTGTTTTCTAAGTCCCCTGGGTCCTCACAAAACTTACATATATCATACAAGTCAGATGGCATTCGCACCGCCATCCTGCCTGTCATACAGTGGCGCGTGATAATACCTATCATGGTTCTGACGCAGGCCCTACCCTTGCCCAGCAGACCATCCAAATTTGACCTTCAAAGCACCGGCAATAGCGTGCGCTTTACCCGCAGTCCATTTCGCCCCGCCAATTCCTTAATTCTTCCGAAGTAGAAGCCCATTGGAGGCCTGACCCCTGCAATCTGTCAGGGTCCTTTTATTTCCGAGCCTAGTCTCGCCAACTCATCAGCTATCTCGTTGCCGGTGATACTGCAGGGACCCGGTACGTTTCCAGCACAGCCTCAACACATAATTTCCTAAGATCTCCCCTAGAGCCCTCCTGCAATCATCCACTAGCCTGGAGTTTGCATAACATATAAAGTGACATCCGAGCCCTTGACAATGTTGCTCCCTAGCAAATCAACGGCCCTAAAAATTGCGCCTTTTTGCATTTTCGCTAACGAAATTTATCAAGACAATACCTCAAGACCATTTTAAATTAAAAGCGAAATACCTCTAGTAGATAACAGCAGACTATTATTTAATCTGGTAACATATCAAGCAGTACCCCCAGGACTTAAACATTTTTTATTGCTTACCGGTAAATTTTCTTTAGAGCTCATGGACAACACGGTTACTTATATTGTTTAAACTAGGGCTAAGTTCGAGCTGATGACGTACATCTCCGTGCGTTTTAGATATTTAGAAGAGCCGCATATTTACTGGAGGTTCAAAAGCTCCTGCCCCGAGGAAGGGTCTACAATGAACTTGCGAAAAATTTGCCAACATGGGGATGTTAGTAGACGCTTTATACTCACTCGATTTTAGAAACACCGTGTAGTGCCATAACAAGTACCAAAGCTAAGCATTCGTGCATCTCTCTTCAAAAACATGCAGGTACCTAACACATAATTTGCTAATCCGTAAAAATAAAAAAGTACATTTACTTGAAATTGTTTAACTCTTTGTTCATCTAAATAAATATTGAGTCACAATATAATCATCGCATCTCAGAAGAATCCTTTTAAATAAGTTTTATTCTTAGGACAATTGATTACCTTTTCAAATAAAAAACTACTGCAATCAGAATGACAACAACTACTGCTGAGTTTACATAAATGCCTACTATCTAGTAACCTAAACAATTTTTCTGAGTGTAGCTAAAACATCATGTAACAATTTGTCAAAATCATGTTTTTAAGAAGTTACCAAATGGCAAAAGGAAGAAAAAACACTCCGAAACCTACAAGCCTCTCTACCACAACAACTACTTTGTTACCAACATTTGAATTAGCCCAAAAAAAAAACTAAAGAAAATACGAAAATAAATAAGACTCCTTTAAAAATTGTCGCAACACAAGCAACATGTTACAGACTTGTGTTAAATGTCACCAAAACATATTTACAGCACAAACAAAAAACAAAAATGCAAAATAAGAAATAAATAAATAAACAACGCTGAACGGAACCAAAACTTGAGTTAAGTTGAGCCACAGAAATCTATTCAAATGTAAAATTTTTTTTCTGTTTCGAATTTTTAGCCCGTAACCAGTGTTTGCATGAAAATTGCGTTGGTGGTGGTCGTCTCATATATCGCGATATATTTTTTGTCTGTTTCAAAGTCCTTGAGACTTCTTGTATTATTTTCCTTTTGCTGAGTACTTGCCTGTTTAACTTTTGCTTTTTTTACAAAATCTTTTTTATTTATTTTTTTCTTACTTGTATTATTGATATCGATAAAGTAAAATTAGCTTTAAGCATAAAACTGCCAAATTAAATTCGACACATGTTGTTTGAAGCTCAACCACATTCAACATATTGGAACCGTCGTATTGTTGTGTGCTCATAGTTGTTCATGTATCACATGGATCAAATGAAGAAAAGAAGAAAAAAAAAAGCAGAAATAAAACAAAAAAGTAACAACAATGTTCTTGTTTGCTCTGATGTTGCCATGACGTGCAACATGATTTTGTAGGCGCTCAACATGATCACCAACCAGTAAACGCGTGCTTTTTTTCTCTTGTCTTATCATTTTTAACTCCAACAAGTAACATTAAAGTTTGTGGGAGTCTTCAAAGAATTCAATATTTATTATATATTGGAGTGAAAATATGGAATAAATGTGTATGTGCCCTTTACGACGATTTAAACCGAAGCAGTTGGAAACAAAAAGTACGTGTGAAAATATTGTATTCATAAAGGCAAATTTTAGGTTCGAAAAAAAATTGGCATATAAATAAAACTTTTGACAAATTCAGTATTATTAACACCAGTGTAAAGTAAAGATATGCGAATTTATGATATCGGCCAAATGTCCACCTCTAGCAAGTCAGCAGGCGGTCGCTCTTTTCGCAACATTTAGAACTACATTTTGCAACATAGCTACCCTTATTTCGTCAATCCAGCTCCAAATTACATCTTTCAGTGCGGATGCCCCGGTAGGCTAGTTAGAAGTGAGCTTGTCTATCAATGCGGGGTTTCGGGTTCGATTCCCGCCAGAGACTTTGGTCACCTGCAGGCAAGCGTATAACTTTGCGGGATTACCATAGGAAAAAACTATTTTTTTGAAAAAAAAAAAAACACATGGCGGCGTAAAATCACCAGAACGAGGCGGCCAACTGACATCGCCAGACATTTTTAATAAAATAAATAAATTGATTAGCCTACTGTGTGACTCGTTTGGTAGTCTTCCTGAAACCACAGCATACTCATCTCTACATTAGCCAACACACTCAAAAAAAAAAATCCGTACTCAAATCAATCCGAAGCGGTATTAATAGTATGGTGTGTAGCCCTGCACGAATGCATTTAAATGCCGTTTCAAGACATTTGTTCGTTTTTTAAATACTGATTGTCGATTGCTCTTTGCTAACGAATCAAATACTTTATTGTGAAAAACACATAAAATACGAAAAAATTATAAACAACAAAAAAATCACACTAGTCACATTTTTCATTTTTGTGTTAAGAAAATGATAGAAAGAAATGACCGAAATCAAGTTTTCGGTCACATTGGGTATGTTTTTTCTATCAGTTTCTTAACACCAAAATGAAAAATGTGACTACTCGCTCCTTCATTTCTTGTAGGGAACTTTCGCAATTAGTTTAGGTGATATTTATTCGTCGTTATTGTGTTTCATACGTCGAATTTACTCAGCGAATTTATACTAAAAAATTCGTCGTGTAGGGCGAAGTTCGTCGTTCGTCCCAGTTGTGTTCCTAGCATTAGTAGTGGTATACACAATTGTGCAAAGAAATGGAATTCCCACACAGAAAAAATGTTTGCAAAAAATTAATCAATTAAATAATTAATTGGTGTACATTAATTATTCAATTAATTTTTTGTTTGCTGCAATTATTTTTTTTAATCAAACCCCATAAAATTAAATGTCTGTGTATTATCAAAGTTATATTCGGGAATACAAAATTTATTATTAATACGATTTTCGTATGACGTGCTAAATTCCCAGCTTTTCATATTTGATAAATACACTGAAATTTATTGTTGAGGGAAAGCTAGCTTCTATGCGCATTTCACTGGTTGCTTAGGCCAGCACATCAGGAAACATTTTCCAAAGATTTTAGAAAATCCAAAAATATTATACAAATAAAGCCCTAAAGCGAATAAGAATAATAAACACTCAAAGTCTTACTTGTAACAATATCAAAGCCAAAACAAAATACCAACAATTAACAGTGAGTTTATCTTTTCTTACATATGTGGTGTATTTTTTAGTTCATGCAATTAATTATTGAATTGACTAAATTTGTGTCCCATGACTCGAAAATACAAATCCGTTAATTGATATGATCAATTCCTTTGCAGGGGCAAAATAAGTTAAATATTCAATTGTCTGAACGAATTGTTTAATTAAAGGCGATTTTCTATTTGTTCTGTGCAGTTATAGACTCATAATTGTTGTGTTCAGGGTTGTTAGATGTGACGATTTTTCGTAGTTTTGACGATTTTTTTGAGAAAATACAGTAAAATGACGATTGAAGATTTTTTGACTAAAGGTAATAGTGTCATGACGATTTTCTGGCATCAATAAAACACTTACAAGAAATATTTACAATTTTTGGGAACAGTCCAAAATGTAAAAATCAATTTTTAGAAATACAAACATTTTTGGAAATGAAACAAAAAAAATTCTTCCCCCATCACAAACCAGATGGCTTTCATTAGAAGCATTTGTAATTAAAATTCTACAATTATATAAATGCCATCGATACTGCAAAAAATATACAATAGAGCCCTGATTAACGTGGGTTCTATTTGGTCCGCATTTTGATAATCACATGTGACGAATTTTTCTATTTTCGTGTAAAAGGCGAATTTCCATTTAATTCTGTTAGATAATTTATTCTAAGTATAGTTGCGTGTTGGGAAGTAAGAGTTAGTTCTTAGTAAGAAGTTGTGTTGAAAGATGGGTGTAAAGAGAACACAATGCATTAGTGCTGGTTCTAACTCTTCAAGTTCGAGCCGTCAAGTTTTGAGCTTTTAGGAGAGAAGGGAAAAGCGAATTCCATTTATTTTCCTCTATCTCCTAAAAACTCAAGACTTGACTGCTAAAGCTTGAAGAGTGTGAACCAGCACTTACTTAGTTTGGAACTAAAATTGGATATAATAAAACGTTTCAAGTCGGGTAAAAAGACTGTTGATATATGTAGACAGAACCCTTGGTTTAGCACCTTCAACACTACAAACAATTTCCAAAAGTGATGGTGCTAAAAATTAATCATTTAAAGATAGCACGAGTTAATAGCAAATGAGATTTAATTTTTTATTTTTTTATTTCCTAAGCTACTAAATAAACCGCAATCTTTTTGTGAAATAAATACATTTTTGTTATGCATTTATGAAAATATATTTTTTCTTATGTATTTCTTTTAAAATGATTTCAGCCCACTTGCTGAAATAAATAGAATAAAACTTAACCATATAACTTTCTTCATCATAAATATAATTTCTTGCTAAAAATTTATATTTTCGAAACAATCCATGCAATAAATTGTCTCTAATTTCTAAAATGTAAATATTTGACGATTTTGTTAAACGTTCGTGACGATTTCGACGAATTTTGTTTAATCTTTTGGCGATTTTTGAAGAAAAAAGTCTAACAACCCTGGCTGTGTTTTCTTTCACATCAAATTATACATTGCGTTGGTTTTTGTTTAATCAAACTACTGCTTAACATGGATTTGTTTGAAACCAACTACTGTTTAACATTGATTTGGTTTTTCATTAGGTATCATTTGAACTGATTTAAAAAAAAACAGTGTTTGGCACAACAATTCCTTGGTTTGGAGAACTGTGAATATGAAACAAATGCATTTGTGCAGGGCTTTAGTACGGTGAGTACGGATTTTTTTGAATCAAGTACAGAAAGATTGATTCAAGTACGGATTTTCAATCGCAAAATACTTAAATTATCCATATTCAATCCCGATTTCGTACTTGAAATAAACCGAAAATGATATTGATTTAATTGATTGTGCTTAAAAAAACAAATGAGAAATTAGAAATAAGAAATAAGAAAGAAAAAATTATTGTGATTGATTTACTTACCCGTATTACACTGATAAAACACCAACATCATGCCCGATATGGTTTTTAATTAAGAACTAGCATGTACATATTTATCAAAAATATAAACTAAATGAGAAGCAAGAGTTTAAATTTACTTTTTAACCCTTCGTGGTACACATGAGTCTGACCAGACCTTTTTTCAATGTGTATAGAAAATCAAAACATGCGTAAGCCGGAGGGTTAAACACAACGAAAAGTGTAATCTTTTTTTTATTGGTTTTAGAATTTTATACTTATTTAATGAACTTCCGGGATTGATTTTCGAAGGTAATCCCATTTAGAATTGCTTAAGTACGTTTTAGTGTTATTCGTACTTGAATTTTTGAGTACGACTCGTGCTAAAATTAATCATTAAAAACTTGATTTATCCCGAGTGTTTTTCTTTCTGTGTAGCGACCGCAAAACATTGTTCTCAGAATAAGTCTGATTATGAGGAAATGCTGTTCGATTTTTACAAAGTGATACACTCAAATTTTCACCATTTGGATAGTAAATTTTTAAAACTTCAATTCTTTGTTCAAGTGTGTAATGATCCATGGTTAAAATGATTTAAATTTTTTTACTCAAAAATTGACAGCCTATTTACTTCCCAGCCCTTTTGAATATTATTAGAAATTAGAATCAAATTCCTGACGTCTCCAAAGGAAAGGTCGCATAACCCTTTGTTTGGAAAACTAAAGTTTTAAGATAAATATATCATTACCTTCAGTCGTAAAAGATTTATAAATGTTACAGAAGGGAAAATAAAAATTCGACTAATTTTAAATCTGTAAACCCAATGCTGTTGTTTTTTTTTATTAATCTTATTTCACTTATTCAAAAGTTTGCAGCCACCAAGAGTTAAAATTTTGTTATAGAATTATATAAAATCATATTAAAAGGGGACTCGCCAATATTTCTTGAACATTATTGGACCTTTTACACGTAACATTGCAAAACAATAGGTGAAACTAGGGATGCCAATCCCGAAATCCCGAATACCGAAATCCCGGGATTATTCTAAAAATTTAAGTCTCGAATCCCGGGATTTTTTATGTAAAAATCCCGAGATTTTAGATTAAGAAAATATGAGGTAATTTTTTATTAAATACAAATATATTAAAATAAACTTCAAAATTTTAATATTAAATTATACTGGCAAATAATCTATTTTTTAACTGGTTACAAAAAGAAGTCGCAAGTGAATAAATGTTACGTGCAATGCATTGTGTAACCCAGAAAATAAAATCTGAAGATAAAGTTCGGTGTGGTCTTTTTTCTAAGTGAATGATAATAGAACTGCGAACGCACAATGCAAGTTGTGCTAAAAGGTGTTAAAAACTTTAGGGGATGCTACCAAAGGTCTTTTGACAGATTTGTTTAAGTTTATTTTATTAGATTAATACTTGCATATGTATATATTTGATAAAAATAAATTAAATATGTATTGTCATATAGCATATATGTATCTATTAATTTACTATACCAAACAGAAGTGTTGAATTCGAACATTGGTTTCGTAGACAGCATGTGTTTGCAATAAAATAAAGTATCGATTATCAGACGTCATTAATTTGTTTTAGAAGCTTTTTAAAATATAAGTTTTAATACATAATTTTTCCATATTCCTTTAAAAGAATACATTAAACTGTTTTATTTTGTAATGAGATTAATATTCTTCATGAATTTATTTGTTTTAATACTTATACATAAACATTTTCTTATAAATATGTATATGAATTCTAAAAATTGGGCTTTACATATGAAATCCCGAAAAATCCCGATCCGTCCCGGGATCCCGTTATTTTCAATAAAAAATACCGAATCCCGGGTTTCAAAAAACCTGGTCCCATTTGGCATCCCTAGGTGAAACCTACAAAGTAGTATTTTTTTCTACAAGCTATGTAATTTTCCTCGCTGTATTGGGCTGCTTCAAAAAATATCTATGGACGTAAGACGATTACAACTTAACGTAACCACACGCAGAGAAAAATAGGGTTGGGCATGGCAACTACGCTGTGTTAATTGTAACAATATGTTGTAGTCGTACACGAACAAATGTTAAAATGGTATATATATGTAACTTTTTCATTCCGATTGTAATTTCTACAATCTTGAACTTAGACGCTATAAAGTATATATGTATTCTGTGCGACCGTCAATCTGTCTGTTGAAATGGGTGGTCCGAAGCCCCCAGAAATGATGGGGGCTTGGTTGGTGTATATTTCTGTCAGCTATTCTTATTATAATTTTGACAGATATAATCAAAAAACCATGATAACCTCCAATTTTTTTCAAAAATCCCTTGTTGTTGATGTATTTTTATACTTTTTTCTGCATATCTGGAGAACGGCAAGAGCCAAAGTTTCCAAATTAGGTACCCAAATTAAGTTTATCAATACGAAATGTGGGCGGGATTGGAGAAGTGGGCGTGGTACCTCCCGTACAAAAAATATCAAAAATTGTATAAAAACCTAAATTTTTGGACTGTCATATGACTTATGGTTATCACTTATATGTATATCAAAACATCGGAAATCTTTAGTAGACAATATTTTCTGGAAAACACGGAAAAACGGTTCAGATACAAAAAAGTTGTGACCAAAATATGAATATATATTTTTTTAAATACCAATTTTCGGGAACCATAGACCTCTCCGAGTCCAATAAATGGTCATTTTGTATCAGTTGTAGAGTATTTCTTTTCCCAGAATTTTTCATTACCCGGGAAAGCGGGATTTTTTTTTCAATTTCCCGGGATTACGGGAATTCACGATCAATACAAATCGATGCAAAATATTATATGCTTGAACAAATAACATTTCCTAAGATCAATTAAATAAGTTTAACAATGTATTCAACTTTTTATTTCTGTGGCAAAAAGGAAAATGATATTAATGGAACCTTAAAATCTTCATGTTTAAAAGTACACATGGGCAAAACATCAATTATTTTGTAGGACTTTTTGGTTATCTTTTTTCAATGTGCAATTGAAATAATAAAAACTTCTAATTTGTTACATTATAACTGTTTAGGAATTAAAATTAAAGAGACTACAACCACAGAGAACTAATTATTATATTTATTTGCCACATTATTCTTTAAAAGCCAAAAACATTTATATAAAACCAAAAAGTTAAATTATTTAAACAAATTATTACAAAATATTTTATTTAAAAGTAGGATTTTAGTTCAGAATAAGCATTAACACAGTCGTTTGAAAGCCTATTTCTAATTTTTTTTTAAAGATTTCAATGAGAAACCACGTTTCCTTTCTACGGATGTTTGCCTTTATAGTCAATAGAATATTATATAATCTCTAGACACTTTCAGTTTTTTTAGCACTTCTTTCAAAACTTGTAATACTCTTTTTTAAAACAATAATTTTCTTAGAATAGAATAACAGTTTTCTTTATTAATAAATTTTGTCCTCATTTCTTTCAGAGTCTAATTCGAAAAATCTTTTATGCAGCTGTTCTTATAAAAAAAATCTGGGTCTTTAAACAAAATTCTGTACATTTTTACTCTTCTTCTTTTAAAATTTCAGAGCATTAAACATTACCTTACTTATCGGATATGCATTGATATCTCTTTGGCGTTTGGCAAAAATGTCTTAAGGCGGAAATTGTAGCTTTTCGTTATCTTAAGTTAAAAAATATTGATTTGGTGTATTTGATAGACTTTTTTCCTAAGAGCAGATAGTAACGATTAAAAGCAGTTGGGCTTGATTTAAGTGATTTAAACCAAACAAAAGAAAGAGAAAAATTTAGAGGGTAATTTTGTTGTTCACTTCACCTTGCGTTGAGAAAATTTTCAAAAATTCAAAAAATTTAATATGAAAATTTTCTCAACGCAAGGTGAAGTGAACAACAAAATTACCCCCTTAATTAAAGCCAATCAAAAACGCCTAAGTGAGCTACATAAACAAGAACGGCAAACGATTTTTGTGTGTCAAAACTTCTCATTTGCATACAATTTATGCTAAACAAACCTTTAGAATGCGAATTAGACAACACCCAAATGGAACATTTCAATTGAGAGATCGAAGTATCGGTTTGATTTATTGAAATTGTGTTTGAAATACAATTTTCATGTTGAAAACAACGCTTGCCGCTCTTGTTTAGGTAGCTCAGTAGGGCTTAAGATCTGTTTAATGACACAACTTATTAAACAATATCTAAAGTAGCCATAATTGAAAAAAAATCCCGGGAATTCCCGCACAAATTTCCCGGATTTTTTTTGTTTTAAATATCGTTAGCTCATTATTGGCTTGGCGCATAAGCCAAAAAGTAGCAGTGGAGAAAAACGACAAAAAAGGTTTACACGAAGATTTCTCAAAATGTACACGATAGAATTTTTTTTATGTTTTCTCCGCTGCTTCCGCATATGTTTTAAAGAAAAATTAAAATTTGTTTCACTTTTCATGAATAAAGTAAGAAGTTAATAGTATTTTATTGCAAGTTATAAATATAATTTTGTGCCGTATACGCCACTTTTCTTAAAATATTTTTAAAGAGTAGCTTTTTGTGCTTCATACTGCATACTTTGCGATGCATCCAGTAACTTAAAATGAAATAAAAGTTTCTATATTAACAATCTAATAAAATGTCAAGATTGATGATGTTTTGGTTTTATTTTACAAAAACAGTTCCATTTTTACGTATATTTTTAATAAATGTTAGAAATTTTTTTATTTATTAACTCTATTTTATTAAACAATTTTTTTCTTGTTGTCATTTTATTTTGCTTTTGCGTACGGTCCAATTATTAGGTCTATATGTAGACCATAATGAAGATATCAAAAGCAATTGCTACAAAAACAATTGCATGACTAACTGAGTTTTGCTTAGAATTACTGATTCGACGATGCCATTTTTTCTTACGGCAATGAAGCAAAGCCAGAGTGAAATTTATTTTGTACGTTTTTATATGAAGAATTTGGTAAAATCGCCAAATAGTGGCGTGTAGAGCAAAATAATACTTAAAAAACGTTAAAATAGTTGATATGGAGCAAAATGAATGTTTAACATCTCAGAAACCATAAAAAATTTCGCGAAAAAGGTTTTGGATTTAGAAAAAAATATATTCCTCATACCTAACTCACTTTTTTTTAAATGATCTGAAAAGAGCGAAAATAAAACAGTTGGCTCTGCACGCTTTGATATGCCGTTCCAGTCAAAAGAGATTTGGAAAGGTTTTACAAAAATCAGCACAAATGCATACTACCCTTTGCCCTTTTGCAGTGTGGAATTTTCTAATCAAGATTTATTAACAGGGATAGCTGTACTACGATGCTGGCTGTTCCGTTTTTTGTATGTAGTTATATGGAATCGACAGATTTGGGCTTTGGTGTGTTCTGATGTTTTAGTAAAATTGCATGGCCAACCTTTTTGTAAAATATTTCGTCTCCTCCACCGCACTTCTTGGTGGTGTTACCGTTATAAAGGGGAGTTAGAGGGTTAATATATTCCACAAAAATATTTGCCGTAACATTTTCTACAAAGTTTCTCAGCATACCTTATAACTCTGATGCAAATAACAAATAGTTTCATATACCGATATGGTAAATGAACAGGCCAATAGGGTGAAACTCCCCTTAAATAAAATTTCAATGTGGAAAACACGAACACTTAACTATGATTGTTGCTTGATGTTTGTCTATTTCAGCAGAATTAAGCGTCATTGCCGGACATCAAACTGGCTCATCAAACTCACATTTTTGTAATTTTGGTAGTAATAAAAAAACTCACACGCATTATTTAATGAGAATTTGACGAAAATCAAAATACTTTTTGATTTTCATAAAAATTTGAAGCCTGTTTGTTGCATGGGAACGTTATTTTTATATTCAACTTTTTTAATGAACTTTTACCCCCGTATTCATAAACGATTATTAAATTTAACAAATGTTTGTTAAGGATAATTTTCATAGTAAATTTGATCTTAAAGCCTTTATTAAATTTAAAACATTTTTATGAATACGTTATTATTATTTAACAAATAATCAAATATTTTTAGACCGAAATTTCACAATGTTTATATGGAGTTTGCTGGTTTAAATTTGATGTGTGGTTGTGCTTAGCAAAACAAAATATTACCAACACATACAAACGTTAATTTGATGAAGCAGCTTGATGTGTGGCCACTGCGCTTAAGAAAATAAATAAATACAAATCATAAGCTTATCGTCTCAAAGTACTTTATGTTTACAGCGATAGTAAGTGTGATATTAAATTTGAGTCTTTAATGATCTTAAAGGAAATCTACCTATTAATAATTTTTTAGTGCTACGCAACCAACAGCTCCCATAATTATCCAGATTTTTAACTTTTTCTTTTCTAACACAGTAAACTACTCATTTTTATACGAAACTATTAAAGACGTCAATATGCCTTAATTGAGCATTTCAAATAAATCAAGTTTATTTCCTAAGTCTTTTGTTTTTAATCTTCATAAAGCACACACACACAGAAATAACACCATACAAAGATACTAACCAAAGTGTCTTAAAAACGTAAACAGCAGCAAAAAAAGACAAAAAAATCAAATTGCACAATTAATAAACTGATTAAACAAAATTCTTTGTACAAATACGGTTTATTGTCAAAGTGATAATTTAACATGAATCTTAGCAACTGTTTACTGTCAACCGATGCCAAACTAAAAGCTTAACAACATGTCATTTGGAAGCACAAAGAGTACATTATTAACGTCAATTTATTGCAAACAAAATAAGGAAAACAGAAATTTTAAAAGAATATTAAAAACAACAAGACAAAAAGTTCACAAGACCTGCCTATTGATAAATATGGCTTCAATCGACAAAACTAAAAAATTATATTTCATCGAAAAAAAGCGTAAAACAAACAAATTACACATTTTGCAATGACGCATTAATATATCTCAAAAGAACTAACACTGCATATCAACAAATTTGGTATGGGATGAAAATGAAAAGTGGCAATAAAATGAAGAAACAATTGCTTAATTAAACACACTTTTAAGAGATTTATAAAAACAGACAAATAAAAAGTTATAACGCTTGTTGTTTTCCATTTTTCCTCTATCTTCTCCGAAGTATTTTATGTGAATCCAAACAACATCTTGAAGGCAAATGAAAAAAAAAACAAATAAAAAAAAACTGTATTAAATACACCGCTCTTTTTAATTAACAGGTGCATTTTAGACCATATAAAGAAAGCTGTTTGGTTTATTAGAGGAGTGTTTTTTATCTGCTAAACAAAAGCAACAAATAAAACATCCCAACAAAACAACACATTAAGAAAAAAAAATATTTATAAAACATACTCTTAACATTTTTTAGTGACATATTTTGATTTAAGGCACGTGCGAACCAGTAAAAGATATTAAATCTCTGCTTTTAAAATAAAGCCAAAGATTCCATTTCATTATTACTAGTTTTGCTAATGATAATTAACATGATGATAATTTTGTTAGCTGTAGCTGCATTAGAATGAGCAGCATTAACATAACATTAGAGTGTTGCAAAAAATCGCACTATGTCGCCAATAATTATGCAAAATATTAAAGAGAACAAAACCAAAATAAAAACAAAATGTCACACATGCAGCTTAAGGAGTGACAATGTTGGGCTTTGTGTTCTTTTCGTATGTTAACAAACTTTCAAATTAAAATTTGCCAGAATTTTAGAAGAAAAAACAAAATAGCTATGACTTTAACTACAACGAAAAAAAAAATGTGGTAAACAGATGCCGCAGCTCAGGTATGAAGATTTGTACCGGTCAAGAAATGGTACACTTTTAGAAACACCAAGTGCATACAACTCGTCTCCTAACGTATCAAGGCGTGGATACTTAATTGGCAAAAGCCAACCCTAGCCCGATATTTTTAAAATTTACCTTACGCCCATTTGGTTTTAAATATAATCCACAACGTACACTTCGAAGGGTCCCGCCCATAAATTCTTAGGGTGGCACTTACTTCTAAGGAGCTTTTGGTTCCCATAGTATTAAACAGGGCTGTGGAGTCGGAGTCGAAGTCGGAGTTGAAGAGAGTCGAAGTACCCACAAAAACTAGTGACTCCGACTCCAACCTTTTTGGCATTAAAATTTATTCTAAAATTTTTTAAAACAAAAAAATTTAATGGCTAATTTCACAAAAAATTTAAAATTGTGATAACATCTTATTTTGACAGAACTTTAGGTAATTTATGAGAATTAATATATTGATTGTATCGAAGCATGTCCTTTTCTATGTCTTTATGTGACCTAAAATTTCTGTAGCAAAATTCGCTGGTTCATAGAGCCGAATTATGGAACTTAAAAATTAAATTTGTAAACAAGTTGTTTTTTATTTATCGTATATTAACACATATTTTTGTAGCCACGTTCGTATAGTATATAACTTGAAATCTACTGTTGCTCCTGTATTAAAAGTATTAAGTGAACTACATTTTAAGTTCCAACCTTCAAGGTGAATTATATAAAAAAAAAAGGAAAAGGAACTCGAAAAAATACATGACATTTTCCAGATATAATTCCCATCAAAGTGGGGTTTACCCGAAAAATGTTTTGAAAATACTTTTATCTACTCACTTTGGGAAAAATTAAAGAGATAATAAAGACTTGCAATTTAAAATTTCGGTCTTCGACAATAATAATATGGATTATGGAACGGAAAAAAGCAATGTAAAAAGCAGTGTACTCGTACTGAAGAAAAAGATTTCAATTTAGTTGTTTAAAAATTCATATTTTTTTTAACTCTGCAGGTGGGAGATAAACTACATCCAGCTACATTTTGAAAACTTTACAGCAGACCGCAAAAATATGTTGAAAATTACAAATGATTGTATTTTTGTATTTAAAACCTGCCGATTATTCTATATGATCCTACTGTGTCTTTTTATTTCGATGATATCCAAATATAACAAAAAAAAAAAAAAACAACCAAAAATAAAATGCCTTTTAACAATGTTTCTTTCAAATGTGCTAAATACCAATTTCATACTATTGATAAACTGAAATTTATTGTTGAAGGGATAAGCTATTCCTATGCGCATTTCACTGGTTGCTTAGGCCAGATCGTCAGGAAACTTCATCCAAAGATTTTAGAAAAGCTACTCTAAATGTAGTTATAAGTGGGTTAAGAAAAAACAAAAATAAAAACAAATTACTTTATTTTATTTTGCCAGTTCAGTTTATTTACCCTGCCACATGCATATAAGTTATCAAAGCTTTTCATGGGATTCAAAAATTAATTAACAAGGTTTCTTTCAAATTTACTTATTGAGAAAATCATTAAAATTTATTTTAAGTTGCAATACAAAGGTTATTTGCACCTTATAGTAAAATAATAATTATTAATCAAGAAAACAAAACAAGAAATGTTATTCTTTTACATAGTAAAAAATAGCGAGAAACTTAATTAAAAGTTTTTATTTATTTGAGATTTTTTCGTTAAAAAATTTTTTTTTTTACAAGATTAAACCCCTAAAATTTTCATACAAAATTCTAAAAAACATTAAGTGCTGGTTCACACAGGTCAAGTTTGGCTCGTCAAGTCTTGAGCATTTAGGAGAGATGGGAAAAGAGAAGGTCATTTCTTTTCCCCTCTCTTCTTAAAACTCAAGACTTGACGAGACAAACTTGACGTGTGTGAACCGGCACTAAATAAATATACATACCGACAAGTTATAAACAGTACAATTTCAAATTTCTTAAAACTTACAGCCATTTCTTAAAGATAATTCCTTAATTTTGAAAAATCATTAAAATTCCTATGTGTATTTTCGAATATGTATTTCAACTTACTTCTGGAAATAACCTAAATTCAGGACATTAAAATTATTTTCAAGATATATTTTTATTTAAAAAAAAAAATATTCACATCTATTCACATTTAAAAAAAAATTAAACCAATTTTGGCTAGATATAACCAAAAACGTCAGCTCTGGCTATTGCCCAAAAATAGTAAAAGGCTTACAACATTTTTTACGTTACGTTTCTCTTCAAAATGGGTTATACAAATTGTGGAAGTAACAATTGAAGTCGCATTTGCATGTTTTAAAACAAAACCAAAATGCAGTGTTTTAATTTATGTACAAAAGACCACACTTCATAATTTTCAAAAAAGGACTTATGATGTTATTTTCCTCTTCAAATTCTCTGGTGAGCAACACTAAGTACACTTGATGCCCTTATCGTCTAAGCAAATTGGACTTGGTGTTGTTTTCAACTTTTCTATCTCGAAAACTTCATTAGATAGGACTTATGGAAATTTACACATCTATTAATTAGAACAGTAAAAAAACGTATTTTGAAAAAGATGTGAATTGGTGTAGTTTATTTCTCCCCTACAGAACTATTTATTATATTTTTTAGCACTGTTTCATAGTTTTAATAAATTTATATAACTCTTAAAATATACCAAAGTTCGATGATCCCATACGGATTAAAGCAAAACTCTTTTCTTGCGAAAGTTCGTAACAAAATTCGTTCGTTCCAAAATTAAATCCATTGTTTTTCTACATTTCAGTTGGCTTAAATTTTCAACTGTTGAGTTATTAGTCAAGAATGACATAACACTTTAGAATCAAAAAAGTTAACTCATTTTGGTCCATTTTATCGCTAAAGGTTTCTTGCATTTTTTCCAAATTTCAAATAAAATATTTTGCAACTCTCCTACTTATATGTTAAAGCTCAATGCGGCACGTTAGAATTAAAATATCGATTTAAAATTTTTACAGAATTATTTTCTTGTTATATTTAACCATTTAGAAGATACTGAATTAAAAAAAGAGTTGAAAGTCAAATTAGGACCTGTCTCATAAATATTTAGCATCAAGGTCGGAGTCGGAGTTGGAGTCGGAGTCGTACTTAAAAAATGTCGGCGGAAGGATTCGGAGTCGGAGTTGTATCTTTTTCTTGACAACTCCACAGCCCTGGTATTAAATTTACAGAACTCTGCCGAGCCCTTGACTGCACGAAGCAGGTTTGTAAGGTAGAAACATAAAAGTTTCGCTTACCATTCCGCTTACGGAAGACATGAATTTTATATGGCGAGTTCCTACTTTCTAGCAATACATGTTTGACATACAAAGCGCATTATTCAGCGTATTAAAAAAATTGTTGGATGTAACGATCAGCTTTACCCACTGAATGTTTTGTAACAGCTATTTTTAGTATTCTTCCTTACACACCTGCTGCGTTGTAAGGGAAGGCCGTGGCACTTGAAATGTTATTTGTTGAGAGTTTTTTCACTTACTTTACTGCATTTCTGTATGTCTTATTGCGTATTATACAAATTTTTATTGGATAAGTATTTCCCTAAGAAGCTTTCGCCCAATAGCAGAACGGTAAGCGAAAAACAATAGAATTCGTTGCATAGTGAGATGTTTTGAAAATGCAGTGGTCTTATTATTATTATTATTATTAGAAATATGCTCCAAAAAAAGTGTCTTATGCGCATTAACATTTATGTGCTCGAGATTGTAAACTAAGTTGGCGGTCGGAAGTCTGCATATCTAGCAAATATGTATTTGTAAAGAAAACATTGTCCACATATTAAAAAAACATTAGTAGAAGAGTGCTATAATTCAATGCATATTTTTAAAATATAATAAGGTCAAACACTAGGCTTGCCAGACCAAAATCAGCAAAAAGCTTGGCATTAAAAAGACAGTGTGATTTTTCTTTACAATTAATATTTCGGTAAATTTGACAAAAAAAGTTTATATTTTTTACCCTCCAACACAGGTGGACATACATTCATACATTCGTCCGTCGGATTTTCTATCCGTGTATACGTTGAAATGAGTTTTCTGAAGAAAATATGTGTTTATAAAGTCCGGAATAGCTTGGAATTGAAATTCGACCAGATCGATCCAAAAATGCCTCTAATTTTTTGCCATAAAACTTGACTTTTAAAAGTCTTGTTATACATTATGAACTTTATTTTTAAAATTTTGCATTAAATAAACTTAAGAAAATACGGTCTATAAATGATCTAGTTAGACAAGTAACTACCTCTTTCTTCTAGAAATCAAGGTTTTGGTACAGGAATGCCCACAGAATATGCGATAGAAGGACTTAATTTTACTCCGATACTTCGTATAATATCTGGTAATCGAAAAAAAGTTTTCTGACAATATTGATGCTTCACATGAATGGAATGTGGTATAAATAACAAACAAAATAGAGTCTGACAGTCGCAGGCGCGGATTCAGGGGGGGGGGGGAATAAGGAAATTTCCCCCCCCTAAATTATAAAAATATGTTTGGTTTATCTCGATAATACAAGAATTCCCAATAATAATATTTTTTTATATGCACAGATTCTTAGGAAATCCAAACAAGGTTTTTTTTTGTTTTTTTATTGAATCTAACGAAATTTTCAATAAGTATCCAAATCTTAATTCTAATAGTTACTTCCAATGTCTAGTTTACTGTAGTCAAATACTTATTATTCTACATTCAATCCAAGCAAGTGCCATCTATTTATATCCAAAGAATAAACGTTTGACTTGAAATGCGTGCGGTTGAATTATTAATAAGCCTTAGTGTTATATGAATCAAAATTCTATTCGATAATTTTTGACGAAAACACAGATTTGTCGGGGAAGGCCCAGATTTTCTTATCTAAAAGATATGTCAACATACAACAAAAAGTTGTTAGGAAAGCATTTATTGGCTTTGTTGTAAACGCATTTGAAGAGGCTGCAAAGGATATTGATAATGACGTTGATGTGTCAATTGATGCGAAGGCACTATCATCAATAGTTCTAAAAGCTTTGACAAATGTTAGTCTCTACCTAAAAAATTGTGTAGGAAATGGAACAGATGGGTGTCCTCTGATGTCAGCAGAAAATGGAGCTGTTATAAAATTCTGGACAAATGCAAAACAAACGCAGTGCCATTAATAAAATAAGTTGTATCATTTGTTAAAGAAAGGACAAATTTTTTTAAATATAATCAAATATAATTTGGGAGCCAAACTCTTTACATTATGAGAGACAAGATGGTTGAACCGTCACGACTTAATTTTACACTTTGCAACAAGTGTACATCATATAGTAGATGCTTTGGAAAAAATATCTGAGAAGGAAGGTAGAGATACTTCATCAAAAGCCTTATATTAAGGAACTCGCTTAGTACTTTTGAATTCATTTACGGAATAAACATAATAAGTGTGATACTTATTGTATCACGGCCGCTTAGAATCATTTTACATAAGCACGATATAGATCTTCAAAAAGGATCAAGCCTTATCAAAACTTAAATCATGTGCCTTGAAGAGAAAAGAAATAATGCCGAAGAACTATTTAAAGCGATTTTTCAAAAAGTTAAAGTTATCTGCGTTCAAATCGAGGTTCCAATCACATTCAAAATGTTGAAGATTACTACCGAGTTGTAGGTTACATTCCTCTTATTGAATTTATTTTAGAAGATCTCAAAACACGTTTCCCAATAGATATCCTAAATGTATTGAACATACCTAAACTTCTTCCTCAAAGTGTAATCAAGTCAAATACAGACACAAAACTTTTAAAATCACAACTACCTGATGAGCTGATTATGTTTGATAAAAGAGATAGATAAACAGCTACTAACATCTAAACTTGAGTCTGAACTGTAGCATTGGCAACAAACATGGAAAATATCTTAAAATCTATCAGATAACGTTGTAGATGCTTTAATCAACTGTGATCAAGATATCTACCGAAATCTAAGGAAAATATTTCAAATTTTCGTTTCAATGCTCGTCAGCAGGGCAAGTTTAAAATGCCACGAAAAATGGCAAAAATAAACATGTTATTAAGAAACATTTATTTTATTAAGTTTTTATTGTAAGTACAATAATAGTATGTCAAAAAAAAAAAAAAATACTGGGGGGCGAAACACAAGAATTTGGAAGGTGTTTTTAATACAATTTTAATCTAATTTATTATAAAAATAAATCTGTTAAATAAAGAAAATAAGAAAGAAAGTTGTTTATTTAGATCTTAGAAACATTTTTGTGGTTGATTGTTTTCTTGAATTTTGAACGGTTTGCTACCTATGGACCTGAACAGGAGGAAAAAGATAAAAAAAATCGAATTTTTTTAATTATTTTGCGATTTTGATCTTGAAAATGAAGTTTTTTGATTTTATATGTTCGAAATTTTTGTTCTTTATGGCAAGAGCTACAACTTTGTCTCAGAGGGTTAAATACAATTCCGAACGGTTTGGAAGATATGAGCCTGAGAAAATGATCACTTTTTTCCAAAAATGACACCGAGACCTTTAAGGGCCCACAAAAAAAGTGCATGACTTTCGGCAAAACTGGGAGACACAGGTCTTTTTTTGTTGGTCCTTTATGGTTATTTATTGTCCGTATATGGTTAGTTTTTTTTGTGTTGCACTGTGTAATATACACATATTAATTTTAATAAACTTTTAAAAACAAATTTTTTCCTTTTTTGTATCAAAAAAAATTTTCCCCCCCCTAAGACTCAAGCTGGATCCGCGCCTGGACAGTCGTGCTTTACATTCTTCTTCTAAAAAATACCAAATCGGTCAATAATTGTTATTGTTTCTTGATTTTCTTAACAATTTAATGTAACAATTTTTAAAATTCCGGCTTAGCTTGGCAAATGATATTTTTTCTTCAATCTTGACACTCATTGAAAAAGCTAAACAATCAAGCCAAATCAAGCCCGTCTGGCATTGAAGAAATTTGAGTTGAGTAAAAGAACGATGTGAATTTCCATTCATTTTATATGGTGTCTATGTTTGTAGACTACCGGCCAGGAGATGGTCATTTTGAAAAGTAGGGTCTGCGGGGTGCTGTTAATTTATTTTTATACGTGTCAGTAGCCAAAACTGCTTAAAATTGATTTTTAGGAAGCTACTGAAAATTTCGAACCCTGTTGTTGTGGAAATTTTGTTTATTCAACTTATTCTACTAAAATGCTACAAATATAGACTACCGAGCGCATAAGGGTTAAATATGCAGTAAAAATTTGAAAATATGCCATAAAAATTTCTAATGCTAATGCTAAAACAAAAACAATATTATCAAAGTTATTTTCGGGAATACAAAATTTATTATTAATACGATGTCCATATTTGATAAATACACTGAAATTTATTGTTGAGGGAAAGCTAGCTTCTATGCGCATTTCACTGGTTGCTTAGGCCAGCTCATCAGGAAACCTTTTCCTAAAGATTTTAGAAAAGCCAAAAATATTATACAAATAAAACCCTAAAGCGAATAAGAATTATAAACACTCAAAGTCTTACTTGTAACAATATCAAAGCCAAAACAAAACACCAACAATAAACAGTGAGTTTATCTTTTCTTACATTCCCCTATAATTGGTTGGGTTCTTTCCGACTCGAATTAAAGTTGTAAGTGGGTAAAAAGAAAAAACAAAATTCAAAAACAAACGGCTTCATTCTACTGTCTTCGTAAGAAAACTACAACAAAAAAACAATTTGCCAATTCACATGCAACAATATTATATAATATGTTTTTGTTTTTAATGTAAGTTAAGCGAACAAAGTCTTCGTTATAAATCGACGAGCAGGTCAGGCCATAAAAACATGCACCAAAAAAAAAGCCAAAAAAAAACAAAACTTAACAATTTTAATTGGGAAAACCCATACAACACAATATTTAAAGTCGAATTTTCAAAATTGGACCCTATTTGGAATCGATGGGCAGGCATGGGCTCACCAAAACAAAGTTATCTTATGAGCTTAGATTTCATATATGTCAGAGTTATTTCTGTCGAATATTTGGCGTCATTATGGGTGTCGTAGTCCAAAACCAATCGTTTTTAGAAATTGACATTATTATTGACGTTAACGACCTAAACGAGTTCTACGAGTTTTATATTGTCGTTGTCTAGAAAACGACAAAAATTTCAAACGGCTACGACTTTGAAGTCGACCACGACTCTCGTAATGAGGCTAACTATCTAGATGCACCAACTTTATGAAATTGTTTGTCTTAAAGGGTTTTAGGGACAGTCGCTAAATTTTAAATAAATATTAACGTTTTAAAAGAAGCTAAAGCAATTTACGAATAGTCAAATGTGAACCAATTCAAAAAAAATTTATTTGCAGTAAAATACAGGGTGGACCAAAAGTCACGCCTGCGTGTATAAATTGAATAACTTTTTTGTTTATTATTATTTTTATTGTTTTTTTTTAATATAGTATTAGCTTTGTACGATTTTAATTTTAATTATAAGAAATAATATTCATCGATGCACAATTTGGCTCTTAAACAGGCGTTTTTCATAACTGTACGCAAAGTTTTAGGATCTATTGCACTTAACTCAGCTTCAATGTTGTGCTCAATAGCTTGCGGCTTGCTAACGTACACCCGAGATAACCCCAAGGAAAACAATCAGGGGCAGTTAAGTCGGGTGATAGTAAAATTCGACCACTTTGGTTCGTTGCTCGGTGGCATGGTGGTGTCGAAAAAATAATCTAAAAACGATAAACAAAAATAATAATAAATAAAGTTATTAAATATTTGCACGCAGTTTTGGCCCACCCTGTATTTTTAGGGCAATTTTAATCTAAATACGAACATAATTAAATGGTTTATGGCACAAAGAGTATGTTTCGGAAGAAAGTTTATATGGGACTATGTGAAATTATAGACCGATTCTCATCATAGGATTCGTTCTTAGTATAATTAAAACGTATTTACCAAATTTATTAAATTGTTAAAGCCTACATTTTTTATTCATTAATTGATATATAATTGAAGAAAGATATGCTAGAAAGAGCAAACTATACAAAATGTAAAAAAAGTTTTTTTGTTTTTTTTTTCTCTTTTTATGGTTTTGTTTCAGGGATGGCGTTTAGAATTTTTTAAATTGTACCAACAACCTTTAAAAATTGTACTTTTTTACCCTAATTGTACTAAAAAAAATTTTTTAGTTGAAATTAATTTTATTTATGTTCATAAATAACACCACAAAATGGTATTATTAATCTTAGTTTAAAAAGTATCAACAAAAAAGTGCAATTGAAACAACTAAGGCATTCCTGTTCTGCTAATTTTATTAAATGCTGCCAACTTTTTGTTTATGAGAAACGTAAAAACAAAAAGTGGTTAATCGCTGAAATTGCCCATAGCCGCTAATTCAGCAACACTTTTAATATTTCAAGCTTGAAATGTTAATTTTAAGTTGAACAATTTTACATTTTTTTTGACATAATTTAAAGTGATTCTGAGTCAAGCGGTGTACTAAAAGATGTCTATGTTTATAATTGCTTATGCCATAATATTTGCTTATGTATAAAATTTCACCGTCTAAAAAAAGCCCTCTGTTAACGAGATTTTCAAAAAAGCTGCGAAAGCATTTTTAGGTATTTTAACAAATTGACCATGTATCAAAATATGGGCATGTTCGTTAATGCATCATTGCGCTGCATCAGAAAAGCAATTTAATTTTTTTTATTGTGTGACTATTATTTTTGTATTCGATAATTTTTTTGGTCCACATCTACTTCACTCATATATAAAGGGTGGTTTAATTTTAAAGGAAATTATTGTCATTCCTTTTTGTTATGATAATATTGGTATGGTTCAATTTTGTATGGAACAATATATCGGCCAAATGGCCGCCGCAACCTCGGCGGCATACTTCCATCCGATGGTACAAATTTTCGATGACGCTGAGGCATAATTGAGGTTCCATGCTATAAGTTCGTTATCATCTGACGATAGGGAACACCATTCACAGTAACGGTCTGACCGGCCTCATTTTGGAAAAAATACGGCCCGATGATTCCGCCAGCCCATAAACCGCACCAAACACTCACTCTTTGTGGGTGCATTGGCATGCAAAGTTTCATCCATTTGAATTAAGTAAAAGGCGGTAAAAAAAGCATTTTACAAAAAATAATCTGCCCCCTAGATTTCATCCTGGCTGCGCCCATGCATTCGAGTATTGTCATCTGGAATATGAATGCTGTGCAAAGTTTCATCAATTTGCGTTGAGTAAAAGGCGGTTAAATTAATTTAAGCTATTCGTAAGTAATAATACACTTATCTTTAAGGGATGTGTGAGATTTTTTTCATTTTGATTAAAAAGTTTATGTTGTTTGAAATGTTCTGATTTTTTGACTTTTAGTCGATTTTTTTTAGTATTCATATTCATTTTGTGTTCACAACTGATCAATATATTAAGGCAAAAGAAAGCGTTTCTTAAAAAATTTTTTTTTTTATTTATTTTATTTTATTTGACAATTTTTGGCTCAAAGTTTCCTATGTGTCTTGCACTGCGTAATTGCCAATCGGTCATATTTAACCCTAGGATTACCACCCTCTTGGCCTAGCCAGACCAAATTTGGGTTTCGCCTGCAATATTTTTCGAATATAACAACAAATAATAAATGATAATTGCTTAATAAAATAAGAGTAATTTGAAATCGATTGGAGCGAATTAGTGTGGTGAAATTCCAATTTTATGTAAACGTCTATGAAATTAACAAAATAGCAAAAACACAGAAACGAGAATTCTACAAATGGAACATATGTTCTAAATCGAATTAATCAGGCTTGAATCGTATCCAAAAATGACGGCCCACTGTACGCGAGATTTAATTGAACTACAAAAACAAAACGCAAAACTCGTTTCAGCTGTGGTAAAAGCGAAAAAGCAATGTGCGCAATTAAAGGCTAACAGTCATGTCACAGAGTGCAAATCCGTTGGGAATCGAAAAAACATATTTGTTTATTGATAGATATTGTATTTTGATAGTTTTTGGCCTTTCAAATACAGAGAACTCCCATTCCGTTCATTTTTTCAAGCACCACTATCATGTGGAATAAAATAATGAAACAATAAAATTATATAATAAATTTAAATTATTTAAAACAAAAAGCATAAGTTCATTAAAAATATGTATATTAACTTTTAATTCAATTGGGTTTTTAGCAATTCTAATTGTGGCCTGGCCAGACCAAGAGGAGAACTTAGTTATAAACTGTTACCGACAGTTAATGGGTAAAATAAAAATCATGGATTTGTTTTAGAAATTGCTTCATAAACGTAAGTGTCTTACTAGCTTCTACTGACGTTTCTCTAATATCACTTTATAGATATGGAAATGTTTCATTTTGATCCAAATCTTTATTTAGTGGAAAATTTTGGCATAATTTCGTTCAGTGTATTTGTTAACAAGCAGAGGCTGGTTATGTCAACAAGACAATAATAACAACAACAGGAGCATAACATACTGAAAAACATACACACAATAACCGACAGAAAGACAAACAGACCGACAGACGAAATTGCAAAAAACCCCCAGTATATTCATATATAGCAAACATAAAATTCAACGTGTGTGGTCTCATTACTTATCGCCTGGGAATAGAAAGACTTTAAGCCGCTCAAAATAAAGACTTTGCTTAAACAGTCACACAACTGCAACAGCAACAGCAACAATAACAACAAACATTTACAAGAAAACTTAGGTTTCTGCAATTGTTGTTATTGTTGTTGCATTATGATAAAGTCCACTAAACCCATCAGTCTGAAGAAAATTATATGCATGTATGTGCTTCCATGATTTGGTATTAGTTAAACCACTGTCTTAAGGGAGACCATACGATTGGACTAGACTCAAAAAAAAAAAGTCCATAGCAAGAAAAGTCTTGTAGATTTTTAATATAAAAATTACGGGTATCTGAGTACCAGTGGGAGCTGCATTTTTCTTTTTGTTGTTCCTGTTTGAGAACTGATTGTTATAACAGCCAGCAAAAACCACCTTACTTACCTCTGTGTCAGTGACTATCTGTCCTTCCGTCTCGCTAAGTCTTCTATATCAGGCTGTTGTCATTATATTCGTAAAATTGTTAGTTGCTGACTTTTTTCTTTTTTTTTGTTGTTGCTTATGTGTGTTGTCTGTTGCTGTTGTGTTTACAGCATTGTAACCATAAATCGTGTGAAATATCACATTTCGCTCATAGATCTCGCTAGTTTTTTTTTCATTATGTTTTGTCAAAGTCTTCACACCTCGCTCCTCTTTACGCACACAACAACATTTTAATTCAGCATTCAACACCAAACTTACACTAAATAGATGTACGAGTATGCATTAAGTTACTCAGTGTTTTTCTTCCTTTCGTTCTTTTTTTTTTAATGTACGTGCAACATTTGTGTCCTAAAATTTATAATATTGCTCTAATAAGTGTGCGTGCGTGTGTGTGTGTGTGTGTGTAGCCAATATTAAGCTGCTTCTGCATCTTTTCGGTTTCGGTTTGAATGAGTAGAAGTAGTAGTTTTAAAGCTCATGTTATAGCTTAGGCGATTTGCATACAACTGACAAGTGATGTCTGCCCAGCTCGGCTCTGGATATGTTACTTTTATTCACAAAATTCAAACACATTTATGTGTACTTACATATGTATGTATGTTTGTAAGCGTTTATGTAAAAATGTATCTGCTTAAGACGTAAATATATACGCTCTTGTCTTTGGTTGTCATTGATAGTATTACAAACAAGTTGACAACAAGTGTTGAAATGTCATTGCATTTTGTTGTTGTAGCTGTTGTTGTTATAATGTTAAATATGGCTTTTTTCTGCTTAAATCGATTCTATTTTTCAGTCAAATAATTTAAAGTCAATAAAAAAAACTTTGCTTTCAAGTATTGATGACAAGACTTGCAATGAAGATAAGGAAGTCAAATAAAATGATAGATGTTATGCACTAATTTTAAAAGTATTTGACCACTGTAAACGTAATAGATATACTGTATGTTAAAATCTTAAAAAGGATGTTTCTAAAATAAAAGGAAAGCTTCTGAAATCAAATTTTCATTACAATTTTTAATTGCAATGCAACCCACCAAAATAATTTAATTGTCTAAAACTTTATTGTTTTCATATTGTTTCAAGTTTTGTCTAGATATTTTAAAGAAAACAAATTTTATTTAATGTTATGTAAAATAAAATAACTATAAATTTAACTTATGTTGCTATTATTAGGGTTGTTTCTTTATTCTATTTTATAATCCCTCAGGATCCCAATTTGCGCGAAACGCGTTCCCGTACTTTAAATTTGGCAATGAGAGCGGCTTCGAGAGAATAAAATTTTCTTTCAGAGCCTCGTTGCGGGAGATGAAAATAAATATAATACAACGAAAGATGGCTACGGCAATAGATGTAATTGTTTGTTTACATTTTTATTAATTTATTCGTGCATACATTTTTATCATATTTTTTGTTTAGAATTATGTTGTGAACATCGCTAATTATTCAAAAAATATGGCAATCAGAAAGAGAACGACTATCAAAAATTCCGAGAGAAAGAAAGTCCGCAATAAAAATAAAATAGATTTAAATTTTATGCAGTTCCGCACTGTGGTTTTTTGCTTAAAAATTGTATGGAAAACCGCACCGCAATATCTAGCACGAACCCAGGGTTACCGTTGCAAATTTTTGGAAAGTCGCACAAAAGGTCGTTTCATGAAAATATAACAAAATAGTCAGCTGCTTTTTTATATTTATAAGTCTTGTTTATATCTGTGGCATTTTCATAAAACATCTTAAGTCAAATTTAAAAAGTTGAAAAAAATTTTGTGAATCATAAGAATTTTCTATTAATAAGATTTCTGTATGACATGCTAAATTCCCAATTTTTTATATATGTATGATAAAAATATTGAAATTTATTATTGAGGGAAATCTAGCTTCTATGCGCATTTCACTGGTTGCTTTGCTAAAAATATTATTTAAATGAAACTGTAAAGCGAATAAGAATTATAAGCCCTCAAAATTCTATTGTAACAATATCGATGCTTTAACAAAACACCAACAATAAACAGTAAGTTTATCTTTTCTTACATTCCCCTACAATTTTTTGGGGTTTTTCCGACTCGAACTGTAGTTGTAAGTGGGTAAAAAGAAAAAACAAAAACAATTTGCCAATTCAGTTTTTTTGCACAGGCACATGCAAGTTTTATTATCAAAGTTATTTTCGGGAATACAAAATTTATTATTAATAAGATTTCTGTATGATGTGCTGCTACATTCCAATTTTTCGCATATGGGTGTTTCTCTGGTTATGCACGCGACATTTGTACGCGTTTTATTGTGTTTAAATATTAAAAAATTGGATTGGAATTTTAGAATGAATTCTAGAATCGTTACATTGTTTGTGATGAGTTCTTTCTAAAAAGTATATATAATGGTAAATTGAGCACTGGGTACCCAAATGCCATGCAATCAAAGTTGACTTACTCACGTGACAAAAATAGAAGTCCCTTTTAGGACCGTAAGAAAAAGTGCGAAAGTAAGTGAATTGTAGGAGGTTTTTATTTCGGAAAAAATGTTTTTATAAAGGTTAGTAATGGGCCTTTATAATCATGTTTTGTTCAAAAGCAACTATGCATGGGTTGGCGAAGAAAAAAATTAATTGTAAATTACGCACGTGACATTACGCACGTGACACTTTTTACCTTCATACATATTTTAGTAATTTTAGATATATTTTCAGAAATTTTTAACAAAAAAATTAAACTTTTATTCAAAAATAAAAATATACTACAAAATTTCAATTTTCTGTGATTAAAAAAATTATGCGAGCGCTTTGATTTTTTAAGTCACGGTGGACCATTTCAGAGAAACACCCATATAATAAATACACTGAAACATATTTACTTAAGTTTTTAAAATTTTATATTATAAACCAAATTTTAAAAAACTAATTTGCTGTCTTATCTCGACTTAAGATGTTTTGTTAAAATGCCACAGATATGAGTAATTTGTTTTTTTGTTTTTCCATTTTGCTGAAGATGATTGTTTTAGTTCACTAAAAGCGGTTTACAAACACTGCAAAAATTCTGCCTTTACTTTATGGCTTGGTTAAGCCAATTATACTTCAGTTTCTAGTCTTTCGAATAGTATCACGAAATATAACGTTTCGGGGAAGGAGCTGCAGCGATGTAAACGTTAACCGTCTCAGACTCCTCTGCCTCTGATCACGTATTTCTAGCTTCATTTTCTTTTACGATTTTCAGATTTTCTTTTCGTTTTAACAAGAAATATTATTTTAAAGTAAAAATTTATTTTATTTTTTAAGTACTTTTTATAAAAAATAATTAATTTACCTCACTTATTAAATGTTTTTTTTTTTGTAAAAAGTTACTTATAAAAACAAAAGAATTCTCAGATTATTTTTTTAAAAGTTTAATAACTCGGGCATTTTACTCATAAATAAACATTCTTTTATAATAAATTCATACATAATACAATTCCTAAATAATAAAATGTGCAACAACATCTCCAAAGTTAAAATATAAAGAACATTTAAAAAAAAATTGAGTTTGTTGGAGAAATACGCATAGTTACCTCAATATTACTTAAATATCAAGTTCCATTCTTCTCACAAGAGCCGTTTCGCAAATTTCAAGGACAGAGTCTTGTTGTGATTGATGCATCTTTTTCTCAGATACATGGGAAAATAATAAAAAAAAAATAAGGACCTACTTTAAGTCCTCTACCACAGCATCAATATTTTTGAAACAAAATATGTTGCTGCATTGAAAATTTTTTATAGTTGTTGTAATTAAAGCTGTCAGATGTGGCGATTCTAAACCTCTTTGGCGATGAAATTTTGTGATTGGCGACATGGCGATTTTGTTGACGACATTAAAAAAGGTTGGCGATTTCTTAAACAAATTTTTAATTATTTTTTCATATTGATATAAAACATTTTATGAATACGGCTAACGTTTTTTCTTTAAATTTTTAACAAATTTTAATATCGCAACACAAGCGCGATTGTCTTAGATGATAATTCGATAGCTTGGCCAGATAATTATCTACAAAACAATTAGAAATGTTTTCTGTAGAAATCTAGAATAAAAATTAACCTTTGTTCGATTTTCAGACACAGTTCTTATAAGAGGTTGTCATTTTTTTAAATACTAAAATAAATACACACAGTATGCATCATATCATGTTCTAACAATTTTCGGATCATCGCCGAAAATCATAAAAGTATATAGTTTTCGATAAGAAATTGAGTTTTAAAAAATTTTACTGGGTAGTATGCAATAATATAGGGATTGCTGTTCGATTTTAATCGAAATCAAAACCGCGGTTTTATATGCCTTCAAACCGAAACCGACAAACAATATATTTATGCTTAAAAAAATTGCAAATTATACATAATACTTCAACTTCATATACAAAAACTTTTTACATAACAGCCTGCAACAATGGCAAGGCAATTTCAAAATTCTTTAAATTCAAAGTAGAACAAGTGTTAAGTTTTTAACTCCTAAGTACACACCTAATTTGTCTGGCACAAACTACCACCTGGGCCTGGCTGGGACCACTATTAGGTTGTATGAAGTTTTTGTTGCTATAGCAGAATCATTTTGTCGGGAAATCGAAAAATTCTTCGAAAAAACAGTAAAAATGAATTCTTATGTGTTGCGTATGCTTTTTGATACATTTCATTTTGATTTTATTTGCTGTAGTACATATATAAAAGGGCAGGGCCAGGTCAGGCCCAGGTGGATACAATATGCACAAAATTTTTTTGGCCAATTGCGACGCCCAAGGTGTTTACACTTGTTTCTAATTTTCTTGTAAAAAAACACTTTTATTGGGGAATACATAATGTTTCATTCTAATTCTAATTATATAAAAAAAAACTGGAAAAAAGTCAAAAAAAGCCTGGCCAGGTCCAGGTATACAATTAAGGGTTAATAAAAGTACCTGAATTGAAACAAATAAAAAAACTTTATAACATACAAGAAAATATATATGTTTGTTTATACATGAAGTTTATCTTTGATATTTTCAAAACCGAAAACGACCGGTTTTAATCAATTTAAACCCGAAAAAGCGGTTTCACATTTTTACGGTTTTTAGCAAATTAGAATACTACTCTTATGATATTTATCTTTTACTTCATTTTTTGCCGAACTTTTCATTATGTTTCGATAAAAATCTAATAAAAAAAATTTGGCAATATTTCGACCTAAATTCACATAGTAAATCAAGCTTACATATCGCACTTGTTCAACAAGAGTGTCTTAACTAAAATTTTTTATTTTTCACTTTTTTGATAAAAACGACACATATTGTGTAATATTTATATCTAATCGCTGTAAAAATATTGTGCTATTTTGTCTACTTTTTGGTAATAAAACGGTTGCTTTACAAATTCTTTTTTTATATGCTTTTAATACTAAAATAAAAATTGTTTTGCTTCTACTGAAAATTTTTAATTTTTGAGTTAATACAGTATTGTTGAACAAGTGCAATATATAAACTGAATTTCTTTTGTATCAAATTCTACTCATTTTGCAAGCTTGATAAAATAAATACTTAGTTTGGAGATATTTATTTAAATAATTTTAAAAATAGTACTGAGAAAAGAGTAAATATAAAAATTTTTATAAAGGTAAAATTACTCTTGTGTACTTTTTTATACAAAACTCCTATTGGGCGTTTTTTGGCGAACTTTTTTTTACCAAAAATCTAAATAAATAAAATTTTGGCGAATTTCGATATACTATTTGGCGTTGAAGGTGAAAAAATGAATCTGAAAACCCTGGTTGTAATTCATTATATTCAAAGTATCTAATTTTTTTTTTTAGGATGAAGGTCAAATTTGGGATGAAGATATGAGGATAATTTTTATATGGTGGGGTGACATAAAGCCATAGGACATAAAGCCATTATGGCTTTATGTCTCAATTCAAACGGACATTTTGCTATGGCCTTAAGTCCATATAAATTTTAGTGGAATGATTATGTCCCATTTGATGTTTTGCGTTACAAATTGCTTTATTTCACTGATTTAAAAAAAAATCCTAAATTTCTAGGCTCTAGAAATTAAAGCTGCAAACATTTTGTAAAAGGAAAAATTAATAGTTTTATAGTTTGCAATTACTACCAGGTGCAATACATTTATATAACATATGGTCCATATATGCCCGAGATATGTTCAAAAACAGGAATGCCTCTAATTTTACCCATACACCCCATGGTGTTTTTGTTTTTCAAATAAGACAAAACCATCTTGGTTATTAAAAGAGATCATTTGACAAAATGTGGGCGGGTTTGAGGAGGTGGCTATTGCTCGAAAAAGCTTTATTTTTATCTACAGACCAATATTTATATAGCTAAGATTCGGGTTTAACAAATAAAGCGCTCTTTATTGAATCGAATCGGTAAGTGCAGATTCATTTTGAGATATTCAATTAAAACAGTGTAGTTAATAATAATAATAATAATAATTATAATAAATGTAAGTTTTATGTTCTTAGCTCGTAGAGGGGTAAACTGAGTTTAACCTTGAAGTGAGCGCTTAAAGAATTGCAGTCAAAGTAGAAAAACTGCGAAAAGTTGTATACAAAATTTCGTTCTTAGTTCGACAGCTTTTGGTTTCGACTGCAGTTTTTTAAACCCTGCTTAAAGTTATGTAAGATCAAACTGTTTACACTGGTTTCTTAGCAATACTCAAATAAGGTACATAAAGTAAATTTAAGTCGTTCCCTTTCTGCAATTAGTGATTAAATTGTTTCGCTATTAAAAAGATAACTTTCTTTTCTTTCAGCCAAGATTATAATTGTGCTGATCGTTTAAAAATGTATTGAGTTACAGGCTTTTAAAATTTAAAAAAAAATTTTATTTTTAGACGTTTTGCAAATTAAGATTTTAAATTGCACAATTTAGATACAAAAATATACTGAGTATGTTTTTTTCGGGCTGTATTTCAAAGATTGTTTTGCTACGATCGCAAGACGTATGAAATATACGTCTACATATCCGTATTTTGTTATAATTGTCATGAAATTTGACGCACATTACGTTCATATGACTTGAAATAACGAAATTACCTGGGCCCAATTCCCCAGATTCGTAATCGAATAAAGTTTCGTATTGAATTAAATTTCATGACACACCGAATAGCGGATTGCGGCATTCGACACCGTTTGAACCGAAATTTGTTTCAAAATGTAATAGAATTTTTTGAACCCTTAACCTAGGTATATTTACTTAAAAAACTTAATTCTGTATCATACAATTACTTAAGATTAGTTTCCAAAGCGTTGTTATCATAATACGGAGAAGTCGCATTTACATATCATGTGTGACCAAAAATGTTCAACTGTTGTACTAAAAAATACTGTCCTGTATAAAAAATTTAAAATTTTAGCCGTTATGCAAAACAAAGTTAAAAAATCATATTTTTACAAAAATATAAATTAATACGCTTTTTAAAAGATTAAAAATGTAATTTTATTTCATAAAAATAGAGATTATTAATACCCGGGTACCCTGGGTGCTAAACAATGTGGATAAAGTTGGGTATTAACACAAGGATTAATCAGCAAGAGGGTATTAACTCAAAATTTAAAATTGTTCAATGGAAGCAAAACTATTTTTAAATTAACTTTAAAAAAGAATATTTAAACCAACCTTTACATTTCCAAAAAAGTAGAAAAAATAGCATGATATTTTCACAGCTGATAGAAAATTAAAAAATAAAACCTTTGAGAACGTTTTCTTGGGAGTCAAAAATTTCATTAGTAAGATTTAGTTTTAATGTGCCAAATTCCCAATTTTTGCTATTGATAAACTGAAATTTGAAATATGCGCATTTTGAGTTAATGCCCTCTTGTTGATCAAGTGCGGTTTGCTTTTTTTTTAAATATAAGCAAAGAAGTAAAACAAATATAGAATAATAAAGGTATATTCTGTAATTCAAGGCGAATTAACAATAAATAAATTCGCCTTGGTGAATGCTTGTAAGTTTTAAAAACGATTTAGGTTGGCATTTGTGGGGTCGCAACTCGACTTAATAAGCGGCCTGTCAAGATTTCAAGTATCATATTCTATTTAAATGTTAGAACGTCAACTAATGTGCAAAAGAATTGAAGGCAAAACTGTGCCCAGAATCTGGAACAAGAAAACTCATACAAACAGAACAAATATCAATGTAAAATTAGCATGCCACAATGTTGATTTAAAATCATAGTAAATTTCAGCAAAAATATGGACTTTTTTTTAAATTTTCATTATTTCCTATTAATTTTTAGTTGAACTGTTTATTTTAATTTTGATAATTTTTTTAATTAGGCTTGAGTTCATCCAAGTTGTAAAAATTCCTTCCTTCAGTAAAAATAATTTAATGAAAAATAAATTTTCTATTAATTTTTAATGAACAATTTTAAAATAATATTGTTCTATAATGAATCCATAAAATCCTGTTTTTTTTTTGATTTGTATAAAAACAAAAACAACATAATTTTTATGATCAAAGGTTTTCTTGGTAGTCAAACAAAATCATTAATAAGATTTAGTTTTAATGTCCTTCATTCTGTTGTTTTATTTTCATGTTTAAAATAATTTATAAAAAGAAAAAAAATCCCGTATTCTTTTTGAGAAAATTATTTAGTTCATCAAATTTTCAGAGTAGAATGATGAGGAAGCCCATATTGGGTCATTTTGCTGGTATCTTTTAATTGTAAGTGCTTCTGTAAGCAAAGGGGAAAACTAAAAGGTGAAACATGCCTAACAGTTAAATAAATAATTATATTCTCTCTCTCCGCGGTTCCGCGGGTAAGTGTTTAGAATTATTCTAAAATAAAAGCATATGTTGTCTCTGAAGCCTCTTCTTACTATTATTTCAAACTGAAACCAATTCGATTCTACATGAAATTCACTTTGTTTCAACATGAAATAACTTTCATTCGACGTGATTGGGAGTGTTATTTCAAATTGAATATCGTTTTGCTCTAGCTTAAATTAACATGAATTATAGTTATTTTAAAAGAAAAAAATGTTGTTCGCAAGTTATTAAAAAATTATGTTAAATTAGTATGAAGTTACTATGAAGCAAAGTCACTATCGAAAAATGTAAAATCAACCTTGTTTGTGAAGATTTTACATTGATTTTATTTCTGCGTGCATAATCTTGGTGAGCACTCTTCCCTTGTTCGCGCTCACTGCACTTGGTTTTTTTTTTTGAAACAGATCTATATGAGAATGAAGAATATGCAAAACGTTGTCGCTGTCCACGGTTTGTTCATGTACCTGACTGCAAAACGAAAATATTCACCACACACAAAACAAAAAAAAAAACTTTGAATCAGTAACACACGATCTCCCTGATATGCTTAAACGCTACTGAAGATTTATGAAGATTTAGAATGAATGTGTAATAATTGTAAAATTGTAGTGTCAGTATTAACTGTTCTACAGTATTGCGAGCATATAAGCGATAAGAAATAAACAAGACGTGATAGCCCAGATTCGAATTAAGCGCACCCAGATTAGTTAAAAACATGCTTCGTCAATTTTTTTTCCAAATTTGTAGACCAGTGTTATTTTCACAATAGTAACTTAAGTTTTATTAAAGTTGTCTTAAAAAATTAATACTTATTTTTTTCAGTAATAATTAAAAATTTTCTGATTACTGCTATACGTAATGCAGTATTAATATAATTCAGAACGCCCATGTAAAGTTTAACTCTTTGTCTATTGAATGACATTTAAAGAAAGGTAATCAACCACCTTCTTAATCGAATACCATGATCTTGATTGAAACTCTTTAATATCGAGTATGATGATAATCTCCAAAAGTAATTCGATCACAAATGCGACGACGATTTGGTCCCTGGTTTTTAATTTTTCACACATCCCATAAAAAGTTCAAAGATTCAGCAGAGCCAAATAAAGCATTCCTAAAAGTGACTTGTAATTTTGGTCCAAAAATTAAGAAAATATTCACAAAAAGAAAAGGTTTGTGTCTAAAGTCTTTTGTTTTGTTTTGCTTTTATCATTTCCATTATTTTACGAGCACTTCAACTGGTTTTTTATTTTTCTTATTTGATAATTTCATTCCAATAGTTAATCACCATATCCAATACGAATAGTAATTTGATGTCACTCCTGGACATTCTAAACAGAAACCAATTGACATTTCAATGCGTTCCAAACAAACAAAAGCAAATGGAAATTTCAAAGGAATAAAAAAAATAAAGAAAAAAAAAACATTTAACCACATGAACAACCCAGACAAGATGTCCAATCAGATGTAACACTATAATTTCTCTTTTACACCAGCCATGATGATGGTCGTTGGCTGGTTTGCCTGGTCCAAGCCTTAAATGAAAATTTTAACATAAAATACTCAAAATGTCTTTGGGTAGACAACACATTCAAAACAATTGATAGACATTTGAATAGTGTTAGAAGCACGTGCTGCAATCAAGTGAAAAATAAGCAGGAAAAGCAGAAGCAACACAAATAAGTTAAGTGTTCGTATGCAAATTGAAAGATTTGTTACAAATTTATTAGAGTGTTTTTCCTCTTGTCACTGCGAACAAGACATTGAGAATTACAAGACAATTACGCATGTCCAACACATAACGCCTGATGTAATATTTAAGTTTATTTTGGAAGATTGAAGATTGTTCTAAAGTTTCTTCTGAAATCTTAAGCAATTTATGTATTAATCAAATGGGAAAAGCCAAAACGGGTTAAGAGAAATATTCGTTTCAAAAATTCTAGCGTGTGTGTTAAAACGAAATAAATACACATTTTTCCATACAAAGTTTCTTAAGATTCATTTTGAAAAGACCTCCGTCATAGCCATGAAAATAGCTGAAAGACAAAAATGTTTCCTTGACAACGGCAATTCATAAGTTCCCATAAATTGTGCGAAATTCCTTAACTGCGCATCTTTAATTTTATGGTTGTGTTCTTTTTGAAAACGTCCCTTGTTTGCGTCTATGATCTTTTTAATTTGTGCTTTACGCAGCTGGGCTATTTCATTTAACTTGAAGATAATAGAAAAAAAAGCTTTTATTTCTTCTTCTTTTGTTAAAAATCTAATAAAGCATTTTTTTATTTTTACTTACTAAAGCATAAATTCCTTTATTGGGCCATACAGTTTCTGGTTTATTTTTTTTTTAGTAAATGGGTGGTGGGGTTTCATGATGATCTTCTTTGCTCGTTTCAAAACTATTTGGCCATTGTGTGATCAAAAGCACCCTCTTTAAACTTTAATTTAATTTTGAATTATTGCGCATTTTCTTAAGCAGTTGTTCATCGTTGAAAAGGGGTGCTAGGTAGATGTTTGTACAATTTTAGGGTGGTGTTTTTCTTCCAAAAAGAAACGCCTGTTCTAACTGCGCATTTGGGTAAGATGAAAAACTGGTTTAGAATGAAGTGTGAGATTAATGTGAGAAATATGAAAATCTTGTTTCTTCAAAAGGGTCTTATGTTGAGTAACTGAGTTCAATATTGCTAAATTTTGGCGAACTAATTCACAACTTAAAAAAAAATTAAAAATTAGAGTTGATAAAAAATTACTTAAAAATTCGGCAAAATAATTTAAACGTGTTTTTAGATCTGGTAATCTTGATCAATTTTGTGATGGTCCTACTCTTTCGATAACAATCTGGCAGAAACCGTAGCAGACAGAAAAATAGCCTGCAATCAAAATAGTAAGACGAATAGTAAAGCTTATTTCAGGGGTCAGTCTAACCAGCATGAAAACTTAAATTCAAGTTTTGTGATGTTAAAGTTGTGTTCTACGAATACATCAGATTAAAATAGTTTGAGTTGCAAATCATAAATAAATTCATAGGCACAGGGTGGCTGATAAATAAAAAAATTGGCTAATTATTTATATCAAGCAGCTCCCAAAAATACATGTATTGGTGTTCGATTGACCTTTGAAAGTCACCCTGGGGTGTAGTGTTCGTCCTAAGAATATTTCAACTTTTGGTTTTACATACTACGGAGCAAAATGAAATGTGTCAATAGCTAGGAGTAGCTAAAAATCCAAAATTGACAAAATTTAGGAGATCTTCACGACTAGGGCTTGCATTACCGATTAACCGGTTAATCGGTAAATTGCTAAAAAAATTCATTACCGAAAAACCGGTAAATTTATTATTTTTTACCGGTTTTTTTCGGTAAAAATGTATGCTTTATATTTTACAATATTTGTCGTTTTGTTCTGTTCCATACATACCTTCTATTTTATAAGTAAATAGTTGAATTTAATATTTAAAATATATAATTATACTATAATAAAGAAATTCAACTTTATTTATAAAGTAGTGTGTACGCAACAAAACGAAAAATATTGTAAAATACATATAAAAAATTTCTTTCTCTTACTCGCGCCTACGTCAAAATGTTAGAGTCTTGTGAGAGTACATGGTTCGATGCCAGCTGATAAATGTATAACGCTGTTGCAAAATAAGTTAAATGAGTTCCAACTAACTTTAGACAACATTGTTTCAATTACGACTGATGGTGCTTCGGTGATGAAGAAAGTAGGTTCGTTGATTAATGCTAATCATCAATTGTGTTTAGCACACGGTATTCAGCTAGCCGTCATTAATGTTTTATATCGTAAAACAGACATGAGCGATATTCATATAGAGGAAGTAAGTATTGTGAATGAAACAGAAACCGATTTAGAAAGTGAAGAAGGAATATCCGAAGAAGATGAAGTGGGCTTTGAAGTAATTAATACGGTACCCTCTTATATTGATGTTCAACATGAAGAAATGAGCTCTTTAATAGCAAAAATTAGAAAAATTGTTGTATTGTTTCGCAGATCCCCTACAAAGAACGACAATTTACAGAAGCATATTAAGGAAGAATTTAACAAAGAGCTGTCATTGATCATAGATTCAAGAACCAGATGGAATAGTCTTTGTGCAATGCTAGAGAGATTCTGCGAAGTTGAAAGTGCAATAAGAAAAAGTTTAATCGACATTAAATCTGAGTTAAGTTTCAGCGAAAATGAAGTTGTTTTTCTTAAAAATATAATTGCATCATTGCAACCAGTAAAACTTGCTGTGGAAGCACTATGTCGAGAAGACGTTAATTTATATGTTTCAGATATAACAATGAAATTTATGTTAGATGAGCTTAGTGCTCAAAACACACTTCTAAGTAAAGAACTTAAAGAATCTCTAATTATACGCATTAAAGAAAGGAGAAACATTCGTTCAGATATTTTGCACTATCTCCATGATCCAAATGTAATTAATGTAAGAATAAGGAATGACGATGATAATTATGAAATATTTAATAAAACAGCAAAACCATTGATAATAAAAAAATAGTTGAATTAATTGAACGGTTTACGTTAAATGAAGAGTCCGAAACTGAAATTTCAGATTCAGAAGCATGTACTTCAGATGAGCGTGCAACTCCGTCAACATCAGCATCGCCAGCGTTAACAATGAAAGAAAAGTTGCAACTTACAATTCAGCAGAAGATGAATAAATCGAATTTGGAAAGTAGTCGGCCAAAATCACCTAAAGCTAAAGGATTAGCGAATATTATTAAAAGGGAAATGGAATTTTTCCAAGAACAGAACATCCGAGGTAAATATTTAGAGAAAGCATTTCAAATGTTGTTGACTGTTCGACCGACAAGTGTCGAATCGGAATTCTGTCGAATTCTAATTTACGTTTATACTTTTTTTATATATTGTAATGTTATGAATTAATAAAATAAAAGAATGATTTAATCAAATAACTGAATGAATTTTATAAAACAAAAATTTATAATTAATTAGTTTGAATAAAATATCCACTAACTAAAATACTCTCAAAATTACCGGTAAATTCCCGGTTTACCGGATTTTTCCACATAAATTACCGAATTACCGGTAATTGAAAAAGTCGGTAAATTTGCAAGCCCTATTTACGACCTTCTATGAAAGCGGCTGATCGTAGATCCTCTCTCGTACCACGGTTATCAGTTTCTCCAAGTGTCCGGTCTTACTGCTGGTTGAGACCTCCATTAGAATGCTTCTAAGGAAACATGCTTTCTGTCTTTCAGAAATATTGTCTTTGCGGTAGTTTTCCTTTTCTGTTGAAAACACACGTTCGGCGATAATTTCTCAAAATCTCGGGAAGGAAACCCATAAAAAATGTTACCACTCTTGTGCGAGTTTGTCCAGAGGGAGCACTATCCGTTGGTGCTGTTGCTACTCAACAGATACTGTTAGCATTTTTCCAAAAGCAGCGATGTTTAGATGGCTCCAACTCCTAAGCCAGGGACGAGTGTATAAGCTTGCCGGATTATGCACTTAAATTTCTCCATGGATGTGCTGTTTACTATCACATTCGGGGCCGATTGGTAAACTCATTCCTTGTCACCCATAAGTAAGATCTATCATGGAGTAGGCCCCATGGCAGTAAAACTTCCTAGTGAATCTTTTCCATTGATGTATTTCAATGGAACAATATAATATCTTGATTAAAAACAAGGCGAATTCATTACAGGTAATCTCCGTAATACATCAAGTACAACTCGTACAAAAACCACAAGCAATTTGTTTTCGTAAAATCATCATACAAGAAAAAGAGGAAGAGTTGTTAACATTTTTTAATTTGTTCAAAAGATTATGATGCTTTTTAAAAACTTTTTGTAAAAAAATATAATATATGGAAAAATTGTCTGAAACCCCTTTCTAACGCTTTCTATGTAATGCACCAATTGTCGTTGCATTTCATGTGCCGATAATGTGAACGCACGTAATTTTTTAATATACCACAATCTGCGGCGAAATCGTTCTAACTTAAGACAATTAATAGCAATGTTAAGCAATCAAAATGTTACAAATGAACCGATTGTATCGATCATTTGAGCGCGGGTTTAAGTGGACAATCAGCGTGACTACACGCAAAGAAAAAACATGGTTGTGGTAAACATATTCTAAGAGCAACATATTATGATAAGATTCATGATTGTAGTCACCATATTACGATTGTTATTAAATCATATTATGACCAAATATGTTCGTAATATTACATCATAATATTTTTCCCTTAATCATATTATTATCCTGTTAATCATAAAACGTTAAGAAGTTATAATATTACTGTCATGGTAATCATAATAAGTTAAGAAGTAATCATATTACTGTCATGGCAATCATAATAAGTTTAGAAGTAATCATATTATTGTCATGACAATCATAATAAGTTTAGAAGTAATCATATTATTGTCATGGCAATCATAATAAGTTTAGAAGTAATCATATTATTGTCATGACAATCATAATAAGTTTAGAAGTAATCATATTATTGTCATGACAATCATAATAAGTTTAGAAGTAATCATATTATTGTCATGCCAATCATAATAAGTTTAGAAGTAATCATATTATGATGCAAAGTGATATGAACTGTTATACATAAATTTTTTACATCATAATATGATACAACTTTAAACATAATATTTTTGTTGGAAAAAAATACTTATGATAAAATAAAAAACATAATATAGTTACTGTAATCTTTTTGTCGTAGGTCGCAATTATTTATAAATTATTTTATAGAGTTTTCATTATTTTTCTCTTAAAATAACACAAAACTTACCAGTAATGGTTAATATTTTCCACCAATATTTCACAAATTTTTCCACCACTTTAAGATTATTAAAATTTTTTAGCAAAGATATTTTATTTTGTGACACTACAACCCTTTTTTAATGTTTTTTTTAATTTCTTGTTTATTTTAATGGTTATTTTGTTATTTCTTTTTTAATATTTTTCTTTATTTTTTTTTAATTTCTTGTTTATTTTAATGGTTATTTTTTTATTATTTAGCCACTCACTAACAAATAATTCGATATGTTTATGTAAAACACGACACAACTGATACAAAATTATTTTACAAATGGCGATACCAATATATTATTAGAGTAACGATATTTTGATTGCATCTTAAACTTATTATGATAAATGTATATAAAGTTATCATGTTATGGCTATTAAATATCATGTTATGGCTGTGAGTAATATAATATGTTTTGAAAGTTATCATAATTTAGTTGTTAGAAAAATAATTATTTTTCGGTCAACAATACTCAAATTTATAATTGCGATAAACATTAATATGTTTACAGTAACTATAATATTGCTGATATTTAATAAAAATAACAATTATTTGTGTACAACAACAATATATTGTTACAATAAACACAGTGTGGTTGCCGTAACCATGCCCAACCATATTTTTTCTCTGCGTGTACTATTTATTCAAATTAACCATTTATAGGATATATGGTTAAAAGTTACTTTTAATAGGATATTTTGCTTAAATTAACTTTTTATAGGAAATTCTTGCTAAAATTTACTTTTTATAAGAAATTTTGCTAAAATTTTCTATTAATACGGTAGTGCAACCATCTTCGTAAATTGTGGAATGTGGCCGATATTGGGAAATCAAAAAATTTAAATAAAACAGCCAGACTAGTTCACCGTTCTTAATTTGAATGATTTTTTGTTTAAAAAGAGGCAAAAGGTCGCCAAAAAATTAAAAAAAGACGCAAAATTCGATGAGTTGAGAAAGTCTCGCAAAAGGCCGCAAAACGCCAAAGAGATATCAAACTGCTACTTTAGTTGACGAGTGGTATCCCTGGCTACAATGTTTACAACATAAGAGCCTTTAAAGTTCTCAGATAATTTAATTGCAAATCTTCAATTTTTTTCAAAACATGAAAGTTTTACAAATTATTTTTGCATTTTTTCTTACTATTGCTCTTCTTAATTTATTATTGCAAAAAAAAAAAAAAAATCTATAACACAGCCGCTATATTTTAAAATTAATAACAATGTTTTTCCCTTACAAATATCCTTATGGGTAGATACAGGATAGAAGAATCTGGCGCTCAAAATCATCAGATTCTTTTTTTTTTGTTTGCAAAACAAAAGAATGAATTTCAGTTAACAAAAGTAGAAACAGCTGACAAGGAACAAGCTGGAGAGAATTTCTATTATCTAAGTATAAATGCATACAAACCGACACACGCATACGTAACAAAATGTAGCATCCACATTCCTTAGTGAATTAAAAACACAAAATCTTTAAACAAATAAGATTTTAGTTTTATTTTTTTTTTTTGGTTTCTTTTTCCTTCGATTTAGCTCAGGTGGGATTGTAGGTGAAAGAAATTGTGTTTCTTCCTACAGAAGACATTTGAACAATAACTTTTTTTTGATAAAGAGAAAGAGAGGTTTTTATTGCTGCTGCTGGATGATATAAGAGGGTGTTCTTTGTCATTATTTGTTTAGGAGATGTTTTGTTTGGCTGCAGCTCGTGTCTCTGTAGAAGATACTGGCAGTTGGTAAAAGAATAAAATCCTTAAGAATTTGAGATTTTAGGTAGACTAATTTTCTTTAAAATATTTCACATAATAATGCGATATTGATTGGCACATTCCTCAAAAGAGATAAAATTAGTAATTTTTTAAAAGTAAGAGTGCTTTAATCGGCCATGCCGAATCTTATATACCCTTTACCGTGGTACGATAAGAACAGAAAATTAAATATCAATAAATCCATGTTGTGCCCCTCCCCCTTTGCCAGTCCCGCCCACATTTTGTCGGATTATCTCCTTTTCTACCTGAGGTATCAAGTATAAAAATTAAATAAATTAATAAATTGAATTAATGATTTGTAATTGATCTTGTTGCAGTACTCTAGTTTACAGAAATTTTGTTTGTAACTCTTTGGTTACTTGTAAAACCATAAACCTTGCTAGAGGGAACTAGTCCCGTGATAGGTCTTTGGTGGTGTAGACCGGTTCAAGTTCTAACACTTTATTTGAATAAGATCTATCACTTTTACATGTGGTCGTCGTTGGAAGGGGTAAATTGACATAACTTGACCAGTCACACATCTATTTTGAATGAACGTGTTTAGTGTTAGTTACAACAATGTAATATTATTTCAATGCAATGAAGTATCATTTCAATAAAACAAGTCCTAGAGCTAAATTTAAGAACCTAATTTTATAAAGTGCCTCATCACCGGTGAGGGATGCAGTGTAAATCATTACTTTTCTACCTTTTTGTTCTTCAAAATGATTGGTTCTCCTTTCACTAGCTTTGAGTTATTTCTTTTTGAACTTGTTCTGTTGGTACAATTGACACATGTTTCCCGCCGGGTTGTTGCTCTTTAAATGTAGTAAAAGGAGCAATCCTTCTAGATACTATGATTGAAGTAAACATTCCAGAACTGATACAAAAATTTTAAGGATTCTGTAACAAAAGTTTAATTAAGTCATTGTACAATAACATTTTGAAACTTTCACCAGCCATATTGAATTAAATGTTTGTGAGGATATTGAACTAAATTGTTGTGTTTCTCTAGGTATGCGCCAATCATTTGTTTTAGGGACCAAGTCTATTATAACTATTAACTGATAGTCCAATAGTTTTATTACCGCCAGCTAATCTTTGGATTGCTAAAAGCTGATTGAAATTTATGAATAATGTGATTATAAATCAGTGAATAATGTGATTATAAATCAGTGTTGCCATTTTCCCACTGCAAAAGTTAAATAAATCTTAAGCAAAAACTGGCTTTAGGAAATTTCAGTAACCTGTTTCACAGTGTGGAAAAGGCGCCAGTTAACTCCTCCTAGGACATTGCCATGCTAAAGCGACAAGTTCCCTGCATAAAGTGTTAGAGCTAAGACCGTTCCCTACCACTTTAGAACTGTCACGTGACAAGTTTGGTGTTAACTCCCTTTACACTAGGGATATGACAGTGAACAGTAAACAAATCTAATGGTATTTATTTTAAACAAATTCCTTTAGAGGTCTGCTTGCATAAGTATGTTGCCTGATTGTTGCCAAAGTAGCAAAGTGCTTTGGATAACGGCTGCCTAAGATTCTAAGTACTTACAACTACATTCGCATTTGTAAATTTGAACGTTCGTCATCAGGCTTTTATGTCACGAGTTGTGGTTCAAAAACAAATTTTGGCGCTCATTTAATTTTTTTTATTTTTTTTCTTGGTAAGAATTTTAATTTTTTTTCTTCCATTCATCACTGAACAACAGATTGTGGTGGGTGTGCGTTTAGTTTTTTTTTTTTTTTTATGAAATTTTAATATTAAAGTATCTATAGAATGTTAAAGTATCTGATTTCTTATCCTTTTTGTTTTTTGATTGTGTTAACAAGCACGTGATTTTGTCGCTCGTTTTTTTCGCTCTTTTTTTAGATGACACTTAACACCTTTAATGAAATTTTATTGACAACGTGTGAGTGTGGAATGGAGTGGAGTTACACATGAATTATTGGTATTTTGTTGTAGGCTGCTGCTACTACATCCGTTACGGAAGTTTTTATTAGCAATTTTAATTTAAAGGGTTTCTTTGCATATATTTTTTATAAGTTTATTTTTGTAGTACTTTGTTTTTTGCATTTAAAATATTAAGTTCATTTCATTGTTGCAGAACTGTTTACTTTGGACAAGAATAGCAAATTATTATGGTTATTATGTAATATGATCTTTTAATTTGCGACATGAGTTTTTTAATGTTGTATTTATTTATTTGTAATTTAAAGGTTTGTCGGGGTAAAACTAAAATTTACTACTCATAATTATTTGCTTTATTAAACATATCAAATGACACTACTGTGCGAGTTACTACAATTTCCTGTGAACAGTTTTTCTTTTAAAATTACCTGTTGAAAAACTAAAACAATGTTTTATGTATTTTATTAAGTGGAATGCTTTAATGTGTTTAAGTAATTGTTGGGAACAACATGGTATGATTTCTCATAGATCAAATAAATATAATTGTACTAAATGAAAATATATTAAACGAAAATAAATTAAATTCTATATACAGCTCCCTAAAAGTAACAAACATTAAAACATGCTAATCTGCTCTAAACTAATCCTCCCCCCCCCCCCCCTCCCTATTCCTGTTTACGTGATATCGTTAATTGCAATGTTCTAAAATAAACATAACATTATTTAGCGTTCGGTACGGTACACACGTCCAGAAAAAATAACTTTACAGCAGGAAAAAGAAGAAGTACGGATGCCTTCTAAAAGGCCTTTGTACTCCTTCGTTTGGATATACAAGGCCTGCTCGCTCTATTCCATACTCATATTTTTTTGCCATTCTTGTCATGACGGAGTAGGCCTTCCGCTCTCGCTTCTTTAGCAGGTACATAAGAATAATAACAGGATAAAAAAAATAATTATTTTGCATTTGCTTGTGCAAAAAAAAACTATACAAAAAAAGTAACTCCTTCTCTACTCTACTCCCTTCTCATGGAAGCGAATGTGTATCTTCTCGTTTATACGAAAGATCCGATGCCTTCTAAAAGGCCTTTTTAACAGTTAGAAGATAAGAATAGTAATTGAATCAAAAAAAAATTTAAAAAGGCCTTAAGAAAGAAGGTCTTGCGAGTATTTCCGCTGGGTTATTTTTTAGTATTTGTGTAATGTTTAAAATGACCGCAAGTGGCCGGTCTTATTGAAGGCCTCTACACCCCTTCATAAAAGATTCGCTGCGCATAATAGCCTGCCTTCAGACGTATGCCTTCTAGAAGGTATACATTTATTTTTGAAAAACCTAAAAAAAATGTTCAGTACACATTCGCTTCTCTCTTCTTTAAGAAGGGAGTTCCTTTCTCCCTTGTTGTTCAGTTTTTTAATATATATTTTTAGTGACCTTCCCTACTCCCTTCTTTGCGACGGATCGAAGTTGATATTAAAGGCAGTGTGGAAGGGCTTACTCCCAATGACAACGTGTGTAAAAATAAATATGTATGGAATGTGGTGAGAAGGGCTTGGACTTTCCCGGTAGGCTAGCTGGTAGTGAGCTAGTCTATCAGCGACGGGGTTGCGGGTTCGATTCCCGCCAGAGACTCTGGTACCTACAGACAAGCGTAGAGCTTCATGTGATTACAAAAATAAGGGTTCTATTAGACCTCTTTACTCTTTCTAGTTACCGCTGGGTATGTAATAAAACATTCGAATTGTTGTAGTTGTTTGGCAATTTGAACGACCACAGCACAAGTAGTGTGTATTGTTGGCTGTATGTTTTTTATTCGTTAAAAACACATATGGATATTATTTTAGTTACAAATTTGTTGTCGTGCTTATCTGCCAAAAGGGCGCTAAGCCCAACTGCAACGAACAATCATTATCGTGCTAAGCCGAAAACAACGAAGATCGTAGTTTTTTACGAAAAACCGAACCCAATGATATGTTTTCATCTTTATGTTGATTTAGATCAGTAGAGTATTTTTTTGGTGTACGAAGATCACATACAAAGAAACAATTTTTGAGGTATTTACTACGCCAACACTATCAGCGTTTGTGTTTTCCATATTTCTACTGTACCGAACACTAAAGAACATTATGTAATGTTTATTTTCGAACACCTATTTTAACATTATTTTTCAGCCAACGTAGCGCGTCATTATTGCTAAGAAAACTCTTTTATTAAATTCGAATCATCCATGCACTGATGATTTTTATACCCACAACACAATAGTGGAGAGGGTATTATGAATTTGTGCTGATGTGTGTAAAAACACCTTAATATGGGTCCTGGACCCACCTTATGAAGGTTTTCAAAAATATGACCACAAGGGTAGGCAAGGGGGCAATTTCAGCCTCTCACAAACTTTCAAACCGATTCTAATGAAACTTAAAACATAGATAGATCCATATTTATATGGACACATAAGCATGATTTTCCATGGGTCCCGAATCGGGTGCACTCTCGTAAATGTGTTTTAAAATACTGCGGTACTTTCTTACTTGTTTCAATATATATTTTATCCAAAGTTACGACAAGAAAATAAATTGATGGTTTTTCATGCAACTGGAAATAGGAAACGATTTGAGGACTTAACATTAATATATGTTGCTGTGTTGTAAATCTCCCCCATTTCTGTCTGTTGTCAGTTAACCACTCGAACACATTTAATAATTATTTTTTTTTTTCGAAATGCTCTTTTTTGAAATATTTCTTTGCAAACACTGTAGTTATGTCATTAAAGTTAAGCATTTTCGTTTAGACCATTGATGATTTCCTTAACTGTTCTATCATTTGTTTCCTTTTATTTCATTCATTTTATATATTTCTTTTTTGATTTTAATATAATTGCTCTGACAAAACGAAAATAAAAAACGATCAAAAGCCCTATCATTAAACATTTTTGCAGTTAATCGAAGAAATCGCATATGGAAAAACAACAGTTTTACGAAGCAGTACGATTTTTGTATTCTAAATGTGATTGTAGGTATAATTCATTTAAGGCAATGGAGATGGAACTAAAATTATGTGAAAAATTCCAACGTTTAAAAATAAAAGTACTTTTTAGTAATTAATTTCACAATGGAGAGTTTAGAATTTATAATAAACACGATCAATTTGTAATGCTTTTAATTAGCAGATGTGTTCAAGATTAAAGTGGGACCTACAAGAACCCTGACACTAGGGGAGCATCTTTATACTTTTATAGTATCACGAGAACTTAAGATACAGGGATTGATATAACCCTCGCAATGGTTATTGGTTAGGTCTCATCGTAGAAAACGTGAGGCTGCGCCTTAAAGCCAAACCGTGGGAAGGGAGACCTTAACACTAGTGTTTTTTTGCTCGTAACCTGGGGTTGAGTTCAGTCTGTGGGCAGATACCCCTTGGTATTCTGGTTGTTTGTAGGGCTATATTTCAAAAATATTTTAACCTTTTGGTGTAACATCCTCCAGGGAAATTAGGTGCAGTCAATATCTGGAATTTGGCAGAGTTCAAAATTCATCTCTTAAAATCGCTTCTAAACAGAAATCCTATCAAATAACTGGCAGAAAGTAGCCCCTGGAACCTCGGTTCTAAGCTGATCATTGTCTGAGGGCAAGCTTGGCGATCTTGTGGAGGTTTTGACTTACACCCAAACTCACAGGAAGGGAGAACTTAAAAAGTCAGCTTCACAGTATTATTTTTCAACTTGAGGGGAAGTTCGGCTACTGGCGGATTTCCCTGTGCTGTTGCTGCTCAACAGATACTGCCGCAAAGAAAGCTGTAATGCTGCAGCTTCTAAACAAGGAAGGAGTGTTTAATTCTGTCCAATTATGCTCCTGTCTATGTTGGGGCAATCAAAAACGGAACGCCTGGCTAACGCTTTGCTTGTCACCCGGTGCTTTTGCTTTTGCTTTTGCATGAATGTAGTTAGATAGTCAGATAGCTTCAGCAACTAAGAAATACAAAATAAGCATCATAATGGTGCAAACATAGGATGAACTTCAATTAGCAATTGCCGATTTATAGATACGCCCATTATTCTAAAACACATCTGAAGGTTATTTGCAATAATCAGTCCAGGAACAGATATCCCCCACCACGGCTTATGTATGAGTCCCATGCGACATAATAATTTTCCTGGTGCCAGATTGGTTTCTAGTCAGCTGTAGGGTTGGAAATTCTGGACCGGCATCGACAAATCGGTATTTCGCGCTTAAGACATTTGAAATACCTAAACTTCGGCATTTTTCCAACTGATACGTATAAATTTATAAATACAGAATACGTTTCAAGAAAGTGGAATTCTTTTGGTATAGAATCCTGCTGTAGACGTGAGTGTGACAGGTGACTCGAATTTATGGATCGGACGCTGTTCTTAGCAACTCAGTATCGGCCCGTCCTCTAGTTGGATGATTTTGAGTCAAGATCTCGGCCTACAGTCACATGAGATATAACTGGTGCAAGAAATAAAGCAAGCGGACAATCAATTAATGAAAAATCAACTTTAATTATCGTGTTTGATAGAAATGTTTACTATTAATTAAATTCCGTACTGATTTTTTGCCTGCAAACAAATAAATCATATCAATTAACACATTTGTTAGTTTGAGATTTTCTTGCTGTTCAGTTTCAATCAAAAGGTTTAATTGGGATGTGTCCACCAGCAAAAGAGACATTATTAAACGTAAGCACAAATCAAAATATTTTCTTCAATCCACATAGTTAATTGAAACAATTAAAAAATTATTTGAAACTTTAAAATATTTTGATGATGGTGTGTATGTTTTCATATTTGCAAATATACACACACATTAAAAAAGTTTATTTACAATAAAGGCAAATTAATTGGCACAATTAAAAAAATTGCTTGCAACAGCAGAACTTGATTTAATAGAAAAAATTTTGGTGAAAATTTGTAGCGTTTTATTTTTAAAAAATAGTTGTATGCCTCTAAAAAAAATACCCCATGAATATATTGTTCAATAGTTTGTTTTTTTTTTTTTTTTTTTGAAATACAAGTTTGTTAAACATGATCGTAATGTATCATGTGTTTAACATTCATTACTAAATAATATTTTTTTTTTAAATCGAATTTTATACGCTCCAAAGTTGGTGATTGTATGGAGAAAAATAATTGTGTGAAATAGAGAAATCGAAATTGCCATAAATTCAGTATTTTATATTGATCAAAAAGTCTCGAATTTAGATATTTTTTGTCAATAACTTTCATTACAAGGTCCAGATTAACTTGAGTTAATGGTTAAACCATCGACAGCACACCCAAAGGAAGCAAATTTAGCTGAAGTTTCGCTGTGCAAAGTTTAACTATCAACACTGGTTTTACCATTCTGAAATGTAATAGAGAAACTCCATTTTGAATTTTTTCACACAACAGAACTATTAACAATTCACTCAATTTGAAAATTCTTATAATGGTACCAAAATACTACTAATGACTCTACATCTGATCATCACAAGATCCCAATTTTAGTTGTGGTGTTGCGTCGGGGGTATTTTTTCATATTTTACTTTTATTTTGCAGTGATAAATGTTTCCTACGCACTGCAATAACAGAATTATGCCAGAAGACTTTTTCCGATTTTAATATGAGGTTTTTGTTAGCGGTCTTGCAACACAACACATAAAAAAAAACTATTAAATAAAATATTGTGTATGAATCTTTTATACAATTTATAACTTTTTCTCTTTTAACAACAAATGCAAATTTAATTGCTCAACATATACAACAGCAATACGTTGAATGAACAACAACAAAAAACCCATAAAAAATATCAACAGCATGAAATTATGATGCTACTTCTGCTCTTGCTGATGTAGCTGTTCATATTGTTGCTGCTCTGGCTGTTGATGATAATGGGGGACGACGATAATAAATGCTTTTGGTATCTTAAAGAAACAGCCATCGAGCAAAAGAGGAAAAAACAAAACAAAAAGCGGCACGCAATTTAAGTGGGCGTGCCCGGGGGCATATGTCTATAGTTATAATATAAAACTAAAGACTTTAAACATTCATATATTAAATAACACGCACAATTTTCACCCAACATTATAGATTTTATAATATTTCATAAATTTTTCTCTGACTTTTTCTACATAAACTTTTAAATGTGAAGAAATCTATTAAGAGTTATTTGGAGAAAGATTCTGAAAAAAACATTCAAATAAATTTAGAAATGAAATGATATTTTTGATTTGTTTGATTTTTGCATTTATTAAAAGTTGTATAACTTAATTTTTTGCACTTTTTTTAAAAGTCCATTAAAACTGTACATTTTTTTGCGAAACTGCTACTGGATTTTAGGATATTATTTAAATTTGTTTAACTGTATAAAATAAGTTTTAAACAGGAAATAACGGCAACTGTTTTTTTTTGTATACTAAATTTTATGTGATTTTGAATTGATTTAAATTTATAAACAAGTAGAAACGTTAAAATCAGCTGTGCCGAAATCCTTGAATTAGAACTTTTTATTATAAGTGGAGTTAATATGGGACCTGTGATCACAAAAAAGGGAAAATAAGTTTATTAAATTTCGAACTGATTTTCATCCTGAAAAGAAATTGATCATATCAATTAACGTATTTGTAAATTTGAGCTTTTCTTGATGTTGAATTTCAATTAATCAATCACGTTCACAACTCAATAAAGCTTAGACCTCCCACTAAAGAGTTTATAAATAAAACAAAAACGTAAACACAAATCAAGTTACTCTTTCATTAAACAAACACAGATCAAATTATTAATTATAATTGTTTAAAAAGTTATTCTATTTAATAAATGTGATTATTGAATCAATTTTTTTTTTTTTTTTTTTTTTTTGATAGAAAATTAAAAATACATTTTTTGTTGTTTTGAAATGAATTTTTTTATTAAAATATTAATTAAATAACACAAAATCTTAATTTGTTTTTTTGTTTAAAATAAAATAATTTAAACTTGTAGAATTGTTGTTGAGAACTGCCAAAACCTGAGATATATTTAATTCAATCAATTAACACATTGTTTGAAAGCAAAGTCTTTGATAATTTTTTTAATTAAAATTAAAAATATCATTTATTGAAGAAAAAAAAAGCATATTCACAATATTAAATTTGTACAATTTTTTGTAATCTATACAATCTTTTTGGTAATATGTGCAAAATCAACAAATTGTTTACTTGATTGTATGAATTTGGTGACTATAGTCTGATAGAAAAAGCGTCATAACACTAATGTATTTTGACATCACTGTTATGACAAGTGTCATCGATTTTGACCCCATGACACTTTACATCAGTGTGATGTCATCCTTAAGATCACTTTACCAAATTGTCATCAGGTTCAAAAACTTAAATTATGTCGTCAATGGGATGACACATCTACATCACAGTAATAACGAATCGTAGTCAGTTTCATAAAAAATTGACATCAGTGCGATGACTAAGTAACACCGGAGAAAGGACTTATTGCAATCAATTTGATGACAAACTATCATCAATGCAATGATACATTGGCTTTAAAGATATGACTAATCGGCATCAATTTTATGAGAAAAAGTCAACATTCAATGTCGCACTAACATCAGGGGAATGATTAATTGACATCTGTTTGTTGACAACCTGTCATCAATACAATGACAAAATAACAGGTTTAATTTCAAAATGTCATCAATGCAATAACCAATATTGATACCTAATGACATGTTGTCATCAATATGATAAACTTTTTTTATCAATTTGATGACAAAATGTCATTAAATAAATAAAAACCTGTCATTTTTTTATGATAAAATAAAACACGATTATATAATATATTATATTCAAATGTCTTTTTTTATAAAAAAGTTTTTTATTTACAAAAGAAATGTATAGAAAATATTATTACGAAAACATAGATGATAATGGATGTTTATGTTTTTGTGCAAATTCAAGTCAAATTTTTAATTTTTATTTTTTCGAGCATGCAGTCCAATGTCGATTTTTATTGAACAAGTTCTTAAGGTTCTTTTTGTTTTGTTTTATTTAATATTTTTCTAACTCATTAATAAGCAGACAAACTTTCGAAATTTTCTCCGTTGATTTATTTAATTTAAAAAGAAACTGTTCAATAAAAATCCACATTGGTCTGCATGCAAGTGGATACTCAAGGTTAAATAACTGTATTGCTTTAGCTCTAACAAATGAAGTAAATGGCAAATATTGGCCATCTAAATATACAAAATATTTTGACACCGTAAGAGTATTTATGTCACCCAGACCTAAAATAAATGGCTGTATTGGCTGTTTTTTTTTTGTAATTCCGCAACGTGGTTTTCAAGAGACTGCATGGTTTCGCTTATAAATATAAAGCTGTATTGCGAATCACGCACTGAAAACGTTTTGTATTTTCTCTTGCCATCTGCCTCACTTTGGACTTCTTTTCGCGTTTGGAAAATACTGTAGTGTAGGCACCACAGTAGCTTCAAATAAGTATTTTTGGAATCTAGAAAATAAATACATATATAATAAGTTAGAATTTTTTTTTTAATTTATTCGATAAAAACATTACCATTATCAAGATCGTCTATATCGGTCGAATCTATCACATGTTTGTAATTAGCATCGCGGGCTTTCGTACTATTCTTCAAGTGCTTAAAAATTATAGAAAAACTGTCTTTCCAAGCCAGTGTGCTATCATTAATCTCAAACATTTTATTAAAATCGATATCAATCTGAGAAAAAAAGAAAAAAATAGGTACTTTAAGGGTAAATAACTTTAAATTTTCAGGGGTGTTCTGGAAATCGAAAAACGCAAGAATTTTAAACATTGTTTTTTAATAAGATATCTGTAATGAAATTAAATTAAATTAAATTAAAACACTTCATTTTCTTACTTTTTTCTTATTTTCACTGCTTATTTTTTAAAAAAAACTATTTCACACGACCGTAAAATATATTTTGAACTATTCAAAGCGATTTAAAAAATAAACTGACCTAACACAAACAAGACACATTTCTCTTTCATGTATGTTAGGCTTTTTTTTATTTCTTTGTTGCCAGGAGTATTTTACTTTGTTTGTTGGTGTTTATTTTACTCTTAACTCTCTTCTCTCTCATTTATTTTGATGCTAAATCAGCATATTATGTCAAATTGTCATCAATTATTAGACGTTTACAAGTATTTATGATTAAATGTCATCATATTGACGACATTTAATCATCACTTTTTTTCTAACTGTAATGATGACTTTAACGTACATCAATGATGACATTTAATCATCACATTTTTTTATGATGATTAAATTACATCAATATGATGACATTTAATCATCACATTTTTTTATGATGATTAAATTACATCAATATGATGACATTTAATCATCACATTTTTATTTTGTAACTGTTAAATAAAAAACGAATTTTTTTTGTTTGCTTTATTTAACAACCACTTCTGCTCTCATTCTTTTTTTTTTGTTGATGTCAAATATAATGATTACATGTCATCAATATGAATGTTATATATTGTATAAAGTGCTTCTTGTTTTGACAACGAATGTACATCAATATGATGTAACTTATTTAAGTTTTAAAAATGCGTCTAAAAACAAAAAATAATGAATAAAACATTAACCTTTTTTAATAAAACACACTTTTTAAATATTTTAACATTATTTAGTTTTTATTTTTATTCATAATTTACCTGTTAATAATGCACAAAATATGGCATCGAATTGATGTCACTGTAGTCATAGCATGGATGACGCGTAAAATATGACAAAATTATATGATAACGTTCGTCATTATATTGATGTCACTTTTTGCATCATTGATGCCATTTGTCATAACATTGATGTCACAATTCTGATGTTGGGGCATCATCAATATGAAGATGCATTTTTCTATCAGTGTAGAGACACCATTTAATTTGTTCCCTGCAGTTAATTGAAATAACTAATAAATTGTTTAAAACATAAAATATTTTAAAGTTTGGGTGTATGTTATCATACTTGCCAAATATACACACAAAAACTTAAATTTTTATTTTCAATTAAAATAAATTAATTGGATCAACAAGAAATTTTTTTTTGCACAGATTTCAATTAAAAAATTAATAAAGTTTGCAGCAGTAAACAAAATTTGTTTTTATATATACAACTTTTTCTGCAGTAATGCTGTTGATATAAACTTTTAATTGACTTGATTCAGTTTTTAATTGCAGCTGATTTTATTATTGACTAATGGTTTGACTGATTGACTAAGTCTATGAATTAATCTTCTTCTTAAGTCTTACATTACCATTTGTAGTTAAGCTTCAGGTATACTAAAGGGCATTTAGCGAGTGGGACTTTTAGTCTTGTTTTCGATTATGGTCCGTAATTTCCAACAGGTCCTAAATAGGATTCAATTCATCACTCTGTCTGTCTATACTCGAAAGTGGATTCTTATGTTGCAACAAATTAAGCACAAGTGCATCAAGCCAGATGCATTAATGATCCCATTTTAATGAAAATGTAAGACTCTATAAGATCAAAAAGCCAGCTGTTGTAAAAAATGTTTCAAAGTAGATAGAGAAATAGTAAAATTAAAACACACCCTCACCTACAATTACAATTGCATATATTCAAACATAATTGCGATGACAAAAACTAAAGAAAACTATAAGCAAAATATTAGTTATTCAAAGAAAGGAATTTCTCGAAGAAACAAAAACAAAATCAAATAAAAAATCTTGATTTGTATTAACAGCAAGCAGCTGGCACATATTGGACACAAACAAACAAAAATGCATCATCAATGTAAATACTGTACGTGAATGTATTTGTAGTGAATGCAACATTGTAAAGAAACATGAAAACTTTGACAAAAGGTCATAACCTTCTTCTTCTTATTCGTCTTCGTCATCGTTTGGTTTTCTTATTCAGTTTAAGAAGCAAAACTGTTAAAGACCTTTAACAAAAACTGCAGGATTACTAGAAGGATATTCGCTCTCTCTGCATGCATAAGAAAAGGAAGTTAATTGAAATTGTTGCTTTTGTTGTAGTCTTGAAAACAAATTATATGTTGTAAAAGAATATTCATGCAACTGCTGTTGTTGTATTCTGTTTTTAGTATTTATTATTCAGTTTTCTATGAAACAGTCATAATATTGCGGTTTCTTGTTTTTTTGGTCGCCATGAGAAAGTGTCAAAAGTATGGCAATTGAAAAAAGAGATACAGTTTGGTCTTGCAACATATTGCTTGTCGTTTGGTGTTATATCTAAGAAACCGGCATTTAAAGTGTTCCTAATTAGACTTTAATTGTTATAGGTTTTGATGTAATTAAAGGATTACTTTTTCAGATTATTTTTTCTTTTAAATGAGGAACAAGTGCATGATGGCTAGAAATAATTTTTAAGAAAGCAGGTTAATTAATTAAAATAACATGTGTTGTTATTTTTCGGAAATTTATCACCTACAGTTTGGTATAAAACTAACGAAAAATTACAAAATTATAAATGGACCAAAGAAAAAAATTTTACGTTTAAACTCGCTTAAATAGGAACAAATTTATGTTTATGCAGAAGTCACTTTTTTCAATTAAACCATTAATAAAAACTAAAATCAGTTTTAATTAAAAATTATACTAAATTCAAAATTTGATTAAACGTGTATGTACTAATATCAACAACATTACTGCAGAAAATATTGTTAATATTTAAAAATACTTGATTGATACTATTAACCTGTTTACTGGTGCAAATTTAATTAATGTTTTAATTAGGTTAGGTTATGTCGAAAAGAGGACGAAAAACGATGCAACCTCATATCATTACAATAAACATCTAGGTCACTACCGGGCCTGTTAAGCGCTCCTTCAGAAACATGGTGGTCCGGCGTTAAAAAACTTAGTTTCCCGGACGTAATACCTAAAGGCGTCCCAGTCAGCGTTTCTAAGGCACCCTAAGCACTCCAACGTAGCGTCGCACAGTGCAAAATTTCTTGAGTTTAGCGGAACTTAATTATTTAAACCAGTAAACCAGTTCTATTTGTGATTTTTTTAAATTTTTAATAAAAATTAATGTGTTTTTTTAAGTCTTTGAGTTGCATTTTTTTTAGAAATGATGCGAAATTTCGACTGGATTCCCACCACCTTTTTTGTATTTTACAAACTAGCGCACGAACAGGTCCTTTAAACTGCACAGAGCGTCAGATGTGAGCACTGGTAAGCCTATTTTTTCCAAAACAAAACCAATGATGGCGTCCGATGTCGGTTCTTCCTTCCACTTTTAGAAAATGCAGTTATATGAAATTTGCAAAGTCATTCTTGAAAAAGTTTAATTTAAAAGAAGATCGCAAAATATCGCAGAAGATATTATGTGTTCCCAATAGAGGAAAAACATACCTTTAAAATGTTGTGGGTTTTAAGATGGTATTATGCGGTATCACCTTTTAAAGTCTCCAACGAAGTTAAAAAACTAAATTTACTTACTTCTAAAAAATCACTTTTTTAACGAACAAATCACACACGTGTACGAAACGATTTTGCAATTATTTAAATGCCAATAATTGACAATTTTCTCATAAAATAAATTATGTAAAAATCATGGCCTACTGCACTGCCGTTTGTATGTACCACTCTATTAACTGAAACAAATCGAAAATCTTTCTGTATGCAAAAAGTATAATTGAATAAGAAATGCAACTTTCAGGTGTATTTTGGAGTTGTTTCGCAGGGTAATTCCCCAAACTGGGTATGAGGTTTTTGAGGTGGGATAGTAATCAACCGCAATAATTAATAATCTTATGCATTTTATGTATTTAAAAAATTTAATAAAGTTCCGCTAAACTTCCTGAATTTCGCACTGTGCGTCGCTCTCTTAATTGTTGATTTTAATTAATATCAGAATTTTTTTAATTTAACTCAATTTTGGTTTTTTAATGTGTACAATTAAATTTAATAATTAAACACTTGTCGTTGAAACAAAACATTTAACAATTAAGCATATCGGAAAAAATTTTCTTAGTTACAAGATAACCTTTAATTTATATCGAAAGAGTCGATCTATGTATCTTAAAAGAAAAAATACAGGATTTCGATTTCCCTTCCTTAAGGAAGCTTTGAACGCCATTCATGGAAACTCAATAAATACCACATACGTGGAAAACTGCATGAATTTTGTTCTGTCTACACAGAGAAAATTCTAATGAGCTGGAGCAACGGTCTTATTGACTACCACTACCGCATAGAGCGTGCCTTAAAATTTCCAACACATTTTCAAATTCCCTTATTAATAGACTAATACAGCTTAAGCTGTATCTCTGTTACCCACGCTTCATTTAGAGTTAGGATTAATGGAATCTGTGTTATAAACTATGAACCAGTTTGCATAAAAACAGACACATAGATCGTCTAATTCAAATGTGTCTTTGATTCAAATTTTTATTAACAAAGCTTTTCGTTAATAGTTAATTTCCTTTAACATTTTGCGTACGTTTGTTTTTGCTAACCTTCGCTTCGGGATAAAACTTTATACGTGCAATCAGGAATAATTCTAAATACCACCAGAACATTTTGTATCTTCCTGTCAGCTTTTTTTTCGGCAAGCAATGACGAGTAAAGGTTGAAAGTTCTTGATTGCCACTCACTTGGGAAAGGCCAAGGATGATTCCTTTGCGTCACAGTCAAGGCAGCTCACTACCTCCGGTTTTTACGTGGTATTCCCCGGGCAATGGCTTCAGAACACCCGTTCAGAGGCTAGCTAGAGTGAGAAGGCGGCTAAGTAACCTGAATGGTTAAAAGACGTCTCAGGTCAGTAGGAAGAACTTCTGAAACTTAGTTTCTGTAAAGTATCCTGATGGTTCGTTAAGGGCGTCTCAGGAAGTAGAAGGAACGCGGATAATCTCTGCCTTTGAAAAACTTTACAAATTGCCTGGAGGTTGCTGGCAGCCCCAGCACCAGGATCGGATGCGGAAGCCTAATAAGCTACCGCATCTTAAATAACGCTTATTAATGAAACCTCAACCATATCGAACCAAAAAAGATCTGATTTACTGATGACAACCTTTAGCATGAAAAAACGGACACGATTTGGAACCTGGAATGTAAGGACTCTGTCTGAACCATCGCGTTTAGAACAACTGTGTAATGAATTTGAAAACTACGAACTTCTTTTCTTGGGCTTAAGTGAGGTACGTTGGCCAGAATCTGGTGAAACAACAACCGCCAGCGGGCATCACTTTCTTTATTCGGGAAAGCCAGCCAATGAGCCAAGATCTTCTGGAGTTGGCATTCTACTTTCTAGGGAAGCTTATAATGCAGTCATATGCTGGAAGCCTTACTCGGACAGAATAATTTCTGCAAGGTTTAGAACCCGTGCTCGTAACGTAACTTGCATACAGTGCTATGCACCTACGGATCTGTCAGACTATTCTGCTAAAGAAGACTTTTACAGTCTACTTGATCGTGCAGTATCGTCTTCAAACACCGGTGATATATTGATTGTTACGGGAGACTTTAACGCGCAAATAGGTCCTGACAATTCTGGCTTCGAAAGCATTATGGGCACGCATGCGCTAGGAAGAAGAACCGAAAATGGAGATATTTTTGTAAATATGTGTGCTGCAAACAACCTAGTTATAGGCGGATCTCTTTTCCCACATAAAAACGTGCACAAGACCACATGGGTATCATCGGACCATATAACAGAAAACCAAATCGACCACATTACCATAAGCCGTAAATGGCGCGGGTGTCTGTTGGATGTGCGTTGTAAAAGAGAGGCGGATGTTGCAAGCGACCATCACCTGCTTGTTGGTATTATGTGTATAAAACTGGCGGCAATCAATAAAGCAAATCCATCGCTCCAGAAAAAGTTCAAGATACATAACCTAAGAAATCCCTCTGTTGCTGCATGGGGCCCTATGCTCCTTATAGGATCTTCGGGAACATATATATATATATATACTATATTGACGAAGACCGTAGCGGGCCAGAAAATGCATTTAATATGATGTGCCTCCCGCGTCGAGAAACTTTTCGATTTAAATGTGAGAAATGTAAAAAAAAATGCCATCAACCGAACAAGCAACTGCTTTTCTCACTAAACCGCGTCTGCAACATATTAGGCGAGTATTTTGTTAACAACAAAAGTTAAAGTAATTTTGTTAACAACAAACGTTAAAGTCTCACTATATATTATCTGGTATAGCGAACGTCGTAGCCAACGTCGCAGTCCGTCGCTAACAATTTTTCAATTGTAGTAAATTTTGGTCACCGTAACTATATGTGTGACTAGAGTTCTTACCGTCTGCGATTTCACATCGGCATCGAGTAGAATATTATGCCATATATAACGAAACGACAGACACATTTTTTTCTCACTTTTCAAAAAACTATGGAATATTTTGTTTCGCATTTGCCAGAAATTCTCACCAAAGTTACAGAACATGGGCTTTTTTTTTGCTCCCATAGCTAAAGTGCAGAATGTAACAGAATGCAAGTAGGAAATGTTCTTGGAGAAGAAATCAATAATTGAATAAAATTGTTGAATTAAAAGAATATAAAAAAACTGAAAATATAAAAATAAAATCACAAACAAGCCACAAGAGCCATATTTGGCCGTGCCGAATATAAAATGCTGATAACCAAAGTATAAGAAAGTCAATCGTGTCTACGTCCTTATTCCAGGCTCTTAATTAAACAATTTTGCTGATTTTTAAAGCAAAACGAATCTCATATATAGAGAATTTTTGAGCTGAATTTTATCGGCACAGCTTGTTGTGTAAGTTCCCTTTCGTACCCAGACCCTAACTTCGGGAGGACACTTGTATGGGGACCAGCTGAGAAAATAAAACATGTTGGCTTGTAAAGAAATAATAATTCTTTATATATTTAAGAAATATTGAAGCCAAATTTGGTCCTCCTATATGTAATGGGGGCTGTTGTACCAAAATCATTATTTTAAGAAGAAAGAAGTTGTTGTTTGGGAATAACTCGATCATTTATAAACCGATTTTGTTCAGATTTTTTACCAAATTTCTGCTCAGTGTACATAAGGTGAAAAATACGATCTAGTTCAGTCATGGTTTTTTACTCACATCTCAGCCATTTCAATGCCGATAACTTATTGTTAGGAGTATTAAAGTTTTTCCCACAGTCAGCATAGGATCGACGCTGAATAATGGTTATTTCTAGGCATATAAAACGAATTTTTGAAAAATTAAATCTGTCACCAAATTGATATGATGTCGTCATTAAACATCAAGTCAGGGATTTTAATGACGTAAAGCCTAATCTTACGAGCGCTTCAAAAATAGTTTTAGGTTTTTTAAAGTGCGCGCGATTTCTACAGACATCCATACAGATGGGCATGGGGAAATCCGCTTAGAATTCCGCGAGGATACGGAATAGATACATGTACATTACGGGGTCATGAACTCGTCGTCGATAGTTCGATGGATGGTTAAACAAGGAGTTTTAAGGCCATTTATATAAATTAAGTTTGTTAATTATTTTTTATTCTAATTACAATTATTCATGTTAATTTATTCAATAAAAATTTTAATTGATTGTAACAATAACTCTATTAATAGTTAGCTGAATCCAATTGCTACACATATGTTTTAATTATTTTGTAACTTTTTTACAAGCAAATGAGGTTATTAAATAATTTATAAACTTTTTGAGTATTACGTTTTTAATTAAATCAATTAATTAATTGGTTGAAACGCCATATCGGTGTGAACATATTTTTAATTAAAATTGAAAATATAATTTATTGAAAAAAATTAATTCACAATTTTTAATTTTTGCGCTCTTTAGTAATCACTATAATCATTGTTGTATAGGACCATAAATAACAAATTGTTTACTTGTTGCTACGAATTTGGTGATTGAAATCACTTTTTAATTTTTTTGTGTTCATAGGAAAAATATATGAAATCAAATATTTAAATTTTAATTAAAGACTCAAACGTAAAATTGTATCATCGAAGGAAGTGCAAAAAATGTCTTAATTTTGAAGTTGACGTTTTTGTCTTAAGTCTTTCGTTTCATTACAGAAAAACATTTAAGATATGTACACTAGGGTGGTCGTTTACTGTATGGAGCATATTTGTATTGATAAAAAAACGAAACCAAAAATTTTTTTAGGACAATCGTAAGCAGTCCCTTACAGCCGCCAAAGTTTGAGAAAAATCGTAAAGTCCGACTTGTATGCCTCATAACTTGGAAAATATTAATTTAACATAAAAATCGTTTACTAAGAAGTTGTTATTAGTTAAGTTTCCACCAACTGTTGTCTTAACGAGCTTTCTCTAAATATCATATTTAACAAAAACCCAACTAAAATATAAAGCAAACAGCAGCATTGATACGAATTTTTCCCTTAGAACAATTTTTTCTTACACACGACAATTTAGCTTCAATATCTGTGTTTATGTGCGTTTGCTTCCAAAAAAAAAAATAGTCAAACGCATATCATTTGTTTCTAATATACCAATCCGCTATCTCTGTTCTTGAAGGGGGCTCCCAAGCAAAAATTGCCAATGCAGATTGGAAATATCTTGAAGAAAAATCCCAATAACTGCCGTTAGGGGGATATAATCTATGACGGACCTTAATTAGTTTTTGTGTTTAACATTTCCTTAAAACATACTTGCCATCCGCGTTGCCGTTTTGGTTACTTTTATCCAAAATTGGTTACTTTTTTCCAATGTGTACCAGTGTACTTTTTTCCATTTTGGTTACTTTTTTCAACACAAAAATAACCAATTTTTTGTTTAGGAATAAGAACTACCCGCTCCGCTTTTTTGACCCTTAAAATTGTGTGTGGTATTTGTGTATCTAAACCCAATACTTTTTTCATCTACTTGAAAATTGTTTTAGAAGCTTAAACTTTAACTATCAACTTAACTTTGAAGTGTAGATGGCCATTATCTGCTACTCTAAATGCTTCAAAGGTCTAACTGAAGCACTTTTCTAGATAAACGATAAGGTCAAAGGCCCTTCCGATCCCATCCCGTTTAATATGATTATATATATATGCCAATGATAGCTTACGCTGTTGTTGCATATTCACATTAGTGTTGCCAGGAAGTTACGTTTTTAGATGACATTTTGAAAAATTCCTTGAATAAATGGTAAATTTATGTGTTTTACATAGAACATATCGTAACCTCAAATGCAAAACAACGTATCGACCCCTTTGCGTCAATTATCGTAAATGCCAATTTTTTTGAAATTGAGTTTTTGATGCAATCTTGTTCTACATTCAAAGACACGTCACCTGACAAAATATTGTAGGCGAATTCCACTTCGTAGCTCCAAAAATTGAATGTATATTTTCATTTTGATATTGCAAGCGAGTGCAGAGAAAAGTAGAAAAATGGCTGTCCTGTAAAATTTGGTTTTTGTAACATACGATAATTTCGCGCAAAGGGGTCGATATAAAGGATTTACCGCATTATTTAGCTCCACAGCAAGACTGTTAAAGATTAACTTATAAGTGCTCTTTATAAAAAAAAGGTTAAAAGCTCTGGCTAGACCACTGTAATATACTGTCAAAACTTTAAACATATCGGTCCACCGGTTTATTCGCATACAAGATACAAACAAACACTATTTCTTCTTTAGACACACAATTTTAAAATTAAAGTACGAATAAAATAGAACTTTTGATACAAAATAATTTTCGTTACTTTTTTCCACTTTTTGTTACTTTATTTACACATTTTGGTTACAAATTTTTTTTGGTCGTGGCAACACTGCTTGCCATATATCTCTATCTCTTAGGGGCCCCCATACAAATATGGCGATTTAATGAAATTCTTAAATTTGGCCCCTTCAGCGCCTAGGATGCCACCAGATGAGTCAAATGTATGACCGAGCCCACTTTATTTTTAATCCCCATCATTTTCTTTTTTTTAAATACCTACCCGCTATCTATTTTCCTTAAGGAGGCACCCATACAAAAATATTCAATACAGACTTGGAATATATTGAAGAAAAATACCAATAACTGCCAAGGAGTCGCCCCGAGGGGGATAAAATGTATGACCGACCTCCATCAGTTTTTTGTTTTTAACATTTTCCTTTAACATACTTGGCCTTTATCACCACTTTTTATCGAAGCTCCTATACAAATATTGCGCTTTATAAAATCCTTAAATTTAATGGAAATTGTTTGTCTTTTGTGAATAAAATCAAAAGCTGCAAACAGATTATAATCACTTATAGCTTTTTTTGTTTGCAACTTCGAAAAATTTTAAATTTTTTATTATCCCATTAACAATAAATTTCAGTGTTTTAATCAAAAATAAAAATTGGGAACTAAGCACGTATAACAAAATCAGCTCATGATAGTTTTCATTGGAGATATTTAAAAGAAAGAGTATATGTCAACAAGCCAAGAATCATTCCCGCACTAAAAACCAACATTCGAAATGAAATCATGCCCGTTTCATCCAAACTTTTAAGAAAAATTATGGATAACGAGCACGTCTGTGCGGAGCAGAAAATTTACATCACTTACAGATATCATTTTTCAAAGTTAATTGAAAATAAATATGTACTCAAATATACTGTACTGAAAAAAAAATTTAAGGATTAATTAGAAATTTATAAACCCATATACAAAGCTTATTCTGCGCTATCATTTTGTCATATAATTCGTTGATATAATTTAATTAAATTAAATTAAATTTAATTAAAATAAATTAAAACATATTATATTGTTGTTAAATCTTTCACAACTTTAAGCCATTTTCTAAGAATTCATCAAACATTAAAATGCTTGTAAAACTTTAAGAAAAAGAAAAAAAACTAACACAGATTTGCTTCCGGTTTCATTTTAAGTTTCTGCTGACTATCACAGTACGACCAACAAGTAACTTTTTATCGTTTTTATGAATATTTTTTGTGAGTTTTTGTTTATTCTTTTAACGTTTTTGTGTTTTAATGAATGAATGAGTTGAGGATAACAGCGGTAGTGTCGGTGTTTTTATTTGCTCTTTGCGGTTTTAAGAAGCGTAATCAAACTAAGTAATCAATAAACTTTAAAAACAACTTTAGTTTTTTGTAGTAAAAAATAAAAGAAATTATTATATAACTTTTAAAAATAGTACAAAATCCTAAAAACAGGTAAATTGATTAAACAATAATGATTTAAAGTCAAAGCAAAATGTTAAGGAAAGGAGTTGGTGAGATTCTTCACAATTTAAAGAAACCAAACAATAAAAAAAATTTGTAATCGTTATTGGTTACCCCCGTTAGGCGAGTTGGTAGTGAGCTAGTCGCCTATCAGTTTGAGGGTTCGATTCCAGCCAGAGACTCTTACACACGTCTTAAATTTTTTTAAAAATTTTAAATTTTCGTATTAATCGAATGTGTATTCTAAGTAAACCAAAAATTCTGATAGTGCATAGAAAATATTTCTGAATAATATTGAAGGAATAAGACTATTAAAGTATGAAAATTTTTTTAAATTGTAATTTGACTTAGAATACGCATTCGATTAATATAAAAATTTATATAATAAATGTTACTCACCATGAGAAATAAATTACCAGATTGTAGTTTTTTTTAAAATATAAGATATTTTGGAAAACTTTAAACAATGCTTAGTTAAAAAGAGAAAAAAACAATTTGCACATGTTAATTTTAATAATTTGAAAATTTTTATAACCTGCATGACGAAGAAAGGTGCATTACGACGAATTTGGTTTGCCATTCCGTGTTATCACCAAGAAATCTTTATTTTAGGTCCCATAAACTTCGACTGACTAATTTAATACATGGAAACATCTCCAAAATAACTTTAATAATACGCCACATCGATGTCGTGGAGATACACAATTGAATAGGGTAAACTCAAACGAATTGTTGTGGACACTTTCTCCTTTAGAATCTGCAACTGTTCAAATGACAACAGCTCCAGCAATAGTTCTGTGGGTTCATGATCTACTGAACCCTGCTTCTCAAAACTGCTACTAAAGCTTCTTATCGTTTTTCAACTAGCAGCTGGTGAAGAATAAAACTGTTGGCAGCATTTTCTTCCAGTTGTAAAAGTCGATCGTCTAGAAGCACGTTCATTTCCATTGAGTATGATGATATAATCAAATTTTGTTAAACTGTTTTTTATACTTTCTAAAAAAAATTTATCAGTTAGTCGAAGTTGTATATTTTGGGTTCTTGCGAAATTCTAAAATGATTGAAATATGTCCGTCTGCCTGTCTGTCTGTCTTTCACTCACTTTCGATCGACTCAATATAAAGCAACAACTTATATGTCAAATTATGTCTAGTTTCCTAAATCAGAATGGGTTTGAAGTTCAGCATAATCGATTTAGCGAAATACAGTTATGGATCAACATTTGAACCAGCTTCTTAAAAATGTATATTTATATGCTGATTACATAGTATTTACTCATCAAACCTAATTTTTTTAACTGTTTAAAAATATTGTTGTTGCTTTGTAAACAAAAAGTGTCTTAAATTAATAGAACTTTGCTTGCTGTGTTTAGTGTGCTGTCATAACTAATCAAAAGAGACATGCGCTGAGCGGCTGAGCCGAGCCACATTTGCTTTCATAAGCCGTCGCCGTTGATGGTATAGTTTTAATTTTAAAAATGGAAAATATGTAGTCTAATTTAATAATCTAATTTAATTTATTAAATAATAATTTTTTATATTTGTTTTAAATCAGCTGATTCAAATTCAAAATAGCCCACTGAACTATGAGGGATTGTTCACAACAGTCGTATTTTTTCATGTTGTTATTTTAAGACAAATATCTTTATGATACCTTGTGAATTTCTCAAATATTTGACGAGAAGATTTCCTCGGCTTCTATTTTTATAATTTATAATTTATGCAAATAATGCTGGTAAAGAAAATGCAATCGTAACCCCGATACACATACACATGTGTACGTATTCGTGTTCAGAGGCGGCTTCTGAAGTTGCACTTCAAACATTTTACTTTCCACATCGATCAACAAAAAGTAGGACCATTTAATGCCGTAAACACCTACACGAAGGTCTTTTGTTTAGAAATTTCTCGTTCGTAAGAATTTTTGTATTTGATACTCGTATCTAAAAATTGTTGTAAAGCTTGAGATCAAAAGTAATTTCGAAAATAAATTGCTATTTTTTATAACTAGAAACGCTTCACGTGATCTTAACAAAATCTATTGCTGAATGCAACAAACTTGTGGTAATAAATCATTTTGTTTACAAATTTGTTTCTATTTTAATCAATTACAATCTTTTTTTTTTTGTCTCTGATGCTTTAATTATTCAAATTAAAATGTTTACATCTTTCATAATTGTCTGCCCTTTCAATAACTTAATGCTTTTTGTCTAAATCAATAATTTTTCTTATTTCGTTTTGATTTTATTTAGTGAATATTTCTCAATATTGAAAACTTTCCAATATAAAAAAGCATTCATTCCCTCTCTAATCTTAATACAAAAACCACTAAGTAATTGCTTTTTAAACAATCTGTTTTCTCATTTTTATTTTTTTTTTTTAAATGACGAAGTATTGATCTGTTAAGAAACTCTGCATGCGTAAAAGTTGTATCTGTATTATCAGTGTTGCTGTTGCTGTAAAACAAGAAAAAGATTAGCTGATTTTTATATGAATACTGGCTTTAATATATTTTATTTATGGGCACTGTAACTAATTTAAATGTTTAGTTTTTTTTTTTTTTTTTTGGTTAACAAAAATTAGAAAACTGAACGGTTAAAAGTTTTGTTCCCACACTTTTACCCAAAATATCTTTCAATTTGAACGAGGTGAACAACACACTTACAATTTTTTTTTTACAGAGGGAATGTCTTTTAAGATTGCTGCTTGCTTTTAATTCGATTTCTTAAGCTTTTTTATCTGTACAGGTGAATTTTTCTATAGTTTGTTTACTTAAACAAAAATCTCCTAAGAAACTGTTTGATACGTTTATCAAACGATAAGATAGTAAAAAAAACTCACACACAAATAAAAACAAAGTTAGTGATGGAAGCTGTTAATGGGGATAAAGATGTGATGCTGGTTCACCTTTTTATTGAATAGATTTCATTTTTCATTCATTGATATTTCTTCGACTTACTGTTATTGTTTTTGTCTTTGTTTGATAATTCGTTGACAAATACTTTTCAATATCTTTCAGACAAGCCAAGTGCATCATCATCATCATCATTTCAACGAAGTTGTTGTTTTAGTTTTTTTTTATAATTGGATTATGATTTTGTTGAATAAATACAATAAAAAATTCATCAAAGACAAATTCTCAGTTTAATTTAATAATAATAACAAGTTAGAATGCTAATTCGGCTGTGACGAATCTTTGTTACCCTTCACTAAGAATTCGTATTTTTTGGGAGTGAAGTGAAATGGGATAGCAGGCTTCCTCCATACTATTCAAAATTTTTTTTAGCTTTTTTATTATTTAAATGTTATTTTTTAGCACAACCTATAACTATTCTATTGGATTTTAAAGCATTTTGATCCATTGAAATAATTTTCTCTTAAACCCAGACAATTGGAGTAACACCAGTCGTTTAAAATACCCCAAATCATTAATGACCCACCACCATGTTTGAATGTGTCTTCGGTATTAAGTTCTTTATTGCCGTTGCATTTTCAACCGAGATGAACTTGTTTAGATAAGACGGAAAATGTTTCGCTTCTATTCCGGTATTTTCTCTTGTTTTACTTGTGAGTGGCTATTTCTTGTTTCAAAACAAAAAAATGGCTAAGCGGGAAGAAATTTGACTCCAATGATAAAATCAACTCACGAGCCAATACTTATTTTAATAGCACCGAAAAATCTTATCTCTTGGAAAAAATAAAAATATTGAAGAAACGTAGGACAAAATGTTGATAAATAAAATTATTTTTGATTTATTATCTAAAAACCTGTGTTTTACTTTAAAAGTTACGAACTTATTGACCCACCCTCCTATATACACAGGTATTCTTACGGGTCAATTTTTATTGCGCAACAAATAAAAAGTAGCATAGTAAAAACGACCCATCGCGATGTAGCAACTGACATGGCATAACAGTGCTAAATGCAATAGGGAAAATAATTGCAGCATTGATTCGGGGGAGTGTCTCGCCAGGGACAAAACTACCTTTTAACTGGCGGAGTACAACACGCATATGTATGTACCTGTATTTTGATATTTCTGTACTTGATTCAAAAAATCCGTACTCCCCGTACTATTAATACCGTTTCGGATTAATCTGTCAAAAAGTGATCTGGATCGGAGAAGTGGGGGTGGGTGGCACTTTTAATGTAAACATAATTTAGATTTCTATATATCTGGGGAACGACGGTAACAGTTAAACCATCTTAATTTGGTACAAATTGCTTCGTTTTCAATACACGAGACTTGTTTCAAAAATAAATTACAAATTTTATTTCAGTCGGGCTAAACTAGTGTATAAATATTTTGTAGCTGTATACAAGATAATAACTTTTGTGTGGCCAATAGCATGACAAACTTAGTATACCCTCATTTACAAATCGTGTTGAAGGGTAAAAAAAATAAAGCAGGAAAATTTAAAAGCTAAGCCCATAAGCTTAACTGATCGGAATAGATTTGTTTTTGATCAATTTTTGACTAGTTTTAAAAGATTTTTAAGATAAAATGTAGGCGTTTTGTTATTGTGGGAAAAACCAACAAATTTAGATTTTCTATTTCATCCCCCCCATCGGCAACTTGTGAGTTTTTTTCTTTGATGGGAATTTCAAATTTGATTTAATTAATAATAGAGTTATTAAAATGTTAATCAAGTCAAAGAATTCATTAAAAATTATGTTGTCGATTTTAAAATAGAGAAAGAAAAAACATGAACAAATTTATAAAAAAAAAACAGAAAAGTTGTTTGAAATATTTAATATAATCAGAATGAATTCTGAATTATGCTGTTTATAATATAAAGTTTTTTAAACTTAAAACTTTTTATTATCAAAAAAATGTTTTAAATAGGCATTGAAATTTGTTATAACAAAACTCAAACTAAAATAAAAAAAAGCAAGTACAAAAAACTACCTCCGTGGCCCAAAAGCAACAAAGAGGGTTAAATGGTCAATAACATCATTATTATTCTAATCATATTAAAAAATTTATTGGGGTAATTGAAAGAAAGTGTGTACATTAAACCGTTACTAAAAATAGTAAAGGAAACATCCTCCCTAATTTTGTGGCCAGATCTCACCAGTTTACAACTACAACTGAGATCTGTAAAAAGTCTTAAGAGATATTTTTTTAATTTAATATTTGCAATGCAATCAAAATCAATTTTTTTTATTTTAAATAAACAAATTGTATCAAACAACACTATAAGCACTTAAGTGGGAAATTCATGTGAATTAAAAAAAATTAATAAGTGGAAGGAAGAATCTTCAGCGAAACAAAGAAACCACATGGCTGATCAGGCAAGAGCGAGGCCATAAATAGGGTTACAAAAATTATGAAATAAAAAAAATATTTCGCATTCGTAATTAATGGTCGTTAACTTTCGGAAAACGAATATGCAAATAAAGAAGAAGACACACATCAACACAAATGCCCTCCCCAGCTATCTGATAATTGTTTTCATTGTTTATAGTTAAATGATTTATCTTGAAAAAAATGAAATTTTACGAGTGATAATTTCTAAGTTACAAATCTCAACATTTTTTTTTTTTTTTAATTATACCCTTCACCTCAGGTGGAAAAGGGTATTAATAAGTTTGTCATTCCGTTTGTAATTTCTACAATATTGATCTTAGACCCTATAAAGTATATATATTCTGGGTCCTTATGGGGAGAGAAGTTGATTTAACGATATCCGTCCGTCTGTCCGTCTGTCCGTCTGTCCGTCTTACGTTTGATATGTGTTTTCCGGAGACTCCAGACATGATAGCGGCTAGGTTGTTTTACATTTGTGTCACATATAGTCTACCATCGGTTGCTATTGAAATTCAGCAAGATCGATCTACAAATGGCTGAGTTATGAGCAAAAAACCACGACTACCTCTAATATTTTCCAAAAATCCCTTGTGGTTGTTGTAATTTTATTACTTTTTGCTGTATATCTGGGGAACGGCAAAAGCCAAAGCTTCCAAATTAGGTACACACATTAAGGTAGCCCATACACACGATCCTACAAAATGTGGGCGGGATTGGAGAAGTGGGCGTGGTACCTCCCGTACAAAAAAAAATTAAAAATTGTATAAAAACCTAAAATTTAGGGCTGCCATATGTCCTATGGATATGACTTATATACCAAAATATCGAAAATTTTTAGTAGAACATATTTTATAAAAAATTCAGAAAAATCGGTTCAGATACAAAAAAGTTATGACCAAAACTAATTTTTTTTTTTTTAAATACCCACTTTCGGGAACCACAGATCTCCCCGAGTCCAAGCTTTATAACACAAGTAAATGGTAAATTCCTTCTTAAACACGTCGGTATATAAATCTGTCAAATCGGTTAACAAATGGCTGAGTTATGAGCAAAAAACCACGACTACCTCTAATATTTTCCAAAAATCCCTTGTGGTTGTTGTTTTTTTTTTGTTTGTGTTTTTATTTGAACGTGTTGAATGTTAGGCATATCAAACACACACATGTTTGTACATGATTGGTCGCTTAAATTGAAAAATACGTACCTACATATTAAATAAGCAAAGTGACGGAATATATTCAACTTTAATTCTTTATTTGCATAAGCGTTAGTGGCTGAGTTGTCTGGGCGGTTGGACACGCAGCGTCGTTAGTAGTTGCCGGGGTTCAAATCTCGTCATCCACCTTTTCAAAAAAAATTTTTTTTAACTTTTTTTATATTCTATAAACGATTTTAAAATAATTCAGCAATTTTTGATTTTTTTGACAATGTAAATATTAATCGTTCGCTTAACTTACATGTAAAACAAAAATCATATTCTATACCTATTTGTTTTTTATTTTTTATTTAATTTGTTTATGTCCTAAAAACGATTTTAAAATTACTTAGGTATAAAGCTTTTCGATATTTTAATTTTGTTGGCAATGACACAGTGTTTTATTTTATTTCGGCAAGCATATACATACGTACCTACATATGTACATATGTAAAAAGTTGTATGTAATTTAAATAAATCCATACTAACTAGTAGGTTACCCTAGCTATTGCAAAGCCATACTTATGTATGCACATGAGTATGTATGAATGAGCAAAAGTTATTTATATATAAAGGCATTGCTTTCGTAATTGTTGTTGTTGCATTTTATTTTTATCTCTTATTGCTGTAGTAATTGTTGTTATTGTGTTTCGTCTAATAAGCTGTTGCTACGTTGATCTCTTCTTGCATTTCTCTTGGTTGCGGTTTTTTTTGTTGTTTTTTTTTATAATCTTTACCACAAGTGGTGGATTTTAATGTGTTTTTTACGCATACACATGGATGTATGTTCATAAAATTCTCTCAATATATTTTAATTTAACGCTTCTTCAATAAAACCGTTCGTAGTTGAGTTGTCTAAGTTCTCGCTTAAGGCTCGTAAGATTGCGAGTTCAAGTCTCCAAAATAAATTTTTTTTTTATTTTTATTAAATTTTATAATACACGATTTTAAGATTAAATATAATTAAAACTTATATAACGAATTTTAAACATCAACTTTGTCAAAAGAGGAAACGGACTTAGTTATATATGTACATACATTTTTTGATTTTGTCATAGGTATTCTTTTTAAAAATTTCTTGTTCTTATCTCACCATGGTGAAGGGTATTTAAGATTCGGCATAGCCGAATATAGCACTCTTACTTGTTACAAAATTAGTTTGTTTTCTTAGAGGGAATTTCCGGCAAATCAAACATTTTTTCCGCGGTCTAAAGGGTGTTCTTCAAGTACAAGACAAAGTTTTACTTTTAATAAATTAGCTATTTAAGTTTTTTAAAGATATTTAAATAGCAAATGACTGCATTTTTTATATTTTTGTTTTTAGTAAAATTAAAAAAAGATTTTTTATGGAAATTGTTTAAGTTTTAAGTGCATATTCTAGGTTTTTTGTGCAAGTTTTGAGCGGTTTAAGCAAAATGTGATAGCTTTTTCTTCAATATTTCTCAAAAAAATTTTTTTTTGGTTTTTTTTTGAAATTGTTTTAAATTAAATTTTTTTTTTAAATGAGTATTTGTTTTTTTTTTTTTTTTCTCAAAAGAATGTTTATAAGGGTGAGTCACTGATGTATGAGATAAAATAAAAGTTCTTAAATCATATTGTAATAGCAATATTTTTTTTGCCTTTCGTTAAAACAATTAAAAATTTCAAAAAAAAAAAGTTAAAAAACTCCCATCTTGAGCCCGCCCGCGCAGGAGCTCCTAAGAATTAAATATACATAATTTATTTACTATTATTATTAGTTAAAATTGAAAACATTTTGAATTAAACTTAAAAAAATAAACATTTTTTTCTTATACAACATAAAACAATAATTTTTTGTTACAAAATCTTGTTTATTGTCAAATCTGGGCATCTTTGGGGACTTTTCTCACAAAAATGTTACAGACACACTTTTTCTATAAATTGGCGAGTAATTTCCTTACGTGACAGCTAGAACTCGCCAATAAAATAACAGACACAGTTTAGTGAGGAAAACAGCTGATTGTTTCAATATATGGCATTTTTGTTTTATTTCACACATTTCAATCGAAAAGTTTCTCGACGCGAGAGTTACAGAACACGGGCACAGGTATGTTCATTAGGGAGAGATTTCATTATTTACCCGTGTAATGTCAAATTAATTTATTTTAATTTTGACGCTTGTTTTAATTATTTTCCATATTTTCTTTTGTTTGACATTATATGGGTTTTAAAATTGAGAACAAAATTTATTTTTAATTATTCTACCATGGTTTATATTACTGTTTTTTCTATAATGCTGAAACAAAAAAATGTAAATATATAATCCTGGATAAGTCGTTTTGTTTGCAACTTTTCAAAACTATGGCTGAAGTTTACTGATTCATATAGACATGCTAAGCCACCAACAAATTAAAACTCACTTAAAATAAATTTGGGAGAATATCTCAAATAATTAATTTATTAAATCCTATAATTGTTAAAACCAGTTTTTTTAAAATTTCAATAGTCAAACATCAATCTTTAAACCAAATTGCATTTAAGCATTGTTAGATCGAAATTTGCCTTAAAAGATTATCTATTTTAATTGATTTACATGTTCTTCCTCGGTTTTTCGTACTTTTTGTCAAGAATTCTTCTTGAAGTCCAAAGTAAACTTTTCTGTTTTAATTTTTTTTGTCTTTATTTTTCTTGTTGACTTTTTCAGAACAACTTGCAGGACAAATGTAATCATAGAGCCCGTGCCTAAGCTATTAACAATAATAAGTATTGTGGTTATTTCGTTGAACTGTTTATGGTTTTTAATAAAAATTTTGATATTTTAATAATGCTAAATTTGTTTTAGTAATTAAAATAATACTTAATTATAATAATTATTACAATATCTAATAATTATAATAATAAAAATAAAAACATAAATCTATATACATATGCATATAAAATAGGATGTGTGTATGTATGTGTGTATGTAACGTATGGACTCCAATACGGCTGGGCCGATTTTGATGAAATTTTCAGGGAATCTTTAGAATATTCAGGCGGGTGACACTGTGAAGTCTGATTTTTGATTTTCGGTCTGCGGGCGGAGAGGCGTTTTCATATTGCACCACCAATGACATCTATATAATTTGGACGAGTTTTTCTTTAAAATGATCGCCATGGTCCAACTTAGATTTATACGAAAAGAAAATTTTGCCCCGCCCACTTTTACGCCCACTTTTTTCGAATTACAAAAAACCAGAAAATGGCTCCATCGATTTGACATATTTTTCCTTTAAAATGTTCGTATTAATCCCACTTTTTCTATTAAGCGCATAAATTGAGACCGATTTGGACGATTTTTTGTTTAAAATGATCGCCATGGTCCAACTTATTCTTTTTTGATTGAGCCCATATCTCCACCATATGTAAGTTATTTTGTAAAAAAAACTTTATGATAGGCATTCCAAGGATTTTTATTTTAAAGGCCGTAAATTGCGTTAAATGCTCAATTTAAACCGTGTGGTAATACAACACTAATGTTTGCTTAGGGCCAGCAACGTGGACCGGGTCAGCTAGTAATTGTATAAAATTTAATCTAAAAAAATTATCTTATTTTATATCATAACTGTTTTTACACTTAATTTATTGTAGCTGATGAAGTGTTCAATTACGAAGTCTTTCATACTCCCTTTTTATTGCATTTATTATCTGGTTTGTTAACAGATGAACTCCCAATTATAAGACATCAGCAATATGCTTAATGTGGTTTTTGTAATCATTCTACTTTGAACATTTGGTGTATTTACCTAAATAATTAAAATAAATAGAATATGGGAATTTTTGCTTCATATCGAATTGATGTTACTGTAGTCATAGCATACCCAATAAAAAATTTTATCATTTTGGGAACCACTAATGGTACATTTAAAAAACAATTGTGCGCTACGCAATAAGGCATACAGAAATGCAGTAAAATTACATTCAACAATTTTTATATGCGCTGAATAATGCTCTTAATGTGTCATAAATGTATTGCTTCAAAGTGGGAACTCGTTATATAAAATATTCGTAAGCGGAATGTTTCTCCCTTGCAAACCTTTTAGTTGGAAGTTCCATTTTTTATTGGACAAAAGACACATTTTAATGATGACGTTCGTCATTGGATTGATGTCACTTTTTCCTCATTAATGCCATTTGTAATAACATTGATGTCTCATTTATATAAAGATGAATTTTTCTGTGAGTGTATTTACCCCTGTGGGGAAGTAAATAAAAATAACTAACCAATTTGTTTTTATTTAAAGTAACAAATAGTACTTAAAATAACGAAATTACTACAAACAAATTTAAGTTTACCTACCACAATCTGAACAACTTTTCATTCAATCAACAAATCGTAGCAAACTTGTTGATTTCATTCACGAATTTAAAGCATCACAAAATAAATCCACAAAACACACGCAGTTCTTGAAAACAATTATTTTTTTTCATTAGCAACAAACCGATCTTAATTGAAATCTTAGAAGAAATAAACAAAACAAAAAATATATCAAACTAATGAATGAATTTGTAAAATTTAAATTAAATGCCATTAAGAACAGCGTGTGTGTGTTTTTTTTTAATAAGACAAAGTCTCACGTGTTTTTTTCGCTGCCGCAAAAGACTTTTCTTAAATAAGTTTTTCTTATTTTATTAGCAATTTGTGTAAATTATTTTTTAAACGCTACTTAGTTGTTAACTTCCGTTGAAGGTGCTGAATAGGGAAGGTCCATTCAAATTGTCAAATCAGTTAGAAAAACAGCCAAGTGGATAGACAAACGAACAGTTAAACGAACGAGTAAATAACAACACTTTAGATCATAAATGATTTCCTTAGTTTTTTTTTTTCTTTATTTAAGTTAAATATCGAGTTTAGTTAGTTTTACTACACACCAGGCCCAGATATTAAAGTCTCCAACAAATTGGGTTAATCAAGCCGAGATACAGAGATTAAACAACCAACCAACACAGCGGATATTGACATTTTGTAAGTTTTTTTTTGTTTTGTTTTGTTTTACTGGAAGTAGCGTTAGTACAAGTTACAAAGAGAAAATTTCTCACGTTAATTGAAAACAAAACATAAATATTTTTATGGTCAGTAAAATATTGATAATTAAATACATTAAAAACTTTTAGAAACCGTGGGTCACTTAAGGTCCTCCAAGATTAGATTTTTTTTAACAGCGTCGAAAATAAGTTCTTTTCTCTAAACGCAGTTGAGTTTTTTTTTTTTTTAATACTGTACTAAACTTATTAGTGGCATTTTTAAATTAATTTATTTGTTTATGTATGTGGTTAGTTTTTCGTTTGGAGGACCCAAGCACTGCATTTTCAGTTGCAAAATTTCCTTTGTTTTTAAGGCCAAAAACAGAACACCACAGTTTTTGAAACGGTGCACACAGGGGCCAATGGCAGTGATTTCACGTATTAATTTAAAAAAGTTCAAGTTACGTGAAAACTAAAAGTTCTCTTTTAAAGTGCACAAAATTCTGCATCTGAAGGCAAAAAAATAAATGTCAAATATGTAACGATACTTTTGTAGTGACGCGTTGAAGTTAAACATTGTAACAAAAAATTTTAAAAAATAAGTTAAAAAGCTAAATTTTTTTTCCTAAATAAACCCGCTTTACCGAAAGTGAAATTAAAAACGTAATTAATATTCCCATGCAACCATCAAATTTATTCAAATGTGTAGCTTAAATTTTTAAAAAAAAATTATTTGTGGAGGTGGTTGTATTTTTGAAGTTAGTGGACATAAAGTTATTAATTAGGCTTGATTAAGTAGAGATTTTAAGTTTAAGTGAAAGTGGTGTTTCTTGAAACATGTAAAGATCAACCCGGGTTCAAATCCCAGCTCAGCCAAGAAAAATTATCAATAAATTTTAATAAAATTCCAAGTTGTAAAAGTCCTTCCCTCAGTGAAAATAATTTAATGAAAATTAAATTTGATGAACTCAAGCCTAATTAAAGAATATCAAAAATTACAAATAAACAGTTCAACTAAAAATCAAAAATTGTTCTTAGATTTTAAGTTTATTTTAAAGGCTGAACAAATCAGCGTTGTTTTAGAAAAAATTACGGTGCGCATTGGTGCGCCTTAGAAGTTATGTACGAATTAGTAGCGACACGCGATGAGTTTACCATCAAAATGCGCTTCGCGACTTCTGCTATAATTTTTATTGCTGTTGTTGCTGTCATAGGTTTATGAGTTTTAGTTAGAGATGTGCAAATGTCGTGATTTCTTACGCGTGAGTCACACATGAGTTACGCGTAATATTACATATTAAAATTTATATATTTATTTTAAATGTTGTTTTGTATATTTCAATGCAATATATTTGAATTTTGCAGGAACCAGCTTGAGCGTCGTTTTTTTAGTCACCAAAGGCTGTATGATATTTTGAAAAATTGCAATTGTAAAAAAATATACGAAAAAATTACCTATTTAAGAGAAGAACTAAAGAAACGCACTGGTTATTCGGAGGGCAACTCTCAAGTTTTCAATAATAAAGGGTGGTTAAATGTTATGGGCTGATGTTGATTTTAAATAAAACACAAATTATTTAAGAAATTATTGTCATTTCTTTTTATTATCATTATATTGGTATGGTTCAATTATGTATGGAACAAAACATCGGCAAAATAGCCGCCGCGACCACGGCGGCACACCCCCATCCGAAAGAAAGAAGTCCAACGGTGTCAAATCACCTGATCTTCGCGGCCAATTGTCATCGCCACCACGTGAGATAACACGGCCATTGAATTAGTAGCACAAAAGTGCCATTGCTTCGTTAGCTGTGGCAAGTGGCACCGTCCTGTTGAAACCACATATCGCCCACATCCATATCTTCCAATTCGGGCCAGTCTTAAATTGAGAAATGTCATATGAAATGCAGAAAAAACTTAACGGTTGGGTGTGGTTCACATTCAACATCGGCCCTTACTTTTATAATAAGAAGTATTTAAAACAGAAATGATAAAAAATTATTTTTTACATAATAAGTATTTGAAGATTTATTGCAGGGAATTTAGCAGGAGTGTGTGTGAATAAAAAATCAATTTATTATATTGTTAATTATTTTTTTGTTTGGTGGGTACCCGTCTCCTCCCTCACATATCACCAAAGTTTTGTTGGAATATTACGTTTGTTCTTTTGGACCCAGTGTGCGCTGTGTGCAACAAAATATCGACCAAATGCCACTACGGCTTCGGTGGCATACCTCTCTCTATTCGATGGTCAAAATGTTCAAAGAACCCTGAAATATAAACGAAGTTCAATGTCGTTAATATGCCAAATTATCTCATCCTTACGCTCTTGAATTATTTTTGGCTTATTGCCGTACACTTTTTCTTTTAAATATCGCATTTAACATCGCTGTACGGCAAGTGTCACCATTCTGTTGGAACCACATATTGTCCAAGTCCATATCCTCAATTTCTGGCCACAAGAAGTTCGTTATCATCTCGCAATATCGAACACCATTTACGGCAACAGCTTGGCCGACCTAATTTTCAAAGAAGTACGACCCGACGGCGCAACACGAACAGGGCGAGCATGCGCAGGTGTTTCCACTTTTCTTACATACCCTGTTTCCTTAAATTTTCGTTAAATTCTGCCGTTGTGGGCAGATATGGTCGAGTATGCGTTGAAAAAATTACGAAGTGCGCTAAATGCGTTTTGATTTAAACGCCCAATTTTGTAAAAGGCTTTAAAAATCTTAACACACTCCTTAATTGTGTACCTTTCCATGGTTGCATTTGTTAAACACTAAAACAACGAAATGTCAAATTAAGTTGGGAAAAAAGCTTGACATTAAGGCGTGATTCACAATTAACATCGTGCATTATGGTTAGTCCACCTTTTACAAATTGTATTGAAAAATAATAAATCTTTAAAAAAATTCAAAACGTTTTGCAAAAGCACACATTTTTTTTTAATAAAACTAGTGCTTACGTGTAGGACATTAAATATTTGATAGTTGTTCTTATTGCAAAGCCATGCAACCATTAAGTATTTATTTATTCAAATGTTTTGTAAAAAAAAATTATTTGTGGTAGTGCTTTATTCTAAGAGTTACACAAAGCAAATTAAGTGTGCCTCATTATTGTAGTTCTTTAGATATAAGAAAAATACTAACTTTCTCTAATATGGGGTAACCGTCTTCCCCCTAATATACCGCCAAGATTTTGTTGGATAGGGTAGCTTGTTTTTATAGTTACACACATGCAATTTAGTATGCCTCATTATTGTAGTTAAGGGGATATGAATTAATCCTTGAAAAAAGTGCTTTTGACCCCAGTGTGCGACAGCTACAAGGCCATTTAAATGACAAAATTGACAGTGGGAAGGACCGTTGTGATACAGAGCAGATTTAGACTGTGAGAAATCTACTTTTACATATGAACACAAAAAGGTAATAGTCTATGGCGTACACTGAACCAAAAAGGAACGTGGAGACAACGAAAATGTACGTTAAGCAAACGAAAAATTTATTAATTTTCGTCCAATGAATTTATTCGTTGTAACAATGGATGACCGTTCTTTAAAATATTTTATTTAAATAATTTAGTTAACTGTTCGTTGATATAATTAAAAATGATCATACATTACAATTATAATTTAATTAAAGAATTTTTTAATTCAATAATCTATTTCGTTAACTTAGTGAACCTTTACGTTAATTCAACGAACAATTTTGTTTTACAAATCTGTTGACTCAACGTACACAAAGCATTGTCTCAATGAACTATTTTTCTTAAATTTCCCCTCGAAAAATGTGTGAAATTTATTGTAGTACATATATTTACGTATGTATAAATATAGTTTATTTATAATTTTTACAAAGTTCTTTGAAAATTAAATTTTATAGTAAACTCGTTTGGTTTTTATTGGAACTTGGTGCTTTCTTTGTTAATTTAGACGCCAATAAATCACTTGAAGCTGATTTAAAGTAACTATCAGCAAATCCACCGCACTTAACTTTATTTTACACATAGCAAATCATATTTCTGAATCGAATTTAACTCACAAATGTACTTATTCACTTTTATTTTATTTGAGATAGTGTTTCTTACAGACATGACAATATTTTTTAATTTTACACTGCATTTTTGTATTTGTTTAAATATTTTAAGAAGGACCAGTTCGAATAGAGTAATAACAATAAATGCTAAACTAATACTGTTTTAAAAACCAATTTAACAAACGTTACGTTACCGCGATGAAACTTTTTTGACTTCAACGTACGAATTCGTTGAGCGTACAAATAATAGCCCAACGAACACTTTATTAATGCTAAAAACAGCACATTAATAAATTTTTCGTCACCTCAAAGAATATTTTATTTACTTTAGTATACATTTTATATGAAATATTTAATAAATGCATGTTCATTGTGTCAATGAACAGTACTTAAATTTCAGTACCTAAATAATTTATTTTTCATTATACTCATCGAATTCATCGTTGAACCAACAAAAACTATTTTAATAAACGTTGTTGGTTAATATTATGAACACTTTTTGGTTCAGTGTAGGGTATTGAACAGTAAGGTTTGCCTGACTAGAGTTCCTTACTTATTTATGTTTAATATTTTATTTATGAGTGTTTTATCTAAAATATGAGATAAACAATTTTCTGTGTTGCTTATCATCTGTAAATTTTATTATTAATAAATGCTTTTAATTAAATGCTATTTTCACGCGATGATGCCATTAATAAATTAATTTTTAAAAAATGTGGATAAAATGTGTAGTTCAATTGCATACGTTAATTTGCATTCATAATTAGCAGGGCAAATATTGTGAGCTTTCTGTTTGTAAAATAAGTTCTTGGATATTATGCAAGATTAATGCAAAAATGCTGCATTTTCTTTTGCATATGCATGTATGAGCATATTTTACAAATTACCAATTAATTTCTTAACGTAAATAGAATGTTTTTATCTATCCATCTTTAAGGCAATGTATGCTTTTTAGTCAACGTGTTTTTTGCTTGCCTTTATTTTTAACAAGTTTCTGTGCATATAAAAACTTGTCCTGATTACACTGGTTTGCAGAAATAATCGTTTTAATTAATATTATATGAAGAATAAGGATTTTAAGGTTCTAAATTAAAATCCGCTTTCAGTTTTTTTTCATCACGTCTAATTTCTTCTTTTAAGGACTGGACAAATATTTCACCCGAAATAAGGTTATGCTAGTACATTTAATTTAATAACTTGAGAAAGATTAATCTGATTTTGATCAAAAACTTACAAACGATTAGTGATAAATATACCATTAAGTCCTTTAAGCAACATATATTTTAAAATTTAACTGTTTCGGAGTTATTCAGAAATTAGTAGCGACATTTTTTTCCAAGCAAAATTAGTATTATTTTTTGTTTTCAAAAATTCATAAACATTTTATATTTTATTCATTTATTAGAAGGCATATTACGCATAAAAAAGCCTTTACACTGAAAATATTTTCTTCACAGATTTAAATCTAATGAAAAATTACATTAATCTACTGAAAAATTACATTAAAAATTAAACTAGGTAACGCCACATTGGATTAATGAAGAATGTTTCATTAGGCCCCAGTTATATAAATGTTTCATAAAATCGATGAAAATCTTGCATCAACTTAATCAAAGAAATTTTATGAAGACTGTAACTATTTGCCAACACATTAAAGAAACATTTCATTATGTAACGAATAACAGTCAAGTGTTTAAAGAAATGTGTTTTGTTATTTTAATTAAAAGGTTTTCGCACAGAAAAAATTAAAAATTTTCTCTAATCACCAATTTTATACCAAATTCATAGAATCAAGCAAGCCATTTGCTGATTTTGCTCCTTTTACCAAAATGATTATATTGATTACTAAAAATTGTAAAAATTTAATATTTTGGATATTTTTTTTTCAATAAACAATATTTTTAATTTTAATAAAAAATATGATCAAAAAACTTTGCCGTTTCAAACAATGTGTTGATTGATTTTGACAATTTCCAACAACAATTTTACAAGTTTAAATTATTTTATTTTAAACGAAATAATTTTTTGGTATTTGATTATTATTTTAATTCAAAATTTATTTCAAAACAACTAAAATGTTAATTAAATCAAAATTATATTATTAATTTTCTTTCAACAAAAAAAAAATAATTGATTCAATTATTACAATAATTAAGTTTAAATTCTTTTTAAATAATTTTTTTAATTGATTAAAAACTACTAATAATTTTTTCTGTGTGTATTTAAATGAAAATTTTTTTATTAAGTGAAATAAAATTAACTAATTAATTACTAAGCAGTCTTTTATTAGTTTAATGATTATAATGGTTATTTACATCAGCCACTTTTTCCAATATGCGTTTTGAATTGTTGTAAATTTTACTTCGATTTTTTTTAATCTTGTTACAAATCGTCAAGTATATTTCACGGTTCATCATGTTATGTTCTACTTTCATAAGTTCACTTGGAGAAGGGGAGCTAACACCAAACCTGTCACGGGACAGTTTGAAATGCATTCCTTTAATTAATTGTGAATAAAAGCGAAACGCGTTCATCGATTTTCATGATTAATGTGTCATTTTGTTCATAGGTTATGCGACTTTACGTGAAAGTAATAGGACTTGACACTTTTTTTTACCGTTTTGGATTTTTTATAAATTAAAAATAAAAAATTTAAATTGTTTGGGCAAAAAATATTGCTTATGTAGCGAAACGTTGTATGAACAGATTAAAGGAATTGTAATTCTTTTAAATTTGTTTCAGCTTATTCGGACTAGTGGTTCTCGAGTTATGACAAACAAAAGAGCCTAAAACGTGACAAATGCCCCTATACGATACTTACTAATTTCAAATTAATTTTTAAATTATTTACTGAGGTACCATGACCTAACTAATGATGCAGAAGTTCTTCTTTTTGGGTCTACTTTCATAAGCAATTATCAGTGTTGTACTGTGTAATGATTGTTTTTCGTTGATATTATGAAACTTAAAAAATTTACTAATTTTCACAAATTTTTAATTCGTTTCCTACAAACTAAATTAAAAATATGTTTTTAAAACAATTCTAGGAAGAAAATATTTACTTGTTGTAAGTATTTTGCAGTTTGAGAATTTTGCTTTGTTTACATTAATTTTGTGTAATTTTTCATTGAAAATATAAAGTTACAAAAGTTTCCTTTTTTTCATTTATTTGAAAATATTTGAATATTTTAATTAATAATTTAGTTCAATTTTAAACAATCTTTTAAAATTATGTATTACAATAAGTTGGATTTTTAAGAAAAGATATTCGGCCATATTCTGGAAATCGAAATCACTTGATATTGAAAGCGAAATTTTGAAAACTATCCTGTGCTTAGAGTTCATAAAAACTACTTTTGAGATCAGGAAGAGCTACGTTCATTTTTCCAAAAATTGTATTGAAAATCTTTATCGATTTTAATTGAACGTTATTTCGATTTCCAGAACCTGGCCGATTAAATTGTCATCAGTTAAATAAAATTTTTTAACGAAATTACGAAGCTCAATTTCGTTGTGTTAATAAAATTGTTTGAATAAATTTCTAAAATTTTATTCCCGTAATGACTAATAAATATTTCAAGCCCATACAAAACTGGAAGTGAAAGAATCAATCTGTAATGAGATTTGGACTCAGAATGCTGAATTCAATTAAAATCGCATTAAAAAAATTCTTACTCCGTGCTTTTTGTTTGCCGACCAGTGTAATTAGTAGTATAATTTATTTATCTATTTTTCTTGTAATTTCCATATGAGTAAATAAAATCGATTTTAATATACAAATAATTTTTACAGAAATAGTAACAAAATGCTGATTTATTATCAAAATAGACAAACACGTTAGGAGGTAATTATAATAAAGTAGCTGATACTAAAATAGATAATTCCAAAGTTCAGCTTTTTTTTTGCAAGGGTGTTATAAAAGTGGACGGATCGTTTTAAAGTGCCATTGTGGCAAGTTTTGTAAAATAAAAAATAAAAAATAAAACTTAAATACTTTTTTTAAAAGTACTAAGGAAAAAATTAAGATGTTTCTTCGAAATTTATATAGTAAATTGCTATTTTATTTTTTAATTTTATAATAATAGCTTAACCCGGTGTGCTTTGCAACCCCATCGCAATACAATTAGTAAAATTTTTTTAAAACAGATCTCGTGTATTTATAACAAGGCATCTTGTACCAAATTTGAATGCTCTTTTACCGTACCCGTTCTACTGATATGTATACAGAAATCTTATGTGTTCGTATGGGAGGTGCCATGACTACTTTTCCTATTGAACCTCCTTTTGGAAGATATTGTGTATTATTATTTAATGCTATTTGTATAAAATTGGAACACCTTCACTGTAACAGTACTCCAACTATGAAGAAATCTTTTTTGTCATTGTATGAGAGGTACCACCCCCACTTAAAAATTATAAAATATTAATTGCCTTTGTTAAGAGCCGGGTTATCAGAAAATTACTATGAACATTTTGGGAAAATCGACTCTGTAGTTTAGAAGTCTATATTTTTATTTTAAAAGGTGTAGTTTACCATAAGAGTGGATCCTTAAAGACACTTGTCTTCCGATATTTGGAATTAAATAATTTCGTTCTATGGGAGGTACTGCTCTTTCTTAATATAACTCGCTGATAATTATTTAAAAATGTATTGTTCACTATAATACACTCTAGCTAAGATAGTTCTTCAGTTACGCGATATTTAATATCCAATGGGGGTATTGCTCCAGCTGCACCTTTCCCCTTAATTTTTATTTTCAAATGTGTAGTTTACTATAAGAGTTTTACTATAAGATATGCGATATTTAATATTAGCGTCCTATGGGGGGTACCACTTCCCCTGCTGCTATCTTATTTCAATTTTGCGGCTCAAAAGATGCTACTGAAAAAAATCAAGAAAATGGGAGCAGCGGCTCTTAACATATGCTATACTTAATATTGGCATCTTATGGTGGGTTCCACTTCCCCTGCCTCTATCGAAAAAATTAGTGCTCCTCCTCTGTCTACCCCGCCCATTTTTTTTATTGAAATTTATAGTTTAACATAATAGTTGCGTTTGAAGACTCCCCCTTTAATAGTTCTTCAGTTAAGCGATATTTAATGTATGCATCCTATGGGAGGTTTTTCCCCCCTGCGCCCACCCCCTTTATTTTAATTTTCCAAAGTGAAGTATACCATAAGAGTGACTTCTACAGGGTTTGAACATTCTCACTATAACAGTTCTTAAGATATGCGATATTAAACATGGCGTCCTATGGGGGTACCAATTCCCCCGCTGAAATTTTATTTCAGTTTTTGGGCCCCGAAGATTATGCTACCAAAAGTTCAACAAAATGCGTGCAGCACCTCTTAAGATATGCGATATTTAATAATGGCATCCTATGGGGGGTACCAATTCCCCTGCCCCTATCGAAAAATAGAGAAGCCTATTTTATTTTTAAGGGCTCACGTGATGTTACGGTAAACATTTCAAAAAAATCGGTTCAGTAGTTTAGGAGTCTATAAGCCAACATACAAACCAACAAACAAACAGACAAACATTTTCATTTTTATATATATATTTTTATATATATCGATAGATAGAAGATATATATGTAGATAGATAAAAATGAATAAAATACAATTTTCTACTTAAAAAAAATCCTCCGAACTTAATATTCTTAAGGAGGGATTTAATATGTTTTGGGAACACTATAAAGAAATTATAACAAGTTAGAAAATATAGTCGGTCAGGCCTGACTATCTGATACCCTACACCACAGTATTTAAAAAATTTTTTTAGAGAAAATAATATCCACGGGCAACCATAGACCCGGCAGAACAAAATTTTGTTGTTAGGTTAGTTTTGGACCTACTAGCACAACATTTTGGCATGACATAGTGGATATTGTAGAAGTTATTGTCGGCACTTTTTATGTCAATACCGAATAAGAAAGTTATGGGATCAAAAGCAATTTTCGGGAGAAGTATGTATTTGTATGGGTGCAATGGTCAAATTTGTATCGATTCCAGTCAAATTAGGTTAGATGTTTTAAATTGCAATCAAATAAATTTCGAAAAAATTAATCATTTTACCAATATAATAAGACGTTGACCCTTGTCACAATTAGAATTAATTTCATCAAGTAATCTCCAAAATTGCGACTTCGCTCATAAAGCCTACAAAGACAGCCAAACGTCGCAGGAAGTTATTCTGTGCCGATCGGTTTACTTACTGCTGGGCCTAGGAACAATATTTAAAGACATCAGCACAAACGTAAATTATCCTCTCTGATATTTGGGGTGTGGGTATAAATACTTCAGCGACTGGTATTTAAAATAAGAAATGGCTTATTAGCTGATGTTATCTTGCGCTTTTTAACAGAAGCTGCCTTTGGAGGGAAGTTTACATAGCTCCGGCTTCCTAGACAAATGGTAGGTTAATAAGAAAGACAATCTTGTAATTTAATTAACATCTGTGTTATGTATAGGTGTAGACACACCATGGATATGAAAGAAGAATTGTTGAGAACTTTATTGGTCTCGATGATATGTATAACTTCCAATGATTCTTTATGATCATCGTAAGTCGTCACGGATCTAGCAAACTTACGAATTCTCCATCATCTCCTTCACGAAATATCTAAATGTTTTTCTCAATAGTGTTATGACAAGTTGTGTAAATGGTCCTTCGGGTTTGGTTTTAAAGTTTGGTATACCTTTATTTAATATTATTTAAGCTCTTTTTAAATAAAATCAAAACCAAAATTCTTTCTTTCACTTTATGCTTTTAAAAAAGAATAGAAAATCACCCCAATCGATAATAACATTTCTTTAGAAAAATTTAGTCTTAAACGCAGATGTACGGTTCTGTAGCTTTTTGACAAGCCAACAAAATACATTCCGGTACAACTAAAATCACGCTGCTTTCAAAGACTGAAAAAATCTTCCCACGGTTTTCAAGTAACAAATTTTTTAACACATGCGGAAATTCTTTTAAATTGTACTTTTAAGGTACAAACAAAAGACATACATCACCTTCTTCCAACGCAATATAAAACAGAAAACCACCTCATTGAAAGTACGTGTTTGTGTGTGTGTGCCAACAACCCCCTAACTTTTGGCGGGAACGTGAAATAAGAAAAGGAACGTACCAAAAGAAGATTTCCTTCAAATGCGCGAAAGATCGTTTTCAAGTACATATGAGAGTTTGTGCAACAAGACAAAAGTTTTTTTATATGTACAAAAGTATATGAATTTTGCATTTTAAAGGGTGGTAAACACTCGCGCACACACAAACACACACATACACACATTATATCATCATATTAATTTTAAAGGTAGGAAATAAACAAAAGATAGGGTGGTGGGTTCGCCTTATGCATCCCTCTTTCCAAGTGCAGCAAAACACACTCGCGCCAACAACAATAACATCAATAAAAAGCCCTAAAGAAATCCAAACACAAAGAATTTAATTTAACTGCAGTTACGTGAAATTCTCTTAAGCATAACAATGATTTTGCTGCCTTTTGTCTGCAAGAAACTGCACTTCCAAAGGTTTAACGTCGTCGTTCTTTAGCGTAACAATACAAAACAACCATGATGGGGTGGTGGTAGAAATTCAGATGCGCCTGCGCAATAATGTCGCGTAGTTTAAAAATAATATTTTTTTTTTTTTTTCAAAATAACAAATATTTATAATTTCCTACACCCTAAAGGTATTTAACAAAGTTCTATGCTTGATAGATTCCTTGACGGGGTAGTATATTTTGATTTTTACTTTATGTTGACTTATTTTTTTTTTTTGGCTTCTTTTAAGGAAAAAAAACTTAATGGAAATAAAGTCAATTGTCAAAATTGATTAATCACAAATTTTGTAAAAGTCTTGCTGAGAAACACATTGTGTTTAAATAGAAGTTTCGTACAGTTGAAAACTGAAAGCAGGAAAATTGTTTTGTTTAGTTAAGAGACTAGTACATACAAATAAATTGTAGTAATGGGCCTTTGAGCTTATGCTTAAAGGGTGGTTGATTTCAAAGATGATTTGGGAATGAGTATCCAGGATCTTTAAGCTTTTCATCTCTAAATAAATATAAGAACCAACAATAATTAAAAAAATCTTATTAAAATTCCTAAGTCTACAACAAGCCAATGCTGGATAAAAATTCTCCTATTCACGGTTCCCGCTCACATAAGTCTTTAGCGCTCTTCTGATCGCATCAGTGCTACAGTAGCAAGTTGTTTTTGTTTTCGTTTTGGTTTTCCTTAACCTACTTACAACTACAAATAATGTTGGAAGAATTCCAACCAATTGTAGTGGGGAATGTAAGAAAAGATAAACTCACTGTTTATTGTTGTTGTGTTTGTTTAAGCTTTGATATTGTTACATGTAAAGCTGTTGCTTATAATTCTTATTCGCTTAACAGTAATATTTGTATAATATCTCTAGTTTTTCTAAAATCTTTGGATGAAGTTTCCTGATGATCTGGCTTAAGCAACCAGTGAAATGCGCATAGGAACAGCTTATCCCCTCAACAATAAATTTCTGTGTTCTTGTCAAGAATAAAAATTGGGAATAAAACATGATAAACATTTATATAAGAATTTAAATATGAAAAAAATTCCCTTTATTAAAAATATATTCGACAACTTTCTTTTTTAATGAGTTTCTTAAAGTCTTTTTGATGACGTTATTTTCTTAAAATTTTACTCAATATTTTGTTAAACGCTTTACTTTAAAAATATTTTTATAAAAATGTATGTATAAAAGCCAGAGTTTGATAAAAAAAAATGTGTGATAATGTAAACTTGTACACAAACAATATAAGGTACACAACGATTGTGAACTGAGGAATACAAATCCGAATACAACGTTCTTATCTTCTTTTATTGTAACTATAATGTTGCTTTAGTGTACCGTTTATGACAATATACCTTACGGTACACTAACGTGCAGTTTCTTAGTGTTTTGTTTTTTTACTTCTGATATAAACATATTTAAGCGATTATTGCAACGCTTGGTAGAAGGACCATCTTAGTTTTTTCCAGCTGGACAGAGACGAAATAATGCTTTCAGTAAACACAAGATATACTTGATTGCCAAAACAATGAATAATTTAATAAAACCATTCTTGCCGGACATATTTTTGAAGAAATAAGAATCAATATTACCTCCGCCCTGGAGCATACCAACTAGTAGTGGCTTATTGTAAGTGAATCTAGTATATTATTCGCGAAAGATTTTAACACCAAGTAAGTTAATTTTACTTTTTGACATACAAATTCATTTATGTATGTATGCATGTAGGTAATATGAATCTCAATATTTGGTCCAATAGATCCGTAATCGGATTGTCTACTTTTTAACCTGCTATTTGGCCAGATATAGTAGTTATACGCAATAAGTTGTTTGAATAGACGATTATGTGGATCTGGAATAGACGCCCAACAGACTTTTTCATCGAATCATGAAGAAAGGCAAACCAAACATATTATATTTTGAGAACTGGCAACCCTAAGATAACGGGAAAATAAAACTTAGTTCTGCCCAAAAACGTTGACGGGGGTTTCTTCATAGAAGAACTGGAAATAAAGTTTGCCTTTCGTCTGCCGGATGACTCTAGTGTTCTGCTGGCGGAATTCTCAGCTTTAAGGTGGGCGGCTAACTGGATACAGCTTGGTCACATATCCAAACTTACTGTCGGAATTCTTCAAACTATATTGCGCGGCATTGCACACAGAAAAAAATACCAATGTAAAATCAACATGGAAAAATGTTGATTGAGAATCATATTAAATTTCTGCAAAAGTATGCCCTTTATTTAAATTTATCATTATTGCATATTAATTTTAAATGAAAAATATTAAAATAATCTTAAATCACGCTTATTTAATATTATTCACTGTTAAAAAAAATAAAAAAAAAATATTAAAATGTAAATAAATATGGATTCAATATTGAATCCATAAAAACCTGTTTTATATTAAAATCAAAAGTGCATCTTGTTAAATTAACATGCATACATAGTTAAGTATGTTAATTTTTTTATTTTCATTCTTAAAATATGTTATAAAAAGAAGACAATTCCCGTATTCTTTTAATTAAAATTATTTAGTTAAATAGTACATCAAGTTTTCAAAGTAGAATGATGACGTAAACCATATCGGGCCATTCTGCTGATTGATGTTACAGGGGTAAGTGTATTGAATTATTCTTAAATAAATGCATATGTTTTCTCTGAAGCTTCTTCACACTGTTATAACACACTCAAACCAATTAGTTTCTACATGAAATACACGTTGTTTCAACATGAAATAACTTTCATTCAACGTGATTCGGATTGTTATTTCAATATAAATTACATTTTGATCTAACTTTACTGCAATGTTAAATTAACATGAATTATAGTTATTTTAAAAGAAAAAAATGTTGTTATAAAATCACGTTGAATTAACATGAAAAACGTATGAAGCAAAATCACCACCGAAAAATTTTAAAACAACCTTGTTTTCGACGTTTTTAACTTGATTTTTTTCTGTGTGTGGAAAGTAACACTCATGTGGATACCAGGGCTTGCGAACTGCCGGTGTAACCAGATAGAAAATGAGCTTGCCAAACGAGGTGGTGGTCTAGATCAAAGATTAATCAATTCGTTGGCCTCTCGAATCCACCTGCTCCGTAACCAGGGCAGTGTGGCCTGGCTATAGTGAATGGAATACTTAGCAGAGCTGTGGAGTTAGAATCGCAGTTTATGTTTTTGTATTTAAAAATTTTCGGCATAAAAATTTTTTTAATATTTTTCAAAATAAAAATTCTTCGAAATTGGGGATGCAATATTTAAAATATCGATTTCAATTTCTTACAGAATAATTTTCTTGCCATAGGTATTAAACCATTCAAAAGGTACTGCAATAATAGACGTGTTTAAAGTCAAATAAGGATCAGGCTCATATACATTTAGCCTTAATGGTAGAGTAGGAGTCAGAAATGTTTCAGTGCCTTGAAATTTAGAACCTAAGAGAGAGATACCTGGAAACCCCGGTATTTGCCTGTTTGGATAATTTTTTTAATATAGAAACAATGTAGATTTTCTCTTTATTCGAAAAAAAGAATTTGTTATCTTTCTTCTAACTGCTGACCAAAGAACCTTACCTAAATGGTTCACATTTTGCTGAAAATTGTAAAACCTATAATGCAGGTTTTTAAACAGCCCTCGTATTTAAAAAACTATTTACTTTGAACTAGTTTCTCACATTCAAAACTTGAAAAACGCCACCATTTTTTTAAAAATAAACAAATTAATGTGATTTTTAATAAAGTGTAGGATTTAAAGAATTTTGTCTACTAAATATCCGTCAGTACTTTGTTATTTCTACTGAAACAGTTTTATTGCAAACCAGTGTGCATAAATAATTTTTTTTATTAAAATTAAAAATGTCAAAGTCGCGACAAAAGTCGTGATTTCATAAGAATTTAATTTAATTTATGTGTATACTTATGTATGTACCTACATACCTATGTAATTATTTTTTGTAACAAACCAACAAAGTAGATAATTTAACCTACAAAAAATCGTGTGTAAACACAAATTAAAAATAATTTTATTAAATTAAGACAAAAAAGAAACACATTCACAGACAATAAAAAAACATTTCAGCAAAGAAAAATTACAATTTTTGAAAAGAAACTGAAAAAACTTGATAATAATTTGCTTTATAAAAAATACTTGGTAGGTACAAAGGTGGACAATATAAAATGGCAACAATGATCAAATAAAGTCAACTAAAAGTATAAACAATTCACAACAACAATCACTAACAACAAATTTGGTCATACAAGTAACAGTTGGTTGTTGGTGTTGCATGTAACACTAGATTTTAGTTGTCCGAAAGTTGTGAATTGTTTGCCACCTCCTCCACTTGCAGACATACAAATACACATAAAGATATATAATTATTACCTATATTGTTTTGTATAAATAAACAACAAATAAATAAACAAATAATTTTTTTTATTGAAATCACAAACACACGCATACACACAAGCAACTATTAATTAAAACAGCCAACATGTCTACACACCATTTTTGTTTTATGTAGTTTTTTCGGATTTTGTTTTAAACAAATGAAAAATAACAACAATAGCACTTTTTATGCAAGTAGCTGCTTATTTGTTGGTATGTGTGTTATGCTTTTGGTACAACAAAAGCGACAACAACAATTGTTTAAAGGAAATCTACACAACACCAGTTTGTACGAATCGCTTATTCGCGTTTTAGTAACTACCACTACAATTACAACAACGATTTTATACCCTGCCCACAATTTACCAACACACACACAATATCTGTAAACAAAACACACTCTCAGATAACTGTACACTCACGCGAATTTCTCTATTTGTGGAAACAAAACAACAATGATTAGTATTTTCCTCTATGCGAGTGAAGAATGTATTTAAAATTTAAATTTAAATTTTAAATTTTAAAAATATGAATGAATGTTTGCTTGAGTGTAAGAAAAAGAGCGGAGGCGCTTTTATGGGTTTGTGTAAATAATGTATATACGATATATAAATATGCATGTGTGTATCTATGTTTAGTTGTTTTGGGTTACCGCTTACCCAACCATATAGTTGTTGTTACTTTTTTTTATTATAATTTTGTTATTGTAAACATTCCAATACACCAACCACATGTAACTTTTTATGCTCTTTCTCTGTGTAATTGAACTCTTAAAGTACTCTCAAAAAATTTTAGTCATAAAAAAAATTCAAGTTCATTACATAAAAGGAGCAGGGCATAGGTACAACGTTGCCACATTCTAAATAATTATCCATATTTATACGAATAATTTTGAACCCTAAAATGTTTGTGAAATTTTGTGTAGTTAGACAAATTACTATTAACCATATTTTAGGATTTTTGCAATCCCTTTAATTTAATGGACTCCGATGAAAAAAAGCTATAGGTATTTGAATTAAAATAATAAAATTTACTTGAACAGGATCATCACTTATGCCCTGCTCGCCCTACAGCAGTTTTCTATGCTATGCCGTGCGAACATAGCATTACAAGAGTATGATTTAAGCGGATTAGAAAATGATTTGTATCCTTTTGTGACCTCTTAACTAATGTAGGCACCGAATCAGTGCAAATGAAGGGTAAAATTAAATGTCTTCGCTAGGAAATGTTTTAAATTGCACTTGTTCTAAAATTTTTAAAGAACTGAGCTACCTAAATAAGAGCGGCGAGAGTATTTTTATGTCAAAATTTCTCATTTGCATAGAGTTTATACGAAACAAACCTTTAGAACGCAAATTCAACATCACCTGGCTGGAAGATCTGATTTCGCAGAACGCTAGATCGGCTTGATTTATTGCAAATGTATCGACATTAAAATGTTCATGTTTTTTTTGCTGTTTTAGCCAGTTTTATTCCTCGTGATAAAACAACTTTCTGCTGCAGTCGAATAGTTGCAACAGCTTTTGAAATATTTATTGTTTTGGACCATGAGCTTCATAAGTAGTTTTTTGTTTCACTGGTAGCAACTCCTCAGTGTTAGAAGATTAACTAAAAAAAAAACTCTCTCAAAATCAAAATTCTGTAAGTGTGAATCAGGGATGCCAATTGGTTACATTTATTACATATTTCGTAACTTTTGAAAAACAAACGTAAAATGGCACAGAAAGAAGAATAAAATACGACCTGCCTTCTGAAATTTGGTTTTTATTACGTTTCAATTCCGTTTGAATAACATTACAGTCACTTGAATACGTTTAATGAACTTTGTTGTCACATTTCATACGAAAAAACAGTTAACTTACTTTCCATTTATGTACCAATTAAGTCAACTGAAACTTATCAATACTGACCACTGATGCAATTTATAATGACTAAAGAAAATATTAACAAACAATATTTAAAAAGTTTAAAATATTAGCTTTCTAAATCCATAGTTTTCAGCAATTCGATAATATACTGAAGAAATAATACATATGAATATAATTTAATTATAATTTCAGCTAAGTAGTTAAGCTATTACATATATTTAAATGCAATTAGCATGGGCTTGAAGTTTACACAGCTGTACGTGTGAACGTTTTCACAAATTTATTTATTTGTATTCTTAGTTTTTTTTTGTCAATAAATTAATTTGTTGTTTTGTCATTGTAACTCAAATATGAAATTACAATAAATTGTCACCTAAAAAGCGAAATAACGTAACAACACTTTCTATAAGTTTACAGGAGAAGCAAAAAACTTTATAAAATCAATTACAACAAGGTGTACTTGGCGTTTGAATTTCTTTAATAAAGTCACCTTTGCGCGAAATTATCGTATGTTACAAAAACCAAATTTTACAGGACAGCCTTTTCCTACTTTTCTCTGCTTTCGCTTGCAATATCAAAATGAAAATATACATTCAATTTTTGGAGCTACGAAGTGGAATTCGCCTACAATATTTTGTCAGGTGACGTGTCTTTGAATGTAGAACAAGATTGCATCAAAAACTCAATTTCAAAAAAATTGGCATATACGATAATTGGCGCAAAGGGGTCGATACGTTGTTTTGCATTTGAGGTTACGATATGTTCTATGTAAAACACATAAATTTACCATTTATTCAAGGAGTTTTTCAAAATGTCATCTAAAAACGTAACTTCCTGGCAACACTAATGTGAATATGCAACAACAGCGTAAGCAATCAGAGAATCAGGTTTTTGGACGGCTGAGGTAGGATTTTTTCTCTCTTTTGATTCTATTTAATATTCTATGGTGTAGGAATTATTGTGGTTTAAGCAACACTAACCAGTTGCTTCCGCTCTTTATTTTATACTTGTTAGAAATTTAAGAGATTTTTTTATTTTAATCAGGGTTGTAAAATACAGTGCTGTTGAATTTAATTTAATATTTTTCGTTAGTTCTTTTGGAGAAACTTTAACTTGACCTACTAGTTGGAGCTCTCTTACATAAGTATCATGACATCAGTGCCTCAAATGGAAAGCACATGTTGTTTAGTCGGATGTTGCCAAATGTTACACAATCAATTTACAGAGAAAAATATTTGGCAAGCGAATGACTTAACGAAACGGCCCTATTAATTGTCTGCCAACTGCATGTGATTTGCCGCCGTTCATATTTTTGGGAATATGTAAAGTTTAAGTTTTAAAACTCTCGAAAAATTGAAAACTAGTTTTTGACGCGTTATGTCGAAGTACTGCGAATGATGTGTGAAAATTTAACTTCAAAGTTACTCCATTAGTGCGCTAGCCCATATGTCCAAAATCAAATTAGACACTATTTTAATAAAATATTTATGTAGTTTCAACTCAGATTTGTACACATTAAAAAAAATTTAATACTTCCTAAATAAGTTAAGAACTTTTATTCTTCAAAAAGTACTATTTACGTAGTCATATACACAGTACAATTAAAAACAAAAATCTCATCCCTGATTTTAAAAGAGACTGTGAGAGAGTATCCAATTCTAAAACGGATAAGTTATCTAAAATTATGGATAGAATTTTTAATGAACAAGTTTTTGTTAAGAATTTTATTTTATTCCTATGGAATTTGTCCGAATGGATGGTTATTGCTTGGGTTTTTCGAATTAACGGTAGTTATTTTGTTTTAGATAACTCGTAATAGGTATGTACATATGTAATCATTATGATTTTAAAAATTTTTCATTATTATTTAGGAATTTAAAACAAATAATTTTTTAAACATAATTCCCATGCTTAAATACCTACATACTTACATACATATGGTACATATGTACCTACTTTCATCTAGTGAAATAAGCACTAGCCTTTGGCAAAGAGAGATTTAACTAACGAATTCTGTTTAAAAATTACCGATTTATTAAATAAATAAACAATTTATCAAAATTTTTTTGAAATTAAACCAAACCAGTTTCAAGAGACACTAATAGTGAGACTCCAACAGATGATTGTGCCTTTAAGAACGCGGTCTTAGAAATTGCAGATTTACAGGACAGAACTTATTATTGTTATTATTAACTGTAACATGTGACTTCTTTACTAAAAGTAATAGTGTTTTGACGATTTTCTGGCATCAATAAAACACTTACAAGAAATACCTAGGTATTTACAATTTGGTACCTATATTGAGAACAGTCTGAAACTTAAAAATCAATTTTTTGGAAATTAAACAACAAAATTTATCGATACTGAAAAAAATATACACTAGAGCCCCGATTTGCGTCAGTCCTATTTGGACCGCTTTTTAAAAATTGGTTAAATCCGCTTTGCGTTTTTATGATTTCGATTTGCGTCGCTACATACGATTGCTTTTTTTCGCTGAAGTCATAGGTATTCACATGTAAAGAATTTTTCTATTTGCGTGTAAAAAGACGAATTCCCATTTAATTCTGTTAGCAAGGCGAATTCACTAGAAGGTGGGATCAAGTCAACATATGGTGTTTTTTTTTCGGTGGTCGACTTGTCAAAGTTTGTAAACAAACTAGTTTTTCATGTAAACAAACCTCTTTTTTACTAGCAATATTTTTGACAACCCGAACACAGAAGCAGTGTTCTACAGCTGACCTCACCATCTAGTTAATTCGCCTTGTCTGATAGGTAAGTTATTCTAAGTAAAGTTGCGTGTTAGGAAACAAGAAGTTAGTTCTTTATAAGAAATTGTGTAGAAAAATGAGTGCAGAGAAGAAAATGCATTAGTTTGGAACTAAAATTGGACGTAATAAACGTTTCAAGTCGGGTAAAAAGACTGTTGATATAGACAGAACCCTTGGTTTTAGGGATGGGCAAGTTGAAAAAATATATCGATATATATCGAATCGATATTTGTTTAGAGTATCGATATTTATTATTTCAAAAATATCGATATATCGAACGTATTTTGCTGAAACTATTATCAAATTAAAAAATTCAGTATACCTTTGTACAAACATATGTATGAATAAACAATTTAATTATATGTAATTACATTGTTATTTAATCAAAACAAAAAATTTAATTATAACAAAAACAAAAGAATACAAAAAAACCATAAGAAAAAAAAATAAATCACGAAAAATTTAAATGAAAGTAAATAAGTCATGGAAGTAGGTATCAGCTTTTCTTAAAATTTGAATTGCACCCCAAAAGTACCAACTGGTTTTAGTCAAACCAGTAATCATCAGATATAGACATCAGGAGCACTCTCTGTTTTATGTGCACTCCACACAATCTGCTTCTTATTTTAGATCTTCATATTCGTTTAAAAAAAACATATGATGCATGCAATGATTCCAATTCTTAAAAAACATATTGTTTGAAAAACGGCTAAAATTTTGAGTTCTTAATGAAGACTGCCATTAAAAAATATCGAATTCGATAGTCGTATTTCAATATCGATATATCGGTATTTAAAATATCGTCGATATATATCGATTATATTTTTTTTAATTTTAAAATTTGCAATATGTATTGATAGCGCTAAAAATGCATCATTTAAAGATAGCTCGAGTTAATAGCAAATAAGATTTGTTTTAAATTTTTTTGAGAATAATCTATGTATATTCTCATTAATTTTTTTTATGTTTTTTATGAAAATATATATTTTCTTGTTTTTTCTTTTCAAATGATAAATACATACATATGTATATATAGCTCAGCCCACTTGCTGAAATAAATAGAACCAATCAATCAATGCAATAAATTGTCTCTAATTTGTAAAATTGGAATATTTGACTATTTGCTGAAGATTTTGTTAAATGTTCGTGGCAATTCTGTTAAAACTTTTGACGATTTTTGAAGAAAACAGCCCGATGTTAACAATTAACTATCTATCCAGGTGAGAGACCGCAAATTGCAGGTAGATACAGGGATGATATTTTCTAAATTGTACTTAATTAAGTAAAAAATTGTACTTGTTGACACTAATTGTACTAAAAAAAGTTTTTATTAGTTGTAAAATTCACTATTACTATACACTTATACATACATTCGTATTTGCAATACACCTTTGGCAATTAACAAAAAAAAAAAAAATATTAAGTTAATACGTAATAAGGAATTTAGACGATGTTGTTTATCTGCCATTTTTAAAGTTGATAGTAGAACAGGGTATTTTTTATATTCCTCTAACTCCCACTGGAGCTTAGGGCGCCAAGGTAGAACAGGGTATAAATTTTTAACCCAGTAATATGCCCAAAAGATATTGTCTAAGGGCCCTTATGCGGACCCTGTACGTTGTAACTGGTCGTACAATTGAGTTGAATAGACCAGGTGATCGTTCGCAGCACATGCTACAATTTGTTAACCACCTTTTAATTAAGCTTTATTAAGAAATAATTTTTAAAGTGTCAACATGAGTACTGATTTTTTTTTTAGCACTAGTGGTGATAAATGAAGTGTAGTAAGCAGAGGAGAAAGAAAGAAAATAAATAATAGTTCCGGTAGTTTTTTTTGTCTTTACAAACTTCAAGCATAATAATGCTAATTCATTTCGCACACTGTTGCTTTCAAAACGTCAGAATTAAAATTAAAAACGACTGAAAAAATCGCCATCACACGTACTAATTTAAAAGCTCAAATTGATTTTTTATTCAACCGATGACCAACCACACCACTTACGTAATAAATGATCGAATTGTACAACAAGTCCCAACTTATGGGGCCGCACTATACCCCATTTCAACATACTTTAAGAAATCAAGCTTAAAAGTTTTCGTTTATTTGTGGCAACAAGATTCATTAGACTGTAGTTAATCTTTTGTCTGAATTAAATTCGATGCAATATTCACAAAAAAGCGGTTTCTACGCTTTGTTTTAATTATATTTTGTTACGAAAAAATCCTTTCCATATTCCCTGACGAATGTTGTGTACACAATATGCCATTTACAATTCTTCTGATATTTGGAAATTTTTAAATTGTACTTAATATGTCATTGGATACTTCAGTACTTTTGCAATGCAAATAGTACTGAAAAAAGTACAATTGTACTGACTTTATCATCCCTGGGTAGATCCATAATGGCTTCGTTAAGAAATTTCTGTCTATCAGTCCATCAGACTCTTTAGTTGCAGAGCAGATATGCAATCAATCATCCATCGTGCAGAATCTGCATTTGTTGGTAATAATATTACTTAATATAAACTGATGCTATCTGAAACCACAATTCCCAGTGAATAGGCCAGTTAGTACCCTCAGTTCACTTTTTCGAACCAAAAGTAACTTATGTGATTTAACACGGGGTTGAGTGACAAATCTTTTAGGCTATCAAAGCCCAGGAATATTTGACCACAGACGAGAGAATTTTTGTTCGGACCCTGATCTTATTGTCTGCCCAATGTTACTAGGAGGAATAACGAAAATTAGCTAAGGACCTATAAACTGTCGCCAAGCGCTTCTATTTGACAAGTAGTCCGGCCTTTGGTTGCTTGCATGGCTTTCAAACAACATAGAGGCAATTGTTTAGTTTCGCTAGATCTTTTGCAGATGTAACACTGTCCATGACCACCTTCTTTAAGCCGCCTGACTATCTGAAATTAAAAATAAATATTAAGCTTTTGAGTTATTCCAAATCTGTAATAATTTGTGACCAATTTGACACTGACTGTGGACACTTCCACAGAAATGTCACGTTATGTCTCCAAGCAATTAATCATTTATTTTAGACCCATATAAGATTCGAACAACAGTTTAAACTCAATAATTTATTGCAAGAATTTGTTAATAATGGGTTTCCCCGTAATATTGTTTTCATGAATCTTTAGGAGCATTTTTCTCTAATCCCTGAGACCAACCGTCGTATTCTGTAATTCGCTTACCTTAAGCTAAATCTCGATTGATAAAATGCTTTAGAGAATATAAAATTTAAACATGTTAGCGATGCCATTGAAAGCTAAAATTGCGGGGAATAAAATTTGTATGGCCTTGCCAAATTTTATAGAATGCACGTTACAGAATTACCTACATTCGTAACCAAAAATCGCAAAATCAACTTTATAGATATGTAGCGAAAATAGAGATTGAGCTTTAGCGAATTACAGAATACGAATACAGAATATTTATACAAAAAAAATCTGTCGTTAGAAAGGGCTAAACAGATATTTTATGGGGATATTTTTCTTCGCAATATGTCATCATAGTGGGATGCATGAATCAAAAAAACAAGATTGCGCACTCAGCCGTACAAAAAAAAATTTCTACTGCGCATCTACGTCATCATAGACTAAATATGAGTGTTTGTTGTAAAAAATGTAAGACACACACAAATGAACACACACAAAGTCTATTGTTTCGTCACACACAAACATAACGGACCTGCGCAATGCGCAATCTTGTTTATTTGATTCATGAGTGGGATGTAGGTTCAGCCAATGCCTGCTTCTCAATAGAGACAAAATAAGCAGATCTAGCATTCTGGAATGATGCTTACATATACCTATAGCTCCTTGGAAACCAGTAGTCTCTGGGACTTTGGTACTTATATAGTTAGTACTGAGACCCCTTCGGAAATCACGTGATAGCTGTATTTTCGTTCTTAAATCATTCGGCCATGTCTTGAAAATCGAAATCACGTCAAATTTAAATCTATTGAAATTATGAATTCAATTTTTTTTTACAATTATAGAAGCGTTTTCTGTTTTCAAAAGAAGTTCTTAAAGTATTTTTATGAACTTTTACAACATGATAGTTTTCAAAATTTGTTTGTTTTCAATTTAACTTGATCTCGATTTCCAGAACAAAAGTCTTCTAACGAAATTGTTAATTATTCCCGTTGTGACGATGTTCGGGCTGCTGGAGGGTCTCATTTTTTATGACTTTTAAAATTTTTAACGAAATAAAAGTTCTGCATTTATTTTTGAATATTTAAAATTCAAATAAAAAGTTATTTTATTCGAAAAAGAAAATTTTTTGTATTTTCCTTCGCGCACCCGCTGAAAATCTCTTACCGTCCAAATAGGTCTCCGGTCCGCCATTTGAGAACTGTTTGTCTAAAGTGAGTTTGAGCACGCTTTAACGAATTAAATTTCAATTTTGCTTAACTGATCTTAATAAATGCCCCTTTCATATTTAATAATTCTGTGGCATACGGGAAGAAGTGCTTAAGTTGACTAATACTAAATTCGAGATAATGGCACCTCTAAAAATCTTCACGTTGAAAAGTAAGCAAGGGCAAACAAGTTTTAATTAGTTTGTACGATTTTTTAGGAGGTTAAAGCAAAATTACCTATTGCTTATCCTCTTTTAATGGGCAACAACATTTGGAAAAAAGCTTAAATCTACATCAGATCTATGACATTAGGAATACTTGGGAATAATAATTGAAAAAAAAACATAACCGCATAGAATTGACGACTGTAAAAGAACAGTACCTAGAACATTTTCCAAAATCACCGGTAAAGCTTTACGTTGCTCTCCAACAAAACTAAAAAAGACTATCACTTTTTCCTTACATGCAGTCTACAACTGACATGAAATGCTTAACATTAACACTAATATGATGTTAGTGTTAACCAGGTAGGCACCTATAGACTCATCATGTTAGAAGTTTTCTCATGTTGTAGGTAACACGGTTGTTAATGCAAATGTTTTAACAACGCTTTTATTACATCAAGTTATAACAGCAAATCATGTCAGGTGTAGACGGGCAGTTATTGCCGCAGAAATGTTTTATGTAAAAAAGTAGGTAGGTATACCTATGTACCTATTACAATAAACTACTGTACGAAATTTGAAACCCATTCATTCAAAATTCTTAACACTTTGAATAGTCCACTGTCTAACTAAAAATTCTATTTGAACAAAATTGCAATTTAAATTTAAAATATTTTTTTGTTCTTTGTGCTCATATTCAAATAAAAAATTTAACCTTTCAATAGGTACCTATGAAATTTATTGAATTTTATTTTTTTTTGGTCTTAAATAACAACCTACTACAAATGTAGGTATTCACAAGCAGCTGCGAATTATCATAACAAGTCTACCACCATCGGTAATTGACGCTGAGGTGGACACTTTTTGATTTGCGCAAAACAACAACAAAAAAGCGCTTGCAAAAAAAATTGGCGTAAAAAATACATTAAAATTCAATTTAAACATAAAAAATTAATTAAGAAAACAGCCCTTGTAATCTAAACTCTAAATCATTTAAAACAGCAACAACAAACAACGAAAACCCGTCAGAAGCAACAACGTAAAAAGTAGGAGGCGCCTACAGCGAACAACAAGATGATATAAGGAACAACAAAAACAACAGCAACAAAAAGGCAACGATGGACAAAAAATTTGTTGAACAAAACACTGTGATCTCATTGGCATAAACTCATTCGTAGCGTGCAATTAGAAGCTAAAAAAACCCACGCAACAGAGATAAAAAAAAATATTATTTCCACCAACATTATGTGCTATAGGGAGCAACAACAGCAACAAAGCGAAAACACCACCAATAATGTATTTTGTTGTTATTTATTTTTTCTCCAAAATGTTTTTTTTTTGTGTTAAAGATAACGAAAACAGATAGAGATAAAAGAGATACATTTTTAGTGCTGCTGTTGTTGGTGTTTCGGTTGTCATAAAATAAGCTGAATGAAAAATCGTATACACGAAAAAATAAAAATTTAAATAAAAAACTGGTAATAATAACAAAATGAAAAAAAACATACAAAAATGAAAAACAACAACACAAAAAACAATTTGTAAGAAAGTTTTATTGTGCACGTGGTTTCATTCAACCATGAAATGGGTAGATGATTTTTTTTATTTATTTTTTATCCGTTAAGTTATCTAAAGATTTTTTTTCTTTGAGTGCGAAAAAAAGTGAGCCAGAGTAGAATGATGCGATTCGAAGAGAAAAAGAGAGTTTAAGAGTTATTAAAACTTTGGAACCAGGTACTAAGTTTGAAATGATGAAAAGTACTTTTATATGCAAAAATATGTTCCTATGTATATTCCTTTAACATATTTGATTTTAATAAAAAAATATACGTGCTAGGTGGACACGATATGTCCACTGGCCCTTGCATGTATTAGAACGACTTACAATTGGAGTGCATAATCCGACAGAGGTACATAGATACTCGCCCTTGATTTGAAGCCGGAGCTATTTAACCTCCACTGCTGACAGATAGCAGATTCTTTTGATTAGGTAGAGCACATAGGGAGACCCACCAGCGCACAGTGTGGTAGATCGCAAATCTAGCTGGACAAAATTAATTAATCGCGTTAGGTTCACTTCTCACTCCTGAATTATATAAAAAATGAGATCAAATATATAAATGAATATGGAGCGGGATCCCGGGATCCCGGGAAATTTAAAAAAAAATTCCCGCTTTGCCGGGAAAAAAACTCTACTTCTAGTATATCTTGAAGGGCATATCTAACCATTATTAACGTCAATAATACGTCTTTCCGATGTATTTTGGGAGCTTTTACCCATTCTTCAAAAATTTCCTTTCGCCAAAGAGTGGAGGTCGTACTGGAAAAGTGAAAAAAATGTATGGCGGTCGCAAAAACGCGCAAGATGTTTTTGATTTATCTTAAAGTGAACACTTAAAAGATTAACCCAAATATAGTTTTACGCCAGAATTATGCGGAATCAACAGCTTTAACTCAACTTGAAAAAAGGAAATAATTTATTTTTTTCACTTTCTGAACTTCTTACAAAAAAAAAATTTTTTTAATACTTACAATGGAAATAATTGAATGAAAATTGTAATATATTTCCTTAAAATAGAGCTTTATCATAATGAAAAAAAATTATGACAATAAAATCACTGTAGCCTTTTTAATCATAAACCGAAGTCACACAAAAAATACGCTTTCCTTTGAAATCTGAATGTACGTGCTGACAACAACTGACTTTAAAGCTTATTTATGCTAATCAGAGCTAAAAACAAACAAAAACAAAACATGAATTACAGTTACCTATTGTATTAAGAAGCTCACTAAACGATCAGAAGGAATGTTGCCAGACATTTTTTTTTATTTTGTCCACCTAGATTTGTGATTTACCACAGTGTGCAGCGGCCAGAAAATCGTCACAATGGAGAACATATTAGATTCAGATTTTGGGTATACACTGCTTACACCACCAACTTATTCGCAAAGGAGGCAAACCAAAATCTAGTTAAGTATCCAAGTCCCCTAGGCTACTGAAGGGGAAAAAGTACTGCAAATTAAAAAATTTATTATTTTTAGTTTTATTCAAAAATATTCTATATTAAAAAAATAAGTACTTTTTCCCTTACTCACAAAAAGTACCAAATTAAGGAACTATTCCACTGCGACAGAGAAAGAGTAGAAACTTAAACACACACTGACAAAAACACAAACATCTTAAAAAGAGAAAAATAAAAAAATAAAAGAGAGCAAGAGCAAAAGAGGTGTTTATTGTTATTGTTTTGCTTGATTTTGCTGGTTTCTTGCGGCCTTTTATAGTGTTGGTGTTTTATGTCTCTGTATTGGTGTTATACGGTGGGCTTATTCTATTTAGAAAGGTTGCTGATACCATTAGTATCTGTTAAAGCAGTATCGGTTCAACGTCAGAACCGTACGCGACTGTTAATAATATAAATAAAAGATTTTTTTTTGTTCTTGTTTAACACATTATTTTTATTTAGTTGTTTTGAAAAGTTTTATAAGATATTAAGAAGAAATACAGCAAAATTAAACAATAAAAAAATTTATTTATATTTTAAGAATGAATTAAGACAGACCTTGAAGTGAAAAGAAAACAAAAAGCTTGACTTGTTAGTGAAACTAAAAAAATACTTTTAAAGAATAAATAGGTAAAACTTTTTTTAAAAAACAATCGATCTTTCTGAAGTTAAATCCAACGCAATTTTAGCTGTTTATGTCGCAAAAACGCATTACATGTTATGGAATCTGCGGCAGCAGCAGCAGCATCATTCTCAACAGCAGCAACCGCTACTTTAGACAACTGAATTTTCTACACACACACATTCAAATGCATACTTGCAACTTTACGCACACACAAATTACTTCGCAGCAAATAGTACGTGGTAGTTACCTCTGAGCGGTAGTGAGTGGAGTGTTTAGGAAAATCTGTAAATTTTTTTTCCACTTTTCAATTCATTTTGTCCGAAATTGAAAAACAACGCAACACCATACTTGCCACACTAACAACAACAATACAATCATCATCAACCACTACATTTTCTAAAGATACACACACACCCAAACTTTAAGATTCATATATTGGTGTGTGTTTGTTGTTGTTTTTGTACTACTGTATGAGAAAAAAATCACAATTTGTGTAACGTTATTTGTTGACTGCACGTTGACGGGTAATGTGCGTGCAACGCGTTTTACTCAAATAGCAAGAAAGAACATTTCAAAAAATAATTTCGAAAATTTTCTTAAACTATGGATTCTATAATTTAATAAAAACGAAAATTATAAATAAAATTGGAATAAGTTTAAAAAAAAATTTTAAGTGAAACAAAATGTTTAAAAGAATTGTTACCTTTTTACAAAGAATTTTTAACAAAATATGCTTACAATTATAAATATTAATAAACAGTTAAAATAAATACTAAATCACATATAAACGAAAACACAAATCTTGCCAATTTTATAAAAATTTAAAAAATACGTGCCGCAATTAAATAAAAAAAGTGTCTTAAAGCCTTAATCATTATAAATAAATATTAAAATTTTTTAAAAAAGTAAACTAACAATTTTAAGACTTTTACGCTTTATACCTACAAACATTTTAATAAAATACACTTAAAAAAAGCTTGCCAATCTTTTTTTTAATAATAATAAAACTTAAAATTTATTAAAATAATATTATTCATAAAATTATTAAAAATCAAACTTATTGCAAAAATAACAAGAAATAAATAAAATTTTATGTAAATATAAAAATAGTGTGATATTTTAAAACAAAAAAAAACTTAAAAAAGTTTTTTTTTTAAAAAAGTGAAATTAAAAAAAAAATATAAACTAAATTTTTACCTTTGGATTATTACAAAAAACAACAGCATCTTTAAAAAACGAAACAAATTTAAGAAAAAAGGTAGGTTTCAAAAAAAAAAAAAACAAATCCATAATGAATAAACTGAATTTGACTGTTGCTTAAACCTGGTTCAGCCGTCGCTTAAACAACGTTTTCAAAATGAATAAAAAGACCAGCTTAAGTTGAGTTTAACTTAAAAACAATGAAACATTTTTTTTTATAATTTACCTAAAATATTATTTTGTTTTGAAAATGTTTTATTTAAACCGTCTCAATAAGTGCAACTTTTTTGCGTTTAGCATATAAAAATGTTTCAATAATGGCAGTTTTTTTTTTGAGCATATTTTATGCTAATATTTTTTTAAAGTTCTATAATTTTTTTAATAGCTTTAATTAATGCAAATGTTAAGACTAAGTGCAAATTTATAAAAAAATAATTAAAACAAAGTGAAGAAAATAATGGCTGCTTTCAAAGTTCAATAGTTTAGACCGACACTTTGCAACATATTCAAATAAAACAATTAATATGCGATATAACAAGAAAGAGCGTTATATTCGGCAGTAACGAGTCTTAAATACCCTCCACCTAACGTAATGCAGGGTCTTAGACCACTCACCCACTAACACATATTATCGAACAGCATTAAAAAATATATGTTTTTAAAATAGGTTGAGTTAATGTTTTCGTTTAACCCTGGATGGTGACTTTTCGTCGAAACGATGAAGCTTAGTTACGCTTTATCATATAATTTTTTTATGTGTATTATTTTTACGCTGTTGTTTTAACAAAGTAAGCTGATGACAAAAGCTTTAAAAAGATAATTAGTTTGAAAACACAAAAAAGAGCAAAAAAAACATTTCTATTTAATGCTTTTTTTTAAATTTATTTTTTAATAAAATGCTTAACTAAAAATTTTTTTTGTTGATTTTTTACTTTAAAAATCGTTCCGCTAGAATTTTTTTAAACAGCTCGTCTATTCGGCGAAGAGTAACCTTAATGTACTAAAATGAAGAGTAACCTTCCAGGGTTAAAACACATTTCTCCATTTAATCGCCAAATCATGTATGTATTTATTATCTGTATAAAATAACAAAAAAACAATTAGAAACAACAACAACAGGGGAATTTAATGAGTGAAATTAGATGCAATTGTAGTTTTTTGCTAATATGTATGTACATCAGTCATTTATGGACCGATCTGACTTAATTTTATTAATAAAATTAAATGGAGCACTTGTAACAGAAATTTGCAAAAACCTAGTTTCCATTATATCTGAGGTCTTCGGAAACCCCATTTCAACAGACAAAGGGTCGGACGGACATCATTAAATCAACTTCGCTAATCATAAGGACCCAGAATATATACACTTTAAAAGGTCGAATATGAATATTTTAGAAATAACAAACGAAATGGCAAACTTATATATGGGCATTTCCATATCATCGTACCCCTTCAGAGAGATAGAAATTTTGACAAAATAGTATTAACTGGAATTTTTTTTATCATTATCTTTCATAAAAAAAATTATTAAATTCGGAACCTTGTTGTCCAAAATATCAAGCAAAGTTAGTGCATATCGTACGTGACATAAAACGGAAGTGATTTTGGGGTGAATGTAAAAAATTACGAAAATCTGCGAATTGTTGGAGATTTTTCTTCTTTTATTCATTTTTTACATTAAACCACATATTTTCCTTTATAATCCGTAATTGAAAAAAAAAAATGTTTTTGGATGGTTTTATAATGAACAAACTGTAATATTGTGGCATACCGTACGTGACAGATTTTTCTCTTATAGTATTTACAAGGCATGCCAACTTAAAACAAACAATTTAGAAATTATAGTCGCTCAAGTCCGTCCATATGATACCCTACATTATAATATTAAAAAAAAAATTTTGAGAGTGTACCCAATTTGGGAGCCATGGCCAATCAAGATCGCCAGAACAGAACTATGCAATGAGGTTAAGAATTATATAAAAGTAATTTGTGCCGAATATTATTTCGTTATCTCCTTCTATATGAGATTTAAGGAAGGGGGTTTAGTTTATATGGGACCTATGGTTACGATTTCAAAAAAAATTTGTAAGATGATTTTGATTGTAATAAAATAAGGTTTGACCAAATTTAAACTAAATACCACCATAATAAAATGATGCATTTAGTTGCATTTTAGTACTTACGATATGGTACGTGACGAGCTTTAAAAGCTTATAAAATGTTGATTAAAGCAATCTAAAAAAAATTCCGATCATTAATTTGTTGCAGCAAAATTTGGGTGTTTTATTTCTTTTTACTATATTTGAAAAAAAGTTTCAAACGTCTTAATTTTTTGAGTCGTGGTTGCCATTTTCAGCTGTGCACTGTAGGTAAAAATAATTTTTTGAACAAACAATAAAAATGTTTTTGTTAGTGACCTTTGATTAAGAATATATCAAAGCAAATAACTGCATATTAGATTTTTGTAAAAAAAAAATCAGCTGATGAGACAAATATCAGCTGATTATGCGCAGTCGAAGTTGACATTGTGCAGAATAAAAACTGTAATTTTGTTAATTAAAAAAAAAATAAAAGGTTTTTTTTTATCAGTTATTTAACAAAAAGAAGGAAATTATGCATAAAATGGATAAATGGAGCCTAATAAGTAATAAAAAAAAACCAAACTAATTTGGTGGACGTTATTGCTTTTGTTAACAAAACTTTTGAATCAAACTTTACCCCAAATAAATTGCTTTTTCCATAAAAATAAACTTTTAATAATCTTTTGATAATGTTTTCCGTACACTGCCGTGTTTTTCATTGATGAAAAGTGTTAAGAAAATAATTCTGAATTTATTTTTTGTTATTTTTCGTTTCTGTTTTTTCGGTTTTTGATTAACACCATTTTCTTTCAGACAGGCTCAGCTTAAAACATAGCGAACTTTTTAAAGTTTGGATTTGCGAAAAAAAAGAAAAAAACTGATGTTGGTTACAATTTTATTATGATTATTTGAATATTGTTTTAAAAGCAAAAGGTGTTTGTACCTTTTTGTTGAAATTTTCGTTAAGGTGGCAGAAGACTTACGGAAAAATTTAACGCGCAGTAAAATTTATAAAAAAAACATTAAAAAAACTGAGTGCTAAATTTTACTACACGTTCATTCACTTGTGTTGTGAAAACAGCACATAAAATTGTTTTTCAACATAACCGCAGGAACACAATCGCACGGTATGAACTAAGTAGCGTACGACGTATGTTGATACGTTGGTAAATTAAAACGTATAATATTTTATACAAACGCGCACAATTTCCGACGCAAACGATAAAGCGTATCTACGTCGTACATTGACTCAGATCTATTTCTAATTTATACACTGATTGCGACCGTATTGTCATAGAAAAATAAAATAAAAATGCAATTATTTTTGTGTTTTCAATTTGAATATTTGAAAATAAAATGAAAGAAAAAAAAACACAAAAATTGGAATATATTAGAAATTTTCTAATAATTTTTCCAAAAGAAAAAAAAAATACGGTTACGATGGAATTGTAGGTCCATAGAATCAAATATACAAGTAGAACTAGAACGTACGATCATCTAAAAAAAAAACAACCATAAATTTAACCCCTCCTTGCAACAATTGTTTATGTAATTTTCTGTTCTCACCCCCCAACTAGTGCCCTATAAAATTTTTAATAATTATTTCTCAAGAAGAATATTTAGTTTCGAAAATGTGCGTATAGAAACACTCAATTCCAAGCAACTCAATAACATATAAGGATTCGTTTTATCATATTGAGAATTAAACCGAATTTAAAATGTTTAACCTTAAAAATGGTATTTTCATAATTTCAAAATAAAAATTATTCTTAACAAAAAACATTTTTTTAGTCTCGAAAGAATAATCGGATGAAGGTTTTGTACAATATTTGGTACTAAGTTATCTAAATAGTAATTGTTATCCGTCACTGGAAGCATAAAAAAAAGCTGTCAACCACGTTGACAGACTGCATATAGTGAAACGTTAAATAGGTAAATTTTTCATGTAGATGCAATAGTCTCAGCTTTCCGGGGGATTCTCGGAAAGGTTCCTTAGTGACCTCAAGCAGTCTTAAAATGGTTCTAGTTTTAAATTAAATTAGAAGTCTAAATTAACAACAAAAATGGGTTTAGCCTACTCAGAAAAATAAATAAAAATTGATATAAAATACCAAATTCTTATTGTTAATTTTTCTTTAATACACAAAAAAAAAATATTGATTTCAATTACAAAATATGTGATATTTAATCCAAATTTTTAATATTTTAATCAGGCTTAAGTTCATCAAATTTAATTTTCATTAAATTATTTTTATGAAGAAATTGGCACCAGTAAACAAATAAATAGTATCCTTTAAACGATTAATTCACTTGACTGAATTTTCAATTAAAACTTATTTTATTTTTGATTAATGCTTGAAATGGTGAACAATTTTGGAGAATTTTTTTCTGTGTAAATGATGCTTTGAATTTTGGTTCCAAATATGGTTCAACAACTGTGCGATTTCAGACAATGTGTTAAAAGATTAATTTAAAAATAATAATTCACAAGAAATCTATATTGTATTCAAAAGCTCTAGCCAAGCATTATTTATAATTTGGATTATAATTGGGCTGTGAACTAAGAATCATTGATCGCATAACGAAATAATAACGCTGTCGTGCGAACAATGAATAAAACTAGAAATTACGCTACTTAATTACTTGATGAATAATGAATCGACCCATTATTTAGCGTAGAATACGCCTTAGATCATAATGACTAATATATTACGGTGAAATGTTGTCAAACTTAGTTTTATATGGCTAGAAAAAACATCGTGTAGTTTTGCGATAATTGGTCCTGAATTGACCATCTCAAGCCGCCTAGAACAAAAATAAATACTGAAAGTTTAGTTCAGGGTCCTGTTTCTCAAAACTATAAGTTACAAATCTACAAGTAAAATTCATTAAAAAAAACAACAATTTTACAATTTTTGTTTTTGTTTTAAATGTATTTTAATTGTAGATTTGTAACTTGTAGTTTTGAGAAACGAGGCCCAGATATGTGTCTAAAGTATTCTATGAAAAACAAAATTTAATATTATAACTAGGGTGTTCATTTGATGATAAATCGAACAATTTAAGACGATTAATTGTTCGAATAATTTTAAAGTCGAGTGGGTAGTTATCTAACCACCTTTTCAAGAGCTTAACAATAACATTTATTAAGATCATCGATTATATTTTAATACGAAATTTTGGCGCTGGGGTGCTGTGATTCAACATTAATACATTTTATATGTCATTATTAAGTTTTAGCTCTGTTTTAGTCATAGCTTTGTTAAAAGTATCATGTCCAGTGCGCACTGTGGAGTTCCTCTATGCATCCGAACAAAGAAACCCTGTTTTTAAGATTTTCACCAAAAATTATGTCGACCGTCATAGTAGTTAGTAAACTAACCACCGCATTAATCAAAATTATCAAAATTTTTCTAATAAATAAACTTAAAATAATGCAAAAACGCGCCTATTTTAGTTATTAAGTTGCATATATTAAAGTGTGGATGAACGAGTTAAATGTATTATTTCTTTCAAGTTTTAAGTCGAATAAACAAATCAAATGTATGTGTCCGTTTAGTGAGTATTTTAGCTTATATTTTTGTTACATTTTTCAACACAATTGAATAACTTATTTCACAAAAGAATAACCGATAAAGGTATATTAACTCATAGATTTATATAAATATTATCGAAATGAAGTGTAATTGAAATCGAACGGTAATTTAAATTCAATTACTATCTACAAAATGACCGTAGTTTTAAGCATTAGTCCGGCAAAAATAATAGATACTTAAATAATGAAGTAGATAAAATGGAAGATTTCTTATGAACTTTCGTTACAGAGTCTTTTTTAAATATTTGTTTGATTTTAAATCCACTTCATTTCGATTTACTAGATCACGCCTGTATTGTTAAGCAAAATAGTTCATGCGTTTATCTCTTTTAAATGAGTTTTGTACGAAAGATAAATCTAATAATGCTAAATGTCACAGGTGTCCAAAAATGTATTTACGTAAATATTTTTCAAAAAATTCATTAATTTACCACTTACACAGTGACTATAAGAAAGTTCTTGATGAAGAAAAAAATCAAAGGGTGTGGCCTAATATTCTAGAGGAAATTATTTGCAGATTGAATGTCCTTGAAAAATTTAAAAAAAATCCAAGTTTGTATTGGCCCTTTTTAAATCTAAACGCCTGAAAGTGAAGCAACAATTTGGAGCTGCATTGACAAGTTTTATTTAAAAAAGAATGGTTATTTACCAATTTTTTCTAAAATTATCGAAAAAATCTCGTAATTTATAAGATTTCTGGATTTAAAATTATTCGATTAATCTATTAATTTTCAAATTTTATTCGTTAAATCGAATAAGTTAAATATGTCAAATATCGATCAATCGTTTAATCGAAGAAATGGCAAATGGTTAAAACGACTTTACGTTTTTAGCCAAAATATTTTGATAAACATCTGGAGAAGTTGATAGCAATCAAAGTCGTTCGAACTAGAAAAAAAAAATAAATGAGGCTTGTTATCAAACGACTTAATCAGGCGCCTAATTTACTAACAGTTATTCTAAATATTGATTAAAAATTGGACAGTTTTAATATTAAAAAAAAGAATTACCTAAAACTGGTAACAAAGTGTGAAAAATTTAAAAAAATTTATCGAATATGGAATGCACTAGCTGAGTTCTAGACGTTTTGAACAAACATATTTCATTTTTCGGATAGAATTTAAACTACAACCTAGCAACATTCTGTCTGTTAGAATTCGAGGCAAAATTAGTTCGTTTTACAAATTCCGCAATTTTGTTTTTAGGTTTTTTTTAAATGTAAGTTTTGCAATCGTGTTCTAAAAACAGGCAGTTTGTCCTTAATAGTTAGTGTTTTCGCGTTTTTTTTTTGCAAAAAAGTTGTCGATATGTCCAAGTAAAACGAAACCAACGCAGCCAGGTGCGTATTATACAATGTCGCCAACACATTACTTAATAATTCTTATTGAGGAACATACATAAATCAAAGGACTTTTGATTGCATTCTATATATTGTTCTACAGAATAACGTAATTAACACACAGGCAATTTTATTGCGCAACATTAATTATAGAAAATTTATATTGCAAATATCTGGGTACCTTCAACAAAAAAAAATTTTCTTACACAATTTACACTTACAAAAAATATATGAGAACTAATTTAATTGTTTTAAATAAAAAAAAAATTAAAAAATAGGCGCATGTTGCTTAAAAGGGGCTTAAATTACCGATGAGAAACAGCAAAAATAAATAAATTTTTATTTTATAAGGCAAACAAACAAAAAAAAAAAAATTAAAATAAAACATCAAATTAAAAAAAAATTAATCTAAAAAAAATATATTGTTAACTAAAACGCAAAAGGCGCTAACTAACAAACAATTTTAGATTGCATCAACATAAATGTGCACAAAAAGTTTTGGAATCATTCGACGAACATTAGCGATTTGATTGGCAAAAAGCAAACGGCTCTATCTGCAAAGAATATCTGATCAACGCTAACAGACCCAACTAACAGTTTGTTAATTGTCAAAACAACTGGTAGGTTTTACAAGAAATATTAATTATAAAAAGTTTAATGCAATTTATCAATTCATCATATTAAATAGTTTTTTTCTTCCCCAGTACAATTTTCAAAATGTTAGATAAGGCCTTTTTCGTTTTAGGTGACGATATGTATGTATATAAAAGCTCTAATTACCATAAGCGCCAATAAACTAAGTGGAATTTATTTTAATTTTTTATAAAAAAAAAAAAAATAATATAATTAAAAAACCAACATTTTTCAAAGAATCAGCAAAAACATTGTGAATTAGTTTAATAAAAGTGTACAAAATTGATTGGGAATAAAGCACTTTAAATTGTTAAAAAGAATATGGGAAATACAAAAAATGAAAAAAATTGATTCATTTTCGGCAAATAATTACACTGTACAACAATAACGAACTTTATCCAAAATAACCGAGTTCTGACAATAGAGTCTTCTAAATGAGATAAAAAACGAGTGCTGGCGTTTTGAAAGATCACATTTGTATTTTTTTTTAGTTTCCCTCTTTTGACCGTCCGACAGCATTTCGATATATGAACTATGTGTTCTTTACTTCTGAGGTGTATGTTTAAAATTTGTACAACATTTTAGAGCAAATATTTTATAACTATAATTTTTGACTGTATTCTAACAAATCTTAAAGAATGCCCTTAACAAGGCGGAGGGGGAGATTAAATATTCTACAAAAAATGTTGCTCATGCAATTTTATTAATTTTACATAAGTCCCAACACGCCAAAACACACAAAAAGAAAATAAAGCCAGACTGAAGATTGCCTTTTAAGGGTTAATTTAGTGATTACCTTGATAATTACCAAGAATTTTATTTCCTTTCAAAATATTCATATATAGAGTAGCATTTTAAATAAATGTAAATCTCCCCCACTTTAAGGTCTACCAAAATTTATTCAAAATGTTATCAAATAATCTCAAAAATGAAAAAAAAAACAAAAAAAAGTAACGATCACTGATCAAAATTAATTTATTTCAATTTACACACATTAAAAAACTTTGACAAAAATCAGAACAAACATTCTCTCATACAACAATAATATTGTTCAATGTGTGAACAACAGAATACAACTACAAAAATATAAAAAAAAACATATTCCCTTATAAATTCAAAAAAAAAAAAAAGGAAAATTACTGAACGAAAAAATTAAATACAAATGGACAAAAAAGAAAAGAAGCATAACACAAAAAAGTTCAAATAACAACGATACCCTTTCAATTCATTTACATATTGCATTTTTATAGATTTGACTGGTCTGTCGTCTTTACGAAAACGTTCTGTAAATGTGTATTGAACGGCAGATATGGTAACTCCTACTACAACAGCCGCACTAGCACGTCTGCTACATAGCGGTTTCGTTGGAGCAACAAATGAATGGAACAAAAAATTAACTGTTTGCATTAAGTCTCCAAAATGCCTTTATCAATAAACGCTGACAAGGCACAATATATGTGCGAACATATGCATATAGTCGTTTGGCATACCAAAGACTCGATTTGCGGGCTAAATGGTGTATCAGGGAGGACGATTAAAAATCTCAAAGTAGTTTTTATTTAGCAATTTTTTAACAAAATCTTTATACATCTCTCCAAAAGTGCATATAGACGATATACTAATAAAGCGATTGAGCTTTTCGTGGGAACCTTGTATTCATATGCTATCTTTTTATAAAGAAGAGCGTGCGTTTGCCTAATGGTCGAAATTTGACATTAAATTTGTATGTAACTATAAAAAAAACATAGTACATCTAAGTATATATGAATATACATGTTAATTTTGTCCGTCTTAGTGGATCGATTTGGAGAGGGACCAACCTTCGGTTCATATTTTATCTTCCACGTGAGCTTATTTAAAATATCAGAAAATATCAATAAAAAAAACCAAAAAGTGTCAAAAAGTCTCGGCTTATAGATTGCCATCCACTCAGGACAATGTAAGTTCAATTTCATGTTTCTATGTATAATATTAACAAAAATCAATCAAAGTAGCAGATGTTGAACAAAAAGTACCCAAAACCTCCCCCCTTAATATTCTTATTCACTTAGGACCAAGCATATTTAATTGTATCTCTCTAGGGGCCATTATTACAACTTGCCAATAGTTAAAAGTCGGATTTTGTCGGACAGATAAATATCTTTGCATTATAAAACCTTCATTTATTATGTTTTCATCTATTAAATATTATAATTATTGAAAATAACAGCAATAAAAAATGGAAGGTGTAACAACAAAATCCGACTTTTAACTATTGGCAAGTTGTAATAATGGCCCTAGGTCGAACATAAACAAAAATTAAAAAAGTACCAGAAAAAAAACAAAAAAGTACCAAAATTGTTCATCCTATAGGTTCTCAATCACTTAGGACTCTGAACCTATAATATTATGTTTCTGAGTTAAATATTATTAAAAAATTCAAAAACTATCGCAAGCAGCACGGAAAAGTAAAGAAAAGATATTTAATTTCCCGTATTTCCCTTTTTGATACTTTTTTCTCTTTATTGAGGTTAGGTTGACAAAAAAAGGAAAAACCAGTTCTTAACTGTTTTGCCAGGGCCTATTTATGCATACATATATAGATAAAGCCAACTGATTATTCAATACAAAGTAGCATTTTTCTAGTTCCGAGTGTTTTTTTCGAGGAATTTACAATCTCACTTATTAACCATAAAATACAGTTAAACAAATTTTCTAGGTCAATCGAGTTTCTAATTTGTTTCTTCTAAAACATTATCAGGTTCTCATCAAGTTTGGTCCGTAAACACTCCTCAAACTCCTGGCTAGCATTTCATATATTCAGCCGCCCACCTAGGCCTAAATGTGATCAGAGGGCTTGTATTAAAAGTATATTGAACAACCTTTTTGTTGGTTGGTTAAACTTTCGATATAACTGACTTGGAGGCATAAGTATTAGTACGAATCTAAATGTCGAAATGGATGAGTGTGTGTGTATGGGGCATTTTTTTACGACAAACACAAACATTTAATAATTTCGCTAAAATGAAATTATTAAGGCGTCAGTGATCGGCGATCGCTTTTTTTATTTTTATTAAATATACATATATATTTTTTAAAATTTTTTTTCCTTTTATTCCTCATACTTACACTCACAATATTATTACAGTAACGGACTGTAGTTTATTTAAGAAATATTCCGTTCAGTCATTTTTAAATAAATAAACATTTAAAATTCCAAGCAATTTTATTTTTAACTGATTCTAACAGTTATTCAAAAAACTAAGTGCATATTAATACGGATTTTCAGTTGCAGTTAATTTTGTCCGTTGATTAAGTTAAATTCTTCTTTATGTAAAATTAAATGAAAATGTAATTTAAAGCAACGAAAAGTTCATTTAATTTTTACTGTCAAAAATTCAACCGCGAATTCCGTACAAACAAATCAATATTCAGTTATCTTTTATAAATTAATTGTCAAAAAATTAACTACATATTCCGTAAAAACAAATAAATATGCAGTTATTTTTTAAAATTTTACTGTCAAAAATTCAACACCATATTCAGTAAAAACAATTAAATATTCAGTTATTTTATATAATTTTACTACCAAAAATTAATTTTTACTTATCTATAAAAAATGAATTGCTTGTTTTGTGTAAGCAATACCCATTTTCTATTTGTTAAAATAATTTAGTTAAATACCTACATCAAATTTTAAAAGTAAAATAATTGCGAAGCCATATCGGTCATGCTGCTGGTGTCTTATAATTGAGAGTTCTTCTGTAAACAACGTGGTCAGTACAACAAAAGTAAAACAAACGCGTGTAACTGGGTAAGTAAATAAAAATATTCTCCCCCTCTCGCTTATAAGAAAAACAAGCGGACAGGTGTCTGTCTGGAATTTTTTAGAAATTCGGCTCTTTTGTGGAGTAAACGAAAATTTAATAAAATAACTGAATATTTAATTGTTTTTACTGAATATGGGGTCAATTTGACAGTAAAAAATTGACAGTAAAATTTTAATAAATAACTGAATATTTAATTGTTTTTACTGAATATGGTGTTGAATTTTTGACAGTAAAATTTTACAGAATAACTGAATATTTATTTGATTTTACGGAATATGGTGTTGAATTTTTGACAGTAAATATTAAATGAACTTTTTTTTAAAAATAAATGAAAAATAGGTAGACCGGTTTTTAATTGAACTTTCATTTATTTTATATTACAATTTCAGTTAATTTTACGTACAGAATATTGTGAGTGTATATAAACTGATTGTCAAGTTTGACGTCAATCACCGCTGTGACACCGACACAACAAATATAACAACAACAAATCACATCAGCAGCAATTTCTTCTTATTTTATTTATTTTTTTCATATGCATATATTCTACATATATAATATTGACGCACAATATTTTGTTGAACATAAGTAAATTAATGAAATAATAATAATAATAATAAAAAAAAAGAAAAAACAATAAACATGAGAATATAAAAAGTTACAATTTATCAATTGAAAATATTTATAACACAAATTAAAATGGAAATGTAAAAAACAATTTGAGATTGTTGTGACGACCATTTTTTTTAATGAATTGAAAATAATTGGAGGGGTGTGTTTTTATGTGGAGTACGTTATTTTTGTTTTGTTGTTTACTGATTGTCTGATAAGATGGTTTTAAAATTTAAGTGACCTCTTTTAACAAAATTGACCTTGATTGTGGGTACTTAATATTAACTTATATTTATGTATTTAAAAAAAAAGAAATTATTTAAAAATAGTCTTAAAATAAGTGATAATAGTTTTTAAGGAGATTTTTTTAAAAAGAAAAAGAAAAAATAAAGTATAGTATAAATGTTATCACTTTCAAAATAAATCACATACCTTTAGGGGCAACGTTGTAAAGCTAATTTTTTTTTTGAAAGGGAAGGCTTAAGGGATTTAAAAACAGAAACAAAAAAGCTTTGAGCTTTTAACTTCTGTTTTAACAAGCTTATCTTGTGAAAAATTATCTTAAGACATTACCGCTTTCAAAATAAAACACATATGCACTTTTAGCGGTAACTTTGTACAGCTAGATTTTTTTTAAAGAGAAGGTTATCAGGATTTAAAAACAGACCCATTATTAATTTCAAACTTTTGTGTTTAAACATAACCAAAAATTAAAACCCTTGAACTTTTAACTTCTGTCTTAACAAATTTTTCATGTAAAAAAATTGTATCTTGGAACTAACGTGCTGCTTTATCCGTTAAAATCCTTAAACTTTTCTTGCTAAGTTTGCCGATAAAACCATTAAATACTAAAAATTCAACTTAAGACTTAAAACTAAAGCTTTTTCCTTTCGGTTATTTTTTTCAGTTATTTTTCTGTTAGCAAACAAATTTTATGTTTGTAAATGTGTAATTCTTTTCGAAAAAAGCTTTTTTCTATTTTCTTACAAAATTTATAGTATTTTGAATAAATGTAGCTTCTTTAGAATGAATGCTTTTTTACAATAAAGCTTTAAAGTTTCAAATTTACTAAAATTGTATAACACATAATTTCAAAGCAGCCTCTTCCTTTATAGACAGAAAAACGGAAGAATGTGCAGTATAGCTCTTAAAGCCAAAGTGGGGCAGATCAGGCGAGTTTCACTAAAGCTTTGACCTGTACGGCCTTAGTCTACTACGTTAGGGTGGCATAGGTCAAGATTGGTCAGATTATCGTAACAGAAACCAGTAGATCATTCTAGGCTTCGGCACCCATGTCTTCCCGAAGAGTCTTTGGTAGGCATACATTACCCTTGTTGCCCTTCTGGTGACAGTTGAGGGGTCTAGCCAGATTGATGAGCTATTATTATTATTATTATTATTAAGTATTTAACCTCGTTCTTTAAGTCTCAGAATACTACGTCTGGTGATTAACACTAAAAAGAAAAGTTTTTGCGGGATCAAAATTAAACCAATTTCTGCACCAGCTAAGTTCAGGGGCTGCTTCACCATGTCCGAGATCGTCGCGTCATCAAATCCTGTCACAGATATAACCAGATCGTCAGCATAGCTAAAAGTTGGGAACAACAGGGCAACAAAATATTTTCAACTAAATCAAGTAATGCTTTTTCAAACAAATTTTTTAATCGTTCCTATTAATTTGCCTCAATTGAAAATACAAATTATAATGTTTGTGTGTGTATGTGCAAATATGAAAATATACACACAAACTTCAAAATATTTTAAAATTTCAAACAAATTTTTAATTGTTTTAATTAACTGTGATGATAAAATTGTTTGATTTGTGTTTATGTTTTATATAGCCTCTTTTGCTGGAAAATCTCAAACATATAAATAAACAAATTAATATGATAAATTTTTTTGCGGCGGAATATCAGTACGGAATTTATTTAATAGTACAAATTTCTAATTAATGTGTTAATTGAAGTTGGTTTTAATTTTTTTTGCGTGTTAAAAATCTTCAATACCTCATCGATAACTAACGTCCGAAAAAGAGGCGATAGGACGCCTAGCTGTGGACAACTTTTGATTGCTTCAATGGTCCTCAATGAGACGCATAGATCTTACTAGATCTCCCCGAATGCCAGCAGCTGCACTATCCAGTTGCTTATAAGAACTGGAACACCTTCCTTATTAGAGCCCAGTTAATTCCATCGTAGGAAGTTTACGTCCTGCAAAGAATAAGCAAAAAAAAAAATAAAAAAATAATAGAATACAAATATGACATAACTTGCGGAGCAAAAATATGACAAGTTTTGTGCAAAAGCTTTGTATTAAATTGCGCTGTGCTCGTTGCAAAATAAGACAAGCCGGGCACTTGGCATTTTAACATAATTCGTGTACGCTGAATCCAATGGTGGTAACCGTTTTTTAGGTTAGCTCTTTTATTCGCGTTACTCAAAAACGGTTTAGTTTATTGAAATTACTAAAAAAAAGGCCATACATTTTACCCATCTAGGGGCATCCTAGGCGCTGCAGGGGCCATATTTAAGAATTTCAACCATACAAATATGGCCGTTTAATGAAATTCTTTAATTTTGCCCCGGCAGCGCCTAGGATCCCCCTAGATGGTTCAAATGTATGACCAACCCCACTTTATTTTTCATCTCAATCATTATTTCTAACATATCTACCCGCTATCTTCATTCCTTAAGGGGGCTTCCATACAAAATGTATAATGTAGACTAAAAACATATTGCAGAAAAGTCCTATAAATGCCCAGAAGTTTCCCCTAGTGGGATGATTGTATGACCGACCTCAATTAATTTTTTGTCTTTAACATTTTCTCGAGACATACTTGCCCCTTATCACCACTTCTTATTGCGTTTTATAAAATTCTTAAATCAAATTAAATTTTAAGTCTTTTGTGAACAAAATCAAAAGTTGCCAATAGGTTTGTACCATTTATGTCTGTAGCCTAGCTGCATTTTCCAATTTTTTTATTAATTTTTAAAAAGCAAAAATTTCGAAATTTTGATAAAAAAAACAATTTTTTTTTCCAAAAAAAATTATGTTTCTAAAACGACTGCTCATATTAGAAAAAAGTTTTTATTTTCTTAGGCCCGTTTTCACAACTTGCCGATAGCTAAAAGTACACTTTATGCGGTATAATAAAAAGTGTTCCATTATTAAAACTTTACTTTAACCTAAAGTGAGCGATAAAGTAAATTAAGGTTCATCCTACTTGGTAGGTAAAAGTAAAGTTGTAATAATGGGACACTTTTTATTCGGCCGATAAAATCCTACCTTTAGCTATCGGTAAGTTGTGAAAACGGGTCTTAGGGCCATTATTACAACTTGCCAATAGTTAAAAGTCGGATTTTGTCGGACCGATAAATAGCTTTGCATTATAAAACCTTCATTTATTATGTTTTAATCTATTTAATATTATTATTATTGAAAATAACAGCAATAAAAAATGGAAGTTGTAATAATGCAAAGCTATTTATCGGTCCAACAAAATCCGACTTTTAACTATTTGCAAGTTGTAATAATGGCCCTTAAAGGAATATATGTTGTGCAACCTCCTCCATTTTCGAAATAAAACGGTTTATCTCGAACACAAGTGCTAACCTAAAAAAACGGTTAGCACCATTATATTCAGTGTTAAAACGCCAAGTGCCCAGCTTGTCTAAAAAAGTGTCAATTTCGAGCACAGTGTTATTAACAAATTCATAAATTTTTTTTAAATAATATTAACTGTTTTATATATAATTTCACTGGTATCTTTAGAAACGTGCTGTAATTTGTTTGAAATTATTTTCTTTAATAAATTTTGTTCTACATGAAAATACATAAAAAAAAATTGTATCAAATTTCGTGTAAATTGTAAAAAATTAAGAATTTCTCTACTTTTACACAGTCGCTGATAGAACCAATTTTTTTTTTATTAGAAGAAGGTTAAGAATTCTTAACATATTTTGGAAATAAAGTAAATGAACTGAATTAAATGAGACATACGAATTTTTCGAAGTTTGTATTCTTCAAAAGACTGAAAGTTGTTAGTAACAAGTTCTTAATCTTTTTTTTGCAGAATAAAACGTTTTGTATTAAAAATAATTTTGACCGCCATAAAGTATACCTTACTTTTTGAAAATTTTAATACCCTTAACGTAACATTCGCTCTTTCAAGCGTGTTATTAGATTTATTGGACGAAATTTCTCTCTTTTAAGGAAAATTTTACTCCTAAAAGTAGACTTAAAATTTAATCATAGGAAAACTGTTAACACATCGTTTTCTTCTTCACGTTTACATTATTCAATTAAATTAAACAATTTTAACCACTTTTTAATAACAATCTGCAACATTTTCTTTGATTGAAATGTATGTTTTACTTTTTCCTTACCAATACTTTATAATTAAATTAAACAATTTTAATACTACTCCTCCTTTAACATAATTTATAAACGTGTAATAAGTGTAGCAAAAAAACGGTCATCATTATCTAATGGTAATTAAACCATTTATAAAAATGTAAATGTTTTAAATTTTAACCATCTTCAGTAAAAATATTATTTGTTCTCTCACTAGAGATCTAATCAATAACATAAATTCTATATTTTTCATCTCTAAAGGAGTATACAAATGCTCTTAAACATATTACAGACATTAGCATTCTAGAAATTAATTAAAATTCCTATAAAGAAAGAAACAACTGGTGGACTTTTTTGCCAACAAATTACAATTAAATACAAATAACACCATTTAAATACAAATCGTAAACGTACGAGTAAAAATGCTATTTCGCGCCATTTGGTCATATAACTTTTAATTTGTATGTTCTTTGAGTCGTTCTGTCTTGTTCATTCTATAATGATCTTAGCGTAAAAAATCACCCTTTAATTGTTGGTTATATTTATAATGTAGATCAGAGTTGAGTGAAAAAAAGTACTTTACGTGATAGAGCAGTGAGAGACAAAAGATGAACATCTTAAAATCGTTTAGGAAATGGGTTACAAGGATCCGATCTGGGGATTTGTGTAGTTATAGAACGCTTCGAAACGGACTTTGGAGTATTAAAAAGTTTTTTAAGTTGTTAAAGTTGAAGGCTGTTAAAGTTGAAAGCTTGTAATTATACACATTATCGATTAAGGTTTAGGGTTTTGACTGTAATAGAATGTACCGAAAGAGTACCTTAAAGTGTTAAAAGCTTATAATATTGGCTCTACATTCACATTTTAGTGTACCGATCAGAATCAAGCAAAATAATAGTACCAAGTTGTGTTGGAATCGGTTTAAATTTGACCATAAATTCCATAGAAACACTACTCCCGAAAATAGCTTGTAATGGCATAACTTGCCTAAAAATTATGATATGGAAAATTTTGTACTGGTAGGTTTGGCGTTGACCACGTGTAAGTCCCATGTAAGTCCCCTCCTTTAAGCCTTTTTAAGACAAAGAAATCTTATATAGATGTTAATACCTAAATAATGAAATAAATTGGAACATGGCCGTTAATTATGTCACACCTCAGACAATTTATGATCCTGGCTTCTTTATAAGCGTTTCGGATAACTATGATGACCTACAAATTCCCGCGAATGCGATTCGGATATTCACTGACGTGTCTTTAACACTGTATGGTGTGGGTTCTGGCATTTGCTGAGAGCAACTAAACTGGAGCACTCCTATGTGACTGCCGGACCACTGGCATGCCATTCAGGCCGAGATAATGGTCATATACACAGCCGCGAGACACATCCGGTATGGTGAAATATCTGACAGGGATATTTACATTATTACCGATTGCAAGGCGGCCATAAGAACCCTGCTGAAGGTATTTATAACATTGAGAACTGTCCGAGAATGCCGGATGCCTCTGGAGGAGATAGCGAGACATTCAGTGGTTAGCCGTAAGTGGGTACCCGGACACAGGGACACACATGGAAAAATGAAAAAATCATAAATCGAGATGATTCAACCTATAATAAAGGTGTTTCACTCCCATGGAGTAAGCAACTTATTGCACACAAGTTTCATTTTATTGCCAGTCAGAGATGATTTGATGAAACTCCTTGTGGGGAAACCAGGTAAATCTGGCCAATCGTTGATGAAAAAATTACTCGGCGGGCACAACAGCTTACGAGATTTACCTCAGAAACCTTTAAGCGGTTATAACCGGCCACTGGCCCATTTTAGGCACGTCGCTGGGGCTCCCTTACAATGACTTTTGCAGGAGTTGTAGCGACGAGGAAGAGTCAACGGAAAATCTTCTCTGCCATTGTCTGGCATTCGGAGGTTAAAGACTTGAACTATTTGGTCGAAGAACCCTTGGGGACAAAACCTGTACCTCTGATATTGAACTGAACAGGATCCTTTATTGATTCAACTGTGCGGCTGAGTGAGAACATTTGAAGTCAGGTAACACAGAACACTTGGGAGACGGTGTAACTTGGTAACACAACGGAAACTAAATAATGGACGCACGCGAACTGTGCTTGCAACCTAACCTAATACCTTAATAATATTCTCCACAAAGAACTCTCATATAAATTTTAACCGTATAACATAGTTTTATTCTGGTTTTACTCCTGAAAATGTGTCTCTAAATACTGTGGTGTAGGCTTTCATATGTGCAGGCTTGACCGACTATATTTTCTTATTTGTTTTTTTTTTAATTGCAATAGCTTTCTTTCATTTTTCGCAACTAGTAAGTCAGAAATGGAGAACATGAAACTAAACATTTAGCTGGGTGAAATAAAGAAAACTTTTGTAAAAATTAAATATGTGGCAACCCTTACATTTATCTCCTTCTTAAAAATAGTACCTTCCATCATTGCTACACTTAGATCAAACTATTCAATAACCATTTAAGCTACAAAAAATTTTCCCGTTGCTAGTAGTTAGAATCTAAAGAAAACTAAATGAAAAATCATATTTAACTTAAGTAGATTTAAAACAAGAAGATTGATTACTTGAAAACCGACTGAAAAAAACATGGACAAAAAAAAAAACACTTAATAAAACGAACAGGGTTAAAACAAAGATAGAAAACGAAGACTTTAACCGGGTAATGACAAATTTGTTGACTTTTGCTTAAATAAACATTGTGTAAACTGGTTCTCCCATTGGATAAAAAGTAAACATCAGCGTCATATAGATGTTCTGTCACCTAGACTAAATGACACAACAACAGACTTAATAACTGACTGTTAGTCCGTCCATCTATCTGTCTCGTTGGCATTGTTAGTAAGTGTAACTTTAGCTTTGGCTAGTTGGTTTGTTGGGAAGGATGGATGGATGGATGGATAAATGTACTCGCATCTTTTTACTAACAAATGCATAACACAAGTGTAAAGCAAGTGCAACCAATTAAATTGTATGTCATTCATTAGTAATTTATAACCATAAGTATAGCAAAACTAGAAATAGCAACAAGACCAACATTTTAAGCTTAAGATTATATTACTAAGATCATCAAGCTCATGCAACCATTATTCGCAGACAGGCAATAACACTCACTTTAAAAAGTCTGTCCTTCTGTCTGACTATTCTTACAGCTGATAGTAAGAAATCATTTTTTGTTTCCTTTTTTTTTTTTTTTGTTATAATTAAATAGAAGTGTGCTGAATTTGATTTATCATCATTTGTCATAAATTGTTATATAAAATTTTATTAAATTGTGCTTACAGATCTCTCTAAAGCACTTCTCCCTGTGTAACTGAAATAACAAAAATAAGATAAACATTTTCGCTAAATAAATAAAATATTAAAATTAAAATAAATGCCTCATAAATCTTTATTTATTTACTAAAATTGTCGTTTTATTTTTTTTTTGCCTAGACAATTTTTGATTTTATGTTTCACAAAAACAAAAAAAAAAAAAACAAAAATAAATTAAAAATATTAAGATTGATTTTTAAGATAATTTTTTTTAAAACATACAAACAACATACAAACTATGTTTTTTTTGTGATGCCTTATAAGGTAAGAAAACTATTGGTTAATGCCTTTTTAGAGACAGCAAGGCAGCCAAACAAACAGCATTTAGACCGAAGTCTGACAAACGTTCGGTTGCACGGGCTTCAACCGTAGTAAGCAAGTAGTTGTAGGCCTTTAAACTGCAGTCGTAGAGAGCCTAACGAAATATGTCAGTCAATAGCCATCAGTTTTTTTTGGTGTCTAGATGTCCACCCCAATGCCAGTGTAATGGGGCAAAACTAAAAAAAAACAAATCAAATTGAAATAAATTTACAAATCGACACAAAAATTTATGTTTGGTTTGTGTTTTGGGTATTGTGATTTAAAAGGCCAACAAAATGAAAAAAGAGGATTTAAAAACACTTCAACAAATATTTGAGCGGAACGGTTACAAAAAATACTACTCAGCCTAATTTCTTAGTACAATTTTGTAAGGTTTGTAAAATCTACAATCTCAATTTTTTCAATTAAAAATATATGACTACCCCCAATTTCATCAAGTTCAATTAAAACGAACTATTACTTTAACTTCCAGATGACAATATGTTTTGACGGCTTTGACTGATAGTTAATGAACTTGCTGAACTTGGGGTAATTAATAACATAATTTTCCTTAATGTAATAACTTTGTGTAAAAAAACTAACACAATATTAAAGTTGGACATTTTTGTTATTCAGCTATCTTTTTTTAATGCATAACATTAATCATAAAATTTCTATATTTTATAATTTATTATAACATATTTTATTTAGAACCTGATAAAAAAACAATTCAGCTACACACATTTTATTACTCAGCAAATCGTTTTAACAATTCAACTAACGAAAATGTGAACTAGGGAATAAAGCGATAGAAAAATACTTAAATTCTGATAACTTGTAATTAATTAATTATTTGACTGCAAAAAAAATATAGTTAGCTGCAAAATTTTCTTATTAAATCTGGGTTTACACAATGAAAGTCTGACTTTATAGGTAAGAGGGGGAGAGAACAGGCTATTCTTCTCCTATTCCCCTCTCACACATAAGCTCAAACTTTCAGAAAGAAAACTTTTATAGTTTGAACCCAGACTAAGCAAAGATTTTTGTAATTCAGCTGGTTCTTTTAGCAAAATGTGCTATTTAGTAACATTTAATACAATTCGAGAAAATATAATTATGGCTATTTTGTTTTCAATGAAAGTTTAGTTAAATGTTAAAAATTTTCGATTCAGCTGACATTTATGCCGTAAAGAAAACATGAGTTTTACAGTTTTATAAAATTTATTTGTCTGTTCGAGAAAAAAGTTAAAATTTTTTATCAACTCATCTAGAAAAAGTAAGGAAAATAAAGTTATATAAAAATGCTGATAGAATTTAATGTTATTAAAGCTGTTAAAACCGTAATTTGTATGTTATTCAGCAAACAATTTCTGGATTACTTATAAAAAATTAAATTTTTTATTAGTTTGATTATTCTTAAATCAAATATTATTCAGCTAGCTGAATTAGTTTTAATATTATACTTTAATAAATCTTTTAAAATTACATAACGATATTTAGCTAGCTGAATTATTTAGCTAAATTATTGTTTTTAAAAATTTAATCATACTTATCAAGAAAATTAATTCTCATATTGCAGTGCTAACTTAAAATTTTGACATAATTTACAATATGTACTTTAAAACATAGCGAGCTGATATAGTTTATTGTTTATGTATAAATAATATATTTTTTTCTATTTGTTCCTATGCTTAATTGCATTTATATTAAGCTAGCTGAATTTGTTCTAAAACTCATACAATTTATTATTAATTGGCTAAATTGGAGGTTTTGTAATTTTAAAGCGCTGATTTTTTAAATAACCACTTTTAATTTCGTATATTTACTTTAAATACTTCTCGGATCATAAAATTTGCTCATGAATATAGTTTGAGCTTAACTCACAAAACTGAATTAGTCATTTTATATATGTATGTAATACATAATAATATATTTTTTGTTTTAATTTTTAATTCAGCTAATTTTTTGATATATTGTAGTTAATATTTTTTGTATTTTAGGTTTTAATATAGTCATATTTATAATACATAAGTTTAAAAAATTACTTTAAACACTAGTTTAACGCTATTCAGCTAGCTGAATAAGCTATTTTACCGTTTTTTACTCTTACAGCTGGCTATATTTTCTTATTTCTTGTTTTTTTTTCTAATTCAGCAAACTTTTGATTTAGTTTTTTCACGGTGCATATAATTTTATCACCTTTTTAAAATTAAAACTTAAAAAAACCTAATATAACACAAGTCATTTACAACGCACATGTCTTAACTTATGCATGTTACTGTTCTTCTTTTATTTTTTTTTACCTATACATATTTATAATTGAGCCTGGATGCGTATGCGTGTGTAAATAAAAATCCAACATTTCATTTCCAATTTGGTTTATATTTTCGCACCAAACTTGTAATAAAAAAAAATTATCTTACAAACATCAATATGCGAGGTTTGAGTACAATCTGCAAGATTTTTTGGCCATTGATTTTTTGTTGTTCTTGTTTTTATACACAGTATGTATTTATTTATGTATGTACGTACATATGTGCTGTAAGTGACGAACGTGCGTTAAACATTTAGCGCATGTATGCCGTATAATGGCACAAAGAAAAAAGTACTAAGCTCGTGATCCCACCATTACAATAAAATACACCAGCTAAAAAAAACAAACACAGATCTTGAACGAGATCTTTTTTCAAGTATGTCTTTCAATATTTTCTTGTGGTGCTTTGATAGCCAAGTGGTAGAGTTTTGTGGCATAATGCTATGTTGCAGACACCGCTGCAGCGGTGTTGGTGGTTGATGGTGGTTATGGTAAGATGTCAAAGTCTTATACAAAGAAAATGTAATACAAACTTTGTTTATATTTATTTTAGAGATCTTTTTTGTTATTGCTGTTATTGGGTTCTGTAGTTGTTTGTCTTAAGACATTTAACATAATGTTGGTGTTGTCATCATCATCAGTAAGAGCGCAACAGAAACCAACAACAACAGCTCTAGCTAGCAACACCAATAACCGCAAAACAACAATACATGTAGGTATACTTGATGTTGTCGACAAAGGTAAAAGCGTGTAAAAACCTGGGGATAACAAGTGTAAATTTTACTTTTTTGGGGTTTTTATGACATTTCAAAGCAACAAGTGTTTCTTTCTGGTTTGTCATATTTTTTGGTATTTTTTTTTTGCAAAAATTAAAAAGTATAGAAAAAATTCCAAGAAAATAAAAACATTGTTTAAAAACTGTCACAGACACATTTTAATTTTTGCTTGCATTAAGTCGACACTCGCACACTATTAAAATCGCAACCTTTCTCTCTTTGCTCTTTCTATTTCTAACAAACATTTTAAGAACAGAAAATTATTTTCGCTGCGCTTTGTTGTTTTTTTTTTATTAAAATCAGTACTGGGTAACACACATACTATTTATGTCCACCACTGGTATAACAAAATGTATGCTTCCTATTAAAAAACATTCAAACAATATCCACCCACGTCAATTTCAAATCACATTTTCAATCCACTTTTGTTTGAAATCTCTTCATTTCTTTTAATCTAGATTACATTAAAAATAAATAAATACTTTCAATACTCTCAGTTAAAGGGGAGTGATCATATGGACCAGAAAACTGAAACGAAACCAACGAAAAAAAAAATTACAAAACCATAAAATTGTTTTTTTAATTTGATTTCTGCTGGTCTTCAAAACAATTAACACTTTTTTGGTTAAAACAAAATACAATAATGATTATAATCATAATTGTCAACTAATTATCTGAATAGAAATCATGATGTGATATTTCTTTGAAATTGATTTCAATTCAATTAAATTTGTTATGGAAAAACGAGATAAAAATGTAACTTAAATAAGCTGTATACAATTCAAGTAAACTTCTTTTTTTGGGAGGCAATTAAAAGAAAAACAATAAATTATTAGAGAGTATATAATTAAAAATTGTGTTGTAGTAAAATTTAGCATTCAGGTGTTAAAAGAACAGAAAAAATTATAGATGAAGGTATTGACGAATCGTGTTGGGCAATGCACTTTTCAAGATTAAAACCAAAAAACTCCGTTAATGCTTTTTTATGATTCTGCTTCTTTATTACAACTCTGCTATACAAATAAGAAATATAATTTTAATATCTTTTGACTCATATAATCTCCAATTTGAAAAATTTAACGAATTGTCTAGCAATTTTTATTATTAAGCTAAGCTTTATTTAAATTCAGCAAGCTCTATATAATTTAAACATATTTTTTTTGGCAATTTAGTTAGATTATTTAAATTCAGCTTAAAAAATATAAAATAAATAATTGAATTTTAATTTCAAAATTAAATTGTAATTAATTCAGCTCCTAAATGTTTCTATTCAGATAAAAATAAGTAATATTATAAAGTATTTTATTTCTTAATCATTCCGCAAACTTTTTCTACCTTAATTTTTCTTGCAATTCAGCAATGAAAATATTTCAGTATTATATATAATTATACTTCAAGTCGAGGCAAAACCACTTCCGCAATTAAGTTTAACTATTCAGCTAGCTTTTTGCATTTTACATTAACAACTATTGCTCATGATTTTTTGACATCTTAACCCAGAAGGTCTATACATTTGCATATATTAACCTAGCTGAATTGATGCTTTATAATCTTTCCCATTAACTGGGAATTATTAAATTTAAAAAAATTAAGAGCTGTAGCTACAATAAGTTGATTTGATATTACATAATTATTATTATTATATTTAATTGCATAAAAACATTACTTAATATTTAATTCAAATATACTCTTAACTTTAATTAATGAATTTAAAACTTTTTTGCATATAAAAAAACTTAAAAAAAGGGAAAACCTGACTGAAAACATGGCAACGCTTTGTTAGGGTAAATAAAGTGGGTACAGACGGAAGACTAAAAAGCCTACATTTATGCTCTACACTGATTCTGTATACATTTATTATAATTTTTTTAGTATAATTTTTTATAGATAATAATAATTTTCTAAGTTTTGGTTGGTGTTACTGAAAAAGTAATTGTTTTAACAGACTTGTCCCTGATAAACAGCTGAAAACGTTTACCTTGAAGTTTTTAATCTTAAAAAAAAAAATTCAAAATGTATTTCTAACTCTAAATAAATCAGGAGGGACCTTACAAATTTACTTCAAACAGAGACAAATCATAGTATTTGTTTGTTTTTCCATTATTTATTTTATTTATTTTTTTTACCAAAAAATCGAACAAAATTATGAAAATATATGTAATTTAGCACTGATCGTTATAGGCAATTTTCATAATTAACCATTGACAGGAATTATGCGTAAAATCATTATAAATGTGTTTTTTCTTTTTCAGTTTTACAATCTAACTTAGTGTAAACGTTCATAAATAAAATACCAAAACAGGAAAGAACTAACTTGATGTCAAAAAATAGTGTTAAAATTTAAACACGGTATTGCATTTCGTTTACATGGTTATAGTAAATTAATTTTTTTTGTAAATTTGCTAAAACAAAGTTTAAAAGCAAAAAAAAAACACTTTAATAGTTAAGCAAACCATTTTGCCTAAACCAAATGTTAATCATACATTAAACTATCAAAATAACGTTTTATTTGTTGTAAATAAAGCAAACAGCAAATATAACAACAACAACACTTTGCTTTATAAAATTTAATATTATTTGGTTATTGCAGCTATTTCTGCTATTTAGTTGGCAGCTGAATTTGGTCATAAACCGTCATGTTTAAAGTCTACAACTTACGAGCAGTCTCATAATACTTGTCAGGCCATATAACAAATAATTATACAATAACAATTCATATAAATTATGAAGTCTATAAGCCATATATGCAAAAATTAATTTATTTATTTATTGAAAAATAAATACAAACTTATGTTTTTAATTTGCTAAAAGAAAAGAAGCGCTAACTTTAACAGTTTTCCAAACAACAAAATCCATTTTTAAAAGAGATTTAAGAAAAAAAAAATCAATTAAGAAGTAGAAGACTTAAAAAGCTTGTGTCTACACCAGTGTTGCCAACTAATTACCACCAAAAATGGCTAAATATTTAGTAAAATATTGCTAAAAAAATGGCTACGCAAGTTTTCGTTACTAAAAACACATCAATATTAAGACAATACTTACAAAATTTATTTATCATACCTAAATTGCAATTTTTTTTACTAATTTGAGGTCGCTGATTTACAATCAAATATCCATTTTCACCGTTTTGGACATAACGAAGGCACTTTCACTACATATATTGGAATAACTTGAAAACGGTTCACCATAATCAGTTAAAAAAAATCCGTAACTCGGCAACAAAATTATATTTTAGCCGTGCTTACACTGTTTTTAAATTTTCCCAGTAGTTTCACAGATATCGTTGAATTTTTGAAAAAAATAACAATTTAAAAACACTTAGCTAAACATATTTCAAATCAAAATAAATTTATTTCATTGTAATCGGATCACAACTTTAGATTTTGTTCACAACTTACTGAGAAAATTAAATTGATAAAAATCGCGATTTCCATACAAAAGTAACTAACGCTGATCTATTTGTGGACTTTTTTGCTTCACGTAAAATAAGGAACCCTCACTTAATTGTGAATAAAAGCGAAACACGTTAATCGATTTTTATGATCAATGTCTGTTCACGGGTTATGTGAGTTTACACAAACGTAATAAGACTTACATTTTTTTTACCGGTTTGGTTGTCTAAGCAACCAGTGAAATGCGCATTGAAGCTAGCTTTCCCTCAACAATAAATTTCAGTGTATTTATCAAATATGAAAAACTGGGAATTTAGCACGTCATACGAAAATCGTATTAATAATAAATTTTGTATTCCCGAAAATAACTTATGATTTTTTGAACTCTGAATTTTTGCAAAAAGTCAAAAATACGATTAATACCTGTAACTTAAAAATGGGAGCTGATTGCGTAAACCCGATATTAGATTTGAAACCGGTGACCTCAAATTAGTAAAAATTTGCAATAAAGTTCCAGGCCGCACAAAAAAAGTTTAATTTTGTTCCCTTGAGTTATCAATAAAATTGAAAGGAAATTTAGCTTAATAAAAAATGTCTAAATTGGCAACACTGCTTCAAACAGAGTGTGTCCTAATTTCAAACATGTCGCAATAATCAATTTAAAAATCTAGTTTAGTTGTTATTAATATTATTGTCTCAGTATTAAGAAGCCAACCATCGGGGAAACCGATTTAACTACAAATGCTACAAACGGATAAAACAGTTACATTTCTCAATAAACGTAAATAATATACACGTCACGAAAACACATTTTTTGATATGGTCACCTCGCACAAAACTATTTTATGTGAAAAATATTATGGTTTCTTAAAACCATTTATTGTCATCGGCAACCATATTATGGTTAAAATAAGTTAACCATGTTATTGTTGCATACATGTTGGTTAATAACCACAATTATTTTTAACCACTTAACATTTAATAGATTTAAATTACCAATAAAAGGTTCCTCTTTTCCAACAGAAACATATTCACCCCTATCGTGAATAAAAATTTCTTGGGAGTTTTTTCCCTTTTTCCATTTTTACAAATGAATTCATTCACATAGGAAAAATGGGAAAAGGGGGAAAACTCCCAAGGAATTTTTATTCACGATAGAGGTGATTATTGTTGAAAAAAACCGTATTATAATAGTAACCTTAACATGATTAGTGGCAACCAAAATATGTTTTTCACTTCCCGATAGAGAACAAATTAATATGGTTGCCAGAGATAATTATGCGGTTAAAGTAATAATAATATGATAACACAGTGCTAGGTAAAATAAAATAGACAAGCCGGGCACATGGTTTTTAACCTATTTCGGGTACGCTGAATCCAATGGTGCTAACCGTTTTTTTTTTAGGTTCGCTCCTGTTTTTGCGATATACCGTTTTTTTCGAAAATGGAGGAGGTTGCACAACATATATCCGCGTTACTCAAAAACGTTTCAGTTTATCAAAATTTCTAAAAAAAGCCGAAATTCCACAATAAAATTTTCTTTAATAACGGTAAAACTTTTTTCTAGTGTGCGCAGTCGTTTTAGAAACATTATTTTTTTTTTGTAAAAAAAATAATTATGGCTTGTTTTGTTTGCAATTTCGTTTTTTATACGTCCGAAAAAAAATTGGAAGCCTAGCTGAATTCTCCAATTTTTTATGAATTAAAAAAAAAAATTTCGAAATTTTGATAAAAAATTATTTTTTTTTCCAAAAAAAAAAATCATATTTCTAAAACGACCTTTCGAAAAGGAAATTTTATTGCGGTATTTCGGTTTTTTTAGTTTTTTCACTAATTAAAGCGTTTTTGAGTTACGCGAACATATGTTGTGCAACCTCATCCATTTTTGAAATAACGGTATATCACGAAAACCAGAGCTAACCTAAAAAAACGACAAGTCTAAAAATGGCAATTTGTAGCACAGTGTTATGAGTATTGTTGTTATTTTATTGAAATGCTTATGGTTCTTAATACAAATTTTTAATATTTTAATCAGGCTTAAGTTTTTTAAATTATTTTATTTAGAAAGAAACTTTGAATGACGCTGGGATTGAAGCCACGTAACCGGCTGGACAGATTGATCTGGTTTAACGATTAATATTTGACTATTGACAACCGGCTAATATCTCTAAAGAGCTAGAGTGGTTACTATCAGAACATGTCAGATTAACCTGTTCGTGAACGTGGGGTCAATTTCAGCATCAGTTAAGAATAAAAAATAATCAATAAATTTTAATTATTTCATGTTGTAAAAATTTTTTTCTTCATAAAATAATTAAATGAAATTTTAATTTAATGAACTTTAGCCTGATTAAAATATTAAAAATAATAATAATAATATGTTTTAGAATGTTGTACAATCAACAATATCAATTGGAGTCAAGAGCAGATACAGCCTTCAGTTAAGAGAGGGTCACATAATAGAAATTGAATCGGGGCAGCCCCCAAATCTACTCCCGTGGATACGCACTTGATTGTTGTTTAACTAGATAGAATTAAGCTGATGCAGCCTATTTTATTTCATCTTTCGATTTTGAAAAAAACTACCAATTTTAACGTATTTTTTCATTAATCTAATCAACCACCCCCTACTTTATATCTTACCATGAAATAAAATAGATAAAACTAAAATTTACAAGTACACACATTCGATTCAGCTGATAACAATATCTTCACAAATTTTAACTGGTCATCATTACATTAAACTACGTAAATAAATAAATTTAATTCATTTGATTGAAAAGTTCAATTTTTCCCTTCTTCAGTATTTAATTAAAATAAATATTGTTTTTATTATTGTTAAGTTTTAAAATAGTGAGTTTTTACTTAATTGCTTTAATATTGTGACGTCAATAAAAAAAAAATTAAATATTAAAAAAATAATTATAAATGATAAACCGAAAATAACAACAACAAATATACATTATAGCACGTTATTTTAAAATCTAATGCGACTACGGGTTTTATTAAAGTTGCATAATCACAAAATTTATTGTTTTAAGGAAATCTAATCAGTTGTTGCGGTGGGTGGTCATTAAAATTCAAAGCGGCGATAAGCTAAAAAAAAAAAATCTTTTTTTTTTAGAGAAAATCAAAAATATTAAAAATGAAATAAAAATAAAATAATTAGAAAATAAAATGCAGATACATTAGAAACTGTAAAAGTGTGCTTTTGTGTTACTTTCATATTACTCTCATTAAATTAATAAGGCCTGCAATTACGTTGATAAGAATGTACTTAGAAAACAATAATAAACAAACGCACTTTTTTACATGAACAACCTTATTTGCAATTTGAAAAAACACAGTTTACTCACGGAAAGAATTATTACTTAATCACCAGAAAATATGGCTTGTAAAAATAACATTCTTACTTGAACAATCTGTAGTGATGTTAACACTACAGATATAATCAACATACTAATACAAATTGCAATTAAAACTTATAAGATAACTTAAAGACAAAAATATGTACAAATTATTGGGGATTCACAAGGTGTCATAAAGTCATAAGTCTTAAAATAATAACATGAAAATATACGACTGTTGTGCTATTTTGAATTTAAATCAGCTGATTTAAAACAAATATAAAAAATAAATATTTACCTTAAATTAAAATATTTTTTAATTCTAATACATGAATAAATAAATTAATTAAATAGATCTAACTATTTTCCATTTTTAGTCGCAAATCACAAATAAATTTTATTTTGCTTGTTTACCAAACAGCAGAGTCCTAAGCTGATATAATTTGACGCCGCAAGCTACAAAAACTAATGCGATTCGGCTCAGCCGCTCAGCGCAAGTCTCTTCTGATTAATTACTTTATATTAATTTAAGACACTTTTTGTTTACAAAGCAACAACAATATTTTTAAACCATTGTAAAATGTTCGAACATTATGACAATATAACATAATATCACGCCTTGTGAATACCCCCAATGTGTAACTCAATTTAATGTTATAATAATTGTTAAGTTCTTAACATCGGTCTGCTTACATAATAATGAGAACTGTTAAAAAATGTGGTGTGTGTCCCTGCTAATCAAATTTGATCTTCATACACATAGCATTTACCACTAATTTTAAGTTAAACAAGTGTAGCTAATGCATGAAATGATTTCTGGAAAAAAAAAATATTTTAAAAGTTATATAAAGTGCCAAAAGTTCCAAAATTCTGAAATTTTTCTTACGATATATAAATAACCCTAATCTTTATTTATATATCACATCTCCCTTGTACTTAAAGTATTATTTTAAACGGAACAAGACTCCAATAATTAAAATTGCTTTGTCTAACCCAGCCCAGCCAATATAAATCCATATTTTTTTTTGTTTCTGTTATCAGTTTCAATACTATTAAAACGATTTTTCTAAAGATTTCACACCCTCCTAAAAAGTTATTTAATCAATATTAATATTTTGTGTAAAATTTAATATGAATTAATATTTATAACTTTAAAATATAATAAAATTGATAATAAAAAACATTTTTTTTTGTAAATAATCTCTTAACGTACTTAAGTGTACAAGCACTTAATGTGAAATGTTGTGGTCTCGTTGATTATCACAAAATTCTAGTGGTGGTTGGTTACGTGTTTTAGTGATAACGTACGAAGGGGCAAGAACTTTGGTTCAATTCATACATGGGAATATTAATTATTTTCAAGTTGTCAGAAAACTATGTGGTCAATAGAAGCTGAAAATATTAAATAATATTGTCATAGGCTCATTGGTGTTTTAATATAAATATTTATCCGATAGGTTTTGAGAAAAAACATAAGTCTAATTGGTATTCTTTTGCACTTTAATTTGATTGCTTAAGCTGGGCGAACTATTGATATGCTTATTGAAATTAGAACACATTTAAGATATACGCAATATTGTAGGTTAGTATATTAGTTTAAGTGTGAAAAGTTGTAAGCAAGTTCTTTAAGTTGGTCTTTTGGTTTGTTATAATTTTTGTATGCTTCCTCTGAAAACTTAATGGTGGCTCAATACATGTTTACATGTTGCTACATGTATTACGACATGTCAAAAAATTATGTAGAATGAAAAAATCTTATCATGTAAAAGCAAAATGTATTGAGTAGGAGAGAGTTCGGCTGCAAAATTTGACACGCGGTCGGTAAATGTTTATTTTCTAAACCATTTAAGAAACTTATGTGTTCTCATCACACCAGAGGTGTATTTTAAAGTAAACATTGGCAGCTTCGTATTTATTGAAGGTGCTAACAGTTTTATACAATTACAAAAGCAAACCAAAATTAACTCAGGAAATTTTCATGTTGTTTTGTAGAACTGTAACCATCAGTTTTTTTTTTTGTTATTAACTCATCTTTTTTCTGCATGGCAAATCAAAACGAATTGGTTCGACCTGTCAAAATCAGATGGCTTTTCGACACCGCCTGTATGTGAATTCGCCTTCGCTTTGATTTTTCTTATACCATCCGTTTAAACATGAAAAATATTTAAAGCAGATTTTGTTCTCTTTTCTCAAACACAAAGAGAATTTCCCAATATTTTAATTCTACAAAGTCGTAATACTTTGTGTTACCATGTAAACATGGCTTAAGCAATGTATTGAGTAGACTATCCAAGACAACCCAGTAAAAAAAAATTGGATTTTTTGAAGCGCTTAAGAGAAAAAGCGCATAATCGAGCGCTTCAATAGAAGAGCTCTTATAAAGCAGTAAATGATAAAGAATGAAATATACAAAAAATCTACTATTTTAGTGCTGACAACGAAACAGGGTTTAAAGCGAAAAAATTAAAATAAATATATTGGCTTACGAAAATGATTGAAAAAGGCCTTTAAGGAAAAGAAAAATATTAATGAATACAGTTAGCCCTTAAAAAAGCACTTTAGGAGTGCTTTGTTTGCATGTTTAAAGAAGCGCTTATTGTCAGCAGAAAATAGTCCTCCAAACCGGGAACATCCCATACAAAAATCAGGCATCTCATCAGAAGAGATTTTAGGTATGAATTCATACATAAAACCTGCTTCTTTTGGAGCACATTTTTTAATGGGAACCAACTTAAGAATTAATTCTTAAATTTTCTTTAAAAAAAATATTTGGTTCGTTGAACTGGCTTTTTCAAAAGCTTTTTTCTTTCTCTACTTACTTATTAAAACTATATTGAAAAGTTTTGACCTGGTTCGTTCCACCAGGTTGATGAAAAAACCAACTACATTTTTTACCATGAGTTTTATAAGTTTCTTTCACGCTTATTTATTTCATGGCTCTAGCTAACAAATAAAAATTTCTTCAGTGAACTTTAGTTAACTTCGAGGAAAATTGACTAATTGAGTTAATATCCTCTTTATGATCAAGTGCGATATCTGTTTAAAAAAAATATTTTAAGATGGTAACTCTGAATGCAAGCAACAAGCGATTACACAATGGTTTTGTGTGAGTGCATGCAGGTTTGAGATCAAAAGAGGAAAAAGCACGTTATAGTAGTTTTGCCAGAGTTTCTTCTAGACCCGCCTTTTGGTATGCCTCTCAATTCAGAATAATACTCTGAATCCATCTATCTAATGGCTCTTGTCTTTCTGTCCGGCTGTCTGGCATGCTTGCAGGCCTCAAAAAGGGTACGCTCTAGAATATTTGTTTGTGATATGCGATACTATCTGGTCGGGCTTGGCCGACTATACACTCTTAATTGCTTTGTTTGTTTCTATTTATAGTAAATTTTAAATTTCTAAATCCAAATTTATATTTCTGTTAAGCCCTTTAACAATTTGTTATAACTTTGAAGGTGTTAAAATAAAGATGATTTTGAGTTTTATGCTTTTTATTTAATTTTTTTATTTATTAATAATAAATTATATTTGTATTTTATTGTAATGTAAGCTGCTCTAAACAATCTAAACATCAATATTTTTTTCTATACAAAATTTAAGACGACAGTATTAAAAGAATATAATTATTCTTCTTGTTTTTAGGTAGCAAATAAATTAAGATCTTTTTGTATTTAAAATATTTAAAAAAAAATTTCATATTTCTTTCATATCGGTTCTCTTTGTTAACAGTTTTTTGATGTTTTTAAGATATTTTAATTCTAATACAAAAAAATTTATAATTTACATGTGTTTTCTTTGGCTTAAGGTTTCTTATCGGAATTCTTTCTTCTTTTACTTACTTCATATTCTAACTCAGCACTTTTGTGAAGAGTATTGTAAAGCTCAGAAGACGACAAAAATGTTTTTTTCAACAAATTTACAGATACTGTTGTAAGCTATGAGCTTAGTTGTGTAGAGAATTTGTTAAGATTTTTGTGCAAACATCTCTTGTTTTTTTAAGCTGTTTTCAAACGGTATTTCTTATGTAAATCTTAAATTTTTTTATTTCAAATTAGTTTTTTGACCAAAAGTCTTAAAGCCAATAAAAAAACCACACGCTTGGTTATTATTTTAGTAAACGAGAATTTTATTAAGATAACTGAGTTTGTTAAATTTTTTTTTCAAGTTTTAGAAATGTTTCTTGAAACAACAGAATTGAAAACACCTGTTATAAAATAAACTACAAGTATATTGTATTATTATACCCACATCACAGTAGTGAAGAAGGTATTATGGATTTGTGCTGAAGTTTGTAACACCTTAAAATATTGGTCCTCGGCGCACCTTAAAGTATACCGATCGACTAAGAATCACTTTCGGATTAACGATAACATTTGGTGCAAACTTATTTGATCAATCTTAATCATCTTTCCAACTTTTGTTAGAATCAGTCCGTATTTGACCAAAGGACTACACCAGAAAATATTTTTAATGTCATAACTTCCTTATAAATCTAGCTACTACATATGTCATAACAAAAAGTTGTCCCATTCAAACCTTCAAACTAAATTCACATATAGATGAAAATACCTAAACATTATTTGGCACAAAGAACGAACTTTTACATAAATCTTAACCTCATGGCATAATTTTGTTCTGTCAGGTCTAAATAGAGGGCTTTTTCGAAAATTTGTTTTTAAGTACTGTGGTGTAGGTTATCATATGGTCGGACCGACTGTACTTTTTTACTTGCGTTATTTTAGTTAAGCTGTTAAAAAAAATAAAAAAAATATTTTAAAGTTTTGTTCAAATAGTAAATAGAGGCAAATTTTTATGTAAATTGTTTGAACATTTCAATGACTTAAAAAAAAAGATATTAAATATCAAAACATTTGTTAATAAATTATCAGCCAATTGCTGATAAAGTTAAGTTTTGTTATGTAAAATAAATTAAATTGAATAATAAAATTCAATAAAAAACTGAAACTAAATAACATTCTTATCTCGAGGAATAGTTCAATGAATTAAATGAGATTAACAAAAATTTAAAAGCTTTTTTAAAACAATAACAATAAAAGCTTTCTAATTATAGCTAATTCAAATGTATTTAGTAAGCAATTAATAAAAATAGTTGGGTCTTAAGAGGGCTAAAAGGCCAATGTAAGTATTTTTTTTTCAAGTTACTAAACTTTTTTCTCTTTATCTTATTTTCCTTCCAATTAGCCAAAGCGGAATCCTTTAGACTCGTTTAGGAGCTATTTTATCTCCACTGCTTTTAGAAAATGCCAGCAGGTGAATAGTAACAGCTCAAATATATAGTCCTCCCTCTGGCCGAACTCTGCTGCAAGTGGTGAAAAATTAAGTCTTTAGTGGCCATAGTCGCGGTAGGGGATAGTAGTGAAAAGTACTATCCCCTACCGCGACTATGGGCTTACGTTACAACTTCCACTTCCGCAAAAACAACTTTCCTGTAAGAAGTAAACTAAAGGAGACCTCAACCAAGAGTCAGACCGGTGGCATTTCACCGGGGGCTTCTGACTCCCATGGTACCAAATAAAACCTCTGGTCGGCTGCGATCTCAAGAAATCTGCCAATTTTTGATTTTGCCCCAATCCCAGGTATTGGTTGCACCTAATTTGCTCTAGAGGATGTAACACCAACACTTAAGGTCATTCCTACATCGCCCGGAGCAATTGTTTACGCTCAGTGAACTACTTACCACGATAAGCCCTAATTCCAAAGTTTTGAGTGTTTTAAATTCAATTGTATATTATTTTTGGTTTTTTTGGAAAGAAACCGTTCATGCAATACAACTTCCTTTCTTCACGAACGGAATATATAAAAATGGTCTTTCAGTAAGTGCTTCCAATCTTTAAATTGAAATTAAGCAAAGTATATGTGTGTCAGATTGCATCGTTCATTTATTCCTTTGAAAGGCCTTACGATGCCATTATTTTTGGAATATAACGTCGTGCAAATGTCCTCTGGCGGCTTCGATGGGCTGCTCACTTCCGAAATGTCCAAGTTCCATGACTCTGGCCTACAAATCAGACAGAATTTGACTGATGCCATGTGTTAGTTTGGCTTATTTACATAGCCCTGCGACTTAGAGACAACCATAATATGGTTGTGACTTGTTGATGGAGCTCTAGTTTAACATTATCCACAATATGTTTAAACCTTTTCGCTAAAAATAGTTTAGTTGGTGGTGACCATATTAAAAAAAAAGTTTTTTTCTCTGCGTGTGGAAGATTATTCTGAATTGCTCAATTTGTATTGAAAAGTGTGTAATTTAACTAGAAAAGAAATTTGCATAGAGTGGAAAAAGTACGATTTATATCATCGTACTAGAACTTTAAAAAAATTGTTGTTGAAAAAGTAACCAAAAATAAAAGATAAGCACGCAACTACACATTAAAAAAAAAGTAACCAAAACGGCAACTCTTATGCGATGTTTTCTCGCAGTTTACCAAAATCAATTAGCGAAAACAAGTTTTCATTGCTTTGCGAACGAAATATGAACACTTCCACAGAAGTGTCACATTACGCCACCCAGCAATTTATCTTATATTTCAGACCCATGTTCTTAAAAGTTGTCCTCTCTTCCACTTAAGTGCGCTTTACACCAAAATTCAAAAATAATATATAAATTATTCGTAACGTTACAAAAAGTAGACTTTCCTAAGGAAATATCCGTCTTAGAAACGTAAAATATTATGTGCTGTCTAACTCTTCTTATGATATAAAGAAATTTTTGACGCGATGTAGTTAAAAATATCAAAAAAAATTTTACGTCTAAACGAAAGGGCACGAACTGAATAACTTGCTTTAGCAAAGATGCTTAAAATGTTAAACAATCAATCAAATAATTTTTTAAAATTTGTGATTTCTGTTTCAATTCACTTTCACTTTTAATCAATGTTTCTCTTTCTGTATCTTTTATAAAGTCGTGAGAATTTTATATTTAAGTCCTTTAAATAAAAAAAATATATAAATCTTTAATAAAATAAAATATAAAATTCAAAATATAGTTCGGATTAAATTTTCCTGCTTCCAACATTCGTATTCCTTTATAGCAACTTTAAGTGAAGGCGTTTATTTGAACAACAAAATTGACCTTAAGAATTACCTCTTTTTTTAAAACTGTTTAGCAAAAGACACATGTGAATGAACACAACAACAATAAAAATAATACAATAAAACTCCTTTAGAAATAAGCCGCAGTGGCAATCAGCAGCTTAAATGGAATGACAACCAGGCCAACAAAAGCAAACATACAGCCGTGACAAAAAAAAAACGTTTATTTTTTTAAGGGACAGAGCAAGAAAGAAAAGGAAGAAAAAAAAGGATGACTGTCTTTTAAGTTTTTAGACTTGGACTTTTTGCCTTTTGCTTCATCTTCTTATTTTTTTTATTTTATTTTCACGAAACATAAAGATGTATAAAACTGTCAACAGCGTCTAAATTGAAAATACTAAATATTCAACAGGCTTTTTCTACTATTTGGAGCAGCACCATGAATTAGGAATTTTATGAGTTTAATTTTTAAGGTTTTAGGAAAGAGAATGACGTTTTTCTTTAACTTTTTCATTTAAATTAACATATTTAGCTATAGAAGGTTAAATACTATTTATGTTATGACATCAAATAAATTTGGATTTTATTTTCGCAAACTGGCATAAAGTTTAATGTAAAAAAAGTTATTGTTTGTTAAAATGCAGCTGAATTTCTGTAATTGAATTGAAATAATTTTATGGTTGTTTTTATTAAATGTTTTCTTAAATGAATTTAAGGGAACAAAATTTATTCTTAAATTTGTTTAACACATTAATCCGGGTCCAAATTGCGGTATTTCACTTTAATCGAAATTAGAATTTAAATTGCCTTGTAATTCCGTTGGATTTGGAATGCCAGAATTTGGCACCAGTATTTTCCCAATTCATTTTTTTTCTTATTTTATAAAATATACAGCTTGAAGGCATTTGCTAACATCGCAGCTATTAGATGCGTTGAATATCGCGCGTTTTGTGAATTGCTTCAAAGTGCGAACCCGCTATATAAAATTCATGCCTTTCGTAAGCGAATTTTTTAAATTTATTTCTTGCAAAACTGCTACATTTAAATCTCCAGATTTTTTGGGAGTTAAATGTTACATAAATCGAGCAAAATGTTTTGTATACGGTTCGATATTCCGTTTTATAATTTATCCAATTTTAGCATAAGAGCTGGAAGGACCATATTCGGCTCAACTATTTTGCACATCAAGACCAGATTTAGCATTGGAAATGAGCCAAATGGGCCTACTATTAATTAGCCTTACCCTCATATATGTATACTCCTGCTTAAAGGGTTTTGACATGATTTTACTAATCATGCTTTATAATTTTCGGCAGAGCCGAAAATAACACTCTGGACTGTTTTACTGTAACAATGGTATACAATTCAAAATATTAACCACTTTTTTCTCCTTGCTTTGGAGCACAAGTTAAATATTTGTTTTCACTTATATAAATATGTTCTGTTTTTTAAAATTGTTTTGCTCTCTTCATTGTTCTTCATTATTGTGAACAGTGTAAAAAGGGAGGTCCAACCATAATGCACGATGTTAATCGTGAGTTACACCTCAAGTTTTCTGTCAAACTTAATTTAACATTTCTTTGGTTCAATCTCAATAAAAAATGGAGCTTCCGACGAAGCAGGTTTGTAAGGGAGAAACACAAACGTTTCGCTTACCATTGCGCTGACGGACGACATGAATTTTATATGACGAGTTCCCACTTTGAAGCAATACATTTTTGATACATAAAGCGCATTGTTCAGCGCATATAGAAATTGTTGTAAGTAACGATCAGCCTTAAAATGTTTTGATACAGTTATTTTTTAGTATTCTCCCTTACAAACCTGCTTCGTAGTAAGGAAATTCCGTAGCACTTAAAATGTTATTTTTTTTATAAAAGTTGTTGAGAGTTCTTTCACTTACTTGACTGCATTTCTGTATGTCTTATTGCGTAGCGCATAATTGAGCGCTTATTTTTTTAAATGTGCCATAAGTGTTTCGCAAAATGATAAAATTTTGTATTGGGTTGTTTGAAAAATTCAACCATGGAGAGCTACACGCTGCTCAGCGCGTTAAAATTAATGAAGCCTTTTACGTAAATGGGCACTGAAATCAAAATCAAGATCATCTTCAGCTACGAGGCACACTTGTACCTCAGTGGATTCGTTAAAAAGCAGAATAGCCGCATTTATGAAAATGAGAATCCACGAGGAATTGTTCAAAGGGGAAGCTCAAATAGTGACTATTTGATGCGGTTTATGGGCTGGCGGCGTCATTGGGCCGAGCTAGTCTATTAGCGCCGGGGTTTCGGGTTCGCTTCCCGCCAGAGTCTTTGGTTTCTCTCTGCAGATAAGCGCAGAGCTTCGCCGGGTTTAGCTTAGGGAATTAAAAATAAAAAAAAATTTTAAAAAACTTGGCAGCGAAGGGTGTTCGCTATTGCGAGATGATAGCGGACTTCTTGAGGCCAGAAATTAGGGATATGGGCCTGCAAGATATGTTGTTCCAACAGGATGGTGCCACTTGCCACACAGCTAACGAAACAATGGTTCTTTTGAGAGTGAAATTCAATGGCCGTGTTTTCTTACGTCATTACGAAGTTAACTCGCCGTCACGATCATGTGGTTTTACACCGTAAGACTTCATTCTTTGAAGATATTTAAAAAATCAATAAGCCAGTTCAAAAGCTAATGGATGAGAAATTTTGGCACAGTAACATTGAACCTCAATTATGTCTCAGAGTTATTGAAAACATGCACCATCGGATAGAGGTATGCTACCGAAGCTGTGGCGATTATTTTGCCAATATTTTGTTTCACACATAATTGTCATAGATCCGTCTCTAAGAATAAAAATTATTCAGGTCGGGCGTTTTGGTTGGACCACCCTTTTTTTAAGTCAAAAAGCAATATTTAGTTTTAAACAAAGCTTAATTCATTTTAATTTAAGATCAAATTTTAAGCAACTAATTTAGCATTTTTTAACTGCCAATTAAGCTGTGGAAATTTTTATGATCTGGTCACTCTAAATGTAAAGCAAATCTTTAAAAATTGTTCTTTGGTGTTTTTCTTCCAAAGATCAAACTAAAAAAAATTCATCTCATTTTCTTCTTGTTTTTAAACGAATTTTTATTTACTATTTTTGTTGTTGTTAGTGCTTATGAATTTGTTTGCCAAGCTAAGTCAAAATAAATATTTAAATATTGAAAACAAACAACATGAAAATTACATACAATCATTATGGCCATTATAGTTAACCAATGCATTCACAATACAGTACCAGAGTATTAAAGGTGGAGGGAAAGACCGTCACATATAGATAGAGTTGGCTTATTTAGCTGTTTTGTGACAGTTGAAGGGTGTTAAATTTAACAATGGTCTTTAGTGAAAAGACATTTTTTAAAATCTAGAAGAAAACCCATTAAAATTTTTCAAAAGACAAGTGCATTTTTGAAAGGCATTTATGGTTTAAACTCATTTTACTCAAGTATTTAGTTAAGGAACCATTGAAAAACAAAATCCCAGAAAGAAAATTGTAAGCGAATATTTTAAAACAAATTTAGTTTCAAGCAAATGCTAATGAAAATATTTTTCTTGGACATAAAAAGAGAATGCTAAGTTGAAAAATGCTATTAAAAATAGGATTAAATCAAGTCGGAGGCATTTAAACTAATATTTATCTTAGTTTAATTGGGGGTTTAATTTGAAAAATGTAAAACTAAAAAGAAAGCGTTTATTTCATCTGAGCTAAATTGAAATTTCAAGGTTATTTAAAATAATCAGTATTGTGGCTATTAAGCCTAATTAAAATTTCAAAATTTGTTATTTCAAATAGTAAAATAGATTTAGCGCATAAAACATGCTATTCAGCCAAGCTGAATTAAGGTGCATTTCAATTTAGCTGTATACCAGGTGTAAAAAATGAGTTCAAGAGATTTTTTTTTCAAAAAAACGATTTCTGTGTATCAGCTGAATTAATAATTTAGCTGACTGAATGATTTAAAATTATTTTAAGTTTATAAAACAGTAGTCAACTGTTATAACACTGAAGTTTTTTATTTAATAAACTAAAAAACTTTGAGAAGCATTTGTTAAACATAAATCAATATAATATGATTAAATTAATACAGCTTGGCTGAATTTCTCGCATATATAATTCAGCTATGGTGAAAAAGATTTTTTAGTTAAATCAACAATGCTCTAATATTTCCCCACTATTCAGGTTAATAATCCTTTTGACTGCTTAATTTTAAGCACAAAATATAAAAATAGATTGTCCAGCTGTTTTAAACTTTATTTAGCTTATTTTATACCTTAAAATATGCTGTTTGACTAAGCTGATTTAAAAAAGCAAACCGAACACTTTAAAAGCATTATAGCTACTTATAAATCAAGTAATTTTTCTAAGCTGTATTTGTATTAAATTAAGTTAATGCACACAGAAAAAGATACCAATGTTTAATTAACATGGCGATATGTTTATTGACAGTCATTGTAAATTCCTGCAAAAGTATGCCCTTTATTTAAATTTATCATTATTTCATATTAATTTAAAATGAAAAATATTAAAATAACCTTAAATAACGTTTATTAATTATTATTCACTGTCAAAATAACATCGTTCAATATTGAATCCATAAAAACCTGTTTTATATTAAAATCAAAAGTTTATCTTGTTAAATTGACATGCATACATACTTAAGTATGTATGTACATTTTTTTATTTTCATGTTTAAAATATGTTATAAAAAGAAGACAATTCCCGTATTCTTTTAATTAAAATTATTTAGTTAAATAGTACATCAAGTTTTCAAAGTGTAATAATGTCGAAACCCATATCGGGCCATTCTGCTGATGCTTCTGTTAACAAAGGAGAATACAAAATAAGAGAAACATGTGTTACAGGGGTAAGTGTTTTTAGTTATTCTTAAATAAATGCATATGTTGTCTTTGAATCTTCTTTACACTGTTACATCCCATTCAACACAATTTGATTCTTTTTTAAAAGAAAAATGTAAAATGTTGTTCGCAAGTTATTGTAAAATCATGTTAAATTAATATTAAGTAACAATGAAGCAAAATCACTACCGAAAACGGTAAAATCAACCTTGTTTTCGACGATTTTACATTGATTTTTTTCTGTGTGTATAAGTAGCATTAAGCTTAAATTGGTATATAAATAAGCAGAATTAATGTTACAACTTATTTACATGGAGCTATTTTAAAGTAACCTGATTTTTAAATATGTATATATTCAAGAAAACATAGAAAACAAGAGAAATTATTCAAAACAATTAGCCACAAAAGAAAACAATACGATTACAAACTCCCTGGCAAACAATTGTTAAACAAACGTTTAACTTTTTTCTATATATTTTATTGAAATCGTGTTTATATACCCTGAAACACCTGTCAAACCGGACAAAAATATATAAAACAACAACAAAAACAATTTAAAAAAATAATAACAGCAACATTAAGTATCATCATCATGATCATCATCAACATTTTAAAAACTCCAGACGAAAAGAACAATTCAACAGGCAGCACAGACAGACAGACGGACAAAAATACACAATCAAAACTTATTCATTTCAAACATAAATGAAATGCGGCAGCATCTTTAAATAAAACCGCCGACGCCGCCAACGTGTTGTAGTATGTAGACGAGTTGTTTACTTTTTATTTGTTATTGTTGATTTTTGGTTAAAACAACAACAAACGTCTTAAGGTAAAAAAATCATTTCTCACACACAATCAATACAAACATGCATTTTATAAAATGAAAAAATGTATGATCGTAAAAGAGGGTTAAAACTGTTTTTGTTGTTGCTGCCGTTGTTGCTTATTTCAATTCTTGACCACTTTAACGTCACATAGTGAGTGACACAAAGTACAATCGAAAAGCGATAACAAACAATAAAACCAACAACAAAAAGACCAACTCCAAAATGCTCTCAGCCACACACACACACAAATACACTTTAAAATGATTGTCAAAGTCATGTTTAATAAAAAACAAAAAATTTGAAAATCAGGCAGGGGAGAAGTAGAAAAAAAGCTGAAAACTCAACATCCATCCACACAATGACCTGGGGTATTTTACCGATAAAAAAAATCGAACTCAAAAACAAAAAATAAAAAACAAGTGTAGCAACTGAATAAAATTTGATATGATGCAACAAAAGATTGTTTTTAAAAGAAATTAAATTTTTTTTTATCAAAGAATTTTGTCGTTACACGCAACTTTGAAAATAAAGGCTTGTTCACATTTAACAAATATTTGACGAAAACATCACAAAAAGCATGACCACTAAATTTATCAAACTTAAACTTTCGTTTAAAAAATTTTTGTTGAATCACTTAACTTTATGCCTGAAAAAAAATTGTCGTAGAATGTATCTTATAAGTTGTTGGACGCTGTTTGATCAAGCAAACGTTATACAAAATCAAGAAATTGTTTTATAGAAATAGTGGTTACGTGTGGGGCGTCAAATATTTGTTAAGTGTGACTATAGCGTAAGGAATTTGTTAAGATTTTTTCTTATAAAATATCCCTCTTAACCTTCATAGATATCATGTCATTGTAAATTGTAAAATTATTTAACAGCCATTGTATCTTATACATAGTAAGAATGAAATAATTTGTTAAGATAGGTTTTGTAATCATTACAACAATTATTATGATCTAATATTTCATTGTTATTATTTAATTCCTATTAAATGAACAGGAATTTGAGAGGTGATAATAATTTGAAGGGTGCTGAAATGTGCGACATGACATGATGGGATCACAGAAAAAATTAAATATTTTCTCTAATCACCAAATTCATAGAATCAAGCAAACAATGTGTCAATTGATTTAATTAAATATAGCTCAGGCTTTGATAATTCCCCACAACAATTCTAAAAGTTTAAATTATTCCAAACGAAAAAATCAATTTTCGTATTTTATTAAATATTTATTTCAAAACATATAAAATGTTAATTAAATCAAAATTATGGCCTTAATCATGTTAATGTTAAAGCTTATTCAGCGGACTTGAAATGACCAACAATGTTAATATTATTAAATTCAGCTTAGCTAAATTTTGGTTAAAACTGATTTAACATACTAATGACCGTTTTCATAATACCGTTTCGAATAAAAAGTGTTCGATGATTACAACTTTAGTTTAATCTTAAGTGAACGATTAGTTTAAGGAAGGTTTATCTTACCTGGTAGTTAAAGTAAAGTTGTATTATGGAAGCAGATTTTATACGGCCGATTTGATACAACCTTAAGCTATCGGTCAGTTGTTAAAACATGGCTCAAAGGTATAAATATTCGTTATCAAAATTACAGCAAACTGCAACTTTTCAAAAAAACAATTCGAAGTACATTAAATTTTTCTCAAATTAGTTGATTACAGAATTAATAGTAAAGCGTATTCAGCCAACTAAAAATTATGAATTTTAGATAAATAATAAACATATTGTCAAAACAATTAAATTCTGTTATTCATTTTGTGTTAATGGTTTTGTATTTATTTTTGTTAATCACTGGGGTTGAAATTTAATTAATTATTTTCTGAAAATAAAGTTATTAAATTCAAAAATTATATATTTATTTAATTCTTAAATTTAAAGCTTAAAATAATATTGAAATTTTGTTAACTTTTTTGCTTTGCTGTTGGGAAAATTATCGAGGTAATTAAAACCAATTTTATTTTAGTAGGTCTCCACATTTAAACACGCAGATTTTAAAACACGTCAAGGTTTTTTCAGTCTATAACTATTTAGTTTTTTGAAACTACTTTTTTCATTTGTTTTGCTTATAATTAAATATGATTATTAATAATTTATTGCAGTTTGTAATGCAAATAAAAACAGCAAACAATTATTATGAATTTATTGTAAAAGTTAAAAAAAAACGTTTGCTAATTTTTTTTCTTCCTTTTCATTTTAGGTAAGATTTCCTTTCTGCAGCAAAACCACCAAATTTCCCATAAACAACTGAATGCGGGTGATTTAACTTTTTATTTTATTTTTTTTTTGGCTTTTTTCAACCAAAGCCATCAGCGGCATAATCATCACCACACCATCATCCTGTTATTAACTGGCAATCTCTTCATTTGCAAAAGAGACTTATGTATGTATGTAGATTGTATGTAAAAAATATTAAACAAACACACAGGAAAACCACAAATGTCTTATAGAGTTTCCTTTTAGGAAACTTTATGCTGTTATTGTTGTTGTTGTTGTTAGAGGCACATGTTAAACGTCATTTAAATAGAAAATAATTTTGCAATGCGAAACTTTGCAGTATTAGCAACAACAAGGAATACACAAATCTAAGTTTTTCTATTTAGCAAAAGAAAAACTTTTTTTGAAGCAACGTGCCAAGCAAACCGGCAACCAAGAAAAATATGATAAGAAAAGAGTTATAAATAAATGAAATCTGCGAAGAGTTATAATGTTTATAATTCATTTATAAATCAAAAGAATTATGGTATAAAATATTTTTAAAGTCTACATATTTAAAAATAAAAAATGTTCAAAATGCTGGTAGGTATGATATTTAAATTTCTTCCATTCTTAATAAATCGGTGAACAATTAATCTTTAACAATTTTAACAAACTGTATGTCAAACAAAAGCATAGTGCAAGCAGGACATTAATGTCGCCTCGCCAATAGCATAAAACTCTTAAAAAGTAAAACATTTCTAACAGCTAAAAACAAAAAGAGAACAAAGAGCCCCAGGAGTCGAAAGTATGGGAATAGCATTTACTTTCCTTAATGTTTGATCTGCGCTTAATCTCAGAACTTATCAATCACATTAGTTTTTCGCGAATAACCGGATTTTTAAAATTTCAGGTTGGACATTTTATAGGTAATTGGTAGGACTTTCAGACGATATATCAGGTTTTATAAATAAAGATTTATTCGCGCAGTTATAAGGCCTTGAATATCGCAAAAATATGTTTTTTTTTTACTTTAACCGAATACATCGAAAACCTGATGTGATGGAGAAATCCTGAGTACAGATTCGGATTCAACCATCAGAAAAGTGAACTCTGGTCCATAGGTTAAAAATTTGTTGCCCTATGTAATTATCCAATTAAGCATTTTGCTTAAAATTTTGCTAAGCATTTTAACAATATGTAGGTTTTATATCAAATTATTAAACTTAAATGAAAATGCTATTTTTTGATACCCATATTGAATAAAAATCTTATACCTTTCTATATTCTTAATAAATCGGGCCAAACATAAAACTGAAAATTTCAATCGTTATGCATATCAAATGAAAGCTTTTTTAAAGAGTATTAAAATGGTAGTAATTAAACATTAACATATCATATGCTTTTGGATTTAAAGTGCGTATTAAAAATCAAAACGGCAGCCACTTAAGCTTTAATTGCACAGTTTTTTTTTTAATGTTTCCTATTTTAGATACCATTATTTGAAATGCTGCTTTTATTTTATTTAAATCAACCTGTATTCATGGTGCAAGAAACAAACTGCAATGCGTGTCAGACCTCTTAACAAGTGTAAGGAAAGAAATGTAAGAAGAAAAACTTTATTTTTTCTGTTCTCCTTTTTGTTGTTGCAACAGAAAAACTTTTTCATTCAATTTAATATACATACATACATACAAACATTATACGAATAAAAAGTTCTTGTAGCTACAAACAAACATCTAAGGCAAAATTGTATGTAGTTTTCATGCCATTAAACACGATTTAAATATACATACAACTTGATACACACAGCTACATAACAAAGGCACCATGCCGCACTACCACTACCACCACCAACACTAACCATCTTTCTGCTACTCCAACACTTACAATAACAACAAAGACTTTTGCCACATTTAAAGAACAACTTGCAACAAGAAAAAATTGTAAACCAACATTGGCATGTTGTTAACTGAAATAAAAAGTGCAAAAAGGCAAAACAAAAAAAAATGTGTTAGAGAGTGAGTGGGTGCGTGTCTTTGCTTCGGTTTTTGTAGTGATTTATTCGAACTTTTTTCTGAACCAGCTAAAAGTTTTACCTTTTTTTTAACCCTGTCGCAAAAAGGGGATGAGTTGTAAAAATAAGAAAGTTTTGTTTTTAAAACGGATATTATACGATTCATTGGCGGTTTGAAAAAACTTTTAAGAGTCAAGTATATTAAGCTCAAAGCACACATTGACTCGGTTAAATGAGTGCTAAAAAAGTGTGGCAGGAAGTGCGGTAACACAATATGCTAATTTTTTTCAACTACATTGTGAGGGTGCTGTTTTGTTATTGTCGTTGCATTTGTTGTTGTTGTTATTGCGCTGCTATTATTGTTGCTTGTTAAAGGGTCATTTTATACGGCCAAAAAGGATGTGGTTATTATTGTTTGCTGGTATGTGAGTTGTGCGTGTTTTAAAGTTTCTCTTCTTCATAGTTTTTCAAATATTTTTTTTGTTGTTGTTCCTGCTGTTGCAATAGCTAATGTTTCAGGTTTTTTATTTTATTTTTAAGGTTATTAGCTTAAAATGTTTGTATGTTAATAGCATGACACTACATTTTATAACTTTATTGTGACACGTTTAATGCGAAAGAAATGTCTAAATGAATATACAATATTTAAGATTAATACCTGAAAGGAAGTATTAAAGAAAATTTATTTATTAGAATCTAAAATAAATGTATAAGAAGAAGAAGGAAACAAAATGTTTTAGTAAACAAATAGAAATTATGCCTTTAATATTGAAATATTTATGTGATTATATAATATTTGTTTTTTTTCATAGTTAAAAAGTTAAAAAAAAAATTTGTGTAGAAAGAAACAAATCAAAATTTATTTAAATTAAAAAATTTGTGACATTAATTAAAAAATTAATTAAATTTCCATCTGCAAAAAATTAATATTTTTGTGAGTAAGAATTCACTTGATTACATTTTTAATTAAAACTGATTTTATTTTTGATAAATAATTTATTTGAAAAAAAATTTTGCGATAATTTTTTTGAGAATTTTTTTTTTTTAATTATATAAGTTTATATTTTTTATGCAAGCAAAATAAAAAATGCTTTAGTTAGAGACCCATATTTTCAAAATAAAAATTATTTTATTAGTATTTTAAATAAATCCGTTAAAAGTTGAACCTTAAAATAATCCAGTGCCCATGTTCTTTGACATTTTTGACGAGTAATATGGCGAGTAATAGCTGTCACTTAAGTCAATTACACGACAATTTACGGAAAGAGTCTGTCTGTAAAATTTTTTTAAGAAAGTTCCCACTTTGAACTGTCGAATAAAGTGATCTCATCATCATGTAATCTCTTCATGTGATTTGACAACTTTGGGCTTCTTTCTTTGAGGATATTTGGAAGAAAAGGTGTACGTCGATAAGCCAGCAACAATTCAAGATCTAAAGGATGAGGCAATTTAGCACATTAACGACATAGAACCTCAATTAAGCCTTAGCGTCATAGAAATTTTTTTTTTTTTAAAATAAGTTGTTTGCTTTTGCAAATAATACATCATCAAAAAAGACACAACTAAAAATTGTTCATTATCTTGTGTATAATTATTAAAAAAAAACGTCTCACATCATAATCTGTTTTTTACTAATCTTCGGGCTAAGATTTGTTTTAACTTTGTTTTAGGTCAAACCCTGTTTTTCCGATTAAGTTTTTTGAGTTGAGTCGCTTTTAAACTAGGTGTGCCATATGTGTGTTAGGGGTCTTAAAACTAAAATTTTTGTTTGTTTTTTTTTTAAGTTCTATCATCTCAAAAGTTTCTAGCAGACTCTCCCACCAGAGCAACTCTACATTTTAATTTTACGCAGCACCCAACGACTTTCAGTTTTCCATATAAATTGCATAAGAACGATTTTTCGTGTTTTACAAATAAAACAACTATCAAAGAAATGTTTCTCAATTTTTATTCTTGATAAAAACACTGAAATTTACTGTTGAAGGGATAAGCTATTCCTATGCGCATTTCACTGATTACTTAGGCCAGATCGTCAGGAAACTTCATCCAAAGATTTTAGAAAAGCTAAAGATATTAAACAAGTAAAACTGTTAAGTGAATAAGAATTATATATAAGCAGAAGTCTTACTTGTAACCACATCAAAGCTTTAACAAAAACAACAACAATAAACAGTGAGTTTATCTTTTCTTAAATTCCCCACTACAATTGGTTGGAATTCTCCCAATATTAATTGTTGTTGTAAGTAGGTTAAGAAAAACCAAAACGAAAACAAAAACAACTTGCTTAATTGATCTCGCAAAAATAAAGCATGCTGGAAGGGTATAGTTTTTTAAGCCGTGCACTTGCCAGTTTATTCTCAAAGAAATATATAAAAAGGAAAAGCGAAAATTCAAGTTTTCAAAAAAAGCTAAGCTACTTAACTTTCTTATTCTTTTTTACATATTTTGACACTTCGTTACTGGCAATCTGCTCCGCAAAAAAATTTCCGAAAGGGTTTTCGGAAGCGATAGAGGGTGCCAAATTGGCCTCTTATCGCTACGAAATAGAAAGTAGCCCGCCAGACAATATAATTGCTTGTTTACATATTTGCATATCCATACACAGCTAGAAAAAGCACGTACTAAATTCGAGTTTTTTCTTCTCGCTTAAGTACAAGTCGTAGGTACATAAAACTTTAAGTACTGATAACAATTAAAAATACTTAACACAATGCAAAATGGGATAACTTTCGAAAACAAATATGCGTGTATACGCCTGGGTTTGTAGAAGTTTGTTGTAAAACCAATAACAATATTACAAGATGAAAAATATAGTTTATTTTCCTGTTTAAAAAGTTAAAAAAGATGCATTAATTCCCATATTCTATTTGTTATAATTATTTAGTTAAATACATAAAATTTTTAAAGTAAATAATGATTACGGAAACAATATTGGGCATGCGGTTGGTGTCTTAGAATTGAGAATTCTTCTGTAAACAAAGGGCGGAATACAACAAAAGTGAAATAAATATGGGTAACAGGTAAGAAAATAATAATATTATCTGCGGTTCTGTGGGGTAAGTGTTTAGGTTAGAATCAATCTAATCTGAGTTTCGGATTATTTCAAGTACGAATCAAGATTTAACCGGCTTGGAAATTCTTGAATCAAGCACAGTTTCAGATTAATTTTATCTCACTTTTAATAAAGTCAATCCTGTTTTCGGGGGGTTTTTTTTAAAAACGAATTCGGGATTAAAAATGGATAAGTTAAGCATTTCTCCCTTGAATAATCCGTACTTGAATCAAGCGTTCTGTACTTGGTTTAAGGAAATTTGAACTTAGCGTGCGTTTGACACCGTTTCAGATTGATTTAAGTACGGATGGATTGATTTGTGTTTTCAGTTAATTAAAAATCTAGTTTTAGGTATTTTCATATACCCTGCAAATTAGATTGGACCACCTAACCCATTTTGGTCAAATGGACTACATCCCGAACTGGTCCAATGTCATGCAAGCATGGACCATGTCATTGCTGAAAAGTGTTTGTAGTGAGACGACGAAGTAGTTTTAAAACTACTCCTTTGTAATCCAAAGCTGGGTTATATGGTGCTGCCCTAGGACATAGTAATGTTAAATAAACCATGTTTTTCCATACGTTTGGGTTACTTTTGGACTAGTCCTAGTCCCTTGTGGGCTACATTTTACACACGTGTTTAGACTAGTCCTTTTGTTTACTAAGAAAATCGGTTAAAACGAACATTTTAGATATCCCAGCAATTTTGATTTTTAATAAAAGTCTCCTGCGAGAGAAATTTAGTTTTATGTTATTTTTTTGGTACAGTTTTCATCTTAAATTTTAAGTTCAATAGATTTTTTTAAAGTTTGAAATTTTTTTTATTAACATTTTCTTGAAATTTCAAAAACTTTTTTAAATATTCAGGACACGTTTTGTAAACTTCTTGGTTAATTATAAGTTCTTTAAGAAGCCTTATTGGAAATTAATTGATATTTTTTATTTCGTTTACATAATTTGCTACTTTGTAAATTAATTACTTGTTTTCGCTTTATAATTATTCTCTCAAATTAACACCTAATTTCCCAAGTGTGAATTTAAAATGAAATACTTAAAAAACACACACACTAGGTAGAGTTTGATATTCCACACACCGCATGAAGCCACCAAGTAACTCCTTTACTTTTAGAAAAGCTTCAAAAGAATCGCAGTATTAAAGAAAATGATAAGAATCTATTAAGAACTCATACATATAAAAGCATATGGGCATTTCCGTCGAAAAGTCTACGTTTTGTAACGCAACGCAACGCAGGCATGCAAGTTAGCTTGTATTTTGGGTCCATGTTGTTCAAATGTAATTTTTTTTGTGAGTAAATGTAGAGCTTTACACCGAAATATAAAAGAGTAAGAATTATTGTTATTGAGAAACAATTTTAATTACTTGCTAGCGTAACGTTACAAAAAGTATTATTTTCGCTGGAAATGCCCATATAAAAAAGTAGCAACAGCAATTGCTTAACGCTATATTTTCTTCCTAAGGAACAATGCCAAGTAAACCAACAAGTTAAACAAGGTTTTGCCAAAGAATGAAGAATTTAACCAACATAATTTGCAAAATACAAAAAAAATTTGATGGTCATCGCCATCATCGTCAACATCATCCCAAGAATTATCATCAATAAGAGTTATTAAAAAAAAGAAAAATCTGATGAATTTGAAGTTTCAAAGGCGTTACTTTAAAAACCACCCACTAATGGCTAAAGGTATGACAAAGCGTTTTGCTTACCAACAAATATTTACAACAAATGGCAAATATACAAAATTAGCCTTAACATGAGTTGGCTATAATAATAGCAAAACAATACTTAAGCTGGCTGCCTGTCAGAAACCAAAGTGTAATTATGCATCATCAACCCGCCAGTCAAGTCAGCCATAGAGTTCGAGCTACTCAACAATTGATGTGTTTAAACATTAAACAAGCTTTTTTTCTTCTTTTGATTTACACAAAATCTAGCTAATCATATCTACATGAACATATAAATATTGTTGCATTACAGTAGCCTTTTTGTAATACAGCTTCTTTTACCTTCAACACTATTACCACCTTCTTCCGTTGCTTGCTGCTGCATAAATAATTATTATTAATTTACGCTGTTGCATTTAAACTGTAGAATGAAACTCACAACAAATGGTATGCAGGTGCAAAGTAACATTAAGACAGCAGCAATCAAACAATTTCTTTATAATACCACTCAAAAAAAAAAACAACAACAACAACAACATCGCAGTAACTGGCAACATGTTGTATATTTTACGATAATTTTGTTCTTTTAAAATCCAAAAAAATATTAAAAAAAATCAACGCAAAAAAAGTGTTATCAGAAATTTACATTGTTTAAACAGCTAGTCAACATTATTAAAAATAAACTAAGAACAGGGAACAAAAATTTTTATGCAAACAAAAAAACAAAAGACTTAAGCAACAAACTTGTTTTTTATCCTATACAACTTTAAAATCCCACAAAAGTGATAATATTTTTAACTAAACCTCAAAAGGATTTTCTTTATTAAATCATTCATTATTTTGCGAAAATAATTTTACAAAAATATAATAAAAAAATAATCCTCAATAATATTACAGTGTGAATATATGCATTTAGTATGTTTTTGTGAAATATGTAAACAAATTTTTTTATTGCACCCAGCTTCCGTTGTTTGAAAAGTTTTTATGAGTAAAATAAATTATTATAATCATTATATTTGGTTTCCTCTGTTGTTTGCATTTTAACAACATGTGTTAAATGTTTAAAGCAGTCAAGATTTTGACGTGTTAATAACTTGTTCAAAATAATAAAAATATTTATAAAAGTAAAGTTTTTAGCAAAAGGATGTTTATTAAGCCAATTAAATTTTTTATAGGAATAATGTGATTTTTGCTTGAAAAATTCCTAGAATGATGATATTTTTGAAATTTAAATATTTTTCCTAAAATGTACTGTAAAAATTAAGAACTTAGGACTATAATTTAGCTGAGATAACTATTGTAAACTCAACTCTTGAAAGAGTAATAAAAACTTCTTTTTCCATAACGTTGTGTGTGTAAATTTAAAACTTGAAAGTCGGTTGTCGGTTTTGAACTTTAATATCCTGCATAGTTTTCTAGATCACAGTTGCAACATCAACCGATTTATTAGGAATGAGAGATATATTTAAAAACAATAAGCTAATATTGTTATCAAAAGTTTAGAAATGATAAATAGAATCTAAAAATGCCTCAAGTCATTTAAAACGTTATACACAAGCTGGGACACTTATAAAGTTAATTATATAAAGCAGTGTTCGCAACTAAAAATTAAATAAATTTCCTTATTGTTCGGTTTGGTAGATTTGTAGAAAACACAAACGCTAATAGTGTTTGTGTAGTAATCCATAAAAAAAACACAAAAACAATACTGAACTTATCCAGCTCAACGTAAAGATGAGAACATTTAAATGCGATCTATTTTTTTAAACTCTAAACTTCCTAGTGATCGGCTTAGCACTTTAATAGTTTTCTTATTTCTATAAAAATTTAAAAAAGAAACACAATAGAACATTTAAATATAATGAATGTCAAAAGAACCACTACAATTGTAGAAATAAATAATGTTCGTTACCTTCTTGAAAATAGTTACGAACGGTATTAAGGGTTGTGTTCGTATACACAAACCCAAAATATGGATATCGTTTCTGGGTGTGTGTCGAACACTGATATCAAACAAAAAAAAAAACAAGTATTTTGTTTGCTTTAAAATGCTTAAAATATTAAGATGACTGACAGTTGATTAAGAAAAAAAAGCACAACAAACAAACCTATATTTACTTAAATTATTCAAAATGGATAAAAATACTTAAATTAAGTTATGAAACGATTATTTTAAACAAATAAATGATGAAGTTGTGAAAATTAATCGATTATTTAAAGACGTAATTAAAACATTAAGTAGAAATCGTGGTCGGTTGTACACGTGAGAGGTAAGTTTATTGTGGCCGATGCTACAACATACTCAGGTGGAGGTATGTTCAGAGGATTCTATGTGATTAATGGAATACTCATCATCTTGATTTTGATGTGATTAGAGCTCAATTGTTCGAGGTACGTAAAAGCGTTTTAAAAACCTAAGTGTGAACATAGAATTAAAGTCAAATAAACGTATACGAAGCCAACTACTGTATCAAAAACGAAAAAAATATTTGCCTTTTTAATTTTTTCATTATTATTTTTCTTAATTTTTCGAAAAATTCGACTTTTATGAGTGTATTGCTGAGTTATGGGAATTCTCTTTACAAAATGTTTTTTCCAATTTTTCCAAATATCAAAATGTGTTGATTTTTATTCAGATCACTGCGTAAATAGCAAAAACATCGCCCCATACACTACACAAACGCAGTCTACAGCGACAGACTTGAATACTGAACTTGTGTTCCGGATGGCTGGCATACGATAAATGTTATCAATATTTAGTATTTTATTTAAACAAATTTAATAGTGCACTATTACGGGTTTTTGCTTATTTTTAAATCTCAACAGATTTTATAAGAATATATAGAGATCAGTGGTGCCCGAAAACATACAAGCATAATTATGTGCATGTGGTATAGAAGCAGCAAAATATGAAGTTGAAATTTGCAGTACTTTGAAAAAGTTGCGTAGCGATATCTTTTTTTTTTTAAATTCTCTTTGTTGAAATGCAAACAAAACAACAGCCGAATGTTCATCATCGTCATTTAAACGAATAAGGCTATAGTGTTCGTCTTTCGACATCGCTGCCGCAGAGTTATTTGCTCTATACTCAAGAGCATAGGAATATGAGAATTGGGATTCACTGGTACAAATATACCAAATGAATATCAAACGTTCTGTTGAATTTAAAAAAAAATAAATAAAAAGGCTTCTCACATAATTGAATCGCTAAGTGAAGAAACGGTACAACTACAAAACATTAATTTTGAAATAAACAACTAAAAAAATGTAGCTTATAATAATAAATTTAAGTTTAATATTCTTAGCTCGTAAAGGGGTGAACTGACTTTAATTGGAAGTTGTATATGATGATGCTTTTTACACTTGTTTCTTAGCAATACTCAAGTTAGGTATATGAAGTAAATGTCAGTAGTTCCCTTTCTACGCTTAAGGATTCAATTGTATTGCTTAAATTTATTTCACAATTTTTAGTTGATTTTTCAAAAAATTCCGTCTCGGTTATTTAGAATCGGTGGCACATTTTGAGACGATACCATGTAATATGGGTATCAAAAAGTTGGTTTTATTACTTATAAACTTAATGTAATGATGTAACCGGCTTTTTGGTTTTTAAATTCTAACTTGAGATTTTAAGACGATTTACTAAGAATGACACAAAACTGATTTTAACTCATATAATATGGGTATCAAACTACTGGAATTTTAAAGGACAAAACAAAGAAAATACAAACCAAATAAAAATAGTAAGTTCAGATGATGTTTTTCTAAAAAGTTTTTAGTTTTAACTCCAAAAATATGCAATGCTAACAACCTATTTTATTCTTACTAAATAATAACATTTTGATAGTTTTTGTAGTAACTAAATTTTCTAAAAACATGATTAATCAATATTTTGTTTCACAAACAAATGTTTCTATAATTTTGCGTTATTTTTATTATTATTTTTTTTTTTTGAAAGTTGTTATTTAATATATTACCACCAAGTAATCATTGGTTACTTACGTCCATATGTACATATATTGGTGTATGTGTTACAAAATTTATACGATAATTTCTAAATTCAAATTCCATTCACAACCACAAAAACGCACCATTAGATAAATGTGTGGTTTGAACAGAGCAAAAAAAATACAAAAAAAAAAAAACAACAGAAAATATTTATAAATTTGTTAATAGGCTACTAAATATTTTTTGTTTTGTTCTAAACCACAATTTAACAAACTTTAATTACTTAAAATTTATGTTTGTTTTAGCAAATAAAAATATTTTTAGTTTTTGTTGTGGCTGCTGTTTTAGATTGTGTAGAAAAATTTGTCATCTTATTGTTGTTTGTAACTTATTAACAATTTCTTTCTTGTGTATAAATATTAATATTTATTAAAAAAATAAAGGGTCTTTAGTTAAGCGTTTTCTTCCATCCAAAGATTAATGTGTAGAATATATTCAAAAATTTTTCAATTCGTTTGAAAAGCCTATCGATGCCATTGTAGTTCGAAATGTACGCTGCGGCTTTGCACACAGAAAAATATAACTCAAGAAAATTTTTAACAACACAGTTTGTTAAAAATAAAATTTTAGGTCAACAAACTTTTTATTTGATTCAATAAACAAATGTATTAAAATTACACAGCACACAATAAAATATTTTTAATAATGAAATAATTACATATTTCTTCATATTCAATAAAAAAAATATTTTATATATTAAATCAAAGTAAAGACAGTTTACAACTCTTGTTTATTTTTAAATAGCTCATAATTCTCATTCGCTCTACAGTTCTATTTGTATAATATCTTAAGTTTTTCTAAAGTCTTTGAAAAAAGGTTTCCTGATGATCTGAAAATTGGTTATTAAGCCTATCATAATTAATAAATATATAAATTAATAAAGATAAGATAAACATTTTGTTTGCTTTATTCAACATTTCCAACAATTTATTTTAACAAATCTCGTAAAGATTTTGTTGAAAAAAATTATTTTGGGCAACAACTTTTTTCATTGACTCAATAAACTTGGTTGTTGACTAAAAATTCAATAACTTTACCCATAAACTTTTTATCAATAACGCAGAAATCGTTATTGCAGAAAATTTAAAATTTTTTTTTAAAGAAATATGCAAAATTCGTATTAAAATATGAAAATTATTTTTTTCCGTGCAACGTGTCGCGCGTACTAAATATCCAATTTTCTATGATGGTAGCCCACAAATCAGGCTAAATTTAACTGAAGGAATGAGTTATGCTGGATGCTGTGGTTTGTGGCTTATTTTTATGAACCTCCGATTTAAGGAAAAACCCGCTAAAATTAGTCTAAAAGGGTGAAAACGCATAATTTTAGTGGGTAGTTTATATCATTTTACGTGAGATAAACATGCCCTTAAATTTGTAAAAAGCAATATGGCACGTGGCATTGTCCTGTTGATACCGCATCTTGGTTGTATTAATATCATCCAATTCAGGAAAAACAAGTTGGTAATCATGGCAACTGTCGCTGTTTAAGAAATATGGAACAATTACAATGCCAGCCCGAAATATACACAAAAAAAATCTCTTTGCCGTGATGCAATGGTCGCTCTTCTTTTTCATGTAGACTATCCTTAATTTTAACAATTTGTATAATGCAGTACTCATTTGTTCAGATATTGGCCTCATTGCTTAAGTTTATTTTTCGATGAAAATTAGTATCAGTTTTAAAATTATTTAAAATTTTTTATTTGCTCGAGTTGTTCCTTCAAACTTGGTGATTTGCCACTGCAGACTGAACAGCCCAATGCAAGAGATTAAGTTTAACCAATATGTTCGCTTTTAACTTTTAAAGTTCGAATGTCCAAATTGAAAAACCCTTTATATACAGCTTAGAATATTTTTGATTTGTTTGTCTTGAGTTTTAATACATTGTTTTTAAATTATTTATTGATCTGTCATATGTCACTTTTTCAACGACTTATATGCTTATTATTTTGTCTATGTATTGTACTTATGTGTTTTTTTTAATGTATTTTTTAAAAGTTATAAATTTTTCTTTTAAAGAGAAATAAATAACTTTAAGCGTTGACAATTGTTTTTTATTAATTTACATTAAATTAACATTAATCTTTGTAATGTTTCATTTAAAATAATTGTTTAGAAATTTATACAAAAAACTGGCAAATACATAATACCAAAAACAGTATTAGCACGATGTGTCAATTTAAGGCAATTGTTAATTTTTCAAAAAACGCTTAAACACCTTGTTAACATTTTATGAAAATAATTAATAGACAGGAGGATTTAACAATCTAAAAGCAGCAGCTAAAAAAAAGATACATATATAAATAGTTTATATAGTAAACGGTAATAATTATAATTGTAGAATAATTTATGAAATATGTGCTTATGCAGTATATTTCACAGAAAAATACATAACGTGTCATAAGTAATAAAATTTAATTGCATATTTACATTCCTAAACTATTTAGTAATTTTAAATGTGCCTTTATTGTTTGTTACTTCTGCTCTATAATAAACAATTCTTTGTTAAACTATTGACCCTGGCTAGTAGGTATGACATGTTTAAATATTATTAAATGCAATAATAAAAAAATTTATAGAAAATGGCAGAGTTTTCATTAAAAAATATATAAAATCTTAAAGATCTGATTCTGTCGTACGCAAATGAAGTGAACAACTGAGTGGCTACGTGTTGTTTTCTCAGATGAGAAAAAGTTTAAGAACTCGATGGTTACAGCCAACATGTATAATTAACTGAGGTCACAGTTCTACAACATTTTATTTTTGTTTGACATTTCTTTCTCCAAGTAAAACAAAAATCGCTCAGCTTTGTTTTTAAAGCCACCTGTTAAGTGAATTCGCCTTGGCTGCAGTCATAAACTTTTGACTAGACCAGAAATTCTCTCAATACAAAAAAACAATTTAGCACATTTGTTTTACCCATAAAGTAAAAGTTTTGTGACAGCAGAGGTTGTTTTTTTCTCTCTATCTGTTGTAGTCATTTCCCTCGAAAAAAACTACAACATATGGACCGCCTTCAGAGTCGTGAGGGTGAAGAAAAGTCTAGCTACGGCACTTGTTATCTCAAATTTTTAAGCCTACAGATGAATGCCACGAATGACATTGGCTTTTTCTGTTTTAAATAACATTTTTGGGCCTCTTCCTTTGACATTTCCACTAGGCAACGCCCCTATCTAACATTATTGGTCATATATGTTGATGATTGTGTTGAGTAGTTTAAAAGGGTAGACAACAATATTCAAAACTTCCAGAGCCTTTTGAAACCATCAATCTTATCTGGAGCTCATTTCAACTAGATAACAAAGCCACATATCATGTTTTTGTTTGTTTACAAAATATTTTTATAAAATTTATTGTTACAGAAATGAATTTCTTTTTTATTGCATTAAATTAAATTCCTAAAAGGCAATTTTAGCAAAAAAAAAAATCGTGTTTTTACGTTCTAAGTGTGCTATTCATGCGGCGTACAGTGTAAAATAAAAAACCCTGGTTGCTTTTTTAATGCTTAAACAATCTGGTAGGCTTTTCAATTCATTTTAAAGAGCTTTAAGGAGGATTCATCCGTGCGTTTCGAACAATATTTTTGTCCGGAGAATAATTTTTTTAATGAGAGTGCTCTGTAGAACGATTTACACATTTCGGAAAATGTAAATGTAAACAATTAAACGACTTATTTCGACTTTTTTTCTTAAAGTGTATTAAACGGAAAAAGGAAAGTGATTTTATTATTTGTAATTATATTATATTTTTTAATTGAATTATTTAGCAAAAAAAAAATATGTTTTTCAACTTTTATGTACAAATTGAAAAAAGTGGCAACTCGTTTATATAGTTTTGAACTAAAATTAAACCAAATCAAAAAAAAAAAAACGTTGGCGAACAAAATAATTTCTCTCTCTCTCTCTCAGAAGTAAGACGTCAAACTCTATATAAAAATATTTTGTCCTGACAAAAATATTGTTCGGATAAGTCTAGTGACCATTTTCTTAATCAATCGACAAACTGTCTGTTACTTAATGTCAACATACAATTATTTGACCGATAAACTGGTAGTTAATGATTTTGGGTTTCTCAATATACCGACAAAAACATTGATTTCAGTTGGCAACACCTCTCAAGATACATGTAAAAGGAGGGAATCAGCTGATTGAATTTATCTTTACGGCAAATAAAAGGAAAGGAAGCAATTGAGACATTGAAAAAACCGAATTTCCTTAATATGCAGTTTTTCGTTGGGAAAAAAGATAATCGATCAATGAGAAAAAACGGCCATAGGACGTTTAGTTTTATAAAAAAGTAAAAATTTATATACAAATTATAACTTTCAAAAAGTTACATTCTATAAGAAGAAAAGTTGTATAAAAACTTAAAATTACTTTTAATAAAGCTTTCATTTAAGCTAAAGATTCCGTTAAAATCTTAAACTTAAGATTTCAGCAGATTTCAGGTATTTAGAGTCAAAACTTTGCGACATCACATTTTGAGATGATATCATAAGGTAGTTTTTAAAAACAAGCTCAACTCTGTATTATTGCCGACTTTTTGGCCTTAAAATGCTAACTTGAGATTATAAGGCGATTTATTAAGAATGACGCAAAACTGATTTTATTTCATATAATACGGGTATCAAACTAATGGAATTTTTAAGAACAAAACAAAGAAACTATAAATCCAATTATTCCTATTTTAATGCGACGAGGTTTTTCTAAATAATCTTGATTTTGCTGGTTGTAACATCAAATATCTACAGCGTTAACAAATTATTTTATACTCAATAAAACATTTTGATAATTTTACTAAAAACTTTTGTTAAGTTTCAATTTATTCAAATTTGAGATTTTTACCGATTTGTTGAGAGTCAATTGTTATTGTTCTAAAGTAATCAAATATGGGCATCAGATTAAAGCTTTTACTCTCATAATAAAAATTTTGTTAAAAAGTAAAAAAAAAAATATCCTTAAAAACATTTCCAGCTTTTCTTTATGCAATTTATCTTTTTTATCTTGTTTTTAAATTTCATTTTCTAGTTTAATATGAACGAATCGGCTTTATCTCTGAAATTAATCGTTAAATTTGTTTGCATTGGCGCCTTTTACATAACAAAATTTCAAGATTTTTCTTTACTGATAACCCCCCTTGAAGTGTCATTAGTTTTAGGATTTTTTTGTTTGATTTTTTTTTATTGTTGTTGCTATTTTTCAATTTTCAACAACACCTTCATATTGGAAAAGAAATTCGTTATGCATGTAAGTTAACATAAAAAAAGCATACACAGTCTTTTGACTATTGACTTCATTGATTTTTATGTTTCCCAAAAGGTCTTCATAGGTTTTGGCCTTTAAATGTTCAGACAACATTCTTTGTCCACAGTGTCTCACTTGCTCTGCAGTACATCTAAAGTATTTTCAATTTCTTGTCTTACATTTACATATCTGCAAGTTGTAGTTTTTATAGAAAAATGAAAAACATTTTAATTTTTTTTTCATATGATTTTGTTGCAGGTTTTGTTGTTTTTAAATGCGACGTGTATAGAGCCATTTTATGTGTCATGCTATAGAAAATCGATTTGCTATGTAATTTAATTGAAAATAACAAAAATGTTGATGTTTAGTTTAGATTTAGACGATTTTACCTTTAAGTAGCTTAAGATGAGTAGAAATTTTTTTGTTTTATACTCGTATGGTCTCTTAGTTTATGACTAAAAAAAAAAAAGAGTCGTTGGTGGCTTGAGAAGTTTTAAAGGGATTCAGGGGAATGGAATGTGCTTTTTGGCGACTGGGTTAGTGTGTGGCAAGCAAGCAGCTACAATTTGAGCTGCTGCAAATCATTTACAATATCGTTATGGTCTTTGGCCAAGTGTTAATTTGCTGTAACTTTAAAATCTACAATAAAATTTTAAATAAATGTATGTCCACAGCGGATTAAAGCATGAATATTTGTTAAATCTTTTCAATAATATAATATTTTAAAAAGTTATTGGTTTTTTTTTTGGTTTTTGTTTAAGCACATACATATGCAACATGTCTTTAAAAATAAATATATTATAGAAAATTTGTTAATACGAATTTAAAAGGCCTCAAACCTTAAACCAAAACTCATTAATCATTTGATCTCTAAGGCAGCGAAAGAAATAGTTTTTAGTTAAAAAAAACATAATTTTACATATGACCTTTTATTTGGTATTTAATTTTTTTTTTCTTAAGATAATTTGGGGTTAACCATAAACAAAAAAAAAACAAATTTCCGTATTTCGTTTGAATTTAAAACCTTAAAACACAAGCCGCCAGTTTGGAGTTTAACTTTTTCTCTCTATTTTGTTTAAAAAACGCCTTCCTAATTTACAATTTAAATAATTTTTTTTTTTGAAATTTTGAAAATTTTTGAGGGTGTTAACAAATTTTTTTAAAATCTACCTTGTATTTTGGTTTTTCTTTATAATCTTATAAACAAAAAAAAAAAAAAAAAAAATTGGTTAATTTTTTTTTAAGTAGCTTGTAATATTATTGTTAAACATACTGAAAGTTTTCTTGTGTATGTGTGTTTCTAATCAGCATTTAATATTAATGCTAACACTTAATCAATCAATGTCTTAGAAACTACAACAACAATTTTAAATATATTGAATTTGAAAAAAAAAAATAAAAATTAATATATTATAATGTGTTTAACATAATGTCTTGAGGGAGTTTTGTTTTCTTGTAGAAGATACAAACAAATTTTTAGGATAAAAACAAGTTTTGAAATTAAAATTTTATAGTCAAAATGTCTGGCAGTCAAATAGAAATATGGAAAGTTTTTGATTACAAAAAAAAAAACAAATAATCACAAACTTCTTTGAAAGTAAATGACAAATTTTTTGTGAACCTGCTAAAACTAACTTTTTAATAATAACCACAACTTAATGTTAAGAATTAATAAAATTAATTTTAAAAACTAATCCACAAATCTAGGTTTTTATTAACTTAATTTGAGATTAATTCAAATTTGTTTAAACATTTTTTTTATTTTCTAACATTTCATTTATTCGAATACTTAAAACGGCTTAGTTTATAAATAGTTAAATTCCACTTTTTCTTAGCTTTAATTTTTATACTTAAAATATAATTTTTTCACAAATTATTGCTCATTTCTGATTAATCGGCTTATGAAAATTTAGAATTAAAAATATTTTTGAAAATTTTTCATTTTGTCACAGCTGATAAAAAAACAATTTTTAGGAGAGTAAATCTTTCAAATTGATTTCAGAGAGCTCTGGTAGTCAAGATGAAAGTAAGCTTGTGTAGTAGTATGAGGTTTGCGGGTTCGATTTCTTGCAGAGGCCGTGGTCTCTTCTCTGTTTACTACACCGCTGACTGGTGGCCTACATTACAAAGAAAAAAATAAAAATTGTTTTTATTTAAAAAATTTGTGATATTTATTAAAAAATTAATTAAATTGGCACCAGTAAGCAAATCAATAGTATCAACTAAATGTTTGATTCACTTGATTAAATTCTGAATTAAAACTGATTTTATTTTTGATTAATGCTTTAAGTGGTGAAACATTTCTGTGTAACATTGTTCGATTAATAAAGTTTGAACACCCAAAACAAAAAAAACTTTTTAATAGATTTACCAGCAACAAAACTGTTTAAAAAGAAAATTTTTAAATATATTATGGCTAATTAAACCATATTATTGTCAACCAACCTAATAATGGCTAAAATAGGCCTTCATCAAGCAGCAACAGCTATATTATGCGCGTCTAAACATGTTATTGTTAAATATGACAATAATTTGTTTTCCACAAATAATTCTTTGGTTTTAACTTTACAATCTTATTTTACTCTTTTCTATGAACAACATGCTATGGTTGAATATTCAACCATCTATTATAATTGCTCAATATAAATTTATTATTATCAACCATAACATGGTCGGGACCAACTATAATATAGTTCCTACTTGATATAGGACTAATTTAATCAAAATAAGGTTGGGGGTGACAGTAATATGGTATAAGTAACCATAATATGTTTAAAATTTTGCTTTAAAAACAGTTTTGTTGGAGATGACCATTAGATGGTCCCAGTTTTGTATGGGGCATTTTTTCCATTTATTTCCTTTTGATCCGAGTAGTCGAACTGTGGAATATTATTATTATCAATGTTTAATTCATTAAATTTTCTTGTAAAGGTTTACCTGTTACAGTCAAATACATCTGCCTGTGTTCTTTTACACAACGTAGTAAAAATTGCTTTTGCTCCTGTTCAGCTGTAATTAAGCCATTAAAATCCTTTTCTAACTCAATGAAAAGGCAGGCATCTAACAAAGCCTATTATCTTGCTTTGATATTCTAAACTGAGAGCTAAGTTTCAATAAAAAAATGCACTTGCCATCTATCGATTCATGGTGCCTGGAGGCCGAGGTTAAAATTAATTTTCGGTATCTCCACCACGAAATATTTTTAACAGCTCTATCAGTTCTCGATAGTCACCTCTAACGATATCTTTCGTCAATTCAGATTGGTAATATTTCTGAATCATTTAGAAATGGTTACATTTCTGTGTAGCTTTGAATTTTCCTTAGATTGATATTTTTCCAATTTTCACGAACAGTGGAATAATAGGACTAATAGTCATTAAACTAATTTTTGTCTCAAACCCACATTTCAATACACATCTGAAAATGTTAAAATATACAAACTAAATTGTATTTTTTATTTTAACTTAAGCGGCAGTTGCCATTCGTAATCGACCCATTAATAAGTTATGATTTCAGTCTTTTAAGAACCTGTGATTTTTATCAGTTTTTTTTTTATCAAATACATTTAGGTCTTGTTATTTTAGCAGTTTGCTAAACTTTTTCTATTGGCCAAATTTTTCTATTTGAAATTAAACAGCTTAAACTTAATGGCAAACGTTTAGGCATTGTAATAATAGTTAAATAATAATATAAATACCATAAACTAACAACAATAATTCACAAAGAAAAAAGAAATATCAAGCTTTTCTATCTGTTAAATTAAAATTGCTAATTTTAGTTTTTTTTTTCTTTCTTAAATATTTCATTTATGTGTAGACGATTTTTTTTTGTATTTCCTATAACAAATGCCCATTTAATAAAAACTCTAGAGCAAACATTTATAAAAGCAACCAACAACTCTATAATGAAATAAATATTTTACAGCATATTTTTGTTTAGTTAGACAGTTTTTTTTTTGTGTTGAATATATGTTTGTTTGTTAAATGAATGTAAAAGCTGGTGTGGGCGTTAAATACCACAACTGAGATAATTATATATGAAATGCAGTTTATTAGAAAAGACCACAATATAAATACTTAAATTACATTTTAACTATAGGAATAATGAAAACAAACTGATAAACTATAAATGAAATAGAAAACGTGATACTCATATCAAGCATTTATTTTCTTTTAACAGGCTGAGATTATAAAAAAAAACTAATAAAATTAAGTAGATCATTGAATATTTAAATCGTTAATAAGCATCTGTATCAGGGTTGGAAAAGTTGGTAGAATTGAACAAATGTTTTTTAATTTTTTAGTGTATGCACTGCTATATTTTTTAATAATGGTATTGCAAATGCTTATTTATCACATGATGTAAAGGCTTTTCAGACAACTTTCTTTTTTAATAAAACCCACATAAAAAAACTTAGATAAAACCGCTAGATTGACCTCACTGACCATTGTGTTGTTGTTTTAATTTTTTATAAAAGGTCAATAGTTTTGATTACAAAAGATAGTTTTAATCATGGAGAGCTTCAACAAAAATGAAATTTTTAAAAAAATATCATTAAGACGCATGCCACCAGCCTCTTCGCAAGCTGCTGCTCTTTGCTGCATCCCCATAAAAAGAAATCTGATGGTGATAAGTCGGGTGACCGTGATGGCCAATTGACATCTCCAAATCGTGAAACGATACGGTTGCCAAAAACCGTTGGCACTAAATTCATTGTTTCCCTTGCGGTATGACACATAGCTCCGTCTCCGTCAAATTCAGGAAACAAAAAATTTTCTTACAAAAAATTTTCTAAATCGTCTTGGAAGCAGTACGCACCAAACTGTGACTCTATGTGGATAAAAAGGACGCTGTTGAATCCCTCTTGGGGTTTCAGTGCCCCGGATTGTAAAATGTTGCTTATAATAGAAATGCGCTACATCGCTCATTATAATTTTTTCCATTAAATGAGCATCATCCGTTAATAATTCGGTTATTTTTTTACAAAATCTTAAGCGGGTTGCAATGTCTTGCTGTAGCATTTGTATCTTGTACGGAAACAGGAATAATTTTTTTTTTCATTATTTTCCACAGTGAAGTTCTTGACATTTGAAGCTGAGCGGCACGATGACGAGTTGCTGTTTCAAAGTTCGAATTTACGTTCTCCCGAACTTGTTCGATTCCACTCCGAGGCAAGTCACTAACAGATCCCGATGAATGAAAACGTGCGACTAGATTGCGTTCATCATTTCGTGATGGTGCATTTCTGGTGTTTAAAAGGTTTCAAAATTTTCTTTGGGTTTGATTAACTGAATGTTGACTAGTAAAATAAAACTCAACAATTTTTGCTCGTTCCTCAATCGTGTAAATGGCTACTGAATTTCCCAAACGTTGTTAATAAGTTTTAAATATAAAAAAAGAGAAAAAATACAAAAAAGTTATATCAAAAATACAATGGACATTGAATTATGGTCCATCCACCCTGTATATTGTATTAAATCTAACCCTTAAAAGTTCATTTAGTTATTAGTGTTTAGCGATCTACTATTCGGTATCCCTTCTCCTTAGGTGAGTGAAGCAACCAGCACTTATAATACTTCGACCCAGAGGATTTGTGTGGAGCTCAAGACTTTTAACATTTTTATCGAACATTTCATGACTAATTGCTTATTGTAAATATTCGAAGTTTTAGAATTCCAGGGGCGGCAGTGATTACTTGAATAAGTTTTTTTTGCCGCTTTTGAATTTTTTCGATATAAGCGGGCCTTACCAGAATATCATTGCACCAGATTTTCCTACAATAAGCCAATTCATTTGAGTTGCTTTTGGCTTCATTAGTGTTAATTTTTTTTTCTATATGACACTTCCAGGTTGAACGAAAAAATTTAAAAAAAAATTAATAAATACGAACGTAAACGAATTGTAAAATATTCCGATCTGGTTTATTGAACTCAAACACTCTATAGCAAATGTGTCTTAGTCTAAATATACACGTTTCATCTCTTGATGCTCAAATGCTTTTCAATTCCCTTTTAAAGATGCCAATATATTCACACGCAGCAATCGGTTTCAACTTTTTTCGGTTCAAAACATCAATTTTATTAATAGCGAATCAAAGGGGAAAAGAGAAGAAAAAAATTACATGCATTCATCGTTGTGCATATACCAACGAATAAAAACACAAAGCCTACTGACCGTGTACAGGCAACTTCGTACCAACCCCCTTTCATCTTTCACCACTCACCAAAGAACATAAGAGTTGAGCATCAAAAGATGAAACGTGTGAAAGCAGACTTATTTTATTTTTAAAGGCATATGTACAATTGAAAATTCTTCCTGCCATCCCTGATCTGTATGAAACCATAAGAAAACAATAGATTGATTTAAAATGAGCTTTTTTACGACAGATAAAGAAACATTTTACAAGTAACTGATAAGATATTTTTTTATGAGCTTCGAATAATCGATTATTGTGTGTGGGTGCTTTAAGCAATTGTTATTCCCAATTAAAGTTCAAAAAGTTATCATATTTTTTAAAACAAAAAAATATTAATTACAATTTCTCAAATCAATTGACTATTGAACTTTTATTTAATATGTATAAGCAATATAAAATTCACATATAAAGCAATTTTTCTTTAAACACATTTTGTTCGATTGCAGCAAATGTTTCTTAAATAAATTAATCGTTTTTTTTCTCGTACGATTTTTCTTTATTGTCTGACCAGTATAACGTGGTTAGTTTAAAAGTATGCACTAGCAAAAAATATAATTTACTTTTATTTATGTAGCAAAAGAAAAAAGAAATCAAAAATACTTTTCGATAAACTGCATAAAGGTCTTTTGGGTTGTATGTTCATATTTCATACAGCACAGCACAATATGTATGTATATGAATACGATCAGCTCAAGTGTTCTATGCAACCAACTTTATTACACAAAAGCCAACTAACTTGTGGTGTTTGTGGTTTGAAAGCTGTTGGAAAAATTGTTGGTCTTAAAGCACACATGTGCACATATTTCTAAAGGTCGTTTAGTTTGCTGTTATTAACCAAACCAATATATGAACTGTCTGTCTCTAACTATGTCCGTTCAGTCCGTCCACTTGTGTCTGTCCTGATCATGTCATGTTGTCTAGAATTTATTAGAATAAACAACAGTTGTTGTCTTAGGCCTGTTGGGAACTAAGAAATAAACGTATTTTTGTTGATTTGAAAAATGTTTTAAACAAACACCCGCTACAGCAAAAGCAGAAACAAAAACCAAAAATCTAGATAAATTCTCATGAACAAACGGCCTCTGAAGGTTAATTTATCAGGTTTATTTTTTATTAATTTAATAAATGGCCAATTAAAGTTTATTTCTTGTAAGATTAATGTTGGAAAATTAGCATATTTTAAAAAAATTTAAAAAAGACAATATTTTTGTGTTTTAAAAAAAATAAAAATAAAAAATAACTGTTATTTCTTAACTGTTTTGGTTCTTAATAGAACTTTAAAAAAACGTATTTAAACGTTTTAAAAATTTATTATCAATTTTAATTTGAAACAAAAACAGCTCAAAGCTTTTATAAAATAATAAAGAACAAAATAATCTTATTTCCTAGCTATTCTAAAGGGCCAAATACACTTGTAAAATGCTTGTCCAGCTGGCGAATTCAACGTGTACGTGTGCTGGACGTTATATTCCCCGTCATATCTAAATTTTTTGATTTTTCATCAAGCGTTGTCGGTTTCACACATACAAACACATTTTCACTAACACTACCACAATGCTTGATGAGTACTTTGATCAGTGTATTTGGCTCTTAATATATTAAAAAAAATCAGCTCTTAAATTAAAGCTGACACAAAAGCTTAAAATTGTTAAAGCTTAAAAGTACGAAAATATGAAATTAAAAATAAAAAAGACTTTTAAAAATTAAAAAAGATGTGAAGCTAAAAATCAACTAAACCAATATTTCTGTAAAAAGCTTTAAAATGAATCGTTTTTTTGGTAAAATAAAAGCTCTTTATATTTTAGCTTAAAAGATAAAAGGTGTTTTTAAAGCTGCATAGAATTTTAAATTGTAAAAAATTTCGCAAAAAATTTGACTGTAGTCAAAAACTATTCTTTTCGAAAAATCAATTCATGAGCATGGCATATGGGCTGTTCCCGAAGAGACGCATTCTGGACGTCCAATTTTCAGTCACTCGAAAGTATGGCTGGACGTATGACACTAAGATTACGAAAAATTTTAGCCTTCAAGGCTACAACTGCTGCTAGTTTACCAGCATAAACCATTGACTTCGCGAAGCCCTACAGAAAATTTCAGGAAAGTTTCAAGTCACAGCACCCTGGATACCAATTAAAAGGTTTATTTCTTGAAATTGACTTTTCGCCACATTTTGATTTCAATAAGTCGAAGGTTGCGGTCTCCGTAGTGCACGTAGCGCAAACCTCTTGCAATGTCTTCTTTATTTTTAAATTTAAAGCCATTTGTCATGGTTTGGTAACGATTGCTATTAAACTAACGGGAGCTCCGGCCTCACTTTTTAAGAAATTAAGTCTCATAATGCCACCAGCTTGTAATGAGGACTGTAGGGTCTTTTGTAGATACATATGTCTGACTTTGTATGCGGCAATTTTGTTTTTTAACCCGTTGAACTCAAACTGAGCTTCGACGCTAAACACAATTTTGCATTTTTATGTAAGTTGCGCGAATTGATGACACTGGTTATTGTTGTTGTTTTGGTTTAAGCTTTGATATGGTTACAAGTAAAACTAGTGCTTATAATTCTTATTCGCCTAACAGTTTAAGGCCCGTTTTGCCAACTTACCGATAGCTAAAAGTAGACTTTAACCGGCCTTATAAAAAGTGTTCCCTTATTAAAACTTTACTTTATCCAAAACAATTAATTTATTTATTAAATGTGACAAATAAAATTACAAAACAAATATATTCTAACTCAGTTTACCATGTAAATGTACCCCTTCAGCCTGTTGAAATTAAACAAATCAAATTCTCTGGCGGGAATTGAAACCGCAACCCTCGCACTACTAACTAGTCGAGCGGAGCAGCCAATTAGGAAACTTATTTTTTTAAGTCAAACAACAAAACACATTTAATTTACATTATTAAAGACAAATATCGACGAAATAGTTTATTGAGTTAATTTCAATCATAATTTTTTTTTAATTTCTAAAAGAAACCCCAATTTTGTCTGTAAATCACATGCTCAATAAATCATTTTTTTCGCGAGAACTCTACTTTATTTGTTTTAATTTTCTTACAAATTAATTGTTTTATATTTTTTCTTTTTTATTATGGGCTCTTGTTGCAAACATGTAACAATTACTGGACGAGGGTGGACATGTGAAATTGCTACTTTAGTTGTATGTTTAAAGTATTTTAAGACCAGTTTTTACTTGTTCTACAGTTTTTTTTTACTCAATGCAATATAATTTTTTTCTTCTTGCAATTTGAAAGAAATCCATGCAACAATTGTGTTTGTTGCTAGTTGGCGTGGTTTTATTTTTAAATAGGAAATTGTTTTAGCTTTACAATTAGTTTAGTTTTTCTAGAGTTTTGCTCAGTGCTGGTCAGGCAGGCTTTTAAAACATAATCTTCGGTATAACCACAAAACTATATTATTACCTATTATTACCATAAAGAATGGTCAAGCTATGTTACATATAAAGTACTATATTATAAATAAGGTTGTTTTGGTTGTTGGCTTCCTATTTTTTTTTTTGCTGCTAACTAAGTATTTGCAACAGTTTTAAGACCCACTACCACCAACGCTACATGCTGTTGTATATAACACTTCATATTGTATATCAACAAGAATTTTTTATTGTACTAAAAATAAAGCACTGTTTCCAAAAAAAAAAAAAAAAAAAAAAAATGAAATAAAATAAAAAGTTTTGGAAGAAATTTAGGTTTGCATATCTTTAAATCAGAGATCGAATAATTAAAATAAAATAATATCTACGTTTTACACTCAACACTAATGTGTATTTAGCGTGTCAAATATTGAATGCATACTAAAGCTACGGTCATACTTGTCAAATATTTGACGAAAAAAACGGGACCAGCAAGCAAACTAAGTAATCATTTCCTTCAATTCCAATATTTATTTTGATTATAATTACACATCTTACAAAAAACGGGTTTTTTGCTATGTCTAGTAGTATAATCAGTTTATTTTGCGATATTAAGGCCATATTAAATCTAACTAACTATTAACAAAAGTAGTGGTTACGCTTATTTGGTCAAATATTTAATAAGTGTGACCGTAGCTTAAGCAAGGCGAATTCATACAGGTGACCGCATCATGAGATAGCGTTATGGTAGCTATCCCTTTTATGAAAAAAATACTATCTATTTTGTTTTTGTAAAAAGTTAGAGTGAATGTCAAAATTAATTGTTGAAAATATAAAAAGGGAATTTGTATTTTTTATGAAATATACACAATTGCCTAAGAATGTAAATCTTTTTCCTGTATTGGAAATTTATTGTGGCTCCACTTATTCCTTACGCCTTTTAAAGTTCTTGTGTTTATATTTAATGATCACTTTTTTTGTTTCGTAACACTTACAGAAATGTTCTATATTTAATATTTTTTTTCCGAGTGGAGTAAACGTATGTCTAAACAAAAAACATGAATTTGTATTGGGAGCATAAATGGAACATTATCAGAAAAGAAAAGAAAACACCATATACACAGAGACGTCACGAGACAGACAATTTTTTTTCTATATTTTACCTCGAAAGCTGCCCTTTTTGCATTTTTGTTTTGATTGCGCAATTTGTGTTGTTTGCGACGGCCTATTTTTACACATTGCCACTACACTACCAAAAAACGTTTTCTTTTTCTTTCTTCGAAAGCTGCCTTCACAAATGATTCGGGCTTTTTTAATACGTCAATTTTTTATCTCTGTATGCTTTGTGCCATATCTTAGTTTATCGTTCTTTTTTACGCTTTTAAGCAAATGCGGCCGTGCAATAAAATATATTTTATTTTGAGAACGTTTTTTCTAATGCTCTCAAATATAGACACTTATTCTCTTAACAATGCTACCATACCTTCATTACAATTTACAAATAGATTTTATAAACAAATTAAACTAAGAATAAAAGAATATGACAGAAAATTTGAAGTCGCGAACATATTAAGTGCAATAGTTATTTTTACATTTAACAAAATAAAAAATTTAAATTTTGTCGTCGTAATTCGGTTATTTGTTTTAATTATGGGCTTTGGGATTATCAATTCTCTTTGAACACTACAACATTGGTTTTTTTTAATTTTTAAATAAAAAAGATTTTATTATGTTTTTAGATGTTTTAAAAATTAATGGTGTTTTCTTTTCTTCACAACAAATATCGCCTTCAAAAAACGTGCATGTATAAAATGTCTTGCCAGCCCTGTCATAATGCTATTTGATAGTTGACAAGAACAAAACACAAGATATGAAAAAGTGAAATGCCCTGTATTTAACACATGACGAAAATTGTTATTCATCAGTATAGCTAATTTTTTAACTCATTTTTTTCGTTATTTTCTGACATTTTGTTTTTAAACCGATTGAGCGATTACAAATACATTTTTGGGTTTGTTTCCAATATTGCAATTTTTCGCGATTGACGTGATTTTTACTGTAAGTTTTATGATTTTTTAGAGCTTTAATGATTCTTAACAAGTATTAGACTTTGCTATCCTGCCGCTATTAGCAAATTTTTGCGAATTTCTGCTAATTTAGCAATTGTTAACGAATTTTTGCTATTCCTAATAGTCTAAGGGACTTTTAATTAATTTTATGGGATCTTTGAAAAATTATAAATGTTCGCGAATTTTCGCTATTTTTGCAAACTTTTGTATGTTTTTTTCGGATATTCTGATTATTTTAACTGATTTAGCGATTTTAAATAAATTTTTGCGTTTGGTTCAAGTTTTGCGAATTGTTACCATGGTCGCAATAATAGCGATTTTTATCTGTTAGGGTTGTGATTCTTTACAGCTTTAACGATTTTTAAAAAAAATTAGACAATGATTTTATGCCGCTGTTATAAAATTTTTGCAAATGTCCGCTAATTTAGCAATTTTTACCGAATTTTTTCCATTCCTCATAGTTTTAAGGCCTTTTTATCTATTTTATTTCGCGTTTGAAATAACAAAAATTTTCGCAATTTTTCGCTATTTTTGCAATCTTTTCCTAATTTTTGCAATTTTCGCGTAGCTTTGTTGCTCTTTGAGGCAATCGTGGCCGTTATTAAAAAAACCCCATACATAAGCCCCATACATATATCACCTTTTTTACAGGGCACAAACAACACTCTAATGGTGTTTTCTTTTCTAGCAAAAATTTGGTGTCTTTTTCTTAAAAATTTTGTTCCCGAAAAGGGTGGCTTGTTTTATTCTAAAAAACTCATGCTTTTCGGGTGCAAAATTTTTAAGAAACAGACACCAAATTGCATTTTTTTTAAAAAAAAGGCACATTTTTTGTAGAAAAGAAAACACCATAAATTTATTCTGGGTGTAAAGTGCAATGCCTCATGCCATAAGTAAGAGTGATTGTTTAAGAATAAAACATGCTTCCCTTTTAGAGAGCAAAACATTTTTAAAAATCGAACACAAAATTCCATTTTTAATTAAAATATCACATATTTTTGTAGAAAAGAAAACACCATAAGTTATTGCTTACTGTTTTATTTCTGTGGCAAGAAGACAGTGGTGCTCCAGTCTATTTTTAAGTTTTGTTGAAAAGCAGATTTAAACTATAAAGATGATCCTTGAAAATTTACTCTTATTCTAATATAATCATCACGTCTCTGCGGTTATATTTTTTTAGTTTTCTATTCCTTAATACATATTTATAATGTCGCAGATCGAAAGTAAGCTTAAGTTTTTTTGCAAAGCGTTATTGCTAATTGAAATAAAAATGCATCTCAAAGCAGTGTTCGAAAATAAACACTAAATATCACTGCTTAATGTTCGGTTTGGTAGGTTTGTGGAAAACACAAACTCTAATAGTGTTTGTGTAGAAAATCATTAAAAAAAAAGTTTCCCTGTTAGTCATCTTTCGATCACAAAAATAATACTGTTTTATCAAACTCCAAAAAAAGATGAGAACATTTAATTCCGTTCGGTTGTTTTTTAAATCCACATCTTTCGATCACAAAAATAATACTGTTTTATCAAACTCAAAAAAAGATGAGAACATTTAATTCCGTTCGGTTGTTTTTCAAATCCACAAACTTCATTATGTTCGGTTCGGCTCATTAATGTTCGTCCCTTTTGGCTGTCAAAAAAACCAAATATTTTTTACAAAAACAAAAAGCCAGCAAAATTATTTTACACAATACAATCACACGTTGTTCGTGGTGCGGTCGTTGCTAAAATTTTTTGTTTGTTCATTTCTTTATCAATGTAAAAAAAGAAATATTATAGAACATTTGAATATAATGTTTGTCTACAGTATCACTTCAATGGTTCTGTTTTTTAACGAAGAACAGAACAATATATAATGTTCGGCTCTTTCTTGAAATTAGTTACGAATGGCATTAAGGGTTGTGCTCGTCTACACAATCACTAAAAAACTAGATATCGTTCTTGGGCGTGTGAGCCGATAGCTAAATAATGTACTGTTGATTTTCGAACACTGTCTCAAAGTATTTTTTAATGTTCCTCTATGGCGTATGATTAATATTTATTGGGTGAATAATTTCTAATCAGCTTAAAATTTTCATGCAGTTTAAGAAAATTTGAAAATTTAAGGAAATCCGAAATTAATAAACATGTCTAGAAATCTGTGGTACTAATAAAATTACTTTCAATTAATTTAGCAAAATATTTTAATTTATTATTTATTGATATTGAGCTCGAGGATTTTGCTGGAACTGTTTTTCACATTATTAAATATTAATTGATCATTTCATAGAATTATTGTAACGAAAATTTAATTTAGTTAATATTTTGAAATATAACATTTTTTTATAATTTTTCACCTTGAGCGTATGATTAATATTAATTACAAATAAATGTTAAAATTGCTTAAAATTTGTTCTTCTGTTTAGTCGTATTGAAAGTTTAATAGAATGCAAAATTATAAAACATTATTAGCCACTGACATTATAAAAAATGGATCGATTACGGATGGCAACACAACTAAAATTGAGTTCAGGCAACGCCGCTCATGTTAAAATATACACATTTTTTTTATTATATTTTAACATGTGCTGCATTGCCTGATATCACTGCTTTAGTTTAGTTGCCATCCTTAATCGACCCATAATTTGAGTTTGAGTTATAGACAAAAATTCTCTAATGATTTCATAAATTTATTTAAAAGAGTTTGTTATTTTGACAAAAATTTGTTAAAGTTTGTTGTGTTTTATCAAAAATTCTAATTAAATAATAAAAAGTGTTCTGTATTTTTTTTTTAAATTTTTAGCTTAAAACAAAAAATTTCTCAAAATCGTTAAATTTATACATTTTTGAAAAATAACGCCCAAAAGAGGTAGTCAATGTTTTAATTCATTCACCACAGGTTATCCATTCCATTTGTATCATTTATCCTATTGATGTCAAAATCTATTAAGGGCGTTTCAAAAGGTTCGCAAATTTTTATATAAAAAACAGGCTTATAAACAAAAAATTATTTTGTTTTCAACGTAGTCTTCTTTAAGCTCTATACACTTTGTCCAATAAAAAAACAATAAGATTCATCAGATCCTTAAAATAGGTAATTGGTTATGAGATGATTTCACCGTTTTAGGTAGTGAAATGTTTCTGCCAAGCCATTACTTCAGGTTTAGAAACCAGAAATAATGACTTCAGCTAAATCTGGCGAATAAGGCGGATGTGGGCGCTATTCGTTGCTCAAATACAAACTAAATGACGCAACTTATTAAAATTCTGATAGGATTAAGCTGATAAATGTTTGTGGACAAGAACAAAATTAAAAAAAATCAAGAATTTATTGATTCGCCTTCGTATTTTAAGGATTCTAATGAGCAGCGAATTTAATTAAACGATATCGTTTTTTTTAGTAACAACAGTGCCATTGAGCCATCAAAAATGAGGGTTGTTTTCCCAAACAACAATTGTGTAAGACTCAACCAGCTTACCTACTGGGGATCACAACTAAGGGTTCCCGGACAACGTTCCTTTTATGCCATAGCCCTTGCGCCACTTTATCAGAACCAGGTAACCCATTTATACACGTTAACTTTTTGGTTAAACGATATCGTTAAATTAAGTTCGCTGATTTTTTTAATGTTTCTACTCATTTGCTTGAGCCCCTGCCATCTTGGTCTAAGCTCAAGGTGATATTACCCACTGGGTGAAAATAATACGTTTACCAACCACCATGTGGTGGTTCCCGCAGGTTCCTGAACCAATAGAGTACCGGTGCCCTGTCAACGGGAACTAGTAACTACCGTGGTGCCCCATAGGATCTCTGGGATCTGTAAATTTTTAAGTCTGTTGAATTTTAGGTAATTTCTGCATGTGAGTTCTTCAGAGGATGTAGCAACAGAAGGTAGAATATCTTTTGAATGTTTCTCTACATTCCACTAGGGCAAGGGGGGCTGGTTAATTTTGAAATGTTTGTTAAAATGAGGTTTCACCCCAGATATGATGGTGACTAGGTTGTTACATATTTATTTCACATGTTGTCAGGAATATATTGCCATTGAAATTCAGTCGGACTGGTCCTTAAATGACTGCAACACATAAAAGCAAAAAAGTACGACTAAATTCTCCATCCATTTCTCTATCTGTATCCGTTTTATTAAAAACCATAATTGGGGAACTAAAAATTAATTCTAGTCTTTAATTTTGAGTTGCCTTTTGTCAAACTTTTAAAAATCTTTTAATATTAGAATACCAATATTTGTATAAATATCTCTTAAAAAAATCCTAAATTATTGTCACCTTTAATTTTATTTCGGAAACAGTGTTAGGTGTGTTATGATGATTCAGTCGGTCGGTTGGTTATTTTTCCCCAAGTTTTTTTCTCTATTTGTTATGGGTTTTTAGTTGTTTTGTTCATATTAGATGGATGGATAGATGCCATGGTTTAAATGGTGTTTTGTAAACAAGAATTAGCAGCGCGTGCTAAATAGAAAAAATGAACTAAACTCTGAAATTTATAAATTTTTTCGTGTATAAGTGCATTTATTGCTTAACTCTAATAAATAAGCAAACAATAAAGAGTAGGGGGCTATGGCAAAGAGTTTGTACTTTTTATAGTTTTTAAGTAGTTTGATTGCATTTTTTGTTGTCTCTTGAAAAAGAAGACGATAAACATTGCACTAAACTTAAAAAAAAAAAATAGAAAAAACTTCAAATAAAAAAGATAACATAATAATGGCATGTGCGCAAGCGTGCTTACGTTTTCTTTTTTCTCTTTGTTTTTCCTTCCTTCTCTTGCATTAACAGAAACTGACTCACTAAGCCTTTTACATTCTTGCATGTGTACCTGGTTGGGGTTTAAAACTTAAGCTATAAATCTAATGCTTATTTGCCACAAAAAATAGCATTAAAATGGTAGCAATGTTACATTGTAAAGTACACACTAAAAAAAATAAAAATAATATTAAAGCAAAAGTTTTCAAAAGAAACAATCCCCCTCCTTTCAAAAAAAAAAAAAAAATGGAAAAATTCAATGTTACATTAAAGCCAAGTTAACTTAACTATAGAGCTACGGTACATGTAATTACAATCATTATATGGTCTGTCGCGTTTTTTGTTTTTATTACAACGGCAGCAGTGGTTGTAGCGGCAGCAAATGGCAGCATTTGTAATCAGTAGCAACCAAAGTGCACTTTAGAGTTTTACTTTAATATACAATTTTCGTATGGCTAAAAAATTATACTTTCAACACTTTTTGTTTTCAATTTAATTTGACTTTAAAATTGTTATCATATACTCTATAACTTTGACTACAACTATACTACAAACATGAGCAAATTTTATTGCATATGAAATTTAATTCAATTAAATTAACAAAAAAAAAAAAAAGAAAAAGAAAAATTATATAATAAATATTATTTTTCCTTTTTTTTTTAATAAAATGTTTTGATTAACAATGCAATAATTTCTACAAAAATACCTACAAAGTAAAAAATTCAAAATTAAGTCGGCTTAAAAGCGATTTTAATGGTTGTTAATGGACTTATAAATAATTGAATAATTGCTTATGTTTATTAAAATGAAGAAAAATTCTTTAAGTTATTTGATATTTAAGATTTAAAGTTTGTATTAAGCTAGTCAAAATTGTTATTCATCACAAAAATATGTGTATATTTTGAATGAAAAAATCACTTAATAAAAATTTTCGTATAATAATTTCGGAGAAATTTTATATTCTCTGGAAAATTTTTTTTTTCGGAGGCATACAACTTTAAAGAAAAAAAACAAGAAAAATTTAATGGAATGACCCAAAACTTTGGCTTTATTAGCTCAAAAATTTAATCCTACTTAATGTTGAAAAATAATTTGTAGCGCTTTCGCGAAGGCCATACTACCGGTTTAATTTTGCAACACTTTTTCGAGCATATCCGGTCTTACTTCGCCAATAGTGCGTCGAATGTTGGCTTCTTAATGATGAGCCGTTGCTGGTTTATCAGCTTAGACTAGAAGGATGACTACCCTCACAAAAAGTAGTCATCATACATTATCTGAAGAAATAGTCACCAAACGTTTGGCACAACAAAGTGATGGTTTCACGCGCTGTATGCTATGTTGCACCGACTTGTTGAAACCATTTCTCCTCCAAATGATTTGCAATGAGATGAAGAATGAAAAAATCATGTATAAAATTTTTGGACTGAAAGACAAATAAGCCGATGAAGTTATCGGTTGAGTCTCAAGTGTCTCATGAGTATTCTTCTCTTTTAAATTTTGCTTACTTATATACCAGTTGATCCAGAAATTAGCCTCATCGCTCATGTGGTTTAACTTGCACCTGATTCATTTTAAGCCTATGGCTTTAACTCTTGCACCAGTAGGATCTTCTATAAATGTAGCCCAAGATCTTTTCCGAAAATTTTCAAAGACGGGTAAAGACCCAGTTGCTGAAAACCGTAAGGGATCGATAAAATCGTGACACACTCACGTCTAACGATTTGGAACAATATAACCAAAAAGGTAATAAAGCGATCCAAAGTGACTTGAAGAATTGCTCATATAAATTTAGCTAGCAGACCGCGAATTTTGAAAATAAATATCAAAAAAATATCTTTGCATGGCGATTTGCCAAAGAATACTGGTGAAAAAGTCAAACACACTTCATTATTTTGAAAGTGAGTTTTGCAGTTCTCCCTTTTAGAACTTCTTTGCGTCTAAAGAACTCCTGTTAATTGTTTCAAAGTTATTGATATCAAAAACATAAAAAGAAAAAATTTAATTTGAAGCCCTAGTGCGTATAAGTATTATTATTAGGTGCGAATATTTAAACAAATTTCAAAATTCGGCGTATACTTAAAACAACAATATTTAAAATATTATAAAACTGGAATAAGAAAAGAGGTTTGCGTTTCATGAACTTATACTCTTTTTAATAATGGTGCTAAATAAAAAATGCTCTAAATCTGTAAAGTTAAAAAAGAATTGGGAAAACACAATAAATTTGTGTATGAACTCTAATAAATTTCTAAATAAATCTAACAAACAATGGAACTTGTGTATTATTTTAAGCGTATCTCTATGCCAAGCACCTAATCTAAGTCCTTTCATTTGATTTTCAAAAGTTCTTTAACACAGTTCCGTATCGAATAAATTCCCTAAACTCATTTGTTTATTTTCTTTAATTCCCTTGTGTAAATGATCCTAAATGAGGGTGTTTATTGTTGTTTTACAATTCATTCCAGTCATTTTGTGGTTTATTTTTTTTTTCAAAAAAAAAAATTAAAAATTTCCTGTTTTTATGGTTGACTAACATTTTATTGTTAAGTAAATTTTTTGTTGAATATTTTTCAGTACTTTCAACATACAAAAACAAACCGTGGGAGCGTAATCAATATCAAACAACACCAGAAAATCCAAAAATAAAAAACACAAGGAATGCGTTTTTTTCCTTTCAAAAGTTTTTGATTCACTGGTTTTTCTGGTTCTTTTGTGGTTGTTGGTTGATAAATCTTTATCCTCAAAACTAAAGGTGACACTTGTTGTTTTATGGTTTTTAAAAAGGTTCTGACATATTTTAGCATATTTTTTAAAACTTAACGCCCGCATATTAACATTTTTTTTTCGCTTATGCTGTTTTTGCAACAAAAAGCCTGTATAAGTTTTCAGTCTTATAAGACCACAATGTAAAAAATAAGAGAAAGAAATCACCTGTGGCCTATAAATTTTACAATATGCAAAAATCTTGAGTCAAAAACATACATACACACACACTTTCTGGGCATAATGTTTTCTTTTCTTTGGACCAATGATGGATCACCGTAGATAAGCAGATTCGTCTTCTTTTTGGGGTTCTCTTTATTATTTTGTTTTTGTACTGTTATGTGTCTTTGTGTGTGTGTGTGTGTGAGTGTTTGTTTGAGTTCCTCTGCAACATTCTTGACTTGTCTTGGCTGGGATGTGCGTGCATATAATCGCATCAAGTCAAATGTTTGTTATTTGTTGTAGGTTTAGTTTCTTTATTGTTGTTTCTGCTGTTGCAGTTTGTCGTTTTGGTTGTGGCAACTTAAGTATGACACTATGCTACATGCTCTTTTTTCCACATTTGTTTAGTTGTTTGGTTCTTGCTTGTTTTTTTTTTTTTGGGTTATATGAATGCAACTGTCATGGCATCAAAAGGCTTAAAGCGCATGTCATCAGGCATAAAAAGTACACGAAAAAAAAACAACAACTACAGCAATAACTATCAAGTATATCCACCAACTAGCCAATATCCATACCACACCATATGACCACAATTGTCTAAGCAACAAGTTGTTAAGGAAGGAGGTTAAAAAAAGTTGCATATAGATTTAACTGAAAGCATTTAATCGTCATTATAATAAACTTAAGGCAGATAATTAAAAGGAGTTTTTTTTTAAATTAATTAAACCAAATTTTGCACCAAAAAGTTGCTGCCCGAGTTTTTAAGTTTTGAGGGGAATCTTTGATTAAACGATTTTTGTCAAACTAATTCATATTTTTGTGAAATTATAAAAATTTATAATTTAAGGCACTTGAGTAGTGCTGGCAAAGTATTAAGAAATGAGCACCGAGTACTTGAACTTTTTTATGAGTACTCAATACTCAAAAGTGGTACTTTGAATCCACCTTTGCAATTAACTTGGCGTAAGGACGAATTATTTCTCTGTATATGCCCATGTTTGTCTTCATATACATCGGGGTTTTGCTATATACATACGTAATGAAGTTGTGTATCAATGTCAGCAATCAATGAACATGTTTGGTGCAGAGTTTAACACTGCCTTTGAGTTAATTAAAAATCAGTACACACTATTTGCATTTCGGATTTATTTATCGGGCTTCGATTCCCTTTCCGACTCAATTTCCAAGATTCTCGAGAAGTGTCTGGACATTGAAATCGTTGATGCTGGGGATTTGAATGTTTACAATTCCTATTTGCTTCACCACTTAGGCCATACAACTTATGAAGGTCAATATGTTGAGGTATTTCCTGCGCACAACCGTGCAATCTCTTGCAACTAGTGAATGAACGAACACATATTCCGTGTGTTGATAAGCACTAACACAATAACCGTGACCTCTTCCTCTCTTCGCAACCACAAAAGTGAAGTTCAAGAACCTCTCCGTAGCTCGGATTAGTGCTGGGAAACTATCGATAGTACTATCGATACTAAAATAAAATAAAATATCGATAATAAATCGATATCGTTATTATTATTGTTTTAAATACAGCTATGAACATGTAACAGCAGCTATACACGCACAGCTTTTTGCCGCTAATATTTTACATGCTAATATTGATTTGCGCTGAATTATAGCAATGACTACAAACAATAAGAATGACAGGTGCTATGGATGGCTTAGCTGAGTTTTTTTTTTACTGCTAACTAAAGGTTTTTATGTCGAAATTTGTGTGTCTTTACATAGGGACTTAAATGTCAAATATTTTTGTAATGTTGTAAAAAAAAATGCAAATACAAATGCAATTGCAATTGCGAGCATATCACAAAACAATGGACTACCATTAGAGGAAAAGTCCGCTAGATTGATCACCTTTTGGGTTGAGAATCATAAACAATTTAAAATATAATCTCAAGTTGTAATAAAATATCTTATAGTCCCTGTTACTTCAGTTCCTTCAGAAAGGCGCTTATCAGCAGCACAATTTTTCAAAGACTGCCATCTTAAATAACGTGCGAACATACATACATACATCTCGTACCTACGTTCAATAAAGTGATAAAAACAACGAACTGTATGTAGCCTGATAAAAAACTAGCTCAAGCTTTTCCTGCTCAAGTACAAACATTTAGTAGAGATTAATAACATGGGCTATAGAGTCGTCCGAAAAAAGTACTAACTCCGACTCCGACTGCAAACGCTAATTTTTTTAATGCGAGTCCGACGCCGACTCACGACTCCGACTCCTACTATACTTGATGCTAAAAGTATATGAGACTTAGTGATGTTAACTTTTATTTTTTCATTACCGTACGGCATTCTAAAAATTATATTTTTGAGAAGAAATTATCGTACGCAAACATTAATGTGCTGTTTCCAAATGACAGGCGATTGGTTATGTAGTAAAATTTATATGAAAAGCACTCAGTCCATCGCCTGTCATTTGAAAACAGCGCATAAGAGCAGTATTTATAAACCATTTATTTATATTTTAAATGTGTTTTAAGAAGATAATTTTTATTTTGGAAATTTTTTTAAAAATTTTTTTGGGAGAAAAACTTTGGAGTCGTAGTCGCGAGTTTTTATGGGTACTACGACTCCACAGCCCTGGTAATATCGATAATGAAATCTGAACTATTCCAGTATCCCAGCACTAGATCTGATCATTGCAGCATTTCCGACTCTTTTCCGCTCTCCACACTTCAGAACGTTACACGATAGGCTACGAAACGATTAATATTTGTTTAGTGAAGGGCACGTTGGGTTGATCTCAATGACTTTTTACGGCATTTCAATTGGAAACTTTGTTTCCTGGACAATGACGTCAATGCAATGGCAAAAATGGTTGAAAATGGTTTAAAGCTATGAATGAAAATATTCATTCCAGTATAAAAAGCTTCGAATAAACCTTAATATAATTCTTGGTTCAGTCAGACTTCGTGTACCAAAGTACTTACACGGGGAAAAACTCTGAACGAGCAATACTAACAGAATTGTATTTTTTGAACAAAGTTCAATGAAAACTTACAGAGCGCTTTTTTAAATTACAACTCAACAATACATATTAAAAATATAACCAACAGTAACAAACAAGCTAACAAAAGAACAAAAAAGCAGTTAAACCAATTTTAAACAAAAGATATAAAAATTTATAAATTTATAAACTTTTAAAATCTATTAAATTTTTAATCCTTTTGTAAAAGAACTTTCAATTCCTTTAAACATCTGTTTATGTATTTGTAACCATTTCACTAGTAAAATTAGTTTATGGTTGATGTTTTTCTACAAACAGCTTAAAGAGAGAGAGAGACAGAGAGTTAAAGAAGACAAAAAAAGCATTTTTTTAGACTCTACTTGACACATGTCATTTTAACACACATGCAACCTGTGGTTTAAAGGTGCTGCTTAAATGATTCTCTTAAACTCATGTTCAACGAGGAGGTGAAGCCAAACTTTATTAGATTTAATTTATAATTAAATTAAGAAATTTGATTTTAAAGTTTTTTGTTATTTAATTAAAGCAAAAATATTTAATATTTTATAATTTTTTTTTTTGTGTTATTTCAGTTACCACAATCTAACAACAACAGAAATGTGCAGCACTTAGTAAAATAGCGGTAAGTAAAAAAGGATTTCATTTTAGGTTTTCCTTAATTAATATAGATGCGAAAATGTTTCTTTAAACATTAGATTCCAAATTTATTTTAATTTATTTAAAAAACTCTACATCTAAGTGACAACATTCGCGTTTACTTTATTTAAGCTCTTTGTTGACAAACCTTTAACAAAATACAAAATACTAAATTTAGGCCTAAAAAATGTCTGTATAATTAGCGGGGAAACAGCAACAACGAAACGGTTTATCGCCCAAATATTATAACGATAAAAATTTATTTAGATATTTTTACCATATTTTATTGCTTTTACATGAATTTTAATTTAAAAATATTTCTTAACAATTTCTTTCCTTTAAAATAGTTAATACGAGTAAAGTTGTTGTTTATATCTTCTGCTAGTGGTTAACTTTATTCTTTGCCTTTTCTTGTCATTTATTGCAATTTTCAGTTATATATCCTAATAAGAATACTCCACAGCAACCATCACTTTGTCCGGCCATATATAGAGCCCTATAAACGCTTCATAAATCATGAATTGTCATTATACAAACATCAAACAGCAAAAATGCACAAAAATGGCCACGCTTACAACAAGCCCGATTGCCTGCTTGTTGCCTGCCTACTTACCGACTGACTGACTGACTGACTGCCTTAATGCCTGACCACGCGTTCCCTCTCTCCTATCGGCTGGTAAACTTTTAATGATATTTTTCTCTTTTTTTCTTTCTTATTTATTAACAGCAACAAATTGTTCAAGAAATTGTTTCACATAACCAAATATGAAAATATTTTACAAGCACAGCCCAAAAACTGCCTAGAAAAAAATGGAAGATTTTTATCTTGGTGAATGTGTGTGTTTGTCACTGTTTTTCGCTTTAAGTATTTAAAGGCGAAAAAACGGTAAGAATGAACATGCACGCGTTAATAAAAATGGCAAGAACATTAAAATTTAATAAAAATTTTACAAATTATAATGATATTTTATCAGAAAATTATAAACTGCTGCTGCTGCATCACAACACAACACAACACAATTATCATCAAACAACTTTTTTTTCGTTATTCGCCACCAAACTAAACAACGAAAAATAACGATTGCTAAAAAAAAAACTGTATTTTTTAGCCATAAAAGTAGAGGATAGATTGCAGCTTGCAACAAAATCAGCAGCAGCAAGAAAATGTTTACTTACACCTTCACCTTTAGAATCTACTTAAAACGCATAACGCATTTTTAATTTGAACGTTAAACATACACAAATGCACAAACGCATATGCAACTGCAACAACAACAAAAATGTATAATATAAAATGATGCTATAGCATTTACAGCTCTCACTCTGTATATCTATGTATCTGACTGTTAAAGTCTGTCGGTCTGTCTGTCTGTCTGTCTGTCTGTCTGTCTGCCTGATTTGAGCAAAGTGTATAAGCAAACAATACTAAATGAAATACAAAATAAAAATTTTTGAGAAAAAACAAAACAAAAAAATACACAAAAACAACAAACGTCAAGATCGATCATATATGCTTGTCTTACCAAGTCAAGTCAATGCGTTTTGCTATAAATATGTTTGAATGCTTTAGACTTTATACGCATATAAATAAATGTGTGGAAAATGCCCTACAGTTGGTTACAAAGTAATAAAATCAAGGTTTTATTGAGGATTTCTGGCAAAGCGCACCTTTGTGTTATCCTGGTTAAGCAAGTATTTTTAAAACCATTATTTAGTTTTTAGCTGTATTTTCAATGATGCTGTTATGTGCCAACTAATGTGTATACAAATATATGATTAATTTAGGGACTGTATTATTAAGTGGATAAAATTATTATATTTGCATTATCTTACGGATTTGCTTGTATCCTAAATTTATTTTCGACAGTTTTACTTCATAGTTTGGAGTAAATTAAGCTAATCCCCATTACTAACTGATCCCAATGAGATATAAAACCAAACTTCAATTCAAAAGACCATGCCCCAATTTCTGATTTACTACAGTAAACTTTTGACCTTAATGAATCCAGGTAGTGTGAGGCTGGGTAAAAAGCAGTCAGTACTTATCTTACATAATTAGACCTAACGATCTATTATGATATTAAGGAAGTTCCACTAAGCAGAACTCCAACCGTTAAACCAAACCGAACTTCCAACGAAGTTCAAATTGCACTCCAGTTCAACGCTTGAGATATCACACATTCCGTCAAGGGTGGCGGATCGGGCAGTCGCCTTCTCGCTAGTTCAGGGTAGTGACAAAGCAGGTGATCTACGTTTTACTACTTATTTTCGTAATCGCAGTTGCGGAAGTAATCCTTTGAAAGAATATCCTGTGATAACAGATACCCAAAGTGAGATGTCTCTTTCGGCCATCGATTGAAGCCAAAATTGTTTGTCAATTCTATAACTAGTGTTCGCGGTCCAGCCCGTCTTGATCGCAAGTATCTTCGCTAGGAACATGCTACACTAATCCGGTAGTCTTCGCAATTAATTAAGGTTGAACTCAATTGAGGGTACTCCTAAGCCCTCTCTTTCTGGAAACTTGAATCATCTGTGTAGAATTTCACGCCTCTTCTCCTGCCTGCAGTGTCTGCAGATATTTTTACTTCACTGCTGGGTAAAATGTTCGAGTTATTTTTAGACTGCTCTTATTTTAGTCTTCACTTTCATTTGGTACAGTTTCCAATCCAAGTATTTGGGAATCCTTATAACTGCTCGTTGCTTAGATAGTCATTGAGCGGCCACTTGGCCGATTTCTCTATCAATTCTGCGGTTAAACTTTCATTCTACCAAAAAAACAAAAACAAAAAATACAAGTACCTAATAGACTACACTTAAAAGAAAAATGAATCCATCCGTACTTAAATCAAGTAAAAGCGGTGGCAATAGTACGGTAAGCAAGGCTTTTCTTAAATGAAGTACAGAATGCTATAAATGATACAAAAACAGGAACAACTTATGTAAAAGTGAGATAAAAGCTAAATCTCATACAGTTTTTATTTCAAGAATTTCTTAATTGTGTAATCCCGAATGCATTCTTGAAATAATCCGAAAGGGAGATTAACTTGAATCTAACCAAACACTAACCACTTATTCCGGCTTTTGTTTACAGAAGATACCAGCAATATGCCCGATTGGCTTTCGTAATCATTCGACTTTGAAAATTTGACGTATTTAAATAATGTATTTTAACAAATAGAATTTGGGAATTGTTGCTTCTTATTTAAATTGTTAAACATGAAAATAATGCATGCTTGTCTTCTTGTAGTGTTGTTGAAATGCGGGCGAGAGATAAAACAAACATAAAGAATTAAATTACTACATTCATCAGCTGCTCTCAACAAAGCAGTAAGAGTGCATACATTAACAAACCTGCCAAACCTTCTTTCCACCTTGACTGTAGTTAGTTAATTTTCGCCTTTTTAAAGCACCCATCACTTGAGTTAAGGGTGCAGTCAATACCTACAAATTGTCTGATTTTTTTTTAATTGGCAGATCTCTAAAAGCCGTCAATTTGGTATCATGTTATGCAGTAGCAACTAAATCACAGAAAATACTATTCATGTCTTTTTTCTACCTTGCTCAGTTCTGTACTCCGCTCGCTATCAAACGAAAAAAGACATGATTTAAAAATAGGGGAAAATCCTCGTGAAAATTGGGCGTAAGACTTTATTTTATAGTTTAAAGTGGGATCTTAAACCTTGTTGGATTGAAACATGAAGACAAAAGCTGATTTTATAGTGTAGCCTACATAGCCCCGGGAAGCAGTGCATAGAATGTGTTTGCACTGCATCATGAAAGGTTGCCACGATAATGTTAAATCTGCCGGATACTGAACTAAACTCTGTTCAGTTGCATATGTGATAACGCTGCGGACTAAGGTGTTTGATTTTTTCCACATAAAAGTTGGACAGTTGGTACGCGCAAAGAAACATTTTTCGATATGGTCATCTCTAAAAAAACGATTTCATATATATTGTTTTAACAAATTGGTTTGGTAACTTCAAGCATATAAATATTACATATAATTAAATCAGTTCTCTATAAAATGTCTTAAGCATATTATGGTTGCGTTTAATTATGTTATGTTAACATAATTAGGTTTACCTCTGGCTTAACAACCATAACATGGTGCTGTTAGGAAATGAGTACATACTTATTACATATTGTTAAAAAACAGCCATAGAATTTTTTGTGAATCATATTATTATTATAAACCATAAGGTGATGAAAGACAATCATAGTAGGTTTATTGCCTTCGTATGACAGTTTAATTAAACCATACCATGATTGCACGGGACAATTTTTTTATTTTACTTTTTTATATGGTTGCAATAACCAAAATAGGTTTAAACATTTTAAGTTAAAAAATAATTTTATTAAAGGTGACCATTTTTTTACGTGTAAAAGCATGATGTTAGTAACCAAATCATTACCATATTATGGTTGCCTAGCCGAAGACCTTTTTTACCATAATATGGCTATAACAGCAATAACATCATTGAGTATCCGTGATAGTTATGAAAATATATACAGTTTTTTTTGTCAGCCTGTAAACTTAAATTGCTGCTCTTAGAAACGACGGTTAGCTGCTTAGAAGCTTTCGTCTAGTATTTGCAAAAAATATTTAAGTACTTTTTCGTCACCGCTCAAAAGTGCGTAGACTTTAAACCAGTGTGAGTGTTTAAGCAAGCGTATGAGTGTGTGCGTGTGGACTTGTGTTTCTCTGTTTAAGTTCACATTTTGATCATCTCAAGTTTGTAGCTTAAATCTTTTGTTTGGTATTGAACGAACATTGTAGACGAAAAAAAGCTACAAACATACATAGAAATTGCATGGGAGGCGCAGGAGTTTAGTTTTGCTTTTTTTTATAGATTTTTTTAAGTTTTTCGTTTAAGTTTTTTAACGTTTTTAACTAAAAATGGTAAACACCAACGACCTTCTATTTTAGGCCACTAAGGAATTGCATTTGTTTTTTGTTTTGTTCGTTTGTAAATTGTTTTTTTATTGTAGATTTTATTTTTTATACTGATGCAAGTATTTGTCATATTGTGGCGAGTAGACACCGAGTTTTTATTATTTTGTTGTAGGATTTGTGTGTATACAGGTGAATTTTAAAGTAGAATCTTATGATATGAAATGATTTTTTTTAATGCCATTGAAAATGTTGAACGTTTTAGACAGATTGTTACTTTTGTCATAAACGAAATGAAGTTTTGATTGGAAAAAAATGTTTATTTTGCTTTAAATTGAATTTGGAAAATTTTTATTAAAGTATTTTTTTGTTAGCAATGTGAAGGATTTAAAGATTTTGGAATAGTTCAAGTGAAAAAGAATTTGCTAGAATGTAAAAAAAAATATTTTTAATTTGTTAAAACTAGTTACCTGCTTAGCTACTTGTGTATAGATGTATGTATGTCCTACTTTTAATATGTTTCTTGTTTTGTTAATATTTTTTCCAAATTTATTTTTTTTTTATAATTTTGAATGAAAAAAAATCTGTTTTATTAAGGTCATTTAACAATTTGTTTAAACTTGACAACTAAGCTTTTGTTAATTGTTATTATTTTAATAAATTTAATAAAGTTACAAAAAAAAAAACTTTAATGAAATAAAAACTTGCTGTTGCTGTGTTTTATTACTTTTTTTTTAACCATTTTAATAACTTTATTAAAGCAGCCATTACTTTTTTGTTAAATATTTTTTTTTTCGTTAAACTAATTAACACAATGACATTTTTTTTGATTTAATTTTTTGTTAATAAAGTTTTTATTTTTTTGTTATTCATTCATGATGTGGGTTTTTGCGTTTAATTCATGCTTTCTTTTTTATTTAACACAAATTTTCTTTAATTCAAGTTGTTTATACGATTTCAAGAAATTGCTGAGTTTTCTTAAAAAAAAATTTATGTAAAAAATGTATTTGTAAAAAAAAAAAATAGTACTAAAGGCGCCTGCTGACGATAGTGTTATAAAACTAAGTTTCGCAAAAGGTAATTGCTAAATAAATTAAAAATATTTTTAAACTTAAGCAAAAGTTTAGTTGTGCTAAACAAATTGTGTTGTCACGCGTTTTGTTTAGAAAAATTTAATTCTTATCGCCTTAATTCGAAAATAAAAAGAAATTTAAAGTTCTTTCTAATGATAGAACAAAACGATAGTCTGAATAGTAAAAAATATCACAGAATTTGGCTACAAATTGAGTTTTTCAGGCAAATCTGTAGCCCATTTCTCGCATTGTAAAATTTTTCGCATGAAACGAGGGAATTGCACAAAAATAAAACAAAAAAATATTTTTCTCACACAAGGGTTTCTATATCTTTACTTTGCGAGATTTATCTGTTATTTTAGTAATTTTCCAGCAATTATTGGAAGGATGGTAGAAAAGTATTTCTGTTGCAATAATTTAGGAAAAGTTACATTTCAAAGTGGTGCTAGAATAACAAAACTCTTGAAAATATAGATATTTTAAATGTATTTGTGTTTTTATTTGAATGGAAAATAGAAAGAGTTTAAATGATGATTATATTTTTTAAGCCTTTCATTGTTTTGTTTTTACAGTTTATTTCTTTTATTTTTTCGGAGTTTTTCTTGCATCTGACTCAAAATTACTTGAACTATTCCAGCAAGAACAAAACAGATACGAGGAACGATGGACTTGTTTGTTTCCCACTTCATGTGAGAAATTTAACGATGCGCGAAATTCAGAAAGGGGCTACATTTCTATTTCCTGTTGGTCCAATTTTGCACCACTTCTTCGGTGCTTAATTCGCCAATAATTCGTCGAATGTTGGCTTCTAAATGATCAAACTTGTTCTGGTTAATCAGCATATACCAAAAATTTTACTAACTCTTATAAAAAGTAATCCGAATGTGACAAATCACAGAAACGAGGAGGCCTATTCACAAATCCATTTCTTAAGATAATTCGGTCACCAAACATTTGGCTCAACAATGTCAAGGTTTCTCGCGCTGTATAAAATGTTGCGACACCTTATTGGAACCATTTTTCCTTAAAAACGACAATTTTGCCAGAGATGAGCCTCAACGCTGAAGATGATTTGACGATAAATATCTGGTTCACCTTGCAGTTAATTTGGAGCCAATTCACCAAATACACCACTGTCTGTCTGTCTATCTGCTGCTGGCTGCCTGGAGACGTCCACTTTGTACTCAAAGTACATATCGAAATTTAAGAGATCATTGGATCAACTTCGATACATTTGTATAGCTTAAATGTTTTGATATTCGTCCAATTTTGCGGAAAAAGTCGTCAAATTGACTTAATTGGTCACAAACTTTTTTATTGCAAAATAACACTTACGTTTGCTAATTTTTGAAATTTCTTTTAAGTATTTCCAGTTTGTTTTAGTTTAAATAAACAAACTTAATTTATATATATTTATATGTTTGTATCCCTTAAAACAGTTACTCTCGATTCAACTCGATGCAGGATTTAATTTAAATTTTTTGGTCAACATAAATAAGAGCGGCCAGAGTTTTTTAAATAAAAAAAAATTAGTTTTTAATTATCCAAAATATAATTAGGAGTATAAGTTAATCCTCAAAACTGTGTGTTGTTCGGAATGTCATACATCTAAAAAATCGTGACTCTTTAAAAATCTATATTCATCAATCAAAAATTGTTCAAAAGGGTTAGCATATATAAAAAAAGTAAGAAAATTGGGTGCCAATAACCTGAGAGATTCCGAGAACGGATTTTGCACATGAGAAACACCAACATCTCTTCTGCCTTAACTTCGCAATTTAATTAGAGTCTCAGTCGGCTAGGAATGGGCAAAAAATATCGATATATCAAAATATTGATATTTAAAAAAAATATAATTGATATATATCGCCGATATTTGAAATACCGATATATCGATGTATCGATATTGAAATACGACTATCGAATTCGATATTTTTTAAAGTCAGTCTTCATTAAGAACTCAAAATTTTAGCCGTTTTTCAAACAATATGTTTTTAAGAATTGGAATCATTGCATGCATCATATGTTTTTTTAAACAAACATGAAGATCTAAAATAATTGGCATTTATGAGAAGCAGTGCCGGATACAAGAAGCAGATTGTCTGGAGTGCACATAAAACAGAGAGTGCTCCTGATGTCCATAACTGATGATTACTGGTTGGACTAAAACCAGTTGGTACTTTTGGGGTGCAATTCAAATTTTAAGAAAAGTTGGTACTTCCATGAATTATTTACTTCCATTTCAATTTTTCGTAATATATTTTTTTTCTTATGTTTTTTTTGTAATGTTCCCTTTTGCTTTTGTTATAATTGAATTTTTTGTTTTGATTAATTTTTTTTTATTAATTTGTTTAAATAAAATGAAACAATAAAAAGTAACAATGTTATTACATATAATTAATTTGTTCATACATATGTTTGTACAAAGGTATATTGAATTTTTTAATTTGGTAATAGTTTTAGCAAAATACGTTCGATATATCGATATATCGATATTTTTGAAATAATTAATATCGATACTCTAAAAAAATATCGATTCGATACATATCGATATTTTTTCAACTTGCCCATCCCTACAGTCGGTCAAACCAAAAACTGCCAAACCTGTCGACTGCCAAAGTACTTTGGTGTTTATAACTCATAACGTATTTACGTTAGACTTGACTGCGAATCAATGAATCAGATATACATGCAACATTTTGTCCAATGGAAAATGAAAAACTCGAATAAAGAGCAGTTTTTTTTATTTTGACTGCAGTTCTTTGAACAAATTAATTTGGTTTGAATGGGAGACGGGTGATGGGCGTGGTTGATATTAATAAAACTTGGCATAGAAATTTAGTATTATCTTGAAAGTATTCGTATCAAATTTGAAGACTTTTCCATGAGTAGGAAACGTTTAAAGCAAACAAATTTATTTGGTTTGTATGGGAGGTGGGCGTGGTTGATAATAATTTAACTTGGCATGGATATTTTGTTTATTCTAGAAAGTGTGTGTAGCAAATGTAAACATGTATGGGAGATGGGGCGGTGGGCGTAGCTGATATTAATGAAACGTGGCATGGATATTTTGTTTATTCTAGAAAGTGAGTGTAGCAAACTTGAGGACTTTCCCGTAATAGAAAGATATTTATGCGAACAAATTCGTTTTGATTGTACAGGAGGTAGGCGTGGCTGATATTAATAAAACTCTGCACGGATATTTGATTTTATCTAGAAAGTGTATGTATCAAATTTGAAGACTTTTGCTTGAATAGGGAGATTTTTACGCGAAAATATTGGTTTGCATTGTATGGGAGGTGGGCGTGGCTAATATTAATAAAACTCTGCACGTATATTTAGTTTATTTTAGAAAGTGTATGAAACAAATTTGAAGACTTATGCTTGAATAAAAAAGTTTAAGGCGAAAAAATTGATTTGGAATGTATGAGAGGAGGGCGGTGGGCGTGGCGAGGGCGGTGGGCGTGACCGAGTTTAATTAAATTAAATTTATTTCTTAAATTAATCAATATAACGCTCATTGCCTACTTGAAATGATCTACGACTACTCCTTATATTTTTGCACAAAAATGTATGAAGCCATCCATCCAACTGTGCAACTTTCAAAGTTAATATTGTTCGCCAAATTAATTGAGAATAAGATTTGTAGAAATAATTTTTATTAAGATATTTATTTAATTTAAACCTTTACAGCAATAACGTTTCTTTTTTTTTAAATAATTCCCTTTTTATTTAATAAATATTGTAATCAAACTTATTAATTTTCAAAAGAAAGCAGGTGAAATTTTTGAGCTTTTTTTTTGTTTAATAAAATATAATTTAAACTTACAAAACACCAACAACGAAAAAACGAAATTTTGATAAGTGGCAATAAACAAAAAGTGCAGCCCTTTTTTCAGTTGAAAGTCTGTCCGTCTTTCTTGTATATGTTTGTCTTAAATTCAAAATGCAATTTAGATTAAATGATTTAGATAAATTTTGGCAGTTTTCTGGCAAAATTATAAAAAGTGAATATGTTTTTTTTTTATAATTTTTAATAAACCAAAGAAGAAAATACAGAAAGTGCAACAAGATTCTTTCATTGGCGATAAGCAATTTAAAAGCCAAAAGGAATTTAAATAAACTTGTTTAATAATGCCCGCAAAAAGTAAAAAAAAACTAAAAATTAAAAATTTTAGTTAAAAGCAAAAAAAAACTAAAAATTTTTTATTTTTAAAACACGGTGGCGGCGTTGGCGGCCACTGGTTGGCGATGGGCATAATGCTGATGATGATTGTTATCTTGATTTAAATGTTATTTTTGTTTTAAGAATAAAACAAATCAGGCCAATTCAATTTTTTTTTTATTTTTTTATCTTAAAAATATGTTGTAGGTGCACCAAATAAATTTTTTTTTGCTTTTGTGAAAAAGCATGCCAAAATGATTTTTAGTTTAATTTTGTAAAAAAAAAGATGGTAATCTTTTTCTTTCAGTTTTATGTAAGATTTGTAATTTATATTTTTACATTTAAAATACAGCTGTTGGTGGCTGTTGTTTGTTACATTGTGGTTTTCTTGAGCTAAATACACATAAAAATTCTTTTATAGCAAAAAAAAAAACTAAAATATTTAAATTTATTTTTCTGTTATTGCTACAATAATTTGAAATTATTTGTTATTTCATTTGTTGCTGTTGTCATTTGTAGTCTCGTTGTTATTACAAATAGTGTCAATGCTGCAACAATTATTTTGTGGTTGTCTTTTATTTTTTTCCTTTTTTTTGTTTGTTTTGAAAGTAAAGAGTTTAAAGCCACGCATACACTTGCTGTTTTTTTTTTTTTAGCAAAAAATACAAGAATTACGAAAATGTTCTCACAAAATATTCGCCTTTAAAATGTTGGTTTTTTTAGAAGGGTCTATAAAGGATGTGGTTGATTAACCGCAAGTCGCCTGTAGATTATTAAAACGAGCAAATATAAACAGTTGTGGCGAAGCGTTAGGTGCCCTACCAATAGAGCTTTGATGTCAAAAATTACGTTTTATGTAAACACATACTAAAGCGATTAAATTTTGGGGCATATTTACAATTTTGCCTCAAATTTAATTTGAATCAAAATAGATTTTGAGTACTACTAAAGAGTTTGTGCGTCAAAAGTAAAATTTTAGTCAAAAATTACTTTAAATGCGGAAAGAAACTCTTGCTTTGAAAAGGGAATTCTGAAGTAAAAACCGACTTTTGGGGGGCTACTCTATATTGCAATGCGAAAGAAAATGTTAGCAAATCTGGTGATTGGTACTCTTTAATGCGTTTGCGCATTTTTCTTCCGCATCGTTTTCTTTATTTCTTTTCGCAAATCATCTCTATATTTTTATTTTAATTTTCCAATATAATTTTTTTTTACATATTTCGACATTTTACTACTGTCGATCTACCCAATCTTTAATTCTTATTTAAATAACTTTAGGTGGTTAAGTATTTCTTGGTATAATAAACTAGTTAATATAGTATAATGTGACCTTTTGTGTTAGACGTAGCTGTTATTGACAGTTGTGATTTTTGGTTTAATACGGTTTTTGTTGCCCAAAATAATTTTTAGTATCGGAATTGAGTTTTGTTTTCAAAATTCTGTTTTAGCGTCGAAAGTAATTGTTTGCTCTCAAAATTTAATTTTCAAGTCACGTGTGACTTTTCGTTTGTGTGAAACTTTTAATACCCTTCAGTTCACATGTTGTGAAGAGGGTATAATACTAAGTTTGTCATTCCGTGTGATCCTTTTTTATATACATATCGCTCATTTCCATTTCAAGATAAACACGTTTAAAGTTTTAAATTTGCTTTAGCCACTTAGAAAAAAATTACGACACATGATTTTCAAACGGGGAAAGTATAAAAGATGTAAAGATGAATTTTATACACCATATAAAGACAAATATAGCGAACGATTATCTATCACTAACTCCAAAATTGAATTTTTTGGGTTATGGCAATAAAGTATATAAATTCTAGGTCGATCAACAATAACAACTTATCATGACAGGGTTGAAGTGTGAAGAACCCTTAAAAAGTTAAAAAAAAAATTCGATTTTTCTGAAACTTTTTGACAACTATGGTAACACAATTCTAAGCCGTTTTATTGCCTTTCTAAAACTTTTTTTCGGTCTTACGATCAGATTTAATTTTTTAGAACGAACCTGTGGTCGTCGTTTGTTTCCATCAAGTATCGATTTTATTTAAAAATCAATTTTCTGTAAGAAAACTTCTAATATTTTTGTTTTTTAAATAATAAAAAAAAATAACGGGACAAAATTCAGTATTGGAATTCTAAGATGGGAAGTTGTAGGTATCCAAAATGAAATATTTCTTTTATTGAACATAGCGAAATTTAAAATCGATTCAACTTGAATTTGTGTAAACTAGTGCTGGGTTACTATCGATATTTTCTACTATCGATATTTATCGATAGCTCAGATTTCACTATCGATACTATCGTTATTACTATCGACTGAATGTTTGTACTTGTTCAGGAAAACTTTAACTAGTTTTTTCGTTCGTTCGTTGTTTTTATCACTTAATTTAACGTGTGAGACGTATGTACGCACGTTAGTTTAGATGACAGTTTTTGAAAAAATGATAAGTACCTATCTGAAGGACCCGAAGTAGCAGGGACTATAACATATTTTATTACAACTTTAGATAATTTTCTAATATGTTTTTGATATTCAAACCTAAAAGGTAAGCAATCCAGCGGACTTATCCTCTAACGATCATTCTTTTTTTTTGTCCTATGCTCGCAATTGCATTTTGTATTTGCATTTTTTTTACAACATTACAAAAATATTTGACATTTCAGTCGCTATGTAAACATGAACAAATTTCGACATAAAGGCCTTTAATTAGCAGTAGAAAAGCACAGTTAGGAAATCCATACCACCTGCCATTCTTGTTGTTTGTATTCGTTTCTGTAATTCAGAGCGAATAAATAATAGCAAGTAAAAACTTGCGGCAAAAAACGTTGTGTGTATTGCTGCTGTTACATGTATTTTAAATAAATATAATATCGATATTGATATTTTTCCTATCGATATTTTCGATATTTTAAGACTATCGATAACACCGATAGTACTTTCGATTCCCAGCACTAGTATAAACTTAAGAATTCTCTAAAATAAGCGAGAGTTCTCCTTTGAACCATTCTCTCCACTTTTGTGTATTTTAACTGTTTACTTAACACACCCGCGTCTAAGTCAAAAACTTGAGTTAAAAAAGAAACAAGTTTTGACATGATCTTGTAAATTTGTTAAACAAATTTGACTGAGTCTCTTTTGTTTGGCATTAAGAACAAAAGAACTTAAAAGCATGAAAAAGGGGAAAGTACATTTAAAGGTAACATACAATATTTTAAATGAAGCTGCTGAGATCTTGAAATAAATTTCTTAGCTATTTTTTTAGCAGATCAATATTATTCATTATTTGAACAAAATCTGCTCCACAGACGTTTTTAGCACCTTTTTTGTTAACCAAAGATATCAGAGGTGCTATTGAAATATTAAAAATAATTATCTGTAATAATTGCTGGGACATTTTAAGTAAATTTTTGCTTTTTTTTATTCTATTCTCAACAAATGTTAACATTTGGATCAAACAACTTTTCTTTTATAAACCAAATAATTTTAACAGCTTTTGATTTATTAACACAAACCATTAATCTCTCTTGTTTCTGTATTAAAGTTTTAAATATATTAAAATAATATTTGCTTTACATTTTTTTTCCATTGAGATAGAAATCGGTTTTTTTCATCAAGTGTATTTTAACAAACACAATAATTAATTTAATTAATTTATTTATAATTTATTAATTTTTTTTTACGTAATTTTGCACACACACGCACCAATAAACTGTCTTGCAATGCAAATAAATTAAGTGTAATTATTTTATGGCCGAAACAGCTTTGAAATTAACACAAATAAATTTTAAGCTGTTTTGTGTATTGTCTTAAGGCTATTTTGGAAAATTGTTCAATTTAAGAGGTGCTGCTAGGTGTTTGGTGGCGGTAATAAAACTTACAAATCTATCCTCATAATAGAGTGTCAGGTTTAACAACAAATGTTGACTACAAATCATGTGGTATGGCAACCGATGACTCATAAAAGTCTATATTAAAGATTAATTTCGAAAGATTTGTTTAGTTTTATACCTTTTGTAATATCAGGAGAGGGTATATATCAATTTATCATTCCGTTTGTAATTTATACAATATTGATCAATTCATATTTGAATTGAAGATGTCCACCTCTCTATTGAAATAGGTTTTCCGGGTCACATATGCTCTGGTAAACTTTGCTATTGAAATGGGTCTCCAAAAAACCACGATTGACTCTAATTTTACCTATTAATCCCTTGTTGCTCTTTTTTTATATGGTGATATTTCATTTTAAAATGTTTAGCAACATTTGGTTGTTCATTGTCATAAATCAATGTTTTATCTTAAAGCCTAGTACTCCAAATTTGTGAAAAATGTTAAACAACGTTAATTAAAAAACTGTTACCGGTTGTGTTATTTTAATCTTTTATTTCTTGTTTAATAATCAGCTCATACTTTTTTGCTTTTACTTTAAATTCCACGTGAAATAAGTGCAGCTTAAATTATTTCGCAGTTGCCAGAAACATTTCGGAACTTTTTCACAAAATCAACAGAGTACAACTCTATCAAAATAATTTCATAGATATTCTGCTCAAGTTTTTTTCATATGCGTTTTGACAGCATGTCACGGGAAATGTTGAACAGAGTACCAGGCTAAACTCTATATAACAAAATAATTTATTTTCATTGCTATTGCAGCAACTTAAACTTTTTTTTTGTTTAGTAAGCATATGTGACATAAACATATAACAACATAGTTCCCATCGTTTCTGGGGTCCTCTAAAACTTCACATCAGCAGGCAGGCGGACAGACTCTCTACTCAGAAAGACCCAGAATATATATATATTCCTTATAGGGTCTATCCTCAATATTGTGGAAATTACAATAGGGAATGACAAACTAATACAGTGCAACCTCTATAATACGGACGCTCGCTAGTCCGGACTATCCAATTATACGAACAATATTTCGTACATTAAAAAACTTTGCCTCTTTAAGTTCGGACAAGCTTTTTCTCCATCTTCAAAATGAATTCATAGTGGCGAAAACTCGAATACAGGTACAAAAATATCATAAGATAGATTCATATTCATGTCGGTCGCAAACGCATCTGGATCTTATTAGCTGCCGCTTAATTTAATAGGGAAGCGAGAAAAAATCAAGACCATTTAAAAGTGTTGATCTCCCTGTGGTTTATAAATCTATTGAAAAGATTTATCTGACTAGTACCAATATGCCATTGCAATCTGTTTGGGTGTTGAGCATTTCTAAAAGAAGATAGTACAAATATCTTTAATGTTTTTAAGTCACTGGATTTATCAAGTTCTGTTTTTTTTTACTAAACCCTGCATGGTAAAATACTACCGCCTCTAATTTTTATAAAAGTTATTTAAAGTTGCTGCCAAGGCGTTCTTGTTCAGAGTCACAGATACGATATGTCGGAATATGAATAACATTTGTTCTACTTTATATGCCCTTAACCGTTCCCAGTTTCTACCCTGATTTCTCTTTGTTATTTAGCTACATTCTTCATTAATAAAAAAAAATTTTAGCTATTATTTATGAAGATTCAATAAATAAATACGAAAAAAAATTTATATGGAGTTTACGAAATTTTTTTAACTGTAGTCCAGACTATTCAGTAAACCGGGCAAAGGCTGTAGTTATATCAGTCCGGATTAACGAGGTAACACTGTATATGAAAAACCATTACATATACATAATAAATACAAAACAGGATTTAGTTTATACTCGTAGCAGCACCAGTTTTTCTGAAATTATCAATAGCAACATGTTGTTAACGTTTCTGAACATGCTTAAACTTACATTGTTTGCAAAAAATTCAGAGGTTTCCTTAAAATTTAGTTTTTGAAATGGAAATCTATTGAAATATCAGATAACTTTTAGGTTTTAATTGTAAAAATTTGCAAGTATTATTTTATAGAAGTATTTACTCAATTTCAATATCAAAATATCAAAAGTATTTTAAAATTTAAACATTTTTTCCATTTTTCATATTATTTAATACATTTTTCCTTTTATTTAAAACCGAATTAATATGAAATTCCATTCTACCCACAAATTACTCTTAATTCTAAAAAACACCTGTTTCAATTTAATTTTACTTATATGAACAAGTCTTGAGCCTTTGTAGTCATTATCTGCTTCCATTTCATTCCACTTTAAAAAGGGCCGTTCCTTTTTTTTTTTTTTTTTTGTAATGCCAACATTTCAGTCATAAAGTTGTAATAAGTTTGTCTGCCATATCTGGTAAATAAGTTTTGTTCTCTTTTGCATATAAAGCCTTGAATAAGAGAACAAAAAAAAAAAAAAAAAAACTAAATCTAACTTAAAGTAATAACAATATCTTAAAGCTAATCAAGAAACTTTAAAAGCTCTTATAGAGTCTGTTGTAGAAGAATACACTTACTAACACAACAATACATGTGTTGGAGTTAACAGCCTTAATCATAAAGGACGGACAACAGACAGATCGTCTGTCGGTACGAACGAATCCTACGTACGTTTTTTAAGCGCCTGCGCTTGTGTTAATAAGTTAAAAGTTTTAAATTCTAGATCCTGTTTATAGTTATTTAATTTTCAATTTTTCTTTTAACTTTATTTCACTTTTATAGTTGGCGTTCTTAGACAGAACATGCTAATCTTTTTATAGTTCTCAAGCACAACATCATCCGTCGGTAGCTGATGTTATGGCCACTAGAAGACAGACTCTAGGTTTGCATAGAGTTTCAGTATTAAGTTTTCTTTTTTAATTTAGAAAAGTGTAGTATTGGTAATAATTATGGCTTTAAAAGGTAAATATACTACTGAAAATAAGAACAACAACCACAACGAAATATATAGTTCTATAAAATTGGCAAAAAGGCCAAGCATAACGTTAACGGATGCTCTGGTTGCCAGCCAATTCTGGCCCCCCCTGCTCAAATATTATTAAAATTATAACAGCCGTAATGTCAGCAACAACAGCAGCAGCAGATGACGACAGGATCATTTTTTTTTTTTTTTTGTAAAATTTGTTGCCTTTGTTGTAGAATTGTTCGTGTTATTGGTGCAGCATAATGTGTTGCAGTTGTATGTATCTATATTCCTTGGCTAAATTGTCTGTGATCACGCGATGCTTGGCCAACAATTGCTACTGTATTAAAAAAAAAAGACTGCAGTTGTTCTTGCCATACTTTTAAAAATACTCTTATATATTTATAAGACCATGTTGCAATTGCCTGTTGCCGCTTTGAATATAATTTTTTTTTTGTTTTAAAAGAAAACTATTTGCAAACGGACGGAAGTTTTGAAAATGTATATATAAAAAAAAATAAGCCAACATTATTATTGTTTTTGCCACAGAATGCCGATCGTTACCACCTCTGCCACCAACCAATTCATTCATTTATTCATGTTATTCCGTTGGTCAAGCAACAACCTGATGTTGCCTATTTTGTCTTGACCAACATTCAACAATATATGTATTCAGACGTTTGTGCATGTGATCAGCTTTCAGTGTCTAAAAGGTGTACAATTGAAAAAATAATTACATTTGACTAAGAAATGATTATGGCCACAAATTGCAAGGAAGACAGAAGGAAAGACAAAAACAACAGCAGCAACAAAAATAAATATAAATGTGTTACATGATTATAGTAAACACAAAACAACAAGTGCAGTTTTATAGCTCTGGCATAAACAATTACAGTATAGAAAAAAAGCTTTCTTGAACTTTTTTTTCGGTTTTGGAATGTTGTTAAATTAAACTTAAATTTTAAAAGAAAATGGAATACAATTGCAAATAAACTGGCATTTTTAAAAAGGTTTTTGTCTTACAAAGCCTTAAGTTTTTTAAAAGTTTTTGAATGAAAAGATTTCAGCTTGTTTTTACAAGGATTTTCTTTTCTATTTTATAATGAAGACTTTCTTCGCTGGGCGCAAGGATTTTTTTCCTCTATGGTACAACAAACACCGGCTTCGCTAACTAAAGGATTTTTTCCATTTTTTCCCTAGAAACTTTTATATAAATGAAAAAAAGCTCAAAAGTAAAAATTGTGATTTTATTCTGGGCTATTTTTCATTTCTTGATATTTGGGTCATATTTCATAGCACTTAAAATGCAAAAACACCCTAACGAAAAAATGAAAAATAACTCCAAAAAAACATAAAAAAAATGCCCTAAAATTGCGTGTTGTTCTGTCACATGTAAAATTTTGGGGCCCGTCTTCACTTTCCCATTGGGGCCATATTTCCTGGGGTCATTTTGCGCACCGCCCACAACAGCCAATCAGATCGCGGTGACAACAATGCTTGGTGCTTATTTTGCAAAGAAAGAACAACAATCTTTAAGAGCCTATAAAGCTGCTTACTGCAAATGAAATACATATCAAAGTTTGTGAGTTTGAAGTTAACTGCAGTATATGCTATTCATTGCAAAAAGCTTTAAGGTAAATTTTTTATATAACCATAAACTTTGTGCTAATTCCTTTTTTCAAAAACAAAAACAAATTTTAAAACCTTTAACAAAAAATAATGTACATACATCGTCATAATCATTAAAACTTTAATAGCTTTAATTTTTTTTAACTCATGAAAATGTTAATGATTTTGTTAAACGAGAACAATTAAACATTTTGATAAACCTTTTAAGGGCAGGTAGCAGGTTTAGAAACTCTTACTTGTCAACCATAAAAGTTATTAAAAGTTCAAGGAATGTTTTTATTATAAAAACTATTTAAAATTGAATTAAACCCAGTTTTTTTAACCGCAAACAAAAGTCCCCAAAGTAGTGGTTTGTTATTTTGTTACATTTTAAATGACTACAATTTACAATTTGCCACAACAAGGCGACAAAGTCTTAATTATTAATCTTGTAGATACAATACGAAAACAAAAACCACAACTAAATTTCCACTCAGCTTAGTAAACAAATCATTAGTTAAAAACAAATTAAGAAAAACAAGTAAGAGTGCTATATTCGGTTGTGCCGAATCTTTGATACCCTCCACAGATAGTTAGAATATTTTAGGAGAAGACTTTTATCGGATCTATGGATTAGGAACCAACCTCACAGCATTCAAATTCTTTGCGTTTTTAAGCGTATTAAATTCTTTCCCAAACCCTGCTATGTATAACCAACGGTAAATTACACTGGTTCACAACTTTTTAACTTTTTGCCATAACCTCAAAAATGAGACGTGTTTTTTTAAATAAATCGGAGCTGCTGAACACGAATATTTCATTCATTTATTTTTCTCAAGAAGCGTTTTCACAGTTCATAGGGATGTCTCCAAAAATCTTGAGAACTGATTTCTTTCATTGTTCTAAATTTACACGTTTCATCTTTTGATGCTCAACTTCTTTTTCATTCCCTTTTAAAGATGCCAATATAATCACACGCAGCAATCGGTTTCAACTTGTTTCTGTTCAAAACATCAACAATTTTATTAACAGCGAATCAAAGAGAAAAAAATTACATGCAGCCATCGTTGTGCATATACAAACGAATAAAAACAGAAAGCGTACTGACCGAGTACAGGCATCTCCGTACTAACCCCCTTTCTTTTTTCTTACCTCACCTAAAAACATAGGAGTTGAGCATCAAAAGATGAAACGTGTGAAAGCAGACTTACAAAGATATCTATTTCTCCTATCAGCAGATATCCATACTGTGTTAATCGTACAGAAATTCACTGAGTTACATGTCTTAAGATTAGAAAAAATAGATTTTTTCTACATTTTTTCAAAATTCAACATTTTTAGTTCTTCCGTTTAGGCAAATACAATTTTTTTCTAATTGTTAAACCCTACCTGAAAGTCAATTTTGTTCCAAACATATTTGTAACAAAATGGTTATCATCGGACAAAAAATAAGAAATGTCAATATAATTAGCATTTTTGTTTCTTGGTTGTGTTGATTGGACTAGGATTTAGTGTTAAGAGACAATTTAATTCGTTTATATAACTCGGTATTTGGTCAAAAATTTTATATATTACCTCTTCGATTTATCCTTGTCGATGACGTTTTACGAATTTGCATCCAGCAGTATTCATGGTCTGATCCGAATGGCGCTGATAATGCTTTTCCATTACTGCAAGACCTCTGTGAAATCTGTCACATTGTTCGTCACAATTAAACAAGTCAAAAAAGTGTTAAAGAAAACGCAGATTCAATGACATGTGTTCTCCTGTAGTAACAGGACACCTATTTAGATTTCAAATAATATTGATTTTTTATTTATTTGATATTCTTACAACTCTGGCACAAAAGTCTTCCATCATATTTGGAATCAGGTGACTATCGTTATGACTTCTGATGTTTCCTAAAAGCCAATTTACTACTTGCTGAAAAGAATTCCATATATCTTGGAGCGATTTCGATAGTAAAATAACGCGTATTTCTGTGTCTAAAATCCTTTTTCTTTCAAACATGAAGCGAGTAATTTCGAGCTCTCTTTTGACAAGTTTAAGTCATGATGTAAATCATAAAGTTCGCTTTGAATCATAGTTTAATATTCATATCACCTATAGAATTAAAATTGAGATTTAAATCTTCTTCTTCATTATCTGATGTTACTTTTAATGCTGTATGTTTTCGCTTTAGGAATGGAGATAAATTGATTTATATAAGAATAAAGAACATAGCCATTTTTTTCCGCTGTGCACCCTGGCCGTGCAGATATAGCAATCAGTCATAAGATCATTTGGATCCCTCCATTCAACTAGGTAAACGAATGATAAAAAATGTTCATGGCCTATTGACAAATCTGGCTAAGTACCGAAAATAAAATTTATTAGATTCCAAAAAGATTTTGGTCATCTTTCTTCGGACACTTCGGACAACAAACAACCTAAGAGTTATCAACGGAATATTTACATATTTTAATATACAAAGTAATTTAGGAATTTTAAAAGTTATAAAAACAACAACAGCGGGACAGTGGCTGACTTCATTAAAAGACAACATTTCTAAAAGCAATGACTTGAGTTCATAATGGAATGGTAACCGCCTTCACTGCACAATGTTTGCAAAATTTTTGCATTGTTTTGTTTTTGTGATGTTTTTTCAACGCATTCGTTTTTAGTAATGCTTTGCAATATTGCATTAATGAAGTTAATATTTTTTCTCCGGTATCTGGAATTAGACCGATAAGTGAAAGCTTACTACCTAAAACCGCAATAAGGTTCATTAATATATAAAAGTGCATTGACAAAAAACAATTGTTTATGAAAATTCAAATTTGGATGTTTTCACTAAATGTGTCTTTATTTCTTAACGTTTGGTCCGACGAAAACAATTTTACGCTTACTACGTTTGGAACAAAATATTATTCAAGATACTTGTGAAAAAAAATTTTTTAAATTTTTTCATTGTCTTACTTGAACGAATTAAAATTGCAAATTTTGAAAAACATACAAAAATCGCATTTTTTCAAGTTTAAAGTCTTCAAGTTGCTCGCGCCCGGCCTAAGGCCGGCTATGCAGAGAAGCTTTAGTAAGCGAAGCCGGTTTTTGTTATTCCATAGAGGAGAAAATCCTTGCGCCCGGCCGAAGGCCGGCTACGCAGAAAATAATTCTTTAGCACATTGGAAATAGGCTATTAGTTACAAAAAAAAAATTAAAATTTTTTTTTTTTTAAATCGAACATAAACCGTTATAAAATACAAAATAAAACAAAATATTTACAAACGTGAGCAAACTACCTTTAATTTGAGTACCTACACATACATAGATGTGAGTGGATGGGGGCAATTTTTTCCCCGCCCGCCCTAAATTTTATTATTTTTGTTTTTCTTGTACAATTACCTTTAATATGAGTACCCACACATTCCACTTAGAGAGCGGGGCAGTTTTTTGGATCCAGGGGGGCCCACGGGCCTCAGCCCCCTTAAATTTTAATTTTGGTTTTTTCTTTTTTTATTTTAAATCGGGAAGCATATTTTTGTATTTTTTTTTCGTACTAATGATATTTTTTCGTAAAGTGCACCTTTGCCTTTTTTTCTTTTGAGTCGTTTTGATTGAGAGTTAATTCATCAGACGGATGGGCATATAGATATGGTTAGTTCGACTTGGAAAACCTCAAGTATCAAGAAAACCTATACATTACAGGGTATATTAGAAAAGTTTCATATGGAATAACAAACTTGGTATACCCTCATTCACCGCTAGTGGTGGTGGGTATAAAATCACATAAAATTGTTTATCCATAATTATTGTTAATAAAACAAATACTAGAATATTGTTTGAAAAAATAAAAATAATAAATAAAACCAAATTGCAAATACAAGTTAATTTATAACATCCACTACCACAACTTCACCAACCAAATTGACTCGTTTTGAATCAACTGAATTACAATTCAAGCAAATAATTTCCACCGTAAGCAGCCACATTTTTTAACTTAAAAAAAAAAATAATAAATGTGGCAATACAACTGTGTTCAATTTTCCACAATTAACTTTTTTTCTAGGGGGGTCACAAAGGTAACATGCTAATTAAAGGTAATTTGAAAAGTAATTTTTAATTTCGATTGTATTTTAAAATGGGGGAAAATCTCGACTAATGATACTAATAGAATTTATAATAATTTTAGACTTGTTAAAAAATGCCATAAATCGTTAATGACAGGCGCCAAAACTTTAAATAGTATTATCTTTTTTTTTTTTGCTGTTTGTAATAATAAATTAAAAAATTTTGTAAAATAAATTGCATATAAAGAAACTAAACGTGATAACATAAATTACGAAAAAACAAAAAAAAAAAAGTATAACAATGGTTTACACTTGCAAAAAAGCTTTTTTAAGCTCAAAATAAACTGCTTGACAATAAAGCTTTGTTTGTGAGGGAGGAGTGCAATAAATGTTTATTCATTATAACTCTATATTTGTGGATTAACACTAGAAAGACCGTAAGTAGGAATACTTTTGCAAAAGATTGCGTTCTAGTATTAATATATTTTTAGAGAAGCATATTCGAACTGGCTTAACCATAACACCATGTTTCCACATGCAAGTAATTACTTGCACGCAAAGAAAAAACATGGTTGATACAATCACAATCGCAAACTATCATTAATGTTTGTAGTAATGGTTGTGTCAAACACGTCTTAAGTAACAATATATGTTCAGACATAATGTTAATAGCTAATTATTGTCTCAAACATATAATTATTTTCAGATTCCTAACACCATGTAAAATGTCTATTTAAACATGTTAAATGATTCTCACAAATAAAACCAATAAGAATTTAATTTCAAACATCTATTTTTTTATTTAAATTACATGTACATACACTTTGTATTATATATACCGACACAGAATGTCATATATTGAAAAATTAAATTAAACAAATGCATGTGTTATATATATACATACGTACATAAGTACAAATGTAATAACTTACTTGTGTTGAAGGTAGTTTTTCTGTTTAATATAAAATGTCTGCATACAAAACGTCTCCTGCAACAATCTCAAATACCTGGAATTTCTGGCAAGTCCACAATATCTTGTGGTGAATCTCTAAGAATTACCACAACGCATCAGCCACTTTTTATTTTATTTGGGCTAACGACAAAATTTTGTGACAAAATGTACTATATGCCTGTAGGTTTTTTTGGCTGCGAAAAAAAACAACGTTATTATATATTAATTTTTATAGCTATCTATACATACATAAATAACTTACCTATTTCAATAAACTTGTAAGAATTTATTTCGTTTATTTGCAAGGCAGCATTACCTTTTTCTCCCCGAAAAACGTTTTAATGCTCTTGTTATCATTCATGTAACTGACGCTCGCGGACAGAAATAACGTGGGAGAAAATTTGATTGTCTTTATAAACACACACTGTTTGTTTTGAAAATAAATGTTTGCTCATTTAGAGAATTTTACACATTTAACATAATTTAACATGTTTAGCTAGATCAGAGTAACTTTTTAGAAGTAAAACACCATATAATATTATAATAGTGAATATAAAAATGTTTACGACAAAAAATATGTTTTCAAGTTACATGAGGACTATAAAAACTGTATTATGGCAAACATAGTTGGCAAATATGAATAAAAATGGTTGTAGTGACCACTCATTAATCATGTTTTTTCTCTGCGTGTGCAAGTCGTGTATACGTATTATCAACGAAAAATCGAGGAAATCGCATTGGCTGAATGGCTGAAAGTCAAAAATTGTGTGAAAGTTAGTGAAAAACTGTGAGTGTATTGAGTTTTGCGAACGGGGGATAAGGGTGCCCAGCTTGTCAAAAGTTGCGGGAAACAAGAAGAAAAAAAAGTTAAGAAAAAAAATCTAGAACAATTTTGATTTTTTAGTTGAACTTTAATTTCTCCCTTCAGTAAAATAATTTAATGAAAATTAAATATAATGAACTCAAGCAACTAAAATTAAAAATCGAAAATTCAACTAAAAAATCACAATTGTTATAAAACAGAGGGCAGGCGCGGATTCAGAGGGGGGGGGGGGAATTTCCTTATTTCCCCCCCCCCCCCTGAATCTGCGCCTGCTGGACTGTAATTGTTTGCTTTACATTTTTCCCTTTAAACTTAAGTTCTACATAAAACCTTCAACGAATATTCATCTTTAACCCTCTGTTTGACCTTCTAGTGTTAAATATTTTTCCAACACAATTATTGTTTACTTAACTCTTTTGTTGTAGCTTAACAAAAGACAACAACAAAAATAATACAACATAGTAAAAAAAACTAACCGTTGATTGGTTGTTAATTTTTTTTTTCTCTTTCCATTCTCTGATGATGATGTACAATGAATCGAAAAAAATAGTGTGGGAGGGATTTTTTTGGTTGGTTTGGCTTTACAAAAGGGGGAATCATATTTTCATTAGTTTCATTATTGCCAGCAAATATTACAATAAATGTTTTATTAGCCATTGTTTTATTATACTCAAAGTAAGTTTATTGTAAAAATGAATGGAATGGTGTAAATGTAGAGGAGTGACTGCTTGACGGACTGTTGTCATAAGTAACACTTGAGTGATTTTATGTCATGTTTATTATCAACGCCACCATCAATGTATTAAACCATTTAATAATTTTGCTTGTTTTTCATTACTAAAGTATGTGTAGAAAAAAGGAGCGAATAAAATAATAAAGTTTTGTTTAACTTTTAATTTATAACATTTTGTATAATTAAAAGATAAAAACTAAATGATAACAAATTGTTGTTAACAACCATTAAATTGAGGCAATTGCTTAAACAGAAGTTTACGTAGAATGAAAAAAAAAACGAACAAACAAAATGTTAATGAAAAAATGGGGTCAGATTTTTATTAGGTTTAAAGAATTAAATTAAAACGTTTATAAAAAAATGCACTTTGTTCAAGAAGTCTTCAGAAAATTTTTTATTTTATAGGTATCTCTCTATACATAGCTTTGCTATTGCGTAATTTTACTTACATCTTTTTGATAACATATGCTTTTTATGCTAAAAAAATTACCCATTTTATAGGGACAAGAATAAATCAAGCTAGTTTCGGTTGCCCTCTTCTGAAGTGAAGTGTATTACAGAGAAAGCGCACTGTATCGATTGATAAAAATGGTAGTCGGACGGGGCAAGGACTGGAAAACAGGAACATTCTAACAAAGTTAAAAAATCAGCTCTTTATGTGGAAGAGTCAATCCCGTGGTTTTGGATATAAAACATCCCAGAATGTATTCCCTCCTAAGACAGGGTGCATTTTCCGCAAGATGCATAATAACGTTGGCCACAACCGATAGCCCGACGAGTGTCTGGTCACTGGAAGCTACTGACTCCCTTGAGACTAGAGTTAAATACTCTGGTGTGACTTCGTACACAAGAAATCGGAAAACTTTATAAACCCTGTAATTTGGATGCTTAGCGCATCCCAGGTTGCATAAACCCTTCCTCAGAGGGCTTAACATAAAAAGGCCGAAATCTTCAAAATGCTTTTGCTGTGTTACCTGAGACGCGTAGCATATTCCCTGGTTGAAAGTGACAGGGATATTCGGCTTTCGCGATCATTCGGGGAATATTTCTTCACGTACGATTTCTTCTGCTTCGGATTGTCGTAATGAATTCATTACCAGTAAAGATTTGGTGCAAAGTTAAGCATTTTTTAATGCAAGAAACATTGCGGACTTGCAGTATCGTCTTTAATCGTTTCTCGGCTTTAGCTGGTGTGGTGCCTTTCGGATGAATGCTTCTGCTGCCAAAAGTTTTTAAAATGCCTGTCTGAATAGCTCTCAATGATTTAACATATTCTTCTTCTTGAGATGACAACATTCTTCGCGGATTGGTGCCTTCAATTTATTATCTCAACCCGTTTTTAGCTGAGCTGATTTTCACTATTTCGTTAAATGGTTAAATTAAAATAAATGACAAATGTTTCCCATATAAAACGCCACATAAGTTATTCAACACACAAAAAATATGTACGGAATTGGTCATTGCTGTGAATTCTGCATTCTTAAGTTATACACCCAATATTTTTCTGTCAAATCCTGTTAATTGAATTGAACATGTTGCGTTACATTTCTTATTAACAAATTTCCATTTTTAGTATCATCTTTCTTTTTTTTCGACATTCATATTTGATACTATTTACCACAATTTGTTTAGTCTGTCGTATTTTGTTGCATTTGTACTTTATTATTGGTTTTTATTGCACGCACGATTGATCGCCCACACGCTTGTTTTATTATTTTGCACTAAAGCAAATTAGAAATTGTCGCCGTTTCCATTTCGTTTCGCATTGTGTTTATATTTGTTAAACAACCACAATTTTGGTACACATACTAAGTACAACAACCATATATTTGTAGAGTTTATTAGCTAAAAGTTGTTAAGACATGTGAAAACGAGTGATTAAATTGGTAAATTAATGGGCATGAGAAGAAAAAAGTACCCGAAACTATTTATGGTAGCAAAAGTGTGGCAAAAAACAGCAACACAAGTACTTCAAAGAAGAAGAAAGTACTTTTTGGCTTTATTTAAAGCTGCCATTTGATTTAAGATCATCTAATCATTATATGTATTTGTAAAAATTAGATCTTTTCTAGACCACAATATTAAGACTATTCAAAAAAGGCCAGCATTAATAAATAAACAATGTAAGACATTTTTGAGGAAAGTCATACATTTTTACAACGCGTCAAAATACCATGAAAGGGCGTACTTTTACTTCTCACATACATCTTTACCTTTGCACCTGGTAGACTGGCTGTACGATTGGCTGAATTGTTTTATTTTCAGCTAATTAGACTCTGTTACTTAATAAATATCAGAAGGCTTTTGGTTCGAAATATTTATTACTGCGCGGATTCAGAGCTTAACATATTCAAAACAAGTATGAAAATGCGGCCTGTCATGCCCGAGCATATGATACCCAGAAGCATAGTATTTTAAACAGTATATCCTATTTGGGACCCACGGGTAATCATGGCACCTCCAGAAAAAAATGCTAGGAGTTGAACATGGGATGGTTTTGCGTTAAGTGATTTTAGGGAGGGGGCTTATGTGGGGCCTATTGTCAATTTTGGACCAACCAATACAACATTTTGACATGACATAGTCACTGTTATTAAAGATATCGTTACCAAATTTTATAGTTATACCAACATTTAAAAAGAATTTATGGCACTTAAAGCTACACGGAAAGAAGTTTATTGCCTAAAGTAATCAATTTCGTTTCTAAAAACAAGAATAGCCAATTTCCAAAAATAATTTCTTGATTTTAACTTAAAGTAACCTCTTCTCATAAATAATTCTTTCGGTGTTTTTGTTACAATTGAAACGTACGTATCAAAATCAGCTAGCCAGCCGGACGGACGGACATCGTTAGATCGACTTTATGTGATATTGAGTCGATCGGTATACTAAAAGTTGTGTCTAGAATTTATTAGTGCTACGCAAATCAACACAAACACGCTTTTATGGGGGGGGGGGGGGGGGGGGTATAAAAATTTAATTACTTTGTACTTTTTTCCCTTTAAGAATCAGCACTGATATTTATTGATAACTGTGCGTGTTTAATGTGTTATTGCCCTTACAGTAATTTTTTAAATAAATATTTGTTTTTTTTTTTAAAGAAAAGGCAACTGAACGTGCATGAAGGTACATTTCGTATTACATATTTATTTAACACTTATTTCTGTGTTAAAAAGACATATCTAAATGTATGGTCAACCAATATGTTTATATTAAGATTTTGTACTCTTGTATTAATTGCCTTAATATTTATTGGAAAACTAAAAAAAAAAAATCAGCAAAATTGTATTAAAAGTCAACAAAACCGTAAATAAGTCTGGAATTTTTTTTTTGTGAAATTTGAATTTCCCTAAAAAATTTTACAAGGGGATAAAAAATAATACATAATATTTAAATTGCTGTCTCTTGTCTGTATAATTTGGTACTGGTAATATTTATATTAAGTACTTTATGACACATTAAATATTATCCACTTAACACAAAAACACGAAGAAAAAAATTCTGTTATAAAAAAAAACCTTTGTAAAGGCCTTTTCATATAAATTCCCTTAGGAAACACCCCATCCCTAGAACACATACACAAGCAAAAATATGATGACTACAGAATGAGAAAAAAATTTATTGTTTTTTTTTTGGCATTTTCAACGAAAAAATCACGCCATTTTTTTTTGCAGTTCCAGGGTCCTTTTAAAATGTAGATTCATTACCTTTATACCCTACATCAACAGAGAAGGGTATTAGACGTTTGTGCTAATAGCAATATAGACCTACTAATACCAACCTTTTAGAATATCGATCGGCCCATAATTGCTTTCTAAATCTGGTATGCTTGTTGGACGTCTTGCTGAACGGCTCCCAAACGATTGGCTGGCAAGGCAGCTGGCTTAAGGCTGTGATAAATAGTCTGCTACTTGTAAATAAATCTTGCGCGCAAATTGTTTTCTCGTTGGTTGACCTCTTTTTAAGTCGTTAATAAAACGAACTTTTTTTTTACTGCTGAAAGAAAATTTGTTTTAAATAATTTTTTTAGCTTCCATGCTCTTCAGAAGAGTAAAAGGGACCAATAAAGTTGTCACGTGGTTTAGGGTATAATACAGATGGTCCTGTACCGACTATACTTTTAACTAGTTGATTATAAGCACTTTTATACCCATACCACAAGGGTAGAGAGGATATTATGCGTTTGTGCTGATGTTTGTAACACCTTAAAATATTGGTCCTAGGCCCACTTTTAGCTCATAGATCGCTTTAGAATCACTTTTAAAATCGATTTAATGATGCCCGTCCGTCTAGCTGTCTGGTTGACAGTCTATTGAAACTTTGTGTGCAAAGTACAGGTCGGAATTTTGGGGATAATTTATCGAAATATGGGACATTAGTTCTAACTGTCCTACTCAAGCCCATTGAATATGGTATTAACCGCTTCATAATTTCGCATAGTTCCCATACAAGCTTCTTTTTAGAATAGAGTTTTTGTGTATTTAGTATCAAGATTAAATTAAATCAAACTTATTTTATTATAATCTTTTAATTCCATAACTTATTCTTAGAGATTGGCGATAATAACTTTTACGATAGTTTGTGGTGCTGGCAGGTCCATTATTAACAAATAGGTTCCATATAAGCCCCCTTCCTAAAGAACTTTCACATGAATCTTATTTTCATAACATAATTTTGTTAGGTACACTCTCGATCAATTGTTGTTAAATACTGAGTTGTTGGGTATCATATGGTCGGGCTTAACCAACTATACTTTTTTCATATTTTTCTGTTTTTAATTTTTTTGTTTTTTTTTCGGTGGGTCATAAAACTGTTAACATAATTATGAAAAATTAACAGCTTAACATTGTTGTCAGCCAGAAAAAGTAGAAAGTTGAAAGACAGAGAAAAAAAAGAAAAATCTAGTAAAATGAAAAATAAAATGCAAACAAAAGAAATAAATTTCAACACTAACCAGAACATAATTATCGTCATTTTTCATGTGATACATGCAGAAATAAGGAAAAACTGTTTCCCCTTGGTTGTTTTTTTTTCAAAGAAGTTTTTGTAATATTTAAAATAATTATTTGTTTTTTTTCAAGTTTTAAAATTTATGACTTTTGCAAGCATGAACAATAAAAAGTCAAAAATAATTTCGAATAATTATTGTAATTGCAGATATTTTAGAAGGAGTATATAAACACAAAAAATACATTTCCAAAGGGATTATTAGACTACAACTATTTATGTCTTAAGATTTCAGACTCTTTTTTTTATTTAAGAACTTAAAATTAACGAAAGTTCTTAGCACTTTTATCAGCACAATACTCTTCAACCTTAAAAAGGCATTACAAATATTTATTCACTTCCTAATCCACTCAAAAATCAAATAACATTAAGTTAATTTTTATTCTCCTGCAAAATCACTGACATTAAAAAAGACCTTTAATAATCTTAAAAAAAACAAAAGTTCAAATAGCTGCATTTATACACAGGGTGGTCCAAAAGTCTATGAGCGAATTTAGTTAATTTTGACGTCAAAATTACGTTGCTCTAGTTACGGATTTTCAAAGACGTTTTGCAACGAGATATGGCTCGTATTCCTCTTGACTATTCTTCTTAAGCCTATAGTACACGGAATGTAAAAAGCCACATGCGCATGTGGTTCTGACGTAATTTGGACTTCACTACAAAGCCACAATAGCAAGTTCGTGTTGTGTGATGACGTCAAAATTAATTCATGCGCATGTGCCTTTTTACATTCCGTGTACTGTAGGCTTTAGTTAAATTGTGCTCTGTGGCATATTCAAGTACACAAATACCTCCAAAGGGAAAATCGAAAGCAGTTCAATAAGGCGAACGCGATAATTTAAAATATCCGTTTACCGAAATATTACGTTCTAGGGTTTTCTGGTTGGTAGGTTTTAGCTCTTAATTTATAATTTAGTGTATGCAATTTGTTTACAATGCTTAAAAATTGTATTCGCGGCAACCGAAGTCGATCAAAACGTCTCCTAGATCAGGTTGTGGGATCTTCTTTTTATCGGTCGATAATTTTTCTTATTGAGAACTGTTCGAAGAAGCGTACAGACAGTTTCTTCAATGAAAAAAAACAACAATTGATTTTCATTGTATAGAATAAATTTGTTTTATCTGTACCCTTCCATTTTAAATTTTCCAAATTTTCTTCTTTAAAACAATGAAATTGAAATACTAAAGCTGAAGACTATCTAAACTCCTTCGTTGCTTTTGGACCACCCTGTTTTTAGTAAATCTGCAGACACTTTAAGGTTAAAAAAGTCATTTAAACAAACATCAACACCTCAATAAGGCAACCAACACAATCAACAACAGCAACGGTAGTTAGTCAGGATAGGCAGGACGATAGAAAGGACTCTTGCTAGGGTGTCAGTAGCATGGGTCTTTGTGGAAATCGTGTAGTTTAAGTTAATACACATCCTTAGGCCACTTAATGTTTACTCTGGCATAATATGTTTGTTTATATTTGTTAAACTAGCGTGCTGCTACAGTTTGGTAGCCAAGAGTAGCTGCTAAATATTCACTGATGTGGAAAATAATATAAAAGCTTTAAGGAATTTGTCTGTACATAGTCTATTTGTATTAGATTGCAGTTGGTGTAGTTGTTTGTTTGCTTAAAAGGATAATCAAAAGGAAACTATTCACATATATCAAATAAGGATAAGCGCAATGCAGTAAAAACAACATACCTCCTACTAAAACTAAAATAAAAACTGAAGAAATAAATAGACAAGAGCGGTTAAAGTTTATAAGAAAATAAAGAGTTTTTTTTTGAAAAAGTTTAATGAGGGCCAATGTTAAATTTTAATTGAGCAAAAAGAAATATCAAGGAAAGGTGTCAAAACAATATTGAACAATTTAGGGGAAAAGCAGCTAAAGTTTTGCGTCATATTTAAACAAAAAGGGGTTGGGTAATTTTGGGAAAATTTTGATTTAAATAAAAAAATTTTAAAAAGTCAATAAAAAATTTTTCGAAAAAAAAACAAATCCCGGAAAAGCTCAAGCATTAAAATAATCATATGCAATTTTGCTTGTTTTATATAAAGACTTTATAACATTAGGGTAAAAGCTAAATATGTTTAGTTTTGCCATGTTTTTAAAAATGGGGACCAAAAACATAATCAGCCCAATTATGAATAAAAATTCCCCGGGAGTTTTTCCCTTCTCCCATTTTTCTTATGTAAATTTAATTGTAAAAATGGGAAAAGGGAAAAAACTCCCGGGGAATTTTTATTCATAATTGGCCTGAATAATTATTAAAGTAAATTTAAAACTTAAAATGCTATAAAAAAGCTCAGACGAAATCAGATAAAACTAATGTTTCAAAACAACTCAATCAAAAAAGCTCTATAAAAAGCTTATCTTGATGGTACTAAACAAATAGGAGGATCAAAACCTTAAAAGAAAACTTAAGACAAACTTTTAAGAGAAACCAATTTTTTTTCAATTATTTTTCTACTAAATTATGTTATTCCTGCCCCGCAGAAGTCTCTTTTCTTTAAATATTTATTCATTATTCTTCCTTCCTCTGAAAAGCTCATAAACTTTAAGCATCATAAAATTTAGAGGAATTTGTTTTTTGAAAATAAAACTTTATTGTCTTTATTTCTTTTTTTTTTTTGGAGAAACAAATCCATATAAAATCCTATCAAGAGAATCAACGCAGCGTAAACGAGAAACAATCTAAAAAAACAGCAGTTGCTCTTATTGCGACACTAAACCGAAATAGAAAAGCCAACCAATGTGTCAAGAGGGTCAACCAAAAAAAATCCATTTCGTTGTTTTGTTTAAGGCCATTGAGGATGCCAAAAACTAAATAATTTTTTACATTTAAAAAAAAAACGGAAACAAATGTCTTTCTATGTGTGATAAAGTTTATGATGGTGTATACCAGTCACAATAAACATAAATCTTTGACATAAAGGAAATGCTTGAATGATTTGTTTAAGGAGAAAAAAAACTAAATAAATGTTAAGTTTTGTTAAATAAAATTGGCATAATATTATAATATTTTCTAGTTGAAAACTTTAAAATCTTCAAATAATAATTTATTCCCTCAATTTTTTTCTTTGCAGGTTTCCGCAACCAAATCCTCAATTATTTAATCATAAAAGGAATCTTAAAATCTAAGAACAGGAGCAACTTCATTATAAAATTCCCTTAAAACTTTCCTTTACCTGGGATTTGTTTTAAAACTGTGACCTAATGACTATGGCCGAAGGTACTGACCCCATGGGGCATCATGCAACATCTCATCATCATCACCACCACCAGCAGCATCATCAGCAGCCACCACATCATTATCAACAACAGCAACAACATTTGGCACATCAACAGCAGCAGCAACATCATTATCCACCCTACAGTCACCTGCCCTATGGATTGCCCCACAATTTGGCCTTGACTCTGCAACAGCAAGCCGCTGCAGCAGCAGCAGTAGCAGCCTCAGCAGCAGCCCAGGCTAATGAGCATAATAATAACTTGACACCGGATCATGTAAGAGAGAACAACAATAACAATAATTTAACCCAAATGCCCTGGAAGCAGAGAAAGCGAAAACGTCTATCGGCGGTTTTAGATAAATTACACAACAACAGCAGCATAAATCATAATATGGAGGTGGACAACGAGGATCAGGGTTCGGAAAAGTCTGGTGTGGCAAAAGAGCCTAATAATAATCACAACGAAAGCAAATCCTCCAACTCCACTAAACGCTCTAGTTATAGTGGCGACGAAGAAGCGGATTCTGTTGAGGAAATGTCTATAGGTGACAATGATGACAGCCCAAGAATAAGTATAAGTCCTGTTAATCATAATAACAACAATAATTGTAATAATAATAATAATAACAACATTATTGATACTTCAATACCTGCGGCGAAATTCATTAAAACTGAAGAACCTCAAAATCCTTTGACTGTGGATATCAAGGCTGAACCCCATATGTCAAGTCCCTATGATCGTTATTTTCCCATACCCTCTCCATTGTTTGGTTACTACTTGCACACCAAATATCTTAACGAAGTATTTCGACGGAGACAAGATCTATATACCTCGCCCTTGCAACATACGCCTTCCTCTATAGCCTCCTCGCAAATGGATGAAATTTCACCGAATTCGAAGGAAGTAAAGGATTTACAAATGGAAAGATCTCATCACGGTGAATTTACCGTAGGACAAGCAGGTATGTCACCGCCCCATAGCGTGGCAATGGCTCTACCCTCACCGCCACGCAGTGAGACCTCGATAAGTGAGACTATGTCGGCTAATACCTCGGATCCTGCTATTATGCCGCCTCCACAGGACAGACCTTTAGATTTATCTGTGCGTAGCGGGGGAAATACCCCTACGGGGGAGTTGCTTTCGCTTGGTAGTGGAGCTGGAGCTGTTAATGCCAAGAAGTATAAATCTACTTCTCCCTTACCAGCCACCACCATGATGTTGCCACCCAGCCAACAACCGATCTCAGCTTCTTTATCGACTAGTAGTTGTGCCAATAGTTTAACTTCTCACTCAACCACCACTACCACCGCCTCGATTTCTCCTGCACCTGTTTCACCTTATGGCGGTGGCATGCCGCATGCAGTGGCGGCAGCACATGCTCATGCAGCTGCTGCAGCAGCGGCAGCCATGATCAAAATGGAAATGCCCATGCATCCTTTACATCCCCATGCTCCCACTACCACAGTGGGGGTACCAGTTATCAAAGGAGACGTGGCCTCTCCAACTACCAAGGAATCAGTAGCATGGCGTTATAATTTGGATGTTTCCCCTGTGGTCGAGGAAATGCCCCCAGGTTCGGATGTGGCTTACGTATGCCCCGTTTGCGGTCAAATGTTCTCTTTGCACGATCGTTTGGCCAAACATATGGCCTCTCGCCACAAGTCACGGAATCCATCCAATGACATAGCCAAAGCTTATTCATGTGAGGTATGTAATCGTTCGTTTGCTCGTTCCGATATGCTAACACGTCACATGCGCTTGCATACAGGCGTTAAACCCTACACCTGCAAAGTATGCGGTCAAGTATTTTCACGATCCGACCATTTATCCACCCATCAACGCACACACACCGGAGAAAAACCCTACAAATGTCCCCAATGTCCCTACGCGGCCTGTCGACGTGATATGATTACCAGGCACATGCGTACACATACCCGTTACGAATCTCAACAGCAGAGACAACATCAAGCCGGAGCAGAGAATAAACCTACTCTACCCATTTTAGCCGATATGAAAATGAATATACCCATGCTGCTGAAAACAGAAAATTACACTCGTAACTCGCCCTTAAATAATACAATTGGTTCTTCAATGCCGATCGTAGTGAAAACTGAGAGTGCCTAGTTATGCGCTCACAGCCTATGGTATGTTAACTCTCACAGCTTTCCGTTTAAAGAAAGCTTTTACTCTTTAAAATGATATTAAGATTATTAAGGACCTAAACCTAAAAAAGAAATGAGATTAATTTATAAATTCCCATTATTAAATTAAATTTAAAAAGCAGCCTACAACTTGCCACTTTAGTTAAATTTTTAATTTCAAACTTACAAATTTATAAACATATTAAAAAGACATTAATACAAAAGAATAAGCACAAAAGAAAAAGAAGAGTAGCTTTTATTGTTTTTTTATAGTTTTTAAGTTTTTTTTTTATATATTTAATTAATTTAACCAACAAATTTTAGAAAGACAAATTAATTGATAATCTCTCTGCCAAGACTGAGTCTAAGTTAAAAAAAATTACTAACCCCCTATAAATGCAAACAAAACTCAAATTTTTTTATAGCACAAATTAAAGCAAAAGCTTAGAACAGAAAGCTTTTCTAAGGAAACAAGTAGGAATTTTGTTAAGATTTGAAAGCTGTTAAAGCTTAAGAGTCGGTAGAAACGGTTTTAGTTTTATATTTATAAAAGCTTAAGAGCGATCTAAGCTTAACAGCCGTACAAAATTTGACATTTTTTTTAAGCTTAAAAGCTATTAAAGCTTTTTGTTTTACGTTATTTCTAAAAATCGCACAAATATCTTTTTGAATAGTATTAATTTTTTCATAATAAAATTACTAAAGCATTTGTTAGTTTAGTTGTATTATTTTAAGTTTAATTTTAATTTTTTTATAATTACAAATTAATTGTTAATTTAATTAAAACATTATTTTTTAAATTATTATAACAAAGTAAACCTAAAGCAAAACAAACCAACCAACAAATAATTTTTTAAAAATTTAATATTAATTTTAATAATTTATTTATTTTTTTATATACAACTATTATTTAAACTTTTTTTTTTAAAAAATACCAAGAATTCTCCCTAGGGCTCAAAATTGTTACAAAAAAGAAAAAACTTTTTCTAAATTTAAAAAATTTCCTTTTTTCCCCTGAATTTTCTAAAAAATTTCTAAAATTTTTTGTTTTTATTTAAATTTTTTTTGTTTTGAAATTTTTAGTTAAATTTTTTTATTTTCATTAAATGAATAATATTTTTTTGTTTTTTATTTTTATAATTGAAATATTTTCGCAAATTTTTTTAAAAAATTTTTAAACTTTTTTTGGTTGTTTTTCATTCTAAAATCCCATTCCAATATTTGTAAAACTTAAAAATTGTTGTTGTTGTTTTCCTCATTATTTTCTAGTTTTAGTTTAAATTAAACTATTAACAATTGTTACTGTTTTCTTTAAACTTTTAAAAGTGAAGGTTATTATTTTAATCTGTTATATTCCTTTAATTAAATTTTTATTATAAATAATTTTTATAACATTTTTTAAATTTGCTACCCATTGTTCTTAATTTAAGCTGTTATTTATTAAAAAAAAAAAAAAATAAAACAAATTACATTTTATTTCTCTTTCCCTTTCTGATCCTTTTAATCCGTAACTCTCTTTTACTTTCTCTTTACCAAACCGGAGGACCATTTAGTTTCATTAATGTTCGTTTAAGTTATTTTTTGTGAAAAGATTTTTTTTTTTATTATTAAATATTTAATTTTTAATTATTTATATTAATTGGTTATGATTAGTTTGTAAATTTTTTTATTATAATTTTTTTAATAATTGTCAAAGAAAAAAAAAACAAAAAATGAATTGAAAGAATAAATAAAAAAGTTTTTAATTTGCATTTGAAAACAAAAGTAAAGAAAATAAATTTTGTCTTTTTATTTTGTTATGATTTAATTTTATTTTAATTGATTTTATTTTGGTTGATTTTATTTCAAAGACAGTACAAATTTCTGAACACTATAAAGTCTTTGGGATTACGAAATAGTTGAGCACTTAGGAAACAGTGTAATTAGCAAAATTGCTCTGGGCGGGGAATCAGCTGGTGAGTTAAGCCTTTAGTACACGGAATGTAAAAAGCTACATGCGCATGGGGTTCTGACGTAATTTTGTCGTCATCAGACAACACGAACTTGCTATTGTGGCTTTGTTGTGTCGTCAAAATAACGTCAGAGCCACATGCGTATGTGGCTTTTTACATTCAATGTACTATAGGCTTTACTGTCAATATGTTTTAAGAGCAATTCGACTGATCTTGCTGTTCTGCTTTTGATTTTGGCATTGGCTAATGGCTTGGCATTGTAGAATTCCAGTTTGTATGGGTTTGAAATGTTCTCGTTTGTAACTTACTTTTCAAATTGCTTGTATGCTGGCGAACCACACATTACTCGATGTGAACTAGTCAAATGACTTGTGGAGTACTGTAAAAAACTCAGGTGGAATACTGGTTCAGGAAGTTTTTGCCTTTCAATTAAAAGGTGTTGGTCGATTAAACATTTTGGATGTTCTTCCTATTTTGTATAATACCCTGGCAATATAGCCACAATTAGTTAGCCCAGAACTTTATCTAATAATTAAAATAAAACTTCTCTATCTTCAACAGCATACAATTGGTACCGAAATTGTGTTTAAAGAACTCATAAACACATTTTTATTCAGGAATTCAAATTCTATTCCAAATTCTATATCAGCACTGACTTCACACGACATCACATAAACAAGTATATTATATTCCAAAACCGTTAAATTGGCACGAGCTTAGCAGCCAATCGACTAGACCATTTCAGGCCAGATTTTCAGATGTGGTGATCTCTAGTTAATTATAGCGATAAAGGGCAAACCTGTAGCCCGTTTCTGTATTTTTCGCATCGTAAAATTTTCCGCATGAAACCAGTGAATCGGGACAGAAACAGTGCAAAATGAAACAAAAAATGGTTTTTCTCGCACAAGTGTTTCTGTATCTTTCCGTTGCGAGAATTATCTGTCATTTTAATAATTTTCCAGCAATTATTGGAAGGATGTGAGAAAAAGTGTTTCTGTAACAATATTTTGCGAAAAGTTTTTTACAAGAACTGTCAAAATAAGTCGCATTTGAAATTGGTGCGAGAAAAACAAAATATAGATATTTTAAATTTAAAATATGTTTATATACTATTTTTGTAATATAAATAAAAAACATTTTAATTATGAATGCGTAATTTAAATGGTGAAAATAAATAAAACACCATTGTTATATTTTGTTAATTAACTTTTTTTAAGCCTTTCCTTGTTTTGGTTTTATTCAGGGCTGCCAGATAAATTTGCGTGAAAATCGTCAATTTTTTGAGAAAAATAAAAAGATCGCCTTTTTGTTTTAAAAAATCGGACAATTTAATATTAATTATAAACAAATTTTTTAAAATAGATATATACAAATACCAAGAAATTAAAATTTTTTAAATTAATTCCGCTTAGATAACAGTAAAATAAATATTTAGGGTTTTTATTTTTGCGAAAAACCAAGGATTCATAGTGACGACGTTGTTTTAAATTTGTATCGTATGTGTCCAAATAGGATATAATTGAAATTTAAAAATTTCGGTCCACAAATGGCTAAGATATGAGTGAAAAACACGCCTCCAATTTTTACCCATAAATCTATAATTTACCTATTCTTATAACTATTAACTTTACTTTTTCTTTTTCACCTGAAATATACGTAGTAGAATACCTGTTAGTTGAAATCGAAAATGGCATAAAAGTGTCCATATAAGCTAAGAATATCAAATATGTATATGGGCATTTCCATTTTGACGTGTCGTGATATTTGTAGCACAAAATGTAAACAAATTAAATGACGAAGTCAAATTTGTAAAAAGGGTTTTTATATATACAAAGTAATGAAGTAGCTCTACATTCAGAAAAAAAATTACAGTAATCGACGCTAAGGATTTGCAGATATAAGCAAAAATCTGCCCTGGCGTGACGTTAAAAAAACGGAAGTGGGTTTTGATTGCATTACAAAACTGAAAAATACTGCGAATTGAGCCAGAAGTTTTGTACAAAACCTTTTTTAGTAAACTAAGAACTTATATAGATTTATTTTTCAGTCTATCAAATTTAAAAATCTTTGCTCGTTTTAAGGTAAATATAGGCATTTTCAGCTAAAAGTCTACTTTTTTTAATGTAACGCCAGATTGCAAATAAGGTTGTATATTCGCACCATGTTGTTCAATCGTTATCCCTTTTGTTACTTAATGTAGAGCTTGTTGCGCTTTACACCAAAATATAAAAAAGTAAACCATACATATAAAATTTTTTGAGAAACAATTTAAAATACTTCTGGCGTTACGTGACAAAAAGTAGACTTTTCGCCGGAATTGCCCATATAAATTTGTTGTTGCTTTCTACAGAAATTCATATTGTCACAAAATATGAAGTGTTTGAAATTTAAAAATTTGATATGAATTTTTATAGAAAGCTACAATTAAGTTATAAAATATTGTTGATTTTGTTTTTGCTTTCGTCACTTTTTAGAAAAAATCAGCAAATCGGCACGTTTTCGGAACAAAAATCGTTGAAATGAAAACAAATCGTCAAATCTGGCAGCCCTGTTTTTATTATATTTATTTCTTTTGTTGACGTTTCGCTTTCATTTGACATTTAATTCTGGAAATATTCCAGTTAAAACTGAATCTGTTTTGTCTGTTTTCGCATTTAAATACAGAAACACTTTTTTCTCGCAAATCGAGAAACGATGGAATTTTTTGTTTCACACTTCATGTTGAAAATTTTACGATGCGAGAAATACAGAAACGAGCTACTGTACCCATGTTCTGTCACTTTGGTGAGAACTTCTTCCATCGAAAAGATGCGAAACAAAATATTTCGTAGTCTCTCGAAAAGTGAGAAAAAAGTGGGTATGCAACTCACGTTGAAATCTACACTCACAATATTATTACAGTAAAGGACTGTAGTTTTATTAAGAAGTATTCCGTTCAGTCATTTTTAAATAAATAAACATTATAATAACGTTCCAAAAATTGAGCTTTTTTGTGGATAAGCTCATTTATTATTGCGTAGCGCATAACTGTGCTCTTACTTTTTGAAATATAGAATCGCAAATTTTAGAAAATTTTTTATTATGAATGAAGCTCATCACGATTTTTTAAATTTTTTGTTTTCACGTAAATTTATTCGTGATCAAAAAAAAAAAATGCAGATCTAACAAACGTTTAACAGTTCTCTGTGTCGAAAAATAATACTTTGCAAAAGGAACCAATTTAATCATCTCACTAAATGAAAATAATTTCCATTTTACCTCCCAGCTGTCAAAATTGCATTATTCATTTAACTCCTAATATTATGCTACATTTTTTGCTGCAATTTGATAATGACTCTACTTGGCAACAAAATTAAAATTCATTGTACATAAAATATTCACACGCGCCTACTCTAAAAACAATAACAAATTCATGTTTAATAATATTTTGTATTTACACAAGCGAACATTCGCACACTCTCGTTCGAACAAATTTTATTTATAAATAATTTTATATTCTGTCATTTTAATTTGTGTTCTATTAATCTGATAATCAAGATTTCTTAACATGTCGCATTATGTGTATGCGGGGCTGCCAGATAAATTTGTGAGGAAATCGTCAAATTCCTGAGAAAAAATAAAAAATCGTCTTTCACGTTTCGAAAAATCGTCAAAAAAAATCGGACAACTTAAAATTTGGTTTTTTTCACAATTTATGTTCGATTTTAATAAAAAAAACAACATTTAAAAAACACATAATTACTTCATATCCAGCTTGAGTTTTTAAACGCTTTTGAAGAAGAGCGTCTTTAATCGTCGATGACCGCATTTTTTAATCGTAGAAGATTCCTTCCACGGGAAAAACGGCAACACGAGTGAGATTCTTCCATAGCACAGCGAAAGTGGGAATCGTTGTGGGAATCGTTTAAAACGTGGGTCAAGATTATCTAACGAGTCTTTCATGTTCAGAATCGTATGAGACTCCTGTAGATATTAGCTGACAACACGTGATTGTGATTATGATTGATAATTGTCAAAAAATATGATTTGTACAGAGAGTCGTAAAAAGTTCATTCGATGTTGGTTTGATGAATGATAAACAATGTGTAACATTGTTCTTTTTGTTCTCTGAAAATAATCACTTAAAGATTCTCTTAAGACTTTCATATTACAGCCGTACCTAAACAAAAGCGACACGCGTTTTCTAGGTTTCAGAATGTGTCATGTCAATTAAATTTGTAATTTTGGAAAAACCGATTTTGACAGCTCAGTTAATAGTGAAGTTGGCCGCTATTGTTAATTAATAATTGCAATTTACCTATTTTTTGGTCAATCTAGCGTTTTTATCTCTTTGATGACGCTCTTTCTTAGGTATGGTATATCAGCGTAAAAGCTGAGCGAAAGAACATGTTCTGCCTTCCGCTCTTGTTAAGATACGGCTGTTAAACAGAACGTGTCAGAAAATGTAATGTTTTATTCATAATTTGGAGACTGGAAAAATCGGCACTTTTAAGAAAAAAAACTCAGCAAAACTTCTAATTTGCTAAATTCGGAACAAAAAATCGTCAAAATGACGATAAATCGTCAAATCTGGCAGCTCTGTATGTATGTGTGTAGATAAAATAAAATATTGTTTAAGTTTACTTTGTTTTAAGTTGCTGTGTTTTGCCTTTATTTTTTAAATACTTTTATTATTTTTGATACATGTGCGAATTTAATTTCACATAATAAGACCAGGGGAAACCGATACAAAACTAAAGCGTTTAAATTTTCTACGGAAATCATTTCACTCATGAAATGGTGATAAGACAAAGGGAAAGCAATGAATTAAAAAAAATGCAAATATTGAAATTCAAAACGCGATTTTTAATATTTAACAAAAAGAAATACGTTTCAAAAAAATGTAAACGAATAAATTCAAACAACAAAAACTTTAGATAAAAAAAAAATCACAAATTTGTTTACCCTACACCATCATAGTAAAGAGGGTATTTGGCGTTTGTAAGACTTAAATAAATATTGGTACTAGACCGACCCTTTATAATACCAATCGGCTCAAAATCACGTTCTGAGTCGATATTAAATTTTCGTCTGACCGCTTAGTTGGCTGCCTTTATTTTTTTATTTTTATTTTTTTTTATTTAATTTAAGTCTATGGACAAATTCCTTACAGACTATCTTAATGTATTAACATAATAATTTATTTTTTTAAGCAAAGAAAGAACAATTAGTATAAACATTATTGATTTAAATATAATATGATATTGCTTTTTATGATATTTATGTTCAGAGAATAGTCGATAAAGTTATACATTTCATTGAAACTGCTGCATAATTTTCTTATTGGATCTGACATCGCAAAGTTTGTTCGGCATGTCCTGACATATAGAGGGTTGAAAAAACGAAGTGAACGTTGAGGAATATTAAAAGTAACGTTACTCAATAAAAATTCGGAATGTGTACTACCATTTATAAGATTAAACATAAAAGATATATTTAGCATCATTCGCCGGCTTTTTAACGTTGGTAAATTTATTTCAGCTAGTCTTGTTGTGTCCATGTTAACCTTGTGTACAAAGTTAGGGTCGTGATTTAAATGATAATTTGATATATGGGCTTCTATTGGCCTAGGGATGAAACCTAATGAAAATGGCGAGATTCGGTTAACGATTTCGTCTCGTCTCCTCCTAGAATAAAATCCTAGTATGTATCGTGTATTATTTTTAGCTGCATGACAACTTTTGATTTGATATCGGTAACTATAGTTTGACATTTGACATTTCTGTTTAGTAGGGTTTGCCAAGTCATCATCGTTTAACGCTTGAACAACGCTTCAAAATTGTGGAAATTTACCAAAGTTATTTTTGGGAATACAAAATTTATTATTAATAAGATTTCAGTATGACATGCTAAATTAACAATTTTTCATATTTGATAAATACACTGAAATTCATTGTTGAGGGAAATCTAGCTTCTGCGCGCATTCCACTAATTGCTTAGTCCAGATCATCTGGAAACCTCTTTCAAAGATTTCAGAACCGCTAAAATTATTACACAAATAAAACCGTTAAGCAAATAAAAAATAATAAACACTCCAAGTCTTACTTGTAACAACATCAAAGGTTAAACAAAACACCAACAATAAACAGTGAGTTTATCTCTTCTAACATTCCCCAAAAATTGTTTGGCTTTTTCCCGAAAAAAAATTGTTTCTTTGCAATTTAATAAATCCGTTCTTGAAGTTCATAGAGCACTTCTTCATATTTTCAAAGCTCACTTCGGGTAAAAAGACTACGGCAGAAAGCAAAATTGTCGCATTTAGAAAGATAACAATCTCCAAGCCTTTAACGAATAAGGGGTAATTTTCTGTGGAAACACCCATATACAACCAATATTAAATTATAAAACACTTTGTGAATTGCCTTGTTATTGGTGGATTTTTTATAAAAATTTGTTAATGAAAACAAGGACACCATCAAATGTAAAACAGCGGCCAAACATTTGCTGAATACTTAAAATGATTTTAAGGTGTTTCTGGTGCCTCTGGTTTTCTAATAATTGTCGTATTTAAATATTTTTAATTGGGGGATTCAAAAGGTTGTCATAAGGGCGTTAAGTCATAAGTCTTAAAATAATTACAAAAAATATATATGACTGCTATGGGCAACCGCTTATAATTTTGATTTCTACTGTATTGTTATGACGAATCAATGAACACAGCATTAAAATTTTTATTTTGTTCGAAACACAGCAATACTTTTTTTAAACAATTGTAAAATATTATTTAGGACATTATGACGATATGACTTGATAGCACACCTTGTGAATCCCCCAAATATTTGAAAATCACTTAAATCTTCCTCATGACTTGAAAAGTCCATTTTTTTAATTCTACAAGTTATGTGTATGTCCTTTTCTCAGCTGTTCGAACTTTTGGCAATTCTTTTGATATTTAAGTAAAAAACTGCCTTCAAATCGAACAAAAGTTATATAGACGTTAGATAAACTTTGGCACAAAACGCTTCTATATAAATCTAAGTCTCCTATAAAATATTTGTGTTGTTACATAACTGTCTTCATGCAAATCTCAAATAAAATCAACTCAAAAATCACTTCGCGAAACTCCCAAATAGTGTAGGTTATCATAATGTTGAGTTTGCCCATCTATGCATTCTTGTTATTTTTATACTGTTTTCGAATACAAAAGCAAATTTTAATATATTTGATGAATATAGTTTAAAATAAATTGTTAATGAATGTAAATGTCTTTATTAAAGATGTTATTGTCCAAAGTAAGAACCGATGATTTACAAATGATATGGGTGTGGCCTTAAAGCACAAATTGATTTAGTTAATAACATAATTTACGAGACAATTTCTTTTAAATACATAAATAAGTTTTTTTGTTTCACAAAATAAGCGGTGAATTAGGAAATATTTCGAGATAATCCCTCTTATGCAAAAAAAATTTAAAGTTTACATTAGCTAACCAATACATTAAGCCCATTATCTCATCCTTTAGCTCTTGATATGTTGATTTTGAATAAAACACAAATTATTTAAGAAATTATTGTCATTTCTTTTTATTATGATTATATTGGTACGGTTCAATTATGTATGGAAAATAAGATCGGTCAAATGGCCGCCGCGATCTAGGCGGCATACCTCCATCCGATGGTCCAAATTTTCAATGTCACTGAGACACAATTGAGGTTCGTTGCCGTTAATGTGCCGAATTATCTAATCCTTTATCAACTTACACCTTTTCTTTAAAATAACCCCAAAGAAATCACCTGATCTTCGCGGCCAATTGACATCGCCACCACGTGAGATAATACGGCCATTGAATTTGTCGCGCAAAAGAGCCATTGTTTCGTTAGCTGCGTAGCACAAGTTCGCAATCAACTCACGATTGCGAACACCATTCACAGTAACTGCCTGACCGGCCTCATTTTGGAAAAAATTCGGCCTGATGATGCCGCCAGCCTATAAACAGCACCAAACAGTCACTCTTTGCGGGTGCATTGGCTTTTCGACAATCACTCTTGGATTAGCATTCGCCCAAATGCGGCAATTCTGCTTATTGACGAATCCACTGAAAATTTGCCTCATCACTGAATCACGAAGTGCACGATATGCCTTTTGATTAGAACGCCCATTTTCATAATAAACCTGAATAACTTTAACGCCTTGCTCGATTGTATATCTTTCCATGGTTCAAATTGAATTAGTCTGAAATTGAGAAATGTCAAATGAAATGCAGAAAAAACTTGACGTTTAGGTGTGGTTCACATTCAACATCGGCCCTTTAAATGTGGAATATATTTATGGATTTTCATATAGCCACCGCAAAAAAGGTTAAGATGAGTTTAAGCTATTCGCACTTCCTAATATATGAGCATTTTGCAGTTGAGAAAAATTGTTTTCAAATCTCAAGATTGAAAGTATTTTAAGTGTACAGCAAAGTCATCGTATGCAGGCAGGTATCCACACTCAGATGCCTATTTTATAATTATGCATGCATTTATCTCCCCGCCTGAGAGCAGGAGCTCTGCTGCATAGCAAAACTGGGAGCAGTCTGTTAGTCTTCAGAACATTTGGCTTAAAGTCATATCCATAATGCTACCAAATAGTTACTATTACTAAGATTCCAGAACCAATAAAGTTCCGTAAACTCTTAATTTCCCTTGTACCAGAGTGTACAAGGTTAATCCGATGAATTTATATAACTGAATGTAAAACGCTCTGGAAGACATTAGAAAACATTTAGGTCAATGATTCATAGCGGTCTTAATGTTGATCTCCTATTTGAAAACAAATATCTGTGAATTACCAAAAAGTTGATGGTGGTAGAGCGTAATAATTGCAGAGAAAAGTGATAACAAAAAAGTTCTTGTATATTAGTTATAAATTCATCTTAAACAGTTTTTTTTTCAAACGTAAAAATAAAATGTCGGATTAAACTCTAAAAAAGAGAGTTTTTTTTTATTTAGCCGCCATAAAACAAGACTATTTTGAGGAGTTTTATGTTTTTCGTCATAAATAAAAGTCATTCAAAGAGTTTTATTTTATGACAGCGAAATAAAACTCTACATATTTTTAAAAATTAAAAAATAAATCTTAACTTTGGAGCTGAAATTGTTCTTAAAAATCACTTCAATACGAATCTATTGGTATGTGACACTACAGGTCTCTGTTGATACTAATATGGAGAGTTTTTGGGTTTAACTTTTCTGAATAACTGTTATTTATAGTACCTGAATATTTGACTTTTTATTTAAAAGAATGGATATTATAATAAAAATTATAATATGTCTAACGTATATAAATAAGGCATTGATGATCACTACTTTTATAAATCAATTTTTAAAACTTTTTTTGAATGGAGGCTCCTTAAAAATGTATAAACAATATTTTTCTATTTCAACCAAAAACTTAAAGATACAAATTAGAAGGCGTTTCATAATCGTTTTCCTTATGTTTTCCTAATTTATAGGGTGCTGTAATAAAAATGCACATAATCGAAATGAACATAAACGACAATGACTGGAATTTTAGAACGAAAGGACTCACTTGATATATTTTTATTTAGTTCTAATGACTGCGTAAATCTATCCCACAACTTCACTTTTAACTTGACATACAAATTATGGGACTAAAAACAAAACTTTTTATAAAGGAAGAAAGAACGGAGATGAAGAACCAACGCACCAGTGTGTGGAGATCTTTAAATAGGTTTTTGTTTTTTTCAGGGAGTCGGAGTTGAAGAGTCGGAGTTAATGTTTTTGTGCTGGAGTCGGAGTCGAAGTACCCACAAAAACTCGCGACTCCGACTCCAAAGTTTTTCGGCATAAAAAATTTAAAAAAAATTTCCTAAATAAAAATTATCTTCTTAAAACACATTTAAAATTTAAATAAATGGGTTATGAATACTGCTCTTATGTGCTGTTTCCAAATGACAGGCGATGGACTGAGTGCTTTTCATATACAGGGGTGTGCTGGAAATCGCAAACGTAAAACGCAAGAATTTTTAAAGTCGTTTTTAAATAAGATTTTTGTAATAAAAGAATTTTATGACAAATATTTAAAAAATATTTTCCTACTAAACAGGATTTTAAACCAAAAAATATAAGAATTAGGTTTAAAGTTTATTAAAAACAACTTCCAAATTCTTGCGATTTCCAGCACACCCCTGATAAATTTTGCTACATAATCAATCGCCTGTCATTTGGAAACAGCAAATTAATGTTTGCGTACGGTAATTGCTTCTCAAAAACTCTAATTTTTAGAAGGCCGTACGGTAATGAAAAAATAAAAGTTAAACATCACTGAGTCTCATATACATTTAGCATCAAGATTATAGTAGGAGTCGGAGTAGGAGTCGGAGTCGCACTTAAAAAATTTCAGCATTTGGAGTCGGAGTCGGAGTTAGTACTTTTTCGGGCTGTGACCTGGTTTTTTTGCCAAACTCTACTCCAAATCACATTCTGTTATATATCAACAGTATTAAGATATATACGAAGTTCCAGCCTTGGTTTCGGGCTTAAAATATCTCGTTGTTTTTTTTAAGCAATTTTGAGTATAACAAATCTGTAATTTTTAAGACCCTGGCAAGATTTATTTTTTGGATGCAACTAATCCCTGTGGGTGTAAGGGACAGGTTAGGTTCCATAGTTGCTATTGTGTTAACATGTTTTACAGTCTTCTATTTTACCCCGTTTTACCATCAATCTCACTCAGCCATCCAGTTGATTCCGTGAAGGAGTGGATCCTGTCCAAAACAATGTCAGAGAGACAAATTTTGTCCCTTAGGTTTCTTCGACCAAATACATCAAGTTTTAGATCTCGGAATGCCGGACAATTTTTATTTAATTCCCTAAACCCGCGGAGCTCTACGCTTGTCTGCAGGAAATCTCTGGTGGTAATCGAACCCGCTACGCCGGCGCTGAAAGTCTAGCTCACAAGTAAGCCTACCGGTGCACTCACCTATGATGGGCCAGATTTTTCTAGTTTCACCATAAGTAGTTTCTTCAAACCTCTCTGACTGGCAATAAGATGAAACTTGTGCGCAATAAGTGGCTTATCACAAGGTGATGCCTGCATGCTCATGTATGCTCCTGTTCAGAGAGGCTCTTCTTCAGAGACACTCCTCTCAACTTCATCGTTTGACTGCAGATATATTAATATACATATTCAAATAGTGTATTATATATGAACCTCGATCCTTAACTAATCCGTACTTTCAATGTTTTCCAGTCCCACGTTTTCAAATATTTATGACAGTTTTCACCAATTGATGTTGCCAGAAAAAGAAATGTAACCATACCGAACCAAAATTGAAAAAGGGCTGCGCCTTGGTCTTCGAAATTTTTTTGGGTGTACCTTTTTGGCACCAGTGCATGAACTTAGCCACAGGGTTTTGTGCCTAAACGGGAGACCTCAATGACGTCAGTAACTTATTTAAAAATAGAAATAATTGTAAGGCCTTTGTACATTTTTAAAGAGACTGAAAACCAATGAAACTCAGAAATAGCCTTAAACTCATCAATTTTTGTCACAATGTATCCTCTTTCATTTTTTTAATGAACTTCAAAAAAACAATATTGTTAATATTGGTCCTACAGCAAAATCCATAAATTTACTTGATTTTTTATTAAATGTATTGTTGTCTACAAAACGTAAATTGGTCATTTAAATAGGCATAAAATTTAACAATATAATAAATATTGAACAACCAGCCGCAGGAAAATGGCAACCTACTGGTGCCTAAGACCTTGAAAATAATAATTTTTGTTTCTCAAAATCTGAACGTCATCATCATCATCATCGTGTTGTAATACAATTTTAAGGACATTATTTAATTAATGATGTGATTGCTTCACATTTTTTTGCTTTTATTTTTCGTGTTTTATAAATTCATAAGCCAATATTTAAACATGCACGACACACACATCACAAAGTTATTTACAGGCGGTTTTAATTTTTTTTTTTTTTGCAACATGAAAGCGAAATTTCCCACGCTTTTAAAGGGGAGACCAAGACCAAAAACTAAAAGCAAAACTATTAAAAACAACTCGCTCGGTTTCGGTATTTAAAACAATGTAGCACTTACTCGGAATATAAAAATCGCCAGATTTCTTAGCTTAAGCTGCTAGGGGGTTTTTTATAATAAAAAAAAAGCAACAAGAAAAACTTTACAAATAATTGAGGGTGTGATGTGTCGCATGGTGCAATGCAGCAAATTGTTGTTGCCGTTTTTTAAACTTTCTGCGGTTTTTTTCTCTCGTTTTTATTATTTTTTTATTTTATATTAATGTTTGACCCTGTTTTATAGAGTTGTTGTTTTAAACAGTTTTCTTAGTTTCACCTCCTTCTCACATGGTGCTCTTTAACTTAATTAATACAACTGTTGTCGTTGTTGTTTTAGTTGTACTTGTAGTTGCTGTTGTTGGTTTAACATGGTTGAAATGCAAAATATAAAGAAAAAAAAAATCCTACAAATTTATGTCTGCAGTTAGTAAATGCTGCATTTTAACATACAAACCCCTTAAACTTCATTGCTGTAGTTGTAATTGTATGTTTATGTATGTTTGTTTGTATGGCTGTATTTTTGTTACACAACCATTTAAACAAATTTTCTTGTAGCAGAGAGGAAGTGCCAATGTTCGTAACAAACATTACGATAGACGATTATAAAAGTCTTTTATATGGAGTTGACAGAAGAAATTGTATTTAGCACGCAAAGCCTGATTTGAGAACAACAGAAAAATGTTATTTTTATTTTCATGGAATGTACTATGCTAATTTAGAACGTCATGGAGTTTAGGAGATACAACAAGGCATTCCAGTGCTATAATTGTGGGTATCTTAGGGATTATAATTAAGTAATAAAAGTTATGAAGGAAGAAAGGCTTTTTGTACCCATAACACCATGGTGGAGGAGGTATCATGCGTTTGTGCGGATTTGAGTAACACTTTTGATACACCGATCGGATCGGAATCACTTTTTGAATCGATCTAACGATGTCTGTCTGGTGGCTGGCCAGTTGTCCATTTAAACCTTGTGCACAAAGTGCAGATCGCAATTTTGGAGATAATTTGATGAACTTCTTTCTTTCTGACGCTTCCTTCTGGAATATTATTTTTGTGCACATAAATCTTATTATGTTGAAAACTAGATTAAATTTGGTCCATAAATATTTAATTGCAATGTTAATATATATTTCCCTCGATCCAATAAGAAGGATAGAGTAAATGCAATGCAAATCATCTTTCTAAATTTTGGTGGCATCATCCTGCATTTGATCAAAGCTTCCATGCAAAATAGCTTTTAATGCAATAACTTCCTTTTAATTGTTGGTATTGAAATAAAACTTGGCGATGATAACATTTAAAATGGCAACTATGTGCTGGTAGGTCAAAAGTTGAGCATTGGTCCCATATAAATCCCCTCCCTAAAAAAGTTAAAGACGATGACGCAGAATACCTTTATAAATTTTACACTCAAAAGAAAATCAATCCATCCGTGCTCAGCTCAATGCGAAGCGGTATAAATAGTACGGTAAGTAATAATTTTCTGGAATCAAGTACAGAAAGATTGAATCACGTACGGATTTTCAATCTCGAAACACTCAACTAATTCATAGTCAATCCCGAATTCGTACTTGAAATAATCCAAAAATGAGATTGATTTAGGTAAAACTAAGAATGAACCAATCTCGAAATGTGCTTGATTCAAGTATTATAAAGTAAAGAAGTAAACCATGAGTGAAATTAAAAGGAGAATTTTAGTATGATTGATTTACTTTCCCGTTCTACACTTTACAGAACTTAAATTTTAAAACACCAGCATCCCGATATGGTTTTTTTTTAATGTACATAAATAACTGAAACTATAAACTAAATGAGAAGCAAGACTTGCCAATTTTACTTTTTAAACATAAAACAATGTGTTTTCGTCTTGTTCTGTTGTTTTTGTTGTTTCTATACACAACAAGCCAATCGTTTTTTCCTACTTTAGTGATGTTGTTATAGTGTCTGAAATAAACTTTGATAAGTTAAATGAGATTAAACCGCTCTCTTTGTAATTTTACTCTCAGAGCGGCACTACCAACGAAAAGATTAATCTTTTTTTTAACTTGGTTTAAGAATTTTGAACTTGTTTTAAGAAATTCCGGGATTGATTTTCGAAAGTAATCCCATTTAGGATTGTTTTAAATACGTTTTAGTGTTATTCGTACTTGTATTTTTGAGTACGACTCGTACTTAAAGTAATCATAAAAAAACTTGATTTATCCCGAGTGTTTTTTCTTTCTTTGTAACCTCATAACATAATATTGTTTTTGCGGGCCCATGACAATCCATCGATCCCAGATATGTTATACTCTCGAACATTTGTCTGAAAATATTGTAATGTAGGGTTGTATATGGTACGGCTTGTCCAACGATACTTTCATACTTGTCATAACTTCCAGCAACTGCTGTGAATGCGGGTATACTAATTTTGTTATTCCGTGTGAAACTTCATCTTAAATCACGATCACTTTCAAACGACTCAAAAGAAAAAAAATATTTTTGGTGCAAAGTTCTTTCGAGTACTCCAAAGCAGTCTGGAATTTAAATCCTGCACAATCGGTAGGAAAAGCAGGAAAAAAGTATTGGGCACAAATGTGGAACAACCATCTTAAAAAATTGAAATTTTCGGTTCAAAAACTAGCATAAGCCTATTATTATTTATTAATTGTACACAAACTTATCTTATATACATAATTAGAAATCATTCTACGAAATGTTGTCAGGATCTTTCTATAATTTACCATTGGCCTCATATAAAGACCACTCTTAAAAACAATTTAGGTTTATATGGCTGGCAATAAAGATCCTTGCTTAAAATTAAAGTACCTTTGAGAATTATTAGTGCCCGTCTATACCAGAGATAAATATTGCGACATATATTGCAGAACATTTCAAAATTATGTTATCTCTAATGTAGACAGCAATTTTCTGTACATATTTATTGTCGGCAATTTAAATTGCAATAATTGTTAGGGCATTTTTGTTGACAATTATTGCTAACATAAAACGTCAAATTTGGTTGTCAATTGAAAAAAAAAACCAAAAAAAGAAAAAAAAAATAGAAGAAAATTGTATGAGAAAAAAAATCAAGTTTGTAGAATTTTAGCAAAATATAATTGTAGTAAAAGAATCAAATTAAAGAATTAAATAAACACTAAAATAAAATTGCAAAAATTATTATTATTAATATAATTTTTTTCTAATTCGATCTTTATTATTTAAATATATATTAATTTGCTTAAGCTTGAGTTCTTGTTAATATAAAAATATAAATTGTTTTTCATAAAAAAAAAATAATTTTACATAAAAAAGACCTCAAGCTTAAACAATTTAAAAAATAAAGTCGAATAAGAATATTAATAAATATCATTTTTGCACGATGGCGTTATTTTTATACTGCACCTTCTTCTTTGATTTCTTTAAAATTATGAGTTAACATGAATACGTTTTCCAATGCTTTTAACATAAGTTGGTCGATAGGAAATATTGCTCTGTTATTCTGCCGACATTATTGCCAACTTGCTGAGATATTTATCTTTGGTGTAGAGTCAGGGCGCCGCGTTTTCTCTTTTCTCGATTATTCTCTTGTATACTCTTTTTTTACGTACGTGTGCACACACGTTGAAGAGAATTTAACCCCTGCAAAGAATAGGACCAGTCCAATCACGCGTGTAAAGAGTAGCCTACAAGGGACTAGGACTAGTCCAAAAGTAGCCCAAACGTATGAAAAAACCTGGTCTATTTTACATTACGATGTCCAAGGGCAGGACCATATAACCCAGCTTTGGACTACAAAGGAGTAGTTTTAAAACTACTCCATTGTATACACAAGAGGATTTAACTTCGTTTAAAACCGAAAACATGTCGTTAAAAAACGAAGACATTTCGTCTCACTACAAAAACTTTTAAACAATGACATGGTCCATGCTTGCATTACATCGGAGCAGTCCATGGAGTAGTCCATTTCATCAAAATGGATCAGGTGGTCCAATAATGTTTGCAGGGACAACATTAACAACAACTTATGTAAACTTCATACAACGCATACAATCGCAAAATGTAATAGTATAGGTTGCCGATCGCAGGTGTAGACCAAGGCATAGATACATTATAACATACATTTGCTTTTCTTCAAAAGCAATTATTTAGGCAACAAGTTAAATAAAAAAGGCAACTGAATAATTCAATTAAGCATCACGAGTAACTTTATTTTCTGACCTTTTTGCTAAACTTCAAAGATTCTGAACGCAAAGTACAAAACAATTTAGTTTTAAAAATGTTTCACAAATAAATATAATTTATTTAATAGAAACTGGGAATTATTTCCTTCCGTAGCACAGTGCAAAATTTCTTGAGTTTAGCGGAATTTAATTATTTAAACCAGTAAACCAGTTCTATTTGTGATTTTTTTAAATTTTTAATAAAAATTAATGTGTTTTTTTTAAGTCTTTGAGTTGCATTTTTTTTTTTTAGAAATGATGCTAAATTTCGACTGGATTCGTACCACCTTTTTTGTATTTTACAAACTAGCGCACGAACAGGTGCCTTTAAACTGCACAGAGCGTCAGATGTTAGCACTGGTAAGCCTATTTTTTCCAAAACAAAACCACTGATGGCGTCCGATGTCGGTTCTTCCTTCCACTTTAAGAAAATGCAGTTATATGAAATTTGCAAAGTCATTCTGGAAAAAGTTTAATTTAAAAGAAGATCGCAAAATTTCGCAGAAGATATTTTGTGTTCCCAATAGAGGAAAAACATACCTTTAAAATGTTGTGGGTTTTAAGATGGTATTATGCGGTATCACCTTTTAAAGTCTCCAACGAAGTTAAAAAACTAAATTTACTTACTTCTTAAAAATCACTTTTTTAACGAACAAATCACACACGTGTACGAAACGATTTTGCAATTATTTAAATGCCAATAATTGACAATTTTCTCATAAAATAAATTATGTAAAAATCATGGCCTACTGCACTGCCGTTTGTATGTACCACTCTATTAACTGAAACAAATCGAAAATCTTTCTGTATGCAAAAAGTATAATTGAATAAGAAATGCAACTTTCAGGTGTATTTTGGAGTTGTTTCGCAGGGTAAATCCCCAAACTGAGTATGAGGTTTTTGAGGTTAAAAAATTTAATAAAGTTCCGCTAAACTTCCTGAATTTCGCACTGTGCGTAGGTTACTTTATATTATATTCAACATTTTTTATTTTTCGAATTTATTCTATGAGCTAAATTTCAGTTATGTATTTTATAAAGCTTTTTTGTAATAGTCCTATTCCTTAAATTTTTCAGAAATTACTTTATACAATATAATAGTCTGGTAGTGTATTAAGTCATTTCTGAAAAATTGAAGGACTATGTATTACAAAAAAGCTTTATAAAATACATAACTGAAATTTAGCTCATAGAATAAATTCGAAAAATAGAAATTGTTGAATATAATATAATTTATTTATTTTATTTAATTAAACAAATAACAAATTCTTTTGAAATAATATTTTTTGATTTTTAAGGATGTGTGCGGATAAGAAAATAAGTATTTTTTTTGAGTTTGCGGGATAAAAAATTGCAAATCGGGGATAAGCTATAAAACAAAAGTGAGAACTCTGCTCTTAAAAGTTTAATAAAGAAAATTGGAAATTAAGATTTGGCAATACTTTTAAAAGAGAATTTGGTTATAACCTTAATTCTGAAGCTCTTTAATTTTTAATTCCTCCAAGTAAATATAACAAGAATCTAATATTATACACGCAATTAATCTCAAAGCAATTGACTATGCACATTAAATTGTTACCCAAAAATAAATTTCACATTTCATATTTATTAATTATCCTCCATTTCAAATTGACAAACAACTTTTTATTACCATCAATGTTTGTGTGTATATGAGCACGTATTAATCATTTTTCAAATTATTACCTGCAGTATATAAAAATAACAAGAACAGCACGAAAGCAACTAAATAGTGTCATCAACATTAAAGGGCTCCGAAAAAAGTTTGCTTTCAATTTATAGTATGACTTTCAACACAAGCCATCGTTTATCACTTATCCAATCACAATGATGATGAGGATGTATAAAAAGCCTCATTTATCACTTGACATAACATGCAACATAAGCGCATGAAAACAAAATAATACAAAAACTGCAACAACTAAAACAACAATAGCTGCCACATCAACCTAAAGTATGCCAATAAACTAACACTTGCCACACCAGTTTACACCAAAACAGATTTTTTCTGATTTTTATTCTGACATTTATGTTGTTGTTTTTACTGGTGCTTGTTATAAACCGCGAAATTAGTCAATTTCATATTGTCTCATGTACTACCCACAAAAATGACATCGGCAACAAATGCCCCGAGAGCTCAAAACTCATACAGCAACATGCTTACAACACATGGATGCAGGCAGCAAATACCATTATCATCACAAAGTGTCACCATGAGTGCTAAACAATAAATGTCCCTTCATATGTGTTTTAGTTGCTGTTGCTATTGTTGTTGTCGCATTTTTTTGGCAACTGCATTTTGTTGTAAATGCAATTTTATAATCCGAGATGTTTATAACCCAACCTCGATGTATTTTAATTGTTTTTTGTAAGAGTAGTACATTAAAACAGATCGATTGTAGGGTTGGTGTTAAAGTTATTTCGTGTTATAATTGTGGATAATTTTTATATACATACATGCCCTGCGGGAAATATGTGTCAATTAGTCCAACAGACTGGTCCTGGGATTTGTGAAAATTTAACAAGTACAAAAAGAAAGGACCAACCAATTCCTTGAATGGTTTATGAAGCACAAAAAGGTAGAAAAAGTAATGAATTACAGAACAGACTTCACCGGTGCTGTGACACATTTTTTGGAACTTTCTAAAATTAGGTTCTTGAATTTAATTCTAGGACTTGTTTTCTAAAAATACTACTACATTGTATTGAAATAATATTACATTGTAGTAACTGACACTAAGTACGCACATTGAGAATAGATCTGTGACTGGTCAAATGGTGTCAATTGACCCCCTCCAATGACAACCCCATATAAACTGTTAGAACTCGAACCGGTCTCTACCACCAAAGACCTATCAAGGGACTACTTTGGTGTCAGTTCGCTTCCCTCTATGGTGGATATAAGCTAGACTACATATTACTACATACATAAATGTATTTATATGGAAAAAGCTCTTAATCCTAGTCCTTTTACCCATCTTTTACTGCAAGAACGTAAACCCAAGTACAGTTGTGTCCAGTCACTTTTTTTTTCGTTTTTCTTTATATGTATTTTCGAAGAAAAATAAATTTTTTTTAATGCTATTTTGTAGCTGAATTTATTTACGAACATTTTAACATCCTAAAAAGTCAATCTTATTTGTTGACATTGTGTACTCTAAAATGTCAACCAGATCACAAGAAGGAGGACAAAATTAAAATACTTTAAATTATAATACATAATTTTTATAATATTGTTACGTTTATCCTTTAATAAACGCGTTTGAGTTTTTTTAATTGCAAATCCAAATAAATACACACACAGATTATTCAACTTAACAACGGTATTAAAATTAATTGATATGTTCACAAAATTTAGCAAATATTGTTAGTTGCGAACTGAACTGTTTTATGTATGAAAACAGAGTTAACTTTACGAGTCAGCCTGTATTTATAGTTCACAACCGGTTGTAGTCGATTCCAGAAAATTCTGTTCGAATTCGAAATTCTACAATTCAATCTAAAGTCTATAATACAGTGGAGCAAATAACAATTTTAACTAATACGACATAAATTATAATTCACCAGATAACTAAAACTATAAATAATTTTAGATGAATCTAATTTCGTAACAATATTAACCCTGCTGTTAGGTTTCGACCATTTTGGTCAAATATTTTTTTATTTTTTATTTAAACTTGCAATGGATTGCAATATCAACTTGAAACGGCAGCTCATGTAATGTGTTAAGTAAGTTTTTAGATAAAATCGAACAGAAAAAAATTAAAAATACAAATCTTAGGTTATGGACCATTTTGGTCAACGCAATTTATTTAATTTTGTACATTAGTAAAAGTAAGTAAAAAAAATGGTAATGTCTGATTGTTATTGGCATAGCAAGATGAACAGATTGTTCTCCGATTCAATTGCATACAAATCTACTGCATATTGTGGCATTTGGCATCACATTTAGGTTTACAGTCCACGAAGAATCAATTTCTGTGCATAAAAGACAACATTTGGCCATCGATTAATTTTTTTGATTTGGTGTAGTAGCTAATCAAGACAGTTGTAAAACACTGGAAGTAGAGCTTCCCAATTGTCCCATAATTCAATAATAGGAGCAAACTTGTCACTACTTTTTGTTGTCTTCTGTTGAGAACGTCATCAAAACGGAGATCACTTGCTCATAATGATCTGGAATATTGCAATACCAAAACATGCATCAAACAAACCATGTAAGTTTTTGTTTTTGCCTCTGCAATACAAAATTATTATGATTGGCACTTCCAATATCAACTTCACTTTCAATATTTTCTTCTAATATGGAAGAAATTCAAATATCTGAGTACTTTCCTTTAGAATTTAAAAACTTAGTCGATTTTCCATTTTGAACCGATAAAAGGCTAATCACAAACAAGAAAGGATTTTGGAAATTACAATTTTAGTATTTCGTTCATAAGTTATTTCAAAAGTCTGGGAAAATAGTCTTATATCTAAATACTTATGAAAAATACAAAGTGGGCCAAAATGGTCCCTGGCCTAAGATTTGTAAGTTTTTTTTTAACCTAAGTAACAGCAGGGTAAATGTTAATATTTTTATTATTATATAATACATTTTTTGATTATCTAATCCATTCAGATATTTGCATTCAAAACACACCAAGTATATCTGTACTTGGGTTCTTGTAGGTCTCGACTTTGGAGGCTCAAAGCTCCTCAATGCCTTGACTTAGGACAGTAGTTGAGATGTCAATCGTCGTAGTTTTACACTTTCTTCCTAGCAAAAATTATTTAGCAGTTTAGGAGGTACACTACTGGTATAAGGACCAGGGTTAAGTCTATTCTTCGTATGGCTCTCCCATACGAAACTCTAAACGGGATTTTTGAAAATTAACTTCTATTCTAATATAACCATCACTTCTCTGCGGTTATAGATTTTTTAAGACTTTATTCCTGAATATTCCCAGTGTCTCACAGATCGGAAATAAACTTAAGTTCCAATTCTAAATGTTATTGTTCATTAAAAAAAAGATAAGTAAAAAGTCATTTTGCTATGACATCCTGAAAAATCATACAACATACTTGAAACTTAGCCGATGTGTACTTGTGACTGAAATTTAGCTTAAGTCAACTGAAGCACTTTTTCCTTTTTTGCCACAGATATTTTGGTGCTTTGAAATATTAATACGTATTTTGTATTTGTATTTTAAATGCATTCCTTAAATTACCCATGGACAGTCATGGACCCACCAGGCAGGGATGTTAGATGTGTCGATTTTACGTCATTTTGACGATTTTTTTCGATGAATTTACCAAAACGACGAATGACGATTTTTGATGTAGAGTCACTAATGTTTTGACGATTTAATCCCGTCAATAAATTTACTTTAAACTTTAATCTGGCATCAATTTTATGACACTTTAAGCTGGCAAGCACGTTTGGTAGATGTGACGATTTTTCGTAATTTTAACGATTTTTTTGAGAAAATACAATAATATGACGATTGACGATTTTTTGACTAAAAGAAATAGTGTTATGACGATTTTCTGGCATCGATAAAACACAAGAAATATTTACAATTATATTGAAAACAGTCCAAAACTTAAAAATCAATTTTTCGAAATACAAAAATTTTTGGAAATTAAACAAAAAAAATTCCTCCCCCATCACAAACCAGGTGGATTTCATTAGAAGCATTAGTAATGCAAATTCTTCAATTATTGAAATGCCATCGGTACTGCAAAAAATATACACTAGAGCCCCGACTTGCGTCAGTCCTATCTGGTCTGCTTTTAAAAAATTGGTTAAATCCGCTTTGCGTTTTTATGATTTCGATTTGCGTCGCCACATACAAATGCATTTTTCGATGAAGTCATAATCACATGTGAAGAATTTTTCTATATGTGTGTAAAAAGGCAAATCCCATTTAATTCTGTTGGTTAGTTGTTCTTAGTAAAATTGCGTGTTAGGAAGTAAGAAGTTGCTTTTTAATAAGAAGTTGTGTAGAAAAATGAGTGCAATGAGAAAAAAATGTATTAGTTTGGAACTAATATTGGACGTAATAAAACGTTTCAAGTCGGTTGATATAGACAGAATCCTTGGTTTTTAGCACCTTTAACAATAAAAACATTTTGCAATAGAGATAGCGCTAAAAGTTAATCATTTAAAATAGTTCGAGTTAAAAGCAAATGAGATTTTTTTTATTATTTAATATTTTTCTGAATATGGATAAATGAAATAAAAATTTTGTTATGCATTTATGCAAATATATTTTGTCTTATGTTTTCTTTTTAAATGACAAATATATTCAGCTCACTTGCTGAAATAAATAGAATAAAACTAAACCATATCACTTCCTTCTTCATAAACAGAATTTCTTGCTAAAAATTTATATTTTCGAAACAATCCATGCAATAAATTGTCTTTAATTTGTAAAATTTATATATTTGACGTTTTGTTGACGATTTTGACGAATTTTGTAAAAACTATTGACGATTTTTGAGGAAAAAATTCTAACAACCCTGCCACCAGGACAAAATTATGTCATCATTCTTTGTTATTTAGAAATCTTTATCTCTAAGAGATTTGCTTGCTTTTAATTAATTTTTGGAAGGGGCTTATAAGGGCCCTACGGTTAATTTTGGACCTACCAGAACAATATTTTGTCCTGACAAAAAAGTGTAAAAAGTAAAATTGTTTGTCGACAAATTTTATGCCAAAACCAACATTTATCAGAAAGTTATCAGAAACTTTGAAAAAAAAAGTAATTTTAATACCAACAAAATAAGATGGTTTTTGGACCCAAAGACTCTATTTTGGAAAGAAGATTGTATGGGGGCTATGTGCAATTTTGGACGGATTTTCACCATTTTCAATAGGCTTTGTTCTTGTGATAATAAGCTGCTGTGTGCCAAACTTGTACCTTTGTGCAGACTTGTTCTATTCGCAAAAAGGTTTATATGGACAGCCAGTTATCCTTATCAAATTTTTTTGGAATCGGTCTTTGACCATAGCACCACAGCCTTGAAGTAACTTTTTAACATGTGTTTATTAAACTTGCTCAAAACTCAAAATTTAACTCGTTTTATTAAAAGTAACTATTTCCCTTTACCATTGCCACTAACCGAACTAAAACCATTACACTTTAAAACTTTTCTAAGTATTTGTTAGATAACACACACACTCATAAAAACATTTACTGTGTAGATTGGTGCATTATGCATCATTTTGTTTCTGTTGCATAAATGCAATCATTTTTCGCACTTTATTCTCTAACGATGTTGTTGCTGATGTATTTGGCTTCTGCTATTGTTTCTGTTGTTTTGTTACGACCCTAAAAACATAAATCTCTAAGCATTTTTTGGGGAATTTGTGTATCGGACAATAACAAAAAAAAAAAAAAAGAAAGACCAATGACTATCTGTCCGTCCCTCACACACAAATACATAAAAAAAAACATTTACAAACACACGTTTGTAAGAGAAAATTTTCATTCATCTAAAAATTTTTTTGAGGCCAACTTTGTAAAATTTATTGTTGTAATTTGTAATTGTTTGTAGGGAAACGAATTAAAAAAAAAATTGAGAATAGAGTTTGTCAATGTAATAAACATTGCAGGGAACTAGAGATGATAAAATTGTCGTGTCACTGAGGTATAGTTTATTGTTTTCAATTTTAAACACAAAAACAGTAAAAGGTAACGGGAAGGGTGGATTAATAAAAAAAGCGCTTTTAAAAGATTAAAAAAAGTTTTAGTTTGCTAAAAGTACCCAAATTAAGTTCAATTAATAAAATAGCTTTATTTTAATGATAGATTTATTTTACGTGAAATTAAAATTTTTTTATTGAGTTTGAGTGTTCAAATTAATAGTGCGCTAACCTGAGATGCAGTAAAGTTTCCAATTTCCCGAACTTTACATCCGTCTTAAATGTATCAAACGCATATGGGCATTTCCATTTTGACGTGTCGTGATATTTGTAAAAAGGGATTTTATATATACAAAGTAATGAAGTAACACTATATTCAGAAAAAAATTTCAGTAATCGGCACTAAGGATTTGCAGATATAAGCAAAAATTTGCCTTTGCGTGATAGATTTATGTTTCAAGCTATAAAGTTTATAAATCTTTGCTCGTTTTAAGGTAAATATGGGAATTTTCAGCGAAAAGTCTACTTTCGGACAATGTTGTTCAATTGTTATCCCTTTTGTTACGAAATGTAGAGCTATTTGCGTTTTACACCAAAATATAAAAAAGTAAAATACATTGAAAATTTTTTGAGAAACAATTTAAAATACTTCTGGCGTTACGTTACAAAAAGTAGACTTTTCGCTGGAAATGCCCATATAACGTGCACTTAAATCTTAAGTTTAACATGGTGGTAGTAATAAATTACACCAACTAAGATAGATGTTTTATTATTGAGTATTTAACATTAACATATTATTGAGTATTTAAAATATATGACGTATCTTGATTTGTGTCTATTATAACTTATTTGAAATTTTTGAGGCCAAAAATTTTACATTTATTCTGACTTTGCAACTAAACGACAACAAAAACATGTTCTTTTGGTTCAAAAATATCAAATTTGATGTCAACAATGCATCACTAAGTTTTAAGGAATTTAAAAAATATTTTTTACGGGAATTCCTGTAAAATTGTTTCCCAATAAAAACTCTACATTACAACTGCCAAAAGGTTTATGTTACTGTTGCTCGGTAAGTTAAGGTAGAAAATAATTTGTAATTGCATTTAAACGAGGGTTCATAATTACAAAAATTTTCATCCGTTCCGGGAGGTCTCAGGAATATTTTGTTGCAATATCGTATATTTTTTGAACAATCTAATGATGAGTTCTTTTCTGAGAAAAATATGTTGCATTATATAAATGTAACACGTTTTAAGGTTCATGGTACATGTTGTACAACCTTAATCGAACAAAATAAGCTCGTTTTATTTTAAACTAATACACTTTTATTACTAAATTACTTCATTAGCGATTTTTAAAACTTTTTTACCAGTTCAATATTTTCTCAAAATTATGAGTAGTATCAAGGCGAATTCAGGTGGAGTTGAAAGCACAACTGAGCTACGTTTTTTCTTACTTAGAAGAGGAATGTCAAAAGTTGCCTGTGGTTTTGGCGATTCGACCAACGATATGTAAATAAAATGTTTGGGGTTTTAGTGTTGTACTTATTGTAGTATCGCCACCACAGTTTACATGAATTCGCCTTGTGCAGTATGTATCATGACTTAAAAAATCTTGGTTCTTCAAACAAAGTATTAAGTACCACAGTTGTAAAAAAGACACCTTAAAGGGAGAAGGGTTGAAAATGCAACATCTCTTTCGTGACATATACTTATATGTATTTAAAATTAAACATACAATGTTTTAAAATAATATAATTTCGAACATTTAATTTTTATCAAATATTAACCATAACATGTATGTTTATAGCTTTTGGATGAATGAATTTAACCTTAATATGGTTGCCGTGTAAAAAATATGGTTAAGGTAACCATAATATGTTTAAGTGTTTGGTTGTAGCTTTATTTTGTTAAAACATTATATTGTTAAATTCAATCATATTTGAAGTTTCAAGGGAGGTTAACACTTTATTGTTAAATGGAAACAAAATATTATCAATCGTGAAAAAAGTTTTGTTAAAAACAACAAAAGTTGGTTTGTTGCCATTGCAGGGACCATAATATGTTTTTTTAACCATGATTTTTCTCTGCGTGTATTAACAAAACGAAACGAAATGTTTTCCCGCATTTGTATATTTTGTACAAGCGAAGACAAAAATGTAGAACATAAAACACCTATGCAATACATTCCTCAGAAAAGAAATCAACATAAGATTTGTGATATCCCCGTCAAATCTTTATGACACTTTAAACTCATGTCGTCAAAGTTTCAAGAAAATAATCATAATAAAAAGGAAGAGAATTGTAGCTATTTTTAATTCCATGCTTTTTTTTACAAGACTGCGCAATGATCGGCTATCATTTATTTCGTTTACTGAAAAACTAATTTTTCGAAACGAATAAACTGGCAGTTAAAATCATTTAATTAAAGTCAAGGTCTTTGCAAAGAAATTCCTTAAATTTTCCACCTTCAAATTGCCGGGTATTTCATAAATTTTTAATTATTTTCCATTTTATTGCCAACGAACAACATGACAATTTCTAAGTTTTTTTTTTATCTTTATACAACTAGCCAGGAATATTAACAAGAAACGTACAAAAAAAAAAAAACATATACAGGACAAGAAAAGGAAACAAAAACAGGATGTGTTGCGACGTTTTGATGTTTATCAGCAGTGAAACAGAACAAAGAAAGATCTTTGAAACTGTAGAAAATAGAAAAATATTAAATTAGAAAAAGGTTGAAAGGTTGTCAAGTTACATTTTTATCTAAGATGATAAATTTGCAGCATATTTTAACTTTTTTGCGACTGTTTCTTGTAAAAATTAAATTTTTTTTTACATATGAAAATCAATTTCAGTCTAAATTAATTTTTAGTTTTAACTAAAGATATTAAAAGTTCTCTAACAGGTTCTTGGAAAAAGTACCGAATGCGGCAGTTTTAAACCATAATTTTGTTGTACAATGGACTTAGAGGTCAATATAAGGCGGACGGACAAGACTAAATGCAATTAGAAAGGGGTTCTTAATCGATCAGTGGGTCTAGTTTGCTAAAGTCTTTCTAAAAAGAATCTAGAACCAGACTGAAAGAAATGCCAGAATCTGTAAAATTTAAAAAAAACCAATCAAAATTATAAGAATATTTTTAAACTATCGGAAATGAAAAATAAGATAAACTCGACAAACCCAAAAAAGCCAAAAACTAAAAAATTCTAAAGTATAAATACACAGAAAAATTTTTTGCAAAAAATTAATCAATTAAATAATTAATTGGTGTAAATTAATTATTCAATTAATTTTTTTAATCAAAACCCATAAAATTTAATGTTTGTGTATATGTGGTGTATTTTTTAGTTTATGCAATTAATTTTTTAATTGACTAAATTTGTGTCTCATGACTCGAAAATACAAATCCGTTAATTGATATGATCAATAATTCCTTTGCAGGGAATTAAAGTCGATTTTCTATTTTTTCTGTGTAACAAAAAAGAAAAAAAATCGTTATATTTTCTAAAATTACAAAAAACCTAAATTATTGCTAAAATCAGTGGTAATAATAATAAATTCATATTTTTTTTTAAATAAGTAAAACTTATTAGAAAAAATGCTTAAAATGCAAAAAGAGTGCTTAATTAAAATAAGACAATTTACAAAGTGTTCTTTTGTGTCGTATTGGTTGTATTTGCCCTCCTTATAAACTAAGCCTTATAAATTAAGCCCCCATCCAAAATTCTCGTATAGATAAAGATATCAAAATAATTTTTGGCACAAATAACTTTTACACGAATCTTAAGTTTCCCATGGGTCCCAAAAAATTGATTTTATTTACTGACACCCTACATCATATGGTAGGGCTTGACGGAATATACTTTCTTACTTCCTTTATTCTGTGCAGGGACACTAAAGTAATTATTTGAATAAAATTCTACAGCGCCTTAGCTTTTATTTGTTACCGAATTTGCTAAAAAATCTTAGACACTAAAAGATAAGGAAATGAAAAACCAAGTAAGCAGTTGGACTATGTTTTGACTCTAGATAAATGACATGGAGAAACCCGACAATGAAGGTTAACATGAAGATTTCTGAAAATATACTCGATAGATTTTTTTTTGTATTTTCACCACTGCTTCTGGCATATGGTTTGAAGGAAACGAATTTATGCCGCATACGCCACTTTTCTAAATTTATTTATAAAAATTAGCTTTTTGTGTCTTGAGTTGTTGACATTTTATTTTGCTTTTGCTTTTAATACATTTTTTTCTTACGGAAATGCAGCAAGAGTGAAATTTATTTTGAACGTTTTTGTAGAAGAAATTCGTAGCATTCGCCAAACAGTGGCGTGTAGAGCAAAACAATACCTAATAAACTTAAAAATAGTTGATACGGAGCAAAATTAATGCTTAATATCTCAGAAACCATACAAAATTTCGTGAAACAGGGCTTCAATTCATTTTATATATATATATTCCATATCTAACTAAAGTTTTTTAAAAATGGGCAAAAATGGGTTTGATCTAACCCATAATGAGCGGACGATTTGTTTTTTATTGACTTTTTAATATCCCTAAATTGTTTTTGAATTAAAAAATATATATTATTGCAAATTTTCAAATATTATTCTTCTCTTAAGCGTTAGGAACTTTGAAAATTTAATGTCTACTGTCTTTTTTGGGGTAATAACGATATCGCAAACAAGAAAAAATTTACTTGCATATTTTTAAAATGGTATATTTAAAAAAAATTTAAAGTTTTTAAAGCTACTCTTCTCGTTATACAAAAGCAATATTTACAAAAATCTATTTTATTTTGTATTAATAATTTTTATAAAAATAAAAAAAAAATTTTAATAAAATAAAACTTAAATTTCCGTCACACGGAAGTGCCTTATTAACAACAGATAAAATTACACACTACTAATTAATTGAACCAAACAACGAATTAATTAAATTGATATAAAAACAAATTAAAATTTTTACAAATATTTTGTAAAATAAGTGAAAATAAAAAACTTGTGACTAAAAACTTGACAACGAAATTTTTCAACGTAATAAAATATAAAAATTTATTAAGAAAAATAAAATATTTGATATTTTTTTTTTAATTTAAGTTGTTTTAAACTTGTATTATATTTAATAATTTTTTTTAAACAATTTATTCCTATTTGTAACTCCTAAAAACTTTTTCCTTTTACATATTTTATTATAAAATCAATAATGCTTCCAAGCTTTACAATTAAAGAAAATAAAAATAAAATATGCCTAAAATAGTTTTATTTCTTCTAAAATAAATTTATTGTAAAAAATTTAGATTTATATACATACATATGTAAGTAAATAAATAAATAAATTATTAATTTAAATAAGAGTCAATCAATCATTGCTTCCTAAACTAAAAAATATTTTTATATAAAGCTTTTTAATATAACAAAAAAAAAAAAAAATACATACACTGAAAGAAAAGGAAAAAAATATTTTCGAACAAAAAAATATTGATAGATTTGAATTGAAATTCAGCTCAGAATCGTTCTGTCAATGAAAAAATTTTTTTTTAATTTAAAGGTGAGTGTTCCTTTTCAATCTATATCATAAAAATTAATTTTTTTTTATTACAAATTTATTATAAATAAAACTAAACAAATTTTGCCTTTTAATATTATAATAGAATTAAAAAAGAAAAAATAAAATCATTTAATGATTTACAATAAATTGCCTTTTAAATATTAAAACTAAAATAAAAATCACATTATAATATTGTAAAATTTAACATTTAAGTAAAAAAACAAACTTATGAATTATTTAAAATAAATTAAATTTAAAGCAAAACACCATAAAAATATGTGATACTTAATATCTCTCTTTCTCTCTAATAAATGCATAAAATTTATGTGTCCTTAAATAAGCTTTTTTTTATGCCACATTTATAATTTAAAATTTTTTTATACAAAAAAACTAACCTAGTTCGATACACTGTGTTCATATCAATATAATTTAAATATTTATGCCTGTATTCATAAAAATTTTTTAAATTTAATAAAGGTTTATAGAACAAATTTACTTTGAAAATTATCCCTAATAAATGCTTGATAAATTTAATAATCGTTTATGAATACGGGGGTTAAAATATAATTTAGCCAAATATTGTAAGTTTTTAGAAATAATATATCTAATAATTATTAGAAGTAGAAAAAATATTTCTAGTTTTAAATATATTGCACAGTGGTGTTTAGGGTTAAAAATTTTAAAAGAAAATTAAAATTAATTTTAATGTTAATAAAAAAATATATCATTTCATTACCAGATACACGATTCACGAAGTGCACAAAATGCATTTTGATTTGAACGCCCATTTTCGAAATTAATAAATACCGCCCTTAGTTGAATTTGTCAAATACTGAAACAAGGAATTGTAAAATTAAGTTCGGCAAATATCTTGATCCTTTCTTTACGGTTCGAAATGTCAGCCATTCCTAACAAAACACTTAAAAATCAAAATAAATAGTGTCAAACTGTTAAAATCAGATGGAGTTGCGACCATACCTGTAATTGAATTCTCCTTTTACTTTCGTTTGTAACAATATTTGGAAGTTTTTGTTTTAAATCTGGCCACTACATAGCTGAATGAGCATCAGTGACTACACAAAAGTTTTGATTTAAAACTGTGTCTTTGAACAACGTCATGGCACTGTTTCGCTTAAAATTATTTTTTTGAAAATTTTGGACTTTAAAACAACGTTGTGCTTTTTCTTAGCATTTAACACAAACAAGTCTAACTTTAATAAACTTTCTATCCGGCAATACTTTAAAATGAAATTCCTTAAAATAAGGGGCTCGTCACAACATGCAACCCATAAACTTCAGGGCAATTGACTTACAAAAATATATTAATTCAATAAGAATCTCGTACAAAAATATAAAAATCACTATAGTATATCTAAGAGACTAAAAAAATTATATCAACGCTTCTTTAAATAATTTTCAACCTTTCTTTGCTTAGTCCTAAATTGCAAATCAGTCTTTGAGACTACCATATTCGTAAAATACTGCGAAGACATCTATTGATATTCAAAACTATTCAATTCAATGATTAAATGTTCATTTACTGAAAACTGAAATGAACTGAGAGACATTAATTCTGATCGTTTTTTTTATGACATTAGATTTTAGTCCTACTTTATATGATTCTTATGTAAGGTATTGCATATCTGAGTCTTTATTGAATAGAAGTATTACGTCATCGGCACACTCAAGTTGTGCTAATTTATTGTACTGCATCCAATATAACATCTATCACAGTTATACTCTTTGTTATGAAGCTATCACCCAACGCACGATCACGCAAAATCCTGCACGAAGATCCTTCGTAGCTATTCCTGAGAATATTAATTAGCTTTTGTGAGATACCTCGTGGATCAAGCGCTAGTGAGATTCTCTCCTCAGAGCGTCAAAGGCTTTCTCGTAATCTTCAAGTGTCAAGAACATAGTAAATTTGAATTCTAACCATTTTTTTTTAGTTTGATAATGATCGCCTCTTTCCAAACGGAGGAAAAGCTTCAGTGTTCCAAATTTGTTCACAGATCGAACACAAGATTCATGCCAATGTGATAGGATAAGCCTTAAAACATTCCATAGGAATATTGTCATTGCCGGCTGCCTTACAGGATGCTGCACAGATCTCGCTTTCATTGGGGGCGCTCGTATTTATGTTTCTGTTGGGATTGAAAGGTATTTGTATTGTAAGGTCTTATGATTCATTACACAGTACATTGACATTCTGATTGACCAAAAAGTATTTTCCACATAATTTGAATAAAGAAGATCTCTCTTCTTGGGATCAGTGCAGACTAAAGATTCTCGTCTGGCATCACGAGCACCACTAGCCCCTGAGTCTTTGGTGCTTGACTTTTCAGAAATCATGTGGTTATTCTGATGTGTACCCAAAATCGCCGGAAGAGATATCTTTAAAGTGTTAGGAGTGAAGGCTTGATGGCTAATTTTTCTATATAGGAGGCGTTTGATCATACACTTACATTGAACGTAAACATGTGTGATGAAAAGGTCTGCACTTCACACTAAATGTTTGACGCATTGCAGCAGGTATTTACAATAATCTACAATATACCTGTAGGCGCTGCGCTTTATCTTCCTAAACCACATTTATAAGTTTTTCTCAGCACCGCTGTCTCCGAGAAATTGTCTTACATTCTGCTTCAGTAAGAAGCACTGCTGGTATCTGTATTATTGATTCCGTCTTTAAAAAAAATATGAAACAATAATCCTTCGTATGAAATTCCCCACATAACTGTACATTTAGTAAAGTGTAGGCTTTTTGTATTGAGGATACCCTTAAACTGAAAATAAGCTTCGTTAATCATTGCACCCTGCAACAGTTCCAAACGGATTGTAAATCGGCTTAACAATTATTTGGCAAAAAGAGAAAATCATATTAAAACAATGACGCTTAAACGGCTTGGTTTCTTTGGTCTAAGCTTGATCTATAAAGGTAAAACTAAGGTTTTAGCTTTTAAATAAAAATTTCGTTAACCATTTAACCGTTTTCCTATAAAACTGTTTTTTTATTATACAATTTAAATTAAATAATACCACTGTGCACTTCCGTTTCAAAAATAAAAAAAGTATTTAGTTTTAATTAGTTAAAATTTATTTGAAGCAAATTTTTATTTAAAATTAAATTAAAAAAAAATCCACAATGAAGACAATCTTTAGCAAATTATAAGTTTACAACAAGTCATTACGAACCAAAAAAAAATTATTTAAACTAAACTTACAGCCTGGCCCACAATTTCGAGCGACAAAAAGGCACCTACTTTTATTATCGTTTTCTTGCATGGGGTCTACACCTGAAATAGGCTTTTTACATCAGCCAACGGTTAATTCAATCGCAGAGAGTATTATCTTACTTATGGGCTTTCAAATAGTGTTAGTATTAATTAATATTATAATATTAAATGTTATGAGACAGTTGTTATGAGAAATCTTATGACAACTATCCCTTAAGATGAGCGGTCAAAAATATTCATACATAAATACATATGAAACTATAAAGAGACACACTCATTAAAATGTTTAATTTTTAAGAAAAAAGGGTGCAAATCTTGTACAAAGTGTTTAAATAAATACCATTTTAAGTTAAAAAAAGAAAAAGCTAAAAAAGGATAACAACGACACAGTTTACTGTGCGAGAATCAGTAAAAAAAAATCTTATAAGATTAACATAAAAACACTTTCCCCTTGTTAAAGATTAAGCTTCTCTTATTCTGCCGGCGTTCCCTCAAAAATTATACAGATGTTATCTCAGTTGTTGACCCAGTGTTAAGCGGCTTACTGACTATCCACTTTTCGGTCGGCAAGTTATACGTTTCTAACCTTTTAACTGATTATCAAATAACTTTATTGCCACACCAACTATTCCACAAATTTATCGCTAGTTTGAAAATAAAAATCGACAAAACATGTAAATTAAGCCATTAAAATCTGTGCTACTTGACTTGCTGCAAAGCAAGCAGTGAACAAAAAAAAAATCAGAGCAAATGCGGTCGACTTTATGGACCAGGCTGTTAACCTAAATGAAAACAATTAAAAAAAAAATTAAACTTCCACATTTTGCATGCATCTTGAACCAAAAAAAAAACCAAATTCCTTTTATTCTTCCTTAAATCCAAATTAATTATTAACTTAAAGAAAAACTTTATCATAATCTACTAACAACTGAAAAAATAAATAAAAAAACACACACAACCAACTTAATTAATTCTTTAATTAATCTTATGAAACATTTCAAAAATTATTACGAAAATATTATCGATTAAATCAAAAAATAAATAACAACAGATTCTAAAGAAAATACAAATTAATATAAAAAATGAGTTTTAATTTTTTTTTAAACTAACGAACACACCTACAATTGATCAAAACTAAAATCAGTGTTGCCAACTTAGTAATTTAGTAACTTTAGAACTGGTACCTCTAAAGAGAGTCAACTCAAAAATTTTCAATTTTAATTTTTTGCAAGAGTAATTCGGTCATATCTAGAGTTTTTTTCCCGGAGTTTTTCGATTCCCGGGAAAACGGGAAACATTTTTAAATTTCCCGGGATCCCGGGATCCCGCTCAATATAAATAATACAAAGTAAATTTGTTTTAAATTAATGAAAAAAACTTTTTTTTTTTAAAAGCGTAAGGGAACTTGTTTACAAAGTAAGTAAAAGAAATGCCTAAATACTCCCAAAAATTAATTAAAGGTTGAAAGGGGAACTTGAATTATTATTACCTTACGTTTTTATATGTACATTTTTTGAATCATTATGCTCTAGATACAAGATAAAAAGATAACATAAACATAAGAATTTAATTCATAAAACAATAATAAAAACAAAAAAAAGTTTTGAGATCAAAAAGTAAATTTATAAAATACATGAAATTTTTTAAATAAATATGTTTTATAAATATATTAACATTTTTTAACAGCTTAGGAAACAACATTAAGACACACTCAATGCGTTTAGAAAGTCGGCAAAGAGTATATTTCTTATTTTATTTACTTATTACCATGTTTCCGAAACATTTCTTTCACTTTTTTACCGAGATTAGACAAACGTTTAAAGTGCAAATGTTTAAAGTTGTTGCATATTTCTAATTCGCAATCCGAAGTAATTTTTCTTTTTTATAAACAACGTCTATATCAGCCAAATGTATTACAAGGTTGATGCAAAAAAATAGCATCAAACGTACTTCCTCTTACAAGATCCACCTGTAATCTTTAGGACAATGTGTTTTTAAAATTGTATGTTGTAGTATCTTAAACGAGTTTCCACAGTTTTTTTTATTTCGGTTTCCCAGTACTTCCCGGTTATATAAGCCGTCACAAAATGAAACAAATTTATGTTTATCACCTTATAAACATATCGTCATATCTCAAAATTTTTTTTTAATTTTAAGTTAATTAAGCAATGAGTTCCTTCTATTTTCTCGTAACAAAACATCGGTTTTTATCTCAAACTGAACCGAAGTTATAGCAAAATATATGTATCTTTAAATCGGTACATTTTAACTTTAATTGCATTTTGCCATTTTGTAGATATGACCTGCTGCAATAAAGGAGCGATATTTTTGGATATCTCCTATTTGTAAGACTTGTCCCTGGACAATTAAAATTTACTGCCTGCATCTTATTTTGAATTTATGTTCTTTATAAACTCTTCACTTCACTAAATTTCTAATTAACAACTGTTGCACGGCACATTCTGCTTTTGGTAGATTTATTGCGTCAGAACACTGTGATTTACGAACGTACTCATTTCTTGTTATTGATCTAATCGACAACCCATCAACAGATGCTAATTTTTAGAGAATATAAAACTAAATTTCAAAGTATAAATAGCTTTTTTCTGAAACTTTGAGGAACTTTTATTTCCCGGGATCCCGCAACAAAAATTCCGGGAAAACGGGAAAGAAAATAATTGAAATTCCCGGGAATTCCCGGGATGGGAAATCTCGGGAAAAAACCCTAGTCATATCTACCCACTGTAAAAATCTTAGATTAATTTCACTAATATTTTGGCAAAATAATGCAATTGTAACCCTCTTTGTAGTATAAGAATACAAATAAAAAGAAAACGGGTTTTTTGTCTCTACTGAAAATTCATAAATTTTGAGTTAACCCCCTTCAGAGGAACCAATGCGCTATACAGTCATTTTTATTAAGGAAAATCTCCTTTATGTTTTAACAAAACCATTTTACTCATGAAGTGTTGGCAACACTGACCGATTACAGGGGCAGTGAGGAAAGAACGGCAAGAATGTAAGCAGTAATTGTGAAAGGGTACTCATGGCCAATAACTCGTAATGGCAACATTTGATTTTGGTTTTTAGTAAGGAGTCTGCTTTTTTCCCCATTCTTTTTTGATGGTCTAAAGGAAGTTTTAACTACGGTAATTACACTTAAAACTGCCAGCAGTCAATGTTGTATAAATTAATGCAGCAAGTGCGGCAGCCAGTAGTGGTAAAACAAAATGTGCAAAGGAAAAACAAAACAAATTTAATACAGAAAGCTCATCATTATCTAGAGAAGAAGAAGAAGAAGAAGAAGGAGTTATATTGAAAATATAACACACTCGTAAATGAAATCAACCCGGTGATTTCACAAGAATCTGAAATTTAGTTGTGCCATTAACTGAGTGGAAGATGGCATTACCAGTAGCAGATAGGCATACATCTGTTAGAGATGAAAAAAAAATAAAGGAAAACAACAGCTACGGATTATGCCCCAATTGCAATTTGCGTTTCTTTTTATTTTTCTTTAGAGAGTGCAAGTAATAACAACAACATGAAGCACATCATCACGGCTAAGGTTGTTTGTCGTAAAGTAAAATAAAATAAAAGGAAATTAAATTATAATTTCTTAGAACCGACTAGGGGGTACCCTACAATAAATGTAGTTAATTCTCATACAATATTTTCCCCAGAAGGTTTTAAATAATTATAATTGTATTTCCTTTTGCAGACTAAGACATTTTGTACCGTTTTATTGAATCCTCCATTGTTGTCAGGAGACGTACTATAACAAAACTAAGCTCCTGGTATAAGAACAGGGTCGCCCAAAAGAAACGAAGAGGTTTAAATGGTCTAAAGCATCAATTCTGATATGGTTTTATTTTTCTTCGGATTATTTCAAAGATAACTTTATGAACTGTTCATCGATTTCGAACGCAGACATCGTTCGCTAAGCTAACAAAAACATTACATTATATTGTTTTTTATTTTAAATGTAAGCTAAGCGAACGAAATTTTCATTCGAATGCGATAAACAGGCAGTTTGGTTTAAGAGCCGAAAATCAAGTGTTTTAACGAACCGACTACATCAGCGTTTCGACAGTGTAAAAATCGACCATCAGATCAAGAGGTAAATTGCCGGATTCAAAGTTTTCGATAGCAAGGCATTGTCTTTGACCTTCCTTGACTGTGGAGACCACGAACAACTTTCAGTGTTCAAAGCTTGCATAAGAGTGTTCAGAAAAATCCAACAACTTCAGCAAAAGGACATTGAATACAACATGGATTGCCGCGAACATTTATGCAACGCATATGCTTCCCCAACAAACATTATAAAAACTTTTTTCTCTTGTTTGTAAATTTTATTTCAAATTTATAATTCTTATTATAAATAACTGTTTCAAAATTGTTATAATTGAAATATTTTCTGAATCTTTGTAAAATATTATGGCCTTTCGTAACGGTTTTTTTTACCAAATAATCATGCTAAAAAACATTAAATAAATATACATACCGACAAGTTACAAACAGTAAAATGCGCATAGAAGCTAGCTTTCCCTCAACAATAAATTTCAGTGTATTTATCAAATATGAAAAATTGGGAATTTAACACGTCAGAAGGGCCACATACACTTGTCAAATGCTTGTCCAGCAGGCGAGTTCAACGTGTACGTGGGGTGGACTTTATATTCGCCGTCATATCAAAATTTTTGGATTTTTCATCAAGGGTTGTCGGTGTCACACACACAAACACATTTTCACTAATACTACCACAATGCTTGATGACTGCTTTAATCAGTGTATTTGGTCCTTTACAGAAATCTTATGAATTGTAAAATTTCAAATTTCTTAAACTTACAGCAATTTCTTAAAGAAAATTCCATAAATTTAAAATAATATTGATAAATCAATGTATTTTTTAAAAATCTTATAAACTCCAATGTGTATTTTCAAATATGTATTTCAATATACCTAAATTTAGAACTCTAAACTTATTTTCAAGTTTTTAGAAACACTAACACAACTTTTGTGTATTTTTTCAGTAATTTTTTGAAATCGATTCCGCATGATTTTATGCACTTCCTACTTTTAGTACTACTTATTTTTACTACTCTTGAAATCAAGAAAACCTACGTTCATTTAAAAAATAATTGAAAATCTCATTAAAACTTCATTTGTTTTCGATTTCAGCACATGACGTTTTTAATATAAAATCAAACTTCTGAGTGAATATGAGCTTGAATAACATTGCAATAAGTATGAGTGCGTATAAGTACAAGAATTTATGAGTCATGATTCAGCTTTACTCACTTTTTCACTACTCATAGAACAACTAGCTTAGTATTAGTGTCCAGTAGAGGGTGATTTTTTTCGGTCAGGTAAGTTGCTTTGTTCTTAAATTGCTTGCTTAGTCCGAAGCAGCATCTTTTAGCCAGAAGTGTTCTTCGTTTTATCTCAAAACTGATGTTGTTTGTTTTGTTTATGTTGCTGACGAGGTAGATAAAAGTATTGACTATCCCAAAGTTGTAGGTTTCATCTTCGTCCGAGTCCGCTGGAAGCCTTGGTGGTACATACCATCAAGGTTGCAGTTACTGCTAGCAATGTTCGACCTATGATTTCGATATCGTCGGCATAAGCGAGCAGCATGTTTTGCTTTGTGAATAGTGTGCCAGTCCTATTCACATCTGCATCTCATATCACCTTCTCCAGGAGGATCTTAAAAAGGCCACACGAGAGGCTATCTCCTTGTCTGTACCCCGTTTCGTACTGAATGGCTCGGACAGTTTCTTTCCTATTTTAAAAAATAAAAAAAAAGTATAGTCTTTTCCAACTCCTTTGTTTTTCTAAGACCACCTTCAGCTACATAAAATGTAAATGCCCAAGCGAATAGTGAAATGAACAGTAGACTGTTCATGTTAAAAAGTCAAATTAGAAGCAAAAATTCCCGTTTTCTATTTGTTAAAATTATTAAGTTAAATACATACAATTTTCAAAGCCGGATGATTGCGAAAAGCATATCGGGCATATTGCTGGTGTCTTATAATTGAGTGATTAACAGGCATGTTCTGAAAAGCATAAGATTTCAAATCACTTTTGGTTTTAAGATCACAACTGTAATTTAAGAGTGCTTTGAAAATCACAAAAGTGGCTACAAATTGTGGAATAAATTTAATGATATTTTAAGTGAAAAAGTGGATTAAACATGTGGAGGATAAGGTTCATCGATCAAAAATGCATACATTTAACATTCACTTTGCGTCGGGAAACTTGGCCCCCTATTAAAATCAATAATCAAATAATACCTCAACAATCACATGTAAAATATCTTGGTGTACATGTAGGTCGGCGTTTAGAGTGGAAATGGCATGTAGATGGGATTAAAATAAATGAAACTAAAAACAATTCAAATTAATTGGTTTATTAAAACAATTCTGTGTTTAGTCTCGATTGCAAACTTCTACTTTACAACTCTATCTTAAAGCCTTTCTGCTGTTACGGTATTCAGTTATGGTGCACTGCTTCGGCCTTTAACATCAAAAAATGTTAAAGGCGCGAAAATAAACGACTTGTAATTAACACAGCTGCTTTCTGGTATGTTAAAAACTCAAATATTCATAAGGATCTCAATGTGTCATTAGTTAAATTATGATGACGAAATGCAGTAAAATATCTAAAAAGAATCGCAATATTTTAAATGATGTCGTTTACACTTGCTTAAGGAGAAGAGATACTGCAGGACTCATCCGACTGGAAGAGCGATAAACATCTATATTATTAAAATAAGATTTGATAAATTACTTTTAGTTCATATTTAATATATGAGGATTCAATAATTAAATATTGTATCGACTTAAGTTGAAAATATCTGAAAATCTATAGAGATAAATTTCCTATAGATCTATCGAGGTAGATTTCCATTTAAATACACTCACAATATTCTGTACGTAAAATTAACTGAAATTGTAATATAAAATAAATGAAAGTTCTATTAAAAACCGGTCTACCTATTTTTCATTTATTTTTAACAACAAGTTGATTTAATTTTTACTGTCAAAAATTCAACACCATATTCCGTAAAATTAAATAAATATTCAGTTATTTTGTAAAATTTAACTGTCAAAAATTCAACACCATATTCAGTAAAAACGATTAAATATTCAGTTATTTATTAAAATTTTACTGTCAATTTTTTACTGTCAAATTGACCCCATATTCAGTAAAAACAATTAAATATTCAGTTATTTTATTAAATTTTCGTTTACTCCACAAAAGAGCCGAATTTCTAAAAATACCAGACAGACACCTGTCCGCTTGTTTTTCTTATAAGCGAAAGAGGGAGAATATTTGTATTAACTTACCCAGTTACACACGTTTGTTTTACTTTTGTTGTACTGACCACGTTGTTTACAGAAGAACTCTCAATTATAAGACACCAGCAGCATGACCGATATGGCTTCGCAATTATTTTACTTTTAAAATTTGATGTATTTAACTAAATTATTTTAGCAAATAGAAAATGGGTATTGCTTACACAAAACAAGCAATTAATTTTTTATAGATAAGTAAAAATTAATTTTTGGTAGTAAAATTATATAAAATAACTGAATATTTAATTGTTTTTACTGAATATGGTGTTGAATTTTTGACAGTAAAATTTTATAAAATAACTGCATATTTATTTGTTTTTACGGAATATGTAGTTAATTTTTTGACAATTAATTTATAAAAGATAACTGAATATTGATTTGTTTTTACGGAATTCGCGGTTGAATTTTTGACAGTAAAAATTAAATGAACTTTTCGTTGCTTTAAATTACATTTTTATTTACTTTAACATAAAGAAGAATTTAACTCAATCAACAGACAATATTAACTGCAACTGAAAATCCGTATTAATATGCACTTAGTTTTTTGAATAACTGTTAGAATCAGTTAAAAATAAATTTGCTTGGAAGTTTAAATGTTTATTTATTTAAAAACGACTGAACGGAATATTTCTTAAATAAACTACAGTCCGTTACTGTAATAATATTGTGAGTGTAGTATTAAGAAAATTAAAGCTCTCTAGCGTTGTGGATGTCTGGAGCTCTCTAGCCATTAGTTTCCGTTTTAAAAATTTTTTATCTAATTAACTTTCACTTGGAAATCTGAAGTTATCTTAAAATTAGATTTATGGTTATTTTGTTGAACTGTTAATGGTTTTTAATACAAATTTTATATTTTTAATTAAAGTTCATCAAATGTAATTTTCATTAAATTATTTTTATGAAGAAAGGAATTGTTACAACATGAAATTAATTAAAATTTATTGATAATTTTTCATTCTCGACTGCCGGGGGGCTCGAATAATAATTTCCAAAAAATATGGTTTTTTTACAAAACCTTCTAACTCACACACTACTCCTAAAATGATCATAACACCCTACAAAAAGGGAGTATTAAAGAAAACGGTCAAAATTTTTCTTAAGATACATTTTAAGGCAAGGAGTGTAGTTTCAAAAGTCCTTTACTAAATAAATTACAAAAAAAAAAAAAAAAGGCAAAGTAATTGTTGCCTGTAATAAAAAGTTTCATCAACAGCAAATGAACTAAAGTACAAACAACATTCTTTCCTGTGATTTGTTTTTCGCAGTTATTTATTTTATCCACCAAGACGCGGGTGTTTTTTCCTCTTCTGCCAATAACATAAAAAAACAAAAACAAAAAGACAAATGCCTTTGAATTATAGTTGCTATCATAAGATAATATTTAGCTTTTATTCCATGATGCAGTTACACTAAGAAGTAGAAATAGTAGACGATGTGGAAGTGGTAGCAGTATAAACTGCCAGATTTGACTGACTGCAAAATGAATGTGTAAAGAATGACTGACGGGCCAAACGAACTGGTTGGTTGAGTGGCTGTTCGGGCTGGCTAAATGTTGAATGGATGTTTGACTGACTGGATAGCTGGTTGGTAAACTACTGACTTGTTGCAAATTCAAAGTCATTTACTGTACGTTAATGATGATTGCAGCTAAATTATGAGGCAGCATAAACTGCTACCAGTAATACTTTTATAGAAACACAGACAAACGGACAGAGTAGAGTGTAGTCTAGAGCAGTGGATTTAAATAAATATAGGAACAAAGGGAGAATAACGCTCGCAAGAAAATATTTTATATTTGGTCCTTTCATTGAAGGAGTTAAGGAAGATTTCGATTTTTCTATGTATGCAATTTCCAAGGTTCTTAACCGATACATTTTTGTTAAGTTATGGAAAATAGGAAACAGTTTATGAAAAGTAAAAAATTGGGAACTTTTTTCGTGAAAACATTTTAATTTAAATAACTTGATATTCTCTAGCGATCAATTTTAATCTGACGCTTTCGAGCGATAGAAGTTTATTTAAGAAATTTACCGGTTTTAAGAAAAAGCTTGCATCTGGCATTTTATTGGAATTAAGAATTTTTCTAAAATTGAGTTGTTTTTATAAAATAAATGAATAAAACTTATAAAATTTGGTAGTAAGATTTAAGTTGAGGAAATCTGGAACTTATTAGCACATTTTTACCTTTTCTATAAACGAAACTTTCTAATAAAAAACTTCCGTTGCACCCTTTACCGAAGGGTTGCGAATTCGATTTAATGATGTCCGTCTGTCCGTGCGAACGTTGAAATCGGGTTTCCAAAGACCCCGGGTATGATGGGGACTTGTTAGTTATATATTTATGTCACTTAAGTCCAGAATTTTTTGCTATTGAATTTCAGCCTGATCGGTCCGCAAACGGCTGAGATATTTACAAAAAGCCACGACTGCCTCTAATTTTACTCAAACAGACCTTGTTGTGGTTTTTATACCCACACCACAATAGTGTAGAGGGGTATTATGCATTAATGCTGATGTGTGTAACACCTTTAAATAAAGGTCCTAAACCCACCTGAAAGTATACTAATCGAATCACTTTCTGAGTCGATCTAACGATGTCCGTCCGGGTGGCTGGCTGGCTTGCTGTTCGTGTTACCGTGTGCGCAAAGTAAAGTTTGCAATTTTGGAATTTGACACAGAGGTATTGGGGCAATTTCTGCCTCTCAGAATTTATCAAACCGATACTAATCAAATTTAAATCATTAATAGAAACATATTAATGTGGACACATAAGGTAGGCAGTTTTTAAAAAGTAGGACCACAAGGGGAGGTAGGGGCAATATATTTCTCTCACAATCTTTGAAATCGATTTTAATGAAATTTAAAACGTACATAGATGCAGCCATATTTATATGGACACATTAGCTTAATTCTCCATGGGTCACGAATAGGGTGCACTCTCGAAAATGTGTTTTTAAATACTGTGTCGTAGGGTAGCATATGATCGGGCTAGACCGACTTTACTTTCTTACTTGTTTGTCATGATCGAAGGTTTCGAAATTAGGTACAAGCATCTTATTTATCAATTCACAACATTCGACAAAATGTGGGCATGATTGGACAAGTGAGCGTGGCACCAAGTTGCCCTATTTATATTTTAAGAAAGGTATTTATATAACACTTTCGTTTATTAAATCAGGAATTATCTACTGTCTGATATCATTAAAGGCAATCTAGAAGTACCAAGCAGTATATTTTCATTAAGGACATCTATAGATATTTTACGGCATCAATGTTTACAATTTACATGAGTACTAGCCGCAGTGGCCCTACCCCCACGAAGCTCAACATCACTGGATGGATGCGTCCATCGGTGCCCTAATATATGAATGTAGTAACCACAACACACACGTGTGGCAATTAAGTAAATGGTACGAAAAACCTTTACTAGCAACTAGTCCAGGATCTAAGTTGCATAGGCTAATGGTTCCCATGGTAATATATAAGAGTTCTGGTTAGCCGTAATATTAGATGCTCCATTTTTCAGCCCTGACGTGTAAAGGACTTTCCTAAAATACTTAGCACACCTCCAGATAGCTTTGTAGCTACACTAAACCGTTAAAGCAGTATATTTTCTGGCGCTAGGTTTGCTTTTAGCGCTCAGGGAGTAGTTTTACAAAATGAAAAAATTAATTTCAGGTTAGAAAATGATCTTTTAATTTTAATGTGATTTTCTTTACTTTTCAGATTGTTGTAAAGAAGACTTGGGTCATTTGAAATAAAAATTTAAGAAATAAAGCAAACGCAAATGAACCAGCAGCAACTTAATTTTGTGATTTTTTAATGCATAAATATAACATGATTTAATAGGAGAATACTCTATTAATCACAGGAGAACACCGTGCTCACGATATCACCGTTACTGATATTTTCTTAACAAGATGTGTGGATCTGATTAATATTAATAGCATTCACTAACAAGAGTTTGAGAAGAAATTCAACCTATTAAAAGTCTTAGATAAAGAATGACTATGTAAAGCTAAAGAAAATTTAATTACATTGTGAATAAGGCTTTCATATTGAATATTTGATTTTTTTTAATTCCCTGCTAATCCAGCGAAGACATACGCTTGTCTACAGGAAAGAAACCAGAGCTTCTGGCGGGAATCGAACAACCAACCCCGCCGCTAATAGACTAGCTCACTTAGCAGGGCTGGCAAAAACCCGGGTTTTAAAAAAAAAACCCAACCCAGCGGGTTTTTTAATGGGCTTTTTTGGGTTTTATTGGGCTTTATTGGGTTTTTTTGGGGTTTGTTGTTTTTCATGTAATGGTCTAAGCAATGTTGTCCATTCAGCCCTTTTCGGTATAGATTTAGCAAGAAAATCTTCAAGATTTTTTATGACATCCGGGTATGTTCTGCAATTCAAAATGAAGTGGATTTAAAATCGAGCTCTTTTTTTTAATTCCCTAATCTAATGCTTAACTTCCAAGTGTTGTACAGTGGAACTTTTTTGAACCTTGACTATGACATTCATAGAACGTTTAATTGTATAAAGAAGCTTTGAATATCCAACAAATGTTTATCAAAGTTCAAAAAGCGCTAAATGCTTTACAAAGTGACTCCGCTACAAATGCAACTGCTATTTATGTAATTTGAATATGAAGCATCCCTTAAAGAAAGCAGAAGAATGGATATCTCAAAACCACCTCACATTTCTTGTATTTGTCATCTAAAATTTAAGTTGCAGAATATTTTTCATCATAACGGTATTTAGTTAAGATTTCATTTGATTGATTAAATGAAAAAATGCATTTTTGCAATCAAAAAAATCTGAATGTCAAAAATTTTAAATATTAACCAGCAAACTTTTACGACTTTTTCACTTCAGTCATAAATTGCCCTGCTAGTCAGCATCAATAGAAAAAAATTCACGTTATTGTTTAATATAGAATAACCATAGAAATCGTCTTGGATTGGAAAAAGCATTAGCTCTTGTAAAAATGTATCAACATTTAAAATCTGAGCCTTATCTACGTGTTTGCGCTGCTATTTTTATGAATTTTTTAATTATTTTCATGTAATTTTTTATGCAGAGGATTTAAACTTCAGCTGTGGCCTTTTCAAAATCAAATTCCGGGTTTTAAAAAACAAATTCCGAAATATTCGAAATCAAATTGAGTATTTTACAAATCATATTCCGCATTTTTCAAATCAAATTCGGCACTTTAAATATTGAAATAAATTTTAATCAAATTCATTTAAAAAAACTGATTTTGATTTTTAAAATGAATTATATTTAGAAAATGCCGAATTTGATGTTATATATCTTAAAGTGGTATACTATCTATGTTTCAATTAATAAATATAGAAAAGCCCTCTAAAGTTAAATCTACATACGGACAAATGGGCAAATAAACACATTGTATGAATTTTATAATTATTTTCTTTTATGTTTCTGCAAACAAAATGTAAAAATTATACCATCTATGTTTAAATGAATATAAAGAAAAATACCCACTTGGGTTTTTTTAAACAAAATACTCGTTAAAACCCGGTGGGTTTTTCTGGGTTACCCAGTGGGCAGCCAACCCTGTCACTTAGGGTTTTAAAAACTGCAGTAGAAGGCAAAAACTGTCGAATAAAACAAACGAAAATTTTCGTGAAGCTTTTAGCTGTTTCAAAGCGACTGTTTACAATTAATGAGTCAGAAGTGCAAGCCAATGTCAAATGAAGAAGAAATGGCATTTTTTTACTTTGACTGCAGTTTTTTAAACTCTGAGCTCACTACCAGCTATCCTATTTGAAGCATTTCTAGGCTATTTCAATCCTTTCATTTCTTTTGGAGCCATAACTTATAAATAACTCTTAGCCAGAAATCTGTCAATACTCAATACTCATTGGAGCTCTTTAAAGACGGATTTTCAATAATGAGAGCAAGAATATTAATTATGAAAATTTGGAGCTTTTAAAGCATTGAATTTTTTTCAACATCCGCTTATAACTATGTTATTTTATTCTTACTTTTCATGTCTTCCCTTTGGAGCAACTTCCCTTATTTTATCAGAAACAAAGAAGCTCTAAAAACAATAAACCTTACAAAAAAAATAGAGAAAGTGTAGCAATCACCGGCAAAATTTTATAACAACAAACATTAAACTTCACAACGAAAAGGGTTATTTTTGCATTGAAATGCACCTTAAGCAAAAAACAAAGACCAACTGCAGAAAACAAAAACTAAAAACGATTTTAAATAATTACCCCTTCCACAGATGCTACTTGTACGCCTGCACACACTTGGCTCAAGTCCTCAGATGTTACAGAAATGACTCCTCGCTTATTTAATACCATTGCCAACACAAACAAGTTGAGATTGCGTACTGCATTTAAATAATCTCTGTTGCAATTCAAACAACAACAAAAAATTGTTGGCCTAAAGCTACAAAAACGTAGACGGTGGAGTAGCAGCAATGTATGTGAACTCTTCGGATAACTATGAGTGCAAAAGTAACTACTGCTTCTGCTACACAGCTGTTATTTTTACTGATGTCGTCCAAGATGAGCATCTCATCACATCAACATCACACGAAGTCAGCAAAAGGTCTAGATAGTTGTTGCATGAATGTTTTCCTTTAACTTTTTTAGTTATTTTAATATTGAGCAAAAAAAAGAAAATGAAAATGAAAAAGCCTACAATTTTGGTGAGGCCAGGAATTCCGAAAAAATACATGCGAGTACATTCAGCAGACCATTACCACCACCGCCTTGTTTGTAATATACGTATGAGTATTCCAATTCCTGATGAACCACTCGCTACTATCTTGCCTGTCATTAAACATTTAACTTCAGCAACTGAAATGCATTCAGGCACTAGTTGGCAGCATTATATTTGCTGTTATTTGCAACTGCTGATGACTACTTGTGCTGAGGGAAGAACAAGTGAGTCCTACTGGTTGTCTCTTTTTTTATGTGATGTGTCTTCGATTTAGGACTCAGGTAATTTTATGAATGAATATTAAAATTGTAGTCAATTGAAGTTGATTGTCCGCGTATGAAAACCGACTCCCTAAAAACATAACAACATAATGTAGTCCAAATACTACCCGGCAAACAAATGTATGATGATGAACATAATCTGAATATTTTAAGTTTTTGTAAAAGAATAAAATATTAAAATGAACTACTTTCAGCCGAATGCCATACTAAATCTTTCTAGCATCGGTCGCTGAAATTATTTAAATTTATTCTAAGCTACAAGAAAGTATTAAAAGGATTATCAGTTAAAAAAAGTACAATTGAGATCTTTTCGAATTTTATTAAATGTAGAATTTAAAGCACAAAATTTACCATTTTCTGGAACAACACAGAAAGAAAACACTTAATTTCAAATTAAAGCTTTTTCCACTTATTTTTAGTACGAGTCGTACTGAAAAATTTATATATGAATTACACTAAGAAATACTTAAAGCATAGTCCATAATGGGATTACTTTTGAAAACCGATCATGGAATATAAAATTCTTAAATCAAGTAAAAATTTCGTGCTTCTCTGTGAGTAAATTACAAAGTGTACGTTGTATTCTTAGAGAACTTTTCTTCTGTTGTTATGCATCGAAAATGAGAAAGATGATAAAATTAGTTGAGAGTTCTTCTCTAAATAAAGGGAGAAATACAACGATTGAGAGTTATGCTTAGCAGGAAAATAAATATTAGTATTATTTCTCTATCCAGTTCCTGGAGTAAGTGTTATGACTTATTCTAAAATCAATACATATGATGTCTAAAGCTTCTTCTGCTACTACTGCTTCCTCCGTTTCGGCTTACAAAGCAAAAAGTATGAAAAAAATAATTTTACAAGTACGAATTTCAAGATTACATTATCTTTTAAATTCTTGAATCAAGCGCAGTTTAAGATTAAGAAACACTTTTATTTAAGTCAATCCGTACATGAATCAAACATTCTGTACTTGATTCAAAAAATCAGTTCTTAACGTATCGACCGCACTTTGGCTGGGCTTAAGTGCGGATGGGTTGATTTTTCTTTTGAGCGCACAATATATTTTAATACGAAATTTGTCTAAGTAAAAAGAGGTTTTTTTGATGGTTTTTGTACTATTTTTACCATTAGTTTTTGGATCTAAAATTTGGGGTAATGGCATGAAGAATGATGTCAAAAATTATATTTATAAGATCTAGCCAACTTGTGACAATATCTTAGGCACTAAATTAAGTCGCAGCCCTTAGTTTTTTTCTTTGTCTTTGTTAGAGCCAGTTATTTTACTTTCGTTTTCTTGACAGTTTCACCAAACTGAACCTTTTTTACATTGAAACTTCTTGCGTTTTATCTTACGTACACAGAAAGAAAAACACTCGGGATAAATTAAAATTTTTATGCTTAATTTAAGTACGAGTCGTTCTCAAAAATTTAAGTACGAATAACACTAAAACGTACTCAAAGTACTATTAATACCACTTGAGATTGATTTGATTACGGATGGATACATTTTTTTTTTACAAGAATAGACTGGAATACAAGAATAGACTGGAATACAAGAATACTCTAGAATACAAGAATAGTCTAGACGACAATGTGGATGGATGGGATGAATGGTGTTTTTTGTCTTTTTTTACGAATGTGGACCAACCAGGGGACCGGGAATGATGGACCATACCTTATTTTAAAGAGAACTATCCCAGTTAACTCGCAAATAATTTTATTTGAATATAATCGGCCGATTAGTTATTTTTTGAGAGTAATTTCGGTAGATTTTAGAATGCATTATTTGGTTTTTGGATGAATGGTGTTTTTTGTCCTTTTTTACGAATGTGGACCAACCAGGGGACCGGGAATGATGGACCATACCTTATTTTAAAGAGAACTATCCCAGTAAACTCGCAAATAATTTTAATTGAATATAATCGGCCGATTAGTTATTTTTTGAGAGTAATTTCGGCAGATTTTAGAATGAATTTTTTGTTTTTTTTGGATGAATGGTGTTTTTTGTCTTTTTTTACGAATGTGGACCAACCAGGGGACCGGGAATGATGGACCATACCTTATTTTAAAGAGAACTATCCCAGCTAACTCGCAAATAATTTTATTTGAATATAATCGGCCGATTAGTTATTTTTTGAGAGTAATTTCGGTAGATTTTAGAATGCATTTTTTGGTTTTTGGATGAATGATGTTTTTTGTCCTTTTTTACGAATGTGGACCAACCAGGGGACCGGGAATGATGGACCATACCTTTTTTTAAAGAGAACTATCCCAGTAAACTCGCAAATAATTTTATTTGAATATAATCGGCCGATTAGTTATTTTTTGAGAGTAATTTCGGCAGATTTTAGAATGAATTTTTTGTTTTTTTTTGGTTAAATTGCCTCCAAAAATGTTATGGTCAAATATGACAATAATTTGTTTTAAAATTAACAATAGTCGAAAAACAACCATGCTATTATAAGTGTTAAACATATTTTAGTTATGATTAACCATAGCATGTTCGCAGGGCAAACCAAAATATGATTGTGGTTTCTTCATAGATGACTAATTTAACCATAATATGGTTGTAAGTGACCATAATATGGTTAAATTAAGCATAATATTTTAAAAATTGTCTTTAAAAATAGTTTTGTTGGAGGTGACCATATTGAAACATGTTTTTCCTTTGGGTGTGTGTTTGCTTATCAAAAAAAGTCGTAATAAAAAAATATAGTTTCAATGGATTGAATCGCTTGCGTTCTTTAAGATTTTTTTATATTATGTAATTCCTAACTAAATACGCAAGAATTCCCGAATTGTTTTTAGTGCAAAGAAACCGTAGACTCCAGAGACGGACGTATCAGTGTCGACGTTGTTCTTAAGTCGAATATTGGTGCTACCAATACTTTAGTCTGAGGTTTAATATTCGAAGCTTTAAAGAGCGCAGATGATTATAGTCAAAATCGGTGCTAGGAAAACCAAAAAACGTCTAAAATATAAGAAATCTTTAATTGTTAATAGTGCTCCTCGCTTGGAAAATGCATAGATAGTGTGCCTTAAGTTCAAATAATGGAAAGATGATTTTGAAAATATTAAATTAGGGACTGATAACTGCTTTACTGTAAAAATTTTATCAGTTAGCGGGTTTAATCCTTTGCGAATTTTAGCGCTTTGCGTTGCTTACGAATGGGGTACAGGTGCAGTTGTGCCTAGAGCTTAAAATTGGTAGACAGCGGCTCATTTAAATCCAGCAATTTTATTTTACTAAAACAATACCTTCCAAATCCTTAGGATTTTTTATATGGCGCCATCGGAAATCCCTTGGTGGTATATAAGACATTCAAGTTTTAAATTCGGATCTACTCTTGGCTAGTTCAGGTTCTAGTGAAAAAGTCAAGTCTGCTCGCTCTGGTTCTATTGAATAAGTCAAGTCTGCTAAGTGATCTTTCTGTGAGCAATGGAAATTAAAAGGAATCAGTTTTAAAACCGGGAGTTTGGTAAATGATCTAGGCAGCCATGTGCTAAAATTCCTGAACGCTTGTAACGTTTTTGTATCACGTTTGCTTTTTTTTGGCTTTGACTTTAATCTTACCCAAAGTCGTAATCTTTTTAAAGAAACTTGGAAATGTTTATTGGGTGACATTTGCAATAGTATTAGTCTGCAGTTATTTCCATTCAAAAGGCTTTAGGTTATAATTACGAATGTTATATCAAAGTTTTATATTTCCTTAACTTTGTGAACAACAAAAAAGTAGTTTTATGATTTTCAATCTTCACAAGATGTTGTTGAATTAGTTTATATTATAATATTATTATTACGATATGTAATTTAAAGCAGTATATGTTGTTCTTTATTTTTTTCAAATGACAAATAATTTAGTTTGAAAGGAATCAAACTTTATGGAAACTTTAGATTTCTAACGGTTCGAGTAAAATTAAACTGTTTATGACCCCATCACGTGTTAAGACACGTTGCCTACTTCTGCTTGAGAGGACGGAACTTAGACTATTTTTTTTTGCCTATTTATGGGGCGTTGTGGTTTAGGATACCACTTGGTTTTAATGGCTAATGTAAGTACCAAGATATGCAGATTTTGTAAGGTTGATGACGAAACGTCAGAACATCTGATTTGCCCCTTGGGGACTTCTAGGCAGAAATCTTTCCGGGGGCAAATGATGAGCCCACCAGGCTCATGTGGACTAAACCTGACATGGTTAGATACACAAGCTGCACAAAGGATCTTCTGGGTCATGGGGCTTATGGCCTTCTACATATCCAGCTCTAACTAAACTATAAAAACATGTTCAATACATATTGAAATGCGCTTTGCATTCTGAAATCTTTACTGTCCTAATTTTCTTCTTTTTTTTAAAAAATTAATTTAGTTTTTCATTTGTTACAAAGAATGTTGCAATATACAAATTGAATACAAATTGCCTCTAATCCAATTTTATTTTATAAACCCAATCAATGATTTAACAATAAATTCCGAATTTATAACCCAAATAACAACTTTTGCCAAAGAGCCCACATAATGATTTTTAAATTATTTCCATAAACGTCAACAATTCAATTAAATCTGGTCTTCAAATTATCTAATAACTTTAACAATTGCGACAATTTTACCTTTTTGAGTTGAGAAAACAAACACTACTGCAAAGCCAGGAAAGGTAGTCAAGCGCACACACAACTTAACCTTACTGTAGTCAATAGTGAAAACTATGCAATTGTTGTTTTTTCTCCTACAGCTTTGCTTTTTGCATTGTTTCTTAAGTTATTTAACAAAATGCACTTGTTGATTTGTTACTTTTGGCATAAGAAACCATTGAAGTTTGAAAATCAAACGATTTGAAACAAGTAAACAATTTATTTATTTATTGTTTCTAACAGCCAGACAGAGTCTTCTGTTCATTTGTACAGAGTGCTAAAGAGTGAACATTGAAGAAAGAAAAAAAACAAGTTGAAAATGTAAATACAACAACTGAAATCGTGATAAAGATTTGGCACTTATTAGCAGCCTTCAACAATGTGGCTGGCTGTGGAAATTGGAAAAATATTTATTTTTGTAGCCATCACTACAAATAGAGACAGTATACTAATTGTGTGCTGCCATCTGTAACGCATAAAAAAAAGTTTTAAACCCTGCAAAGTATAATTTTGTCCTGTAAAAGAGTGTATGAAACCTAAACGATGTGAGTTGTTTGGACAATTTTAGTCAAATTTTAGTCCGTTGTCAAAAATATATCATTGTTTCTAACTCCTGTAGCTCGTTTCTGTGTTTCTCGCATCGTAAAATTTTTCACATGAAGTGTGAAACAAAAAAGTTCATCGTTTCTTGATTTATGAGAAAAAAAGTGTGTCTGTATTTAAATGCGAAAACACACAACACAGATTCTGTTTAGCTGGAATATTTCCAGTAATTAAGTGTCAAATAAAAGCGAAACGTCAACAAAAGAAAAACATATAATAAAAACAGACGATTTATCTTCATTTTGCTGATTTTTTCTAAAAAAAAGTGACGAAAGCCATGATAAAATCTACAATATTTTATAACTTTGTTGTAGCTTTTTATAAAAATTCATATTGAATTTATTCTTGTGTATTGTTGACCTGTTGTTTATGTTGTTTTATGATTTTGGCTTGAGGTCTTATATAAATAATAAATGAAATTCAAAAACTTATAATTTTATTTATTTATTTTTATATTTTTCCAATATTTCGGTCAAAATCTCTGACCATCTGAATTTTTAAATTTCAAACACTTCATATTTTGTGGCGTGGAAAATTTAAAAAACAATATGAATTTCTGCAGAAAGCAACAACAAATTTTTATATTTGATATTTGATCTTTTTAGCTTATATGGACACTTTTGTGCCAAACCATTATTTCGACAAGAAAAAAAGTTGTTTTTCTAAAACCTGTTTATTTACGAACCAATTTTTTCAATTTTACTTACAAGGTATTCTACTAAGTCTATTTCAGGTGAAAAAGAAAAACTAAAGTTAATTATTATAGATTTATAGGTAAAAATTAGAGGCAAAGGTGTTTTTTACTCATATCTCAGCCATTTGTGAACCGATATTTTAAAATTTTAAGAATATCCTATTTAAACTACATACGGTACATATGTATGGATATAAAACAACGTCGTCACTATTAATTCTACATATCGACCTCTTTGTGCGAAATTATCGTATGTTACAAATACCAAATTTTACAGGACAGCCATTTTTCTACTTTTCTTTGCTTTCACTTGCAATATCAAAATGAAAATATACATGTGCTTAGATAAGATAAGACTAAGTGGAATTCGCCTACAATATTTTGCCAGGTGACGTCTCTGTGAATGCAGAACAAGATTGCATCAAAAACTAAATTTCAAAAAAATTGGCATATACGATAATTTCGCGCAAAGGGGTCGGTCGATATGTTGTATAAAATACCCATGAACTTTAACTATGTTTTAATAAAACATCGAACAAAAGTTGTTTTAAATTAATTTTAAATTGTCCGATTTTTTAAAAAAAAAGCCGATCATATTATTTTTCTCAAGATATTTATGATTTTTACACAAATTAATCTGGTAGCCCTGAATAAAACCAAAGCAAGGAAAGGCTAAAAACATTTGGTTTTTTATTTATTTTCATAATTTCAATTATGCATTCATCGTTTAAATTCTTTTTACTTTTTATTTATATTAAATAAATAGTATATAAACATATTTCCTATTTAAAATATCTATATTTTGTTTTTCTCGCACCAATTTCAAATGTTTCTTTTTTTGACAGTTCTTGTAAGAAACTTTTCGCAAAATATTGTTACAGAAACACTTTTTCTCACATCATTCCAATTATTGCTGGAAAATTATTGAAAAGACAGATAATTCTCGCAACGGAAAGTTACAAAAACACTTGTGTGAGATAAAACCATTTTTTATTTCATTTTGCACTGTTTCTGTCCCGATTCACTGGTTTCATGCGGAAAATTTTACGATGCAAGAAATACAGAAACGGGCTACTTTTCAGAATTTTTGTTTAGCAAACATTTTAAAAATATGGTAAACAATACTTTTCCCGATATTTTTCTAATATTTGGAATTCATAAATAGCTATTAAACGAGTTTTGAGCTAAAAATAATGAGCATAAAAACATTTTAAAATAAGAAATAATTTCGTCATTCAGTTTTCGGTTTTTTGGGTTACATAAATTATATTCTTTCTTATAGGGTATGAGGAAAACTGCACTACGAAATGAGGCCCCAAAACGCAAATGAAACACACCCCAAAAAGTAACAAATTAACCCCTCTTATATATTGATCTAATTTAAAAAAAAATACAATAAGGGTTTTTATTTCATTGGATTAAAAGAGGCAATACAAAATAAAAACTCAAAAATATATTTGTATTTTTTAGATAAGTTACGAATTCGGTATAATCTTTATTACCTTGTTTATTGATTTAAAATATAAATGTGGTGACAAAGAAGTTTCAAAATACAGGTTATACCCGTTTGCTCCTTTAAAGGGAAGAATTTCAAAAAGGTACCAGACATCTGTGCGCTTTTTTCTTCTTCTTTTTAAAAACAACGGCAAGTATTAAATTTTTTGTTTTTTGTTTAATTAAAATATATATAAAAAATATATTCTGAAAGTAAATCACTTTCAAATAATCTATTTTTTGTTCAAATCGGTTGAAAAAAGGAGGGAGAAAGTTTTCTTTACTGTTTTGCCTTTGTCGGTTTATATTTAAGATTAACCCCCACACAAATAATGTTATATTAGAAATTTGTGTCGGGGTCATATGCCCGAAACTTAAAATCCCTAATTTAAAATAGCATATATCAAAATCCTGAACTCAGTCAGGAATAAAACTTTTCAAAAAAATTTCAATTTATTTCATGTTTTGATACTATAGTCCTTTCTTGACTAAAATAGTTTATAGAAAACTTAATTTAATTAACTTAAGCCTACTTTAGAAAGACAAAAGGTTGCAATACATCTCTTATATACATGTACATATAAAAGCGTGTAGCGTCCTTCTAAATCCACTTTAAGGGATCAAAATTATCTTTTTTATTTCTTCACTATTATTTTTTTTTTAATTTTTTTTACTGTCGAATCAATCGACAGGGAAACAAAACCTTACAAAAAAAAAAATAATAATAAAGCCAATCTATTGTTTCTATTGTTTTACCACCGACAACTTTACGCTCAGCGACGGCACAAATGTCAACGTGAAGTGAAGCTAAAAATCGTGATACTAGTGGTTTAGATTTCGATGGCACGATTCCACCACAGAGAGTTGAACGATGCATTGTGTGAGTGTGGTGCAATGGATGCAACAGTTGAGCGGCTGATGGCTTTTTGAAGATTCTCTTAAATACAACAAATCGTTGCTATTAAAACTTCACTTTATTTTATATAAAACTTCTTTTTTTCAAACAATTTCTTATATTTGAAGTTAAACCTTAAGGATACAAAAGTAATATTTTATATTTTTATTTCCGAAGGGAAAAAATTGCAACAAAAAAAAATAAAAAAATCATTGGTTTCTATTTAACTATCACAGTTTTATGTGGACGATGTCGTGTAGTTGCAGTTTTTATTTATTTTTGTTTTTTGTTAACATTTTTTACTTTGTTCTTGTAACAGTTTGTTCTGGTATGTGAGTTTGCCAGCGCCTTTTACCTCCTTCCAGTAGTTGTTTATTTGTATAAACTTTGTTTCGTTTGTTTGGCTACTGTTTGGTTTTAATAATATTTCTCTTGGTTGGTTGTTGTTTTAGGACCGCCAACACTTGAGGCAAATAAAGCTAGTGATTTTGGTTTTTTTTTTTCAATTCATTTAAACTATGTCTAGATTTGTGATCATCTCTTTATCCCCTAAGTGAAGATGGAACAATTTTCTTATAGCAGCGGTTATTTTACATTGTTTATATTCATTTGTTTTTTTGTTTGTGTGTGCTGATGTTGTTGCAGCTTCTTAAGTTGTTGTTATTTATACGTTCTGTTCAATAAATGAAAATATCACGCGAATTCTCCCCAAAAGCATTTATGTATCATTAGCCACTTGTTTGTTGTTATTTTGTTGTTGGTGCTGGCTCTTTTTGTTATTGCTATTAAGTGAGACAAGATGAAAAAAAGTAGTGAGGGCTACTGAAGCTTAAATAAATTACACTGGAAAAAATTATCGACTTTTTTCTGGAATTCAGAAACTGATCGCCAATTTTACTTATAACATTCTAAGGCTGGGATCAACCGATTGCCGCATTGCACCAATTTTCACACTTTTTAATACCCCAATCGTGTGATTGCGCAACCAAATGGCTCATGTACCAATCGAGGACAATATTGTGCTTACCTTTACCAATCAAATGCAACCCTGATGTGGCAATCGTGTGCCTGTTTGCTATGCAACCGCGCGTCAGTAAAAATGACAAAAATGTACCAATATTTATTGTGTTCTTGTACGGCAATTAAACAACACAATATGCGCCAATATTTGCCTTTTTAAACCCTCCACCACAATTAGTTATGAGGATTCTGGCTCCTTGAGTGATTCTAAGTCGATTTAGCCATGTCCGTCTGTCTGTCCGTCTGTTGAAAACACGCTCACTTTCGAACAACTCAAAAGAAATGAACAACCTTGGTGCCAAATTGCTTGTAGTTGTCCTAAGCAATTTGGGATTTAAATTCAGCAAAATCGGTGCAGTAGGACCAGAGCTACGAATCAAAATGTGGAACCACCACCTAAAGAAAATGATAATTTTGTTACAAAAATTAACATAAATGGTGGAACAAGGCACGGAATGAGATAAGATTTTATAAAAATTTGTTTTATTCGAGTGGAAATCACGCTGCAAAATTTCGTGAAGATCCATCCATAGTTAACCCTAGGCCCCATATAAACACTACTCCCGGAAAACAGTTTAGTATGCCTAAAACCGTAAAAAATAATGCTACCATAACAAAAGTTGTTACGTTACAGTTTAATAGTACTAGAAATTACACTGTGAATTTTCGTGAAGATCGGTCTATAATTTACCCTAGGCCCCATCTAAACCCTACTCTCGGAAAACAGTTTAGTACGCCTAAAGCCGTAATAAATAATGCTATCAAAATAAAATTAAATACTTCACTACTCACACTAATAAATTTCGTGATGCTCGGTTCATAATTTACTATAGGCCCCATATTAAACCCACTAAACTGTCGGTGGAGGGTATCAAAGATTCGGCACAGCCGAATATAGCACTCTAACTTGTTATTAAAGATATTTCTATTCCAACCTAAGCATACTAGATTGTTTAACAGGCTAGTAATTTTTGGAATATCTTAAAAAAATTAAATAAAGCTATTCAACAATAATTTGTTTAAGTATTTAATTTAAGTTTTTTCAATGAACAAACCAACAAGAACTTTCAAACAAATAAAACAGCTACCACAACAGCTGTTTTCGCAGTTAATACAAGTAAGAACAATCGTGTGACTGTGCTGCGGCAATTGTTGTAACCATTTCGCTTTGTACCAACTAGCGGCAATTCAATTTGTATAAAACAGGGCAAACGTGTGATTTCAGAAAATTTGGTTGGGGCAATTTCATTATTGTGCGTCAATAAAGCACAATAAAAATTGTGTCATATTGGTGCATTTGCGGCACTCGTGTGATTCCAGCTTAACACAAATAATGTAAATGTTCTAAGCCCATTCCTGCCACATGAGTATTTAAATAACCAAAAAATTAAGACAGTAAAAAGTTCTAGTAAAGGGCAGAAAAGCAACTTTTACGGACATACAAATTTTGTTACTTATGGGCAGGCATTAATGGGCTAGATCTGTTGGTTATTCAGTTAAGATTTTTTCGATAACGGTTTTTTCTGAAAGTTGCTTTCCAGTGTAATAAGATGCAAAAAAAGCGGCGCCACTATTAAAAGCCTTTTGTTTGTTGCTAAATTATAAAAGACTTTATTGTTCACTTAAATTCTGATTCATATAAATTATTGTAAGGTAATGTTGTTGTTGTTAATCTCTGTAAAAAAAATTAGGGAATTTGCATTCGGAGCATACTTCAATGGGGACTTAATTCGTAGCGCCTGTAAATAATAAATATAGGGAATTTTTCAAGTTTATGCGGTTGTGCGTGCCTTGGTTGTGGTTTATACTCAATTGTCAGTATTAAGGCTGATTTGGACTCTTAACTTTAGACAATGTTGGGTCTGCTGGTTAATATCTCTCTCTTTGTGATGTTACTGTTCAACATCCGGGTTCAAAGCAACAGGTTGGATAAGCAACAGGTGTATCAACAGCTTATTTATATTAACGCGACCTTTTGGTGTTACTCTCTAGGGACACATATGTAGATGCAACCATTACCTTCCAACTCGGCAGAGTTTGAAATTGCTAGATACACACTTAGTCCAAGGGCGTAGTTCGGCCAGCTGGAGGATCTCGCTGTGACTCAGCTTATTAGCATAAGGTAAGTATACTGGTTCTTTCGGATCATAAACTACAAATTTCCACCCATCTGTTTTTAGACGACCTTGAGTTAAGGCCCATCGAGGCAGATACTCACAAAAATCTTGAACTCATCTTGAACACAGTCGTGTGCCCATGTTCTGTAACTCCCGCGTCGAGAAACTTTTCGATTGCAACGTGAGAAATAAAACAAAAATACCATAAATTACTCACCAATTTGCAGAAAACGTGTTGTGAGAATGTTCCAGCTTTGAGCTGTCAAAAAAACTCACGAATAAAAATGGGGTGATAAAAATTTTTGGCACAAAAAAAGGTATCAAAAATGCAATGGATAATAACACGGAAGTGGAAAAGTAAGTATTTTGTTCTTGACGGAATTTTTCATTGTTTAATTATTTTGCTTTTAAAAGTTTTATTTACGTATATTTGTATGTTTTTAAATCTATTTTGTAAATAACAAACATTAAAGTCGCACTTTACATTATTTTGTATATCCGACGGTTGTATTTCCCCGCCGTCGTAAAAATGTTTCAAATTTAGTAAAAAATGCAAGAAGTTCTCACCAAAGTTACAGAGCATGGTTACTTTTTCTTAAAATATTAAAAAGATTTTGTAATTTTAGTTTCTTTTGCAACGGATTTCCCAGTAGGAAATAAAGATTTAAAGATTTTGTAAACATGTAAATCAATTAAAGTAGATAATGATTCAAAGCAAACTTCGATCTGTCAAAGGCTAAAAATAATTTGGTTTAAAGATTGATGTTTGACTATTGACTATTGACTGACAGCCGTCGTCAATGGCGGTGAGTGTTAAACGGCCAAACCCTTCTAAAGAGATTGAGTGGTTGCAATTGGTTGAAAATTGTAAGGGTAACCTGCCCGTGAATGCCTGGTGTCGGTTCCCAGCTCAATCAACAATGAAAAATTATCAATTAATTTTAATAATTTCATGTTGTACGATTCCTTTCTTCATAGAAATAAATTTGATGCACTTTAGCCCGATAAGAATATCGAAATTTGGATTAAAACCCATAAACAGTTCAACAAAATAGCCACAGTGATTTTTAGATATTTTAAGATAATACAACTGTTTCGCAAATTTACTTAGTGTATTTTCATTGTGTACATTATATTTTCGACTACTACTATTACGATGGATGCTTTAGGTTTTTTTTTTTTATTGACGATACCCCTTTTTTTAAACAAAGGCAGCTAAAACAGCAGCTACAAAAAAATAAATAAAAATAATAATAAAAAATAACAAAATACAAAAAATACCAACAACAAAACGCCAGATAATAAACGTGCTTAACTATCACAACAGCAAAAAAAAAAAATTCACCTGCAAACCCAACCAAAACTAAAACTCAATTGAATTGAAGTGAAGTGAAATAAAAATAAATAAAAATGAACAAGGGGTGAACCTCAAGAAACTATTACGAGAAAAAAAAATTAAACTCTAGTATTCGTTTTTATACGAAAATATACAATCTAAAAAGTTTAAGTTAAGGCCAGACACGTGTTAAGCATGCGCACTGCACTATGCGCACACAGCACACAAGGCTGGTTGGTGCACCTAAAACAAGGCTCGGTTCAGCATTGACTGTATTCTACGAGAACATTGCAAACGTTTTATCAACCACGAACACTTTTAAAGCTAAAATTACACTATACACTAAAGTGTAATGAATGCCAGTACAAAATTGCAATTGTACATAATTGTTAGACGGACTGGCTGGTGTAATTGTTCATAATGATTTGCTAAATTTAGTTGATTGTGTATTTGAGGGCCCAAGTGTTCCTTGTTTAGTCACTTTATTTGTGAAAATGTCATAAACTCCCCCGTTGCTTGATGTATGACCATTTCGATTTGTAGGCGTTATCTCACGTTTAAGGTTTCCCTGACTTGTTGTTATTTTCTACATTTTAAAATAGAGAACATTATCAATTCATAATCATCTTTTTGGACACAAGTGAGTGCCTTGTATAAACTGGCTAATAAATTGTGCTTGAAGTGCAAAAAAGACACTCAAGGAAAAAAATCTTAATAAAACGTAAAAAGTACATGTGTATGACATTATGGTACTTGTTCATAGTTCTTTGTTATATTTACAGCGTATTTTAGAATTTATGTCCATTCAGTTAAATATTGGTTTCCCACAGTTACGTCTCATTAAATTCCTGTTGTAATAATTTATGGAAACGTCAATAGAAGTTACATTTATAACCCTATAATTGCACTTTTGTAAAAGTTTTAGCAAGTTTGTCTGTTAGTCGTATCTTTTGAAACTATTTATGAAAATTGAATTGTTCAGTGGCAATAAATCATATCCTTTTTTTTTAGGAATTATGTACTTTAATATTTCCAGCAGAATGAAAACAAAGCTGTTATATGAAATTAATTAGGATGTTAATTTTAAGAACTTTGGAAGTTGTTCATTAATTTTTAATATGTACTTCGCTTCGTTAGTTATTAGAGTATGCAGTCGCAATAAGTGTTTGAAAATTTAATATGTTATGGTACTCCTTTGGACGGACACACGAATATTTTGCTTTCAAAATCGACTGTATCTCTACTATGGATTTTTGTTTTAAACAAACTGTTAAGAAAATTATCTTTCTTAGCACTAGATTTCACCAGTAGTATAAGGATTTCGAAAAAGGACCAAAATGTTCTAGATACGCATCAGTACCTGCCTTTCAGACATACCTCACCGACACACACTGGGAAATAAGACCAATCAGCAACCGAAAAATAAATAAAAAAAAGTAAGAGTGCTATATTCGGATACGCCGAATCTAATATATCCTTCACCATGGTGCGATAATAACAGAAAGTTATAAAAATACTCTTCTTTTGGTAAAAATAAGTCAACTTTTTGCCACGCCCACTTGAATCCCACCCACATTTTGCCGGATGCTGTGCATTGATAACCAAGATGCTTGTACCTTATATGGAAACTTTGGCTCCTGCCATTCCCCAGATATAAATTAAAATAAAAAAAATCAACATCAACAACAAGAGTCTTTTGGGTAAATTAGAGGCAGTCGTGTTTTTTTGCTTAACAAAGCAATTCCGGACTTTTTTTTTTTTTTTTTTTTTTAACGTGACTTACAATATTTATGTATAAGAACGCTACTCCAAGTGGAGCTTCTAGCAACCGGACTATATGTGACATAAATACAGGGTGTCTGGTGGCAAATTTATATTTTTAAATACGATTATTTCAAAAAGTAAATAACGGTGCAGAGGGAGGGTGGCGCCGTTGGAATTATCGATTGTGCAGATTTGTCGGTCACGATCTCGCAGTGGTCGAGTGAACATCGCTCGTTCGCTGTGGAGAGTTTTTTTAAGAGTAATGATTCTTACTTAATTGCTCGTCGACAATTTTGTTCAAAGTTCATTTTCACGTAAACGGCCACGTTAACAAGCAAAACTGTCGTTACTGGGTCTTGCCCCAGGGTAGCTGTTTGGTGTGTCTTATCCACGCATGAGATAATTTTACATTTTTTTTTTCGAAAATTCTTGAAAAACAAGACTCTGTTTTGAACAGTGTGTTCAACTCGACGGAAGACATATGGATGACATACTCTTTAAAAAATAAAATCCGCATTTCTGTTTAATTGTTCAAATCTCTTAATAAGACTTTGTGTCAATTATTACGTTTTTTATTTAAATTTGAAAATATAAATCTGCTACCAGACACCCTGTATATAACTATCGAGCCCCCATTTCAACGGACACAGACAGACGGACATCATTAAATTAAGATAGCTCCTCATAAGGGCTCACAATAAATATATTCTCTGTAGAGTCTTAAATCAATATTGTAGAAATAACAAACGGAATGACCTTAGAGGACAGCTTTCGAAAAAAGAGAAGGAAAGCGTTTTTTTTTGTTTGGTAGTGAAGTGGCAATGTGTAAAACAGGCCGCTACAATCAACACAAATTGCGTGATCAAAACAAAAACGCAAAAAAACGAAATAATTTATGCCTCGTGACGCCTCTGTGCCTTGGATATGGCTGAATTTCAATGGCAAAATTTAAACGAGCATATCTGACATAAATATTTAACAGCTGAGTCCCCATCATATGTGTAATATTCGGAAAACCCATTTCAACGGACACACTGACAGACGGACATCTTTAAATAAGGTTTGTCCTCATAAGGACCCAGAATATACTTTACAGGGTCTATAATTAATATTGGGGACTTTACAAACGGAATGACAAACTTATATTTACCCTTTTACCTTCTGTACATAAAAAAATGTTAATATGTATATTGTTGTATACTTTGTTTGTATTGGGAAAAACATACGAAATGTTTCTAGCAACAGTTTTGTTTTTCGTGCGAAATAATCAATGTTACTCAACCTTTATCGCAAGTTTGAACTAGTAGGCTGTAGTTACAAAGTCCCAATCAAAAACAAACCTATTAAGAACAATCCTTTTTTTTAATAGGAATTAAAGCGATACGAACTAATGAAAACTCAAGCAATAAAATCTATTTGTTTTAACCCTTTAACCCAAGGTATTTTTCACTTTTTCCAGTTTTTTTTTAATATAATTATTAAAAGATTTTGTTATTCGTGCTTAATTCCCAGTTTTTATTATTGATAAAAACACTTGAAATTTATTGTTGATGGGATAAGCTATTCCTATGCGCATTTCACTGGTTGCTTAGGCCAGATCATCAGGAAACTTCATCCATAAAGATTTTAGAAAAACTAAAGATATTAAACCAAATAAAAATGTTAAACGTATAAGACTTATACCAACAGTTCTACTTGTAATAATATCAAAGTTTAAACAAAACAACATCAACAATAAACAGTGGCTTCATCTCATCTTACATTCCCCACTACAAGCTTATCCCATCAACAATAAATTTCAAGTGTTTTTATCAATAATAAAAACTGGGAATTAAGCACGAAAAACAAAATCTTTTGAAAGTTTAAATTTTGTATTCCCAAAAATTGAAATTACTTTTTGATTATAATTATTAAATATATTAGAACGAAACTTTATGTGTTCCTCAATCAAAGTGTTTTTTTACAAGAAAATTGGAAAAAAGTGTAAATTTAAACACCGTGGGCGTGGCAATATAAAAATTGCCAAATAATAAAATGGCCAAATAAAAATTTTGTGCATATTGTATCCACCAGGGCCTGGTCAGACACAACCCTATTATATTTGTAATGTAGTAAATAAAATCAAAACGAAACGTATTAAAAAGCATACGCAACACATAAGAATCCTTTCTTTACTTTTTTTCGAAAAAATATTCTATTTGACAACAAAATGTTCCTGCTATAGCCATAAAACTCCATACATATAAAAGTTTTCCCAGTCAGGCCCAGGGGTTCGTTAGTGTGAGTTTTTTCTATAGCCACAAAAAGAAGTCCCAGCCAGGCCATGGGGTTGGTTTGTGTAAACTCATTTTGGCGTTTGCTTAAGGGTTAAATAACTAAAAGTCATTAAATTTTTTAAATATAATTTATATTTTTAATCCAAACTTCCAATATTTTTAATCAGGCTTAAGTTCATCAAATTTAGGGGGTAATTTTGTTGTTCACTTTACCTTGCGTTGAGAAAGTTTTCATATAAAATTTTTTGAATTTTTGAAAATTATAATAGAAAATTAGAAATAGAAGTAAAGGAAAACGTGTAAAATCCATTTAAATGGATAATCATTCAAAAAAGCAAATTTCGATCTACCAAAGGTTAACATACAATTTGGTTTAAAGATTCATGTTTGACTATTGACGTCAGCAGTAGTCGATGGCTGCGAGTGTAAGACGGCAAATCCATCTGATGAGATGGAGTGGTTGCGATTAAAACATGTCATGGTAACCAGCCGCCTGGGTTCGAATCTCAGGTCAGTCAAGAATGAATGATTATCAATAACAATTTTAATTAATTTTCATGTTGTTAAATTCCTTTCTTCATAAAAATAATTTAATGAAAATTAAATTTATGAACTAAAGCCTGATTAAAATATTGAAAGTTTGGTTTAAAGACCATAAATAGTTCAACAAAATAACCACAATATTAATTATTATAATTTATATTTTTATTTATTATACTGCTATAATATTTACATCTTTTTGTGTACTTTTAATGGATTTTTCGTATGAAACACTATGAGAAATAACAATAGAACTTAAAAACTAGATAAAAAAATATTGGAAACAATTGTAATTAGTTAACTTATTAACGACTCCTTGATGGATAAAGACAAATTAAAGATGATGGATGATCAAAAATATGATTTTTTTTTGCAGGTGACCATGAGAGTTCGTTCGTTTAATAAATTATGGCTATAACGACCCATTTCACCGAGTTCAGTTAAAACTAAAAATTACTTTAATTATAACTAAACTTGGTGAAATTGGCCGTAAAATGCATTAATTTGGTTAATGTAGGTTGTATGTGATGCAAATAAAGACATAGATTTGTTTTTAAATTCTTTTTCTAAGGAAGAATTAATGGGGGTGGGAGTGAAATCGTTTAGTAATGTTTTTCGGTAATTTTCACCTTGCCATATTTGCCATGCAAATGATGTTTAGCGATCGCTAAGATGTTAGCATGCGTGTGATGGCCAGGGTACACTTTGTGGACAATGGCGGAATTGTGGTGATGGTGAACGGTAGGAACGGCATGATGGACCAAAGCAGCATGATGGTGGACATCGGCGTGATGGACATCGGCGTGATGGACATCGGCATGATGGACCAAGCCAGCATGATGGTGGACATCGGCGTGATGGACCAGACCGGCATGATGGTGAAGATCTCCGTGATGCACCAAACCATGGTGGACATCGGCGTGATTAACTAAGCCGGCGTGATGGTGAACATCACCGTGATAACCCAAACCGACAGCATTGTGGTGAACATCAGCATGCAAATCACCATGATGATGAGCATCACCGTGGTGCAATTCAGTGTGATGCAAATCAGCAGCATGATGATGTTCATCGACATGATGGTTTTGGTGAACAACGTGATGATCTACAACGGGGTTGGTGTAGTGCAAGAAGTGATGGGGCTCATGGTGCACAACTTTGGTAACATGGTGGACGGGTTCAACCTTGTGGATGGCTTCATGATGGATAACTTGACTAGCGGGGGCAGCATGATGGACGTGATGATCATCGTGATGTACTTCTACGGCGGCATGGTGATCGGAATGATGGTAAACTGGATGATGTTCAACCGCGGCATGATGATCAGCACCATCAATAACAATTTGAGCTGAGTGTCCGTAGTGAATGCCATTAGTGTGATGACCATCATGATGGATATCATCGTGATGAATAGCGTGCTCAATATGGTGAGGTGTGACTACCACTTCATTAGCATGATGAGACAAAAGACCAGCTTGGACTGAAGCCAAGGCGAGTGCCAAAATACAAACAAAGACCTGGGAAAAATAAAAGGCGGGAATAAAGCATTTGGAGAAGTGTTAATATTTGATGTAGTTCTTAATATTTTAAGTGCTAAAAGCAAAACGAGAATTTTGAGTTTCTATTACTCTTGCAACTTGTGGATCGGTTTATGTTAAATGCAATATTGACGCTTTGTTTTTATATTCCAAATATGAAAAGTCTTCGAAAGGAATGCTGTCTGTCAAGATATTTGAAATATTATGCTAAGTAGAGTTGTGTTATCCATTACAGCAGTGTTACTTAACAATTAAGTTTATTTAGAAACACAGTTATTAAAGAAGTATAGAAACATTTTAAGTTAATTAAAAGTTTATGTTGTAATGTCAGAATTGTTTGCACCAGTTAGTTAATTAAGCCTGATAATCTATTCAGTATTTCATGCAAAATGTTGTCAAACTCAGTATAAAAAATACGGTGAAATACGGTGATAGATTTGTACATAGTTGATATTGCGCAAAACATGCGAAATGTTTCTAGCAACATTTGTCTTTTCCGTGCTTAACAGGTGCAGCTCATATTGTTTCACACGGAGTTTTAACTAACACCTAATCATTTTTTGTTGTTTTTATTTTATATTTGTGAAGTGTTTTTGATAACAAGCGTTAGAAAAAGAAAAATTAAAAATAAAATTGCAGTTTAATTATTTTGTTACTTTGGAAAATCATAAAACTAATACACTTGTTATACTTTTTTAATGAAAATTAACGAAAAGATGGTTATTTTTTACCTTTACAAAACAATGTTGTAAACAAAACAATGTTTTAAACTTGTAACTAATAAAAAAAGTAAAGTTTTCCAAAACAGCAAAATAGATAATATTGTTACATGTCAAAATAATCGGTGTAACAATGAATGTTGCTCTATAAAGGACCAACAGAGAACTAGACTTTGCAAGCAATACTGTTATGAATTAAACAATGTTGATATTATCATGTTGCTAACGTGCTTATCAACATACATTGTTGCTAAACAATTGCTTAACAAGATAATTTGTCTTGTTTAGATTTTTGGAGTTTTTACTTTAAAATTGAACAATTTTAAAAATTTTTTATCAACGTTCGTAATATTTGATACTGAAGAAAAATTGTATAAATATTTCCTTTTAGATATAAATTTTTAATTGATACTTATAATTTTGAACTGAATTCACTTCGTTTTTTGGAGTTTTTTTATTTAGTTTTTAAGGATTTAATTTCCTATTTTTTTTTCTTTTAGTTATATCGTACCTTCATTTCTACGATTTCACACTTAGATTTATAATCCCAAATTTAAAAGTTAAAAATAAACTTTGAACGAACTCTTTGTTGTTTGACGCTGAGTATTGAACTGATGTCTAACCAGAAGTACCTTCAGTAATTTATACTAAAAAGTTTGTCACACCAAATTTCCCATAAACCCCTCAAAAACAATTTAAAACTGTAAATGAAAACAGCTGATTTTGATATAATACAAAAAAAGTGTTTAACATAAAAAATAATAATAAATTCATTGGAACGTAATTGAAACTGAAATTACAATGAAAGTGTTATAAAGTACGTTTCAATAATGTGGCCAGCATAATTAATGAGCAGACTCAAAGAAAAACGTGCAAATTTCAAACTAAAACACACACACCGAAATTACTAACAAGCGTTTTATGAATTTCAATTATAAGTGCTAATTTTATTTTGGACATTGACTGAAACTGAAAGCAGAACGTCACCAAAGAAAGCCAACATGGATTTAAGTTTTTTTTAATGCATATTTTTTTATTAAAGACAACAAACAAGCCGTGTCAATAAACTTAAATAACTTATAAATTAACTATTATCCAAGCAAAAGTTTCATAATTATGAACAAAAACCTAATTAAATATTACATCGGCATTTAAAATGTTTAAGGTCAAATCGGTTCCCGTTATTAGGTAACTAGGGATTTCCTGTGACCACTCATTGTTTAAGTGGAACTGTTTAAAAATATTATGTATTTGAAAAAACAATAATAGACAAATTTCAATAAAAAAATTCAATTAATAATGTTGCAATTAAAATTTTTGGCCATAAATGGATTTGACATACTTTTCTGTATAATTTTGTTTGGGTAAATTTTGACTGAAAGTATTTGCTGCCATTAACTTAATTTGTTTTTCCTATTTTGTAAATTAAAATAGTTAACAATTGATTTACAATTTTGTTTGATTTGCAATTATTTAGTTTGTATTCATAACATCGTATTAATCTTGATTTTTGTGCAAAAAGTTTTAATTTATTTCCAAGTAATCGGCATTAATTTGAAGAAAAGTTAAATTGTTTGCAGGAATTTAACGTGTGATCAGCTGAAGAGTACAATTGCAGTAGAAAACATCGTTTATGTTTTGAGTTAAAAAAAGAATACATAAATTAATTGAGATATTAATTAGGCTTATAACTTTTAAGCGTTTATTATACAACATTGCTACAAAAACAAATTATTTTAAGCCATCGTTAGCTATAAAATCTCCGCATCTTGCTGGGAATATATACAGGCATGTCACGAATTCCGATCGGAATGGTTTTAATTCCGTATGTTCAATTCCGATCGATTTAGTTTTAGCTTCTTCAGATTCCGATCGATTTTGCTAAATGGTGTTACAATTGGATATGGCAACTTTACATAAAACCCATATGATTTTTGTGTTAAATATGGCAATGTTTAGAAAAAAGTGGTTTGTGAGGAAAAAAAAGGTGGCAACGCAACGGTAAAGAATTTATTATGTTTTAATAAAATCAATATAAAATAAAATAAATAAATCAAAAGTGTGTTATTTCTTCAATCTTTATCATAAAAAACATTTATTTATCCATAAAAAATAGTTTTAAGTAGTTTTTTCGGTTATAAAATACTGAAACAATCAATTCCACTTAGAAAACCACAAGTGGTTTCATTCCGAAAAAATTTTTTCGTTTTTCGTTTTCTGAAGAAGCAAAATACGGAATTCAAACCACTTTCGATCGGAATGGAATTCTATGACAGGACTGATAATGTCTGCGCTAAAAGAACTACACATTCTTTGAGGCTTAGAATTATTTAAACCAATTTCTAATGCTCAGTTTTAAAGCAAAGCATATTCTAGTGAGCGCGTCGAATCAAGAAACATCTGGACTTTAAGCCGGGTGAGACACAACTTCTCTGTTGGATTGCAATATGTTGCCAAGCCTTGTCACATGTGACAGGGATTTTTCGATCAGTGCGTGCTTTAAACGAACCGTGTGTGTTTGGCGATAGTCTGGTCTACCAAACACAGAGCATACGATTTCTCCATTTCAATTTCTCATTCCCAGGAAAATGAGTCGACTAAATAATTTTTTTTTTATGGAGCTCAAGCAGCACTTTGGACATGCAAAATCGTCCTTCTGGCTTTCATGTGAATCCTGTTGCAAGGAAATATTGCAGCTTAATTGGCTCCTAACGATTTTCCAAGATTGACTAGAGCTTCACAACAATTTATACGGAGTAATACTTTTTTGCTAACCTGCTCATTCTTTATTTTCCGTATCAAAATGGTCACTTCTGAGCCTCAATCTTTTGAACGTTTAAATCCATAAAACATATTTAAGATAACCTGCAGTGAGCCATTGACCTGCTTTAGCTTTCTGAGCCTTTTTTTAAAAAACTAAAACTAAGCTTCCCGAAAATTTTGTTTTGTTGGTACAAAGTCGACTTTTTCAAAACAAGTTGGTTTATCTGCACAAAGACTCCATTCCGGAAAGATGCTGCCATGTGGGCTATGGGAAATTATGAACCCAATCTCACTATTTTCAATAAGCTTGGCACTTGTGCCAATTAGAAACTATATAGAAAATTTCATATCTCCTAAGCTGCGACGTGTAATATGCGCACAAGGTTTAAATGAACAGCCAGTCAGCTAGCAAGCCGGACGGACGGATTAAGAAAGTGATTCTGAGTCGATCGGTTTACTTATAGGTGGGTCTAGGACAATACGAATAAGTTAACTCCAACCTTTTTGTTTAAAATGAAATAACAAAATTAAAATCGAAGTTTAATGCAAAATAAACTGGGCACTAGGGCTATAACTTTTAAAATTTGGCAAATATCTAATTTGACATGCCCAAGGCCAAAATTGCCATAACAAAATATTTCTTTTTCTTTTTGCTTTTCTTTTTCGTTGCTTTTAAATAAATTTCCGCACCAAACCAATTGAACTTTGGTCTATATTAAAAAATATACAGCACACGTTTTTCGATATGATCACATCCAACAATACTATTTTTAACGAAATATTTTTAAATATATTATGATTACCTTAACTATATAATTGGCACTGTCATTAGCCCTCACTTAAGAAGCCACAATCATATTATAATTGCCCCCGAACATGTTATGGTAATTTATTACAATAATATGTTTAAATCTAATAATATTATTGTTATTTTAAGGTATATAAAAAGTTATAAAAAATGGAAAATATTATTATCAATTAAAAAAATGTGGTTAACATATTGTTGTTAGTGGTAACCATAACATGATCGGAGCTAACAAATATGTGGTTGCAGCTTATGATGGAGGACTAATTTAACCATAATTCGTTAAAAATAATTTTATTTGAGACGTTAGCATTCGGTAATGCAGGTTTATTATACCCAATAAATATAAAGATTTTTTATGAATTTATTTTAACAGTACATAAGCTTTAGTTAAGCTTTTAGTTTTTTTCCAGCTTTTTTCAAAAAAGCGTTTAGCTTTTTCTTCAATTTGAATTATGCGTAATTAATTTATATTTTAAATTAAATAAAACAGCTCTGTAAAAACTTCGGCTACTTTTTTAAAATGAAGAGCTTTTTTCACTCATTATTACGTAGCTTTTTTTGTATATGTAATTGGAATTATTGTATAATTGGAACAGAGAAAAAATAGAAAATCGACTTTAATTAAACAATTCGTTCAGACAATTAAATATTTAACTAATTTGTATTTTCGAGTCATGGGACATAAATTTTGTCAAATAAAAAATTAATTGCATAAACTAAAAAATATACCAAATATACACAAACTTTTAATTTTATGGGTTTTGATTAAAAAAATTAATTGCAGCAAACAAAAAATTAATTGAATTTTTTTTGCAAACATTTTTTCTGTGAAGTCGTGTTTTTACTTTTTCCTGATAACTTAACACATTATTTTGTAGGGGAAGTTTTTACTGGGAGTTTATCAGAATAAATTTATGTATACAGTACTTAAATATCAACATCTCAAAAGTTTTTAAGAATATACATAAAGGTCACTACACACTATCCTATTTAGTCGTACGATATGTCAAAAAAATCGTGTGTGTTCATAAAGTATGATAGTTTGGCCTAAAAATTTAACTCAATGACAGATTTTTTTGACAAGTCTGACCGACTTGCAAAAGTTTTTAAAAAATGTTCATAAAATGATAGTTTCTATGCGATCCGAGTTGTATTTTCTAATACAGCTGATAAGAAAACAACAATGTCGGTTTCATTGATTTAAAGCATCTTTTTTGTGTAATAGTGTGGCACCTGTAACAGACTTTTGTTGCGATTTTTTTTGAGTGTGATAGAAATTTGTCAGATTTTCCAGTGAATGAATCGTACGATTGTGTAGGATAGTGTATCACGACCTTAAATGGTAACAAAAAAATGCAAATACTTACATGTTACCAAGCCTAAAAAAGCTAATTTAAAGACTGCTAAAGCATTAAAACTTATGTTTATAAAATATAAATTGGCTGATTAATTAAACTTTAAGTATTAGAGGCCGAATATTAAACCGAATTTCTATGGCAATTTTTTCTAGAAGAGCTTTTGTAGAACTTAATTTTTCAATTTAATATTAGTATATATGCAATTTTCCATAAATTTTAATGGGTTAACGGAATAAAGTTTGATTTCCAGGATGCTTCTGTTTTTTTTATACATAATAATTACATAATTTTACAAATACATATATATCGCTCATTTGCTGCAACGTCGTCATAAGTCAAAAAATTTTTATCAATCATCGGATCTTTACCGAAAAACTTATTTTGCAAAATAAAATTTAAGAACTGAGTCCTTTTCGATTGCATATAAAATGGGATTTTTAAAATAAATAAATGCAAAAAAGTTGAATTAATAGCGAAAGAAAATCAAAAAATTTAAAAAAAAACGTTGAATTGATATAAGTTTCTTTATAACAGTATCAAGCGTATTTTTCAATGTGGAGTGCAGCGCAAAAAATGCGCAGTTTTTTATACATTTTGAATTTTTTACGATATAAAATCAAAAATTTCTTATAAGCTTTACTAAGAATATAAAAAAAATAAATAAATTAATTTTATATAGAATCGAAAACGAATCTGGGTAAGAAGATAATTTTTAAAAATTATTCGTTTAGAAGACTGTCCAGTTCAATTCCAAATATCCAATTAAAATACATCTTTTGAGCCATTCATCCTATGCTTCAAATAAATGCACAATTTTACCATATTCTGACTTATATTCACATAAAAAATCACACCTAAAAAAAAGGATTTTTTGCATCAAACTCTACTCATTTGGCATACTTGATTTTTAAAATAATCAGCCTTCTTATGACAATTGCACTTTTTAAAATAGTAAAAGCCAGATCTCTTAAGTTGTTCCGAAACTCATGCGTTTTGCTTGCGATCTGCGATCCTATCAAAGCTAAAAGGCACATCGCCTTAATTGATTGCCAGTATAAAAAAAAATTTGGTTCAAAAAGGGGCACAAAAAAATGGGATTTAAAACAGAGGGGCGAAAAAAGTGGCACCGCAGTCAAAAAGGGGAAAAATGCGACTTTAGTCGCATAACAGTAACGCTTTATACACTTGTATACTCTTTTTAATATAAAACTTTTATTTGGCAATTTTTGGCGAATTATTTTTACCAAAAATTAAGGAATTTCAAGAAAAAAATCCGACAACAAAAACTGAAAACACGTTTATTTCGAGATATATTTTTTTGAGTCATGATGATGTTGCAGCAAATGAGCGATTGTACAAATGTATACAAAATATATCCATATTTAATATATCCTTTGACGTGGATCGACTTATGTCAGTAGTCGCCAGGAAAGTCTACCTGAGAAAAACATGTTTTATTATGGTCACAACCAACAAAACTAGTTTTAAAGAAACTAATTTAACCATAATATGGTTGTCGGTTACAATGATTTGGTTAAATTAAACATATTATGGTTAAATTTTTTTTAAAAATGGTTTTGTTGCTTTTTCTCTGGGTGTATATATTAAATATATAACGAAAACACTTTTGGGCTAAAGGATTTTTTCCTCTATGGTATAACAAATACCGGCTTCGCTAAATTAAACTTATCTGCACAGCCGGCCTTCGGCCGGGCGCAAGGATTTTCTCCTCTATGGTATAACAAACACCGAAGGCCGGCTATGATCCCAAATATGTTCAGATTCTCGCTTGCAAGTGTGTCATAAAGTCCATGGACACTATGACACTTTTAAAAGGGTCACACTATGACACTGGACGTTATGACATGCCACCAAAAAAACATCACTAAATTGTTTGGTTAATGCTCACCGCTTTGGTTGATTGTTAACAAGCAAATAAAGTTAGATTTTACATGCTAGTCAAAGCTAACGTTAAAAACACAATACTAATTATTTATTGTTTCTTTTTGTTGTTCTTCAAGTTATTGCAAAGGGATATTTTTGACGTTAACTTTGGTTAGCGAGTAATAAATTCATTTAACCGGTTAAATTCAAATTCAGAAATATATACAAATATGGCAATAATAAACCAAATTACATAATAAATCCAAAAAAAATCAAATCATTAGTGTTCAGACCGTGTTTGGACACTTTGTATATACATACATATATGTATACAGAACATATATTTGTATTAAAAATAAACATAAATGACATATTTATTTGCATATGACTTTTGAACATATTCTAAGTATTCACATTCGCCAATATTGAATTTGATTATACGTATTCGCATTTGCAAAACCTATATTCGCTGCACAGCTACCAAAAATATATTCTTATACAATATACATAAACAATATTTAATCTATGAAAAATATCGAAATAATTAAAAGTTAATATTAGAAAACTATAAAAAATTTAGCTTTATTTTTTCTTATTTAGCTCATTTTAACTCTATTTTAAACATGATTTAGCTCTATATTATTTAAAAATCTGGTCTGAATCAGAGAGAAAAATACATATGTTTATATTAATTGGCAAGGCAAGCGAACAAATTAACAGTTTGTAATTAAACGCAAATTGACTATCTTTTAACAAAACATAAATTTCATTAAAGTAATAAAAATTTAACTCCGATACTCTTCACGACAATCTAATATAAACTAAGATTTTACATTGTATTAAAAAAGCATCAAGATAGATGTATTTTAGTCCTAACGAGCCCATTATCTAAAAAGGTATTTTATTTAAAACTACGTATTCTATAATCAACTTGTAATCCGTAATTCTCACTAATAAAATTCATAAAAAAATCTCCATGTGTGGTGCGTTTTGAATAGTTAATTATTTTTGGGCTTTACCAAATAAAACACATTTACCACAATTTTTGTTTTTCCACAATAATTTGGCTGCAATTCTTACAGCGTGTCTCTTGTCACATATTTGTTTTAATATTAATTTTATTCTTGATATTTTTTTTATCTTTGACTAGAGGTTTTGAAGGACACTTGTTACATTTATACGCCTACTTGCGACACTTGTTATCATTTAAATTGGCGTGAAAAAAAAAGATATTTACTTAACGTATGAGTGCAAAAATGTATTTATTGGATAAAATATGGAAACTTAATGCAAATAATTTGTACTATCAACCCAATGACCCACACATAGAGATACCGCCATCTAATTCAAACGTAATTGAAATGTTGTAAATTATTTTCAAATAATAATAATTTAAATGCAATTCAAATTTATGAAAAAAGTGCTCGCTACACAAAAGAAACAATTTAGAATAAATTTTTTGCTTAAATGGGGGGAGTTCTATATGAAAAAGTTGGTGAGAAAATTAGGAAAGACGCTAAATTATTTCTTGAAGGTTTTTAATTTTTAAAATGCAAAATTTACAATATCTTTTTTTTTTTGTGAAAGGTTGACAGTTTAGGTGGTTTTATGTGTAGTTTATATTTTATATAAAAACTTTGTGTACCAATATTGTCTTTTACAACAAAATTAGATCTTACACAAAAGTTCACTTTTAACACGAAAATTTATTTTTCACACAAAAAGGTAAAAAAATGTGCTTTTTGCACTAATGTTTACCTTTAACACAAAAAATTAACTTTTAACACAAAAATTTGCTCTTCGCTCAAAATTTTAATTCTTACCAAAAACGCACTTATTACACAAGAATGTTCTATTTACATAAAAAATAATTTGTTTATATAAAATTCACGTTTAACACAAAAAGTTAACATTTAACACAAAAATTTGCTTTTGGCGCAAAAAGTTTATTTCTTACTTTTTACACAAGAAGGGAATTTCTTAACAAAAAAATACTATTGACACACAAAATAATTTTTTACACAAAATTGACTTCTTACCAAAAAATTTACTTTTACAAATATTTTGTTTTTTACACAAAAAGTTACTCCAAATTTAGTTTTAAACAAAATTAGACTTATTGCACAAAAACATACTATTTACACAAAAAAAAAAAAAATTTTTTACACAAAATTGACTTTTTACAAAAAAATGTATGTGATTTGACACAAATATTAACATTTTAAAGTAACTCCAAATTTTCGTTTTAAACAAAATTAGACTTCTTAGACAAAAATGTACTATTTACCTAAAAAAAAAAACATTTTATACAAAATTCACGTTTTACACAAAAATTTACTTCTAACATAAAGGTTTACTTTTAACACAAAAATTTACCTTTAGCACAAAAAGTTTCTTTCCGCACAAAAAGTTACTTTTAACACAAGTATTAACTTTCTTACACAAATACATACTATTTACACAAAAAATTATTTTTTTACACAAAACTGAGTTTTTACAAAAAATTTTACTTTTTACACAAATATTTACTTTTTATGCAAAATTCCCAAATTCACGTTTTACACAAAAATTACACAAGAGTAAACTTTTAACACAAAAATTTATTTTTTTAACAAAGGTTGCATTTTTACACAAAATTTAATTTTTGCATAAACATTTTTTTGTTTTTACACAAAATTCACTTTTTTTGGAAGATACTTTTTACACAAAAAGTTACATTTTACACAAAAAGTTACTTTTTACACAAAAAGTTACTTTTTACACAAAAAGTTACTTTTTACACAAAAAGTTACTCTTTACACAAAAAGTTACTTTTTACACAAAAAGTTACTTTTTACACAAAAAGTAAATTTTTACACAAAAAGTTACTCTTTACACAAAAATTAGTTTTTACACAAAAAGTTAAGTTTTACACAAAATTTACAAAAAATTTACTTTTACACTAAAATTTTTTTTTATACAAAAAGGAACTGATAAAATAAACTTAAACAAAAAGTAAATTTTTACACAAAAGTCAGCTGTCCACAAAACGACGACGTTTTATATAGGGCATTTCATAAAGGCTACTACTTTGCAAATCAGTCATATCATAAGGAATTTTTTCTTTGTTCACAAAAATAAAAAGTTTACCCCTTTTGAAATATTTTATCTGCTTTTCACAAAAAGTCCCTTCGTCGTAAAACAAAATACCATATTACCCCAAACTTCTTATTTATCATCAAAAAGTCCTCATTGTTATTGCAATACAAAAATTGAGAATTATAAAAATATATTGCTACGAAACTCCTCATCAGTAGTACAAGTAGCAGTTGCCCCTGCTGCTACCGCAATAGAAGCTGTAGTAGTAATAATAATGTACTGTGCCACACAACCAACACATGTCTATCCAATACAAATAAAACACTAAACACTAATGGCATGCAACTCATTTACACTCGTATAAAGTGCGACAGCAACAATAAAAAGAGAAAATCAAACACACACACATTAATCATAGATTTAAATTTATTGTGATTTCAAATTCGAATTTAGATTTGAAGTTTCAATTTCAGTTACAATATGATTTACAAATTACCTTGAGAGTATTAACAACATTTTCAAAGTATTAAAAAAAAGCCACCAACATAATCGTGTGAATAGCTAATGTGTAAATCAGTGAATGACTGCTTGACTGTTTGTTTGTTGGTCTGTCTGTCTGTCTTTGAGCATTTATTTGACTGACTGGGGCATGCGACATGAAGCAAACAGCAACGAAAAGGCTGTGACGATTTACTAATTACATAATAATTTGGTCAATTAAATTTATGTGCTAATGAGCCAATGATTACGTATGAAAAATGTTTATTTGGTTTGCTGGCTGGTTAATCGCTGGCAGAGTGGCAGTGGCACGAAGTGCCTTCACTAACTAACCAGCTCTGTTAACAAATTTGAATTTTAAAGGCGCTAAGTTTGTCTGTATGTCTGTCTGTGTGATCGTTGGTCGCTTACACTTCTCCCATTAAACGTGTTCGAAATTTTAAATTAAAAACTAAAGTGAAGTTTTGGATTTTTTCGGCTTTTTTTAAGAAAAAATATTTTCTGAAATTCAATTTGATTTTTCTGTAACTACATTTTTCTCATTTGTTTGGTCTTGGACTCGCTTGTATTTGTTTGTTTTTGTTATTATAAAATTGTCATTAGAATGCTAGTGGTGTTTTGGTCACTTGGAATGAAATATTGTTTCTGTTGCTGGTAGTGAATGTTGTTGTTGTTGCCGGTGTTGCGATTTTGTTGGGTTTTCTAGCCCACGCATTTTATTTCTAAAGTAACAGCTTTTAACGGGCAGACGGTTGGTTCGTCTGGCCGTCCTTTCGTAATGACTGTAAAATATTTGTAAGCTTTTTTAAACGTTTGTAGTAAAATCGTTTGTTGTCGTGACAAATAACTTAATTTATTTTGCAAAATTAATTAAAATAACAAAACTAAAACAACAACAACCATAATAATAACAATGAGATAATATAACATTTGTATTGTTATTGTTTTTGTAGATTATGTCAACGACGGTAGGGATTTTTTGTTTTAATTTTTTTTTTCAATTGATTAGAAACGTAGTATTTATGGATATTTTTATGACATTTGGCAAAGTCATTTGAATTTTTTATAAAACAAAGAAGAGGTTACAAATGAAGATAGCAAATTTATAACGGCATAGTCTTAAAAAACGAACACAGTGCATTGCAAAAGTATGCGACAGAAACGATTTAGATGGTAATAATAATAATAAAATTAAAACAAAACGGATCAAGACTGATTAATAAAAAGCCATGAAATTTCATTGTAATACTTTGAGCAAAATAATTTAAATACATACTTGTGTTTTTATAATATCTCCATCTACAACAAACTTATGGTAAAGCAATATTATGTAGTATTGGCCACAAATCTTTGAAAGGTCAACACGGTCACCAATATGAAGATTTATCTAGTGCTCTTTATGCGTCCATCTCGGGGAATGTTGTGCTTTGACGATTATAGGGAAATCAACACTTTTTAAATACTATTTGGAGATAATATATGTTGTGCTTCTTATTTGACATATTTTTAAAATTTATTTCAAGCAGATTGACATAAAAGTGTTATTGTTTTACAAATAAAAAATTTTGCTCATGAAATAAAAGAATATGAGTTCGTTTTATAGCTTGCGGTTCCCATTTAAAAAATATTGCTTTTGCGAACCTAAGTTAAGTAAACACTCTTTTGAAGTCACCAAAATTATGCATTTTAACGTATTTGGCCGATCATGATCCTAATTTTTGAAAAATTTTTCTTCTTGATCAATATACATCCCATTTATACCCAAAAATAAATCAGTGTCCCATGTATTATATGTTGTTAAAAAAATAACATGAAGCAGCACTACGATAAATCTTAGCAAATTCATATGGTCAATTTGATGCGTTTAAAAATGGTTTATCGCTTTGGTGATTTATAGATTTGCTGGTTTAAACACATTTTAAACCAAAAAGAGAGTTTAACTCGCTCTGATTTTTTAGCCCTTAGTGGTTGACCCAAATTGTGGGTACAGAAATAAATCTTTTCAAATGCCAGAACAGTTGCAAATGTTGCCTGTAACCTTGGGAGGCTTTAGAGCTGCTGGGCGATGTCCGTATGTGCTATTGATAATAAGCAGAATATGGGAAAATTTTAATAAATAACTATTAATTTTTAAATAACCTAAAATAATCCTTAACGAATCTAACTGAAAAAAGTCCTAATGAATGAATACTGCAATTATCTGTAAGAACAGTGTTGCTAATTAAGCTACTTAGTGGCAAGGTTTAACCGTTTGAATTTTTCAAAATATTTTTAAGCTTTTAAAAAATTTTAACGAAAAAGCTTACAAATAAAGCCTGATTACGATGGAAAGCTAATTTTTTTCTCAAAATTCATGCTCGCAACGACAAATATTATGTTAAAATTTGCATTTTTAGAAAAACGTTACATTTGTACAGATTTTATTTTAAAAATTTCGGATTTCAAAAATCTGATTTCTTCAATTAAATCTTCTCTGTTAGGATTCTTTAGTAATTCTTTGCTTTAATTTAAGCAATTTTTGGTCTTAAAGATTTAGCAACACTGACATATGCACATCGAAATTTTCATTTCAAATTTAGCCAAATATCGACCAGTTCCTAAGCTGATACTATTTGAAACTTCATTTGAAAATAAAGTCGTTTAAAACTCTTTAATTTTATCACCCTTGTATCTTTCCATAAAATCACTGCAATCCCCTAAACTTATTGCCACTTATTTCAAATAAACATTGTCCATTACTGTTGTTTGCAACACTCAGCACACAACGTGTTTAATTTTTTTTTATAATTTCACTATATAATAAAGTTGATAATAACGATGATGGTCATGCATTTTATATTCTACCAAATAGCATGAATCAATGGAACGGTCTTAACTTGAAAAAAAGTGCAAAAAATTATGGAAAATAAGGATTATAAAAAAGTGCAAAATATAACAGTATGAGTTAAGATTTTTACTTTACATTTGTAGATAAATGTGTGAAGGTGATCATGGCACAAATTGAAGTTCGATTAAGAAAATGTTGAAAAATGGAAAGAAAATATACACAAAAACTAAATTTTAACTCTTCAATAATCTCATATGGGGCTAGCAGTAATGTGGTGGGGCTGGTAAAGGGTATTCCGAAAAGAGAATATTTTGGTAATCAATTATCGAAAAAAAAACAAGTTTACAGTTCAACCAGATGATTTTCCTCGGACACAAATAGGAGAAAATATTTATCCATTTTTTCATGGGATTCCAAGGCAGCCGATAAGAACCCAAAAATTACAAATCCCTGTCACTTAATTCTTAACCAGTACCCATGATCTGTAACTTTGGTGAGATCTGTAACTCTCATTGGTCAAATGTATGACCAACACCACGTATTATTTATTGTGGAATTTTGGTTTTTTTAAGTAATTTCAATAAGCTTAACCGTTTTTGAGTTACGCGAATATGTTGGGCAGTTTCCTCAATTTTCGAAATAACGGTATATCTCAAAAACAAGAGCGAATCTAAAAAACGGTAAGCACCATTAATTCAGCGTACCCGAATTAGGGTACAACACCATGTGCCCGGCTTGTCTGTTTTTTCCAACTTGCACAGTGTACTTATTGCTCAAAATTACAATAAAAAATTTTTTTTTAAGATTATTTTTTAAAGGTCCCTGTTTAAAATTAAATATTTTGCAGATATTATATTTTTCAAAAAAAAAACATTTTTTTCAGTATATGTGACGCGCAAAATAGACAGGGACCTAAGAGTAAAAACGGTTTTTTTTGGGCATGGGATCGGTCTCATTCGATGCTCAGATGTTGTCCACATCAAAAAAAAAAAATTGATTTTTGTTTACCCTTAGGTCCCTTTCTCTATGCGCTATCAGATATGGTTTGTAGCACCAAGAATTCTCTTTAAAATTACATTTAAATCATCTTTGAATGTAAAGTAGTTTTCGAGATATTAAAGAAATAATCTCAACACATTCGGCTAATTCGGCGAAATTATGACATTTTGAATATGGCATAACTTTTGAAAAAAATATTGTAAATTTTTTTTGCTCATATATGTTCCTAACAGGATAAAAGGAACCTTCTCACCAAACTTCATTCAAATCGAAAGGGGTCATGTCCCACTCTTGGTCGAATTGACATGGAATAACCCAGTTATATTATGGTATTTTCATTAATAAATAAATAAATAAATAAGATAAACTCACGATTTTTGTTTAAGCTTTGATATTGTTACAAGCTATCAGCGCCGGGGTAGCGGGTTCGATTCCCGCCAGAGACTCTGGTTTCTTTCCGTTGAGATTCGCAGGATTAGCTAAGGGAATAAAAAAAAATAATAAAAAACATTCGCTTAACAGTTTTATTTGTATAAATATCTTTAGTTTTCTGATCTCGCCTGAGCAACCAGTAAAATGCGCTTAGGATTAGCTTGTCCCATCAACAATTAATTTCAGGTTGTCGATATCAAATGAATTCGGAATTTAGCACATTTAAACGAAACCTTGTTAAAAAAAAACAATATTATTTAAATTTCTAGTATAAGATCCTCCTCAAAGGTTAGGGGTATCGCTGCACTGGAACAGATTCCCTTTACCAATATCAAAGTATCAATATCCTTAACTTGTTAAGGCACTGAATTCGTAAACCTTCTTAAAATTACGGCTGACCTGACTCCAGCTTAGAACCAGTGGTCCCAAACTTTAAGGATATCGCCTGGACAGCTAATTGATAAGAACCACATAGTTCGTGTGGTTTAAATCAAAGGTCGAAATTTTTTTGATATATTGCACACCCTCTTGGTAAGCTTAAGCGCTTTGAGGAACACCTACAGATTTAATAAGATTAGAGCTGACCGGAGGTCTCGCCAGAGTCTGTAGGTATCATCTTAAAGATATTTCACCATCTGGTGTTTCATTCTCGGTGGAAATCAGGTGCAGATAATACCTGGGATTTGTCAAAAATCCAAAATTAACCGATTAAAAGATATCTAGACAGATCTCTTGAGATTGCGACTGACCAAAGGCCCTATCTGGTACCACGACAGCAAGTAGCCCCTGGTGGCACGGCACCATACTGACTTTTAGCTGAGGCCTCCGAAAGTATTCTATTCCATTTCTATCACGAACTGGTTTCTGTATTTTAGGAAGATTGTCTTTGCGGGGAGTTTCACTTTTCCGTTGAAAAGATACATACGAGGACCATGTGGTGGTTTTGTTTATACCTAAATTAGCGGAAAAGAAGATACTGAAAACCCGGACTGTGGGACGCACCATCACAAGGTGCAGTTGCTACTCAACAGGTGCTGCTGGCATCCAAAAGCAGGGAAAATTAAATAAATTAAAAAATTAAATGCCGGACTATGCATTAAAAATGCTGTCTTTGTGCGCTGATCACACTGAGGCATGAGATAATGCCTTTTGACATTTGCTTTATTAATATTTTCCACATCTGACCAGAGTCCTATCATATTTACGAGAAGCTGCAATTCAAGAAAAGCTCTGGCTCCTAAGCAATGGGTAAGAAACTGATTGCCAGCTGCGTGCGTTTCAAACATGGTGGCGCTAGTATACGCATTGTATCCAATTAGTGCATAAAGTAACTTAAGGTAGGTACTCTCATGAATCTAGAACATTTCTGGTCTGTTGCTATTCAATAAAAGCTGCACTCCAGTGCTTCAGCTCTGAAGAAAGGCGTTAGTTTATTTCCCAGACAATCATATGTACTAAAGTTTCCACTTGATGTGTTTTCAATCAACCCTGAGATTTTGTGGATTAATGACATTCCTAGATGTTAATCGGATTTTAGTAGAGTTTGTCATAATGTTGGAGTATCAGTTGTTAAAGTGTGTGGTGTTCGTATTGCGCGTATGCTTTCCAAACTTTGTGTCTGAATGCTGACCTTAATTTCATGATTATCATAGATTTAAGTAACCCACGGTGCGCAAAGAATTTGGTGGAAGATTATTTTTGGTTTTGTTTGATTTTTTTTTTTTGTGGAAGATATATTTTTAGTAGATGTATGTATATGTATGATATTTATATCAATGTAAATTTTTGTCCAATTATTGGAGTGTGGCCAACCATTTCAGCCTGACCGCCAAAGCGAACGGAAACTAGGCCCTGTTTCCTGAACGAAGATGTTACTGAAAGGTTGAACCTCATTTCTATAGTGAATCTGTTACAAAAAAAATGGCATTGCCAGTGAATTGTTAAGGCTAAAGACTCTTTGGATATTTGGGATATTTCTTCATTCGTTTAATACATTTTGCTCAATTTAAACCTCCCGTTGAAATACCCTGTTTTTAAAGTGATTTTGATACAATAAAAGTAACACTAAAATTGATGGACTGACTAGAAGGTCTTTCTTTACACAATAAAAACAGTGCAATATGCGGAAGCTAAAAAAATCTCTTTTTTCAATATGATTCATTTTTTTTTTATTGCTTTTATTGTATTTTTTATGCCACTGCATCTGTAGTTGGCCAGATAGTCAAAACGACTGTAAAGCTGGTAGGCCGCCAGCAAAAGTGCAAAAGTTACTGATGAGATTTTTACTTGCTACTTTTTAAGTTTCTTTTTTATATGGTTTTTGTTTGCCATGATCACATTATTATGGTTACACCAAATTCCATATGACCATAAGTTAATCAACCATAAGACTTATAGTTGGTTAAAAAAATACAAAATAAAAAAAAAACAAATTGAACAAACTGAAATTATTATAAAACTTTTCGATGCTTCTTGTTCATATTTGTGTATAAAAAGCAATAATTAAGCATTGATCGGCATAATGCGTGGCGCAAAAAAAAAACCAAAACGTTGCTAAAAAGGGGATTTTGCGTTACTTGTTGCACTGCAGCAATAGCTTTAGGCTTATACAGAAGCTGTAAAATTGTTTATATATTCTATTATGTCTATTTGCAGCCCAACCAAGTGTCCATTGGTGCAAATGGAAATTTTTTAAATAAAAACAATCTCTTCTCGGGTGATATGATGAACCTCACACTTACATCCCAGCTAATGGAGTAACACCTGCGCGGTTCGATCTTTGTGCTGTGCCACATATTGTAGCATATATTGAGTTTGATTACGCATTAATGCGTAATTCATTCGCTCTCAGGCACATAAACACAAAGTTGGTAAAAAAAAAACCTTTATTCATCCATCTTAATCGTGACTTATGCATTCTTGTTGTAGGGGAACACTTTTTTTTTTTGTTTCTTTTTGCCGTTGTATTGATCATGTCCATGTCCATGGAATTAGCCATACAGCTGGGTGTATCTTTTTACATTTTTGTTTGTATCTAGTTGCAATAAATAAAGTGCTATAAAATCAATAATTATGTGATAGAGAAGAGTAAGTCTGTGTATGCAACAAGTGGTGGCACTTAGACTACTGAATAATGATGCTAATGATGATGAAGTTTTGTTCGCTTTAATCATGACTGGGGCTGCTGTAAAATTAGTTTGTTGTTTTTATAAGAAAAATAATAATTTTTACAATATAATTTACACAAAATAAAGTACAAGGTAAAGAATTTTTATGATGTCATAAGGGTAATAAAGCCATAAGGCAGATAATATATTACTAGGGTGGTTCGCGATTTAAGTATGCTATTAATGTTAAAAATGCTTTGTAATTTAATTTTTTAATACATCTTCTGTTTTTGGAAATACATAATAAAATAAGCCAAAAATATTTAAATCCCGAAAGATGTTATAAAATGCCCTTAATAATCTAGTTTTTGGATATTGTTAGACCGTCGGGTCGTACTCTCAATCTATCCATCCGTTCTCAAATCATTCCGAAGCGGTGTCAATAGTACGGTGAGTACGGATTTGCTTGAATCAATTACAGCAATTTGATTCAAGTAGGGATTTTCAATCGCAAAATACTTTACTTATCAATATTCAATCCCGAATTCGTACTTGTAATAATCCGAAAATGAGATTGATTTAAGTAAAACTAAGATTGAATCAATCTTAAAATGTGCTTGAAGTCAGCCAAGAGTGAAATCAAAAAGAGAATGTTATTATGATTTATTTACTGACTCGTTTCACACTTTACAGAACTTCAATTTTAAAACACCAGCTTCATTTCCGATATGGTTTTTAATTTAAAAACCGAAAACATAAACTTAATGAGAAGCAAGAGTTATCAATTTTACTTGTTAAACATGAAAATAATGTGTTTTGGTCTAGTTTTTTTTTATTTCTACACAAAACAAGCAAATCGTTTTTACTACTTGTGTGGTGTTGATGTAGTGTCGGCAAGAAAGTTTGATAAGTTAAATGAGATTAAGACGCTCACTTTGTAATTTTACTCTCAGAGTGGCACTTCCAACGAATCGTTTAATCTTTTTTTACTTAGTTTAAGAATTTTGTACTTATTTTGAGAAAGTTCGGGATTGATTTTCGAACGAAATCCCTTTTAGGATTGTTTTAACTACGTTTTAGTGTTATTCGTACTTGAGTTTTGGAGTACGACTCGTACTTAAAGTAAGTTTAAGCAACTTAATTTATCCCGAGTGATTTTCATTCAGGGTACGAAATTATGATTAGGTATGAATACATATATTATGTATAGTATGTATATATTTATAAACATATATGTTTTTAAGATGTGCACAACTTTAAGTTGGCAACACTCCGTTATTTAACAACCCATTTTACAGCTGAAAGTTGCTTTTTGTAAAGTTTGGTTTGGCACTTCATAATGAGGAGACTAACACACGAGCAACGCTTGCAATCAAAATTATAGATCTGTTTGTGATGAAGTCCATTTTTGGGTAAATGGGCACGTAAATAAGTAGAATTGTCGATTTTCGAATGAGGATAATCCACAAGCTTTTGTCAAAGCACCCTTGAAACCAAAGAAAATTACTGTTTGGTGCGCTTTGAGTCCGAATGCTGCTGTCAATGGTGAACAGTACAGGGATATGATTAGAAATTTTTTCGTACCTCAATTAGCTAACATTATTCTTGCTGATATGTGGTTCCAAACGGACGGATTTACAAGCCACACTGAGCGCATTACAATTTATTGTCCACCAAGATCGTTTGATTTAACCCCATTGGATATCTTTATATGGGGTAATGCAGAATCGCTTGTCTACGTCGTTTAACCAGAGACAATGCTGTCAAAAATCGGTTTTATAGATTGCGCCTTGTATATGTATTGATAAATATCATTAAATTTTTTGGTGCAAAATATTTTTTTAATAAAAATTATCACTTTTGTTTATCTCTAAAAATCGACAATGTCATTATTTTATTTAATAAAAAATAAAAAAAAATTTGAATTTCCAAAAATTACTTTGATAATAAATATGGAAAATCACGGCTAACAAAACTGAACTGGCAACTGGCTTTATTTTGATTTTCTTGTGAAAACAATAAAGCAATTTGTTTTTATTTTGTTTTTTCTTAACCTACTTACAACTACAATTAATGTTTGGTGAATTCCAACCAATTGTAGTGGGGAATATAAGAAAAGATTAAGCTTTGATATCGTTGCAAATAAGACTTTTTGAATGTTTGCAATTCTCATTCACTCTGCAGTTTTTTTTTTGCTAGTATCTTTGGCGCTTCTAAAATTTTTTGTGAGAATGTTTCCTGGTGATCTGACCTAAGCAACCAGTGAAATGCGCATAGAAACTAGCTTATCCCCCAACAATAAATTTCAGTGTTTTTATCAAGAATAAAAATCAGGAATTAAGCACGACAAATAAATAAAAAATAATTAAAAATTTTGTTTTCCCAAAAATTGGGAGTGTTGGCGATTTGAAAAATTTATTTAGGATGTCAGTTTAATAGTTTCTAGCTACACTGCTTGCCACGTAGCCTGTTAAATCATGCCGGCCAATTTGAATTATCTCCGATCAGCCAAAGGTTTTTCTATGGCAAGATAGCAATGCCTAGTCCATATGCAGAGCCACTATGTAGGGGAAAAAGGTTCATCGTAAATTACTTTCCAAGTATGTACATCCAAAAGCCGGGAACATATAATTTTATGCAATTCTTATTCTCTGCTCAAATAATTTTTTATCAAGCCTTAAGACTTTTTTCTTTGAGATTCCAGAAGTTTTCCAAAATGTTTAATCTGTGATTTAAGACTCTTCTTAAAAATATATTTGTTTCGTTAAATGAACTCTCCCCTAATATTATTTCTTTTCGTCAGATGTGCATAAATATTTTGCCAAAAGTTTGATTATTCTTACATTATGACCATAAAATATCTAGTGGCTCTAATTGTTTTAAAGGGTATATGAAGTATAAGATGATTTGTACTTTATAACCATACATTTTACTTATATTCGTACGCAGTTAAAAATTAACAAGTGTGATTGATTCTTTCACAAAAAAAAAACTTATTATTACACGGGAGGACCCTTTAAGATGCACCTGCATTTTACAAAATTTTCTAGGAAATAAGTTGTGAACTCTCAAATGAGTTTTAAATAAGAATTTTTTATATCGAACATTTTTATAGAAAAAAATTAAAGCAAAGCTATTTTTCAATCTAAAAATCACACTTTAACCAAAATTAAGTGAGAGGCATATTCAATTTAAAATTTCATGGAATTATAATTAAAACTTATCCAAAACTATCATCCCAGTTTGAAAATATCACTAAACTATCTTCTTTATTTGTTACGGGTTTTGGCGAACGAAATCGTGGTGAATTGTTTCCAATTATCCCAAAGTTTGGCGATGTAATTTAGAGTGTAATGTAACTAATTCGAACCGAATCATTACGAAAGTTGAAACTACAACCTTTTGTTCATACAGAAAGAATTTATTCCAAATTTTATGACATTTTATATTTTTTAACCCCGATTTTTCCCTTATTTTTAAAATTTTGTACCGTAAACATATGAATTGAAGGATTTAATAACATTGCGCTCACTTAAGTTGGCGGGTCAAAATTTAAAAATAAAAGTACATCGCTAGAATACACTTAAAAGGGTCATTAAAATTAGTTCTAGATAGTAAATATGGCTTATGCTTGTAAACTTAATATAAATTTTAAATGTTTTAGAACGGTAGGCTTGTTGGTACAGAGCTGGTATATCAGTGCGGGGGTTGCGGTTTCATTTGCCGCTAGAGACTCTGGTCTCCTGCAGACAAGCGTAGAGTTTTGAGAGATTAGCATAAGAAAACAAAAACAAAATTATATTATTTTCAAAAACTAAACATATTAAAATTATTTGGCAAAAAAAAATTGTTTGGAATTGGCCCAAATAATATTATTTTGTATTAGGGTGTTCAGTCGATGAATTCTTGTTTGATTAATCGAACAGTTTTAGACGATTAATTGTTCGAATAATTTGAAATTGCTCATTTCGATTAAAGGATTAATCGAAGAATTTCTACCAAGTAATCGAATAATAATAATAATATATAGTAATTCTATTAAAATTACAATTTGTTCAAGTTCTATGTAGAATTAAAAAACCAAAAAGTTCTTTGTAGAATTAACAAACCAAATGTCCGTTAAAATTAAAAAAAAACAGTCATGTTTAGTGAGTAATTTATCTTATATGTTTGCTACATTTTTTCAACACAATTTAATAATTCATTTCACAATAGAAAAAACGTCAAAAGTATGTTAACTTAAAGATTTATATTAATTTATCGGGTATTTTCTAGAAAACGAAATGAAGTGAAATTGAAATCGAACGATAATTAAAATTCAATTACCTTTTACAAAATGACCGTAGCTTTTCGAGGTTTTAAGTTTTGGTCTTGCAAAAACAAATAGACTTTAATGAACTTTTAATACAAGGTCGTTTTTAAAATTTGCTCGATTTTTAATCCACTTCATTTGGATTTCTAGAACATGCCCGTATTTTTTAACAAAATAGTTCATGCGTTTTTCTCTTAAGAATAAGTTTGGTTTGAAAATATTGACGAAGGATAAATCTAATAATGCTTAATGTCACAGGTGACCAAACATGTATTAACGTAAATGTTTTTCAACAACTTCACTAATTTACCACTTACACAGTGACTATAACATAGTACTTGAAGAAGAAGCTCCATCTTTAACAACTAGTGGTCCAATGAATAAATATTTTTAACAAGATTATTCGATCGTTTCAAAAAAATTCAAAGTAATATTGACTATTTTGAAATCTAAGGGCTTAAATATGGCCGAAGTGAAGCAACAATTTGTAGCTTCATTGACAAGTTTTATTTAAGAAAGAATGTTTATTGACTCAAGAACTAATTTTTTCTAAAATTATCGAAAAAAATCTCGTAATTTATAAAATTTCTGGATTTAGAATTATTCGATTAATCGATTAATTTTAAAATTTTATTCGTTTAATCAAATAAGTTAAAAATGCCAAATATCGATTAATCGTTTAATCGTTCAAAAAAAAAACCTACACACTAACATTTTATAATTTTTTTTATCAAAAATAAAATTTTATGAATTCAGTATTTTGAATTTCAAAAAATATTCTCGAAATTCCACAGATTCAGTAGCCTTGATTTCGCTATTTCAAACCCTTATTAACTTCCTCACATTTATTCTCACTCTCCTACAATCCAAATAATTAAGTTCATTGCAAAATCATTAACACTAATAAAGCCATAATGACTTTGTTTAAAAAAATACAACTGAAAATCAATTGCTGTAATACAATCAATACAATTATGTCTAGAACAATTTGGATCTGAACACTAATTACGGATTAAAACAAAAAAAAAAACAAGTTTTGCTACAATTTCTATTAATTCGACTGAAAAAAAAATAAAACACCTGAACAATGAAAACTTTAAACGAAAAAAAAAAAATTAAATAATTATAAAAAATTTGCACTAAGTCAATGTGGAGTTCCATAACATAACGATAAAATTCCACTTTATATGTCACTAGCTTAGCCCGGTGGGCTTCGCCACCGCTGTTTAAATAAAGTAAGTCCCTTTTTTTCAAAACAGATCTCTTTTGCTTATAACGAAGCAATTTGTACTAAATTTTAATAATTTTACTGCTATCGTTAAAGTAGTTAAAGTACGATCTCGTACTTCCTAAATGGAATTGCTTTCAAAATTCAATCCCGAAATTCCTTCAAATAAGTACAAAATTCTAAAACCAAGTAAAAAAAGATTAAACTTTTCGTTGGACTTGCCACTCTAAGAATAACATTACAAAGTGAGCGTTTTAATCTCATTTAGCTTATCAAACTTTGTTGCAGACAACATACATCAACACCACACAAGAAGTTAAAAACGATTTGGTCGTTGTTATATAATTCTTAAAGCAAGCGCATTTTGAGATGAATTCAATCAATCTCATTTTCGGATTATTTCAAGTACGCAATCGGAATTGAATATGGATAAGTTAAGTATTTCGTGATTGAAAATCCCTACTTGAATCAAATTGCCGTAATTTATTCAAGCAAATTCGTACTCAACGCACTATTGATACCGCTTCGGAATGATTTGAGTACGGATGGATTGATTTTTTTGATTGTAATGAAGCTGCAACATTTTGGCAGATTTTTTGTATTACAAACCAAACTATTTGTTCCAGATTTAAAAACTTTTACTGTAACTGTTTTCCAGATATATAAACATATAAATCTATGTTTCTTTTGTATAGGAGGTACCACGCCTACTTCTCCAAACTAGCTTACTGCTTAGCAGATGTTTTTATTGATAACCAAGCTTGTGTACCGAATTTTAAAAATTTTCTTTTACCGTTCCCATGATATACATACTGCCTTTGTATGGGAAGTACCATGCCCACTTTTCCAATTGAGCCTACTTTTCGACAGATGTTGTGTATTTTTATCCAAAAAAAAGAGTAAAATTCAAACAGAATTAAATCGTTTTGTTATGAAAGTCCTCAAATAATCAATAGAAAAACAAGCAAAAGCTCAAGTAAATAAATAATTGCTACCCATTCATACAATTTTAAAACCATACTTTGTATAACTCATCCATCCAGACCAGTACATTAGAGATGCATTCAACAAGTCATCCACTTACAAACATTCAATTTTGTATTGACAATTTAATGACTTTTTCCGCGTAATTTTTTGTTGCTGCAACCTCAATCAACAACAGCCAGCGGTAAAAATCTAGTTAATTTAACATTCGCTCAATAGATAATTTGACAAATTTCCCGTGTGCTGATTTATGTTTTTTTTTTTTTTTTTTTGTATTTTTGTGCAACATCCAGATATCCATTTAATAGACAACAACACTTTGTCAAAAACAACAAAACGCATTTTATATGCGGTGGCACGCCAGTCACAAACGAGCAAACGATGAATGGAAGTGTAATCTTTTTTTCTATTTTTTTTACATTAAAAGCAACTACTGGACTGTTAACTGGTTGTTACCAATTAATTTGGTATTCACTCATTCACAATACAATACAAAGACTCTTATACTCTTAGAAGAAAAGCATTAAAGAAACGCTTTACTTCATTAACTATTTACTCACATTTAAAAATTTTTCAAACAATGAATGGCCAAAGAACTGCCGACCATTCGGGGCTGGCCATTCACGAAAGTTGACTAACTGAGCGCTGATTGTATTGAAATTGTAATTTGCTAAATATTAAAGGAAAAACTATTTGCCACGCATTGGCAGCTAATGTTGTAGCAAGTAAATGCTGCCTGTTGCCGCTTTAGTTTTAGCTCTCCCTAACAATGCTAAGGCGAATCTTTCTACCAATGATTATGATGAGGCAGTTCGTTACCGTTTGCTGTTGATGTGTTGATGATCATATTAAATGCAAACGTTAACAGTAGCAGGAGTTTTAACTCTTTCTTTAGCACAGTGTGTCGGTGATGATGATGGCGATGATTGCTCCTTTGCGACATTGATGCTTATGTTGCGTGTCTTTAAGGTATGTGAATAACGTCGGCGGCGCTTTAGAGAGAAATATTTCTCAAAGGCATGTCTAAAATATTCAATAGTCACAAGGCACAATCAAATCGATCATTTAACTATTCATATGCTCATCATCAGCTATTCTATTTAATTGTGTTTGTGTATATTTGCCGGAGAGAAACTACCTTGTGGCAAAAAGCGGGCCATCTTTTTAGCTTCTGGAATTGCTAACAGTTTTCGATTAGAATATTCAATGCTGATTTGAACAATTTCAGACGTGATTCCAGATATTTTTCGGGTTTCTTGGTTGGCCTGCAATTTTTGTTAAAATATCTGTAGGTTCATTAGTGCTGGAAAGGACGTCCGCCAAGCTAAGGATGAGAGCCGCCAGCTTGAGGTTTTGTGATGATAGAAATCGGTTGTTTAGAGGACATAGGATTTTTAAACATTATCTTAGAGTATTAGAAATTTATTAACTCCATTAGGGTAAGAAAGGAAAGTTTGGGGAAAATTCCAAAAACTATCAATCCAATTACACTGTGCAACAAAAAAAAAATCAGCCTTATTACTTGCAACGCAAAATGAAACTAGACTATTGTTAGAGCTAATCTGCCAAAGGGGCGTGAAAAGTTAGCTCGGGTTCCTGAAATATAGGCCCCTAAAGTTTTTGAATTTCTAAAAAAGGCAATTGGTGCAAGTCAAAAAAATATACTTAATGTTCTTCTGAGCTTAAAAAGCTATTTCAGATATCTTCAGTAGAATTGTATGGCGATTTTTTTCTTAGAATATATTAACCCTCTTACACTAATTTAAAGAGGTAATTTTTGTCCTTTTTTAACTTCCACACAAAATAATGCTAAAACGGGACTTTAGAGGGTTAAAATGTTCGACGAATATTTTATCCATAAAATTTTACTAGCAATCTTCTAAGACCAAAAAATCGTGCAATGTATGTATGTAAACCGGATTTTCGAAAAATTCAAAAATTTCCATCCCCGGAATTTCCCATTTTTTCAATTTGTATTCAACTCTCCTTTGCTAGTCTTGAAATAAATATAAAACAAGCGGTTCAAAATTCACCCATCGAACCAAAACAAATCAGATATAATAAATTTTTTTTGCAGATGTCGAATGACTCTTAGACAAAAAAAAAATTTGCAAATCCCCTCAGCCATAAAATGTACTAAAAGAAAATTGTTACTTTATGCTCAACGAACAATAGCCTTGAAAAAGTATCTAAAAGAACTTGACGGAACTCCACAATCTGACTACTCATTATGGCGTTCAACTTTCGTTCTAAACTGCGAAAGTCGAATAGAAGTTAGGCATGAAATGATAATTAAGGCTAAATCAATGTTGCAGGAACTTGTAATCAACTGTACTTTTTGTTGGAGAGCTTTCTTCGAAGATAACGTGGTTTCTGTGTTTTATTTGCATTGTTTCCGCTCAATGTGTAAAGCACCGCGTGAACGATATTCACGAATACCCGCAATATGACATCTCACCTGAGCTCTAAACTCCAATTGCTAAAAATACATTTTTAAGGTAGAAAAGGACATTTACTAGGCGGTGTCGTGCAGAACATAATTTTTACATTAATTCATTTTGTAAATGTCCTTCCACACGAGGGTTTTTTTAGGTTGCACTTACGGGTCTGCAATAGCTACAACTTTCGACTTTTACTATTTTATATGAATGATATTCATTATACGAGGGCGGGTCAATAAGTCCGTGACTTTTTGAATTTCCCGGCAATTAACTTAAAGGGCAACACTGCTCCTCTCAACAGCCATCTGTTAGTTTACTCCAGTCATTTAGTTTGCGTTGGACAGTTATTAGGAGCAGACTACATCGTAGTCTCAGAAGAAAATGGAAAAAGTGAATTTCATTTACACATTCAGCACACAATTTCAAAAACCCATTAATAAAGCTACGATTTGCTCCCTGATACACTCTATTCTCCGGACTTAGCCCTTGTGACTTTTATTTGTTTTCAAGCTTGAAGAAATGTCTTGACGAAAAGAGGTTTGATTCCAATGACGAAATCGTCTAACAAACAAATATCTATTTGAATGTCCTGTCAAATCAAAAGTGGCGCACAGAATAGTCGCTGTAGTATAACGTTACGAATTGCGCTGCAACTGTCATAAGTTCAAAACGGCTGTTTTAAAGTATTGTCAACACAATACGTAGTTGTTGAAGTTAAAGTTGAAGCGCAAATTTCGAAATTTTTACCTTGTTGCGCTACAGAGCTTCCGTCAGCGTCAGCTACTACAAAAACTACTTTATTATCTTCCATTCCTTACTTCTTGGAAGCGATAATATTATTCGACAAAACGTTGGAAGAAGTGTATGAAGCTCACAGAACACCACGTTAAAAAATAAAATTATTATTTTACCATATACCTGCGTTTTATTTAAAAAGTCGCGGACCTTTTGACACACCCTCGTATGTAAGTATGCTTATACGAGTAGCGCATGCGTAAACTCTTCAAATAATGTTCGTACGAAAGCAACAACCTCACAAAGTTCAAAAGGAACCTGCGCACTCTGTTAAGCGGCTTGCTTTCATCTACAGTTTGCTTCAATGATGCCAATAACAATAATACTTCTTCTTTAACAGCTTCTTAGCCAGAGATGGAAAATGCATTTTCTAATTTCGTTTTTAGCAACTTTTAAAACAAACCAAAAACGTTTGGAGCGTTCCTGAGAAATTTGGGTTCATCCATAGTGGTTACAGGTTCATCCATAGTGGTTACAGGAAGAGCACAATGCAAAGGGTAAATAATATAGTAGATGAAAGAATACCGCCTGTTGATTAAAGAACCCCTCCTATGTTCGGCAAAAAAGTATATGTACTTCAATGTTCTATAAAAACTACACGCAGAGAAAAAATATGGTTGGGCATGGTTACGGCAACCACACTGTGTTTATTGTAACAATATATTGTTGTTGTACACAAATAATTGTTATTTTTATTAAATATCAGCAATATTATAGTTACTGTAAACATATTAATGTTTATCGCAATTATAAATTTGAGTATTGTTGACCGAAAAATAATTATTTTTCTAACAACTAAATTATGATAACTTTCAAAACATATTATATTACTCACAACCATAACATGATATTTAATAGCCATAACATGATAACTTTATATACATTTATCATAATAAGTTTAAGATGCAATCAAAATATCGTTACTCTAATAATATTTTGGTATCGCCATTAGTAAAATAATTTTGTATCAGTTGTGTCGTGTTTTACATAAACATATCGAATTATTTGTTAGTGAGTGGCTAAATAATAAAAAAATAACCATTAAAATAAACAAGAAATTAAAAAAAAATAAAGAAAAATATTAAAAAAGGAATAGCAAAAAACCATTAAAATAAACAAGAAATTAAAAAAAAAATAAAGAAAAAACAATAAAAAAGGGTTGTAGTGTCACAAAATAAAATATCTTTGCTAAAAAATTTTAATAATCTTAAAGTGGTGGAAAAATTTGTGAAATATTGGTGCAAAATATTAACCATTACTGACTGGTAAGTTTTGTGTTATTTTAAGAGAAAAATAATGAAAACTCCATAAAATAATTTATAAATAATTTCGACCTACGACAAAAAGATTACAGTAACTATATTGTGTTTTTTATTTTATCATAAGTATTTTTTTCCAATAAAAATATTATGTTTAAAGTTGTATCATATTATGATGTAAAAAATTTATGTATAACAGTTCATATCACTTTGCATCATAATATGATTACTTCTAAGCTTATTATGATTGCCATGACAATAATATGATTACTTCTAAACTTATTATGATTGTCATGAACATAATATGATTACTTCTAAACTTATTATGATTGCCATGACAATAATATGATTACTTCTAAACTTATTATGATTGCCATGACAGTAATATGATTACTTCTTAACTTATTATGGTTACCATGACAACAATATGATTACTTCTTATCTTATTATGATTACCGTGACAGTAATATGATTACTTCTTAACTTATTATGATTACCATGACAGTAATATTATAACTTCTTAACGTTTTATGATTAACAGGATAACAATATGATTAAGGGAAAAATATTATGATGTAATATTACGAACATATTTGGTCATAATATGATTTAATAACAATCGTAATATGGTGACTACAATCATGAATCTTATCATAATATGTTGCTCTTAGAATATGTTTACCACAACCATGTTTTTTCTTTGCGTGTAGTCAGTGCCAAGGGATACAAAGCATAGGGGACGGAAGAACTCTTAGGCTTTTCAATTATATTGAAAAATTCGCAGTAGTACCACAATACCAACAAAGTTTAAAATTAACAAGAGAAAGAAAACCTACAATTTGCAAAGACTTCATATTAGGACAAATTTTGTGTGGGCAATGCCTGGAAACTGAATGGATTTAAAATTAACCGAGTTGCCTGATAAAAGACACAAGCCATAGAGATTCCGTTGAGAGATATCGGAGGATTAACCTTTTCCATTTTATAGTCATTCTTTCATGGACTTCTTTTAGAACAGAGAAATGGTAGTGGGCTAGAGGTGCATGACACTTTGTATACTGTCGACATTCTCTCCTAGGACATTGGAGATATTTCGGCTTTCAGAAGCATGCATACCTTCGGCAAACATCCAAAATTACAGTGTGCTTAAAGTTTTCGGATTCCTTAATACCCTATTGACAATACGGGAGTCAGTAGCCCCCGGTACAAGTCTGACAATGACTTATGCCTCCGTAAGTATTCTTCTTGCGAGAAATGCTTCCTGACATTCGGTGGATTGTTTTTAGAGGGACCATTCTTTGGAAGGATGCTTTCATCACATAGTGGCTGTGCTTTATACTCGAGACACGGGAAGGGTTTTTTGCACATAGAAGCCTAATTGTTCACCCTTGTGTGAAAGTACGACCTCCGGAGGCTCCCTAGCTGCTGGTTTTACCATAGCAGTGGAGGTTAGAGGCCCATGTACAATTCTTGTCGGATTATACCCTCAAATTACAACCTGTGTGTGAATGTTATCCCAGAACACACAGGGGCATTTAGGAAGTGCCTATATAACTAATCAGGTGGCAGGTGCTCATGTAAATCATAACGCATTTGTACCATAATTTCCATCCCTGTTCTAAACTAATCATTACACTCAGAAATACATCCAGTATAAAAACAAAGTGTTGATGATAATGATGATGACGGTCATTTGGCAGGAAAACTGGCTGCGGTGGCAGGGTTGCGAATATAAAAGAAAGAATGTTTCCTAAGGAATTCTTCGCTACTAGTTTGTAATTTTTTTGAACGGTTGACATCAAAAGCTGCAGTAAAAAGAAAAGAATGGTCAAATCAAGTCAAGTTTAAAATGAATTGAAATGATTTTGTCAGTCGCAACAGCCAAACATACCGTTTGTCAGTTTCTCAATCTTCGGGAGTATAAAATTAACACTTGAACATATCAAATTCTTTTCTTCTTTGCTTCTTTTATATTTTTATACTACTTTAGCATCTAATAATTGCAATTTAATGGTTAGGTTTTTGCTGTTCTTGTAGCGTTATTATGTGAATTTAATATATAATAGAGTCATATCTTTGATATAACTACCATTTCTTGTGGTATTCACTCCTTCTTAGTTTGCCACAAAAGTTTTTAAAGAATAAAATTTATAAAGTAGTTTTATTTTTTTTATAAATGTTAAAGCGTTTTTTTCTTGTTTGCTAGATTTTGCTCAGCTTTTTTATTCCATTTTGTTCATATACAGTCATTAAAAATCTTTTGAAATTGGTTTATAAACGTGAACTCTTCAATAATCTTTTCAACACAATCAATTTATTTTCAGTTTATTCTTTTTTCTGTGTGATGGAATATGATATTCAGGTGCGATGATAGTGCGAGGGTGGTGCGAGAAATATTTTTCATTTTAATCAGTTATGCAAGATTTTAATCTTATTTCAATTGTGACCACGACATAAACGTTTCTTATCAAACGATTCAAAATTTCTAGTTGTTCCATTTTTGTTGTTCTTTTGGTGAACTGTCAATCCTATTTACTTTAATACGACCCTCTGAAAAGATCCTTGTTGAAGTTCCGGCCGATAAGGCTACCGCCAACAAATTGCTTTTAAATATTTTTTGGATAACAAACAATAGCATAGAGGAAACAAAGCCCAAGATTTTTTAAGTCCAATTGAAAGGTTTTTTCATTGGCAACTAGTGCTACTTAAATGTAGTGCTTTTGTTGCTGGTGGCACATTAACACGCTTATCAGTTTTACGGAATGTTGCAAGTTCATTTATTAAAACAATATTCGATTAAACGAGCAGCACAATATAATCAAGTTGTTCTCTTGAATATGTGTAGTTTGAAATTTAAGTAATAACCCAGCACACAATATTTAACAGGCTTAGCAAAATCTTCAATGACATTTTAACAACTTCCTAAACGCAATACCCAATCGCTTCTCGCAGCACTACATTACACCAATGTGTAAAGAACAGCCTCATAAGTCAATTGTAATTTACAGATGCAAAAAAACAACTGATAGAAAGATTCCAGTTTAAACCTTGGTTGGGACGGTAGTTGTTTTATTTTTTTTTAATTAGGGGTAAAAGGTCCACCGTTTTATACTCACAATTTAAAAATATCAACAACTGCATTAAGACAAATAATAAGGGGAAGTAATTTTCAAGTTTTAAATTTGCAGTACGTCGCTATCAGCTTATACGAAGCAATCGTGAAATATCCGAAATTAGCTATAGCGCGTTGTTGGATCAACGCTTTCCAACGCAATTGTCTTGCTTTAGGCTCACGAAATTCTAATGCACTCCTTTAAAACATAATAATCATAAAGCTGCACAGAAAAATGCTCGACACATTTTTTTCAATTAAACCATTAGTAAAAAATAAAATCACTTTTAATTAAAAATTTAATCATGTGAATTAAGCGTTTAGTTATATCAGCAACATTACTGCAGAAAATGTTTACTAATATCAAATAACGGAAAGACTATGGTCTTCTTAATCGACCTGCAGTGCAAGGAATTGGAAGCGTAATAGATGTGGTCAATGTAGCAATATCCGCATTGCCGAATATATCGGAAAATAGTTTCTGCCTATTCAGAGCATTGTGTACTTATGAAACTCCACTTTGTTTGCCTGCAATTAAAGATTGGGAACTGGACGATCAACAAGACGGTTCAGCGAGGCATACAACACGACCGATTTGGCCTTTATTGCATGGGAAGTTTTTAGAACGCGTAATCTAATATTTTGACGACTTCAGTTTGCTACCAAGATCATGCCATTTGACACTGTAAGATTGTTTTTGTGGCGCTACGTCAAAACTGTGTCTACCTACAAGGATAATCACCTACTGTTCGACCAACATTCGTTAAGCTAACGCAAAAGGTACCACCAGAAATGTGCGAACAAGTACATGAAAACTGCTTTAAAAGGATCGACTGCTGAAACCAATCTAGAGGCGGTCATTTAAATGCCATTGTATTTCGCACGTAATGGCAAGGTGTGTTTTATTCAATTTTACTTTTGAAAATGGATAATTCGTTATTAAAATGTTGGAAGAAAATTTACATTTGCATATAATATGGCGTCAAATCATAATCTTGAATAAACAGTATTCCTATGTTTAAGGTTCTATCGTTTGAAAATCCTTATGTCCGGGGCATACGTGTGCGAACGTGTAACGGAGGAAAACTGAGACCCTATCTATTAAAAGAGAGTTCTACCTATAACACCAGCTTTGCTCGTCGTCAAATGGGGTGGTTCGTTTTCTTTTCCAAGATATAGTATAAGTCCACTACTAACCATAAAATTTAAAATTAGGTAGATTTGTAATTCATATATCAACTATTAACTATATACATACGTAAAGGCATTAAAGAAAGACATTAACATAATAAAGGAAACGAATAACTATAGATGCAAACACTTTCATAAATGTATGTTGCCCTGCCCACCTTTCCTTTTCTGTTTTTATTAGTATTAATTATTTATATGAAAGTATTAAATAGTATTTATGTGGAATGTGTGCCTATTTCATCTGTAAAGTGTACTGTATTATGTATGTATGTAAGTATAGTGTATGTATGTGTAAATGTATGTGTATGTTAGAATTTAAATTTATAATTTAAGACATTTCAAACAAATTTGGTGACTACAAAAAAAAAAATATTTACATTTACATTTTTGATATGTTAAATTATGTTAAGAGAATTAAAGTTAAATAAATTTATGTTAAGTTAAATTAAATTAAGAAAAATAATGTTATGTTGAATTAAATGTTAGGTCCAGTTAAACTATAATATGGTTAGTAATATTTATGGTAGTCATATTAGACGCAAGCTAGTAACGGGTTATTTTTTTTAATTCGGGAAAAGTCGCACTTCTTTTGTAGATAATTACTTGAATAGCCAGGAAATTTATAAAAGGTGATTTCAAATCACGTGTTTTTGAAAATCACACGTGTGATTTTGTGGTGTTCTGAAGGTCATACCGTTTTTGTGTTTCTCGGTGTGCTTTCGGCAATTGAGGATCACACAAAAACGGGAAACTAAAATATCACACGTGTGATTTTATTAGGCACATGTGATTTGAAATCATTTTGAGTAAAAGTGATTTGCAGAACAGGCCTGATAAATACCTTTTATATTTAACTGAAACCACTATCTTCTTTTGGCCTTCCTCTTTTTATTTTTCCCTTTGTATTAAAATTCCTCAACATGATTAAAATTTTAATTTATTATAATTTTTTTTCTCTAGCCTTTTCTCAATGAGATTTTTTCAATAAATTATATTTCCTGAAAATTACTGAACTAATTTTCAAAGCCATGTATGTATGTATGAAAATTTTCTTTTTTTTACATTTAAAAAGAATTACAGTTAAACAAACTAATATAGAACCATGTCCAAGGCGAATTGACTTTCAGGTGGCGTTGAAAACACAGCTGTGTTACTTTTTTTTCTTAATTAGAGAGAGGAACGTAAAAAGTTACTTGTGTTTTTGACATATCGGCCAACGAAAGCAACAAAAAAATACATTGTTGTGTTTTTGGTGTTGTTACTTGTTGTAGTATCGACACCACCGTTTACATGAATTCGCCTTGACCATGTCCTTACAAACGGCAGGAAAAATAATAGTTTGATTTTATTGTTTTTTTTTTACCAAACAGAACTTAGTTTGATATATCTAGCTTGTTTTGTATGGCTGTTATTGTACCAAAGCAATTTACTTTCAAATTGTCATCCAGAAAACAATTTATAAAGACAAACGAAAAATTTGCTCACTTAACTTGTAATCAGCTGTTTAATTGAACATACAATTGCCAAACAAATGTTAATGGAAAGGTTAAATTAAAAGCAATCTCGTGGTCAATTTCAAAAGTGAGAGTGTATTGCAAATTGAAAGGGAATTGAAAGGCAAAACTTGATCGTGTGGCCTCCAAGTAAGGCTGACCATATCTGCGGTCTTCGGAAAACTCTAAGGGCCCATGCTAATTTTGAATAAAACACAAATTTTTTAGGAAATTATTGTAATTTCTTTTTTTTTGTGATAATAATGGTATAGTTCAGTTATGCATGTAACAAAATATCGGCTAAATAGCCACCGCGACCTCGGCGGAACACCTCCATCCGATGGTCGAAATTTTCGAAGACGCTGAAGCATAATTGAGGTTCTATGCCGTTAATGTTTCAAGTTATCTCATCCTTTAGCTCTTGAATTGTTGCTGGCTTATCGACGTACACCTTTTCTTTCAAATAATCCCAAAGAAAGAAGTCCAACGGCGTGAAATCACATGATCTTGGCGGCCAATTGACATCGCCACAACGTGAGATAACACGGTCATTGAATTTGTCGCGCAAAAGAGCCATTACTTCGTTAGCTGTGTGGCAAGTGGCACCGTCCTGTTGAAACCACATATCGTCCACAGCCATATCTTCCAATTTGGGCCATAAAAAGTTCGTTCTCATCTCACGATAGCGAACACCATTCACAGTCACTGCCTGACTGGCCTCATTTTGGAAAAATACGGCCCGATGATGCCGGCAGCCCATAAACTGCACCAAACAGTCACTCTTTGTGGGTGCATTGTTTTTTCAACAATCACTCTTGGATTATCATTCACCCAAATGCGGTAATGGCGTATCCACTGAGGTGAAAATGTGCCTTATGACTGAAGATGATTTTCTTCAAAAATGTATCATCCACTGTTGCCATTTCTTGCCATCATTCTGACCATTGACGACGTTTGGAATGGTCAAGAGGCTTTAGTTCAATTTCACCTTGGAAGCGTGTAAATGCAGGTTCATCAACGACGAGCGTTAGAGGTGCAATTGTTTGGCACGACGACGAGTTGAGGTGGATGGCTCTTCAGCCACACTATCGCGAACAGCAGTAATATTTTCTGCAGTACGAGCTGTACGAGCATACAGTGGTGTTTTCACATCTCCTACAGACCCGGTTTGCTCAAATTTTTGCACGATTTTTCCAATTGTACGCACATTTGGACGAATAAATTGACCGAAAAAATCCACGAGTGCTCGATTGTGTATCTTTCCATGGTTCAAACTGAATAAGTCTGAAATTGAGAAATGTCAAATGAAATGCAGGAAAAAACTTGACGTTTAGGTGTGGTAACCATTCAACATCGACCCTTAAAAATTATTTCAACATGCACAAGAATAGACGGATGATTACGGTCTTAAATCAATTATGTAGAAATTACAAACGGCATGACAAACTTATATATACCCTATCCATCTGTGGTGAAGGGTATACATATTTACTGTTCTTATGCCCGTAATTTCTACAAACAGATATCTAGTCGTGTTCGTACCTAACAGTTAACTTTACCTATCCGGTATCACAATGTTGGTAATTTCAATGCTAATTTTACCTTCGTGAATTAACTATCGAAAATCAATGGTGCAAAATACACTACACTTTAACCCGAAGGAAAGAAATACGTTTTAAAATTATGAAAACGATAGATATCTATACACAGCTAGATATCTATTTGTAGAAATTACGGGCATTATGCGCGTAATTTGTGCAAAAAGAAAGTAGGCCGTGTTCGTACCTAACAGTTATCCTACCTGTTTCAACGTTTATTTTGCCTGCGTGTTTTTATCTTTAGTTTTCCTTTAAAATATGGCAGCTTTAACACCATAGTTTTCTATGCACAGCTAGATTTCTTTTTGTTGAAATAGCGGGCATTAGTCCGTTTTAAATAAAATTCCAAACTTTACTTTCCTGCTTCAAGTATTTTTCTTTGTTGTATACTGGGTTATGATCGTTTAACTATTTCGGTTTTTGTGTTGTTTTCTTTAATCTCCACAAAATAATCGTTCAATTTATAACGATTCTAATGATCAATAGAACGTTTTTAATTTAAATTTAAGTAGATAAAATATAGGTCAAATAATTGCTCTTATTAATGATGGAATTTTATGGTTACACAGAAAATATTACATAATAAATCTTAGTATATACAGGCTTCAAGGACATTTTAATTTCTAGGCTTTACTTTTAAATACGTTTGGGAACTTATTACCGAGGAAAATTAGCTCAGCTTGTTAAACTTACAAGCTACTTTTTTATGTTCGTATTAGTGCTGGGAAACTATCGATAATACTATCGATAGTCTTAAAATATTGAAAATATCGATAGGAAAATATCAATATCGATAGTACTATTTATAATACAGCTATGAAAACATGTCGAGCCTTGTTTTCGATTATATCGTAAGCGACACCATTAAAACTATCGTAAACGACAGGTGCTATGATCAATTGAACCTCAGCATTCTTTTAAAAACAATCGAATGCGCTATTATAATTTTAAAACTAATTAAATTCAAAGTTATTTTCGGGAATACAAAATTTATTATTAATACGATTTCCGTATGACGTGCTAAATTCCCAGTTTTTCATATTTGATAAATACACTGAAATTTATTGTTGAGGGAAAGCTAGCTTCGCATTTCACTGGTTGCTTAGGCCAGCTCATCAGGAAACCTTTTCCAAAGATTTTAGAAAGGCCAAAAATATTATACAAATAAAACCCTAAAGCGAATAAGAATTATATATAAAGCTAGCTTTCCCTCAACAATAAATTTCAGTGTATTTATCAAATATGACAAACTGGGAATTTAGCACGTCATACGGAAATCGTATTAATAATAATTAAATTCATAATATGAAACCAAATAAAGCGCTGTGCGACTTAAGTAAAAATAACTAAAAACCCTCTCCTGTTAAATTTGGCTTTTGTCGCTTACGATATAATCGCAAAAAGGGCTCGATGTAACAGCAGCAATAATCACAGAAATGTCAAATGTTTTTTGTAATGTTATAAAATCAATACCCCACCTGTATTAAAACGCCTTAATGTAAAACCTCATTCATTTATACACTTCAAACTTTGCAATAGCCAAATTTTTAAAATTTTAAATAAAAGTTTGAAAGTTAAAAACATTTGCAAGTTTTCACAATTTTTTGTAAACATTGATGTGGAAAGTTTCTGAAACAAAAATGCAATAGCAGTATAAAGGCCCAAATACACGTATCAAAATACTCGTCAAGCATTGTAGTAGTAGAAATGTGTATGTGTTAAACCGACGATGCTGTATGGAAAATCCAAAAATTTAGATAGGAATGGCGAATATTACGTCCAGCACACGTACACGAGTGAATTCGCCGGCATGACAAGCATTTGACAAGTGTATCTGGCCTATAAAGGACATTAGAAAAAAGTCCTCTAGACCGATTTTGGGTGGAGAATTAAAACCAATTTAGAAAATTATCTAAAGTAACAATAAAATATCTTATTGTCTCTGCTACTTCGGTTCCTTTAGGAAGTGATTTTCAGCTGCCAATAAAATTTTAAATAACATAGGAAACTGCCTGAAACCAAATAAGGTGGGCATGCTTGTGTTTTACAAAAAAATCAATTTCTTATCAAACATGTAGTTGATGTCTTTTGTTTTTTTTTCAGTATTTGAAAGTAGTTTTAATTGTTATAAAAATTTAATATTAGAAAACAATAATTATTAACTGACACCAGCACAATTTTTCAAAAACTGTCATCTAAAATAAAGTGCATACATACATACAAGTCTCTGACATACTTAAAAAATATAAGATTATATACTTTCAATTACGTGAAAAAAACAACGAGTTAAAGTTTTCCTACTCCAGTACAAACATTCAGTCGATAGTAATATAGATAAATCGATAGTAAAATTTTAACTATCGATAAATATCGATAGTAGAAAATATTGATAGTATCCCAGCACTAGTTCATATAGAAATTGTGGTCTGTGACGATCCAACCGTTGTACATTTTATATAAATTATTTCGTTTTTTTATTTATTTAGTCTATGGGTTAACTCCGTTCAGACAAAATATTTTAAAATATTACATATAAATTTAACATCATCTGTTTAAATAGGAATAAAATTCTGCTTGTGTGACGTCGTTACATATACACTATAAACTTCTTCGTGTGGTCTATGATAATGTACGTTTGGCTGTTGCTTTGTTGTCATTTCTTGTTGATGAGCAGGGTTTTTAGACATTTTTCCTCAAAAATCGTCAAAAGTTTTAACAAAATTCGTCAAAATTGTCACGAAAAATGAACAAAATCGTCAACAAAACGTCAAAGATATAAATTTTACAAATTAAAGACAATTTATTGCATGGATTGGTTCGAAAATATAAATTTTTAGCAAGAAATTATATTTATGATGAAGAAAGTGATATGGTTAAGTTTTATTCTATTTATTTCAGCAAGTGATCTGAATTTATTTCTCATTTAAAAAGAAAACATCAAGGCCCATCTATCAGGTCTGCTTACTTGTACAAAAACAAAAAACGATTCTTTTTAGTTGTCAAAAATTTACTACCACATATACAAAGCAAAAGGAAAAAACGTGTATGTGTCGCATACCATAAACGTATACATGCACATGTAAACAACTTTTGACAACTAAAAAGAACATAAACAATGATCATCAGGCTTCTTGCGCAGACCTTTTCAATGGGCCTTGGAAAACATAAGAAAAAATATATTTGCATAAATGCATAACAAAATTTTTATTTCATATATCCATATTCAGAAAAATATTAAATAATAAAAAAAATCTCATTTGCTTTTAACTCGAACTATTTTTAAATGATTAACTTTTAGCGCCATCTCTATTGCAAATTGTTTTTATTGTTAAAGGTGCTAAAAACCAAGGATTCTGTCTTTATCAACAGTCTTTTTACCCGACTTGAAACGTTTTATTGCGTCCAATATCAGTTCCAAACTAAGAAATTTTCTTCTCATTGCACTTATTTTTCAACAGAACTTCTTATTAAAAAGCAACTTCTAACTTCCTAACGCGCAATTTTACTAAGAATAACTTACCTAACAGAATTAAATTGGATTTGCCTTTTTACACACATATAGAAAAATTCTTCACATGTGATTATGACTTCGTCGAAAAATGCATTCGTATGTGGCGACGCAAATCGAAATCATAAAAACGCAAAGCGGATTTAACCAATTTTAAAAAAGCGGACCAAATAGAACAGACGCAAATTAGGGCACTAGTGTATATTTTTTGCAGTATCGATGGCATTTCTTTAATTGTAGAATTTGAATTACTAATGCTTCTAATGACATCCACCTGGTTTGTGATGGGGGAGGAATTTTTTTGTTTAGTTTCAAAAAATTTTTGTATTTCGAAAAATTGATTTTTAAGTTTTGGACTGTTTTAAATATAATTGTAAATATGTATTTCTTGTGTGTTTTATCTATGCCAGAAAATCGTCATAACACTATTAATTTTAGTCAAAAAATCGTCAATCGTCATTTTACTGTATTTTCTTAAACAAATCGTCACATCTACCAAACCTGCTTGGCAGATTAAAGTGTTATAAAATTGATGCCAGATTAAAGTATAAAGTAAATTTATTAATATCCAAAGTAATTTTGTTGAAAATATTCAATTGATAACGGCTGGTAATAACGTGAAGGGCGTTGGGGAACATTAAAAAATAAACTGTTTAACGGGAACTCCGAGCAAATATTGCCTTTAATCAGATTGGTAACAAATATCACATATCAAAGTTGGTAAATGAATCTCCAACAACCTGGTTTTATATGGCGGAAGATATATAGATGGATTTGGGTAAGTGCTCCATAAAATGCATAGCAGAAATTGTTTTTGTACAGACTCAATACGATCACTATGAACGTTGTAATATGGGTCCCAAATTATTGAACCATATTCGATTATAGGTCTGACAAGTGCTATGTACAACTGTTTTGTTATAGATCGGTCAGAGAATTACTTTAACCAACGTTTAATAAACTAAACACACCACGAGCTTTATTAGTACACATATTTATATGTTCAATAAAAGATAACTAAATCCTATAGTGCACGGAATGTAAAAAGCCACATTCGTATCTGGTTCTGACGTAATTTTGTCATCATCACACATCCCGAACTTGCTATTGTGGCTTTATAGTGACGTCAAAATTACGTCAGAACCACATGCGCATGTGGCTTTTTACATTCCGTGTACTGTAAGCTTTAGTGTCAAAGAAATACATCGAGATACAAGAAAACATTAACAACTTTCAATTTGTAGTCACCCATAAAATAGCAGCCAATTGGTCTAGTTTTTCTGGAAAAGTTTGCATTTTTTAAAATTTATATCCAATAAGTTTATTTGGCACCAACTATAGAATAAATTTAAATCCTGTTGTAAGTGGGGTTGAACAATGGAGTCGGCACAACTTGAAAACATTTTTACATCGTCAGCATAGATAAGTATATTGGAAAATGTTATTGTCGTAGGTAGGTCGTTAATATATAACAAGAAAAGAATTGGTCCGCGATGACTACCTTGTGGAACACCAGAGTTAACTACTAAATGTTTAGATAAGGTATTATTAAAACACACACGCTGTTCACGACGTAAAAGATAAGATTTTATCCAATTCAAACAGCATTTCGTAAATCCCATTCAATACAGCTTATGAAAAAAAAGATCACTGTTAACACTGTCAAAAGCCTGACTGAAATCAGTGTATATAACATCCGTTTTAAATGCCATTGTTAATTATTGTTGTCAATTCTAGTAAACAAGTCGTAGTTGAACATCCTTTACGAAAACCATGTTGGAAAGGTTCGAGTATGGAAGAGACTTGATTACTTAAAAATTCAGTAAGATATTGTTCAAAAAGTTTGGGAATGACAATTAATTTGCCAATACCACTGTTCGCTATATTGGATTTATTCCCTGATTTAAACAGACACATTGAATAAAATCGTTAAAGGTATAAGAAGGCAGCTAGGAATAACATCAGGTCCACTGTAGAACGACGATTTAAGTTTCAATAATAATGCTGTTATATTGGCGGGATTGACGAATTGAAATGAAATGGGTTGTTGTTTAGGAATATAAAATGGATACATTTTCGATATTTCATATTCCTCAATAGAGTAGGTTGAAGCAAAAAAAAAAACTGCAAACATATTCACCCCTATCGCGAATAAAAATTCCTTGGGAGTTTTTTTCCCTTTTTTCATTTTTACAATTGAATTAACATAGGAAAAATGGGAAAAGAGAAAAAAAAACTCCCAAGGAATTTTTATTCAAGATAGGGGTGATTACTTGTTTCCATAAGATTAGAAGACTCGGTGGCGAGGTAAGTTGATTCCTGAATCATGACATGTGTTGTTAACGCGTAATCAAGTGTGTCTTACACTGTGAAATTGCTTTTCTACCCCGCAAAACTGAGCTGACATTTAAGAAGAATCAACTTTCTAAACGCTTTCCCCCGTATTTATAAACGATTATTAAATTTAACCAAAGTTTATTAAGGAGAAATTTCATACAATATTTGTTTTGTAAATCTTTATTAAATTTAAATGTTCTTTATACACACAGGCCTTTTAAATCTAATTGCAACTCGTAGAATTGAATTATACCAATTCATAACGGTGTTTCGGGAAATTTACAATAAGGCGACCAAGCGTCATCTCTTTTGGAGGACAATCTATTTTAACTCGCTGTCATCTTTAAAATTTGTGTCCTCTTTTTTATAATCAGTCATTATTAATATTAAAAAAAAGATGAATGGGGTTTCAATATTTAGATTACTAAGCTTTCGAAAATAGATGGTAACAATAATTATTTTTCGTAAGCTTTATGCCTACAGTGTTGTGATCAACGCGCATACTTTTGTATATTGGAAATTGAAAGGCAGACGGGAGAAGTTTGTGGACCAGAAAGGAAACAAGCATAGTCTTTGACGCATACAGCGTCGTCGCCTTCAGTTTCCAATATGTGACCTTCTCCGAGAAAATGGACCTATTGTGTGAAAATGAAGTTTTGAGAGAAACGAATTTCATCTTATTTTACAACCTTTTAGGTACCAAAATTCACTTGTAAGTTTGGACTTTCTGAACACTAGATCCCTTTTCTCGGAGAAGGTCACATATGTTAAAGGGATCTATCTAAGATAATGCTACGCAAATTAAATTTGCCCTACTTAAATCGCTTGGAACATACAAGTTTCAACAGAGTTTTTAACTCTGGTGCTACGGAAGTCAGTTGCCTCCTCTAAGCAGGCACCGGTCAGAGTTTGCTTGAGGCCTCCGTTAGTATGCTTCTTGCGCCAAATACTTTCTGTCTTTCAGGATGATTGTCTTTGAGGAAGCCCTGATTTGCTGATGAAAGGTTACTTCTCTGGAAGTTGTTCACCGTCCGATGAGGGAGTGCCTTTTTGAAGGCCTAAGCTCACAAAAGGGTTCTATACAGGGCAAACTTTACCGGATGGACCTGGCTGAGGATCAAGAATGCAGACTGTGTCAAGACGGGGACGAGGCGACGGAGCATGTAGTGTGTGACTGCCCGGCGCTGGCATGGGCCAGAAGGAGGCACTTGGGGCATGATATAATGTGTGCGTCCCGAATCGGTGATATATCGGCAAAGGCCCTGGTTGGGTTCCTATAGGAAGCAGAGGGTCTTTTGGCCAGCTAAGTAAGTGGGTACAATAGACCTTACCTGGTCGCGGTACCTGTCACTGGGGGGGAACCTCCCCGCTCTATCGTGGAAAAAAAACTTTTTTGACGAATAGAGACTTTCGGGAATGACGTAGCGACACTAGTTTATACCCAAAAATGCTGAAAGAGATGTCATAAATCATCAAGAAAGCTATTCACTTATGCAGGGCACTAGGTGGGAGGTAAAATAATCTCTAGGTGCCGTTGCTCTTCGACAGATGGTGCTGGCTATTCCTAAAGCAGCGGAGGTTAAATGGCTCCAGCTCCGTATTAAGGGCAGGTGTATACTTTTTGTCGGATTATACACTCCAATTGATACCTGTATGTGTTAATCGAGCTCGCACGGAGGGCGTTGGTAAGCGCATTGCTTGTGAACTAGTGGTAACGATCCACCATGAGAACATAATTTCCGCAAATCTTTTAAATGAAAAAACAAAACTCGTCGCTTCTAATAAAAAAGAAATCTTTCCTTAAAAATGTTGTGCTCTCTTGCAATTAAATAATACGAACGTAGAGTATCGAGTAAAAGGCCATATAAACTACACAAGCAGTTTGACAGCAACAACAATGTTTGGGATTTTAAAAAATTTCAATATTCACACAAACATGCTTCATACTTCTTTCATAGGTTTGTTTAACAGTTTGTGCGGTTTATTTGGCCAATAAGATTCAAGACAAACAAGGTTTCCTTTGTAACCTGAGTGGGAATCTCAGCTCAGCCAATTGTTTTCTCTTCTCTTGAAAAAAAAATTGAGTTAATGTTTTCAGACGTTTTCTTGGTAAGAAAAGCTTTTCCTGAGTATTCAGTAATGAACATCACTTAATACTTTTTCAAATTACTTTTAAATTTTAAGGTAAAATAATTTTTCTTTAATCTTTTGCCTTAATAAATCTACATCTTCAAAATGTCGGTTTCATTTATCACATACTTCATAATAAAGACCTTATTTTAATTATTGTTTTTGGTCGGCTAGAGAGCGTGTGTTGTAAATCAATGAGTACGTTTGAAATTTATGAATAAACCATTTTAATTAAATTTATGAACACATTTGTAATTAATTGTGAAGGTGTGCAGCAACAAATGCGAAATAATTTTAAATGCCACTAAAATAAACATGCGAGTTGTTAAAAAAAAACCACGACGATTTCGCTAAATTGTGTTACAAAGAAAAATCAAAAAGACAAGACAACTGCATGTCTGGCTGGTTTCTATAGTTTTTTTTTTCGTTTGCATTTATTCGTATTTCAGTTTGTAAATCTTTTTAGCTGTTTTTCGTTGACAAAGTCTGAGAATGCTTTTTTAATTTTTTTTTTTTATTCGAAATTATTATTATTTTTTTTTTCTCTTTTGAGTTACATTACAACCATACATTACATGTTGTGACGACAAGCTCGACATCATTTAACCAATTAACAAAGTGTGGCAAATGCAAATGTGCACGGTAATTAGACAAAACATTACTCATGTTTAATATGCAAATTGTTCTCACATCGTGTCGCTGTTGAGTGTTTTTGAGAAGGAGGGGTTATGTTTAGTTCTTTTTTCTACGATAGATGTTCGTCTGTGCAAATGTGCGACTATACGCCATGACATACAACAGCAAACACAATATAAAAAAATAGTAGAATAACATAAATCCACCAACACCACCAACGTTAAATGCAACAAGTTTGTAGTCTTTTGTTAATTCAGTAAAGACGAATGCATCACACGCTATCACGAAATTATGTTGATATCCAAAAATAATTCAAGGAGAGTTTTAATTCAAGTTTTGGAACTCCTAGTCGATTAACTAAATTTCTTAGTTGCTAACTTCAGCATGGAAAACTCTTCACGACCAAAATTTTTAAATTATTTCCAAAAAGCAATGATTTTTATAAGTGAAAATCGATCGATGGTGCAATTTGTCCCCATATACTGGCGATGTGTTATCAGTTCTTTTAGTTACGACCTCCTCCAAGATAAAACACTTAACTACTTGCCGAAGGTTTCGACCATTTTATGTAGAATTTATTTGAAGGTCAAATTGACATGGTTACAACCAAATCACTTTAATAATCAAATAGAATCCTCTGAACATACCTCAAACTGAGAATTAGCCAACATGCTGCTTAATGTTTTTATTGTTTCCTTTAATTATTCATAAAATTTCACAATTTCAACCTCAGTAAAAATTTCGCTTACTTCTTATTTAGTAGCTTTTTTCTATAACTACTTCTTTCTGGATGTATGTAGGTAAAATAAATAATGACTTACATTTGCATGCGTTCATTTTGGGGCACCCCTTGTAAAATTCATCGCATCTTTCAGTAGAATTGTAAGTGGTGCTTTTAGTTTTTTCTGATTACTAAACACATTATTTTGAAGGCGATGTTTTTACTGGGTCATTGAATTGTTTAAAATAATCTTCTGATAAGTAATGTAAACGGCTTTCATTAACTTAATCAAAATTTGGCTTAAACGCGTTAAAAACCCCAAGTGTGAACATAGTTATAATCTGGTATTTTTATTTTCCACGATTTTAGTTTAAACAACCCCCACCATGTGATCTATGTAGGGGTCTATAAAGCCCTTGGGCCTTCAAGTTACTGTGGTACTGAATTGGACTTCGGTCAAGGTCAGCGTATTTAAGATTTCTCAACTCAAAGCCCCAGAGATCTTAGGGTGTTGGCTAATCATACAATTCCGAAACTTGCAGCACCAAGTGGAAGGCGCTCTTAGAACGGCTACGCCCCGTTGAGAAAGAATGTATATTCTTAGGGGGTCATTTTGTTTTTCACTTCACCTTGCGTTGAGACAATTTTCATATAAAATTTTTTGAATTTTTGTACAACAAAATTACCCCCTTATTCTTTTTGTTCTGTTATTTTTTAAGTATCCCCTTAACCAGCAAAGCCACAGATCGGAAAACAAAGCCTTCAGAAATTATTACATTCGCCTAAGAAGTCTCATCTACCAGCAACCGAATGACTTGAACATTTGATAGGAGCAAATCCTGCTTTCCGGTTTGAAGGGGGGGATTGAAAATTTAGAGAATTTTATGAATTTGTTACAATGAAAAAAAAATAGGTATGTATATTAAAAGTCCTGAGCTCTGAGAATTTTATTCTGTCTAGGAAATTTTTGCTGAAAAGTCTAAAATCTCTTTGCTATATTTTTTCCCAAAGGGATAAAATAATATAATTTTGGTCACCCAAACCTTGTGGATAAATAAATCCTTTGGTTGAATAGTGAATTATGTCAACATATAAAATATGAGTGTTTTCAAGTTTATTGAAAATTTAGATACACACATACATATGTATAAGCAACAACATTTTGTTTTCAAACATCTACATTCCAGCAGTAAACATTGAAGAGCTGCAATTGGCAGGCCATTTTACTACTTTCGAAAAGAATCGCTTCGTATGACATCCTGCCTTCAGAAGAATGCCTTCTAGAAGGTTTTAAATAAATTTTAAAGACCTTTCAAAATATTCAGTACACATTGGCAAATACTTTCTTAAAGAAGTGAGAAAGTAAGTTATTTACATTTCTTTTTTTAGTGACCTTCCTTAGTCCTTTCATTGGGAAGGGAACGAAGTTTCTATTAACGGAAGTGTGGAAGAGCTTGCTCCTCATGATAACCTGTGTTGAAAAGAAATTTAATCGAAATTGCAAAAATATTTAAGTGAGAATTTCGATCAATTTCAAATTCCGTAATTAGGTCCTTGATATTCAGTAATAAACTACCGATTTTTTGCTTTGAACTAAGACGATATATGATTCCAATATAACGAAACAAATCGCCATACAGAATACAACAAAATCTATTCATTAGACATGAAGTTCGACGAGCAAGTTAAATCACCCAACGCTGCTCACGAATGGCTGCCTTGTTTGTTTGTGTTAACCCCTTTAAGACTTTCTTATTTGGAATTTAATTAAATTTCAATTCTATTCCAATCACGTAAACAAACTTCCGGAATATTCATCCGATTTGTGCGCTCCAGTAATGGAAAATTGAGTTCAGCTTATTTTCTTCTGCCTAGCACTTACGCGCGCGCGGATATTTGAACAATGCAATATGCGATGGCAGGTCAATAAGTCTGTGACTTCTTAAATTAAACACATGTATTTGGATAAAAAATAGTTGTATTTTTCAACGTAGTCTCCTTTAAGCTCTTTATATTTTATCCACCGTTTCACCAATTTGTCTACCATTCCAAAAAACAAAAAAAAAATATTCGTAAGTTCATCAAAAGGTATGGTGCGATGATTTAATCATTGGAGTCAAATAACTTTACGGCGAGCCATTAGCCTAGTGATCACATGGTGCTAAACACAACAGAGAACTGGGCGAATGAGAAAGACTACGAATTGTTTTACTCATAGTTTTGTTTGCCATGGAATGCTTTATGAGCAAACGAAATTCATCATTTTCCAGTTTCCCCTCAAATAACGAGGTAGTCTTAATCTAAATGGACAACGGGTCGTTTTCACAAATTCTATTTAAATATCAGTTAATGCTTAAAATTCGTTTTTCATTTCAAATCAAAATAAAATGATATGCAAAACTATATTTAACCCACATTTCGCCTAACGGTAATGTTTTTTTTTTTCTATTAGTTTCATATAATCTTTTTTTGCTTATTATCTTCAACATCGATCAACAGGAATGGGGCGATGAACGGGTTAAATATTTTTTTTTTTTTTTTTTTTTTTTTTTTTTTATTATTGAATCTTTCTTATCGAAATTTACAATATGTATTCAAATCTTAATTCTACTTGTTGCTTATTAGTTGTTACCAGTGTAACCACTAACTGCTGTATTCAAATTTTAAAACTGTCTTCTAGTTAGTCTCAAAGTATCGGTTCTTTTTAGCCTCTGGTGACCTTCGAACTGAAGCAGACCCCGAGCGAGGTAGTTAGGGTGGGCCATTAGTTTATCGATGTAGCTTATTGAATATTTTTTAATTTCCTCCTGGATAGTGGGGACGTTGAGATCTCTGTGGATAATATCATTACGTATATACCATGGGGCGCAGACAATTTGTCGTAATATTCTAGACTGTCTTCTTTGAAGCTTTTGGATGTTAGATGCGCATGCAGTACCCCATAATTGGATGCCATATGTCCATATTGGTTTTATGATGGACTTGTATAAAAGAATTTTGTTGTCTAAAGACAAGTTTGAGTTTCCACCGAGAAGCCAATGTAGTTGAGCTGCTTTAAGTTTCATAGCCGTTATCTTCGCTTCAATATGACGAGACCAGGTCAAGCGTCTATCTATATGAATTCCCAAGTACTTAACATGGTTTTCTACCGGAACAGTGATGTTATTTATTTTTACTGCTGGGCACGTTTGTCTTCTGAGCGTGAAAGTTAAGTGAGCACATTTAGCCGGGTTAACCTTTATTCTCCATTTTTCTAGCCATGCCTCTAGTTCGTTGATGTGGGACTGCAGATTTTGCGATGCGACTTTTGGGTCATGGTTAACACTAATAAATGCTGTGTCGTCTGCAAATGTAGAGGTATGCGTGCTCAGGTTTGTTGGCATATCCGCTGTGTATATTATATATAGAAGCGGTCCTAATATGCTGCCTTGGGGGACACCAGCAGTAATTTTCTTGAGGGGGGAGTATTTATCTTGCGACCTTACTATGAATGTTCTGCCTGTTAGATAGCTCTCCAGAAGCTTGTGAGTGTTTTGAGGAAGCATTCGTGTTATTTTGATGAGTAGCCCATCATGCCAAACTTTGTCAAATGCTTGGGAAATGTCTATAAACAGGGCTGAGCAGTATTGCTTTTTCTCAAACGCCGATCTAATAACGGTGACAATTCTATGCACTTGTTCTATTGTACCATGTTTCGCTCTGAATCCGAACTGGTGATCCGGGATGATGTCGTGGTCATTTAGATGAGGAGTTATACTTAAAATGAATATTTTTTCGAAAAGCTTCGATAGAATTGATAATAAGCTTATCGGTCTGTACGACGCAACCTGGCTAGCATCATAACAATTATAGACCTCTTCCATGAGGATGGGAAGTATCCGACTCTTAATATAGCGTTAAAAATGAGCAGCAAGATTCTGGAAGCAGTCGATGGTAAGTTTCTTATCATTGACCCTGTGATGCGGTCAGGTCCGGGAGATTTTCTTATATTCACTTTTTCTATTGCAGATTTTACTTGAGTAATGTTAAATTTTAATGGATGGTTTACCTTATTAGGAATGATTGGACGACTGGAACAAGTATGTGTATCATGTGGCGTGAAAACTTTCTCAAGGTGACCCGCGAAAGCGTTTAATTTTTCATCTGTGTTTTTGGCCCAAGTGCGGTTTTCCAGTCTTAATGGAGATTCTTGGGTTATAGGGCATTTCATATGCCGTACAGCCTTCCATAAGCTATAATTAGAGTTTTTTGTGGCATCTAGGCTGTTTAGATAGCCTTCTATTGCAGACTCGTGGTTCTGTCTCAATTTGTTGCGAAGAGTTGTCAGGCATAATTGAAGTTGGGCCTTAGTGGTTGGGGAACGACTGTTTTGCCATTGTCTTCTTAACTTCCTTTTTTCTCTGATAAGGGTCTCAATATCCGCCGATGTATTGTAAGGAGCACGTTTAATTGTCCGCTTGATTGGGGTTGCATTTCTTGCTGCAGTATCCAAGACTTCTGTAAATCGGTCGACAGCTATTTGGATGTCAGATGAATTTTTTAGGGGAATGCACTGTGATAGGTGAGAGCTCACATACATTTTATACTTTAACCAATTTGTGTTTCTGTTTGGATAGGAAATAAAGTTTGCAGCTGCGGCGTCGGAGTTACCTTTTAAAATGAGGATTGAAGGTGAATGATCAGACGAAAGATCATAGGAGGAACTAACTAGTACCTGATCGCGCTTGATGTTTTTGATTACAGCAAAGTCAATAAGGTCTGGTAGCTTATTGAAGTCGGTTGGCCAATAGGTAGGCTCACCACTCGATACCACATCAAAATTATTTGCAGTTACGGTATTGTATAGCTGATTACCTCTAGGACTAATTAGTCTGGAGCCCCAATATGTATGTTTAGCGTTGTAGTCGCCAGCAGCAATGAATTTCTGACCCAATGTGGAGAAGAAGTTGAGAAATTTATCGTATACAATTTTGTGCCTCGGGGGACAATAAACGGATGTTAACGTTAGTTTGAAATCAGTAAGATTTATAGATGTGGCCTGGATACAATCTTCTTCGAACTCTGGCAATGGTAAGTGTCTGATGTGTTTGTGCACAATTATGGCTGTGCCACCACAAGCTCGTCCGCTGGGATGTTTTGTGTCATACGTAAGGTATCCATTTACCCTAAAGCAGTTTTTATGAGTAAAGTGTGTTTCAGAGACAAGAAGTACGTCGATTTCATGCCTATGAAGAAAGTTTGTAACTTCGTGTTTATGTTGGGATAACCCGTTTGCATTCCAGAAACATATTTTTAACTGGTTCATTTTTTGTTGAGTAGAACTTGCAGGAGCATGTTCTGGTTTCGCATCATTTCTTGAAACATGTTCTGCATAGTGGCCATGAAGTTATTCATAGTTTGAATTAAATTTTCTATTGAGGTAGGCATATTTCCAGAAGGCATTTGTAGACCTTCCCTATGAACATTAGCGTATGGAGGTTGCTTTGTGTTGGAAGTACTCGGGGGATTTTTCGCATTAGGGTTTCCTTTTAAGATTTGGGCATATGATTGATTTTGTTTATTTGCTTGTGTAGTACTAGCAATAGAGCCAGCGGCTTGGCTGGGCTCATTTGACGGACCATATTGGGAGTGAGTATATTTTTGAACAAAAGCAGGTTTTTTTAAATGCAAAAAGACTTTACAACCCCTATAGTTTGCCGTGTGATTTTCGCCATTTTCGTTGCTGCATTTCTTAACATTCGGGTCAGCTTTAGAACGCTTACATTCGGCGGTTTTATGAGCGTCGCCACAAACCACACATACGTGAGGCAATTTACAATATGATTTTGTATGCCCATATTCCTGACAGTTTGTGCATTGGGAGGGGCCCTTTCGTTTTAATGGCTCCTCAACAGTTATTCTTCTGTTGAGTAGGTAGCGCAAGTTGTATATGGGATGAACTGAATTTTTGGTTTTGAGAACCGATGAATCAAACGATATTTCGATGCGGTGCATTGGTTGAGGAACTTTATTTCTGTTCAAAATGTTATGAACAGATTTTACCTCATACCCCTCTAGCTCTACGGCAGTTTTTATTTCCTCTGTAGGAACAGAACTATCTATGCCTTTTATGACAATAATCAATCCCTTAGCACTTTTTAATTGATATGTATAGTAACTTTTCTTTTCTGCGTCCAGGTGTCTTGATATAATACGAAAGTTCGTTTCTGTACTGGCTTGAATTTTGGTCTCTTGAATTTGCCCGCGCCGTATAGAAACGACGTAGAAATTATTCTTACCTACAAGTTGAGTCAACATGTTGACTATGCTATTTGATGTTTGCTCCCGCAGATAGATGGGTGGCGGTTTAACTTCTTTAGTGGCTGTTCCAAAGAGACTACGTTAGAGCTTTTGTATTGTTTGGCCATGCGCTCCTGTTGGGTGGACCTAGGGCTAGCCTTTCTCTTAGTTATTGTAATATATCTGTCCATGCCTGTTTGCACTTTAGTACTTTTTGGCACAGCTCCTGTATTTATTAATGCAGATCGAGATGTTCCAGGTTTTTCGTTATTATTCCTGTGTTCAGACGACTTCACACTTTGAACCACATTTACGGTCGGATCAACACAATTGCTCAGGTTGGGCACACTTGCACTTAAATTGCTGTATGGAAAACCAGTTGCGCTGGCAATTTTTGCACTTAAATAATTTTTATTTAATTCTGGGTATCGAATGTTTTCATTGCTCACGCTCGGGGAGCTTACCACAATATACGCATTTCTGCTATTTGTGCTGGGCCTACTCTCCTTATTGGGAGTATTTGTGAGGCTCATTCACAAATCTCTTCGGGCACACTAGTTATTGTTCTTTTTTTCAATTATGGATGTATAACAAATATTTTTTTTTTTCACCTATTACAAATATTTTTTTTCACTTCGAATTTTTTTTTTATTTTTTTATTTTTCTTATGCACTGATACACGTCCGTACTCGTCAAGAGCTGGTTCGCAACTGTGTGGGTTAAATATGAATTGATATTTAAATAGAATTGGTGAAATAGGCCCTTAATGCCGCAGTTTTTTAAAACTTAGGCAGCAATACACTGAAAGATGTCTGTTGAAAGAAACAGAGTTGCTTTTTCAGATAAAAGACGGGAAATTCAAAACGTCACGAACCCGCCGTTTTACTTTTAAGCCAACGGTTTTTAAAATCTAAAAAAAATTAGTTATTATTTGTTACCTTGTAGGTAAACATATTTATTTAATATGGTGGCAATGATCATTTGTTATTTGCCATTTGGCATAACGCAATGCAACAAAATTGAACTTTTGTCATGACCTTTTGTTTTTAATGTTTTATGATACCCAACACTACAAAAACAATCTAAATTTAGAATTGTATCAATTTTTTTTTAAATTTTTTTCTTACATTCGAAATATTGGAAAAGACTGTTCCACCAATTTTATGATAACTAAGGAAGGGGTTATTCAATTTTATAGCAGGAAACGCTAAATATCTTGACATAAAATTATAATTAAGTCGTGCTAATATTATTTTTTTATAAAATCAACGGGTTCAGACGCCATTGATGAAATTTTTTTTTTTTTTGCAAAATCGGAAATTTTTTTTATTTTTTTAAAAAATTTTGAAAATTTAAAATAAAAAAAAACTTACTATTTTTATAACAAATTCATCTTAAAGCTACGTGTATACCAAAAAAAAACTTTATTTCATTAAAAATAAAAACTGGATAGCCCCTTCCTAAATTGAAGAATAAAATTTTTTAAAATTTTTTTAACCATAGAATTTTAAACTTCGACTATTTCGGTAGTTAGGGGGACCCTTAAACAGCAATAAAATATAGATTTACTCCTTTAAATTCTTCTTGTTGCATAGTGTAATCTGTTTGCTTGTCGAACGAATGGTGTTGACTGCATGTCTTTAAGCAGTTTTGAAGACGTCGATCTGCTGTTGTATCTGTCGGCAACTAAAATTTTTTTTTTTCGAATTTATTTGGAAGTGCAAAATACACCAACACTTTACGTACAACCACTTTACCGTATAGACGTGTCAATAAAGCCAAAATGTTTTGTATGTACTATGAAAATCATTTTGAATAAAACAAAATAATCGTGTTAACTACTTGACATTTTAATAATATAATAAATATGTGTCTTTAAACATAAAATTATAAACGACCATTAGTTGTCATTTAAATATTCCATAAATTATTTACAAAAAATACTTGCAATTTAACATACAATCAACAATGATGAATGTATTTATTATTACTTGAGAGGTGTATGTAACAAGTGGTGAAAATTACAAAGAGTCGATTGGACTTTTATACAATTGACCAGTGTCATAACGCTTGTAATTTCAGTAGTATAATTTTTTCTGGATATAAGTAGCAGAGTTGATAGTCAAATAACCTATTTTTTCTTCCTTAAATAATAGTTTTGACTCAATGAGGCCCATACCATACGAGCTAGAGCAACCAATATTAAGGGCGTTTCAACAAGAACGTTGTTTTTTATTTGTGGCAACACCAACAACATGATAGTTTTGACATCTAGTTTATTGACGTACTACGTGATTCATTGGCAACTGATACAATGTATTCAATTTCGCTCGAAAATCGCTTAAATGAGTTAAAATCAACTATGAAAATGGTGGTTCTGTTAAAGTTATATTCACACAGCCAATGAAACAATCAATTTATTGCATAAAATTTCCCGATCGCATAACTTCACGAAAATCAGTTGTTAAGTGGCCAGCCAGATCATGTGATTTAACACCATGTATTATTTTTTGTGGGGCTATGCTAAGAACAGAATCTATACGGAGCCAAACGCATCGATTGCAGCCTTAAAATTCAAAATCCGTGATGTGATTAACGAAATAGACCCGTTATTTTGCCAAAAAGTGATTAAAAACTTTGATGAAAGAATCGACAGCTGTCAGCGTGCTCGTAGTGGACATTTACCAGATATAATTTTTCATTAATAATTGCCGAACATTTCTCCTCGTAGTACAATAAAAAATTTTTGTTTTAGAAATTAATGTTCTTGTTGAAAAACCCGATATATTGTCAGTATTAAGTGTCCTACCGAATTTAGGGGGATGCAGATTTACGTGACCACTTGCTGTGTTGACCAAACCCCATGGTGGATCTTAACCAATAGATGAAAAACAACGCATTTTGGACCTAAAGGGTTTTAAACTCTGCTGCTTCCGGAATCGCCAGCAGCATCTGTTCGAAAAGCAACTGCACCTTGGTACGATTTATCCTCTAAGCTTAAGACTTCCTCGAGTGCATAGCTCTCCCGATTATTCATGACAACCCTCCCCACGATTTTGGGTTTCAACCACAGCCACCTCGTGATCCTCGAAAGTATCCATCATCTTCCTCAGAAAGGTTTAGTTTTCGCAAAGACAATCATCTTGAAAGACAGAAAAACTTTCCCTCAAAATACAATTGGCGGAGGCCTCAATCAACTGTGAGTCCGCTGCCATTTCACCGCCGGCGTCTGACTCCCGTGGTACCAGTTAGGATCTCTCGTCAGCCGTGATCTCAAGATATCTGCCAATTCTAAACTTTTGTCGAGTTCCATGTATCAGAAGCACCTGACAACGTCATAAATTGGCGATGCCCGATAGAATGTATCGGCGCAACCGTAAATGTCACGTTCTTCTAGTCCGCCTACCATTTCTCTCTTAATAGAAAATAAAACTCTTCCGATATCTCTCGGTAGCTTCTTAGTACAGCGTGGACCAAAATTACCGAAGGCGTTTGAGTTCATTTTAAATTTTTATTTAAGACATAATTAGTCATTTTTTTAAATATTTTAATGAAGAATAGTAATTATTTTTGTACGATTGTACGTTATTCCTACACAAAATGTTGAATAAAACAAAGAAAAAATAATAAATAAAAAATTACTTCGGAATTCAAACACCTTTGGTCATTTTGGTATAACCTGTGATTGTTCCTATATTAATCCCTACACCCCGGGGGAAGGCGATTGGACAATAAGATCTATACAAAACAACCCAGCGGTAAATGGAACTAAGTACCTACATTATAATCGATGACATTAGCAAAACATTCTAAGCGAGCGATTTAAGTACTTATAATGTAATATATGTGTAATCTAATAAATATCACCAACTAATTATAACTTTGATTACAATATAAGCGGAGTGTTAGTTAGTGTGTTTATGTAAAACAATTTATGAATAATATTTCTAGTAATTAAAACTTCAATTAGAATGTAAGTGACGAGTTAGTGTGTTTATAACGTTAGTGAAATGGCACTTACTGACATCGCTGCTTACATTTTAAGCGAGAGCACACTAATTAAGCAGCCTATGATACTTGTGTGTAAATGTAAGCGGAAATATAAGCGACAACATCAGTACTGATTGCTACTAAATATTACTGACATCAGCGATTAAGTAATGGGCATTTTTACTGCTGGGAAGCTAAATAAGTTGATCAAATTGAGCTCAAAATTCACTACATATGAGATTTGTTTTGTTTTTAAAAGCAACATTTTATTTCTCCTAGCATTCATATAAATATGCTCCCGGAACTAGTGCTGGGATACTATCGATATTTATCGATTGTTCCGATTTCACTATCGATATGTCGATATTACTATCGACTGAATGTTTGTACATGAGCAGGAAAACTTATGGTGTTTTCTTTTCTACAAAAAAAAAAATACCACATTTTAAAAGGTGCATGTACAACTTGTCTTGCCGAACATGTAATACTGCAATTTTTCATTTGACGAGAACAAAACACAAAATTGGATCGCCCTGTTTTTACCACCTGACAAAAAGTTTGTTCATCAATATATAAAAAAAATTGGTACATCCATAAATCAAAAAGTGTGTTCTTCAAAATATAAAAAAAATATACAAAAACCCTAATTTGTTAAAAGATTGATATGAAATAAATAAATAAATAAACAAAATGAATGACGCAGTTCCAATTTCTTTAGTTTGTTTTTAATAAAATATGTAAACAAGAAAATACATTTGCCAGATTGCCGATGTATTAACAACAAGTTTTTACGGTTTCTTCACTTGGCGTTTTTTTTTTTCAAAAACAATTTTATAACACCGAATCCATTTATGTTTTATATCACTGACAACCTACAATTAAAAATGTTATGCTTTCTTTTGTTTTTACTTTAAAAAAATAGAAAAAATAACTATTAAAACTTAAAATTTATACTGCCCTGATTAGAGGTGATTTTTTCCCAACTTCGTCTGGTAACCCTATATGTAAGCAGCAGCCATCTTTTTACACGGCATTATCAACACTCTCGGTTTATATGGGGTGTAAAGTGCAATGCCTTATGACATTTAAGGGTGATTTTTTTTATAATAAAACACCATTAAACTAGTTTTTTATCAGGCTACAGTTCGTTGTTTTTATCACTTTATTGACCGTATGAGAGGTATGTTTGATTTTAAAAATTTTGATGCTGAAAAGTACCTTTCTGAAGGAACTGAAGTAGCATGGACTATAAGATATTGTATAGCAACTTTAGATAGTGTTCTAAATTGGTTTTGATTCTCAACGCAAAAGGTATTCAATCTGGCGGACTTTTCCTATACTCGCAATTGCAATTGCATTTGTGTTTGCAATTTTTTTGCAACTTTACAAGGATATTTGACATTTCAGTCCCTATGTTCAGTCCCTATACAGATTTCAACATAAAGGCCTTTAATTAGCAGTAAAAAAGCACATCTAAGCAATCCATACCACCTGCCATTCTTGTTGTTGATATTCATTACTGTTATTCAGAGCGAATTAATAATAGCAAGTAATAAACTGTATGTGTAAAGCTGCTGTTACATGTCTTCATAGCAGTATTTTAAATAATAATAATATCGATATTGATATATTTCCTATCCATATTTTCGATATTTTAAGACTATCGATAGTATCGATAGTACTAGTTATAAAGTTCTTCATGAAGAATATGTGATGCCTGAAGCGACTTTTGCAACGTATGTAAAGCGGGTTTTCGAAAAATTAAAAACACAAGGCCCGGAATTTCGAAAACCCGTTTTACATACGTTGCACGATTTTTTGTTCTTGGAAGACCCCTAGTAAAATTTGATGCAGAAAATATTCGTAGAACATGTTAACCCTCTAACGTGCCGTTTTAGTGTAGAAATTAAAAAAAGGAACAAAAATTACCCCTTAAAATGAGTGTAAGAGGGTTAATATACTCTATGAAAAGAATCGCCATACAATTCTACTGAAGACATCTGAAATAGTCTTTTAGGTCAGAAGTACATTTAGTATATTTTTTTGACTTGTACCAAACGCCTATTCAAGAAATTCAAAAATTTCAATGCCCTAAATTTCGAGAATTCGTTTTAGAGACATTGCACAAACTTTTGGTTTAAAAAGACGCCTAGTGAAATTTGATGCAGAAAATATTTGTAGAACATTTTAACCCTTAAAAGTGCCGTTTTAGCAAACTTTTGGGTAAGAGTTGGGGAAAAGGACAAAAATTGCACCTTAAATTGAGAATTAGAGGCTTAATAAATTCTAAGAAAAGAATCGCCATACGATTCTACTGAAGACATCTAAAATTATTTTTTAGCTCAGAAGTACATTTAGTATATTTTTTTTGACTTATGCCAAACGCCTTTTTAAAAAAATTCAAAAACTTTAGGGCCCATGTTTCGGGTGCCCGATCTAACTTTTCAAAACCCTTTGGCAGATTTGGGGTCCAAAAAAAGGACCATTAACGATTTGACAACTTATTCTTATTATTTTTGAAAAACTTCGTTGATACTTTCGGTTGTTTGTTAAACAGTAGGTATTTGTCCCGTGTAAGCAGTTCATATACAATTATAATAGATTATGCTTAGGATTCTGGTAATAGATCTATTTAAAATTTTTAGTCACTGAAACAGAATTTCTGATATTTTTAATCGGTGACCGATATCTCTCAGTTCATGTGGCACCCAATTTACGTACTTTTTTATGAATGATTCCAAATATCATTCTAGTCACGTCTCTTATTTTAGATTCTTCAGAAGACAAGCAAATTCATCTGTTGACACGCTTAGGCCCGTTTTCACAACTTACCGATAGCTTAAAGTAGACTTTAACCAGCCTTATAAAAAGTGTTAAATTATTAAAGCTTTACTTTAACCTAAGGGAATCGATAAGTTTAAGGAAGGCTCCTCCTACCTGGTGGGTTAAAGTAAAGTTGTTATAAGTGAACTCTTTTTATACGGCCGATAAAATCCTACCTTTAACTATCGGTAAGTTGTGAAAACGGGCTTTAGAGAATTAACTTATATCTACTACCAATATGTATTGTATGTATTTTTCTAGTTTGAATTTTCAATAAACTGAATTTTACATATTTAAAAATCGCTGGAACCTCTTACTTATGTTGGTCTGTGAAAGAAGGTCAAACTTTTATTTATAGTCAATAGGAGTGAAAGGTTTTAAAAAACTAATGTGCTGTTTTCACAACAGCAGTGGCTAAACGTTCAGGTACTTGTGTTGTGAAAACAGCACATAACAAAAGTAAGTGTTTTTTACAACAACGATTTTTCTGGGGATTTAAGTATGTCAATTTGGAGATTTTGAAATTATTTTTTTTTTTTTTTTGCAAATTTGCCGATTTTCGACACATTTTATCTGGAAGTTTTGAGTGTACTGTGGGTTTATGTTGTTGTTTTTGTTGTAACAGCGAGACCTGAAGAACAGGTGTAATTGAGTTGAATGAGTCGGTGTTCGTTGAAGTTCAAGTCGTTCCGATGCGAAGAAACGATTGTTATAGGCCCAAGTTTGTAAATTGTAGACTGAACTTGTATATAAAAAAATACGTTCCGTTTTGCTGCGGGTTTTCAAGAGTTGAGAACAAAAAATTAGCGCGGAGAAGATATTCTGGAAAGGGTTCGTAGAATTATGCAAAGAATCAGGCGATTATGGTGCTTAAAAAGCAGCCATAGACTGACTTAAGTGGGATCGTACAAAAAATTAATTAAAAAGTTAAAAGAAACATAAAAAGGAAAAAAGTTGTGTATATTTTTATTTTTTTTAATTTCAAATAAAAAATTGCACAGTGCTCTTGATGAGTGGGTGACAAAAGTTTCATTAACACTATGCCAGACTTAAGCCCTGAATTTTAATAGTGAGTGCATGGCCGGCTCTAGTAAACAGCCCCTTCAAAACATAATTATGAAATCCTACATTTTTATAGCCGCCCTCAACAATTTTCAATATGTTGTCTTTAATATCGCAAAGTCGGAATCTCTTTTTTGCCTTCGTAATCACGTAGACTACCATCATTTAATATTTTTTTACTTTAAAATATGCCGTCACATTGCAACCAAAGTATGTAATTGCTGTAGATTTTCGATTATTGCATTTTATGTCACATAAAACCTTTTATTTGTTTTCTCTTGAAGTCTGTTAGTCTGCAACAGGTATTTAATGGTTTTTGCTACCTGTGAATTGGTTTCTTTTCGGCTTAAATAAAAACCTTAACAGCCCACAAATCAAATGAAAGCGACTGATTTGATTTTACTTTTTTTTCAAGGGTTATAACCAAGAAATTATAAATAAATGCTCGTAAAACGATAACAAATTTGTATTAAATGTTTGTTTTTTAAGTAGCATGCACTTAAACAATTTTTAGTGGCTTTTTAGTTGGAAAAAAAACAAATGATTTTTTTTAGGAAATACAAAAATTTTTTGAGATTTTGTTTGAATTGGAAGAAATAAAAAAAAAAAAATTTGTTTGACAAATCGTATACATACATTTGAACTAGGCTTGCCAGATTAAAATTTGCAAAATACTTGACATTCACTAAAAAAATCTTATTTTTTAATTGTATTAAAATAAAAATGTTTATACGATTTTGTTGCGAGTCAGATATTTATCGTTTTTAATTGGACTGTGCTACGTCAAAAAATTTAACAAGCCGGGCAGAGGCCTAATTAATGCGTTTTTGTTTGTTTGAAAGGGAACATATTTACCTTTATTTTGGTATATTAGTTTATATATCAGGATGCGGCAGAATGTAGTTATGATGTCTACAAAATTGATTGTTAGTTAGTTGATAGAATTTGTATATGAAATTTATAGCAAAAAATACAGTATTGTTTGTCTTTCTGAGTCCATCTTTAAAAACTAAAATGTTTGTCTGTTTGTTTGTTGTACCAGTTTTCCTGAAATATTCACAGTAGCCTCACGCGAATCGCGAAAAAATCAGGGGCAGGGAAGTGGTACCCTCCATATGTATAGTTATATAAATTCCTTTTGTTCCTATAAGGAGCATAGAGCCTTAACGATTGTGTTCCATTCTTGTTTATCTGTTGCTACGATCTTCATCTCGTTTCACGTTTTGTTGACTTTTGCTATTTCGATGTCTAGTTGTCGACGCCAGGTGTGGCTCGGCCGACCTTCCCTGCGGCTGCCTTGGAGACTATTGCGTTTCTGGTGATGTCGGCTTAAGGTCTTCGCAGGGCATGTCCAACCCACCGCAATTTCCGTTTTCTGATTTCATACTCAGTTAGTGTTTGTCCGTATTCGGCCCATAAGCGTTCGTTTGTGATGGTGTTAGGCCAGAAAATTTTTAGTATGCGACGGAGGCAACGGTTGATGAATACTTTTACGGCATTTGTATATCATTGATTTGAGCTCTAAGACCCGCAGCCGTAGAGCGCAACTGATTTCACGCAGCTGATAAATATGTTGATTTTGGTGCGCTTAGAGATATGGGGGGAATTCCACACATGGATAAGTTGGCCATAACCTTGCCTGACCTTCTTTATGCAGTTTCCAATATCCTATCTTGAGCCTCCACTTGTTGATACAATGTTACCCAAGTAGCAGAAGGATTGGACGTCACCGGTCTGTTGTTCTTGTAGTGTGAACTGTTACGTATCTGTTGTGTTAATTCTCATGGTTTTGGGGATATTAATTCTGAGACCACTCATTTCTGCTTCGGCTTCAATGTTGTTAAGTTTTGACTGCATATCGTCAAATCTATGTGAGAGCAAACAGATGTCGTCGAGGCGGCCTTTAGGTACCAGGTAATGCCTCTATGTGTTGTTATCACTTTTATCATGATGCTTACGATAACAACGTTGAATAGTAGGGGTAAAGAGGGCAACCCTGCCGCGCTCCTACTTTGTCACTTATGGTGCAACTGATTACGTATTATCGCAATAAGTTTTTCCGGTATTCCCTTACAGCGAAGTGCGTTCCATATTTCAGCGTGATGTATTCTGTCGAACGCCTTCTCGAAGTCGATGAATGTAAGATATAATGGAGATCGCCATTCGACTGATTGTTCCGTTATTATTCTAAGGCTATTAATATGGTCAATGCTAGATTTGATGGGGCGGAAACCGGCTTGTTTGTTGCGAATTTCGTTAGACAATGCGTCTGATAAACGCTTGTTTATTATATTAGCTATGACCTTGTTTACCATGCTAAGAAGAGTTATGCCCCTCCAGTTCCTGCATTGTGTAAGGTCTCCTTTGTTTGGGATTCTAATTATCATACCGTCTTTTAGGTCGTCGCATAGTTGATTGGTGTCCCAGAATTGTTCTATAATGGGGTGTATAAGTTGGGCACATGTAGCTGGATCTGCCTTTAGTAGTTCGGGCGATATGTTGTCGATTCCGGGTGCGTTTTCGTTCTTGAGAGTCTTGATTGCTGTCTCAACTTCAATTACGCTGGGCTTGTTGATCGGTACGTCATGCCTTTCAATGTGTAGGGGCTGAGTGGTGTTTAGTTGTCTTTTGCGGCGTTTGTAAGACAGTTTCTTAATGTTTGCCAGTCAACATTACAGTTCAGAGCTTCCTTTAGGGAAGACCGAATCTTATTTATGTAGGCTGTATGGTGTATGTGATTCTGCAGTTTTCGGACTCAATTCTTTTTTGTACCACATTTTTCTTTTTAATTGCAGGACTTTTAATCTTCCATAGGATGCAAATATTAAATATCTTAAACTTTTTTAAAAATTTCAAAAAAAAAAAACACCCAAAAAAATGGCACAAAAGCGCGAACCGTTTTTCAGTTTAAGAACCAATTTTCAATTTTATCGTGATGTATAACATTTTTATTTTATTTTTTTTTTTTTTTTACAAAATGTGAACAAAAATTTAGTTTTTTTTTTTAATTTCGAACGAATTTTTTTATAATAAAAAATTACTTAACGTAGCTGTTTATATAGTATTTCACAGAAAAAAAAAACAATGTAAAATCTTTATTCGTTTAGCCCCAAAAAATATATTGTAAACCTCTTCAAACCGTAAAAAGTCAATAATAACCCATGCAATTTAGTCAACTTTCCTGACTTTAACAGTATCCCAAAAAGACAAATCTCAAGTAAACGACTTGAAAGTTTACTTTACGATGTAGAATTGTCTGCCAAGCTGCGTGCTTTAATTTTAACATTTCTTAAATTTAATTTTTTGCCTAATGTCCGGCTAGATTTGCCAAAAAATTAAAGTGCCTTTCGGGATTGGGAGTTATATGAGGGGTATGGTCCAATGTGGACCGATTGTAATAAAATTTAGTGTAATATTTTATGTTCATACAAGAGTTCTTCTGGCTTTATTTGATCGTTATGCTGTTTTTTCTGGACATTTATTAGCGTTTAATTGGTTTCCAGAAGGTCACCGGAAGTGGGCCGATTAACGTCCAAGTCAACAAGGTTCGTTCTTGCTAAAAAAATACAGTATACACAATTACATATATGTAATTCCGTTGAAAATTTCGACCTGTTCTTTGGTTACAAGAATGCATTTTTAATATACAACATATGTATATGCTGGTATGGAGTATAAACATCAGACTTGAGTCAGAAATAGGTATGTAAATAAAGGAGAGAGTACGTACTTTTAAATGGTACTATGATTTTTAGGAAATATTAGGAATTCCGTAAGGTTCTAGTCCATCAAACCTTAAATTTATGTAATATTTAACGCATTTCTAAAAATAATATAAAAGCGATTTTAAAAGTGGTGGAAACATATGTCTACATTAAAATTAAAGCTAAGAAACCATTTCAATGAAAACCGTTTATTTTATAAAAATTTCTTTTGAAAATAAAAATTTATGAGCGATTCAATTTTCCAAAGTTATTACAAAATCATACTTTACAGTCAAAAAAAAAAGTGCATATTGAATCACCCTGTTTATAGGGAAAATGTTTACGTAGAGATCTGAATTTTGGCTTCTGAGGTTCTCAGCTGTTAACTTTAATTTAAAATTAAAAATTGACGGTAAAATAAATAAAGAATTTTGGCCGATATTTCAAAAATAGCAACACTGTGCGGCGGGTAAATCTTTTTGAATCCCAGGAAAAACTGATAGCTAATATGTATGTGGCAGTGTAAATAACCTGAACTGGAAAAATAAAATAAAGTTATTTGCTTTTATTTTTATTTTTTTCGTTACCCACTGTAGTTGTAACTTTTACAGTTGACAAAAAATCAACAAATTGTAGTCGGGTCTGCAAGAAAAGATAAACTCACTGTTTATTGTTGTTGTTTTTGTTTAAGCTTTGATATTGTTACAAGTAAAACTGAGGTTTATAATTCTTATTCGCTAAACAGTTTTATTTGTATAGTACATATCTTAAGTTTTTCTAAAATCTTTGAATGAAGTTTCCTGACGATCTGGCCTAAGCAACCAGTGAAATGCGCATAGGAATTGCTTATCCCATCAACAAATAATTTCAGTTTATCAATAGTATGAAATTGAAAGAAAACGTTGTTAACTAATTGCAGCACGTTTTTGCAATTGGTATAAACATTATTAAATGGTTAAAAAAAAACTGAGAGAAAACCCATAATTTATCGATTTTAATAAGTTTTCAAATAAAAGCTAACCTTAAAAAAGGTTTGCCCCACTGGATTCAGTGTGCTAAAATTTACTCGTCGCTTGCCCCGCTGAAAATGAAAAAATTCTGATTTATGCACAGTGTTGTTAGTGTTGAGCAAATAGAGAAAAACTAGTGTATATACGGGTTTTTGTTTCAAATTAGAGGACAAATTACGACATTCGATATCGATCGAAATTACAATGCTTTTTAAATGGAAATATCGAATGCCGTAAATCGCCCCCAGCATATCAGTGCTGCCAAAAGTGTTGATAAAAGGAAAAATAGTTTTGATAGATTTTTAAACAAATACACTTAAAAAAACGATAAAATATTTATTTGCTTTTTCCACAGCTTAGTTTAAAGAAAACTATAAACAAATTTAAAATATTATCAAATACATTTTAATTAATTTCATGTTGTAAATTTCCTTTTTTTCATAAAAATAATTAAATGAAAATTAAATTTGATGAACTTTAGCCTAATTAAACTATCAAAAATTGGATTAAAGCCCATGAACAGTTCAACAAAATAACCACAATACTAAATATTGCTAAAAAAAAATATTTTTTTTTGTTAGGATTTAAAAATCTTGACAAAGTATATTTTTTCTTGATGAGCTGTAAAAATTCTTTTAAATCGAATCTGTTTGGCAACACTAAAATTAACGAATAATAGTGTTTTCACACTTAAGGTTTTACCACAAATTTTGGTTTTAACGAAAAAACCAATCATTAAACCAGGTTTTACCATACAAAATAATTTTGTTAAAACCATCTTAAAACCTCTTTTGATTTGGTTATAAGTAGATTTTATGAAATACAACCATGTTTTAGTTGTACTAAATTCAGTGCTACCAAGTTAAAAAGATTGAAAACAGCTGATAATGGTTAATCCCAGCTAGCATTTTATATCACAATCGAATCTTTTAGGAATGAGCTCATATTTCGATCATAAATGATACTCTTGTTGGGAGAAAAAGCTACACTACCGATCAATCACCTCAAAGAAGTATTCGTGATGCAATTATCTGATTCTTTTTTGATCAATTTAATGGTAGGTTTAATAATCATTAGTTAGTATTTTTCGTCGCAGTTTTTAATCGTAAATTATAAAATTTTTAATTATATTTTACAAAATTTTTAAATTTTCATGTTTTTAATGTTTTTTTTGGATTTCTTTGCTAAAAGTAACCCCTGATTATTTGAACAAATTTTATTATGAGCCAAACAAATTTTATTGGGTTCTCGAAAAGGAAATAAGAAACTATATTTTTCTCTTTTAATTTGACAAGACGAATGAACAAAAATACAAAATATAAAGAAATAATTATTATAACATATTGACGATTTTATCGGTACCAAAAACGCAACAGACCCTATCTAACATCTGGAAAGTTTTACATGAGAAGCAAAAAAACTATTTAAAATAATAAATTGAGAAATCTACTTAAAATGTTTATAATTAATTTTTCATCTATTTTCCTAGTAAAATCCCTTTTCAGCCATTTACCGTTAATCATTTACGGCCTACTTTATAAAAAATAAAACAGGTTAATAAAGAGTTTATAAATTGGATTTTCATACAAAATCTGTTTCATAAACCCTTAATTAACATGTTTTATTTTTTATAAATAAGGCAGTTAATCGTTTGTATATTGGGTCGTTGGTTTTTTGTTTATAAAATCGCAACTTTTTGTCGAAAGATTCCAAAATTTCGAAATTATGAGTACATTTGTGTTAATGCAATACATCAGAATCAATGATTTTTAATTTTTTGTCAATAAGGCCTTTTGCGTTTTAGGTAACGGTATATGAACTAACAATCGTTCAAGTAATGAATCAGGATTTAATCATCAAAAAGGATCTAAGAAGACTCATTTAGATAATATTTACAAAATATTATCACCCAAATGCTAGCTGGGATGGCGCTCAATAAAAATAAATAAATTTAAAAAATAAAAAACGTCAAACCGATGAAATATTCAAAAATTAATTATTTATACAAAAATGTTTGATTTCCAAGCATTCAATTCATTCACTTCTTTTAGAAATTTTCTTATTCCTACTAGAAATTAATTTTATTTTGGAGAAAATAATTAGCCAAACTGTGTAACATGCCGACGTAGCCATACAAATTCATACAAACAAAAATTTTTAATATAGGATCTCAAAATTATTTAAAAAAAACGTGTTTACAAAAAGTACCAAGTATACGAATTTTTTTTATTTTTCCCCTTTTTTTGTAAATTTTTTCAAATTGATATTCTTTGTTAAAGTTTCAGCCAAAAAATATATAAACTCTTAAAACTTTGCAGTTTAAATGGAGTATATTAAAATGTACTTAAATTTCCCCTTTTTACCCTCGGAAAATTCGAATTTCGATTTATCCTTTTTTTGGCATGCCATCGTAGCAGGTAAAACAGGTGTGATTGCAGCCAATGTGTCTCAGTTAATGAAGTTGTTAAAATTATTGAAAAAGTGTGAAAACATGCCGTCGTATCTAAAGAAATTCGTACAAAAAAAAAATTTCATTTATGCCAGCAATCGTCAATGGCTGTGAGTGTTCGACGCAAAACCCTCTGAAGAGTTTGAGTGGTTGCTATTGAAACATATATGGGTTACCTGTTTGCGAAAGCCTGGGTGCGATTCCCGCGGCACTCAAGAAGGAAAAATTATCAATAAATTTTAATTAATTACATGTTGCAAAATTCCTTTCTTCATAAAAATAATTTAATGAAAATTAAATTTGATGAACTGTATCCTAATTAAAAATTTGGATTAAAGTCCATAAACAGTTCAACAAAATAACCACAATACTAATTATGGCTGAAGGATTACTTTAAAAAAGCGGTTTTATTTTGCCCATTTTTTGACCATTTTGTCCCTTCCTGGGCCTGAGACTTAAGCCTCTTAGTTTCTTTTGTGCTACCCTGTTCACTAATTCCATCTTTTTAAAGAAACATATTTTAACTTATCATTAATTCTTACCGAATTTTATTTGAATAATTATCCTCTAGGGCTTTTTCGAACTTTCAGTAATAAACTTGTTTATACACCTCAGTTTTAATTTCAACTTCCATCAATAACAGCCAAATATTTTCCCAAAAAAAGCTACAACTTTTGTTAATCTCCACTTTAAATATAGATCAAAGACACGCCAAAACAAGTATACTTTAATTTAATCTACATACATTATAACTGTGATTATCGTCATTTTACGATCACCGCTGTGATCATCACTATCATTATGAGGAAGTTTATAAAAGACAACGTGTGCGGTACAATTTTATATGAATGTGGTCAGAAATGACTGTCATAAAATTAAAAAAAAAAAAAAACGTTTTCCTTTTTATTATATTTTTTTTTTGTTTTTTTTACAATAAAACAGAAACCTGAACTAAAAAAAATATGGGATAAAAAAATCCATTTAATGACAGTTTTAAAATGTGAATGTGGCATATTGAAAAAAAAATTTTATTACCTTTTATCACTTTTGAGGTTATCCACTAATTTTTTTGGTTTATTACTTTTTTTAAATTAAAATGGTTCTTTATATTGGGAAACAGAAGAAGTATTAAAACTATCTAGGCAACGTGTAAAAGAAGAAAGTTATGTCCTGATGGAAATTAAGATTGTTAAAACAAGAAACAAATACTTTAAAACTTAATACATTTTAAAAGCCGACCTTTTTTATTATAAAATAAAAGAAGTAGTTAATTGAGCATAGCTATTTTTATAAAATCATGTTTTTATTTCCAATATTTCGCTACAAACATCGATTAGCGTCATCAGAGTTAAAGCAACTTAAATATAAAAACAAATGAATAAAAAACATTATTAACAATCAATTACAAAACAAAATGTTAAAACAACACAAAACACACAATGTAACAATAGCGATGCTTACATATAATTGAAAAAATAAAAAACGCAAATTCCAATAAGCGTTAACAACACTGATTTTCAATTACAAATTTTGCGCCAAAATAATAAAAACAAAAAGTTTGTATATCCATCACAATTAATCAAAAATCACAATCCCAACAAACACAATTCTCAAACGTTTTTCAATTGTTTGATTTCAACATTTAAATTCAAATTGATAACACTGGGCTCGAAATTGACAATTTTTTTAAGACAAGCTGGGGGCACTTGGCGTTTTAACACTTATGAATGTAAAAGATTGTTAGTAGTAACTTCAAAAAAAATTAGGAAAAATTACCGTCTAAATTGGGTCTTTATTTCGAAAAATGTTAAATAAAATTTGAAGCCTTAAGACGGTACATTTTCATTCATGTTGGCTTCTTTAATAACTAAATAATTTGTCAACATTTATTAAAAATCGTAAAAAAAACTATATTTTGTTCTTTATGGGTTTAAGCTCAATAATGTGCTTGGCTGAAATGACCATAAAATTTTATGACTCTGGTTTTTGTTTTGTTTCGTTTCGTTATTTCCTTTGCATTTGTGCTTGTGCAAATTACCTCCCAGTGTCGTTTGTGAAACTTTTGCAGCTCAAATTTGTTAAAAAAAAATAGCCCATAACGTTGAAGTATTCTTGTAAATATTTTACTAGTTTTGTTATTAAAATCTATTTTTAACACTTTCTAGACATGTTGATGTTGATTTACATTTTTTTAGGTGTTTTTTATTTTTTGTTTTCTTTTATTACACCCGGATTACATTTATGAACATTGTTAAGGTGCTTGTTTTATTTCTTTTTAAAGATTTATTTTTATAGCCCTTAACACGAATTTTTAAAATATTCTAAGAATTGAAATTAAGTCAAAGTTTTAATGAGAAATATAAGAAAAGATGTTTTACGCCATAATTTAGGTCACTGATGGGATTTGTGGTACAATTGTAACAAATTTGGTACAATCGAAACTTGATCGGTACACTGGTACAATTGATCCATTTTTGGTACAATTAAAAAAAAAATATCCACGAAATTTAATCATAACTTTGATTTGGATTCACTCAGTTTTCTTTTCAATAACACAATTACTAATTACATATCTCCAGCCAAGGTCAGAACTACCAAAAATTGCATTATTAAGCGGCCAATACACATGCCATATAATTGTCCAATTTACCATATTGTACAGTAATCTCGCCGAAGTGTGTGTAATATTCAAAGATGGCACAATATATTGGCAATCGAAAGACTTTTGATTTTTATTGCACAACGAAAAGAAAGTGTTGGCAACATTGTACAATGTTCTTTATGCCTTTCCTACAGATTAAGTTAACCTTTTTATTGAATGAAAGTTGAGCCATATTTTAATTGAAACCATTGTGCCACTTTATTCATAACATAGGGAAAAATATAAATAATATGGCGAAAAGCATATACAATTATTTATGCTCATGATGCTATACTAACATATTGCATATTGTTTTGGTGCCACTAGCAACCAAGCGCCTACGTTATGGTCAATCTTTGAGAAAAAAGATAAATATACATATATATTTTAGCTTCTTCTTAATTTTGTGTACCCACACCACTAAAAAAATATAAAAAGTATACCGATACACTCATATAATCACTTTCTGAGTCGATTTAACGATGCCCCTCCGTCCAGCTGGTTGTTTCTCGATGTCCCCTTGTGCGCAAGGTACAGTTCGCTATATTTAAGGTAATTCGATGAAATTTTGTATATAGGTTTCAATTCATAACGACAAAGCCTACTGTATAATGGTAAGCATCGGTCCATAATTTCATATGGACACCAAACACACTTCTTTTCGGAAGAGTGTTTCTGCCTATAAACCATCTCATTCCGTTGGTATTTAGATCATATTTGGACCAGACTTATTTTATTTCAATCTAAATCATCTTAACACATTTTATTGGAATCGGTCCATATTTGACGATTGCTTTCCACAGAAATACTACTCCCCAAAATAGCTTTTAATGCCATAACTTCCTTATAAATGTTGGTACTGATATACAAATTAGCGACAATAACTTTAATTGTTGGTAGGTCCAAAATTAAAATTAGTTTTATAAAAGCTCCCTTTCTAAAATCTTAAAGGGCAATAAATCTCATATAGATAAAGATATCTAAATAATATTCGGCACAAAGAACTTTTATATGTATCTTAACCTCATAATGTAAGTTTTTGTTCTGCCGGATGCAAGATGGCCCATGGAACTCAAATATCGAACACTCTCGAAAATTTTTCTTTATATACTGTAGTGTATACTTTCTTACTTGTTTCGTTTTTGTTGTGTTAAGAATTGTTATTAATTCTTAAGCCACGGTCACACTTGTCAAATATTTGACGAAAAAAACGGAACCAACAAGCAAACTAAATAATTATTTCTTTTATTTCCACAGTTTTTTGATATGTCTAGCAGTATAATAAGCTTTATTTTGTAATATTATACTACATTTACATTAGGCCGAAATCTTGTAGATTTGATTTAAAATCTTTTTCGAAATCTAGTGCGTTTACATTACACTTTTTTGACATTAGCGAGATTTTGTTTTTATAACAAAACAACTAACTTAAAGTCTTTTCGTTACACATACAAACACAAAAAGAAATATACATTAAAAAATTTGCATTGCCTCTTATTAATAATCAACAATATTTATTTTATCAATATAATCGTCTTTTTTATTTTTTTACACTTTTTTATTTATTTATTTTATAAAACTTTTTAATTTTTTTTTAAAAATTTTTTTTAAATGTCATTTTTTCTTGTGCAGGGAAGTATTTTTTAGTGCTTTATTGAAAAAACCATAGTTGCATCATTAAGTACTACTAGATTTTGAGTAGATTTCGTCGAAATCTAGTCACGAAGTAGATTTTGTTTTGTATGGGAAATGTAGTCAAAAACACCTAGATTTGGCTCGAAATCTCGTAAGTACTAGATTTGGCGTAGGTGTAAATGTAGTTTTAAGAGTTTGTTAGATATCTCTTACTATTAACAAAAGTAGTGGTTACGTTTATTTGGTCAAATATTTAATAAGTGTGACCGTAGCTTTAGTATGTATGGATTTTATTTTTTAGGAAATTGTTGGTACAATTTATTTCAATTTGGTACAATCTTGCCACTGAGACAGTACAATTTAAAAATTGTCAGATCCCAACAGTGTTTAAATAAATAGTGAACGTGTTTATCAGAAGCAGTGCTACCATTTAGCATATGTTCTGCTAGATTTAGCAGATTGTTTTGGGGAATTGATTTTTTTTAATATGCTAACGGCTTTTTAGCATATTTTTTTTAAAGAAATTTTTTATAAAATATATTTAAACATTAGTTTTAATTATGCAGATTTTAAGCATATTTTTTATTTAGCATACTTTTTTATAAAAATTTTTGGCATATTTTTGTTGTAAAAATTTATCATATTTTTTGTAAATTAATATTTTTTGTTTTTATCTTAGCAGGTTTTTTTATATCATATTTTCTTTAATTTACGATTCAGCAGATATTTTTCATAAAGTTTTATCATATTCTCAACAAATAGTTATGGCAACACTGATCACAGGTTTTAAACATGAATGCCTGCATTCATAAAAACAAATTTACTATGTAAATTATACTTAACAAACGTTTGTTAAATTTAATAATCGTTTATGAATACGGAGGTTAATGTCTGAACTTTATATACTATGGTCTTAACCACTGTTGCCAATTTAGAGATTTTTCCGCTAAGTCTAGCGTTTATAAACTTTAACAAATCACGCCTACTTTCAAACGACTCAAAAGTAAAGATTGGTATCAAATTATTTCTAATCCTCCAAAGCAGTTTGGGATTAAAATCCAGCAAAATCGGTTCCGTAGGAAAAAGAGGTATGAATCAAAATGTGGACGAACCACCCTAACAAATTTATAATTTTATTACAAAAACCAGCATAAATAGTGGCTGAATGCACATATGTATTATTATATGTATGATTTTGCACAAATTCGTTCCATATGACTCAAAATCATACTGTTAAATTTCGTGAAGATCAGTCCATAATTAACGGTGGGCCTCATATGAACACCACTCTGAAATTATTCAAACTATAAATGAAGGGTATCAAAGATTCGGCACAGCCGAATACATCACTCTAACTTGTGTGTGTGTTTTTTTTTAGGAATAAATAGCTAGGGGAGTTGGAAACCTTAGTATGTAACGTAATTTGAGAGTCACATACCTTTGAAAAACTTTTAAAAATGTTTTAATTTAAGTGGTATTTTTAAAAAATTGCCGCTGAATTAAATATTTAGCGGTTTCTAGCGGATTTGAAGTCCGATTTGGCGGGAATTGTTCAAAAAAAGTTGGCAACAGTTGTCTTAACAAAGTCACGCGGAATTTGAAAAAGAATAAGTGCAATTTTTCGACTTAAATTTATTTAGAAAGAGAGAGGTAGAGAGAGAGAGAGAGATAGGGAGTTAAAATCTTTCTTTCATTAATATATGTAGATCCGATTCTACCCGTTATTTTCCTGATGTCTGGGCAACTACCGGGTATATTCCTTTTTTGGGAATTTATTTGGGTTTTTATAAAACACAAATGCATATGGCAATCATTAACTGTCACTAAAATTAAATTGCACTAAAATTACAATAAACCGGGGACTCGCAAAACCACGGATTCGGGATTTCAAAAAAGTATATTTTTCAAGATATCCGGATTTTTCGGGATTCGAGGATATTAAAAATTAAAAGATAAGTGCTTTTTGAAGATATTTACATCTTTAACCGAGGTTTACAAACAATTTTAATTTTTTTATTTTAAAGTTGAATATGTTATATGGATAACTTAAGTTTGTAAAAAATTAAAATTGTGATTTTTTCTAAACTAATGATTAATTTAATTAAAAATATGGTAAAAACACAACGTATGATTTCAAACAATGTGCTTATTGATTCAATTAAAAAAAATTCCCTTAAATCTTTATTTTATTAAATTACCTCAGTTGATAAAAAATATATATAAAAATATATGTATGATAAATAAAAATAATCATTATTGTACACAGAAAAAATTAAAAATTTTCTCTAATCACCAATGTTATACCAAATTCATAGAATCAAGCAACCCATTTGTTTAATTTGCACCTATTACCAAAATGATTATATTGATTACTAAAAATTATAACAATTTTTTATTTTGAATATTTTTTTTTTCAATAAATGATATTTTTAATTTTAATTAAAAAAATGATCAAAAAACTTTGGCGTTTCAAACAATGTGTTATTGAATTTTACAATTTCCAACAACAATTTCACAAGTTTGAATTATTTGATTTTAAATGAAATAATTTTTTGTTATTTAATTATTATTTTAATTCAAAATTTATTTTAAAACAACTAAAATGTTAAATAAATCAAAGTTATATTTTTAATTATTCATATTAATTTATTTAATACAAATTTTAAAAGCATCTAACAAATAAATCAATTATTAGTTTGCTCTATTCTGTATCTGTTACACAGAAAAAATTATTAGTAGTTTTTTATCAATTAAAAAAATTGTTCAAAAAGTATTTAAATATAATTAATGTAATAATTGAATCAATTATTTTTTTGTTGAAAGAAAATTAAAATTTGAAGTTGACAAAATCAATTTATTTACCCAAATAAAAAATTTATAATTTTGGGAAGCGCTAATTTAAGAAAATAAGCGCACTATAATGCGGTACGCAATAAGACATACAGAGATGCAGTGAAATAAGTGAACGAACTCTAAGAAAGTTTTATAAATAAAACATAATATTTCAAGTGCCACGGTATTCCCTAACTACGAAGCGGGTTTGTCAGGGAGAATACTACAAAACATTCAGTGTGTAAAGCTGATAGCTTAACTCGCCAGCTTATATGCGTTGAATATAGCGCTTGTTGTGTCAAAAATTTATCGCTTCAAAGTGGGAACTCACCATATAAAATGCATGCCTTCCGTCAAGCCAAATTTTTTTCTTTCAGTTTTTCTTTTGTATTGATTTTGTTTATTTTATTAAATGTTGTCAACAGTTTGTTTATGAGAAACATAAAAAACAAACCATACTGAAAGCAGTAAATCGCTAAATTTGTCCCTAAACGGCCGATTCAGCAACACTTTTAATATTTCAAGCTTGAAATGTCAATTTTAAGTTAAACAATTTTACATTTTTTTGACATAACTTAATTCTTTATCGATAACTTTTTTAAAATGTTTGACAATTTGCTATTTGTCTCAATACAGCTGAACTCTTTGCACTGTTCACCAAAACATGAACAATGCAATAAATATGTAGTGTAAGGTAGAAGTACATAACACGCGTTAAATTTTCGACGTTTGTCGTGCGTTTAAAAACTTAAGCGCATGAAAAATTGCATGTTACACAACTCGCGTTACAAAGGTCGTTCCTGTCAGCTGTTTTTGGTATATTTTTACTTATTTGCGCAATAAAAACGGAATCGAAAGCGTATCAAGATTTTTTTATTTTATTGAATTTATTCTTTTTATGTTTTTAAAGCCCTTCAATAATTTTTTTTCATGATTCGCAAATTTGTTATGAACTTCTACCTTAAGACCTTAAGCAAGATGGTAAGCGAAACGCTTAAATTTCTCCCTTTAGCATAGTACTCTGTTCAAATTTGTGAAAAATGTTGAGCAACAATTATTTCACATGAACATTTTGACATGTATCAATGTTACCTATCATGCGAGTTTGTACAATTTAACGTTTTTATTCTTGCAAAGTTTGCGACATTGTTTTGCGTATGTAAACTAACCCCACATGTATTTTACTAAAAATTATTTTTTTTAATAAAAAATTTAACAATATAGAAAGTAAATATGGTTAAAAACTGTTACCGGTTGAGTTATTTTAATTTTTTATTTTTTTTCAATAACCAGTTCATACTTTTTTGCTTTTGTTTAAAATTCCACGTGAAATAAGTGCAGCTTACATTATTTCGCTGTTGTAAAAAAAAGTTGCCAGAAAAATTTCGGAACTTTTTCACGAAATGAACTGAGTACAACTCTATCAACATTATTTCATAAATACTCCGCACAAGTTTTTTTTATATGCGTTTTGACAGCATTTCACGCGAAATGTTGAACAGAGTAACAGACTTTACAAACCTGCTTCGTGAGAAGCTCAATTTTTTTTATAAAAATATTTATTTAACAAAAACATATTTATATACCCACCACCACAAGTGATATGAATTATGTAGTGTAGAAAATACACAACCTAATTTCGTGAAATCTCTCCATAAGTTACCGTAGGTCCTATGCCCACTCTCGGAAAATATTTTATTTATCCTAACCCTGTAAAGAGCAAAGTTTAAATCTTGAGTTTAGTGCACCACTGGAATGTTTTGTGCATTTCAAAAGGCATGTTTTCTTTAATTAAATTTTTTATCTAGTTATTTTTAGCACTTCTCACGTTAAAATATCTTTATAATTGTTGGACACGCTTAAAAATAATAACAAAGTTTAACTTTTTTCTTTCGTTTTCAATGATAGTGTTAACAGAGCTTTATGCAGAGTATTGTGTTCCCTATCCTCTCAAGGGAAATGTCATGATAAACAAATTTGGCCCAATATTTTTTGTTGCAACCTTAATTACCCTTTTGAATTTTACTAACCTCGTTCCATATTTCAACATAGCTCTTTTACAGATACCAGGGGCCTAATTCTGGCAGTCGTGATCGAGTAATTTCTCGATTCGAAAGCAATTTAATGTCTAATTATTTCAGTCAATACTTAATCGTAATTATTTTTTCGGTGTTGTAAAGCATTAATTTAAGTTTCACAATACTGAAAAATAATTTCGATTCGTTCAGTATCGACTGAAATAAAATTGCTTTCGAATCGAGAAAGTATTCGATCACGACTGCCAGAATTAGGCCCCAGATTTAAGTCACAGCAAAAACATCTAATAGTGATTGTGTAGCAAATACTTAAAAAAAACATTACCCTGTTTGTGAACTTCGTACATTTCATTGCATTCGGTTTTTGAATAATTTTTTTTTACAAAAACAAAATACATGTGTAGGTGTTTTTAACAAAAAAAAAAAAAAAAAAAAAAAAAATAGCATCAGCCAACAAAAAAGTTTTACAAAAACAAAATATGAATTCAGTTTTAATTGACCTTTTTCAATATACAATACACACACAGGCTACTCGTGCTGCGGCCGTGTAAATTGCTAAGCGACAACAACAATACAAGGGAAAAGCGTTGCTTCATCACTAAAGAACATAAAAATATAATGGATGGCTACAGAATCAATCCAGTTGCTCTGTTTTATTACGAAAAACAGAACACTACATACTCTTGTTACTTTCGTGAAAATAATTACTAACGGTTTTAGGGGTTGTGTACTAACACACAAACGCTAAAAAAAATTAAAATCGTTTCGGGTTGTGTGTACCCTACACTATATAATGATCGGTTTATTTTTGAACACTGATTTTGACGAAGATAAAGTCCAATATTTTGGGTGATTTAGTGTGTTTGAGCAATGAAAGAGAGAAATACGGTAAGCTTAAAAAAAACCTTTAACACAATGTGGTTTGCTTGTACATCGTAATACTGAAGGGCCACTCATTGTGTTCTACGCTTTTTTGCATCCTAAGTAGCTGTCCAAAAGCTTAAATCTCTGTGGTTATACGTAACAAGTTACATGCACTGAATGCCTTGACGCGTTGATAGTGAAAAGTACTTTGTAAGCATCACAAGCAGCGTTCGTACAAATCCGCTGTTTTGGACAAAGGAATTTTATTTCTACTTTAAACGTAGAACGGAAATAAGGAGTGAAAATAATGCAAAGCGTGTAATTCGCGGCTTTGATTCAAAAGTTTAAAAATCCCTTAGTAAAATTAGTTTTGTCGGAAATTGTTAATAACTGTAACTAATTAATTAAACCTAAGCACTAGAAAAAAGCTTTGTAAGTACTTAACGCTTTTATTTCGCTACTAAATATTTTATGAAAATTTTATTCAGCTTTAAATTTTAGTGTAAAAAAAATTTGCATTTCCAACCTGTTGCACCTCGTAAAATGCCTATAAATAATTCCCAGGCATTAAAAGACACACACACAGTTTTAAATCACATTAACAGTGGGTGTTTCCCAGCCACTTATACAGACAATTACACAGCCATGCAGCGAAAACAAGATAAGTACAAATAAATTTCCAGACTGCCTGCTACCACATTCATTACCAACCTATTTAAAAGTCATCCATAAAATTCATACTTATCATTTGGAAAATAATATTACGAATAAAACAAACAGAAAAACACAATAATTTACAACAAAATGCAATTAATGCCATAATGAAATTAATCTGACTAATATACGAGTAAAATTTGATTATTGGACCTTTTTCATATGGCCGACAAAAATGCAGTTTGAAGTGGGCGTAATGAAACAAAAAAAACCCATTTTTTGTCACTTAACAAGACTTAAATGGTGCATTTTTAATCTCGCTGAGATGCTGGCTGGAGAGTTCGTTTAAATGATGACACTGGGATGGAATAAACAAGTGTCACAGCCATAAATGTATTTTAAATACTTTCAACAAAAGGAAAAATTTACATTAATTATAATATTTGTTTTCTGTTAAAAAAAAAATAAACAAAACAAGATAACATTTTATTTTATTACATTTGAAAACGATGCCCATTTAAAATGACTTTAAATGCCGCTATTTTTCTACGAAACTGTTGGGTTGCTGTCACAGTGACAATGGCTTTTGATAAAATTAGCTCGGTATTTATTAGAAAAATATATTATTTTGTATATTTTATATATATATTGAAAAACGATTTAATCACGAGTTTTTTCCAAATTCTATTCTTTTTTTAAGTTTGGCTTAAAAAAATCAGGTTGGTTTTATCAGATTCTGGCTGCAAAACGAAAGTGTTGTAGCTGTCATATAACTTGTATTTAATTAAATATAGTTTTTTGAAGACATTTCGACACCTTCATGGCAGATTTTAAGTTTTGGTAGATTTAAAGTGTTTCGTAATTTTAGGCACGTTTTCACAACTTAACGATAGCTAAATTCATGATTTTTTCGGCCGTTTAAAAAGTGTTCCGTTATTACAAATTTACCTTACGTTCGTACTACCTGAACCCATGTTCTGTAACTATAGTGAGAACTTCTCGCATAAAAAAAATGCGTGAAAAAAATATTCCATCGTTTCTCGAAAAGTGAGAAAAAAGTGTGTTGGTAATTCATGTCGAAGACTATCAAAAGAGATTACGTCCTTAAATTATAAGTGTCATAACATTGCACTCGACGCCGATGTAACATTGCAGACGTTAACAACGCCATTCACACATATCGTTTACGGCGGCCAAAATTTACTCAAATTGAAAATTTTTCAACGACGGTTGTTTGCAAATGAGCTTTAAAGAAATTCGTATATTTTATAAAAATGTTAAAAGCAAATGCCTGTATTCATAAAAAATTTTAAATTTAATAAAGGTTTAAAGAACAAATTTACTACGAAAATTGTCCTTAATTAACGTTTGTTAAACTTAATAATCGTTTGTGAATACGGGGGAAAATAATTAAAAATGAAAAAATGAGGCAAAACCAAAATGTTATTATTATTATTCTTTGCATTTTTAATTGTTTTTAGTGTTTAAATATTTTCTCGCCCCATTTTTATTCGTAAGTTTATTTGACAGTTCAAAGCGAGAACTTTTCTCACAAATATGTTACAGACAAATATTTTTTTCTGTAAATTGCCGAGTAATTTTGTTACGTGATAGCTAGTACTCGCCAAAAAAAATGTTATAGAGACGGTTTAGTGAGGAAAACAGCTGTTTGTGTCAATATATTGCATTTTTAACAAATTTTCGTTTAATTGTGCCAAATTCCCATTTCATACTATTAATAAACTGAAATTTATTTTTGATGGGATAAGCTATTCCTATGCGCATTCCACTGGTTACTTAGGCCAGATCGTCAGGAAACTTCATCCAAAGATTTTAGAAAAGCTTAAGATATTATACAAATAAAACTTTTAAGCGAATAAGAATTATAAAACTAAATTTTACTTGTAACAATATCAAAGCTTAAACAAAAACAAGAACAATAAACGGTGAGTTTATCTTTTCTTACAGTCCCGACTACAATTGGTTGATTTTTTGTCAACCCTTTTTGTTTCATTTCACACATTTCAATCGAAAAGTTCATCGACGCGATTGCTACAGAACATGGGCACTGGCAAGTTAAAGTAAAGTTGTAATAATGGAAAATTTTTTTACGACCGATAAAACCCTGCCTTTAGCATTCGATAAAGTCAACAGATCCTTTCTGCGATATACCCTGGAGAAGAGAGGAAAGCCTATCAAGTTAATGACTCTTGTAAAAGCCATGTACACTGGATTTCGTTGCAAAGCTATACACCGTGGTTATCCGAATCATTTGATGTTGCTTCTTTTTGCACTAGTCATTGATGAGGTCATGAGCAGTTCCATACAAGGCAGAAAAGATATACAATGTAATCCATTTACACAATTTGAAGATGTTGAAAATGCCGAAAACATGTTTGCTTAGCCAGAAATCAACCCAAATGCGGCAGCTGCGGGACTTAAGATAAATATAGCAAAATGAAATATATGAATGGTGGATACTGTGCTATATGCAATCCAACTCTTAATTAATTAGGAAGTGATTTTATTGAGAACGTTCACACGAGAGGAGCTGAATTGGATGTAAAGTGTAAAATAAATTAGTCCAAAGGGATGTCTGTTATGTTAAATAATATTTGAAGATCAAGTCAAATAAGTACGCACACTAAGCTGAGAATATTTAATTTCAACGTTAAATCTGTTTTGTACTACTCATTTGAAACTTGCAAAGTTCAAGAAATAAAGACACACGACTGTAAACATCCAACAACAAATGTCTCAGAAATATTCTGGGGGATAAATTAAGTTTTTTTATACTTGATTTAAGTACGAGTCGTACTCAAAAATTCAAGTACGAATAACACTAAAACGTAGTCAAAACAATCTTAAATGAGATAACTTTCGAGAATCAATCCCGGAATTTCTTAAAATAAGTGTAAAATTCTTAAATCAAAAAAAAGTTGAACTTTTCGTTGGTAGCATGGTGAAATAATACAGGTGGCAGCACTAAGGCAACAAATACAACGTTACAATAAAATTGAAAAATAACACAGTACAACATTTTTCAGGCGATTGATTCGGGACTCAATTCTGATAATTGCTTATGAAAGTAGACCCAAAAAGAAGAACTTCTGCATCATTAGTTTGGTCATGGTACCAAAATTAATTTGAAGTTAGTAAGTATCGTATAGGGGAATTTGTTACGTGTTAGGCTCTTTTGTTTGCCATAACTCGAGAAATTTCAATTGATTCAATCAAAAAATTAAACTTTGCAAAATAATGAAATAATTATATATATTCTTAGTATTCAATAAAAAAATATTTGAATCAAATTTAAGACAGTATTTTTTTACAACTCTTGTCCATTTTTAATAGCTCGTAATTCTCATTCGCTTTGTAGTTTTATTTATATAATATCTTTAATTTTTCCAAAGGCTATGGAAAATGGTCTCCTGTTGATTAGGTCTAAATAACTAGCGAAATGCGCACAGGAACAAGATTATCCCCCCACGATAAACTTTAGTGTATTTATCAATGAATAAAAATTGGAAATTTAGCACACCATCATTAATAAATAAAGAATCGATAAACATTTTGTTTGATTTATAAAACATTTCCGACATATTATTTTAACAAATCACTTAAACATTTCGTTGAAAAAAATAATTTTGAGCAACAACTTTTTTCATTGACACAATAAACTTGATTGTTGACTAAAAATCCAATAATTATACCTACAAACTTTTTTTTAGCAAAAATCGTCATCGCAAAAAATTCAAAAATTTTTTAATCAAATATGCGATTTTTGTGTACACAGAAAAAATAAATGATTTCAATTAAAATTAATTTGTGATATAAATTAAAAAATTAATTGAATTTGCAGCAGTAAGCAAATTTAAAGTATAATTAAATAGTTTTTTATATAAACATAATTTTATGCAGTAATGTTGTTGATAAAAGAAAAAGTTTAATTTAGTTGATTAAATTTTCAATTAAAACTAATTTTATTTTTGATAAAAGGTTTAATTGAAAAAAATTGGGAAATTTTTCCTTGTACTTAAAAAAATATGAAACCTATAATCGGATATGCCGAATCTTTGACACCCTCCACTGCGAATTAGGATTTAGCTTTATAATAGATCTGTAATCAGTTATGAACCATTCATCATAAAATCTGACCTCACAGTATTATTGTTCGTTATGGTTTTCGGCGTATTTCATTATCACAAATATCTACAAGCTAATATCGAGTGATATAACATTAAACATTTAGGAACTGATTGGTTTTACAATTTTCATGTAAAGAGTTTAATTTTATCATAAATCCCTTCTCTAAAGCCAAGAAATTCTATTTAAGTATAAAAGATCTCGGGCTGATAAATAAATCTTTTTCACAAATTGCTTTAATATTTTTTATCGGCACCAAATGGTCCAACAACCCTCGTTTTACTTAATCTAATTTAATGTTTTCTACACACAAAAAAAAATCAAGTTAAAAACGTAGAAAACAAGGTTGATTTAAACTTTTTCGGTGTTGATTTTGCTTCATACGTTTTTCACGTTAATTCAACCTGATTTTACAATAACTTGCGAACAACTTTATTTTCTTTTAAAATAACTATAATTTATGTTAATTAAACATTGCAGTAAAGTTAGAGCAAAATGTCATTCCGAATCATGTTGAATGAAAGATATTTCAAGTTGAAACAACGTGAATTTCATGTAGAATCAAATTGGTATGAGTGTGTGTGTTATAACAGTGTGAAGAAGCTTCAGAGACAACATATGCATTTATTTAAGAATAACTAAAATCACTTACCCCTGTAACACATGCTTCACTTATTTTGTCTTTGTCAACAGAAGCATCAGCAGAATCGCCCGATATGGTTTTCGTCATCATTCTACTTTGAAAACTTGATGTACTATTTAACTAAATAATTTTAATTAAAAGAATACGGGAATTGTCTTCATTGTATAACATATTTTAAGAATGAAAATTAACATACTTAACTATGTATGCATGTTAATTTAACAAGATTAACTTTTGATTTTAATATAAAACAGGTTTTTTAATGAATTCAATATCGAATCCATATTTATTTAAATTATAAAATTTTTTTTTATTTATTTTAACAGTGAATAATATTTAATAAACGTGATTAAAGATTATTTTAATATTTTTCATTTAAAATTAATATGAAATAATGATAAATTTTTTGCAGAAATTTACTATGATTCTCAATCAACACTTTTCCATGTTAATTTTACATTGGTTTTTTTTTCTGTGTGTATAACTTTCTTTTACGGAAATTTAAATTTATATTATAAGGACCATATGAAGCTCCCACAATCTTTTATAAGTTCTAATATATTGAAACTCTTATTTAAACATCAAATAATGCCAAATGATATTAAATACAATTTACAGTCAACAATCAATTAATGATATTCACACTTAATTCAGCTCAACAACAAAAAAATCTTAGCCAATTAAGAAAAAATAACAAAATCAAATGGAATCAAATAAAATTAAAAAAAAAAATTCAAAAGGCAAAATCCCACAACGAACATCAACTTGTGTCATTTTTGTTTTCAAACTAAACTATCACATGGGGGACATGAATATGTCCGTTTGTCTCTCTGTCTATCCAACTATCGGTACGATTTAGAGAAAAACTAAAAGAAAAAAGGAACGAAGCTCTTAAAGCAATACACAATTCTAGGTAGTTAATAATTGTCAATTTGGTGAGCGCCAACAATTGATTGGCGGTAATATAATATTTTTGTGCCATATAAAGCGACTTAAATTACCCAACATTACAGTACAATTTGAGAGTGAATGAGTCGAATGAGTGAGTGACTATTTTTTGAGATGAATGGCAGAGATAGACAGGAGTCAATAATGGTAATAACAACAACAAACAACAACAATAACAAAAATAATAATAGAAAAAAATAACGTTTCACGTTGCCGCCAACGAAAATATACACATACAAGTATGCACTGATTTTGTGATGTGTAGACAAACCTACCCACTGTATGTTCCATGTGCGACCTTAAAACGTATGTTTGTTTAACTTTGAAAAGTTGTGAACGCTTGTTAAGCAATTATATCGCTCCTGTGTCATCTTTAACAGCCAGCAATTGTTGTGGTAGTAGAATATTGCAACAAAACTTTATTGGAAATCGAGACTTTATCGTATTTACGTGATTGGATATTCTCATTCGCTTTTTCTCTAATGCAATGAGTTATAGAATTTTGTTTGTGAGTTTTCAAATATTTCCACCCTACTTTAAGTTAAAAAGTATAATGTGTTAGATGCAATATTATTATAAAATAATCCATGTTTATAAGTAATTAAATAATATTTAAATAATATTAATTTTTCTCTAACTTTACTGCAATGTTAAATTAACATGAATTATAGGTATTTTAAAAGAAAATAAAGTTGTTCGCAAGTTATTGTAAAATCAGGTTGGATTAACATGATAAAAGTATGAAGCAAAATCACCACCGAAAAATTTTAAATCCACCTTGTTTTCTACGTTTTTAACTTGTTTTTTTCTGAGTCCAAAGAACCTCAATTATGCCTTAGCGTCATCAAAAATTTGGACCATCGGATGGAGGTGGGCCGCCAAGGTCGCGACGGTCATTTGGCCGATATTTTGTTTCGCACATAATTGAATTCTTCCAATATTAAAATAACAAAAAGAAATTACAATAATTTCCTAAATAATTTGTGTTTTACTCAAAATCAACGTCCACCCTTTATAAATATAATTGAATTATATGAATAGAGATTATTGAAAAGATAAAAAACCAGTAATGTGGAGTCGTCAAAAAATAGTTCCTACTACGACTCCTACTGCTGATTTATTTTTATGTTCGACCCCAACTCCGACTCTACTCAGACTCCTACTCTAAACTTGTTTTAAATGTTCATTTACATTGGTCCAAATTTGACTTTAAATAATGAAGTTAAATGATTTTTTGAAAATTTCAAATCGATATTTTAATTCTAACCGTATTGAGTTTTACATACATATTTTTTTATTTTTTAAAATTTTTTTCTTTTGGAAAATATCAGAATATTATTTTAAATGTTTTATGTCAAAAAAACTTTGGAATCGGAGTCGCGAGTTTTTATTGGTGCTTCGACTCCAACTCCGGAACAAAAACCTCGACTCCGAATTCACAGCCATGCTAAAAACACCTCAATCTCTCTAAAACGTTTAAATTCAAAATACAAATACTTTGTAGGTTAATCTTATTTATTTTAATTTTTTATGTTGGTTAATGTAATACAGCGACCTTCAATACAACTATTAGATACCAGCAGAATGTCAGGCATTTTCTGGCCCGCAACGACCTTCGTCAGCATTCTTTGTATCATATAACTGGATAGTGCTTAGTGTAAATGTTATGTTTTTAACTTAATTATTTACACAAATAGAATTTGGGAATTTATTTCTAATAGAAGATATTCCTGGAAAAGATGGAATGAATAATGGCGTTTTCTTTTCTTAATAAACTTCTGCATTTATTCTGCCTTTTACATTTTTTTATGTTCTTTTCTGAAATACATGTGTTATTTTAAAAGTGTAAAGCGTTCTTTTCTGATGATGTTCCCTTTAAAATGAAAAAAAAATGTTACATGTTCAACATTCATATTAATTAAAGGGGCATGAGGGCAGCACTCTATTAAGGCAAATTCCATATAAGGTGGTGGCAACTTTCGAGCCGTAAACACTAACAATGCAATACAAAAAACATCTGCTGTTTCTGTTGGCTTTGGATTGTTGTAGTCTTGCCACCACCTGTAATTGAATGCCGAAATTTGTGTTCTTTTGTAAACGTAAAATATGAAACACTTCTTAAATATAAGGGGAGCGTTTAAAAAAAGTCGCCATGGCTTTAGAGGCATATCTCTATCCGATGGACCAAATTTTTAATAACTCTTAGACTTAATTAAGTTTCAATGTCGTTAATATGGCGAAATGTTTGTTCCTTTAGCTCTTGAATTGTTCTTGACTTTTTGATGTACACTTTCTCTTTTAAATATCCCCAAGTTAAGAATTTCAACGGTGTCAAATCACATGATCGTGGCGGGCAATTAAAATCGCCACGATGCGAGATAACACGGTCATTGAATATCTCGCGCAAAGGAGCTATTGTTCCATTGGCTGTGTGGCAAGTGGCACCATCGCGTTGCAACCACATATTGTCCAGGTCAATTACCTCAATCCCTTATCATCTCGCGAAAGTGAACACCATTTACTGTAACTGCTTGGTCGACCTCATTTTCTAAGATGTGCATCCCGATGACGCCGCCAGCCTATTAGCCGTACCAAACAGTCACTCTTTGTGGATGCGTCGGCTTTTCAAGAATCACTCGTGGATTCTTATTTGCCCAAATGCGGCAATTATGCTTGTCAACGAATCCACTGAAGTGATCAAAATGCATTTTAATTTGAACGCCCATTCTGGCAAAAGGCTGCAACAATCTTAACGCGCTGCTCAATTCTGTACCTCTGCACAGTGGAATTTGTCAAGCACTGAAACAAAGAAATGTCAAATCAACTTCAGCAAAAACTTGACGTTAAGGTGTGACATCGTGCATTTTGGATGGACCACCCTTCATAAAGAGTTTCAATTATTCTTTTAAATCCAAAAAACTCAAATAAGTTGTGTGAGGCCGATCGAAATCCCAGGATCCTGTTATTCATTATATCACAATAAAGGAAGCAGAAAGGTTAAAGGTTAATCTAAAACTTAACCTAAACCCGTTATTTAATCAGTTTACCCAAAAGTTTGAATGAGAGTGGATTTCTCATTCAATAAATCTTAGAAATACTGTAAAGTTAAAGTTACAATAGAGAATAATTTAAACTATTTTGATATGAAATCCCCGGTTTTTTAAATGAAAATCTTTGTAATCTTTCATACAAAACGATGGGTTAATTACATGATAATTTACTATTACAGAAGGGTATAACAACAATCAATACAACCACAAGAGGCTCTGCAACGCATATTGTAGCATAGTGAAATTATGATTTAAGACTTATTTTTATAACACGCAACAACAACAACAACAACAATATTAAAGGAGTCCTATTAGTGTCTCCACCAAATGATAGATTGTGTGAATCGAAAGGAAAAGGTTGTTAGTTATTAACTTGGTTAGTTGATTGGTAACAAACACATAAACAGACCGACCGACAAACAAACAAACTTTTGTGCCGCCCCATCCAGCCACTTAATGCCACTGTAACAGCAATAACAACCAACATTACAAATAAAATAATCGTTATCAGAAAGGAATGGGAGTAATAACAAGTGTAAGATCATATTCTTGTCCAAGCACTTGCATTCAGATCCATCCATTGAATGGTAAACTGACGTGATACTGTAAGCAGGTATGCTACAATTATGTCTTAGTATGTATTTTAGTTGTTGGTGTTTGTTGCTGTTCCTGTTTTTTGTAACGTTCCTAAACATCCGCTCAGACATGTGTCCAACAATAAAGATCAATGCAATTGTTATTTTGTAGTTTTTTGTTATTTGTTTTTTTATGTGTTATTGTTGTAATATGACCAGACAATATTTAACAGAATTGTAGCAATTGTTATTGCTGTAGTTCTACAAAAGTACAATACAAGTTAATGCCACTAAGGAAGCTGATCATTTATATCAGATACTTAAATACTACAACAAACTCTATCTTTGAAACTACACATGTAGCACATATGATTGGTAAAGTACAGTGTGGAACGAAATAATGTGAGGGCTGAGTTCCTGAAAAATTAAAAAGTGCAACTTTTGGTAGCAGTCCCAGTAACTCAAAGGCTCTCAGGTCCAACACGATGTTGCCAAAGATATTTGTGGTATTTTGCGGATGGACTGTGTTAATTTGAACCTGGGAAATCAATGTATACTTTTGAATAAAAATATAAGTTGCAGAAGTTTTCTCTTAAGGAGCATATAGACGACATGTTTTTGTCAACTGACATGTCAAATTTTCAAGTCACATGTAATTGTGCATGTCTGTCAAAATCGCTGTTTTACATAAGGTTTATAATATTCGGTCACAAACGTACATGTAATTTGCTTCTGACATTGTCTCTGTTTTTTTTTCGCAGAAACCAAAGTAGTGCTCGGTTTTAAAATAGCTTGCTGCCGCCATGAAATTTTTTATTTGCGCCGTAAATTAGTTTAGCCATCTTAACATTTTTTTCTTTTAATTCAAAGATACCAATTTAGGATTTTATAATAAAACGGTTTTTATATATATATTCACATAAATTCTATTCAATGGAAAGATGATCAAACATATCTCGGTATTGTAAAAAATTAACTTCAGCCGGTAATGCTTCCGTCAAAAGTGGACGCCGCTGCCGGTTTCTTCGCGGCATAGATTTCTGATGTCAGATGGTTTGTCAGAAGAAAATAGAGCACGCTCTAATTGAACTTTTACAGAAGCAAAGTTAAAAAGGTAACACACGACATGTATGTATTTTGCAGTGGGAAATTTGACATGTCAGATGACAAATACATGTCGTGTACGGTCGCCTTTAACTGCCCTGGCTGGATTATTTTATTTTCTTAATTTTTTTAGGTATTTTAATACCCATTATGTAGAAATGGGTTAAAATTTTCTCCAAAGAGTAGATTTTGAATACTTTTGCCATTTCTTATTTAGTTGATATGGACTACACACGATAACTCAGGGTTTCATGCAGATTCCTAAAATATTTTAGATACACGCTGCTGAAATTGGGCAACAATTTGAATTTGGATTTTCTCTTGCTGCAACCGTAGGACGAACGATTTTTATTTAACGCAAATTTGGCTAGAATACGATTCCACGATTTCTAGACGATATTGCAAAATTGTCGTCGTACTTTTTTATTTTCTTCTGCATAATGAAAATGTTTTGTATTGTTGTGAAAGAGTGTGTAATTTACAAGTTAGAGTGCTATATTCGGCTGTGCCGAATCTTTGATACCCTCCGCCGACAGTTCGAATATTTCAGGAGTGATATCTATATGATATGATTAATTATTAGTTTTTCCTTATAAAGACAGACGCCAGCATTAAAATTGGTTGCGGTTTAGACCTGTATATGTATATATTAAATTATTGACCGACCATCAGAAAGTTTTATGCTATTTATAGGAATTTTAACTAGCTTGAGCCGAACTTAAATGATTTTCAGGAGAGGAATTTATATTGGAGCCATGAACCCAAATTCAGCAAAGTGATATCTGGTATTAAAAAACTTAAATTTCAATACAGCGGTGAAATAAATTTTAGCGTTTACAGTGAATTCCAGAAGGCTGCCAAATATCGAATTAAAGGTAAATTATGGACCGTATATCACAAAATTGCATTTTTTTCTGGTCATATGAAACTAAGTAGGAAGATATGTTACCACAATAAATATATCTGCTACGGTTTTAGGCGTATTTAATTAATTTACCAGATTGGGCGCTATATGGGGCCTACAGTAAATTATGGACCGATCAATACGAAATTTATTAGTGTGATTATTAGTCCTATAAAACTGTGAAGTATTAAATTTTTTCTGATAGCATTATTAATTACGGTCTTAGGCGTACTAAACTCTTTTCCGGTAGAAGGATTTATGTGGGGCCTAGGGTAAATCATGGACCGATCTCCACGAGATTTCAAAGTGTCCTTTCTAGTCAAATAAAACGAATTTTTGCGAACTCGTATATCATTCCGTGCATTGTTCCACCAATATTGTCAGTTTTTGTAGCAAAATTATAAATTTTTTATGGTGGTGGTTCCAGATTTTGATTCATAGCTCTGATGATAATGAAACGATTTTGCTGGATTTCAATCCCAAACTGCTTAGGATAACAACAAGCAAGTTGACACAAAGCCTGTTCAGTTCTTTTGAGTTTTTCGAAAGTGAGCGTGTTTTCAACAGGCGGAGGAACATGGCTAAATCGACTTAATATTACTCAAGGAGCCGAAATATATATACTTTATGGAATTGGAGGTGAATACTAAAAAAGTTTCAGACAGAATGACAAACAAAGTATACCATCACAACTAATTGTGGTGGAGGGTATAACAAATCAAATGCTGTCAACAAGAAGTTCTTGGGTTGTCGCGAACATCAACCACCCACATATGAGTGATTGAACAGTAAAGGGTCAGTAAGCCGGGAGTAACAGTAACGTTGCAAATCAGCTGATTCGTTTTGTTGTATCTAAAGCAATTAGAACGATTAAAGTTAGCAGTGGCGTTGGCGTTTACAGCCAATTTTCTGTATACAAACTTTTCATGGGGCAACGATTTTTATTGGCCGCTGCGGGCACTTTTGCGACTTTATTTTCCAAGAATAGTTTTGCCCTAGAAATTCGCTTCAATCCATTCTCTCACTCACTGTAACTTAAATCGTTTGTATTTACAAAAGTCGTTCATATGAATTTCTAAACTCGTCTATGAAAATGATCATTGTGGTTGTGTAATTGATCTCTGATCGCTATTAACTGATAAATGAATAAAGTAAGTAGTACAATATTGTTATATGATTTGGCCATACACATACATAAATATTTTTTGCTATTTTCTTATATTGACTTAAAAACTGTTCAAATCTGAATCTATGACTGTTGGTACGATGTGAAAATTATTTGAGTTTTATTAGTTCATATTTCTCTGTGTAAGAGATAAAAAAAAAAATAACTGAAAAAAAAGAAAAATCTTATGATTTGATTGTTGCATGTTTAACCACGACAATACATACAGAAATATTTTTCAGACTATGAACGCAAAGCTTATTTTGCCACATCATGTTTGGCATAATCCTTTTTTTATTGCCGGAGTATTCTCTATGGCGACATTAGTTATGGACACATGGGAACAGTTGGCAGGTTTTTAAGTATGGCATTATTTTGATTTTGTTTCATTTTCTAGTCGATTCAATAGGGTTTTTTTTTGCAGGAGACTCTATTGCGCATTGTGGTATCAGGTTAATGTCATTAAAGATAAAGTGATTTTAATTCATGTTTATTAATATTTCTTTGATGTGATTTATTTTGTATGAATTGGTTTGCGAGTTTTGGCGATTGATTAATTTGTGTGTTTAAACTGAGTTAAACATAAATATACATGTATGTTTGTTTTCATGTTGCAAGAAGTTTAAAAATGATTAATGATCGTTACTATATTGTGACCAAAAAAAATGTACATATGTAATTGTGGTAGTACATTGGAGGTATTCGGAGATGGAATTGTAAATGGAGTCATTTCGGAATGTCGGCTTTAAAACTTACTTTCTCTGCTGCAAGCATTAAACTGTTGATATATCCACATGGTCATTAAAAGACCGCCGGATAAATAATTGAACTCTTCGATTAGTCCATTATGCTCCATACTTGCATGATTCTTAAATTACATGTGAGTTGAAAATCTCCCAACTCTTTTTGCATGTTCTGCAACTTACGCGTTTTGCTTGCGATGTTCATATTTTGAAACTGCATTCGAAAAGCAAAATATAAACTTAGTTGTTAGGAAAAATAACGTTTAAAATAATAAAAAAAACAGCGTTTAAATTATCCACCGACAACAATCGCTGTCATATAAGGTCTGCTGCCTAATTGTTAGCCTTTACTCAAAGTGCACAATATTTATTCAAATATGAAACACTTAGGGCCATTATTACAACTGGAAGTTAGCTAAAGTTAAGATTACATTGACATATAGTAATGTGTTAGCTGCCAAAAATCGTCCTTTATCTGCCGGTTAAAAGCTACTGCCAAGTTATAATAATGGCCCTTAAAGAGATAAAGAGAGAGTTAACTATATGGGGCAATAAAATTTTTTTGTTGGAATTCCTTTATAAATGGGCGATATATTTTTTGTATGATGTTTCTTTGTCGAGTTATAAGAAGGTAAAATTTTTTCGCATTAAAAAAATTCAACCAAAAAAAGATACAAATTAGTATTGTGGTTATTTTTGTTAAACTGTTTATGGGTTTTAATCCAATTTCGATATTTGAGTTAGGCTTAAGTCCATGGCCCATATTCATAGTCAAAAATAAAGTCGACTTTTTCTAAAGTATACTTTAGAACAATGGTGTTGACATCCATTTAAAGCCAGTTTTAACTTAAAGTCGACTTTATTTTGACTATGAATATGGGCCAATGAAATTTAATTTTCATTGAATTATTTTCATGAAGAAAGAAATTTCACAACATGAAATTAATTAAAATTTATTGATAATTTTTCATTCTTGAAATTTTAAGTGATTCTTTTTTCTTAAAATAAAACAAAAATCAATTTGAAAAAAAAAAATTTTCATCTCCAAAACCGGAAATGACCAATTAAAATTAAAATTTTTCTTACTTTCTTTTAACCGAAATTAGCCCATAGTGTTCTTATTGTATTGTAAACGTTTTATTATGGGACCTCTATAAGTTTTTAAAGTTATGCAAATTTCTTTGCACTCGTACATGTGGTTATTGAAATGTTGTACCGTAAAAGACAGAAAGAAACGAGTTTAAATTGAAATTTTTCTAATTTTAACCTAATTTTTTTATTTTATTTTTACCGAAATTAGCCTTCAGCGTACTTGTTATTTTATTAAGCCTTTATAATGTGCTCCTCGTAAGTTAAAAAGTTATGCAAATGTTCATTTTAGCGCTTGTTTATGTAGGGTGGTTACTTAAGTTTGTACTTTAATATATTTATCTCATATATTGTGTTTTTTTCATACGAGATTTCTCGGGACAAAAATCCCGGGATCCCGCAAATTTTTCGGGGAAAAAATCTCGGTCAATTGGTGCGTGAATTCCCGGGATTTTTTTTAATTTAATTATGGCAACTTTACTGTTGATATAATTGTAAAAAAGATGTCTCATGAAATGGATCTTAGCCGTTAGGCAAAAAGTCTTAAGTCAAAAAAACGTATTTTGATTCGTTTTTGGCTTTAATTAAATTTGTTTTCTTTTTTATTTGGTTTAAACCATCTGCTCTTAGAAAAAAGTCTATGAAATAAACCAAAAAATAGGTTTTTATCCAACATAACGAAAAACTACAGTTTCTGACTTGAGGCATTTTTGCCAAACGCCAAAGAGATGTCAATTCATATCCGATATGTAAGGCAATGTTTAATGCTCTGAAATTTAGAAAGTAGAAGAGCAGAAATAAACAGAATTTTTAATTTGCTTAAAGACCCAGAGGATATAAGATTTTTCGGATTAAATTATGTAAGGGATGATGGCAAAAGTTATTCATAGAGAAAACGCTTATTCGATTCGAAAATCATTTTTTTTTTTCAAAAAGAATTACTTGTTTTGAAGGAAGTGCTAAGGACACCAGTTGATATGCAATATTCTTTAAAAAAACGGTCTTAAAAAAATTTTAATTAAAGTCAACTCTAAATAAAATCAGACAGGAAAATTTATTCATTCGTTAATTTACTGGACCCTGCGGTTCTAACTCGCTATTTGAGACTTGTATTTAGATTTATTATTGAACATAATATTGCGATGGGTGTAGGGAATTAACTCTTTTCGGTCCGGCTCATGAGGAAATGCTTTCTTGATGAGCACAGATAATTGGGTTATCAGATCAACCAAAGTGTAGCTATAGAAAGTAGTAAAAATATATTTAAATCTACCTGTTATGCCCGTAATTTCTACAAAAAGAAAGCAGGTCGTGTTCGTACCTAACAGTTATCTTTACCTTTTTCAACGTTTATTTGGCCTACGTGTGTTTACCTTCAGTTTTCCTTCAAAATATGGCAGCTTTTACCACAGAGCATACAGAGGTGTCACGAGACAGAAAATGTTGTGTTTTTTTCTGTCTTTTTCAGCGAAAGCTGCCCTTTTTGCATTTTTTGTTTTGATTACGCAATTCGTGTTGATAGTAGCGGTCTGTTTTTACACATTGCCACTTTACTACCAAAAAACATTTTCTTTCTCTTTCTTCGAAAGCTGCCCTCGCAACAAATTTGGGCCTTTTTCACACGTCACTTTTCACAGTTCTGTGTATTCTGTGGCGTTTACACCATAGATTTCTATGCACAGATGGATTTCATTTGTAGAAATTACGGGTATTAATCTAGTTACATATTAATAAAGGAAGTGGAAAAAATAATTAAAGTCATCAAAAAAAGGACAAGGTCCTACCTTTAAGTCTTAAAACCTAAATAATTTAACTGTTTAAATTTCTTCAACATTTTTTCATTTTCCTTCTTGTATTTCAAAATTAAACAGAAAAAACACGATTTTCTTATTCCCATCGCCAACATATTCGTTATGTCTCCTTTCAATATGCCAACAAATGTCAATAAGAAAACGCCAAATGGACATGAAATTTAAAATAAAACCATTAAGCGGTATGTGTAGAAAAGCTCACATTGTTTTAACTATTGAACATCATCAGACTGACTGGATGCAACAAACAGTAACAACAACAACAAAAAACAATAAGACAGAAAACGTGTGTCAATTATGTTGCTTAAGCATCATTTTTAATGAACTCTAAACTTTTCAGTATGTTTCAAAAGTTACATGTATTTTGAGTCAATTGTTCGATACAAAGGTTGTTAAGCATTGTACGACAAAAGGTATTTGTAAAGAAAATCCTGAAGATTAGTGACATCAATATGGGTTATATGTTGGTGGACAATTGCTAGAAAGTGGCCAATTATAATGTCACATTAATTAGGGTTTCTAACTGCGCAATTCAAGTGAAACTAATGAACCGTTAGAATTGATTTTGACTGAGATATTGAGTAAGGATAATTAAAAAAGCCGGATATTAAAATAGTTATAAACGTAGTCATACGTAGTTTAAAAAAGCTGTTGCGACAGGTATTTACTGGTTGCTTTTGTAGTTCAGCCGCATCCAGCGTCACCCATATTTCTCCACGTAAAATAAAAGAAATGGGTTTCACAAATGTTATATGTATAACGGGTCCGCCATCTAACGTTTTTTTTCAACTAGTGCTTATTTCGTGAATGGTGACACTTAGCTCATGTATGATTTGTAATTAGTTTTATCCTTCCGCTGAACGAATATGGTTGTCTATACGCTTGAACAACGCTGGGAAATATGCGTTTTCGCTTCGCTAAGTGGGCCTGCGATTGACTTACAGAAGATGCTGATTTTGCCAAAAATCATCTTTTCAGATGAAGCTCATTTTGATCTTGGCGGATATGTAAACAAGCAAAATTGTCGCATTTGGGGCACAGAAAACCCGCACGCATACATTGAAAAGCCATTGCAGCCAAAACGAGTCACTGTTTGGTGCCGATTTTGATCCAGAAATGGACAAGGATTGACCGTTATAGTCAATGAGGATCGTTATCAGGCCATTTTGGACGAATTTTTGTTCTCAAAAATTGAAGAGGCGGATATTGGCAACATTTGGTTTCAATAGGACGGCGCTAAGTGCCCCACAGCCGAAGCTACACTCGATGTTTTGGGCACTGTTTTTGAAGATCGCATTATCAGCCGCAGAGCTGATGTCGTTTGGCCACCTCGGAGCTGAGATTTGACACCGTTGGACTATTATTTGTGGGGTGCCGTCAAATATAAGTGTTACGCCGACAAGCCAGAGACAATTGACGCTTCAAAGGACAATATTCGTGTAGCCATTGGTGAAGTACAGGTGCACACGATCGATAATGTGCTTAAAAATTGTACCGATCGTGTAGGCTACTGCATGGCCAGCCGAGGCAGCCAATTGAATGAAATTATTTTCCATTAATACGATTTCCGTATGACGTGCTAAATTCCCAGTTTTTCATATTTGATAAATACACTGAAATGTATTGTTGAGGGAAAGCTAGCTTCTATGCGCATTTCACTGGTTGCTTAGGCCAGCTCATCAGGAAACCTTTTCCAGAGATTTTAGAAAAGCCAAAAATATTATACAAATAAAACCCTAAAGCGAATAAGAATTATAAACACTCAAAGTCTTACTTGTGACAATATCAAAGCCAAAACAAAACACCAACAATAAACAGTGAGTTTATCTTTTCTTACATTCCCCTACAATTGGTTGGGTTCTTTCCGATCGAATTGTAGTTGTAAGTGGGTAAAAAGAAAAAACAAAATTAAAAAACAAACTGCTTTATTCTACTGTCTTCGTAAGAAAATAACAAAAAATTTATTTTCCATTATTAACCGAAAGGAATGTACTTTCAAATAAAAAAAGAAATTTGACGGACCCTGTATGTACTTTATTATAGCTATAATTTATTACAAATACACTTCAAGCTAGCACTAAGATGGTTCTGACTTTCGAAGCTGGAAGTTAGTTCGTAGAGGGTCTACTTTCCTTTCTAAATATGTTGCATAAATACAAGGCAAATTTGTTTCATTTCTTATCCCCAGTTTTAATTGAGTGTTAGATAAGTAAGACCCTTTTTTGCATCTGCGTTAAGGCCTTTTTTATGCAAACAAGAATTTTTCTATTTAAGTTTTTTCTTGAATTTGCGTACAATTTGTGTTATAGTGGCGGTTTTCACCGTTTGTATTAAGTGTACATCTCTGCTTTTCTTTACTTTAACTTAATTAATAAAATTCACAAGGACTACAAGGGTCTTTACTATCAAGGTTGAAAACCACTATTGTGATTTTTGGTAAATTGTGATTGATATAAAAACTTTTTGTTTTCGTTTGATTAACTTTTATTTAATAAATATTTTTTTTGCGCAAAATTTTAAACAACATCAGAATGTACTAATAAAGTGACGTCACAACCGCAGCTGTTTGCAGTGATTTTCTTCGTGTTTGACGTTTGGCGTAATTTTTTTGTTTATTTTCATTTTTTATAAAGGCATTTTGAAATTTGCCGTCTGAATTTTAGCAACAAAATGCCTGTTGATTTTTCTATTGTTTCACTGTTGCAGTACTGAGGTCACTTTGTTAATACATTTTAGCTGACATTAATTGTTGAAAATCAGTGTTGTTAATTCCTATTGGAATTCAAAGAAATTTTAATGTTGAAAATTGCTACAACCGTGGTGAATATCGCTTATTAGTACAAAGTTTGCATTCACTATTTAACACACTAAATACACATAAGTGCTGAGTGTAAAACGTAGCTATTATTTTGTTCCACTGTAATTTAGAAAAATGTATCACTTTGTAAGGGTTCGTGTAACCTGATAAATATATTACGCAATTATAATGCATTATTATTTTTAAGGAAACAAAACACAATAAGAGACACCGAATCCTGATTTTTTTACATTGAAAATCTTGGTTCTCAACAATAACAATAAACAGATATTGCCAGGGTATCAAATGGCGACAGGCATACGAGGACATTAACGATAAAGCAAAGTATGAGTTAAAAAAACTTTTGGACATAACAAAATACGAATTGCTTTAGCTTGGCATCAATCTTTTGCCAGAAAAACATGTGTTTTTAGTTTAAGGCTTAATTTTGCCCCTTTGTTTTTCTTTAAGCACCTAAGTTTTAGTTTTAGCTTCGTGCCTTTTTTAGCCTTTTTTATTTTTTTTTATTTTATTTTTGTCTTTGAAAATAGCCTTTTTCAAAGCTCTAATTTGTGTACGCCAGAAATGTTAAATTAAACTAATTTAACAATTTAAAAAACTTTAGAAGAGAATGGCCGGTTAGCGGGACTCCGATCTGACCATAGGACTTTTAGGTTTTATACTGATGGTTCCAAAATTTGGAGCTGCAGTTTACTGTTAGGCGGATATATTTGCGGCCAAAATGGCTGCTGGTTTGGCTCGTGATTCTTATACAAGAAACTCATATGTGATCTTCTTTATAGTTACTCTTAATATACATACTCTACGACTTGGTACCAACAGAGGGGTACACATTAACTGTTTTCGCGCTAACTAGGGCGTAGAAGGCAACGAAGTGGCAGACAAATTGGTGAAAGAGAGAGCGATTGACATTCCAGTTCCAATTCGTAACATTAAGAGGGATATGGGCTCTACTATACATGGGAAATCTGAGGCGGTTTGGGGAAACGCCGAAAAACGTCCAGCGTTTCCAGGGTTATGTTTAGATCCTTTTATCCGAAATCGACTAAAATTCTTCTATCGCTACCGAGAGCGGACTGTAAGCTTCTGGTAGGCTTTATAACGGGTCACTGTTGGACAGCATTATACGCCAAAAGGGCAGGGCAACCGGATAGGGGGGGGGGGGACCAGGGGAAAAAAGGACGGTGGAGCACATACTGCCACTATCCGGCACTCATATGCTCCAGAGCGAACTGTCTGGGAAATCATTACTTCCAAGATCTAGGGAAAATCTCTAGAATTAGAATATTGGGACTCCTAGCATTCGCCAAGACGGTGTGGAGTACACTGGGTATCATCACATCGAACAATCCGTTTAAAGAGGGGGTTATCGCATAATTTGATACAGCTACGCACCAACACGGTCTATTCGGGGTCTTTGTGACCGGCCACCTAACCTTACCTAACCTATTAAACAATTGCTTCAAAGATTACCAGCCAGTATGGACTCAATGTGTATAATTGATTTGAAAATTTAAATATAACGCTGAAGAAATAACGATGATTTAGGCCAAGTGGAGGAATATTTTTTTCCACAAATTGACTAATATAGAATACACAATCGACTTTTGGATGGAGGTGCATATGTTGTGTTTAAAGAAAATCCGCTTCGGACTTAACAGCAATACATGTATTATTGGCCTTATAGGCTTTCTTTGTATTGAAAGAATGGAATAAATAAAAAAAAAAAATAATAAAATAAAATTGTTCTTAACCCTCCGCCGTATTACGCATATTTTTAAACATAAAATACACTTTATCGATTTAATAAACGCAAAGTAAATTATTGTCGCTAAAATAACGACAAAAAAAAATTGATAAAAAAAAACAGCTGGCTTCAAACGACAGCGAATATCGTTAAAAATTTTACTGAATAGCATATACGATAAATTATCGTTACATTTATTATAACAATACGATTATCGTTATAAAAGTTAGTTAATCGCACTACAGTACTTTTCCAGGCTTGTTCGTTAAACTGAAAAGTTCGTTATACGCAGTATGTAGTATGTTTATGTAGAAAAGCCGTTTTATGGATAAATTAATAACTAGAATTCTGTTTTAGTCGTTTATTTTGTTTAAAATAATTTTTGAGATCAAAAAAATAAAATATTAGAGGTAAAATTTATTAATTTCACTGATAAAGCCCTTATGCACTACATTTTTTATTCATTAATTGATATAGAATTGATAGAAAGAAACAGTAAATGCTAGAAAGCGCAAACTATAAAAAATGTAAGCAAAGTTTTTTAGTTTTTTTTTCTCTTGTTATGGTTTTGTTTCAGGGATGGCGTTGAGCATTTTTAAAATTGTACCAACAACCTTTAAAAATTATACTTTTTTACCCTAATTGTACTAAAATATTTTTTAGTTGAAATTAATATTATTTATGTTCTTAAAAACACCACAAAAAGGTATTATAAATCTTAGTTTAAAAAGTATCAACAAAAAAGTACAATTGAAACAACTTAGCCATCCCTGTTCTGTTAGTTGTATTAAGTGCTGCCAACTTTTTGTTTACGAGAAACCTAAAAACAAAAAGCGGTTAATCGCCGAATTTGCCCATAAACCGCTGATGCAGCAACACTTAATATTTCAAGCTTGAAATGTCAAATTTAATTTGAACAATTTTACATTTTTTTTGACATAACTTCATTTTTTATCGATAACTTTAGTAAAATTTCTGACAGTTTGCCATTTATCTTAATACAGCTGAACCCTTTTCCCACTTGGTAAATTTTTCTATTACTTTATATTTGCACTGTTCACCAAAACTTGAACAATGCATAAAAAATGTAGTGTCATAAGGGCTTAAAGAACATAAATTTAAACTTTCCGCAATTTTTATAAGATTTTCTTTTGATTTTTAAAATAATAAATAGTGTGTTTTTTTGCACCATACATTTTGCACAAATCTACAATTCGCAAGCCTTTTCATCAACAATTTTCTTTTTCTTTTTTAACAGTCTTCAATCCATTTTTAATGTTAACACCATGAAAGAATATGCGAAGCACAATCAAAACACAAACACTACACAAACGGTTCCTTAAATAGCGTTACTTTTTCCTATTCGCTTTGTTTTAAGTGCTTTGAGTAAGAAACTTCCTAAGGTAGAGCTCGAGCGCCCAGTACAATTTATAATTTTTTTTTTTGTTTTGAATGTTTTTTACTTGTTGATTTGTAACATGTAGTTTTGAGAATCAGAACCCTGGTCTTATTAAACAAAATTTGAAAAATTTTTATTTCGTTTCGTTCTTAGGAGTACTGACGTGTCTTTCGGAAGTGGACTTTTTGTGGGACCTACATATAATTAATGATGATCCGTAAGTTAGTTTTATTTGCTAGATTTAATGGCAATACATACAATTTTATGGTAATTTTTGCTACTTTATCCCGTAAACATATAAAGTCCGCATAAATAGGCCATTCAAAAAATTTGTTAATGGAGTAACAACATGCGATATGTAATAAATTTGGCTGCCACTTTCTGACAGCGGGCAGTGTGTCTTAAGAATACATTTAATAAACTAATTTTAAAATTTTTTTACAAATCATAACTATTAAAGAAGAACATCAAGTTATTGCTTGACTTTGCATTTCGTGCGACATTGTTTACTCCGAAAGCGTCTCTGAAACTACTGTGAACAATCTTCCATTGTCACAAAGTTTGAATTAGCTAGATATAAGTATTTTACAATTTCTTGATCATGCACGAAGATCATAAACGAAAGTTTAATATTGCAATCACTCTCTATTACATATTTATAGTGATCACGCACGATACGAGAAATTCAAGCCACACGTGTACTTCTACTAATTTCCGACAGCTTTTTTCTCTTATACCTTAATAAATAATATTTAAACAATACAAGAAATTCACGTTTAACATTAATTGCTTAAATTTCTTTCGAATTGTACGTCTAAGTAAATCAAAATGAAAAAATTGAAAAAAAAATATTTATTCCCACACTCTGTGGGCCCATTTTGAAACACTTGTAAATTTAAACTGAAATTAAAAAAGAATTCTTAGTGACATTTGAGGGCGACTTGTTAAGTTACAAAAACAACAACAGTTTCATAAAAGTACTTAAAAAATACAACAGGTAAATGCCACAATAATCCACGTTAAAAAAAAGGTTTAAACTCAAAGAAATACTACTGGCCATTTTGTTAAGGAAATTCTAAGAGAGAACAAGCAGACAGACATACGGACATATGTACATATATTTTAGTTTGAACTGTTGAATGGGGCAGTGATATGATAGACCTCCTAACTTACAAATGATACAACATAAAGTCAAAATGCTCGTATTCGTATATGAGTTTCATTGTATGTGGTGTGTATTTAAGTTTAAATATAAAAACATCATCAAAAATAATTCATATGCGACATTAAGTGGTTAACCGACTCCATAAAATATAATTTTATTTTTTTGTATTTAAAGGAAACACACACGCATCATATGTTTATAAAACTTGGTTGGTCGTCTTAGGCACAATTTCATACCCTACGCAGTAAAGGGACTACAAGATGGGATATTTAAAATACAAAAAAAAACACAAACAAAATATTAAGCAAATTTTTTTTCTACAGGTTTTAGGTATTTCGATTCGATAAAAACTGGAATTGTAATGACAAAATCAAATACAGATTTTGTCATAAACGGAGTTCAATATTTGGTTTGCAAAAGAGCAAATGCAAAATATCGTTGCAATTTAATGAAATCTAACGGAAACTCTGTGTAGTTTGTTGTTGGATTTAAGACTCAACTCCACCAAAATATTTTTAATGAAAACCTACACAGTGAAGGGCCATATCAGAAATATTTTATTTAAGAAGTTTTGGTTATTTCAATTGAAAAAAGAGATCCCGTCCCATCCCTTTATTTTATATTTCTATTTCGAAATGTTTTAGATTTTGCAAAGCATTCTTAACGGATGAAGAGTACCTGCCTTAGTGGTCCCTATCTTGATAAAATTCTTATTGAAAAGAAACCTGTAATCCAAAAAAACCATCTTGATAAAATTCTTATTGAAAAGAAACCTGTAATCGTGGTTTTAATAAGTAAGGAGCATTTATGTGGTTTGAAGATTACATACAACCCACACAAAAGTTTTAACCATTGAAATATATTTTATATATGCATATATATGTTTATAATGCTTTCACCACAAATAACGATACATTTCATTCAATATCGAGTGTCATGATACCAAAAAAAAAAATTCTATCAATTTTGTTCGATTTGGCAAAGAAGGGCAAAACCAATCTACAAGTATCAGCGCACAGTGGCTCAGATATTTCATTGGCTATCACTGATTTCCATAACTTTATATATATATGTGTTCCTCTAACTCCCATTGGAGCATAGGGCGCCAAAACTCCATAACTTTAATGACATTCAACAGTTAACATATTAAAACTAAGTTACCGAAAAAATTAGGTCAACATATTGGTAATTGTGCAGATGCTGTCAAAAACAAATATTTTATGTTATTTTAAAAAAAAAATTAATTTTTGTAAAGTTGTGCAGTAGGAAATTATCATTCCTCGCAAACTCTTATCGATAATATTCATTCTGTTATTTTGAAAAGAAAGTAGTCTTTGCGAAATGATATGCTGTATAACTGTACCGCTTGCACAGGATGTGTTATTAAAGGATTTCAAAGGTACTATATTTTAGTAAAATTTGAATTTCAGATGGATATAAATTTTGCGGTTCAAAAGGGGTAAAAAATATCTTGACTACCAACAGAAAGGTAAACGTGTTCTCTTTATTTCTGTAATATTCAAAAACGCTTGTGATGTTGTTTGTAAAACATAAAACTATTGGTTTTAGGCCCACCTTTTAGAATACCGATCGACTCAGAGTAGATTTAATAACATCAATCCGCCCGTCCGGCTGGCGAATTGTCTGTCTTTGTTACCTTGTGCGCAAAGTACAGGTCACAATTTTTAAGATAATTTGATTTGATGAAAACGAAGCGTATTGAAAATAGTTAGAGTTTCACATGGCCCCCCTTACAAACTTATTTATGGATTGGATTTTGTGCCCATAAAATATCTTATTATGTTGGTATTTAGATTCAATTTGTTCCAAATATATCTTATTCCGAAGTTAATCGTATTACCATTATTTTCTTAAATCGATCCATATTTGGCCGAAAATAGGTTAAAGTGTCATAAGTTCTTTATAAATGTCTGTATTGAAATTGAAATTTCCGCAAGGATAATTTTTATAATAACAACTACGTCATGTACTGGTAGGTTCAAAATTAAAAATAGGTCCCATATAAACCCTCTCTCCGAAATCGTTTTGAGATGAAACAAGAGTGCTATATTCGGCAAGATGAAAAGAGATTAATAAAAATACCGCTCTTTAGATATAAATGAAATTAATTTTGCGTCATGCCCCCTTCTCCAATCCCGCTAACATTTCGGATATTTTTTATGGAGAACTAAAATGCGTGTACCTTTTTTTGGAAACTTTGGCTCTTGCTGTTTTTCAGGCATACACAAAAAAAAACATTAATAAAAAACGACAGATAATAGGGACTTATGGGTTAAATTAGATGCAGTTGTGATTTTTTGCTCATACCTTAGCCATGCATAGACTGATTATGCTAAATTTCATAAAAATATAAACACCCGGTCGCCATCGTATCTGAGGTCTTCGGAAAGTCCATTTCAACGGAAAGATGGACGAATGGACATTGTGATTTGAACTTCTCCTAAGGATCCAGAATATATATACTTTAAAGAACTAGGACCACTATTGTAAAAATTACAAATGGAATGAGAAAGTTATACACTGTAACCTCGGTGAACACAACTAATAGTTGTTGTTGTTGTTGCTCAAACCAAGTCACAAATTTCTAGTCATATTTTTCTATTTAAAAGCTTATTTTAAACCAATCAAGAATTTTATAAAAAAACCAGGTTAGCTTGTTATAATCGTATTTAGTTGATTGAAATAAAGAATAAAAACAGAAAAACAAAATGTAAATCTAATTAAAAAATTATTAAAACACACATTCAAATGTATGTTAATTTGCAAGCGAAAAGTGTTATTCGTTATTTGCTTATTTTTCGACCCAGGGCAGATGTTTCTTTGAATGTTACTAAAGTTTTGTCCGCCATGATTTTATAAAAAAGACCAGACTCATCGGCGTTGTAAATTTGTTCCGGTGTTAATTCAGCTCCCGTACTTTCTCTTGAAATCTTTCTATAAAAGGATTTACAGACGCTACTTTGTTTGACAGCTTTTCACCAAAAATTTTAAGCAACCGTATTTCCAGATTTAGCATTTGCCACAAACGTGTTTAATGCTTGTTAATTTTTTTTATTCTACATACTGTTGATTTGTGAACCTTGTATTGATTACAAATCGTTTTTAAACAAAATTGATTACAAAAACAGAAATACATGATACGCACAAAATATTTGAAATTCTTAGAATAACGGTAAATCAAAAAGACTATTGCACTTAAGCATAGGAATGGGCAAAAATATCGATATATCAAAATATCGATATTTAAAAAAAATATAATCGATTTATATCGCCGATATTTTAAATACCGATATATCGATGTATCGATATTCAAATACGACTATCAAATTCGATATTTTTTAAAGTCAGTCTTCATTAAGAACCCAAAATTTTAGCCGATTTTCAAACAATATGTTTTTTAAGAATTGGAATCATTGCATGCATCATATGTTTTTTTTTTTTAAACAAATATGAAGATCTAAAATAATTGGCATTTATAAGAAGCAGTGCCGGATACAAGAAGCAGATTGTCTGGAGTGCACATAAAACAGAGAGTGCTCCTGATGTCCATAACTGATGATTACTGGTTGGAGTAAAACCAGTTGGTACTTTTGGGGTGCAATTCAAATTTTAAGAAAAGTTGGTACTTCCATGACTTATTTACTTCCATTTAAATTTTTCGTAATTTATTTTTTTTTTCTTCTGGTTTTTTTGTATTCTTCCCTTTTGTTTTTAATAATTGAATTTTTTGTTTTGATTAAATTTTTGTTTTTATTTAATTTTTTTAAGTTAAATGAAACAATAAAAAGTAACAATGTAATTACATATAATTAATTTGTTGATAAATATGTATGTACAAAGGTATACTAAATTTTTTTAATTTGATAATAGTTTCAGCAAAATACGTTCGATATATCGATATTTTTGAAATAATAAATATCGATACTCTAAAAAAAATCGATTCGATATATATCGATATATTTTTTCAACTTGCCCATTCCTACTTAAGCATAAGATTTTACATACACAGGTTTTAGTTTTGAATTTATTTATTAAAAACCAAACTAAAAAAAAAAACAAAAAAGCCATACTTGTTCAACGAGGCTACACTGTATATACTAGTGCTGGGATACTATCGATATTTATCGATAGTTCAGATTTTACTATCGATACTATAGATAATACAACCGCCTTATACTTATACTTGAGTAGGAAAGCTTTAACTAAGTTTTTATCAAGTTCGTTGTTTTTATCACGAAAGTACATATAGGGGATTTCATGTCAAGTGACCCAATTTTGAAATCTATGTCTTCCGATTTGGATGAAATTTGCACCAAGGTTAGTCCTATTAGTAGGATAGTAGTTTAGACACACATTTTTAACAAGATCGGTCAAAAAGTTTCTGAGTTAGAGGGGGTCAAACTGTGATATTTTGGTAATAGAGGTGTTCTTTCCCATCCATGTAACTTATTTCCTATTAGTGTTAGCAAAATTTGTCCCAAGTAGCTTCGATAGCTATTTTATCAATCTTTTGGATAATTTTTTTTTGTTTTTTTAAACATAAGACTTTTTTCGTTGGAAGCCCCATTTTTTATTGGGTACATAGCCTATAGTTTGATCTAGAATGGATTTTTTTCTCTTCTAAAATATTTGATTTTAAGACATACGCGGTTGCCCATGTAAACCACAGCTGTTAGTACAAATGCTAGTAGTAGCGTACCAAACCCATATTATTTCTAAATAACATAAAGTTGCCCTAAAAATAGTCATTTTTATGTACCAACAACAAAATAAATGTAAGTTTTTAAAAAAGTTTTTAAACTTCATCATGATATTCTAAATAAAAAATAGGAGAATAATAACGATATTGAAATAAGATAATGATGATGTGGGTTTAAAGGTAAAAGTGTCCAAGTAAAGTACTTATTTTTCCGGAATACAAGTGGTAAAATAGTAATGTATTCCTACAGAATATACAGAATTCTTCACATTTGACACACACATACCATCATGACTTCAAAAAAACTCACTTCGTCATGAGTGTTGGAGTAGGAACATTTTAAATCATTTATTCAGCAAGAAAGTTTGTTGAGGACGGTGGAGTTAAAGTAGGGAATTGATAATCATGATGATGATGACGTTGTTGATACCTACCGCGTGTGTTATTTATTTTATGAAGCCACACTTCTACGAAAATCACATCACAAACAAATTTGTTTTGTACTTTTCTTATGTAAGTTGTATGTATGTATGTCTGTATGTAGACGTCATTTTTGTTAATTCCGTCCATACATCCATTTGATTCTCTCTGACTTTGTTGATATATCTTTTTCCGCGAAAATTACTGAATAAAACAAAAAACACAGACACACAATTATTTAGAGAAAATAAAAGTTGTTTGTAGTTAAAATTTAATTTTTTTTTTTTATTTTTAACAAAACAAAATTAAAGTTCCCATAACGTTTGCTTTGAAGTTAAAGTTCTACGAAAGGTTAAAATACGCAATCACTTAAACTTACATTTGAATGATGATGAGGCATTAGCTGAGGTTTATATGAAAGTTTCTACTACGATCACATGTACACCAACGCGTTGAAATCTGAATTCGAATATACTTAAAAAATTTGAATTGTGGGAGAAATTACATGATTGAAACGAAGGGATTTAAAAGGTTTACATTTGGGAATTTGAAGACGAAAAATTATTATCACTTTTAATTTTAAGGTTTCTAAGAAAAATTGTTAAATATGGACAAAGAGAAATCCTTAATTGTTGAAGTTACTTTTCGGTTTCAGAAGGCAGCTTTGAACAAACACCCAGAAATTTGGTTGCAACAGGATGGAGCCACAGCACATAGAGCTAGTCAGACGGTGATAAATAATTTATCCTGAGGCAGCGATTGGCCGCTCCCAATCAGCGCATATTGTAGATTTTAAAAAATAATGAAAATAATTGTGGATTTTTAGGGAGCAATGAGGAACTTGTAGCTGAGGTTCAGTTTTGAATTTTGGGTATAAAGCCATATCAGGAGGGCCCCCACAGGTTCTAAGAGAAGGGCACTTCGGGCATTACAAATCTTATTCAAAAGTCTAACTCACTTTTTTGACCTAAACTCATTGATAGCTGCAACAAATCCTTCATTTGATGGCCTTAGATGATCATAGATGATATAGTTTAATTTGTATTACCCGACCCCCCTCTTGTAACCGCGCCTGATCGTAGGAAAACGTATACTTATTCTTCTCTGAAATTTCGTACTCAAACTGCCAGTAAAGTGGTAGCTGTTTTTAATATTCCATAAAATCAAAACGAAACTTTTTGCAGCAAACCGGCATGGAAAATTTAGTACTATTGTACTTTTTACGATGGAAAAAACAGTACACCCAAACGTAAAAAGTTATTGAGCGTCCTAAAAAAGAGCGGCAAGCGTTTTTTTTTTTGTCAAAACTTTTCATTATAAAAAACAGTTTATACGAAAATAACCTTAAGAACGCGAAATCAACACTACCCGACTGGAGAATCTTATTTGACAGATCGCTGTGTCAGTCTATTTTATTGAAAATGTATTGGCGATAGAACGTTAAAAAAAACGATTGCCTCTTTTGTTTAGGTACACAGAAAAAAATCATAAAAGTTGAAAAGTAATTAAAAATATATTATTGAGTATAAATTAAGGGGGTAATTTTGTTGTTCACTTTACCTTGCGTTGAGAAAATTTTCATATAAAATTTTTTATTAAAAAGTTTAAAATTGTTTATACTTCTACAATTTTTGATTTGCCGTTTGTCAATTAAAAAAGTTATTGGAAATAATTTAAATAACTGAATATTTAATTGTTTTTACTGAATATGGTGTTGAATTTTTGACAGTAAAATTTTATAAAATAACTGCATATTTATTTGTTTTTACGGGATATGTAGTTAATTTTTTGACCATTAATTTATAAAAGATAACTGAATATTGATTTGTTTTTTACGGAATTCGTGGTTGAATTTTTGACACTAAAAATTAAATGAACTTTTCGTTGCTTTAAATTACATTTTTATTTACTTTAACATAAAGAAGAATTTAACTCAATCAACGGACAATATTAACTGCAACTGAAAATCCGTATTAATATGCACTTAGTTTTTTGAATAACTTTTAGAATCAGTTAAAAATAAATTTGCTTGGAATTTTAAATGTTTATTTATTTAAAAATAACTGAACGGAATATTTCTTAAATAAACTACAGTCCGTTACTGTAATAATATTGTGAGTGTATAACTTTAGTTTCGCCGCAGTTCGACCAACAATGCTTTCTTAAAATAAATTCCAAATTATCAAGTATTCACCCTGCTTCTTCGGAAACTTTAGCAGATAACAATTTTAAATCTAAAAGTTTGGAAAACAATTTACATCATCAACATTTGCAAGTAATGCGAGATTCTGCAAGTAAGTTTTTATTATCATTGCACTCTTTTAATAATATCTCAAGTGCTGATATAAATAAAATTAGAGAAAACGTGGAGGATAATATTTTGTGTCCAATTATTTAATTTCTCAAAAAATCGATTCAACAAGATTCTTTGTGATTTTAACTCGTGTAGCTGAATTATTTAAGGAAATAAAAACGGAGTACAGATTTGAAAAGTGTATGAAAGAACTGGATCTGATTTCAAATCCTAAAAGCTTTAAAATTGCAAACTCAAAGAATCCTACAGGGACAATTATGCCTTTGGAGTTTCAGTTTAGGAAACTTTTGGAGTCTCAAGATTTGCTTAACAATGTTTTAATTCACTTGGAAGAAACAAAAGAAAATAAAAACATTAGTAATTTCATACAAGGAGATTTGAGATTTTGCTCCCGAAAAGCATGAGTTTTTTAGAATAAAACAAGCCACCCTTTTCGGGAGCAAAATTTTTAAGAAAAAGACACCAAATTGAACTTTTTTAAAAAAAGGCACATTTTTTTGTAGAAAAGAAAACCATTAGTGTAAGAACTTTTTCGTACTATTTGTATGTAATTTTGTTATTCATTATTTAATAAAAAAATTATTTAAACAAAAATTTGGTTGTTTAATTTAATGAAGATAGAACGGTAACAATTTTCATTGCAATAACATAGTTGTATTGCAACAATATATATATTCAGTATGATAAACTTAATGTTGAAGCATAACTTCTGATAGCTAAACAAATTTTTATTTAATAGGATAAATTCAGTTTTAAACAATAATGCTGTTTAATAACAAATTTTATAAATTATATTACAATATCATTGTTAAAAAAATTTATTGAATGTTAACAAATTTAAGTGCCTTTTCAATTAAAAAATTAGTTGTATTGACGAATTTGGTAATAAATATGACAATTGATTTGTCGTAATTTTTTGCTGTGTAGCTCAGTAACATTTTCAAATATACAATTGTCACTTATTTCTCGCAATTTTAAACCAAAAGCAAAAGCTAAATTCAGCAAAAAACTTGCTGAGTTTAGCAATTTTTTTGCTAATGTTAGCAACTTTTTCTGCAAAGATCCTCCAAGTTGCTCCATATAAAACGTATACAGGTACCCAGGTACCAATTCACCCTATTAAGGGTGCAAAAAGTTGCTGATAATACAAATTTTTTTTTTGGGTGTAGGATTTTAAAAAATATATGAAAAGGGGAAAACCAGAGTAAACTTCTAATATTATATCATTAACCATCGATTTTTTGTACAATACAAGACAAAAAATTAGATTTCTCATACAATTTGCATGAAGGTACCCAGGTACCTATCCACCCTATAGAAGGTGTTTTTTTTCCACACACATAAGGGTTAACAACGTTAGCGAATGATGATAGCTTGAAAAAAATAATTAATTTAAAAATACAAAAAAGTGTTTCAATCTATTTCAAACAATTTTTTGTTGAGTTTTTTTATGTTCGTCGATTCGACGTAGAGTATACAGAATGCACTAAAATTAAGAGTAACCTTCGAGGGTTTAATGTGTTTCGGCGGTTTACAAAGGAAAATATTAGAATTCCTGGATTCTAAAAATCCTAAAGAGGATTTAACGACTGCCGCCAAAGCCAAAGCAAAGCTCTACGCTTGTCTGCAGGAGATCATAGTCTCTTTCGGGAATCGAATCCACAACCCTCTCACTGATAGACCAGCTTACTATCAGCTAGCCTCCAAAGAGAGAGTCCATTCAGTTGAAGATATAAACATCTGTAGTGAGATTCTGTAATTATTTTAAACAATAGTTGTCATTGTTAAAAAATTTAACAAGCAAATTAACGATTTTGCTATTCTGTAACATTTTTAACAACACTTGTTATTGTTAAGTCAGCTGTTTGTGTTAAGTAAACGACAACTTTTATAGTGTTGTTTATTTATTGTTAAATGTCGAAAAAATAAAAAAAAAAATAGTTTAAAGAAATAATATAACTTGAAAACGGCAATTAAATAAATTTCATTTAATTTAATAGTAAAATGTTTGGTTTATCTTAAAAAAAAAAACAGAAAACTAAACTAAAAATTCTATTTAGTTTTATTAATTTTATTTGTTTTTTTCTTATTCCTCTTTGTGTTTTTCGTTATTTTGTAATTTTTTTGACAGTGATGCCACTTGACGTTAATTTTTATCTATGTTGTTAACAACAATTTACAGAATCACATAATCGTTAGTGCAAACAACAAAACAGGTTGACAATTATAACAACTGTTGTTATTGTTAAAAGTTACAGAATCCCACTACTGATCAGCGCCAAATACGGCACTCGATATTGATCGTATTCTTCATTTGAGCTGTATTGCATTTTCGATTGATATCGACTACGTAATTTGACCCCGGGTCGCACCAAAGGGCAGTTCTTGATGCGGAAGTATCCACGGGCACATTATTTTCCGCTGCGACTGAAAATTAATGCAAACACGAGTTCGAAGCTACTTGCAATAGTAAATAGTCCATTCCATAAACCATTTAATGAGCAAGAGCAGCGACAGTGAAAATGTAAACCAGCAAAACCGATCAACCCCAAGGAACGAAAAATAACAACTAGGAAGCAGTGGCACTCCAGGATGAAGGAAAAACGTGTAACACAAATTACTAAAGGTACGGTCACATATGGCAAACATTTGTCAAAAAATATCAAATATTTGTTTGCCCTAATCTGACCACAAAATATTTTTAAGGGGCAAACAGAAAAACAGCTGATTTTCGGCAAATAAAATTATTTGCTAGCAAACAAAAATGCTCCTAATGTGACCATTTAACGTCAAATATTTTCCTCGATTTTAGGCAAATAAATATTTGTTCTTACAAAAATTTTGTAAGACCAAACAGCGGCAAATAAAAAAGCTTTAAAATAAAAATTATTGAATAAAATTGAAAAAATTAACAGAATTAAATAATTTTTTAATTACGAAAAAACTTATTTATGTAAAACAATTTTTCCTGTGTTCTCTTTTTAGCAAAGAGTTGCGCGGTAAGTAGGTTTCAAGATGTTACAAAATACATTTTTCTTAAGTAAATGGGTAATTTATTTAATATGCTTATAATATATGAGCTAATGTTACGAATTATGCATTGCAAAAATGGCGTGTCTATATAAATAGTTTGGGGTCAGTGGACAATCATGGACCCGCCAAAATAAAATTAAATAATGAATTTAAGATTTATATAAAACTTATTAGTGCCGAATAATTTACCGACATCGACATCCTATGAGATTTTTTCGTCGTGAAGTGATTGTAGCAAGTGACCTAGAACCAATTCTCGGCCTACCAAGACAACATTTACAAGCTATTATAGAAATGTTTGCCAAAACCAACATTTATAAGATTATTATGACATTAAAAGCTATTTACAGAATGGGTATTTGTATAAGAGCTATGGCAAAATATGGATGGATTACAATAACGTTTGGTAAGGTGATAACAGATTGTCTGTGGGCACAAAACTTTTCTCCAGAAATAAGTTTTTATGAGCAAAAAAGATACGCGAAAATTGCAAAAATTGCGATCATATTTCAAACAAGCCATAAAATTTACTAAAAGTCCATAAAACTATAAGGAATGGCAAAAATTCGATAAAAGTGGCTAAATTAGCGGAAATTTGCTAATAGTAAAGTTTAATATGTATTTATTAAAAATCGTTAAAGCTGTAAAGAATCGGAGAAAACAATTGCATGTATCGCGAACATTCACGAAAAATTGCAAACCCAAAAATTTTTTTGAAATTGCCAAATCGGTTAAAAAACAAAATGTCGGAAAAAAACAAAAAAAAAATTACAAAAGTAGCGAAAATTCGCGAAAATTTTTAATATTTCAAACAACCCATAACATTTATTAAGAGTCCCTCAAACTAAAAGGCGTGGTAAAAATTCTGTAAATATTGCTAAATCAGTGGAAATTTGCAAAAATTTGCAATATTTGTGTGAAAATATGTATTGTTTTCATTATGTAATAAACATTTCAAACTAAAAACCAATATTATGTTTTTTTGCTAAAAATGTTCTCACATATACATAAGAATTATAGTCGATTCGTTTTACTTTCACTAACCCCTTACCACTCTAATTAAAACGAATAAAAATATGTGAAGGTGAACTGTGGAACACAAAAAATGCTGCAGTAATCCACTTTCGAGTGAATTCGGATTCTAGAACACACCCGATTATCTCAAAAATTGCGACATGTACTTTGCGAATAAGGTAAACATCGACAGCTAGCCGGACGGATGGACATTGTTATATCAATTTAGAAAAGGATGCTGACGAAAAATAAAAATTTTGGCCGCAAGTTCGTCCAAGCAGTTTGGATTGAAATTCAGCACTTTTGGTTTAGTAGGAAAAGAGTTATGGAGCGAAATGGGAAACAACCTCTTGAAAAAATCATTATTTATTCACAAAAACTAACGTAAATTGGTGGCGGAATGCACCTTTTATCGTTAAATTTTGCACAAACTCAATTTATATGCCTAGAAATCATATAACTGAATTTCATGAAGATCGGTCTATAATTTACAATAGATCCACTCTCTAAAACACTTTATTGCTTGCGTCTAAAACCGTAATAAATAATACTTTAGTTTCATAATGTACATATGTATGTACATACATATGTTAATTTAGTTGTATAAGTCTGGAAATTACTTTGCCAAATTGCCTTTATCCCTTTATTTGTTATCTTAATCCTCTTTTATTTTTAAAACTGCTGTTCTTGCTCTTCTGTACCATAAAACCACAAAAGTTTCCATATTTTGCATAAAAATGTTAATTTTTAATTTTAATAAAAAGTAATTTTATTTATTTAATTTTTATTTTTGACAATTTGATCAAATATTTATTTTTAGGCAAATATTTTTATATGTGAACACTGGGCAAACATGTTTTCCCATTTTTTATTTGAAGGTATTTAATATCTGTTTGAACAAACAAAAATGGGCAAATAAATGTGCGTAGTGTGACCAGCAAATAAAATTTTTATTTCTTTTAACAAATTTTAAAAAAATGCCGGCAAACAAAATTTGAAAATTGTTTGCCATATGTGACCGTACCTTAATTCATTCACTAATTCATGATTCACAAAAGATAGTATGTATCAGGGATGGGATGATAAATGAGGAAACCACTATCGTACCAACGAACTTTTAAAATCGTACTTTTTCGAACCCAATGGTACTACATCATTTTTTTAAAATTTTTTTATTTTATTTTTAAAAACAAAAATTAAATACAACAAAAACAAAATGTACTTAAAATTAATTTGTAGATGAAAAGTATACATAGATAGCAAAAAATACATGATCATTAATTATACATAAAATTTGTTCGTGCCAAAAGTACAACGCGATTCTTGTTCTATAAGTCATTCTAAGAAACTTTGCCAAGAAACCATAGTTCAAAAATCAATTTCGAGCCCCGGATTTTTCAAAATAATTAGTTTTCGAAAATATTTAAGAATGGAGGCAAAGAAATTGTATTAAGTGTAGCCCAACCTGTATCTTGCGGTTTTTAGGGTCGAGAAATCCATTTATTTTTATTGCCACCACAGAACTTTTCCTTCACTTTCTATGGCTAATAAATTAGTGATTGTTTTAACGCTGGTTTAGTTAAACTAAACTTCAATTTATATGTAGTTTAAGCGCAGCAACTATAAATCAGTGTCCCATGTGTTTTATGTAGTTACAAAAATAGCATGTGGCAGCGCTACGATAACTCTTGTCAAATTCATATGGTCTGTATAGTTAGTTTAAACTTCCAATTTATAGATTTGGTGGTTTAAACACATTTTAAACCAAAAAGAGAGTTTAACTTGCTCTGAATTATAAGCCCTTAGAATTTATCGTGGAAAATTTACGAATATTTTTCAATCTCTTATTTTAAACGAAAATAAAATGTTTAAGCGTTCTAAAAATATGTGCATACGAGCATCTTCGGATTGCATTTCCAAATTTTTTGTGCTTACAACAGTCCAAATATAATATAATATTTAGCGCTTGTAAAATCGTCTTCAAACTAATTCGGAGTAAAATAATAATGGAGTGGGCTCCCACTGTTCTAAAATTCGGTTGATTTCTTCTTGACGTGACAGCCATCATGTTGACGAATAAATATTTGAAAATATTATGAGTTCGTTCCAAAATAATCTTGAAATGAAAGGAAGTCGTCTCTTCTACTATGGAGAACTATTACAGAATTGGATTCCTATATATTTTAAAAACTTGTCAATATCATCAGAAAATGCACGCTGATACTAAATTTAGAATGTTGCATAAGCAATCGTTCAATGAATAAGTGCAAAAATCTTTTCACAGTAGCGGAGTTCAGTGTTTGGTGCAAATGGTCTTGCAAAAGTGCAAATGCATAATATCATAGCTGTTTTGTTAAATCCAACAACAAAAAATAGAGTTTCCCCTAGATTTCATAAAGAAGCTACGACATTTTGCATTTTCGCAACACTATTTGCAGCAAACACTGAACTCCGCTAATATTCATTGGATGGTAAATACGAGTTTTGAATTGTACCAAAAAAAGTACAATTGTACCAACTTTATCAACACTGGTATATATTTTATAAATTTTTTGCGGAAAGTTCTGTTTTACTGTTTTAGATCTGAAAAAAAGTAAAGATCCCGACTTCAACGTACGAGAAATGGTTTGTGAGGTTCAAAAGTAGTTATTTTGATACGGAATGCGATGGTTACCCAAGTCATCTAAAAAATTTCGAACATTGAAAACTTTAAACTGATTGTTGTCAAACCATAAGAAAAACTTGCAATTTCTCCCCTGCAAATAATATTGGACTACCTCATCCATTTTAATAAAATGTACTACTCCCTGGACTGGTCCAATGCAATGCAAGCATGTACCATGCCATTGAAAAAAAGTGTTTGTAGTGAGACGACATGTCTTCGTTTTATATCGACATGTTTTCGTTTTTAAACGACTTCAAAACTAATCCTCCTAAGTATACCATGGCATAGTTTTAAGACTACTCCTTCATAATCTAGGACATCGCAATCTTAAATAGACCATGTTTTTCCAAAAGCTTGGGTTACTTTTGGACTAGTTCTAGTCCCTTGTGTGCTACATTTTACACGCGTGTTTAGACCAGTCCTATTATTTGCAGGGTCAAGCAGCACAAGTCATCTAAAATATGGAAATTAAGTACCTCAAGAGTGGAATCGGGAAAAATAAGTAAATTTTGCATCGGGTTAAAAAATATACGACCATTGCGACAACTGATAGCTTAAAAATTCGGCTGTGAAGGAGAGCCAACCAGCCATATATTCATGGCACCAAGTTTCAATTCAATATTTGATGGGACCAGAAGGGCGCCATATATTGAGACCAGCTTTTATCAGACCGGAACATTTGAGAGGATATATAACGCACACAACTGATTTAATTGTATCGATCATTGGCCGAAAAATATAAGAGTCCAAAAAAAAGTGGGACCACTAAGGATGTGAGTTAAAAAAAAATATTGGATAGGAAATAGAGGTAGATTCACCATCACCAGCCGCTTTAAAGTTAATCAGAAAAAAATTGCTTTTGCAAAATAATTTTTAACTAATCTCTTGTTTTCATGAAAACTTTATTAGTTATTCACAGATAAAAGAAAACCATATTATTTAAGTTTATTTTTATTCGACCTTTTTATTCTAACACAAAATTGATTGGTACCAAAAACCAACCGCGTACGGACGCATTATCAACTATTTTTCTAAGCATCCCAAAAAAATAATTATCAATACCGCGAATAATCTGATTAAAAGAATATTAAATATTAGTGACAGTGAGTTTCACCATGCGAATATAAACAAAATACGATACATTTTACATTCTAACGATTTTCCAAAAAATATCACCGAAAAACTGATTCGAGAATATGGAAAAGATAAGACTCAAAGAAAGAAAGACAAAGAAGAAGAAAAAGTTTACAAATCCATCATTTATGTGCCAGAAATATCAGAACATTTTGAAAAATCAAACCTTTTTAATGGGGAAAGATACAGTATGGCTTACAAAACCTTTAGTACTCTAAGGAATTTTTTTAGTAAGACAGAATACAAAATTGACGACCTTGAAAAATCAAATATTGTATATAAAATACCCTGTAATGGCAACAACATCAACAAATGTAATATGGTTTACATTGGGACAACTAAAAACAAATTTAAAACAAGATTATCCGGACACAAATCAGTCCAAAAATCTCGGACTTTTGATGCTACACATAAAACAGCGTTAGCAGCCCATTGTGCAGTTGAAAATCACTCTCCAGATTTTGATGGAGCACGACTTATTGACAGTGAGAATAATTACAAACGTCGCTACATCCCGGTGGCGTTTATGAGCGACTTTGTCATTATGGCATTTTAATCGATGAATAATCGCAACAGAGTCAGTAACAAGTTGATATTTAGGGAGTTATGACAACGGCTTGGCAATGTCACTGTTCCTTTAAAAGGAAAAACTTAGGGACTTTGCTTGTTTAAATAGATCACGAATTGAGCGCTGCAGGACTTTGTCTGCTACACGTCTCCGTCAATGCATAAATCAGAAAATAACGGACTGTTTCTCTTTTCTGTTTGTTCTGTTCCATTTATTACTTGAGTTTATTCTGTGTTTTCCTTGTCACTCTACCTGAAAAAATTCACCAATGAAAGTTGATGATATTGTCTGCTAGGACTCACAAGCAAATGGACACCTACAAGACAAAATCAACATTGGTCATCTATGACAGTTTGGACAAATACTTTAAAAATTCATATATGACACCAAAGTAAAATCAACACTTGTCATCGATGATTTAATATTGTCAGAATTAATTTTAAGGCTGATCTCACAGAGAACTGTGCAGAATTCAATCGTTAGTTAATAAGAACAGAAAAAACACAGTGCAATATATAGTTTATAATCAGTGCAATATCAGAAGAAGACATGGTGCATGGTCGACAATTGGGAAATTAATCATGCCTGGGTTCCATTGGGACCAAAAGGTGACCTGACACAATATCAAAATACACAGTTACGTGCTTGGGAATGAATCCACCCTTGCATAACTGCCAATTGGTTAGAGCAAGCTACAAACTGAAAAATATATATGAAAACTTTCCTTGTATAAATCACATGAATTTGTAATGGGTGTTTCCAGAGAAAATGACCCCTTAAAGCTCAAAAATTAAATTATTATTTTGAATTTTTTCCCGCTAATATTATACAAAATAAATGTATCTGTAATTTTCCCAAAAGATTAACTTTAATTTTCTTTATACTAACAAAAATATGCTACTTTGAGTTACCCAAAATAAATGAATTCAAACACAAAAAACTGTCAATTTTTTAAAATGTAACGACCGTTACTTAAAAAAAAGAAATTTTTTTTGTTAACTAATTTCTTTGGTTTGAAAAAAATTCCATTGCTTTAACAAAACATTTCAAAGAATTTAATCAGATATTTTACTTGTCATATCCTGCGCAAAAGTTTACATTACACGATGTTTGTTGCCGAAATTTAAAAACAGCACAATTATAAAGTAACGACCGTTACTTTTTTAATGGTCAAAAAAGTATTGAAATTACATTTTTTATGAATTCTTTCGGTTACTGCCGTTGCTTGAACTTTCGTAAGATCAAAATGGAGCAATGCTCGTGGCATATTTGGGTAGGTTGGAATTTTATTTAAAAAATCTCCGAAAATAGGTAACGACCGTTACTTTGGAAACCCCTTATATAAATGAACTATGGCTGGTAACAGTACGCTTATCATAGAGAAGCGGTTTGGTGGTATCAAAAGAAAAGTATTTCTTTCCTGCAGTAGAATCGTTGCCATGGAGTCTGTCGAGACTAATAAATGGTAGTAACTCGAGGGGCATATCTGGAATAGGTCTGTCGCGTTGATATTTTCTTTCGGACATTGAAAATCTATGGGAGCACTGTGACTGATGCATGCCAGAAGGATGCCAAGAACATCTTAAATGACAGGGCTCTTGAAGTTTACGGATTTCCTGAGTCTGGGGTGTGCACCAAAGCACCCTCCAATTGTTATTTTGGAACCACGGGAAGTCATACAGCCCCCAACCTGGCATGACTGTATTTTTGAGGACTCTACTTGCAGGGTACACGTGGTGGTTGTGGTAGCTTGATCTTAGGATCGTTGTTAACTCTTTTTTTCGGAACTACTTGGATCCCTCTATGCAGTGGAGATCTAGATAACTCCAACTCCTAAACAAGGGGCGGTACTAAGATTCTTGGTATTGTACCTAAATTGCAACCTGTGTGTGATTGAATGATCCTGCATACACAGGGGCATTTGGTAAGTGCAATAAAACTCACCAAGTGGTTAAGATCCACCGTTCGGATTAAACTCGCAGAGGTACCCACGTAAATCTAAACCATATTTAGATCATATTGGAACGAGATTTGAAGGCATCTGTTGATAGCTTAGACAACGACCCAAAGTATACTGCTCACTTTGTTCGAGGCTGGCTTCTATAATTTGTCCCGAAACAATTAAATTTCACACCACAATCACCTAATTAAAACCCTTTTGAGGTGTTTTAGAGAAAAAGGTACGAAAATATGGCATAAGCAGTCGTGAAACTCGTAAAACTGCCGAAATTACGCCTGATATTACTGAAAATTTAGAAAATTCAATGCCCCGTCGCCTCCAACTCGAAATTGACGGCCAGAGCAGACCGACAACATATTGAAAATTATGCTTTATATAACACATAAGTTCCCCTTAAGCTGGGATCACACGATTGTCGCAAATGCACAAATTTTCACATTTTTAAATACCCCAATCGTGTGACCGCACAACGAAATGGCTCATGTACCAATCGAGGACAATATTGTGCTATTTGTTAACAACATAACATAATTATGTCTGGGTTCATACTATGAAAGTTTTCTTTCAGAAAGTCTGAGTTTATGGTATGTTTGATTTTATTGCTGTATTTAGACTTTTTCCTATTAATTTTGGATATTTTTTTTTGGTTATTATTGTTGCACAGCGTTGCCACGACCAAAAAAAAATTTGTAACCAAAATTTAAAAATAAAGCAACTAAAAGCGAAAAAAGGAATCCAAAATTGTACTGTGTCAAAAGTACTTTTTTATTCGCACTTAAGTTTAAAAATTGTGTGTCTAAAGAAGAAATTGTGTTTGTTTCTACATAATTTTTCAAAATTTTTTAGTGGAAGTGGCGGCTCCTATACAAAGTTTAAACTTACTTTCGTCGGAGCTTTCAATCTTTTTTATAGAGAGTTCTTACAAGTACAACTTTTTGAAGTCTTGCTGTGCTTTATGGTATCAAAGTGCAAAATTATGCGGTAGATCTTTTATATATAGATAATTTTTGCCCGGTAGAAATATAATCATATTAAACGGGATGTAATCGGAAGGGCCTTTGACCTTATCTTTTATCTAGAAAAGTGTTTCAGTTAAAACTATGAAGCATTAAGTATAGCAGATCTAGCCATCTACACTTCATATGGTTAAGTTGATAGTCTCTTAAAGTTTTAGCTTTTAGATGCAACATGAGATAAATTAAAATTTATTGATAATTTTTCATTCTTGAATGCCGCGGGTTACCTGTCCGTGAAAGTCTGGGTTCGAGCCCCGCGGCGTTCAAGAATGAAAAGTTATCAATGAATTTTAATTAATTTCATGTTGTAAAATTCCTTTCTTCATAAAAATAATTTAATGAAAATTAAATATTATGAACTTTTATTTTATAACGATTCTGTTTTAAAGGTTCATAAAAATATTCAGTTAAATATACGTCTTTGAGTACCTCCTATGTTTATTAGGATAACTCTAAAAACCATAAAAAACTACGTTAATTTTTAAAATATTTAACTGAAAACTTCCATTGATTTAAATTTCTCTTGACTTGCAGAACATTTTTATATTTGTGAAATTTTTTCTGCACTTTTAGGTTAATAAGCATTTTTATGTCAAGACCTTTTTTTGTTCTTCGAAATCCGGATTTCCATCTCTGATACAAGCCATATTTTTGTGCAATTAACATAAAAATATATAAAAAAATCTGATTTTCTTTCCCAGGCTTATATTTTTAAATAAACATTTTTAACGAGTGTAACATCACCTGTTTTAAAATTATTTTTTTTTTATCAATTTATTAATAATAATAAACCTTATTTTATTTAAATAAACGAAGACAAGAGATTTTGGGTTGGTTCAAAGTTTTTGTTGTGTCTAATTAACAAATTTATTCAATTTGAAATTCATTAAAACGATCAAAACAAACAAAAAAAAAACGGTTAAATTTATCGATCTTTAGATTGCTCTCATAGTCATTATCAGCGTCACCCATGATTGTTCATTGTTATTTATTAAACAAATTTCTTAAAACTTACGTTTTATTAAACATTTTTTCTATAAAATAAAAAAAAAATAAAAAAATTACTCCCATAAAAAAATCAAAAATCTCATAAAAACTTTAAAATTAAGCTATAAACACTGCAAGTGGTGTTTTTGTTTTAAGCCATTCATTAAAATTTCTTTCATCGTAAAACTCAGATTCATCAAGAGTTTGTGTTTTGTTTGTTGGGTTTTATCAGTGGGTCGTTTGAAAAAAGTAATCCCGTTACTCTGTACCCCTGACAAGACACAAAGTCTGTGTGAAAAGATTTTTAGTAGTATAAATTCTTTGGACAAACTGGTAATTTAAATATGAATCGTCACATCATTAGATTTGGTCCGTCTTTTTGGTAGCAATTGATTGGTTGCCTGATTAAAGATTTGCTTAAAAGTTTGGTGTGCAGCCTGTGCCATTTAAATGGTTTAAGTAAAAACAAGTAATTATGCCATATTCTGATCATCGAAAAGTCTGGTAGTCTGAGTTCTAAAAAATATATAACGAAACATTTTATTTGACAGAGTTGGATTGCTTTAAATTGAACAAGAAGCCTCAATTCTACTAAAATCGTCTTGTACATATCGACCCCTTTGCGCGAAATTATCGTATATGCCCAATTTTTTTAAATTTTGATTTGATGCAATCTTGTTCTACATTCAAAGAGACGTCACCTGGCAAAATATTTTAGGCGAATTCCACTTCGTCTTATCTTATCTTATCTTATCTTAGCAAATGTATATTTTCATTTTGATATTGCAAGTGAAAGCAGAGAAAAGTATAAATATGGCTGTCCTGTTAAATTTGGTATTTGTAACATACGATAATTTCGCGCAAATGGGTCGACATATGAGTTCCATACTTTCAAATTGTAATATCGATCTGTTTTGTGTTTCTGAAACATGGTTCGATCATGAAACTAAGGATCATACTCACAACCTTTTGTACTTTAATTTAATTCGTCATGGCAGAAGATATGGTGAAAGCGGGGAGGGGGGAGGGGGAGGAGTTGCAATTTATTATAAATTAGTTAGAATGCTTTATTCGGCTGTAGCGAATCTTTGGTACCCTCTTTCCAGTCGAATAAAACGAATTTTTGCAAAAGCTTATATAATTCCGTGCTTTATACCACCATTTATGTTAGTTTTTGTAAGAAAATTATAAATTTTTTAGAGTGGTGGTTCCACATTTTGATTCTTAGTTCTGAACCTACTGACCCGTTTTTGCTGGATTACAATCCCAAACTGCTAAGGATAACTACAAGCAATTTGACATCAAGTTTGTTCATTTCTTTTAAGTTTTTCGAAAGTGAGAGTGTTTTCAATTGACGGACAGAGAGACGGACATGGCTAGATTGACTTAGAATTACTTAAGGAGCCAGAATATATATACTTTATGGGGTCTGAGATGAATAATAAAAAAGTTTTACACGGCATGACAAACTTAGTATACCCTTTTCGAAACTAATTGTGGTGGAGGGCATAAAAATGGTTGAAGCATAAAATTGTTTTGAAATCTGTGACCATGTTTTGTAACTCTCGCGTCGAGAAACTTTTCGATTGAAATGTATGAAATGAAACAAAATTGCCATATATTAAAACAAACAGTTGTTTTTCTCACTAAACTGTGTCTGTAACTTTCACGTAAGGAAATAAATTGCCAAATTACAGAAAAAGTGTGTCTGTTAAATTTTTGGTGAGCAAAGCTCCCGCCTTGAACTGTCAAAAAACTGACGAATAAAAATGGGGCGAGAAAATATTTAAACACTTAAATAAAATTAAAAATCAAAACTGCAAAGAATAATAATAATAACATTTTGTTCTTGGCCCATTTTTCCATTGTTTCATTATTTTGGTTGTAGCATTTTTATAAAATATACGAATTTCTTTAAAGCTCATTAGCAAACAACAAACAATAAAGTTGCACTTTCCATTATTTGAATTAGCCGACGGTTTTATTTCCGCCGCCGCGCGCCGTAGTTAAAAAATGTTTAATTTTAGCAAATTTTGGCCGCCGTAAACGATATGTGTGAATGGCGTTGTCAACGTATGCAATGTCACATCGGCTTCGAGTGCGATGTTTTGACATTTAACGACGTAATTTCTTTTTATAGTTTTCGACATGATTTGACGTTAATTCTTTGACGTTTGTCGTGCGTTTAAAAACTTTATCGCATGAAAAATTGCAAGTTACAAAACGCGCGTTACAAAAGCAATTCCTGTCAGCTGTTTTTTTTTTGTGCATTGAAAACGGATTCGATATCAAGATTTTATTATTTTATTGAAATTATTCTTTTTATATAAATATTGTATGTTATTTAAGCTCTTCAATAAGTTTTTCTTTCATGATTCACAAATTTGTTAAATTATTCTTTTTATTGTCATCTGATTACTTTTCAAAAATACACAACGCGTGGCGCACACGCGTCAAAATATTCTGCATGTAGATGGTTTTATGAAAATACACTAGTTTAACTTTTTAACTAACGCGTGTTATGCACATCTACCTAGTTATCACTAAAGTTACAGAACATGGGTACTTGTTAAGTTTGTTGGCGTTGAGTTTCAGGGTTCTAAGTTCACTAAATGTTGTGAAGTGTGTGTCTTTGATAAGTTAAATGTGATTGCGTAAGATCCTTAAAATCGAATCGTATGTAGTGACTTGACGTAAATTTGTCGTACAACAATGCAAGATCAAATTATATTTTAGATGGCATGAATGCAAGTGGCGCTCTGCTAGACCTTATGTGTACGTCTCATAGCCCACCAGATCAGGGCTGCCAGATACATTTGTGAGGATATCGTAAATTTCCTGAGAAAAAATAAAAAATTCGTTTTTACGTTTCGAAATATCGTCAAAAAAAATCGGACAATTTAAAATTTTGTTTTTTTTTTAAATTTTTGTTAGATTTTTATAAGAAAAAACATTCAAACAAAAACATAATTACTTCATTTCCACCTAGCATTTTCAATCGTGTAAGAGATACGGAAAGTCTCATGAAGACTGTCTATGATCGTGGATGACCGCATTTTTAATCGTAAAAGTTTCCTGACACGGGAAAACTGTAACACGACTGAGATTATCCCATCGCACAGCGAAAGTCGCTTCTTCTATTGTTGTGGGAATCGTTTAAGACGTGGGAAAAGATTATCTAACGAGACTTTCATGTCAATAATCGTATGAAATTATCTTACAACCCGTGAAATGTTCCCCGTATTATTGTTGAAAAAATGATTTATACAGAGAGTCGTAAAGGTTCATTCGACGATGGTTTGACGTAAGATAAACAAAGTGTAACATTGTTGTTTTTGTACTCTGAAAATAATCATTTAAAGATTTTTAAGACTTGCATATTACAGCCGTACCTAAACAAAAGCGGCAGGCGTTTTCCAGTTTTTGAATAAAGCGGCCTCAACGCTTTGCAATCGAAAAACCTGATTTTGAGAGCTCGTTTAATAGTGAAGTTTGCCGCTATTGTTAATAAACAATGACAATTTAGCTATTTTTGGTCAATCCAGCGTTTTTATCCCTATTTTTATTTATAATTTGTGGGTTTTATTAAACAATAAAGCTATCACTACTGTTCGTGAATAAGTGTTAACGCTCTTGCTTAGATATGGCATATCAGCGTAAAAGCTAAGTGATAGAAAATGTTCCGCCTTCCGCTCTTGTTAAGGAACGGCTGTTTCAAGATTCTAAGATTAAAAAACGAACGTGTCAGAAAATTTAATGATCTATTCAGACTTTGGAGACTAAAAAAATCGTCACTTTTTAGAAAAAATCAGCAAATCGGCACTTTGCTAATTTCGGAACAAAAAATCGTCAAAACTACGATAAATCGTATAATCTGGCAGCACTGTACGAGCCACTCATTGTGATCAGTTTTCGCTTGCCGGAATTTTTGAACATGATATGCTGTTCCTTGTTAATAATTTTGACATGCACTATGCTGATAGTAACAGTCATTTCTATTGGCGCTATTATAGACAGATCGATTTTCGACTATTAAGCCTTGCTTTTTGAGAAACATGTTCCTTTAACCCATTAGCACCCAATTTTTATTTTAAAGATTGTTAGCTATTTTCGAAATTATAACTTTTTTAATTAATTTATTCAATTATGAGTTTTAGAGAATACAAATTAGCAAATTTAATCAGCCTTGGCTTAATGATGAAGTTAATGATACGGAAAAGCCTTTATGCCTTTTGGAAGTATAGATCGTGTGGGTTGCACTGGGAGAGGTATAAGAGGTATAATGCCCATAATTTCTACAAAAATTAAGCTTGTTGTGTTCGTACCAAACAGTTAAATTTACATATTTCAACCAACGTCTGGCCAACGTGTTTTAGCCTTCAGCCTTCTTTTAAAATATGACAGCTTTTACACCGTAGATTTCTAAACACAGCTAGATTTCTTTTTGTAGAAATTACGGGCATAAGAGGTATAATAAGAAATTCGAGTACTTTAGGAGTAAATTAAGCACATATATTTCGCCTAGTTACCTTAGGAAAAATATTGAATAACTTGGTTTGAGGAAAACGAAAATTGAATACGTTAAATGTCCTGAAGCCGCCATTAATGACTTATTTTTAAAATCACCTAATTTTATTGGAGAATTGCAAATGTTATACCAATCGCGACAACAATCTTAGCCTACTACTTCTGAATACTATCAACCGATTATCATCCTGCCATCTTTTTCGAACGTTTTTGAAAGATTGCTTTCTAACCAAATTGTAAATCACTTTCAATGTCATAACCTTTTATCTTCGAATTAATCTGCCTAAGAAACGCCGAAAAGTTGCGGTACTGCCATAGTAAAAGTCTTGGAGGACATTCGTCCATTTTTTAAAAATGGTGAACTTACTAATGTAGTTCTAAATGATTTTTCAAAAGCTTTTGATACTATGACAACTATGACTTGCTATTACTTAAACTCAAAAATGTAATTTGGTTTTAGCAATTATTCTGCCAATCTCAGCAGATCTTATAGATCGCTACCAACGAGTTAGCTCGTAGTCTTCATTATCAACACTTAAACCTGTGTTATCTGGAGTTCCACAGGTATCAGTACTTGGCCCTTTACTTTTAGCATGTTGATTAATGACATCGTTCACTGTTGTTAAAATTCTAGCATTAATTTCTATGCACATGATTTGTGAACCTTTTTTTAGGAATAATCTTAAAATAAACACATCAAAAACGCAAGCTCTTTCGCTTTATGTAAGAGGATACCCAAGCTATACCTTGCGTAAAAATGGTGTGCAAAATGACGTTGTGAACTATATAAAGGTTATGAATGTTCTTTGAACACTATAGTATTCACCAGCATGAATTTCGAGCGGTAAAAGACTTAAACTGATAAAAAACTCATGGCAATTTTCTCAAGGTATCGACAAACTGCCTGTTACTTACTGTCGACATAAATTTGATAAAAAAAAAATGTCCGTTAACGATTTGGGTTTTCTTAATATTCCGACAAAAACATTGTTTTTAGTTGGCAATACCTCTCAAAATACATGTAAAGGCTAGCTGGTAGCGAGCTAGTCTATCAGCGCCGGGGTTGCGGGTTCGATTCCCGCCAGAGAATCTGGGTTCTTTCCTGCAGACAAGCATAAAGCTTCGCGGGTTTAGATTAGGAAATTAAAAAAAAAAAAAAAATAAAAAAAATAATAAATAATTGGCAGATAAGTGACATAGAAGCAAATGAGACATTAATATCCAATTTCACCAATTTATTTATTTGTCTATGGAAGATAATGCTTACAGACATTTTGAATTTAATATTTTTAATTTAGTGTACATTAAACATAAAATACAATTCAAAATATATAAAATGTTTATTAAAAAAAATAAAAATAATGAATTTAATGAAATAAAAATTTTGTTCTTAATTACATTTGAAAAACCAATACAACTATAGAACTTGTTAAATTCATTGCACATTCTATTAAGAGGATCAGCATTAGCATAATGAGCTCTAAAATATCAAACTGCTAATGGAATAAAATGACGTGATGGGCTTTGAGGAACATTTAACGAAATATTGTGTAAAAAAAAAAGCTTATATCGCCAGTAATTATGTTGAAAATAAACGATATGTTTAACATAGGGCAGCTTTATAAGAGAGAGTCTAGCAGTATACGAAAGCAAGTTTACTGGAATAAAGTTTAGTCCACGAAGACAAAAGAGCAGGAATTGCTTTTGGACGGATTCGATAGCATCGGAATGTTTTTTATATATAGAGTCCCATATTATAGATCCATACTCTAAAATAGGTCTTACAAGTGCAGTACACAAAGTTTTTGTGACATTAGGATCATTTAACTCTCTAGCCCAGCGCTTGACCAAGTACACCCCTAGCTTTATTTACTATCATAGTGATATGCGAAATAAAATTAAGTTTCGGATCAAACAGAATTTATGTATCAATTTATGTTTAAAATTAGTTTTTCACGTCAAATAAAAATAAAATTATATGAAAAGCTTTACTTAAATCAGTGTTCGAAAATAAACACTAAATATTGCTCCTAAGTGTTGGGTTCGATAGATTTGTGGAAAACGCTAATAGTGTTTGTGTAGTAAATCATTGAAAAAATAACGTTTCATTGTGTTTTGATCTTTCGCACACTAAAATAATACTGTTTTTATCCAACTCAACAAAAGATGAAAGCATTTAATTCTTTTCGTTTTTTTTTAAACCACAAACTTCATTGTGTTCGGTTCAGCTCATTAATGGTAGTCCCTTTTGGCTGGTAAAAAACACGCAAGCCATTTTTTCAAAACAAAATTCACATGCCAAAAAAAAACAAAACCCCAGCAAAATATTTTTACACAAACAAATCATTTACACAACACACACAAGCTGTTCGTACTGCGGTCGTTGCTAAAAAATTTTGTTTGTTCATTTCTTTATCGATGTGAAAACAGAAACAATATAAATCAGTAAAATATAGTGTTTGTCTACAGTATCACTACAATTGTTCTATGTTTTAACAAAAAAAACAGAACACTATATAATGTTCGGCTCTTTCTTGAAAATAAATAGTAACGAACGGTACTAAGGGGTGTGTTCGTCTACACTAACAATTAAAAAAAGTAAATATCGTTCCTGGGCGTGTTTGCCCAACGCTTAATAATGTTCTGTTTAATTTCGAAGACTGATTTTAATATGAATTGATATTTAAATAGAATTGGTGAAATTGGCCATAAGAAAACCATATTCCTTCAACGTGCAGTTTTTCGTTGGGGAAAAAGATAATCGCCTATAATATCATACGGTGCTATTATTTTCGCAAACTTGATGCAGCTTCAAAATATAAATTGCAGATAGTGATTAATAACTGTGCCAGATATGTATGTCGTCGTGCCGGAGTTATCTTGTCGTATATCACAAAATCCAAAAAAAAATGAGATAAGACCGTTTCATGTGGTAAATTTAATAGATCTATCGATCTGCGCAATCCTGATGGCTCAATCTCTTATGGCTAATGAGATATTACGAAGCCATTTTGTTGTATATCCACTTTTGCGAAAAATTTAATGCGTTATAATATCGTATGTAGCATAATTGTGGATATACGACAAAAAGCGTATGAAAATATTCAACTAAAAAATCTTGCGTTATGTTACAAAAAATAGATTATGTTATTAATACAACTGTTATTTTAACATCTTTTGTTTTGTATTTAAACAGTTTTTTCGGATGTAGTACACAACTGTTATTTATATTGATGGAATTATTCACTCACAATATTATTACAGTAATGGACTGTAGTTTATTTAAGAAATATTCCGTTCAGTCATTTTTAAATAAATAAACATTTAAACTTCCAAGCAAATTTATTTTAAACTGATTCTAACAGTAATTCAAAAAACTAAGTGCATATTAATACGGATTTTCAGTTGATTGAGTTAAATTCTTCTTTATGTTAAAGAAAATAAAAATGTAATTTAAAGCAACGAAAAGTTCATTTAATTTTTACTGTCAAAAATTCAACCGCGAATTCCGTAAAAACAAATCAATATTCAGTTATCTTTTATAAATTAATGGTCAAAAAATTAACTACATATCCCGTCAAAACAAATAAATATGCAGTTATTTTATAAAATTTTACTGTCAAAAATTCAACACCATATTCAGTAAAAACAATTAAATATTCAGTTATTTTATATAATTTTACTACCAAAAATTAATTTTTACTTATCTATAAAAAATGAATTGCTTGTTTTGTGTAAGAAATTCCCATTTTCTATTTGTTAAAATAATTTAGTTAAATACATCAAATTTTAAAAGTAAAATAATTGCGAAGCCATATCGGTCATGCTGCTGGTGTCTTATAATTGAGAGTTCTTCTGTAAACAACGTGGTCAGTACAACAAAAGTAAAACAAACGTCTGTAACTGGGTAAGTAAACAAAAATATTCTCCCTCTCTCGCTTATAAGATAAACAAGCGGACAGGTGTCTATCTGGTATTTTTTAGAAATTCGGCTCTTTTGTGGAGTAAACGAAAATTTAATAAAATAATTGTTTTTACTGAATATGGGGTCAATTTTTTGACAGTAAAATTTTACAAAATAACTGAATATTTATTTGATTTTACGGAATATGGTGTTGAATTTTTGACAGTAAAAATTAAATGAACTTTTTGTTAAAAATAAATGAAAAATAGGTAGACGGGTTTTAAATTGAATTTCAGTTAATTTTACGTACAGAATATTGTGAGTGTTGCTATATTGCTTAAATTAATTTTATTGGTAGGCAATTAAAGGCTAATTATTCAGGGTGATACAACCACAATGCACGATCTAAATTGTAAATAAAACAAAAAAAGAAAGAAAAGAATTATATTAATATTTTTAATTGTTATAGAAGGATCTATGACAATTATGTGTGAGATAAAATATCGGGCAAAAGCTCTCCACGGCTTCGGTAGCATACCTCAATCCGATGGTCCACATTTCAATGTCTCTGAGACATAATTGAGGTTCAATGTCCCTCATGTGCCTAGTTATCCGATCATTTAGCTCTTGAATTGTTCTTGGTTTATTGACATACACATTTAATTTTAATTAATTTTCATGTTGTAAAATTCCTTTCTTCATAAAAATAATTTAATGAAAATTAAATTTAATGAACTTAAGCCTAATTAAAAATATTAAAAATTTGGATTAAAAACCATAAATAGTTCAATAAAATAACCACAATACTAATAATACACATTTTATTTTAAATTTTACCAAAGAAAGAAGGCCAGCGGTGGCAAATCACATGATCTTGACGGCCAATTAACATGGCCATTGAATTTCTCGCGCAAAAGAGCCATTTTTTCGTTGGCCATGTGACACATTCTGTTGGAACTACTTATCGTCCAGGTCCATATCCTCAATTTCTGGCAACCAGAAACTCGTTATCAGCTCGCTTAATCCAACACCATTCACAGTAACTGCTTGGCCGCCTGACCATAAACGGCACCAAACATGCATGTACAGGCGTTTTCACATTTTCTATAGGGACGGTTTGCTGAATTTTGCACACAATTCTTCTGATTGTGACCACATTTGATCGATTATGCTGACCAAAAAAAATCAAGATGTGCACGAAATGTATTTTTGATTAGAACGCCTATTTTCGTAAAAGACTTCAACTTCAATGCTTTACCTCTCAATTATTGAATTTGAAACTGATAAAAAGAATTTACAAATTATGTTGGACAACAATTTGACGTTACGGTGTGACTCACAATTAACATCTAGCATTGTGGTTGGACCACCCTTAAATAATAATAAACCTTCAAATTAATTATACATTCGAAAATTCGATAATATAATATAAAAACTATTACTATACGTAATGTTTATCGCTAGGATAAATTTTCATTTTCAATATTGGTGAAAGGAGTGAATGTAGTTTTTTATACTTTTTTTGACTTACATCCCACAAACTAAAAAAATATTTCGCAAAAAGCGGCGTATATGACAAAATTGAAATAATTTTTCGGACATGACAATGGCTATAACTTATTTTTTCCATTACTTTGGATATTTTAACATACATAAATCAATAAAGAACTTCAAACAAAATATCTGACAAAAATATTGGACGACTTTTTTGTGTATGACAATTTGAACCTTAAGATTCGATTTCCAAAAAAAAAAAAAATGTTGTGATATACGGCAAGATAACTGCGGCACGACGATGTGTGTAGCAAAGGGAAATATTATAAAATCTCTCAATACTCAATACAGATTCTTGGACGCAGCTTACTTAGTTTTTCTTCGCAAGATTATCTTTTCGCGAAAAACTGGTTATATTTTCGAAGAACACAAAGTTTTCTCCAGATCTGGTCGCACTTTTAAACTGATTATACCTTATTATAGCTATTTATCGTTCTTATTAGTGCTGTGAAATTATGGAATGACTTACCAAATAATATTAAAACCTATGCCTGTGCATCGTCTTCCAAAATGGCAGTTGTCCTTCAAGTTGTGCTGAAAAAGATCAAAAAGAAAAAGAGAGACAAAAACATTAAAAACAGATAAATGTACTTTGGACTTCAAGGAGAATTCATGACAAAAAGTACGAAAAAACAGAAGTAAGTAAGAACATGTAAATCAATTAAAAAATAGAAAATCATTCAAAAACAAATTTCAATCTTCAAAAGTTTAAATACAATTTGGTTTTAAGATTGAAGTTTGACTATTGACTACCAGCCGTCGTCAATGGCGGTGAGTGGTAAACGGCAAACCCCTCTAAAGAGATTGTGTGGTTACAATCGAAACGTAAGGGCAACCTGTCCGTGAAAAACTGGGTTCTATTCCCAGCTCAGTCAAGAATCAAAATTTATCAATAAATTTTAATTCATTTCATATTGTAAAATTTCTTTCTTCATAAAAATAATTTAGTGAAAATGAATTTAAATAAATTAATATAATCAAAATTTGGATTAAAAAACCATAATAAATTAACCACAATACTTTTTATTGCAGTTAAAAAGCTTTTTAAAAATTTGTTATTAATTTTTCTTTGTTGTATGACTTATTTGTTTTGTATAACTTGAAATTTTAATGTTATCATCTGCTTGGAACTTAAGATCATTAAAAATTTATTTTTATCAATTATTTATGCTAGGGTTCGCCTAATGGTTTGGAGAAAAATATTTTTTGATTTCCTTTATTTTTTAACTGAGTTGATGCTCCTTCTCAACAGCACATTTCAGCAAATTTTCAAATTCAATTTTTTTGGCTTATGGTTGCAGAGATATCGAATATTTAAAAAAATCGCTATAAAAAAACTATGTTCAAATAAATACTTATAACTTTTTCAATATTAGTCCAAATAAATAGCATAATTCTTTTTTTATTTTTGCTTTTTTGTCTACTATCTAATACAAAATGGAAAGCAATTTTGCACAGTGGGCTTGGATGCGATTTTTGGGATTAACCTAATACATATTTTAAATAAATTTTTTTGCATTGTTTGTACTCTTTGATTTTCTTGAATTTTGCTTGTATTGAAATTTGATTTTTTCCACAAATTTATAATATATTTATGGGATTTGAAATTTGTTAAAAAAAAAAATTTCGATTTAACTACCGTGTAACATTTTTTTGTTTATTAAAAAAAAACAATGATTATTATAATTTTGTTATTTTAATTAGTATTATGGTTATTTTGTTGTACTATTTATGTGTTTTAATCCAAATTTTTAATATTTTATTCAGGCTTAAGTTCATCAAATTTAATTTTCATTAAATTATTTTTATGAAGAACTATGTGTACATTTGTCCTTCAAGTTGTACTGAAAAAAGGTCAACAAGAAAAAAGTAAGACAAAATGAAAAAACAAAAAATGTACTTTGGACTTCAAGAAGAATTCTTGACATAAGTACGGAAAAAACAGAAGTGAGGAAAAACATGTAATATCGATCCATCTGAGGAGATCGAGTGGTTGCGATCGAAACATGTCATGGTAACCAGCCGCCTGGGTTCGAATCTCAAGTCAGTCAAGAATGAATGATTATCAATAACAATTTTAATTAGTTTTCATGTTATTTTATTTAGTATTTTTTAAAAAATTATACAAACATTTTCAATTTTTGATAAAGAAAACTTTTAAGCAATTATTGTACCAGCATTGGAATTAACTATTGAATGAAGTGTTTGTGTTCCCGGAACTGATCTTTTAAAATCGCAATGTTAGTTTTGCGTCAAAATAATGCTGTTCTGGAGAAAATTTTACTTCAATGTTTGGTAAATTAGTCGGCTCGTGAGAACTTCATTATGCTTGAAATAAATAACTAGCGAGAATATGGATGCCTGATTATTATTCCGATGAAAACCGGGAGCTGCGTTCTTTTCACCAAATGCAAAATCACAAATCTCCACAACTTTATCTTCTTTTAACGATTCTTTGATTTGTTTCAAAAAAGCAGATTGGTTTTATTTTCTCTAAAATCATGTATTAAAAGACTGAATTAAGAAGAGTTTTTCACAAGTGCCTCGAGGCTGCAACGAGGGTTAGATATATAATACTTTCCCAAAATAACAATCTGATGATGGAAAAGAACACAAAATCCGTTTGAAGCATTCACTATATTGCACCAGAGGTACTGTTTCGATATTAGTTAATACTGCTATGTAAGCACCTATCATGAAATAAAATTATGTGTGTACAAAAAGGGTGAAGGGTGCTATGATCAGTAATGTGCTTTGCTTAAGCAAAAGTTTAAAACCGTATTGAAATTATTTTTAGTTATTTTATGACTATTTAGACACAGCAAATAACCAAATAAATGAACTAGTTCTGAAAACATATCCTGCAGTTTCCTAGAAAGTGGTTTAATCCAAATTTTTTTTTAAAAATGTTTAAAAAAAATCAGAAAAAATTTTAGTTTTTTGAATCCCACAACCAAATGGGCCATAACATTTGTGGAAAATATCAAAGTTTATTACACAAACAATATTATTACAGTAATGGAATGTAGTTTATTTAAGAAGAATTCCGTTTAGTCATTTTCTAGCAAATCTAATCTAAGCAAATTTATTTTTATCTGATTCTAACAGTTATTCAAAAAACTAAGTGGATATTAATACGGAGTTTCAGTTGCAGTTAATATTGTCCGTTGATTAAGTTAAATTCGTCTTTATGTAAAATTAAATGAAGAAAATAGTTTAGAGTAACGAAAAGTTCATTTTTTTTTACTGTCAAAAATTCAACCGCAAATTCCGTAAAACCGAATGAGTATTTAGTTATTTTATATATGTAATTTAATTACCAAAAATAACTTTTTATTTATCTATTAAAAATGATTTTTTGTAGAACAATTCCCAGTTTCTATTTGTTAAAATAATTTAGTTAAATACATCAGATTTTAAAAGTAAAATAATTGCGAAGCCATATTGGTCATGCTGCTGATGTTTTATAATTGAGAGTTCTTCTGTAAACAACGTGGTCAGTACAACAAACATGTGTAACGGGGTAAGTAAAAAATAATAATCGCTCTTTCATTAGAAAAACAAGCGGACAGGTGTCTGTCTGGTATTTTTTAGAAATTCGGCTCTTTTGTGAAGTAAACGAAAATTACTGAATTTAATAAAATAACTGAATATTCCTTTGTTTTTTACGGAATATTTAGTTAATTTTTTGATAGGTAATTAATATAAAATAACTAAAAATGCATTTGTTTTTAGGGAAAATTCAACTCCATTTTTTGACAGTAAAAATGAAATGAACTTTTTGTTAAAAATAAATGAAAACTAAGTAGACCGGGTTTTAACTGAATTTTCATTTATGTTATATAACAATTCCAGTTAATTTTACGTACAGAATATTGTGAGTGTACAAAAAAAATTCAAGAATATAAGAGAGTACAAACAGTGAAAAAATTGATTTAAAATAACTATTCCCGAAAAACGCATCCAAGCCTTCTGTGCTTTCTATTTTGTTATTAGATAGAAGACAAAAAAAAAAATACAAAAAAAATATTCCATCTGGATATAACGGACTGGACATATTACTCGGGAGCCGTTTTATCTCCCAATAAGTGCAAATACATACACATTTGCCGGAAAAGAAGTTGTCGTTGCGAAATAATATCAAACCATATTCTATTATCCGAAGTCAAAAATCTACGATTACTGGGTTTACATTTCAACAACAGATACCGATGGAGCGAATACATAGACAACTTAGTTAAATCATTAAATCAACAGCCCAATATAATTAAATGTCTTTCAAGCTCTAAATTTAATTGTAGTACTTCCACTTTAATTCAAATAACAAAGGCTCTCATTTTATCAAAAGTCAACTACGGACTACCAATTTTCGGATATACTTCAGAGTCTCTGCTTAAAAAGGAAAATAAGCAAATAAACGCTGCATTGAGATCCTCCCTAGGAGCATTCCGAACTACTCGTACAAAAAATCTGTTCACCGAGGCAAATATCTTACCCCTCGAAGTCCAGAGGGATATTCTAACAACGAAATTACATCATGCTCTTTCTGACAAGGATTCGCCATTGGCAAAAATTACGACAAAAATAAAAAAATCAAAAAAAGTACCCAACATTTTATCTACTATAAGAAGAATTCAACAAAACTGTAAAACTATCGATATACCCATTCCAACTCCCCGAAAAAAAAATAATTACTCTCCTCCTTGGCACTTACACAATAACAATATTGACTTATCCCTCCATAATTTCGCAAAAAACAACCATAACCCAATACAATTTCGCACTATGTTTAATGAAATTCAGAACAACCTATCAAATTACAATTTCATATATACGGATGGTTCGAAAAACAACAACAACAACGTAGGTTACAGCGTAACAACAGAAAATACAGTTATACAGTTAGGAGTCCTACCCGACCACAGTTCCATACTTACAGCAGAACTGATCGCCATCAATATTGCAGCATCATATATTGGAATCAAAAGAGGCAAGTATGCCATCGGCACTGACTCGCTATCATCCTTAAAAGCCATATTAAATATAACTAATAACAACATATATGCATCTAACATCCGAGATTTTCTTATCAAAAGAACAACAGACATAAAATTAATATGGGTTCCTAGTCACATCAACATTCCAGGAAACGAATTTGCCGATACTGCGGCAAAACTGGCTCTTAGATCCCCTGTATTGAAAACAGAAAACCACAACATAACAACATCTTTTAAAAACAAAGATACCACCTATTCACAAACATCCAATTGGTATAAAACAATAAACAACAACTCCGAAAGTACAACTATCATCAGCAGTAACATTACCAGACCTGACTCAATAAAAATAACCCGACTAAGGCTGGGACATACAAAACTCACACACGGCTGCCTTCTTAAAATACCAGTAACATACCCATGTGACTGCAATATCATTTATCCAACAAACCCATCACACATGCTATTAGATTGTGCACTTTACCACAATCAAAGGCAACTAATCTTAAAAAGTCAAGATCCCATCCAACTACTTGCCGACCCATCTAAAGAAAATATATCAACAATCATTAATTACTTAAAATCCACAAATTTATACAATTTAATCTAAATACACTAAATAATATTTCAATATGTTTACAATAAATTTCAAAATTAAAAGCATTATATTATACACACTGAGCTGAAGGCCTAAGCTGCTATTGCTCCTTTTTGTAAATTAGCTTATAATTTTATATTTAAGTTAATTTTTTTAATAATAATAATAATAATAATATGAGTATTTATTTGAACATACTTTTCTTATAACGTGATTTTTAAGATTCGATATCTCTGTAACCATAAGCAAAACAAATCGGAAAATTTGCTGAAATGTGCTGTTGAGAAGGAGCACAGTAAAAAATTAATGGAAATCAAAAAAATTTTTCTCCGAACTGTGCGATTTGACTTGGATTGCCCCATATGTATTGTGAGTTAGTTTAATTTTGTAAGTTCAATATAAAAAATATCAGAAAATTGCAATTGAAGACAAAAAAGGCGAATTCAACTACATGCGGTTTCTGATCTAAAACAATCCAAAAACAACAGAAACAACATAGGGTTTTTTGCATTGCATTGTAAGTGTTTATAGCTCGAAATGTCAACCATCCAAATAAATAAGATCGAACTATCAAAATCAAATGCCGTTTCGACACCACCTGTAGCTAATTCGCCTTGGGAAACAAGAAAATATCAAAAATCTCCTTTATAGATTGTCATCCACTCAGGACATTGCATGTTTAATTTTATCTTTGTAGGTCGAATATTAACAAAAATTCAAAAAGTACCATATGAAAAACAAAAAGTTCCAACATGTAACATCTTATGGTTTTTCACGCACTTAGGACCCTGCACCTAAAGTATTTTTACAATGTTCCCAGATTTTAATAAAACTCAATCCCTGAAGAAGTTGGAAAGAATACCAACGAAACGTCGGATTTTATTGATAATGAAATAAATAATCTTTTATTAACATTAAATTAATGACCTTGAAAGCCTGTATATAGAAAACTATAAAATCTATTTAAAGTAATCAAAAAAGGTCGATAAATACTTATTATTATATTTTTGTTATATAATAAAAACCACTTTTTGATGCTTTTTTGTCCCCATTGAGGTTCGATTGACAAACAAAGCAAGAAAGCGTTCTTAAGTGTTTTGCCTGTGCTGATTTATATAGTCAAAAACCGGTTTCTAAAAAATGTCGAATAATCGACCACCCAATTTTTTTTATTATTTAAACACGCTGAAAATTTTGTGTAATTGAAAATAAAACAAAATTTTTATTTATGTTCTGCAATATTAAACAGATTTTAATAAAATATTTATTATATATATTGGGCTCTTCTGAAATATATACCTTTCAAATGGTGTATATTTTGTTTAAATCGGTTAAAGAACAGAGGAGGAAAGTTTTCTTAACTATTTTGCCTTTGCCGATATATACACTGAAAGAATTATGCTTCACAAATCTAATGAATCAATTTCATTAAATTTTTTGCATTAACCCAATGAAATATTTCATTACGGGAATGAAATTTAACAAATATAATTAAGCAATTTCACTAACATTAAGAAATTGAGTTTCGTAATTTCGTTAACATTTTTATTAAATTAATGACAACTTAAAAAGAAAAATTCATCTTATTGTTGTACATAATTTGAATAGGTTTTTAAAGATTTAAATGAACTTTTAATTAAAATATTAAAATATTTTAAAGTTAATGAAAAAACGGAATCTTTTGTACCTTCATATTTTCCATGATAACTTCAAAATACTTATAACTAAAAAATTGTCTTCCTGTAACTGTTGTAAAAACATATTTTTTTTAATTAAATTTTATGCGATAGACATGAAAATATGTGAAAAAATTACAAATTTTAATGTTTCATAACATTAATGAAAAAAATTCATTACGATAACAATATACTGATTAAGCCCAATGTAAGAAATACTTAGGTTCAAAAACAAGAAACGCGATAGAAAAAACAAGAGCAAAAATTCTCACATTCTTTTTTCTTAAATTGTTAATTTAAATACACAAAATTTACGCACTAGCACAAGCCAACAATAATGGAAAGAAGGCAATTGGAGGTCGTCGCAGTCTGGAAAATGAATAAATGTAAGCTTATGAAAGTAGAACGTAACATGATGTAAAAGAAATATAAAAACAAAATAAAATTAATGAAACTTGATAATTTTAAACAGTAATAAAAAAAAAAAATAAAATTCACAATAACTCAAAACGTACATTGAAAAAATGGATAAAATAAATAAACATAAATTTATAACCATAACAATCATTAAACTAATAAAAGACTCAAAAAACGTCGTTGAGAACATATTAAAAATTTCATTCAAATACAAAAACATTTATATTAAAATAATAAAAAAAATTTCTTTAAACGTTCGACATTTAAATAATGCAAAATTTTCATCGATTTTTTTATTAAACATTTCATTAACGGGGGGCTTCTGTAACATTATTCATTAATCCAATGAAGGGTAACATATCTTGACTTTTAATGGAATTTTTCATTGGATTGATGTCAAAATCTATTGGATCTGTGAAGAATATTATTTTAGTGTAGATAGATTTGTTTGAGGTAGTAATTATGGTTTTAGACCCCTTTCAGTCTCGGCAAGTTTGTACTAAAAAGTCTGTACTAAATATTATTTCCTTACCCCGACCTTACCGCTGACGTCTACAAACCAAGACGTGCGCAAGAGACTTGCGCAAGTAACTTGCCGAGTGTGAAAGAGGTTAAATAATAATAAATTTATCAATAACGGTAAAAAAAAATTATCGCAGGCCCCATATAAAGCCCGCTCTCGTGAAATACTTTAGTATGTACGTCTAAGACTGTGACAAATAATGATGTTGTGGTAAAATTTGGATAAATTTAGTTTTCGGAAACAAAAAATCACTCTAACGAACTTTGCTATAATCGTTCCATAACTTACCAATGGCCCAATCAAATGTCCCCTCCTGAAAATCCCATCAGTTCATGTACTCTCGAAATAGACTTTAATATGTCTAAAACCGCAACGAATTAAAATACTGTGAGGTTTGGTTAAGAAGGGCTATGCGCACAAGGGCACACTTCCACTCGGAGACCAATGTCGTCCATTGTGAATTCCTTCAATAAAGAGGTAGAGAACAGAGAAAAGTGAAGAAGAAAAGATAGAACAGATTATTCATACTGTGAGGTTAGTCTTTATAAAGATTGGCTCATAATTTGTCCTAAATCCCATATAACTACTCTAAATTTTGGTGATGGGTTAAAACCCAGAGCTTGGTATTGGTCGATCTGATGGACTATTATACTGACGCTATAGTACCACTATATATTCCGTGCATTATTACCTTATCTAACCGTTTCCTCTAATTTTTTTCAATAAAGCAACTTATCATTATTCAAACTTAATTTTTTTCACATAAAAATACACGTTTAATTGTAAGTAACACTTTTCCTAGTTACCATCTGTTTGTGTTCCGATCTGTTTTTATAGTAAATACATTTTTTCATGTTTTTGAAATTTTGTCAAACGTTAAAAATCCATTTAAATAAATCTTGGAAATCAAAGCAAACAACTAAATGATTTTAACAAACAACATAAAAGACACCATTCAAAGTGCCAACAAACATGTTGAATGGAACACAAATGGCAGAAGAAACAAAAAAAAAAAAAAGAAACAAACACTCAGTCCAAAATCCATAAGAAAAAGAGACCAAAACAATTTTACACCAGACCTGATTTTCTTGCATGCAATGTGTCCTCATCTACGTTCATTCATACAATTCGATGTCTTCTCAATGTCGGCGTTTGGAGGAATCATAAATAAAAATAAATAAAACGGCAAAAACTGTTTAAATGGCAATTAAATGTTGGAAAAAACGACAAAATGCTAAATTAAGCCAACACTGCATTTAAGACTTACACACCAACAAATGGTAACATTTTTTTTAAAGCTGTAAAATGTTGCAAATGCAACCCAGTGACATTTGAAGGGGGGAACTTTTTGCCATTAACCCCTCTGTGAAAAATTGGTTATTAATATTAAGGAAGTTCTCGATTCAAAAACAAAAACAGGTTACAACAAAATGGCGCATAAGTAATTTTATAATTCAATTAGTAAATAAATTTTACGTTGGCAAATTTTTTTTAGAATTGACTTTCAATAACTTGGGATATTTATGATGTCTCTGGACATAACAAAAAACGAACGGTGTTTAAGTTTATTTTGAAAGTCAGTATTCAAGTGTTCAGAGATAATAGAAAGTTCGAAGTACTCAAAAAATAAGCCAAAGGGACCAGCGATTTCGGTAACAAGGGGTTGTGTTTGATCTTCTGTAGTTTGGACAACTTAGTGCAGTTCGATTTGATTTAAGGATTTCTCGGATTCGAGCAGTTATTGACCAAAACCCAAGGTTAGGAAGTTATAACACCTTTCCATATTAAATTTAATTATATGGAGACTCCTGTCATCCACTATGGCTTTCCTGCGGATACGAAAACTTTCAAATGGAAGATTGAACCCACTTCTTCAGTTGGAATGCATAATACTTACTATAGAATGCTGGTACCATATCGGAATACGATATATAGATGGATAGCATTGGAACATAAACGTATTTTTCTTTACAGATGAATTTAAATCACAAGTAGGTGTGGAATTCAGATTATACTTTAGGAAGTACAACTTTTATGCAATGTTCCAAAAAACGGATAACAGTAGGGTTCTCCAGCCGGAGATACTTGCAATCAAAGATTCCGCAGATAACAAGCGTTGCTTTGGTAGCTGCATTAAATATTTTACCCGAGAGCCTTACCTTCGTTATGGCTTTCATTCATTGTTCCTGAGAAAAAACACGGCCTTTGACTGTCACTCCACTCTAAACGGGATGGCTGATGTTTGGATCCCATTTCAAATATTCCAAATGTTTGAATCCCAGGAATGCCGTACAACCTAAAAGGTTCCGTCGGATTGTGAAAGACATAGAAATTTCTTGTTAACTTTAGCTTCGGCGTAGGTCAAAATTAGCAGATGGGCTAAAATTACTGATTTTAGGATTACGTCAAGGCATGAGATCTCTTATAATGACCAGAAGAAATGCGTATCTACTGGTGTCTTTTGTTACCATACACTACTTTAAATAAATATAAGTAACAGGTGGAGCATAACTAACTTTATGATTTGGCTGGTTGGTTGGTTGGTAAACGTGGAAGTAAGCCCAGAACAAGGCGTTCTGCAAGTAGAGTCGACAGCGACTCCATTTTGACACCACACAGCTTGTCAAGAAGAGGAACTCACGATCAAGCTTGACCCAGGACAATACTAAGGTGGCTAGAGCCAGCCCGCTGCGTTTATATATTTCAGCAAGTTGCTGAGCTTCACCCGCGACATCTCAGAAAATCCTTGTAGAAGATAATTCCCAAATAATCCATGTCGTGTTGAATTTAACGCTGAGCAATCACATAGGAGATTAACTAACTGTCTCTGTCTTCTCAGTTCCAGGTTCCCTGCAACTGTGGCAGCATTTGTTAAAAGGGAGACCGAGTCTAATGGCGTGTTAACCAATCGTGTAGTGACATATCTCCGCAACTGAAGTTGAGAAGTCGCTCAGAGCGACCTATGTCGTATGTGGCCCACGTTACTTTGGTAGGCCTGCAGCCATTCAGTATCTTCAATTTATCGTCAGCCATATCGAGATAGTGTCAAAAGATTTCGCTCCTGATAGTTCCCAGGGGTGTTGCGAATTGCACACGCTTTGAAATATCAAGAGCTACTCCAGTCCTAACCAGCCCACCCGCCTGTTCATTACCGTAATGGTCCCTATGCACAGGGATCCAAATTAAGGCAATGCCAGTTAGGCTGCCCAGTCTAAATAGTTGTTCCTTACACTGGTTGTCGAGTATGGTCGTTGTTATGTGTGTGTTAAGTGGCATCAGGGCCGCCTGGCTATCGACGAAAATGCCAATTTTGCCGCTGATGTCCCTATTGTACAGTGTCTTTCAGCCTGAAATATGCTGCCACCATCCACCATATAACCCATCTGTGTAAATCCTCGTGCGGTATTCGTCAGCTACGATTCACCTACTCCATTCCAGCTTTGACAGAAATTTGACCTTGAATTTTTTCTCAAAGTAATAATAAGCCACTGTAGCCCTTCTGACTCTGTGTTGAGTATTTAATATCCATGATAATTTTGAGTCCAGGATAATTCCAAGATATTTCGCTTGGTTCGACAGGGAAAGCTCATAGGCCTTTAGCCGTGGTAGCCTGAAAGCCGCAATTATCGTTTTTTTTTGGTGAACTGTACCAGTTTCGTTTTGTTCGAGTTCATTCCCAGCACGCACTTTTTGGCCCAGTTACTAAGCGCCCCCAAAGCACTTGACAAAATGTCACTCATCACATCCAGAAACGCACCAGATACTACTAACACCACGTCATCGGCGTAGACTACCGTCCTACAACAATGATTTATGATTTAATATGCGAATACATTTTTTGTTTACTTTTGTGTTCAAAATAAACTTTGAAAACCTAAAGAAAGTTATGATGGAAAGGCTCAAGACAAAACAAAGGACCAACGTTGTTCAGTTTTATTTTGAAAGTCAGAAGAAGTGAGGGCTCTGGAACCTGAAATGCTAAGAAAAGTAATGGGAAATGCTCTGGAAAGTGCATGTCTGGTAGAAGCAAACATTGGGCACGATTTGGAAGATATTTGCTTCAAAATATATTGTCAACAAAGTAATTTTGTGGGAAGTACTGTTATCCCCGTGATCTTCGGCCCGGATAACAGTCCACCCATCCATCGGGCTACTGGGGCTCTGTCTCTTATGACATCCCAATATTTTCTTCGGTAACCAAATTTTTGCCCGTGGTCTCATTGGAATTTCTTCGGCGGGGATTAACTAAAGACTTAAGCCATCCCATATATCGATTATCTTAGCGATACATCTGCCAAGAAAGTCCTTCGAGAAGGCGTCCAAAAATTTGATTACCCTGTAGCCCCGCTGAATCTCACCGGAGTCAAAACGAGGCGCTTGACTATTCAAATTGGAGAGTACATGCTCCATGACGAGCTCAGAAATTTGGACTCGATCGCGCCCCATTCTGTTACCACAGGGGTAAGGTGACCACTCCTGTCGCTGGCCAAGGCCACTAGTAGGTGATTCTTTACCACTTCATTAAAGTGTATCCTTGTGGTTGTAGAGCTCAATGGTCCCGGAGTGATCGAGTTGTCTCAGATCTTCCTTCGTTTTAGCGGCTTCTTGAGCATTAGATGTGCTGGGCATATTGTCCTTAAACTTAGGGTACTCTTTTACCACAGCCTCGTATTTGACCCGATCTTCCTCTTCGCGTACTTTTGTCTGAGGATACCACCTGTACTTTTGCTCTTTTTTTTGTTTGTTTTTTTGCCCGATTGTCCATCACACTTAACGGTCGGTGGAGCGAGTTTGTTCTGGTTTTGGGCAGCGGAGGGGAGCTGTTAGCGACTAGTCCTCTTTAACCACTAACTAGTCATTCAGGTTTTCGGCAATACTACCTACCACCTTAACTTAACAAATTGGAGAAAAGGGATAGGGTGTAGAGGGATATGATGGGAAAAAGGATAAGAGAGGATACATAACCATTAGTATGCGAAGGCCTTTGAGTTTTATAGTTTGCGACTAGATGCAGTGTTGACAAGTCACACACTGTTTCAGGGCAGATACTAGTTACCAGATTGTTATCCAGGTGGGGAGAAAGACAAGTACCTAACGATCGTCTTCCCTAAAATAAATTTAGAATCTTGTAAATCTGATTTTCCCAAATCATTTCAAAATCTGTCACTGGGTTAATCTCGTATTAAGCACTTGATAATAAAAATAAATATTTAAATATTGTAGGCAACAAAATGTACACGTATTAAATGATCACAATTATTTTTTATACTCAAGAAAAGGAAAAAAAACAAAACGAAATAAGTACAAAATTGGGGAGAATAAAAGAAGGAAACAGGTCGAACTGTTTTAAATAAAAGTAAAAAAATATCCAAACAACAACGCCAACAATCAAAGTGACCAGCAATCGACAACCAAATGAATGCAACAACATTATCATGCTTAAGCTTTAATGCTTGTAACGAGAAAAGTGTAAGAATGTCTTTCCAATACAAAAACTCAAAAACAAAAAAATGGATTATATTGGTATTAAAAATGTTGTTGCTATTGTTGGTATTACTTGCAGAGCTGTTGCTGATAGTTTTTTTTTTTTTTGTTCCAGCCTCAAAGCAATTGTTGCTGTTGCTATTGCAGTTACAAAATATTGCGTGTCAATTGCAAATAATTTTTGTGTTCTTCTTAACTCTTTTTTGTCAGTTGAAACACTTTTGTTGTTGTTGTCGTTTTTATTCCACTATATATATTTTAGAAATGATGACCATGATGATGATAATGATGACGACTTTGTTACTTCTTCTCCTTCATGATCCTGTTTATCTGATGATCCAGTTTTGAAATGCGAAATCTTGTAAAAACTGTTTTAAAAACGCACTTCCGGTCGTATGCATGTTCATTATTTCTTCTTTAAAGTGCAAGTACGGTTGAAAATGTTGAAGTACTCGACGTGGTTTGAAAATGGAATTTTGAAAAGAAAGTTACTTTTAGTCGTAGTTAGAAAACTAAATTTTTTTTTTGATTTTTGAGATTTTTTGACAGGTCTGTCCTGTCCGACTTGCAAATGTTTATGCGATCGGAGTTGCATTTTTATGTTAGTTCTTCTTTTTCTGTCCCACTTTACTCCTTGTGGATCACAGCTAAAAGACAAAGGGTCGAATAACACGGTGCTACAGTGTAAAAAAACTTGGAAAACGACCTAGCGTGGGTTATTGGTCTTGTTGAGTACATTAAAAATTGTGTCAAAAAATTTCAGAAACACCCTCAAATTCAGAAGTTATTTTAAAAAAACCGTTTTCAGTGATGTTCGTCAACTTATCGACCTGTAACTCAGTCAGTTCTTGTCCGATTTTAATTTTTTTAACAGGTTTGGAAAGAAAACTGATTACGCTTTAAAATTACGTGCATTTTTTTATACATTTGTAAATTAAAAGTATTGTTTTTGTTAAGAATATCTACAAAAAAAACGAAAATTATAAACTTTTTTGATTTTAGTAGGTTTTCATTGCTTATTTTAATATGAAAGCTTATACAAATTTATATTAGCGTTTGAAGAAAATTTAGTTCTTAACAAAACATGGTTTTAATTTTTCAAATCGGATAAAAATTGTAAAAGTTATTCAACTTTTCATTAACACCTATTTTTAGTATTTTCTCCCTCCGCGCAAAAAATATGAATAAAAACAAGTTAGAGTGCTATATTCAGCTGTGCCGAATTTTTAATACCCTCCACCGACTGTTCGAATATTTCAGGAGGGATATCTATATGATGTCTATTTATTATTAATTTATCTTTATAAAAACAGACATCAGCATTAAAATTGGTTGGTTTGAGGTTTAGATCTATATTAAATTATTTAGCAATTTAAACTAGCTTGAGTAACAGTTTCAATTCAAATTTTGTTATGATATCATTATTTTTTATCGGTTTTAGGCGTACTAAACTATTTTCCGGGAGTAGTGTTTATATGGGGCCTAGGGTAAATTATGGACGGATCTTCACGATATTTTACAGCGTGATTTCCAGTTGAATAAAACAAATTTTTGCAAAATCTTATCTCATTCCGTGCCTTGTTCCACCATTTATGTTATTTTTTATAACAAAGTTATCATTTTTTTTAGGTGATGGTTCCACATTTTGATTCATAGCTCTGGTCCAACTGCACCGATTTTGCTGAATTTCAATCGCAAACTGCTTAGGATAACTGCAAGCAATTTGGCACCAAGTTTGTTCGAAAGTGAGCGTGTTTTCAACATACGAACAGACGGACAGACAAACATATGTTTGCGGTTTATTCGCTGACAAAAAACATCGCATCTGAAGAAATGCCTTGGTAAATGCCATCAATACAGTTTTTAACTGCTCATACAGTTCTAGCAAATGGTATAAACCCTAAATTATTTGTACAAGCTGTTCCAGTATGCTTAAAAAAGCTAAGTCCGAAAAGGTTATAAGCCAGCCATTACCATTATCTTTCCCAATGATTTGGCATCATCAAATATTCCATAAACCACAAGACTGTTATTTTTGCCAAACAAACATCACTGGTTATCAATATAAAAATCGTGATAGCATTAAGTATGCTAATGTGTTAACTGTTACTAAGCCAGTATTAAGTGCAATTAAATGTAATGAAACATAAACATAAACAAAGTGATGATGAATCTGAAAACGAGGAATGTTGTATGGAATATTTACCAAAATCGGCTGAGCCACATTTTGTGTCAAATGCATATTTTTGCGATCTTCTGCGTGATTTAAAACTTTAGTAACTTTTGTAAATATAAGCCGATTTTTACAAATGATATCCCGTTTTTTTCTACACAAAATTATCTTTAAAATACAGTGCAAACAAAGATAGGTTTTCATAGAAAAAAATTAAAATAACTCTTGTTGAATTTGAAAAATTATGAAAAAAATAAAAAAAATTAGAAACTTTTGATAAACACTCACCTAATTTCTTGGAATATATTTTTTATGAATACATTTCATAAAAGCTTACTTCTTTGCCTTTTCAAAACTGTTTAAAATTTTGAAATCGATCAAAAAATGTATGAGTTAGAGGTACTAAAGTGCTACGACCTACCCTAAAACAGTTTTTTGAAAATAACTCAAAATTTTGAGGGTGTTTCAAAATTTTTGAAAACGGTTTTTGTATGTCCTCACCTAGGCCTACAACCCCCACTAGGTCGGTTTTCAAGTTCTGACAAAAAGTGTTTTTTTTGTAGCAGTGTGTAATATATGTTCAGAATTACTTCAGATATACCACTAATAGGGACCTAAAGAGGACCTCTTGGAGAACCATTTCTATATAGTTTGTTGCTAGTACCATTTAATATTTTTCCAAAATGTCACTAATCCAAACCAGAAATTTTTGTGAAAAAAAAAGTAATTTTTAAAAACTGAATATCTGAAATTACAAAATTATTTCAGATATCCCACTATCAGAATCCTCTAAAGAACTATTCTTATGTGCAACCGGTTCCATTTCCCTGAAAATCGTCCTAAAATCACTTTATTCTATTAAGTGCATTGTTAACTGCAACCAGTTGCTGTTAAAAAATTGTGGTGGATGTCTCCGCTAGTTAAATACGTATTTATCTTCACACACATGAATTCTCCGCTACCATCCCTTTTGCACTATTCTGTCATTATTATAATCTGTATGTTCCTTTTCTCCGAATAAGTTATGTTGGGTCAAAATAAAATGTCGTTGTTCACACTAGCAAATATCATCTAATATCTTTTATATTATCAATGCCCACGGTTGACTTGCCCACCGTTGGTTACAACTTCAATTTTTAGTTCGGGACTTTATTAAGTTAAAGGCGATCAGTTCCGTAACCTTGTGTGCCCAACTCCGAATCTACAGTAGCTGAGTTATTTACTTTTGTTTATTAACTGTGTGGCATTGACACTGGATCTTTCAGAATTTTTTTGTCGGACAGAACACAGGCAGATTTTCGTTTGAATGATTCGTATGATTGTGACGATAGTGAATACCGACCTCTAATTACATCTTTTAACGAAAACATACTAATATTTTTTTGCTACTCTCAAAAATTGGAATGGGGACCTTCTTTGAAACGTACGTTTAGTTATCGATTGTTGGACCTTAGGAGCTGATGCTGACATATTAAACGTACCCAAATTCTTTAATCCCTCTTCGTGTTCGCTCAAGGAAAAACTATAATAAGCCCATGAGCACTTAATAAATTCTATAAAACTGCTTACGATCCCATCAAGCTTTTTTTTTGTTTTTAATCAAAAGAGATCGGAATTGCGTGGGCGTTTAAAGGGTTTTACATCTTTTAGTGTTGTTTCTCCGAGGGTTGTAAATTGCTGCAGAATATATATGAAGCTTGTAATAGACTTGAAATTGCCAGGTCTTATGAAGGTAGCGGCTGACCGTATCCTTTTTTGACACCACGAGGTCCAGTATCTCCTTAAAGTGTCTTCTAATGGTTGCTGGTGGAACTTAAATGACACGTTGTTACGTTTCGACCTAAAATGTGTCCGTACCGGTTTTGAAAAAGCTTCGGCAAGAGGAGTTGCAGTTATACACAGAAAAAAATAACAAAAGTTATTAAGTAATTAAAGAAAATTTGTTAAATCTTTTTAATAATTTTAACAATTTCTTTAATTAACATGTTTGTAAATTGCCATATTAACAATTTGTTTTTTTTTTTTGAGAAAATAAATGTGTATATCATAGAAAAAATATTTTGTGTCAAAAAGAAAAACCATAAAAAAAATTCTTTTTTTTCCATTTTAAATCTTTAAAAGAATGAACGATGTGGCGATTGTTCTGAAATTTTACCAATCTATACGGTCAGTTAACTTATTATTTAATTATTCATAAATAAATTTTAACGGGTTTTCTATAAATTCTTGCTTTCCAAATAATACTATTAATGATGGCAAGATTCCGTTTTGTGTTGATGGCAGAAACTCGCATGCAGGACTTAATCTTAATCAGTTATAATGGTTTTTGTGATGTAATTTTATATGAATTTTACTAAAACGTTAATAAAAACAACTTTTAAATGCATCTTTAATTTCAATTTAGTTAGTAACAAAGTATTTTGTTAATATGACAATTTAGTAATACAAATTTATATTTGATTGTTAACAAATATTTTATTCAATATTACATACTCATTGTTAAAAATATTAGTTGAATTTTAACAATTTTCATTAACAAAATAGTTTTTTGTATTTTTAAATACAGTTGTTGGTGCCTTTTCAATTAAAAAGTTAATTGTATTGACGAATATTGTATTCAATATGACAATTGATTTGTCGTAATTTTTTTCTGTGTAAGTTCTAGATTAGTTAATAATGGAGGAATAATGCCTGTAGTTTCTTCAAAAAAACCTGGTCGTGTTCATACCTAACAGTTATCTTTACCTAGCTGGTTTAACCTTCAGTTGTCTTCTCAAATCTGACAGCTTTTCCACCATAGATTTCTATGCACAGGAAGACTTCTTTTTGTAGAAACTACGGGTATTATTTAGGTAGTCTTGTATTTAAATGCCCTTTCGAATGTATGCATATGAGGGGTTTGTGATAATAAGATGATAAACACATTTAGAATGCAGGTTTTTATGACGGTTTATTATTAAACACATTTGTATACCCTCCCGCACAATTAGTGGTGAATGAGGGTATGCTAAGTTTGTCATTCCGTTTGAAACTTTTTTATTATTCATCTAAGACCCCATAAAGTATGTATATTCTGGCTCCTTGAGTATTTCTATGTCGATTTAGCCATGTCCGTCTGTCTGTCCATCTGTTGAAAACACGCTCACTTTCGAAAAACTCAAAAGAAATGAACGAACTTGGTGTCAAATTGCTTGTAGTTATTATGTAGTGAAAAGGATATATGTAGTTTATAATTTCGTGTGAAACTTTTTTAATATTCATCTAAGACACCAAAAAGTATATACATATAAGCTGGCTCATTAAATAATTCTAATTGTCTCCGAAGCACTTTTGGATTGAAATCCAGCATAATCGGATCAGTATGAAAGGACCTATTTATTATAATGTGAAACAACCAACCACCCTAAAAAAATTAATAATTTTGTTATAAAAACTCACACTAATAGTGGCGGAGTGCTCAAATTGATGTAAGCTTTGCACATATTCGTTCTATATGGTTTGAAATCATACTATTTATTTCGTGAAGATCGATCCGTAATTTACCGTAGGCCATATATAAAGTCCCAGTCTCGAAAAACACTTTAGTGCGCCTAAAACCGTAACGAAAAATGCTATTGTACTTAAATTTGGCCAGTCATACGTTTGTAAGGCTATACATCACTTTGTCAAATTTTGTGAAGATCTGCTTATAATTTACCATATGTCCCATATAAAGTCCACTTCAGACATATTCTTACTTTCCGTTATCTTGTTTTATTTAAGTTAAAATTTCTATTTCGTCTTCAAAATTATAGAGGCCAGCAGAGCGCTTGAACGAATTTGAAATGTTTTCCAGGATTTCAGATACACAGTCAAATAAGTATGTATATACCTTCTTCACCTTATTTATTTCCTGCACAGTGTATTTATAATGTTCAAGAATTTGTTGCTAAGAGTATGTTGTTTTAATGGAATTAAAAAATCATGGTTGTTATGTATCGACAACCAAACAATAGTAATAATAATAATTGAAATGTTGTTTTCTGAAACAAAGTTAACCACAACAACAACACACCATTACTCTGTACAACATCAACAACATGCAAAATATTTTCATTAACTAAAAAAAAATCTTTCTTAGTTCTTTTCCTTGTTCATCTAACACATTTTATTGTTTTTAATGTCTTCTTAGATCCAAGGAAAACTAGCCAAGTGCTGCTCTAAGTCAAGGTGTAGGTGTCCAGAATGTGTTTTTATGGCGAATGTTTCATATTTTATGTGTACTTGAATGTGCATCGGTTGTTAAAGAAAATGTTGTGCAAATCATTTTAAAAGTGTTTACAGCATAAAAAACCCACGCATTTATATTTTAGAATAATTGTTAGGAAAAGAAGGTAAAAATTTAAACTAGACCATGCTTTTATTATAAGTTTATAAGTAAATTGACAATATTGAAGATAATGGGATGGTGGTAGAGATAAATATGAGAAGAGGTAGATCTACAATTGGGAAGTAAAAAATTGAATTGTTGAGAATCACAAGTCACACCTTGACGTTAATAATGATGAAATTCTCAAAAAAAAAAAAAAAAATAATTAGATTTTGTAATATTAATTAAAAAATTAATTCAATTTCCCCGAAAAAAAAATAATATCAATAAAATATTTTTGATATTAACAACATTTTCAGCAGTAATTTTGTTGATATAAGTAACCGTTTAATTCACTTGATTACATTTTTAATTTAAACTGAAAGAATTAGTAAAATTATGGTAGAGAACAACTAAAATAATAAACCGAAGTAGGAGAATTTTGTACAATCAAGATTTATATAACTAGAAATAATTCAAACGAATTTTGTAATGACCCAATTACATTTTTCCCCGGTCTTTAAAAACTCGCGGTTTTCGGGTTATTCGAAAACCCATTTTTTATGTTGAAGTATTCGATAATAATTTAATCAAGGCCGCCAGTACATTGTATAAATATGACTTTATGTTCCCATTTTTCAAAAATTCAACATATATTTTGAACAAATACAGTTCACAGGACAAAAACGACAAATTTATAAATTAATTGCGCCAAGCTAAGTTAGCACAAAATAAGAAATATTTGGGGTATTCACAAGTTGCGCTATTATGTTATATTGTCATAATGTTCTAACGTTTTAAAAATATATATTGTTGTTGCTTTGTAAACAAAAAGTGTCTTAAATAAATATAACTTTTATTGTTACGTTTACTGTGCTGTCGTAATTAATCCGAAGAGACCTGCGCTGAACGGTTGAGCCGTGCCGCGTTAGTTTTAGTAGCCATCAACGTTGATGGTATAGTTTAATCCGACTAACATCCGAATTTTACAACAAATCACTTGCGGCGTCAAATTAGATCGGCTTAGGACTCTGCTGTTTGGTAAACAAACATAATAGCATTTATTTCTGATTTTCGTATGAAAAATAGAAAATAGTCAGGTAAGATCTAATTTAATTTATTAATTCATGGATTAGAATTAAAAATTATTTTTATTTTTGGTAAATATTTACTTTTTATATTTGTTTTAAATCGGCTGATTTAAATTCAAAATAGCACACTGAATTATGAGTGGTTGTTCGCAACAGTCTTGTTTTTTCATGTTATTATTTTAAGACATATGACTTTATGACAGCTTGTGAATGCCCCAATTGTTCATAAAAGTATATACATATATAGAAATTATTACAGTTTATGACGTTTCGGAACTCAGCCATATACTTATATGTATGTATAGTTTATTATTTGTTAATTTCTTGTTAAATAAGTAAATAAAAGTTGGTTTTTGTTTACATTTTATTCCAAATTATAAAACCCTGAAAAACAGGTTATTGGAAAACGTTTTTTATAGAAAACTCGAAACACGGTTTCTAAAACATATTTTTTTTACAACTATTCTCAAACCGGACATTAGTTTAATATGACTTAACCGTCCCATACTTTTGCTATATAAATAATTGTTACATTTTTCGAATTGTAGTTCTGTGTGTTAAGGGATGTACACAGAACGTTAAATAATCTTCCTTTGGGTTGCAGAGCTGCAGGGTACTGAACTTTGGTAGTTGTTCAAAAGAAGACTATAATTGCAATCACTCGTAAGAGTGGTTACAATTGTAGGTAGTGAGGGAAAAGAAATAAGAGAATTTATAAAATTATTTCTTTTCCAATTGGATTGCAAATTAATATCTGAGATCGATAGTTACCTTTGGGTTTGGGGTTTCCTTTGTGTTGCAATGATAAACAGGGTAAGTATTTGGTTTAATTTGTAGTATGCAGGTGAGTATTTTATTATTTAATATTTCAAGGGTATGGTAAGTATTTATAGGTAGGTACAATGATAATTTTTTTTATGTTAATTTTGTAGCCGTTGTAACGTTTTAAAGTTGATGTGCAACTGTTGGCTTCTGTTGCTAAGCAAAAAGTGTCCGTGTTAATCCACAAAAAAAATCTTTTTCTTAAAACGTCTTCGGCTTGTAAAAGCCGAACAAATTTGGAATAAATCCGTAATTACTACTCGTTACCAATTTAATTACGTTACAAGGCTATTTCTTGGTGCCATCTATACTTCAAGGTTGGCATTATATTAGGAACATTTACAATTCAATTTTACATACATTATTTACATAATTCATTTAATCTATTTCAAGTTCTCATTCATTTACATTTATTGACTGTGTTAAATATTGTTATTGGTATCAAACTTCATCATTTTCCTTAATTTTAACTTTGCTTAATACAATTTTTTCCCAATTCAAATTCAAACTCATATTCAGTATATGTACGTTACATTTCAAAAAGACAAAATTCATGTGGCAAAAATAGCCCTATTATCAAAAAATTATATTGTCTAAACCCGAGTTTAGACACGAATTGTACAATTAAATCGCCGATGTGCATGTCGTATTCGAAGGTAGCACAATATAATGGCAGCAATCAGAAGACATTTTAATTTAATTGTACAACGCAGAGGAGTGCAAAGTACCCTTAAATGTGTTGGCAACCTTGTACAGAAGACCGTTCCTCAAAAAAAAGTTTCCCCTTACACCCTCTAATAAAAAGTATTTTTGCAAGGAGGTCTCAAAAAAATCTTTTATTTAACCGAAAGTTGGGGTCGCCTTTTTAAATGTTTCTTTTTATGTTAGGTAGCTATTTACAGTCCGATCCTCAAGAATAATTTATTTATGTTTTTGTCCTTAGGAGCCATTAACCTCAAGTAACTCGTTCTAGTATTTATCAACTAGATCTCTGTTCATACCGCCTTAATGTCAGAAAATTAAAGCTCGCAAAATTCCAGTCGAAACATTTTAAAACAAATTTAATTAGAAAACAAAAGTTCGCAAAAAATAATTATAGTTTTGCTAAGTATTTCTATAATTCCTGAAGAACAGAAGGAAGTCTCGGATTTTATCATATGAGGTGCAAGCCAAAAAAATTTTTCGTAAAAAGCCATATTTTTATGGGAGCCCTGTTAAGGCCTGTATTGAAAATTTTGTATCAGATCGCCCCTAAGTAATAAAGATAGCGGGTAGGTATGTTGGCAATAAATGATGGAGATGAAAACTAAAGAGGAGTTAGTCATACATTTGACCGTTCTAGAAGCATCCAACAATCTTCAGGGGAACATTTAAGAATTTCAAACCTACAAATATGGTGGTTTATCCCCTTTAGGGATAAATACAAGAACGAAGTACTTGATGTCAATGGCCCATAAGAGCAAAACATTGATATATAATACTTTTAAATCAAGGGCGACCCCTACTTTTTCGAGACCTCCTTGCCAAAATACCTTATATTAAAGGGTGTACTTTTATTTTCTTTTAAATTGGTACGCTCTGTAGTACAATGTTGTTTTACTTTTATGTAGGTTATCTTTACCTTTTAGTTGAATGAAAGTTGTGCCGTTTTGTAATTGAAACCAATGTGTCACTTTTTGCATAAGATGGATGGGGTGCTTACAAATTTTTAATCAGATTTTATGAAGATAAGTTGCACTTCCAAAAAATTCCAATTCTAGGTGGAGCCGACTCGAGCAGTCTTACTTGGTTTGTTTTTCGTTCATTCGCTCGCGAATTGTTTTATACTTTTTTATGTTAAGCTTTTTCCAATTTTGGTTTTATAACTAAGCAAACTAAAAATTTGCTAAAATGTGTTATTTTTTTAATTGCTTGAATACAAAATAGAAAACAATTAAATAAATTTGAAATTTAAATTAATTACTCAACATATCATATAACAAAAATATTAAGTTTAAGCATAATTAAGGCATTAAAAATGGCTGTTGGCTTCAAAATGGACATCTCTTTTTTAAAATTTGATTTTTATTAATAAACCTTATTTATTAAAATATAAGTTAAATAATAAAACACACACTAAAAACCAACATTTTCACCAAACAAATCTATCTAACTACCATGGGAGTTTCAAAAATCCGCTAAAAAATTTTTTGGCAATGGCGTTGATATCAATGATTATGATGATTTTGGAAACAAACAAATGATAATTTTTATTACCTTTAAACTTTAGTCAATAAATATGCACAATGTGTGGTATATTAATATTAAGAAAAAAAGACAAAAATACAAATAATGCTGATGGTAATATTGCCATTGCCACTCCTAGGAGTTTTGTTGATTATTGTTTTTATGGAAAATTATTACCACTTTTGTTGTTTAGTCAAAATGAATACAATACATTAAAACAATGGGGCTGGCAAAAACTTAATGTCAATGTGATTTACAAATGATGGGATAGATAAGTTAGTGATTAAGTGACTGACTGACTGACTGACTGACTGACCAATTTAGATTGAAACTAATTTGTTTCGCCTATTGACTTTACGATTAATTTGCATAAAATCAATTTACAAAACTAAAATATTATTTAAAACACACAAAATCGTACTAAAATAAAATAGAAAATTATTGGGTGTATAAAACGCAGAATTCACAACAGTTGATGTATTTGCATAAATTTCATTTTGGAGAGTAAACATTTTCAGTAATCTCACTACAAGCCAGTTTACACGGTAATACAATTTATTAAGACTTGGTAGAATCAAAATATTGTGAAACTCTCTGCGCTCTCTCGCTTTACCAATACCCACCCGGGTGACTTTTTCGTTTTTATTTCTTTAATAACTTTTTTAATTTGTTTTTGATTTGAATGAAATTCAGACTCACTGAACAAATTTTAGAGTTCTGTAGAATTTAATAAAAACATGATAAAATTTTAAATATTTTATGAGGTTTTTTTCGACTTTTTAAAATTATCTTCAAGGTTTACCAGTACCCACCCGGTTGGTTCAAAAGAAATTCTTAGCTGTATAAAATTTTTAAACTTTTATTTATTTCAATTTTAATTTATTATTTCATAAAAGCGCATTTTAACTTATTTTTATACGCCCAGTTGCATCTCTTTGTGGAGTTTCATCGGCCTCGAAATCAGCATCAGGATACGTAGCGGTTGACCTGAAAAGTATTTTTTTAGCATATTGTCTCTAAATTTGTACAATTTTTACCTAAGATGAACTCCATAGCTGACCTAATGGAAAATCTTCCAGTAATTTGAAGTATTTTTGACCTGATCAATATTAACGGACGACATAGGTCTTCGCCAAGCATCTCAATAAAGTGCTTCCGCTGCGATTGCCTCACAGATTTTTCCCCAATGTTCTCCTTGTATATTATAAATGAGGAGAGAGCGGCTGTATCCAAAATGTTAAAGAACAGTGCTAATGACCACCGAAATGTTGCTCGTTTTGTAGAATACTGTGACAACATCTTATCCATCGTGTCCACACCACCCTTAGTTTCGTTATAATATAAAATTATCTCTGGTTTATTTTGTGGACCAGATATAATTTTACCTTTGTGCATTGTTGACAATAGCACAACTGATTTATTTTTGGAAGGAACATAGGACACAAGTGTTACATCTTCGGAAAAACCAAACACACTAGATGAAACTTCGCGTCCTCGGGACGGTTTGAACTCTTCAGGAACATATCTTTTGTTTTTTTAATGTGCCTACGACGGATAACTTCCAAGAGGCCAGCTGTTTGGCTAATGAAAGTGTTGTAAAAAAATTGTCAATAGTGACATTTCTTCCGGTGTTTTTATACTTGCCCACCAACTCTTTTACTATACGCTCGCCTTGATTCACATCTCTTAGATTGTTTATTTTCCCAGTATATATTTGACCTTGAAGTGGATAAAAAGTTTTAGAATCACATGCCCACCAGATTTTGATTCCATATTTAGCTGGCTTGGAAGGCATATATTGCGTAAAACGTGTTCTGCCCCGAAAACCAAAGAGTTGCTCGTCTACGGTTATAGACTCGTATGGTCGATAATAAGCGCTTAAGTTAGAATTCACCATTTCGAAGACATCCCTTATAGGAGCAGCTTTGTCTTTTTCCTGTCGGTCTACTCTTGTGGCTTGCCAGTCAAAGCGAAGGAACCTTAAAATTTCCGCAAGCCTGTTTCGTGACATGGTTGCACGATATATTGGATATGCATTTTTTCTCCACAGCTCTGTGAGTGTTTCCTTAGATGAATTATGGGCACCCATTATAAGCAAAATTCCAAAAAATCCTAATAACTCCTCATCTGTAATTGGTTTCCAAGTTCTTTGATTCTGTGGGTTTTCAGAATTGCATTTGTTGTACACAGCTTCGCCCTTTTTGTTTGAAAATCGTCGAATTAAATCTATGAATATATCAATAATGGACATATTTTTTGTGATTGGATTAGGACCCATGTAAAGGTTTTCGCGAATAATGTTAACCGCTCCCCGTCGATTTATATTTGGTGCCTCCTTGTACCATTTCACATTGTCTTTAGTGTTATAATACAAACCGTCCGCACAAGACGTTGTTGGCCTTTCGTTAATCGATTCATCACTATCCTCACATTTAAGCAATTAAAAGCAAAACATCAATGAATATGAAAATATAGTTATCCCTTAAAAAAGCGCTTAAGGAGTGCTTTGTTTGCATGTTAAAAAAAGCGCTTATTGTCAGCAGTAAATAGTCCTCCAAACCGGGAACACTCCATACAAAAATCAGGCATCTTATCAGCAGGTGTGAAGCGATTTGAGGTATGCATTCATACATAAAACCTGCTCCTTTTGGAGCACATTTTTTACTGGGCTTTAGCTTTTCTAAAGTTTTTAAAAAAAGGTTTCCCGAAAATCTGGTCTATGCAACCAGTGAAAAGCGCATAGAAACTAGCTTATCCTCCAACAATAACTTAAAGTGTATTTATCATGAATGAAAATTGGGAATTAAGCACGACAAACAAAATCTTATTCATTTAAAATTTTTTATTACCAAAAATTACCTTGATAATTTTTAATTAATTTTACAAAATTTTTAATTAAAAGCAATTTTTTTTTTCTGTGTAACAGCTAACGATGGCCAATAGTTTTGACACATTTGTGATTAATACACCCAATACTTTACTAAAATATTTTCTAAATCATACAAAATCAAGCTTAAATAAAAAAAGGTATTAAATAAATATTTATTACAACAGGTTTTTGTTTATTTGCTAGTTTCATTTAGGGGAGGTATTTTTATCGGGCTTAGTGGCAATTTAAATTATCATAAAATTTATAAAATATGTTGAAAAAAAATTGATGAGTGCTGATATTGGAAAAGAAATTAAAGCTAGACGGCTTGACACCAAAAATAGTTTTTGAACACACCTTTACTTTTGGTTTTACAAATACGTACAAATACGCATTAAAAAGTTTGTCAATTTCAAACATTTTAATTAGAAAGCCGAAATATATTGAATTTTTTCTTAAACATATCAGTTCGCTTTAACAACTTCAGCGTATTGTACTGATTGACAAATTTTATGTGCTACAATTAGTAACAAATGTTTCAATACTTTTCTATATTTTCTATAAGAATCTTGAACACGGCAACACTTTACCTCCCCCTAATTCGACAAATAAACATCATAGCAAAAAAAATATTTCGCACACGTATTTAAATCTATTAGAACTGTAGTTGTGCCAAATATAAAAGGAATTTCAACAAAATTCATTGTCACAAATAATGCTCCATATAAAGGGTGGTTAAATTATAAGGGCCAATGTTGAATATGAACAACACCTTAACTCAATTTCAACCATGGAAAGACACACAATCGAGCAACGCGTTTAAGTTATTCAGGCTTATTATGAAAATCGTGCACTTCGTGACTCAGTGATGAGACACATTTTCACCTCAGTGGATACGCCAATAAGCAGAATTGCCGCAATTGGGCGAATGATAGCACTGACAAATAATTCAAAATAGAAATTGTTATTCCCAAAATATTTTCGATTTGTTGGGGATGGGAATATTGGTTTGCTCCCATATAACATATTCCCATAACATTCGCGATAGGCCGGTTGTCCGTGCATGGTACCCTTGTACGCAGAGTACAAGTTACAATCATGTAGATAATTTGATAAAATTTGATGAATATATTTTAATTGTATTAAGGGCAAAGTCTGTGTAAATGGTGAGAATTGGTATATAACTTCACATACATATTCCCCATTAAAAATCTTCTTTCCAAATTAGACAAATAGCCTTAACTTCCTTTTAATCTCTTTAAGACAAAAAATCTCGTATGAATGTTAATATCGAGATAATATTCGTAACTCTTATATGAATTTTTACCTCTTAACGTAACTTTGTTTTTGTTAGCCGATGACTGCCCATCGTTTCCAAATAGGGGAACATCTCGGAAATTCGTCTATAGATACTGTGGTGTTTGGGGCTTTACCGATTATAATTTTATGAATTTTTTTTATTAAATGGATTAAATTGTTGCATATTTTGTTTTTAAATTAGCAACTTTTGAATTTTTTGGAGCATATTTTTTTATAGCAATTTTCAGGGCATATTTTGAAGTTTTAACTGCATATTTAATGCGCATAAAACGCGTTTTTTTGAGCATATTTTTGGATTTCCTGGTTATGTGTAAAAAAAACTCAAAAACGAGTCTAACACCAGATTCAGACGGTGATTTAAAAATCATGTCTTTTTTTAATTCCTTAAAAAAGTTGCTTCCAAAAACAAAACAGATTCAACCCAGTGATGCCAGGAACAATTTCAAAAAATCCGCACGTGACGAAAAAAATTCCTTTTTCCCTACAAACAAAAAAAAATTTCCTACGTGAAATATTTATTGTTTTTAGCGACAGGCAAACAAAAATATATTTGTTATAATAAAATTTATTTATTCTTAAACAATTAAGCTTTTCTATCTTTTTTCTTGCCAAAGTATTTCATATATTTTCCTTTCATTTTTAGAACAAAAATGTAACTAAAATTCTTTTAAAAATTTATCTAAAGTTGAGTCAACTAGAACTTCAGCTACAATTTGTATGAAATTTTTTCTGACGTTTAAAATACTTTTATTTAGTTTTGAATGAAAATGTATTATGCTCACATTTAAAAAAAATTAAAAAAAATAATAACTTTTATTGTGTTTGGCGTATTTTAAATATGCCTACGACTGTTTGGTAATAGATTTAGGGAAATAAGTTCACGTTCTCTTTAATCTATTACCAAACAGTCGTACACACAGAAAAAAATCAAGTTAAAAACGTCGAAAATAAGGTTGTTTTAAAATTTTTCGGTGGTGATTTTGCTTCATACGTTTTTCATGTTAATTCAACGTGATTTTATAATTACTTGCGAACAACATTTTTTTCTTTTAAAATAACTATAATTCATGTTAATTTAACATTGCAGTAAAGTTAGATCAAAATGTAATTTATATTGAAATAACAATTATTTCATGTTGAAACAACGTGTATTTCATGTAGAAACTAATTGGTTTGAGTGTGTTATAATAGTGTGAAGAAGCTTCAGAGACTACATATGCATTTATTTAAGAATAATTCAATACACTTACCCCTGAAACATCAATCAGCAGAATGGCCCGATATGGTTTACGTCATCATTCTACCTTGAAAACTTGATGTACTATTTAAATAAATAATTTTAATTAAAAGAATACGGGAATTGTCTTCTTTTTATAACATATTTTAAGAATGAAAATAAAAAAATGAACATACTTAACTATGTATGCATGTTAATTTAACAAGATACACTTTTGATTTTAATATAAAACAGGTTTTTATGGATTCAATATTAAATCCATATTTATTTATATTTTAATATTTTTTTTTTTATTTTTTTTAGCAGTGATTAAAGATTATTTAAATATTTTTCATTTAAAATTAATATGAAATAATGATAAATTTTAATAAATGGCAGACTTTTGCAGAAATTTAATATGATTCTCAATCATCATTTTTCCATGTTGATTTTACATTGGTATTTTTTTCTGTGTGTAGGCGTATTTTAAATACGCCAAACACAATAAGGGTGAATAATAAATGCATAATATTGCTGTGGGTGAAATTTCCAAACGGTTTCTTAATGCAAAATGTGTGTGGTGGCGAAAAAAACTTTTGCTCTATTATGAACACCAAGTGAAAATGTTTCTGGTATTGTGAACGACGCTTTAATTTCAAAAATAACACTGTGTGACAAATTTAGTTTTTTGCTTTTTGGCAGAAACGCCTCTATAAATCCTTTAATTTAGAACAAAACAGAGTCAAACTTCGTATTTGATTTTGCATTTCCTCATCTTTTGTCCAATTTAAAGAGCTTACTAGTTTTCAAGAATTCTTAATATTAATAATTTTTTTAATTCATAAAGTATCTAATAATTTTTAGCAAACTTGGTACCAAATAAAATGGAAGGCTCTGTGAAGTGTAAAAAAAATATTTTCTTCTGTTCCCCTGAAGTAAATGTAAATAAAATTTCCATTTAAAAATAAATTATTTCATATCCTTAAAAGTTTTCATTTAAAACTTTTTAAAAATTCGAAATTGTATTGTTTTATTTCTCTTATCTTGGAAGATGTGGTTGTGGAATAGTGTCCATGGATACTATGACACTTCTGAAAATGTCATAATGTCCGTGGGCAGTATGCAAATGGACATTATGTCATTTTAAAACATGTCATAAGGTCCATAATTAGGGGGAAAAACATGTTTTATTATGGTCACAACCAACAAAAGTTTAAAAAAAAAAACTTATTTAACCATAATTTGGTTGCCGGTAACAATAATTTGGTTCAATTTTACATAATATGGATAAAATTTTCTTTACAAATTGTTTTTTCTCCGGGTGTATATATTAAATATATAACGAAAACATTTTTGGTCGCAAGGATTTTTTCCTCTATGGTATAACAAATACCGGCTGCGCTTACTAAAGCCTCTTGGCATAGCCGGTCATCGGCCGGCGCAAGGGGCTTCTCCTCTATGGTAAACAAGTACTGTCTTCGCTAACTAAAGCTTCTCTGCACAGACGGCATTTATCCGGATGCTACGATTTGCTAGGGGACAAATTACGGCATTCGAAATCGATCGAAATTACAATACAATTTTAATGGAAATTTCGATCGATATGGAATTGCGCAACTTGCCCCTTGGTCATCTTTTAAACATAGTTTAAGTGAACAACGACCTAATTTGAAATAAATGCTAACCCTAACTGAAATCAAACAGAATAAAATTATCAATTAAATAAACCATAGCTTTACTAATGCGGCACCCTATATGATCATGATTCTATATTACTCAATTCTCTATCATAGTTATACGAACATGAATCTGCTTAGAATCCAATGCCAACCACAAGTAGAAACTAAAACTTAATAACTTATAGTTATTTTTAATAATAAATAAAAAATTAATAAATAATAATTTGGTGTAAAATATCGACCAATTAATAGCACTGTGATTGGTAATAAATCTTTTTTGTTTTATAAAAAAAAAACACTGAAACCAAAACTACTTGTTTAAAAGTGATATAAATTAATGTTAACAACTTGATAATTAACAAACGGTAATTTGTTACTAAATACGACAATAATTTCGTGGGAGAATAATAAATTCAAACTAAATAAAATAACACAAAATAAAAAAAAAAAAAATAACTGCAGCAATTAAGCAGATTACGTGGGTGACAAAATAAGCGTGACTAAAAAAAAATTTTTTTTAAAGACCTTTTTTCAACATTTTTTTGTTAAAGCAAATGACACAAGATTTAATTCATTTAAAAAAATAGTTTAACTCTTTAATCAACCACAACTAATTGGCAGTTGATGAAACTTATACACGGAATTTAAATTTAGCTAAAATTTAATTTAGAAAATTGATTATGCGCAATAAAATTTTATGAATATTAATGTTCATATTTAAGAACAAACAATAATATTGTTTCACTAACTAACCTTGAAATATTAAAAGAATCAATTTCAAGAACTATAATATTCTTTTAAGTCTTAAAATCAAAAACAAAACAGGTTGAATTATATGAAAATTATACAAACGTATATTAAAACATAAATAACGTTTTATTCCTACTAAATATAATACATACAACCATTCGAAATTAGTACTCTATTGTGAACGTACAACACCCTCTATTGATTTTAAATTCGTCTACACTTTTCATTATTTATTATTGAAAAAAGAAGAACAACAAATATTATTAAGATCCGTTAAGCACATTTTTAATAAAACAAGTAAGAGCGCTTAAGTCGGTTGTGCCGAATCTATAAATCCCTTCACTGAAAGTTCAAATATTTTAGGATTGGACTTTATATGGGTTCAATAGATAATAAGCCAATCTTAATAAAAACCGGACATCAGACCAGTGCTGCCACAACCAATACAATTTTAACAGCCAACATTTTTAAAAAAGTTACCAAATGTAAAGAAATATAACCAAATTTAAAATGAGTTTAATTAATTGATCATTCTTTTACATAATAAAAAAATAACGAGATGCTTTCTTAAAAACATTTATTTATTTGAGCCTTTTTTCGTAAAAAAATTTTTTATTTTACAAGAGTTCAGCCCGTAAAATATCCATACAAAATTCTGTATATTGAAAGTTCATAAATTGAATATTTTTTAAAATGCCAGTTATAAAGAACAAAAATAGAAAATTGTTTTTCGCTTTTTAGCTCTTATTGGCTGGACTGTCAAATGTGGCGATTTCTTAATCATTTTGTCGGTTGAAATTCACGTTTGGCGATATGCGAAGTGCATTTTATGTAAATATTTTTTAATTTACATACAAATATCTAAAATATTACAAAACGTTTTTTCTCTTGTTTGTAAATTTTATTTCCAATTTATAATTCTATAATAAGAATAACTGATTCAAAATGGTTCTATTTGATATATTTTGTGAATCATTGTGAAATATTATGGCGAATATAAACAAATTCGCCTTTCGTAACTTACATTCAGTGGGGAAAAAGTAAATGGCTGACAATCAAATTATCTTAACCCTCAAATCAAGCTCAAAAAACTTACGTTAGTTACCCTCGTGTGTGGTTTTTTACACATATTCAATGTCTGTATACTTTGCTGCGGCACCATATTTCGTTTGCTATCAAAGTCATGATTTACGTAACATTAATGATGTACTTATCCGATTTGTGATCAACAGCAAACCCTAAAAAGCTATTGTGTATACATTGCATGCAGTTCGCAACAATATCAAAAATAATCACACTTTTCCGACGGAAAATTTAGCCTCTAGTGCAAAATACGTAGCAACTACATGTGTGTGGAAAACTCAAACGAGGATAGCCTACGTAAGTTCTGAAATATTTTGTCACTAAAAAATATTTTTAGTCAAAAAATGTGTTTTTTGTACTTATTAGATATTTATTTATTTATTTATTTAATCAATACAGCACAACAAGAACTAGTCTTATCTAATAGTACTGGGGAGATAGTGGCACAATATGGTTTTGTTATTAAAATATTAAATATAAAAATAAAAATTATTACGATATTAAAAATTAATGAATAAAAATAATATTACAAACATCAAATAAATATAAGTTAAAACATTATGTATGTAAAAGCTATGTATAGTTTGCGGTTAAACAATTATTGTTATCCTAAACGATTAAATATTGCAGTTTTAAAAGGCTTTGCATTGCTTATGGTTTGAATATTAGGGGGAAGTTGGCGCCAAAGATTGATAGCAGTGAAGAAAAAGTGTCTTTTCGATATATCTTTTCTAAAGCGAAAGGTATTTACTTTGTTTCCTCGGTCAGACCTTGAAAAGATTATTCTATTGTATAGGTATTCAGGCTGTTTAGTGTAAATCACTTTATGAAAAAATAATAATGTTCGAAGCTTTAACAAGCCGTCAAATGGTATATTACATATTTGTCTAGAGAACTGTGAGATTCTGCTTCGCCTACTGCGGCCAAACACATATCTGGCAATATTATTGTACGTTACATTAAGCCTTTTCATACTTAATGTATCACAGTTCGCGAATAGTTCACAACCGTACAAGAGCGTTGGCAATAAATATGTTTTAGCAAGTAGCATTCGAATATCAAAAGGTGTGTAATGTTGCGACATTCAAAGGTTTCTTAACATCGCATATGTTTTACCACATATAACATTTATGTGGTTAGACCAGTCTAATTTCTTGTTGAATATTACCCCTAAATTATTGGCAGTTTCATCTATTTTGATTATAGATTCTCCGATCAGAATTGGTGGTATTCTTTAGTGTACCTCAACAATTTTTTTGTTTATCGTGTAAAAATGATTTCTTTTGTGTAGTTTTTCATACAAGGGTGATTTAAAAGTAAAAAACATTAAATAAATATGCATACCGACAAGTTATAAACAGTCAAATTTCTTAAAGAAAATTCCATTAATTTTAAAATTATATTGAGAAATCAATATAATTTTGAAAAATCTTTAAATTTCCTATGTGTATTTTCAAATATGTATGTAAATATACTTCTGGAAATAACCTAAATTCGGAACATTAAACTTATTTTCAAGTTTTTAGAAACACTAAAACGATTATTGTGAAATTTTTTAGTAATTTTATGAAATAGATTCCGCATGATTTTATGCACTTCCTACTTTAATGCCCGTAATTTCTACAAAAAGAAAGCTGGTCGTGTTCGTACCTCACAGTTATTTTTACCTATTTCAATGTTTATTTAGACTACGTGTTTTTACCTTCAGTTTTATTTTATTATTTTAAAATATGATAGCTTTTACACCATAGACTTCTATACACAGCTAGATTTCTTTTGTAGAAATTATGGGCATAAGTACTACTTATCTTTAATCAAAAAAATCAGGAAAATTTACGCTCCTTTATTAAAAAAAATAATTGATAATTTAAATTGATTAAAACTTCATTTGTTTTCGATTTCAGAACATGGCGTTTTAATATAAAAATCAGAAATAGCAATATTTTCTCACCAAAAATCTTAAAAAAATTATTTGGCTGCTGTTTTGAAAGGGATTTTTTGTTTTCGATAAGATATAAAAAACTTCAGTTCATTGGAAAAAAATAATGAAAAAATCGTAGTTCACAGTACAAATTATTCCGGCTCGTAAATATTTGTATCAAGAAAAATATATTCGTTCGTATTATTATTTTAGAAAAATGTAACCAAACTGAAAAAAATATTCACATCTCCACATTGAAAAAAAAATATAACCAATTTTGGTTAGAAATAACCAAAAACGGCAGCCCTGCATCAGACTATAAATTTCGGTTGTATGGAAAAATCGCCCAAAGAAAAATGGCAAAAAAAAAATTAAAAATCGCCCAAAAAAATTTCATGTAAAATAGGGCCTGGCTTGAATTCATACGAAAAGTGACCCAACATTTTTGTGGAAACATATTTTTCGTCATTATTGGGTGATTTTTCGTTTTTTAAAAATATTGAATGAAAAATAGGCGCAATGACATTTTTTTTAAATTTGTAGGAGTTCTTCGAGATGAAGAATTTTGTAAAAGCAGGGCTCTAAAACTCTTGATCCAAAGTTGTGGTACGCTTGGCACAAAGAGAGTCACGCGGCAATATTCAATTAAAGCACGAAAAATTATAGAGGCAAGTGAAGATTTAGAAGCAGCCACAATTACTGTTGCTACTTTTTTAAACCGAATGGTTTTTCCAAAAAATAATGTTTGTACTGATTGGGAACCGTTCGAAGACATATTTGAAAGCGATCCGGTAGAAACAAATAGTGAAGTGGAATCGACAGACGATAACAATGAAGTCAACAACGTAAACAATACTTTTAAATGCATTGCATGATTTGTCAACTCTCCCAACACAGCATTTAAAATGCTGTAATGAATGTGTGATTAAAATGCAGGCACAAAGTTTGGCGGAGGGCTCAAATGTATTATCAATCCTCTTGTTATTTTATTATTTTTTTTTTACTACATTTTTCTTCAAGTTTAAAATGTTATTAATGTTAATTTATGTTAAATTTCACTAGATTAGTATATTTAGTTTCAACAAATGTTATTTTACGAATATTATATCTGATAACTCATCTGATTCTAGAGCTGGTATTCATAAGATGTTATATCTTGTTGCTTTAGAAAGGCAATTGTTAATAAAAATAAATTCAAAATACAAAAAATGAGTATTACTGTCCATATTGCCGAGCAGCTGTTGAAGTTACAATGAAATTTTTTACATAAAACTTACATTTGTATGTAACTAAATTTATGTGAATAATAAACACTTTTTTGCAGATTGGGTAATTTTTTAATTTTTTTTTTTTTTGAAAAATATTCGGTTTTGCTTTTTGGGTAATTTTTGATTTTTTTTTTGGGCCCTTTTTCGTTTTTTTTGGGAAAAATTTCACATTAAACTTTTTGGGTAATTTTGTATGCTGTTTTGGGCGATTCTTCATTTGGGCGATTTTTAATTTTTTTTCTTGGGCCATTTTTCTTTGGGCGATTTTTCCTACAGCCAATATTTTGTTGGCTTATTTAAAAAAAAATATCATGAATTGCTTTTGAAATATATTTAGGTGAATTAAAGTCATTTTTAGGAGAAGATTTTGCATTAGACCTATCGTAAATTATAAAAGACCCTGTGTTTTTGTGTTATAATCGGTTCATAATTAACCATATGTGCCATATAAAGAGTCATTTCAAAAAGCACATTTATAACTGTTTTGAAATCTGATTCAATTTAGATTGTAAATACAACCGAATTCCTTAATTTTCCATAGGTCCAATATAAAATCCCCTTCTGGAAATCACTTCAACATGCTCCCTTCTTTTTTGCAGGCCTTCCAATACATGGTTGTCCCTAGGGATTCTAGTCATTGGCTGTTCTGCTTATGAAGGCGGGTGGCTTTCTAAGGGCATTTGTTGGGATTATTTTTTCAGGCAAGAATATACGTAGGATTCTATCGAGACATCTGTTTAAAAATACTTCGATGCTGCTGATGTGCTTGAGTGCGGCATTCCAAGATTCACTGCCATATACCAATAAAGGCTTAACGTTGAAATTTTAGATTCGGCGTTTGATGTTGGTAGGTAGTGGGTGGGTAGCCATAGACGATTTGGCATATCAAAAACCGGTCTCGCCTTGCCATCCTGGTTTTCGCATGCTGATATTAGCCTCAGAGGTTACATCTTCTATAGGCTGGTGCTATAAAAGGAATTGTTGAGTAGTTGATGCATTTATGCGCAATGTTTTGGTCTTTTTGAGGTAAATTTTAAATCCCACTCTTGCGGACATTTCTTTGTATTTGTGACCAAGAAGGCAAATATTGACTCCGTAATCGAGGTTTTCTAATTACCCCTGCCGGCTCACGCCTTTTCTGACTACAATAGTGCTACCAATTATATTTTCGTGCAGTACTCGGCAACTGATCTCGTAGTAAAGACTGCACTCACAATATTATTACAGTAACGAACTGTAGTTTATTTAAGAAATATTCCGTTCAGTCATTTTTAAATAAATAAACATTTAAAATTCCAAGCAAATTTATTTTTAACTGATTCTAACAGTTATTCAAAAAACTAAGTGCATATTAATACGGATTTTCAGTTGCAGGTAATATTGTCCGTTGATTGAGTTAAATTCTTCTTTATGTTAAAGTAAATAAAAATGTAATTTAAAGCAACGAAAAGTTCATTTAATTTTTACTGTCAAAAATTCAACCGCGAATTCCGTAAAAACAAATCAATATTCAGTTATCTTTTATAAATTAATTGTCAAAAAATTAACTACATATCCCGTCAAAACAAATAAATTTGCAGTTATTTTATAAAATTTTACTGTCAAAAATTCAACACCATATTCAGTAAAAACAATTTAATATTCAGTTATTTTATATAATTTTACTACCAAAAATTAATTTTTACTTATCTATAAAAAATGAATTGCTTGTTTTGTGTAAGCAATTCCCATTTTCTATTTGTTAAAATAATTTAGTTAAATACACAAAATTTTAAAAGTAAATTAATTGCGAAGCCATATCGGTCATGCTGCTGGTGTCTTATAATTGAGAGTTCTTCTGTAAACAACGTGGTCAGTACAACAAAAGTAAAACAAACGTGTGTAACTGGGTAAGTAAATAAAAATATTCCCCCTCTCTCGCTTAAAAGAAAAACAAGCGGACAGGTCTCTGTCTGGAATTTTTTAGAAATTCGGCTCTGTTGTGGAGTAAACGAAAATTTAATAAAATAACTGAATATTTAATTGTTTTTACTGAATATGGGGTCAATTTGACAGTAAAAAATTGACAGTAAAATTTTAATAAATAACTGAATATTTAATCGTTTTTACTGAATATGGTGTTGAATTTTTGACAATAAAATTTTACAAAATAACTGAATATTTTTTTGATTTTACGGAATATGGTGTTGAATTTTTGACAGTAAAAATTAAATGAACTTTTTGCTAAAAATAAATGAAAAATAGGTAGACCGGTTTTTAATTGAACTTTCATTAATGTTATATTACAATTTCAGTTAATTTTACATACAGAATATTGTGAGTGTATTTACGAGCTCTTTTGTTTTCTCTGGGACACCCTTGCACCTTAATGCCGCACTCACTGCTGTATGTTGGAGAGTATTGAAAGTTTTCTCGAAGTCAATGAACGTAAGATAAAGGATAGAGAACCGTTCTACAGATTGCTCGATGATTATTCTCAGGCTAATTGCGTGGTCAACACAGGATCTTCCAGAACGAAATACTGTTTCTTATTGTCGAAACTCACCACACAAAGCAATGGATAATCTACAGTTTATAGTGCTTGCAATTATCTTATAGAGCAAGCTAAGCACCGTTATCGCTCTCCAGTTCTGGCATTTGGTGCGATCCTCATTCTTAGGAACTTTAACAATTACTCCTTCTTTGATGACGGCGGTCAGGTAACCAGAGTTCCATAATTTTTAGTATTAAAATCCCAAACTTAGACCAATACTTTTTTCCCAAAGTATTTCATATATTTCCCTTTCATTTTTTGAAAAAAAACCAAAACAATGTAAATAAATTTTTTTAAAAAAATTTATTCTGCTTCTACTTTAGCGCAACAATTTGTATGAAATTGTAAGTGCCGGTTCACACACGTCAAGTTTGACTGGTCAAGTCTTGAGCTTTTAGGAGAGAAGGGAAAATAGAATACTATTTCTTTTCCTCTCTCTTCTTAAAACTCCAGACTTGACGAGTCAAACTTGCCGTGTGCAAACCGGCACTAAGCGACGTTTATAACAATTTTATTTATTTTTGCATGAAAACTTTAAGCATGTTTAAAAAAAAATAATAAGAAATACGTTATATTAAAGGTATTCACGTCAATTTTTTTACCCTTGCAACTGTGCAAAAAATCATGGTTTCACATATCTGACGTGAGCAACTCATTTTGTGTGCACCTTCAATTTTGAGCATTTCCGAAACCATTGTTTTAAGCAACGCACCTTCCATTTGACAATATTCAAACGTCAAGCACTTGCGATTATTTTAAAACATTTTTTAATAAATTTCAATCGTAAGTTTCTTGAAAAATTCACAAAATTATTTATTTTATTAATTATCAAGTCGAATTCATAACTTATCTACCTTAAAAAAAATTTTCAGATACGTATTCCAGTATTTTTATTATTTCTGCTTCTTCCCATTTTTTTATTTTGACGCTTTTTCTATTTCTGCAAAATTATGGACATTATTTACAATTATTATTGTTTTATATTAATTTTAAATGAAAAATGTTTAAATAATATTGTTCACTATTGAAATAATAAAACCCTGTTTTACACTACAGGAATAAAAGCAAATCATTTTTATAAAGAAGACAAATTCCCGTTTTCTTTTTGTTTGAATAATTAAGTAAAATACATCAAATGTTTAAGGTAGAATAATGACAAAATATCCATTCTGATGCTCAATTAAAAAAAATGGAGCTTTCAACGCAGCAGGTTTGTAAAGAAGAAATGTGAAAGTACCGCTTATCATCTCGCTTACGGCAGTTATGAATTTTATACGGCGAATTCCCCCTTTGAAGCACAAAGCGCTATATTCAACCCATATAAAAATTTGTGAATTTAACAATCAGTTTTACACACTGAATTCGTTCACTTACATTTCTGTATGTCTTATTGCGTAGCGCAAAAATGTGCGTTTACTTTTTTAAATTTACTGTTAGTGCTTCGCACAACAAAACATTTTTCATTGTGATATTTCACATTTTTCTTGCCCGTCCGTGGCAAAACAACAACGACGCTTTAAGCAGTCATATTCGATGTTGTCTAATGAACTGCCACGGAGTCTGGTAGCATCTGAAACTCTCGTTAAAAGATATCGACAAAATTGCGAGATTCGAATTGGTTTTCTGATTTGGCGGTGTGCCGTTTTATTGCAGGTAGGATATATCAACAGCTTGGCGAAATTCACAGTAAGTCCAGTCCACTTTAGTGCAGTTATTTTTCAGAAGCTTTGCAATAACAGCTCTATTTTGGGTTTGTTTTGGATATCCGAGAGAGGGCTTTAATGATGCCTATGGCAAATTATGGACCGATATTCACAAAATTTTGTACAGCGATTTACAGTCATATAAAACAAATTCGTGAAAAATTAAATGAGAATTGCTGCATTTTATCACGAATTACGATATTTTTTTGAAAAAAATATCCACTTCGTTGTTGCCCATTTGGGTTCATAACTTATTTCTTACTGAACCGATCCCAAACTGCTTAGGAGAGCTAGAAAGAATTTGATTGTTTTAAAGTTTGAGTGATTTAAACACACGGACGAACAGACGATATTGGCTTTATATACCAAAGCGACGGTCACACTTATTAAAAATTTTACCAAATAAGCGTAACCCCTACTTTTGTTAATAGCAAGTGAGATTTAACAAACCCTTGATATCACAAAATAAAGCTTATTATAGTGCTAGACATAGAAAAAACAGTTTTCTGTAAGATGTGGAATTAGAATCAAAATAAATAATGGAAATAAAGGAAATAATTATTAAGTTTGATTGTTGGTTCTGTTTTATTCGTCAAATATTTGGTGGGTGTGACCGTAGCTTTAGAATAACGCAAGAAACCAGAATAAATATACTTTACGGTGTCTTAGGTTAATATTAAAAAAGTTTCTCACGGAAAGACAAACTAAATATACCCACATTCACCACTAGTGGAGGAGGGTATAAAAAAATACTTAAATGAACAAAAACAGAATCTTAATTTTGAATTTTTTCGTTAAAGATATTAAAGCAGAGATAGCAGGCGTCTTTTGGTCTCGTGCTAAAATTACGACCTGATTAAAAAAAGCAACAACAATAAAAAACCAAACAACAAACACAATATTTGAAAAAGATAAACAAAACAAAAGATTTAAGCAGCAAACTTGTTTTTACTTTAACAATAAATTCGCCAGTTCTTCTTCGGTTGCTGGTTACGAGTCTTTAAATGATCGAGGATTTAGATAATCACCAGCATAAAAAAAACTTAAATGTCTTTTTTGAACATCATCTTGATTAGTATAAACCGAGTAAAGCAATTAGTTTCTTTTAAGAACTACTCCCAGAGATTCACAAACATTTGATCTCTTGAAAGAGTGTTAATTTTTTCTATTGAAAAAGTTCTCTCGTCCAAATTTTGTGTAAAAAAAAACTTGGTCTTCAATTCTTAAAGAGCGTGCCATATTCTATTAAAAAAAGACATGGAAAATTGTATTTCTTCAGTATATTTTAAGGTAGAATATACCCACGATGCACAGTGTCTAGAGGCCATAAATAGAAGGAATTATTTGAAAACGATAAAATTTAGCAATTTTTATTCATAAAAGACAAATATACAAAAAATTTACAGGTGTTTTCTCAGCTGACTTTTCCAGCCAATCGTGATTATTTTTGAAATCTAGTTTTTTTCTTTGTTCACTGGCTTTTGACCCACAAGCTTAATATTTTTGAATTAATTAGGATAATTTTCTTTGAGACTTGGTTATTCATAGTGAATCCTAAACGACTTTCAATAATTTTTTTTAACTTTCGAATGATATTTCCGTCGGAACTATTCTTTTTTGAAGCCAAAAATGTTTCATTGCACATACAAAATTCAAATACAGTTCCTACAGATGATTTTCTAATCAATTTTTCAGAAGTCTCTGCAATTGTTAAATCACTAAAAAGCAAAAAATCCCCTGGAATCGATGGGATCAATAATATTTGTTTAAAAAAGCTTTCTAGCAAAGCTCTTAAGTTCTTGACTATTATGATCAATGGGTGTTTAAAAATCTGTTATTTTCCTGATGAGTTTAAGGAAGCCAAAGTTATTCCTATAAGAAAACCGAAAAAACCACCTGATATACCTTCATCGTACCGACCTATAAGCCTTTTATCCTCTATTAGTAAAATTTTTGAAAAAATTATAAAAGAGAAGTTAGTGAACTTTTTGGAAATAAATAATATAATCCCTCCTCAGCAATTTGGCTTTCGCCGAGAACACAATACTGCCCATCCGCTGATTAGAATAAGAAACTTAGTTAACGAAAATTTTATTGCTCAAAAATCAACTATTACTAGATGTCAAAGCTGCATTTGACTCAGTATGGCATGACGGCCTGATTTTTAAAATGGTAAATTTTGGATTTCCAATGCAACTTATAAAGATAATTCAAAGTTTTCTCAAATCACGCTCCTTCAAAGTCTATATTGGTTCGACTTCTTCGAATTCGTATTCTATTGCAGCAGGTTGTCCGCAAGGCTCTTGCTTGTCTCCAATTCTATATAACTTGTACACTTCAGATTTCCCCCAATTAGATTACTGCACTGTGTCAGTCTTTGCAGACGACACAGCGGTGCTCAGCTCCGAAATACTCTCGATAGATGTATTAACTAACCTGCAGAGAGCTTTAAGTGAATTACAATGTTATTTTAACAAATGGAAAATAATGTTAAATTCTGACAAAACACAGGCAATATATTTTTCCAGGAAGCGTAAAGCATGTTTTTTACCTCAAAGCAACATTATGTTTAATAATTGCTCTATTCAATGGGAAGAGAAAGTTAAATATCTTGGAGTGATACTGGACTCCAAAATGAAATTCAAAGACCACATTCATTATATAACAAATAAAGTAAATGTACTCACACGCATGCTGTACCCTTTTATAAATAGAAATTCTGCTTTAAGCATTAGCAATAAAATGTTAATACTGAAATCAATATTTCACGCCGTTATTTACTACGCAGCTCCTGTTTGGTCGAGCAGTGCTAACTGTCACTTAAACAAGTTGCAAATATCGCAAAATAAATTATTAAAACTAATATATAACCTCCCTTGGTTTTATTCTACAGCTCGCCTCCATTCTCTTGCAGATATAGAATTAGTTAAAGATAGACTTTCAAGACTTAATGAAAATTTTAATATCAGGTGCCAAAACTCTTCTTATATTCATATTAATGAGCTAGCTCAACTTACGTAGTTAAGATTTAGAATAAGTGTTTTTATAAAAATAAAAAATCGAAAAAAAAATATAAAATACATAATATTAAAAAAAGAGGCTTAAATAGGTTTTTGCTAAATTTTTACCTCCAATATAATTTTGTCAATATAAATGTATATAATAACTAGCGAAATATATTTTAATTAAGTAGAAAAAGATACTAATCTTAAACTCTTCACAACTTATTATTTAAAATTGTCATGTAAACATATTAAATATGAAATAAATTGAATTGAAATTGAAAAAAAAAAAAATGAAAAATTGAAATTCCGTATTGATTTTCCGTCTGCAAACAAATTGATCATATGAATTAATGTATTTGTAAATTTGAGATTTCTTGCTGTTGAGTTTCAGTCAATAGGTTTAATTGAAATGTGATCACCAGCAAAAGAGGCTACATAAAACGTAAACAAAAATCAAAATATTTTTTCAAGCAACACAGTTAATTTGAACAATTTTAAAAATTTGTATGAAACAGCATAACTTGATGTACTTGAAAACATTTTGGTAAACATTTTTCTGAGTTGGGGCTGACACTAGAAATATGAAATAAATTAATACTTTAGGCAGTTTTTTTGTACTAAATTGCGGCAAATGAATTTTGTAAAATATTTCGCCGGGCCTAGCGAGACTTTTTTTATCGTTTGTCAAAGTTATGATCCTAGAAACATTTTAATTTTTTTCGATATAATTTTTTTGCCATGACTGCGATTAATATTGCAAAGTAGAAATGTAAACCCATTCTGATAACATATTAAACTGACTAGTGTCGAACAATTTTTTCATTAATCATTGCAATTAATTTCTATAGTACGTACGTGCAAGCACATGATTGTTTTCTATTTATGTTAACATATATATTAGTAGTTTAGGAAGTGCCACTTTGACGCTTTACAACTTTTACAATACTTAATATTTTTATTACTTTTTCTGCATTTTCTAAGTTGAAGAAATTTTGCTTTCAAATATTTCATACTTCTATTTTTGGCCGCCACGCAACACTGTGAGATGTAACAAACCTTACAAACCCAACAACTTCATCACAAGTGAGCGTCAAAATAAAGACAAAAGCTTGCTTTCCAATATAAAAAGCGTTATGTTATTTATAAAAAGTTAAGTTTCTACTTTGCCAAATTTTATTAGACTTCATGCTTGCTGTCATCTGTGAAAAATACGTTGCTCCAAAATTTGACGAAAGCAATAAAAGGTAGAAATAAGAAATTCAACGGAAAACATACAGTATCTATAGTGAAGCGTGATGGGGTTGGCTTTTGTAATACGCCATAAAACAGCTGAGTCAGACCAACAGTCACTCGATATCAACTCAACTAAACATCTGGAAGCATTTGGACAGACAAATTAAAAAAAATAAATAACGGCGGCATGAAATAACCCCCCAGAAAAATAATGAAATAACTCCCCAAAAGTTTGAACAGAGCACAACAACAACATTTTTGGGGGGTTGTTTCTTTTTGTTTGGGGTTTTATTACATTTTCTTCCCTAAAAAATCATTATGAAATAAAGCCCCAATGTATTTTTTGGGGATTATTTAATTTTTAAATATATAACCAAAAAACATTTTTTGGCGCAATGACTTTCTCTTTTATGGTATAACAAACAACGCCTTCGTTAACAAAAGCTTCTCTGTATAGCCGCCCTTCGGCCGGGCGCTAGAATTTTCTGCTTTATGTTGCACCAAACACCATCTTCGCTAAGTAAAGCTAGGCCTAAGGCCGCCTATGCAGAAAAGCTTTAATTAGCGAAGCCGTTATTTGTTATACCACAGAGGAGGAAATCCTTGCGCCTGGCCGAAGACCGGCTTTGCAGAGAAGATTTAGTAAGCGTAGCCAGTGTTTGTTATACCGTAGAGAAGAGAAATTCCTTGCGTCCTGCCGTAGGCCGGCTATGCAGAAGAGCTTAAGTTATCAAAGCCGATGATTGGCATATAATAAAGGAGAAAATCCTTGTGCTCGGCCGAAGTCTCCACCATGCTATCTATCATCGCATGATTCCTTAAACCAAAACGGCTCCACGAAAAGCCCCCCAATGAAATAACACCCAAACGAGAAATGAAATATTCCCCAAATTTTTTTCATACATTTTTTTGGGCCCTTTTACATTTTTTTTGGGAATTATTTCATTCCTCATTTGGGGTTTTCAAATTATGAAATAATCTCCAATGAAATAACACCCAACAAATTTTTAAAATTCGGGGCTTGTTTCATAGCGTGTATAATTTGGGTGTTATTTCATTTTTTATTCGGGGTTATTTCATTTTTAAAGCTGTTGGTTTTTGGGGGTTATCCTTGCTGAAACTGACTCTTTTATGCATTTTGGGCATAATTTCATTTTTGTTGCTGATGGGGTTTATTTTATTTTCATCATTGGGTGTTATTTCATATGAAATAACTCCCAAATATTGGGGGTTGTTTCGTTTTCGCTTTGGGGCTTATTTCATTTATTTTTCAATGTTATTTCATTCACTTTTTTTGGGTGTTATTTCCTATTTTTGGGGATTTATTTCATTGGGGGTTATTTCCTGGGCGTTATTTCATTGGGGGGCTTTTCGTGGAGCCAACCAAAATTATACAATTAATTGTGTTATACATATTGGGGTCTTATTTCATTCCAGGAATTGGAGTCTTACTTCATATGAAATAAGCCCCCAAAAATTAGGGTATTACTTCATTTCTGTTTGGGGTGTTATTTCATTTCGTTGGGAGTTTATTTAATTTTCAAAATTGGGGGTTTATTGCATATGAAATAAGGCCCCACACTTTGGGGGGTTATTTCAATATTTTTTTGGGGGGCTTATATTATGGGCTGTTATTTCATTCCGCCATAAATAACTAGCAAGCACTCTCTGAAGAAAATACTGCAGGAAGAGTGGTCAAAAATGTATACTGAGCTTTAAATGGGTGAAATCGATGCAAAAGAGACTAGAAGTCGTCCTAAAACCAAAAAGAAATCAAACAAAGTATTAGCCACTTCACTTTTCTTAGTATTTTAGAACTGTAAACTTTTTTGAAAAACGGAGTAAATTTGTTTTTTATAGCACTGTTTTTGTTGTTTTTGAAGTATTTCAAATTTTTAATTTTATATTGTAATAACATGGTCCAAAGTTTTGTAAAAGGTAATAAACTTCTAAAAATTAAAATTATTTTTTACTGTGTTAATTTATTTTGACGCTCACAGTACATATGTATATGTTGGTTATTCCGTTTGAAATTTCTACAATAATGATTGATCTTAGACCCAACAAAGTAAATATGGTCTGGGCCCTAATGAGTAGCGAAGTGGATTAAACACCATTCGTCTGTCCGTCTGAATGTTGAAATTGGTTTTCCGAAGATCCCAGAAATGATGGGGACAAGATTGTTATATTTTTATATCGCACAGACTCTGTTTAAGTCTCCTTTTTTAATTCAGCCTAATCGGCTAAAGAATAGCTGAGGTATGTTTAAAAACTCAAGACTTTGTTTATTTAATTTTTCTGTATACCTAGAGAACGACAAGAGCCAAAGTTTCCAAATTAAGTACAAGCATCTTGCTTAACAATAGACAACATCAGATAAAATGTGAGCGGGAGTGAAGAGGTGAGCGTGGCACAAAAAAAAAATAATTTATATCTAAGGATCAGCATTTAAATACATACAGAAATTTCTGTTCCTATCGCACGATGGTGAAGGGTGCAAAAGATACGGAATATTCGAATAAAGCATTCTTACTTGTTTCACTAAATGGCGTATAACATTCTTTGTTTTAACAGATCTTAAATCACATATGTATACTCCGTTAACGTTTGCTATTAAAATTCAGCCATAGAGGTCAACAAACGACTGGGATATGAGCAAAAAACTTCGACAGCCTCCAATTTTTACCCCTAAAACTCTTGATTTTTTAAAAGTTTTTATTTGACTTTTAAATGTATGTATATCCATTTGTTCCGGTGAACTCTTGCAACTCAGATTCAGCTGAAATTACACGTCATTCTATATTCAACATGGCGGCAAAACCAAGATGACGGGCTAGTTATTTTTAATGCAGTCCTACAGTATGGGTATCATTTGAAAGGGCTTGCTAAGAATAAATCAAAAAACAAGCTGACATCACTTTATATCCAATATGGGGGATTTCTGAATCTTGAAACTCAATTTTGAAGCAGATATAATCAACGGATTGAGCTAAAATTTTGTAAACACCTTCAGTTTAGGTTACAATTCATTGTTAGCTGTGTGACGCTATTCTAAATCCAACATGGTGGAACATTCAAAATAGCGCACTAATTATTTCAAATGCATTTCAACAATATGGGTATGTATTGAAAGGGCTTTCTGAGAATGATTCGTAAATAAAGTGACGTAACTCTAAATCGAATATGGCGGACTAAGTTTAAAGGATTTACTGAGAATACGAATGCGACTGACAAAATTTTATTTTAATGCGCTAAAAAATAAACTTTGCTATTAACTTATAACGTCATTACATAATTTATATGACATTAAAGCTTGTCGCGAGATTTACTTGTGTATATCAACCAGTGTTAGAAAATAAACACTAAATATCGCTCCTTAGTGTTCGGTTCGGTAGATTTGTGGAAAACACAAAAGCTAATAGTGTTTGTGAAAGAAATCATTAAAAAAATAACGTTTTCCTGTTTGTCATCTGTCTAACACAAAAATAATACTGTTCTTATCCAACTCAACAAAAGATGAGAACATTAAATTCCGGGTGGGTTTTTTTAACACACAAACTTCATTGTGTTCGGTTCAGCTCATTAGTGTTCGTTCTGTTGTGCTTAGCGCCCTTTTGGCTAAAAAAAAACTAAATTTTTTTACAAAAACAAAACAAAAAACATACGAATATAACAAAAAGCCAGCAAAATAATTTTGCACAACCAAAACATGTACACAAAACACACTCAAGCTATTTATGCTGCGGGCGTTGCTAAAATTTTTTGTTTGCTCATTTCTTTATCAATGTAAAAAAGAAATATTATGGAACATTAAAATATAATGTTTTTGTACAGTATCACTACAACTGTTCTGTTTTTTAACGAAGAACTGAACACTATATAATGATCACCTCTTTCTTGAAAATAGTTACGAACGGTATTAAGGGTTGTTTTCGTCTACATAAACACGAAAAAATAGATATCGTTCCTGGTGAGCCCAACGCTAAATAAAGTTCTGTTTAACACTAAATTAACAAATAAATTAATTAACTACATGTGATTAATTTTAACTATTAATTTTTTTAAACTAAGTAAATAAATAGAGAAATGTTTATTCAACGTACATTCGTACTCTACATTCACAATATTCTGTAAGTAAAACTAAGGCCTGGAGCAGAATAAAGAAGTTGTAGTAGAAGCTGAAACTGACGAATACTTTGTAGCGCGACAAAGTTCAAATATTTGAATTTTGTACTTCAGCTTCAACTGCAACGATTACTACAACTTCGTATTCTGTTGACAGTACTTTGAAACTTCCGTTTTCAACTTTTGACAGCTTGCAGCGCTATTCGCAACGTTGTACTACAGCGACTATTCTGTTCCCCACTTAACTAAAATTGTTATATAAAATAAATGAAAATTCAGTTAAAAACCGGTCTACTTATTTTTCAATTATTTACAACGAAAAGTTCTTTTAATTTTTAATGTCAAAAATTCAACCCCATGTTCCGTTAAAACAAATGAATTTTATGTAATTTTATTATTTTTTAACTGAATATTCTGTAAAAAACAAAGGAATATTCAGTTATTTTATTATATTCAGTAATTTTCGTCTACTCAAAAAAGAGTCGAATTTCTAAAAAAAAATACCAGACAGACACCTGTCCAAGGCGAATTCACTAGAAGGTGGGGTCAAGTCAACATATGCTGTTTTTTGTCGGTGGTCGACTTGTCAAAGTTGGTATACAAACTAGTTTTTTATCTAAACAAACCTATTTTTGCAATATTTTTGGCAGTGTTGTTGTAGAGTCAATTCGCCTTGCACCTGTCCACTTGTTTTTCTAATCAGAGAGAGAGAGAGAGAATATTATTATTTACTTACCCCGTTACACGCGTTTATTTAACTTTTGTTGTACCTGACCACGTTGTTTACAGAAAAACTCTCAATTATAAGACACCAGCACTATGACCGATATGGTTTCGCAATTATTTTACTTCGAAAATTTGATGTATTTAAATCAATAATTTTAACAAATAGAAAATGGGAATTTATTACACAAAACAAGCAAATCGTTTTTTATAGATAAGTAAAAATTTATTTTTGTAGTTAAATTATATAAAAGAACTAAATGTTCATTTGTTTTAACGGAATATGTAGTAATTTTTTGATAGTTAATTTATAATAAATAACTGAATAGTCATTTGGTTTTTTTTTGACAGCAAAAATAAAATGAACTTTTCGTTACTTGAAATTACATTTTCATTTAATTATACATTAAGAAGAAATTTACTCAATCAATGGACAATATTAACTGCAACTGATAATCCGTATTATTATTCACTTAGTTTTTTGAATAACTGTTACAATCAGTTAAAAATAAATTTGCTTGGAATTTTAAAAATTATTTTTCATATGCCCTTAATATTTAATTAAAAATTGCTTTGCTTCTACTGAAAATATTTAAATTTTAAGTAAATTCCTCTTTATGATCAAGTGCGATATGTACTTAATTTTAATGCTTTTTGGCAATGTGCATTAGAAGTCGTTTATATAACTTTCTGTTCTTATTGCACTATGGAAAAGGGTTTATGAGATTCGACAAAGCTTTTAACTAATTTAATATCTAATTGAGACTGAAAAATGTATTGATTAAGTAGACATTGAACAAGCACAAATTTTATAACTTATCCTGGGGGTAGTCATATGTCAGTTAATTTAAGCGGACAGTTTCGTGTGTAATGAGTTTATAAGTTATGCACAAAGATTCACGATTACAGTAGAGCTAAAGTTGATGCCGGAGACCAAAATGTGTAAACTAATGAGTTTGTCGAGAGCCTATCTTATCAAGAAAGATGCATCATAGAGGCGTGAAATTAATGTGTGTTTTACATTAGAATCACGAAAACCAACCGAATCCCCCCTCTCCGAAATAGGGTCTTTGTGCCCACTATCAAACCAATTTTAATGAAATTTAAAACATAGAAAGATATGGACATATACATAAAAATATGACCACGGGGGGAGATAGGGGCATATATCTGCCTCTCCAAAACTATCTAACTTTGAATTTCTTTCTTAAATATATTTGAGAAATTTCTACAGCAAATTTCACTTCCTTCAAAACAGGTAGAAATTGTTACTGTCTTCAAAAGAGCGACAAATTTCACTCTTTTCAGAAGGTTTTTTTAGAATTTGATAAAAAAAAAATGGTTTTCTGAAAACACAATTGGCCCCAGTGTGCTCACTAGATTTAGAAAATTCTATTGTGGATGTGAAGTCAATGTTTGGTCTTCTGAGATAACAAGAAATAATAAAAGTAAAACAAAAAATCATACTGTTTCGGTCCATGCAAAAACAAAAACGAAATGTTATCATCATAAAAATTAGCATAATTTATTAAAAGACAAAAAAAAAAACAATATTTTAATAAATACTGGACAACATAAGATACTAAATAAACAGTTTAGAACACATTGGCGGACGGACAATTTTTTGTTGTCTAATAAAAATGTATAATTTATATTAAGAAGATAAGTCAATTTAATTGGGCATTAAAGACAAAACCAACTGCAAGCGTATTTAAGACAATAAAAAAACATGTTTGAAATCGATATTTTTCGATTTAGAAAAAAATCCAACAAAGATCTTGTAGCTATTAAAAAAATTATAAAATTGAAAGAAATAAATGTTATTAATATTAATAAATTTTAAAAATAATTTAAATATTATTATTGTTAAAGATTTTGGGGATTAATAAAAGTTTATGATATTTGTTGAATACAAAAAAAAAAAATGAAAAAATCTCATAAAATTTCTTTGATATCTAAAATTCTTGCCATCTAAAAAGCGCGTTTTATAACAGTCATCTTTCTGAATACTCGTAGCTTTGACACGTCAAAAATATATTATTAAATTTATATTTTATTGATAACATTTAAAACCTATTGTCTCTATTAAAGTATCAAGTAACAAAAATATCTTTTGTGAGATAAGCATCTTGTTAATTTTCGATAAAAATTCACTCGTCTTTATTTATTCGGACTTGTTTTAAAGTTGAAAAATATGATATCAAATACAGTAAGTGAAAGGTGTTAAAAATTCATAAAAAAATATATAAAAAATTTCAACAGAATTCATTCAAACTTTTAAAGGGTATTAACTCCAAATTTAAAATTTTCCAGTAGAAGTAAAACAATTATTAATTTAATGCTAAAGTCTTTTCCGTTTTTTGCAACTCGCACAGTGTACTTATTGCTCAAAATGACAATATTAAAATTCTATTTTAAGATTATTTTTTAAAGGTTGCGAAAGAAAAAAAAAATCATATCTTAACAAAGAAAAAAAAATACCTCCTTCAAAGTCTCGAGATTTTTAAAGAACGGTTTGAGGTATTATATAAAAAAAAAATCAGCCAAATAAAAAAAATAAGTTTTTGACTTAGTCCGTTCTTTAAAAGAGAAAATGAATCGCTCAAAGTTCAATTAGAACAGATGAAAAATGATAGACAAAAAGATCACCAACAAATTCAACGAATTGTAAACCAAGGTAGAAAAAAGAACGTTATATTTAAAGGAATAGTGAAGAATGGATCGCCAAGAACGTCAGCGGAAAATGTATGTAGGAAAGTTTTAAAGCTAAATGATGTTCAAATTAATTCGGCACGAGTCTTATTCACAAGTGATGATAAAATTAGCGTAATTGCGGAAATGGCTACGGAAAGAATGGCGGATAAAATATTTCAAAACCTTAAGAATCTAGCGGGGTCGAGAATAAAAGTTGAAAGAGACTTAAATGAAGAAAGACAACTCGATAGAAAATTGTTGATGTTGGTAAAAACAGAGATTTTAGATATTGATAAAACTCATAAAGTATTTGTTAAAAACGATTCAATACAAATTGGTGTCAACTGGATGAAATGGAATAGAAGCCATGAACTAATGTGCGGCGAAAATACAGCTCAAGAAATCTTAACTGATATGTATGGTGATAAATTAAGTACATTAACATTAAGTTATGAAAGTCTTTTAGAAAAATTTAATCAATCAAACCAAAAAAACTAATTAATAGCAATATATGTAATAAAAATTCCAATTCTGCAACTTTTTTAAACCTTAATATTTTGTCATACAATATACACGGCCTTGAAAATAAAGTTCTAAATGTTGATTTTTTAATTATATAAAGTCATTTGATATTTTCGTACTTCTTGAAACTCATTTAAATCATGAAAAATCTTTAAATTTTAATAAATATCTAAGTAGATATGAATTATTTTGGACACCTGCTACAAGAGTAAGTAATTATGGTAGAGCTATTGCTGGATGTGTTTTAGGAGTAAAGAAGATGTTATCCAAAATGAATTTTAAATATTCTTTTATTAATTTACATAATATTACCATTATAAATATCAAAATAAATTCTTCAATAATTAATTTGATACCACTTTATATGAGAAGCGCTGTATGGAATGATGAGTTTAAAAATATTAATTTACTCTTCACAGAAAATAACATAGTTAATCCTATTATTATAGGCGATCTAAATGTGAGAATTGGCTTACTTCAGAGAGAAATTGATGATTTAATTCAAACAAACTTTCCGGCAGGCACTGAGGAAAGAAAATCTAAAGATATTTTTATAAATGAAAAAGGAAGACAATTTGTACAGCTGTGCTACGATCACGGCTTGGTTATAATGAATGGCAGGACAAAAGGAGATATTGAAGGAGAATTTACTTTCTCAAGTGAAGCTGGAAAATCCGTGAATGATATTTGCGCTGTCTCTCAAGAGCTTCTTAAAAATGTCGATAAGTTTTGTGTGGAAAATCATTTATGGTCTGACCACTTTCCCATTATTCTTACATTAAAGATTAAGACTAATATTTCTAATAGCATCACTACCAAAACTACATTGGCGAGAAGATTACAAATCAAAATATCAAGCTGTGGTAAAAAATGTACTACAGTCAACAAAAACACAACAAGACAAAGAGTATATGAGCTTTGGTGAACTAACTGAAGTAATAAAGAATTCATATGGTAAAATATATAAAAACGGCTTTAAGGTCCCGCAAAAACAAAAGTGGTTTACTATAAAATGCTACAATGCAAGAAATACTTCCTTTAAAAGACTTCAAGAATATAGAAACAATGGAAGTAATGAAAATAAGGACAAGTATCTGAAAGCTAATAAAAAATATAAAGAAGTATGTCGTGAAGCCCAACAAAGTTATAGTCAAAAACTAGTTGAAAAAATAGAGAGCGTGCAAACCAGCAAAGATTGGTGGAAAATTGCCAAGGAGATACGTAATGATGATTTACCAACAGAATTAGCTATTCAGGCAGAAGACTTTAGGATTTATTTCAGGCAATTGTTAAACCCGATTCAAAATATAGTAGAAATGCAATATGCATACTTTTATACAAGTAATTATGACTTGGATAAGATAATATCAGTATCAGAAATTAAACAAGTGCTGATTAAAACTAAAACTAATAAAGCTCCAGGAGAAGATAGAGTTCCGTATGAGTTCTATAAAAATGCACCGGACGAACTATTGGAAGAGATAACAAAAACATGTAATGTATTATTTGATCGATGCAGTGTTGATGATTCGTTTAATTTGAGTATTATTTATCCAATCTATAAAAAAGGCGATACTTCATTACCAAATAATTATCGTGGTATATCATTTATGAACTGTTTGCCGAAACTTATGATGGGATTTATAAATGAAAGACTCTCGAATTGGGTTGAACGTAACAACATTATGAATGAATTCCAAGCAGGATTTCGTAAAAACTATTCAATAGCAGATAATATATATAATTTAACATCTATGGTGCATCTGAATTTTGCGAATAAAAAGAAAACATATGCCTTTTTCGTAGATTTCAAAGCAGCATTTGATAAAGTGTCAAGAAATGCTTTAATTTATAAGTTGCATACATTGGGTGTATCATCAAAAGTTGTAAAGTTTATAGAATGTATCTATGAAAAAACTCTAACATCTGTTTGGACAGGTAGTGAGCTATCAAAGTCATTTGCTACAGAATGTGGTGTAAAGCAGGGGTGTTTGCTATCACCTTTACTATTTGCCTTATACCTTAATGATTTGCATGATTGCTTAGAAGGTGGAATATACTTTGAAAATATTAACATAAGATTGCTATTATATGCAGACGACATAGTGATTTTAGCGGATGATGTAAAAGTGCTGCAGAAAATGATCCAAAAACTTGAAGACTATTGTAAAACATGGAATGTTGAAGTAAACTTGGATAAGTCAGAAATTATGGTTTTCAGAAAAGGGGGAAGATTGTCTAGTAAAGAAAAATGGTATTTTAATAGCCAAGAAATCAAAATAGTTTCAGAATACTGTTACCTAGGAGTTTGGCTTACACCAAAAATGGTATTTACGAAGCATATTGAACAAAGAAACATAGCAGCAAAAAATAGTATCAACTTAACATTGCAAAACTTTTTAAATAAAAACACAATATCAATTGCTTCTAAATGGAAATTATTCCTTGCAGTATGCAGATCAGTGCAGTCGTATGCAGCCCAAATATGGGAGTTTACAAATTTTGATCATGTTGACAAGCTACAAATATATTTTCTAAAGAAAATCTTGCGGCTCCCAAGCTTCACACCAACTTATGTGTTATCATCCGAAACAGGTATGGAAAATGGACATATATATACCTTAGATCTACATATGAGATACATCAACAAAACTTTGTTTGATTACGGAGAAAATCGGTTGCCTTATCAATTTTCTAAACTATTGATTCAAAAAAATCTGCAAGCTCGGATTAGAATTTGAAATTAATTGGACAGAAGCGAACATTAATAAGCAACAATGGAATAACAATAGAAAAAACCTTTTAAACTCCTTGAAGTCAAAATATCAAGAGCAAATTTGCAACAAAAAAACTCTAACAACCAGAATATATTCAAAACTAAATGCAATTGAAGGGAATAAATACATATCTAATGAAATTAAACTGGAAAATATAACTTGGATTTTTAAAGCACGAAGTGATTTAATAAAATTAAATGGTAACCGTTTTGAAACGAATTTATCTAAATTATGCTCTTTATGTAATTCAAGGGAAATTGAAAATATAGAACATTTTCTTGGTCGTTGTAAAACTTTGAAAGAATTTAGAATTATGTACTTCAGTAAAGCTTACCTTACGGAAGACGAAATCTTAAATATATTAAATGGTGTAAATACAAATTGGAATTTCTTAGCAAATTATATAAAAACATGTATAAATTACAGAAACTTTTTGATAACAGAGTTTAATACATAAAAACATTTATCTCGATTAGGAAATTAAATTTTTATATTATAAGCGGCTGACGACGATAGTCAGAGTCGCATATGTTTATTTTTAACTTTTATTTTATTTTGTAATTTTATTTTGTAATTATTTTGTATATATTGCTGAAAATAAATACTACTACTACTACTTAGACCGTTCTTAAAATTTAATAATTTGCTGATATGTATTATTATTGTTGGCCCAAGTATTCTCTGTAAAATTACATAAAAATCATATTCGTATGTAAAGTAGTATTCGAGATATTGAAGAAATAAACTCCACACATTCGGCTAATTCGGCGAAATTATGAAATTTTGAATATGACATAACTTTTGAAAAATGAATTTGTTCGTTCATATATGTTCCTTATAGGAACATCGGGGTCGGGTCCCCTTCTAGATCGATTTGACATAGAATTACCCACTTATTACAAATACGTACATTGCACGATGTTTTGGTCTTAAAAGACTCCTAGTTAAATTTGTTACATAAAATATTCATCGACCATTTTAACCCCCTAACGTGCCGTTTTAGTATACTCTTGTGGGGAAGATTTGCTGTACCAATAGTTTAGTTTCATTTCGCGTTGCAAGTATTGAGGCTGGTTTTTTTGTGGCACAGTGTAACTTAAAGAATCTTTCAAAAACAAAAAAGAAATATTGTCAGTAATTAAAAAGGTCAGACAAACAAGTCAAAGCCAGATGATAAAGGTATTTTCGCCTTTTTAGCAGTCAATTTGACCCAAACGAAAAACATTCAAAATGCAGCACTGGTCTTTAACAGGCTCGACTGAATTGCGGCAATTACAGTCATTCACTTCTGCTTAATGCATATTTATTTATTTATCATATTGTTATCCTGTACAACGAGACATTAAGTCTCATAATTACAGTACAGTATTAGAACAGGCTAATGGAAATTTGCAAAACTATATTTAATAAAATTTAAACAAAATTTAAAATTACATACATATTTGATGATTACATAATAAAGAATATATAAATAGTAGAAATAGTAAAAAAAAAAAATAAAAAAAGAAATAAAACAACGAGATTTATTTGTATATATGTATATTAGGGTGGCAATGAAAACTCAACTTTGGATTTTTGATGATAAATGTGAAGATTCTTTTGCCACTTGGTCTAAAACTTACTTGCTGAAAATTTGAGCCAAATCGGATAACTCTATCCCGTGCACCTTTGAGGTCAAAGTTCAAATGATAAAAAAAAATTTCCATGCAAGCAAAAAATTTTTTTTTCAATTTTTTTTTTTTTATTTTTTAATATTAGTTAGCTTTATTAGCTTATTAACAACAAAAAATTTCATTTCGATCGGACAAGATTTTCAGTTTCAAAAGTGACTCCCGATCCCGAAAATCACGGGATTAAAATTTTGTAATCCCGGGATTTTCGGGATTTAGTCAATCCCGAAATTGTTAACAAAATTTTTTTCGTTTTACCTCTTTTTATAAAAATAAACTCATCATGACATTCCCCCTTGAGAGGATAGGGAACAAAATATTGATCTTTAATATTTATTTGATTAACTCTGTTAATACCATCATTGAAAACGAAAAAAAATTAAACTTTGTTATTCTTTTTAAGCGTGTACAACAATTATATGAAATTTTAACGAGAAGTGCAGCAAATAATTAAAGAAGAAAATAAATAAAAGAAAAAAATGTCTTTTGAAATGCACAAAGCATTTCACTGGTGCACCAAATTCTAAACTGAAACTTTACTTTTGTAAGAGTTTAAATTACTAAAGTGTTTTACCGGAATCCCGGGATTTGATTTTTTGAAATCCCGAATCCCAGGATTTGCGAAAACCAGTCCCGATTGGCATCCCAAAATTTAACTTACTTACACAATCATCAATATATTTCTCAGGAGAGCTTATGTATATTTGTACATCGTCCACATAGATATGAATGTTGCAATATAATAATTGGTTTGCTAAGTCGTTTATGTACATAGTGAAAAGTAATGGTCCAAGTATGGAACCTTGTGGAACACCTTTTGTTACATTTAGTGAATGAGATCTTATATTATTGGCACATACTGACTGTCTTCTATCTGAAAGGTATGAGGCAATTATACGTACAGAAGCAGTAGAGAAATTGAACATTTTATTAAGTTTTTTGTAAAGTATACCATGATCGACCATATCGAAGGCGTTTGATTGGGAAGAACCTTGGTGAAAAGCTGTGGTCATAAAAATATTTTGCGATATATAATTTTGGAGATGTGCCATTTTTAATAATTTAAGTTAAGAAACTTAGCAGAAATCAGTTTCCTTATTTATAGCTAACAAATTCAAAAAAAAAACATTATTAAACCGCTCACTTTTTAATTTTTTCAATCTTCATCACAGGCCCTTTTAAGAATAAATAAATAAATAGATTCCGCATACCAAATATCGTAAGGATTCGTCGGTCAGTAATTTACCATAGGCCCCCCTCATAAAGCCCACTATGGGTAATTATCAAAAACCTTAACAAATACAGTATTGTGTATACAAATACAGTACAAACTGTCTACTATGCAGTTAGTTTTTATAAAGATTTATTCATAATTTATAGATCCCATGTAAAGCCCTCTCCTAAAACGTTTGAACTCTCGGTTAAGGGTACATAAGATTTGGCAAAGCCGAAAACAGCACTTTTATTTCTTTTTTTTTATTTTTTGAGCTTTTGCCGTTTTCATAATTTCAATTTTTTGTATGCATATAAAAACTTGCCTATTCTTTACAAAAAATTTATTGAAATCTCTCAATTAATGATTTGATCTGTTGTTTTCTTCCACAATCTACCTTTTATTGCAACTAAAAACACCGACAAAACAAACACCCATTCATGAAGTTATCGAACGGAGAAGGCGCAAAAACTGTTGAACACAAAACAGTGCGACATACAAGCAGCATCAATACTTTGTACAGAGAAACAAATAAATGAACACATGAATCAAATGACATGCAAAATAGCGCAAAGTGTTTGCAGCAACAGGCAGAAAAACGACAGACAGCACCAGCAACAACGATGATTATGGATGCAATAGAAGAAGAAGAAAAAATATAGCAACAAATCCATGTATTTGCGTGGCGTTCCAGAGTGACTGTGTCGTTCGTTTTTAATGTACTCAAAAATTAAGATACATATAAAGTACGGAACATTTTAAGAAGAATTTGTGGACTTAGAAATGCGGTATATATAATTGATTAGTTACAGATCTATGAAAATGAATAATTTTTTAAAGAAATAATGGAACATCGTTTGATATCAGATGCCATTCTTAGTAAAAATAAACTGCGAGATCGTGAGTGATTAAAAATTACATATTTATTAAAGAGATTGTTTTTGAGGCGGACGGACAGAAGTATAGAACAGATTACTAGCCTGCTAGCTTGAGTTATCTAATCAGACCTCCCTTACCCGGTTCAGATAATTCGGATATGTTGGATCTATAGATTTAGATTCTTTAGTGGTAAAGAATTTTTGAGGCCAGTAAAATAGTAACAAGATACAAAGATACAATACTTAACCCTAGGATGTGTAAGTGGTACAACTACGTCCGCCCAGACCTACATAAATAAGCGGATGTAGGAGCATACATACATCTCGATTTGGGTCCAACATCTCCTTCGATATGTAGACTTTATGCTTGCGTGTGGTTCCAATATATGCCAAACGTTTTGTCATCAAAAGTAGGTCTGTACAGGCCTGCTTCGAACGTATGAAGTATTTTATTTGTAATTGCGAATAAAACCGAACACAAGCACCAACTCTATCTGATTTTGTGCGCACTGTGCTCACCATAGCCTTTTTTAGGAAGATAAACACGGATTCGTCTCTAACACGTTTCCATATGCAAAAGGTCTATAGAGACCTGGTTGAACCTTCTAGGGTTGGTCGAATGAAGACGTTTTTAAAATTAAGGCTAATGGCCGTTTTAACACTACACGATTAACTTTTTTCCCAACGAAAAACTGCACATTAAAGAAATTTGGTTTTTTTAATGTCTAATTTGCTTCTATTCTGTGGCTAAGCTAACCAGCACTCATCTGCCTATAATTTATTTTCCTTATATTTGCCGTACAGATAAATTCAATCAGCTGACTTCATGTATTTTGAGAGGTGTTGCCAACTGAAAACAATGTTGGTATATTGAGGAATCCAATAACGTTAACGGACAGTTAATCGCTCTAATAAATTTATGTTGTCCTTAGGTAACAGACAGTTTGTCGATACATTGAGAAAATGGACATAAATATTTTTAACCGTGTTCGAAAAAATTTATTTCAATAAAAAAAATTGTGATATTAATCAAAAAAATTAATTAAATTTGTACCAGTTAACAAATTCATAGTATAAAGCCTTATTTGTCGCTGAGGCAAAAATATAATTTTTTTTATTAAAAACTTAATGAAATAAAGATACAAAATTAAATAAAGAAATTCATATTTTTTGATCTTAACAACATTTTCTGCTTAATAAAAGTAAACGTTTATTTCCGTTGATTAAATTTTTAATTAAAACTGATTTTATTTTTGATTAAAAGTTTAATTAAAAAAAAATTGGCATATCATATGCTGTATCTGCATTTTTGGAAAGTTAAAAAAAATTGTCTGAGAGAGTTGTTTGTTTTTTATTTAAATATGAGCGGCGTTGCGAGATTTCGCTGCTGGCAACTCCACTTCAGTTCAGTTGCCATCCATTATCGACCCATATGGCTTAACTATACAAAAAAGTTGCGAAACTAAGAAGTTTTGACCTAAAAAAGTTTCGTAATATATGAAAAACTATACCACCACCAATGAATTCTTTAGTGTCGTAAAATATTAACAGGCTAGAATATGCTATTGTCGTATTTTACACGAAACTTTTGCAGATAATGCGAAAGATGTAGCTAGCTACGAAAGTTTCATTCTTTCAACGAAACAGGCATAATTTTCATTGTATTAGACCTGTCATTCTTTAAACATTTAACAATTCTCTAGTCCGCAAAACCCTGTGTAGGGTACTGAATATACTTTAGCAATATATTCAAATTTTATGCAGAAGGGAGTGTGAGCATAAAATGGCAAAAGACGGATAATCAAATGATGATGATGACGATGATCAATATTTGAAAAACACAACAACCACAACAACATTAAAGGAAAATCACGCCTTTTATGGTTGCATCAGTGATTGGTTTTTGTTGTATAAACTAATAAAAACTACACACACTCCAATAGAAATTTCTTTAAATGTTTAATTGTCTATGTAGAGGTAGAAACGAAATGAAAAGAAAGATCACAATCGTAACTTGAGTAGGCATATTATAGTTAATTAAAACCAAATGCTGCCTGGCTGGCTGGCTGGCTGGCTGGCTGGATGGGTGACTGCCAACCGCCTGGCTGCCTGGTTGTAGTCTCATGGCAGGCAGCACTTAGATGCAGGAGATGCAACAACAAATAATCAAAACAAAAATGTGTCTTTAAAAGAGTTGTCCATTGGAATCGATAGCAATCGGTAAATCGGATCGAAACAAACTAAATAAAATGTAAATACATTTGGCAAGATGCTTCGGAACAAAAAAAAAAAAAACGAAAAACTTTACAAACTGTAGGGAGTTTGTGGCATAAGGCATGATTAAAGACTGTCCGCCTGATAATTTTCTTATTTAGTATTTTTAGCTAAGATTTTTTTAAATTTATTTAGATTTTACTTTCATTATATTTATTTGATAATGATACTTAAAGCGACAACAATTGACAATGCGTACGCGCAAAAATTTCGCAATATTTCACTTGGATGTTAGAAGAGGAGTTGTATGATTTATTTTTAGGTTTTATTTAAATTTTTTTTTTCTGTAACTTATTTTATGTGGATTTAGTTATTGTGACGACCATGGTGCATGTTGCATTTGCTAAGTTTATGTTAGTTAGGAGTATTTGCTGGTTGCAGATTGAAAGAAGTGTTATAGCATTTGTTGCGTGTGACAAGTTTCATGTCATTTAATGTGACAATTGACTGATGCATCTTATTTTGATTTCATTATAAAGATTTTTTCCTGCATTTTTTTTTTTCTGTCATAGAGGTACATTGTTGTTGGAATATTGTAAAAATAACTTTTGGAAAAGCAAAAATTGTAAAAAATAAATAGAATTAAGGGAAAAACCAACACAGTAAGAATAAACAATTTATTGGAGCTTTTTTACAGACCGCAACCGTGGGGGCTGTAACCCCTAAGAACACATACCTTTTGGGGTTTTATTTTTTTGGTGTAAAATGTTAAGAAAAAAACACCTCGGGCCTAATTCTGGCAGTTGGGATCGAGTACTTTCTCGATTCGAAAGCAATTTTATTTCTAATTCTTTCAGTCGATACTGAACGAATCGAAATAATGTTTTCAGTATTGTGAAAGTCAAATTATTGCTTTACAACACTGAAAAAATAATTCCGATTCGTTCAGTATTGACTGAAATTATGAGATATTAAATTGCTTTCGAATCGAGAAAGTACTCGATCACGACTGCCAGAATAAGGCCCCTAAAGTTTGCATAGTACTTTACCAAAACCTTTTCCCGTGGGTATGCTAATGACTTTTTAGGACTGCCGAGCTCTTGGAATTGCATTTAAAGCCTAAAGGGTGGTGGTATACTGAGGCCTGAAATTGGCAGATCTCCTAGATTGCAGCTTACGTAAGTCCTATTCGGTGCAACATAAGTTAATGGCCCAAAGTCTTTATATACCGACAATTGGCTGAGATCACTTAAGAGGACCACGTGGTTACGGTAGTTTTAAAGTGAATTCAAAAATTGTTAGATAAGTAGTTGAGTTTTACTCATACTTTAGCAGGGTTCAATCTGCTAGCGGTTGCCCGGTCAGCTCTTGATATACAATAGAAGCTGCAATTGTGCCGGATGTTGGATATCTCGGCTTCTAATCAAGGGGTCAGAGCATGATACTGGTAGTGATGTAGTAATCATTTTTACTGGTGTGGTGTGTATTTTACACTTAAGGTATGGAAACCCATTGTATTCAGTGCGGTAGTCGTAGGATAAACTCAACTCTTTAGAAACAAACGAAAACCCACATCGACGTTTCCGGTTACTGCACGCAGAGAAAAAATATGGTTGGGCATGGTTACGGCAACCACACTGTGTTTATTGTAACAATATATTGTTGTTGTACACAAATAATTGTTATTTTTATTAAATATCAGCAATATTATAGTTACTGTAAACATATTAATGTTTATCGCAATTATAAATTTGAGTATTGTTAACCGAAAAATAATTATTTTTCTAACAACTAAATTATGATAACTTTAAAAACATATTATATTACTCACAGCCATAACATGATATTTAATAGCCATAACATGATAACTTTATATACATTTATCATAATAAGTTTAAGATGCAATCAAAATATCGTTACTCTAATAATATTTTGGTATCGCCATTTGTAAAATAATTTTGTATCAGTTGTGTCGTGTTTTACATAAACGTTTCGAATTATTTGTTAGTGAGTGGCTAAATAATAAAAAAATAACCATTAAAATAAACAAGAAATTAAAAAAAAATAAAGAAAAATATTACAAAAGAAAAACCAAAATAACCATTAAAATAAACAAGAAATTAAAAAAAAAATAAAGAAAAAACATTAAAAAAGGGTTGTAGTGTCACAAATTAAAATATCTTTGCTAAAAAATTTTAATAATCTTAAAGTGGTGGAAAGATTTGTGAAATATTGGTGCAAAATATTAACCATTACTGGTAAGTTTTGTGTTATTTTAAGAGAAAAATAATGAAAACTCCATAAAATAATTTATAAATAATTGCGACCTACGAAAAAAAGATTACAGTAACTATATTATGTTTTTTATTTTATCATAAGTATTTTTTCCCAATAAAAATATTATGTTTAAAGTTGTATCATATTATGATGTAAAAAATTTATGTATAACAGTTCATATCACTTTGCATCATAATATGATTACTTCTAAACTTATTATGATTGTCATGACAATAATATGATTACTTCTAAACTTATTATGATTGTCATGACAATAATATGATTACTTCTAAACTTATTATGATTGCCATGACAATAATATGATTACTTCTAAACTTATTATGATTGTCATGACAATAATATGATTACTTCTAAACTAATTATGATTGCCATGACAATAATATGATTACTTCTTAACTTATTATGGTTACCATCACAACAAAATGATTACTTCTTATCTTATTATGATTACCATGACAGTTATATTATAACTTCTTACCGTTTTATGATTAACAGGATAACAATATGGTTAAGGGAAAAATATTATGATGTAATATTACGAACATATTTGGTCATAATATGATTTAATAACAATCGTAATATGGTGACTACAATCATGAATCTTATCATAATATGTTGCCCTTAGAATATGTTTACCACAACCATGTTTTTTCTTTGCGTGTGAAACAGTTATTTAAGATTGCATTTCAAAAAATTTCTTAGTAAAGAAATTCTTTTGCATGGTGAGACTATTCTTTAAGATTATATTTTATACTTGCAACTTATTTGTATAGATGCGTTTTATGACTCCAGCTTAAAAATTTAAGCTATTTAGTACTTTTAAGTTCTTGTGTGAAGCAGTAAAATCAGCGAAGGAGCTTTTTTAAAAAATGTTCATTGTCTCAGTATTCATAGCGATATTACCTAAATATTTCCATTACTTTTATTTTTTATATTTCGGCTAAGAAAACAAAGTTTGCAAAACACAAGCCGAGTCTTTTTATGTACCCTTCTTCCTTCTTTACACCGTTTGCCACCAAACAAAAAGAGACGTCGTTAAAGTCCTCGTGTGAATTGGCTGTAAGTCTATGTTTACTTTTTGTTAATTTAGAAAGAAAATAAATACATAAAATGAGTAATAAAAAGGCATCAGTGATGCATTTCAAAACTAATTTTCAATAAGTAACGAACAAACATCTGATTTCTTAAGCAAATGACACTAGACGAAACTTTACGAAAATTTCGTTATAGCTAGCCCTTTAGAAAGAGCACGAGTATACAAAGCTTAGAATGGGCGGAACGTATGAGACTTTTTTTTGTAAGTCTAAACTAACGAAATCCCTTAGATATTAATAACATAAGGCGCTGCGACATATAGCCCCAAAAATAAATGAAAATTGGCCCCAAATTTGGGGCTATTTTTCATAATGCAATATGATCCCATTTTTAAATGAAAAATTACCCCAAAAAAAAAATGAAAAATAACCCTAAGAATAAAATGAAATATGACCCTGAATTTGAGGTAATTCTTCATTATGAAAAATCACCTTAAAATTTATAATGAATTTTTACCCCAAAAAAGAACACAAAGAAAGTTCTAATGCCCGAAACTAAAAATCCCAAATTTTGAATCCCGATTTCAAAATCCGAATTATTATAGAGTTTTGGTTTCAAAAATCGTACGATATTACGCCATGCTCAAGAGTTTGTCCTCTATGGTATAACGAACACAGGCTTTGGTTACTTACGCTTCACGTTATAGCCGGCCTTCGGACGTGTGCAAGGATTTTCTTCTCTATAGCATACGAACACTGGTTTCGTTTACTAAAGCTTCGCTACATTCATTCTCAGGTCAGTCAAGAATGAATGATTATCAATAACAATTTTAATTAATTTTCATGTTGTAAGAATTCCTTTCTTCATAAAAATAATTTAATGAAAATTAAATTTGATGAACTTAAGCCTGATTGAAAATATTAAAAATTTGGATTAAAAATAAAATTAAATTTCAAAGACCAAACATGTATTTGAATTGAGTAAGGATTTCTTACTATTTTTTTTTTTTATTTCTTAGTATATATTTTAAGAATCCATTTCTCGTTACAAGATTCTGTTAGTTAGAATACAAAATTAATACAATATTTAAATCGAGAAAGTAGTGCTTACTTTTTGAAAACTTGAAATTTACTTTGTTGATTTGAGTTATAATTTCTTGAGTTTTTTTTACTCAGGCGTATGTATTATGAGAAACTTTTGATTGCATATTTAAGGCATTAGCATTGAAACTTTATTCAATTTAAGAAAAGATTTCCGCATGGGAAAATAAAATATTTTAATTCGAGAAACAGATGGTTTGAATTAAGAAGGCTTTTTATTGACATTTTGTAAAATATACAACAATGAAAACTTGATTTTAGTAAACACAACGAGAATCATGTTAAATTTTTTTGGTTCAAGCCATGTTTTCTGGCGATTTAGTAAATAATTCTTTCTGTGTACCAATCAGTCCCAACCAGGGCTGCCAAATTTGACGAATAATCGTCAGTTTGGCAATTTTTTGTTCCGAAATTAGCAAAGTGCCGATTTGCTGATTTTTTTCTAAAAAGTTACGATTTTTTTCATTCTCCAATGTCTGAATAAAACATTAAATTTTCTGACCATTTAGTTTTTTTAATCTTGGAATGTTTAACAGCCGTGCCTTAACGTTTTCTTACTTAGCTTTTACGCCGATATGCCATACCAAAGCAAAAGCGTCAACGTTGCGTTAAGAACAGTAGTAATAGCTTTCTTGTTTAATGAAACCTACAAATAATAATTAAAATTAGATTGACCAAAAAATAGTTAAATTGTCATTATTAATTAGCAATCGCGGCTAACTTCACTACTAAACGAGGTGTCAAAATTGGGTTTTCCAATTGCTAAGCGTTCAGAGTATAAAAACAACAATGTTACACTTTGTTTATCTTTCGTCAAACCATCATCGAATGTACATTTTGCAACTCTCTGTGTAAATCATATTTTCAACAATAATACGGCGGACATGAGTTTCATACGATTATTGACATTAAAGCCTCGTTAGATAATCTTTACACACGTCTTAAACGATTCCCAAAACGATTGAAGAACCGACTTTCGGTGTGGTATGAAAGAATCTCAGTCGTGTTACAGTTTTTCCAGTGTGAGGAATGTTCTACGATTAAAAAAATGCTGTCATCGACAATCAAAGACACTTTTCATGAGGCTGCCAATAGCTCTTGCACGATTGAAAATGCAAGCTGGGTATGAAGAAATTATGTTTTTGTTTGAATGTTTTTTTTTGTTTTATAAAAATCGAATAAAAATTGTTTAAAAAAAACTTAATTTGAAGTTGTCTGATTTTTTGACAATTTGTCGAAACGATAAAGACGATTTCCTCACAAATTTATCTGTCAGCCCTGGTCACAACCTACACAAAAACCCCAAATTTAAATTTAACATGATGGGAGAAAACGAAGCTCATTTTCTGCTTTAGCATGCCAAAAAACATAAGAATCAGTGGGAATACTTAAAAACCTTTTTCAATGTCGACCTGTGTAACCAAAAATCTGAGTTGGATTAACGAAGTCAACAATTGTAACATGTTGGCTCAATTAAACTTGCTTACGATACATTCATCTATTATACTTATTGTAATGAAATTGTCGATCTTTATTATCTGCCTCCTTTATATGCATTCTAAAATACTCTTGGTAAATTTTTAATTTTTCTTTATATCAATTCATCAACCTCTTTTATAAGAGCTTCTAGTCTTTATTTACACCACACTTAAGATTCTTCCGCATTCTAATGGAGAATAAATTTCGAAGTTTCCAAATAAATTTCAGATTTTATTTTAACAAAAATTACAATTATTTTTACATTAGACACAAAGAAAAATTTACCATTAAAATTTTTGTGTTTTTTACAAACACGACACAACAAGATTTGGCTGAATTAAATTCTTATCAAAATAAAATTATAAGACTGCAAATAAAAGGAATTCAATGCTGTCAAACTCCCCAACAACTCCCGCATATGCAGGCCATAAAATCTGGCATACGAAGTGTAAAAAAATGTGCGTTGAGAAGACCAATGCTGAGATTTCTTCATACGCTCGGGTGAAAAGGAGGACAGCGACAACACAACGATGATCAACATGTAATGATTGTCAAGTGTTGTTGGCGCGAAAAACAACTCAAAAGCGACAAAAAGTGCAACAACAACCACAAATGATTTGCACTTGAAAAGTGCAATATATTTTAAACATGACGCAAAATAGTTTTTCATTTTGCTTTTTTCTCCTTTTCTTGATTTTAGTTTGGCTATGCGACACAAATGGCAAAAATACAAAAAAAAAAAAAACAATTTAAATCCGACAAGTTCAATCTTCCCATTGAAAGGAGTAAATAAGATTTTTCTTTATAGTTCTTTTCTTTTTTTCCATTTGCTTTTTCAGTAATAAATGTACTCGGTACACAACAATGTGATAAATCTTTGTACCACAAAGACAAAACAAGCAACACCATAATATTACAACGTATAGACTGCAACATCAATATGTTGCGATCACAAAACCGGGGGTGCAAGTGAATAAGTGAGTGGCTGGAGGAGTGCGTGAATTGTACATCGTGTTGCACAACTGCTAAAGGAATCATCAGTATTATTATGTAGAAAACATAATTTTCTTTATTTTTTTTGTTTGTTTTTGCCTTAAAAGACTCCAACGCAACAGACGTTTTGTCACTTTATGAAGAATTACAGAGTTTGTTGTTTTTTTTGTTTTCAGACAGACAGACAGACGGACAGACATACATTAACATTTGCATCAAGAATTCTAGACAGTTTTTTTTGGTGCTAATGTTTTGCACACAAATTCATGTTTAGCACATGTTTGAATTTGAAAAAAGTCTGGGAAATTCAAATTTAATATTAATTTAAATGTCTCATAAATTGAAATGTGCAAAAGTTGGAAAAGTATATAATCGATTTTGCAATGAATTGGTGAAATTCAAAATAAAAAAAAAAATTAATTAACAAGAATTTATAAATACATAACGCACCGGTTCCTCTAAAGGGGGTTAACTCAACATTAATAAATTTTCAGAAGAGACAAAATTGTGTTGTTGAACTGTTAGAACTGTATATTTTTTATTTTGTTTTTTTTTCAAAACACTATAGAAATTTATTTCAGATTTGAACAGAAGGTAGATATGACCATTGTTTGTCGTTATTTTGCCAAAAGCGAAAGTAAGTTAATTTTAAATTGGCTCTTTTAGAGACACCAGTGCGATATGTAATCGATTTTTGATACAGTGGGTCTGTCTGCTACTGACAGGCAGTGTAAGTATTATAAATGGGAGTTAAACTTTAAGGGCCGATGTTGATTTTGAATTAAATGCAAATTATTTAGGAAATTATTGTAATTTCTTTTTATTGTAATAATATTGGTATGGTTCAATTATGTATGGACCAAAATATTGGCCAAATGGCCGCCGCAACTTCGGCGGCTCAACTCCATTCAGTGGTCCAAATTTTCGATGACGCTGACGCATAATTAAGGTTCTATACCGTTAATGCGCCGAATTATCTCATTCTTTAGCTCTTAAATTTTTTCTGGCTTATCGGCGTACACCTTTTCTTTCAGATAACCCCAAACAAAGAAGTCCAACGGTGTCAAAACACTTGATCTTGGAGGCCATTACGTTAGATAATACGGCCATAGAATTTGTCGCGCAAAAGGGCCATTGTTTCGTTAGCTGTGTGGCAAGTGGCACCGACCTGTTGAAACCACATATCGTCCGCATTCATTTCTTCCAATTCGGGCCATAAAAAGTAACTGCCTGACCGGTCTCACCAAACAGTCACTCTGTGTGGGTGCTTTGTTTTTTCGACAATCACTCTTGGATTATCATTCGCCCAAATGTGCCAATTCTGCTTATTGACGAATATTTTCTGCAATACGAGCTGTACGAGCATGCACTGGTGTTTTCACATCTCCTACAGACCCGGTTTTCTCAAATTTTTGCATGATATTTCCATTTGTCCGCACATTTGGACGATTAAATTGACCGAAAAAATCACGAAGTGCACGTTATGCATTTTGATTTGAACGCCCATTTTCATAATAAGCCTGAATAACTTTAATGCGTTGCTCGATTGTGTATCTTTCCGTGGTTCAAATTTAGGGGGCGTTAAAACTCCTATTCTCACCTCTCTCATAGCTCTAAATTTAAAAGTGATATAAAAAGTATAATACTTATCGTTATCGTAGAAAAATAAGCGGAAAATACAGCTTATTTAGGGAGCAAACGGATAAAACCTGAATTTTTGGTCACACCGTTTATCTTTTAAGCCAATAAACGTAAATATACAAAAAACATTAAATCACATTCGAAACTGATCTAAAAAAATTTAATATGAATTTGGTACTTTTTAGAAATCCTCTCGTTTAAGGAGTGAAATTCGTTACTTTTGTTGGTACTTTTTTTACAAAAGTATTTTTCTCCCTTCTTTGACATTTACGTATTAAATGCTCTCGAACACAATATTGAAATTTTTATTACTTTAATGTGGAGAAAAAATTTACCAAAATGGGGAAATACGGAAAATTAAATTTCTTTCTTTAGGTTTTTCGTTCTACAACTGGTACTTTTTTATTTACCGTTAATATTAAACCTAGAATTACAAAATTCACATGCAATATCCTGAGTGAGCAGTCTCCATGGGGAAATTTTTGGTACTTTTTTGGCCTTTAACTGGTACTTTTTGAATTTCCGTTAGTTTTGGACTTGAAATTTTTTAATTTGCTGAGTGAATAGGAGTCTTTAAAGGGATCTATTCGGTGCATTATTAACATTTTTGATACTTCAATGGGGAGAATTTACTAAATCTATCTTTAGGTTTTTGGTCCTTCAACTGGTACTTTTTTAAATACCGATAATATTGGATCTAGAAACATACATTTCGGGACTTTTTGGTATGAAACTTTATTTAATTTTCATTAGTTCTACACATAGAAACATAAAATAAAATATGCAAAGCCCTGAGTGAATGAGAATCTGAAAGAGGGATTTTTTTTGTATTTTATATTTCTCTAACTGATACTAACTTAGGATAGGGTTAAGGGTCGTTGAACCTCCTACATTCAGAAAATATTAATTATCGTTTTAGAAGAGATCTATTAAAGCAATAGTTTCCGTACTCAAAAGATAGGCAAGACATTTTAACATGAGTACGCTGTTCAGTCTCCATTCCGCCTGCAGTCTATCTCGCCGCTCAAGCGTCCCCTGACCGAATGCCAAGGCGACCAAGAGGGGAAATATGGAAAATACTGCCACTCCGAAAAAGTCTTAACAATTTTGTTGAAATTTGAATGTACAGATCAGCGTAATTAAAACACACTGGGATTATATGTTTTTCAAAGCTAGGAACAGATGGGCAATTTCGATTTTGATGGTAGATCGACCTACACACAATAAATCACACAGGCTTTATATATTATTTTATACACGTAGAGAAAAAACATGTTTAAATATGGTCACCTCCAACAAAATTATTTTTAAAGACAATTTTTAACATAATTTGTTTAATAAAACCATATTATTGTCACTGACAACCATATTTTAGTTAAATTAATCCTCCATCAAGAAGCCACAAACATATTATGGTTGCCTCGGAACATGTTCATGTACATTTCAGTGTACGTCACTTGAAAAACAAAGTTACCTATTGGACATTTACTTTTTGCTTAGTGATTTAGAATTTTATGCACTGTAAGAGAGGAGTTTTAGCTTTTACAGTACTTGAGCTTTTTATTTTTAATTGTTCCGTGAAAGTACCGCCTTTTGCCCCAATGTACACTGGTGGTCATTCACCTAATTATTGAACACATTCATACGGTAGCAAAAGTTCACAGTTCTCTGGCCGAAATAATCTAATAATTGTTGTTCACGATAGAAACTAAGTTTTGTTTAAAGATACGGGGTTTTTAATGACAATTTGAAAGACTACATTATTTTAGCAGTCGCTATGCCTTTCAACAACCGCGATCATCGCATTTAGATCTTCAAAACATTCTTAAGTGTTTTGGAGAATTCTAATCAGTTTATCTAAAAAAATCTTTATAATGATTTTATTAAAAATTTCCAGCTTTTTTGATTTAAAATTTGATTAAATTTAGCCGGATGGCCTTTTAAGTTCATAAGTCTTGAACTCATGATAAAAAACTTTATTCAATAAATAATAAAAAAAACTCTATCAAGATTAATTATTTATTGTCTTTTGTAGATTTTAAAAATGTCTTTTTGACGATTTCTATAAAACTAAATATCTACGACATTTATCAAATTTATTTCAAATGGTTTGGTTTTAATAAAAAAAAAGCTGGCAATTATATAAATTCACAATAAAAATTGTTTAACAATAGTTTAAGTAATTTTTTCTTCTAAATGTATGTTTTTTGATAAATAATGATCAAATGATTTTAAATAATGACTAATAAAAATTTCCGTTAATTTCAATCAAAGAAAATACTCTATAGCGCAGCAGGTCTCCTACTGAAACAATTAATCTTTCATAATACAAAACTAAAAACAAACTTTAAATGAGAAAAATGTGAAAACAAAATTATTAAATCTCAAATCGTCAGTCATCAGAAAATCTAATGAAAACCGCATTTACCAATCGATAGCTAGATAATGAGTGGATATAAATACATTTTTGAAGTCAACTAAAGCACACAGGTATTTTGGTATGTTGAGCGAAAATTTTACTATCAGGAAAATAATAGACTATTTCAACCTCAAATACTATCGCTTAACGTCTAGTAGACAACTGTTATGATCCAGCGCACATAATCAGGAAAATAAAATAGACAATACGGTGTATTTGAATTTATTCAAACATTTGAACGACAAACTATTACAAATTAAATTGACTCTTTACATACCCATCTCCCCTTCTTAAAGGTATGCCAATGAATCTTGAGAAGCAACTTTATTGTGCACTTTTGGTCGTGTGTGCAGAAATTACACTGAAACGAAAAATCAATCTATCCGTACTCAAATCAATCAGAAGCGGTATTAAAAGTACGACGAGTACGGATTTTCTTGACTCAAGTAAAGAAAGATTGATTCAAGTACGAATTTTCAATCGCAAAATACTTAACTTATCCATATTCAATTGCGAATTCGTACTTGAAATAATCCGAAACTGAGGTTGATTTAAGTAAAACTAAAATTGAATCTCAAAACGAGCTTGATTTAAGTATTATAAAGTTGATTCCATCTCGAAATCGTTCAAAAGTGAAATCAGAAGGAGACTTTTATTATCATTTATTTACTTACCATTTTTACACCCCAATAAAAACTTCGCCTATAAAATAATGTGTTGAGTAATCAGAAAAACATAAAAGCACTACTTACAATTCTACTGAAAGAACTAATGAATTTTACAAGGGATGTCCCAAAATGAACGCATTCAAAAGTAAGTCATTATTTTTTTACTTAAATAAATCCAGAAATAAGAAGGCATAGATAATGAGTTATAGAAGCTATTCATTTTTAAAAAGTAAGCGAAGTTTTTACTGGGACCTTACAAAATTTCAATAATAAAACACCAGCATCATTCCCGATGTGGTTTTTACTTTTAAAACATAATGTACAGTTACAACTGTAAATATAAACTAAATGGGAACAAGACTTCTCAATTTTACTTTTTAAACGTGAAAATAATGAGTTTTCGTCTGGATCAGTTGTTTTTGTTGTTTCTAAACACAACAAGCAAATAATTTTTTAGCTACTTGCGTGCAGTGATGCCAACTTTTTGAGGGCAAAAAGCACTTTAAAATTTAAAAAAAGCACTAAAAAGCACTATTTCGAACCAAAAAAAATCGTAAAAACGCACTAAGCTAATTTTACAATCATTTAGGATTGTTTAAAGTACGTTTTAGTGTTATTAGTACTTAAATTATTGAGTACGGCTCGTAATTAAAGTAAATAAAAAAAAAACTTAATTTATATCGAGTGTTTTTCTTTCTGGGTAACAACAATTTTATGTAATCGAATTTACTACTTCGTGTATTACCCGCTAAAATTCATGTTATTATTGCTTTTTTTTCTAGATAAGCTGTTTACTTCAAATCTAAGATTTCATCGAGTATAAGACCTGTGAGACACAACTAATGATACCCTAACTGCCATGGTTTGCTGGGTTATCATTGCAGGCAATTTCAAGCTTTTCTCTCACTGAGTGTAAAGTGAAAAAGTGCTAGTAATAATATGTGTTATGCCACCTTCATGGTATCATTTAAAATTATGAAAAATTACCTTAAAAACGAATTTGAATAAGAAAAAAAACAAAAAATAATAGAAGAAAATCTTAAATTTGTATAGTTTTTATAATGATTATATTCCTTACCAGACCTCAAAAGTAACAAACAACGAATGTAACAAAAAAAAAAAAAAATGGTAAAACCTCTTTATGATTGGAAAGGCTAAAACTGTAGTTTAATTGTACTTATGTCAGCGTTCAAATTGCTAGTTGAAGGTGGAAAAGACGTCATGTTGTTTATAACATTAACAAAACTAAAAAGAAAGAAAAACAGAAAACAACAACGACCAAACCGTCCCAGATGATGATGTCCCGCAAGTCTTAATTTGTTTCTTAACTGTCGAACAAATGTTTGACTTTTAAAGTGTTTCTTTAGGCTGACTGGTTGTTGGTTGCCTGCTTCAGTTTTGGTTGTAACGCTTTTATGCTGTAACTGAGGTGACCATTTGTTTAAAAAGTGTTTCGTTTGAACACCTTCATAATACGGTATAACTGATTGTGTTTGGTTAGAAAATACGTTATATAATTCGTGAGAATTTGTTAATTTTTCGCTTACAATTTTCCCATTAGAAGCCGATGTAACTGTGCATTGCTTACATAAAGTACGCATGCATCAAAAATTCTCAAATTTGTGTGTACAGATATTTCCAACGCTTTCCATATCCTATTTTAAACGTCGTAAGGCTGCTTAAGCTCTACCAGATTTCATAATACCTCGCATTCGAGTAAAAAGTTATCAAATTTCATTCGTCACGCATGGAGTTATTAAACCTAACCGGATACCACAGTACCCGAACGAACTTTAAAGTCAAATTTCTATTTAAAAATAAAAATAAAACACAAGGTCGAGGTTCTTTAAGTTCCTTCAGTTTATAATTTTAAGCCTTCTTGATTTGTTTGGCTTGGCTGTGGAGCCGCCGAAGGTGAAAAAGTCCTTACCTACACTTATCAGGAAGGCCTGGCTACCCGTATTTAAGTTAGAGCATTCTGTATAAAAAAAGTAAAGATAACCGTGGTTTTTGTTTTTGCTTTTTATTTTACTTAGTATTAATTTACTTCCAACCCAATATATTTGGAATTGTTGACTGAATCGTTTGCCATGTCGCTGTCTTTGTGATATTTTAGTAAAACATCATTAGCGAAAATTAAGTCAGATATCTTGGAAAATTCCAATTCCTCTTCATTTTTCCAAGATTTTCAATATAAACTTCTTAAGAAATAAAGCAAATAACAGAGTCAATAGGGAGCATCGCTGATTTCCACTTATGTACATTTGCCTGTTGTGAAGAACTTTTATAGAGACATTTTTGGTTGATTACAAAAATATTATTAAAATTCACACGGAAGAAAGTCCAGAAATACAGTGTACTGTTCTGTAGAAGACATAACAGATGGTCACCGTAGCTGCAGTTGTCTGAATTACTGACTGATTATTAACTCGCCTGAAACCTGTTGCTTCTTGGTAACGAGTGTTTTGATGCTGACGAAGTAGCAACAACAATGATGCCTTTTCCTTGTGTCTTCTTATCTATTGTTGGTTGGTGTTATTGATTGTTATTATTTCCATGGGGCAGTGGGTGTTCTTAAAATAAAATCTTTTACATTATTCCACAGACATCTTGTACAACATTTGAAATTACACGCTAGTAATACCAGCAGACAACAGTGGAAACATGGAAAAAATAAAGATTTTTTTTTTGTTTTTGTTTGATTCATTCCCTAATTAGGTTTGGAGCATTAAAATTTAATGATTTTTAATTACAATTTTTATTGGCAGTGAGCGGTTAAAAAGAAGCGTGTGAATTTTAATTTCTCGCTTAAAAGGTTTAATATTTAAGAAAAAGTTTTGGCCTCAAAATTGTTATGGAAAGTATACAAAGAATGTGATAAATGCAATTAAGATTTGTTGGGAAAAGCTTTAAGCATAACTCAAAAATTTTTTCAAAATGAAATAATTGTACACTTTCGTTATTTCTTCAAGATAAACGATAAAATTTTAAAATAAAGGGAAAAGCAAATTCTTAATATATTCCAAAAATTAAGAACTTTAAAGAAAATTAATTAATGTTATTTTAAAATTTCCTTTTGGAATTTTAATTATATTCCAAAAACTTTATTATCAAACAAATTTGCTAAAAAAAAAAAAAAATAGGGAAGGCCTGTTTTTCGATGACGAGCGCAAAACTCAACCGATTTACAAAAAAACAAAAACAATTAGCAGTGTCACACATTCCATTCGTTCAATATAATTTTTGATCGGAGTCTAGATCGTTTTCATCAATCCTAAAATACATGTTTAAGCGATTTTTAAGTAACCAATTTGGCAGCATCAGTATTTAGCAAGACGAAAAAAAAGTTAAAAGTTGTGGAAAAAAATGTAAATACCCTGCAAATATTATTGGACCACCTGATCCAATTTCATGAAATGGACTACTCCATGGACTGGTCCGATGTAATGCAAGCATGGACCGTGTCATTGTTAAAAAGTATTTGTAGTGAGACGACATGTCTTCGTTTTTTAACGACATGTTTTCGTTTTTAAACAAAGTTAAAGCTAATCCTCTTGTGTACACAATGGAGTAGTTTTTAAGCTACTCTTTGTAGTCCAAAGGTGGGCTATATGGTCCTGCCCTAGGACATCGTAATGTTAACTAGACCATGTTTTTTCCATACGATTGGGATACTTTTGGACTAGTCCTAGTCCCTTGTGGGCTACTCTTTTCACGCTTGTTTGGACTTGTCCTATTATTTGCAAGGTATGCATGGCGTAAACTTTAGCAAATGTAACTGTTTTCAATTTTGATTTGTTCTTTTGTTTTGTGTGTTGCCAGTATGTAAATCTTGGCAAAATATCACAAAAAGGAGATATGGCAATGCTTCATAAATCCATTACGAAAATTTAGCATTCTTTTTAAAGTATTTGTAAAGAGTTTGAAATTTTAAAATACCCAGCTAGCATATTTGAAATTTTTAATCACATTCGAGTCTTTTTTTAACTCTAGAGCGCGTTTAAAATACCAGAATATGCGCTCATTTTCTGATCATAAAAGAAACTTTTGTCGGGAGAAAATGGTACCTTACCCGCGACTCTTCTTGAAGAGTCTTAAATGATTCGTTTTTTTTTTGTATTAGTTTAGAGACATTTTCGACTCTTTTTTAATAATTTTTGTTATTGCATTTTAAATCAAACCCTTTTAAATCATAAGCGCGAGTCATTTTAATGTCGATTTTTAAGCGCGCAAGTGATTAATGAGTTTTGAATCACCAAAAGTTCTCAAAAAAGACTCATACCGATGATTTTAAAAAAAAACGATCTTCCAAATGCTAGCAGGGATAGAAATAGTAAAAACTATTTAAAATATACTTCTTTTGAAAAATAAATAAAGAAAACATATTTGTTTGTTGGTAGAAATTTGGATAGTTTTTTGGCAATTAAGATACATTACGTTCATGAAAAAAAAGTGGTTTCATTCCGAAAATTGTTTCGTAATTATTTTTCTGAAGCATCAAAATGCGGAATAAATTCGTTTTCGAATGGAATTGTCCTCTGTGACATGGCTGAATACTTCAAAATTTTTTTAAGTGTAAGTTAAACGATCGAGATGAGAGATAGATGAATTAATTGATTATGTAGGTGTCTTAGTGTACCCCACTGCCCTGTGATCAGTGATGGAAAATTCAGTGCTATGGTACTGTTTTCAGTACTTTTTCCTTTCAAAAATACCACGGTGTCCCCACGTCCGTTTAAGTGCACTTTTCTTGCTATGCTTCTTTGTTTAGAAATGTAGCGTTGATATTTTTTAACATTGAGAACCAGGGCTGTGGAGTCGTCAACAAAAAGTACTAACTCCGACACAACCGTTAAAATTCCAACTTCGACTCCTAATCTTACCTTAATGCTAAATGTATGTATATGAGACTGGTCCTTATTTTACTTGAAGCTATTTTTTTTTAATGCAGTACCTTTTAAATAGTTAAATATAGCAAGATCAGATATCCTCATCAGAATTTTGCTGTTGACATTTAGCCAGCTCGGTTCATAAATGGCTAAGATATGAGCAATAAAAAAATATATATTTTATTTTTTTTATTAAATTTATCTTCAAAAAAAATATGTTTGAAAAAAGTACCAAAATGTTAAAAAAAAAGTACTCTTATGCTTAGTGGTCAGTACCATCTTAGTTTTTCAATTTTCAATCACAGTGTGATGTAACTCCTTGCCACATTTCTTTTAAATCTATTAAAATGTTGGAAAGGCCTTAACAGGCCAAATTTTGTACTTTCAAGGTTTCATGCGCACTTAAACAGCTTTTATAAGAGGCCTTAGATTAATTTAGGGTTTTCCTTTGAAGTTTGTTGCATTCGTCTGAATGGCTTCGCAACGAGTTGGATCATTGCAAATAAATTAGTAGCTTCAAAACCATAATCAATAAATTTAAAGAATATTAAGTGCCTTCTAAATTCGAACCAAAATACCTTGAAGAACGGATTTCTTACTAATGAATTACTATTTCGCCGTGCTGAACGATAAGAGTACATGAAAATCCTGAATACATGATCCCAACCCGATTAGGAAAATGGCTTAATTATTTCTTTGGACGATATTCCATAGACAAAAAAAAATTAAAAAAGAAAAATTTACTTTGGACTTCAAGAAGAATTCTTGGCAACAATTACGAAAAACAGAAGTAAGCAAAGGCATGTAAATCAATTAAAATAGATAATCATTTCAAAAAAGCAAATGTGGATCTACCAAAAAGTTCAAACACCATTTGGTTTAAAGATTGATGTTTGACTTGTGACTGCCAGCCGTCGTCAATGTTATCCCCTCTGAAGGGTTCGATTCCCAGCTCGTCAAGAATGAAAAATTATCAATAAGAAAAATAAAAACTTTTTTCGAGCTCGAGGCCAATTATTTTTAAAAAATAAATATATAATTTATTCCAATATTTATACATCCATCGGATATCACTAAAAAAGGGTCGATTAAATAATAAGATTTAATTTAATTATCAATAAGTTTTAATTCATTTCAAGTTATAAAATTCCTTTCCTCCAAAACAAAATAATTAAATGAAAATTAAATTCAATGAACTTTAGCGTAATTAAAATATTAACATTTGGATTAAAACCCATACACAGTTCAATAAATTAAACACACTACTAAATAAATGCCCAGTAAAAAACTTCGCCTACAAAATACCCAGTAAAAACTTCGCTTACTTTTTCAAAATGAATAGCTTCTTTAACTCATTATTTAGTAGCTTTCTGCTATAAGTACATCTAAAACAACTTCTATAACTACTTTTTTCTGGATTTATTAAGCTCGTCAAGAATGAAAAATTATCAATAAGAAAAATAAAAACTTTTTTCGAGCTCGAGGCCAATTATTTTTAAAAAATAAATATATAATTTATTCCAATATTTATACATCCATCGGATATCACTAAAAAAGGGTCGATTAAATAATAAGATTTAATTTAATTATCAATAAGTTTTAATTCATTTCAAGTTATAAAATTCCTTTCCTCCAAAACAAAATAATTAAATGAAAATTAAATTCAATGAACTTTAGCGTAATTAAAATATTAACATTTGGATTAAAACCCATACACAGTTCAATAAATTAAACACACTACTAAATAAATGCCCAGTAAAAAACTTCGCCTACAAAATACCCAGTAAAAACTTCGCTTACTTTTTCAAAATGAATAGCTTCTTTAACTCATTATTTAGTAGCTTTCTGCTATAAGTACATCTAAAACAACTTCTATAACTACTTTTTTCTGGATTTATTTAAGTAAAAAAATAATGACTTACTTTAGAATGCGTTAATTTTGGGACATCCCATGTAAAATTCATTGGTTCTTTCAGTAGAATTGTAAGTAGTGCTCTTATGTTTTTCTGATTACTTAACACATTATTTTGTAGGCGAAGTTTTTACTGGGTAATGTGCTTAGTAATCAAAAAAAAAAAAACTAAAAGCAAGCTTACAATTCTACTGAAAGAACCGGTGAACTTTACAACGGATGTTCCAAAATAAACGCATTTATATGTAAGTCATCATTTTTTTACCTACATACATCCAAGAGGTCAAGAGGCTTTAGATCTTGAGTCAATTCTTGTAGGCCTATAATGCATAATGTTCATCAACGACGAGCGTGAGAGGTGCAATTGTTGGGCACGAAAACGAGTTGAGGTGGATGGCCCTTCGGCCACACTATCGCGAACAGCAGCAATAAAAAAATTCTGCAGTACGAGCGTGCACTGGTTTTTCCACATCTCCAACAGACCCGGTTTACTTAATTTTTGCACGATTTTTCCGATTGTACGCGAAGTGCTCGATTGTGTATCTTTCCATGGTTCTAATTGAGTTTGTCTGAAATTGAGAAATGTTAAATGAAATTCAGAAAAAAACGTGACGTTTAGGTGTGGTTTACAATCAATATCGGCTCTGAAACCACCCTTTATATCCTTAGGATGATGCCTACAACTTTTAGGGAGATCAGATGGTACAATATTCTACAGTCACCCTAATAAAATTTTTGAGACATTTTTGTTCACTGATAAATTTATGTTTACATAAATTGCCTGTTCCAAAAAAAATTTTATTCAGCATTACGAAAAAGTTAGCAAAATAAATAAATTTGTTTTACAATTAGAATATTAAAATCTAGGAAGAACTTGTTAAACAATATGAACAGGACTTACAGCCACTAGAAAAACATTAGTGCTTTTTGAAGCTTTCGATCACTAACGCTTCTTACTAATTACAAAAAAGTATGAAAAATAATGCAACACCTGTTAAATTTAATCTGCATAGAAAGATAATTTATTATCGTTTATTGACCATAACAACTTTCTATTTGTTTATAAAATGATAATGATGTTTTCTAAACTAAACAGAGACAACTTTCTTAATTTTCCTTTTCCCCAAAAGACAAACCGCTCGAAACAAAACATTAAACCTGGACCTTCTGTTATTCGAAAATCACAAGCAAAAGCCAAAATATACTTATGAAGAAAAAATTTTGAAAAATGTTAAAATGCCACAATAATGACAGTTTGAAAACAATACGCAGACGCCAATGATACATGATGAGCTCGAGATGAATACGTACGAGTATGTACATTTTTGTTTGTACCTTCAAACTCTCCAACCGGGCTCAAAAGGTTCTCACACACTACAGAACAAAAAAAAAAAAAAAATCATAAGAAAAGCAAAGAAAAACTTTTAAAGGAATTAAAATAAATGTTTGTATTCTTCATTTGTTGCATGTGGCAAAAAGTCGGAAACATAGAGCAACTAAAAAAAAAAAGGAACACAGCTACAAAAGCTACTCAATGCCACCGACAGCATCTTTATACAACTACTGATACCGATGGAAGAGACTGCAAATGTGTGTGACCGTGGTTGTGTTACATGTTCAATTCAATCTGAAGAAGAAGGTGGTGTCTGATGATTTGGGTGTTTTGAAGTGTTACTGATATACCGGCTAAAATAACTCTGGGAAGGAAGTATAAAAAATAAATCAATTTTATAAAAACAACTACAATAAATGTGTTATTTGCGATCCTGGCAAGGTAAAACTCTAAGAACGCTACAAGTAGTTGCTGGCACTTGACGGCTTCGGCCGTCTAAGAATTAAAAAAAAAAAGATTTAGTTAGGAGCACTTCGCTCAAAGCTTGTGGCCCATAAGGAACATACGCGATTGAAAGTATCTAAAAACTACGTTATTTAAAGTTATTTTAAGTTTAATGTAAAAAAGGTACCCTGTTAAAAAATCATTGGATTTTATTTTTAAGTCCGAAGTTTAGTTGCTTATGAGTTACATAGCTTATATTTAATCAAATGACTTCACTAAAAAACAATAGAATAGAATATGAGAACGGGAAAACTTAGATAACTTCATCTGCAACAGCTACACCCTCTTAAACATACAGTTTGTTGTAAAATCTAATCCAAAAGGATTCTTGAACCACATTTCTTCGGTTACGCTGTTATTTTATTCATGACTCTGTGAGCTTAACAAGACCCTCAAAAATAATTTTAGTGTATAAAATCTTAAAACCTTTTGCTATGCCCAGAAACTGGCCTATTTTCTGCCCTTCAACTAGTACATTTGAGCTGTAAGGATGCATACATTAAAACATCTTCAACAAAAAACAGGTAAGAAAACTACTATATTCGGCTTGTCTGAAACCTTCAGAACCGTCACCATGCTTTGACTCTTCACCATGTATATAAATAAATAGCGGAAACCTTTTTTCGAAAGCCTTGTTTTGGCATCGAAGCAATTTGTACTAAATTTTGTTACTTTTACCGTTACTGATATATTTTATATTTGCTGGGAAGATGCCACGCCTAATTGTCCAATAACACTCACTTTTTGACGGATTTTAAGCTGTGTGTACCAAATGTGGAAAAACTGTATCCTACTGTTCTCCAGAAATAAAGATATCATTTTTGTGCCACGCCTACATCTTAAATTCCGCCAGATTTCTTTCAGATGTCATGCATTAGCACCGAAGCAATTTGTACCAAATTTGAAAACTTTAACTGCTACGATTTTTCAGATTTACAGAAATCTAATTTTTATTTGTATTGAAGGTGCCACTACCACTTCTCCAATCACGCCCATTTTTATTAGCAACGATGCTTTTTACTAATTTCGCCAATTTTTCTCTTATCTTTCTTTAGATACTAATGAATATATGTTGTGCCACGCCCACTTGTGCAATCCCGACCACATTTTGTCGTTTGTTGTGAATAAACTACCATGAATCTCTTCCTGATTTTGAAACTTTGACTCTTGCATGGGAAGTGCAAAACCCACTTCTCCAAATTTTGTATAAAGGTTGTGTATTGATAGCCAAGATGCGTATACCTTATTTGAAAAATGTGGCTCTTTTCGATATCCATATTTAGAGAAAAAAACGAAAAAGAGATTTATGGGTAACATTAGACGTGGTTTTGTGCTCAGTTATTCCGTAATTCGCTAAAGCTAAATCTCTATCGTTTAAAATCTATAAAGTTGATGTAGTGATTTTTGGCTACGAATGCAATTCTGTAACGTGCATTGCTTAATTTAGCAATGTCATAACAATTTAGTTTAATATCATCGCTAAAAGTTTAAATTGTGTATGCTTTAGTTAAACGAATTGCAGAATACGGCTGCGGGCTGAATTTTAATAGCAGCGGAGTATATGTAATATGAGTTATACCAATCTATTCCCAATTAGATCTGGGGTCTTCGGAAGTCACACGGACAGAAGGTCAAACGGACAACGTTAAATCCCTTTCGCTCCTTATGAGGACCCAGTTCAATATTGTAGAAATAACAAACGGAATGACAAACTAATATATACCCTTTCCTTCTGTAGTGAATGGTATAAAAAAACACATGATACATGGAAGTAAATGTTTGAAACAACAATTGTTGTTAATGGTTGTGATTGTTATGGGCTGCTGTTTGATTGATGTTCGATTGTTGTTTTGGCGTTTGTAAAATGTTCGTTTAATTTTACAGTCGCTTTTTTTTGTTGATGACGATGGCTTTGTTCTGAGTGTTGTACTGTTTTTTTTTTTTTTTTTTGCTACATTTGTTGAACTCACCACCAACTACAGTTTAAAACCTCAACTATTTAAAAAAAAAAGCTATATAACAACCTGATGCATACACATGTTGCATGTTATTTTGCTGTTGTTGGTTGTCTTGTGAAACATTAACATTTCAAATGATCAATTTCAGTGTCTTTTTTTCCTTAGTCCATATTGTTGTAAGTATTTAGTTGCAGGAGTCAAGTATCAGGATTTTTTTTGTCTCCACAAGAAAAAAAAACATGACATTTATGCCAAGACAAAACATGAGATAGTATCACATCTAATTAATGTTAGATGACATCTAAGAAGAAAAAAAAAACTAAAAATGCATGTAAGAGAATTTTTAAGTTTAGTAAAAAACAACCAAATTTTTTTTCCAATCAAAATATTTTGTGCTCGACAGCACCACACAGACATGAGTGAATTAAATTGCCAAAGATTTAAACAAAATTAACGCTGTTAAAAGAACTTCAAATTTGTGCGATTTAAAATTTATTATTTATTCTTTTTTAAGGAATGTTTGCATTTCGGTTTTAAGATTGTCACCTGTAGTATTTGTGCCACAAAATTGTCTCATGTTACGCATGTGTGGTATGTTTCTGAACATGTCATGTGATAAATTCCAATTTATTTGAATGGGAAATACATGTCTGCAAAAATTTGCACTTATGAAGGCGAGGAATTAATTCAAATAGTTAGTATTTTTAAATATTTTTTGAAAACAATAATTAGAATGTGGTTATTGTATTGAAGTGTTCGTGGTTTTTAATCCAAATTTTAATATTTATTTATCAGGCTAAATTTCATTAAATTTAATTTTCATTAAATTATTTTCATGACGAAGGAATTTTACAACATGAAATTAATTAAAATCCACCAATTTGAATAACACTTGGTTTAAAGATTGATGCTTGACTATTGACTGCCAGCCGTCGTCAATGACGGTGAGTGTTAAACGGAAAATCCCTCTGAATAGATAATGTGGTTACTATTGAAACAAGTTCGTGAAAACCTGGGTTCGATTCCTAGGCCAGTCAAAAATGAAAAATTATCAATAAAATTTAAAAAATGTTATGATGTAAAACTCCTTTCTTCATAGAAATAATTTAATGAAAATTAATTATTTTTGTGAAAACTTTAATGTTCTGTGCCAGTGTTCGAAAGAGTACAGAACATTTTTTAGCGTTCGACTCGCACACCTAGTAACAATATTTATTTTTTTTAGTGTTTGTGTAGACAAAGACAACCCTTAATGCCGTTCGTAACTATTTTCATGAAAGAGCCGAACACTATATAGTGTTCTGTTCTTCTTTAAATAACAGAACAATTGCAGTGATACTGTAGACAATAATGTTTTAATGTTCTGTAATATTTCTCTTTTTACATTGACAAAGAAATAAACAAACAAACAATTGTAGCAACGACCGCAGCACGAACAGCTTGTGTGTGTATTGTGTAAATGTTTTGTTTGTTTAACATTATTGTACTGGCTTTCTGTTTTTTGTTTTCGTATGTGTACTTTGTTTTTGTAAAAAAATTTTGATTTTTTTTACCAGCTGAAAGGGCACTGAACCGAACACAATGAAGTTTGTGGTTTTTTAAGAAACCGAACGTTATTAAATATTCTCATCTTTTGTTGAGTTGGATAAAGTCAGCATTTTTTTTTGTGTTCGAAAGATGACAAAAAGGGAAACGTTATTTTTTAATGATTTTCTACACAAACACTATTAGCGTTTGAGCTTTTCACAAATCTACCGAGCCGAACACTAAGGAGCGATATCTAGTGTATATTTTCGAACACTGATCTGTACTATTTGCATTACACTCGTGCAAAAGTAAAGCTGATGACATCTAACTACAATTGTTACTGTAAACTATAATGCCCGATTTTCAGGATAGTATTTAAATCTATATTAAGTTAATTTTCATATAAACTTAAATCGTGTTTAAATACAAATTGATTTTTTGAGTTTTATGTGGACAGTCTTATTTAATTAAGATAAAAGTATGGTAGTACATACTAAGAAAGGCAAAAATAATATCATAAAAAATTCTATTTATTTACAAAGTGGTCTCAAAAAACAGCTTTCTGTTATTCCTTTGCCTATTGTTGTTGTTGTATTGTTGTGAAATTAAGGCCACCTTGCTAAGTTATTACAATGGAAACTGATTGAATTTCAATGAACCAGCTTGGTGAATTAAGTTACATTTAAAACGATTTTAAATATAAATGTGATAAAATACCAAACCTAAAAATTTACCGTTAATATAAAAAAATTCTCGAAAATTAACGAAACGTAGTACTGAGACAAATAGCTGTGCTTAAAATTTTGACAAAACAGGGCGAAGGACAATCCTTCATACCATTTATCTTTAACCTGTAACCTCGTTGTTATTTTAAATCCATATTTATATGGACACATAAGCATGATGTGTTTTTAAATACTGTGGTGTAGGGTATAATATGGTTGGGCTTGACCGACTATACTTTCGTACTTGTTTTGTATGTTTTTTCAATAAAAAAAATTTGAAAAATTGTTAATATTTTAATCAGGCTTAAGTTCATCAAATTTAATTTTCATTAAATTATTTTTATGAAGAAAGGAATTTTGCAACATGAAAATTAATGAAAATTGTTATTGATAATCACACAGAAAAAATTATTGGCAGTTTCTTTTCAATTAATGGTGATTTTTGAATTTTAAAATAAATCTAATAACGTTCTTAATTGATTGAATTAAAAAAATTTTTTTTTTCAATTAAAATTTTACTTGATTTTAAGCTTAATTTTAAGTAAATGTTTAATTGAATCAATCAACTCTGTTGTTTGAATTGAAAACTTTGTTGAAATAATGCTAACACAAACATAGTATAAGAACGTAGATATTACGTTTATTTTCATATAAGTTGAGTGCGCCGGTAGGCTAGCTGGTAGTGAGCTAGACTATCAACGCCGGGGTTGCTGGTTCGATTCCCGCCAGAGACTCTGGTTTCTTTCCTGCAGACAAGCGAAGAGCTTCGCGGTATTAGCTTAGCGAATTAAAAAAAAAATAAAAAAAAATTTCTGTGTTGTAATCAATTACGCCAGTAATTCATTCAATTAATATATTATTATTTTTTTAAATACTTTGTTAATTCATTCAATTAAAAAATTGTTTAATATTAATAATTTTTTCAATTATTTTTGTAATTGAAATATAAAAACTTTTTAATTGGAAAAAAATCACTGTTTTGCAATTTTTGCAAGTTTGAGTAATTGGTATAATCATTTCGGTGATAGGTGCAAAATTAAACAATTTTTTGCTTGTTTCAATTATTTTGGTGATTAAAACCGGTTTTTACTTTTTTCTGTGCATTCATTCTTGACTGACCAGAGATTCGAACCCAGGCGGCTGGTTACCATGCCATGTTTCGATCGCAACCACTCGATCTCCTCAGATGGATTTGCCGTTTTACACTCGCAGCCATCGACGACTGCTGACGTCAATAGTCAAACATCAATCCTTAAACCAAATTGTATTTAAACCTTTGGTAGATCGAAATTTGCTTTTTTTTTGAATGATTATCAATTTTAATTGATTTTACATGTTTTTCCTAACTTCTGTTTTCCGTACTTATGTCAAGAATTCTTCTTGAAGTCCAAAGTACATTTTTTTGTTTTTTCTTTCTTTTTCTTGTTGACCCTTTTCAGCACAACTTGAAGGACAAATGTACACAATGAGCTCGTGCCTTAGCTTTAACAATAATTAGAATTGTGGTTATTTTGTTGAACTATTTATGGTTTTTTAATCCAAATTTTTAATATTTTAATCAGGCTTAAGTTCATCAACATAAGTACGGAAAAACAGAAGTTAGGAAAAACATGTAAAATCAATGAAAATGGACAATCATTCAAAAAAAAAGCAAATTTCGATCTACCAAAGGTTTAAATACAATTTGGTTTAAGGATTGATGTTTGACTATTGACGTCAGCAGTCGTCGATGGCTGCGAGTGTAAAACGGCAAATCCATCTGAGGAGATCGAGTGGTTGCGATCGAAACATGTCATGGTAACCAGCCGCCTGGGTTCGAATCTCAGGTCAGTCAAGAATGAATGATTATCAATAACAATTTTAATTAATTTTCATGTTGCAAAATTCCTTTCTTCATAAAAATAATTTAATGAAAATTAAATTTGATGAACTTAAGCCTGATTAAAATATTAAAAATTTGGATTAAAAAACCATAAATAGTTCAACAAAATAACCACAATTCTAATTAATTTGAAAATTTTTTTTAACACGTATCTTAAATAATATTTTGTTCTAAACGTAGAGAGCGTAAAATTGTTATTGCCGGACAAAGAATTAAGAAATAACGACATATTTAGTGAAATTATCCGAATTTTAATTTTCATAAACACATTGTTTTTATCAAGGCAAATATTATATTTATAAACCTTATTGCGGTATTAGGTAGTATACTTTTACTTATCGGTCTATTTCAAGATACCGAATGACTTCATAATTGCAATGTTGCAAAGCATCACTAAAATCTAATGCGTTGACAAAGCATCACAATTAAAAACAATGCATAAATGTTGGAACCGTTGTGCAGTGAATACGTTAACTATTCATTAATGAACTCCAGGCATTGCTTTTAGAAAAGTGACTATGAATTCTATGCCTTTAGTGTTGCATTGCAACACCGAGTTTATGATGTCAGCCACTGTCCCGCTTTTGTTGTTTTAATAACTTTTGACATTTCTAAATTACATTGTATATTAAAATATTCATTTGATAACTCTTAGTGTTTTGTGGTCTTTCTACATTATTAAAAAAATTGTCCGAAGATAGTTGACCAAAATCTTTTGAAATCTTATAAATTTTATTATCGGTACTTAGCCAGATTTTGCAATAAGCCTTGGACTCGAAGCGCATTTTATTCTACGTGTTTTGTTAAATTGACTTAATTTGTTAACATCATGGAGTAGGCGAGCCAGTTGAATCAAGGCATCTGATTGATTTTATGCTTGATTGCTATATCTGCATGGCCAAAGTGTACAGCGGAAAAAATGGCTACGTTATTTATCCGGATATAAATCAATTGATCTACATTCCCAAAGCGAAAACCTACAGCATTAAAAGTTACATCAGATAATGAAGAAGAAAATTTAGATCTGAGTTTTAATCCTACGGGTGATATGAATATTAAAATATGAGTCAAAGCCAGGGCTGCCAGATAAATTTGCGAGGAAATCGTCAATTTCCTGAGAAAAAATACAAACAAATTGTCTTTTACGTTTCGAAAAATCGTCAAAAAAATAATCGGACAACTGAAAATTTGGTTTTTTTTTACAAATTTTTGTAAGATTTGTAAAAAAAAACATTCAAACAGAAACATAATTACTTAATTTCCAGCTAACATTTTCAATCGTGTAAGAGATACTGAAAGTCTCATGAAGACTGTCTTTGATCGTGGATGACCTTATTTTTTTATTCGATAATGGTTTGACATAAGATAAAACAAAGTGTAACATTGTTGTTGTTGTACTCTCAAAATAATCATTTAAAGTTTTTATAAGACTTGCATATTACGGCCGTACCTAAACAAAAGCGGCATGCGCTTTCTAGTTTTTTTATTAGAGCTGCATCAACGCTTTGCAATTGGAAAACCCGATTTGAACAGCTCGTTTAATAGTGAAGTTTGCCGCTATTTTTAATTAATAATGGCAATTTAGCTATCTTTTGGTCAATCTTGCGTTTTTGTCTTTATTTTTATTTATCATTTGGGGGGTTTATTTAAAAGAAAGCTATCACTACTGTTCGTGAAAAAACGTAAACGCTCTTGCTTAGGTAAGGCATATCCGCTCTTGTTAAGTCTGTTCCAAGATTACAAAATTAAAAAACTAATGTGTCAGAAAATTAAATATTTAATTCATACTTTGGACACTAAAAAAATTGTCACTTTTTAGAAAATATCAGCAAATTGGCAATTTTGGAACAAAAATCGTCAAAATGACGATTAATCGTCAAGTCTGTTAGCCCTGGTCAAAGCGCATTTAATGATTTACATCGTGACTTAAACTCGTCAAAATAAAACTCAAAATTACTCGCTTCGTGTTTGAAAGAAAGGAACCCGCGTTTTTTACTGTCGCAATCGTTCCAAGTTAGATGGAATTATTTTCAGAGCGTAGTAATTGGGTATTTAGGAAACAACACAAGCCATAACGTTAGTCATTAAAAATGCGTTTTCTTTAACACGTTTTAGGCTTCTTTCATTGTGACGAACAAGGTGAAAGGTTTCATCGTGGTCTCGCAGTAATAGAAAAGCATTATCAGCGCCATTCTGATCGGACCATGATGGGTAAATACTGCTGGATGCAAATTCGTAAAACGTCATCGCTACATAAGAGGATAAATTGAAGAGGAAAAATATAAAATGTTTGACCAAAAATAAAATTATATAAACAAATTAAATTGTCTCTTAACACTCAATCCTAATCCAATCATCACAACCGAGAAACAAAAATTTTTTTATTATAAATTTAAATTTTGATGTTTTTGCTAATTATACTACAACTTTCTTATTTTTTGTCCTATGATAACCATTTTGTTACAAATGCGCTTGGAATTAAATTGTCTTTAAGATATGGGTCTAAAAGTTAAAAAAAAATATTTTTTTGCCTTAACGGAAGGACAGAAAATGTTAAATTTTAAAAAACTTAGAAACAATAAACTTTTTTATAATCTTTAGGCGTGTAATGAATGCCACATTCGTGTTCGGCAGCCCCGATTTATCTTAGAAAACATTTTAATTTTGAGGTTATGGCAAAACGTTAAAAATTTGTGAACCAGTGTTATTTAAGGTAGTAATAAAAAAATATTGAAGAAATCGTGATTGGTAGTACACCTGAAAGCTACTTTTATTGCGGCCGTTGCTACATCAAACACAGTTTGAAGTATGTTCAGGGGATTCTATTGGGGGATTCACAAGGTGTCATATAGTCATATGTCTTAAAATAATAACATGAAAAAATACGACCGTTGTGAACAACCCCTCATAAATTAGTGTGCCATTTTGAATTTAAATCAGCTGATTTCAAACAAATATAAAAAAAATAATTATTTTCCTAAAATCAATATTTTTTTTAATTCTAATCCATGAATTAATAAATTTAATTTGATCTCTCAAATTAACTAACTTTAACTTTATTTTGCATGTTTACCAAACAGCAGAGTCCAAAGCCAATCTTATTTGACGCCGCAAGTGATTCGTGGCAAAAGTTGCTAGCCACTGACGCGGCACGGCTCAGTCGCTCAGCGCTGGTCTCTTCGGATAATAACAACAGAACAATAAACAAGCAAGCAAAGTTCTATTAATTTAAGACACTTTTTGTTTACAAAGCAACAACAATATTTTTAAACCATTGTAAAATGTAAGAACATTATGACAATATAACATGATAGCACACCTTGTGAATACCCCATATGTAATTAATGTAATTAACTAGTTTGATTTAAGTCAATTTCACGTGATTAACAAATCCCTTAATTGTATGGATAATCATCTCGATTTTGATGGGATTAGAGCTTAATAACGTTCGAGGTGCTTAAACGCGTTTAACCCTTAAATGCCTGATTTTCCAAGTTTAAGTTTAAAAAATACTAATGTTTTTATTTTGTTCACCAATAAAGAGAAAACAATAAAATAATAAAATTCAATATTTCATTCATTGTTATACATAAATATATAAAAAAGCAAGCAAAAATTTTGATGCTTCATATTAATATTTTTTTTATTTTGATAAAATTAAAAATTTAATGATTGCAAGTGCACAATTCGATTTAAAATCTGGTATCAAATTTGATTTTCAGGCCTTTAAATGTTAAATATCCAAGTGTGAACATAGCATAAGAGTCCCTATGACTTGAATATTCAACTGTCCTGCCCACATTTACTTCCCACTATTCCCATTCTTTCATTTCGGTAACTTCTTTGTAATTTTTCAAATTTATTTTCGTTAAAAAAAAACAATACTCAAGAATGTTAAACATTAAAAAGTGTATTTTCTTCCATCACCAATATTTTTTTTTTATCTGATTTAAGATAAAGAAGAAAACTATTCAGTTAATTTAAATTGTTGTATGCAATAAATTATATGTTGATATTTTTCCTTCTTGCTTATCGTCAACATTGATAAATATTGTAAGAATGTCCTAATGATCAAAAGCTGGCTGCAATTGCAGCAAATTACCAATGTACTTATGACCAAAAGAAGAGATTGTGATGAGATAATTAACCTTAATCTGGTCTAAAAGGGTACAAACTGCTTAAACTGATCAAATTACCCTCCACACCACAATAGTAAAGAGGTGGTAATATGCATTTGTGCTGACCTTAAAGTATACCGATCGACTTTTGAAACACTTTCTGGGTCGATGTAACGATGTCCGTCCGGCTGGCTGGCTGTCCATGTAACCTTGTGCGCAAATTACAGGCTGCAATTTCGGAAATAAAGCTGAAGGTCCACACCATGCGTTCATGCGTGGATGCGTATGATACTTTTTATGCGTTTCTAAATTCAAGTTACATGCCATGCGTTTTATGCGCCAAATTTGTTTTTTTTTATCAGCTGTTGTGCTAATATGTTTATCAATTTAAAACAATTTTGCCAAAAATGGAAAGTGTAATTGATATTTTAATAGAATTTATTTAAAAGAATTCATAGAGGAGTAAGCTTTTATTATAAAAATATTCGTGATTTTTCACGGTAGTAATAACTTTCCAGTTCATGGCATTTGTTCAAAAAAAAAAATATATAACAAACACAACAAAGATGACACTCAGAACATAAAAGTAATCGATAACTAGAATGGCAAATTTTGTTCGTGGTAAAATTGTGCTTAAAATTAATTTTAATGTATTTTATTCTTTAAAGTTTATACAATCTTTATAACGAAAGCTTTTTTTCTTATTAAAAACCTTTTTAAATACCAAAAAATAGTAAAAAGTAATCCACGACACAAACATATTTATCGATAACATTGAAAATAAAATATGATCTGTCATCCATGGCCATCAATAACAGCTGACTTTTTTTCACCACACATGCGACGGATACAAAAGTAGAAAGTAAACCTACTTTCATGCGTTGACACAACTATGCATTCTATGCGATTTTCTGTGTAACTTGTCATATACAATTACACTGATTCTACTTTTTTGTCAGATGCATAAAAAGGACAGACACATAAACGCATGGTGTGGACCTTCAGCTTAACTTCATAAAATTTGGCTTATAGGTTCATATTGGCACAAGGACCAAGCCTATTGAAAATGGGCCGAATCGTAGGACCACGAGGGGAGATTGGGGCAATTTCTCCCTCTCAGAAACTATCAAACCTATCTTAATGAAATTTAAGGCATAGATAGATCCATATTTATATGGCTACATGAGCCATACAAAAATAGGATCATAAGGGGAGTAAGGGGGCAATTTCTGACTCTCACAAACTTTTAAACCGATTTTAATTTAATTTAAAACATAGATAGAACCATATTTACATAAGCTATACGGTTTTAAAAAAATAGGACCACAAGGGGAGTTGGGGGGCGATTTCTGTTTCTTCCAAATTTTCTATCGGGTTTTAGTGAAATTTAAAACATAGATGGATCCATATTTACATGGACATATAAGCATGATTCTTCATGGGTTCCGAATCGGGTGCACTCTCGCAAATGTGTTTTAAAATACCGTGACGTAGGGTATCATATAGTCAGGGTTGACCGACTGTACTTTTTTACTTGTTTTACACTTAAATTTATTTAAAGCTTTATTAAAAAGAAAATGAGTTTTATAGACGCCATTTCCCGGTCATGTCAATATGGTTGATTAGGTCATATTAAAAAAAGATCACTTACTTAAAATTAAATCTCATTAAAGTTGTACCATCTGAGAGATGTTCACCATAGCTAAAATCTAATTGACAATAAAAGTGTACTAGGGGTTTCCGATTATGCTATATAGAACAAAGAAAGCTAAAACAAGGGCCACATATTTGATAACCTCCAGCAGTAATAAGATATTCTCGAGATTGTACTTTATTTGGAATTAGTGATAAATTATGAACCAAATTTCATTAAATCAGAATTAATAATTCCTTGTCATATAAATCGAATGTTCACCAAATTACATGATAGTAATATTATTTGAAACGAACTTTGATTCGAAAATGGTTTTAAAGGGACCAAAGTTGAACTTCTTTTTGTGGGGTCTGGAATGTTATTGCAAACTTTTACTAATTTGAGGTCGCTGATTTTAAATCTAATCTCTCTTTTTCCCCATCAGCTCGCATTTTAAAGTTACAGGTACTAAGCGTATTTGTCTCTTTTTCTAAAAATAAAAAGTTTAAAAAATCAAAACTAAACTCTTCATTAAGAGATTTAAAAATTTTGTATTTATAAAAATCATGAAAAATTCAAAATATGGAAATTATAAGGTCCTTTAACTTTCACATAAAGTAGCATAACCTATGAACAAAATTACTCTTAGATTATAAAAGTCAATGAACGCGTTTCGCTTTTATTCACAATTAAGTGAAAAAAAACTTCCATAAATAGAACAGTAGGAAACACACACACATTAAAAAATCTAATGTTTGTATGGAAATCGCTATTTAACTGAATATGATAAACTGTTTTCAAGTTATTCCAATATATGTAGTGAAAGTGCCTACATGTTAGACGGATAGGGAAAAGGGAGATTTAATTTGAATTCAGCGACACCCACTCTGATAGACTCTCTATCAGCTAGACTTCCGGGGCACCCAATCATCCAATCATCATCGAAAAATTATACAGAGTAATTTCTAATCAGATGCCTAATTCAATTAAATATTATTTTCAGTTAAGAATTACTTAAGGACCCAAAAAATAAAAACTTTATGGGTTCTTAATAAATATTTCTGGGAATTGTATACAAACTGACAAACTAAATACACCTTCATTTACAACTTGTGTTAATGGTATTAAACCAAATAAACAGATATTACAATAGCAAATTGATGTACCCCAATTTAACACTCTCACCGAAAACAATCGCACAACATATAAAATATCTTTATAATATCCAAATAATCTTCCGAACATTTTAATTAACCCAGGTCATTACATATTTAAGGTTAATCTAACTTTTACACATATTTCCTTGATCGCCGACTCCATGAATCTTCCAATAAAAGCAAGCTAAAAACTAAAATATTTCTTTGTTTTTCATGCTTCTTTTGCTTTCATGATTTTCTACTCGGCCACCAAACGCAGAAAATAAAAAGCCCATTAAATATAAAATTGTATGCTGATGCAGAAGCCCACAATGTGGTCGTAATATGGTTTTAAAGCTGGAAAGGTATAAAAACTGTGAGAGACAGAGAATGCATTTTTAATTACCCACAGGATGCGTAGTAGCGTCCGCAGCTTTGACAAACCTGCATACACGCAGAGAAATTTAAATTTTCTATATGGTCAACTCTAACAAAACTTTTTTTAATGAGATATTTTAAAAAATAATAATATGTTTAAAATAGTCCCCCATCAAAAAAGTTGCCTCCGAACATGTTATATGATGTACATATATGGGGGATTTCATGTCAAGTGACCCAACTTTTGAACTCGATGTCTTCCGATTTGGATGAAATTTTCAACAGGGTTAGTCCTATTGGATAGTAGTTTAGACACAAGTATTCATTTATTAAGTGGTTGCAATTGAAACATGTAAAGGTAGAAGTACATAACACGCATTAATTCGTCAACGTTTGTCGTGCGTTTAAGAACTTTAGCGCATGAAAAATTGCCAGTTACACAACGCGCGTTACAAAAGCCGTTCCTGTCAGCTGTTTTTTATTTGTTTACTTATTTGTACATTGCAAACGGATTCGAAAGTATATCAAGATAATTTAATTTATTGAATTTATTTTTACATAAATATTGTGTGTTTTTTAAGCTCTTCAATGAGTTTTTTCTTTCACGATTCGCAAACCGTTAAAATGTTCAATGTTAACCAACTTTCTGGCGCTAACGCGTCAAAATATTTTGCATGTCTGTAGCTGGTTCTGTTAAAATACACTAGTTTAATTTTTTTGACAGAAGTCTACAGAGCACATTATGTTCTTCTACCTTAAGGTTAACCTGTCCCTAAAAGCCTGCGTTCGATTCCCGAGACAGTCAATAATGAAAAATTATCAATAAATTTTAATCATTTTCATGATACAATACTCCTTTCTTGATAAAAATAATTAAATGAAAATTTAATTTGATGAACTTTAGCCTACTTAAAATATCAAAATTTATTTTATTTTTTGAATTCTTAATTTTTTTGCAAAACGTTTCGGACTTATTTTTAATTTGTCGGGCTACTCTTCCTTCCCCATTGTAAATTTTATTTTCTGAAAGTGTATGTTATTTGACCTGAGTATTAATTTAACTAAATCGCTCCTAATAAGCTTTATATTAAAAGAGTATTATTAATTTTTTCAAATTTTTTTTTAAAGAATTCTGAAGCGTCTAGCCAGGCCCCATCTTGTTACTACTGGCTGCGGTGGAAGGGGAACAAAAACGATACTTGTTATTAAAAATTTTAATATTACCGAATTGACTTGTAATTTCCTCTGAAACGCGGTATAACCCATATGCCAAGCAAGTATCTTTAAACAGTTTTGAATAAAATATTTTGAACCAACCCATGGGTTTAAAAAAGAACGAACTTTAGCCGAAATGTTGACAATCTTGTATTTAAAGCAAAGCTGGAAGAAAATTAATTTATTGATTTTAATATTTTTTGGAAGGTTTTTTTGTGTATTTAGAAAATTTAGAAAATTACAATATGGAAATTAAAAAAAAAATTACTCAAAAATGTCAAAATATGCCTTTAAATATACATTTTCACCAAAATATGCAACAATATGCAAAAACAAAACGATGCCATTTTAACGCAAATTTAATGATTCAGAAAGATAATTGGCCGACGACGCGTCGTTCTTAGACCACCGACAAAAACCATGCATTTGTTTGGAAATCGCATCCCTACTTATAACTTATAAGTTATATAAGTTTCCCTGCTTATTACCTATAAGTGTTAGCAAAATTTGTCCCAAACAAATTAGAAAGCTTTTTTTGAAATTAAATTGAAAAAATTTTTTTTCGAAAGATTGAAAAATTTAATTAAATTTTTTTTTAAAGTATTAAATTTAAAAAAATGTTTAAAAAAACAAAAAAAAATTTTTTTCGAAAGATTGAAAAAAGCTATCTAATTTGTTTGGGACAAATTTTGCTAGCACTAATAATTATTATTAATAATAATTATATATAATTATATAATAATAATTTGTCCCAAACATATTAGATAGCTTTTTTCAATCTTTCGAAAAAAATTTTTTTTTGTTTTTTTAAACATTTTTTTAAATTTAATACTTTAAAAAAAAATTTAATTAAATTTTTCAATCTTTCGAAAAAAAATTTTTTCAATTTAATTTCAAAAAAAGCTTTCTAATTTGTTTGGGACAAATTTTGCTAACACTTATAGGTAATAAGCAGAGAAACCAGAAATATTTTCTCAACGTTTTGCGCATTATATTTGCAGTAACAACTTGAAAATTTCCCTTGAAAATTGTTAAAAATATGCCCCAAAAAATTCAACAATTTTTAATTTGTAAACAAAATATTCAACAATTGAATATCAGTTCCATTTAATTAAAACAATCCTCAAATTATAATCAGTAAAGCCCAAACAATATAATATTTAAAGACGAATTTGCGAGATTTTCTCCTATTTGGAAACGATGGGTAGTCATCGGCTCACAAAAACAAAGTTATGTTAAGAGGTTAAAATTCATATAAGAGTTATATGTGCTGAAGATTACCTAGATGTTAACATCCATATGAGGTTTTTGCCTAAAAGGGATTTAGGGGACTGTCGCTTAATTCTTAATTAATGTTAACAAATAAAAGGAAGTTAAATCTTTATTATTTATTATTTGGGCAAATGTGAAATGATTCAAAAAAAATTAAATTTGCCGTAAAATATTTTTGGGGCGAATTTAATCTAAATACCAACATAATTAGATTGTTTACGGACACAAAAGCCTACTTAAGAAAGAAGTTTTGTTAGGGAAAATGTAAAATTAAAGACCGATTCTCACCATCTGCATACAATTCGTATTTAGTACAATTAAAATATATTTACCAAATTTGATCAAATTATCTACAAGATTGATTGCTGCTTGTACTTTGAAAATAAAATTAACATGGACAGGCTCTCAGCCAGATGGACGCGTGTTTCTAAATCGTTCAGAATTCTATGTATTATTTACGTTTTTGGCTACGTGTGTAACCAAAAAACGCATATACATAATTGATTTTTCCTTAATTTTTGCTTATAAATAAAATTTTCAAGTTTAAAATAACATTTATCTTTAATGACAACCTGCTTGTCGTACAATTTTCGAGTCAAAATTAAATGTCGAAATTGACGCAACACGTTGGGTATAGAGATACACATTTACACTTGCAAATGCAAGTTCGAAAAACTCAATACACTAACACTTTTTCACTAACACCATACATTGTTCGTGTTTGCAGCCCAACTTGCAAAAGAATTTGCTTGCAAGTAAATATTTGACCCTTGCATCAAGTAAAATGACAAATGAAGAAACAGTGTTACCGTGGATGAATTTTGTATTAATTTACTTGTACTTAGTAATAAAAAAGCAATGTTTATAGCGGATTTTATGTGTATTTATAAAAAATAACAAATAAAAAAAAGCACAACTATACAACAACGCAACTTAATGGCAATATTAATCATAAATTTTGAGCATTTTGAAAAAAAATATTATGACATCGCCACTACGGCAATACTGGAGTCACATATTTTATTAAATAAACATAATTGTCAAGATGGACCGAAAATTAGATAAAGAAGAAATTATTAAATATATTTTGTTTTAGCATGGTAATGTTTTTAAACCGCCAAACAAACTTCGAGAACATTTGAAAAATGAACTTACAACTGACTGTGTAAACACTCAAGCTACTTGCAGGACTTTCGGCTTTTTCTTTGACATTTTCGTTGATAATACGTAAACACTACTTGCAAGTAATTACTTGCATGTGTAAAGGCAGGGTTAAAAGAGAAAAGCAAAAAAAAATTTAATTAGCTGCGGAAGCATCTAAAAATTTCAAAATATGCCTTCAAAAGGCAAAATATGCGCTTAAAACTTAAAAAATGCTGTAAAATTGCTCTTTTAACTGAATTATGCAAAAAAAAATGCTGCAAACGGTAAAATATGCTCTAACAAATCGATGCTAAAATTCATAAAAAGCTCCAAAACGGATAAATATATTGTTTCTGCTTTCATCGGTCTCACAAGGAAAAACATGCATTTGCATATTTATGGTTTCTATGGTAATTAGTAATATGAAGGAGAACGAACACCTGTTTGGCAAAAACTTGACCTTGGCATGAAATCCCACATATATGTATGTTCCGTTCGTATCTATAAGAAGCATAAGGCCCTTTGCTATAGTAAATAATAAAAATAATGTGTTAACTACTTATAATACTTAAGTTGCTTTTCAACCATAGCATGTTGCTCTTGAAGAAGAGAAATAAGTTTTCGTTAATTTAAAATTATACAACTATGAGTGTTTAACAAATTATTGTTATTACCAACCAGTATATGTTCGTAGACAACCATTACAATGACAATAATATGGTTGAAGTTACCATAATATGTTTAATGATTTTTCTTTAAAAATAGTTTTGTTGGCGCTGAACATTTATGAAATCGTTTTTTCTCTGCGTGTACACTGGGGAAAAAAGTATGATGGGGACAGAAAAAAAAATTGCCATCATTTTAACACGAAGGCTAAACAACTGAAGAGTTGTAAGTGTAAAAAACGAACTAATCAGCATTTGAAAAAAGAACTGGAGGAAAAGCAGCAGCATTTATGAGAGTCAGAGCTGTAAAAATTGCTCACGTAAACGAGCGGCGACTGCAACTTACATGGTAGCACAATCGGGTTACTTACACTTGCCTCAAACACCCGCTATAAACGAGCGTAGATAAGAAAATATTTCCATAAACAGCCTAGACGTTACATTTCTGTGCAATGTTGTTAATTTAACGGAAATAATTTTTCTTCATGTGAATGTTATAAATTTCCACAGCTTTTTTGCATACACTTACAAGAGAAAATTGAGATTGGTGTTAGGGAAATACGCTCGAAGAAAAGGCGTAGTTAGTTTTAGCACAGAAAAAAATATCAGTAGTTTTTTATCAATTAAAAATAGTGTTCAAAAAGTATTTCAATTTAATCAATGCGTTAATTAAATCAATTATTTATTTTTTGTTAAAACAATATTAAAGATATAATTTTGATTTAAATAACATTTTAGTTGTTTTGAAAAACATTTTTAATTAAAATATTGATTAAATATCAAAAAATCATACTTAATTTTTTCGTTAAAAATAAAATTATTTAAACCCGTTGAATTGTTGTTGGGAATTGTCAAATTGTCTGAGCTATATTTAATTAAATCAATTAACACATTGTCTGAAAAGACAAAGTTTTTTGATAATTTCTTTAATTCAAATTAAAAATATCATTCATTGCAAAATATATTCACAATTTAAAATTTTTTCAATTTAAAATCAACAAATTGTTTACTTGATTCTACGAATTTTGTAGTTAATGGATATTTTTATTTTTGTTTCTGTGAGTAAAGTTTTTCTTTTTAACTAACGCTCGATATTAAGGCCTGATTTTTGAGATATGGAAGTCTGAAACTCCAAAAAAACTACATTTTTATGAACATATCAAGAAAACATATAACATCTAACATCTTCATGTTAAGAGCATTTATTGTTTCCGTCTATTTTATCTAAAATATCAGAAAATATCAACTCAAAAACAAAAAAAGTATCAAAGGTCTCCTTTATAGATTGTCATCCAATCAGGACATTGCATGTTTAATTTTATGTTTCAATGTCTAGTGCTAATGAAAATTAATCAAAGTACCAGATGTTGAACAAAAAAGTACTAGTTGTGAATGAGGGTATAGTTATTAAGTTTTTTATTCCTTGTGAAACTTTTCTATTATTTATCTCAAACTCCGTACCCTAAGATTCTCTTATTTAAAAACTTTCGTAAGACAATATAATTTAAATTTTTATTTGATATAAAAACTGCTTCCGTGTAATGGATCTGTCATCATAAGAAACATGAACCATTTTTAACTCACATATTTTCTATGAGTGCCGCATAATATTGCACTGCTGTTTGTCTTCCTGGTTAATCTGTTTTTTCTTCTTCCACATTTTTTCTGTTTCTAGCAATTGTATTATTGTTTTTCATTCCGTTGCAGCATACACTACTGATGCTGTAATAATTTCCCCTGTGAGCAGCAGGTTGCTGTTGCAGCAAACTCATTGTAGCGGATGCGGTTTTTGTGGTCGGTACTTTTTTTCTCCGACTTACAGTCTATAAATATGTCTGTGTGCGTGTAAGTGTACGAGTAGGCATGTTGGCCTGATTTTGAAAGCTGAGTGAACCTTATGCAGCCATCGATTCTCCGTTTAACCAAAGTCAAGTGCAGTGATGCAATGTAATTAACTTTGACTAAAAGGTAACCAAGCGTCCAACCAAAAGCTTGCAACATCATCAGTAAGGGGAGTAGAGATAGAGCAAAAAAAAACAGTTGAGGCAGACGAAAGTATTTAATCAAGATTTAATGCGACAAGTTGTGGGATTATATAAAACTGCTTATATCCGGCAAATTTTCCTGTGTTTTGACGCAAATCAATGTTAATGAAAAGTTTAATAAAAAAAAAACTTTAGCTTTAGCAACACTTTAATTTTACATAGGAAATGTAAGAAAATCATAAAAAATAAATATAATGGCATACTGAATAATTATCGTTTAAAGTATTATACTTAATAGAAGACCTTGTGCACATGGGTGAAAGACAAATAAGTTTGGAGAAAAAGAACATTTATCATAACTCTGAATAATAACGCTAATGGCATTTGTTAAAGATAAACCATTGCATATAAAATTTAGAAGTAATAAAAATGTTTAAGTTTTAAAAAACAAAACTAAATGCAAAGGGTGGTTAAATTTTAAAGGCTGAAGTTGATTTTGAATAAAACACAATTTATTTAGGAAATTATTGTCATTTCTTTTTATTATGATAATATTGGTATGGATCAATGATCTATGGAACAAAATATCGGTCAAATGGCCGCTGCGACCTCGGCGGCACACCTCCATCCGATGGTCCAAATTTTCGATGACGCTGAGGCATAATTAAGGTTCTACGCCGTTAATGTGCCGAATTATCTCATCCTTTAGCTCTTACATTGTTGCTGGTTTATCGACGTACACCTTTCTTTCAAATAACTCCAAAGAAAGAAGTCCAATGGTGTCAAATCACATAATCTTGGCGGCCAATTGACATCGCCACCACGTAAGAAAACACGGCCATTGAATTTGTCGCGCAAAAGAGCCATTGTTTCGTTAGCTGTGTGGCAAGTTGAAACTACATATCGTCCACATCCATATCTTCCAATTTGGCCATAAAAAGTTCGTTATCAATTCACGATAGCGAACATCATTCACAGTAACTGCCTGACCGGCCTCATTTTGGAAAATATACGGCCCGATGATGCCACCAGACCATAAACCGCACCAAACAGTCACTCTTTGTATATGCATTGGTTTTTCGACAATCACTCTTGGACTATCATTCGCCCAAATGCGGCAATTCTGCTTTTTTACGAATCCACTGAGGTGTAAATGTGCCTCATCACTGAAGATGATGTTCTTCGAAATGCATTTTTTTTGAACGCCCATTTTCATAATAAGCCTGAATAACTTTAACGCGTTGCTAGATTGTGTATCTTTCCATGGTTCAAATTGAGTTAGTCTGAAATTGAGAAATGTCAAATGAAATGCAGAAAAAAATTTACATGTGGTTCACATCCAACATCAGCCCTTAAAATTTATATAAAAATGAAAACTTTGCAATATAATTAACAACTTAAGTTATGGTCACTCTTAACAAACATTTAACGACCCACACGCAACCCGTACTTTTATTAAACATTTCTTTGATTTTACATAACGTTTGCTAGATTTAACAATATTTACAGTTTATTTATTACATTCTTCTACAATATTTTTTCAGAAATCAAATAAATTTGGCAAAATGATAAAAAAAATTTAAAGTAGATCAATTTAGTAGTCACGATTTTTTAAGGGACTTCCGTCAAATATTTGTTTAGTGTGAACATACCTAAGAATGTTATATTCGTTTGTGTCGAATCTTTAAGATCCTTAACCAAGAATCAGAATTGGTACTGTATTTAAAACCAAACTTCATAAAATCTGACATAAAAATTTGTAGTTGTTTAATTGTTGTCAACGTCAACTTTCATTAAAAGGGGTTAGGCGTATAAAAAAGTTATTCCTATAGTAACCTTTATTTGGGATCTAAGGTAAATTAAAATCTTATCACTTGACAGTGAATATTAATTAATGGGACCAAATTGCATCAGAATATTCGTTAAGGTTTTTTTTAGTGCTGCTAACTCTTGTGCTAGCCCTGCGGGGAAGTAGTGTCAATTGTTCCTTAAGCAATAATCCTGTGCCAGTGAACAGAATATTATAATAAAATGGACCGAAGTGTAATAGGTGAAAACAACACATATCGCTGTACTGGTGATAAAGTGTAGTTACCCCAGAGGAAAGGTATCTAATTGAAACAAAACTTGTCATACGACCGGATTTTGAGCGGGCTGATGCTACCTGTTTATATTACTTTATATAAATGGAGATCTTTAATATAATTGTGGTTCGCTCGGTCATTATTTTAACCGAATTTGAATGTGCTCAGTAAGCTAACTTCACTGACCTGTTATAAAGTGTCAAAAAGTACCAATTTACCCCTCCTAGGGCATCACCCTGTTAAAGTCACAAATTCAACTTCATATAAATGTCAAAACCGGTGTTCGAAAATAAACACTGAATATCGCTCCTTAGTGTTCGTTTCGGTAGATTTGTGGAAAACACAAACGCTAATAGTGTTTTTGCAGTAAATCATTAAAAAATATCGTTTCCCTGTTTGTCATCTTTCGCACCAAAAAAAATACTGTTCTTATCCAACTCAACAAAAAAATGAGAACATTTAATTCCGTTCGGTTTTTTTAACCACAAACTTCATTGTGTTCGGTTCAGTTCGAAATGTTCGTTCGTTTCTGTTGTGGGAAGCGCCATTTTGACAACAAATACGCATACGAAAAACACAAAACATATACACAATACACACACAAGCTGTTCGTGCTGCAGTCATTGCTAAAATTTTTTGTTTTTTTATTTCTTTATCAATTTAACAAAATAAACTTTATAGAACATTAAAATATAATGTTTGTCTACAGTATCACTACAACTGTTCTGTTTTTTAAGGAAGAACAGAACACTATATAAACTTCGACTCTTTCATGAAAATAGTTTAGAACGGTATTAAGGGTTGTGTTTGTCTTAACAAACACTAAAAAAAATAGATATCGTTCATGGGTGTGTGAGCCGAACGCTAAATAATGTTCTGTTTATTCTCGATCCCGGGTTAGAACTATAACCGATCTCTATCACTTTAGAATTGTCACATCGTCAACTCATTATTGGTTTGTGCATATCATGGTGAAATTACCATGATTTGTGCCAAAACAATAATGAGCTGACGAAATGTTCCCTTTTCCCTAGGGGGTAGGGTTTTTTCCCGGGATTTCCCGTCCCGGGAATTTTAATTTTTTTATTTCCCGTTTTCCCGGGATTTTTCTTGCGGGATCCCGGGAAATAAAAAATTTCTCATAATTTCAGAAGACAGCTATTTATACTTTAAAATTTAGTTTTCTCTTCTCTAAAAATTAGCATTTGTGGATGGGTTGCGGATTAGATCAATTACAAGAAGTTAGTACATATTTAAATCAATGTCTCCTGATGCAATAAATCTACTTAAAGCAGAATGGGCAGTGCAACAGTTAATAATTATTACATTTAGTGAAATGAAGAGTTAATAAAGTACATTTATTCAAAATAAGATGCAGGAAGTAAAGTTTCATTGTCCATGAACAAGTCTTTAAAATAGAAGATACCTAAACATATCGCTCCTTTATTGCAACATATTCATATCTACAAAAACAAACGATCTTGGCAAAATGCGATTAAAGTTTTCAAAATGTACCGATTTAAAAATATATTTTTCTATCACTTCGGTTCAGTTTGAGATATAATACGAGAAGGTGTGAAGGAAAACTTTGCTAAAGTTACTTAAAATTTTTGATTTTTTGAGTTATGACTATGATGCAATGAAGGAGCGATATGTTTATTAGGTGATAAATAAAAATTTTTTAAATTTCTGTTGGTTTATATAACAGTGAAGTGCTGGGAAACCGAAATAAAATAACATTTTGGAGACTCGTGTAAGATACTACAACATACAACTTGAAAAACCTTGACATGCATTTGACTGATATAGACGTTGTTTATAAAAAAGAAAAAATTGATTCTGATTGTGAATCCGAAGCATGCTACAACTTTAAACTATTTGTCCAACCTAGGTAAAATATGAACGAAATTTTTCGGTAACATGATAATTCGTAAATAAAATAAGAAATATACTTTTTGACGACTTACTAAGCGCTTTGATTGTGTCAGACAGTTATTTCCAAAGCCGTTAAAATGTTATATATTTATTTAAAATCCATCTGAGGAGATCGAGTGGTTGCGATCGAAACATGTCATGGTACCGAACCAGCCTGGGTTCGAATCTCAGGTCAGTCAAGAATGAATGATTATCAATAACAATTTTAATTAATTTTCATTTTGTAAAATTCCTTTCTTCATAAAAATAATTGAATGAAAATTAAATTTGATGAACTTAAGCCTGATTAAAATATTAAAAATTTGGAATAAAAACCATAAATAGTTCAACAAAATAACCACAATTCTAATTATTTATTTAAAATATTTAATCCATTTTATTAATTAACTTTTTGACCTCATATCTTGAGTACCTCAATTTTTATTTTGTTTTTGTTATTGTTTTATGAATTAAATTGTTATGTTTATGTTAAAAAAGCGTGAGGTAATAATAATTCAAGTTCCTATTTCAATCTTTAATTCATTTTTTAGTATTGAACCATTTATTTTACTTACTTTGTAAATAAGTTCCCTTACGTATTTTTATAAAAGATTTTTTCATTAATTAAAAACTAAATTTACTTTGTATTATTTATATAGCGGGATCACGGGATCCCAGGAAATTTAAAAAAATTTCCTCTTTCCCGATAATCGAAAAAGTCCGGGAAAAAAAACTCTACTAGGGGGCTTTAACATGGCTAAACAAAACTTTAATACTTTTACGCAAAATTAATAAATAAAAAAAAAAAAAATTTTTAAAAGCGATAATTTCGGATTTAAAATAGAAACAAAAGTAAAAGTTTCGAAAGTGCGAACTTTTAAATATTCGACAGAGTTTAATTTCTGCTTTATAAAAATTGTCCTCGTCTATATTATAAAACATTTGCTCTTAAATATTTCAGTTTAATAATGAAAGACGAATGGCTCAAGCGGTTTTTGTGAGTTTTTTATGGATTAGAAGATGAAGAAAAAGAGAAGGCATGCGAAATACTTAAGTGCTGCGAAATAAAAGATTCATTCTATGGGCACGAATGCAGTTCAAAAAGAGAATTGAAGAAAGTTTTTGCATCCAATGTTTCATAATGTGGACGAGAACTAAGCATGTATGTATAAATAAATAAGTCAAACTTTTTTAAATTCTACTTCTCTAGTACAACTGACTTTTTGACTTTTTCTGCATATTGATATTTTGAGACTTTTAATGTTACCGGTCTCTAAACATTGTAAGATTCAAGCCCTATCCATTTAGTAGACTTGCGCTACCATTTAATGCCGACCGTGCTGAGGGTTTGGGGGGGGTGTTCTTGTCTACTCTTGAAAAAAAATCAAAAATTTTCCAAAATTGTTAACGTAATTTCAAACCCAATGAACAGTTCATACACAGAAAAAAATATCAAAAGTTATTTAGTAAGTAAAGAAAATTTGTTAAAACTTTTCATATATTTTTAACAATTTTCTTAATTAACATGTTTGTAAATTGTCATATTAATAATAAGATTAATAAGAAAAAAATAATTTTATGTCAAAAAATTAAATATAAAAAAAATCTGGAATTTCGATCTAAAATCTTTAAAAGATTCAACGATATGATGATTATTTCGAAATTTAATCCATCTATACGGTAAGTAACGTTATAATCTAATGATTTATAAATACATTTTAACCATTCTTTTATAAATTATAGATTCTGGAATATTACTGATAATGGCGCCAAGATTCCGTTTTGTGATGATGTATGAACCTCCCAGTGCATTTGAGACATAAATAGATTATAATGTTGTTAGTGATGTTATTTAATATGCTATGTATTTTACTAAAAAAAATAATTAAAACAAATTTTAATTGCATCTTTTTTTACTTAGTTAGCAGTAAATTATTTTGTTAATATGACAAACTCACAATACAAAATTATATTTGACTATTAACAAATATATCATTCAATATTACAAACGCATTGTTAAAAATATTTGTTGAGTTTTAACAATTTTAATTAACAAAATAATTTTTTGTATTTACAAATTTAGTTGTTGGTGCATTTTCAATTAAAAAGTTAATTGTATTGACGAATATGGTATTTAATATGACAATTGATTTGTCGTAATTTTTTTCTGTGTATATAAATAGATAGCCCTCACAATTTGTATATTAATTTATAATGTTCTTGTAGGGGAGGTGCCACGCCCACTTTACCAGACCAGCACAATTTTTAATAGATGTTGTGTTTTGATAACACTGTGTGTAATTTTTTAAGTCTTGCAAATATAACCATATACGGGCACCACTACGTGATAAAAGACAAAAAAAAATACCCGTGTCTCGCAGTTTTGCCCAAAGTCATGCAGTTTTTATGGTTTCATTTTCGCAAAAAAATGTATCAGAATTTTGCTTTACTGTCTGAAGCAAAGTTGTAGCTCTTGTCATAAAGAAAAATTGTGAACATATTAAATCAAAAAAACAAAATTTTCAAGATCAAAATCGCAAAAAACTTAAAAAATTCGATTTTTTCACCTATTTCGCTTGTTCAGGTCCATAGGTTGCAAACCATTCAAAATTCTAGGAAACAATTAACTACAAAAATGTACTTAAGATCTCAATAAACAAATTTCTAGAACATATGAACTTTCTGATAGAGAAATTTATATTGGTGCACATCCCCGCTTTGCCAATTGAGACTAATTTTTGGAAAAATATTGAAATCCAAGGTGGTTGTAGAAAATTTGAAAAATTTTACTGTTCTAAAGATAAAAATAAATTTATATTGTCGTTGTGTAGGAGGTACAACGCCAGTTCAATTTATACAGCCCACTCTTTGGCTATTTAAAAATTGGTATGAAATTTACTTTTGATATAGAAAACATTTTAAACTTTCGAAACATCAAAAATATTTTGCATTTATTTGCTGCATTTTCTCATCTTCCAAAAATTAAATTAAAACAAAATGTCAATGACATTGAATTATCACTTTCATACAATTGTCTTTGAACAAGTGCAATTCAGTGGTCAAAAACTTGATGTCGGGAGTCGAGCTGCTCTAATACATTCAAGCGGTGTAGCCTTTTTATCCATAACTTTATTTTTTTTTTATTATTGAAGTTATATCCATTTGTGTTTTGCATTTTAGTGACTCCTCAAACATTTTTAACATGATCATTGAAGAATGGTCGTTCGTCTAGTATGCCCACCAAAAAAAGCAGGAAAAAACGAGCAAAAAAAGGAACAACAAACCAACACCCGACACAATGTCATTTTGTATAATAAAAGAGCAGAAAACAAAAAAAAAATATAAAAACTGTCGCTTTATATTGCTTAACGCTTCAACAAGAGAAACAGAAAAAAAAATTTTTTTACAAGATTTGAAGCAACAAATATCCAAACTTGGCTATAATTCACACACATACTTTTAAAGACATTAAAATCTGCCCAGCAGTTCTCTGTAGTGAATGAAATACAATTAGGTTGCCTGATTGAAGCTGGGAAGGAAATTGGCTGCTATACCTTGTCAGTCGAAAAAGAACCAAGTGATTTTCTAAAGGTTAACCGATAGTAGTGTAAAGTATTGGCCAAATAATCGTACAACAAATAATGGACAAAAACTGAACTTTAACAAAAGAAAAAGAATAAATCAAAAGGGATACTAATTTATTTATTTTCCCGTTTACTGCTGGGTAAAATAAATGTATTGGTAGGTTGCTTGCAACATCATCACACACTTCGTCATTCATTCATTCATTTATTGAGTCGCTCTGCATGGGATGGACTTTTGCCTGTTTAGGTTTGGTTTGATTTGATTTATTGAATGAATAGATTAAGTTAGCATATCTGTTGGTTTCCTTTAATTAATTTGTTTCTTTCACCGAATCGAATGAGAATCGCTTCAACGATTCGTTTTAGTTTTTTTCCCTTCATTTTATTACTTTTTTCTAGTACCCTACATCCAGCTGGGTGACATTTTAATTGTGTTCATCGAAATATTAATAAATATTGTTGTAAGACTGTTTCTTAAGTTTTGCAGGCCTTAAAACAATTTCATATTATCAGTCCCAGCTTTTCTGCATTAAAAATGCGATGTTTTTATAAGAATAATTGTAGATATATTTTAAAGATAACCAACCCCTTTACAGTTAACGTTGACATTCATTAACGAACACATAAAAACCCATTCACTTTTTCTTGTAAACTGATGTAAACTTTCCCTATTTTACATAAAGTTAAATATCTTTCAAATAAAAAATAAAAACTGCTACAAACATTGTCTGGTGGGAATCACGGGGTTTTCTCTAATAAATTCTAGTATTCGAGCAATTTTCACATCATTTCGAACTGTACAAAGTCTTTCAAAACTTCTATCGGTAACTTTTTGGAAATGCAATATGATCTTTGTGTCTGAAAGCCGAATGCTGACTATACAAATATTTAATTAAACAATTTTTGTTTTTGTTCTGAACGAAGTCTTGGCATCGTAAATTTTCCATTTATTTCAAGTTAATTCTAAAATAAGACGAAAAAGAACGTGTTCGGACTTGGAACTTTTTTTCGGGCAAAGGTTTTTATGATTTATTTTGTATAATTTCTCAAGCTAATCTGACAAAACAGTGAAAGCCATTCGATTTATTGGCCTCAGATTATATAATTGATATTAACGTTGCCAACTTGCTGCCTTTAGTTGAATAGCAGTGTCTTGCTGGCACATTCGTATGAAGACCAAATTTTGCACGAGGTGAGTGACAAAAATCAACCGCTAACTCGGCACAGGGGCTACTGGATTTTGCGGTACTTGACAGGAATTTGGTTAGCCACAATCTTCAGCTTACCAGCATTTTCAGAATACAGCTGCAGCTGAAAATTTTTCCCGCTAGCGGAAGTTCAAAGGTACAGCATCAAGTTCGCATTAATCCTCTTTAGTTCAAATAATGAAAATACTTACAGAGTGGTTTCAATTTCTAGTAGCGACATTGACAACGCTTGAGATCGACATTTAAAATCTGCATCATGGAATTTCGTGGGGCATTCATGATAGGCGAAATGATATTAATTATGCAGATTACGTCTGTCTTCTATCCCACCGCTTCTCTAGCAGGCAATCTGAGATTCAAGTCTATCAACTAAACTAAATGAATGCGCATAAATCATCATACAACACGAACTTCCAGTTTTCGGGCCACCCCATTGACGATGTTGAAATCTTTTGTTATCTGGGGAGTATAATTTCAAAGAGAGGGGACACTTTTTATTAAAAGAAGATACAGATACAGCATAGCTTTTATAAGGCAAAGCAAGTGTATGGCACGCTTAGAAAAAAATTCCGGAGATCGCAAAATATCTCAATTCACACCAAACTCACGGTTTTTAATATCAACGTTAATCTGTGTTTCTGTATGGCTACGAAATCTGTTAAACTTATGTCTCGAAATGAGTTGAATGCAAGCTTTTGTAAATCGCTGTCTCAGGCCTAAATAAAGGATATTTTGTCCTGCCACTATATCAAATCTGGATTTGTGGAATAAAACCAATAAAATTCCTCTAAGTATAAACATCCGATTGCGAAAATTAAGTTGGCTAGGACACACAATGAGAAAGTCAGCCAAGGATCCAGGACAACTGGTACCCCTGCGAATACCAATTTGAGAATGAGTTGCATGAGCATGGCGCACACTACTTTGTTCCATATACAAAAATAAAGTGAAACAATGTTGTTCCAATATTAAAAAAAAAATACTGTACTGTATTCCTATCTAAATAAATTACATGTAGGAAGAACCTTTTTTTATGTTAAATGCGTTTCGCCGCTGCTAGAGGTCGCTAAACTTGTCCTAATTTTTAATAAAATTTTACAAGAAAAATTAAACTTAATTCGTGTACTATGAAAAACATTATTAAAAACTAATTTTAAAGAAGTACCACAATTTTTAAGTTAGTATTTGGTAAAAAAATAGATTCTTCTTTCATATGAGCCCACACTTTATTTAATGTATGGGTTAGAAATGCTCCGGATGATTCTTAAAAAAGTGTTGCCGTAACTAAAAAAGTAAAAAAAATTTTTGATGGACAAATAAAAAAACTGCGTGAATACTTTTTTCAATTTTCTCTGCCTTTTAATAAACCAAGTGTCCGCCCCATTAACAATCAAAAGAGAAACTAACAACATTTTAGTTCTAACTTAGAGATAAACGATCTTTTTTTGAGGCCCAAAACGCATTTAATTTTTTTTTAAATTAAGTAGGTACTTTAGATTATAAGCTATACAAATTTTTCTGTACGATAAAATTATCCTATTTTCTTTGTACTGTGTTTAGAAATTATCGTTCTGAAGTGCAACTTGTAAAGAAAACCAATCAGACTATTAAAGGTCAACATCTTAATATTATTATTAACCACAACATGTTCAAAGGTAACAATAATATGGTTTTGGATTTCTAATGAAGGATTTTGCGATATTAAAAATAAATATTTGAGCTTTTTTAAGCAACTCTACCTCAACAATAAAATTCAGTGTATTTATCAAAAAAAAAAAAATGGGAATTTTGCACGTCAACGAAAATCTTATTAATACAAATATTTTGTTGGAGCTGTACTCTTCTGATGTTCAATTTTCAGGATAGTATTTAAATCTATATTAAGTTAATTTTCATATAAACTTAAATCGCATATAAATACAGACTGATTTTTCGAGTTTTATTTGAAAAGTCGTATTTAAATAAGATAAAAGTAAAGCACTACTTAATACAAAAAATATCAGACAAAAGTCTAATTTTTAACAAGGTGGTCTCAAAAAACAGCTGACTGTTATTGCTTTGCGTGTTGTTGTTTTATTGTTGTGATATTGATGCTTGTTGATAAGTTATTACAATGTAAACTTAAGTTTAAATTAAATGCATCACATCGGTGAATTAAGTTTAATTTAAGTTTTCAGTGAAGAAGAGAATTTTGTATTTAAAACGATTTTAAACATAAATTGGCCCTGAGTCATGCCAACGATTTTGTACAATTGTTTTGCTGTATGAAGGAAATAACGATTAACATTAAGGTCTTCGTAAGAATTTTACAATATATTAGAACTTTAGATTAGCTGCAAAGTTAAATAAAGTACAAATATAAAAATAAAAGAATTTCAATTAACAAAACATACCGAGCAATAATAACATAGAACTTCAGCCCGTTTTAGCGAAATGATCCAGAGTCTGCAGCAGGGTTGTAGAGTCGTCGACAAAAAGCTTTAACTCTGACTCCGACTCCAACCGCAGAAATTTTTTAAGTCTGACTCCATGTCCAACTCCAACCGACTTCAAATCCAAATCCGAATCCAACTCCGACTCCACAGCCCTGGTCTACAGCAATAATCGAATCCACAATACTCACACTGATCGACTAGTTCGCTACCAACTAGCTGATAGGATAAGCTCAAAATAAACTGATATGTCTATATTATAGAGATATATCTTTTTATAAATCCAAAAAGGCATCTTATTGGAGCATTATTTTCCCAAGCAATTCCAACTTGTAACGAAAAAAAATGTTGCCTTAAAAACAACATTAAGTTGGTCATTCCAAATTCACCTTAACCTACAGAAACTTATTCGATTCTCGTTCATTATAACCAAACAATTTCGAAACAAAAAAATAACTTAAACTGAATTTTTATGCGTTTTTTAGTCGTGTTTTTAACCAAAAAAAAAAATTTGTTTTATTCATACAAAGTCCTTTTGGCCTTTAACAAGTGACCATAAATTTTCAATTGAACATTGTGTCGTTGTGTCCGTATTGTCTGTTCAACTGTCAATTGTAGGTACATTTTGGTTTTTATTTCTTCTCCAATGTTTTTCCGCAGCCAAGTGACATACGATATGCGTACTTTACAAACCTTCATACAGTTCAAACGAAATAAACTATTCGTATTCGTTAATATCGTACCATAAAAAAAAAAAAGAATTGCTAAAATGATTTTGTTGCGAGTATTTATGCTGCATGTGGAATATGTAACAGTGTAGTTAATTTTCTTCTTCAACTAGTAACCCAATAACAATAATATGGATGTCAGTGATGATGGTGACAGTGTTATCGTAGATGGCCTTTAAGCATCAATTTATTTCACAATATTTTGATTTTTTTTTTTTTTTTGTTGATTTTTAATTAAGGATTAGATTCGTATCACGCATAGCTGATCTATCATGATGGGTTGTTCTTTGTCTATATGCAGAATATTTTAAAATAAACTCCTGCTGCTTCATCAGTAGGCAGGATCATAGAGTTTTATATTTTAACATTTTAATCGAGTGTTTGTGTTTGGCGGAAATGTTGCCATGTGTTAAACTATATAATGGTTGTTCTGCAATTCAGCTATGGGTTATGAATAATTTGAGCCGTTATGTTCTTGAATGTTGCACAAAACAATTTATTGGAAAATTAAGGTTGATTCAGATGTAGCTGAACATTCAAAATTGTGTCCTACAGATCTTCGGCTCTTATGATTTAGAGATAAGTTTAAAAGGACAAAGTTGTCATATGTTTGCTTAATTGTTCTAAAGTTAAATAAGTTTTCATTTTCATGGCAGTTAAATAAGATTTAATGTACCGAGCCCTTACCACTAAAATAACTTTAGCGACATCATTTTTAGTATTCGTTTTTTTTTTAATAAATGAATTTATTGGCAACACTTGCGTTATCTCCTTAAATGTCATGATCACGATTTTTTAGGTTATGATTTTATGCAAAACTATTTTAGCTTAAGCGACAACCTTCATACAAAATTTTTATGAATTAATATATAAAAAAAAACTTCTCCTGTAAAATTGTGTTTTTGTCGCTTAAGATTCTTTTTCGGTAAGAAATCGATAGTTCGAGGGCTTCCATAGTTAGATCAGATTGTTCTTTTGTATTATTTGAGGTTTCCTTAATCATGATAGGTCAGTTGAGCAAATAATAGGTCTGCAGAATTCTAGTTTGCTAATTGGACTTTCATCAGACTGGCTTTTCGTATTCCATATTTACATAGCAAACCGCTTAATGCCAGTACAAACGTCCGCATTAAGCAGCACCAATTAGGTGAACAGACACTGAGATGGTTTTAAAGGAATTGCCGGTTCCTGGAGTATAAAATTTAAAGATGGTGAGTACCATAATATCCGCTGATTGTCCGCGACTGCTTATTCATGTAAAACACTTATTTACAGCTGACCTTCATATCGAACTTTGGACCTCACTTCCCTGTTAACCCAGATATAGATTTAATGGTTTGAAATTAATGCAAAGATTCTCAAAATAACCTAGACACTATTAAACTCCTTATTTTGAAGTGAATGGAGTTGGCAAAACCGTGAGGTCCGTCCAAGGTCTTACGTAACGTTAATCTTAAAACCAGGTAAAAACTGGGCGTCTTACAAGCTTCTATGTAAGAAACATTAGCACTACATTATCGCTACAGTACAAAAGACATCCACTAGCAGGCATCCGCCTTCCAAAAGGTCCTCAGAAACCAGTCCAAGGTATTTTCCATCACTTGGGGGCTAGTTATTTCCATGGTACCACATGCCAGCCGCAATCTGGGAGATATTCCAATTTTATGTGAGCTAAAGTATTTTTGGCTCGTTTTTCTTAATTTTTACTCTAAAAATACCCAAGAATAGCGGAATTTTAACAACTTAATTAACTGGAAAATTCCAGAAATCAAAACTCTAGACTAGAGGATCAAAATGTTTGAGCTTTTAGTGGTAAAATTTAGTACATTGAATCCAATTGGTGTTACCGTAAAATTGTGGTGCATCTTCTCTTCTGTAAGCTTGAACTTCGATAATTATCGATTATAATCGACTAACGCTATTGCTAATGACAGATGAACCGCAAACACTGTATCCAGGATTGCCAGGCAATTGTGGCCCGGCATGAATGACGTGCGTGCCATTACTCTTCTATGGATGCCCAAGAGGGACGTTTCATTTTTGTTATCCGTTGTCACGGGACATTGTCTAATATGTAGGCAGGCACAGTGTCTGGAAACCGGACCATATGACTTCTGTTACAGCTGTGATGACAAAAATTAGGAGGAGAACAGGAACATCTTCTAAGACAACTACATTGACAAGTAGACGGCTGTCTGAAATGGGATCCACCACCTTTGACCGATTGAACGATATCTCTAGCGTTATACGGGAGCGCATTTAAATATTCGTTAGAATTTCGGGTTGATTCTGCGGTGGAGGCTTGTGTTTAGTGAAACTCCATAGCATCACAATGGATCATTGGGTCTTAGTGTGTCAGATGGATTCTGATTGCCATTTATATACAACCAAACCAATCGTTCAATAACATAATCAGCCATGTCACAGAGTAAACATATTTGTTTATTGATAGAAAGTGTATTTCGATAGTTTTTTGGATTTTCAGATACAGAAAACTCCCATTCCGTTCATGAAAACAAAAATGGTTCCATTCCAAAAAATTCTGAAGCATCAAAATACGAAATAAATTCCGTTTCCAAACGGAACTGTACCTACTCTGTAACCTGTCTGATTATTAAAGAAAAATAAAGTTCTGCTAAAAAGATTTAAGAAGATTTGCATCTAACCAATTTTTCCTCTTATGGCCTTGATTATTTGACATAAGTATTATGTTAAATTTGTTGTCATCTACCTAATTCATTTAGAAAATTATTTAGCTACCATACTAGTAGACTAACTTAAATTATGGCAAATAAGTTTATTAGCAAGATTAGGAATGTAAGCTTACTTGTCAACATTTCTAATCTCGCTAAATATTAATTTTAACGTTTTAATTCATTAGAAAGTTAAGATCAACAACTTAAGCAAAGAGTATAATTTATAACAAATTAAAATGAAACAATCGGAACATGATTGTGTTTAACATAAGTATCACTTGAAAACTCTTTTCATCAACGTCATCGTTATGGCAACTGCTTCCAATATTTGCCACGTTTAAAAAGGTCATTATGTATTTATTTTAAGGAGAAAACAAAATCTTAGAAATATAAACCATTTTACTCTAACGCAATCTACGTACAATCGCCGCCATATACAAATAATAATGATGATTATAATCCTTTATGAATAATGCCGCCGCCGCCACCGCTTTGTAAGGCAAGAGCAAACAAAAAATACACCGACAATGCCAGGCTCTGCACTACATACAATTGGATGCATTATGCTGCCTACAACTGCACCATGAGTATGAGTTGGATGAATAGACTGTTGTATTAAGTTCGGCTAATGGCTTATACGCAAAAGAGTAGAGCACATACGCAGTACATATGAGTGTGTATGTTTAATAACACGGTATGCGACATAACTGAGTTTATGGCATTTTAATGGTCACTTAATTTTGTTTATGCCCAGGCACTTTACAGTTTAAATCTCATGCACTCACTCGCATTAACGTCCACATATTTATTCGATATCCACCTCTGTCTGCCGTTTGTTACTCATACCTTCCCTATTCAATAATGCAACATCCCATTAACATTGAATATTAGTTGTTGCTGTTGTCCATTTTTTCTTCTCTCCATTTCTTTGCCTTGATTCTACAATAGATGTTTTATTTGAGTGCAGTTTCATTATTGGCAACATGATTTCAATATATTTCTACGGCCGCTGTTGCAGTTACTGCTCGCTGATTGCGGCGTTGTAACATATACTAGAGACCCAACATCCCAATTCATCGATTATTGGTCAATAATGATTATTACCATGATTATTCTTATTAAGTGTGTGTAGTGAGTGCACTAAGATTTGTTATAAAAAAATCAACAACATCACCAGCAACTATTACAAATAAATACCAACTTTAGAAAAATAGAGTGGAATAGATGATGTTACTACCAGTGTTTAAAGCATTTAAATTCTTAGACTTTCTATTTGAATTGGGCACAACGGATTTCGATTAATCGGTTATTTGAAATAAGCAACGAAATAAAAGGTTCTTATACCCGTATTCATAAACGATTAATAAATTAAAAAAAACTTTATTAAGGATACATTTTTTGAATGCAGACTAAAATCTACAATAATTTTTTCAAATTTAGAAACTTATTTCATTTTCTTGAAGCGGTTATTTATGTTATCAGGGAAAATGCAGAATTGTTGCTGCTATTTTATTATAAATAAACTATAATTTAATTTTTAAGGGCCAAATACACTTGTCAAATGTTTGTCCAGCAGGCGAATTCACTCTGGAGGTAATACTCGCCGTCATATCTAAATTTTTTAATTTTCCATCCACTTATACCCAGTTGGCCAAATGGTCATAGACGCAAATGTCGTCAACGATGTCTTCCGAACATTTTTGAATCGTTTGTCTATATAACATTGATGGCGACAACTTAAGTAAGAAAACGTGTATATTGTCGTGTTAAAAATCGTATTTACGACTTTTTTGGAGACATTTTTTTAAATTTGTCTTGAATAATTATTTATTGAGGACAACGTAAGTAACCATTGCATGTATTTTGTCGTGTTTCAAACCACACTGATGACAAAATGCATGCAATTGTCGCTCATCTTGTCTTCAATTATACTTTGTTGAGGACAACTTAGGCGACCATTGCATGCATTTTGTCGTGTTTCGAACCACTTTGACGACAAAATGCATGCAGTGGTCGCTTACGTTGCCCTCTACTAAAAAAAATTCAAAAATTTAAAATTAATATTTCTTGATGTTTTGCTTTTATTATCAATATTTTTAATAATAAAAAATATTAAAAAATAAATAATCCTGCCTGTTTAATATATGTAATTATTTTGTAAATTATAACGTTATTCGCGGCTGCGTTTCAATTGTGAAATTGGAATACGTGAATTAATAGGACAAGAAACACAAAAAATAAATGTTCCTGCTGACTACATTGCCATATCGTAGGCTTAATATGCAAACCTGCTACATCCACTTTTTAAGTTAATTGAGATTTTAATGCCGTGTGGAAGAGAAAGATACACCTCGTCGACCAGCATCTAGTTTTTCTTCAAATTGAGTCTTAAAGTGTGCTAAACCAACTATATTGTTGTTTCCATTAAAATTTATTGGAATTTAGCAGGTTTGCACATTATGTATGTCGACGATATATTAAGTTCAGAACCCATTCCCTTATTAATCAAAAGCCTATTGGAGGTCTGACTGTCTCCACACATCCAGTATCCACTATTTTCGAGCCCAGTCTCTCAAACTCATCGGTCATTTCATTAGTTTGGAATTCAATAGTTCGAATTCACAGCCCATCAAGACCCTAAAAGCTTTTAGTAAATATATCCTTGAGGTATAGCCATTTACACGTTCCTATTATTTTGGATATATCAGCAAATCTGAAGTATCGACAATATATCAGTATCGGTGTTCGTTATCTCCCTAATTGTCACTTACCTATCGGCGACTAATTCGTAGATAGTGTCAACAATATTGTCATAACGACACTATTAAGGTAATGTCGCTAATCGGGCATTAACGACTTTATGAGAAAAAAGTCGTTTATATAGTCGCCAGTGACAACTTTGGCCACATTGTTACCCATATGATCATTAACGACAATATGCATAATAATGCCACTCACATTGTCGTTTACGACTTTGTTCGAAAAAGTCGTCGACGATTTGCATGGGCTGTCGCCAATATGTCGTCAGGGTCTTGTACGCGTCCTCGACGTTGTCTTGAAGACATGGCCAACTGGGATTTTGATAAGTACACGTGTATTGGGGCCTCTATACTTCCATATGTAAAGCGAGTTTTTTTAAGTGTAACTGCTTTGAGTTAGCACCCATTTAACAGCTGATAGTTGCTTTTTGTTTAGTTGACTTACACCAGAGCAACGCTTGCAAATTATTGAAATTTGTAATCAAGATAATTGTTCTAATTTTAATTGTTGTGGCGTACATAATCGTCCTTCAGAGGCTCTAATTCGAAGATCAGTACATCGTTTGCGAACCTCATTAACTGTTACTGATAATGTACATCCCGTGAGACGCCGAACAGTGCGCACTGAAGAAGCTGTAGCCGCTGTACAAGAAAGCATCGAATATGATCCTAATCAATCAGTTCGTCGTCGCTTCAGCAACTGGGGTTTTTTTTTCTTCCACTCTATGGAAGATTTTACGAAAGGCTCTTGGCTTAAAAGCTATCAAGATTTTACTTTTGAAGGAATTAAAGCCAAACGACCATTGTATGTGCCGCCAATTCGGCGAATGGACTGAAGCACAAATTGATATTGATTTTGAATTTCCATTCACCATTTTATTTTCCGATGAAGTCCATTTCTGGGTAAATGGGTACGTAAATAAGCCGAGCTGTCGCATTTATAGTGAGGAAAATCCACAAGATTTTGTCGAAACCCCATTACATCCACAGAAAATTGCTGTTTGGTGCGCTTTATGGGCTGGCGGAGATATTGGCCCATATGCCTTCAAAACCGATGATGGTCAGAATGTTACTGCCAATGGTAATCGATATAGGAACATGATTCGAAATTGTTTCGTACCTCAATTACGTGGCATTAATCTGGCGGTTTCAACAGGACGAAGCCGCCGCCACAACAGATTTACACAAAAAAATTTTGATGAAAAAAAAATTCATGTAATGGCCTAATTAATTTGCCACCAAGATCGTGAGATTTAACACCTGGAAATCAACATTCGAAGAGTTATCGGCGAAATACGGCCGTAAATGCTGCGAGAAATTGTTGAAAATTTGTGTTCCAGATTGCCCGCCAACCGTGGCGGCCACATGACAGAAATTTAACATTAATTTCATAAAACTTTCTTTTCAAAAAAGCCCGTATCATTGATATTTAAAATATATTTCTTTGTTTTATTATGATTTAAACTTGTGTCACTCTATAAAAAACAACCTTTATATAACTGTTTTTTTTGTTAAGAATTCAGTCGAATATTTATACTATAAAATGATTCCCAAAATTTCCTCGAATGCTCTTACTAAAACTTTATGCTACCCTCTTAAAAGTATACCTTGACCTTAATCATTCAATTCCCTTAACTTGCATTACCTTTTGTAATATCTCATTCCTGTTGTACAATAAACCATTTCATACCCACACTAAGGAATTATTATTTCCAGTAACTCGTACAATTTAAAACACTAACTACTTACAAGTGTATGTATATGAAACTTTTTAAGTGCTTCTCTCTTATATTAGATAGTTTATTTAATGTCTATAATACACAAATTGTTCGGCGACAAAAGAGTTCACATTTTGTTTAAATTGGGCTTGTTTAGGATTTTTCGTAATATGCCGCATTGTTAAATTAAATTGTTTGTAATTTTTCAATATTACTTTATTATAACTAAAGAAAAAAATAAAACACGCAAACAACAACGAATAACTCTATAATACTGAAAAAAAAAATAACAGCAGCAGCAACTACAATGGAAAAGGATAAATTTATTAAAATTCTTTTGGAAAATAATTAAAGAAAAACGACTTGAAAAAATACTTGTTACGGAGTTTTAAAGCGGGTTTAGTAAATTGTATAAGAAAGGAAAATCTAGAAAATAAAAAAACATAATTCGGACGATGGGTTCATGGCGCTGTTTAAACCAGAGATTGTAAACAGATCATTATTTAGCGTTCGGCTCACACACCCAAGAACGATATCTATTATTTTTAAGTGATACCGTTCGTAACTATTTTCAAGAAAGAACCGAATATTATATAGTGTTCTGTTCTTCGCTAAAAAAAAAACTGATTAATTGTAGCGATACTGTAGACAAAAATTATATTTTAATGTTCTAAAATGTTTCTTTTTTTACATTGATAAAGAAATGAAGAAACAAAAAAATTTAGCAAAGTCAACTGCACGAACAAGCTGTGTGTATATTGTGTATATGTTTTTTTTTTTGTATAAAATAATTTTTTGAGTTTTTTGTTCTTTTTTCCGTAGGTGTATTTTGTTGTAGAAAAAATTTTTTGGTTCTTATTACCAGCCAAAGGGCGCTACGCACAATGGAAACGAACGAACATTATAAGCTGAACCGAACACAATGAAGTTCGTGGTTTAAAAAAACCGAATGGATATAAATGTTTTTATCGTTTTGTTGAGTCGGATAAGAACAGTATTTTTTAAGTGTTTTCGAAAGATGACAAACAGGGAAATGTTTTTATTTTTAATGATTTTCTACACAAACTACCGAAATCTACCGAACACTGAGGATATTATGTGTGTGAATTTAAATTTTAAAATTTGTAATCCTAGCTAGACACATTCTGTTATTGTTATTATTATTTAATTAAGCTTGAGGTCTCTTTGTTTTAAAAATTTTTTGTCAAAAATTCAAGAAAAAAACCCTGAAGAAGGCACACAACGGAGTTCCGAAATTTAATATTTTTTTAAAAAAAAAGAGACCTCAAGCTTAATTAAATAATAATAATAATAAATTTTGTAAATGTCGAATAAAAGTCAATTTACACATTCTGTTATGTTAACAGAATAACGTTAACCACTTAACAGAACTTATATATGTGATCTATGCGGCCAGAATTCTTGCAAAGGAAAAGGTCAACGTGGGCGAAAAAAAATGATAAGGATTTGTGGACACTAACAATCACCATCGTTTTCCATCACCATATTTTTAACAGAGCGAGTTAGAGCGAATTATGGACAATGGAGAATAGAACTGTCGACAAATTCTAATCATTTGTTTTTGCCCACGTTGACTTCATTTCCAGAAATCAAAAGAGTAAATTGTCCAATTCTGGGGAAGGAAAACGATGGAGAAACTTATTGTCCACAAATCCTAATCATTTTTTTTTACTCCTTTTCCAGAAATCTGGATGCATACATCATAACAGTGTCAACATTAGTTTTGTTAAGTGGTTAACATAACAGAATGTGTCTAGGGTTATACATTTTAAAATTTAACTTCACACACATAAACATATTTAGTGTTTATTTTCTAACACTGGTTTAAGCTATTCCCAATATAAGAAAACTAGGCGAATTTTTTACCCTGGAAGGTTACTCTTCATTTTAATACATTTAAGTTACACTTTGTCAAATCGACAAACAATTTAAAAAAATTCTAGCGCAACGATTTTTAAAGTAAAAATTAAAAAAAAATTAATACACATAAAAATGTTCTATGATAAAGAATAAATGAACTTTGTCGATTCTACGAACAGTAGCCATCCAGGGTTAAATTTAAAACAAGTGCTTAACTTCTGCGTTTGAAAAACTGCAGTTAAAGTAGAAAACTGCCATTTCTTCTACTTAATCATTTGTCAATGGCCATAAAAACTGTTGCTTTTACTTTTGTTTCAATAAATGCAAACAGTCGCTGTCAAACCAACTCAAAAAGCGACAAGTTATACACAAATTTGCGGATTTTGTTCGACAGTTTTTGATCTCAACTGCAGTTTTTTAAGCCCTGCTTAACTTTTATCTAAAATTTGTATTATATTTTTTTTCTTCAAGGACATCAACACAATTTCTTTGGCATGTGATTGGAAAGTATTCCAAATATTTTATAGTCTAACTCAATTTCCCAAGAGAAAGCGAAGCCAGTGTAAATATATCTTAAGGTAAACAAATAGAATCTGGGAATTTAGTTCTCATGACAACAGAAATAAACAAACAAAACTCCTGACAATAAATAGAAAAAATTCATGGAATAAGTTGAAGGAATACGACTATTAAAGTATGAAAACTTTATAAATTGTAATTTGACTTAGAATACACATTCGAAATAATATGAAAATGTATATGATGTCCTAAGGTTCAACAAACTTAAGATATATAGGAAAAATCTACCAAAGAAAATTATCAATTTGCAAAAGGACTGCAAGATTTTTTCTTCCATAACATGCAACCAAACAGCAGGTGTATATTTTTTTCAGTTCTACCAATTTCAGTGTAAACTTTGATAATTATTTTTTTTATAATAATTTTTTTATACAAAGTTTTCCAATACTTTGCCACAATGACAAGCTGCAGAGACAAAATAAAAATACATTAATAATGTCCAACAAAAACCATTTCAATGCATTTCAACCTCATTTACCCCACTTGTTGATTTGGGTTCACTTTTTTTTAAAGCGCAGGCGTATGTGCAATTCTGACAATATTTTTAACATAAAACAAACGTGCATTGCCATATCTTTCGTGTACCATTATTTGTCTGGACATGAAGTATCATAGAAAATAATTTTAAAATAAATTATCTATTGTAAAGACAAAATATAAATTTACTTATAAGAAGTCTTTCATAAACAAAATCTAATAAGAAAATAAATAAATACAAAAATAAGCAGTAGACATGTCTGGTGGTACAAAAAAAAATAAATAAATAAATAAAAAACTTTAATAAACGAGTGCAAAGCAGCGAGATAAAGGAATGAAAATTACAAATGTTTTGTTTCTTATAAGATTTAACAGCCTTTTTTTTATAAAATTACATGCATGATAGGAAAATTATATTGGGATTACTCAAAGACTTATAATACTACAGAAAGTCATTTATCAGATTACTGTTTTATAATTATTTTCTCTTCCCTCATGCTTCTTTAGGCCCAACCATAATGTGCAGAAGTTGCCTAAAGCAAATGTTCGAATACATGTAAATCATATGAGGAAAACCATATTGAACTTAAGGAATCTTTTTGTTTAGTTTTATGAAACTGTCATTTGCTTAAGCAAAATGCGAAACAGATCGCACATTCCGTGCAGAATTAAATGTTTTTTTAATTTTGTTTTTCGTTTTTTGTATTAAAATGTATTAAATTTAAGAGACATTTTGGTAATTAGTTAAATAGTGTTATAAGTAGGGATGCGATTTCCATGCAAATGCATGTTTTCTGTCGATAATCTAAGATTGATATCGACCGACCAATTATCTTTTCGAAACATTAAATTTGCGTTAAAATGGCATCGATTTGTTTTTCCAAATTGTTGCATTTTTTTGGCGAAAATCCATTTATTTTCATATTTTGGTTTTAAATGCATATTTTTGCATATTTTTAAATTTTTGAGTGGCATATTTAAAAAAAACGTCTTCAAAAAATTTCAAAATTGTATAAAAAAATAATAATTTTAAATCAAAAAATTATTTTTTTTTTGAGCTCTAATTAAACTAAACAATTTCGACAAAAAATCCTTAAATTTTTAACCGATGCAGCACCTTACATGGGTAAGGCTGTATTTCCCACTACAATTGGAATAAAGCACGACAAACAAAATTTTGTTAATTAAAAAATTTCGTATTCCTAAAAATTACTTTGATAATAGTCGTCTAATTATTTGAAGCCTGAGCCCTTTAACGTACCATGACTTCTGGCTTTAACCCAGACTTCCCGCGTATAGTTAAGCTATTGTCACATAAATGCCCTAGAGGGAAGCGAACTGACACCAAAGTAGTCCCGTGAAAGGTCTTTGGTGGTAGAGACCGGTTCCAGTTCTAACACTTTCTATGAATAAGACCTATCACTTTTACATGGGGTTACCATTGGAGGGGGTCAATTGACACCGTTTGAACAGTCACACATCTATTCTCAATGGACGTGTTTAGTGACAGTTACTACAATGTAGTATTATTTCAAAACCATGTAGTATTATTTCAATAAAACAAGTTCTAGAATTAAATTCCAGAAACAAATTTAAGAAAGTTCCAAAAATGTGGCACAGCACCGGGGAAGACTGTACTGTAATTCATTACTTTTTCTACCTTTTTGTTCTTCGTATACCAGTTAAGGGATTGGATCTTCTTTCATTGGCCATGAGTCCTTTCTTTTTATACTTGTTTTTTTTCAAATCCCAAGACCAGTCCGCTGGAGCAATTGACACAAATTTCCCGCAGGGAGACTACAACTTATCATCTGAATACCGTCTTACCCCTGTACACACAGGTCTCGTCTTATGCGGTAGATGTGTTCCAAAAAATCGCATAAAACAATACTCTAGCTTCATATAAAAACCTAATAAATCAACAAAAACATATTTGGGGCATTATTCGAATATACAAAAAATTGGTTGTTGTTCTTTTACATTTGGCACAACTATAGAGCCAATTCACATGGAGGCTTTTACGGCGTTGCTTTGTCGACGTCTCTTTTGGGTTGGGGCGAGCGATGTTGAAAAGAAGGAGGGGTCCACAAAACGACTCGTTTTGTGTTTTTCATGTCGTTTTTTATAGTTCTCTTTTATTTTTTTCTTTTTACGTTTTATTCTTTTAGAGTATATGATCATCAACGAATAATTGAAGAAATAGTCGATGGGATGAAAGCACTAAAAATGAATGTGTGTGTAAGTGAAAAAGAGTGGTTGTATTCCCTGCAAATAATAGGAGTAGTCCAAACACGCGTGTAAAATGTAGCCCACAAGGTACTAGGACTACACTGAAATAATTTTCTTCGAAATACCAATGAATTTTGACATTAATCCTATGAAAAATTGCATTAAAAAGGAACCTATGCAGCGCTTCGTTGGATCAATGAAACCTGTTTCATTTAAATGTATTAAATGAAACATTACATTAGATCTATGAATATTATTCATTGGATGAATACTTTCAATAAAGTAAAAAAAAAAAATTTTTTTTATTTTATTTTTTTTAATTCTTTTATTTTTTTAATTTTTTTTTTAATTTTTATTTTATTTTATTTTTTTTCTGTCTCTGGCGGGTATCGATCTCGCAACCTCGATGCTGATAGACTAGCTCACTACCAGCTTGCCAAAAGGGCCAGTGTCCTTTTTGAATAAAAAAACTATGTTTTTTACTCAACTGAGAGCGTAAATATGAGATTAAAATGTTAATAACAACAATAACAGCGTTGATTGAAAGTTTTTGTTTCATTACTATAATAACATTTTTCATTGTCATAATCAAAATGTTTTCATATATCCAATGAAAATTTTTAACGTAATTACGAAATCCAATGAAGCGATTTTAAAGAAAATACTTCATTAAAACATTGAAATTTCATTTAGACAATGAAAATTTTCATTTAACCACTGAAAATTTTTTTATGAAAGTGATTCATTAAATATATGAAGCATTTTTCTTTCAGTGTAGTCCAAAAGTAATCCAAAAGTATGGCAAAACATGGTCTTTTTAACATTACAATGACCTAGGGCAGGACCATATACCCCAGCTTGGGATAACAAAGGAGTAGTCTAAAAACTACTCCATTGTATATACAAGAGGATTAGTTTTAACTTCGTTTGAAAACGAAAACATGTCGTTAAAAAACGAAGACATGTCATCTCACTACAAACACTTTTTAACAATGACATGGTCCATGCCCCCTTCGTTAATTTTGGGCCACCCTGTAATAAAAAGAAACCCAATTTCCAATTTCAATCCAAAGTGCTTTGTGTGGTAGATGTGTCTTAGGTGTTATAATTTTAAACTTTCCAAATAATATTCTACATTAAGACTTAATACCCTGAAACCTCTGCTATCCAATTTTTTAATACGTTTTTCCTAAAAAAAAAAATATATATTTTTGGGGTAGATTTTATGTTTAGGCGAGTTAGATGACATGAACGCAATAAATCATTTTGGTTAACAGCAAAACAAAAAAAAAATAAATATTTAAATAATGTTTAACAAATACTACAACAAAATCTACTTGTAATTACCAAAAAATACATAAAAAGTAAACTTTATATTCAAGTGCAAACTAATTTCCATGTCAATTTATTTTAACAAACTCGTACAGAAATTTTTTTCTTAGAAAAAAATCCATTTAATAAGAAATAAGCCAACTCAAATGTAAAATAGATTTTTCGCATATGGCTTAAAACTACTTAAAACTGTTTTACTGAACTAAAGTGTCGAGAAAAAAACAAGTGAGAGCCTGTCAGGCAGTCAATAATGGCGCCACTTTATGTTGATTATTTATCTAAATAATTTATCTGAAAAATGGTTGTAAATAAATTAAATTAATACGAATTTGTATTAAAAATAAAACAAATCATATGACTAAATTTAAATTAAAACCATCTGGCAATTGTAAAGACATTTTCCACGTATGACAGTCACCCACATGATTTCGATTAAAATCTTCCTTTAATCTTCTAAATGAGTTTTATGTTTTCTGGAGTTTTTTTTTTACAAAATATCAGTTTAATATATTAAGGAACGTTTTAAATTCCAAAAAACCCTTAAGCTATTAATTTAAAAAACAATTATACACTGCACCACTACGATTGGTCAGTGGGTGTATACTCAGTTCATCTTTCCATGTTGAACACCAGGATATATTTGTCTAAGATCTCATAAAATGTACATTGTGTATACGGATAGTTCTAATTCTTTTTAACTAAGACCGCCTTTCTATCTGTAGAAGTTATGGTTAAATTTGGTGTTATTTACACTGAAAAAACAAATCAATCCATCCGTACTCAAATCAAGCCGAAGCGGTGTTAATTGTACGGTAAGTACGGATTTATTTAAATCAAGTACAGAATGCTTGATTCAAGTACGGATAGTTCAAGTGCCCTGTACTTTAAATAATCCGAAAACAGGATTAATTAAAAATTGAAACAAAATTTATCTCAAACTGTGCTTGATTCAAGATTTTCTAAGATGGAAAGTGAGATTGATTATATTGATTCTAAGCCAAACACTTACAACACAGAACTAGAGAGAATACTTCACATATCTAATATGTATTTTCTTCGACCTTTATTATTTTAATATATAAATTAAATTTTCGAGCTTAAGGTCTTATTTTTTATATAAAAAACTTTCTTCACAAATTTATTTAAAACCAATATTTCGGCACTTCTTTGAGTGCCTTCTTCAGGGTTTTTTTCTTTTTAACAAAAAAATTAACAATATTTTAATTTAAAACAAATTTAACAAAAATTGACAAAATTGAAAAAAATTTTTTGTTGTATTCCGCCCTTTGTTTACAAAAGAATTCTCAATTAAAAGATACCAGGTGCATGCCCAATATAGTTTTCGTTAGCATTCCACTTTAAAAATTTACATAATTTTACACAAATAGAATATGGGAATTATTGCTCCTTCTTCCACTTTTTAAACATGAAAATAATCCGTATTTTTTCTTCTTGTAGTATTTTGTTGTCTCTACAAAAAAACTTTTACGAACATGGTAATACGACTGTAAATGGCACAACTGTGGAAAATAGTATCACGGGTAGCTGCCCTAGGGCCAACACCATGGTAGATCTTGCGCAATGGGTGACAAACAGTGCTTTTACCAACCGTCCCCAAGTATAAGCACAACCAATGTACCCACGTAACAATAATCCGGCAGGACTATTTACTTATTTTTTAGCAGCATCCACTGAGAAGTAACGGCATCAAGAAATTGTCCTCCCTTGAGCCGATCTCTTCCACAATTTGTAAAGAATCAGCTTTTTAGTGGGAATGGTATTCCTCTCTAAAAATTCGGGTAGTAAGCAGAACCACTACGTGATTCACAAAAATTCATTTTCAACGGAATTCAACGGCATTTTCCGCAAGGAGCATAATAACGGAGGTCTGAACCAATAGTCAGTCAAAAGCCGCGCCACCTGACTGCCGGCGTTCTAGATAGAAACTTTAGTCAGATGCGATTGAAAGAGATCGTGAAAATATCCTGAGATCCATCAAGATTGAATTTTTGCCGAATCCAGAGTATTGACTAATTCCCCGGAGGATGTAACAGCAAAAGGTCAAATGTCCTTAAGATGAACCCTACGGACTCCCGGGGGTATTAATGACACAATAAATTTTTGTAATTAAAGGTCCCTCTTTCACCATGGATATATAATCCCAACCCACGAAAAATATAATTATAATGATATCAATAAATTTAGCACACATTACTTTTATGTGACTAACAGTTTAAAAGATTGGTTCATAATTTGTCACAGATCCCATAAAAAGTATACTGCCAAAAACTATACTTCTTGATGGAGGGTATAAAAGATTCGACACTTTCCTAAATTGTATTTTACTTGCTTTTTTCTTCCACTAAACAGAAAACTGTCCCCTAAGTTAACTTTTTATGAGACATTTTCCAATACAGGCCAATTGATTCAGACTCCCACGTTCAAATGGTCAGCATTGTATTCTACTTCATCTTCAGATGCGAAACCTGTGAATTGTATCTACATGAGCGTTGGCTCATTCTTCAAGTGTGTGTGTGAAGGACTTTTTTGTTTGTAACTTAAGCCACCAAATGGAAAAAAAAGGTTTATATGTTGCCTATTGACTTTGCTCTATATGCATAAATATTTAGTACCCTACATTTTGTTAGCAGGACTTACAAATTGTCTACTCAAACTACTTGTTAGTCCCTATGGTACTCTTAACTAAAGTACGATTTGAAAAGATTTTCCAACTTTGTTGGCGTTCGGCTGGCTTAGAATAAAATTACTTTGCAATTCTTAATTGATTTTTTCATAAGAGTTTCTGTCTCTCCCCCACCCTCCCCCTGAAGTAAGTACTGTATCAAAACATTTACGGCCATTTTCCCATTTTCACCAAGTTCGGTTAAAACTAACTTTCAATTAAAGTTCCGGTTACCGATATGTTTTGACAGCTATAACCGATAGTTAATTATAACCGAACTTGGTGAAAATGGCCGTTAGTGTGTTAAGCTGATCGTTAAATCCAACAATTTTTAAATGCGCTGAATAATGCGCTTTATATATTAAAAATGTATTGCTCCAAAGTGGGAACTCGCCATATAAAATGCATGTCTTCCGTAAGCTTTTCCGTTGGTGAGCGAAACTTTTATGTTTCTCCCTAACAAACCTGCTTCGTTGGTAGCTCCATTTTTTAATGGGTAGGTAAACATTTAAGGAATATAATACCTTTTGATGTAACATCGTCTGGGGAACTCAGGTACAGTCAATATTAGGAATACTTTAAACTTGACAGATTATTGAGAGATCCAATCTAAAGTACCGCGGGATTCAGTAGCAACCGGGGACACTTCAACGGTCGGTGTTCACGTAGTGGTCTAAAAAGGAGATCTTAAAAAGTCAACTTCACGCCCTGATTATCTATACCCCGATATTTTTTAATTTAGAGATTTTCTTTACTCAAAGAGGATTGCAACAGAAGAAAAACATGCGTAACAGGAAAATAAATACATAAAAATGTTCTCTCTATCTGGTTCCCATGGGTTAATTGTTTAGAATTCTTCTAAAATACAATTATATAAAATGTTTCCGAAGTTTCTTCTCACTATTACTCTGCTCTGGCTTATAAAGCAAAAAGTTTGACAAAATTGTATTTCATATACGAATTCGGGATTAAATTAATTTTAGAATTTATTTATTTAACCTTCGAATTGTTAGACAACATTTCTTCTATCAGATCCATAGAAATATTGCTATCTTTTACGCAAAGATTAACAGACTTATTAAGCCCAGTCTTTGAAACCTAGTCTTAATAAATTCTTTAATACCGCTCTTCCCCGAAAGATTTTTTTAAATCTTTACACAGCTTTTTCGAACAGTCATTACCAACAGTGTCCGAGAATCTAGAGATAATCTGCTAAAAAAAAGTTCCAATTCCTATAATAATTCCAATCCATACATTCCCTAAATATAGAATTCATTGTGTTAAGATATTCCTACTGCCGGCTTCATCTTCCTCTGATAAGAACTACGAATTATAACGATTCGTCTTTACCCACTTAAAAGTCACTACATTATTTTATTGTTGCCATACATGTTTATGTTCATGTTGGCAACAAATGTATTTTGTTTTTGGCATTTAAAACGATCATAAACATGCATGATTCCTAGTACCTGCTGTGTAAATGTGTTAAGGAAAAGCTGTACGTTAAAGAAACAACAGTAACAACAGCAAAACTACTTACTACTGCAACAAAAACATGAGCTGACAATATGTTTATGAGTTGTTAAACCAAAACAACTTAAGACTAAAAAAGTCTACTTAGAAAGGCAAACAAGTGCATAATGGTTGACTTGTGAAGTACGCTACAGTTAATCAGTTACAATAATATAAAGCAAAAAGATTCAGAACAAATTTCGATGAACCAAAGTAAGAATACCTTTTGGTTTAAAGATTGATGTTTGACTATTGACTGTCAATCGTCGATACTGGCGGTGAGTGTGGAAAGGCGAAGATATCAGAAGGGATAGTGTGGTAACTATCGAAACATATCAGATCAACCTGTTCGTGAACGTGGGTTTGATTCATTCAAAAATGAAAAATTATCAATTCATTTTAATTCATTTCAGGTTGTAAAATTTCTTTCTTTCGTTATAAAAATAATTTAATGAAAATTTAATTTAATAAACTTTAGCCTGATTAAAACAAGAAAATTTGGATAAACCGTTGAATGCATAACCAAAAAAAAAACACAAAAAACGCGTAACAAGGGTACCCCATTACAATTTAAAGTCATTTAGGGCTAAAATTCAGAGCATGTTAAAATGTGTTTAAACTAACAAACCAATAACTAACTAAAGATATAAACCATCTTTAAACGCATAAAATCGGGCGTTTAAAATGCCAATACAGACCACATGAATTTGATAAGATTTATCGTAGTGCTGCTACATGCTAATTTTTAACCACATAAAATACATGGGACACTGATTTATAGTTGTTAAGTTTAAACAACATATAAATTCAAGTTCAGTTCAACTAAACCAGAGTTAAAACCATCGGTGATTTGTTAGCCATTAGTCTTAGAGAAAAATATATTAAACTTAAAGACTGCTTACTAAATATATTAAAATATTAATGAAATTATTTTTATTATTGAATATAAAGGGTGGTTAAATTTTTTTACTGTCCGCGACCTAGCGGCGCACCTGCATCCGATCGTACAAATTTTCGATGACGCTGAAGCATAATTGAGGTTCTATGCCGTTAATGTGCCGAATTATTTCATCCTTAAGCTCTTGAATTGTTGCTAGCTTATCGAAGTACACCGTTTCTTTCAAATAACCCCAAAGAAAGAAGTCCCACGGTGTCAAATCACATGATCTTGGCGGCCAATTGGCATCGCAAGTGGCACCCTTCTGTTGAAACCACATATCGTCCACATCCATATCCTCCAATTCGGGCCATAAAAAGTTCGTTATCATCTCACGAAAGCGAACACCATTCAAAGTTACTGCCTGACCGGCCTCATTTTGGAAAAAAATACGGCCCGATGATGCCGCCAGCCCATAAACCGCACCAAATAGTCACCCTTTGTGGGTGCATTGGTTTTTCGACGATTTTTCCGATTGTACGCACATTTGGACGATTAAATTGACTGAAAAAGTCACGAAGTGCATAAAATGCATTTTGATTTGAACGCCCATTTTTATAATAAGCCTGAATTACTTTAACGCGTTGCTCGATTGTATATCTTTCCATGGTTCAAATTGCGTTAGTCTGAAATTGAGAAACGTCAAATGATATGCAGAAATAACTTGACGTTACGGTGTGGTTCCCGGCCCTCCCTTTATTTAATTAAAAAACTATAAGGCTTAATTATGGAACCGCTGAATCGAATTTCAAAAATGGTGAATAAAACCGAAATTTCAATACTCTGTTAGTATTGGTTTTCCAGCTAGAAACGTTTAAAGTTGTTAGTGAACACATGGGTACCCGGTTATGCATTCTAAGGTTAAAACCCATAAGTAGTTTAATAAAATAACCACAAGACTAATTAATCGTGTAAATTAGATAAGTCGATTTTAGCGAATATTCGTCGCTGTGTTCGTTGTGGATTTTCTCGTTTGCAAATGTAAAGTCTGGTGTTAATCATTTAGTTTGGAATAAATAAAATGTTCCACTGTTTGGTCCCTCTTGAAGACTTGGGAATTATTTTCCTTTGTGGTTCCCAGTTTCATTTTCTTTTAAATATTGTTGAGTGTAGTATACGAAGGCACCGTCTGGCAGCAGTTTTGGCTGCAAAAACTGATTGGTGTCTTAAATATGGTTACACAGGAGGCATAAGCCCTTGAAATGTTGGTATCAGCTTGATTTTGGTATAAGCACCCCAACGATATAGTGATGACTGTGGTTTGGATAGTAATCCCAATAAAAGTTCAATCTCCGTATATAAATGAGTTGATCCATTGAATGGCAATAGTTTTTAAGAGGTTCCGCATCTGGCCAAGGGGAACGTTATTTCCAAATGCATCACTTAGACTTGATACTCGTCTATGGTATTCATTTATGTCTTGAGACTTTGGTGGACGCGTTAGACGGAGATATCAATTTAGCTTTTTGAAAACCGCAGGTCTTGCAAGCCTTTCAGCTATCAAATATCTATCATCCGCAGTGTTATTTCTTAAGTAAATCGTTTGTCATTTACGAATATGGATCATTTACCAACCGAAGAACGCGTAAAAATAGTTAGAACTTGCTACAAAGTGGAAGATCAAACGCGGTACACTTTTCAAACATAACGAGGTTATTATGGTCATCAACATTGACCTACTGTGCAAGAAACTGGCAAAGTTATAAAGAAATTAAAAGAGACTTGAAGCGTTACAGATGTGGTCTGGCATGTGCATCATTGCAATGTGCGCACTGCGGAAAAATATGGCTCCTGTTAATGAAAGTGTGGGGGATAATCCTTTTTTGGTCTGCAATAGAAGGCGATGAACTGGACGATACGTGGTTTTAACAGGACGCACAAAATGTCAGACATTGGCTTTATTGCATGAGAAGTTTCCAGAACGAGTAATTTGCGAAGTCAATAGGCCACCGTTGGTCTTTTTTGAGAGGCTACGTCGAAATCCAAAATTCGTCAAGTTATCGCCGATATACTGCCGAAATGTGGGAAAAAGTGGTAGAAAACTTCTTCAAAAGGATTGGCAGCTGCAACTTATCTAGTGGCTGCCGTTTAAATAACATTGTATTATTGCCAAAGCATTATAAAGATATTAAAGTTTAGTTGAAATCATAGCTTTATGTGTATTTTATTTAACTTAACTTCTGAAACCAAAAAAATGCATAACCCTATATTAACCCATATATATTCATATATTTGCTATGCTTACATCCTCTTGAGTACTTTCCGCATGAATGCACCCATAGAAAAATCCATCTTCCTATTGATTATGCCCACACATCAGAATTGTTACATCAATGTTATTACAAATGGCATCAATAAGGCAAAAAGTGACGTTAATCCATTGACGAAGGTCATCAGAACATTTTGTCATATTTTGTGACATCAATTCGATACAACATTTTGTGAATTATTAACACTAGTTACATGTTTTAAAAGTAAAATAAGAAGCAAAATTCCCATATTCTTTTTGTTTAAATTATTAGTTTAATACACAGAATTTCTAAGTAGAATGATTGCGAAAACCATATCGGGCATGCTGCTGGTATCTTATAATTGAGAGTTCTTCTGCAAACGAAGAGCGGAATACAACAAAAGTGAAACCAACATGTGTAACGGGAAAATAAAAAATAATATTCTCTCACTTTGACTTAAGTCAATCAGAATGACTCCATTTAATGACAGTTTCATCCCATTATGATATACAGCCATGTCAGAGAGTACAATTCCGTTCGGAAACGGAATGCATTCCGTATTTTTCCGTATGCTTCATAAAATGACGAAAAAATTTTTCGGAATGAAACTATTTTTGTTTTGATGAACGGAATGGGAGTTTTCTGAACCGTAAAGGCCAAAAACTATCAAAATATACTTGCTATCAATAAACAAATATGTTTTCTTTGGTTCCGAACGGAATCATTTCAAACGGAATTGTACATTGTGACATGGCTGATAATTTCACCTGATGCCTATTTAGCTGACAACACAATGATGAAAATGCGGACAAAATTGAAGTTACTTGTCATAGTACTGGGGTCTAATCACCGCATACGATATCGGACAAAATTGATCGAAATTAATTATTTTGGTATCATCATGACTCTCGATATCGAATGATATTTATTGAATTTTAATAATAGCATTAGATATCGAGTGACTCGGCATTACATTTCTCGAGTTTTCTTTTGATACGTCAGTGTCTATCGTATGCAAAAAAATTTGATAGTTTATTCGATACGATAGTATCGAATGCGGTGATTAGATCCCAGATGTCAAAATACATCAGTGTTATGAAGCCTTTTATATAGGGTGATCGATTATTCGACTTTTTTCAATAACCGGTTTTCGAATATTCCGAATAGTTGCTATTTTAAAAAAACCGGTTTTCGGTTAAGCATTTTAAAAATAACCGGTTAACCGGTTTTAATTCGAATACATAAAAATACAAAAATCAAATTAGTTTTTGTAATAAAAAGTTAATTGAATAAAAGCAAAACAACTCACGAAGGTAAGGAACCAACAAAATACATATACATATGTTCCCGTCAATCCTATAAGGAGCATAGGGCCTCAATACATAGATATGACTTAAGGTATGTTCAGACAACAAATATTTGACGATAAAATAAAAAAAGCGTTAACAGTAAATTGATTAAACTTAAGCATTATTTTAAACAATTTCTAGTTATTTGCTAAACTTTATGTCTAAGATGATAATTGTATTTATGTATAATGTAGTTAAGAAACCCTTAAATAATGTTTGCTCTAGCCAAACGTTTTGCAAAAGCAAACAATTATTTAAGAAAACTAGTGTTTATGTTAGGAGTCAAATATTAAATAGGTGTGAACATAACTTTAGATTTTTTTTAAAAATTTTGGTTTTAAAAATATAGGAATTTAATAAATTTATTATTTGGCATATTTTCCCAAATTTATTGTTATTCAGTTTTAGCTGATTAAGCATGTCTATATGAAGCAGTAAACTTCAGCCATATTTTTGAAAAGTGGCAAACAAAACCTCTTATCCATGATTCTATATTTCCATTTTTTTTGTTTCAGCATTATAGAAACAATAGTAATATGAACATGCTTTTTATATGAAATATCTGTCAATTCGTCGATCACACAATTTAAACCCTCCGGAACATTTTTGATTCCTTTAATTTTATTTTAACTTCTTGGTGTTTTAATAAATAAAACTGATTAATTTTCCCATATTGTTGATTCCGCCGGTATGTTCTTGTTTTAAGCATGAAGATATGCTAGAACTACTTAAGAGTTTTTCATTAATTATTGACAGCATATTTTAGTTAAGTATTATTTGCAGTCTCTTAAAAACTACTTGGGACAGGATCAAGTTTTACTTGGCGTATATTTATGTCAAGCTTGTAGACTAATTCAAAGTGATTAATAAGTCGTGACGTTAAAGAACCTTTGCAACTTATCATTTAAGAGCCGTTTAAGCACAATTTTCTTTTAAGTCAGTTCGAAATATCACCAGAGATGACATCTTTATAAAGATATACATATGTATGTATATAGTATTTATAATACTGTCAAATTGCTATTTTTTTTAAGCTGAACTTTTTTTGTTGTACTTTAAATTGTTTTTGGTTTTTGTCACAAGACAAAAAAACGTTTATATAGGCGATTTGTATTTACATTGCTAATAATGTTTTTTTGACTTTTGTTTCATTTTGTTTTGACATTTTTTATGAAGAGTTTAAAGTTTGCCAAATATTCAATTAGAAAAATACTTAAATTACGGGTACATTTATAACAAAAGTAAGGAAAACGTATATAAATTACACATTAATAAAGTAACCGGTTTATTTTACTAAAATAACCGGTTTATTCGATATTCGAAAAATGGACATTTTAAAATATTCGACTTGGGCAAACCTAAAATAACCGGTTAAAACCGGTCGAATACTATTCGATCGATCACCCTACTTTTATATCAGTGTAGTTGCAGGTAATACCCCAAGCTTGTTTTGGGCTTAAGTGCCCCACGATCGAGGCAGATTGAAATCATAAGGCTAGTTGTTGGTGAGACCTACTCGGAAATCATGCAGCGGCTATGGCATAAGCCCAAATGAAAGGAAAGGAGATCTCGAAAATGCCGAGATAGGGATTGATGTTCCACCGCAACTTTGGGTAAAGTTCGGCCTTTGGCTATTCTCGGTAAGAAGCTCCTAAGCAGTAATGTTAGAGCACTCAACCTTAATAAAATTAGCACGAGTTCTAGACAAGCATGCACTTTAAAATATTGTTCACACTTCGAGGGGAAAGAATACGTCTTAGACTGGTTATTTATAAGGTCTATTCGGAAATCACGCGATGGGCATATTTCAAACCCAAATTGCGGGAAATGGGATGTCGAAAATGTCGAGATAGAGGGTAATGTTTCTCCGTAAGCTGGGGTAATATTCGTCATTTGGCTATTTTCCGGAAGTGCTGTTCTTATCTAACAGAAGCTGGTTGGCTGTAAAGTTTCATCTAAAATATGTAGATACAAGGTCTAAACAATCATGTACTTTAATTTAGTGTTCACATATTGAAGTGTTAGCAGAAATAATATTCCCTCTCGATGTCATGATAATGGAAGGTACAAACGTTAATCTAGAACACATCTACCTCCTATAGCGTATTCAATAGTAGTACTAGTAGTTGCATCTAAATTCATACCTGGTGGTCGCTCAACTTAACAAAAAAACTCCCCAAAACTAAAATAAAACCAGACATTAGTGTTCTGTATTTGTCAATGGAAACAGTTTTTTATTAAAGTTTTTATATTGGTTTTCTCAATTGAAATTTTTGTTCAATAACTACTCCAAAATAGTTTAGTTGCAATTTGTGTTGGCCTTTGGCTTAAATGAACAAAAAAAATGGTTACTTTAACCAATTTTTTTTTTCTTTTTTGACTTTGTTTATTCTATTTATATTGTGTGGGGCCACTAACGTATTATTTATTTGAAAAGTTTTAAATCTCTATCAATATCAGTCTATATTTAAGGTAATGTCCGTTTTAATCCAGACCCCATAGTTAAGAGAGTGCCAAGAAGAGTATGAGTCTTAAAATGTGTGAGTTTTTGTGGCATAAAAGTGAGTTTAAATGTTATGCGGTGTTCATCTGTAGGTAGGTTGTGAAATTTGATGTTCGGTTTGTTGTACAATTTATTTGCTTATGACAAAAGGGTGTGCGCAGGAGGAGATGTTATTTAGGCAAAGTAGGCATTCAATATATGCTGGGCCTAGTTTTTGGGGCTTTCCTAATGCTCTTTACTGTTGAAAGGTTAAGTATTATTATTCTAAAAAATGTAATGCTTGTAAACAGCTAAAAACTTCTGGCAAACCCTTTAACTGTAATCGTGTATCAAGTTTATGTATGTTTGTATAAATATCTATCTTTGTGTGTATTTATGTAATACTAAATACATTTCCAAATACACTCACACGCATACATATACACAAATTCAATGCATATGAATATAATTGCAATTATATTCCATTACATGATATTTTACGCCTTGAGGTCATGTCATATTTAACAGCAGTCATAATGGAAAAATTAAATAAGAGAGAGAAAAAACCATAAATCCATTGAATTGTATTGTGTGGCAATGCTGATGACGACAATGATGACTTTGGCGATGGTGTGGCACGATGTTGTTTGCTTGTTTGTTCACTGTGGTATGTTACAAAACCAAAAAAAAAAACGGCATTTTCAACAAAAAACCAACAACAATAACAATAACATCGTTATAATGCAACATTAATATTTGTACTTGTTCGGTTGAAAGAGCTAAAGTGTATTAAAGCGCGTGCCACTTGTATCGATATAATAGAGATACGAGTATAAATAGTGACTGCCAATTTGAAAGCAATTTGTTTGTAGATTTTATTACAATCTGCTTTTGGCATAATGGTGGCAGTTTATGAAAATTTTTTTTAAGTGATGGAGGAGCAGCACAACCATTATAAGTTATTCTATTTCGCTTTCGACGTAAAACATATATAGATACATACATACATACATACATATACATACATATGTACATATTTTAAGAAGTAATTTAATAAAAGCTTCTTATTCCATATATTAATAAAATGCAATTTTTGTTTGTTTTTGATTCTTTCGCGGAAAAGCTACACAGAGCGAAAAAACCACTATAGAAATTTTCGAAAGTTGACATCAACAGCACAACAGTAAAAAAGAGTAAAAATGCCCCGCGTTCTCACATCTAGAACGAATTGTTTTTAAATTAAGAATGAACAAGTTGGAATGCTAAATTCGGCTGTGTCGAATGTTTCAGGAGTGGGATCTATATGATATCTATTTAATATTAATTTGTCTTTATAAAAACAGACGTCAGCATTAAAATTGGTTGAGCTTGAAATTTATATTAAATTATTGACCGACAATCAGAAATTGTATGCTTCTTTTTTGCAATTTTAATTAGCTCGAGTTAAATATCATGATTCGTATCAGTTTAAGCCAAACTTAAATGATGCTCAGGAGGGCAATTTATATTGGAGCCATGGTAAATTATAAACCAATCATCCCAAATTTCTGTAGAGTGATTTCTGATTTTAAAAAACATAAATTTAAATAAATTTGAATACAGCGCACAGTGGACGAAAAGGTCAATCTAGCGTCGTGTAATTCAAATTTTAAATGTTGAATTGCGAATCTTTTTTTTTTTTGGTATTTTAGATGACAAATATCCCACTGCGTTTATATAACGTTTTTTTTCTTCTCATAACTAATAAATTCGAACGGCTGTGAACTTTGAAATATAACTTTTGTGTCAACCGGTGCAGAAAGAAATTTTCCCGCCATTTCATAAAGTGCGGTACAAGCTCTGTAAACAGTAAATTTATTTTTCTATTTGCCAAGTTAAGCGAATTTTTTTTAAGTTTGTGGTATGTAATTAATCATAATAACAGCCTTCGATGTGTCGCCCGGTGGATGTCCTTTAGTGAACTTTTGTAGAGCAGATCTTTTGTTGTCCCAAAGTGTTCGGTCCAAAACTTATTTATTTTGTTTGTACTGTTTCTTGTGAATGTACATATCATCTTCTGCCACTTTTTGCGACTCTCATTTTTATTCCATTTAGTAGGTGCACTGTCAGTTTCAAGTTGTTCCCTCTAAAGAAAATGTTTGGCAGTAGAAAACTACATATTTAGGAACATGATTGACAAAAATAATCATAACGAAGGAAATTAAGATTGTTTATTGTCAAGTTAGTGGAAAAATGTTAATATTGCAATAGAAGATTAGATTAGAAGGATAATTTGAGTTAATTGCTCCAATAACTTCTACACAAGTTTGACGACCGGTTAAGGAGTTTTCAGCTTGTACTGTAAAAAGTTAGGTCAGTTAGGTTAGTCTTTACAGGAGTGGTGAGAGAGCTGCATCCAAGGTGATTTAAATGCTGTTTCCAAATGTAGTCACGGCAGCAAAAATTAAAAAAAGTATTCAATCAGAGTGCCTTCTACCTGTAAAATATCCACCAGAAGATTCCTTAGCTCTTAACAATGCAGGCTGGTGCCAAAGCACGAAGTTCCAACATTTAACCAAGCTATGACGTTTTGAGACTAGCTAAGCAGAGGTGCTATCGTAATGTATGATTGGTGACAGATTTGTCTGCTGAAGTGCCCCTTCAGAGCTTTGTGGACCACACTGTTGATAGAATCATTGCAGCACACCCAGAATTATTTCAAAATATCAGTACCAATAACAGCTTTGAAAAATTAGTTGCAAGTTATAAATGGAGATGCGATGGCAGTAGTGGACTTTCCACCTACAGGCAAAGATACAGTGATTCTGAAACGAATATGATCGATGAGCATATATTTCGGTATGCATTGTGCCATTGCAAGTGAAATTCGAATCCAACATAATTTGGAAAAATTTGCTACCTTCTTGAACTCGCTTCAGCAGAACAATAAAAATTTTATTTAAAAAAGAAACATGCAGCGTGATCAATATCGAGGTTCAGAGCGTTGAAAATCAAATAGAGGGAGCAAATTCCAAGTCCATCATCAGTTTTACATGACAATGACAGAAGGAAGAGTATTCAGTACTATTGTAGAAACATCATCACAAACGTGCGGGATTTGTAAAGCCACGCCGAAAATAATGAATATGTTCCAGAATCTACCTGTACATGAACACTTTTTTCTAGTGCAATTTATCCACTCTTCACGCGTAGATTCGTTGTTTTGAGTGTGTTATTCACATTTCAAACAGGCAACCCATTAAAAATTGGCAGATTCGCGGTTCCGATAAAGTAATAGTTGAAAAAAGGAAAGTATACCTAAAACCGAACTAAGAGAGAAAAGGTTATTGCCAGTAGATATACCAATGGCTGGTTGAGGCAATACAAAAAAAATGGCAGCACAGCTAGAACATTCTCCCAACAACCTTATTTGGCTTCCCAAATAACGATTAAGCGTAATTTTGCGTGCTATGACTTGCGGATACGATGTTAATCCAGATGTTTTTCGGCATTACGCATTTGAAACAGCTCAAAGATTTGTCAATAACACCACGTTACAAAAACGAGCTTTTGTTATGTCCTATGAACCAAATATACTTTTTCGGAAAGGGGCGGAAAAATAAAAAAAACAAGTGTATCGGCGAATTTCATGTACACGTCAGAATTTTCTTTTATGTTTAAAGTATAACCTGTCCTTTACACATGCAAGTACAAGTTTGAAAAACTCAATACACTCACACTTTTTTACTAACACCATCACATTTTCTTACTTGCAAACAACTTGCAGATCAACTTGCAAGAAATTTCGGAAGACAGTAATATTTTGACACTTGCTGCAAGTTTATGTTAAAAACATAAACAGTGTTGCCAAATTTACTTGATTGCAGAAGTAATAATTATAGATTTAACTTTTTTAAAGTATATTTAAATTTATTTCTTGATTTGTTTGCATATACACATAAAGAAGGCAATTAATTTAATTTTTAAACGTTAATCTTATTTGAAAAGGTAATAATAATTTTTAATGCCAAATGTTTATTTAGAAAAGAAGCTCTGTTTCGCACTTGGTAACTCTGATAAATAAGTAACTTTCGGTTGACTGTGTAAACATTTATGCAACTTGTATGACATTCGACTATTTCGTCGCCATTTTCGATGTTAATACGTATAGCCTACTTGCAAGTAGTTACTTGCATGTGTAAAGGCAGGGTAAAACTCGTAGTGTCCGTCTGTCCGGCTGTGTGAATGACCTTGAATCGATTTTTAACCTTTTTCCGTGATCCAATCGAGCTGAATTTTTGCAGGCAGAAATAGATTTTTATCAATTCTCAGATTTTCCTGAATTTTTTTTTTTTTTGAAAAAATGGTTATCGGTTTTTTTTTAACTGGTTCAGTTCGAAAAAAATCCGAATTTGTTTTATTAAAATTAAAAATTGTTACATTAAAAATTTCAATGCTTTTAAAGAAACTCAGGCCATTTATTTTTGCGTTTGTAAGCATTTGTGTCAGTATCGCGACAAATAGAAAAACAGTATTCGCCAAGCATATGCGTAATGTCCTGTCCTTTAAAGCGCTTTTCAATAGCCGCAATGTCCTGATGGAACCTTATTTATTTAAAAATATTCATGGTTTTACATGCCTGTGTAGTTCTATTCACAAAATGTTAATGCATGGATCAGAAATTATAAATAATGTTGGGCTACCAATTGGCATGATGTCGGAAGAAGCACTTGAGTTCATACACTGATAGCTCAGATTCTGAATAATTTCCTTTAGCAATTTTATTATTATTTCCTAAATTAACATAAAAGAAGTAAGAAGTACAGCCATGCCCGACTATATGATACCCTACACCACAGTATTTTAAAACACATTTACAAGATTCCACCCTATTCGGGACCCATGAAGAATCATTCTTATGTGTGCATATACATAAATATGGATCTACCTATGTTTTAAATTTCATCAAAATTGGTTTGATAGTTTGTGAGAGGCAGAAATCGCCCCTATCTCCCCTTGTGGCAAGTTTCAATAGGTTTGGTCCTTGTGCCAATAAGAACCTATAAGCAAACTTTTATCAAGTTATCTCCAAAATTGCGACCTGTACTTTGCGCACAAGGTTACATGGACAGCCAGCCAGCGTGCCAGCCAGCCGGACGGACATCGTTAGATCGAATCAGAAATTGATTCTTAGTCGACCGGTATACTTTAAGGTGGTTCCAGGACCCATATTTTAAGGTGTTACACACATCAGCACAAATGCATAATACCCTCTCCACTATTGTGGTGTGGGCATAAAAAGTTTAAAAATAAAAATACAAATAAAAACTTTAAAAGCATTCAAATATGAGTTTTATCTATTTTAATTAAAATCGTATGAAATATTGGATTATAGTGGTCCGATTTATCCGATTCTTAAATATATTACAAAAAACTATTTCTGAATGTGTGATGCCAATCGAATAAGAAACAGCCGAGATATTAATTTAACTACGCTAGATTGAGCGTTTCACCCTCTGTGTAGCGGTGAAATTAAATTTAACGTTTACAGTGAATTTCCGAAGGTTGCTTAATATGGGATCTAAGGTAAATTATGGATCACATATCAAAAAATAGCATTATATTTTTTTTCAATTACCTTACCAGAGTGGGTTTTATTTGTGGGGCATAAGATTATTATGCACCAATCTGCACGAAATTTTACAGTGTTATTTGTAGTCCTAAAAAACTGTGACGTACCAAATTTAATAATGATATCATTGTTTATTGCTGTTTTAGGCATACTAAACTATTTTCCGGGAGTAGGGTTTATATGGATCTTCACGAAATTTAGCAGTGTCGAATAAAATGATTTTTTGCAATATCTTATACCATGCCGTGCTTTGTTGCACCTGTTATGTTAGTTTTTGTATCAAATTTGTCAATTTTTTAAGGTGGTGGTTCCACATTTTGATTTATAGCTCTGATCCCACTAAACTAATTTTGCTGGATTTCAATCCCAAACTGCTTAAGATAACTACAAGCAATTTGACACCAAGTCTGTTAATTTCTTTTGAGTTTTTCGAAAGTGAGAGTGTTTTCAACTGACGGACATGGCTAGATTGACTTAGAATTACTCAAGGAGCCAGAATATATATACTTTATGGGGTCTAAGATGAATAATAAAAAATTTTCACACGGAATGACAAGCTTAGTATACCCTCTTCACAACTAATTGTGGTGGAGAGGGTAGAAAATATTTAAAGTTGCCAAATCAAAAACACTCCGTTGTTAAACTAAAAACAAACTATTAATCAATAAAGAACAATACGAAATAATTGCTTAGTTTTCTCTTTATACCCTCATCACAATGGTGGAGAGAGTATTATGCGTTTGTACTGAATTCAATTTGTGTTAAAAGTGAATTTTGCTTAAGCAATATTCTAAAGGTGTTTAGCATTCACAACAGCTTATTTTATATCTATTCTAATTTTAGTCAAACTATTTTATAACTATTTTAATGTTCCAAAACTTAAAATTTTATACATAAACTCCCAAAATGTTGTGTCCACTAAAAGGTGCTAACAAACCTCAAAGTGGTTTTCTAATTTAAATAAACTTTTATTTTAGAAGGACAACTAAATAAACTTATTTACTTTTGACCAACCGCTTACACTTAACCTGGTGTATTGTTTTTTTTTTGTTTTAACTCAATTCCCAAAGCAAATATTTGCTTTGTCAAAATACAAAAATCATTTAAAGGTGTGGTGGTCGTTAATTTGTAAAACATAAAGATGTACTCTAAAAAACAATAGTAATAAAAGCGACTCAAGACATTAGATGTTCTACTTTGCCAATTAAATGTCACATTTAATGGCAAAAGTTGTTAATGGGATTTTCGAATTCACACCAGAAATAAATTTTAAAGAGAAAAAAAACCAATTATTTGTTTTGAAACCTAAAAAGCAGTAGATAAGGAAACTTATTTAAATTAAACTATTTTTTAATCATAAACCCGATTAGTCTTGTTTGAAAAACAAGAATTCGAATAACAGCAAAATTACAAAATTGTTTATAGAACATCTCAATTTATTCACAAATAAATGTTTTTAGAGAGAAAAAAAAACGAAATTAAAATTACTTATACGCCTTATTACATTCCATGTAATAAAGTTGTATTTTGTAGATTTGTTCACATTCATGATCTTGTATTACATAGAACATCTTTCATAATCTTGGGGCCATAAATTAAACAAGTTAAATAAAATTGTCAAAAGATCTGCTTAATTTCTGACACTTTTTGTCTCGTGGCAATAAATTAAAAAAATTCTCCTGACAAAATAATAAAAAATGCACCGTATTTGATATCTACATTCGCAATTACATACATGGTGACTTTATTTATGTAATTATTGCACGGCATAGAGCACAGTGGGTTAATTCGAAAAAATAAAATTCAAATAAATCATGGAAAACTATTTACAACCAAAAAAAAAGCTATATGTCCCAATTGTTTACTAAATTTTCTGTCAAAACATTAAATAAAATAAAATATAATAATTTTAATTTTATATTAAAATAAATAAGTTTGCGTTCAAAAACGGGAAATGTGCAAAAATGTAATAAACAGGGGTAAGTAATTTACGTATTTTTATGTATACATATGTATTATTACATATGTATATGTACCCAGCTAGCATTTTCAATCGGAAGAATCTACTGGGAATCTCATGAAGAGCATTAATCGTCGACGAGCGCAATTTTTAATCGTAAAGGTTCCTCGCACGGGAGAAACTGTTACACAAGTTGATTCCTCTGCGAGATACTTCTACAACACAGCGCAAGACGCTTATATCACAGTGCAAAAAAATTCGGGTCATTGCCGCCAGCCTCAACACTTGCAACGCGAAATGAAACTAGATACCGGTAGAGCAAATCTGCCAAAGGGTTTTGAAAAGTTAGCTTGGGTTCGTGGAATATTCGTGGAACCTTCTAACCTTCTAAAGTGCCGTTTTAATATACTTTTGTTGGGAAGTTAAAAAAAGGACAAAAATGACACCTTAAAATTAGTGTTAGAGGGTTAATATATTCTAAGTAGAGAATCACCATACAATTTTACTTCTTTGAGAAGTTAGACAATCGTCTAACAAACATCCGATGCTATCTGGGCAATATCTTAAACATACATATACACGTACATTTTGTTTATATTTTGCTCCGCGTGTACATTAGTCAAACAAATATGTTTAAAATACATTATCAAGGGTGTGCTGGAAATCGCAAACGTAAACCGCAAGAATTTAAAACGTTGTTTTTTAATAAGATTTCTGTAATAAAAGAATTTTATGACAAATATTAAACACATACATATATTACATACATATGTATTTTCCTCATTAACAGGATTATAAACCAAAAATTATAAGAATTAGGTTTAAAGTTTATTTAAAACAACTTCCAAATTCTTGCGTTTTGCGTTTGCGATTTCCAGTTCACCCCTGTATATGAAAATCGCTCAGTTTTTTAGTGATTTTCATATTAATTTACAGCTTCAATCACTGTTCGTATTGTAAAAACCACATGTTAATTACTGTATTTTACTTCAGACATGTCACTAGAACAAGACGACATTGATGACAGAAATTGCATTGAATTGAAGCCAAAGATTATTTTTGTTGGTACTTAAGGGATAAGCTGAATACCTTTGGAAATCTGTTGGATGATGTGGAAAGCTGCGTATATGTGTTTGTATAAAATTAAATAAGTTGTAAACTATTTATAAAAATATTAATAAATAAATATACTAACAAAAAATGGAGTTTATTAGAATTATTTTGATTTCCTATCTAATAAATCGGGAAAATGGTTTATGTAACCGGTCAAAAAAAATATTAATAGATACAATCAAATCTTTTGTTATGAACAACAATTATGTGGTTATTCAGTTGCATCTATCATATATTCTGGTGTAAGCATATTTTTGATTTCCAATAATCATACTTACAACTAACAATATCTGTGGTTATAACTGATAGTGTACTAAAATTCAAATGTTGCTACCAAAAATATTATGCTAAGCAACGAAATTTTTAGTAATTGTAACCGAATTGTGTGATAGTACATGCAACCGACAAAATTCGATTAGCGCCAAATTCGGTTGTGATCACGAATCTGTTTTCTCTGTGTAGAAATAGAAAAGAGTAGAAGTTTTTTGTCTGCCCTGTAAAATTTGCTAGAACTTGATAAGCTGGTTTACACTCTAAGGCGATGATATTTGATTGAACGTACTGTGCAGCATATGACCGTTTAACACAATTCATCTAAAGTTTTTCGCCGCTCGTCTCCAATTTTTAAGTAACTTTAACATTCGAAAAATGCATTATTACAGTTAAAAAGCTTCTTATATTAGACATTTTTACTTTTTAAATCCTTGTCACAAAGGAAGAGAAAATTTGGCAATACTAAAACCACTGTGCCTAATACGCTCGTCCATTTTTCCGTTTCTATTTAATAGATGATTGTTGTCTTTAAATGGTTGTTTAACATAGACTTTCATACAACAATATTCCCCTTAAACAAACAATGTGACAACAACATATCATTGGCGTTAAATATCGTGCAACATGCAATTGCAACAACACTAAGAACCACTGTAAACAAATACACACTATACAACACCAAAACATAATGTTATTCATCTCAATAGTCATTACAACAAAATAAAACGCAAAAGGTATTCAAATCATAGTTATTATTTAAGCAAATGCAAGCACTGAACCAGGGCTGCCAGACATAGGGATTTATCCCCAAAGTAGGGATTTCATGCGAGCAAAAAGGACAAAGAAATTCATTTGGGGATTTAAAAAAAAATCGGGGATTTTTTTGGGATTTTATACATTTTTAATATAATTTTTGCTTCTTCTTTTTTTTGTCGTACATAAAATAGGAAATAAGTAGCAAAACTTTTAGCTTACACTTATCAACAACTAAAACAGTGTTAAGTGTGTAAAAGGTACTAAATAAACTTATGTTATTATTCTTGAGTGTGTTTTAAAAAGGAAGAATTAAAAAAACCGTTGGCAATACATAAAATTTTTGATTTTTTGAAGACAATTTTTTCTTTCCCAAAAATAAGTAAATCGTTTTTCGTATTATCAAAAAACAAAAGGCCCTATCTACAAAAGATGCTATGGTAAACGCTAAAAGGCCTTACTGGCAGTTTGCACAATAAGTAAGATTGTCAATTTTCATAACAACTGGAAGGTTTTACATGAAAAATAGTAGAACATTTTTTATAAACAGATTAAGGCGATGTAATTATTTATCGTTTTGAATAGTTTTTGGTTCTGCTGTGAAATTTTCAAAATGTTAGATAGGCCCTTTTGCGTAATAGGTGACGAAATATGAAAGACAATATAATAAAGTTTGGGAAAAATAATGCTGGGCTATTAGTAAATTCTTATTATGCATCGAAGTAAAAAACAAATGGCGGATATGTGTGTTTTTATTGTTGATTTTAAGGATGGCTAAAGCCGACTGAACAAGCTGCAAATTCTTAAAAATTGGCTCATTCGTCCTCAAAATAGCATATTGTTCTGCTTGTAATTCCTCACTGGAATCACATAAAAAGGATTTAAAAAAACATGCCTAAACCAGTCGCTACAAGCAAAATATAATAATTATTTTACCATAAAAATATTTATTTGGTCATAAAACATCCCCAAGTTTTAATACAATTTTTCTTACAATTTTTAAAATCTTTAATTAACAAGTTTTAAAATTTCGTCAGAAAACGAGCAAAAAAAATATTAACTTTTTAAGGCTATGAGTTTTAGTTTGGGGATTTTTGGGGATTTTTTTTTTAATTTTTTGGGGATAAGGAAAAAAGTACCTGGCAGCCCTGTACTGAACTCGTAAATATCATCGCAAAAAAGATTTAAATTAAAAACAAATAAATTATAAAATATTCGTAAAACTGAAACTTAAATTGTTGATACTAAAACAATAAGAAGAATATAAGAAAAGAAAGGGAGTTAACCTTTCAATGATGCTGTACGATGTTGGGCAAGGGAAAGAGTTACATCGTATATTTACACGTGCGAAGACTAAACCAAAAGGAATTTTTCTCTAGCATCAATAATTTCCAAGCAAAACTTTATGTAAGGACGAAATAAAAATTTTACAATTCATTGTTGCATGTGGGAGGACATTAAGATTGGCATCTTTTTCGTAGTTGGATGACTTTGGACGGGTGTATGGAAATAATTCTGAAAGCAACTGACACAATGTGTTTTTTCTTTCGTTTTCCTTTCTTATCAAAACTTAACTACATTGTTGCCTTGTTCTATGTCAAAATCATATCAGCGGGTTTTTTTTTAATTTTTCCTATTTTTTCGCTTTTTTTCGTGTCACGTGTTTTAAGCTCATAAAACATTTTGATAACCAATAAAACTGTCACACTCACTCACTTCCAATTGCACAAGTACACACTTTAAAGAGCTTCAATGTTGGGCGTTAAAAATTGCATTTATTACTTTAAACACCTCCTTAAGTATTTAAAATTGCAAAAAAATAAAATCAAATATTCGTACGTGTTTTTGAAAGAGCTGACTGTTAAGGAATGTGAAGTGTTAAAATAAATATTTTAGTGACATTGATTTTAACGCCTTTTAGCTGATTATATGATTTATAAATGATTTTTTTAATTAACAATTATTTATGAACGATGTACACACACGTATTTGGGTAGATGGGATAAATATTCGCTGCATCACAAATAAGTAGATCGTTCGTGATAGGAAACTATTAGAGAAGTAGCAAATTCATAAACAACAAAATATAATTCTAAGAATTCTTCGAAAATGTTTTCAATATATTTCAGAATTATTATATATGACATATAGAGCATTCTGATGCTAAATTCACCCACTGTCTCCGAACAACTTTTTGTCCGGACAATTGTTTTTATATGTTGTATGATGTCTCTCTTCTGGTGAGAAAGAAATAAGACCCAACCATAATGTGCTTCAATTGGCTTAAGCAAATGTGCGAATACTTGATAGTTATATGAGACAAACCATATTGAACTTAAGAACTTTTGCTAAGTTTAATCAAACTGTCATTTGCTTAAGGAAGGTGCGTTTTTTATTTGGTTTTTGTTTTTTGAAATACATTTGAGAGACTTTTTGTTAATATTAATTTAAATATATTAATATTATGGTTAGGCCTATAATTTTAATCGATACATTTTGAACTTGAAATAATTGGTGATGCCACATATTAATATTATATTAAGAATGTAGATACTGGAAAAAGTTTTTTTTATGTATTCTTTTGGCACAAATTTCATGGAGTTAAACGAATCAATTGCACTACAGCTTACGCCTCGCTTACACACGTATTTCATATGGTAGCTTTGTTTTTCCTGACCAATTGTTCGAAATGGATGAATCGTACTGGTAAAACTCTCCATTAAAAAAATTTCTCCGGACAAAAAATTGTTCGGAAGCAATGGGTTAATTTAGATTCAGTCTACCTGCCACCACTAGAACGTCAAAATGTTACCCAGTTAACAATTTTCGTATTGAATTTTTACCATTTCTGCATATTTTCGGAAAAACATTCATTATACCTTTCGCCACAGGTGAAAAGCGTTATATGACCTTTTTTAAAGTTTTTCATTCCGTTGGTAGAATATTGACAATGGACTTTTTATCTTTCTAAATACCATCTCGTTAATAATTTCGCATTGAACTTTTATTGATGAAACTTATTCTAGGAGCACAATTGGGTCATACGACGTAACAACGTAGGACGTAAAGCCGTAAGTTTCTAAAAATATAATCTGTTTACCCAAAACTCCGTCGTAAACATATTTTGTTTTTGTTTCATAATTATAAGGCAATTCACAAAGTGTTAGCAAATACAACCGATATGACACAATAGAACACTTTATGAATTATTTTGTTCAATTTAAAATTATTTCCATTTTATCTGCCTGTTTTGAGAAAACGAAAACAAAATTTCGTATGAGAAATTATATTAAAAACAACGAAACATTTTCGTTTTTGATTATTTGTTTCCATATAATTTCTCACACGAAATTTTGTTTTTATTTTCTAAAAACAGGCGGAATATCTGTAATTTTTCTTTCTCTATGGCGACACGGTCGCAACCGACTTATGGAAAAGTAATTTGAAAAGGCATCTACGTTCTACGCTACTGCGGTCATACGGTGCAATTATGTTCCTACGATATGTGTTAACTTCTTTCAAATACAACATCTTGGTATATCCTAATTATATACATAAATATGCTGGAAATGTCCCAAAGGTTCAAGAAGCTTGGTGCCCAATTTTCCCATATACCTGCGCCAATCATGTGAATTTACTAAAGCAGAAATGCGAGCAGTAATTAAAATAAAAGGATCTTCTTCTTAATAATAAAAAAATATTTGGGTTTGATAACAACAATAGCAAAATTAATATTTTTTTAAGACAACAATTTCTCGAATACAGCTGGACTGTAACTTTTAATAGACCAACAATAAAATAGGGTCCAAATAAAATAATTTTGTTTGATACATTTTAAATAAACGGAAAATTTAGCAAACAAAAATATGGTTGAAGTCCATAAAGCTCTATTGGTATATTCCAGGGTACATTTACACAAGTAGACTGACTCATTTGGGAGAGCATTACAAAAAATGCCCGACTTGTCAAAATTTTCTTCTTATAAAACAAAAACAATTTAACGCACACATGCTCATATTTTGGCTCATACATACGAAATTTGACAATTGGATCTTATGTCTGTCCGCTAGTGAATCTTATCTTTGTCAGTGTTGCCATGACCAAAAAACATTTTTAAGCAAAATGTAAAAATAAAGTAACCAAACTATTTATTTATTAAAAATATTATGTTATTTGGAGCTCAGTTAAAATATATTACATACAGGTTTGTACACTCCCCACCACATGAATGGGACACCCCTTTGTGTTTGTACAACTGCAATTCTCTTTGATATTTGCAAACAATAATCCGTGGTTTGTTTTGTGTTTTAAAGGTGTCTATGCTTACTGGCTCTGAGCAGTGTGACCATATTAGCTTTTTTCGAGCTAAAATATTTCATTTGGCTTTTTTTCACCTTTTTGAAAAATGCATTTAGATTTTTCTTCAATTTGAATTTTTTGTTAGTAATTCATATTTCAAACTAAATAAAAGAGTTTATCAGTTTAATATAAATTGTAACAAAAAAATATGCATATAAATTTATCGAGCTGCCAACGAAGCAGGTTTGAAAGGGAGAAACGTAAAAGTTTTGCTTACCATATCGCTTACAGAAGACATGAATTTTATATGCCCGCCACTTAAAATACATTTTTGACACAGAACGCGCTTTAGGTATTCAGCGAATATAAAAATTGTTGAATGTAACGATCAGCTTTACACACTGAATTATTTGTTGTTACCGTTATTCTTTAATATGCTCCCTTACAAGCAGGGTTGTGGAGTCGGAGTCGGAGTTGATGTTTTTGTGCCAGAGTCGGAGTCGTTGTACCCACAAAAACTCGCGATTCCGACTCCAAAGTTTTTCGGCATAACAAATTTAAAAAAAATTTCCAAAATAAAAATTATCTTCTTAAAACACATTTAAAATTTAAATAAATGGTTTATGAATACTGCTCTTATGTGCTGTTTCCAAATGACAGGCGATGGACTGAGTGCTTTTCATATACAGGGGTGTGCTGGAAATCGCAAACGTAAAACGCAAGAATTTTAAAAGTCGTTTTTAAATAAGATTTTTGTAATAAAAGAATTTTATGAAAAATATTTAACAAATATTTTCCTATTAAACAGGATTTTAAACCAAAAATTAAAAGAATTAGGTTTAAAGTTTATTAAAAACAACTTCCAAATTCTTGCGTTTTGCGTTTGCGATTTCCAGCACACCCCTGATAAATTTTGCTACATAATCAATCGCCTGTCATTTGGAAACAGCACATTAATGTTTGCGTACGGTAATTGCTTCTCAAAAACTCTAATTTTTAGAAGGCCGTACAGTAATGAAAAAAAAAAGTTAACATCACTGAGTCTCATATACATTTAGCATCAAGATTATAGTAGGAGTCGGAGTAGAAGTCGGAGTCGCACTTAAAAATTCAGCATTCGGAGTCGGAGTTCGTACTTTTTTCGGACGACTCCACAGCCCTTCTTACAAGCCCGCTTCGTAGTAAGGGAATGCCGTTCCTCTTCAAGTGTTATAGATTTCGTTCACCTTCCTTACTGCATCTCTGTATGTCTTAGCACATAAATGTTCACAAAGCTTCAAAATGCAAATTTAATCTAATTTTATTTCTTCTTTATTTTCTCACGCCCCACTTTTAAGACTGATAAAGCATCAAAACTTATGTTTATAAAATATAACTTGGCTTATTTATTAAACTTTAAGTATTAGAGGTCTTATGCACCGAATTTCTATGGCAATTTTTTCTATAAAGACTTTTCGTCATATAAATTCATAAAAGCCCTAAGTAACATTGAAAAAATTTTACAGGAGAAGAAAAAAACCCTCTAATATGAAAAATTAACCAACATTTTTAAAAAACTTTTCATTTTCAGCTTAATTTTTATTAAATAATTATTATTTGAAGAAAAATATCCAGTTTTTGTATTATTTGCAGAGATATGAAACTTACGCCCTTGAAAATTGTTTTTTTCTGAAACCGAAAAGGGCGTAAGTCAAATTAAAAAATGGTTTCGGTAATCTTGAGGAAAAGTTTTTTAGTTTCTTCATTAGTTAAATAAGATATATAGGTTTTTTAATTAATTTCCTTTTTATTTTTACTAATAAAACATAAAAAGTAATCCTGAAGAAGATTTCCAAAGGAAATCGAAATATTGATTAAAATAAATAAAATATTTTAAATAAAAGTGACCTTAAGCTCAAAAATTAATAAGGAATAATATTATATAAAAAAGGTCGAAGAAATTAGAATAAAAGTAATAAAAAGTAATCAATAAAAAAAATTAAATAAAAGGAAATTCTGATTATTAAAAAATAATATTATAACATTACTCATTTTCATGTGCTAAATTAATATAAAAAGAATAACAATCTTCTGGAATGAATACCTTGAGATCATATAGATGTTCCCACTTCTTTTTAGAAATTTTTAATCTCTGGCTATGTAATGGAAAGAGTTCGGTGTTATGAATTATTTTTGCACTTCGGTGTGGAATTATTGCATATTCTTCTTTTATGTTTGTTTTAAAATAAATAGTTCCAGAAGGATCATACCCCAAAGCTCGAATTTTGTTAACGGTGAGATCTCCTGCTTTCTTTCCTGTAAATTTGTAGTTGCATGAATATGTTACACAGAAAAAATAACAAGAATTATTATGTAATTAATAAAAAAATTTTAAAATTTTCTAATATTTTTAACAATTTTCTTAATTAAATTGTTTGTAAATTGTCATAATAACAATTTTTTTCAGTTGAAAAAATAAAATAATTTTGTGTCAAAAATTCAATATTTTTTGAATTTTATCTCGTAAAGAATAAACGATATGATTGAAAACTAAGACAATCTCTGGGGTAAGTAAAGCTTTTATTTAAAACTTCTTATCAACATTTTAACGGGGTTTTGTTTATTTTAGATTTCAAATTATAGTTGATGATTGTGTCAAGATTCCGTTTTGTGCACATGTTAAAACCTTCAAGCACATCCACTTCTAATAGCCGTTTTCTCATTACACGATTAACTTTTTTCCCAACGAAAAACTGCACATTAAAGAAATTTGGTTTTCTCAATGTCTCATTTGCTTCTATTTTGTCGCAAAGCTAACCAGCACTCATCTGCCGATTATTTATTTTCCTTTTATTTGCCGTACAGATAAATTCAATCAGCTGACTCCCAACTTATACATGTATTTTGGAAGGTGTTGCCAGCTTAAAACCATGTTTTTTGTCGGTATATTGAGAAACCCAAAATTGTTAACAGACAGTTTATCGGTCTAATAAATTTATGTTGACATTAAGTAACAAGCAGTTTGACGGTACATTGAGAAAATGGCCATAAGTATGTCCCTGCTCAAGCTGTTTGCAATGAGATCTTCAATATATTTAAATAAAAAATAATTTAAATCAACATTTGTAATGCATTTCCTTCTTTTAAAAGTGCAATACATTTTTTAAAATTAATAAGCAACAATATATTTTATTAATATGACAATTTTGTAATAAAAAATTGTATTTGATTGCCAACAATTATTTTATTTAATGTTACAAACTCAATGTTAAAAATATTTGTTGAATGAGAACAATTTTAATTAACAAAAGTATTTTTTATATTTACAAAATCGGTTGTTGGTGCCTTTTCAATTAAAAAATTAATTGTATTGACGAATATGGTATTCAATATAACAATTGATTTGTCGTAATTTTTTTCTGTGTTATGAATATTTGTAATAATACTAACCTGGACGAATAGAGGAGTAAAGCTTAGGAAGAGAGTCGTAATCAAAAAAAACGAATGTGTAAGGTGATGGGTGTTAAGTGGAAATGGAGATTTTCGCGAATCCTTAACATACTGAACGAATTCAGAAGGAAGATTAATTTTCTTGTTATTAATTTTTCTTTGAATAAGTGAATGTGTTGAATCACATTCCATTTGGGTGTGTCCAACTATTAGATATTTTTGCTCTACAGTTATGTTTTTTTCATTGCATAATGATAACAATGCGTTTGACAATATTAAATTGCGGTTTTGATAAAAACAACCGTCAGAATATATTATGAAATGGTGAATATCTGGGGACTGAAGTATACATTTGTTTAAGTGTTTTATAATACATGTGGTGAAAGTGGACGCTACAAGATTTCCTTCAGATTCATCCCATATATAATTGACAGACTCATGAGTAATAATATTATAAATAGTGAAATTATGCACTTGTAACTTCATTTTATAATATGAAGCGCTTGCGTTTGTTTGGGGAATCAATTTTACTGCTTGCATATCCATGCATAATAATAAACACAGTTTAGACTTGGCATTTTCGACATCATTTGCTTTTTCTGCTCTCATTTCATCAATTTCTAATCGATGACTGTTATATTGATCCACAGTTTTGTTTTTTGCTTCATATGATACGCAAGTATCGCACATATCATTCCTTGGTTTAAATAAGGAAATAGTTTGTTCTTTTATTCTAAGCATAAAGTTTTGATACGATACTGCCGAAATTTCATCATCATTGTTTTTTATGCATTCTTCACAATATAATTTATATAATTGACTGTATGATTTAACATCTGTTTGTAAATAAAGTTTGTTTGAGTATTGCCTTCGGTAATGGGATTCAAGTTTCGGAATATCGTTTAACCATTTATTTAAAAAGTTAAGACGCTTTTCATATTTTTTACCATTAATCGAGGTTTTTCTTTTTGGCAGTACTTTACCCAGTTGCGCATTATCTAAAATGTTTGAATCTACCCAATTCCTTATCATTTTTTCATTTACTCCAAGAGTTGACATAAACATTTGCCTGCAAACTTGGGTACGAAACGTTTTAACTCTTAAATAATAACGTTTAGATATCGATCTCCTCGAAAATACTTTACAATTTCGTGCTTTTTCTTCTACGTCTACTTGACATTTTACATACACCTTTTTTCATCCCACGACATGCTCCAAAACCGATCAAATATTTCTTGGCGCTTATTTTCAGCAAACTGAGAGCAATGGCGCAATGAGCTTCTTTCACAAAATTCTGACTGACATCTTAACCCCATTTTTCGTGGATTTTTTTCGCACATAATTCCTTTATTGATTCCTTTATACATTTTACCAGACATTCGATCATCGTATTTTTTATTCACTTTTTTCACTGATTTATTTAAATTAGTTTCCAAATCCATAATGAAACGAGGCTGTTTTTATTTTACTTTACTTTGATTAACTGCTTGCTTCAAGAAATAAGTATGTACCTACTTACTTAGCAGTTTAAATAAAGTAAAAAACAATGATATTTTATTACAACACAACAATGGAAAACTAACTGTTAATTAAAAATAACAAATAAATTACTTTCTTCTTTTATGTTTGTTATTTATTTTTTATCAAAAGGCGTAAGTTACATTCTTACTTTAAGAATTTTTTCGCTTGCACTTAGGGCTTTTAGAATTTTGTTGATAAGAACGTTGTTTTTAATTGTAGGAGTATAAAATTTTGCAAGAATATGTATTTTGTTACGGTAAATCATAATCAATCAAAAAGTCGATTTTGAATTTTTTGTTACTTAGGGCTTTTTTGAAATTATATGACGTTTTGTAGAAACTAATTTTTTTTGATTTAATTATTATAAATGCAATTTGTTTATACTTTTGCCTTGTATCGCCCAAAGTTAAATGTATTTTCGTACTTATGAACTTTCATAACAATTTATTGTAAGTATTTGCATACTCCAAAGTTGAATTTTATTATTCGTACTCGTATTCGCAAAACCTACCGCTATCAAATTTATGTTTTTATAAAATATATACATACCTACATAAACACTGTTTAGTCTATGAAAAATTTTTAAATAATTAAAATAACTATTACTATTATAACTATATAAAAAAATTAGTCGAAAAAAACCCTAAACACAAGCAGAGAAAACGCAAATTAATACTTATAAGGAGTCTAGATAATCGATCCACAAAATTGCTGAATGAATCAAAAGAAGCGAAACGTGGAAAATAATTCTTAACGGAATGAGTCAATGAATTTTCAAGATGTCATCAAGAAACCAAAATTAGAAAGCCAATCGAAAAAGGTGCTCATTAAATTTGTAATCACCTGTTTTCTTGAACGTAAATTAAAACAATTAACTTAAAAGAGTAACTCAAAGCGAATTCGTTTTAAATTTCAAAAGTATGAGTGTGAATTGGTATCTACAAAAAATTTGAGGGTATTAAAACTAGAAATGCAAAACTTGGTTATTTTTTAGTTGAAAGAAGCAGAGTACACATTGAGGAAAAAAGTAACAAATTTTTTTTTAAAGTAACCAAAACGGCAACGCTGATCTTGGGATAATTTTTTCAATGCCACTAACTATTGTTGTTTTATTATTTTCACGATTAATAAGATGTTGATTATATTTATCTCTACACGCAGAGAAAAAAACATGTTTAAATATGGTCATCTCCAACAAAACTATTTATAAGGGAAATTTTAAACATTTTGTGTTTAATTTAACCATATTATTGTCAGCGGCAACCATATTATAGGTAAACAAGCCATGTATCATGAAACCATAACCATATTATGTTTGCCTCTAAGCATGTTATGTGACAATAATTTGTTCTTAAATAAACAATAGTATTTTCCTCTTTTCCAAGAGCAACATGTTATGGTTGAGAGCCAGCTATGCTATTTTAAGTGTTAAACATATTTTAATTATTATTAATCACAACATGTTCGGAAACAACCATAATATGGATGTGGCTTCTTGAGGAAGGGCTAATTTAAACATAATATGGTTGACGGTGCCAACAATATGGTTATATTAAATATACTATGTTTAAAATTGTCTAAAAAAATAGTTTTGTTAGAGGTGACCATATTTAAACATGTTTTTTCTCTGGGTGTATTTCCCTTGCAAATTTTAATACGATATTTTAGCCGTAAACAAATTATAATTGATATTAATAATGCTGGTTAGTTAATAACTTGTTTAAGTTACCTTCAGTCGGTTCACAATTTTTGTAAATTTGTTTTTAATGAAGTTCAATAGAGAACACAAGAATACATAGTTTGCAGACAAAAACACGATTTTTTATGTTTAATTTGTTGTTTTGCAAAATCAGTAAAATAAGATAAATCAAGTATTTTTTTTGCATAATTATCAAACTACCGGGCATGTTCTGATCATTGCAAAAAGCTTAACATTTGCGGTACCGCAGTCGTCAGGGAGCCTACATGACCTTTTAGATATTTATATCCTCAAGGTAGACCACTGTACGCGTGACCGTTATCCAAGAGCCGTTAGTAAAAAAAGCAAATACCTCACACGATCTGCCCTGACATGACTAGTTCGCCCTACATGACAATTCCACCCGCGACAAATGGCCGAAGTCGACTCTAACGCCCACGTAATCCGTGTATCCGTCGAATCATGCCAATCTCATGAAAGATTTGTAAGCCGCCTATTAAAAATTTTTTAGATAGTACCAGTTTCCTCAATCTAAGGAGACTTCTGGCTACCGTTCTCATCAAATTTCAAAGTATAATAACATCCAGATCCGCTTGAAAAGTACTTCTCATCGCCCCTCTCGTGCCGATCAAAGCACATTCCCGAGCCTTAGACAAAAGGTTTCTCCGACTTTTCAGCCTCATTGCCTCCAGCCAAATACAGCACCCGCACGTAAAAATAGGTCGCACCACCGATGTGTATAGCCAGTGGAGTGAGGGCCTGAGTCGCCAGTTTCTACCAAGCATAGTAGTAAGCAAACAGAACACTCTTAAATTCTTGATTCTTTGTTTAGTACATAACTATAAGTTGTATCTTATAAAGCTGTATCATCCGCAAGTGTGAAAATGGTTAGCTCGTCGCATATGAGAAAATCGAAGGAGAATATTTAATAGAGAGTAGCTCCAACAACACTTCCCTGTGGAACACCAGCTTTTATATGAGATTTTCATGTCACATATTCTTTATTTCGTACCCTTAATAAACAAGTATCTAGTAATTTGAGAGTGTTTATTAAAAGTATTAAGCGTACATGTTCTCAGAATCGAAATATGCTTAACATTTGCGATTCTTACTTGAAGTTAGTAAATTGCAAACCTTTATCTAACAAAAACTGATGAACAATGTTTTTTTTTGTTCAAAGGATTTTCTTTTTTCTCCAGTCAAGCGATTAACCTCTTCTAAATTTACGTGGTGTTCACGAAAACCGCATTGCTGGACTGGAATAATAGCCCTGTCATGTTAATACGGGAAAATTTTCAATTAAAGTACCCTTCTGAATATCTCCGATAGACAAGGAAGTGAACTAATAAGTCTATAAGATGATGGTACACGCAGAGAAAAAACATGGTTGAAGTATAGTTAAAAAAAAATATTATGGTCCCCGCAATGGAAACAAACAAACTATTGTTACTTTTAACATTATTTTTTTCACGAATAATAATATTTTGTTTCTATTTAACAATAAAGTGTTTACCTACCTTGAAACTTTAAATATGGTTGAATTTAATAATATAATAATTTAATAAAATAAAACTACAACCATACACTTAAACATATTATGGTCCCTTTAAACATATTATTGCAACCGGCAACCACGTTATGGTTAAATTTATCCATCCATAAGCCATGGTTGTCCCCAACCATGTTATGGTTAATACGTAATAATATTTTGACACTAGTAATAGTGCCCTTAGAGCTATTGACTTTGTGGTTCGTACGGGGTCATATGGACATTGTCACCAAAAAGTCACTCAAAACAGTCTACAAAAATTCTGACTTGGAGACACTTTAAACTAGACTTCCTTCAAGGCAGTCTGATAATCATTTAAGTAGGTATCATTCGAATTAACAAAAGTAAAATATTTATAAACAAACATTTTATGGTCTCTGCAATGGCCATAAATTCTGTAGATTTTAATTACACTTTTGTTAATATTAAAAATATCCCAGTAAAAGCTTCGCCTACTTTATCAAAATGACTAGCTTCTTTCAATCATTTTTAAATAGCTTTCTTCTACAACTTCTTCTATAACTACTTTCGTCTGGATGTATGTATTTATGTAGCTCAACACATTATTTTATAGGCAACGTTTTAACTTGGATGTTCATTGTTTATATTTCAACAAGTAATATTTACTTCTTGTCTACAAAATTATTTTTGAATACAGTTATCCAACTTTAAAAACTAATAAAATTATAGGTATTGAACATTTATTTTTAAACTCTCAAATTACTTTAATTTAATACATGCGTATGCTCTCGTTATAACAAAATAATTTTGAAATAATACTTTTCCCATTAAGCCACAATAAAAGTATTTCAATTTACAAAACAGTTTCCGTTCATTAAACAAACAATTTCAAAGAATTCCTTTTGTTTCAGTATAATTTGTTGTCTTTTTTTTACCAAACTTATACTACACGAGAGTACAGGTTATTAAATTATGAGAAAATATTTACTTGAAAAAAATTAGCATTTTCCTTAAACTACCATCATTAAAATCGAATGGATGTTTTGGTAAATGCGTCTTGAAAGCCATGCGAACAAAAAAGAACAAAAAAAAAAAAAAACAAAATGCTCTGCCTGACAAAGTAATAATGATCTTTTTTTAAGCAAGATGCCATTCAACTTTTATGCAGAATAAAATGAAGATGAACATTGAACCAAAAGACACGATCATCTTAAAAGTAACAAAAACTGAGAACAACTGAAACAAAAATCATCAGCATCGGCATCACCATCTTAATACTGCCTGTCACACACTCTCGCACACGACTGAATGTATGTATATGGAATATAGAATGACCGTCCGAGCGATCGACCACATGCAACAATCATGTTTTATACTCCCACAGATATAAACGAGGACAGGTGTGCATACCACAAACAACTCAGCACTTTACAAAATATTCAGCGCAACAACAACAACAACAACAGAAATGGGAATTGCAGATGAAGATCAAGTTTTTTTTTATTTAAGGAATCGTATGTTTGTCTGTTGCATGTTTGTATTTTCGTATTCCGTATACTCACATGCATACATACGTAACGTAATGTCATTTAAATTACATTAAATTATTTGAAGATAAACAACATGAAGACAAAAATCATATAAATAAAATAAAAGCAATTCTCAACGAATTCGAATTATACTTCATGGGGATCAGAGATCGTGGTAAATAATGGTTGATGATCAAAGTAGGATCAATTTTAAAGTTCGAGTGGAATTAAAGACGCATTTTTTAGGGTTTTTTTTAAATTTGGCTAGAAATAGTTGTTGGCGTATGTTATTAGAAATGTGTAGAAAATGAATAAAATAAATAAAAATACTACTGGCAGACATTTTGTATGGAAAATAAAAACAAAAAATTTCCACTACGATTTTACAAGATTAAACAGATATGCGTAGTTCGCCTTTAAACGATTCTGTCGCATAGATCCAGCTAAATATAAACAATATCCTGCGTTACTTATTCTTCAAGGACATCGGCCTCTGCAGGTTAAAATTGTTAGACCTTCTTAAGAAAGGGTGGTCCAACAATAATGCACTTTGTAATTATGGGTCTCACCTCAACGTCAAGTTTTTTGCCCAGCTTAATTTGACATTTCTTTGTTTCAGTGTTCAACCATGGAAAGGTACACAATTGATTAGCGCGTTACGATTGTGTAAGCCTTTACAAAAATGGCCGTTCAAATAAAAAGGCATTTCGTGCACTTCGTGATTATTAGTGGATTCGTTAACAAGCAGAATTACCAAATCTTAGCAAATCAGTATCCACGAGTTATTGTTGAAAGGCCGCTTCATCCACAAAGAGTAACGGTTTCGTGCGGTTTACGGGTTGGCGGCGGCACCTGGACGTACATATTCGAAAATTGGGTTGGCAACGCAGTTACAGAGAGTAGTGTTCGCTTTCGCGAGATGATAACGGACTTGATGTAGCCTGAAATTGAGGATATTTGCCTAGACGATATGTGGTTCCAACAGGATATTTCCACAGAGCCAACGAAACAATGTCTCTTTTGCGCAAGATATTCAATAGCCGTGTTAATTAGTTACCACGATCTTGTGATTTGACTGCGCTGGACTTCTTTCTTTGACGACTTATAAAAGAGAAAGTGTACGTCAATGAGCCAAGAACAAATGAAAATCTAAAATCGCCTCATTAACGACATTGAACCTCAATTGTGTTTCAGAGCCATTGAAAATATAAACAATTGGATCGAGGTATGCCACCGAAGCCATGGTGAGCATTTAACCGATATTTGATTTCAGAAATACGGCGATAATTCTCTGAAATTTTTCTGTTTTATTGACAATTAACGTAATGCGTTTTTTGATAATATCTTCATTTATACTGTTTTACGTTCAACACAAAAATCAATCAATTCGTACTCAAATAAATAAGAAGCGGTATTAACAGTACGGTAAGTACGGATTTTCTTGAACCAAGTACAAATTTCCAATCGCGAAATACTTAACTTATCCTAAGGCAATTCAACTACAGGTGGTGTCGGATCTAAAACAATCCAAAAACAACAGAAAAAACATTGCATTGCATTGTTTGTGCTTATTGCTCCAGATGTCAACCATTCTCAGCAACACACTAACAAATCAAAACATATGAGCTCGAACTGTCAAAATCAGATTCCGTTTTGACACCACCTTCATTTAATTCGCCTTAACTTATCCGAATTCGAACTTGAAATAATCCGAAAATGAGATTGATTTAGGTAAAACTAAGATTGAATTAATCTTAAAAATTCGATTGATTCAAGTATTATAAAGTTGATTCAAACCCGAATTCGTACTTGAAATAAGCCAAAAGTGAAATTAGAAGGAGAATTTTATTATGATTGATTAACTTACCCGTTTTACACGTTACAGAATTTCAATAATGAATTACCAGCATCATTCCCGATATGGTTTTTACTTTAAAAACTTAATGTACATTTAGAAATGAAAAATTTAACTAAATGAGAAGCAAGAGTTCTTTTTTTTCTTAATTCTTAATTTTACTTTTTTAACATGAAAATCGTTTTTAACTACTTGTGTTGTGTTGTTGTAGTGTGTGCAACAAACTTTGATAAGTTAAATGAGATAAAAACGCTCCCTTTGTAATTTTACTCTCAGAGTGTCACTTCCAACGAAGAATTAAATCTTTGTTTTTACTTAGTTTAAGAATTGTATACTTATTTTTCGTACTTAAAGCAAGGATAAAGAACCTAATTTATCTCCAGTATTTTTCTTTTTGTTTAGAGCTTGCGGAAGTCCCTGACAGGGTTGTCAGATATGGCGATTTCTAACCAAACGTGGCAATTTTCAAACTTGTTTGGCGACTTAATTTTCGATTTGTAGACATGGAGATTTTTGGTGAGCCATGAATTAGTTTTGAAATTCGTTAAATTCAATACGAAGAAATAATACAATTTTTACTCTACTATTTGTATGTTTGAAATTTGAGGCATACGTTTGTATTTGAAACAAAATTATGTTGAAGTGGCTGATGAAGATAACGAAAATCTTCAAGAACATTGTCTTTTATATTTAAAAATATTAAAAATATGCCTTAAAAAATTCAAAAATGGCTTGTTTAAAAACGAAATTTTTAATAACTGTTCCATTTAATAAAAACAATCCTAAAATTATAACCGGTAAAGTTCAAAATATAGTATTTATATATGGAAGCTTTGGGCAAATGTGAACTGATTCGAAAATAATTTGATTAGCAGCAAAATCCTTAGAGGGAAGCGAACTGACACCAAAGTAATCCCTTGATAGGTCTTTGGTGGTAGAGACCGGTTCTAGTTCTAACACTTTATATGAATAAGACCTATGACTTTTTTACATGGGATTGTCATTGGAGGGGGTCAATTGACACTAAATTTATGAACCAAATATAAGAAATTTCCAAAAAAAATGTGTCACCCCACCGGTGTAGACTGTTCTCCTTTCACGTGTCATGAGTTACTTCTTTTTGTACTTGTTTTATTTCCACAAATTCCAGGATCAGTCTGTTCAAACAATTGATACATATTTCCCGCAGGGATATTTATGAGGTGAAACAGAGAGAAAGAAAGAAGGAAATAAGTTGTTATGGGGAATATGTAAAGTTATCGACCAACTCTCACTATTTACATAGATTTCGTTCTTAGTACAATTAAAATTTGCTTCCCAAATTTAAGCAATCCCTGGTAATCACATACAAAATTCTTTGGTGTTAACAAATATTTTAAAGATTTTTATTAATGGCATCTGGGAATTTATTTCTCATAGTGAGTAACATTTTTATTTTTATAAATTTTCATATTAATTCGAGTCAAATAACAATTGTAAAAGCTTTTATACTTTAAAAGTTTTATTCCTTCAATATTTTTATTAATCCTAACGTTCCTTTGAATGTTTATAAAACATAAAAGAAAAAAATTAGCGTTTGTTAATTGGAAGGAATATTTTAATTATAATAAATCCGTTTTTTTGTGTTCATCAATCAATTTTACTTTGTTTTAAATAAAAACGAAATAAAATATATATCATGGCGACTTTATTTGCATTTGTGACGTATTTAAGTAATACGAGACAACTTTATTTTTTAGATTCATAAAAACTAAAAAAAAGGCTTGGGGGATTTTGGCGATTTTTAACATTGAATTTGGCGAAAAAAATCAAAATCAATTTGACAACACTGGTCCCTGAATTGCCAAAACCATCTCCGCACGTCTTAATCGATGCAACGTAGCTTAATATTTTTGACAATTTCGTAAGAAAAACATCTTTGTTTTTTACACCGTTTCGTCGACGTGTAAGTTAGAACTGATGACTAAACTGTCTCTTGTGAATTCTGCATTTTTAGTCCCAGTCATTTTGTCAATTTTACAATAGTCAAAAATATCCTTAAAAATCCATAAAAGCAATAGTTCCGAATTTAAAGCGGCATTAAAATAAGTTACAGTACTTTCCGCTTTAAGGCCAAAAACGGATTTAAGCCAAAACTGCATATTTTTTCGAATTTCATAAAAATTATTTGTTCTAAGGTCCATTCCGCTTGTGGTCCCTTTTCGTCTAAAAGCCACCTTTTCTTAGCATGCGTTTATAATTAATTCTTTATGCAAAAATATTCGCTTACAGTCCGCTCTGGTTTTTATTTTATTTTTTAACTAAATGACCACCTGTTTTCATTTACCTTTCTGGCAACTAATTTAAATGTCAAATTACGCAACTTATATTTAATAACATGGGGTCTTCACTTGACAACTTGTCGCCATTATAAACGTCAGACTTCATATAAAAAACGCTTGGTATGACAAAAAATCAATTTTTGTTATGATTAAAATTAACTTTTCTTTTGTTTAAAAATAGTGGTTTTATTGAAGAAAATAACTTTTATATAGTCCAAAATGTGGATTATACTCGGTTTCACTTATTATTCATAAAATGGCTTATAAGAAAATTATAGTCCAAAATCATTTAAAGTCCACAAAAGGTGTGCAACTATGGTAGTGGACTATAACCGATTTTAAAAAACGTAGGCTAAAGCGGACTTTTTCTTCGATCAACTAAACACACTTGAAACTTTTTCGCATAAACAATTTCAGCCAATAGTACACAAAAATATATGTATATTTAGTAACCAATGAAGACAAGAAATAAATTCGTAACAACTGAAATACAGACGACACAGGGATTTATCAAGAAAAATAAAAAAAAGCTAAAACAACCAAAAACAAAAATTTTCAGCCATAAAAAGCAACGGCACAATAAAAATAAACGCATCGATCAAATCGAAGAGGAAAACGACACAGTGATGTTAATGGCGATGTTGTTTGTTTTTTCTCTTCTCTCATCACCCATCTATCCATCGGTTTCCATCTCCGTCCAACATCAGTCGTCGACGCGCCTTTGTCATCTGTATTAAGAACATTTTTTTTTTCGTCAAAGGATGAACGTTACACTCACTCGTTCAACAAGACATTTGATAAACGTATGAATACATGATGTTTTCGGAGCATTTTTGAATTGGAGCATTGGCAGATGATGAAGAAAAAACTATTTATATGCTTAAACGTTTATTTTGTTTTGTAATTTTTTTTTTTTTTATTATTTTATTTTAAAGAAGAGTTTTTAGAGTTGACATTTAACAGTTGACCAAATGATAGTTAAACATGTTTATGCCAAATTATGCAGCACTTGCTTTGCCAGGTTTTCTTTTTTTTCCTTCGTAAAATGGTTTTTTAAGCAAATGTATTTTTACGCCACGGAGTTTGAACGACAGTGGGATGATAGCAAGTGCAATGGGTATAAGAAGGAATCTGAAAATTTGAAATTTACTAACGACTGTTTGAATTATTTTGACTGTCCCCAATTAGAGGAAGGCTTAAATCTAAATTTTAAAATGACTGAAGTGAAGCGAATACAAATGCTAAATTTGTTAAAATTGCCAATCCTTTCCAACTCTCAGCCTCAACTACTGTCTATTCCAGACTTGGCACCTTCTGTCACGCTAACGAGGCTGTGTCGACTGATTGGGGGGTGGGGAGGGGGCAGTACGATTACCCAAACCGTAACGAAGAAAAACGGCCCTATGCTCCTCGCAGGAGAAAAAGGAACCAGTATATATTTAAAACACTAAAATTATTGTCATTTAGCAAATAGGCAAATTATCTTAGGACTATTCTGGACAATAAGTTGAGCTCTGAACAAATAGGCATAAAGGTTGCTTTAAAGGCGACAGTCAACTTATATTTTTGAAAAAAGGTCATTGGCAAAAACTGGGGGTCAAATTGAAGAATCATCAATTAGATCTACATATCGGTAGTTGCTCCGCTTTTTCCTTAAGTGATAATTTGTGGCTGTAAACAGAAAATTTACATAATCGTGACATATGTAAAGGTAAAAATAAATATATGTATGTTTATTAAATTTTAGCAATACGGAAAACAAATTTAATAATCCACAATCAGTTACTGCAATAATTTTATAAGTGTATTTTTCGTCATATTCGAGTCGTTATAACTGCGCGCATTAATCTTTACTTTTAAATCCTGATATATGATCCGAAAGTCCTACCAATTACATATATTTAAAATAAATGTTTAACCTCTCCCATTCACATAGGTTTTAAGCGCTCTTGTGATCGGATAAGTGCTACAGTACCTCTTCTCCTTACACGACTTTGGCAGCCATCATTTTAAATAGTTCGAGCAAGGCTGCCAGATTTTACGATTTATTATCATTTTGACGATTTTTTGTTCCGAAATTAGCAAAGTGCCGATTTGCTGATTTTTTTCTCCAAAGTCTGAATAAAACATTTCATTTTCTGACAATTTGGTTTTTTAAGAAGTAGTGATAGCTTTCTTGTTTAATAAAACCCACATGAAATAGAGATAAAAACGCTAGATTGACCAAAAAATAGCCAAATTGCCATTATAAACTAACATAAGCGGCAAACTGCAGTACTAAACGAGCTGTCAAAATCGGTTTTTCTAAGAGCAGAGCGTTCAGGCCACTCTATTCAAAAACTAGAAAACGCGTGCCGTTTTTGTTTAGGTACGGCTAGTAATATGCAAATCTTAAGAATATCTTTGATTATTTTCAGAGTACAAAAACAACAAAGTTACACTTTGTTTATCCATCATCGAATGAACCTTTTACAACTCGCTGTATAAATCATATTTTCAACAACTATACGGCAAGCATTTCACGAGTTGTAAGAGAAAATCTACATGAGTCTCATACGATTCTTGACATGAAAGTTTCGTTAGATTATCTTTACCCATGTCATAAACGAATCCCGCAACGATTGAAGAAGCGCGTTTCGCTGTGCTTTGCAAGAATCTCACTCGTGTTACAGTTTTTTTTCGTGTGAGGAATCTTCTTCGATAAAAAAACTGCGGCCATCGACGTTTTAAAACGCTCTTCATGAGATTCCCAGTTAAAATGCCAGCTAGGTATGAAGTAATTATATTTGAATGTTTTTTTAATAAAAATCGAACAAAAATTGTTTAAAAAAAACTAAATTTTAAGTTGTTCGATTTTGTGACGATTTTTCGAAACGATAGAGACGATTTTTTAATTTTTTCTGAGGAAACTGACGATTTTCTCACAAATGTATCTGGCAGCCCTGCTTTTGAGATATTTTATTGATTTTACTGATGGCAGACTTAAGCCTTTATGCACAGAAAGAAAATAAACAATGATTTCAATTAAAAAATTTGTGATATTAATTAAAAATTTAATTAAATTTGCACCAGTTAACAAATTAATATGTATTCTAAATTAAATATTTTTGGGCATTAACAACATTTTCTGCATTCCCTTGGCACAGTAAATGTTTTATCAACACTAGTTCTTGGATAATATCGATATTTTCTACTATCGATATGAACCGATAGTTCAGATTAACTATCGATATTACTATCGACTGAATGTTTGTACTTGAGCTGGAAACCATTAAATAGTTTTTTATCAGGCTACATACAGTTCGTTGTTTTTATCACTTTTTGATATTTGATATTTATTATTGTTTCACCCATACAACAAGATATACAAAATCTTTTAGATTATAGTAGGGGAAACAGGTAGTTATACAATAAATTGTTTATAACATGGTACTTATTTTTTTTATATAAAATAATTAACAAAAGTGTTGAAAGAAATAAATAATATTGAACGTATGAGACGTATGTATGTTCGCACGTTATTTCAGATGAAAGAAACCGAAGTAGCAGGGACTATAAAATATTTAATTGCAATTTTTAATAATGTTCTTAATCAATCTACCGGACTTTATCTCTAATGGTCTAATGTCATTTGTATTTTGATTTTTTTTTTACAACATAACATTTCACGTTAGTTAGTTAAAAGTTAAGCAAAGGACAAAAATGGCACCTTAAAATGAGTATTAGTGGGTTATTATATTCTATGAAAAGAATCGCCAAACAATTCTACTGAAGATATCTGAAATAGTCTTTTAGGTCAGAAGTACATTTATGCCCAATTTTCAGGATTGATATTAAAACACATTTATTTTTAAAATCGTTTTAAATACAAAATTCTCTTCTTCACTAAAAACTTAAGTGAAACTTAAGTCACCGATGTGGTTCACTTAATTTGAACTTAAGTTTCCATTGTAATATTTTAGCAAGGTGGCCTCAATATCACAAAAATACAACAACAACAGGCAAAGCATTAACAGTCAGCTGTTTTTTCAGACCACCTTGTAGATAATTACACTTTTTTATATTTTTTTTTTGTATTTAGTAGTGCTACCATACTTTTATCTTAATTAAATAAGACTTTTCAAATAAAACTCAAAAAACCAATCTGTTTTTAAATACGATTTAAGTTTGTTATGAAAATTAACTTAATACATATAGATTTAAATACTATCCTGAAAATTGGGCATTAGTATATTTTTTTGACTTGTACAAAAACGCCTTTTCAAGAAATTCAAATATTTTAATGCCCGAAATTTCGAAAATTCGTTTTACGAACAATTGGTCTTAGAAGACCCCTAGTAAAATTTGATGCAAAAAAAATATTCGTGGAACCCTCTGAAGTGATGTTTTAGTATACTTTTGTGGGGAAGTTAAAAAAATGGACAAAAATTACCCCTTAAAATGAGAATATATTCTAAGAAAGGAATCGCCGTACGATTTTACTGAATACATCTGAAATTATTTTTTAGTTGAGAAGTACATGTAGTATATTTTTTGACTTTTACCACACGCCTTTTTAAAAAATTCAAAAACTTTAGGGGCCCATATTTCGGGAGCCCGAGCTAACTTTTCAGGACCCTTTGGTAGATTTGCTCTACCTGTAGTAGTCTACTTTCATTTCGCGTTGCAAGTGTTGAGGCTGGCGGCGATGACCCGCATTTTGTTGCACTGTGTAATGAGTAAAAACTTGCGACAAGTGTGTGTGTGTAGCTGTGTGTGTATAGCTGCTATTACATGCCCTGCAAATAATAGGACCAATCCAAACACGCGTGTAAGGAGTTGTCCACAAGGGACTAGGACTAGTCCGAAAGTAACCCAAACGTATGGAAAAAACATGGTATATTTAACATTACGATGTCCTAGGGCAGGACCATATAACCCATCTTTAGACTACAACGGAGTAGTTTTAAAACTACTCCATTGTATACACAAGAGAATTAGTTTTAACTTCGTTCAAAAACGAAAAAATGTAGTTAAAAAACGAAGACGTGTCGTCACACTACAAACACTTTTTAACAATGACATGGTCCATGCTTGCATTACATCGGACCAGTCTACGGAGTAGTCCATTTTATCAAAATGGATCAGGTGGTCCAATATTATTTGTAGGGTGCCTTCGTGGCTAAAATTTTTTAATAATAATAATATCGATAATGATATTTTACCCATCGATATTTTCGATATTGTAAGACTATCGATGTTTTCATCTAGTATTTTTTATCAAGTCCTAAGATAAGGATTAGTACTCTGCACAGCACTCAAATATAAAAACTTTTTATTATAACTCTGTAAAAGTCTTTTTCATTAAAAAGTCTTTACAATTAAGCGCTAGATTTGTGATCTTCCATTAAAATAAATAGGAGTTTTCTCTAAGGTTTTTGTAAAATTTTTCCTTAACTTATTAAATTAATTTTTAAGAAATTTATCACATTGTACAGATTCAACATAATTAAGTAAAAAAGTCATACAAAATAGACTAAACTCTTAACTTACATATAATATTAAAATTATTGTGTATTTACCATGTTACATTTATCAATAAAATATGAATTGAATTGAATTGAAAAATAGGAGTTTCTCAAAAATAACCTTCCAATTGATCTGAGTTTCTTGAATTGAGAATTATCCATTTTACAACTTTTAACAAAAATAACTTGAATTCGATTCAAAAATGTCTCTTCTACATTACTGTAAACATGAATTCTTTTCAAATGTTCGTTCATGGAAAATTCCTTCTAAATAAAACTAAAACCAAAAGCTTTAATGTATCAACGTTAAGATGTGCAGACAAAACAGCAAACAAATGTCTAACAACTTGCAGCATAATTCTGTTCCTATTGCAGTTGTTGTTTTTGCTGTTTGGATTGTTGTCTATGTGGTATCATAAAAACTGTTTAACGATTGATCACCAACAAATTTTCATGAATGAAAAGACAAGAAACAGACAGCAGCAACAACAAAAATTTCGTAACACAGTTCAAGACAAGACTACATAGAAATACAAAACACAATTGGAGCAGTTTCTGTAAAAAAAAACAGAACACAGGAAGTTTAATGGAGGTGGATTGATTTGGTTGATGTTGCTTCTGTTGCAAATGTTGTTATTGTTGATACCATTTCATTAAATTTATAACACAACAACAACAATAATCAGAAAAAAGAATGGCTTGCATACCAATCAAGCAATAGTTTGCTAATGCCAACACAATAGCAATTCACAATTTTAAGTATTCAATAGTTGCTGTTGCTTTCGGTGAAGCCAATATTGTTATTTTTGCTATTGCTGTTGCTGGCTTTTAAGTATACGAACAGTTTCCTTTTTATATCAGGTTGTTGGTGTTATAGCTATCACTTCATTCAATGAGTGGCGTTTTGGTAAGTTCATTTCATTTGCAACATGTTTAAGATATTCGTTAGAATTGAAATGTAGATTTCTAATATTATGCCGTCCAACAAAGAGTTTAAAGGGGATCATGTGATGTACGACTATTTTCACTGCCTGCACAGGATAGGATATACGAGATATGATGTACGTCTCTCATCATTATTATATTATATATTATATAAACCTATACACAGAAAGAAAAACCCTCGGGATACATTAAGTTCTTTTTACTCACTTTAAGTACGAGTCGTACTCAAAAATCTAAGTACGCATAACACTATAACGTACTTAAAACAATTCTAAATGGGATAGTTTTCGAAAATTTATCCGGAAATTTCTTAATTTATGTACAAAATTCTTAAACCAAGGAAAAAAAGGTTGAATTCCTCGTTGGAACTGTCACTCTGAGAGTAAAACTACAAAGTGAACCTTTTAATCTCATTTAACTTATTAAAAATTTTTGCAGACACTACAACAACACAACACAAGTAGTTAAAAAACGAATTGCTTGTTGCATGTAGAAACAACAAAAACCAGTAGGAAAGTACAGTCGGGCAAGCGCAACTATATAATACCCTACATCACAGTATTTTAAAACACATTTACGAGAGTGTTCCATATTCGGGAACCATGGAGAATTATGCTTATGTGTCCATATTAATATGGAAATATATATGTTTTCAATTTCATTAAAATCCGTTAGAAAATTTGTGAGAGACAAATATTGCCCCCTACCTCCCCTGGTGGTCCTATTTTTTAAAACCGTATGGCTTATGTAGCCATAAAAATATGGAAATATCTCTGTTTTAAACTTCATTAAAATCGATGTGATAGTTTCTGAGAGGCAGAAAAGTCCCCTACCTCCGCTTGTGGTCCTATTTTTTTAAAACCGTATGGTTTATGTAGCCATATAAACATGGAAATATCTTTGTTTTAAATTTCATTAAAATCGGTTTGATAGTTTCTGACAGGCAGAAATTGCCCGCTAACTCTCCTTGTGGTCCTACGTTTTCAATATGCTTGGCCCTTGTGCCAATAAGAACCAACAAGCCAAATTTTATCAAGTTATCTTAAAAATTTCGACCTGTACTTTGCGCACAAGGTTACATGGACAGCCCGCCAGCCGGACGGACATCGTGACATCAGAAAGTGATTCTAAGTCGATCAGTATACTTAAAGGTGGGTCCAGTACTTTATATTTTCAGTTTTATAAGTACATTAAGTTTTAAAAGTAAAAAGCATATCGGGAATGATGCTGGTTATTCATAAATAAAAACTAACAGAGAAATTCCTGGATATTCCTGCTCTGCCTTTGATATTCTGCTAAAACTACTCAATCGTGTCAATTAAAATTAACAATTATTTTAAAATAAAACTCAATGCTACAAGTTTTAATTTGTTTGTCATCTCTATTCGGGACACTTTTTAATTATATTTCTTGTATAAAGGAAATATTTCTGGATAGGTTGGACAGCTCACTTGCATCCTTCAGTGGTTCCTTTGTGATAACCAGCACCAATGACCATCCTACAGAGCAATTTGTCTTCCTAATAAAGAGAAGAAGCGACCTAAGTTCTATCCTAGATAGATCCTCCAAGCAGGTAAATACAGATTGTTGATAATAACCCGAATTCCTGGACATTGTGACATAGAAAATGAAACACAGTTTCCTCTTCATCTTCGTTGTATCAACTTCTACAATAAACATTAAATCTCAGACAAATTGACGCATGATTTCCAGCAGGCCAGTGCGCAGTTACAACTGTCCTAATCTGATCCCTATTGAACCAAAGTAAAAAACTGGTTCTCCGTTCATCACAGGCAGGTTCATTGCAGTACTCTGGATATGCAGCAGGTGTATTTTCAAATCCATCCCCTCTGAGCAACTCTATTAGACTCGCGTTTGATAAGTGACTTATTGTAAGCCATCGGAAGATCACCGAATTGATCAATGAATGTGTCATTCTGTCGCAATGGAAGCCTTACTATCAGTTAATATACATGTATCTCTCGATATGTGATTATAGCTAAGCCAGTTAGACGCCCGCCTTAGAGCAGAGATTTCCACCTGCCAGGACACTACAATCATCTGGCAAACGAAAGGGAATTTTTTTTATCCTGTTCCTCCTTGAAGAAACCCCCGCCAACTCTTCCTTACTTCTTTAACCATCAGTATAGAACCTTAGAACGGAAAGTCCTTTCACCTGACAACACACTATTGTGTGTCGTATGTGCTACATACCCCACATTAAAGAAAGGCTCCGGGGTACAGGCAACCTCCACCCCGTCAGGGACAATTAAATGCACGATTATCTTGGCGTGGCCAATCGAGTCGACCAGGTGTACGCCGTGTCGCTGATCAAAGAGTCATCTTAACAATGTTAACAGCGCTTCCGTGGGTATGGAACGTATTTTATTATATATAAAATGTTAAGTTTGAGGCGCTATTCATCTGAAAAGTTTCGCTGTAAAGAATTCTTTAATGGCCGGTACATGTACGATTGGTTAATTTTTAGCCATTTAGTTAACTGCCAAGTTAAATGGAGGAATACATATTTTCAGCTCATTTAGCTTTAAAACAATCGTTAGTTCTTAGAATTTAAAACGTAATACGCAAATCAAGACTTCCTTGCTTTTAGGGTCAGTAGTATTCCGCCATTTATCAAATATACTCTTTTTAAAATTACCTCATAATGAACACAAAAATAATCAATACTTCCTTAAAGAAATTAATGTCAGGCAAAAATCACAACTGTAGGGTTACAAAAGATTCGTGGGTACCCCACTCGCACAAATGTTATCAACTTGTAGTAGTCGTTTTTGTTACAACATTTGAAATGTTCATATTTCTCTCATACATTATTTATACATCATGACATACAAGTTCAATTTTATGTATGTACATTTGCGTGGTGTTTTAGCAGTCCTTCGTCCACCAGGCTAAAACACATTAAAGCCAAAGTCAAACAACCAGTCTGCCAGTTCGGTCCACCAGCCAAGTTATTAAGTATTAGTTTAACAAAAAATACAAGGGAACGAACCATCATTCGAACTCATTCAAGACTTTTCAGCATTTGAAATTCATTCATTCATTGAGTCATTCATTCATTCCTTCGTTTACTCATTTTCAATTCCTTCATGCTTCAGTATTCAGAGATACAAAATCATCTCGATTGAAGTTTGTCTGCCAGATTGGCCATAAAAAATGTACACTAATGCCGCCAACAACAACTACCAGCAACAACAACGGCAAAAGAAAAAAAAAATAATCTGTAACATTCAATAAATGAAAATTGCAGCTTTTTGCCAAAAGAAACAATTGCATTTTGGATTTAATGTAAAATAATTCATTTGCTGGAAATTCTTTAGATTTATAAAAAAGATTCTTCTGTGGTTTGATGTATTGAAAAGAAAATTTTCTAAATTAAATACAATTTTGCTCAATGACTAATCGGAATGTTGGAAATTGTGACAGTGGACTTAAATGTGACATTTTTGAACTACATATGCACACATACATACACACATACTTATATTTTATAAACTGTTATTTGCATTGAAGAAAATATTGCTTCAAAAAAAAAATTGAAAAAGCTAATGCTTTAAAAATCATTGAAGGATTATTTTACAACTTGACAAAAATTCTTAAATTCAATCGAAATGTTTTGAACTTAAAGCAATTTATGTCTGGTCAGGCTAAAACAAGAGAGCCAAATTTTGTTTTGTTTTTTAAGTGAACAATCAATGGAAATGGTTCAGAATATGCCTCCTAAGTACTTAATCTTCTGATAATTAATTTTCATAAAGGACCACTTTGTCCACAAATTTAGTCAAATTTCATCCGCCCATCTCTTCCCGTTTTCCTGGAATTCATCTTACAGTGAAATTCAAAATTGGAAAATAATGAAAAATATAAAAATGCGAATAAAGACGCAACACCTTTTAGCTTCTGATAATTAATTTGCATAAAGGATCACTTTGTCCACATATTCCATTAAATTTCATCCGCCCATCTCCTGCCGTTTTCCTGGAATCCGGGAAAAGCTTCCAGAGAAATTGTAAATTTAAAAAAACATGAGAAGTCCTTTATAATACCTAAAATCATAAAAGTTTTTGATAAGGGGGATGTGTGTTAAGCCCTATATTTTTTTCCAGTCCATTTAATCCAAAAATGAAGGTATAATTCCAATGGAATTACATATGTACATATGTATATCACAATTCTATATGGTTAACAGTTTTATGGTAGCGCTTTAACAGAACTCTGTTATGCAATAAATTTCGAAATTTAACTTCACACACATGTTAAAAGCTGCGTTAAAACCACATATCGTCCACATTCATATCTTCCAATTCGGGCCATAAAAAGTTCTTTATCATCTCATTTTAGGTGCAATTTTTGGGCACAACGATGAGTTGAGGTAGACGGCTCTTCAGCCACACTATCGCAAACAGCAGCAATATTTTCTGCAGTACGAGCATGCATTGGTTTTTCCACATCTCCAAAATACCCGGTTTACTTAATTTTTGCACGATTTTTCCGATTGTACGCATATTTGGATGATTAAATAGAATAGAATAGAAGAATTAAACAGAAACAATCACGAAGTGCACGTTATGCATTTTGATTTGAACGCCCATTTTCATAATAAGCCTGAATAACTTTAACGCGATGATCGATTGTGTATCTTTTCATGGTTCAAATTGAGTTAGTCTGAAATTTAGAAATGTCAAATGAAATGTGGTTCACATTCAATATCGGCCCTTTAAATTTAACCGCCCGTTATAATAAAAAAAAATACTATATGAAAAAAAACCATGGAGCATTTTTCCCTTCCCACCGTATGGTCCAATACTGTTCCCGTTTTCTATTTTTCTTGCAAGTCAATGGTACAATATTAGAAACGAATGGATTCGTTAAGGTCCTCTGAAACCAAGAGACTTCACTTGAAGGTAACAGCCGCAAGACTTCACTGGTTAACTAGTGACAGATATAAAGTTAGACTTGACTATAAAGTCATCCTGTGGCATGTTCTGTAACTCTCGCGTCGAAAAACTTTTAGATTGAAATGTGTGGGATGAAACAATCAGCTGTTTTTCTCACTAAACTGTGTCTGTAACTTTTTTTTGGCAAGAACTAGATATCAGGTAAGGAAATTACTCGCCAATTTACAGAAAAAGTGTGTCTGTAAAATTTTGGTGAGAAAAGTTCCCGCTTTGTACCGTCAAATTAACTCACGAATAAAAATGGGGCGAGAAAAAATTATAACACCAAAAAACAAATAAAAATGCAAAATACAAAGAATAAAAATAATAATTGTTTGTTCTTTTTTTGTTTAATTAATTTGCTTTAACCATTTTTATAAATACTACTAATTAAAGTCGCACTTAACATTATTTGGTATAGCCGGCGGTTGTATTTTCGCCGCCGTCGTTGAAAATTTTTTAGTAAATTTTGGCCGCCGTAAACGATATGTGTGAATGGCGTTGTCAACATCTGCAATGTCACATCGGCTTCGAGTGCAATGTTATGGCATTTATAACTTAACGACGTAATCTCTTTTGATAGTTTTCGACATGAGTAACAGACACACTTTTTCTCACTTTTCGAGAAACAATGGAATATTTTGTATCACATTTTTTTGATGTGAGAAGTTCTCGCTAAAGTTACAGAACATGGATACTGTATAAAACCGATTGGAAACTGATTTGGAAATATTTTCTTTGTTTCATACCCCATTTATTGAATCTCCATGTACTGAGATATGAACTATGAATAACAAAGGCCAACAAATTTTTTAACCCAGAGGCCAGAAAACTTCGAAATTTAATAATATTTAATTAATTACACAGGCCTGCAAAAATATGTGACTTTTCTAAGGGCTTCAATTGCGCTGGATCAAAATCTGCACTCAACTTTTAATTTCTCCATCACGTTAGGTTTTCAAGATATCTTAACTTAGATTAAAAAACACCCTGTTTGTAGCCATGTTCGAGGCTTTAAAACTGCGCGAATTCATCTTTATTTATGAGACCAAATATGCCTTCCTACCGATAAGTGCTAAAATGAGTGTTTGACCTTTGAAATATCTTGTTGGAAAAATCTGAGCTTTCGCAATGATCATTGTAATTTTTTTTATTTTTTTTTTACATCAGATTCGATTTCAGCGAAGCCCAAAACCAGGATTCCGACCTCGTTTTTAAATTTTACAGGCCTGTGCAAGTAATCAAATCTTATTCTAATTCCTAAGTTAACGTCCTGGCAATGCCTGGCGAAAATTCTTCTAATCACTGTTCCCGTTCACATAGGAGTTAAGCGATCTTCTATCCGGATAAGTTCTGCAGTGTATCTTCTGCTTTAGCAAATGTGGTCGCTAAAATTTTAAATATTTCGGTCTAGTTTATTTGTGGCAGTTTAAGCCTTTGTAGATATTAAATTCAATGTTTTGTGATCATAGTTTTTACTGGTGGCACATTGAGGTCATTGTGAATGATCTGGTTTTTAAATACCAGAGAGCGGCTGTGAGGATTCGAAGAATGTTGGTTTGCCGCCTTTCGATTTTTTCCATATTGGATAACGAGGCAGTGCAGATCGATCATCGTGATCACCAATTGGCAGTGTTGTTAATATGTATCCATTTAAAGAATTAATTTATGTTAAATTACATGAAAGTTTTGTGCTGATTATTTGCCTATTCTGTGGATTCATAACATCAAGGCAAAGATAATAGAAATAGAAATTTTTCAGGAAGGTTGCTTTTTATTTGGCTGTACAACTTTTTTCATACTGAACCCAAACTACTTGGAAAAACTTAGAGCAATTTGAGACCGAAATCATTCAGTTCTGCTGCGTAGTTCTTCAATAAAAACATTTCTTATTTTACGAAGCATTGATGGTACATTCTATCATATAGAGATGCAATGAAGAAAGTGAACTAATTTTTTACGAATTCAAATAAAAAAAAATCATTTAAAAGACAACTACATTCTCTTACTACGAAGCAGGTTTATATGGGGTAATATAAAAAAATATCTGGAACACCTGAAAAATCTGTGTTTAAAGCTTATCATTCACCAGTTTCTATATGCGTCGAATAAAGTGTTTTTGTAGCAAAAATCTTATGCTTCAAAGTGTGAACTCGCCACATAAAATTCATGCTATCCGTAAGCAAGATGGTAAGCGAAATTTCTTCATTTCGCCCTTACGAATCTGCTTCGTTTGTAGCTCCATTTCTAATTGGGTCGAAAGTAAGCAAGTTTTCAAAAGTCAGACAGACAGACAGACAGACTTGACTTAATCGACTTAAAATTACTCAGAAATCCATTACATTTTATTTCACGCGAAATAACATTTTCCATTTGCGGTGGTTGTACAGGGTGGCGCAGAATGAGCTATATGAGTTTGAATCCTTTATAACTTTTTTAATTATTATTCATTCTTTCTTTTTTTCAGCATTTTCTGAAGGAGTCTTTGGGAATTAATAATGAATCATTACACGATCGAACAACGTACAAAAATAATTGAATTTTATTTTTCAAACCAACAGTCTATTGTATTGATATTCGGCGAACTGGCATCCACGTTCACCAGATTTAACAGCTCCTAACAGTTTTCTTTTGGGACATTTGAAAAAAAGAGTGTACGTTAACAAGCCAAGATCCAGTCTGCGAAGCAGAAAATGGACAAAATTCCCCAATAATAATCGCATAAATAAAAACGTTATAAGCCATTTAAACCATATCGCTCAATCTGCGCCACACTGTAGTTATAAAACTAAAAAACATTAAGCGCTTAATAAATATATTTGCGTACAAATTAAATTAACAAATACTCCTTACAAATTTCTTAAGTTTTCTTGTAAGTCAAAAAATACACAGCCAACCTTAAAAAAAATATGAATATTTATGGCCTAAAAGTAAATATCTCACTTTAAAACACAAACTGAAATTAAAACCAATAGGAATGCTACATTACGCTATGCCGAATTTGATATACCCTTCACCTTAGTGTGGCAACAACAAAAGAATTTTCATATTTGAATCCGAAAATCGCATATTTGATTAAAAAAATTTTGAATTTTCTGCGATGACGATTTTTGCGGAATTGATAAAAAAGTTTGTAGGCATGGTTTTTGAATTTTTAGTCAACAACCAAGTTAATTGAGCAAATAAAAAATTGTGTTGCCCAAAATAATTATTTTTAACAAAACGTTTACGTGATTTGTTAAAATAAATTGTTGGAAATGTTGAATAAATCAAACAAAATGTTTATCGAATCTTTACTTATTAATTATGATGTGCTTAATTCCCAATTTTTATTCTTTAATAAATATACTTAAATTTGTTGGACGGGGATAAGCAAGTTCCAAAGACTTTGGAATAACTAAAGATATTATAAATTAAATTTAAATTTTAAGGGCCGATGTTGAGTGTGAACCACACCTAAACGTCAAGTTGTTTTCTTTATTTTATTTACATTTCTCAATTTCACACCAACTCAATTAAAGTTATTCAGGCTTATTATGAAAATGGGCGTTCAAATCAAAATGCACACCGTGCACTTCGTGATTTTTTCAGTAAATTTAACCGTCCAAATGTGAGTACAATCGGAAAAATCGTGCAAATATTTGAGCAAACCGGGTCTGTAGAGATGCAAAAACACCAGTGCATGCTCGTATTACAGAAAATATTGCTCACTTACAAAGTGCAATTGACTCAAGAACTAAAGCCTCTTGACCATTTCAAACATCGTCAATGGTTAGAATGGTGGCAAGAAATGGCAACAGTGAATGATTAATTTTCGAAGAAAATCATCTTCAGTGATGAGGCAGATTTTTACCTCAGTGGATTCGTCAATAAGCAGAATTGCTGCATTTGGACGAATAATAATCCAGGAGTGGTTGTTCGAAAAACCAATGCACTCACAAAGAGTGACTGTTTGGTGCGGATTATGGGCTGACGGCATCATCGGAGTATATTCTTTCCAAAACGAGGCCGGTCAGGCAGTTACTGTTAATAGAGTTCGTTATCGTGAGATGATAACGAACTTTTTATGGCCCGAATTGGAAGATATGGATGTGGACGATATTTGTTTTCAACAGGACGGTGCCGCTTGCCACACAGCTAACGAAACAATGGCTGTTTTAAGCGACAAATTCAATGGCCATGTTATCTCACGTGTGGCGATGTCTATTGGCCGCCAAGTTTTTGTGATTTGACACCGTTGGACTTTTTTCTTTGGGGTTATTTGAAAGAAAAGGTGTACGTCGATAAGCCAGCAACAATTCAAGAGCTAAAGGTTGAGATAATTCGCCACATTAACGGCGTAGAACCTCAATTATGCCTCAGCGTCATCGAAAATTTGGACCATCGGATGAAGGTGTGCCGTCGAGGTCGCGGCGCCCATTTGGGCGATATTTTAATCCATACATGATTGAACCATACCAATATTATCATAATAAAAAGAAATGACAATAATTTGTGTTTTATTCAAAATCAACATTGGACCTTAAAATTTAACCACCCTTTAATAATAAAACTGTAAAGCGAATGAGAATTATAAGCTATTAAAAATGGACAATAGATGTAAAAATACTGTCTTCGCTTTAATTAAAATATTTTTTTATTGAATAAGTAGAAATATTCAATTATTTCGTTATTAAATATGTTTTATTGAATGCTATTTTGCAAAGTGTAATTTTTATGATTTGTTTCATTGAATCAAATGAAAAATTGTATGACCTAAAACTTTATTTTTAAAAAACTGTGTTTTTAAAAATTTTCTTGTGATAGTTTTTTCTGTGTATATAAATAAATGTATATGCCGAATGTTTTTTTCTGTGTATATTAATAAATGTATATGCATACATATATTTGAACTTAGAATTAATAAAAGCGTTTCTTATGCAGTACCCTAGACCACCCGCCACTAACGAACATTGCCAAAAAAAGTATCAAAATAATATATATTGAGTACGGTTGTTCGTTTAAAATACCTTTCTCTATTATGTATGTGTTGTGTTAAACAAAACCGAACTTAATGGGTAAAAATTAGTGATATAAATATATAACAAGCTAGCTCCAATGATACATATATGGGGTCTTGGGAAACGCCATTTTAACGGACATATAGACAGACGGACATCGTCAAATCCACTTCGCCTCTCAGAAGAATCCAGATATTAATACTTTATAGGGTCTGAGATCAATATAACAAACCGACTGACAAACTTATATATACCCTTTCCGCCTGTGGTTAAGGGTATAAAAAAACAACAACAAGAGAATCTGCGGGTACAAATATGATTCATTCGTGGTTTTTTGCTCATATCTCAGCCACTTGTGAACCAATTTGGCTTAATTTTAATAGCAAACTTTAATGGAGTATATAAGAAATGACTGTATGAAAACCTAGTCCCCACCTTTTCTGAGATCTGAATCACCATTTCAAACTAAACACATTGTAAATGACATTGTTAAATCAACTTCGTACTTAAAAGGACCAAGAATTTATATATTTTGTGGGTCTTGGATCAATATTGAATAAACTACAAATGGATTGACAAACTAATTTAAGCCCTTTCCACCTGTAGTGAAGGGAAAACAAACCAAAATAAATAAATTTTTTGCAAATCACTTATGCCACTAAATGAATTTGAAGTAAACCGCACCACTTTTCTCCCACAAATTCTTAAGAAATCAACTAATTTTTAAATGTTTTTTAAAGAAAGTGGCTTTCAAGCAGCATTTTAATGCCAAAGAAAACAAGAAACGACAATTCAAAACAACAACAGCAAAGAGTGTGGTATCAACAATACAAAAACAAACACTCAAACTTTATAAAAAGTATTCATAAGTTAAAATAACAATAACCCACAACTTTGAATTTGCTGCTGCGTCTACAGTAATTCATATGTAAGTAAACATTTATGAATGTAAGTAAGTATGTGGTTATGTGCACCTTCATACAAGCAACATTCATGTTGTGGCACTTAAAATCATTTTCAAGAGCAGACGACAAATTCATTCTTTATTCAGTTGTATGTATCTTTGTTTTTGTTTAATATTTTTTTTTCTTTTTTTATTTTTTTGTTTAAAGAAAAAACACTTAGAAAAGTTAATTTGTGTATAAAACGATTTGTAAAAAAACTCTCAAATACTTGTGTTGCACTCGAGTGTAATTTTCTTATTTAAACTTCTTTTATGCCTTTATTCAGCTGTTTTGTGTGTTTTTTTTTTTTTGGCAAAAGCTGAACGCTAACACGCGACAACAATATTGTCATGCAACATGCAAAATGTTGGCAGGCTAGCAAATGGTGAAGAGGAGTTTTCAGAGTCTGCCATTAGAAACGAAGAAAAGCGAAGGTGGCTAAGATACAGATGACAGAAGAAAATAATAAAAAAAAAAAAAATTTATAAATAGGATAAATGATGTTTTGTTAGTATGTAATAGGATTAACCCACTTTGGGCTTTCCAATCAGAGTAAGTTAAACTCTCTTTTTGGTTTAAAATATGTTTAAACCAACAAATCTATAAATCGCTTAACATACACATCATCTTTAAACGCATAAAATTTGGCGTTTAAACTGCCAAAACAGACCATATGAATTTGATAAGCTTTATCTTAGTGCTGCCACATGTAATTGTTTTAACAACATAAAATAAATGGGACACTAATTTATAGCTGTTGAGTTTAAATTACATATAAATTCAAGTTTAGTTCAACTAAACCAGCGTTTAAGCCATGCGTGATTTATTAGCCATTCGTATGAGAAGAATAAATAATTTCTGCCAGGATAGTTTTAGACTTTATTTTAACCTAACAGGGAGGACAGGCGCGGATCCAGCTCGAGCCTTAGGGGGGGGAAAATTTTTTTTGGTACAAAAAATTAAAAAATTTGTTTTAAAAGTTTGTTATAATTAATATGTGTATATTTATTAAAAAAAACTCAACAATAAGGTTAAATGAAATATAAGAGTAGTTCAATATAAATTAATTTTTTTAAATAAGCAATTTATGATTTCCTCGTGAGGCAAATTTAGATAGTTCAGTCTTTCTTCTGTCATTGTTGATCTGAGCCATGTTTTTATTAGACGACGGGTAGGAAATGACCTCTCTCTCGTAGCATTACTGACGAGTAGGGCAAGTTTTTTATGGAATATGCCATTTGCCATTTCTTTAATTATTTTTTTAAAAAGCAATTTTTGGACCAGCTTGCTAAAGAATACCTTTTTGCAACATAGAAAAAAATTTTTAAATAAGCTTAGCGAATATGAGGCAGAATCTATTCGAAATGCTAACTGAATAATGCAAAAATCGGACGTAAAAAGTACTTTCAATGCATCTCCTCAAGCCTCTTGAAGTTACAAACGAAAGGGATTTCTACGAATGAAAGCTTTGGCTTAATTGATAGTGCTAAGGAAAATAATACAAGATGTCAGTAAAAAAGATTTTGTTGAAAAGTTTAAAAAACGTTTTAGATCGTAATGCATGTGGTAAATTATTCAATACTCCTGCAAAATCTATATGCCTTGGCATTTCAATTTTAAAAAAGTGTTTTAATGAAAGTGACACGGATGAATTTATTGACAATCTTTCTCCATCTGAACTTTTAGTGTTCAAATATGCTCCAGTTACATCTTGCGATGTTGAAAGAGTGTTTTTCATTTATAGAACTGTTTTATGTGATAACAGGAAATTATCAGGGGTGTTCTAGAAATCGGAGACTCAAAACACAAGAATTTTATATGTCGTTCTTTAATTACATTTCCCTGATAAAAAAATTTTGTGACAAATATTATAAAAATATTTCTTTATTAAACAGAATTTTATAACAAAAATTAGATCAAAAATGTATTAAAAACAACTTCCAAATTCTTGCGTTTTGCCCCCAGAATTTTTTTTGACAATTTGAAGAAACATACTATTGTACTTACAAAAAAAACTTAATAAAAAAAAAAAGATTCTTAAATAACATGTTTATTTTTGCCATTTTGTGCCATTTTTTATACTTTTTCGTGCATTTTGCCAGCCATTTTTCGTGCCATTTTAAACTTGCCCTGCTGACGAGCATTGAAACGAAAATTTTTTAATATTTTTCTTAGATTTCGGTAGATATCTTTATCACAGTTTATTAAAGCATCTACAATGTTATCTGATAGATTTTTAGATATGCAAATGCAACAGTTCAGACTCAAGTTTAGATGTTAGAAGGTGTTTATCTATCTCTTTTATCAAACATAATCAGCTCATCAGCTAGTTGTGATTTTAAAAATTTTGTATTTGTATTTGACTTGATTACACTTTGAGGTAGAAGTTTAGGTATGTTCAATACATTTAGGAGATCTATTGGGAAACGTGTTTTGAGATCTTTTAAAATAAATTCAATAAGAGGAATGTAACCAACAACTCGGTAGTAATCTTCAACATTTTGAATGTGATTGGAACCTCGATTTGATCGCAGATAACTTTAACTTTTTCAAAAATCGCTTTAAATAGTTCTTCGGCTTTATTTCTTTTCTCTTCAAGGCACATGATTTAAGTTTTGATAAGGCTTGATCCTTTTTGAAGATCTATATCGTGTTTTTGTAAAATGATACTATTCCTCAAATGAATTCAAAAGTACTAAGCGAGTTCCTTAATATAAGGCTTTTGTTGAAGTATCTCTACTATTCCACTCAGATATTTTTTCCAAAGCTTCTACTATATGATGTACACTTGTTTCAAAGTGTAAAATTGAGTCGTGACGATCCAACCATCTTGTCTCGCATAATGTAGAGAGTTTGGCTCCCAAATACTTTGCTGAAACTGTATTTCGCTTGGGATGAATATATTTAAAAAAATTTGTCGTTTCTTTAACAAATGATTCAACTTATTGTATTAATGGCATTTTGTTGCTTTTTAAAATTGAGTTGTTTGATTTATGGGAATAGCAAGGCGTTTGTTTTGCATTTGTCCAGAATTTTATAACAGCTCCATTTTCTGATGACATCAGAGGACACCCATCTGTTCCATTTCCTACACAATTTTGTAGGTCAAGACTGAACTTTGTCAAAGCTTTTAGAACTATTGATGATAGTGCCTTCGCATCAATTGACATATCACATTATCAATATCCTTTGAAGCCTCTTCAAATGCGTTTACAACAAAGCCAATAAATGCTTTCCTAATAATTTTTTGTTGTATGTTGAAATATCTTTAAGATAAGGAAATCTGGGTTTTCCCCGAAAAATCTGTGTTTTCGTAAAAAATTATCGAATAGAATTTTGATTCATATAATTAAGGCTTATTAATAATTCAACCGCATTTACAAGTCAAAATTTATTCTTTGGATATAAATAGATGCCACCTGCTGGGATTGAATGTAGAATAATAAGTATTTGAATACAGTAAACTAGATGTTTCATTGGAAATATCTAATAAATAGCTATTAGAATTAAGTTTTGGATACTTATTGAAAATTTCGTTAGATTCAATAAAAAAAAACAAAATAAAACTTTGCTGGGATTTCCTAAAATTTTGTGCATATAAAAAAATATTATTATTGGGAATTCTTGTATTATCGAGAGAAACCAAACATATTTTTAGAATTTAGGGGGGGGACATTTCCTTATTTCCCCCCCCCCCTGAATCCGCGCCTGAGGGAGGATGAACCCTTATTTTCTTAATCGCTCACTTTAGGTTAATGTAAGGTTTAAATAATGGAACACTTTAAATAAGGCCGGTTTAAATTTACTTTAAGCTATCGGTAAGCTGTGAAATCGGGCCTTAATCGAGCTTAGAACATAATTTTTGGAGAAATGGTAAAGACCCCTTAGAAACCTTGCTATGTTGTTCCGAAATAAAGCACGTTAAAAATGTGAAATTTTTGAATCTTTATTCTCTCTTCACATCTTCCAGGTTTTAGCATTTTATACTACACAAGCAAAGTGAATTCTAGTAATGGATCCGATTCTAATTCATAACGTAAATGCGTGTGAGTTCCAAAATGTCAGTTGCACAGCAATACGCTTTTTAGAACGCCTTTCACAAGACACAGTAATTCCAGCAAGCATGATTGTTTTTTCGTATCAGCTTGATTTAAAATCAACTTTTTAAAATAGAAGAAAATTGTCAGTTTTTAAAACTAACGATCCTTCAAGTTTTATTTAATTAATCATCATTTTTGTCCTGGGCATTCCTCGTCTTAAGCACCAAAATAACCATCTCTGAAAAGTCAAAGTATTTTTGGGTAAATATGTTTCTAGCGTCCAAAATAACAATATTTAAAGCATCAAAAACAATTACGCAAAGTGTTTTTACATTTAGCATAATTTTTCTACCGGGACGTCTCTAGCCAATTCAACAAAATTGTCATCTTCGAATTGTCGACAGCAGTCTAAACAATAGTTTTCGAATGACTTAGTAGGAAAAGAGTTATTCAAACAAATAAGGGACAACCTCCCTAAATCAATAGACAACAAATAGCCCGATAGGCTAGCTGGTAGTGAGCTAGTCTATCAGCGCCGGTGTTGCGGGTTCGAGGCCCTGGTTTCCTTCCTGCAAATAAGCGAAGAGATCCGCGGGATTAGCATAATTGATGACGGAATGCACCGAACGAATTTACAGAGGGTCGGTCCATATTTGCCTAGGGCCCCATATTAAGCACTCTCTCGGAAATCATGATAGTAAGGCTTAAAGCGGTACGAAATTGGCGAAATTAAACATAATCGACTTTCATAGGACTCGAAATCACGCCACTAGATTTTGTAAAAGATCAAGTCTTAATTTATTATACGTCCCATATACAACACACTCTAGGAAAACACTTAACTACACCTTAAGCCATAAAAATTAGTAATGTTGTTGTAAAATTAAGCCCACTACAATTTGCTATGACAAGAAATAAAATTTCGTGAAGATAGGTCCATATATATATACAGTGAGCGTCAAAATAAAGTAAACAGCTTTATTTCCAATATAAAAAGTGTTACGTTAGTTATAAAAAGTTAAATTTCTACTTTGCCAAATATGAGTAGACATCATGCTTGCCGTCATCTGTGAAAAATACGTTGCTCCAAAATTTGACGACAGCAAGTTGGACCAAAAAAACGTGATAAAAGGTAGAAATAATAAATTCAACGGAAAACATACAGTATTTATAGTGAAGCGTGATGGGGTTGGCTTTTGTAAAACGTCTAAAAAAAGCTTGATCAGACCACTAGTCGCTCGATATCAACTCAAGTAAGCATCTGGGAGCATTTGTGCAGACAAATTAATAAAAAAAAACATTACTAGCAAGCACCCTCTGATGACAATTCTGCACGAAGATTGGCCAAAAATGTCTACGGATCTAACTTTAAAATGGGTGGAATCGATATCAAAGGGACTAGAAGTCGTCCTAAAAGCAAAAAGAAATCAAACAAAGTATTAGCCACTTCATTTTTCTTAGTATTTTAAAACTGTACACTTTTTTTTGACGCGTTAAAAACGGAGTAAATTTGTTTTTTATTGCACTGTTTTTTGTTTTTTTTTTTTGAAGTATTTAAAATTTTTAATTTTATATTGTAATAACATTGTCCAAACTTAAATTCTTTTTTACTAAAATAACACTTTTTATTATTGGAAAACAAGCTGTTTAGCAATTAATTAACAAATAAACAGCCAGGGAAGCCCTCGAAACAAGCTCTGCTGCCAAGGCACCTGTTAAGCGGATTAAAATCTTTACACAACCCTCTTCAGGATTTAGTAAGAATTGAATTACAAGAGCAATTTTCTCTTGACGTGCTTTTTTACTTTGAGCCAATACTCAGGGGATGCCACCTCCTAATTCAATGCATTGTGTTCTGGTATTAAAAAAATTATGAGGAGAAGAAAAAAAGGAGTAGTGTTTGTGGACATTTAATTTAAATTTATCCAAATTGTAGCCGAGTGGAAGAACTTCCGCCGGGAGTCTTTTCCACATACGGCTAGTTCGACCAAGAAACGAATTTTTTCTGTAATGCGTTGTGTGATACACTGGGCAGTCGACAACGAACGGATGTGACCTGCTGGAAAGGCGAGTACTACAGATATGCATCCGCATCTCAGGAATGAGTTCGCCCATCTCAGCCGAACACTTACTGTTACGACGATGCTCCAATAAGTTACTAGAGCCGGATACCCTACTTTCATTGATAAGCTTCAACTTACTCCTTTGCACCCGATCTAGAAGCCTTAAGATAGACCTTGAAGCCCATTCACAGATGTGGGAGTTGCTTTCTATTTTCGGTGAGATATAGGCGGAATAAATTATGAGGAGATCAGACGGAGTAAAGTAGAAAAGTAGTTCTTGCAAAGTTTTGAGAAACCAAGATACCTGAATGCTTCTGTTGACACTTGAAAAACATGTTGGATCCGTCGAAATTCACATAGAATTTTCATGCCCACAAAATCAGAAGTGTCTGAATCTTCAATAGATATACCTCCCATGGATACAGATGACGCTGACTCTACAAGACGTCTGTGGGTAAAGTCATGAATGAGTGTGTCGTTCATATTCCGCCTCATAGCCTCAAACTCAGTAAGGCATTTTCTATAATTAAAGGAAAATGACGAATAAATGCTGCTGTCATCTGCGAAAGAATAGTTATGATTGGAGGTTAGACCCAGGAGGTCGTTAAGAAAAACAAGAAAATGTGTAGGAGAAAGAATAGCAGAGCACGTATAGAGCGGTCCTTTAGAAAGCTCGATATAATTCAAGTGAAATCACTACCGACACCAAATTCAATAAGCTTTGAAACGAGTGCACCGTGCCACACACGATCAAACGCTTTGGAAATATCTAGAGCAACCACTTTGCTTTCTTCAAATTGGTGAAAAGCACGACTTCAACGTTCCGAAAGAAACGCTTACAGGGCTTCCGTAGAACAGATAATAACAGATAATTTACCAAGTGGTGCTTGATCATGCTCTCCATGACCTTTGAGAGCGCATAGAAAATGTCTATTGGTCTGTAGTTTTCAGGCTGACTGGCCGGGGGACCGAACTCACGGACAGGTCGATTTGGCATGTTTTGATAGTAACCACACAGTCTTCTCGGATATCTTTTCCCTCACCGCCTAAGGCTCTAAGCTTGGCTTAAGGCATCAATGGCGGAAGATCGCCTAACTGGACTAGCACTATTCAACTTGCTTTGTGAAAGCTCGACCAACACGAAAAAAATAATTTCGATTCGTTCAGTTTCTACTGAAAGAGTTAGAAATAAAATTGCTTTCGAATCGAAAAAGTATTTCATCAGGACTAGTTTTCAGTACAGTTAGAAAAAGCCGTAATTTCTTCTTTATTCTTTAACTCTCGCCGCCACAAGGGTTAATACTAAAATCTAAGCTAAATAAAAATAAACAAAAAAAAAAAAGAAGAAAATTTTTTCGCTTATTTAGTGTTGGTGTTGGGATGACTGGTATGACTTTGACTTTGGCACAAATTATGCAAATTTAACTTGTCACAGCAAAAGCATTTAAACGACACGAACTACAACACCAACAACAATAAAGACTGTCAAAACAGCCAGACAAAATTTTGTTCTATTTCAATATACAAACAACAAAAAATGCAGCTTCTCGTAAACTCAGCAGACGTTATGACTATTTGCCGTTTGTAATACACGAGGGAATATTTTGCTTGCAACAGTAACAAAACGGCAACAAGAGAATCGAAACGACAACAACAGCAAAAAGTAAAACAAAAATTGTGGGTGTTTATTACGTATGATGACTGCAGTCTATGGGCAACAAACAGACTGACTGCAGTACCATAAACAATTGTGGATCGTCTCATAAAATAGAGTCATCGTCTATTTATGCAGCACATCAGCACTAGGAAACTGTCTGTATGTATGTGTGTGTTTGTAGGTTTGTCTGTCTGTCTGTCAGTATGTGCGTTCTTTATGTGTTGCAGAGCAGTTTGTTGCATTTGCAACTGTATGCATTTTGTACGTGAATACGATTTTTACATACATTTTTTGGTAAAAAGGTATTTATCTATGAAATTAAGTTAAATGTGCAATTTGTCAACGCTTTACGAAAACAAAAAAAAAAAAAAAAGAAGAAACATTGGCAACCAACAATGAGTGTAACTCGTAGAAAATTTCGTGCTGTTTATTAAAAGATTTATGCTGATGCTGGTACTATTAAAATGACTTTTATGTGACATATTTTGTCACACAAAATCAACCTCCTCCACGCACACCTTTTAGTAGGTGTCGTTTTGTTGCAAATTTTAAACGTTCACCTCTTAACAGAATTTTATTATTTAAAGCATAAATAATTTGCAAATGAGTGTTTAAAAGTTTTTCGTTTGTTTAAAAATGTTTATTTACGAGCAGTTAGTGTTCAGAAAGTCATTAGAAAATAATTTGGTTTGTTTTTTTTCATGTTCAAGTTTTGTGTTGGTCTGTTTGACACCATAAAATCGAAAGAAAAAAGATGTACATATCATGGTTGTGGCACGAGTATTGTGGATTTAATTTGGCATTGTTGTGCATTTTTCATTTGATTACATTTGAGTATTTACACGCCACAAAACTATTTGACACGCGCTAGATTTATTGCCACAATAAAACATTTCAATACAATTCAATTTAATAGATTTGTTTCTTCCTTTTCTTAATGGTTTCAATTGCACTTGGAACAGGCGGTGGCCAATAAAGAGTTGAAGCAAAAATTAGGAAATAATACTCGTATTTTTATTAATTTTAATCCAAAAACATTTAAAATAGGAAAATTGAGTTCATAAATGTTAGAAAGCTATTTTTATAGGCTTCCCATTGAAGTGTTAAGCATTATAATTTTCTGGTCGGTAGGATTCCCCATAAAAAATTCATTTTGAGGGAGAATATTTGTATGAGAACTACACTGATGGAAAAGGTGCAATAAAGCCGATGTATTTTGACATTAAAACAATGACAAGTGTCTTCGGTTTTGACCCCATGACACCCCATTGAAAATGTTGAAATGAAGGGTTGGATTCCCCATCAAAAAATTTTTCTGAGGGGGAATATTTGTAGGAGAACTAAACTGATGGAAAAGGTGCTATAAGGCTGATGTATTTGGACATCAGTACTGAGACAACTTTTTTCGGGTTTGACCCCATGAAACTTTTCATCGTTGTGATGTCATCTTTAACATCACTTGGCCAAATTTGTATCAGGTAAAATTATGTAATCAATGGGATGGTACATCGGCATTACAGAATTGACAAATCGGAGTCAGTTTAATAAAAAATGTCATAAGTGCGATGACTCAGTAAGTCGAAGAAAGAACTCATAAGACTCAATTTAATGACAGTTTGTCATGAGAATTGACTTAAGTCTAAGTGAGAGAATATTATTATTAACTTATCCGTTACACATGTTCCTTTCAGAAGAACTCTCAATTATAAGACACCAGCATAATCGTAATCATTTTACTTAAAAAAAATAGAATATGGGAATTTTTGCTTATTAATTTACTTTTTAAACATGAAAATAGTGTTAATAATGCACACACAAAATGTGACATCGAATGGATGTCACCGTAGTCATAGTGCAGATGACGGACAAAATATGACAAAATTTTGTGATGAAGTTCGTCATTGGATTTAAATAACTTTCTGCCTCATGTCATGCCATATGTTATAACATTGATATCATAATTGTGTTTTAAGGGCACCATCAATATAAATATACATTTTTCTATGATTGTAAAAATAATAATAAGCACCTGTAATTCATGTTCTCTGCTTTCATCATAGACAATAAGACGTATTTCAAACATGAAACAAGTCATGTTTATAAAGAAAAAATTCGATAAATATAATAATCCTAGTTTATAAATATCGGCGTTATTGTTCTAAATCCTATTTCCAAGGAAGAAATTTTTACGAGTAGGCCGTTTAAAGAAATAACTTCTGCCAATTTTTTCCTTTGCAGGTATTTAAAAAACCTTCTGCACGTGGATAAGCCACAGATCTAACATTAAGTAAGAACTAATATTCGTGTAGAAATTTATGTTATAATTGCAGATATCTTGAAAAAGTCATGGCATAAATAAATTATTAAATTATAAATCCTGGGCCACGCTGTAGCTGTTTAAATAATGTTGATTTTTAAGGGCCGATGTTGATTTTGAATAAAACACAAATTATTTAGGAAATTATTGTCATTGATTTTTATTATGATAATATTCAGCATTCGCTTAAATGCGGCAATACTGCTTATTGAAATCAACTGAGTTGAAACTGTGCCTCATCACTGAAGATGGTTTTCTTCGAAAATTGATCATCCACTGTTGACATTTCATGCCACCTTGTTAGCGTGTACAAGCAAGTCATTGTGCATAATGTTCATCAAAGAAGAGCGTGAGAGGTGCAATTGTTGGGCACGACGGCGAGTTGAGGTGGATGGCTCTTCAGCCACACTATCGCGAACAGCAACAATATTTTCTGCAGTACGAACTGTACGAACATGCACTGGTGTTGGCGCATCTCCTACAGACTCGGTTTGCTAAAATTTTTGCACGAATTTTCCGATTATACGCACATTTGGACGATTAAATTGACTGAACAAAATCACTAAGTGCACGATAAGCATTTTGATTTGAACGCGCATTTTCATAATAAGCCTGAATAACTTTATCGCGTTGCTCGATTGTGTATGTTTTTGGATGGCTCTAATTGTGTTAGTCTGAAATTGAGAAATGCCAAATCAAATGCAGAAAAAACTTGACGTTTAGGTGTGGTTCACATTCAACATCGGCCCTTAAATTTTAACAACCCTTTATATTTTCTTTTATTTTAAAAATAAAAATTGACCAACCCCTGTAGATGCATATCAAATATAAAGCAACTCTAATAGAACTTAAGCATATTACAACTAAGCAAACCAAAATACACTGAAAAAAAATTTGCATTTTAAAATGTAACAACTCTCTTTTTTGTTAAAAATGTGTTTAAACCAGCCAATCTATAATAAGGTAAACATTTAAACCATCTCTAAACGCAAAACATGGCCGTTTAAACTACCAATACAAATCATATGAATTTGATAGCATTAATCGTAGTGCTGCCACATTATTATTTTTTGCACTGCATATAATATATGGGGCACTGATTTACAGCTCTTAAGTTTAAACTACATATAAATTTAAGTTTAGTTTAACTAAACCAACGTTTAAACATTCATTGATTTATTAGCCATAAGTCCCAATTCATACGATTCAACTCTTATTGATTAACTTATCACATTTTCTTCTCTAAACTTTATTCGGCGTTCACACACACTTATTCTATTGGGGTATTCACAAGGTGTGCTATCATGTCGTATTGTCATAATGTTCTAACATTTTACAATGGTTTAAAAATATTGTTGTTGCTTTGTAAACAAAAAGTGTCTTAAATTAATAAAACTTTGCTTGCTATGTTTATTGTTCTGTCGTAATTAATAAGAAGAGACCTGCGATAACAGCTGAGCCGAGCGGCTATGTTTTTGTAGCCGTGGACGTTTATGGTATAGTTTTATCCGGCAAACATCCGGATTTAACCTGCGACTAGCAATTTTTGCAACTAAACACTAGCGGCGTCAAATTAGACTGGCTTGGGATTCTGATGTTTGGTAAACAAACAAAAAAAAAATATTTGTGATTTGCGTATAAAAAATGGAAAATAGTCCGGTAAGATTTAATTTAATTTATTAATTCATGGATAAGAATTAAAAAAAAATATAAATTTTTTATATTGGGCTTAAAACAGCTGATTTAAATTCCAAATAGCACACGAATTTAGGAGGGGTTGTTAACAATAGTCTTATTTTTCATGTTATTATTTTAAGACATATGACTTTATGACACCCTGTGAATCCCCCATATGTGTATGAATTTGTATCTGCATCTGGACATTTCCTTTTGAAAAACACGTTTTGACAAAATGATAATTGTAAAAATATAACTGCTTAATATTACGTATAAGAAAATAAAACGTTTATAAAGATTACATAAAGCTGAGTATTCGTTTCTTTCCCCTCGTCTCTTCCGTAGCAAGCGGACAAATAAGACTTTCATCGTATGTTCTCGGCCCAACTCCCAAAAAAAGCTTAACTTTAATTATTATTACTTTACGGAAATATAATTTTTATCAGTGTATTTATGTTTAAGAAAGAATAAAAAAAATTTTTTAAAGACAGCGCAGAACGATATATGTATGCCTATTATTTTATTTTTAAGGTTTGCACTTGTACTTCAACATTGTTTAACAGTGATGAGGCTTTTTTCTTAATTTGTTTGTTTATTTTAACTTGACAAAAGAAACGGATTCAAAGTTTGTTTCGTTTTTATTTGCTTTTAAAAATTCTATTCAATTTCTTTTCAATGCCGGCAAATCGCTAATGGAATCTTAATTAAGATGAAGATAAATTCATCAAATTGTATGCTACTGTGTAATAGAGAGAGATTATTATAGGTTTCTTGTAAGGTTTTCCTAAACAAGAGCTGAAGGCAAAACATTCCGCTTAGCTTTTACGCTGATATGTGCAGTGATCTTATTTTTTCAACAAAAAAAAGTATATTTCGAAATTTAGTCAAGGTTATTGGGGACATAATACGATAATTCAAGCAATAACTACAAGTTAAAGTATAGTTTTTGAGTTTAAAGAAAAAATTTATAATCTAACAAAAGGAAAATTTACTTTAAACAAGTTATTTGGGCATGTTTAACAATTTTTGACAACTAGAGAACGCGTGACGCTTTTGTTTAGGTACGGCTGTTAGTGACGTACGGATTAATAAATTCTTTTACCCATCTCTCTTTAAGAGTAAGAATGCCTCTAGCTTTATTAATCACATTTGCCTCTGCAAAATCACATATGTTTTAATTTATTCGAATAAAGTTCCTGAGGTTAATGTTGCACCACGTATAAAAATTATCGATATCATGTTGTAAACGCATACAAACAATACGAATATAATTATAATTATAATTAAGAACATTTTTGCATTGCCATTATAATTGAATGCATTGTTCGAAAATAAGCACTAAATAGTGTTCTGTTCGGTAAATCTGTGGAAAACACAAGCACTTATAAGGTTTGTAAAGTAAATCATTAAAAAAATAACGTTTCCCTGTTCGTCATCTTCGAGCACAAAAATAATACTGTTCTTATCCAACTCAACAAAAAGATGAGAGCATTTAATTGCGTTCGGTTTTTTAAAAAACCAAAACCTTAATTGCGTTCGGGTTGGTTAGCTTAGCGCCCTTTTGGCTGGTAAAAAAACCCAACATTTTTTACAAAATAAAATACACATACGAAAAAAAACAAAAAGCCAGCAAAATAATTGTACACAAACAAAACCTACATAATACACACACAAGCTAAGCTGTTCGTGCTGTGGTCGTTGCTAAAATTTTTGGTTTGTTCATTTCTTTATAAATGTAAAAAACGAAACATTATTGAGAATTAAAATATAATGTTTGTCTACAATTGTTCTGTTTTTGAACGAAGAACAGAACACTATACCTATATAATGTTCGGCTCTTTCTTGAAAATCGTAACGCATGGTATTTAGGGTTGTGTTCGTCTACACAATCTTAAAAAAAATAAATAACATTTCTGGGTGTGAGCGCCAAACGCTAAATAATGTTCTGTTTATTTTCGAACACCGGGGCCAAATTCTGGCAGTCGTGATCGAGTACTTTCTCGATTCGAAACCAATTTAATTTCTAATTATTTCGGTCGATACTGAACGAATCGAAATTATTTTTTGAGTATTGTGAAACTTAAATATATGTTTTACAATACTGAAAAAATAATTCCAATTCGTTCAGTATTCACTGAAATAATAAGATATTAAATTGCTTTCGAGTGGAGAAAATACTCGATCAGGACTGCCAGAATCAGGCCCCTGATTTGAATATTATGCGTCGATTTTTTTTTAAGAAAAAAAAGAAAAATTTTGAGTTAACACCCTTTTTATGGTCAAGTGCGATATGTACAAAGGAAAAGGGAAAGAAATAAATAAATATAATTTGCCATATTTCCCCTTTTTTCTCCCAATTCAACAATTTCAATATTGTAGTGGAATGAAGGAAAATATTTTGTAAAAAAGTAACAACAATAGGTACGATTTCACCCCTTAAACGTTCTTATTCCGAAAAAGTACAAAATTTGCATATGTATTTTTTAGATAAGTAACGAATGTGATACAATTTGTGTTTCAATGATTATTGGTTGAGAAGACAGATGGGCGACAAAAACGCCCCTTAATACAGGTTTTACCCGTTTACTCCCTAAAGAGACCGAATTTCAAAAAAAGTACCAGACATCTAAATTTTAACTTTTTAGCTTCAGGCGTTAAGGCTGTGCGATGCTGATGCTCAGTCAGTCAGTAACGTTAAAATTGTTTATAAGTAGACAATTATTAAGTCTATTCCATATTATGCAACATTTGCTGCGAAACATTTAGTATAAGAATCAATCGAGTGGAGGTCTGCATTATATTTGCTTTTTATAGATTTTGAAAGGGCATTTGACACGTTACACCAACCGGCCATATGGCATGCTTTAAGATGTAAAGGGATTCCAGAACACCTGATCCAACTAACCAAATTTTTATACGATAACGCATCCTGTCGTGTATTACATGATGGACTTATAAGAAATAAATTTCCAGTGGAAAGAGGAGTACGACAAGGTTGCGTGCTCTCCCCACTTCTTTTTAACATCGTTCTAGATGTTGTAATGGAACAATCGATGAAAGGTGATCGTGGCATAGCTTTTGGGCTGCAGGGTAGACTGGATGATTTAGATTATGCCGACGACATATGTCTTCTGTCACATAACTTCAATAACATGCAAACCAAACTAAATATACTTGTTGAAAATGCATCCAGAGCTGGTCTTAAGGTAAACATATCTAAGACAAAAAAATTGCGTATTAACACCAACAACGCCGAGCCTCTAAAAATTTTAGATCACCCACTACTAGATGTAGACAAGTTTTGCTATCTCGGCAGTATAATAACTACATCCGGCGGTAGCAAAGAAGATATAGCTTACCGCATTGTCAAAGCAAATCAATCATTTGGCTCACTAATTAAAGTGTGGAAGTCTAATCGTATAACTCTTCGCAAGAAAATAAAACTTTTTAATTCAAATGTAAAATCAGTCTTACTATATGGATGTGAAACATGGAACATAGCAAGTGAAGACTCAAATGCACTCCAGGTTTTTGTTAACCGTTGTTTGCGAAGAATTTTACGTGTTTTTTGGCCTACAACAATTTCAAATAATGATCTATGGCGTAAAACCCAACAAAATCAAATCATGTTAGATATCCGTTTGAAAAAGTTTAACTGGCTGGGTCATACCTTTAGAAAAAGCCATGATAACGTCAAAGATCTTGATTACCATCCCCAGGGCAGCCGACGTAGAGGAAGACCCGCAAATACATGGAGGCGACAAATAGAGTATGAACTGCTTTCAGCCAGATCTTCATGGAGAGAAGCAAAAAGACTAGCCCTTTCTTCCAACTAGGAATCCCAGGAATTTATATATATATATAACAGCATGTTCGAACTTCTTAAACTACTGATTTAAACTACTTTTTAGAGCTTTGAAAATATAAATTTCAAGTCTATAATATGGGTATGCATAATATATTCTTAATCGAAGCTTGATTTAATTTTAATTTATATTTATAAATTCCCTGGAGTTCTTTTTAATGTTGTCTTTAAAACAAACACTCTAATTACCCAAACTGGTATCTTTTCTAACGCCGAAAGATTATTATTTTAATTAAAAAAAAAAAAATTTTTATTGTGAAAAACAATCACTATCCTGACATCAATACTTACAAATTCCAAATGCAAGAAATTTATGCCACAAGACATCTTAATAAAAATCGAATTTCTCCTTAAAACAGAAATAGTCTTAATAAAGACCAGAAGCTTAGAAAAAATTTATTATTTTATTTAAACATTTGTTCTTCATATTTATTTCCAAGTGAAACTTGGCCACAAACGCTTTAAATAAAAAATCAATTAATTTATATACTCGTGCCTGAATCAGAGAGACAGTCGTTTTGCAGTTGTAATACAAAGAAATAATCTTTTAAGCTCGCCATAAAAAATTATGACTGGAAGCTTTAGAAAAATGAACAAAAAAGAGAAATAAGTTGCTTTTCATATGATCAAATATCTAAAAAATTGTATACTTTTATATATATTTTTCCGTTAAATACAATGCAATAGAAATTGCCAAAGATTTTCTAGCCAGCACCTGGATAAGATTCGAAATGAATAATTGCAGTTTTATAGCTGAACACATACACTCAGTCTTACACTTTGACTGACTTAATTTTTTACTTAGTTCTTTTGATGTTCATGGAGGTTTTTTTGCACAAGAAAACGCTGTGTTCATTTAATACATTTAATGAAGAGAAGACCCACCGCCGCCCTCAAGCATAATTCACAACAAAAGCTAAAAGTCATTTTCATAAATGATGAAGAAACAAAAATTATTGTTATTAAAATAAACTCTGAGGGGTTTGAAAAAGGAAGAATTATAGTTTTGTTAGGGATGTTCAAGTTTTAAGTCACTGAAGAAAAATAAGTGTATTAAAACATTTTCACCTTTAAGTGCACCTACCCTTTAGTGTAGCATGGAGAATATACAGATAACACCTGAGGGCTGCATGGGACTAAAAGCTGTCAGATCGCAACTGACCAAAGAACTGTCGTTCACCGTACAGCCGACCAAATCGCTCAAAAAACTTTCAATAGGTTAAGGTTCAGAACTGATTATTGCTGAGGCAATATGCCTTAGGGGAGTAGGGGTGAGGGGGTATATCGAGTCCTTACCGCAAAAATGTTTAAACGACAAAAACACAATTTTGTAGGTGAACATTTTCTAATGGTTCCTTATGTGACCTTGACATTGTAGGAGCTGATGCAAGTGTTGCCCATAAATTTATTGATTAAAAAAAGGCATATTTAATATGTTGTCGCTTAAGCTAATTTGAGCAAATAGGGATCGTCAAAAAACTCTTGTTGAAATTTAGTTGGTTAACCCGCTTTGGCAGTGGCACGTTTAAGCTTATCATGTGAGTATATTGCTTCCCACCTCTGTGGAACAGTCTGCCCGCGAAAATGTTAGTAATAAAATATTTTTATTAGTGTGAAAAGTAGAGTGTACTAGACTTTCCAGCAATCCTATTTTTGTCGGGACAGGCCAGTTTTGGAGTGTAATGTAACGCGTTCCGTCAATACTCTGAACGGGACGTTATTTGTCACGTTTAAGAAAAAACTTTTTTTTTCATTAAACCAAATAAGACAATATAATAATGAATTTTGGCCCAAGGTCCTCGTTCATATCATGACGAAAATATTTAGGATTGAGGATGAAAGGAAAAAGACGAATGAATAAAAAATAAGGGAACGATTTTAAGAAAAGGGCTTATCTCATAAAATATTTACAGATTTTCTGAAATTTTCTGTAATTTTCTGCTAAAAGACTGATTTTATTATTATTAAATGTTAAAATATGTTAATAAACATCACTATAGGACACATTCATACTAAAAAATTTAAAGTACTCGATACTCTTGAGCAACCAACTTTTAACGGTTCATATCAAAAGCAATATGTAGTTTCCGGCAACTGGGTTATATGTAATCTGTACCACTGTTTTGTAACTTTAGAGATAACTTCTCTCATCGAAACGCTGTGAAACAAAATATTCCATCGTTTTTCGAAAAGTGAGTAACAGTGTCAAAAATTATTAAAAGAGATAACGTCTTAATGCTCAGTAAAGGCTCCGTTAGCCGGGTAAGAGCAATATTTTTCTTACAGATTGAGACGTAACATCTTACTGCCAACTATAATCGTAATAATTGCTTCACATGCAACAAAATGAAGCAGCTGATATGTAACGTTACTGTTACTCCCTGCGTACTGAGCCTTAAAGGTTCAGTTCAGTTTGTTAAAATCAAAAACCTGTTAAGCAATTGTGACAGCAAAATAAATAATAAAAAATACATACATATTTATATTGAAACAAACTATTTTTTGATTTTAAGAATTCATACAAATTAGTTTCTTCAAATTTATGTGCATTAAACTTATTGAAATAAAACAATGGACTATTAAATTTGTCATAAATGGCTGATAAGTTGATACAGAAAAAGTAACTATTTTAATTTCGAAACAGAACGGCACGGAACAACACAGAAACAGAAAGTAAAGAGTAATTCTGCCTTTAACGTTATAAATGTCATAATGTTCGCCTCGAAGCCGTTGTAAAATTGTAGACGTTGAGAACGCCAGTCACACATATCGTTGACGGCGAACCTATATTTTATGAAAATGTTAAAAGCAAAATAATAACACAATGAAATAATTTTCCAAGAACAAAATATTATTATTATTATTGTTCTCTGCATTTTGCATTTTTAATATGTTTTTCGTGTTAAAATATTTTCTCGACCCGTTTCTTTTCATGAGATTAATTAAGCGGGAACTTTCTCACAGAAATTTTCCAGCACACTTTTTCTGTAAATTTGTCAGTGATTTCCTTATGTGACACCTAATTATCCCCAAAAATGTTAAGGACGCAGATAAGTCAGACCAACAGATGTTTCAATTTATGGCATTTTTGTTTAATTTCCAATATTTCAATCGAAAGCTTTTTGACGCGAGAGTTACAGAATGTGGACACAGTATAACAAATTTTCAACAAGAGAAAAAGTACCAAAACTTTTTTCCGCTATATTTTAAAAAGTACCAATAGTTAAAAAATACCAAAAGTACAAAATTTTCCTTTTTTAGGTCCCTAGAAATAACACTGTACATATTTAAATGTAGGCTATAATCTGTATGTAAATCAAATTTGTCCAAACGAGAAAAAGTAGCAATTTTATCCCGTGTTTGCCCTTTAAAATGTACCAATTTCGGACCTAAAACTACCTTATATTTTAATCCTGAAATTATGCAATCCGTAGTCCAAGTTCATCAAAAAGAGAAACAGTGATTGAGCCACAGACATCCAATTTGCCACCTTTAACAATTTTAATATTAGTAGGATTATATTCAATATGATTTCCAAAATATTTGCACAAACATTAAAACTATTAAATATTGCATGGGATGGGCAGATGTAAATGAGTCTACATTTTACACAATTTAAATTAATGCGATATTGTTGTGTTGATAAAAAAAGATGGGTTAATAACATGGAACTACTGGCACTTACTTCATGTGCCTTATTTGAGTATTGCTAAGAGCCCCCTGTTAAAAGTGTCATTTTAGACAACTTCAAATTAGAGTCAGTTCTCCCCTCTACGATCTAGGAACATAAATTTATTACTAAGAACTCCAGTGTGGCAAACTAGGTGAAACCATAAAAAAGTTTGAGCTATTTTTCCCTTGTAGATGCAATTGAGTTTTCAAAAGACAGTCAGGCGAACATTGGTGGTTCATTGAATTAACTTTATCATGTAGAGCTACGAGACGATTTATCTTAACGAGTCCCATTAAAAAATCCCATGGATACCCCTTTACCCTATTCAATCGCCCAGCAGTATTATTAATATTTTAAGAGAAAAAAACATCCCATATGTGTAAAAGTTCATTATACAAAATATATTTTTCTTTGTTTAGTTCGTATTTCTTCACCATGAAAGTTTAACTTACAAAAATAACAACGAAAGAAAATAAAAGAAAAAACATTTTATTACCTTCTTTTCTTTATGTCATTTATGAGGCCTTTTCCATCAGCCTTCTTTTTCATCTGTACAACCTAAAGTCCAGTCATGTTTCGTCTCATTGTTTGGCGTTTGACGATTTTATTGTTGGTGGTTGGTGGTAAAATTTTGCTGTTGATGTTGTTAAATGCATTTGCCATTCAAAGGTTCAAATGAATATTGTACCTTCATCACTCTTAAAGTACAAATTGATATTACACTAATTAAAATGCAATAAAGTGCATTCTAGCAAATTGTATTTTATGTTTTATTACCTTCTTTTTCAAATCCCCAGGAGAATTAAAGTACTGGCACTAAAGATTGCCAAGTTCGTAAGATAAATTTTTTGAAAAAAAAAACGTGTCATTAGAAGGAATTCGGTGGACTAAGAAAAATACCTACTAATGAGTGATTACAAGAATTCAGTCTAGAAATATTACTGAGTTAAAATAACTCTCTACTAAGATGGAAATAAATCTTTAAGCAATATTTTGAAGTAACAAAAGCTCACAGGAAATTTTAATTAAAAAACAGTTAGAATATCACTGAGGAGAAGCAACCTGAAAAACTACAAAAAGGAGTTAATCGAATTAGAAGATGATGAAAGTAGTTGCCCCAACTATAAATGTGAATTTAATATACATGTATAAATCCTGGCATCTAAAGTTTTTATTCAATTTCCTCTTTCCCTGGAATGTAATGAGTGAGCGACTTATGCATTAAAGAGTCATTCAAGGTATATGGCGAATCTATTATCTATATTTTTATTTCATTCCAGGAATTCCTCCCTATCAGCGGTTCCGAATCTAGCTGCGCTCTCCATGTGTGGGAAGGTCTTCCTTTTCTTCTGGTATCCTAGGGGTTCCACACAATAATTGCCCGTGTTATGTCACCTGTGGGCTTACGTTCTGTTTGACCTGCCCAATTCCACTTACGTTTTTATTTCTCGGTGCGCAGAGGTATTTGATTTGTAATTGTCCGAAAGTTGTAATTATTTTTCAAACTTGACAAAAATATGTTTCAAACCCTCCTTAGTGCCGGTTAACTCACGTCAAGTTTGACTCGTCAAGTCTTGAGTTTTTAGGAGAGAGGAGAAGAGAGAATGTCATTTATTTTCCCATCTCTTCTTAACACTCAAGACTTGACGTATGTCAACCGGCACTCAGACATCTTTTGACAAGAACTTGAAGTGCGTTAATGTCGCGAAGAGCAGCATTACATGTCTCGCATCCATAAAATAATTTGACTTTACGTTGGAGTTGAATAGCCTGATTTCTGTCTTTCTAGAAATATTAGAAGCCTTCCCGACAGGACTTAAACGAACAAAGGACCGTCGTGCACAATTGATTATGTTGATGATATCCGCCTTAGATCCTCTTTTGTTGTTGATAATGCTGCCGAGATAAGAGAAGCTGCTCGTATATTCAAGCACTTAACCGTTCATCAACAAAAGGCTGTCGGTGTTCATATGCATAGTCTTAGTCTTGCCCAGGGATATTTTTAATTCCGTTTTGAATTAACTACATCAACAACGACGTTAAAAAGTAAAGGCTACATAAGACATCTCTGCCATACTCCGGTATTTAAATTTAGTTTTTTGCCAAGCTCACTTTAGAACTCACTTAGTATTCCAGAACTCGCTAGCTTTGGACAACAAGGTTCTTTTTGCACCTAAATTAAATGCTAGGTAAAACCTTGTTGTCCTAAAGTCTCGAAGTATAGCCAGTCTTATAAGAGAGCTAAGTTTTGAAGGGGTACACACAAATGGCCTTCATATGATGTCATGAGCGAGGTTTTCAAATGCTGTTTCGAAGTCCATAAATACGAGATCTAAGCGGGATCTTCGTTCCATATACTGCTCAACTATTAACCTTAGGGTATGAACGTAGTCCACAAAGTATTTTCCTGGTCATCTTGTTCCGGACATATTTGAGTCGGCCTATGCGCTATCACCTTGTTCACCATACTCATATGTGTTATTTCCCTCCAGTTAACGCACTTCGGTAAATTTCCATTTTTTTTGTGTTTTTACAGTAGCACCACTTGCGAGCTTATCGAGAAGGTGCTTCATTCTCCAAAATATTTCGATTATCAGGAGGAATAGTCGCGCAATGTGCCTCAAAGTTCTCACGTTCTTCCAGATCGATAAAATGATTTAAAATGGCGATTCAAAGAAAAGTTAGGACTAAACATTTTTTAATTATTAATTATATACCTGCAGAGCTCTAAAAGATTGCAATCAAATAAATTGTAATCACATGATTTAATGTTAATAATTGCAAACATTTTGATTGCATTCAAAATCCTAAACGGATTGTATTATTTCAATTTAAAATCATTAAATCGATCAAAAACGATTGAATCAATTTTTTTTAAATCAACTCATACATGCAAGTATATTCTAAAATTATTTCAAATTGATTGCAATCGAAAGTAATTACACTTTTGACAATGTTTTAATTTTGAAATCATTTTGTGAAATCTTTATTATTTCAATGCCAATTGATGCAGTTTTAACAGCACTGCATACTTTCAAAACCTTTAACATTTAAAAAAAACATTTTAAATTATTTCGGAATTTTTCTCCGTAAAAAATTTAAATTCCCGTTTTCCCCGGGAAGGGATAATGTCGGAAAATAAAAGTCTACTGGCAACCCTCCTTAATTTTTAGTAAAGCTAGTGAAAAATGTAAGCAGCAATAGATTTGATTTTGGTTCGTTTGTTCTTCATAAGCAATTTCTACGTACATTCTACCACGCATGCGTACAAACATTATCAACTTCTACAAATTGCGTCGTCGTATTAGCCAAATCCTTCTCAATACCTGCAAATATTGCTTGTGTACGTACTGTCGTTGTTCCTTAACTTAACTTTTACGAGCATATCTATAGCATTAACGCACGCTTCAATGCATTTTTAGGTAATTTGGCATTAATATCATAAAATTACATTCTCTGGCATTTCATACTTTTAAGTGTTTTGTTCTTTTATCAATGTCTATTTCAGGTTGGGAACAAATCTGTTAGACAAAACTTGAATACAAAAAATAATTGCAAAAAAAAATATTTAAAGTAATTTTGTTTGTTTGTTGAATAAACATTTCCTTAATGCTACAAGTACTTTCAGTTTTTAATCACACCAATCGCACCGTGTAAAATTTCAAAATGTTGTTCCACCAGAGCCTTTTGGAGAGTTTTGTGTAGGCTGCTTTCAGTACAAAGTATTTGATAACAAAACTGAACAAGTGCAAAAATTGTCTTAAAATGTGACAACAGCAAAATATTTTGTTCAAATTTCTAGATCACAGTTAATTGATAAACTGCGGCTGGAAAGACTTCTTTTTAACTCTCTGAACACCGCTGTCGCATGTCATGAATTTTAAGAAACTAAATTGTTTTGTAAAAATGAGTGTTATATTTAATTTTGTTCGCTCTAAACGTGTCTTTTAATTATCTTGGTGTTTTTCGCAACAAAAATCTTTCAATAACGGGACACTGTATTCCGAGAAGCATCGAGAATATCTATTGAAAATAAGCGCATGCATCTCATAACAAGTTAAAATTTCGTAACCTCTTAAAACTCCTTTGGCCCTGTAAGGGTTAAAGAATAAATGTTTTTGATTTAAATTGTTGCATAATACTCGCGAGTCTAATAATTGAAAGAAAACTTGTATGAACAGTGTCCAATGAGATTGGTCTGAAGTGGTTTTTTATAATATGTGGGAATGTTATTTTAACACAAGTAAGAGTGCTATATTCGGCTTTGACTAATCTTTAATGCCCTTTACCTAACGTAATGCAGCGTCTTAGAACACTCACAAGCTTTCACACATTATCAAAACAGAATTCAACAAAAAATAAAGACATATTTAGTGTACATTTTTCGTTTAAAACGCAATTCTCTATATAAGCGACAAATTATATATTTCGCACACGTATTTCAAAAGTGACTAAAAAAACTTAATTTTTTAGAAATCGCAAAAAATGTTTTTGACCTAAAACAAAAAAATTAAAAACAAATCTTTGAACCTTTTAGTAGAAAATCTTTGGTTGTCATTTTTAATGATGTATTATTTCGAGTTATGTCACTTTACCTTAATTATTTTCAAGATTTGACATTTTTGACAAATTCAAAACTGGCACATTGGCAGGGGGAGCAAAACTGCTTGATGACCAGGACTTTATGGCCTGGCTATGACGCGGCGAGAACGCGCGTACTACTTGGTAGCGGTAGGGACCGGATAAGGACAGTGATGTCGGTCATTACAGGTCACCGGGTGATAAGGACTCATGCTAGGAGGATGGATCTTGCTTATAATGATTACTGTAGGAGTTTTCATGATGAGGAGGAGGAGGAGATGGTGTTTCACTTTCTCTGCAAATGCCCCGGTCTGGGGAGTAGTAGGTTTAGGTATTTTGGGAGACCGGAATTGCCATCTCCCCGTTCTGCAGGGAATCGGGATGGTTCGAGGCTGCAGTGCCCACGGGGAATAGTCTGGTGGATACTGGCTGACTCCTGTCACTAGCTAGGGGTATCACAAAGGGACTTCTATAAGGACCCAAGTGAGTCGTCTTCGTGATGGCTGCCCGCTTAACCTAACCTAACCTAAACTGGCACAATGATTTATTTTATCAAAAGTGTCACAACTCGAATAAAGACTTTTTTGACACTTTAATGATTTGCAACCTAATACCAATTGAAACATAAAGAAATACATAACCGTTTTTAATAACAGTTAACAACAACAAAATACACTAATATTTTTTTATAGATAAACAGGTGTTTTGTGCAAACATATTTTAAGCATATAAACCCGAAAAATTAAAATTTCGAGTTGAATCACTTTACTAGTTGTGCGATTTGTTTGTTATTCTTATAAACAAGTCAGAGTGCTATATCCGGCTATGCCAAATCGTATATGCCCTTTACCGAAGTGCAATAAGAACAGAAAGTACTGTAAACGACGACTATGGCAAATTAGTAAAAAAAGCATATTGGGGTTCATTTAATACATATTTCTCTTATGAATCTCATAGCTCAGCCATTTCCACTGGTGGTGAAGGGTACACTGATAGAAAAGGCGTCATCCGTACGTTTAAGTTTCGCTTACAAAAGACTTTCATTTTATATGGCGAGTTCCCACTTCGAAGCAATACATGTTTGACGCAAAATACACTTTATTGAGTGCATATACAAATTTTTGAATGTAACAATCAGCTTTAAACCCTAAAATAATTTTTTTTTTGGGAAGTGTCTTTGTCATCATTGTGATGCCAGCCTTAAAATGACCTGACCAAAGTGTCTTCAGGGTAAAAAATTTGTATTATGTCAACCAAGAAATGACGAATCGGTGTTAGTTTAATAATAACATTAGTGCGATTACTCAGTAATATCGGAGAAAGGACTCAGTAGGCTCAATTTAATGACAAACTGTATTTAAATGATTTAAAAAATTTAATATGGGAATTTTTGCTTTTTATGTTACTTTTTAATCATTAAAATAATGTGAATTACACTCAAAATGTGGCATCAAATTGTTGCACTGCAGTCATAGATAGCACAGATGACACATAAAATATGACAAAATTTAACAGAGCATATGTGACAGAAATATCTGTCACAAAATGTCTGGGTGCAAATGGGGTGATCTGGTTATGGGTGAATGCACTGGGTAGACTGTGCCACAATCGAGCGTTGTCCGGGGACCTCAAGCAATAACTTGTTAAAAAACTAAAATTTCGAAATTTTGATAAAAAAAATTGTTTTTTTTTCCAAAAAAAAAATTATGTTTCTAAAACAACCACTCATATTAGAAAAAGTTTTACTTTTCTTAAAGGAAATGTTATTGCGGAGTTTCGGTTTTTTTAGTAATTTAAATAAACTAAGCCGTTTATGAGTTACTCCATTTTCGAAATAACGGTATATCTCGAAAACAAGAGCTAAAAAAAAAAAAAAACGGTTAGCACCTTTGGATTCAGCCAAGTGCCCAGCTTGTCTAATAAAAAGTGTCAATTTCGAGAACACTGTTATCATTCATATTTTCAAACAACAAATCATTGACTATAGTGCGGGAACGGTCTCCATTGACCGTATTGCGAGCTCCGGATTTATTTTTAATAAACAAGTAGAGGTTTTTTCGATGTTATGGTATCTGAATAGTGGATAGGTCTAAGGCAATTTTGTTTATTATCAAACTCGTTAAGCCAAAAATGAGCCTTATTACTGGACATAATTTTGAGATAAGCCATAGATGAAGGATTTTCAAAATAAATTTTGATAAGCGTTATTCAACCATGGATCTATTCATAAGTATTTTCCAATGCTATTAGAATAAAATATTAAGTTAAAATCGTTATTCTCAAGCCTTAAATCTCAGAATGATGAACATATTCTTAATATTTAATAAATAATTTATCAATAGTTCGGTTTAATAACAGAAAGTAAATTTCTTATTTTCAATTATTGTCACAACTTTGAGTTGGTATCACTGCTTTATTCCAGCACTCATCTAACAGCTGTTAAATGGGTTACTTTTTGTTAAGTTTGCTTTGAAATTTGTAATCAAGATAATTGTTCTAATTTTAATTGTTGTGGCGGTCATAATCGTCCTTCAGAGCGGCTAATTCGAAGAACAGTAGATCGTTTGCCACGTTAACCACATTAACTGTTAATGATAATGTGCATAGCGTGAGACGCCGAACAGTGCGCACTGAAGAAGCTGTAGCCGCTGTTAAGAAAAGCATTGAAGATGATCCTAATCAAACAATTCGTCGCCGTTCCCAGCAACTGGGGTTGTGTCGTTCTACTTTATGAAAGATTTTACGAAAGTTGGACGAATTAACGTGAATTGACCATTGTATGCTCCGCCAATTCGTAGAATGGGCGGCGCTACAATTGATTTACTCAAAGACACTTTTGATGAAAAAATAATTTCACGTAATGACCCAATGAATTGGCCACCAACATCGTGTGGTTTAAACCAGCGTTTAAAAAGCTGCAGTTGAGATAGTAAAAGTCATAAGATTGTGCTGTCACAAAAAAAAATGCGGAAAAAACACAAGTTCCATCTTCGTTAACTTCAGTATTTATTAAAAGTTTCAGGCTGTCAAACGAAAAACTTCCGAACATGTCGAGTGCCGATGTTCTTTGTTGTTTTCAACTTTTCGTTTTTTGCTTTTGCCTTCACTACGACTGTTATCATTTAATGAATCAGAAGTAAAGGCAACGGTTTATTTTCATCCAATGAAAAATCAGAAAGTGGAAGACACAGCAAATTTTTGATTTTGACTCCAGCTTTTTAAACCCTGGTTTAAACCCATTGGATGATTTTCTTTGGGGTTATGTTAAGTCCCTTGTCTACGTCGATAAACCACAAACATTTAAACACCTGGAAATCAAACTTCGAAAAGCTATCGGCGAAATACGGCCGCAAATGCTGCGAAAAGTTATTGAAAATTGGTGTTCCAGATTGCGCCAGCCGTGGCGGCCACATGGCAGATATCATATTTCAACATTAATTTCACAAACTTGTGTCACTCTATAAAAAAAAAAACTTTAGTTAGTTTTGACTGATTCGAAAAACTTGCAACGAGAGAGTGAACAAGGAGCATACAAATTTGAGGGACTAGCATGATTTATTCAAACACCTGTTGCCCATATTCTGTAACTCCCGAGAAACTTTTCGATTGAAACGTGAGAAATGAGACAAATGATATAACACTGAAGACATTTGCATGTATTTTGTTATTGGTTCTTTTTTATTGTTTAATTATTTTGCTTTTAACATTTTTGAAAAATATACAAATGTTTTTAAAGCTCGTTAACAAACAACACATATTAAAGTCGCGCTTTACAATATTTGGTATAGACGACGGTTGTATTTTCGCCACCGTCGTTAAACATTTTTTAATTTCAGTAAATTGCTGTCGCCGTCAACGATGTGAGTGACTGGCGATTTTAACGTCTGCAATTTCACTTCGGCTTCGAGTGGAATATTATGACATTTTTAACTTAACGAAGTAAGCACTTTTGATAGTTTTCGACATGAGTTACAGATACACTTCTTGCTAACTGTTCGAGAAACAATGGAATATTTTGTTTCACTTCTTTTTGGCACGAGAAGTTCTCACCAAAGTTACAGAACCTGTGTACTGTTTTATGTTTTTGTTAACAACACAAAAAAATAGTTTTCATTATTTGTATTTTAAAAGTTATTCAGTTATTATAATATGATAATTATCAAAGAAATATTTGGGAATGCAGAATATTTAATTAATAAAATGTTGTGTGTCGTGCTTAATTCCCAACTTTTATTCTTAATAAGAACACTGAAATTTACATACATACAGCCGGATACTGCCGGCATGCCGAACTTGCTAGTTCTTACTGGTAAAGCGTTCATTTACTTTTTTATTTTTTTTTTTTTGGAATTAGGAGAACAATTTTGAAAGTTTAAATTTACTCTCTCGTTACATTATTCTGCTTGTACCAAATCAATGGAAATTATTTTATGTTAACTTTAATTTAATACTTATAATCACAAAAAACAGCTAAATAAAACTTGTTTTAACTAAATGACAACACTGCTTATAAAAACTTAATGCATTAAAAGCACCTACTTTAAACCTAATTATGTACATATAATCTTAATATTTACTCGTTTTAATAAATTCATTATGGTGGTTAAAATTAATTGAAATCAATTGAAAATCACAACATTTTGCTACATCAAGCCCAATGTAATCCATACGCACTAAACACCCCCTTTTCTTTTTGTCACTTAAGATTTCTTACAAATAATCAATCTCTATTCAATTCAGTCGTAATTTTGTACGATTGTCATTAATTTGTTTCATTGAGTTTTATGATTCTGTAGCCAACATTTTAAGATTTATTTTTATTAATTATCGTCTCAATTTGTTTTTAACATACATATTTAAGTTTTTATGTTGTATTGTTGTCATTTGAAGTTGTCATCAATTAGAATTTTTATTACTTCCACAAACAATATAAACTGGGAAAGTGTAAAATTGTTTAATGGGTAGTTGAGGCATGCAACAACCCGTTTTTTGTATGTTCATTCATTTACGAGTATTGTATGCAACATTAATTGATCCCGCATTTTTGAGTGGGGTTTCGAGTACGGGCTTTATAAATTTGCCCGGATTTTCTTTAGTTTGAATGATATTTTATTTCCAATATTAACTTGTGTTGTTTGGATTTAGACGATTGAAGTTAGAAAAGAGTTGAATTGATATTTTCTCTTTTTGTATCGGTAATTAAATATTTTTTTTTTTTATTTTTTTATTTGCTTAAGATTTAATACTCATATATGCTTTTGTGTTTGGTCAACAATGATTCAATTAGAAATTTATTTTAGGAGAAATTCATGTTTAAAATACTGGTTGGCCGAGAAAAAAATGAAGGGAGTAAATTGACTTAGAATTTAATTATTTCTTTTTCAATTTTGCAAATTGGAAATGACAATTTTAGGTGAGTTCCCAAACGCCAGTTGCTTAATTCCCAATTTTTATTCTTGATAAAAACACTGAAATTTATTGCCAGATCGTCAGGAAACTTCATCCAAAGATTTTAGAAAAACTAAAGATATTATACAAATAAAACTGTTAAGCGAATAAGAATTATAAGCACCAATTTTACTTTATCTACTTTATCTTGTCAATTAAAAATCCTAATGGATGAGTTTCGTGAGGGATATGGCCATTGTGGACAAATCCTTTCATCTCAGGGAATCAAACCTAAAAGAAAATGAAGACTATGAACATGGCTACCATAATCTATAAGCACCATATTAAAATTGAATTTGTGAAAATGTTTATACATTTTTAAAACATTTGGCTTGTCCATAGTCTTTAATTTCTAATAGGTTCGTATTTCGTATCGTATTTTCTTTCAAAGAATTTTTAATCGCATGCAATATTTTCTTAAAATATATTTTATCGCATTTGATAAAAGTACTTCCAAACAAAACACCCTACACTATCCTTAGACATAAAAAAGAAACTGTGAAACCTTTTAAAATTCCGCAAGCGGGTGTATTTAGTTAACTCTTTTCTTAACTATTTTCTAAACAATATATAAAATAATTAAAACCAATCCGGCATTAAAAAAACTCTGGAATTTAAAACTGATTTTTATTTCATTTGTGTCACTTATAAGGGGTTTTCTTCACTTACAACAAAATGTCAGTTGTATTCTTTAGTTTAAATAAAAACTAAGTAAAATAAAAATAAAAATTTATAAAAACTAATCCTCAAGCTTTACAAAGGAAACCAAAGATTTTATTTCTCATGAATTCCATTTACATTTATAATTACAAAACGACTGCACAATGTCCCACTATTTGTGGCAATAAGTTGAAGGAAGGAAAGAAATATAAAAAAAAAACAGCTAAATGAAGAAATTGCTTTTGTGTAGTTCCTGGGACGTCATCTTGGGCTGTTGTAAGAAATGCAATTAAAGTCATTTGTCGTCATTTGAGGTTGACTAAAAGTAGTGAATAAAAATCTACTTGAGGCGGTGGTGTTAGTTGGTGTTTGGCGACACAAGAGGAGACCAATATGGAGCAAAAAAAAAAACTACTTGTATATTTATAAAATAAACTAATGTGCATATAAACAGGATGTCGCTGCAAAAAACGTAAAATCTGGAGTAAATATTTTAAGAGAGAAAAGTGCAGGGACGTACTAAAAGTGATTTAAATGAGTAGAAGTTACTTACTGGTTTAATTAAAACAATACAAGAAAGGGTATGCAAAATATTTAATACCTTTAGCCATGGTGCGATAAGAACAGAAAGTTATTTGAATACCGATTTGAAAATATAAATAAATCTATTTAGTGCCACACTCACTTAGGGTTGCCAGACGGCCTGGATTGCCCAGATTTTAAGGGTTTTGTCCAGGTTCCAGCTAAAATGCAATTTGTCCAGTTAAAAAACTTTATTTAATTTTGAAAAATTACTTTTTTTATTAATTATATTTATTATTGTTTAGAATAAAATCATAAAAATTACGTAAAAAATAAAATTTGATAAATTGAACTCGTTTTTTAGACATGCCAACTAGCAATACTTTTTGTGCAAGGACTGAAGCTATTTCTGATAATCTTTATTCACAAGAATCCACTCAAATTACGGAATAAAGGCTTCAATTTTAATAAGACTGAATTTTGATGAAAGTTGCAAAATGTTTCAAAAAAAATATATGTATATGTGCCTAAACAAAAAGTTGTCAGCCATGTTCGGGAAATCGAAGTCGAATTCGATTGAAATCAAAATCGAACAAACTTTAAAAACGATTCAGTGTTTAAAGTTCATTAAATAATTTTGTTTTATATACTTCATACTATGAGTACAGCTTATCTTCATTTGAACTTATCTTAAAATAAAAAAACGACGGTGATTTAAAGAAAAATTTAACTGGAATTCTCCATTGATTTTAATTTCATTAGATCCATAACACGAGTGTTTATGTACTTTTTTTTATTTAATTTAAAACATATTAACCAAGTTGAATTTATATAAAAGGTGGCAGCAGTACAACAAAAAAAAAAAAAAAAAACTCACAGAAACAGCAGATTTTTACGGCTTGAAATGTCAACTATTTATAAATAAAATATTATGGAACCAGTTCGAACTGTCAAAGTCAGCAGGCTTTTCGCTGCCACTTGTAGTGAATTCGCCCTGATTATAATTTTGTAATATGATATGACTGAATTTAAGGTGTTACGTTTCCTTACTTTTTAACATTCTTTTTATTGCAAAATAAAATCTGAAGTAAAATTTTATTTTTTCTTTTAGTTAAGTGCTTTTTCAAATTATCCAGTTATTTTTCAAAATCCAGGAGAATTTTTTCTATTGTCCAGTTATTTGACTTTTGGTATCAGGAAACCCTACACCCACCTCTTCAATCCGACACACATTTTTTGAATGTTGTGTACTGATAACCACGATGCTTGTACCTGATTTGGAAACTTTGGCTGTTGCCGTTATCGAGATGTACTAGAGGTTTGAATTGTCTATGTCCGGGAGATTCCACGCCCACTTCAGCAATCCCGCCCATATTTAAAGAGGTTATTTATTAATAACCCGGCTATGTGTACCAAATTTGGATAATATTGCTCGTACCGTTCTTTAGATATAAAAAAAACTATTTTGAACCATGCCCACTTTTCCAATCCAGTCCACATTTTGTGGGATTTTGTACATTGATAACCGAGATTTCTGTACCTAACATCGAAACTATGGCTCTTTCCGTTCTCCAGATGGGAAGAAATTTATAATGTCTTTGAATGGAAAGTGCCACTCCCACATCTCTAATCCCGCCTATTTTTGAAAACTTTGGCTCTTGCCGTTCTACAGATATGCAGAAAAAAAGAAATAAAAAACAACAAGGGATTTATGGGTGAAATTAGAGGTAACCGTGGTGTTTTGCATATTTCTTATGGACCAATCATGCCTAATTTCAATTGCAGGCTTTAACGGAATATATGTGTTATAAATATATTAAACCTTTTTCCTCATCATTCCTGGGGTTTTTGGAAAACCCATTTCAACATACACAAGTAAAGACCGCTTTCTTCACTTGTCATAAGGACCTTTAATATATTTACACTTTAAAGTTATATCATATTTATCTATAAATCCATTTTCCGGGAGGAAATTTGTACGAAACCTAGTCGAAACCACAGGCCTTTTAAGTTCAATACTACAAAGCAAACTTTTTCAATATTAATCAAGATCATTCAAATTACAACGAACTATTTCATCTTAAGTGGATTAATCAGTTCACTAAAATAAGATTTATGGTTTTGTTCCAGTATTTTGCTAACTCCACATCTTATGGAAGCACACCTAACTGCTATCGGGTGCAATTATGAGATGTGGAAAGAATGCAGTCGCAGACAATCACCGGCACCTTCAAAAAGCAAATTTTCGCTGTCTGACAGTACCTGTTCCGAATGTAAGTGACGGCTAAAAGTGGCGTCAGATCTTGTAACAACCGGCTTGCTGGATACATGACATATGGCTTTTAGTTCAGACCGCATGGAGGAAATGCTGGCTGCACTAGTTCCATGATCGGAAGCAGAAACCTAATCAGTTACTCAGCCAAAAGCAACTAATAAATAAGGAAGAGGTCTGGCAACTTATAAGTAAACATATTAAGATACCCCATTGTGATCGCTATCGTGTTAAGCCCCTAATTACCGCACGCAAAGAAAAAAACATGGTTGGGTTAAACATATTCTAAGAGCAACATATGATAAGATTCATGATTGTAGTCAGCATATTACGATTTTTATTGAATCATATTATGAAATATATTCGTAATATTGCATGATAATATTTTCCCTTAATCATATTCTTATCGTGCTAATCATAATAAGTTAAGAAGTTATCATATTATGATACAGTGGTGCTGTCACACCACTAACTAACACTAACAAATAATTCGATAGGCATATTTAAAACTAACGACACAACTGATGCAAAATTATTTTACAAATGGCGATAACAAAATATTATTAGAGTAAACATATTTTGTTTGCTTCTTAACATAATATGACTACACGACGTATAGAAAGTTATCATGTGATGACTGTTAAATATAATGAAATGGTTGTGAGTAATTGAATACGTTTTCAAAGCTAGCATTATTTAGTTGTTAGAAAAATAATTATTTTTCAGTCAACAATACTCAAATTTATAATTGCGATAAACATTGATATGTTTACAGTCTCTTTAATAATGGACCGATCTTCACGAAAGTAACCAATATTATTGCTGGTTATATTAAACGGATTTTTGCCAAATCTTACATCAATCCGTCCATTATACCACCATTTATGTTAGTATTTTTAACAAAATTATAAATTTTTTAGGGCGGTGGCTCCACATTTAAACTTATAACTCTCATCCTACTGGACCGATTTTGTTGGGTTTTAATCCCAAACTGGTAGTGACCAAGGATGACTACTTTATGGTACAGTCAAAGCAGCTCACTACCTCCAGTATACATATACCAGCTATACTCCTGGCAATGGTTTTGGAACTCTTTCGAATCAAGTATCAGAATTATAAGTTGAAACTTACTAAGCCGTATGTGCAACGCCAATAAGAAAGTAAACACTCAAGACGCTTACATACAACGCTCGGAGGACTCTTTCCCAAATAAACTATCCTACTTCACCTGCCTCTGTCACTACAATTTACAAAAACTCCTTCATGCAATTTCCGTTTTAGAGAATCTTAACGTTTTTTTTTTTTGTTTCCCTACTGTTTTTGTAATTTCTAATTTAGGTTTTTTTCTCTTCGATACCATAAACGACAAATGTGTTTTATTATCAACTTCATAGTTTAGTTTTAAGCAATTCTCTGTATTTCACCTCTTAACAGCCAACCTGTCCTAAGTTTTTCCACCAAACATTACTTGTCCATTTTTTTCTATTTTTTTTCCTAATAAACTTGATTATTTTCCTGGTGTTGTGCTCCCTTTCGATTGTGTGAAAGCAACCAGCATCATTTTATTGCTGCTGTTGATGTGAGAATCAAACCGATGGATGAAATGCAATGGGATGTGCTGACGATGATGAAGATGAGGTTGATGTTGCAGTTGTTGATTTGCTATCGTGGGTTGCTTATAAACTATTTCTTCCTGTCTGTCAGATAGAGGGAAAAAACCAAATTATATTTCAGCTCATTTGTTGCTGCTGTTGTTAAAGTTTTTATAATTTAATAGTAATTAAAGCTTTAACTTTCGTTACAACCATTTACACTATTCCCTGATGTAGCAAATAATTTAGTTTTCTTTTTGCTGCTTAATTTCAGTATTTTTTATAAGATTTACACCACTACGCGAATTTCGTAATCGTAGATTAGTGAATAAATAAAGAGCATAAAATACAGAAAAAGTTTTAACTTAAAATATAAAAAAAATTTCTTGGCAAATCAACATAAAATGTTTTTTCTTATTGCCATAAAACATTTCGGCGGTACGTTCCCTATTACAAAAGTTGCAATTTCTTTAACTAAAACTAAAACAAACTACTGTAGAAGTTGTTGCAGTTGCATAAATCAAAACACACACAAAAACTTTAAATGGAAAAAAATGTATAAAGCTGAGGAGAAATAAATGATGGTGTTAAATTACAGAGAAAAAGATCCAGCAACAAGTGTTTTGGGAAAACAACACATAAGAAATTGGATAATTTTATATTGGATGTACCCTACCGTAGTTGAATTGGATCGAAATATCCTTAATTTTGGATTTCTTAATATTTTAAATTCAAAAGCAAGAACTTTCTCTTAGCATTGCACTATCAGGTCTGAAGCCAATACATTAACTTCTTCGGTTAGTTGGTGGGTGGGGGGGGGGGGGGGGGTGGTTGGAGAATTGAAGACTTTATAGATGCTGGACTTGTTGTCCGTATGGTATCCTTTGAAATTGTATTGTTACTGTGGTATAAACGCAAGTCACAGGGAGGTACATACAAACGACATCGGTTAGAGGTTGACTGTTGGAGCATCCATGTGGGTGTTTTTGTTATCTAACAGAACAGCATTAGCAGATAAATCTTAGGGGGTTATTAAACGCATTACTACTACACCTTCCGCAAGTGGGCATTTGCAAAGATGTTGCAATTTTATGACATGATTGTCTCTGGAATAAAAGGTTATCACTTTCTACTTAGCTAAGGCAATATACCATCCTTTTGTTGAATAGCAACAGTGCAGAGGTACCTCCATCGGAAGGCCAAACTTGATTCTCTGTTTTCCTTCTCAAGAAATATGCTACAAGTGTCCCCACTAAAAATATGTCTAAGGCATATCTGACTCCTGGGGCTAGCTAGTAGCGAGCTAGTCTATCAGCGCGGTTGCGGGATCGATTCCCGCTTAGGAAATTAAAACAAACAAAAAAGGTTCCCGTTGTACCTCAAAGTAAGAAAGGGAAAGTTTCTGGCTTAAAACGTCCAGCGTTATTATACCCCCTTTTATGATGCGCCTCAAAATTTAGACCTTTTTTATTTTTCTTATACATGTACCATTTAACCAGGTCGATCGCAATGCAAAACAAAAAAAACTGCAACAGTCAGGCCTTAGAATGAAATGTATATCAGCAACTTTAAGAAAAAAATTGTTTGCCACGCCCCAATATGCATTGTTTTCCTTGTTTTTATATCGCGCTTCCATAAAATAGCGCTTTCTGATTAAAAAAGCTACAAGTACAAATATTAAGCCATAGTTTAGCCATTAACAATGAGATACGATATCTTGAGATCGGGCTCATAACGGCCGGCGATATACATGAAAAACCAAAAGGTTTCAAAACTCGCACCATTTATCGAAAAATAGCGAAACTACACAGAAACACTCCCCACGACCTATAGAAGATATTTGTAAAGTTCTGCCAACATCGGTGCAGTAGTTTTCGAGTTTGTCGCTTGCAAACAAACACGTCATTGTTATATATCGTTACTGAAAACGCAAAAGGCTTTATCCATATTTTGAAAATTTTACAAGAGAAGCAAGAAAATGAGGAATTGATAAATTGCCTTGAACTGTTAATAATTTATTATTCTTCGTTTCTCCTAGTTTAACCTACCAGTTGTTTAGAAAACTGACAATGCCGCGTATTTTGCAAACTATTAGTTAGGTCTCTTGGCGTTTATCATATAATCTGTACACAGAAAAAATTGATAACAAAATTTTTTCAATTAATTCAATAATGCTGTTTCAAACAATTTGTTTAATTGTTCCAATTAATTTGCCTTAATTGAAAATAAAAATTATAATATTTGTGTGTATATTTGCAAATACGAAAACATACACACAAACTTCAAAATATTTTGAAGTTTCAAACAATTTTTTAATTGTTTCAATTAAATGTGTTGATTGAAATAAAAAATTTTGATTTGTGTTTACGTTTTATGTAGCCCATTTTGCTGGATGTCACATTTCAATTAAACCTATTGATTGAAACTGAACAGCAAGAAAAGCTCAAACTTACAAATGTGTTAATTGATATGATCAATTTGTTTGCAGGCGGAAAATCAGTAAATAATTTAACTAATAGTACAAATTTCTAACAAATACGTTAATTGAAGTTGGTTTTTAATTTTTTCTGTGTAGATAGGGCCGATTTTGGTCGAAAGAATCCAAAATTGTTTGAGAATATTTAATCAATGAAAAAATCGGTTTTTAATTTTTGCTTAGTAAGGGCCTTTTGCGTTTTAGGTAACGATATGTTGATAGATCATTAAACAAGTGGCACCACTACTGAATTCTTTGAATTTGTAAAATAATCCTAAAATGAAAACCTCCAAGCCTTTAGGGTATTGTGCTGCCTCCAATTACTACCACATTTAAAAGTTTGCATTATTTCTCTCAAATGTCTTCAAGTTTACGGCAAATCTTAATCAGTTTAAGTTTATTTCATTTCATACGTTGTACTCAAATTTATTAGAGATTTACTGCAAGCAGATTTTTTACTTCTTTTTGCAGTCAGTAAAAATTTGTTCTATCAGTTCATTTTATTGCTGACCGATTCAGCTGCTGTTTCCCAAGTGCTGCTTATTTTCAGTAGATTGACCCACACAGTTTGAAACAGAGTGTGTGTATGAGTCGGGGAGATGTTTTAGTACAAGTATGCTCGTATTACAACATGTGATATGGTGATTTGATGCTTGAAGCTAACACAAATGTCTGTCTTTATGTCTGTCGGTCTATCTTTATGGCAAATCTGTGTTATGTTACACCAAAAAAAAACCTAAATAAACTTCTAAACTTTTCTAACATTTTTTTTTTTTCAACACTTGCAAAGTATTTATTAAGTTAATTCTAAAAATTTTTAAGAAGAACTACAAAATCAAGATTATATTTGGAAGATGATCATTGTGAAGAAAAATTTTTTATTATGAATTTGTTACACCTGTAAAATGAACATTCCATGGTGGCTGAAATGCATTAGACAACTAAACTCAAATCTGTTTATGAAATCTGAGATCATAGAAGTAGAAAGTATAAATTTTAACTAAAAATGTTAAGGATGATTTAAGAAAAGGGAGAAAGGGATATATTTTCTGAAAATGGCTGTTTTTTTAAATTTCATTTATAATGAGAATCAAATGTGCAATGGCAATAAATCATTTAAGTTGAAGACGGAGAATGCCTCTTAATAAAAAGAAAAAGATAGCAAACAGTTTATGAGTTTGGGAATCATTTTATAAATCATATAACATTTAATTAAGTCCATTCTTAATTTCCGATAGTGAAATTTAAAATATTTCAAATAACATTTGAACTAATGCGATTCATATCTCTATAGATATGCTTTCAAAATCCATATTGAGCTTAAATCCTTGCCTTTGCAATGGCCAAGGAGGGCTCTTTTATGAGGAAAATGTTTGGATGTAAAGGCGCAGTGCTTTAAAGCCTTAGGCGATAAAGCCTTATTACTTAATGGAGTGAAAAATAAAACCATATGGCTTTATTGCCAACACCCAAGTGCAGTAAGACCATAATCTTTTAGCAACTAAAGTTAAAATAACGCCATAATAGTGTAATTGTTATAGTTACATATTGCCAAACGAATTAGTTGCTAGTGTAAAGTGCTGATTAAATGTGGTACAGGACCTGGAAAAGTGGGGAAGGGGCCAGTGTTTGGTATACCATAAAGGAGAAAATCTTTGCGCAGGGCCGAAGCCTGGATATGCTTAGTTAGCGAAGCCTAGGAATTCAAAAGTCCCCGAATTTCAATATCATGAATTTTAATATTCAGAAAAATTATAGTTTCCTGGAATAACAAACACCGGCTTACGGCAAATTCAAATCCAAAAGTCCCAGCTGAAGATTGAACTCACAAGTAAGCACCGACGTTTGTTTAATAATTTGCACTGATTATGCATTTCCCTCTATGGTCGTGATCTCCCTGGGGAATTATTTTAAGGATATTCCAACTTATGGTGTTACATCCTCTGGAAAACAGATGCAGCCAGTACCTGGAGTTCGGCTAAATTCGAAACTGATGGATCTCCTGAGATCAAGGCTGACCAGAGATCCAACCTGGTACCACGAGTGCCAATAGCCGCTGGTGTCTCGGTACCAGACTCACTATTTATTGAGGCCTCAAGAAGAATTCTTCTTGCTTATTGTCTGTCTTTTTTTTTTTTTTTTTTTTATTTAATCACGGTCTATGGACTAAAATCCTTACAGACCAATAAAATAATCTACATTTTATAAGGATACTTAACTAATGGTTTACATTCAAGAACAAAATGATGTTACGTTTTAAAATATTAACGCTAACAGGGTAATCAATAAAATTATAGAAATCATTAAAAGTTTTGCATAATCTCCTTAAAGGGTCAGCGTTTGCATAGTTAGTTTGAAAACACTGTAGATGAAGTGGTGCCAAGTTCCGAGTAGACCTAAGAGGTATATTGAAGTTTATTGTCTTCAGCAAGAACTCTGAGAAAATTGAACCATTTAATAAATTTACTAAAAAAACAACGTTAAGCATGATGTGTCTGCTTTCTAAAGTCGGCAAATTAATTATAGAGAGTCTTGCAGAATATGGAAGAAGATTCACATTTGCATTCCATGTTCTATTTCCCAGACAAAATAAGAGAAATTGTTTTTGAACAGATTCAATGCGCTTCTTGTGATAATCAGTGTAGGGATCCCAAATAATAGAACCGTATTCCAGGATAGGCCTTACTAACGATGTATGTATACAAACGTTTGGTTATTATAGGATCAGTATATTCTTTAGCCCATCGTTTGATAAAAGCAAGCACGCCACGAGCTTTATTCACCATCATGACAATATGTTTGTTGAAACTTAATTTACAATTTCGAAAAGATTATTGTTGCTATTCTCATGAAAATATACGTTCGGAGATCATGTAGAGCAGAAAAAGCTTTCTTCGAAGGGTGATTTTTCACCAATTGTGGGAAAGTTTGACCTGTGGGCATATCTCCCTAGAAGCTGTTGCTATTCAACAGATACTGATTGTATTTGACCAAAAGCAGTGGAGGATAGATAGCTCCAACTCCCAAGCAAGGGAAAAGTGTATATCCCTGCTAGATCATCATCATAATTCTTTGGTGTTAGTGCCCGGGGTGGACTTAACCCCTTCCGTAATTCTTTTCCATTCAGCTCCATCTTATGCACCTTGCTTTCCTTCAGCGATATAAATTCTCGTGCATATTTCTTCCACACACAGGCCCGGTTGCTAAACGCATTGTTTGTCACGCGGAGCTTAAGAGCACCTTTAGATTAGGCCAACAATGTTCTCAAGTAAATCTTTTGTACTAATTGTTTGTCCATGGTGTTCTTTCCGAAGTATTTACGAAAACGATCCTCGGCGAATATGAGTGCAATCAATGAGCAGTAGCCCTACGGACTTCGGTCCTGGAATGATTGTTGATTTTAGAAGGCAACAATAGGCCATAAATAACATTTAGGACGAAATTTCATAAATACCCATTGCCGAGCTTTTCGTTATAAAGTACAGTTACGATTAAACCGAAAATCTCAGAAATGGGTATCTATAAAAAGTCGGCTCTTAAAGTTATTTTTGGCCTATTGTTGGGAAGTTTGGCTTGCGCCGGATTTTCATACTTGTTGTTTACAGTTTAGAGCCATCGATTTTTAAAATTTCATAGTTTTTGTGATGTAACACTATTGGGACAATTTATCGCTAGAAAACAGTAACAAAAAAAAACGAATTAATCAGCCATGTCACAGAGTTTGGAATGATTCTTCTCGGAATCGAAGAAAACATATTTGTTTATTGATAGAAAGTATATTTTGATAGTTTTTTCACTTTTCAGATACAGAAAACTCCCGTTCCGGTTATGAAAACAAAAATGGTTTTACTCCGATAAATTTTTCGTAATTTTCTAAAGCATCAAAATACGAAATCAATTCCATTTCCGAAAGGAATTGTACTCTGTGACATGGCTGAATGTTAATTTCAAAAAGTAAATAGTACTGCGCACAGAACAAAAATAAAAACATTTTTTAACAATTAGTCCACATATCATTACTTTTCCTAACAAAACCAATATTCCTGGATTTTAATCAGAAACTGCTTAGCAGAAATGGAAACAATTTAACGCATATATTTATATTTACCGTTAAGACGTTACTCTATTCTCGTCGTAAGGAGTACAATAAGACTTCTGATCTTAAAAGTAAAGAATTGTTTGCTTCAATTTAACTGGAAAAAATACACAACGCAAGCCCATAGTGTGATATTTTTCATAAAAAAAACTCGATTAATAGTTTCGATAGTGATAGAAAGATTGCATCGTTTAACAAAATTACTTTTAACACTCTTAAGAACTTGCAACACTTTCTTCCACACCGAAGGAAGATACACACTCAATAAACAAATTGAATTTTCCAAAAATGTGTGTCGCTGCTGAATCAACCACAGCGAATGAAATTCAACAGTAATCGCAATTTCCAACGCATGAAATGGAAAAAAAACCTAAAACAACTCCTACAAGTTAATGTTCGCAAAAAAAAAGTAATAAGAACAAGAATCGTATGGTCATTCAAATGGATTGTGGCACATACGAGAACGATACCAAAGTGAACCTCACATAGTAATTGGTATCATTGCAATATCATCAATTGTTATTTCACTAACATACCGCTGAAATTTTGTGATATCAAACCGTGCAGTTTAGTAAACTAAACATTTAAACGTTTAAGAGCCAAAAAAAAAATGCATCTGACCAGCCTCATAGACAGATAAAACTGAATTCGTTCAAGAGTAGAGATTTTTTTTGTTTTGGATTCCCAGGAAGATTCAATTGATTTTCCTGAGAATTAAATACAATATTTTCGGAATCTTCTTTTATAAAATTAAGGGAAGGGGGAAAAACTTTACCTCACTTTTATAGTCAGACAAAAGTTATTGAGTCGATATTTTACAATTTGTAGAGCTTATTTACATTATACGATCTTTGTCGCTGCAACTTTCGCCGGTTCTTCTTAAAAATTGCTTTTGTGTTAACATTGTGCAATTTTATTCGCAGAAACTGCTTCTGTGCGACTGAAATTAAATAAATTTTTCGTCAAATGAAAGAACGAATGAGCGAACAAAACGAAGCGAAGAGTACACACGCTTGTGTGTCTCGTTTAATGCCTCTTTCCTCCTCTCGCAAATAAAGTCAGAATCGCAGCGAAAAATCCCACAATATAAACGGGCACTTACATTTTCAATTCATAAATAGCAATCCAAAGTAAGTTTAGAGCCTTTTATAATACGCAGACAACAGCAGACCCAGAGAAAAAAGTATGTTTTCTGAAAATTCAAAAATATTGTGGTCTCTTTAATAAGCTCTTGTAATCATACGAACAAACACGATTATTTAACTATAAGGAAAAAATTTATTCTGGGATTTTAAAGATTTTTGACTTTGCTGAAAAATTGTGACAAATATAAAGAATTAAATAAATAGGAGCTGTATATTTGGCGCCTTCGCAAAGAAGCTAAATTTAAGCCAACTAGACAATTGACAAAGAAAGTTCCAAAAAAGTATGTATGTATGTATATTAGGGCGATAACCAAATTTTGGGCATAATACCGCAGAGTGGCTACGAATGTTTTAGTAATAAAAACACCTGTCTCCCGTCGTTTTGCGAAAAAAAACCTCTCGCAGGGAAGCAAATTTCAAAAACCTTCCAAGAAATTTCGAACTGCGATGAATTGTAAACCGTAGGAAAATTTTTAAATCTAAAGCAGTGGATAAATTCCAAAATTGCATCTAAGTGATATGTGATATTTTTTAAATTTCCGTAAGATAAAAATGGTTGTTTTCAAACTTCAACCCGATCCCTGCGTGCACTTTTTTAACAATCCGTAAAAATTATCATATTTTTTATTAATAACTTTTAATGTTCTACACGGCTATACTATGCCGTTTTTGATATCCGCTGAAAGTGTGAAAAAGTTATTGCCCTAATGTATATTCTTTGTCAATTGTCTTATTGGCTTAAATTTAGCTTCTTCACGAAGACTACATAAAATTGTAATCCATATCAAAATTTCTGATAACCTTCAATAAGAATGACTTAGTGTATCAAATAAAAGTAAATAAAACTATTGCTAAAAGAGGTAAGAGTCCCAAATTCAGCTGAGTCGAGTCTTTGATACCTTCCACCGAGAGTGGAACTTTGAACTATGGGAATTAATTAATTCTTACAAGAACTTAATTCACATTATTATAATTCGTTGCGGTCTTAGGCGTATTAAAGTCCATTGCCCATTGCCCATGGCCCATGGTAAATATGGGCCGACCATCAGAAATTATTATGCTCTTACTTTTAGTCATACAGAACTTAATTTGATCTGATTTAAATAGCATATTATGATTTGTACCAGTTTTAGCCGTAAAAAAATTATTTTCATCAGCTGATTTTACATTCGACCGGCATCCGCCAAAATAAAAATGAACTAGAATACCTTCTTAAAAACAAACAAATTGAAGTAATGATGGTTTCTGAAACTTATTTGACCTCAAAAAATACGTTTAAAATCAATGTTTACATACTTTATGATACCAAGGACCCTCGAGGTAGAGCTTGTGGAGGTTCTGCCATTTTTATAAAAACTCGAGTCAAACACTACTTAATGTGTGATCATTGTGAGGATTATCTGCAAGCAACGATCATTTGTGTTGAAGGGCTAGTTCGAAACATAGTAATTTAATCTTTATACTCTCCACCTAGATTTTCAATATCAGAAAGCCAATATTGTGTGATTAATATTTTTTTTTTTTTAGCGATAAACCAACACTCAGGGGATGCCCCGTATGTATGCAGTGCATTGTGTTGATCAGGAAAATAAGGTTTGGGAAGAAGGAAAGAGGGAATAGTGTCTGTGGACATTTGACTTGAATTTTAATAAATTATAAGTACCGGGGAAGACCTCTGCGGGAAGTTTATTCCACATCCGGATAGTTCGACTGTGCAAAACACAGGACAATCGACTACAAACGGATGTGATCCACTGGATGAGCGAGTATTACGAATAAATAAATCATTAGGACCCTGTTTCATGGCCGCTGGCGATTATAACGCTAAACATACCTTCTGGGGTTTTAAAATGGATTTAAATGTGGTAGCGAGCGGACAACTAACACCTACAATTGTTACTATAATGAACCCCAATAGAATTGTATTTCCGACTGGTTACTTAGCGACGTCAGCTACACAAATTAATTGGTTAAAATATAAAAAATATCTCAGGACGCATTGCAAAAAAAATATTCCGCTACTTAAGGAACTTGATGCATCTCCGCAATCAGACTACTCATTATGGCACGCAGCTAGAAATCTAAAAAAGCATGTTATCTCTAAGTCACCTTTCAAGAAACTTGAATGGGCAAGAAACGATATTGAAAATCCTTAGAAAAACGTATTTACCCTAAATGTATCTCACGATGTAGCAGTCGAGTTACCGCCTGTTAATGTTAGAGCAGCTATTCCCCTAAGATTTGAGATAAGATAAATCGAAAAGGCCATTTTGTGACTTAAACACTAAGAAAGAACCTGGTTTTGATAAGATCAGTAAAAAAAAAAAAAAATTATTATTATTATTTTTTATGCTATCACGCAAAGAAAAAACAGGTTTAAATACTATTTTTAAAGAAAATTTTAAACATATTATGTTTAATATAACCATATTATTGTCACCGACAACCATATTATGTTAAAATTATCCCTACATCAAACATAATATGTTTAATAATTACTAAAATATGTTTGAGACTTATAATAGCATGGTTGTTTTTCAATAATATCATGTTGTTCTTAGAAAAGAGGAAAATACTATTTTTATTTTAAAAACAAATTATTGTCATATTTAACGATAAAATGTTCAGAGGCAGCCATAATATGGATGTAGCTTCTTGATGGAGGACTAATTTAACAAAACTATGGCTGTTGGTTAAAATAATATGGTTATATTAAACATAATATGTTAAAATTTTCTTTAAAAATACATTTTGTTGGAGGTGACCATATATAAACATGTTTTTTCTTTGCGTGATTTTACGTCTTGCATTCTATCCTCAAAAGTGGAAGGTTTCCTTAGTTACCATGATATCAAAGCCAGGTAAAGATCAGACAAAAGTCGCGAGATTTGCTTGTATAGATTAAGGCGACCCAACACCACATGTTTTTGTCATCTGGCATGTCAAATTTCCCACTGCAAAATACATACGTACATACATACATGTCGTGTGTTACCTTTTTAACTTTGCTTCTGTAAAAGTTAGACGCAAAGTCATCTGACAAAAGTTCAATTAGAGTGTGCTCTATTTTCTTCTGACATCACTGTTGTTATTAAAAAAAAAATTTGTTATAAATCTATGCCGCAAGGAAGCCGGCAGCGGCGGTGAACAATTGACTGAATCATTAGCCGGCTGAGGTTGTTATTTTACAATACCGATATATGTATGTTCTTTTAACCTTTAGATAGAAATAACGAACAAACATATATAAAAAACGTTTCATTATTATATCCAAAATTGGAATCTTAGAATTTAAAGAAAAAATGTTTAAGACGGCTGATTTTTTTACGGCGCAAATAAACAATTTTGTGGCGGCAGCACGTTATTTGCAAACAGAGAACTAATTTGGTTACTATAATTACTATGCAATTAAAAAAACAGAGAAGCATAAACCTTATGCAAACCAGCTATTTTGACGGACATGCACAATTACATGTGACTTGAAAATTTGACATGTCAGATGACAAAAACATGTCGTGTGCATGTACCTTTAACAAGTTAATTAATTAACATCAAGTTATTTTATTGATTTTAACTATTACAACTTTCAAGCTTAGTAAACAGGAGTATTTAAATCAAGCAATTATAGTAGAGTTTGCTAAACAGCGAAAAAATGTTAAACCGCGTTTTCGATTTAAAAATGATTAAAGCCGGTCGGTTTCGGTTGTATGGATATATATTGTATGTAATACAATTACAGTTAGCGTTATTGAGTTTTGTGAGATCACTTTTGATGATTACAAACTGATTTATCACTTGAGCGATTGAAAACGATGTTTATTTTTTTCGTGAAGCTGATTCCTCAAAGATTCAATTATGATAAATTTTTAATCATATTCTAGTTTTTTTGACTGTTTAGCGCGATTAAAAATAAGAATATGCGCTATAATTTGCAATGTCTTTAAGCATAAATATATTTTTGAAGTAAAAGATAAAAACGGAGGTTTTTGGTTTCGGTTTTAGACATTAAAAACCGCGGTTTCGGTTTCGGTTAAAACCGAACAGCAATCCCTAAATTATATTTTGCATGTGGAAGCGTTAGCTACCACATTTTTGCATCACATTAAGCATACAATTTTAATATGTATATTTCTTTTAAAAAATGTTAAAAAAAGAATTGTTTAAAACTTGAGAAAACTGCAAAAAAAACAGATTTTAATTAAACTTTCCATGCAAGTAAAATATTTTTTTTTCCTGATATGAGTGAAAGCACCAAAAGACGAGCAGCTAATGGAATGCAATTAAACGATAAATACTGTAATCCAACTTACTTTTTCAATGCACAACACCATTTATCGATATTATATAGACTTGATATTGATAAAATTTTACAAAAATTGGATGCAACGAAAATTAACGAATAGTTTGAATTGTAAGGTTTAACAATTGTTAATTTAAAAATCAATAAAATATTTTAACGCCCGCTTTCACAACTTACCGATAGCTAAAGGTAGGATTTTATCGGCCGTACACTGAAAGAAAAATGCTTCATATATTTAATGAATCATTTTCATAAAAAAATTTTCATTGGTTAAATGAAAATTTTCATTGTCTAAATGAACTTTCATAGTTATAATGAAGTATTTTCGTTAAAATCGCTTCATGGGATTTCGTTATTACGTTAAAAATTTTCATTGGATATATGAAAACTTAAGTTTGTCCAAGTAAACAAAAAATTTCAATTGGGAACATAAAAAAAAACAATATACAAACATAACTTTATTCATAAATTAATATAAAATTACAGTTTCCTTAAAAAAAATGTTAAATTGTTAATTAAAATATGTAAGATTTAATAATTTCATACATCTAATGTAATATGCCATTAAATTTATGAAATCAAACATTTTTTTATAAAAGCAACATATTTTAATAATTTAAAAAAAATTATTTTTAACATTCAATAATAGTCTCAATCTCAATAATTAAGAGTATAAAAATATTTCGAAAAAGCATGCCATCATAAATTTAAATTTTCATTATGACAATAAAAATGTCATCATAGTAATGAAACTAAAACTTGCAATCAATAAATATGTATGTTTTTAGTTTTATTTAATATGTATGTACATAGTAAAGACAAAAAACATAGTTTTTTTATTCAAAAATTACACTGAAAAAAAAAGTTAAAAAGAAAAAAAATAATTAAAAAGAAAATAAAAAAAAAATTACTTTTTTGAAGTATTCATCCAATTAATAATAATATTCATTATTCTAATGTAATGTTTCATTACATACATTTTAATGAAACAGGTTTCATTGATCCAACGAAGCGCTGCATAGGTTCCTTTTTAATGAAATTTTTCATGGGTTTAATGTCATAATTCATTTGTATTGCGAAGAAAATTCTTTCAGTGTAGAAAAAGTGTTGCATTATTACATTAAAACTTTACTTTAATGTACCAGGTAGAATGAACCTTAATTTACTTTATGGCTCACTTTAGGTTAAATAAAGGTTTTATAAGGCCGCTTAAAGTCTACTTTAAGCTATCGGCAAGTTGTAAAAACGGGCCTAAAAGTAATAAAATCCTGTGTAGATATTCCCGATAAATTAAAATTATTTTCCACTTTGCCGGCAAGCGAAAAAGCCAGCGAAACAAAACCCTATACAAAAGACAATGAGTAAGCAAGAGGGAAAAATGATTTCGAGAACATGTCTTGATAAGCAAAAATTAAATAATTTTACACTTTAGCTGGATTGTTCTTGTTATTGGGGAGATGGAAGTTAGCCGGAATATTGTGCGCGAAAAACGATTATCGTTTTGCGATTGTTCACAGTCTTAACAAGCTCTCAATCTTTTGACGTACATAATTGGCGAAACATATGCTGCTGCTGCGGCAAGCATTTGCTACAGCGCATCACCATGGCCCGGTTGGTAACATTCGTTGCAAATACTCCTCAGTCGGCATGCCAGCCTTTGACGCAGCACTGTTTTCAGCTTCCTACTTCTGTATGACGGTAGTGTCGGCATTTTGTGCTCCCGATTTTTAACAGATTTCTGTTTTATTTTCTTTTTTTTGTACTTTGCTTTTCTGATAGTTGCCAAATAATATCTGGCTGAATGCCTGCCGGTTTAATTTTAAGCTTTTAGTGTGTAGCAATGTTTGTAAATTTGCCACAAATTGTTATTGCTTGAAACCTCGGATTATTTTTCTTGTCTCCACCGCTTTCATACGAGCCGAGGAATTACATTTCTCTTTACACCACCACCCCCTCCGAACATCATTTAACTCTTGCAACATCTTCGCTTAGGAATATCAATTGTAGCTTTGTTTGCCGTATGTGTTGCAAGTTGATTTGGCCGCCTTCTATAACGATTGTCAGGAGTGCAGTGCAGTGATTGTGTTTAACCATGCCATTCATTTATCGCTTCTTTGGTATTTTTTTTTTCGATCTTTGTCTTTTCTGTTGTTGTGGTTTTTTTAATAGTGGAGGAGTCAAATAATTGACAAACAATCACATAAATGTTTTAACGCAATACAAGTGAATACTGTTCTTTGAAGGTGTTTAGTGTGCCGCGTTTACTCCAATATGTTTGCAGTACGATTCCGTTCAGAGTGTGTTGAGAGTTAAAAGGCTTTTAGAATCTGCAGAGGTGATGTTGTTCATCTGTATGTTTGTATGCATTTTATTGTATTTATTTAGTTTTATAAATGTGTTGATTTCAAAAGATATTTTGATTACTGGAACTTTTTATACTTATTTAAAAAAATGGTATTTCTGTGGTCCCAAAATACTGTATTCTGTTTGCCCTTAACCTTTTATTTGCTTTAAAAACAAGGTTCCTATTCACAATAATACCCAAAACTTGTTTAAGGTTTCTGGCATTATCTCGCCAATGACTTGACCGATATGTTTTTTACCAGATTTGCATCAATTTCAAATTTCCACAAGGACGGATGTATCTAATTGATTAAAATTACAACGAAGCATTTAAAAATTATCAACAGAATGTTGATCAGCCGATTATCGCAGTTTGAATCCGAATAAACCTTATTATTCCTCTACAAATTTGCCTTGTTCTGTGTCATAAGACTTGTATTCCTTTATCGACTTGTCCAATTTTCTATTGGAACATAATTTTTCAAGAAGTTGTCTGTCAAAAGTCTCTGATATTGTTTCTGACGTGACTTGAATCCTTAAGGGCCTAAATCACTTCAAAATAATTAATTTACTTCATCAAGTTCTATTTTTTTTAATGCATTCTTAACAAGCTGTTGATCGTATGTCAACCCGAAAACAAATAAATGTTAGACGAATTATAAAAAATACAAAGGATGTACCAAAACCCAAAAGGATTTACTTCAAACTGAAATAAATACAATTAAAAGATAGAAAAACCAAGAGTAATAAATTATTTTATACTAAATATTGAATTGTATATATGAGAAGGTCCATAACAGAAGGCAACAATTTGAATACATAACGGGTTTCTGTAATGTAATTCGAAATTAAAACGATCCTGTAAAGAAATTTCATAAAAATATTCCTTTTCATTTACTGCATACTTTTTTGAGTGTCAATTACATTAAAAAGATCTACTCTTAAAAACAGAAAAAACTACAGTAATTTTGTAAATAATTAAAATCAAAATCTCGTTCGATTTTAATTTCACTTCAAGTACAAATTTATGTATATATCGTTAGCTAAAATGCAAAAGGGCGTAACTAGCAAAAATAGAATTTTACAGTAGAAACAAAAATCATTGTAAAACGAAAACAAGTCAGAAAAACATTCATTAATAAGTCGTCCATGGAATTCTTCCAACAATTTTCAAAGAAAATGATTATTTCATTATATTTTGTTAGAAAAAAATATCTAAATGCGCATAGGAACAGCTTATCCCATCAAAAATAAATTTCAGTTTATCAATAGTATGATATGGGAATTTAGCACATTTAAACGAAACTTTGTTAATTTATTTTTTGAGTCCCAAGAAAAACTTTGACAACTAGTGTGCATGTGGCAGTGTAAATAAAACTGAACTGGCAAAATAAAATAAAGTCATTTGTTTTTATTTTTGTTTTTTCTTTACCCACTTACAACTACAACTACATTTAGAGTTGAAAAAATCAATTAATTGTAGTTGGAACTGTACGAAAAGATAAACTCACTGTTTTTGTTGTTGTTTATGTTTAAGCTTTGATATTGTTACAGGTAAAACTTAGGTTTATAATTCTTATTCGCTTTGGATGACGTTTCCTGACGATCTGGCCTAAGCAACCAGTTAAATGTGCATAGAAATAGCTTATCCCATCAACACGATAATTCGTAATCGCAAGGGACCGGCCATTTCCAACGAATTAGAGAGGTTTTCGATTAAGCGGGGTTTCGATTTAACGGGGTTAAAATAAAATAATTACGGATTAACGGGGTTTTTTAATTTATTTACTAAAACGCTAAAAAAACATAAAAAACAATTGTTGAAAATAAAATATATAAAAATGATTCATGTAACAAACTCATCTTAAAGAAAATAGACAAACACATTTTATTATGAATTATCGGGAGCTACGATTTATCGGGGTACGAATTTTTGGGATTTGACTGTAGTTTGAAATAGGAATTTTGCACATTTAAACGAAACCTTGCTAATAACGTCCATTTGGATTTAACAAATTAACAATTCTTTAGTTACGTCTCTTTGTTTTTTTTTATAAAAGCGTCGTTTTTGATCGCAGAAGTGTACAATTTTGTCAAGACATGTAGTTTAATGGCATTCATAATAATCAATCAAAAACTCGTTTTGATTTTTTTGTTAATTACGCATGTTTGCATTTTAGCTAACGATATACAAAATTGTAACGTTACTGACTGATTCATCATCGCACAGCCTAAACGCCTGAATCTAAAAACTTGAAAATTGGACAGGGTGTTGGTCTCCAAAATCGAACCACTTAGACGGGATTTTTCAACGTTCGAATGTTTAGGGGGCATAAAGGGTAAGCACGGGTAAATTCGCCAACATTATATTTTCAACGCTAAAACGCGTACAAAAAAATGTAATACTTATCGCTGTTCTTTAGAAAAATAAATTCGACCCTATTTTGGAACTTTGTTTGTCACCTCATCTATTTTTTTAAACAATTAAACATAAAAATAATGTGTAAATAATATTCAGGTCAGTCAAGAATGAAAAATTATCAATAAATTTTAATTAATTTCATGTTGTAAAATTCCATTCTTCATAAAAATAATTTAATGAAAAACCATAGAACAGTTCAAACTAATCAAAAAAAGTACAAATACGAATTCGGTACTTTTTCGAAATTCAAACGCTTAAACATTTTTCTCCATTCCTTAACATTCTAGGGATGCCAAACGGGATCGATTTTACCAAATCCCGGGATTAAGGATTTTTCAGTCCCGAAAAATCTAGGGATTTCGGGATTAAAACATCCCCACAGAAACGATTCACGTTGAAGCTTCGTTAGAATTATCCTCTGATCACACACCTACAATAGTTACTATAACAAACACCAATAGAATTGCATCTCCCTCTGGTTACATAGCGACGTCAGCTACACAAATAAATTGGTTAAAATATAAAAAATATCTCAGTACCCATTGCACCGAAAATATACCGCTTAGCACACCGGAAAATGTGGATCTCTCTATTGTCAATTTTGACAGTTATCTTAAACTAGCTGTTCAACATTCGAGCAAAACCCTCAAAAAAAACAAATATAATACAATATATTTTACAGATGTCGAGCGCCTCTTGAAAGAAAAAAGGAGAGCGCGAAGAGAATGGCAATTGCACAGATCCCCTCAACTTAAAAATGAATTAAAAGAGTGTACAAAAAGGCTAAGAAAATTGCTGCAGACTCAGAAAACGGCTTCAGTGGAAAAATATCTTAAGGACTTGGATGCAACTCCACAAACAGACTACTCATTATGGCGTGCAGCTTGAAAACTCAAAAGACCAGTTATCTCGAAACCACCATTAAGAAACCAGAATGGAAGTTGGGCAAGAAATGATAATGAAAAAGGAAACCTGTTTGTAAATCATTTGAAAAACGTATTTACCCCAAATATACCTGACGATATAGCGGACGAGTTGCCGCCTGTTTATGTTAGAGCAGCTATCCCCCTAAGATTTGAGATAAAGGAAATAGAAAAGGCTATTTGTGAATTAAACACCAAGAAGGCACCTGGTATTGATAAGATCAGTAAAAATGCTTTATATTTTAAATGCTATTTTACGCCTTGAATACTACCCTCAAGATTGGAAGGTCTCCTTAGTAAAGATGATACCAAAGCCAGGAAAAGATCACACAAAAGTTGAGTCATATAGGCCTATTAGCTTATTACCTAATATATCAAAGCTGTTTGAGAAGCTCTTAGCGTCAAAATTAACCCCAAATTTAAATGACAATGGCTGTATACCTAATCATCAATTCGGTTTCAGAAGAGAGCATAGCACAATTGAACAAATCCATCGGATAGTAAACGCCATAAGAAAAGCCTTTGAAGAAAGAAAATATTGCTCCGCTCTCTTCATAGATGTTTCTCAAGCTTTTGACAAAGTCTGGCATGTAGGCTTGTTACATAAATTGAAGCTAAACCTACCGGTTAATACAAACAAGCTGTTAGAAAGCTACCTGGTCGGTCGAAAATTCATTATTAAAGAAGGTGATTTTTTAAGTTCTCCTCAGCCAATTGAAGCTGGAGTCCCTCAGGGAAGCATCCTGGGCCCACTTTTTTACTTAATATATACCTCGGACATGCCAACAAACAATTACACCCTAACCTCAACTTTTGCTGATGATACAGCTTTTCTAAGCGTACACGAGAACAGTCGTGAAGCATCTCGATACCTGCAGGATCATATATTTCAGCTCGAACTATGGTTAAAGCAATGGAGGATAAAGGTCAATGAGCAAAAATGCGTACATATAACATTCACTTTGCGTCGGGAAACATGCCCCCCTATTAAAATCAATAATCAAATAATACCTCAAAATTCGCATGTAAAATATCTCGGTATTCATCTAGATCGGCGTTTAACATGGAAATGCCATATAGAAGCAAAATTAACCCAAATGAAACTAAAATCAATTCAAATTAACTGGCTTATTGGAAGAAATTCTGTTCTTAGTCTCGATTGCAAACTACTACTTTACAACGCTATTTTAAAGCCAATATGGTGCTACGGTATTTAACTATGGGGCACTGCCTCGGCCTCAAATATCGAAAAAATTCAAAGGCGCCAAAGGCAAACTTCTCCGAATAATTACAGCTGCCCCATGGTATGTTAAAAACTCAAATATCCACAAGGATCTCAATGTGCCACTGGTAAGGACTATTATTACAAAGTATGCGGTAAAATACTTAAAAAGGGAAGAGTTGCACCCAAATCCACTAGCTCGAAATATTTTAAATGATAGCGGCCACTCTCGCTTAAGGAGAAGAGACACTGCAGCACTTACCCATTAAGATGAGCGATAAACACCTTGATAAGTTAACAGAACCCGTAATGAAGAAAATTTTTGTCTGGCACTGGCGGGACATAAAATAAAGAATTAGGTTAAGATTTGATTAATTATTGTTAGTTCATATTTAATATATGAAGATTCAATAAATAAATTATGAAAAAAAAAAAAAAATTTCGGGATTCGGGACTTCCCGTTTGACGTCCCTAATACATTCGTATTAATTTACGGGTTCCTACTAGGGTGTTCAGTCGATTAATTCGTGTTCGATTAATCGAACAATTTTAGACGAATAATTGTTCGAATAATTCAAAATTGCTTATTTCGATTAAAGGATTAATCAAAGAATTTCTACCGATTAATCGAATGATAATAATATACATTATTATACAGTTTTTTAAAGTTTTAAGTCGAATAAACAAACCAAGTTTATTTTTCCATTGGAGTTAAAAAAAACAGTCATGTTATGTGAGTAAATTATCTCAAATTTTTGTTACATTTTTCCAACAAAATTTAATAATTCAATTCACAAAAGAAAAAACGACAATGGTATGTTAACTCAGAGATTTATATTAATTTATCGGGTATGTTCTAGAAATCGAAATGAGGTGAAATTGAAATCGAACGATAATTTAGATTAAATTTTTTACAAAATGACCGTAGTTTTCCGTGGTTTTAAATGTTGTTCTTGCAAAGTAGAAAAAATGGAACGGAGTGGTTTTTAAAATTTGCTCGATTTTAAATCCATTTAATTTCGATGTCTAGAAACGCCTGTAGTTTTTAACAAAAAAGTTCATGCTTTTCTCTCTTAAGAATGAGTTTGGTTTAAAAATATTGTACGAAGGATAAATCTAATAATTCTAAATGTAACGGGTATCCAAAAATGTATTAACGTAAATGTTCTTCAACAACTTCACTAATTTACCACTTACACTAAACATAGTGCGTGAAAAGATGCTCCACCAAAGTTTTTACATGAAATCGGACTTTTATGTTTCATAACTAAGAAAATATTAATTTTGTAGAATAGTTCTTAACAAGTTTTTCCTTAATCTTTCATTAAACAAAATAAACTGAAAAATATCGAATAAGCCACAAAAAAAAATCAAATTTTTAATTTATTAAGGAAATGAATTTTCTATGAATCACGTATCTTAAATTTTGTTGAAAAATATTTGTATTATTTATTTTAAAAAAACCGACCAGGCGGGAACCTGGTGTTTTAACCTAATTCGGGTACGCTGAATCCAGTGGTGGCAAACGTTTTTTTACGATTAGATCTTGTTTTCGAGATATACCGTTTTTTCGAAAATGGAGAAGGTTACACAAAATATATTCGCCTTGCGGCGATTCCTTGGCAGTTATGCGGCTTTTTCTTCAATATATTTCTAGTCTGTATTGAAAATGTTGTATGGGAGTCCCCTTAAGATATGAGTAGGTGAGTTGCAAAACTCGTTCTTTAAAAAATTAAAAATATGAGATTACAAATGATTCTCACGGTTCTTCTGGCGCTTTATGAGAAGAATTATACAAGAATTATAAATACGACTCCGACTTCAACTCCGACTCCTTTGATTCGCAGTGTATAAGAGACTGGTCCTTATTTGACTTTAAACTCTTTTTTTTTAATTAAGTATCTTTTAAAATATTTACATATGAAAAGGTGAGATGAAAAACTCGTTCGTTACACTTTATTCGAATTTTGGGAAAATGCAAAAAAACATATAGCGCCCGATTAAATGGACCAAATTAGTTGAACTATTTTGATTCTAAAGTGTTATGCCATTCTTGATTTATAACTCAACAGTTGAAAAATTTAAACCAAATGAAATAAAGAAAAAAAAGTTTTGCTACGAATTTTCGAAAGAAAGAAACGAGTTTTGCTACAATCCATATGGGATCGAACTAGTTTTGCAATACACTATAGACCACCAGGAAAATTATTCATTGAGCTTAAGTAAATTTTGTAAGTTATATTAACTTATTAAAATTATGCAAACAGTGGTAAAAATTGTAGGGGAGGGATAAACTTCACCAATTCACATCTTTTTCAAAATACATTTTTTATAGTGTTGGAATCAGAATTTTTCCTCTATGAATGTGTAAATTTACAGAGATAAAAAATAAGTTAAAAACAATATCAAGTCCAACTAGCTTAGGCGTAAATTGCATCAAATTTATTTAGTGTGGTTTACCACTAAATTTGTATTTAAACATTTTGATGCGTCTTCAGTTTTTACTTGAATAATTTGTATAACACATTTCAAAGAGAAAATTAAGGTACAAGAAATTGTTCTTAGCCTTATATTGTTTTTGGGAAATAGCAAACCTTTTGTTGCTGGACTTGGTACTGTTTGTCTCAAGGGATTGGACAGTATCAATACCATTATGGGAGATAAAGGACACCAAGTCCTTATATGACGTAATTTTATTAAGGATATCATCGATATAAAAAACATATAAGAGTCATATAAAATATTCGAACAATGGCAAATTTTTTATATAGGAATAGAAGCATATGTGATTTTCAACATGATTTTTGAGGTCTGCTCTAAAGTTTTGTAGTGTAGTTTGTCTCCCACCTGTAGAGTTGAAAAAATAAGAATTTTTAAACAAATAAATTGAAATCTTTTTCTTCAGTGTACTCGCCATAGTTATCTCCTTCTCATAGTTAATCAATATTATTATTGCCCAATACCAAAATATAATATTGGACGTCTCTATTATCTCTCCAGTTTTCCCTAAAGTGAGTAGATACAAGTATTCTCTAATAATTTTTCGGGTTAGCCCCACATTGATGGGAGTTATATCTAGAAAAATTGTATGTATTTTTCCGAGTTCCTTTTCTTTTTATTTCTATTATCATTCACTTTAAAAGTTGTAATTAAAAATGTAGTTCGTTTAGGGGTTTCGCCAAGGTTACCACCTTATAACTCACATTTTCATAACTTTAAAATTTTCAAAGCAGAATATCTTGAAATTTTTTTATTTTGAAAAATATTAGAAAAGTTTTATGCAGAAAAATTATGGAGTCGAAGTCGCGAGTTTTTGTGGGTACTACGACTCCGACTCCGACCCCACAGCCCTCGTTTTTACAAAGGTTGGTAACAGTATTTAATTATTTATTATTTTAAATTGTCACCCAATAGTGTTGTCAAAATTTTGACAACTTCTGCTGTCAAATTGGCACCAAAAATGTAAAATTACCATGGTTGTCAAAAAGATAACGGCCAGTTGTCATATAAATAGCGTACATAAGTATGATGTCTAACAACTTACAACTTGGGTGCGTTCTTAAATGCATCACTGCGCTGCATCAGTGATTTCAAATGGTTATATATTTATCAGTGAAGTAAATGTGGACCAAACAATTGTGAAATACTCCACAAAAATAATAGTCACACAATAAAAAAATTATAATTATTCTTTTATAGCCCTTAAAAAAAAGATTGCTTTTCTATGAAAAATATAATGATGAAGATGACGAAGATAAAAAAATTCAAAAAATCCTTCTGTAAACTTTCATGGGAGGTATTTATTTTATTCAAAAGGAAAGTAAAAATAAACAATAAAACGGAACATTTCGTTAATTTTATAATTCTTTTATTTAACATGATAATGCAACATTTAGATATCTACAAAAAAAAAAAAAAAAAAAAAAAAAAAAAAAAAAAAAAAAAAAACAATCCAGAAGTGGTTTTCACTTCTACATAAAAACGATTATTATAAAATATTCCAGGACTAAAAGCTTTAATTAATAATGCCAGAGGAAAAACTCAGTTGTCATCAAACAGATGAAACTCTAAATATCCTTGCTAAGGACATCATAGACAACAACATAGTGCTTCATTCTTTCGATTTAAAACGTTGATCAGCAGGCATTGTTTCCCGTTGAATATAATATCAGGGTAATTGAACCCATACATTTTTAATTTTGTTTTTTCAAGAAATACGTGAATTTATAATTTAATTTTTAAAATATTAAAAACAAATTAACACACATTATTTATAGTGTTTGGGTGCAGAATGGGTTATTCTTTATTAGACCCAGAACAATATGCTTTCGAAATAAAAACTGAATGTTGTCAATATACCAACGTTGCGTTGTCAAAAAGAAAAACAACATGTTGCCGGAATGACACCATGATGGTAGTAAAAGATTTACAGTTTGCTGTCAAAATGAGACCACATTTCGATAAAATGACATAGAGTTGGGTTAAAAATATTAACAGCATCCATTATAAAATTTAACACAAACGTAGTTATCTCAGTTTTGAAAAAGGACGCTGCCAATTTTGGTATTTTAACACCCTGAAAAGAAAAATTCAAATACCATTGAGTCCACAGATAACTTAAAATATTTATATAAAATTAAATACAGCACATTAAATTTTCACTAGTTTCTTTTTTTCAAATTTCCTAATTTATCTTTTTGCTTTTCTTGTAAAAACTCCTTTAAAAAAATTAAAGGTTTACAAGGCTACATCAACCCACAACCCGGACTGCCACAACCATAAATATAAAGAAAGAGCGATGTATTTTATTTAGCGAAATAAATCGTAATAAATTTTTCATGAAGCTGTCAATAGCTGTTGCAACACTGTGAAATTTTCGAAGGAACGTGATTCTGAATCTCTGTTATAAACAAAAATAAAAACTTACACACCTAACAAAGTAGCCATCTCTAAGGACAGGGAATATGTTAAGATAACCTAAAAAAATCTTTGTTCTACTTTTTCTTTAGCATGTGGCGCAAGTGCAGCCCAACCAATACTTTAGCTCAATCGTGATCACCTACCAAAACCAACGAAAAAAAATATGAAAAATGGTAAGAAACTGAATAAAAAGAATTGACCGCTTTTTAAAACCAAAACAATCAATAGTTATGAAAAAATTAAAAAAAGAAGTAAAATATATGAATATTTTCACGTATTTTTCTATTTTTTAAGACACTGTAGTTTTGCAACCTCAAATAAAAGGAAAATTTCACAACTTAAAGAATACAATTTTAACACAAAAGCAGCCGCCACAGCCACCTTCAATTTTTATTTTATAGCACTTCTGCATTTTTATACCCTCCACCACAACTAGTTGTGATGAGGGTATACTAGATTTGTCATTCCGTGTGAAACTTTTTTTAATATTCCTCTAAGAATCATAAAGTATTTATGTATATTCTGGGTCCTTGAATATTTTTAAGTCGATTTAGCCATGTCCGGCTGTTGAAATCATGCTCACTTCTAAACGACTCAGAGGAAATAACCATATTGTTGTCAAATTGCTTCTAGTTCTCCTAAGCAGATTGGGTTTCAAATCCAGTCAAATCGGTTCAGTAGGAAAAGAGTTATGAATCGAAATGTACAACAACCACCCATTTTGTTTTAAAAACTAGTATATATAGTGGCCGAACGCACACATCGAAATAAGAGTCTGCATAAATTCGTTCCATATTACTAAAGAGCAAAATGCAAAATTTCGTGGTGATCGGTATATAAAGTCCACTCTCGAAAAACACTTTAGTGTGCCTACCACCGTAACGAATAATGCTGTTGCAAAAAAAGGTTGGTCTGTTATAGTATTAAATGACTAAAAATCACACTGTCAACTTTCGTGCAGAGCGGTCCATAATTTACCATAGGCCCCATATAAAGCCTACTCTTGGAAAAAACTTAAGTACACACGTGGAAAACCGTAACAAATAACGATTTATAATAATAAAATTTGGTCAGTCATAGTTTTATATGACTACATATTACCATTAATTCCGCATCTTCGTGAGCGTCTGCCTTTCTTTTAATAAAATATGTATTGTATATGCCAAAGTTTGTTTCCAGATGGAAAAATTACCAGTTGTTTAGCAAAAAAGTACCAGTTATTCTCATCCGCTCAGGACATTGCATGTTTAGTTTATAATTTTTGGTGCAATATTTACGAAAATTTAAAAAAGTACCAGTTAAACAACAAAACTTCACCAAAAAGATATTTTTTGCAGATTCTTATTCAATTAGTACCTTGCATGTAAATTGTTATGTTTCTAGATCCAATACTAACGAAAATTAAAAAAGTACCAGTTAAAAGACAAAAAAGTACCAAAAATATCCTTCTTACAGATTCTCCTTTACAGAGGACCTTGCATGTTTAATTTTATGTTTCTAGATCCAATACTAACGGAAATTCAAAAGGTACCAGATAAAGAACAAAAAAGTACCATAAGCCCTCTTACAGATTTTCATTCAATAAGCCACTTTCACGTTTCATTCACTCAGACCGTTGCAGGTTTAATTTTATGTTTCTAGTTCCAATACTAACAGAAATTAAAAAAATTCCAGTTAAAGAACAAAAAAGAAAGAAAAAATTAACTCACAGTTTCTTATCCACTCAGGACATTGCATGTTGAATTTTATGTTTATAGGTAAAATATAAACTATAATTAAAGAAAAACCCAGTAGTAAAACAAAAATTTTCCCGTATTTCTCCCTTTTTGGTACTATTTTCTCTCCATTAAAATATAAAAAATTTAAGTACTGTAGTGGGAGCCCATAAATTCAAACGCATATGTCAATGAATGGAGAAATATGTTTTGTAAAAAAATTACCAAAAATAGTTAAAACTTTCGCCCCTTAACCGTCCGAATTTCGAAAAAGTACCAAATTCGTATTTGTACTTTTTAGATTACTGCCTGTTTTTGGAATATGAAAACAAGTGAAAAAAAAACGAAAATTTGTTTTTGTTTTCAATATAATTTCTCACTCACTCACTTGTTTGCGTTTTCTAAAAACAGGCAGATAAACTTTATTTCGATTTTAATTGGTTTAAGAGATAAATGGACTGACAAAAAGTTCCAAAATACAAGTTTAACCAGTTTACTCCCTTGAAGGGCCGAATTTCAAAAAAGTACCAGTCACCTGTCCGTTTATTATTTTTAAAGAACAACGATAGGTATTACATTTTTTTATCGTTTAGTTCTGGAGATATTTTTGTCGTATTTTGATAAGAGAGTAGCCTTAAGTGAAGCACAACTTGATTTGAAAATGTTAACTGCTTGCTGCGGGCGGCGTTATTGGATGAATTATTATTTTTAATACAGTAAGAAGCGAGCTAACAATGGCCATAGCGAAAACATACTATTTCTGGGACCAGCTCGACGTTATGAACTTGTGTAATATGTGTGTGGTTTGTACAGGAAGGCGCAATGTGCCACACAGGGAAACCCATCACAACTCCTGGTATTTCGGCGGACTTGTTCGCTTGAGTCTTGGCAACTTTATTTAGGAGTATTCTCTTGTGCCAGAGCTTCCGAGACGTCAAAATTATTAAATGCAAATAAAGAAAATGTATTGTGCTTTTACAACAACAACAAATAATTAATGAATAGTAGCTCTTTAATAATTCGACTTAAACCTCCTTGTACCTGAACTTCCAATTGCAACATCAAATAACATTCCGTCTTTTGTAACACAGATTATTGTTTTCGTAAAAGAGTTCAATTCAATTTTTTTTCTTTTTTGTTTTTATTAAATATAAATATATTTCATTTTAAAGGTGCATTTATGGTTTTTGTGCTGTCTTTCGCTCTGCTCCAGTAACTTCAAAAAGTATGACTACAGTACAATGTACTTTAGCTTTGATGGACACGCAGGCGTAACTGCAAAAATCAAACATGAATTTTTTTTTTTTTTTTTGAAAGAACATAAAAACTGCAAATAACAGAAGTAGCATTTCTATAAAAACAAGCATTTTAGCCACAGATACCAAACAATAAGGCGTTTCTTTACTTTGGTCCTGCAGAACCACGTAGTGCTTATTTGTATCTAAACTTTGATGCTCCTTTATTGTGTTTCTAAGGCCAGCAAATATTTGGTGTCGGTGGCTAGCTAACTTATTTTTTTTTAAATTTTCTACATTGTTCTGATGTCAGTATTAATTCAATTTGTGGGTGTTGCTTAAATCTCCTACTTGATTATAGTGGGGGTATGTTGTAAGAAATTCATTATGTTGTAAGTGCTTTTCTCCCAATGAACTCTATGAACCTTAAAGCTTTTGTGGAGGAGTTTAAAGATCAAGTAGTTATTATCTTGTTTGAATGTTATTAGTTTTTTTTTCTTTGTCGGGGGCGGGCGGGGACTTGTACAAATAGTAGGCAATTAATATTATAGAAAAGAGATTCAATTAAAGTAAGAAGTTCTCAATATCTGTTCTTTTTTTTTTAGCTAATCAAAGAGTTAAGTCAAAGAAGACAAGGAGTGTTCATTCTTAATTTTACATACTCTTTTCTGGAAAAAAAAACTTGAAATATTTTAATTCAGATTCGAATTTATCCCAAATGTTTAGCTTATATTGATAATACCCCAGCGGTAACAAGAATGAGAAAGAGGCCTAATAGAAGGCCTTTTTTAGCAGACACAAGCCCTCCTCGCCGCATTCAATACTTATTTTGTACACAGGTTATCAAGCCCTTCCAAACTCCCTTAAATAACAACTTCGTTCCCTTCCCAAAGAAAGGAACAAGGATGGTCACTTTAAAAAAACCAAACAACGTTCTTTCTCCCTTCTTAATGAAGGGAGTAGCGAATGTGTACTGAATATTTTGGAGGGTCTTTCATAAAGAAATGTATACCTTCTAGTAGGCATATTTTTAAAAACGGGATATTATACGAAGCGATTCTTTTGGAAAGGAGTATAGAAGCCTTCAAAATGGTCTGACACTTGCGGTTAAGGGAAGGTGCTTTCATGTTCAAGTGAAGCCAACTGTTAAACATGGAGAAGGCAGTTTAATGGTGTGGGGATGCTTCACTTGGTGGAGAATGGCTTCACTCGTAAAAATGTCCTTGATTATGAAAAAGGGGTCTATTTGAATAATTTGCAGACCAAGGAAGCAAGTTATCTTTCAGAAAGACCACGCAAAGCCCTGATCATAGTCTAATAGAAAATTTGTGGGAAATAGTTAAAAAGCGGCTGGGAAAATATCATAGAGCTCCGGGCAACATGAAGGACATATGGCATTCGAACAACACGAATGTCACCAAATTCCTTCTACATTTATTGAAAACATACCTAAACGAAGAGCTGTAGCCGAAATATTAAGGGGGTTATTTTGTTTTTCACTTCACCTTGCGTTGAGAAAATTTTCATATAAAATTTTTTGAATTTTTGAAAATTTTCTCAACGCAAGGTGAAGTGAACAACAAAATTACCCCCTAAAAATTATTAGTGACTTTTTATATGTGCGAAACGTGCAAAACTGAGCAAATACGGAATCTTTTTATTTTGTCCCCTTTCTCTCATTCCTGTGTTTCTATTTGATACATTTTGTTAAGGTTTTTTTTTTAAATCTATGCAGAGAATTAATGTAAAAAGATTTGTTTTATTTGGTTGATTAGTTTAATTTTTAGAGCGACTTTTTTAATAAACTTCCAAATATGTGCTCACTTTTGCTAGCTACTGTAAAGGGTGGTCAAAACAAACACATGATGTTAATTGTAAATAAAACAAAACGTTTTCCGAGAATTATCCTAATATTTTTTTTTTATAATAGAAAAATCTCTGGCAATTATGTGTGAAACAAAATAACAACCAAATGCTCGCCACGCCACGGCTTCGGTGACATGTCTCTATCCGATGTTTCATATTTTAAATGGCTCTGAGACATAATTGAGGTTCATTGCCGTTAATGTGCCGAATTATCTCATCTGTTAGCTCTTAAATTGTTCTTGGCTTATTAACGTACACTTTTTCTTTTAAATATTCCTAGAGAATGAAGTCCAACAGAGTCGAATCGCATGATCGTGGCGGCCATTGAATTTCTCGCGCAAAAGAGTCATTGTTTCGTTGGCTGTGTGGCAAGTGGCAATATCATGTCGGATCAACATATCGTCCAGCTCTATATCCTCAATTTCTGCCTACAAGATGTCCGTTATCATCTCGAGTTAGCGAATACCATTCACGGTGACTGCTCGGCCGACCTCATTCTCGAAGAAGTATGGCCTGATGACGCCGCCAGCCCTTAAGCCTCGCCAAACAGTAAATCTTTGTGGATTCATCGGCTTTTCAGCAATTAATCGTGGATTCCTATCTGCCCAAATGTGCCAATTTTGGTCGATTATGCTGACCAAAAAATCCTTAAGTGCAATTTTCGTAAAAGCCTTCAACAATCTTAATATGCTGCTCATTTGTGTACCTCTCCATTGTTAAATTCGTCAAAAACTGAAACAAAGAAAGATGTGACTCACAATTAACATCGTTCATTATGGTTGGACCACCCTTTATATAGTAAAATCCGCAATTGAATGTTATTTCTCATGTTGCCGTATGCCGTAGACAAGAGCCTATTTTGCCATAATAGTAAATACGGTACTGTCTGTGTGGATATGTAAAGCAAGACCTGAATAATAAAGTTTTTTTTACTTATATTAATTTTTCCTATCGGTGTAAATTAATATGTATTTATATACATTTTATTCATTGTCATATCGAGCCGCTTTTGCGATGATATCGTAAGCGACATCATTAAAACTATCTTAAACGACAGGTACTATGATCAATTGAATCTCAGTATGCTCTTAAAAACAATCGCTGTTATAATTTTTAAAAATTAATAAATACAAACTATGACACCAAATAAAGTGCTGTACTACTTAATAAAAAAGAAATAAAAACCCTCTTCTGTAAAGTTTGCATTTTGTCGCTTACGATATAATCGCAAAATGGCCCGATATTATTTTACCCTGGCGCCAAGTGCTAATAATATTCAGTAAACACTTTGCATCAACACTTAAGAAGAAAGTTTTCAAATTTAATTAAATACCTTCTATTTTCACAATCACTTGTTTACAAAAAGTTCATTTCATCAAAATAATTTATTTTCTAGTCATTTATTAATTTTCACACAAATTTGTCAATTTCACAATATTGAAATTAGAAACAGAAAAAAGCAAAGAAAAAAATTCATCTAGACTTTTGTAATGTAAACACAAATTAATTTGTCCAATTACTGTGACAAAATTTCAAAAATGCATTTGCAACATAGAAAGTCACAAAAAAAAAACAAAAATATATTGCAACATAAACAACGGCTAATGCTGTTGCAGTTGGTTTTGTGTGGCTGTTCGTTAATATGCAGAATGTCTCCACGCACCACTGTCATTATAATGAGCATCTTGACAAAGTGGAATCCTAGAACGGTGGCGGTAAATAATGATAATGACGATGATGGTGGTGGCGCTGGTGTTTTATGTCTACTCTCTGTACTCGACACAAGACACAAATATTTCATAAACCATTTTCTCGGCGAATGTCTGTGCAGCGGGTTTTCCTTCGAATAAAATAAAAACTAAATAAATACTAATTAGTGAACACAACACGAGCATAAAAATGTAACAACAAAAAACGAAAAACGAAAAACAACAAACCTGAAAATATTGTACGAAATAAAAAAAAAGAAAAAATAATATTTGTAGCACGTTGTTCCAAATTTTTTAGTAAGAGTTTTTTCGGCTGTTTTTATAATTTTTTTGGCTGCTTGTTTGTTATTGCCAGGGCAACCAAAAATACGCCTTTAATATGCAGTAAACACTTGATAATATGCCCGGAAAGTTGTTTAGAAAATTTGACCAATTTTGCCCCGGTGGCTAGCTGGTAGTGAGCTAGTCTATCAGCGCCGGGGTTGCGGGTTCGATTCTCGCCAGAGACTCTGGTTACTTTCCTGCAGACAAGCGTAGAGCTTCGCGGGATTTTAGCTTAGGGAATTTAAAAAAAAAAACTTATTCTCCTGTGCCGCATGTTTTGTAACTCTTGCGTCGAGAATCTTTTCGATTGAAATGAAATATGGGAAATGAAACAAAAATGCCATATGAAAAATGAAACAAACAACTGTTTTTCTGACTTATAGCCTTTTCACACTTGTCAACATTTAACATCTACCATCAATTTGCGAAGATTTCCCCACAAGAAATACATACATAGCTAAAAAGCTATTCTATATCTTCAGATTATTTTAGTGTTATCACTAGAAAACTGGCAATAAATTCTTTTATTTTTGTGGCATCACGGACAAAATGGCGTTTGCTCTAAAAGCAGCGTTACCATTTCTCAAGTTTTTCCTTTAATTGCAAGTATTATTTTGCATAATTTTTTTTACATTATTAAACAAAATAATAATGTTATCTTTTAAAATGTTGGCACTTTTGTAAAAAAAAATATTGATATAAAAACAAAAGTTTTTTTTTTAGAAATGTTAGATGTTAGGGATGTTAGATGTTTCAAGTGTTAACTCGTATTTCACATTTTCAACATAATCCAAGCGTTCCTCCGAAATGTTTGCAAGTGTATAAAGGGTATTAACGGCGTCTGTAACATTTTTAGCGAGCATTAGCTGCCACGTGAAGAAATTACTCGCCAATTTACGGAAAAAGTGTGTCTGTCAAATTTCTGTGAGAAAGTTCCCACTAAGAACTGTCAAATAAACTCACGAATAAAAAAAGGACGAGAAAAAAATTTAACTACAAAAACATATTAAAAATACAAAGAATAATAATTATTAAAGTATTATAAGAACAAAATTCTTGGCACATTTTTTTTATTGTTAAATCATTTTCTTTTAACATTTTTATAAAATATAAGAATGTTTTCAAAGTCATTTTGTAAGCACTTAAGTCGCGATTTGCATTATTTGGAATAGCCGACGGTTGTATTTTCGCTGCCGTCGTTAATATGTTTTCATTTAAATATTGGTCGCCGTTTACGATAAGTGCGACTGGCGTTCTCAACGTTTGCAATGTCACATCGGCTTCAAGTGATATGTTTAAAATTTATAACGTAACGACGTAAGCACTTTTGATAGTTTTCGACTTTAGATTCACTTTTCGATGCAAGAAGTAAGTTCTCACTAAAGTTTCAGATCATGGGTACTAGTACAAAACAGAATTGAAATAGGTTTTAGTGATAAAGTCGTCATAATAAATCATGTTTTTCGGAAAAATCAAGTTTTAGCCAAAATATTCATGAAGCCATAAAATCAAACAAAAGCAAAAACTAGCAAAATCCAAATGAGGTTTTGTTAGTTTCAATAGGTTCTTCGAAAAATAAAATTCTACTCGAAAAGCAGTTTGGATTTTATCTGTTGCACTATTTAATTGTTGCATTTACAATACCATTCAACAGACGACTTTTCGATATTGTACCCTATTTAGAACCAATGAGCAGTCGTGGACTCACCAGAGCTAAATTATATTCTAAGGTTAAGAGGTATTTATTCCAAATTAATTATTGCTTGGTAACTGTATTCACCACAAAATAGTTGCACACAACAACTGCGGATAGGGTCTTAGACCCTACATTTTGTATAACGATCGATTCAGAATCACTTTCTGAGTCGATCTAACGATGTCCGTCCATCCGGCTGGCTGGCTGATTGTCTGTCCATGTAACCTTGTGCGCAAAGTACAGGTCACAATTTTGAAGATAATTTAAAGAAAGTAATAAGTCATAAGGACCAATGCTACTACAAATGATGAGAGTCAGCTCATAATTTCACAAAAACTCCATATAATAACTTCTTGGCCCATAATTGCAGAGTGAAAACGAAATGAAAAGGGCAAAGTTAAAGCAACGCGTTGGGTAAAGATTGATATTTTAAACAGAAGAGACAGCTCTTTGCCAGAATTTAAAACGATTGTTTTCGTCGCTGCAATAGCACTTGTAAGCTTAAAAAAACTCAAGAAGTACCAAAATATACTTCAAAGGTAAAATATGCGCGACAAACTTTAAAATATGCCCTATTAACGAAAATATGCTAAAAAAAAATTCCAGCAAATGGTTAAATATGCACTAGTAAATTAAGGCCCAAATTCACCAAAAGCTCTGCCTCCAGTGGTCGCACAAGGCAAAACATGCGATTGCATATTTACGGTTTCCCTGATTATAACGTGAAACATTCAGGCGACATAACACGACATGTAAAGTGTTGCATACAAATGTGGCATATGTGTGTGGATGTGAATTAAGATAAAGGAAATATGTAATAGAATAGAATATTTAGTTTGTTGTTTCGTTTTTCTTTTCATTGTTAGGTGATTTTTTTTTCTTTGCTATTTGTAGTGTCCAATAGGTAAAAAGTGGTATATTTAGTTTAACAAAAGGATGTTAAACGTTAGAATTTTTTCGAGGCCTTTATTATTTCCTAATAAAGAAAAACCACGATATTATATGATATAATTTGGATAATGTGGAGAAATCATATGTAGCTTAACTATTGTGTTATCTGTATTGGCTAGGGTGTTCAATTAATCGGGCTTTTTTCGTTCGATTAAACGATTAATCGATATTTGGTATTTTAAACTTATTCGATTAAACGAATAAAATTTTTAAATTAATCGATTAATCGAATAATTCTAAATCTAGAAATTTTATAAATGAAAAAATTTTTTTCCGATCATTTAAGAAAAAATTAGCACATGAGTAAATAAACATTATTTTTTAAATAAAACTTGTCAATGTTGCTCCAAATTGTTGCTTCACTTTCGGGCAATTAGATTTTGAAAGAGTCAATATGACTTTGGATTTTTTGAAACTTTTCACGGAAATTTCATCTCTACTATGCTTCTGCAAATAATCTTCTCTAGAGAATCGATCGCCCCCTTTACTTTTATTGGTGGAGCATCTTCTTCAAGTACTGTGTTATAGTCACTGTGTAAGTGGTAAATTAGTGAAGTTGTTGAAGAACCCAGTAAAAACTTCGACTACAAAATAATGTGTAGAGTAATCAGAAATACATATAAGCACTACTTACAATTCTCCTGAAAGAACCAATAAATTTTACAAGGGATGTCCCAAAATGAACGCATTCAAAAGTAAGTCATCACATTTCTTACCTACATATGTACATCCAGAAAAAAGTAGTTGTAGAAGTAGTTAAAGCACACGTAGAGAAAAAACATGGTTGAAGAATGGTTAAAAAAAACAAATTATGGTCCCTGCAATGGCAACAAACAAACTTTTGTTGTTTTTAAAAAAACTTTTTTTACGATTGATAATATTTTGTTTCTATTTAACAATAAAGTGTTTACATCCCGTTAAACTTTAAATATGGTTGATTTTAACAATATAATGTTTAAATAAAATAAAACTACAACCACACACTTAAACATATTATGGTTACCTTAACCATATTATTATCGCGGTAACCCTATTATGGTTAGATTCATCTATCCAAAAGCTATAACCATATTATGGTTGCCTCCAAACATATTATGTTTAATATTTAATAACAATAATATGTTCGAAATTATAATATTTTAAAACATTGAATGATTAATTTTAAATTTAAAATAATATGTTTGAAAAGCAACAACATTCTGGTCGTTTGCATTTTACTTGGTTTGCTTGAAATTCTCATTCATTTTATTTTAATTATTGATTAAAACACATAAAATTACGTAGAAAAATTAGTAGAACAGAAAAAATATGTAATATGAAGGTCGTCAAGGGCTGAAATATGAACCAAAAGTAATTTTTTATAAAAGTGGAACGTAACACCTATCAAGAATATAAAATTAAAATTTGACACTTAACAAGCAAATTGAAAAATGGATTAACCATTATATGATTAGCATTCACCATATTATTGTTGATCCTGACCATAATATGCTTACTTTTCTCAATATTCTGGGAAATTAAGACCATATTATGGTTCATTTTGAACACAATATGTTTACTTTTGACCATTATTATGGTTAAAATTGACTAAAATATGGTTAATTTTGACCATATTATAGTTGATTTAGGGAAAAGTTTTGTTGATTTTAAGCATACTATGGTCATATTTAAAAATAACATTGTAGCCGGCAAACATAAACATTGTTAAAAAGTTTATAAAAATATTTAATTTTATCTACTTCATTCTTTAAGTATCGATTATTTTTGCAATAACAAAACTTACAACCACAAAAAATTACGGTCATTTTGAAAATAGTAATTGAATTTAAATTATCGTTTGATTTCAATTTCACTTCATTTCGATTTCTAGAACATACCCGATTATCTAATATAAATCTCTGCGTTAAGAAATCTTTATCGTTTTTTCTTTTGTGAAAAGAATTATTAAATATTGTTGAAAAAATTTAACAAAAATTTTAGCTAAATTGGTTTGTTTATTCGACTTAAAACTTTAAAATTAAAATTATGCATTTAACAGAAATACTATATATTATTTTTATTCGATTAATCGGTATGAATCCTTCGACTAATTCTTTAATAGAAATTAGCAATTTTAAATTATTCGGACAATTAATCTTCTAAAATTTTTCGATTAATCGAACAAGAATTAGTCGACTGAACACCCTAGAATTGGCCACGAGCAAATTACAGCTGATTTTAATAGTTTTGAAAATTTTCAAACAACAATTAGATCAGGGAAGCATTTTCGTCAATGGGAAATATTTAAAATGTTGCCTTTTTAATTGTAAAGCAACAAGTTTAAATTTTACTTTAAAGATTCCTCCTTAAGCTTCGCACTCTTGTGGCATAATGATGATTTGGTAGTTTTTTCTTTCTTAATTTAATAATTTTTTAGATTTTAAGTACATATTCTAAAAGATTTGATATAAACCTAATAAATTATGTCTGCAATTGACTGTCGAACTATTCGCGATCGACGGATATATCCCACAAACTAAAGGAAAAAAAAAATTTTTTCGGCATGACAATGACTATAACTTAAAATGTTTTCCATTACTTTGGATATTTTCACATAAATCGGTAAAGAACTGTTAGCAAAATATCTGACAAAAATATTGAACCAGTTTTTTCACAAACATTTTTGTTTATACAATTTTGAACCTTGAGATTCGATTTCGGCACCACGATATGTAAAAGTGGAATAGTGTCAATGCGATTTGCTTTGAATATGACAAGTATTACGAAAAAAATTTGAAATCCCATACGACTTCTTCATTTTTTGACCATAATACTTTTTATTTTATAAGGGTTGCAATTTAACAAAAGCATGTTCATGTGTAATAGTGTAAGATTTGTATAATAGTGTAAACTAGCCTTTAGGGAGTACTTCTTTACAAAGTCGGCTTAAGCCATAATGTTTTCCTTTAAAATGTTGGTGCAAAAAGTACCAAGAATTTTTAGTTTTGGTGACACGTTACTCAAATGTTTTATTAAAAACAATTTTTATTATTGTATGTATTTTAAAAACGTGTCTTATTGTACTTTTTTTTTATTTGTTTGGTTTACAGTTTCTGTTTTATAGAAGATGCAACAAAAAAAGTTGCAATAGAAAAAAATGTTCAAAGAGTTTGTAACAGCTGCATTTTAAATGTCTTTTTCTTCTAACGTAACAAGACAACACACAATTTTTTTTTTTTTTTTATTTTTTCAAGTAATTTTTATCTTTTCATGTATAAAATTAGGACTAATATTTAGTCCTGTATGAAATGTAAACAAATTTTAATTAAAATTCAGATATAAATAGATACTAAAAACTTAATTTTGTAATAAACTCTGTGAACTTGGAAGTTGTTAAGCAAACGAGCTAAGAAACGAAACCGAACATATTGTCGCGTTTCTCTTAAAGCCCCATATGCGGAAAAAAACTTCAAAAACTTTTTTAATTTGGGCTTTAAAACAAATTTTTTTTATAAGTCATGGCTAAGCGACATTCTGAAGAGTGAAAAAATATTTTTGAAAAAATTTGTTAATGAAAAGTAAATGCAGCCAAATTTGGGGTTACGTGCAAGCTAAATTCAATTTTAAAATATTTTTAAAATTATTATTTTTGCTAAAATAAAAAACTAAATCATGTACCCCAATTTCTCTATCCCTATGGCTATACATCGCACAGTGGAGTATTTGACCCAAACTGCTGGCAAAATAAGGACAAGGTATGCATCATTTTTTAAATTTTCTTGAATGTTGAGATCTATAGTTTCGGGTCACTAGTAAGAGTAAAAGGGCGAAAGTACCCTATTTTTACTTTATTTATTGTTTTTTCCATTTTCCGATTTATTTTGGAAAAATGCCGTTGTTGCTTTACGACTTTTCCCGATTTTTTTAATATTTTTCCCAAAATGTTTCTCAACTATATTTAAAATTAGTACCTGCCTAATAGCACCCAAAATTTGGGTGATATTTCCTAAGCGAAATCGCCGGGAATTGGGTGGGCAACACATGAAAAAGAAAGCATTGTGTTTGTTTAGAAGCACAGCTAAGTGCTAACGGGCGCGTCCACAGGTTGCGGATAGTAGAAAGTTCCGTAGATATACGCAGCAGCTGCTAATGCAGTTGCGGACAATCAGCGGTTTTAAGTGGAGAGTGGATCCTAACAAATTCTGGGTGCCTTTGATACTTGATACGCCAAGCCGAGTGATTGGCGCCTTTCAATAACCAATAGCCAGCGTCTGTATCCCATGTTAGGGGCGGCTGGCAGCGGGCGTCGGATCTTGAAGCAAGCGGCTCGCTATATAAACGTGACATGAGGCAACTTACCCAGCACGCCTGGGGCCCATGCTGGCAGCCAAAGTTCCAGGATCGGATGCAGAAGTCCAATCAGCTACTCATCCCAAATTAACTTATTATCGAAACCTAAGGCAACGAGAGGCCCTATGCTCCTTATAGGAACCAAAATATATAAATAACAACACCCCCCAATTCGTGTGGAAAATTTTTTAGCGATTTTTCATATATTACTACAAGCGATTTTGCTGGCGGCCATACCTCAACATCTAAAATTGGTCAATGACGATCCATTTTATTAGTTTATGCAATGCTTGTAGTAACAAAGAGCTTAATTAAATCCAATTAATTATTTAGTTTATCATTAGACCAATTATTTGCTCTGAAAACATATGATTATAATTAATACAATTTTTAATCAAAGTTATTCTTAAGAAGACAACATCCATATAGCTTCATTTTACTAACTATTATCTACTAAAAGCTAAAATCCATTTAACAATCAATTTCTATTTATGGCAAAATTGCTAACTAATTCCTCTGGAACATGTTCTCCACACATGTGCTACTTACGTATTTGATTCTTTCGAGTTTTAAAATCGTAACAAGTTGGAAAACGTATTAAGGAATTTTCTTATTAATTAACATGTCCCACGCTTACAATTTTCTTTATTAATACTGAAAAGTTCACTTTAAGTGAACAAGGAATTGAAAATAAGTTACAAACCGGACAGCCAGACGTTAAGCTTAAGAAAACCTTGCAAATAGATTCCGGCAATACAGCCAGCAATCACTCAAATAAACATCAGCAAGTCACTGAAGCAGCCAACCAACCTACAAACTTTTAAATAAACCATTTTTATGAGACGATGCGCAGGTGGTAGGCAACAAGGCAATAAATTGTTGTATTGGTAAAATTATATGTTCTAACAAAAAATTGTTAGCAACAAGCAGTAGTGCAGTAGTTGCAACAACAACAGCAGGAGTAACACTACTATAGAAATAGTTTCATAAATATACTTGAACTACAATTTAGCCAGAGGAAAGGAAACATTTTAGCATATAGAGAGACATAAAATGTACCTATTTGTCTATATGTCTAACTGGATTCATAATGATGATGGGTGGTTGGAGAGAAAAGTTGTTAAAATTGTTAAAACAATAAGAACGTTGTAATGTTTAATAAGTGTTGCAGGTTGTCTAATACCAAAACAAATTCACTATTCTTGAGTTTAAGTTCGCGATGTTCTACCAAACGCCGCACAGTGGAAGATTTTGAAAAATGGATATTATTCTGAATTTAGTAAACGATTATTCTGATTGACATGGAATCCCAGGTGCTAATAAAGCAGTTATATTTGAGTTAAAGCTTTAGATTTTGGGGAAGAAGCCGAAAATGATGCGAAATCAACGGTTTTCAAGATCACAAAATTGTTAATCTGAGAATTCGTACCAAACGTCCTTTTCGGGAAATGGGAGGTAACTTGCTCAATTCCGAACAGGAGCAAATTGATAGATAAAAAAAAATTTTCCGATAATACTGAATAAAACAGATGAGTTGCCTTTTCCTTTAAGTTCAGTAAATAGCACAAGCCACAAGATGAGAGCCTCGCCTTCAAGTCTTGCTGAAATTATAACATGCGCGGATCATATAAACACCTTGCGAATATTTTTAACATGCTGAGCGCGTAAAAAACTCCAAGCTCCATATTTTATTCCTTGATTTCGATTAGGCATTCGACCGTATAAGCCGCGATTGCATCTGGCTCCAGTTAGACACATAGACAATGGTCTCTGTATATGGAGTACCTCTTGGATGCATGTTATTTATATTTAGATGTGAATAGAAAAATTAACAAGGCAAGTTCGTCCTTTGGTCCATTGGCCCCAATAATGCAAAGAAACAAAATAAGCGTCCACACTTAATTCCGTGTCATCGAATCCAGCGCAAAGTCTGCACTTTTATATGGATGCACAACATGGAAATGTTACTAGGAGCATCCACAATCGGCTCCAAACCTTCTCCAATCGCTGTCTTAGAAGGACACTCCGCATATTGTGGCTAGCGACCATCTGATTTGCAAAACTGCTGCTGCACACAATTGCCACTGGAGACAGAGATTCGAAAGCGATAGGGGCCGTGGATTGGTCACACTCTGCTGATGATAACGAGGGAAAACAGGCACTTTGATGGAATCCACTTCATCAATCCCACAGATCACGCTCAGCTTGGCGACGTTCCACCCAAGCAGAAATGAGTAAAATTTGCATATCATGTCTAAGATCAACCGCACAAAATCGGGTTCGATGGTGATCGGCTGTTATTGGTTTATGTAGTGCTAGTCTTATGGAACTATGACTGACCAAAATTAGCTACAACAGCATACTTTATTACTTTTTTGTCCCACTTTAAGTAGGTCGCCGAAGTGACGGCGAAAAAAGCGTCAAAACGCTAAAAAAAATAGCCGTTATCCTGCTAAAGTGTGAAAAATTAGATGCGATGTGCAAATCAGAACTTTTGTAAAATGTTTGGTTGAATTAACTGGATTTAAGGAAAATATAATACATAAAAACCTTCTCCCATAAAATTTGGTTTTTGTCGCTTAAGCTATATTTGCGATAAGGGTTCGGTGTTAGCAGTACCACCATGGGTACCATGGGTAAACGATGTACCTAAATGGGTAAACGATGTACCTAAAAATCTTGAATAAGACGAAGGCCAAACGTTTGATAAAACTCTTTATTTATCAGAAAAAAGTATTTAACATGCGTGTGTGTTTATTTTCGCATCCTCTCATTAGCCCTAATTCGGTTAGCTGCTACATTAAGACTTAAAAAAAACAATTACTCTATAATTAAGTTCTCTTTTCAATTCCTCCACTTTGAAACACATAATTTTATGATAAATTTAAGAAATGCTTTTACATACTGAATGAGCTATAGTTGCTCTATCTTTTGGCTGTTTTACTCCACAAACAAGTATGAAAAGAAGTCGTCTCCAAAGACTAACATCATTGTAGCAAACACGTTGGATGATGGTGAGCGGATAAAGTTTAGAAGACAACAAAAAAGCAGAAAAAAATGGTTAAGAAAAAATGAAAAACATTTTTCAATATAAAGTAGCATTAACTGCATTTTTATAGCCTTAAGTATTACGCGCATGCGTAACCAGTTCAATTGCTAATACGAGGACAAACGTAACAGTTTGCCATCACTTTGCAATAGGGGAATTTATTTTGTGTGTGGCTGCTGCCACTGACTTCTTGTTGTTGTTGTTGTTGGTATTTTCATATGTTGACTGGCAGCACTTGTTAAACATAATGCGTACATATTTTTGAGGCCATGTTTTTAACTAAAAACATGTTGCTGCCTGCATCTTAACAGACACCACAACACAGCAACAACTTTTCGTCTTACCAACCAACAACAACAGCAAATTCAGCAATAACTTGGACGCCCCGCATTGATAGACACCAGTCATCTAAGTCATCCTTGTTGAAGGTGGAGGTGTAGAAAAAGTGAGGAGAGGCCAGACATTATTTATGCAGACTGAATGTTTAGATTTTTACCATTTCTTGTCATTTAAGTTGCTTTTACTTAAAAAAAAAAAAAAAGAATCTCTTATGGAGACCTAGACATTGGAGCATATTTCATGTTCATCACCGCCGCATGACAAATTAGTTTTTCTTTTGCCATAAACTTTTAAGTTTTCTTGATTGTTTTTGCTTTTTTATTTTACAGCAAAACAATAAATTAATACCCCTACACAGGAGAGCTAAAGCTTTTTTTTTTTAATAGTGTTTAAGGCCTACAGAGAAAACAGCTATGAATTCATAAAAATACGTTAATTTGCATGAAAAATTTTAAAAATATTACTTTTAAATGGATAAATGAAATTCCAAAGAAGAATCTTAATACCATCCCAATCGCAAAAATTTCTGACAGGCTAGCATAATGTTTTGTTGTTGAAGAAATTATAACAAGAATTATTTTTTTTTTTTTTTGGGAAATCAGATTTTCAACTTCACATTCAAATTCAACTACATCTCAAAACTCGATAATTTTATTTTTAAATTTCTGATTGGATTCAAATTAATTCAAGTTTTTATATAAATAAGTTTTGTTCGAAGGAAAAGATTTTGGTAAAAAGCCAATTATACTACGGCTTTAGGCGTACTACAGTGTTTTCCGAGAGTGGACTTTATATGGGGCCTATTTTGATTATGGAGCGATCTTCCAAAATTTATTTATATGATTTCTAGTTACATAAACCGAATTTCTGCAAAATCGATAGTATTCGGTGCATTCTGTCAGCAATTAATCTTAGCTTTTGCAGCAAAAATACCAATTTTGTAGGAAGGTTTTTTAGCATTTGGGTTCTTAACTAATTTCATACTAAACCGATTGTGCTGGATTGATATTGAGGCTTTCGAAAGTGCGCGTGTTTTTAACAGACGGACAGACAGACGGTCATGGCTAAATTGACTTCGAATTACACAATGAGCCAGAAAATATATATACAAACCACCACTAGTGGTGGAGGGTATAATTAAATGTATTAGCACAGATTATTTTATTTATGATCATGGATGACTTACGCAGAAACTTATATGGCTTTTATGATCGTCGATCTATTTAACATTTATGGCCATTTGCACCAATTCTATTTAAATATCAATTTATGTTTAAAATTCCTTTTTTATGTAAAACAAAAACAAAATTATATGAAAAACTATATTTAAATATGAATTGATATTTAAATAAATTGGTGAAATTGGCCATTATACTTGAGGTAAAAAAAGTTACCTTTTTGATCTTATGGCTGCTATAACTGCTCTTAAAAATCATTCAATAAATGTTAAATCTGACAAGGAGTTCTAGAACAAACTGAAATAGGTCGATTTTTGTCCGCAAACTCACTAATGTAAGGCAAGATTTACAGAAAAAATTAGAAATTTTCTCTAATCACCAATTTTATACCAAATTCATAGAATCAAGCAACGCATTTGTTGATTTTGTTTGATTATATTGATTACTAAAAAATGTAAAAATTTAATATTTTGAATATTTTTTTTCAATAAACAATATTTTTAATTGTAACTAAAAATATGATCAAAAAACTTTGCCGTTTCAAACAATGTGTTGATTGGTTTTGGCAATTTCCGACAACAATTTGAAAAGTTTAAATTATTTTATTTTAAACGAAATAATTTTTTGGTATTTGATTATTATTTTAATTCAAAATTTGTTTCAAAACAACTAAAATCTTAATTAAATCAAAATTATATTTTTTATTTTTTTTTTTCAACAAAAAAAATAATTGATTCAATTATTACATTAATTAAGTTTAAATACTTTTTAAATAATTTTTTTAATTGATAAAAAACTACTAATAATTTTTTCTGTGTTCAAAAGGCAGCCAACACGAGGGCAGATCACTTGGGTCCGTATATAAATCCCTCGCTAAAACCCTGAGCCAGAGGGTTCTCTGGAATACTTTATTCCATGAAGATTGCAATAATATGAAAATGATTGTGAATTTCACTCTGTCATATTTTTCAAAAAATTCATAAATTTTAATATAAAAATATCTAATAAAATATCTAATTAGTTTTTAATATTCAATAAAATTTAATGATTTTTCATAAAAACTGTAAAATTTCGTGTAAATAGTCGTATTTTCATTATAATACGCATGCGATATTTTTTTAATATATTTTTTATCGCATGCGATATTTTTTAAAAATTAATTTAACTTTTTTTTACCTTTTTGAAATGCAAGCCCTACAAGAAAGTCACTTTTGCAATGAATCAATAGCGCTGTTACCAGTAAGGTTGGCGGCAACGCAATGTCATATATTTGGTGCGGCCAGAAGCATTACATTATGGGCTGCTTAGAATTGGCTAGACGAGCACAGGGGTCCTAAGCCGGACACAATTGGTTCGCTTGAAGCGATAACTGGCCGCTTTCCATGTGTTGCAAGACTTGGTTAAAGCTATTTAGATAAAAATGATTGGGAAAATTTGCCCCACACACATAATTAACACTCTAACGGTCGGAGGAGAAGTTTTTTGAAATGCATTGGCAAACTTAATTAACTGTTGCCAAAAATTGATTTAAGAACAAAAGTTTTGGAAAAAAAATTTTAAAATTTAGCTCACATTAAAATTAAATATTCAAAAAAAACTAAGTATAACAATACAAATCTAAGTATTTTAAAATTTGGCGTAAAGAGGGCAAACAAGATCTAACAGCCAAAATCGTTAGAAGCCTAGCACCGTTGAACTGCCACTTGTTGCAATCAATGCAAAACGCTTTCACTGGAATAATCTTCATATCAGAACAGATAAGGTAAACAAAATTTGTCTAATTAGGTCTCGCTCTCAAATATGGCTTGTCATCTTAGCATGGAATTCATATGTAGGCAGAAAGATGAGAAAAGCTGACAATGCCCAATACTTTAAACCACATTATTTTGCTACAGTTTCTCAACATGTCCCCAAAATTTTTACCATTTAGGTATAGTTCAATACAGTAGCAGAAGCGGCTAAACAGTCCCCATCTGAGCAAAGTTAAAAATAATGCCCTAAACTTCGTTCCAATTAAAACCAATCGATCGGACTCCCAATGCGGTAACATGACTTAAGGTATCCTTGCAACTTGGCAATTATAAGACTTTTATACTCGAACTTTTCGAGCTAAACCTTAGAAGTTTATTGATATCTTTAAAGAAAGTATGAAAGAGTATTTCCATAACTCATGTAAATACCAATCAAATCCACAACATAAGAACTTTAAGTTTAGCCAAAACCAAAATTCTTGAATGTCTTGGACTTCGTCGCAGCCATACATCATTCCATCTTAATCGCTGCATGATGAATGTATTTGTGCCCCAAATATTTGTTAATATTTTTATAAAAAAAAAAACTTAAACTTTGTTTAAACGGTCTGTAGTATTTGTTTCGTTCTCCTGCTGATAACACCACAAGGCCTTTGTAACTTTGAAATTCATTAAAAACAGTTTTCAATTCCATGAATAGCAGGACTATAACCTTACTACACCTTAGCAGAGAATAAACATTATTGCAATGTTTTTTTTTCTTTCTTCATTTCCTACATACACCTTGCAACAAGAGAGGTTCATGTTTGTTTTGGAAAACAAGTTTGTCAAGCATTTTTATGAATTATAATGACACATACTCAAACTCGTGCAGCATAATGTGTGCTACAAATGCAACTACGCAAGTAAGCGCGCGCACGCTCGTATGCGTCCATTGTCAAATGACAGGTGCTCCATTTTTCGTTGCAAGATGAACATAAAACAATAAACATTTGTTCAAACACTTTGGTTATTGGCACGGGGAGAGCAAAAAAAAAGAGTTTGACAAAACGTATAAGTTTGCCATAAACTTGCCACAAACGGAGGGAAAGAGGTGGCTACAAAATAGTCATTTACGCTTTTTTTTTTTTGCTAGACACACACAGTGTTGTTGTATATGCTATGTTTAAACGAGATTTTTATGCTGGAATGTTGTGAAGCTGCAAAGATTTTTTGTCGCTATTAGAAACACTATTACGATTATTATAAGTTTTGTTGCAACGTCTGCGTACGTAGGTGACATTACGATTACTGTTTCTTAGCTGGAGCCTATAAAATACATTTGTTGTTATTGTTTTAAATTGTATAATAAATTGTTATTTTCTTGTCTTCAGCCAGCCAGCCATGCAGTTGCATAAGTAAAAGAGTGTCTGGCTGGCTGAGTATGGGCCACTGAAAATACGCATGAATCGACATAAATAAATAATAATATTTTGTTATTGTTAGTAGATATTTATTAAATTATTTTTTTAAACAACACACACACACATACTCTGTGACACCAAGCACATTCACTATTTGAAACACTTCAATTCAATGCATTCATTCATGAATCAGCTCGGTACTCGAATATATAAACAGCCTGGACATAACATTTTCAACGATTTGAGCGATTCAATGTCAATTGAATTAAATATTAAAAAAATTGTAAAAAAAAACTTTGCTAAAACATTATTTTATGAGCTTATGAAATAGATTTTATAGTTGTACGATTATTACTGCTGCATTATTTGAAAAAAGGTACAGTGGGACAATGTTTAATTTTTCTAACGGCAAAAAGAAAAAGAACAAATCAAGTAAACAAAAGATATGTTGTACTTTACGTTCATATACCGTTTAAAGGCTTAAGATTTCATTAACTTTGCGTTTAATAGACTCAAACTCTACTTGAACGTCAGTACAGCTGTGCTCTAACTTAACTCAATACCATTAAAAAGATTTAGTTTTAATGTGCTAAATTATAAATTCCTACTATTGATACACTCAAATTTATTGTTGGTGGCATAAGCTATTCCTATGCGCATGTCACTGGTTGATTAGGCCAGATCATCAGGAAACTTCATCCACAGATTTTAGAAAAGCTAAAGATATTATTCAAATAAAACTGTTAAGCGAATAGGAATTATAAACACTCAAAAGTCTTACCCGTAATAATACCAAAGCTTAAACAAAACACCAACAACAAACAGTGAGTTTATGAATGAAAGAAACAAGATTGCGCATATTGCGCAGGTCCGTTATTTTTGTGTGTGACGATGAAATAGAATTTGTGTATGTGCATTTGTGTGTGCCTTACATTTTTTACAAGAAAGACTCATATTTAGTCTATGATGACGTAGATGCGCAGTAGAATTTTTTTTTTGTACGCTTGAGAGCGCATCTTGTTTTTTGATTCATGAGTGAGTTTATCTTTTCTTACAATCCCGACTACAATTGGTTGATTTTGTGTCAACTTTAATTGTAGTTGTATGGGGAAAAACAAAAACAAAAATAAAAACAAATTACTCATTGTTGCCAGTTTACTTTTTTGTACTGCCACTTGCATAGTTGTTATCAAAGGTTATTATTTCATTAATAAGATTAAGTTTAAATGTGCTAAATTCCCAATTCTTACTATTGATAAACTTTATTCAAACAACTATAACTATAACTCTACTTGAACCCAGCATTTTTTAAATCTACTCTAAAATTCGTTAGCCTCAACTCTAACTCTTCTTTCCTAGCTATTCGTAAGCTCCACTCTGGCTCTATTTCAACTTCAATATAAATCTACTCGAACTCTTTAACTTTACTTTTACTCTGCTCTAAACCAGTGTTGCCGTTTGAAAAATTATTACCCGGCCAAAATTGTCTGCAAAACCTACCAAAATCCTTTGAAACCGACTAAACTTTTGAAACATTTAAATACAAGTATGTATATCGTCATAAAAAATGCGATGAAAAAATTTTACCACAAAGAACCTTAAAATTGTTTGCATTGTTAAGTAGGATTAAGCTTATCAACATTACCAGTCACGGCGTCAGGGCCGTTTGTAGCTAATCCGAACCAATTTTTTAAAGGAATATAGTTTCATCAACAATTAAACAAAATTTTGTTTGGTAAAAAAGCTAAAATAGATTTGCACTTGCCAGCTTTGCGACCAGTGTTCTAAATTTGTAAATATAAATATATTTTGTAAATTTAATCCAAATTTTTTTTTTTTTAATATTTTTAATCAGGCTTAAGTTCATCAAATTTAATTTTCATTAAATTATTTTCATGAAGAAAGGAATTTTACAACATGAAAATTAATTAAAATTGTTATTGATAATCATTCATTCTTGACTGACCTGAGATTCGAACCCAGGCGGCTGGTTACCATGACATGTTTCGATCGCAACCACTCGATCTCCTCAGATGGATTTGCCGTCTCACACTCGCAGCCATCGACGACTGCTGACGTCAATAGTCAAATATCAATCCTTAAACCAAATTGTAAAAAATTTGCTTCTTTGAATGATTGTCCATTTTTTTAATTGAGTTTACATGTTTTTCCTAACTTCTGTTTTTTCCGTACTTATGTCAAGAATTCCTCTTGAAGTCCAAAGTACATTTTTCTGTTTTCTCATTTTGTCTTTCTTTTTCTTGTTGACCTCTTTCAGCTCAACTTGAAGGACAAATGTACACATAGAGCTCGTGCCTTAGCTTTAACAATAATTAGAATTGTGGTTATTTTGTTGAACTATTTATGGTTTTTAATCCAAATTTTTTTTTAATATTTTTAATCAATTTAATTGAATTGACCCATACACAAGACTAATGGCAATTTTTTCAATGTATCGACAAACTGTCTGTTACTTAATGTCAACATAAATTTTAAAGACCGATAAACTGTCCGTTAAGGATTTTGGGTTTCTCAAAATACCGGTAAAAAACAACACCTCTCAAAATACATGTAAAAGTTGGGAGTCAGCTGTTTGAATTTATCTGTTCGGCAAATAAAAGGAAAATAAATAATTGACAAATAAGTGCTGGTTAGCTTTGCGTCAGACAAAAAGCAAATGATACATTGAGAAACCCAAATTTTTTTAGTGTGAAGTTTCTCGTTGGGAACAAGATAATCGCGTAAAACGGCCATAAGAGTCTTATTTAGCAGAATGGAACTGAGAATATGTTAAACTAAAATTCATCAATTAATTAATAACTTAATAACTAACTACAATTTTTACACAAATAAGCAAAAAACAATTAAATTTAAACAATAAAAAAATTTAAATAATTTAATTGAATAATTTAAAAAAGCACAAAACAATATATTTTAACAATTAAAAATTGAAATAATTTTATGTATAACAATCTCAAGTAATTCGGTTTCAGAGTGCTATGCTGAAAACAGTTTAAAAATATTTTCCTTATATTTTCGTTAAAGCTATAGGTTATAGAATTCCAGAGAGATACTGCGAATAAGTAGAAATGCCAGTCAGAAATTAAACTTTTGTATCCAAACGATCTAATTATTTTCCCCCTGCTTATGTCAGAAATATAAAGAAACACTACTAGAACGCCTTTTAAGTCCAGAAACGTACCTGACTATGTTGTTAAACGCAACGTAAAATTTCGCTTTACTAATTGAATCAGATTTAGCAAATAGCTCACAGCCAAACAGTAAAACTGGCATCAAATAAGTTTTAGCAAAAAGCATTCTTATTCTTAAAGGTGTACAATGCTCGGTCCGCCAAAGAGTTCTAATCCTAGAAAAGGTGCAACCACAAGCATAGTTAATGTTGTTCGACCACGTAAGATTGTCATTAAAAAATATTCCTAGATTCTTAGCAGAGTTTACTCTTTCAAATTGCTGATTATTTATAAATATATTAGGTATATCATTTAGTTTATTTAGTCGCCTTTGAATAACTATGAATTTAGATTTTTTATGATTTATTTCCAAGTTATTTTCCATTGCCCACCTATAAATACGATTAAAATGCTGATTAAGAGATATAATACACTGGTCGATTAAGGCATTATTACAACTGGTATAAAGTTGAACGTCATCCGCGTACATTCTTACATGGCAATTCGTTAGGACGCCTGGGAGGTCATTAGAGTACAGTGAAAATAAAAGTGGCCCAACAATGGACCCCTGAGGTATCCCTCTTGTTACAGGCAGTGCCTTGCACTTCTGGATTCCAGTTTCAACATACTGATATCTGTTACCCAAGTATGTTGACAATAACTAAGTAGCGGTCGAAGAAAAATTGAAAAAATGTTTAAGTTGCTAACAGAGAATATTATGATCGACAGTATCAAACGCTTTTCAATGATCCAAAAGTATTTAAAATGTAGTCTTGCCATCATCAAGTTTCGCCCTAATCTCCTCCGTCACATCAACTAACGCTGTTATGCAGCTGTTTATCTCTCTGAACCCAGATTGACGGTCAGTTCGTAAGTTGGCGTTATCCAAGAAGCGAATCATTTGATTGTGCATAATACGTTGAAATACTTTAGAGAGAAATGGAATTGCGAATTTTCGCTATTTTTGTACACTTTTTTTTTGTTATTTTTCGAAATTTTTTTTACCCATCAAGCGATTTAAAATAAATTTAAGTATTTGTTTAAAAGTTTGCAAATTTTCGCGAATTTAGCCAAGTTCGCAATTGAAGCGACTTTTTCTGTGAGTCTTTACAGATTTCACGATTTTTAATAATTATAAGACTTTACTATCATGATGCGGGACAGGGACATGTCCCAATTTATTCGTCGTTTGTCTGCGTAAGAAATACACGCAGAAAAAAAATATGGTTGGAGGTAACCATAATCTAAGAGCAACATACTATGGTTGGATCTAAACAATGTTTATATTTGCAGGTTGCCATTTTATGGTTAAATATGATCATAATATGGTTAAAATTAACCATACTTTGCTCAAAATTAACCATATTTTGGTCAATAGTAACCATTATAATGGTAAAAATGAATCGATTATGTTCAAAATTAACCATAATATGGTCATAAATGTCCAACATTTTGACAAAAGTAACCATATTATGGTCATAATTAACAATACTCTGGTCAAAGTTAACCATTATTTATTTATTTAATTCATTTTGTCCAATTGGCCTATTATAAGTCATGTTTTCTTTGTTTCCTGTTACGTGTTAGGTTCTACTTCTTTAAGTAATCTCTTCAAAGTAATTTTTCAGCCTTTGACGACCTTCATTAGCACTTCTTCGGCTTTATTGGTTCCTAGTACGATATTTTTGTATTTTATTCAATAATTAAAACAAAATTAATGAAAATTTTAAGGACACCAAGTAAGTATTGTAGAGAGCAAAACGACTATAATATTATTGCTTTAAACATATTATTTTAAATTAAAGATACTATTTTTTCAAATAATATAATTTCAAACATATTATTGTTATTGCCAATTAACTAAAGCATGTTTGGAGACAACCATAGTATGCTTGTGGTTTTTGGATAGATTAATTTAACCATAATATGTTTGCCGTGACAATAGTATGGTTAAGTTAACCATAATATGTTTGAGTACGTGGTTGTAGCTTTATTTTATTAAAACATTTTATTGTTAAATTCCACCATATTTGAGTTTTCATGGGATGTAAGCACTTTATTGTTAAATGGAAACAAAATATTAATAATCGTGAAAAAAGTAATGTTAAAAGTAACAATCGTGTGTTTGTTTCCATTGCGGGGACCAAAATATGTTTTTTTTTCACATACTACAACCATGTTTTTTCTCTGCGTGTAGAAAGAAACATATTACAGAGTTCGTTACGTATGACGAAATTCAGAATTCGCAATGATTGTGTGTATTTTTATACATTCCAATGTGTTTGTTTTGTTTTTGACAACGAATATTCGTTGCGAAAAAATTCGTCTTTCGTCCCAGTTGTGTTAATAGCATTAATCGACTAAACAATACTAATAAAAAAACACCCAAGAAAAGTCCTTCACTAGAACCGTAACCGCTATAAATGCTGAGCAATTCATATAAATATTACACCTAAATTCAAAAACGATAACTAGTTCTCAAAAATACATAAAAATTTAAGCATTACAAACTGTATACCCTTCACCCCAGGTGGAAGAGGATATGCTTATAAGTTTGTCATTCCGTTTGTAGTTTCTACAATATTGATCTTACACCCTATAAAGTACACATATTGGTTGTCTTTATGGCAGCGAAGTTGCTTTAACGTTGGCCGTGAAATGGAGTTTTCGAAGACCCACGATCAAATGGAGACTAGGTTTTTCTATATGTCTGTCACATATGCTCCGTTAAATCTTGCTATTGAAATTCCCTAAGGCTATAATTTTTGTCAGAAAATCTCCAGTGATTTTTTTATAATATTCTCTTTTATTTCTTCTTTTTTTGCACATAACCAATTCATACAAGATTTGCCGCATAAATTGAGAAATGTTTTTTCTATGAAAAAAGCATTAGTTTGTGGGTAAGTGGGTTAAGACACTGCATTACGTTAGTTGAAGGTTGTTAAAGATTCGGCCCAACCGAATATAGCACTCTTGCTTGTTTTTTATTGCAACTGTTTTATGATCGCATAAAATAGCAACTGATTTTGTACGAACATATAATCACAATCTAAGATACAGATACAGATACCTGCGTTAGACTAACATTTAAGTTAGTTAAATAATAATTTATGATGTTTGACAAGAGAATGGTTATTTTGAACTTCAAAGTTTATTAAAAATTATTCAATAAATTTTGAAGTTAACTAGTATTTTAAGTCAATTCCCATGACAATAATAAGTGTAAAATCATGTTTTTGGATAAGCAAGTGCATTAGTTCGCACAATATTCTGTTTTACCGCTTAACCTCTTTATGCTTACGCCAAAATATCCAAATCGTATACTCGCTCCCAGTCTGTCAGACTAATGTTTGCAAAGTCTACAAAACTTATATGAGTTAAAGAAAACAATTTAATAAACCCCACTTACTTTTAGAAATGTATGTTTTTAGTTATAAAAAGAAAAGTTTTAAAGCCTGTTCAACGATTTCGAACGTTAACGTTCGTATAGAATTTTATATGAAATAAATATTTTTAAAACCGAGTGTTTTTCATAGGAATGTTCTATGCGAATGTTAACGTTCGAAAACGTTGAACAGGCAGTTAATGAAAATAACTTTTTTTATTTATTTTTAATCCAAATATTTAATATTTTAGTCAGGCTAAAGTCCTTAAAATTTTCATTAAATTATTTTATGAAGAAAGGAATTTTGACAACATGAAATTAATTGATAATTTTTTATTCTTGACTACCGCGGGAATCGAACCCACGTTCACGGACAGGTTGATTTGACTTGTTTCGGTAGTCACCGCACTATCTCCTCAGAGATCTTTGCCTCTTAACCCTCATCACCATTGGCGACGGCTGGCAGTCAATAGTAAAATTTTAATCCTTAAATCAAAATGGAATTTTTACTTTAGTAGATCGAACTATGTTGTGAATGATTTTTTATATTTTTTTAATTGATTTACATGTTCTTCCCTACTTTTTGTCAAGAATTCTTCTTAAAGTCCAAAGTAAATATAATTTGTTTTTTTTATGACTAAAAGTCATTTAATTATTGTAAAATTTGGTTAAATTCTTAAGAAATAAAAAAATATATTTCTATTGATAATGTCGGTCTCGCAGACCAAATATTGCTGTATGCGCAGTCATGTTTTGCTTTCAAAAACTTTGAAACCGAGTTAAATTTAAGTTTATTGCGAATGATGAAGCTAATAGAAATCACAATACTCTCGCGCTCTACGCTCATAATAAAACAATTAAAATTTGTTAAGTTGGTCTCACAGACCGTACACTTTGTGACAGTGAAAATAGAGTTCTGAAATACCCAAGTTTAGATTTAAGGCTGACTTGAGTAGATCATTTTGTTATTTTAAGAAATTCGATTGAAATCGAAAGTTATCGAGAAAACAGCTTTTTGGGACATTGTGGACTAAAATGGTGTTCAATAGAGAAGTAGTGAGACTTTTTAAGTTCAATTTAAAAGAAAGATATCGAACACAAATAAAAAAATTGATTTTTATAATTTTATCCACTTTGTTTACTTTTTCTGGCAACACTTTGTTTGAAACACCACTATTTTTTTTATTATTCCCAAAAAAAAACCCAATTTATGCGAAATGAAATAAGACCAAACATATTAAAATCGGTTAGAAATTGTCAATGAACCAATTATTTTATGCAAGTTATATTAGCAATTATTGTCCGGGATAAAAAATATAAGTTCATAAACTATTTGAACGTGCACTAAATTTTTTTAAGGAAACTTTTAAGTATATTATGGCTTATTTAACCATATTATTGGTTAAATTAATCCCCCATTAGGAAGACACTGTCATGTTACGGTTAATAATATAAAAAAAAAATTTGAATTCTGCTGGGGACCCAATTTGAGAACTGTTGTCGGTCGTAGTAAACAGAATATTTTAGTATGATTAGTTACAATCAGGGATGCCAAACGGGAACAGTTTTTTTGAAACCCGGGATAAGGGATGTTTAATTAAAAAAAACGGGATTTCTTTTGTGAAGACTCTGTATATCATCATTTCAGGTTCAGGCTACATATAAAGCATATAAACCTGCCCGTTAAAATTAAAAGTTTTAATTTGTCCCCTGATAAATTTCCGCCTGGAAGTTCCCAAGGCGTGACAGTACTGAGGTGATATTCCGACATTTCGTCATCAACCTCACAAAATCTGCCTATCTTGGTACTATTATATACTGATGGAATCTCAGAGCGCAGGGCCCTGTAGATAGGCCCACAAGAAGCCTAAGTTCCCCCTTCTCAAGAACAAGTAGCCTGCCTGAGATGAAGTCCAAGTGTGAAGGAATTTACGTTTGGATCATGTTTGCAACGTCCTCTTAGTGTGACAGCAAGGACGCCAACGACAGGCTCAGGGCCTATAAACGGGCGGCGAGCGCCCCTATTGGCCAAGCAGTCAGGTCGGACTATACTGATTACTGGCAATGTCCCTTCCATAGTCACGTCGTCGGTCTTGATATTCTCGTCCTAGGAAATAGTATTTGCCTCTCGTCAATTCAAAAAGGCAGATTTCTTTGCTCTGCTTCTATTCGAAAAAATTGCAATTCTAGTAGAGTGTAACTTTCGTACATGTGTGCCTGACTCAATAGAGGGTGCGCCCATCTTAACTAATGCGTGATTGAAGTTAATGCCACAGCTAAAAGAGACCATCGTAGTTCATGATTTATTAAAATCCTCAATGGTTGTATTTTTCTAGTTTAAAACTCAGGCAATTCAGCGGTAATAAGAACGTCATATATGAACAGTCTGAAAGTCAACTAATAGTTGAATTTCTCCAAAATCGCGGAAACACTTACCTGCCATATTTTATATTATTAGAAACACCTACAATATCTTTATTTTAACGGCAGTTTTAAGAAGAAAACTGGCTTTTCTTTCGATTGGTAAATAAAATCATATAAAAACCTTTTTGAATCCTAAAAAGAAGCTTTTAATCATAATAACTCCAGTTTTGACCACTAACACGGACCTCTAATAAATACTTTTAAATAGGATGTAGTTAGAAAATCATGCTTTTTTTTAATTGCCTGCAATTCTTCCTCAGAATTCACTTATTTGTCTTTTAGACATTTTATTCACTCACTGTATAGGCAAAACTCCCCACGCACTTCCTTTCATAGAATCGACAATTATTGCATATTTAAAATTTTCAATAATTGCACTTGTTGCTCCAAAAGCAGTAAAAGAAAACAACAAACTCATAACAGACGGCACCAGTAGTATGTATAAAAGCTGCAACAAGCACAACACCATGGGCCTCAACATCAGCACTATTCCCAGCAATTGCAAACAGGGTTTACGAATGTTGGCATTCTTTTTTTCCAGAATCTTATGAATATTGCAAATCTACGCATTGGCACGCAACCAACTCTACAGAACAACTGTCACACTAGCAAACCAGACTGTTGGCCACACTTACCCTTTTCCAGCTGTACAGGTGCTTTGCCACCAACTAAACAAGCGAACAAGTCAACAAGCTAGTCAGACAACGAACGAATGAAGCAACCAACCAACCAACAAATAGAATCGAAGAAAAAACAAACCACATGAACTCTTTTTGGAATAACTAGCTTATGGGTGATAAATTATGTCGCTAATGCAAAGTGCCCTGCTTTATATATCAACAGACAACCAACAACCTGGCAGCAACAGTATGCGAACCAAAACTTAAAATAATGTCTTTTCGTCCGGCCTAAGAAACAAAACTACGTGTTTTCTTGCCGTTTTATTTTTTCTCATTTATTTCCATTTTTTTTTCTTCATCATTTTCAATTTTGCATTTTGCGTTTGTTGTGCGATTTGAGCGTCTGTTAGTCGCATCATTAGCCATAGAGTAGGCGTACATATTAGCGGTACAAGTTGCTAGCAATACTTGTATTCCAGACATAAACACTTTGTCACCAATACACTCGTTTTACGATGGGACAGTGTTGCATATGTTGCGTACTTATACAGCCATGTATAGTTAATGTGTTAGGTGGGGGGAGAAGTTAGTTAGCAGCAAAATTACAAACGGTAAAAGCTTATTAAGAACTTATCATTTATATTAGGCTGAACCCACGCAAACAAAAGACAAAACGTTTTTGTCTTTAAAGTGAAAGATACTTGTTGGATGCTAACCCGCACCAAAAGAAAACGTATTATCGAGTTTTTGTCTTGAAAGACAACCGGTAATCAGACAAAATGTGAGAAATTTTTGTGTCTATTTTGCCTTAATAGGTGTGGGTTCCATCATAAGAAAGCACGCAATTATGTGCAATTAGGTTCGTTTCAGCCTATTTTGTCTTACTCTGTAAGGGTATGTTGTATCAAACTACAATATTTTGTCGCAGTAAGTCAAAAAGACAGTTTTGCAGTTGTTGGGTTTAGTGGGGTTTGTCTCATAAGAACTAATGTACTGTTGTCGTATTATTAAAAAAAAACTGTTTTGTCTCTTGTTAGTGTCGGTTCAGTCTTTCGAACCGAATTATCTTAAAATTTATAACATATGGCCATTTCCAGAGAAAATTCCGGGCCTTAACTACAAGCTTATTTGCTGGCTGGAGTAACGTTACAAAAAGGAGACTTTTAGAAATTCAAGTTCATAAAAAATTTGTATGTATAAAGAAAGGAAAAAAATTTAATGTTCAAATGCGAAAATTTAAGGTCCTGTAAATGGAGCCTTTTCTTTTTAGAAATTTTTATTCTTTTAGGATGCAAGAGGTTAGGATGGGTGAATTCGGATTTGTTGTCTGCCTGTTGTGGAAGAATCTTATAATCTTCTTTAAAATCAGTTTTAAAATAAATGGTTCCCGATGGATCATAACCTTAAGCACGGATCGTATTAACGTTTCCCTTTATTTTAAAAAATTTGTTTAAAGTTATAAGTATTTAATTTCTAATGCATACTTGGTCGAATCGATGAGTATTTCTTAGAAACAGAAAATAATCATGTTTAAGGTGATCAACGTTAAAAGGAAATGGGGTTTTACGAGAATCCTTTACTAAGTTTATTTATTTTCTTGTTATTTATTCTTTGTTATATAAGAAAATGAGTCGAACCACACTCCATTTGCGTTTGCCCTACAATTAAATATTTATGTTCAATAGTGTTGTTTTTTCAACACTAAAGGAAATCGAAGCATTGGATAACAATACATTGCGATTTTGGTAAAAGCATCTGTCTGATGATGAAAATTTGAAGTAAAAGGATTTCGTTTCCTCAATATTTTATGGTCAAAGTCGACGCAACAAGGTTTCCTTCAGTTTTATCTACAAACACAATAGTAAGCATATAGTAAGGAATAATCAATGCTTGCTTTGTTATTTAAAAACTCAAATATGTTATTTTCATTTCTTACGCCAAGTTTGATGATACGTTCATTTGACTTGTGAAAATAATGCACATGTTGATACGTTATTTTGAATTATGGATATAAAAGCGCTAATTTTGTTTGCAAAAATCTAATAGTTGGTAGAGACGTGATCGATTATCTAACGAATCAATATCAATCAAAAGCTCGATTTAAATTTTTTTGATGATACTTATTTTTGGATTTTCGACGACGATATATTTTTCTTGCATTGTATTGTATTGTATGGTATTGTCATTAGAAATTTTGTTCTCAATTTTAAAACCCATATAACGTCACATAAAAGAAAATAAGGAAACAAATTAAAAGAAGCGTCAAAAATCAAATAAATTCATTTGACTTTACATTGGAAAATAATGACAGCTCTCCCTAATGAACATAGTATTTATCAAGGCCCATCTATCAGGTCTGCTTACTTGTACAAAAACAAAAAACGATTCTTTTTAGTTGTCAAAAATATGCTACCACATATACAAAGCAAAAGGAAAAAACGTGTATGTGTGGCATACTATAAACGTATACATGCACATGTAAGCAAAATGTAAACAACTTTTGACAACTAAAAAGAACATAAACAATGATCATCAGGCTTCTTGCGCAGACCTTTTCAATGGGCCTTGGTATTTATTATACTAGAGAACGTAACTAAAGTTTTTTTTAAAAGTTGAGTCAACTTCTACTTCAGCGACAATTTGTATGAAATTGTTTATAATAATTTTATTTGGTTTTAAATAAAAATTTTAACAAAATGTTGCAACCAGGGCTGCCGTTTTTGGTTATGTCTAACCAAAATTGGTTATATTTTTTTTCAATGTGGAGATGTGAATATTTTTTCATTTTGGTTACTTTTTTCTAAAATAATAAAACGAACGAATATATTTTTCTTGATACAAATATTTACGAGCCGGAATAATTTGTACTGTGAACTACGATTTTATCATTATTTTTTTTCCAATGAACTGAAGTTTTTTATATTTTATCGAAAACAAAAAATCCCTTTCAAAACAGCAGCCAAATAATTTTTTTAAGATTTTTGGTGAGAAAATATTGCTATTTGTGATTTTTATATTAAAATCAATGGAAATTTTAATTTTTTTTTTTTGTTAAATAAAGGAGCGTAAATTTTCTTGATTTTAAGAGTAGTAAAGATAAGTAGTACTTCTGCCCGTAAATACTACAAAATAAATCTAGCTGTGTATAGAAATCTATGGTGCAAAAGCTGCCATATTTTAAAATAAAACTGAAGGTAAAAACATGTAGTCTAATTAAACATTGAAATAGGTAAAAATAACTGTGCGGTACGAACACGACCAGCTTTCTTTTTGTAGAAATTACGGGCATTAAAGTAGGAAGTGCATAAAATCATGCGAAATCTATTTCAGAAAATTACTAAAAAATTACACAAAAGTCGTTTTAGTGTTTCTAAAAACTTGAAAATAAGTTTAATGTTCCGAATTTACGTTATTTCCAGAAGTATATTTACATACATGTTTGAAAATACACATAGGAATTTTAAAGATTTTTCAAAATTACATTGATTTATCAATATAATTTTAAAATTTATGAAATTTTCTTTAAGAAATGGCTGTAAGTTTTAAGAAATTTAAAATTTTACTGCTTAAAACTTGTCGGTATGCATATTTTTTTAATGCTTTTTACTTTTAAATCACCCTTGTATGAAAAACCACACAAAAGGAATAATTTTTACACGATAAACAAAAAAAATGTTGAGGTACACTAAAGAATATCTAATAAGTACAAAAACACATTTTTTGACTAAAAATATTTTTTAGTAACAAAATATTTCAGAACTTACGTAAGCTATCCTCGTTTGAGTTTTCCACACACATGTAGTTACTACGTATTTTGCACTAGAGGCTACTGCATGCAATGTATGTTTTATAAATTGAGCGCTAATATAAAATACACACCATCTTTATAGGGTTTGATGTTGATCACAAATCGGATAAGTACATCATTAATGTTACGTAAATCATGACTTTGATAACAAACGAACTATGGAGCCGCAGCAAAGTATACGGATATTGCATATGTGTAAAAACCCACACACGAGGGTAACTAACGTAAGTTTATTGACCTTGATTTGAAGGTTAAGATTATTATTTGGTAAAAAAAAATTTTGAGTATCAGTCATTTACTTTTTCCCCATTGAATGTACGTTACGAAAGGCGAATTTGTTTATATTCGCCATAATATTTTACAATGATTCACAAAATATATCAAATATAACCATTATGAATCAGTTATTCTTATTATAGAATTATAAATTTGAAAAAAAATTTACAAACAAGAGAAAAAACGTTTTGTAATATTTTATATATGTATATGTAAATTAGAAAATATTTACATAAAATGCATTTTGCATATCGCCAAACGTGAATCGACAAAATGACTAAGAAATCGCCACATTTGACAGTCCTGCCAATAACAGCTAAAAAGCGAAAAACAATTTTCTATTTTTGTTCTTTATAACTGGCATTTTAAAAAATATTCAATTTATGAACTTTCAATATACAGAATTTTGTATAGATATTTTACGGGCTTAACTCTTGTAAAATAAAAAAAGTTTTTTACGAAAAAATGCTCAAATAAATAAATACTTTTAATTAAGAATCTCGTTATTTTTTTTAATATGTAATGCTCAATGCTCAATTAATATTTTTTACATTTGGTAACTTTTTCAAAAATTTTGGTTGTAAAAATTGTATTGGTTGTGGCAGCACTGGTTGCAACATATTATAATAATTACACAAAATCCATCAAAATCTGCAACGGGTTCTTGACTTAAAACGTGTGTGTTCGCAAAACAAAAATTGCTTCTGTATTATGAACACTGTGTGAATATGTTGCTGCCTATTGTGAACAAAGCTTTGGAAAGCAAACCGATAACTTTTTAGTTTTTTTAATATATTTGTAGAATGGAACCATAATCACCCGCGAATAGTATCATACATGTTACATTTTTGTCAAAATTGAAACCATCCAGGGCACATGCATATATCGATCCCTAATCGCGAAAATAACGTAACCGACATCATTTTCAATTTTTGTAATAAATGACTTTATTGGCAACACTTGCATTATCTCCTAAAATGCCATGGTCACATAAGGTACCGTAACAATTTTATATCAAGAACAATTTTATCGTAAGCGACAAATTTCATAAAAAATGTTTATGATACAAAATAAACACACTCTCTCCTGTAAAATTTGATTTTTGGCGCTAACGTTATTTTTGCGGTTAGGGCTCGATATGATTACACAAGCTTCTGTTAGAAACTTTTCATAAAAGTTATCAAAACTTTTGCTTAAAGTACCGGCTACATTTGTTTAAATAAATATTTCTTCAAACTAAACACATTGTTAGTTCTGAAAGCAAGTTTGGGTTGGATACGCAATACAAATCTATTAAAATCCCTGATTTAACCAGTAAACCCTTTATAACAAACTTCCAAAACTTCTTTTCCCCACCCAATATCCCAAGTTATACATACATATGTATGCACATACAAACATATATGAGTACTTGATACATCTGTTGGTAACCTTGTTGCAGTTGTTAGTTTGTGGTTATGGGTTTTCTCTTATCGCTTTTATGACTATTTTATTCATTTCTTTTTTGAATATTATGGCCATTTTTTTTTGCGCGCGTTCTCTCTCTCCCTCTCTCTCAACACGTTTAGGAACACTTGGAACAACTGCAAACGAAAAAAAATTTCCTTGTTCGTCAGTGATTTGATAAAGTGGCATCGTTAAGTTGACTGTGACTTGTTACTAATTACTTGACTCGTTTAGAGGTCTTCTTTTATTTCTATTCCAAGACCAGATAAAAAAAGACCAATAAATTCTTAATATAGAATTTCATTCCAACTGCGTTAGAGCCCATTTGTTTAATCTTTTTCTGGTATTGGATTCATTCTTGTTGTTGTTGTGGTTGTTCAGATTGGTACATTTTTACCAGTATTTGTTTTGCTTGTCATCATTAGCCAACTTCCTTTTTACATGAACACTTAAAATCGTGGGAATTAATTTTAGCTATTGAACAAGAATTTAAGGATTCTAAACGATGCTTAACAAAGACAAACTTGACAATGAAAATAATTTAAAATATTTTTTGATCTTCTTGGGGAGAACGCTGTTTTTTTTTTTTTTTGTTTTAAATAAATATTTGGTTAAAGGAATTTAAATGTATACCAAAGCATAGCTTGGCAAAAGAAAATAAATTGTTTTTAAATCGTTTTACGAAACTATAAAACCGATATTATTCGTAAATAAACTACATGTGATTGATAATACTTATTATATATATACCTAATATATAATCCATAAGAAACAATATAGACTTTCTTAACCCTTTAAATGCTTATTTTTACTTATTATTATACTCACACCATCATGGTGAAAATATTGGTTCCAGATACATCCATCTGTCTTGTACACGTTTGTTTTATTTGAAAAAATGTCAAAGATCTAACTTTATGCCAAGGAAAGGAAAGAGAACTGACACCAAAATAGTCCCGTGATAGGTCTTTAGTGACAGAGACCGGTTCTAGTTCGAACACTTTATATGAATAAGACTTTTACATGGGGTTGCCATTGGAGGTGGTCAATTGACATCAGTTACTAAAATGTAGTTTTATTTCAATAAAACAAGTCCCAGAATTTAATTCAAGAACCAAATTTTAGAAAGTACCAAACAATGTGTCACAGCACCGGTGAAGACTGTACTGTAATTCATTACTTTTTCTACCTTTTTTTCTTCAAAAACCAGTTAAGGGATTGGTTCTTCTTTGATTGGTCATGAGTCCTTTCTTTTTGGGTTTGTTCTATTTTCACAAATCCCAGGACCAGTCTGTTGGACCAATTGACACAAATTTCCTGCAGGGTATTTTTTGACACTTACACAGAAAGAAAAACACTCGGGATAATTTAAGTTTTCTATACCTACTTTAAGTACGAGTCGTACTCAAAAATTGCAGTACGAATAACAATAAAACGTACTCAAAATATTCCTAAATGGTTTAACTTTCGAAAATCAATCCCACATTTTCTTAAAAAAAAGTATAAAATTTATAAATCAAGTAAAAAATTATTGAATTTTTCGTTTAGAGTAAAATTAATCTTATTTAGCTTATGTATACTGAACCAAAAAGTGTTCATAATATTAACGAACAAGGCTTTTTAAAATAATTGCTGTTGGCTCAATGAGTTATTCGTTAATATAATGAAAAATAAAATTAGCCAGATATTTAAATAAAAGTACCATTTATTGACTCTATGAACATGCATTTATTAAATATTTCGTTAACATGAATTTATATTGAATAATTTACAATTTGCTGTAATAATGTATGTTCTTAAAAATTAATAAATATTTCATTTGGCAAAAGAATAGTTCATTCAAGTTAACTTTTTCATATGCCGCCTCAATTTAAATGTACGTAAAAGTTAATAAAATTTTCGTTGAGCTAATTTATTAAGTTCATTGTTCATTGTCCCGTGAAATTCGTACTTTGGCATTAATAAAGTGTTCGTTGAGCTAAAATTAACAATTGATTTGTTGGCTTAACGAATTAGTACGCTGAAGTCAAAAAAGTTTCATAAGGGTAACGTAATGTTTGTTAAGTTGATTCTTAAATCAGTGTTAGCTTACCATGTTTTGGCATTTCGTTTTATACTTCTAGTCGATCTGTTTTTTTTTTTTAAGATAATCACCCCTATCGTGAATAATTTTTCCCTCGTAATTATTCCCCTTTTCACATATTTGCGATCATTAAAAACTTTCATGAAAGAAAGGTAATTAAAAGGAGAATAATAACGTGAACAAATGTTCACGGGAATAAATTCCCGTAATTTGTTCATATTTCCCTTGGATTTTCTCATTTTATTTTTGCTAGGCAACAGAACATGTATGTATGTAAGAAGTTCATCCTATAAATCGAATATTAGTTTCCAGATCCGTTAATAAGGCACAAACCGATATATTGGTCAACAAAATGCAAAACAAAAGGTTGATTGCCGGCGGATTTGTAAAGCTTCAGAAAGACGTGGTGTCAGAATTTTGGCAAATGTTTTACAACATAAAATTTAAAAAGTGCAAAAAACTAACGTTGCAATCAACCTATCCCTCCAATACTAATCATTTACCTTTATTATTTTAACTTTTCTTTAAAATATATACATACGTGTTTATTTTTGAACAACAATTTCATTGATTATTAATTTTTTCTAATCTTTCTTCACCATTCACTGGAACTGATAGCGTGAAAAATTTTTCAGAAACAACAAAAACAACAGAACATGAAGAAAACACATTATTTTCATGTTTAAAAAGTTAAATTGAGAACTCTTGCTTCTCATTTAGTTTATATTTTCAGTTATATATTTACATTAAGTACATGTACATTAACTAAAAACCATATCGGGAATGATGTTGATGCTTTATAATTGAATTTCTAGAAGGTTAGTAAATCAATCGTAATAAAATTCTTCTTTAAATTTATTTTTTGGTTTATTCCAGGGACGAATTCGGGATTGAATAAACTTTATAATCAGCGTTACCGTTATGCGACTAAAGTCGCATTTTGCCCATTTTTGACTGCCGTGCCACTTTTTTGGCCCCTTTGTTTTAAATCACCTTTTGTATCATTTTGTAGTTTTTTGCCCCTTTTGCCCCTTTTTGAACCAAATTTTTTTTTATACTGGCAATCAATGAAGGCGCCCCAAAAATATTTTACTGCAAATTAAATTCTTTTCGATTCATTTAACATAAATAGCTTTAATTTTCTTTTAAATTCTAATATTAAAAAGCCATTTAGCGGCCGTCCCTAAAATCCCTTTAAGACAAAAAATCTCATATGGATGTTAATATTTAAATAATATTCGGCACAAATAACTCTTGTATGAATTTTAACCTCTTAACATATCTTTGGTTTTGTGAGCCGCTTCCAAATAGGGTAAAATTAAGAAAATTTGTAACAATTTTCAGCGCAAATTTTCAAGCTCTTACTGCATATTTAATGCGCATACAACGTGTTTTTACAGCATATTTCTGGCTACCCTGGTTATAACACTATTTTAAGCTTGTTCTATTTACAAGTAATTAGTAACTGTTTTGTATAAATAATTGAAATAAAAATTTTATACAACAGTTTATAAACGTTTACTTGCAAACAAGACATGTATTTTCACGATATATGTTTAAGTTTTCAATGAAAATAATTTAATAAATACTTTTTTTTTTTTTTTTTTTTTGAAAATTTTCCTGTTTTTAAAGTTGCCCCTTTTTTTTGAAAATCCTCTTTTTGATAAATTTTAACGGTAACGCTGTTTATAATACTTAAAACAATGTAAGAATGTAAGAAAAGATAAACTCACTGTTTATTGTTGGTGTTTTGTTTTGGCTTTGATATTGTTACAAGTAAGACTTTGAGTGTTTATAATTCTTATTCGCCTTACGGTTTTATTTGTATAATATTTTTGGCCTTTCTAAAATCTTTGGCAAAGGTTTCCTGATGATCTGGCCTAAGCAACCAGTGAAATGCGCATAGAAGATAGCTTTCCCTCAACAATAAATGTCAGTGTATTGTAGTGAACGATTTGCTAAACTACCCTCCAAAATTTTTTCAACCATTCGTTACACTTTTGTAATTATAATATAAAGTTTAAAATTTTTACAATTGTTATTTTGTACTTTTTCTACCAACCAATAAAATAAACAAAAATCAATTAGGCATGTTTAGATACATTTTATAAACAACAATTTCATAAACATGAAAACCATGTATTACATAAATCTCCTCTAACACTAACACTAACAGTATAAACATATTTATATATTATACTCTTGTAAGTCTATTTAATTTATTAATTAAATTTACTAAACAATTAAGTAATTAATATTAAACACGACTTTGTAGAGTTTTGGTTGTAATTTGGTTTTTGTCTAGAATTCTATCGACCACGATCAGAAGTATAGGATGAGTTGTAATCAATAGTATTATCTGGCTGCTGACATTTAACAATTGACCCTAAACAAAGCTCAGATTTCTGAACCGAACTGACATAAGATTTGACATAAAGTTTCTACTTCCTTTTTCTTTTGGACGCTAAAGAGGTAACACAACAATTAAAAACTGCGCTTAATTAATAAATTAAAAAGCAATCGTGTAAAAGTCTGACTAATTGTTAATAAAAACGCATTGTCCGTTTCTTTTCCTAAGTCCAGAAAAATCTTGTCCCGAGAGGAATGTTAGATCTAGGACATTGGAAAGATCTTTAGGCTTTTCGGAAATAAGACACTATTATTATAAAACCAAAATCATATCCAAATCTATAGAGAGAAGCTTCTGGACTTATGTGCCACATACAACCTCCGGTTGTCTGCAAATTCCAGAGAGCATTCTCTCTCGAAAATTAAATTATCCACCTTGAATTTTCGAAGTTTGACGTTGACCACAAAAACAAACAAAAGAGGAAAGAAACACCACCCTTGTTTGTTTGAAATAATCAAGATCCCTAGAAAAAAGTCTACATCTTCCGCCAGTTACCTCATCGTCAGCTTTTATCGAATTTTTCATCCTCCATATAACAACATACATATATAGTTACAACAGTCACCTATGTTCCAAATTAAAGGTGCATACCATACAATTTATAGGAAACCAACAGAAACCAGAAAAAATCAAATTACACAAAACAAAATAATAATAAAACTAGAATTATGTGACAAAAAAACAAGTGAAAATAGAGTAACTTTGTTTAAGTCAGTTCATTCATAATGAAAATTTAAATAAAGTTAAACGATAAAGTGAGAGAATAATCAAAACAAAACAAGATATATAAAATAAGAATAGTGCAAACAAGAGAACCAATAAATTCAGAAAACAAAAAGAATATTGATGATTGAAATTTTAGAGAAAAAAAAATACATAAGATAAAAAAATAATTAGTGATGCGAACATTATTACAAAATTATTTAATAGGCAAAATATTAACATACATATATTGTTTATATATAGAAAATTAAGTTACTTTTTTTAATTTGCTTACATAGCTTTTAATGTATCGAAATTGTGTTAAAAAAAAAAAAAATGTGGAAGGGAAAAAAAAGTTAATAAAAGAAGTTTTACAAGTTCAATAAAATATTAAATAAATCAGTTAAAATTACTTAATCACAATACACATAAATACACCCTATATACAACAACACGAAAAAAAATATTAACACAAAATACACGTTAGGGAAAAAATAAAACATAATAGCAAACACAAAGCACCATAATACACATTAAACATTAAAATTACACCTAATACACAACAACACATCACATGAAAGAGAGAAAACAATTACACTAATTTACATTTTGTTACACATATTTATTCCAACTTCATCTAGCTCGGAGAGGCCTCTACGATCGTCATGATAAAGTTTGGTAAGTGATTATATTTTTTGCTGCATTTTTTCTCTTTCTTAATTTGTAAATTTTGGCAGAGATTCAAAACACAAAAGAAGGAGCAAATGATAAATAATCATTGATAAATGTCATTACTTTTGTTTTGATTATTAGGATAATTAATAATTCCATATTATCACTCCTCCTTTTTGTGTTTTTCTTACATATTGAAAGTGTGTTTATTAAACCAAAGATATCGATTAAGAAATTTATCGGTTGTTAATAAATCAATCGGTTATTATGTTTTCTTTATATTTTTTTTTGTTTTTAAGAACACCAAATAAATAAATACTCGATATTTTGTACATAATTTGTTACCTTTCGCGATTAAATAATGATTAGAATTTTTTTCTGTTGTTGTTTAATTTATAAAAATTAATTTGTTGACATTTTAGCTTGATTTGGAATTTGTTTTAAAATTATTAAAAAATATTAATCACAGTCATTGAAATTATTTTGTTACTATATAAAATTATAATTTTACTTTGGTTAAAATATATTCAGCTATATAATTAAGGTATTCCGTATGTATTTATAAATCTTGAAGTATTTGATTTTTTTGTTGAATTTTATATGGGTTGAAATAAAAAGCTAAAATATTTAAAATGAATTGGTAATTTAAAAGACATATCTGTTTCAATCATGTAATTGGATGATAGGGTAAGATAATTTTTGGGATTCTAGGTAAATTATGCATGCGCCACTAGAATCACGGTAAGGGAGGGTTATGAGGCGAATGTTCCTTTAACAGCTAGGAACATTTTTTTTAAATAGGTAAATTGATCGATATATTTTGCTTAGAGTCATTCTCATACATAATTACAGAGGGGTTTTTTCTTTTGGTATTGTCTGTAATTATACTGGTCCACTGTAACGTAATAATATCTATTGATAATTTTAATTCGGGAGTCTATAATAAAAAGACAATGTAGATGAATCGAAGTTAGCTGATATAAGGACACGAACTCCCCCAATCCCGACTGATCGCTAGCGATTCAATGGCTCCCATCCGTCCTTTTGTCACTAAGCTTGTAACGTAGAAACTAAAACGGTTAGAAATAAATAATTTGAACTGAAACCTGATATTAAACCAGGTGGGAAAATTGCGTTTATGATGCAAAATTGTGTTTGCCTTCTACGTTTTCTTGAACTAGGAAAAAGTTATTTTAATTGTTTTCTTGTTCCCGTATATTACATATAGAAAATGGCGCCCAACGTGGGTCCCGAAGGTGTTCCACAGATTTTGGTTCATTTTTGGGTTCCGATTTTTTTATTTAGATTAGTAAATTTCATTAACAGCTAAGTGCAGGATTGGCTTTAGTCGAGATAAGTTTTTCTTTTGAATAAATATGCAGGTTCGCCGGAGACTTAGATACTTGAGGTTCGAGTAATCTAACCGCATACTGTGCCTATTAGTTTCAAAAGAACTACGAGTATTAACTAAATATAATTTTTCACTTTTGCAGAGATTTTGTAATAAATTTGTTTATTAAATTTCTTGACTTTGGTATCAGCTGCTTACAAATGTTAGGACTTATATTATTTGGCAATGTGCAAATTAATATCCAATATTTATAAGAGTTAAAGTGAATAGTAGATAGATAAGTGCTGGTTTGTTATTTAATTTTGTAGACTTATTTTTACATAAATTTTCCATAACCTGATTTTGAATCCTATTATTGATCATTTTTGCCTTTTTACCTTACCCTATTTACATTACTATGAGCGAAACAGATAGTTTGAATATATTTAAGCTTAATAAAATTTAAAATTTAATTGTCCAAGGGAAAATCTAATTTCCAAAAAGTTATAAAAAAAAAAAAAGTTTAAATTCGGATAGTCACACGTGAATACTTTTAAAAATTTTTTTTTTGACACATGGAAAATGATGAGTCATACGCCTGTTAAGAGTTCGGGTATACAAGAAGGTCAGTCGCCTTTAGTACAAGTAGAGCAAAGTTCGACAGCAAAACTAGAAATATGTCAAATTTGTAAAAATCGTAAAGACGAAAAGATCGAATGTTTAATTATTGTAAAATGTAACCATTCTTTTCATCGCGCATGCATTGAGAATTTCCTTTCTCACAATAATGCTTGCCCAGTTTGTAACCTATCATGCGAGTTAGAAGATTTGAAGAGAGTTTCATATCCAGGGAAACACAGTAGACCTAGGGGAACGTCTCGTGGTTCTTACGCAGGACATCAGTATTCAACTCGTAGTGTTGTGCAAAATTTGTTTCATGATTCTCAAACACCCAGCTTAGCTGTAGGTAATACAAATGTTTCTAGTATAGCGGAAAATGTAGTTACTGAATCTGAGGACAATACTCCTCAAACTATTGCGCCAGATCCAATAGAAACCAATAGTTCTTATAATGCTGGTATAAGTGAGGTTCAGAATCCTATTCAGACTACCATCGATTATACTCAGATAAATAGAATGATGGAGATAAACCTCGGTAGAGCCTTAAGAAACTTTAACAGTGTTCCGCAAAATAATGTTATACCGTCAATAGACTATAACAGAATTGATGAAATGATACAGACCAGTGTTTCAAATATCTTTCAGAATCTAAATTTAGTTTCTCACACTGGTCAAATTCAATCACAACAACCACAAAACAGATCTAACTTGATCATAGATACAGGTCAAGGCGAACAAATAAATAATAGCAGAAATTTGCATGTTCAAGATTCACATTTATCTCGGAATCGAAACGTTAACCTGAATTTGCCAAGTGTTCTTGAGACAAATCAGCCACATCCGCAGAATACTTCTCGGCCAAATGATTCTTATTTACGTACACCTAATTTTCCAATTTCGATTGCATTAAATCCTCTGCAAGCTCAGGATTTTCATCAATCGCAACAATCATCTAATGCAACAAGTAGGGGTAGACCTAGTTCTAATTTTTATAGCAACCCTCAATTTGTGCCGAATAGTTTTTCATCCGCTGCTAGTTTCAGCTCAGATAAAGTTACTTCAATCATCCAAAATTGGGGTTTTAAATTTGACGGCACTTCGAACGGACTTTATGTCGAAGAATTCTTGTATCGTTTGCGTTCGCTAACTAATGATTATTTCAACGGAGATTTTAATTTTATTCGTCCAAACCTTCATATTGTTCTTGCGGGCAAAGCAAAAAATTGGTTTTGGTCTTACCATAAACGTGCACAATCAATTGTTTGGGAAGATTTTTGCAGCGCTATTAGAGAGCAATATAAAGATTTCAAGTCACCTTTTGACATACGCGAAGAAATACGTAATCGTAAACAAAAACCTGGAGAATCGTTCGATATATACTATGAGTCTATATCTTCTTTGCTTGATCGTCTGCCTAATCCTCTCTCGGAGATTGAACTAATAGAAATTATCACTCGAAATCTCAGACCTGACATAAGACACGAATTGTTATATCAGCAAATACATTCAATTTCACATCTACGGAAATTAGTTCAAATGCGTGAGTCTTTTCTTAATGATGAGTATGTACGTCGTAATTTTTCAGCTAGAACCCCGAATACATTTGTACCTCGTAGGCATGTTGCCGAAATTGAATGTGAAAATTCCGATACGAATTCAAAATTTGAGTTTCAAGCAGAACCAAATATTGACGCAATCAATAAGACTAAATCAGCTCCTCGCTGCTGGAATTGTGACCAGCAAGGTCATTATTTTGAAGACTGTTTACACGAAAAAACAATATTTTGTTATGGGTGCGGGGCAAAAAACACCTACAAGCCACAGTGTTCTACATGTCTTAACCGAAACTCGTCAAAAAACTCCAAAATATCAGTTCCCCTAAAGGAACAATTGTAGATCTGTTAGATAATCCTACTTCTCAAGAAACTAATAGCACATTACCTGTCAACAACACCATGGACTTGACCGATAACTCTTCTGATAGTTTAAACACTAAAAATAGTAAAATTAACAAAAAAACCAATTATAATGGATACCGGATTTTGAAGCGTGATCTTTGTAAGACTCATCTTGAATCAGATATCTCAAAAATAATATACCCTAAACACCCTTTTCATAAACGATGGGAAAATTATTGCTCTAAACGGAATGAAATATTTCAGGATTTTTCAGTTTCACAGATTTCATATCAACGCCCTACAAAACGTTCCACAATTCGCCTTCGAAATTTTTATAAGAAACGAAAATTATGTAAAAAGCTATTAATATCAGCTATTGTGAGTGTCCCTAATGATATGCGATATTATGCAAAAGTTAGTTTTCTTGACTTTAACGAATATGGTTTAATCGATACTGGCGCTAGCATAAGCTGCATTGGTTCTCATTTTGCTCATGAAGATTTTTCGAAGTTTAAAAATTTTACAAAATGTAAATCTACTGTACGGACTGCAGATGGAAATGCACAAAACGTAGTTGGTTGGATAAACGTAAATGTACATTTTAAGGATGCGTCAAGTAATATGAATATTTTTATTATCCCAACAATAAGTCAAAGATTAATATTAGGTATTGACTTCGTTAGGAAATTCAATTTAATACCAAATATTGTCAATTCCGTCGATTTAGTCAATAAAAATGTATTAAATTGTTGTCCATCCGTTTTGTCTGAAATGTCCAATAGCCCAGCGGAAACTGATAAATCAGATGCTAATAATTTCGATAACCATTGTTTTAAACTAACCCTTAAACAACAGCAACAGTTAAATGTTGTAATTTCATTATTTCCTAATTTTGAAACTCAAGGACTTGGGCGGACAAGTCTAATTAAACACGAAATCGATGTAGGTGAATCCAAAGCAATTAAACAGCGTTTTTACCCCGTTTCTCCGGCAGTGGAAAAATTAATATTCGCCGAAATTGAGAGAATGCTGAAGCTTGGTGTAATCGAACCATCAACATCCCCCTGGAGTAGTCCCATGAGGTTGGTCGTTAAACCTAACAAAGTTAGATTATGTCTTGATGCGAGAAAGATAAACTCAGTAACCAAGAAAGATGCGTATCCTTTACCATCGATAGAAGGAATTTTTTCACGACTGCCGAAGGCTAATATTATTACAAAATTAGACTTGAAAGATGCCTACTGGCAAGTTGAATTAACAGAGAAATCCAAGCCTCTAACCGCTTTTACTGTGCCAGGTAGACCACTCTACCAATTCACAGTGATGCCCTTTGGCCTTTGTACGGCGCCACAAACAATGTGTCGTCTGATGGACGAGATCATTCCACCTGATCTTAAAAATATGGTTTTTGGTTATCTTGATGATTTGTTGGTTGTGTCGGAAACGTTTGAGCAACATATTTCAGTATTAGTCAGGCTCTCAGAACAGTTTAAAAAAGCGAATCTTACATTGAATATTTCAAAAAGTCATTTTTGCGTTACACGGGTGAAATACCTTGGTTATGTAATTGGGGACGGAGGAATCACCACTGATCCTGAAAAAGTCAGTGCGATTATGAATTGGCCAATACCAAAAAATCTCAAACAGGTGAGTGGATTTTTAGGAATTGCGGGATGGTATAGGAGGTTCATCGAAAATTTCTCCAGTGTTGTATATCCTATAACCGAAACCATTTCTACTAAAACAAAATTTTTCTGGACACCCGAAGCTCAAACCGCATTTGAGAGAATCAAATCACTTTTAACTACAGCTCCTGTTCTAACTAATCCAGATTTTAGTAAAAAGTTCTTTCTTCACTGCGATGCAAGTGATTATGGTATCGGTGCAGTTTTAATTCAATTAGATGATGAAAATTGTGAAAAACCTATTGCTTATATGAGCAAAAAACTGAATTCGGCGCAACGAAATTATAGCGTAACCGAGCGTGAATGTCTGGCCGCTATCGAAGCTATTCAACGCTTCCGGTGTTATCTAGAACTCCAGGAGTTTGAAATAATAACTGACCACGCAAGTCTTGTATGGCTAATGCGACAGCCAAACCTTAGCGGACGTTTAGCTCGATGGGTTCTGAAGCTTCAGGCATATAAATTTACAATAAGCCATCGCAAGGGAAAAGAAAACATTGTCCCAGATGCGCTGTCTAGAATTCCATGTGAGGAAATTGCACAAATGGAACTGTCTGGTGCTGCGATAGATCTATCGTCTGCTTGTTTTAAAGCCAATGATTATAACATCCTTAAAGCAAAAATACAACAAAATCCGGAAAAATACCCTGATATTAAAGTTGTTGATGACTTTGTTTATATACGTACGCAACATTATGATGGGAATGAAGAAAATGAAACGAACGCCTGGAAACTTTGGATTCCAGAAGGTATGAGAAATGATTTAGTAACAAGATTTCATGACACGGTAACTTCAGCTCATGGAGGAATGCAAAAGACAATAGATCTTCTTAAACGTCACTTTTTCTGGCCTGGAATGGTTTCAGATGTAAGGGATTATATTCGTAATTGTGAAACATGTAAAACAAGTAAAGCTCCAAATTTTGTGATGAAACCGGAAATGGGAAAACAAACTGTATCCGTACGTCCGTTCCAGCGATTATATATAGATTTATTAGGTCCATATCCGCGAAGCAAATCTGGCCATATTGGAATTTTAATTGTTTTAGATCATTTATCCAAATTCCATTGGTTACATCCATTAAAAAAATTTACTTCAGCCGCAATAAAAGATTTTATGGAGAAGCAAATATTCCATACATATGGAGTTCCAGAAGTTATCGTTAGCGATAATGGAACCCAGTTTAGAGCTAACGATCTTAATGCGTTATTCACCTCACTAGGTATCCAACATGTTTATACAGCGTTATACTCACCTCAGGCTAACGCTTCCGAACGAGTAAACCGTTCTATAATATCCGGTATACGATCGTACCTTAAAGCAGATCATACAAAGTGGGATGAGCATCTAAGTGCCATTAGTTGTGCCCTTAGAAATGCATGTCACCAAGCCATCAAAACTTCGCCATATCATGCTCTTTTCGGGTTTAATATGGTAACCCATGGGTCCACATATAGCCTATTACGAAACCTTAAACTTCTTGAAGAACCTTCTTATCAATTGAATAGAACCGACAACCTACAACTGCTTCGCAAGGATATACAGAAACATATTAAAGCAGCATATGAGCAAAATCAACACTATTACAACTTGCGAACAAGACCACAATGTTTTACGGTTGGTCAGGAAGTCTTTCGCCGCAACTTTGTGCAGAGTAGTGCTGGCAATCGATTTAGTGCAAAATTCGCACCTCTGTTTACTAAAGCCAAAATTAAGACTAAATTAGGAAATCATTATTACGAACTTGAAAACCCGCAGGGAAAGTTGATCGGAACATTTCATGCTAAGGATATCCGTTTGTAATCGTCCTTTCTCCACCTAATATTATGGCTCAAAGATCCAATATTATCTGGTTTTGTAGTGAACGATTTGCTAAACTACCCTCCAAAATTTTTTCAACCATTCGTTACACTTTTGTAATTATAATATAAAGTTTAAAATTTTTACAATTGTTATTTTGTACTTTTTCTACCAACCAATAAAATAAACAAAAATCAATTAGGCATGTTTAGATACATTTTATAAACAACAATTTCATAAACATGAAAACCATGTATTACATAAATCTCCTCTAACACTAACACTAACAGTATAAACATATTTATATATTATACTCTTGTAAGTCTATTTAATTTATTAATTAAATTTACTAAACAATTAAGTAATTAATATTAAACACGACTTTGTAGAGTTTTGGTTGTAATTTGGTTTTTGTCTAGAATTCTATCGACCACGATCAGAAGTATAGGATGAGTTGTAATCAATAGTATTATCTGGCTGCTGACATTTAACAATTGACCCTAAACAAAGCTCAGATTTCTGAACCGAACTGACATAAGATTTGACATAAAGTTTCTACTTCCTTTTTCTTTTGGACGCTAAAGAGGTAACACAACAATTAAAAACTGCGCTTAATTAATAAATTAAAAAGCAATCGTGTAAAAGTCTGACTAATTGTTAATAAAAACGCATTGTCCGTTTCTTTTCCTAAGTCCAGAAAAATCTTGTCCCGAGAGGAATGTTAGATCTAGGACATTGGAAAGATCTTTAGGCTTTTCGGAAATAAGACACTATTATTATAAAACCAAAATCATATCCAAATCTATAGAGAGAAGCTTCTGGACTTATGTGCCACATACAACCTCCGGTTGTCTGCAAATTCCAGAGAGCATTCTCTCTCGAAAATTAAATTATCCACCTTGAATTTTCGAAGTTTGACGTTGACCACAACAACAAACAAAAGAGGAAAGAAACACCACCCTTGTTTGTTTGAAATAATCAAGATCCCTAGAAAAAAGTCTACATCTTCCGCCAGTTACCTCATCGTCAGCTTTTATCGAATTTTTCATCCTCCATATAACAACATACATATATAGTTACAACAGTCACCTATGTTCCAAATTAAAGGTGCATACCATACAATTTATAGGAAACCAACAGAAACCAGAAAAAATCAAATTACACAAAACAAAATAATAATAAAACTAGAATTATGTGACAAAAAAACAAGTGAAAATAGAGTAACTTTGTTTAAGTCAGTTCATTCATAATGAAAATTTAAATAAAGTTAAACGATAAAGTGAGAGAATAATCAAAACAAAACAAGATATATAAAATAAGAATAGTGCAAACAAGAGAACCAATAAATTCAGAAAACAAAAAGAATATTGATGATTGAAATTTTAGAGAAAAAAAAATACATAAGATAAAAAAATAATTAGTGATGCGAACATTATTACAAAATTATTTAATAGGCAAAATATTAACATACATATATTGTTTATATATAGAAAATTAAGTTACTTTTTTTAATTTGCTTACATAGCTTTTAATGTATCGAAATTGTGTTAAAAAAAAAAAAAATGTGGAAGGGAAAAAAAAGTTAATAAAAGAAGTTTTACAAGTTCAATAAAATATTAAATAAATCAGTTAAAATTACTTAATCACAATACACATAAATACACCCTATATACAACAACACGAAAAAAAATATTAACACAAAATACACGTTAGGGAAAAAATAAAACATAATAGCAAACACAAAGCACCATAATACACATTAAACATTAAAATTACACCTAATACACAACAACACATCACATGAAAGAGAGAAAACAATTACACTAATTTACATTTTGTTACACATATTTATTCCAACTTCATCTAGCTCGGAGAGGCCTCTACGATCGTCATGATAAAGTTTGGTAAGTGATTATATTTTTTGCTGCATTTTTTCTCTTTCTTAATTTGTAAATTTTGGCAGAGATTCAAAACACAAAAGAAGGAGCAAATGATAAATAATCATTGATAAATGTCATTACTTTTGTTTTGATTATTAGGATAATTAATAATTCCATATTATCACTCCTCCTTTTTGTGTTTTTCTTACATATTGAAAGTGTGTTTATTAAACCAAAGATATCGATTAAGAAATTTATCGGTTGTTAATAAATCAATCGGTTATTATGTTTTCTTTATATTTTTTTTTGTTTTTAAGAACACCAAATAAATAAATACTCGATATTTTGTACATAATTTGTTACCTTTCGCGATTAAATAATGATTAGAATTTTTTTCTGTTGTTGTTTAATTTATAAAAATTAATTTGTTGACATTTTAGCTTGATTTGGAATTTGTTTTAAAATTATTAAAAAATATTAATCACAGTCATTGAAATTATTTTGTTACTATATAAAATTATAATTTTACTTTGGTTAAAATATATTCAGCTATATAATTAAGGTATTCCGTATGTATTTATAAATCTTGAAGTATTTGATTTTTTTGTTGAATTTTATATGGGTTGAAATAAAAAGCTAAAATATTTAAAATGAATTGGTAATTTAAAAGACATATCTGTTTCAATCATGTAATTGGATGATAGGGTAAGATAATTTTTGGGATTCTAGGTAAATTATGCATGCGCCACTAGAATCACGGTAAGGGAGGGTTATGAGGCGAATGTTCCTTTAACAGCTAGGAACATTTTTTTTAAATAGGTAAATTGATCGATATATTTTGCTTAGAGTCATTCTCATACATAATTACAGAGGGGTTTTTTCTTTTGGTATTGTCTGTAATTATACTGGTCCACTGTAACGTAATAATATCTATTGATAATTTTAATTCGGGAGTCTATAATAAAAAGACAATGTAGATGAATCGAAGTTAGCTGATATAAGGACACGAACTCCCCCAATCCCGACTGATCGCTAGCGATTCAATGGCTCCCATCCGTCCTTTTGTCACTAAGCTTGTAACGTAGAAACTAAAACGGTTAGAAATAAATAATTTGAACTGAAACCTGATATTAAACCAGGTGGGAAAATTGCGTTTATGATGCAAAATTGTGTTTGCCTTCTACGTTTTCTTGAACTAGGAAAAAGTTATTTTAATTGTTTTCTTGTTCCCGTATATTACAGTATTTATCAAGTATGAAAAACTTGGAATTTAGCACATCATACGAAAATCATATTAATAATAAATTTTGTATTCCCGAAAATACCTTTGGTAAGCTCATTTTAAGATTGGTTCAATCTTAGTTTTACTTAAATCAATCTCAGATTCGAATTATTTCAAGTACTAATTCGGGATTGAATATGGATAAGTTAAGTATTTCGCAATTGTAAATCCGTACTTGAATCAATCTTTCTGTAGTCAAGTACAAAAATATCACTTCGGATTGATTTGACTGTGGAGGGATTGAATGTTCTTTTTAGTGTATGGGCTTCTACTAAAATTTTCCGCAGAAATTTGTTTAACCTCCTCACACAATAAAAAACTGCCGCAGGTGACTTCCAACCTTCCAACCGCTCTTCAAGAAGAAAAGTACCCGATGAATGACTACAAGGACTACACGTCAAAGTGCCAAAAAAAAAAGGTGGTATATCTCTGTGAAAATTCTACAGGGATATAATGCTCCTTCCGACTCCTTCCAAATGCTTAACCGCATCAAAAACAAGATCGATAGGTATCTGTTTCGCACACTGCCCTTTTTCATATCTCCTCGGCTGCAACAGTGTGGTACACTAAATTTAATATGGTGTACATCTTAGAACAAACTGCATGTTCCGACAAAATATTGGAGGTATATTATACCCCCCATACAAAAAATTTCTTATTTTGCTTATATCAGAATAACTACAATCGTGAGGCACACTAAATTTGATGTACGTAGCTCTTAGAAAAACCGCATATCCAAAAAAATCTTTAACTTTTCTATATAACAAAAGTTGTTAATGAATTGTTTTGTTAATTTTTATTTTTTAAAAATTCAAACATAAATAAATAAAGTGTTGTTTATTTAAAAAAGTTAAATATTAAAGAAACACATTGATCCCGAAATCCTGGGATTTGTTTAAATCGATCCCGTTTGGCATCCCTACACAGAAAAAATTATTTTTCGAATTCAAACAAAAAATTTGTAGAATCAAAACATTTTTTGTCTGAAATCGGTCCTACAAACAAATTCGCAAATTCAAACAATTTATTTGCATTTTGTTTACTGAAAAAAAACACTGATTTTTTCAAACAAATAATTTACAGAATCAAGCAAAAAGTTTACTGAAATTCATATAAATTTCAAACAAATAATTTTGCTGAATCAAACAAAAATTTTTGCACAAGCAATGACGCGCACCCAAGCTATCACTGAAGATGAAGGCAGAAGTAGAGCGGCGGCTGGCTTTGAGACACATTTTTTGTTGGAATAATTTTTAAACGAAGTCTTGTTTATACACACAATGTTTTTCTTCATCACTCACTGCTGTATCCTTTCCTTTGCTAAAGAAGTAGAAATGTTACCAAAAACGGCAGCAGACAGACTCGATATGTTTTTCGTCATCATTTTATTTTTATATTTGATGTATTTAACTAAACAGTTTTCAAAAATTGAATACGGGATTTTGTTTTTCATTCTTTTTTTACCTTATAATGTTGTGGTTGTTTAAAAAGAATGAAACCTTTTTTACCTGCTATTGCTTTCGGTTTTTTTTTCTAATAACATCGTCGCGCTATTTTATCCTCTTTCTTCTTGTTGTACTTTTTTAAAGCGTCCAAAAATAGACTGTATGTGTTTTGTGTTGTTGTTCTTATATTTCACATAAAGAAGTGTTGCTTACGATCAAATAAAAAAATGCAAAAAACGACAATATTAAAGAGCGTTAAATATTTCATACAAAATTATGAAAACTTGAAACCAATAGCGCGTATAAAATATAGTTTTGAATAGTTGTCAACATTTTTGTTGGCTAAATAAAAATCAAACAAAATTATTTATTGAATCAGTAAAAAAATTTGTAGAAATTAAAAAAAAATTCAAACAAGCGTTTGTTTGAAAATAATTTGGCAATAATTTTTTCTGTGTAGTGCCCTAACAGAACCGAATGTATTTGAATAGTATATATGTACAGGAATGTAACACATTCCACTAGGAATAGCTTTGATTCCGTGTTAACAGTTCCGATCTATTTTGTTTCTGATTCTTACAGAAAGATTATGTCTATTTGCACAAATTATAAAATATCTGCCTTTGGAAAAAATATGTGGTTTCACAAAAACAAATGTGGCAATTCTTCGACATAAAAATAATTCAGTTTGTTTATCTTATCAATTTTAAAAAATTATAATGTTTATTCATAAATGCTTAACAAATCAGTCTAAAAAGACTGGTCTACAAATTTAAAAACAAAAAAAAATTTACTTCAAAACGAAGCATTATTTTTAACTAATCCGAGATTCTAATCTGGCATACAAATTGGGCTATCACGTATAGTTCATTTATTATCGCATGCTGGCAGTACTGTAAAACAGTCAATACTGGCACTACAATTTCACAATTATTAATTTGACAACAGCTAAATCTTCATAATAGTAGCGTTTAAGCATGTCAGGGCGATCGTCTGTTACTGATTCAGCTATTTTTTCTTTGTGTGAGGTGAATATTTGGTTGGAAAAAAGGATATGCAATATCAGAATCACTAAAATATGCATATTTACATTATTTTGGTTTTGCAGTCAGACACTTGGACAACCCGTGGACACCGATAATGTTTTGCATATTCTTCATTCGCATTTCGATTTTTTCCAAAAAAAAAACTAGGTGCAGGGAGCTCGAACAAAGGGAACGTTCTCACCAAGATTTATGGAAAGAATTTATCAAGGATTTTGCGACAAAAGTATGCTGGGAGACTATTGCTGGCCTCTAGTACGTGAAACCGAACCAACAAAATACAAACGACGTTTAAATAACGCCATTCACTTTTAAAAATGTATTGATTTATAAATAAACTAGTGATTTTTTATGTAACAAACGAAGACAAACATTTTTTGTATCTCGAAAACCTGACGCGATAGAGAAAATCCAATTACACATTCGAATTCAGCCCACCAAATTATCCTAGGAAAGATATTTGGTTGCTCCAGTCCAAACCCTTGTTTACTACACAGTAAAAACTTTGCTTTTTCTAAATTTGCACTCTGTAAATTTTTTTTTTTTTAATTTTCGTTGGGGCCTAAATTTATGCCGCCCTTGAAATTCCAACTAAATTTAAATTTTGATTTATTTACAACTCCTTAGTTTTTATATTAAGTTTTTATTTTATTACTTTATTCCAAATCTAACTTTCTTTTTCTTCTTTTATTTTTTAATAAAAAAAATTTAATTTTCTTATCACCCATCAAACTGTCAGATCGTATTTGTTTATTTGTGGCCAATTTTGTGTTACCAAAAAAAAAAATATAAGAACTTTTAAAATATGTTCACAGACATAATAAAAATGTCAAGAAAAAGAAAATGAAATATATTATGAAGATGAAGGAGTATGTCCAGACACTTAACATACGCATCGTATACGCAGACATGTCTAACCAGACTACAAACACAGCCTCCGCATAGTTTTGACCAGCATGTGAATCAACTAAACCAAATTAAAAAAAAGTTCAGCTGAAACAAGTAAAAGTTCTATTGATCGGATTGAATGAACGCTACAGTGTTTTAACCAGAAGCCCAAAAGTAACCTAAGAAGTTCTTAAAAAGCAATTGGGTTACGTCAAAAAAACCCACAAAACCACAGAAAGAAAATTATATTTAAATCACTTGATGAATATTTCGATCTATTGACTCTAATAATAAGAAGTTTTAAAAATTTCTTACGAAACACAAACGAAATGATAAACTTTATATAACTTTCAAAATCCTCTCTACTTGTTACAATAAAAAGCAAAAAAAAAATTGGGAAGTTATTGCATGATGGATAAAGTTGCTATTGATGGTGATGATGGCTGGCGATGGTAGCCAAGGAATAAAAAGAAGAAAACAACAGTCGTTTAGTAGCCACCACTCAACATTGTTTATGTCAACAAAACATCATCCGGTTAGTAGTTGGTAGGTTCTTATTTTTTTTTCTTCTTTTGCATGGGAGTCTGTATGTAATTCTTAGCATTTATAATCAAAGCCGCTTCATTTTTTATCGTTTCTCTGCTTTTGAATGCAAAGAGATCAGAAAAAAGACGAAAAATAAAATCATAATGAAAATTTGCGTTATCAACTACGCCATCATCATGGTCATTTTATAATGTTTATTAATATGAGGCAAGTGGTGATGAGGATGGCTGACGATGATGATGGGCTAAAGCACACAAACGACTAAATAAAAATGCAAGTTAACTCTATGCACGCTCCATTGAAGTTAAGTAATGCACTTGAACTTGGCGGTTTATTTAAGAGGTTGATTATTGAAAATTGGGTCTTATAGGAAATTGAATTTGCTAAAAAATTGACTAGAAGATTTCAGAAACTATTAGTTTTGTCCCCACGGGGAAGACACTGTTTACGGTCTTGAACTGGTTACCACCAGACATTTTGGCGAAGAAGTTAGCAGCGGTAAGACTAAGGGCCAACAGAGCATGGATGGATTATAACATCGGACATGCAAGAATCCTGTATGATGCAAATTGGCAAATGGACGTTGATTATGTCACACCTGAGCCAATCTTTGATCCTGGCTTTATCGTAAGCATCTCGGATAGTATAGCTCATCATGATGACCTACAACCCCCCGCGGATACGATACGAATATTCATCGGCGGTTCTAAAACACTGCATGTTGTCGGTTCTGGCATTTACTCCGAGCAGTTAAACTGGAGCAATGCTCTTAGGCTGCCGGATCACTGTAGTGTTCTTCAGGCCAAGATAATGGCCATCCACACAGCCGCGGGGCACATTCGGTATCGTGAGATATATGGCAAAGATATTAACATTAGGAGATAACGAGGCAGTCAGTGGTTACCCCTAAGTGGGTCCCTGGACACATGGAAACTGCATGGCGGACTCGTTGACGTCTGTAGGAACGACCTTAATTCAAGACTGTTCAACATATAATGAAGGTGTCTCACTCCCAAGAAGTAAACAACTTATTGCGCACAAGTTTCATCTTATTGCCAGCCAGAGATGGTTTGATGAAACTCCCTGCAAGGAACAAGGAAAATTTGGCCCACCATAGATAAAAGAAATGACTTGGCGGGCATTACAGCTGCCCAGACGTCACCTCAGAAACATAATTGCGGCTATAGCCAGCCACTGGCCCATTGGAAGGCACGAGGAATAGAAAGAGTCAACCGAACATCTTCTCTGTCATTGTCCGGCATTCGGAGACCTAAGACTCAAGCTGTTTGGTCAAACAATCATCAGGGACAAAATCTGTATCCCTGATGAGAATATCAACAGCCAGCTAACGCAGGAACATTGGGAGACGGTGTAAAATGGTAACACAACGGGAACTTGTTACTGGGCCCACGTGAGCAATGCTTAATTGCGGCTGTCAGTGGAACATAACCTAACCTCCCACGGCGGAAGGGCTGTCCATTTCAGGGGGCGTAGTTGAGCAGCTAGGGGAAATCCAACCTCTTGCTTTTACATATTCTGGGGTATGCGCATCATAGGGAACCCTTCAAGAAGTATCGGAAGATTTATCTTTTCCGTTTTATAGTCGTACTTCCATTGAGTTCTTTTTGAACAAAGATATGGTAGCGGGCGAGAAGTGCATGCTAGTTTTCTGATGTGCAAATTCTGATTTCGGACATTGAAAATTCATGGGCGTGTCAGGTGCATGCAAGCTTAGAATGCAACAAATATCCAAAGCCTTTCTCCTCTTTGAAGGGATACTTTCGGGGTTTACAGCTTAAGTTGCAGGGAGGGACTTTTCCACATGCAAGGCTGATTGATTTGACCCCTTATAGGAAAGTCCGGTCAGTGGAATGCCTCGGTGCTGTTGCTTTTCAGCAGAAACTGCTGTTTAATCTACAGCAGTGGAAGTTTGTTAGCTCCGGCTCCGGATAGACGGACTGGCATCGTTAGATCTGTTCGGATAATGTTTCTGAGTCGTTTGGTGCTTTTAAAAGTCGCCTATTGATGTCATAAAAATGAGTACACTTTTAATTGGGTTTTCTTATTTTGTAAATCCTAAAAGCTAAAAACTTGATGAACTTGAATTTGGTTTACTTAAACACAGATGGCTTCAGTGGGTAAAAAAAGGGGAAAATGTAAACGTGGGACGTACCTTGGTTGCGTGCTAGCTTAAAATAAATTACACCAAAAGGGGTAATATGGCCCAAGATTCCAAAACCGTTTCGTAACTCCCTAAATATCAAAAGTCTTAAATATTTATTGTTCCAATCAAAAGACGTAATCTCAAATTACCTTTTTAGTGAAAGCGATAGGTACATACATATTCAGTACTTTTGAAACCCTCAAATAAATATTAGAATCTCAAATAATTTTCTGTAAAGTTTATTATATTAAAAGTACCGTTATAGGTATCGGTATACATATTTAAAAAAATATTAAATATCGATTAACTTTGGAATGGCTTAAACAAAATATTAATTGAATTGACACATACTTACATAAATCGTATTTCAAAGCGTCTTGAAATTGTACACATATTGAATAAAGTTACTTTAAAATAACCCTGCAACTCGTTGCTAAAAAGAGGGAGAAGAAGAAAAATAATTAATTACCTAAATTTGATTTTGTGTCATTTAAAAATTGTTTAATTTTAATAATTTTTTTAATTTTATTCATTAACATATTTTTTTTAAGTTTTTGTTCCATTCCAACCAATTGTAGTGGGGAATGTTTATTTTTTGTGTCAGCTTTGATGTCATTGCAAATAAGACTTTTTTTGTGTTTGTAATTCTCATTCACTCTACAGTTTTATTTGCCAACATCACAGGCGTTGCACAAAAAAAAATGTATTCTGATGATCTGGCATAAAAACTAGCTTAGCCTTCAACAATAAATTTTAATTTATTTATTAAGAATATAATTTGGGAATTAAGCACAATAAATCTTATAATAAATCTTATTATCTTATTAATGTTTTTGTTTAATTCTGTTTGATCTTGCAAAATATCTGTAAGAAGAAACATATAATAATTTGCCCAAACATGGCCACATTAGGAACATTGTTGTCACATAAGGAACATGTTTGTTCTGACAAGTAATAACAGGTGTGTTCAGTTACTTTACCAGCAGAAACTTGCAACGAGTCTGTTAATTAAAAATTTGCCAAATTTTTGCTCCAAATTACTCAAAAAAGTAAAGCAGTAAATAAACACTTTACCAGCTAAATCTAGCAATTAAGGCGCATTGGCAGTATCCAATGTTGTAAGTGCAAGTGTTGTAAGCAAACACATGAAACAGCTGTTTCCAAAATTCTTGCAAGCTTTTTGGATTAATGAACACTTTCCAGTAACAGTTGTTACAAATTCTTCAGAATTCTTGGTAAATGAACACACCTTTTGTTTACCCAATCTCAATTGTTTTTCTGTTTGCCCTAAAAAAAATTTTTGCCAAATGTTTACAATATGTGAGCGTAACTTTGCATTTTAACATTGCACAGCTCTAAACACCAGATGAATATTATGTATCTATATCAATGTAAATAAAAGCCTAGCAAGTGGATTTCTGCACAAACAGCACACAGAGACGGCCGTTTTTACTTTTCAAGGAAAAATTAAGCATTTTTAGAATCTTCATTCATATGGTTTTCCAATTTAAAATTCGAGGCTACATTTTCTGAGTGTGCAACGTCAAGAGAATGGTGCAATCTTAAGCCGGATAATTGTCTAAGCTCAAATTATTAAAATATGGCGTTTGCTTAAACGATTTGAAAAACAACTCGGTTTATTGTTTTCGCAAACAAAATATAAAGCGGGCTGCCAGTCAGTTTTTTTAGGCCGTACACTTGCTAGTTTATTATCAAAATAATTTTTGTGGGAATACAACATTTAATTTTAAAAATTATTTTGATAATAAACTGGCAAGTGCACGGCTTAAGAAAAACTGACCGGCAGCCCGCTTTATATTTTGCTTGCGAAAACAGTAAAGTGAGTTTTTTTGTTTTTATTTTGTTTTTTCTTAACCTACTTACAACTACAATTAATGTTGGAAGAATTCCAATCAATTGTAGTGGGAAATGTAAGGAGAGATGAACTCACTGTTTATTGTCGATGATTTTGTTTAAACTTTGATATTGTTACAAATAGAACTGTTGCTGTAATTCTTATACGCTTTACAGTTTTATTTGGTTTTATATCTTTAGTTTTTCTAAAATCTTTATGGATGAAGTTTCCTGATGATCTGGCCTAAGCAACCAGTCAATGCGCATAGAAATAGCTTATCCCATCAACAATAAATTTTAGTGTTTTTATCAAAAATAAAAATTGGGAAATTAAGCACGAATAACAAAATCATTTAAAATTTAATTTTGTATTCCCACGAAAATTATTTGGATAGTTCTTCAATATATAAAAAATAAATGTACATAAATCAAAAAGTGTGTTCTTCAAAATATAAAAAAATATATACATAAACCCAAATTTGTTAATAGATTGATATTGAATAAATAAATAAATAAACAAAATGAATGACGAAATTTTAATTTCTTTAGTTTATTTTTCATAAATTATGTAAACAAGAAAATACCTTTGCCAGATTGCCGATTTATTAATACCAAGTTCTTACGATTTCTTGATTCGACGTTTTTTTTTTCAAAAACAATTTTATAACACCGAATCCATTTAAATTTTATATCACTGACAACGTACCATTAACAATCAAATGATTTCTTTGGTTTTTACTATAAAATAATAAAAAAAAAAACTATTAAAACTTAAAATTTTTACTGTCCTGATTACAGGCGATTTTTTCCCAACTTCGTCTGGTAACCCTATATAAAAGCAGAAGCCATCTTTTTACACGGCATTATCAACACTCTCGATTTATACTGGGCGTAAAGTGCAATCAATGCCTTATGATATTTAAGGGTGAATTTTTTTAGAATACAACACGCTGCCCTTTTAGAGCGCAAAGCCTTTTTAATAAAAGAACACCAAATTGCATTTTTTTAAATAAAATGTGACATTTTTTGTAGAAGAGATCCCACCATAAGTTAGAAGAAATGTTACCACAATATATATATCTGCTACAGTTTAAGGCTTATTTGATTAATTTACCAGAGTGGGTTTTATATGGGGCCTATACTTAATTATGGAGCAATCTTCACGGAATTTCACAGCTTGATTTCCAGTCAAATAAAACGAATTTTTGCAAAATCTTATATCATTCCGTGCATTGCTCCACCATTAATGTTAGTTTTTGTAACAAAATTATAAATTTTTTAGGGTAGTGGTTCCACATTTTGATTCATAGCTCTGATCCTACTGCACCAATTTTGCTGGATTTCAATCCCAAACTGCTTAGGATAACTACAAGCAATTTGACACCAAGTTTGTTTATTTCATTTGAGTTTTTCGAAAGTGAGCGTGTTTTCAACAGATGGAGAGACGGATAGACAGGCGGGCATGGCTAAGTCGACTTAGAATTACTCAAGGAGTCAGAATATATATACTTTATCTGAGACGAAAAACAAAAAAGTTTCACACGGAATGACAAACTTAGTATACCCTCTTCACAACCAATTGTGGTGGAGGATTCATGTATGTTTGAAACCACTTTGTAAATATTATTTAATAAAAATTTTTAAATTAAAATTTGGTATTTTTTTAATTATTTGGTAGGCCTATTTCACCATTATTGGATATACATACAGGTAACCCTCCTACAAGACGGTTTCCTACAAAACGATTTCGATCTAACACGATAAAATGGAAATGCAACTTTATCATGATTGAGTTGTTAAAATTGTACTAAAATAGTACAAAAGTACTAATTCTTGCATCCCTGTTACGATTTAGCTAGATTAGAATAAAAATGTAACTCTTGTTTATGTTTGTCTTTGTATTTTTTTGTATGTATGAACATATTTCTAATAAAACCAATGAATTTGAAGAAAATATTTAATTAAAAAAAATGTATATTTTACACTGTCTCCTTGCCTCATATTACACGTTTCCTACAACACGGCGTTTTCTAAGAACCTATATACCGTTTTGTAGGAGGGATACCTGTACATATGTCTGTATTTTCCATTTTTATTTGTTGGGCCATTTTTCGTTTATGTTTGGCGATTTTTCATACATTGCTTTGGGCCAGTTTGCCTACAGCCTAATGTTTCTTTTATTTTTAGGCTCACATTTCGCATCGCCCATAGAATGGCTAGTGTTCCTCCAAATTTGGCACCCTATATCTTAATTTTATGCATAATTAAATCTTAATTATGCATATTATTTTTTACCTAAAATTTATGTCACTAATTTGCCCACTTGTATATAAAAAGGGAGAATATTCAGCAGATAAAAAGCCCTTGAGTGAAAGGTCGATATTACCACGATAAGAGATCAGCTGAGATGAGCGAACTCATCCCTGAGACTAGTCGAACTAGCTGTATGTGGAAAACACTCCCGGCAGAAGTCTTCCCAGTCGACGACAATTTGCAAAAATTCAAATGAAATGGCCACAAACATTACTCTCTCTTTCCTTCTCATCATAATCTATTTTCCTAATACCAATACAATACATTGCATTAATCGGGGCATCCCCTGAGTGTTGGCTCAAAGTAAAAAACAAACAAAAAAAATCATTTTATAAGAACACTTCAAGGCCATTCAAAAACTTTTCTTATATCGGATAATTCCAATTGGGTTTCCCAAAATTGACACCAACTCATTTTGATTTTTTTTTTTATTTTGTATATGAGGATTTCCATAACAGAACGATATAATTCCCCAAAAAAAAAAATATTCAAGATACATCAATATATTTTAATCAGTGTTGCCACTTTGTGGGTAATTACCCGAATTTGGTATAATTTTTACTGTCCTGGGTAGAGCGTGGGTAATTTCTCGTAGGTGTAATTCAGGTGTTATTTGAAATTCCTACTTCAGATACCTAAAAAAATCAATATTCGATTTCAGTGATGACATTTATTTATTTTTCAAAATTGTTGCTAAAAAAACGCACAGTCTTCTAATACCAAAGTCTCGGTTTATTTTCAAGAAAATACTTCAATCATTAAATATATATACTTATATATTTAGAAGTTCGGTAATGATTGTCGCAAGATGGACTCTTAGATTTTGATGAATCATAGTGATTTAGAACCTGAAAGTTATTGAAAAAAGTTATTCAAACTAATTATGTTTCCAATATTCCAACATATAATTAATGTTAGCTTTATTTTGCAACTTTTAAATGTGTATTTTGAAGAATATTTAACCCCCTTTATAGTTGCAAAACTAAATTACGAAAGGGTCAGTTGTACAAAGCTCTGCAGTCATTTAGTTTACTAAATAAGGTATAAAGGGTTTTTTTTAAGACCATGAAACATAAAATGGTAGACAACAAAAAAATTTATTTAAATAGCAGATTGATATACGGCTTTACTATTCAATTTCAAACAAATGGGCCCCGTGCGCCTGTTCTTGATAAAACGCATTGCAGACGTCCAAATTTGTTCCTCTTTTTCGAGCATAGCTGGCTGCATGTCACGAATAAAATTAACAAGACGTCAATTGTTGCTGGTTTATCAGCATAAACCAGTGACTTCACAGGCCTACGGAAAACAATCAAGAGGTGTCACATCGCACGGCCATAAAATCAAATTCACAGTTCGTTTTTTCTAAATCAACACATCGCCTTCATTTGTGAAAAAAAGAATCGCGTCAGCTTTATAATGAAGTCGCCTATAAGTTGCGAAAATCTATGGCTGATTTTTAAAGCAAATTTCGATAATTTGGTGGCGTTGTTCAAGCAAGAATCTATTCATTATGATGTGCCTGAGCCAGAAGAGAATGCAGTATGACAGTTCGTTTCACAGCTAACCTTTCGTATGATCTATCGAGATTAAAAAACACCCATTGTAAAGGAATGGCTATGAGCATTGTGAACATTCCCTAGATATACGCAACCGAATGTAGAAGTTAAACTCATTATTTCTTAAGTTCTTTTAATTAATTTTAAGTTTTTTATGTTATTTTATATTACAATAAGAAATTTAACAGTTTGACTTATATTGATATTCTTTCAATGAGTTTGTTGTGTTTTTGCTTCTTTGAAACTTTATATCAGGTGTAATTTCATTGAAATTGGGTAATTTTGTTTCATCTCAAGTGTAATTTTGCATTTTGCTGGTGGGAACACTGATTTTAATAGTTTAAGAAGATTTGCATATGTTTTAATTATTGCGAAACTATATTGTTGTGAAAAAGTTGTCCAGAAATTATACGAATCATAAAAAAGACAATTTGCATGGAGATCACCTTTTATGTTTTAAAAATTATTTTAAAGGAAATGTTGCGCCCTAGAATGAAACATGTGTCAATGAAGTTTTTAAAACAGGACAGCCACGTTCAAAAATACGGCACTTTTTGTTTTTTATATATAGCGTCGCCCCAAAATATCCACCTAAATCTCCGTGTTCTTAGGGAGCGCACAACAGGCCTAGGTGTTCATCACACTGATATGAGGTTGCGTCCTTGATGCTTCACCCTCCTTTCTGCCTAACCTAACCTTACCTAACCTAAATAGCGTCGCCATTAAGTGACTGATCTCATTATACCAGATATCGTTGTTCATATGGCGTAATTTTTGCACTTGGTGTCTTTTTAATTCCAACTCAAGTTCTGGACGCCAGTTATGTCATATCGGGTCCTTCCACCCTTATGTCCAAGCTTAGTATGTCTAGCTTTTAATATACTCACTTTCGTGATACGCCTCAAAATGTATCCCCTATTTTTCTTTTTCACATACATGTAAGCATTAATCCAGGTCGATCTCAATAAATACCTAAACATATTTCGATCAGTCACTTCCTAGAATAAAGATATATCAAGTAAGTTTCGAGAGCTTTAAAACAAATTGCCACGCCCTAAAATGCAGATCCAATTACTACCTGTGCTTACACATCGGGTTGGTTAACGCATTGTTTGTCACCTAGTGCTGAGACCACCGTGAGTTAGGTCACCATGGCAGGTACACATGTTAATCATTTTTAGCACACTACAACATTATGTTACGAGTAGTCCAAGAACGAATCTAGTCCTTAGTTTAGGGGGTTAACATAGTAAAAATCCAGCCGATACAGGCTTCAAAATAAATCTAAGTTTTTAGAAAACCAAATCTCAACTAACGATCCCTTCTTCTTTTATACGGGCTTGCATGAAATATTATTTCCTTATCCAATATATTCCGTTAGTATTGGGCACATATGTATTTTAAGTTGCTGAGCTGAGATGTAACTAATTAATCTATAGTTAAAATTTCTTCAAACTTTGTTAGATATTTTCGGAGAGAAAGTAATTCTCCCTATGTCCTCCTCTTTGTACAGGTTGTAAAAAATTAAAAGCCCATATTTCCAATTTCATCCAAATCGGTTCAGCTATTTAGCCGATAAAGCGTAGAAAACGCAAAAATTACTTTCGCATTCGGTCAAATAGACTGGTGGCAGAAGGGATGGTGAGAAGCGTACTTTCATTGAAATGGCTTGGTTTTTCTTTTGAGTACGGAAACTAGTGCTTTAATAGATATCTTCTAACAAGATCATTTATATTTTCCGAGTATAAGAGGTTTAGCTCCCCTTAAGCCTATCCTAAGAATTTTGTTTCTTTTACTGATTTCTTACTGGTATGTCGAAGTTGTTAATTTCGTATATTTAAAATTGTTTCACTTTGGTCTTAACCATTATTTTTATAATTAAAGTATATCAAAATTGTTGAAATTCGGTATGTTTTTTAACAAATTCTCTCTAAAAAAAAACTAAACTAAACTTGAAAAGTACATTTTATTCGTTTTTTATGGAACTCTTCACATACTTAATTTTTTTAACCAAAAGAATCGATATTAACATTTCATATTCATATCGGCTTTCAACAGCATACAATGCGCGCAGTAGAGTTACTATGAATCAGTGATGTCAACTAAGACCTATTTTGAAAATGTACCTAAAACGCGAAAAAAATTTGGTCCTTAACTAAAAATATACGCAATTTGTTGCCCTTTTTATTATTACCTGTTAACCCGTTATTTACCTTAAGTTTAGTATGGTTATATTTTCTGGAAAAACTGAATTTTAAAATTATTTAAAAAATTTAACAACGTGTAAATGGAAAAACATTTAAAGAAAGGACATGTTAAAGATCGTGGCTTATAATTATAAAAGTCGTTTATCTTTGTATTTTTATATAATATTTTTATGCATTTTGTTTAGCACACTTCAGCATTTTTTTCACAAAATTTATCTTTATTAAGTTCTGGAAACACTGCTCATGATCGGCGGTGTGGACCCTGCTTTAAAGCTGTAATCTTAATTCAGTTGAATGTAAAATTATTTTATTTTTTTTTAATAAATACAAAGATTGTTTTGTTTAAAATTTTTGGAGTTTTACTTAAAAGCTGGTGTTTTTCATGCAAGATTTCCCGGGACAAAAATGCCGGAACTCAGCACAGTTTTCTGGAAGAAAAAAAGGAGAGGAGTAAAAATATACATTATTTTACATTACTTTTTTAAAGAGCCAGATTTATTTTGTAAAGGCGATAACTACTTCTGTTAGATATGATGACATACGAAACTTTGAATGCAGAAACTAGTAAAGAAAACGCTGATTCGATTCAAAGAAAATAATTTTTTGTAAAAAAGGAAGTACAAGTTTTTGATGGATGGGGTGAGGAAACTGAAAGTGTCCAGAGATTATATAATGTTCTTTTGACTATAAAGGAAAACATCGATAGAATGGGAACGTGTTTTCTCATTGATAAGCTTAAGATCTAAAGATCTAAAGAATTGTTATTTGTTCAAATATATTAAATTATATTACATTTTGCACCGATGTTATATTAAGCGGGAAATCCCGGGAATTTCCGCTTTCCCGGAAATGAAAAGTGCAGCATACCGGTATGTGTTAGAAATGTTAGATTTTTTTTTTATTTTATTTAAATTCCCTAAGCTAAACCCCGCGAAGCTCTGCGCTTGTCTGCAGGAAAGAAACCAGAGTCTCTGGAGGGAATCGAATCCGCAACCCCGGCGCTAATAGACTAGCTCACTACCAGCTAGCCTACCGGGGCACTGCAGCAGCAATGCACAGCCAAACTCAACAGTCTATAAAAACACGCCAATCCGCTGGGTTGTACTGCATGCTCATTTTATTAATTTGTGGGTTCGGCAAAAGAAAAACTCTATTAAAACCCCGTTTTTTTCTTAAAAAAGTCATGATATTTTTAATGAGTTTTAGAAATGTCTTCAGGCTTTTGTCAAGTATCCCAAGAGTTGGCATCACTGCTGTGAATATTATTAGTATTGGCTCTGGTTATTTGTCTTTGTTTTTTTTTTTTTGATTCATTTGAACTCCTCTCACTTACCAGCGTTAATGTAGTAAATGTTGCAGCTAAATTTCTTGTTGCTGTTGTCATAATGTTTGTTGCCAGTTATTTTTTATAATTTTTGTTGATTTTTGCTTTTAATGTTTATTTTGCCATTACATTATGGGCGTTTTTTTAAATGTTTAAAGCTCCTTTTTTTTTGTTCTTCCAACACTGCTGGATGAATGATCAAACTGATTCTGGTTTATCGTTGCTGCTTTTGTGATGATGATGCTTCTGTTAGGGTTGATGTTGCATTAAGTATTTGTTGTAAATATGTTCGTTTGTTTGTTTATTTGTTGCTGTTGTCTTTTTATAGACATCCTCATTATAATAATTTTTTGTGTTCTTGTTGTTTATAAAAATGTAAAGTCCATTCATATCTTTAGAGTTGTGCATCGCAAACAGTTAGTTACTGAATTTCTGATGTTGCCATTTGTTTGTTGCTAGTGTTGTTTTTAATGTTGTTTTTGTGCTGTGGCTATTGTCGCTGCTTCTGCTGTCGGAGTTATTGTCAACTATTAATTCATGCCGCGCAATTTATCACTTTTGGTTGTTTAACACATTAACAATGTTTATATAAGTTGCATGTAAGAATGTATGTATGCCTATATATAAATGAAAGTATACTTTATTCGGTTTTCGTTTGCCAGCTTAATGTCTGCTAGTGATGGAGATTTGTCGAGAATTGTGGGGTATTTTTTTTTTACCGGTATTGAAGGTTCCTTTGGATACACATCTATATGTATCTTATTTCAGAAAAGTTATAATACTGTACAACAATCTCGAACTTTTTCCAAAAAAACAGGGCACTGAAAATGGATTCTGGTAGAGGATACAAAAATAAAGTATACGTGTATCGGCGTTTTGACAATTAACATCGGAATTTTATTTTATGGTGGGGGGGGCGGTTTGAGTTTCACCCTTTTGGACTTGTCGTGCAGCATACCGGTATGTGATACTTTGTGTTTTTAGCATGTGCTTAAAAGTTTACGGCAAATATTTTTGTGGAGGACGTTAACCCTCTAGCTTCCCTTCATACTGGTATATTTTGGCCCTATTCTAATAAATCGTAAAAAACACCCTTACTAAGGGCGAGGGCGGGGATGAAATTTTCTACAAAAATGTTGGCCATGAAATTTTACTGCATATGTAAGAACACACCAAAGTCCAAAGATGACCAGAAGTTGCAATACACAGCAACAATCAACATTCCATAAAATTACGTTAATCGGCTGGGTTGTACTGCATACTCATTTTATCCATTTAAAGGTGTTTTACGAATGGCAACACAATTGAAGCTTAGTTACCAGCAGCAAAATCAGGCAACGCCACTCATGTCAAAATATGTATACAATTTTTTTTATATTTTATGTTTAATCAGTTGTCATCCGTAATCGACCGAATAATCTACAATCCACAGTGGGGAGGTAGACATATTATATATCACAGTTTAGAAAATTCGCTCAAACCAAGCCACACATATATTTGGAATAAGTAATCGAGAATCATGCAAAATTTTCTTGATTCAAGCCATATGTCTTACTCTCTATCAACCCTTAATTAGTTCTAAACTTTTTCATCCATTTCAATAATCTAAACAGGGCAAACTTTTTCTGTTTTTTGCATAAAAATATGCATTTGCTTATTTTTCAAGATTTTCCAAAGAATATATGCTTACCATAAACTTGCATATTACACAGTTAAGCATCCATTTTAAACAACAGAATGGCTTTTGAGTCAATCAATTTGATTACAAAATAAAAATATATCGGTCTTTTTCTATCATATGCATTCTCTTATACTAAAATGTTTAACGGAAACTAAAGGAAATTTTATTGGGTTAAGTTTTTCTAGAAAAAACGTTTGCTGAACAATTTTGGATAATTTTTTTTTGATAGTGATTTAGTTAAAAATGCCAAAAAAAAAATAAAAAAGACTTTAATGCTCATATGGTTAGAAATTACCCAAGAACTTAAGGAGTGTTTTGTTCGGTTCTGTTTTGTGTGCTTTACATAAAGGTTTAGCGGTCATAGATGACGTAAAAGAAAAAAATATTAAGGCCCAGGCCCATAATGACGACAAGAACATTTCTTTCGTATATTTGTATTGAAAACAAAAACAAATTTAAGTTCTTTATTATTGTTTTTAATATAAATATGGGAAAGAAATGTTCTTGTCGACATCGTGGTCGTAGCAGTGAGAATATGATATTTATTGAAAAACAACAACTTTTTTTATTCGAAATGTTAAGGCCCAACTAAAATATGCATGATCTTGCTTAAGCCACTGTCACAAAGCCTGTCAAATGCATTTAAAAAACAAAATAAAAAAAATCTTATTGCGGAATAATGGTTTACGTTTATAATGGTTTGAGACATCGTCAGCTTATTATTGGTTTGACCTACCAACCAATTTTAAAAAGCTTACAGTTTAAAAGCAACAACTCAATACACATCAATAAGTATACGTATGCAGCACAAAAAGCCACTATTTACAAATAAATTAAGAGAAGTGGCGTATGCGGCACAAATTAAAATTTTCCCTTTCAATAAAATACTATTAACTTCTAAGTTCGTTTGTGAATGTTCAGAAAAATTTAAATTTTTTAAAAAAGAAATGCTAAAAGCAGTGGAGGAAATGCAAAAACAAATCCTATCGGGTCTATTTTCGGAAAAATTCTTGAAAAATTGTTTGACATATGCGCCAAACCAATAAAGAGCTGACGACACGTAATTAACATATATTTGCACAGTTGCTTAAGCCAGCTCATATACCTTATGGTTGGGTCTTTGGTCTTTAAACCATGACCAAGTTAAAGACGAGTTGAAGTATGCGCCGTAACATCGACTGATGTAAAACGTATATTTTCAATGTATTCTATAGTCTTGTGTGAAAACCAAAGATCAATGCAATTTGAAAACATAAAAAACACATGATTATACTCTGTAATAAACTTATTAAAAATTATTAGTTTGTATTTTTTGTGAGCATATTTTGCGCATATTTTAAAGTTTTTTTTGGTATACATATTTGGATGCAGTTCTTAAACTTTTTTGGTCATATTTAAACTTGTCCTGATTATAAGAAATGTTTTTTTTTAAGTTTTATTAATGTTAAACATTTAGTTCTTTTTAAGCTTAGAGGTTGTGCGGTATTAATTGTTACTTAAAAAAGAACAACTGAATTACTGATGTCTGATAAGAATATTTTACTTATTATTAACTCTGAAGTTATAAAAATAATTAGATGTTAAAATGAAGTTGACAGCTCAACTTAGATTGACATCCCCCCAGGTTAAGTGAAATAAGCGATCTAATAATGTTCGTCTGCTCTTAGATACATACTGCATGTATGTACATTATTGAAAATCGATCAACTATTTTTCCCTAAATCCCTCAAAATGAGCAAACAGAATAGCAATTACTTACACAAAGTAACCGGTATCCCATTTCATATAAATAAAATCGTTTTCTATTTGAGAAAATACAAACATCTTAATGTTTGTGCAAATGTATACAAGCAGAATTATAATGTTTGGATATGTTCATTCAATGGTTTGTTTGTATGTTGAAATGGTTGGTTGACTTGGTCGTCCGCTTGTTGGCTGGTTACTTGGATTGGACTGGCTCTAACTCGTTCGTCTGTTTGTATGAATGGCGTTTATCATGTCATGCTGTACAACACATAATGACACTTTTATAATGTTCATAATTTTGCATTATTTCCTTTTTTTAATTTATTTTATATATTTTTATAAAAAGTGCATTAGAAATTATCCGTTGACAAAGTAAACACAATGGCAGTAAAGAGATTTCGAAAGTCATTTAAAAATTTATTTGATTTGATTTAAATACATTTTATGATTATAAATATTGGTACATAAGTTTGGAAAAGATTTGAGAAAATTTATTGTTGATTAAAATAAAGTTTTTTTTTGTTTTAGTTTGAAGAGCGCTCGCATGTTTAGGCGAGTTTTCTGCACTCACAATATTATTACAGTAACGAACTGTAGTTTATTTAAGAAATATTCCGTTCAGTCATTTTTAAATAAATAAACATTTAAAATTCCAAGCAAATTTATTTTTAACTGATTCTAACAGTTATTCAAAAAACTAAGTGCATATTAATACGGATTTTCAGTTGCAGTTAATTTTGTCCGTTGATTAAGTTAAATTCTTCTTTATGTAAAATTAAATGAAAATGTAATTTAAAGCAACGAAAAGTTCATTTAATTTTTACTGTCAAAAATTCAACCGCGAATTCCGTAAAAACAAATCAATATTCAGTTATCTGTTATAAATTAATTGTCAAAAAATTAACTACATATTCCGTAAAAACAAATAAATATGCAGTTATTTTATAAAATTTTACTGTCAAAAATTCAACACCATATTCAGTAAAAACAATTAATTATTCAGTTATTTTATATAATTTTACTACAAAAAATTAATTTTTACTTATCTATAAAAAATGAATTGCTTGTTTTGTGTAAGCAATCCCCATTTTCTATTTGTTAAAATAATTTAGTTAAATACCTACATCAAATTTTAAAAGTTAAATAATTGCGAAGCCATATCGGTCATGCTGCTGGTGTCTTATAATTGAGAGTTCTTCTGTAAACAACGTGGTCAGTACAACAAAAGTAAAACAAACGTGTGTAACTGGGTAAGTAAATAAAAATATTCTCCCTCTCTCGCTTATAAGAAAAACAAGCGGACAGGTGTCTGTCTGGAATTTTTTAGAAATTCGGCTCTTTTGTGGAGTAAACGAAAATTTAATAAAATAACTGAATATTTAATTGTTTTTACTGAATATGGGGTCAATTTGACAGTAAAAAATTGACAGTAAAATTTTAATAAATAACTGAATATTTAATCGTTTTTACTGAATATGGTGTTGAATTTTTGACAGTAAAATTTTACAAAATAACTGAATATTTATTTGATTTAACGGAATGTGGTGTTGAATTTTTGACAGTAGAAATTAAATGAACTTTTTGCTAAAAATAAATGAATAATAGGTAGACCGGGTTTTAATTGAACTTTCATTTATTTTATATTACAATTTCAGTTAAATTTACGTACAGAATATTGTGAGTGTGGAAGTCTAATAAAATCATCGTGACACCCGTATTTTTTACTATAAAAACCTAAATTGTCTCCAGTGGAAATAAACTGGTATTTTTTTTCTTTAAGCCAGAATAAACAGTGGAGGTCTGCAAAAAAGCCTACTAACATATTTTTGATTACTTTCATGTAACGCCGACTGGCCACAGATAAGGTCTGTTCTGGTTCCTGTTTTTCTTCTGTTTTGCTTATTGTAATTGAGGGCCACTGAAGTGGTTTCTGTTGAGGATTCCTGTTTTTTGACTCGCTAAAAAATGAGACAAATACAAAAAAAAAGCTACAACTTGCGCATGAATTACCTAATTTATTATTTATCTCTAAGACTCTATAACCTCTTAAGGCCTCGTTACTCATACGTAAATGATGCAGACTTGTAAACCTTGCGGTCGTTCAATGGTTGGTAGCATACATGGGCATACTGCATTACATCTTTAATCAGTAAAAAGTACTGATTACTGAAAAAAATCAGTATTCAGTAAATTTTACTGATTTGTGTAAAAAAATGCAGTACTCAGTAAATGATTGATAGTAGATACTGTCCGCTACATACACATTGTATGAATAGTGGCGTGTTTTCACTTCTTTAAATTATTTAAAAAGGAAAAGTGTTATTGGGGAAAAAAATTTATTAACATAGTTAAAACAACTAGTTATTTTAATTTACAATTAAAAAAAATTTTCAGCCGACCGAGCTGAGAAACGAACCCACGACCTTGTAAATGAGAGCCTTAAACGCCTAGTACTAGACCAATATCTTTTATATTTAAATTCATATTTATGTTTTGATTTTAAAAAAAGTTTTTTTTTTATTGTTTTAAATATATAAAAAAATTCTTTCGTAGAAGATATTTGGAAATTTTTAAATAATAATTTGTTGTGAAAAAATATTCAAAAAAATGAGCGATATTTCCGATTTTGATGGTGATGACTCGGTCAGAGATCCGGATTTTTTGTGTGAAGAAGATCTTCCAAGATTTTCAAATTTTTTTAGTTAAACCTCAAATGATTTGTTGAGAACAGATGAACTCAATGGTGTTAGTGCAATTATTTAATGTGACGTGTTTTTTTAAAATTGTTGAAATGGTAATAAAAAAATATAAGCATATTTTATAACCTTCACCATAAAATGATTTGATAATCTATCTAACTTTGTTTATCTAATATTTAAATGAAAACCGGTGTTGTGAAAAATTAGTCTCTATTTTTCTTTAATTTAATTACATACATATTTTTATAACTACATATTAATTGGTTTTTTTTTGTTTATATCGCTGCATCTACATCGTTTGCGTTTAAAAATTTCTAAAATAAAAACCAAGCAAATTAAACCTTATAAAGCTGAACGGTCTAAGCCGAACAGCACATAGCACAGCATGTAGTATCATATATTTTGAATTTGAATAAATATCAAAAACATCTTATTAAAAAAATTATAAAAAATAACATTTCGTTTTAATAAAATTTCAAAATAGATAAAAAATTAAATAACACACAAAAGTTATTTTTCTCGAAATGCAGTTTTTGTGTTTTGCCACTATTCATGCAAGTGCGCAATCTGTACATATCATTTTGAAAACATGCAGTATTTACTATTAATCATTTACTGAGTACTGCATTTTTTTTACACAAATCAGTAAAATTAACTGAATACAGTGTTTTTTTTTTAGTAAAATTTACTGAATACTGATTTTTTTTTTTCAAAAAAAGAAAATACTGAAAAAGTACTGGTACTGAAAAATGCCCATCTATGGTTGGTAGTTACCAAAAATACGTAAAGTTGTAAAAAAAAATAAAACAGAAAATTTGTCAAAATTTATATAATTTATAAATTTCGTCGAAGAAATATTCGCATTATAAGTAAACATAAAATTATTGAAAAGCTGATAAGTAAAAACGGAGAAAACTTTTATTTAATCAGGTTCATCTGCAAAGCAACGCATACATAAGAGGAAATAGGCCTTTAGTTTAGCGATAAAACAGGTGTCATGTGATAGTGCATTACGCGTTAAGCGTATTCTATCTGCCAAAATTCTCATGATTATGCAAATTACATGAAGCAAACCTAAAAAGCGTTAGCGCATTGAAGCGTACTATACACTATCCCACAAGTCTTACGTATTCCTTAATACTTTGTTAGAAAGAAGTCTAATGAATTTTGTTTTGACTGTCAATAAATCTTATTAAAACATTACAGCTTGTATCCACTCTTTTATATATGAACTTGCTTCTGTCAAAATGCAACCCTGATCTAATGAAAAATGTTATTGTTTAGAAAAAGTACCCCAAACTGATGTTTTAATATTTTTAGTTTCCTATATTGCACCCCTCGTTACATGTCTCCTGAAAACCCCAGAAAAATGTTCAATACAGTTTTGGAATCTGCTCCCTTGGGGCTTTCAAATAGTATCCCCAAACCCCATTCAGGTCTGTCCAAAGTGCCCTTAAAAATAACATAAATTAGCCAATTTGTACTTAGCCACTTTCCTTATTAAAATAAATTTGTTTCCAATTTTTTAGAAAAAAGTAAAAATTTATTATGTTTTCTTTATTAATTAATCAAAAGTTATAAACAATTTCGCTTTTTAGTTAAAAAATATTAATTATTAAAAATTTACCATATTTAACAGTGTGTGGAATGAAGTTAACAGAGGTGTGGGACGTATTTAACTGACGAATTTATCTTCACACCCTTATAAAAATATAATTTTACAGGAGAAGCAAAAAACTTTGTAAAATTAAAACTATAAACGTGTCAGAAAAATATGCATTGATAATAGTTTTTTATACGGGACTTCCCGGGACAAAAATGCCGGGATCCCGCACATTTTTCGAGGTAAAAATCCCGGGAAATTTGTGCGGTAATTCCCGGGATTTTTTTTTTATTAATTATGGCAACTTCACTGCTGATATAATTGAAAATAATTTGTGTCTTGAAATATATTTTAGCCGTTAGGTAAAAAGGTCTTAAATCAAAAAAACACATTCCGGGGTTTTGATTGGCTTAAAATCAATTTTTTTCTTTTGTTTGGCTTTAATCACTTTAGTCTAGCACAACTGCTTCTAATCGTTATCATTTGATCTTAGGAAAAAAGTCTAAGAAATACACCAAACAAATAATTTTAAATTTAACATAACGAAAAACTACAGTTTCTGACTTAAGACATTATTTCCCAACGCCAAAGAGATTTCTCTCTTTGAATTCTCTCTGAGAATATCCGATAAGTAAGGCAATGTTTACTGCTCTGAAATTTCGAAAGAAGAAAAGTAAGACTGTACAGAATTTGTATTTGTTTTGTTTATTTTATAAAAAAGGAAAAAAGTTGTTCCCGCTTGCTTCAAAAAATTTAATGATTTTATAAGCAGAGCAGCTGCATAAAAGATTTTTCGGGTTAGAGTTGGAATTACAAGTTTTGAAAGAAGTGCTAAGAAAACTGAAAGTGTCTAGTGATTATATAATGTTCCTTCGACTATAAAGGCAAACATCCGAAGAAAGTCTTGTTGATAAAAATTAGAAATAGGCTTTCAAACGATTCTGTAAATGCTTTTTCTGAACTAAAATCCTATTTTAAAAGAAATATTTTGTAATAATTTGATTAAATAATTTTACTTTTTTGTTTTATTTAAATGCTATTGGCTGTGAATTGATTCTGTGGCAATCGGTGCTTAAGTCCATTTGCTTAGTTTTATAGGAAACAATTAAAAGTTTTTAAGGTGGATTTTCGAAATTTACTCCGAAGTTAATATTTTTATCAGTTCTCTGCGGTTTAAGGTTTGTACGTTTTTATTCGTAAACACTCCTAGTGTCACACATCGGAAGTTTTTATTATTCCAAACGTTATTGGACATTGAAAAAAGATAACCAAAACGTAATTTTGCTATAACTTCCTCAAAAAACCTACAAAATAATTTAAATTTTGCCCATGTGTACTTTTAAACATGAAGATCTTAAGGTGCTTATTTAATTTGCTTCTGAATAACAACATGATTTTATAAAATCACAAACCTGGACCTCAAGCTCAATTAATTAATATTTTTATGTTTAAAACGTATTAACAAATTTTATAAGATATTTAATATTTACAAAACTAAAATCAATTACAAAATTTAAATTTCACAAATGAGACAGTGAGAAAATTAAATTTCTTTAATGTGCAGATTTTCGTTGGGAAAAAAGAAAATCGCTCAATGAGAAAAATGCCATAAATATTAAAAAAGAAACAAATGTTCGCGCTAAAATTGCTAAAAAAAATTTCTACTTTATACGTCTCATATATTTTTATGGTTGTTCCATAATTTATAAAAAAAATTAAAATAAAAAATCACATTAAGCAAAACTGCAAGTTTAATCACTATAATTACAAAAGATTTTAAAAGTTTTTATTTATCACAGCTATAGAAATTAATCAAATACAAGCGAAACAAATGATTTTATTTTCTCGACAGTCAATCACAAACACTATCAGGACTATTAAAACGCATTTGCATGCACAGGAAAGCCTACTTAATTACAATACAATTAGTTTTTTTTACACCATAAACGATTCACTAAATGATGGCTGCTCAAAAGCCACAAAGTCTGTAATTGAGAGTTGGTGCCGCGGATACTTTAAACGGCATCCGTTAGAAAGAGGAAGATGCAAATACCAGGGGAAAGTGAGGGAGAAATTAGTGTCCACCATACATCTTCTACTACTATAGAAAATTCCATTCAAAGTCGCCTCTCATCAAAGAAGAAAATTTAAATGGGAAGTTATTTAAATAATAAATTGATGAAATAATCGAATTTAAAACTTGAAACTTGTTTGTTACTTGCAACGATTAAAAACAATTAATTCTAAATTAGTACTTAAAGCGCTAAAGGTATCTTTATTGGTATTCCTTATTATTTCATATTTATAGTCCTTAGTATCCCAGCATCATTTACAGCTCATTGCCACTTCTGCAGGGGGTCTTGTCGGATATGCTCGACATTTGTTTGTTCTTGTGGCATTAAAGGCAGAAAATAGAAACCACCTTCAACCTTTTTGCAAAAAAAAAAGAACAGAATAAAAAAAATACACAAACATATGCACAATGTATATACATATGTATGTATGAACATATGTGTATCGTCAAGGGCATAAATGCATATGCCAATTAAAAAGAATGCTACAACAGAAATTACGATTCCCAACGATTTGTTTAAGGTGGCGCCTTTTCTTTATTTTAATTTTTTCTCACATTAAAACTCTACAAAATTTATAAAACAAAAAAGACAAAATGCATACAAAAAGATAAAAGCATAAAAATAGGCATTAAGATACCCAGTACAAAATTTTTAGGTTTCTGGAAGCACGTAAACTAAATGAGCTCTGATACATGCACTGGCTGTTACTCACTACTAAGGAGCAGCAGAGGAGCGAATTTTTAATTTAAGTAAATAAAAACTATTGAATAACTTCGCATTATCCTTTATAAGTGAATAATTAAAATCATTATTTTAAAGAAAAAATTGATGAACAAAGTTCTAAGTGCTTCTGTTATTCCCTTACATGGAAGCAGGTTGTATTGCAATAATTTTGAAATGTGTATACGATTATTCCCGAAATATTACCGAACATCAGTGTTGCCAAAACTTGGAGACTAAAAATGGCTAAAAAATGGCTAAAAATGGGCTAAAAAAGGGCTAAAAGCTTTTTTAAATAAAAACACATTAAAATTCAATAACACAACAGAAATAATTCATTTAAAGTTGTTTACGATGAAATTGTTAGTTAAGATCGATTTCTTAAATAAGAATAAATGTTGTTTAATATTTTGGAAGATATTTAAAAAATTAAATCATCGATAAATTGTATGTCGTTATTGTTCATCTCATAGGAATCACTCCTGCCTATTAGTTTTAAAAAATTTGAAGGTAAATAGTAATCACGACAACATTTACCCAACCTTTTGATTCCAGATCTTCAATAAAAAACAAGTAATACCCTACACCTCATTAGAACCTGTGTACCAAATTTTATTAAATGATCTGCAAATTTGCGATATGTACTTTACGCACAAGGTTAACATGGACGTCCAGCCAGCCGGACAAACATCGTTAATTCGACTCAGAAAGTGGTTCTGAGTCAATCGGTTTACGAAAAGGTGGGCTTAGGACCAATATTTTAAGGTGTTACAACCATCAGCACAAACGCATAGTACCCTCTCCACTATTGTGGTGTTGGTATAAATATTTCATTGATAAAATCGAATTAACGGTTGCTAAATGTAACCTATTTCTGAAATTACTTTTAACGATGTTTACTTCAGCATAAGACCATGGAAGTGAGAGCAACTTTATAGTAAATTCTGAAATTTCTAAAAAAAATTTGTTGCCGCCAGCATCTCTTTATTGAAATACTTGCAACCAGAAAGAAACACCGATGTTTGTGTTGATCCGTTTTATAAATTTAATATTGGAATACTGTTCCTTTATTTTGAAAGATGTTGGTTTCATCATCATCGTTTATAGCGATTTTCAACATTTGTAAAAGTTGTGATTTAAATTAAAGCCGTTTTAATTATTTAAAATGTTTATTTTGCTTTTATATATTTTTAATAATAAAATAAAAATTATTCTTTTAAAAGAAAAACGGCAAGAAAAATTTTATAGCTTAACCAGTTGAAAAATGGCTAAAAAAAATGGCTAATGGCTAAATGCATTTTTTAATGGCTAAACAGGGTGAAAAATGGCTAAATCTAGCCACTAAATGGCTAAATTGGCAACACTGCCGAACATAGAAATTACATTTTTTTTATCAGTCATTCAATTGTATTTAAACAGAGAGAAAAAATGTAGTGCTTCCAAGTAGGAATAAGCCATATAAAAATCATGCCTCTTATAAGCAGGTTTGTAAGGGGGTTTGTGCTTCTCTCCGTTGCGAAGCTGCTTACCAGTATGCTCCATTTTTTACCAGGTATTGTTGGGTGTATAGCCTAAAAATGCTGGGTTTTTGGTAAAGTTTAATTTATACAATAAAATTTTTTTAAAGTACTGGCTCACTATTTCCATCTTATGACCCTCTAGTGAGGAATGAGGATATTCTTAGTTTGTCATTAGATGTAACATTTTTTTAATATTCATCTCAGACCCCATAAAGTATATTTATTCTGGCTCCTTGAGTAATATTCCAGTTAATTTGGACATGTCCGTCTGTCCATCTGTCTTTTGAAATTACGCTCACGTGCAAACACCTAAAAATAAAAGCACAATATTGGTGTCAAATTGCTTCCACAAGGTGGCCCAAAATTATCGAAGGGGTTGAAATTGCTTATAACTTTTTTATTATAATTTTTTTTTTCTTTTCAGTATTTTGTAAAGAAGACTTGTGGAATTTAAAATGGAGCAGTACTCAATTAAACAACGTGCCCAAATTGTTTAGATTAATTTTTCAAATCAATCATTATTTTATTCATAATTTAATTATGAGCGACGAGGCCCATTTCCAATTAAGAGGGTTCGTTAGTAAGCAAAACTGCACGATATGGGCTACGGAAAATCCGAGAGTAGTTCAACAGCAAGAATTACCTCCACCTAAGTGTATGGTTTGGTGCGGTGTTTCATCGGAAAGGGTAATTGGTCCTTATTTATTTTGAAAATGATCACGGGGTCGCCGTTTCCGTCAATCGTGTCAGATATCGGACAATGTTAGAAAAAATTTTAAGGCCAGCTGTGGAATAACCTCCGCAAGTATGGTTCCAACAAGATGGAGGCACAACGCAAACTGCAAGGGACACTATGGCTCTTTTACGGGACATCTTTGGTGATCGAAATATTTTACGTACAAATGATCTTAATTGGACTCCGCGTTCACCGGATTCAACCGCCCCAGACTGTTTTCTTTGGGGTTATTTAAAAGGAAAAGTCAACATTAATATGTTATAAGCCTAGAACCATCTAGCAATTCAAAAGCAATATAACACCTGAAGTTTTGCGAAGGGTTATGGAAAATGTGTCGGAAAGAGCAAGAATTTGCGAAGCAGAAAATGGCCACCACTTACGAGATATTATTTATCATAACTAAACTTAAAATATTCCCCATTTATATACTGTATTAAAACAAAAAAAATTAATTATTATTTCTTAAATATAAAGTTATAACGAAATAAAACCCCTTCGTTAATTTTGGGCCACCCAGAGGTTATCCTAAGCATTTTGTGATAAAATCCAGCCAGTAATAAACCTTGGCCTGTCAAAGTCTCATTAGACTGTAGATCGCACTGTCAAGTTTCGTGAACATCGATCCATAATTTACCATCGGCTCATATAAAGCACATTCTCGAAAAACACTTTCGTACGCCTAAAACCGTAAATAATAATGCTATTGTAGTAAAATTTGGTTAATCATAGTTTTTTTTATTTTCTATAAAGTTTATTTTTTTTTTAAAATTGATAAAGAATTGAACAAACAAAAGATTTTAGCAAAGACCGTAGCACAAACAGCTTGTGTATTGTATATATGATTTGTTTGTGCAAAATTATTTTGCGGGCTTTTTGTTTTTTTTTTTTTGTAGAAAATGTTTGGTTTTTTTACCAGCCCAAAAAGCGCTAAGCATAACTGAAACGAACGAATACTAATGAACTGAACCGAGCACAATGAAGTTTGTGGTTTGAAAAAAAAAACAAACCGAACGGAATTGGATGTTCACATCGTGTTGTTAAGTTGGATAAGAACAGCATTATGTTTGTGTTTGAAAGATGTCAAACAGGGAAACGTTATTTTTTTAATGATTTTCTACACAAACACTTTTACCTTTTGTGTTTTCCACAAATCTACCGAATTGAACACTAAGGATCGATATTTAGTGTTAATTTCCGAACACTGATCGCAAACAATAAAAATACAGACTTCAGTTCTTTTGTAGTGTTGGGTTGATAGCTTATAGATCACATAAAGAGCTATCTCCTGAAATAGTCCAACTGTCGGTGGCAGGTATCTGAGATTCGGCACATCCGAATACAGCACTCTTATTTGTTCAACATATGAATTGCACGGTGCCAGGTCTGATCGATAAGGTGCGTTAGGCTAAATTTGTAAAACACAATTTTCTAAATAGTTGTTAATTAGTCTTGCAACATGTGCCTGGGCGTTTTCATGATAGAATACTACGACCCTATTTCTAGTCGTGTATTCCAGGCAATATCCTGCTGCGATTTTCAGTGCATAACTATATTCATGAAGCGTGTTGTTAACTATTTACCAGCAAATAATTTTCGTCTTTTGAGTATAGGCTTTTTAAAATTCGGCGTTAATTCCCAATTATAGTTGCGAAAATATAACGAAAAAAACTTAAGTGAAGCGTGTTGTTAACTATTTACCAGCAAATAATTTTCGTCTTTTGAGTATAGGCTTTTTTAAAATTCGGCGTTAATTCCTAATTATAGTTGCGAAAATATAACGAAAAAAAACTTAAAGGAAATTTTTCTGAAATAAAAGTAAAAAAATATTTTCGCAGTTAAATCTTATGAAAAATGCCGAAATTTAGCCAATAAAAGGCTTAATTGATAACACTGTCATAAAGTTAATTCACCATGTTTAAACCATTTTAGCTGAACAACTTCTGAACTGCATTTGTACATATTGAAGACATTCAGTAAAGGCTTCGGTAAGCAATCATATACTTATGCTGACAACCTTTTGGTACAAATTTTAACATTTTTCAATCCAAAAAAAATGTTTAACCCCACTTTGGTAAAAGGATTCATGCCATCTGTAAAGTATGCGACATCCTTTGTGAATCTTGCATTCTTGCGTAGATAAAAGTACAGTGGTTAAGGTTGGGTAAATTAAAGAACATTTTGGGCTTGTTAATAGTAAACTTTTTTAAAAATCCAATTTCGACCACTAATGTGAAGCATTTAAACGATATACACAGAAAAAATTATCAGTAGTTTTTATCAATAAAAAAATAGCTTAAAAGTATTTAAATTTAATTAATGTGATAATTAAATTAATTATTTGTTTTTTGTTGAAAGAATTTATATATATTATGCGGAGTTAATTAACATTTTAGTTGCTTTGAAATAAATAAAAATATTAATTAGATAACAAAAAATCTTAATCGATTTTTTATTTGTTTAAAATATAAAATAATTTAAACTTTTAGAATTGTTGTTGGGAATTTTCAAAACCTACGCTATATTTAATTAAATCAATTAACACATTGTTTGAAACGGCAAAGTTTTTTGGTCATTTGTTTAATTAAAATGAAAAATGTAATTTTACGGGAAAATTTGTTCAAATAAAATCAGTTTTAATTAAAAATTAAATCAAATAAACTAAACATTTAATCGAGTGAATTAAACGTTTAATTAAGTGAATTTGAGAATTTAATTACTGGTGCAAATTAATAGTATCGATAACACGTTTAATTAACTTTATTATGGTTTTAAATTAAAACGGATTAAATTTTTTATTAATGCTTTAATTGGTGAACAAATTATGGAAATACTTACAAAGGCACAAAATCAACAAATTGTTTGCTTAATTCTATGAATTTGGTGAATAGAGACAATTTTGTATTTTTTCTGTTTATTAATTCGAGAATTTTTATTATTGCTCGCTTGCCCTTCATTTTACAAACAACAAATTGTAGGGCCATCTAGCCATGGTTAAGGAATTTTTTACTTAGTGTAATAAATATTCTTAATTTGATTTTGAGCTCTGTGTGGTGGATATCCAAGCAACTTTCATGCAAGCTTATAAAAGCTATTCATGTTTATCTAGAGCTCATCTGGATACTGGGGGCATGCAAATACCTGCGCAAATATAATTGTGGATAAGCGAACTAAACTTCGAGCCTTACTTGATTCTAAAAATATTAATCAGTAAGTAAGGTGCCACTAGCGTACTGTAGACTGCCTGTTTATTTAGTATGTTTTGTATAGTTTTTCATAACTCATTTAACTATTCTTTATTTATTTTTTTATTTATTTATTTATATCTTAAAGTCTATTGGATTTACAAAATATCCTTACAGTCTATTCGCTAAAAATAATATTTGACGAGTTTATATTAAAATTTTTTTAATTTTAATTTAAACTTAGTTTTTAGAAAAACTAAAATCTAAAATATGACCATAGCTTGGGAATAATGATTAGAAACATTACACATGCTATCTTTTTACGCATCTCACAGAAACCAATTTCGATCAAAAGTGGAATTAAAACCGTATTCGGTTCCTCAGAAAACGTAAACCAATTTAAATTTTCTTAGTAGAATTGATATTTTAAGCAGCATGTATAACAAAAAACTTATTATTGCCAACTTTTTATTTCGTACAACCCCCTAAAAATGTATAAAGTAAAAAGCGTTAATATTTATGTATATGTAAATATATAAATATCGTCACTCAAAATGCAAAAGGGCGTAACAAAACTTTTTATTTTTTTACAGGAGAGGCAAACAACTTTACAAAATCAATAACAACAAGTTATAATTGGCGTTTGAATTTCTTTAATAAAGTCGCAATTTTTGATCTAAAATTGTTTGTGAACCTAAAGTTTAATAAAACGAACAAAACTCAATCAAAAATTCTTATTTCGAATTTGCAAAAGGGCTTAGCATTTTAGGTGACGATATGTAACTTGCATTTCATTTGGATATGCTAAAGGATCTGTCGGAGATTTTTATATTTTTACTTGTCAAACACAAATATATTTTTTGAATGCCTCTTTGTTTGCTATTTGTTTACAACAATCGTATCGTTGCTATATTTAATGCAAAAAAAATGATATGTTCATTTTTCATTTAAAAGATTAAAACAAAAATAACCTATTTGCAAAGTAGGAAATAATCTGTCTCCAAAGGAATTTTTAATTTCACAAAACCTTTTTCCAATAATAGTCTGTCCTCAAATTACTATGAAGCTAAAATTTTTCAAAATGTAAGAGTGCATGTTGTCGCGAAAATATTCTTGGAACTCGTTGTAAATATGTTCTTCTATTACAACAAGATCTAATATTACAACGTAAAACTTTCAAATATGTTGGAAGGTTCAGACAGGCCTTCGACACTACCAAATGTATTACGTGGCACGAGCATTTCATCAAAATAATAACTGGGTTTTCGTCTTTTTTTAAGTTTTGCTAAGAATAACAAACCTATTTACTTCTTGTGAAAAAAATAACTAATATCAGTGCTACAAAACGTTAAACTATTAAATTGCACATGCAGTCAATTACACATGGGCTTAGGGATGGGCAAGTTGAAAAAATATATCGGTATGTATCGAATCGATATTTTTTTAGAGTATCGATATTTATTATTTCAAAAATATCGATATATCGAACGTATTTTGCTGAAACTATTCCCAAATTAAAAAATTCAGTATACCTTTGTACAAACATATTTATGACCAAACAAATTATAGATATGTAATTACATTGTTACTTTTTATTGTTTCATTTTATTTTATTTAAAAAAAATTAATAAAAACAAAAAAATTTTATCAAAACAAAAAATTCAATTATAACAAAAACAAAAGGGAAGAATACAAAAAAACCATATGAAATAAAAAAAAAAAAAAAAAATAAATTACGAAATATTTCAATGGAAGTAAATAAGTCATGGAAGTACCAACTTTCCTTAAAATTTGAATTGCACCCCAAAAGTACCAACTGGTTTTAGTCAAAACAGTAATCATCAGATATGGACATCAGGAGCACTCTCTTTTTATGTGCTCTCCAGTCAATCTGCTTCTTGTATCCGGCTCTGCTTCTTATAAATGCCAATCATTTTAGATCTTCATATTAGTTTAAAGAACATATAATGCATGCAATGATGCCAATTCTTAAAAAAAAACATTTTGTTTGAAAAACGGCTAAAATTTTGGGTTCTTAATGAAGACTGACTTAAAAAAATATCGAATTCGATAGTCGTATTTCAATATCGATACATCGATATATCGGTTTTTAAAATATCGGTGATATATATCGATTAAATTTTTTTTAAATATCGATATTTTGATATATCGATATTTTTTGCCCATTCCTACATGGGCTACACATGAATAAAAATATTACACATGATATGTGTGATTACACGTGAAATGGCAACACTGTTTATTATATAAATTTTGACATTGAACTAATGGCTCATTTAAAGAATAATTAGTTCTATGTAAGCCAATATAAAAATAATCATGAAATCTTAAGGCCCTAGAAGGAACATTTATATTAATGCAGGACAGCAAATCAGAACAAATGATGTTGTAATTAATTATATCAAATAAGAAAACAATTGATTGCATTGACCTTCTACTTTCAAGAGATTAATTTTTAGTATGTTACAACGAATAAGATGGTAATGGATTGCGCGAAATGTTATTAAAAGAAAGAGCAAATTTTGTATACAGTAGTTTTGACTTAGCTGCTCAATCTCCTTTGCAGGATACAAAAATATATAAAAACAGATGAATACCCAACATCAATAACAATAAAACCAATAAGAAAATTACGCACAAAACAAAAAGAATAAACAACAAGAAACAATCAATGCAACAAAAATGTTTTGTTTTTGAAAAAAAAAATTTTTTAATTATATGTAAGCATTGTTTTTGTTGCATTGAGTGTTTTTTGTTGTTTTGTGCGTAATTTTCTTATTGGTTTTATTGTTATTGATGTTGTGTATTCATCTGTTTTTATATATTTTTGTAGCTTTAACCCTGATGATGCTACTCGTTGTTTTGTAGCGAAATATTGGAAAATAAAATATGATTTTATAATAAAAAAACAAAAAACCTGGACCTCGAGCTTAATTAATTACTTCTTTTATGGTAGAATAAAAAAATTATTTTTTTAATTCATAAATTTATATTTTATTAAAATTGTATTCCAACCCAGGAGCTTACTGGGAATCTCACAAAGAGTCTTTTTGATCGTCGACGAGCTCATTTTTTAATTGTAGATGATTCCTAGCACGGGAGAAACTGTTACACGTGCTGATTCGTATGAGAGATTCTTCCATAACGCAGCAAAAAACGCTTATGCATGATGCATGTTGAGATTCTCTAACGAGTCTTTCAAAAAGCATGCTAAGAGTCGTATATGTAGGTATTATTTTACAACTCGTGAAATACTCAGCCGTATGACTAAGCTACCTAACTAAGCGTAATAGGCGTATTTTTCATGCCAAAACTTCTAATTTTCATACAATTTCGATAAAACAAACCTTGAGATCGCGAAATCAACACCATCCTGTGGGAAAATCCTTTTTTGCAGATCCTTGGGCCGGGTTGTTTTATTAAAATTGTATTGGCAATAGCATTCTCATACTTCAAAAACTGTCTTATTTAGGTAGCTCAGTAATTGTTATACTCTTACAGACAGTCCCAAAAGGTTAATTTCAAGATTTAAAGACGAGCGTGTCAAAAAATAAATAAAAAAATAAATATGTTAATTAAAAAAAGATTTAGATGTTTTTGTTACTCGTCAGATAATCATATATGTATATTAAACATAATCTTCTAATAAACAGCCTATGCTAGCTGGGAACAGATCATTTTATACATGTATATATGTTTATTTAATATAAAGGAAACATTAACAAAAACAATGAGAATTCACAAAGAACATAAAACATAAAAAAACAAAATTATTGCGATTTATATTTTTATAAACAGCTCAAATTGGATATTTATGTGAAAAGGTGGCCACCATATAGTTTTATGTGTGCAGCTAACTTTGATGTTTTGCATGAAAATATGTTAAAACTGCCCAAAAATATGAAAAATGTGCATGTATACAAAATGCACGTAAACAATGATTTTGAAGAATAATTCCAGAAAATATTTATTTTGGGCAGTTAAGTCAAAAATTTAAAAATGCCAAAAATTTTGTGCATTTATCTTAAATGTGCAGGTATAGAAAGTGCACTTAAAAAAGGAATTTGTATGGAATTAGAAAGAATAATTCCAAAAATTATCAATTTTGTGCAGTTAAGTCAAAAGTGCACGTAAACAAAAGGCAGTTAAGTCAAAACTACTGTACTTTCCTTGAACTCTTTCTAAACGATGTATGTGAACAAAATAACATGGACGCCATATAATTGAAGCAAGGACTGACTTAAAACATATGATATATATAAAATTTTACCAGTGTATGTATATATTTCAACGTACGTTAAAAATTGCCCAACTTAAGTATTTACTTTGTGTTAACGGAAACATACGTTATGGTACAAAGCTAAGAAGAAAACTTATTTATCAATTGAAAAAGGCTTCGTATAGAGTACAAAATATATTATGTGAATCGGCCTTAAGTATTTGTATGAGGTGTGCCATGTATAGTGAGAGTAGCTGTATATAAAATACAATTGCATTGGCCGCTAACAGTTTAAAGCCAAATATGCCAATAAAGAAGAAGAAGAAGGGCGAATGTGCGATGGTACGAATGGACGACACTAATGCGACGTTACTTTTGACGTTTAAAAAGCACAAGTTCCCCAATCATATATCCAATAGCCATTGTAAACCACTGTTCCCGATCATATTTCCATTTGCAACATTAAACACTCATGGCAATGACAATAAATGTTGGCGATGAGTTTTAAGCTACAGAAATCGTCATCATCGTACGCAAAAAAGAAGAAACATTTTACAAATCCAATTTCAGCATTTCTTTGCTGAAATACAAGCAGGACGACCTTCCCCCACTTTAAGAATTATTGTTATTATACGAGTATGCTGCTGGAAAATAAACAGATAAAAATCACAGTTGTTCTTTCTCTCTGCCAGCCAAATGATAAACTGCTCATTTACACACACTTAACTAGCAGCAACAACAAAGAGGAAAAATATGTTTTTAAGTAAATCCGTATCTTTTAGTTGCATAACAGCGCATGTTTGTGAGTGTAAGTTAACATGTAGCTGCATGTTTGTCCACAGTATTAAAATTATACTGAAAATAAAAAACACAATGCAACAGCAAAAAATATTTTTATAATTGCTCCCACGATTTTATTTTCAATATGGACATGGTTGTTCAGGATTTAAAACGAAATAAATATAAACAAGACTAAAACAAACATGGAAAAAACACAAGTTTATTACGAAAATGTTTTATTTGTCGTGTTTTTCTGTTGCTGCTGCTGTGACCAACAGATATTTTAATGAGTACGATTGTTGTCATTGCTTCTTCTTGGCTGATGTTGTTGGAAGTTGTGTTTTTTTTTTGTTTTGTGTGTTTCTTGTTGTTGACCATTTTATTTTAACGCATATTAATTTCAGGATTTTTTGTTGCTGTTGCTGTTAATTTTCCCAACTCTCATGTTGTCCCCAACAATTTGATTAATTGTCGACATTTAATTATGTACATTGTTGATATTGTTGTCGTTGCTCGTTTTACTGTTGTAACATTTCGTTGTTTGCTGTTTTTATTCTTCTTATTTTGCTTTAAATATTTCCCATTTGGTGTTGTCAACTTTAAATACATATCTTCACTCATTTATCGCTGTACATAAATATGATGATCATACATGTCTGTTTGTCCAACTTTGAAAGGGTTTTGAACTTAAACCTCTTTGTTTTAAGTAAAGTGATGTGTTTTAAGCCAGAACTTGGGATGCCACACAATAGACTTTTCAAACTTAAATTTAAGGATGTTTGCAAAACTACCGAAATCGTAAATTTTCTAAGTAAAAAAATTAATATTGTTACGAAAGTGAATTTATCTAAGAATTATCCTTGGTTTAAATAATAAGTTATATTATAAGTTTTATTAGTTTAAAATTGCTATGCATAATTGTATTTTACCTCCACTGTACAAAATTTTCTAGTAATGGAAAAATATTTGTAGTGCCTAAAAGCAGACTTTAGATTTAAATGTATAAAAATAATGAGTTATAACTACGGATAAGATTTTGATGCACTATAAAATCGAAAATATGCACTAAAAAATCCAAAATATGCACTAAAAAAATAAAAAAATATGCACTAAAAACTTGAAAATTTTCCAAAAAGAATCGTTTTTTAATTTTACTAAAAAGAAAAATATATTAAAAATTGTATCTATTGGTATTGAAATATTTTTAAAAAATGTTAAATAACTAATTTAAATTTTTATTTGTTAAAAAAAATGGACTGTTTTACAGGGGTGTGCTGGAAATCGCAAACGTAAAACGCAAGAATTTTAAACGTCGTTTTTTAATAATGTTTCTGTAATAAAAGAATTTTATGACAATTATTAAGCAAATATCTCACTCTTAAACTGGATTTGACACCAAAAAAAAAAATCGGTTTGATAGTTTCTGACAGGCAGAAATTGCCCCCTATCTCCCCTCGTGGTCCTAGTAAGTGCCAGTAAGAACCTAATTGCCAAATTTAATTCAATTATCTCCAAAATTGCGACCTGTACTTTGCGCACAAGGTTACATGGACAACCAGTAAGCCAGACGGAAATCGTCCGTTACACACATCAGCACAAATGCATAATATCCTCTCCACAATAGTTTTGTGGTTTGGGTTTAATGAGAACATTTAATTCCGTTCGATTTTTCTTTAAAACCCATAAACTTCATTGTGTTCGGTTCAGCTCATTAATGTTCGTTCATTTCTGCTGTGTGTAACGCCCGTTTGGTTGGTAAAATAAACCAAACATTTTTTAAAAAAACAAAAAGCCTGCAATATAATTTTACACAAACAAAACATATACACAATACACACACAAGCTCTTCGTGGTGCGGTCATTGCTAAATTTTTTGTTTGTTCATTTCGTTATCAATGTAAAAGAAAGAAACATTAAAATTCAATGTTTAACTTCAGAATCACTACAATTGTACTGTTTTTTAACGAAGAACAGAACACTATATAATGTTCGGCCCTTTCTTTAAAATAGTTACGAGCGGTATTAACGGTTTTGTTCGTCTACGCAAGCACTAAACAAAATAAATATCGTTCCTGGATCTGTAAGCCGAACGCTAAAAAATGTTCTGTTTATTTTCGAACACTGGTTATAACTGAGGTAGATATAATAATTTAAAGCCTTTAAAAGTTTTTTTTTAAATTTTACCCGATTCTTATTTTTTTTTTTTTGAAATTCTAAAGTCAAATGTGAGCTCAGTTTCCTCCTATCACGACACATTTATCAAACGATGGTACATTTGTGTTTTTCGCTGTATCCCAGCACAGCCTGAGCTTCCTCGGAAGCAGTAATGAACGGAGAATTCGAAGTAAATTGCTTACACTTCTATGAAATACCTATTGCATGAGTTTTGTTTGGAACTCCTCGCGTAGAGGATTTTATTTAGAATACTGAAATATACTTTTTTAAAACTGAGATGATTTACCTAAATAAAGTAAGTCAATAAAATTAAGCATTCGAAAAATTATCTGGTATAAGAGGTTATTTGTATGCAGACGATTTGCAGTTAGTGGCAGTGGCTAATTCAACTGAGGAATTGGAAGTATCTCTAAATGCAAATTTGCGACATGTGGAGACTTGGTGTTTAAATAATTTTATCAAATTAAATGCTCAAAAGTCCAAAGCAATATTGTTTGGTGATGTGGATTTACAAAATTTACGTAGTATTATTGTGAGTGGTAAACCTTTGAGCTTTGTTTCATATTTAAAAGTCTTGGGAATTTATGTTGATAGCAAGTTGCGTTTTGATAATCATATTAGTTTTATAATTTCTAGGGTGGTATTTAACTTGAGAAGATTGTATTCTGTTAGTTATCATTTCCCAATAAAAGTTCGAAAGAGAATTTCTCATGCCTTTAATTCTATATAGAATTGAAGTATATTCTTTAACAAATGATAGCAATTTTAATACAATAAGTAAATGCTTCAATAAAATTATTAGGTATGTGTATCATCTTGGTTTTTGTGATCATGTTACTTCGTATGCTATTGATTTTTTAAACTGCACCTTCGAAGACTTTGTAAACGTTAAGCTGCTTACATTTTTCTATAGGACAGTCAAATATGGCTCACCATCTTATCTTTCTTCTAGATTTGAATTTTTGAACTCAGCAAGAACATGCTCACTTAGAATACCTGCTTTTAATATGTTAATCATGAAAAGATATTTTCACTTAAAGGTTGCTCGACTATGGAATTCTATTATCCCATATAATGAAAGAGATTTTTCAAAGTCAGTTGCGCAGTTTACTAGGCATGTTATCGATCATATTTAAATACTAAATTTCATTGTTTTGCCAAAAATCTTTAAAAATGCATACCCATATTCGTGTAAAAAAGGAAATTAGGTTAACATACTACATTATAATACATTATATATCTGTTAAAAATGAAAAATGTGCTTGAATTTAAGTTTATATTGTAAATTGTTTTTGGCCTGTAAAGGCTTTTGGATTATGTACAGTTGAATAAATAAATAAATAAATAAATAAATATTTCACCGTTTAAAAAACTCTTTATATCTTACAGCAGTAGAGGAAGGCAGTAATTGATATTTTAATTAGGCTTAAGATTAATAAATTTAATTTACATTATACTATTTTTAGTGAAGGAAGGAATTTACAACATGAAATTAATAAAAAAAAATTTTTGATAATTTTATTCCTGACTGAACACGGGATTGAACTCAGTTCGGACTTACTAGTTTCGAGAACAATCACATCCTCATCATCAGAATTCTTGCCGTTCTACATTTTGCATTGGTGGATCGAAATTTGCTGCAACTGATTATCCATTTGTAATTTTATTTACATGTTTTTTCCTGACTTCTTTTTTTAAAATAATTTGCATATCAGAAGCTTCAATTAAAAACCAACAGTTCAATGAAAAAGCACAATTGTTGTTAGGCGGTAATTTTTAGAAGTAAAAATACGTTTTTTCGGATTGATATTTTTAATCCAAATTTTTAATATTTTTAATCAGGCTTAAGTTCATCAAATTTAATTTTCATTAAATTATTTTTATGAAGAAAGGAATTTTACAACATGAAAATTAATTAAAATTGCTATTGATAATCATTCATTCTTGACTGACCTGAGATTCGAACCCAGGCGGCTGGTTACCATGACATGTTTCGATCGCAACCACTCGATCTCCTCAGATGGATTTGCCGTCTTACACTCGCAGCCATCGACGGCTGCTGACGTCAATAGTCAAACATCAATCCTTTAACCAAATTGTATTTTTAACCTTTGGTAGATCGAAATTTGCTTTTTTGAATGATTATTCATTTTTTTTAATTGATTTTACATGTTTTTCCTAACTTCTGTTTTTTTTTAGTTTGACTTGAGTTCATCAAATTTAATTTTCACTAATTTATTTTTACTAAAGGAAGAAATTTTTACAACATGAAATTATATTGGTAGAATTTTTTTGGACTTATTTCATATTGGTTTTCACATAAAATAACTCCTTAAAATTCTGTAATGAAATAAATCCAAAACAAAAATAGAGACTTATTTTTAATTTTTCAATTTTTATAAAAAATTGGGGACTTATTTCATTTCCTTTTTTGGGACTTATTTCATGGCGTTGACAACTGGCTTAAGCATACCAAAAAACATAAGAATCAGTTGGAATGGTTAAAAAAATATCCTGAAAATAACACCAAAATGCTGATCCTAGCCTGAGAGAGGAATATCCCTAGGTGCTATTGCTAGTCAAAATATGCTTTTTTCAAAAGCAGTGTATGTCAGATAGCTCTAGCTGCAGGAGTATGCACTTAAATTTCTGCCTGGGTGTGATCGTTGCGCATACTCTCGGAGGGTAAGTTATTTAACACACCCAGTAAATAAGATCCACCATGGTATCCATGCAAACATTTCCCACAGCTGACCAAAGACATATCTGATAACAAGGAAGCAGTCGACCTCAAGAGTTTTTAAATCCAAGTCGTGTTTTTGTTGTAAATAGTTCGAATGTAGCATGGCTGTGCTTTTTATTCCAATTACGGCAGGGATATTTTACTAGTTTTGGGTTAGGGGCTGATTTTTGCCCTTAATCTAAGACAAAGTTCTACCTGTTGGCGGATGTCTCTGCATTAAATCTTTGAATCTTGATATTTTTGGAGGAACCTCAAAGTCTTTGCTGAATTAATTGAAAGTTATCAGTTTTCCATTGACCACTAGAACTCTTGCTACACGCATTAACTATCATGCTAGAAGAGGTAAAACTAAATCAATTTCTTAACTTAACCGCCATTGCAACTACGCTTTTCAACTACGAAATTAAACCAGTTATCGTTTAATATTAATGCTTTGTGGACTAAGGCACAGAAAAATATTATCATAGAACATGTCTAACCCCACAGTATGCCATTTAATTTGAAAAATCTCCTATTTTTTATCGTAACCAGAAAGTATCTTATTGGTATTAACTGATACTAGCAAATAAAGTGGAAGTGTTACTGCCAGGGCTGAACGGGTGGGAGTTTAAATAGATGGCTGATGAAGCAACCAAGTCCGCAAAATAATGATCCATAACCCTGCAACAAAATCCAAGATAACTGATTAGTTTTATGTCCTGTTTAGAAAAATTTTAGACGAACCTCTTTAAATCGATTAGAACTTATTTTTAATTCATAAGAAAATTAAAATAAGTTATAAAAACGCTAATCTGGCAGCCCTTCTTTCGATTACATTATCAGGCAGCATCAATAAATATCGCCATTTCTATCTTCTTATATTTATTAAAAAATTTTTAGAGCTGTGCTCGTGAGTGATTAAAGACTCACGACACGCACTAATAGAATACATATTAATTAATAAGGTAACCATATTTGTAAAACCAAGATACAGAACACAAGCAATTTGTTGTTATCCAAATTGATTATATTGATAAGTGCATTATCTTTGCCGTGATTATTCAACCACGAGCTTATTTTTCCAATTTAGCCCGTTTTAAACCCAAAACTATTGCTGAAAGCTTTCGAAAAGGACAATTTAACTTTTTGTTTTTAAAAATTTCTGATTTCAAGCAAAAATACCCATATGAACTTGAAGTAAAATTGAATGTATTACACTCGATCAACAAGAGGATATTTTTTACTCAATATTTATTCGTTGAATCTTCATAAAATAAATATTAACTAAAAATAATTAATCAAATCTTATACTAATACGTTATTAAATGCCCTGCCAGTAGGGGACGAAAACGCTTCCCTTAACGGTTTCTGTTCATATTTGTCGGTGTTTAACGCTCTTCTAATCGAATAAGTCCTGCCGTTTCTCTAATTCTTACGCGAGTGTGGCCGCCACTTTTAAAATATTTCGTGCTATTCGTGTGCAAGTTGAGCTTTTGAAATATCCTAATGCATATTTCGTAATCATAGTTTTAACGAATGGTACATTGGTATTCTTATGAATATTTGAGTTTTTAACATACCAGTATCCAAGGCGAATTCATTTTTAAGGTGGCGTTGAAAGCACAGCTGTGCTACTTTTTTCTTAATTAGAAAAATGTCAAAAGTTGATTTTTTTTTTGACATATCGATCAACGAAAGCAACAATGCATTGTTGTGTTTTTGGTGTGTTACATGTTGTAGTATCCACACCACCGTTTACATGAATTCGCCTTGCCAGTACCCATCTTTTGTAAGAGAACTGTGAGAACTTCTCGCATCGAAAAGATGTGAAACAAAATATTCCATCGTTTCGCGAAAAGTGAGAAAAAAGTGTGTCTGTAACTCATTTCGAAAACTATCAAAATGTATTACTTCATTACGTTATAAATGCCATAATATTCCACTCGAAGCCGTTGGGAAATTGCAGACGTTGAGAACGCTAGGCAAACATATCGTTGACGGCGACCAAAATTTCCTAAAATTGAAAAATGTTTAACAACGGCGGCAAATATACAACCGTCGGCTATACCAAATAATATAAAGTGTGTTTTTAATGTATGTTGCTAACAAAATGACTTTTAAAACATTCGTATTTGTTTCAAAAATGTTAAAAGCAAACAAATTCCACAATGAAAAATTCAGCCAAGAACAAAAAACTTATCTATTTCGTTTTATTATTCATTGCATTTTGCATTTTTAATATATTTTTTGTGTTGAAATTTTTTCTCACCCCGTTTTTATTAGTGAGTTTATTTGACTCCTTCAAAGTGGGAACTTTCTAACAAAAATTTTATAGACACACTTTTTCCGTAAATTGGCGATTTATTTTAATGTTACAGACGCCGTTAAGTGAGAAACACAATTGTTTGTTTTTTTTTCATTTCTCACGTTTTAATCGAAATGTTTCTCGACGCGGGGTTTACAGTACAGCTGTGATTGGAGCTTTAAAAATGTTTCGATATCAGAGACCGTGGCAGTGCCCCATAACTTAATGCCGTAGCATCATATTGGCTTTAAAATAATGTTGTAAAGTAGAAGTTTGCAATCGAACTTAAGAACAGAATTTCTTTCAGTAAGCCAATTAAATTGAATTGCTTTTGGTTTCATTTAAGTTAATTTTGCTTCTATATGGCATATCCGCGTTAAGCGCCGATCTGGATGCATACCGAAGTATTTTACATGCGAGTGTTGAGGTATTATTTAATTATTGACGCAAATTAAACGTTATCTGTACGCATTTTTGCCCATTGACCTTTATCCTACATTGTTGTAGCCACTTTTCCAGTTCAAATATCTGATCCTGTATGATGCTCGTTTACCCAAACAAGCCTTTGTATGCATACGATACACAAGTAAACATAACAATTTCGCGCCATTTGCAATTTTATTTACATAAGCGGAGTTAGGCCTCACCAGCTAAATATATACATATGTATATAAGCAACTTCAAAAATTTACGACACCTAGACATTTTTTTTTTAATTTTTTTTTTTTTGTCTGACATCAATGTTGATTTGCGTGTGTATAAACCGATATTTGAGCATGTGAAATCCGTTCGCGTTAATCATTTTTATTACACGGCGCAAATTTTACTGCGGTTTAAAGTTAAAAATTAAAAAAAAATATAAAAATTACAGTTTTTGTTAAAATTGAAAAAGGATAACGCGTGTGGATAATACCCCTTAAGGGCTTTCTTGGCACACTAAAATATTTGTAAAAGCTTGAATACTTTTTAAAATACACTGGAAAAAAAACATAAAAAAATGATATTTTAATATTTATTCTTAGAAGCATTCAGCAAAAGCTACTATGATCATAATTTGTTTCGCTTCTCAGTTTTTTTTTATAAATTTCAGGTCTTTTAAAATGTATAATCTGAAACCAAATCAAATATTTCATACAAGGATGCTTTTTGAGGTTAGAAACATTTTGTTTCCTCCATAAAATTGTAAATACTTAAAATTTGTTGGTGCGTTTTCAATTTTAGTATCAAGCTCAGTAAAGTCTTCTATTCGATGTACGTTTGAGCGGAATTAATACAGCGCTTCAGTTGTCACAAAGCGAAATGTGTTTGGAAAAAACTGCCGCTGCACGCGCCAGGGTTGAAAAAAATTAAAAATAAAAATTTTTTTTGCACTTTATCAGTTTAGTCCGTCGCGAAGAATCTATTTAGATACCTAAACATGTTCCAATGACATGTTTTGATATAAAAAAAGCTTAAAAATAAATTGTTTTTTTTTGCAAAAATTTTCAAAAGTTCATAAAATTTTTGCGTTTAAAAATTTTAAAGTGTGTTTTCGCCTCGGAGGTGCCCTTTACGAAGTTACTCACATCACGCAATACACTAGCCAACTTAAAAGGCAATTCAGATTGTCAGACGCAAAAAAGATAAATTTTTAAAAAATTTACGCTAATTTCTTTTAAGTTTGTGATGTCCGTGATACGTTATTGGTGCGCTGACACCAACTTGATACAATTTTCAATTCATAAAACTCAATAAGAGCCATAGTATGTCGGTTTCAGCAGGTGCTCAAAAAATTTGAAGTAGCCCATATATAAATATATACTTATAAGAGTATAGCCAAAAATAAAAAAAGACAAAATTGTTTACTATATTTAAAAGGTTTTGAAAGAAACAAGTACTGCCTTGAGTTTATTTCTTTGGGTTCTTGTACCCTTTAAATAGTGTTAAATTGTTCGACGAACAGTAATGCATAGCGTTTGTCATTGTGGCTGTACACAAACGGTTAATACACACATATGATTTTTGTTGTGTATTTAATTGTTAAATACATTTATGGAGGCCTTTAATGCATAAAAATGACATAATGATTTTACTGGGTGCTTAGGCCAGCCAGATCATCAGGAAACATTCTCCCAAAAAAAATTTAGAAAAGCCAAAAATAATAGCAAACAAAACTGCAGAGTGAATGAGAATTACAGCTTTGGTTTTTCTGAAAATTGTTTTGGGTGAATGTTTTCCTAAGCAACCAGTGAAAGCCAAAGATAATAGCAAACAAAACTGCAGAGTGAATGAGAATTACAGCTTTGGTTTTTCTGAAAATTGTTTTGGGTGAATGTTTTCCTAAGCAACCAGTGAAAAGAAACTAGCTTATCCTTCAATAATAATAAATTTGTGAATTAAGCACGACAAACAAAACCTTATTAAGTTACATCATTTCTTTAGAAAACGTCTTTATACACACATGTGTATGTCAAAAATATTTTTAAAAATCTGTTAAAATAGTTCATTTAACGATGGCAGGGAGGAAGGGTTCTATAGCAGTTTTTCCAACATTTCAGGTAAATGACAATTTGCCTTAATTTTTATGTTCTTACAACAAGTTTTTTACGAATTTTGACATTCGTGAGTACGTAAGAAATCTTTTTATTCACTTGCACACCTCTAATATTATTCTCTTGTTTTACATTTTGTTCAACTCTTTCCTCAAATTTTTTTTTTTATTTCTTATCAGATTTTATGTTTAATGAAACATAAAATAAAACACAGTCAAAGAAATTATGTATTGCATCGTGTGACCGACCATATTAAACGGGTTTTCCTTTTGTTGCCACAGCACAGGAGGAAGATGTTTATGAGGATGATGTGAATGATAATGATGATGACTACTTTGACTGTTTCATAAATATGTGGGAGATCATAAACTTTATAATTTATTATAAATTCTCATTTCAGCTCAATAGTTAATTAGTTTTTGATATATGACTTTGTTTAATGTTCAATAATTAAAATGGCTTTTTTACGAGTTTTCGTTTAAAACTTGACTGTTATGCAATGAAATAAAAGTGACTATAAATAAAGGCATTATGTATTAATAACCAATTAAATATTAAATAAAAATTTTTAAGTAGATCATTTAAAGTTTGTATTTTAACATTCGATTATGTTTAACTGAAAATAGAAAAAAAATCTTTTTGATTTTTTTTAATACGAATAAATTATTATATTATTATATTAACTTTCTAAAAATAAGTAATTCAGAATTTCATAGAGCTAGAAAAAAAGATTTCAAATATTTTAACTGATTATAGCTTTCCTTAACAATTAATAACAGATTTATTAATAATTACAGAACAGAGAATTAATAAATCAGAAACATACATATATACCAAAATTTTCAGAAATATAACAAAAATCATAAACACAGCAAAATATACAAAATAGCTCATAAATCTTTCGTAGAGTAGGTAAACTATTCACTCAAATTAAAGGCAAAATAAAGATGATGGAAATGACAAATATTGCTTATTAAATACCTTGTAATGATAATAATGATGACAATAAAAAATATACAAAGAAAGCAGGACATGAGTCGGATCGAAACAAGTAAGCAAGTATAGTCGGTTGAGACCGACATTATGATACCATACAACACTGTATAAAAACAATTTTTGCTAGTGTAACATATTGGGGACCCATAGGCAATCATGGACCCACCGAAGCAAAATTATGTAATGAGGTTAAGAATTATGTAAAGTTTCTGTGCCGAAAAGTATTGAGATGTCTTTATCTATATTCGATTTTAGGATAGGGGCTTATATGGGACTTACGGCTAATTTTGGAACTAGCGGGACAACATTTTGTCATGACAATTTATCTATCGTTTAAGTTATCATCACCAATTTTGATGTTAATACCAACATTTATAAGAAAGTTATGGCAATAAAAGCTATTTTCGGAAGTGGTATTCGTAGGGAAGCTATGGCCGACTATGGACCAATTCTAATAGAATTTGGAAAGGTGATTTTAAATGCAATAAAATAATAAGATGGTTTATGGGCACAAAGACTCTTTTTCGGAAAAAGCTTGTGTGGAGGCTATGTGAAATTATAAACTGATTCGCCCCATTTTTCAATAGGCTTAGTCCTGCACGCAGAGAAAAAATATGGTTGGGCATGCTCACCTCCAACCAAACTATTTTTAAAGAAAATTTTAAATATATTATGGTTAATATAACCATATAATTGTCAGTGGTTGGAAGTGACCATATTTAAACATGTTTTTTCTCTGGGCGTGGTTACGGCAACTACACTATGTTCATTGTAACAATATATATTGTTGTCATACAGAAATAATTGCTATTTTTATTGAATATCAGCAATATAATAGTTACTGAAAACATATCAATGTTTATCGCAATTATAAATTTGAGTATGGTTGACCGAAAAAATATTATTTTTCTAACAACTTAATTATGATAACTTTCAAAACATTACTCACAACCATATCATGGTATTTAAAAGAGTATTCGCTCGATTAATTGTTGATCGAAAACTTATGTCAATTAATCGATTAAGATTAATATCTTTAAAAAGTCTATTTTTTTAAATAAAAATATTTGATTTTAGATTTCTAACTATTTAATATTATTTGAAACTAAATATCATGTTCTTAACTTCTGCATTTATTTTTATCACACAAACTTTTGAGCATATTTCAGACCTATTTTATACCCTTCACCGAAGGTAAGAGGGTATATATAACATTGTGATTTCGTTTGTAAGTTCCACAATATTGATCCTACACCCTATAAAGTGTATATATTCTGAATCCTTATAGAAAGGGAAGTTCAAATCCGGTTGTCCGTCTGGCCGTCTGTCTGTCCGTTTGTCTGTTTTTTCCGAAGCGCCCAGCAATGATGGGGGCTTGGTTGATATACATTTCTATCAGGTATTCTTATTATAATTGGAGAAGTATGTGTGGTACCTCCCGCACAAAAAATATCAAAAATTGTGTAAAAACCTGAATTTTTTGACTGTCATATGACCTATGGTTACGCCTTATATATCAAAAGATCGGAAATCTTAAGTAGAAAATATTTTCTGAAAATTTTGGAAAGATCCGTTCAGATACGAAAAAGTTATGGCCAAAATAATTTCGTTTTAAAAAGTTTTATTCAAGTAAATCAAATCGGTTAAAAAATGGCTGAGTTATTACCAAAATACTGAAATCCCAAAATTACTTTTTTATACCCTTCACCGAAGGTAACGCTGTCATTCCCTTTGTAATTTCTAAAAATTAATCCTACACCCTATAAAGTATATACACATTCTGGGTCCTTATGAAAAGCAAAGTTCAAATCCGGTTTTAATTCATGTAGAGATTTATGTTTTTTTCTTATTGGATACAATTATTTTAATTATTCGAGTAATTCGAACAATTTAAACATCTTACTCGATTTATCGAGCACATTTAAAATTAAAAAATCGATTAATTTATTAATCGAACAAAACCAATAGTCAAATAATCGATACTCTAGTATTTAATAGCCATAACATGATAACTTTCTATACATTTATAAGAATATGTTTAAGATGCAATCAAAATATTTCTACTCTAATAATATTTTCTTAGCGCCATTTGCAAAATTAATTTCCATCAGTTGTGTCGTTTGTGTTACATATCGTCAGGTTATTATTGTTTAAGCCTACACGCCATTTTTGAAAAAAAAAATGACTTAGGAATGGATGATATATGACATCAATGATCTCTTTCATTTTCCAAAATCCATTTTTTGATATCTCGTATAGAATCTGAGATAATCAGCATTGACTTTGGTCTACATCTACCTTTTTTTTTTTGGGGGGGGGGGTTCATTGAACATTAGATTGCTACATATGACAAGTTTTTGCATATGCAAATTTTGAATACAAACATAACAAAATTATACTTTACTATTGCTCTGCGCCATTCGAATAATGTACATGTCAAAATAAACCGTCACAATAGTTAAAATTTATTTAACGCAGTGTGAAACTTGAGATGAATATGGAGCCCAAAACAAAACTAATTACTGAATTTTGATTTGCTCTAGCTAACACAAAATATTATAAAAAATTTGACGAATTTCGAATCAAATTTAAAAATTCAGTAGGAGAAACACAATTGCAAAACGTAATAATAATAAAATCAGCATCTATTAACTAACTATTTTCAATGAAAGCAAAAAAAGATATCAAAGATTTGCTAATATTCCTTCCTTCTGAAAATGAAGAATATTTCAAAAATTTAGTAAAGCTACGGTCACACTTGTCAAATATTTGACGAAAAAAACGGAACCAACAAGCAAACTAAATTATTTGTACCTTTATTTCCAACATTTATTTTGATTATAATTCCACATCTTACAGAAAACAGTTTTTTGCAATGTCTAGCAGTATAATAATCTTTATTTTGTGACATTAAGAGATTGTTAAATCTCACTAACTATTAAAAAAAGTAGTGGTTACGCTTATTTGGTCAAATATTTAATAAGTGTGACCGTATCTTAAGACTTTAAGTAAAAATTATTTACATAAAGTTTTCAGTTTTTGATACTTTTATATATATACATAACTTTTACAAATGTTCGAATTTAGTTTTTGCTTTGAATATAGTTTTCTATGCGAACATTAACGTTCGAAATCGACGAACATGCTGTAAAATTTTACTCAAAAAAGTCAGTCCTTTAAGACTTAAGTACAAAATCTATTATTTATTATACATTTTTTTTATCAAAACAGTTGAACCGTTTTTGTGTTATATTGCTAATAAAATATAATGCAAAATTTAAAAACCATAATATATTTTCTTTTCATATTATGTTGCATCTGCAGTTCGGGGCTTATAGGAGAGAGTCCTTATAAAGTTTAAAGTTTATAATATAAACCTTTATTAACTATCAACTTCAGTCTTTTTGCCATGTTCTTACTTTGCTCCACGTCAAAGAAAGCATCATAATACGAAATAAAATTTGATATGGAGCACATAACGACAAAATGTTATTTTAGAAAAATCTTTAAAACTTTCGAATTATTGCATGAAAATTTATAGTTTTGTTAAATACGTACGTAGGTAGCAATCAATTAGGAGCGTTTAAAAAAATCTATCGAGTAGTTTTTGAGAAAATTGATTGTAAACCCATTTTATCGTTTTTCTCAAAACCGACTTGATGGATTAAAGGCTAAAACCATAATTACGTGACGATATGCCTATCGAATTAATTGTAAGTGAGTGGTTCAACAATTAAAAAAAAACAAGTTTAAAAAAATTAAAAAACTAAAGAAATTGTATTAACATTAAAAAAAAATTGTAAAGTGCCACAAAATAAAAAATCAATACAAAAAAAATAAAAAATCAATACAAAAAAAATATTTTTTTTATTGTTGTGACAGCACAACTGTATCGTAATATGATTACTTCTTAATTTGCTATGATTAACATGACAATAATATGATAACTTCTTAACTTAGTACGATTAACAGGATAATAATATGATTAAGGGAAAAATATTTATTATGATGTAAATTGATTCAATAATTATCGTATATGGTGACTAGAATCATGAATCTAATCATAATATGTTGCTCTTAGAATATGTCTACCACAACCATGTTTTTTTTCTTTAAATTGTTTAATCGCTCACTAACCAATAATTCGATGTCATATTTAAAACAAACGATTCAACTGATTCAAAACAATTTTACAAATAGCGCTAACATAATTTTACTAGAGTAAATATATTCGAAAATATAACAGTTTTAATAAAAACCTTCTGTCTTATTGTTTTTTTTTTAAATTCCCTTTTTGCGACCACCTTCACACAGAAAAAAATACCAATGTAAAATTAACATGAAAAAGTGTTGATTGAGAATCATAGTAAATTTCTGCAAAAGTATTCCCTTTATTTAAATTTATCATTATTTCATATTAATTTAAAATTTAAAATAATCTTAAATCATGCTTATTTAATAATTCACTGTTAAAATAAATAAAAAAATATTAAAATATAAATAAATATGGATTCAAAATTGAATCCATTAAAAAACCTGTTTTATATTAAAATAAAAAGTTTATCTTGTTAAATTAACATGCATACATAGTTAAGTATGTTAATTTTTTTATTTTTATTCTTAAAATATATTATAAAAAGAAGACAATTCCCATATTCTTTTAATTAAAATTATTTAGTTAAATAGTACATCAAGTTTTTAAAGTCGAATGATGACGAAAACCATATCGGGCGATATTGCTGATGCTTCTGGTGACTAAGGAGAATACAAAATAAGTGAAGCATGTGTAACTGGGGTAAGTGTATTGAATTATTCTTAAATTAATGCATATGTTGTCTCTGAAGCTTCTTCACACTGTTATAACACACTCAAAACATTTTGATTCTAAATGAAATTCTCGTTGTTTCAACTTGAAATAACTTTCATTCAACGTGATTCGGATTGTTATTTCAATATAAATGACATTTTGCTCTAACTTTACCGCAATGTTAAATAAACATGAATTATAGTTATTTTAAAAGAAAAAATGTTGTTCACAAGTCATTGTAAAATCAAGTTGAATTAACATGAAAAACTTATGAAGCAAAATCAATGCCGAAAAACTTTAAATCAACCTTGTTTTCTACGTTTTTAACTTGATTTTTTTCTGTGTGGTAAAATTAACATGCCGAGTCAAATAGTTAATGTTTTTCCACAAGTGATTACTTAAGTTTTCTTACTTCCGAGAATTTTAAAATAAATTGAAAAAATAAAATTTTTTTCGGAAAAACTAGATAACGCCATTTTTCGAAAAAACAAGATAACTGACATTGATTTTATGTTTTAATGTCTAAAAATTAGTTCGTTGGAACCAGAAATCTTTAACATTATTTAAAATTATGGTTTGTTAAATGCGCATGCATTGTAACATAAATTCATATTAAATAATTAGCAAAATAGGTTTAAAACTTTAAGTGTGTTTTTCTCGTGTTTAAAAAAAATGGAGTTATCAATTTTTTTTCCATACGGCCACAGATATATTTAAATTTGGAATACCCTTCTTGTGAACCTTTTAGAAAATGCTACCATACTTTCATTAAATTTTTAAGCATTGAAGCATTTTGTAATTTAAAGTGGCTTTAAGATTTTTGCCTGAAGTTGAAGACCCAATTCTGTTTGACATGGTCTGGTTTCATTCTTGAAAGTCTCCAGTAAAACGGAAGTAAAGAGCCCAAGACGCATTTTTAAAATTGCATTTTGGAACGGTGACCTTCCCATCTATTTATTTTATTAAATATATAAAATAATTTACTACTACCAGTATTATATTTTATATGTGACTCCTAGTAGCCACTGATTGTCTGCCACTTGCTACTACATATTTACTCATACAAAATTTACAAAAAAAAAAAAAAAAAAATTAATAAAACCGAGGACTGCCCCAACAATGTTGGTGATTTGGTGCATAAATCTTATAAATTGTACAAATTTCACAGAGTTTACGAGTATGTTTGTTTCTGTAAATATACTCGTGTTATTTGACTGGGAGCCTCTAAGAATAGTTCCATCTGAATGTAATTTGTTGGCAAATGTTTTGCCAAAAAGTCGAAAGTAAATAAAAAGAAGCTAAAAAAAATATAAACAATTTGTAGGTGCCCATTGCTGTTCATGCACAATGACTTGTAAGGTCATAATTTCTTGCTGAGTCTAGATGGGTGAGTGGCTGGGAATTTGCAAGTTTGAATACGGCTTGAATTTCCGGATAATGTAACATACCCCCTCCCCCCCTCCCTTTTTTACAACGCTTTTCGCCATGACACAAGAAATATTTATACGGCAACTGCAGCCAAGAGAAATGACAGTTGTAGTAGTAGAAACAAAAATAAAATACATACATAGTAAAAAAATAACGAAGATGAAAATCTAAAGTAATAATGGAGGCAACAATACAAAACACCAGAAAAATCCCCAAAAAGGAAAAAAACATAAAGACAGTCGTATAAGCATTTTAAATAATGCTACCACGAATTCATGCGACACAACCCATATGCATATGTATTGCAATGTGTGTAAGTGTGTATGTATAAGGATGTTGCAAATACTATAACGACTTTAAACATAAAAAGCCAGGAAAAAAAGAAGAAATTCTATACGAAATACAATTTATATGAAAATGTGTGGCTTTTCTATATGTACATCACATGTAGCCTTTTATATCGTTACCTAAAACGCAAAAGGTTCTAAAAATCAAATTTTTATTTATTCTTATGTATTGCTTCAACAAAAATGTCAAGCCAAAATTTTGGAATTTTTCGAATAAAATTAGTGATTTGATTAACATAAAACAACTGGCTCTATCAACTTACACTGATAGAAAAGGCATCAGATATCAGTACTAAGACAAGTGTCGGTATTGAACCCATGACACTTTTCATCATTGTGATGTCAGCCTTAACATCACTTGGCCAAATTGCCATCAGGTGAAATTATGTCATCAATGGGATGACTTATTGGCATCACGGAAACGACGAATCTGAGTCAGTTTAATAAAATATATCATCAGTGCGATGACTCAGTTACATCGAAGGAAACCTCTATTTACTGCCAAACTGTCATTAAATTGAGTCATTGGGATTGACTTAAGTCAAAGTGAGGGAAAATTATAATAAACCTATTATTATTATAGACGTATTCATTCTTCTTTGAAAATTTTATGTATTTAACTAAAAAATTGGAATTCTTGCTTCTTATTTTACTTTTTAAACATGAAAAAAAATGTTAATAATGCACAAAATGTGAAATCGGATTGATGTCACTGTAGTCATAACATAGATGACGCATAAAATATGACGAAATTTACAATGACTTTCGTCATGGGATTGACATTATTGATGTCACAATTCTGATTTAAGGGCATCATCAATATTGATATGCATTTTTCCTATGAGCACAATGTTCTTAAGATCCATATAATTACAGGTTGACCCAGTGAAACAAATGGGCTTAAATTATGCACCATTTAATTTATTATTTGGAAACGAATCAGTGAACTTGCTAAAACGCGAATACAAATACCCAAAAACATGAACAACTCAGAAACGCGTGAGTACTTTTACTTTTACATTTACTACTTTGAAACGTAAGCAAAGTTAAGGAGCTCTAACGTGGACAAGGTTTTCTGACTTTTTCGTTTTATTTGTTGCATTCTTTTTTAATTTGGGGAATCCCAGCATTTAGCAAAACATTAATATCTGACGAAAATGGAAGTGTTGGCGAAATTGATTTATTTCAAAGAAATGGCTGTACTTATGGCGCCATGACATGGATACTCGGCTGTATTCGCGAAAAAGAACCTTCGTCAAATGTATGGGCCCATCTACTTGAACGTAGAGTACACGGTAAGAAGTTTTTTTTCTAAAGTAATAAATTTCGTTTATAAAAAAACACGAAAATCCATAACAATTTATTGATTTAATTCACGTAGGCAAAATTTACGTTGAAATTTCCACAAAGAATCATGCTAAATATTCTTGGTTCAAGCCATATTTTCTGCTGATTTAGTAAATAATTTTTTCCGTGTATAGACGTTAAACGAACTGCGACTTAAATGTTTTTAACGGCATCTGAATACAGCAAAAAAAAAAACAATATATCGAGCCCTAATAGCAAAAATGATGTAACCAACAACATTTTAGATTATTGTTTTTTGATAAAAATCGATAATTTTGAGCATTTGCATCATCTCTAAAAATCTCATATCTCTGGGAAGTACCGTTACGAAATAAGAGCAAAAGCAATTTCAAACGAAACCCTAGACTTGAAACAAAAATATTTTAAAAAAACCTTCTCCTGTAAAATTTTATTTTTGTTTTGTTGGCTCGATATGTTACTGCAGATAAGTGATAAAATATTTAACCCTTGCAGGATTAAAGCGATCCTGTATTTAAAGTTTATAGAAATATTGCCTTTTATATGGTTCTTTAAATAAAAAGTTGGATTTAATCAAGTCTCAAATCCCAAGTCGGTGGTTGTTAGTAAAAAACTACAAAAAAAAATTGTAGGTGCATTAGAGAAGATTAAGGCGAAGTTTGAGAAAATCCTTGATTTTTGGCAAAAATTTCAAAAATTAAATTATACTTTGATAAATATTTATGAACTTCTTTATTCATAACAAATAATTTTTTTTTTTGCTAATGGCTTTTTGACATAACCTGCATAAACATATCTATCGTCACCCAAAAAGCAAAGCGCCCTAACTAACAAAAATATCAATATTGATTTTTTTTTACTTATTCATAATTATTTTACTAACCTCCAATTTCACCAAGTTCAGTCATAATTAACTATCAGTTTTAGCTGTCAAAACATGCTGTTAACTGAAAGTTAAAGTAATAGTTAGTTTTAACTGAACTTGGTGAAATTAGGGGTTAATATTATATTTTTGTTTAATTTTTAAATAAGTTTTCATATTAGTTTGTTAGGGATTTTTTAATTCATCTTGGATATTTGCGTCTATAATCTTGGACAACTTGTATTACATATTGTTTTTGCTCTTCATTTTTCGTCAGTAATAAATTATATTCTTCCATTAGCTTAACTCTCCTTTTCGCAGTGTCGTTGACTATCCTTAATTGCCCAATAATTTCTTGTCTTTAGCAAAAGAAGCAATCCCGTCCCAATCTTCAGAATTTGATTTTAAGATCTATAAAGAATCTTTTGAAAAAAAGTTTGGTTTCCATAGACACAAATTGTTCAATTCCATTGACTATGATCGTTGAAATATTTTGATTTGTAATAATGGGTCGCTTTATATTTTGATCAACGTCACCAACATTCTAAAGGGCTTCAACCATTTTTGCTTTAGTGCTGTTCGGTACTCTTGAATCAAAAAATGCTAGGGCAACGTTTTCAGAATTTCAATAACACAAATGGCCTTGCATTTTTTGAATGGCAACTCGCAAAAAGTCCTTGTTAATACTTTTTTAAATAGTGTGCGTTTTGCAAGAATATTTAATAAAATCATTATTTATAGGTAAGTCTTATGAATACCAAGCTTCGACGTATATTGTTGCTATAAAAATGCAAAATTTTCACAAGTCATTTTCTTCTTGTTTCCACAATTTAAGCTCTTCGCGAAACAAAAACATTTTTAGACTGTAAATAGCTTTTGAATTCAACCTAGCGTGATGAACTGCACCTGGTGTTCGAAACATTACGGAATTGGGGTTTTTTTGGTGTTTCCCCTAATTATATTATACTGAGTTCTAGAAGTTCCTTATAATCGTGTCTTGGCTGTTTTTCTGTGAGCACTGTCGGAACAAAACTAACAACATGACTGCTGTTATTTTTTAAAAGACAGAATGATGTTTTGTTAGTGTTGAGTATAGACTCATAATGTTAAAGGCTTTTCTCTTGTTTTAACTGCGTTTCTAAGCAATCTGTCTTGAAATATAATTTCTTAACGTCGTTTGATGGCTAGAGGAGATCTAGAGTTATGGACTACATGGTAGATCAGATTTTTACTCAAATCGCAGAATGACAAATCTTTAAGATATCAGGTTGGATAACGATTTCTTATTCATGGTTCAGAAATTAATGTATAAGAAAAAGTATCAACTAGAGGTCTGCTTTGAATAACTCACTTGTTTGCCTTTACTCAAAGTGCACAACATTTATTCAATTATAAAACATTCAAAAAGATAAGAAGAGAGTAAACCATATGCAAAAATAATAATGAATGAATTGAATAAAAAACTTGTTTACTGTAAATGAATATGAGAGTAATTCAAAAATAACAAAACATTGGAATGACCCGTTAGAGAGAGCAAGTTTACAAAAAATATTCAAATAATTTTTGAATTATTGAATGTGCATACATTTATTTGAATACCTTGCCATAATATGTGTGTAAGCTTGTGGCTTCTTTTGTTTATAAGAGTTAAGCTTACACATACATACATAATGTGTAGGTACACATATTTTACATTCAAATTATATTTGAATAATTTACTCATTCGACTTGAGTTGTCTGAATAGAATGAGTTTTTGTTGTTTTGTCTCTGGTTATTTTTTTCAATTGCTTCGTTTTCATTGGGTGATCGACACATTGTAATTAAAAAACAAATGAGTGTGTTGAAATTGCTTTTTATTTATTCTTGCAGACCTCTAGTATCAACACACGGGGGGCGTTGGCAGAAGTTTCTTTTAGTTAGGCCGCTACGGTCCACGATAATCTCGATTTGTTTAATTTACGATAAAAGACGAACAAAGGAGACTCATTTTCCAAATATAATAAATTTTTTTCTTCCTGACTCACCCTAGCGAAGATCAGTTAAAATACCTAAATCACAAAAAGAACATTTTATGGGTCAAATTGTTTTTGCACTTTGACAATCACTGAGTTAAATTAATAAAGTAGTGCCCATGTTCTGTAACTGTCGCATCGAGAAACTTTTCGATTGAAATGTGTGAAATAAAACAAAAATGCTGTATATAAAAACAAAAAGCTGTTTTTCTCACTAAACTGTGTCTGTAAGTTTTTTTTTTTTTCTTTGCGAGAATAATCTGCCTCGTAAGGAAATTATTCGCTAATTTGCAGAAAAGAGTGTCTGTAAAATTTCTGTGAGAAAGTTCCCGCTTTGAACTGTTAAATAAACTCATGAATAGAAAGGGAAGAGATAAAATTTTAATACTAAAAAACACTAAAAAATTAAAAATGCGAAGAAAAATCATAATAATATTCTGTTCATGGTACATTTTTCCATTGTATAATTATTTTGCTTTTAACATTTTTATAAAATTTACGGATGTTTTCAAAGCTCGTTTACAAACAACAAACATTAAAGGCACACTTTACATTATTTGGTATAGCCGATGGTTGTATTTTCGCCGCCGTCGTTTAAAAATTTTCAATTTCAGTAAATTTTGGTCGCCGTCAACGGTATGTGTTACTAGCGTTTTCAACGTCTGCAAATTTACATCGCCTTCGAGTGGAATATTATGACATTTATAAAGTAACGACGTAATCTCTTTTGATAGTTTTCCACGAGAGTTACAGACACATTTTTTCTCACTTTTCGAGAAACGATGGGATATTTTGTTCCACATCTTTTCGATGCGAAAAGTTCTCACTAATGTTGCAGAACATGGGTACAGATTCATATATTTTAACTTTTTTGTATAAACGTCTGCATACAAGGTCGATCGTGGACATTGTATTTACAATGCAATTAGGCCGTCATGGCAAGTGCCCACAGATATCACGATTTGCTCAAATCAAGGAACAATAATTAAAAAACATTGTTTATTTATGGTTGACATATCCCTCAAAAAAATTGTAGTTCCACACTTTTCCAATTCGGCAAATTCAACCATTAACTTGCTGTATTAAATTCTCAATAAAGCAGAAAAAAAAATATAACAAGTGACGATTCGTGAGCCCAGAGCCGAATTGCCTGTGACCAAAATGTTAAAATAACTTACAAACATTCGCATATTTTATATGCATTCAGTAAAGCCTCAAGTAATAATTTGTCTTCGTGTCGGAATTCTCTAAAAAAATATACATATTCACTTAGAAATAGTGAATAAATCTTTTTAACTAAAACCAAAAAAAAAAAAAAATTACAAAAACTTTTTTATTTAAATATAATTTTCTCAAGTGTTTTAAACTTTCAATAAATTCATAGGAAAACGTGAAAAATCTATAAACTGCATAAGGCTACGTGTACAACTCTCTACTGCAAATTCTAACCGAATTGCACATTCCTTACAGCCCTCACAATTCCCACAAATACTCCCCCTGTTAGAAAAGCATCCCAGTTGGACGTTTATTTCGTTTATTTCAGTTATTTTGAGAGCGAATTATCCTTTCAATTTAAGTTGGCATATGTGCTGCATAAATTCATCTTCTAAAAGTAAATATTCCATTTGGAATACATTCTATACGATACAAGAAAAAATAAAATACTATGGCATTTGTTCGCTACTTCAACTGAATATAAATAATAAAAAAAAATCTACAAGGACTTTGCCATTGGCAGCCAAAGGAATCCTTAAGATATTCTTTTTAAGAAAAAAAAAAACAGTAGTGGCAGAAGGAAATTGTTACGAAACATTCTTGACGTTTTCTTAGGATTTCTTTAAAAGTTGTGGTATTTTGTTTAGAATTTTAGAGTTTGGCCTCAAATGTAGCAAAAAAAAAAGTTAAAAAAAAATTTATTTTGTAGAGCCTGTGTTAAACATGTCAGCAGGCATTTTGTATGCACCAAAAGTAGTGTATTTCTATTTTCGAAATGTAAGTGTATGTGTTTTTTTTCGTATTCAGTTTATTTTTAACAGACACAGAAATTGATTTATATTGAAAATATTAAAACAAAATAAGCCTTTTAAGATGTTAAAGAAAAATTTGTATTGAAGTTCGATATTTAGTAAATATTTAAAGAAAAACTACTTTATACATACGTATTTAGTTTAATTCACTAAATAAAATTATTTTATTCATCAATAGCAATAGTTATAGATGTGCAATACCTCATATTCCTCGAGGTCCGAACCAATATTCCGCTAGGTCCACGAAAAAGAATGTAAAAGTATTAAATTTTATGCATTTTCAAAGTTATAAAGAGTTAAGATATTCTCACAGAAAAAAATTGAAAATCGACTTTAATTAAACAATTCGTTCAGACAATTAAACTATTTACTAATTTTGCCCCTGCAAAAGAATTGATCATATTAATTAACGGATTTGTATATGCGAGTCGTGATACACAAATTTAGTCAATTAAAAAATTGATTGCATAAACTAAAAAGTGCACAATATACGCACAAACACTTTAATTTGTATGTTTTGATTAAAAAATTTATATGCAACAAACAAAAAATTAATTGAAAAAATTATTGTATACTAATTAATTATTTGCTTGAACAATTTTTGGCAAACATTTTTTTTTTTTTGTTAATTAATATAGAATAAATCTAAGCTCGTTGGATGGTAGAACTTTTTTAAAGCAGCGAGCGAAAAAGAAAGATGACGTTCTTAACATTTTTGTGGCAATTTTGTCTATGGCAAGTAAAATTTGATGTTTGCAAGAAACCGGTATTTTTATCAGTTAAAAAATTATACAGCTCAGGCTTATTACAGGCGAATTCCGGCAGAGATGAAAGTGGAGGTCGAATAGAAGCTGGCTCGAGCGTAAGCTCGCAAGGCATGCAAAATGGACCGCGAAATCAGGCAAGGTTCTACTAAAGCTAGAGTCGAACGAATATATATCGCTTATTTACTGCAACGTAGTCATATTTGAGAACATAAAAATTGTTTGCTTGTTGACTTATGGCTAATAAATCACTGATGGTTTTAAACGCTGGTTTAGTTGAACTTAACTTGAATTACTATAAACAGTGTCCCATGTATTATATGAAGTTAAAAAAATAAAATGTGGCAGCGCTACGACAAATCTTATCAAATTCATATGTTCTGTATTGGTACTTTAAACGCCCAATTTTATGCGTTGGTTTATATGTTCAGTGATTTATAGATTTGTTGGTTTGAACACATTTTAAGCCAAAAAAGATATTAATTTGCTCTGATTTTTTAGCCCTTATGGGGTGATATGTAGTTACGTAAGTACATTTTTCATAGAGAAATGTTCTTCCCATCTAAAAAACTATGTTTCGCAAAATAAATAAATTTTTTTCGGTTTTTTTTTTTAATTTTCCCTTTAATACTTACGTTTGCAATTAAATGTAAAAGAGTCAAAATGTGTACGAAATAATCGTTCCAATGAGATTTAGTTAAAAAATGTTTAAGTTATTCGAATTTCCCCAGAACAGAAACGTGTCTCAGGCCATATGAACAAGAAATATAAAACAAAATTAATATATTTTGAGAAATATTTGAATAAGAGCTAATTTTAACTTAAAATATACCGTATTTACTGGTATATTCGGTTTGTCCTCGTAGGATGCCGATAACATATTGACCTTTATCTTAAATAAAGCACGTTAAACACTGAGAGATGGCATAAATAAAATCAAAATAATTAATTTTAATTAAAATGCAAACCCTCTTTTCATTTTCATAGATGTTTAATGAATATTTTTGAGAAGCAAAACCCTCTTTCTCGCATAAAGTCCCCAATAATGCAAAATTTTATGAACCAATTATCTGTGACATTCAGTAGTTGATTTAAAATATATTGTAGAATACCGAATTTTAATAACTCAAGTAATACGCAAAAAAAACAGTTTTTGGCTCTCCTGAAAAGTAGTGTTTTTAAAGATAGAGGATTTTGAATATAGGCCCTCGATATACAAACATACATTAATTAAAACATAAAATTTAATGTAAAAATTAAAGTTGCACTCTAAAGAGTGAAGAATAAGAAAGTTGCAATAAACAGATGATTGCTTTTTTTAAATCAAACTAATTGTTTTGAGTGCAAACTAACACTACCAGTGCACACTTCATCACTCAACAATATGATTGCAATATTTTTGCACTATCACCAAGTGTGAGTTGAAACTGCAAAATGCGTGCACTACCCCAATCTATGAAATTATATGAGGTACAACAAGAGCTTTATCGGGGCTTTTGGTGCCCTCAATCTTGTATGTTTCAGGGTATACTAAAGCCACCGCAACAGTAGTGATTTTTCTCTAAAAAAATCCAGGGATTTTTCTATCAAATTATGCAGAAAATAAATATTTTTATTAAAGTTTTGAACGCTTTTAATAAATTTTTTGGAAAACATTGTTAAAGAGTGGCTTTGAAAAAGCCAAAAGCCAAGGCGAACTCACATTACAGGTGATGTAAAAAAGCTAATTTTTTCATAATTACAGCCGTATTTAAGCAAAAGAGGCACGCGTTTTATATTTCTAATTCTTTCTGTCCATACTGAACGGAAAGAAAATAATTATTTTTGTGTTGTTAAGCATTAATTTGCGTTTTGACAACACTGGAAAAAATAATAACGATTTGTTCGGTATTGACTGAAATAAAAATGTTTTCACAACGAAAAAGTATGAGGATATAATTTACTATTATGACGATTTTAGGTTATGTCAGCTGAAACCAAAATAGAACGTGTAAAAGAAAAAAATTAAAAACCTTCTGTAATTGTCAATTTTGACAGACATTTGCAGTTCCATATGGATTTTCCAACTGACAAAGCCACTGCAAAATACATGTCCTGTGGAAAAGTATCTTCAGTTTTCATCTTTATGTTAATTAATTAAATTAACATTAATTAAACTAGAATAGTTTATATACTAAATTCATATAAAATGAAGTATGAAAAGAAAAAGCTTTAAAAGCACTAAAACATCTATATGTATATACATAATCGTCGTGTCACGGTGTTTGTAATTGATTTTTATGAAATTTTGTATGTGTATTGGTTAGGTATGAGAATACTTTGCAAAAGCTCCCCTTCCCTATAACCGATTTTCTTAAAATTTGGCAGGCAAATAGTGTGAAATCTGGAAGGAACTACAGCCTTTAAAATGTATTATTTATAGCGTAATATAGGGAAAAAGGGGTAAAAGCTCCCCCTCCATATATCTTCTTAACAAATCAACCGGTTTTCTTAAAATTTGCACGCAGGCTCTGTTACATCTCAAAGGAAATAGGGAATAGGGCGTGAAATGGGACAAGAAGATTGAAAGCTCCCCCTGTTTATATCTTCGTAACTAATAAACCAATTTTCTTGAAATTTTCCAAGCAAATGGTGTGCATCTGGAAGGAACTATAGCATGTAATTTTTTATTATTTAGGGCGTGAAATAGGGCTAAAAGCGCCCTCTCCCTATATCTTCTTAACAAATCAACCGGTTTTCTTAAAATTTGGCACGCAGGCACTCTAACATCTAAAAGTTAATAGGGCGTGATGTAGGACAAGAAGGGTAGAAGCTCCCCCTCCCTATACCGTCCTAACTAATCATCCCGTTTTCTAAAAATTTGGCACGCAGACACTGTAACATCTAAAAGTTAATAGGGCATGATGTAGGACAAGAAGGGTAGAAGCTCCCCCTCCCTATACCGTCCTAACTAATCAACCCGTTTTCTAAAAATTTAGCACGCAGACACAGTAACATCTTAAAGAAAATAGGGAATAGATCGTGAAGTAGGACAAGAGGGGTAAAAGTACACTCTCACTTTCTATTTTTAACTAACCCTAGAGGGAAGCGAACTGGCACCAAAGTAGTCCCGTGATAGGTCTTTGGTGGTAGGGTGTTATCGGCCGTATAAAAAGTGTTCCATAATAACAATATTATTTTTACCTACCAGGTAGGATGAATCTTAAATTACTTAATCGCTCACTTTAGGTTAAAGTCTACTTTTAGCTATCGACAATTTGTGAAAACGGGCCTAAAACTTGTTCTATGTATTCCACTTGAAGAGTGCGCAGCCATTTATATGTTTTACATGCTTCCAGAGTCTTGATTATGAAAATTTACTAAATTGTTTCCTTTAATTATTTTATAAAATTACGCAAATTACTTATTTTATTGGCGAAAAAATATGTTTCATAATCCAAGAAAAGGTATTTAATTCTGTATAAGAAGTTTAAATTCAATCTTTTAAAACATAAAGTTAAATGGAATTTTTTTCAAACAAATCACCTATCTTGTAATTTACTTCACTTTGTTACAACAACTGTGAGTACTTTAAGAAAAAACATGTCATCTAAACAAAAGTACCAAGCAATAAGTGACTTTTTAACAACATTGCAAATAAAATCCAATAATTCGCCTGACGTGTTCAACATGTTTTTGTTATTTTTCTTAATTTCACATGCATTCTTTGCTTTTTATAAAAATAAAAAAAAAAAAAATTAAAAAGAAAAATCCCAAAGAACAACAAAAAACCCTGGTCACAGTTACAGTCAAAAGGAGATTAAAAAAACTAAGAAATGAGAATGTGTAACAAGAAGTGTCAATGTTTAGGAACTGCCAACGAGGTCGTCACTTGTCACACAAAAGTCGCGTAATATGCATGAATATTTTATAAGATGTTGCACAAGTGTATGGGGCATTTGCAACATACACAAGCAAAAAAAAAACAACAAATCTAAAGAACACAGTAGTTTAAGAACTAAAATTATTTTTTTTTTTTTTAATTTTCCTTTTAGCTAAAGTTACTAACTGACAAAAACAAAATGTATATGTATTGTCAAATATTGTTAAAGTCAGCCGCAATATGCCATTTGGGAGGCCATCATGCTGGTTTTCAACACAAAAAGGACTCTAGTTGTTTGGTAGTAGTACATTTTTTTTTTTAACTTTCCACCACTACGAGTGGTAAAAAGTGTTTGTTTAGTTTCTTAGTTCGTGTGTAACACTAAGAAATATTTTTGTATTTAAAGGTCGAGCCGCATAGAATACTTTGTACTTAACACGAAGCTTTTTTCAACTGACAACTAACTGGATATACAGGTTTTCTTACGATTTTTGTCGCACAAGGCAAAGTACTTAATTTATGCTACTATTTTTTATTATAAATTATTGAGTGTTGCCACCAACGAAATGGTAAATTACACATGAATCATGTCAAAATTACACTTAAAATACAAATTACACATGCTATCTTTTATTTCACGAGTTTTGTTTTGAATTTCATATGTATAAACTTTTCATTCAGTTAAAAAACAATTGTGTCTGTTTTTTTAAAAAAATTTACAATTAATTTTTTATTTCATAAAATAACGGTTCAAAACCAATTTATAACTTTAAAATAAACAAAGCAAAAAAAATCACATTTATATTGAGATGCATTTTTTTGATTTTTCCAGATATTTAAAGCTTCCATTTTTTGTTTATAATGATTTGAGTAGGTTCAAATTTTGGTCCACCATTTCTAAGTATTTTTTCTATAATCTGTCCTGCAATTGTATAAATTACTCAAAATTCTTTCCGCAGCGTTTGAAAAGATTAAAATAAATAAACTATTTGCAAAGTAGGAAATAATCTGTCTTCAAAGGAATTTTTTATTTCAGAAACCTAGTTCCAATGTATTAGTCTGGCTCCAAACTACTATAAAGCTAAAATTTTTCAAAATGTAATAGTGCATGTTGTCGCGAAAATATTCTTGAAACTCCTTTAATTTTTTTTTTGCCGAGCTTTACTTCAATTAAAACAACATCTTAGGTATATTACGAAGTAAAACTTTCAAATATGTTGAAAGGTTCAGACAGGCCTTCGACGCTACCAAATGTATTAGGTGGCTTGAACATTTTGTCAAAATAATGTCTGGCTTGTCGTCTTTAAACAACTTAACTTCTGAATTATAATGACCAAACATAACATTAGGTATATCTGATGCAAATCCAATAAGATTTTCAAAACGAATCCCATTTTCTATAATTGTACTTTTGAGAAGCTCAAACATTTCTTTTGCAGTCGATGATGCACTCTCTTTGAAAAAAAAAAAAATAATGTACCCGGGATATTTCGTCGTTATAAAAAATTGTGGCAAAAGTTATGTAAATGCTGCTAAATGTTAGCAGCTAATGATCCAAAAATGTTTAAATCGGATCTCTTTACGCTTCCAGTCTTTAAATTAAATTTTAAGGTTTTGCCAAGAATATTCAACCGTTTTACTTCTTGTGACAAAATAAAAACAAAAATCTGTGCTGCAAAGCGTCAAAATTTTAAGTTACACATGAATTACACATGCAGGTGGGCTACACATGAAAACTAAAATTACACCTGATATGTTTAATTACACATGAGGTGGCAACACTGAAATTATTATAAATTTCTCGGTGTTTTTTGTAGCCATTTAAAGCTATTTATGGGTATATCTTTACCATGTTAAACGGTGTGATTTCTATTCCTATGGAACTATGAAAGACCAAATTTAACTACAATAGCGTTTATCGTAACGTTTTCATGTGTACTAAAATGTACAAGGTCATCAGAGTGACGGCAAAAACAGCTAAAGCGCAAAAATAGATTAAGCGACATCATTTTCAATTTTCGTTTTTTTTTAGCAAATTTATTTATTGGCAACACTTGCATCATCTTCTAAAATGTCATAGTCACATATATTACCGTTACGAATTTTAAGCAAAAATCATTTTAGCGCCAACTTGCATACAAAATTTTTATAAAATTTATTAAAGAAAATCTTCTCCAGTAAAGGTTCGATATGAAAAAAGTTGTGTCCATTTAAGGCATTGGAGAACGCCAAACCTTCATACAAAATTTGGTTAAATTAACTGGATTCAAGCAAGATAAAATGAAAAAAAATCTTTTTTGCGGAAAGAGCTTGATGTACAGCCAGGCCCCCGATGCTGCACTCAATTTGTAAGCAATTTACTTTCAAGATGTCATCAAGAAAACAATTTATAAAGACAATACTTGTAATCAGTTGGTAAATTGAAAGTAAAATTGTCAAACAAATGGAAACAAAGAAATTGAGAGCAGTGTGAGTGTATTAGTAAAAAAGTGAGAGTGTATTGCAAACTGAAAGGAATTGAAAGGCAAAACTTGATCGTGTGCCCTCCAAGTAACGTAATTTTTTATTATTGTCAAATGACTGTATTGCCACATCAGCAATTCCGCAAATAAAACGCTAGATTGAAAATAAAAATCGTCAAAATATATAAACTAAGCAAGGTTTAAAAAACTGCAGTCGAAACCAAAAACTGTCGAACAAAAAACGAAAGTTTGTGTACAACGTAGAAGTATCAGTTTTTTTTTTTTTTTTTTTGGCTAATGACAAATAAAGAAGTGGAAGAAATGGCAGTTTTTATACTTTGACTGCAGTTTTTTAAACGCTAAAATTAAGCCATGCAAACAGCTAAAAACAAAGCAGAATAGAAAACAAAAGAGTAAACAAAAAACAAACAAAGCAGTTAACAAAAAATGTAGAATATAATTTAATGAAAAATATTTTAAAAATCTTTTAGGGTATTCACAAGGTGTGCTATCATGTTATATTGTCATAATGTTCTAACATTTTACAATGGTTTAAAAAAATTGTTGTTGCTTTGTAAACAGACAGTGTCTTAAATTAATAGAACTTTGCTTGGTATGTTTATTGTGCTGTCGTAATTAATCAGAAGACACCTGAGCTGAGCGGCTGAGCCGAACCGCATTAGTTTTTGTAGCCGTAGCCGTTGATGGTATAGTTTTATCCGGCTAATATCCGAATTTAACCTGCGGCTAGCAATTTTTGCGGCGTCAAATTAGATCGGCTTAGGACTCCGATGTTTGGTAAACAAACAAAATAAAATTTATTTATGGCTTGCATCTGAAAAATGGAAAATAGTTAGGAAAGATCTAATTTAATTTATTAATTCGTGGATTAGAATTAAACAATATTTTTATTTTTGATAAATATTTATTTTTTTTATATTTGTTTTAAATCAGCTGACTTAAATTCAAAATAGCACACTAAATTATGAGGGGTTGTTCACAACAGTCGTATATTTTTATGTTTTTATTTTACGACTTATGACTTTCTGACACCTTGTGAATCCCCCATATATACGTAATTGTATAAGTGTTGGTGTTTTAAAAATATAAAAAAATAAAATACCCTGAAGGAAACCCGGGGTCTAATCACCGCATACGATATCGAGCAAAATTGATCGAAATTATTTATTTTGGTATCATGATTCTCGATATCGAATGAAATTTATTGAATTTGAAATAATAGCATTCGATATCGAGTAACTCGACATTACATTTCTCGAGTTTTCATTCGATACGTCAGAGTCTATCGTATGCAAAAAAAATTTGATAGTTTATTCGATGCGATAGTATCAAATACGGTGATTAGACCCCTGGGTGCAAATGTCTCCAAGTCACCAGTTTTGTCGACTATTTTGGTGACATTGTCAACGAAGTGTCTACACTACGCTACATTTGCCACTATATTTGCTCTCATACGAAAATTTGTTATCAATAACAACTGAGAAAGAATTATAATTCCTATAAAAGTTGAAGAAATAATAAAAAAAAAAAATTTTTTGTTATGAATTCGTATTCACAGTGTAGACTAGGTTTACTTAAATGTAATATTGATTCTCTGGTTCCAATGTCTACATTAGGGCCATAACTTTTTCACACCTTACGCGAATATCAAAAACGGATTGCTAAAAAAGTTCACGCAGGGTTCGGGTTGAAGTTTGAAAACAATCATTTATATCACTTAAATGATATTTTGGAATTTTTATTCACTGCTTTAGATTTAAAAATGTTGCTACGGTTTTCAATTCATCACAGTTCAAAATTTCTTGAAAGGTTTTAGAAATTTGCTTCCCAGCTTGAGGTTTTTTTCGCAAAACGACAGGAGACAGGTGTATTCATTACTTAAACATTATTGGCCACTCAGTGGTACTATGCCAAAAATTTGCTTATAGTCTACCTAGTCTACATATGTTCCCAAAAGTGACACGCACATGTAAAATGTCTTTTGTAAATAACACTGTCTGGGGTATAATAAGTCACTAGCACTGGTGACTGTATCAATAGTGAATTAGTACAGATTCACTACTGACACTTCCTGCAGGGTATTTATATTTTAATAATAAATAATTGTCGACAACAACAACACAACATTATGACTTTTGGGGCCGCAAATTTGTATGAAAACAGTAATGTCATCGGTCGCTTGCATTGTCGATCGACAAGTCGTGCTAAAAATTTTTATTGGGCCGCAAATCACCTTTTTGTCGTTGAAAATGCCAACGAAAGATAGCGGTCGACATCGGGGGCCAGGCTGTTAATATATTCAATCAAAGCGAAAAAAAAAATTAATGGGGTGGGTGCTTCGTATATAGAGTTTTTTTTCCCGCACTTTTTTGATTCCCGGGAAAGCGGGAAAAATAAATTCATTTCCCGGGATCCCGGGATTCCCGCCCAAAATTAAATACAATTTACTATATTTAATTATGAATTTATTTACATTTAAATAAAGTTAACTAAAAGAAGAACATACTTATGTAGTTCTTTGTTAGCTATGAAACTTTTTGTTTTATTTAAATAAGGCACTATTAGTGAGGAAAAAAGGAGAGAAACAAAACAAAAACTTAACAATTCAATACAGTAAAAAAAACTAAACTATTTGGTAGACATAAGAATGTTTTGAATAAATTATGTAGTTAATTATAATTGATATACATACATATCATTTAAAAAAAATGGCTTAAGTTTTATTGAAACTAAAATAAAACTTATAACTTTTTACAGTTTTCTTTTTAATTCTTGCAAGATTTAGTAATGTGTTCTTTGTTATTTTAATGACGGTATATTTATATTTTTTAAATGCTTGACATTTTAATATTTTGCTGGAAATATGTTTTTAGTACGATTAAAGCATTTATTGATTCATCGGATAATCGATTTCGGATTTTATTTACCAAAACTCCTGCTGTTGAAAAAACTCGTTCGCTCTCGACAGATATGGGTCGGGAAATCCCGGGAACAAACTCTATTCGTATATTTACTCGAGTAAATACCAAAAATTAACATAAAATCTTTTTCAAAATCTGTGTTTTGTTGGAAAATTTATTTTTGGTAGGGTTATTTAAGATTCGACACATCCCTATATTCGGTTATTATTTTTTCTTTTTGCATAAATTTACTCATTTGATAGTTACATCTTTAATTTTTTTTTTTTTTGTTTTGTTTTATTCTTACGTGTATTTGCGTCATTTTTTTAATATTGTGCTACAAAAATAGTGAACAGGACTATCTAAAAGGATATAACTTGCACTAGAACTAAACTCAATTGTGGTTAAGCGAAAAAAAAGTTTCTAAAACAATATTCTTTATGGTCGTCAGTAGAACTTTGTGTTAAAGAACTGCTTTTTTATTTCAAACGTTAACTTTGGTTTTAACAACAAGGACTCTTTGGTGTGCCGTTATAGTTCTAGCTATTCTTTTCATACTCCTCCTTCTGTTTCTTTTATTTTCTCTCCTGTGAATGGGTTAAATAAACTCAACTGCCGCACAAACCAAGTTTTGGTGGCGGCGATGGTGGACCATGTCTAATATACTGCTGCCATAAGAGATGACACCAAAGGAACTAACAATACAAAGAAATAGAAAAAAATAAGTCGAAAAAGAAGCCAGCAAAATCGGCTGAACACAAAAGGACCTGAAGTGTTAGTGGAAAAATATGTGAGAAATTTGTACACACAAACAAGCGCAACAAAAATTTCGTTGAACGTTGAGAAAATATGCTGCACTGCAGCACGTCACTACGTGGTTAGCAAATTTATTATGGTAAACGGAAGTTTGTATAAAGAATAAAACTACAAAAAAGGAAAAAAAATGCTGCTCATACTCAGGGTTATAACACACATACCAGTGCATAAGCTACAACAAATACCATGAATATTTACTTCCTGGCGTTGGATAAAATTCGTTACAAATGCACATATACACACGTATGCCATGCAACAGCGAATGATTTTATGCCTGCCAAGTGGCAGCAGCAAGAACAACGACGATGGCAACAATTCTCGCAATAATCACACCAACAAATAAAAGAAAATAGCAACAACATAAACAATTTGTTTCTTTAACTATACCAATATCTCTTTCGACAAGAAGAACGAACTAGCATAAGCGAAGGGGAAAGAAGCCCCAAGGACATTACTATTTACTTAAGGAATAACCCCAAGAGGCTCCGAAAATTCAATATTATTTTAAATTCTTTATTACAGAAAGCAAAACAGAGGAACCCTTGCGACATTAAAAGTAGTGTTTAAGAAATCTATCATTATAAAAAGTACTATTTCAGCCATGATCGAGAAATCGAAATCACGTGAAATTGAAATCGATGGGGATTTTTAATCCAATTTTTTTTGTTCCTGATTACTATCAAAAGTAGGTCTGCTTAAGATAAGTGGTCTTCAAAGTTGAATGTATATACAAACAAAAAAGTGAATATTTCTATGAACTTTCAGCATAAATTTTGTATTTACAATTCGATTTGAAATTTATAGAATTCGATTTCGAAAACATTAGTGAAATAGTACTTTTTATTGCAACTTGCAAGTGTTTAAAGGTATTATTCTAAATTTTTTTTCTTTTAGATTTGATGTTTAACTTTTTGGTATATATTTCCTTTAATTGTCTCGAGATTGTTTATAATGACTTTAATTTTTTTGGTGTTTCAATGGTGTTTACTTTGTAAATGGTTAGTCAATAAAAAGAAGTTTGTAAAAAGTTTGGTACTCTAATTTCTTTAAAAAAATTACCTTGTAAAAAAATTTAGATTTCCATTCCTGCACCAATACCTATAAAAATTCGATTGCAAGCATATCTTGCAAAAAAGAAAATTAATTTGGACAAGGTTTAGTTTATACATACTAGAGTTTGCTAAAAATTGTAAAAATGTGAAACCGCGGTTTCGGGTTTTAAATGATTAAAACCGGTCGGTTTCGGTTTGGTTTTCGGTTTTAAAAATATCCAAGTAAAACTACATTTATATAACTTCTTTTGTATGTAATATATTTTTTTTCTATTCAGGTACTTTTATTAGGCGGTATGAACTAAGTCCGAAATGAACTAACTCCCCAAACCCAAAATGAACTATGTCCCCAAACAACTGTATGTGAAAAAACAACAAAGATATTTGGGAACATCGTTCACGTTTTTGGGGGCATCGGTCATTTTATTTTTTGGGGAGCTAGTACATATGAACGAAGTCCCCAAAAAGTAGTAATAAACTAAACCCCTAAATTAATATTTGGGGACTTAGTTCATTTCTTAAATGTTTTTACATTTTGCAATGAGAAATAATTTTAGGGGGGGGGGGGGGGGTGGGGTGCTTTAAAACCATGGGAGATAAGGCCATGATGGCTTCATTGCTCAATTGAATGGATGATAAAGCAATAATGGCCTTATTGCCCAATCATTGAGAGGTAAGGTTATATATATAAAATTTTGCGAAATGAGAGATAAAGCCATATTTTTGCGAAGCCAGATTCCAATACTTTAGTGTTTATTGTTTCCGGGAAAATACATTTTTTATTCTTGTGACGCACGCAGGAAAACTTTATTCAGCGAAGCCACCTGCCGCGTCCTACTGGAGGAGAAAACCTGTAAAAACGGCCGCAGGCCGTCACGCAGATCAACTTTAGTATGCGAAGCCAGATTTCAATACTTAACTTTAGTAAAAGGGCAAATCATTACCTCTTAATTAAAAAATAAGAAAACTATTAATCAATGTAAAATGCAAAAGTTCTTCAAAACTGAAATGAGAGATAAAACCATTTTCTAATATTACTAATGTGAGCTAAGGCCATGATGGCTTTATCTCCCATTCAAATGGAAAAAAAATAAAAGTCTTTATCTCCCTTTTGAATGAGAGATAAAGCCATCATGGCCTTATCTCCCATGGTATTAAATGGCCTTATTTCCCATTTAAATTTTTTCTTTTAATATAATTCTAATTTATTTAAAAATTGTTTTGTTGTAACGGTCCCTGCTTAAAACCATTTTGAATACGTTAATTGTAGTCAAAAATTTTGTTCAATATTTAATAAAATTATTTCAATAATAAAAATATTTTACAAAATTATAATTTGCATTTTAATTCTCTTAAATTTTTGTAGATATCGAAAAACTTGCCTTATAAATATCAAAATAATCTGCTTAAAAATTCTTAAAACTTTTATTCAATCTTATTTTATTTTTCTATATTTCTTTTATTTTATTTTAACTTTATTTTAATTTTATTTCATTTTTGCACATTTTTAATAAAAACAGGCCATATTTTGTGGAAATTTTCCATCTTAATTTTTTTTTACTTTTTATAATTTACCAACAAAAAATCCAAAACAAACAAACCCTTTTCTATTTCATTTACTTTGCTTTTAGCTAAGACACTTTTCTTTTTATTATTGACTTGGCTTTTATTTCCTAAAACACATACCACACAAAGAAATTCAAATTCTTACAAAAAAACACGACACACATCACTCAATGCTGCTGCCCACGACCGCGGCGTTTTCAACAACTTAAAACCAACAGAGACTGCGTTGTCGTTAGCTCTGCTTTTTATGAAAAAAGTTTCTATTACTGTTTTCACAAGTATGCATGCGTTCCACTTTTTCCTTAGATTTTTTAATTAAATGATATAATGGCGTTTTAATTTTATTTATTTATAATAATTACAAATTTTTTAAAACTTTATATACTCTTTTTTAAATTAATTAAAAGGAGTACTTTTTTAATACGTTCACGCACTTTGTAAATTTTTAGAAACTAAAAAGATGATGAAAAGGAAATTAAGAAGATTAGAATTAAAAAAAGCACCTTGAGTGCGAGAGTAAAAGAGACAGTGAGTGGCAGCAAAGGAAGAACAAGTGCTTTTATAAGAATGAGAAAAGATGTTTAGGGATATTATTAGGTTTTGTGTTAGATGATTATAGGGGAAATAGAAAAAGTTCAATTTAGTTTTACTTTTTTTTTTGACAGCTGCGAGGGTTAATTGCAGAGTATATGAACCAAGGCGAATTCAACTAGTAGTTAATTCGCCTTGGTATATATGTATATATAAAATGAACACAGTTCTACAAAAACAAAAAACGGCAGCATGCATTTTGTTAGTGGAACTTGTAAATTATACTGTCAAAATAAACTAATTCGCCTTGGGTTTTTTTACTTACTTAAAATAGCTGCCGTTTTTGTTTATTTCTAACAAAAATTGGAATTTATTTTTTAATGTGGAGACGCAAATATTTTTTTTATTTTGGTTATTTTTTTTTTTGCTTAAAATAATCCCACGAATGAATATTTTTTTTTTCTTGATTTACTTTTAAATCGCGTTTTTTTTTTAATTTTTGACAATTTTGTTTACCCGTTTTCCTATGTGTTGTAGGTATAACATAAATTGTATGTACTCCAAGAATCGCCAAATTTAATTTTCAAAAGATTATTGTTAAGAAAAAAATCGCTAAATGTGATTTTAATACTAGAAAGGGCCATGTTCAGTTGCTCATACACTTGCAATAAAATTTTTCAATTTTACGTATTGTACAATTATATCGCCAATGTGTATGTGACCGACAATTTAAACGTTATTAAAAGCTGATTATTTTACTATATTGTTATAGAGAAATATTTAGATTTTACTAATTTTATAAATTTACCCATAAATGTGTTCACTGAGATGAACAATCAGACTGCAAAGTTGTGCAAACGTAATTTCTTATTTGTGAGAATGTTTTATTGTATGTTTTCTTTAATATTATCTTCCTTAAAAGAGATGATATTTGATAAAAATTATTCCAAAGAAATTTTCTTACATGGTCTGTAATCTAAGGAAGAGTTCGAAGAGAAATATGTTATTCGGATTAACGGTAAACTTATATTTTGTGTTAATCATTATTCAGTTAAATTATTATGGAAAAAATTTCACGTTCGAAATGTCACGTATCGACCCAGATTTTGGCTTAAAAAAAATACAGAAGATTTTGGAATCAAACCAAAGACATTTTAATGTAAAGTAAAGTTTGAATAAAAAATTGTTCCAGGTTTTGCTTAATTACGCCTTTTTATACATGGCCACAAAAACTACTTCGATTTTTTTCTTGTTCGAACCGCTACTTCCTTTGCCAATATCTTTGACCTAGAATCGCACCCTTCATAAACTTTAGCATAGATAACAATGCCCTCTTAGTGCTATAGTTTAAAGGTTAAAAGAACGTAAAAATATTTGTTGCTTAAAATGTTATTGCATTTTCGATTCGTACGACTGTCACGTTCAACACTTTGGAATAACCAATATTCACAGGTGGCAGAAAAATTAGCAACAAACAAAAGACTTTTGATTTTTATTGCTCAACGAAACGAATGTGAAATGTGTTGTCAATATTGTACAATGATGTTAATGTTAATCCCATAGGTTATGTTCACCTTTTTATTGAATGAATGAAACCATTGTGCGACTTATTGCATAAAAAATCGCATATTTAATTTACAAAAAAAAATGAATTTTTTGCGATGACGATATTTGCCTTATTGAAAAAAAAAGTTTGTAGGTAAAATCATTAAATTTTTAGTGAATAACCAAGTTTATTGTGTCAATGAAAAGTTGTTGCCCAAAATAATTTTTTTCAACAAAATGTTTACGTGATTTGTTAAAATAAATTGTTGGAAATTTTGAATAAATCAAAAAAAAAAATCAAATAAAATATTTTTCGAATATTTATTTATAAATTATGATGTGCTAAATTCCCAACACTAAAATTTTTTGTGGGGGGATAAGTTAATTGCTATGCGCATTTCGCTGGTTGCTTAGGCCAGATCATCAGGAAACATTTTTCCAAAAACTTGGAATACAAATAAAACTGAAAGCGAATGAGAATTACAAGCACTCACATCTTTACTATACTGTCTTTACTTTGATCCAAATATGTTTTTTAATGAGAATGAAGAAATATTTAATTATTAAACATGTTTTATTCGAATATGTTCTAGAATTCGAATCCACTCGAAAGTGGATTACTTCAGCATTTTTGGTGTTCTACAGTTCACATCCACATAATTTTGTTCGTTTTAAATTAGAGTAGGTAGGGGTTGGTGAAAGTAAAAAAAAATCGAATTTAATTCTAATATGTGATAACTATGTATGCGATTTCTATGAAAATTCATGTTTTTTGTCGATAGTCTTAGATCGATATCGACCAATTATCTTGCCGAATCATTAAATTTGCGTTAAAATGGCATAGATTTGTTTTTGCATATTGTTGCACATTTTTGTGAAAATGCATATTTTGGTTTTAAATGCATATTTTAGCATATTTTAAAAATGTTGAGTGATATATTTTTGAAATTTCCATATTATAAAATAAATTTCTACAAAAAATTTCCAAATACACAAAAAAGTATTCCAAAAAAAATTGTAAGATTAATTAATACATTTTAGACAGAAGATCCTTCTATTTTAAACCGATGCAGCACCTTACATGTTTAAGGCTGCCAATGGGCTTAAAATATTTTATTCAAAACGGTGCACATGTTACTTGCTTGGCATATTGATTATACTGAGGTGTAGAGGAAATTAAAAGCCAATTCGATAGTATTGATTTTTGGTTGCATACGTGAAAAATATATTTTTAAAGGCTCCTTTACGAGTTGCAATTTTTAATGAAATATATTCCTTGGTTACTGTTGCCAATTTAGAGATTTTTTCGCTAAATCTAGCGTTTTTGAAATGTCAATCGCGGAAAAAATACGTTTCCGCGGTAAGCGGAAAATCTAGCGATTTTCAAACATCTCCCAGCGGCTCATTTTCGCTACAAAAACATTTCTGAATATTTAAATTAACAGATTTTATTAAAACTATTTTAATTGAACAGCATTCTATAATGTTGCCAATACATTTCACTTTTTTTTCGTTGGGCAATAAATATCAAAAGTGTTGCAAATATATTGTGCCACCTTCGAATATCACATACACATTGGCGATATAATTGTACAATACGTAAAATTGAACAATTTTATTGCAAGTATATGTCCGCTTGTATATCCGCCTGTTAAAATCACGCTCACTTTCAAACGACTTAAAAGAAAAGATAAATGATGGTATTAAATTGTTCCTAGTTTTCCTAAACAGTTTGGGATTGAAATCCAGCAAAATTGTTTCGATAGAAAAAGAGCTATAAATCAAAATGTGGAACAACTACCCTAAAAAATGTATTATTTTGTTACAAAAACTAGCATAACTAGTGGCGGAACGCACATATACATAGACATAAGATTTTGCACATATTCGTTCTATTTGGCCAAAGGCCTTATTCATAAAAAATATTTCATGTTAATAACAGGCTTGTAAGATAAATTGTATGTATATGTTTAATACACCTCTTATAAAACTGAAATATTTTTTATGAATAAGGTGGTAAAAATCATACCGTTAAATTTTGTGTAGATCGGTCCATAATTAACGATATGCCTCATATAAAGCCCACTCTCGAAAAAACCTTTAGTACGCCTAAAACCGTAATGCTCTCGATCTGTGTTCTATTATAATAAAATTTCATCAGTCATAGTTTTATAATACTAGAAAATTCTTGAAGATCGGCGCATAATTTACCATAGGCCCCATTAAAAGACCACTAACTGTAGGTGGAGGGTATCAAAGGTTCGGCATAGCCAAATACATCACTCTAACTTATTTTTTATTATTTTTTGGAAATAAATTATGTAACGTTATTTGAGAGTCATATACCTTTGAAAGCGCAGCGTTCTTTTAAAAATATTAAGGTTTTAGCCGTATTTTTAAAAAAATTCCCGCTAAATAAAATACTTAGCGGTTTCTAGTGGTTTTGAAGTCCGATTTTGCGGTCAATGTTCAAAAAAAGTTGGCAACATTGTCCTTGGTGCCCTTACCACCGCAGTCAGTATTAACCTGGCTAGATGCTGTACCCAAAATTTAAAATCGATTTTTTCATTGATTTTGATGAAATTTTGAAATTTGAATTTTTTAATCGATTTTGCGATCTAAAATTAGTTTTTGGGTTTATTTCAAATTTTTAAATTTTTTGCGAATTTTAGCCATGTTCGCAATAAAAGCGATTTGTTTCTGTAATTTATTCTATACCTATCTTCCGATTATTTTTGCGGCATCACATGAAAAGTTGCAACTAATTCTATTATTAGTGTAGCATGAAGAATATGCCATTTGTTTTGAGAGCAGCGTTACCATTTGTTAAGTTTTTCTTTTTTTTTTTTGCAATTATTTTTTGTAAAGTTTTTTTTTATATTATAAAACAAATTGAATTCAATATACATTTCTATATTTTCTTTTAACATTTTGGCACTTTTTTTAGAAAAAAAGCATTAAACATATAAAAAGTTTTTTTTTCAGAAATTGTGGCATTTTTGATTGTAAGTAACAGTTATAGCATTTTTACACTTGTCAACATTTAACATAAATTTGCGAAGATGTTGGAATTTTCCCATAAGAAATACATTGGGCTAAAAATCAATTTTTTCAACTACTTTACGAAATGTTCCTACTCATTGTATTGCATTCTACATCGTCCGATTATTTTAGTGTAATCACTAAAAAAGTAGCAATAAATTCTATTATTATTGTGGCATCACTGACAAAATGGCATTTGGTTTGAAAGCAGCGTTACCATGTCTCAAGTTTTTTCTTTTTTGCAAGCCTTACGTTTCTTGATTTTTTTTTTTATATTATGAAACAAAATGAGTTCTTAATACATTTTGGTGTTATCTTCTAAAATTTTGGGTCTTTTGTAGAAAAAAAGTATTTTCAGAAATGGTGACATTTTTTATTGATAGTATATGTTAGATGTTTCAAGTGTGAACTCGTATTTCACATTTTCAACATCTTCCATGCGTTCCTCCGATATGTATGCAAGTGTACAAAGGGTATTAGATGTTTCAATTGTGAACTGATGTTTCACATTTTTAACATCTTCCATGCATTTCTCCGAAATATAGACAAGTTCACAAAGGGTATACACGACTATCGAATAATTTGCGTAAGTTTTCTAAAAACAATCGTTAGTTTCAAGCCACAAATATTATGTATCTGAATTAATCACAAGACTGAAGACGGTATAAGCCATTAATAAATTTCTGGTCACATTTTATAATAAAGATATCTTATGGCGATTTCATTTCTGAGAAAAACTATGTTACAGTAAATACATGTAACACTATTTCATGTTACCTATAATCTCTCGATGTGTAACATGTTCCGTAACTTTAATAAGACAAAATTAGCTGCATTGTTTTACAAATATTACACTTTTATCATTAAGTGCATCATTATTCATAAGCGACTTTTAAAGATATTTTAACGGGTTTCGCACGATTTTGGAAACAAATATTAAATTTTAAGGATAACAAAATACATGGACTTTTTTTATTTTAATATGTATGTAAATATTTTTATATTTTGTATAAAACAATATTTCCACAAAATGATGAGCGGTATAAATTATGGCAAACAAAATAAAACATTTGTTGTACAAAGTGACTAGTAACAACCAAAGTTGTAAAACAGGGCAGTATGAACACCCTAAGTTAAAGTAAGTGTAAAATATGCAAAGTGTTTTGCATGTTTGTCATCAACATATTCACAAAAGAACTTGAAAATTTTTCCCACGGTTGTATTTTTTGTACAAACGAACACAAAAGTGTAAAACATCTTACATTTATGCAACATATTCCCCGGAAAAAAATCGCCATTATTTATGTTATTTTACAAAAGGGATTGTTTTATCTTATTTAAACTGGAGTAACAATTTTTTTAAACTTACCGATTTAATTTTATAAGGAGGGTCTCCTAGAAAAAAAAAGAATAATTAATAACACTAAAATAAATTTAAATTTGATTGTTGAATTTTTTATAAAATTATTCTATTTTTATGTTTCAGTTCCTTTTTTGTTGCAACTTTCATTATCCCTTATCTCAAAAATTATCATAAAAATCTCTTTAAAAAAAGCAATACTATTTTCACTATGTTTTATGCAAGTTGTAACAGAAATATTCGACATTTACGCTTGAATAATTTTCAATAAAAAAAAAAGAAAAAATTTCATTGCCAAAGTTTATCATATCAAAGAAAAGACAACAACAAAATAATAATAATGATATGTATTGCATGTTAAATCTGGCCCACTTAACTAATAAAAATGTTCGTTTTTTATAAAAAAAAAATTTTTGCATTCTCTCTTCCTTTTTGGTTTTTTTTTTGTCGGAACAAAAATTTTTATGCAAACATGACAGGCAGGATATTGGCGGCGGATGTCCGACAATCTTTTTTTTATTTGATTTTAATATGCAAAGAACAATAACAAAATGTGAAACAACAACAACTGCGAATGCAACAACAACAAAAAGTTTTTTAACGATGAGAAAAATCAGCTTCTTTAAAATATAAAATATATGTCGCCCGCGGCTACAAGTTAATGGGACATTGGATCTGACCAAGTTTTGACTACTTTTTGACTGGTGTTTTGCCATTCTTCAGTTCACGTTTAGCATTAGCTTTCTCGACTTCGTTTGGGCACACGTAGAAAAAAATATGGTTGGAGGTAACCATATTCTAAAAGCAACATACTATGGTTGGTTTTTAATAATGTTTATGTTTGCAGGTTACCATATTATGTTTAAAATCAACAAAAATTTTACGATATTTTCGCGCAAAGGGGTCGATATGGTCAAAATTAACCATATTTTAGTCAATCTTAACCATAATAATGGTCAAAACTAAACATATTATGTTCAAAATTAACCATAATATGGTCAAAATTTCCCAGAATTTTGAGAAAAGTAACCATATTATGGTCAGGATCAACAATAATATGGTGAATGCTAATCATATAATGGTTAATCCATTTTTCAATTTGCTTGTTAAGTGTAAAATTATAATTTTATTTAATTTTATATTCTTGATTGGTGTTACGTTCCACTTTTATAAAAAATTCCCTTTGGTTCATATTTCAGCCCTTGACGACCTTCATATTACCATTTTTTCTGTTCCAATAGTTTTTTCTACGTAAATTTATGTGTTTTAATCAATAATTAAAATAAAATGAATGAGAATTTTAAGCAAAGCAAGTAAAATGCAAACGACCAGAATGTTATAGCTTTTCAAACATATTATTTTAAATTTAAAATTAATCATACAATGTTTTAAAATATTATTATTTCGAACATATTATTGTTATTAAATATTAACCATAACATGTTTGGAGGCAACCATAATATGGTTATAGCTTTTGTATGGATTAAATTAACCATAATATGGTTACCCTGATAATAATATGGTTAAGGTAACCATAATATGTTTAAGTGTATGGTTGAAGTGTTATTTTATTAAAACATTATATTGTTAAAATCAACCATATTTAAAGTTTCAAGGGAGGTTAACACTATTGTTAAATAGAAACAAAATATTATCAATCGTGAGAAAAGTTTTTTTGAAAACTGCTGCCATTGCAGGGACCATAATATTTTTTTTTAACCATTCTTCAACCATGTTTTTTCTCTACGTGCAGATAGTACTCGCAGAGAAAAAACATGTTTAAATATGGCAACCTCCACAACACTATTTTTAAAGAAAATTTTAAACATTTTATGTTTAATTCAACCATATAATTGTCACCGGCAGTCATATTATGATTAAATTAGTCCTCCATCAAGAACCGCCACAATATTAACCCCCTTATGTAATTAACCAACACATTACAACTCATACACTTTTGCTGAGTTTAATGTCTTGATTAACTGATGTGAATGATGAATGTCACCAAGAGTGTCCACATGGTCGCCCTCCGCGTCCAAAGGGAATATGAGGTTGGCGGGTAGAATCTTTGATGTGAAACGAGTGGCATGGGCTTTATCCAAATTCAGTCCATTCAAATCACCGGGACCGGATGGTATCCTTCCGTGCTGCCTTCAGCAGGGGGGAGTGCTATCAATTCCCAAATGACTAGGATCTTCAGATCCAGTTTACTGGCGTGCCACGTACCAGAACCATGGAGAGAGGTTAAAGTGGTCTTTATACCCAAGGTTGGGGGCAAGTCCGAACATCTACCCAGGTCCTACAGACCAATAAGCCTCAGTTCGTTTTTCCTGAAGACCATGGGAAAACTAATAGATAGATTTATAAGGGATGAATATCTATCGGATAACCCGATACATCGCTTTCAGTTTGCCTATCAATCGGGCAGATCTACGGTGACCGCAATCCATCACGTCGTGGGTACGATTGAGAGGGCACTGGGGGCAAGGCAAATAGCTCTGTGTGCGTTCGTCGACATTCAGGGAGCCTTTGACAACACTTCCTATGATGCAATTGACTTTGCTCTAACAAGGAAGGGTATTCCAGTTCTCATAAGGAATTGGATAAAGGAGATGCTAGCATCTAGGGTGATTAAGTTGGATCTGGGTGGTTCGTCGATGACCATTGAAGCAACCAAAGGCTGCCCACAGGGTGGCGTTTTATCGCCTCTATTGTGGACCTTGGTTATCGACGAGCTATTGGAAAAACTTAATAACCTGGGCTTGAGAACCTATGGATATGCTGACGATCTGGTTATATCTGTGACCAGTTTTGATGATGCGACGATTTCAGGGGCCATGCAGCGGGCCCTGGACTTGACACTTAGCTGGTGCAGGGAGAGGGGACTTAACATTAATCCCGCAAAAACTACCTTGATACCATTCACCAGACGGAGAATTCTGAGGCTGAAAGAACCGACCCTTAACGGAGCGGTTATCGGATTCTCTAATGAGGTGAAATACCTGGGGATCATTCTAAACAAATCCCTCAACTGGAACGCTCAGTTGGTACATGTCACTAGAAGAGCGTCTAGGGCAATATATGCCTGTCAAAGACTCTTCGGAAAGACATGGGGGCTGAAACCCCGGATGATCCACTGGTCTTTTATTGTTATTATTAGACCAATATTGTGCTACGCCGCCCTGGTGTGGTGGACTAAGACCGAACAGGTCAAGGCTAGAGTGATACTTGATAAGGTCTACCGCCTGATCTGCATATCGATCACGGGTGCCATGAGGACCTGTCCCACTCTGGCTTTGGGAGCTATCCTGCACATTCCTCCGTTGCACATTTCTATAAGGGAGGAAGACTGCAGGGGTGCTAGCAGGATGCCGCGCATTGCTGAATATAGAGCAGGGGACCTGGTGGGTCACATGCGGATCCTGGAAATCATTAGGGATGATCCATCCATTATGGTGGGTGATCATATGCTGCCTACTTTGGCATTATATAGGAATTTTAATGTCCTTATACCTGACAGGGACCAATGGGCGAACCAATCCTGGTGGAGTGCATGCGCGAACCAGGTCTGGTTCACGGATGGTTCGAAACAGGTAAACGGTGATTCTGGTGCGGGCATCATGGGCCCGGGTTTCCAAAGGGGCTTGCCAATGGGCAAACAGCCGTCTATATTTCAGGCGGAACTCTACGCTATCATTGAATGTGCTGGGGAATGTCTAAGGAGGAGGGCAAGGGGCTTGAGACTTTATATAATGTCAGACAGCCAGGCCGCTCTTAGGGCACTTTCTTCTTTGGAGATAAAGTCAAGGTTGGTCTTGGACTGTTTTGCGTCTCTAAATGAGCTAGGGAAACACAATGACTTGAATTTGTGTTGGGTTCCCGGCCATGAGGGACATGCGGGCAATGAAAGGGCTGATTGCTTGGCAAACAGGGGCGCTCGTCGTCCATTTATAGGTCCTGAGCCTTTCTTCGGCGTCCCTGTGGGTCACATCAGGGGGACGCTACAAAAATGGTCCGAGCGTGAATTCCTTCACGCATGGACGTCCACTTCTGGATTGAGACAGTCCAAAAGATTTGTAACGCTGTCCCGGCACAGGGCAGGAAGGTTTCTGCTGCTTGAAAAAGCGGAACTTCGACTGCTCGTTGGCCTATTCACGGGGCACTGTGGTCTCAGGTACCACCAGTTTAAGTTGGGTAATTCACCTACCAAAATGTGCAGATTCTGCGGGTTGGATGATGAAACGTCGGAACATCTGCTCTGCTGCTGTCCCGCCTTAGGGACTTTATACGCGGCCTAAACTTGACCTGGTGAGACATATAGGCTGCACAAAAGATCCTTTGGGTCGGGGTGCACATGGCCTTAACGTGTATATACTACTACTACTAACTGATGTGAACTGTAACTTTTTGCAAAAGGTTAAATATTAAGGGCCGATGTTGATTTTGAATTAAACACAAATTATTTAGGAAATTATTGTCATTAATTTTTATTATGATAATAGCTCTGTTCCACATGCATAACGAAACAGTCCGAACTTGCACAAAGTTACCCAAAAGCGTTCCACATAACAATTTTTGTGCAATAAAGAGAGTAATTGAGAGAGTAATTTTTTTCATTTCCTGTACAAATTTGCCCGAACTTTTTCTTTGGGTAAGTTCGGGCAGGAAAAAACAATCAGCTGTTTTTGTTTACATATGAAACTGATAAATAATTCAGGAAATTTACAATCAAAAGGAAAAGTTTAGTTTTAATTAAAAAACATTAAAAAGCAAAATGTAAAGTTTTTATGAAAAATTAAAGTGGTTAAAACGTTATTGCATACATATTTCCCTTAATCTTTAATATAAAAAAAAAAACAAAATATAAAAAATTACAATGAAGCAAATGTTTTAGTTTTATAATGTTATGACTTAAATCACTTAAATAGATCTTAATTTAAAAAGTAAGCAGCATTAGCATTTGAAGATGTTCAAAAATGGTTTTTTGCGTTCCAGCAATTTTGGGTAGTTTCGGCAAATTAAGAGAGTAATTTTCATTTTACTCTCATTAGTCCGAATTTGCCCGAGATCTTGTGGAACACACCTAATATTGGTATGGTGCAATTATGTATGGAACATGTATGTATGTATGGTGTTGGCGGCCAATTGTCATGTCGCGTTGAATTTGTCGCGCAAAAGAGCCATTGTTTCGTTAGCTGTGTGGCAAGTGGCACCGTCCTGATGAAACCACACATCGTCCACATCCATATCTTGCAATTCGGGCCATAAAAAGTTCGTTATCATCTCACGATAGCAAACACCATTCACCAATGACCGGCCTCATTTTGGAAAAAATACGGTCCGATGATGCCGCCAGCCCATAAACCGCACCAAACAGTCAGTCTTTGTGGGTGCATTGGTTTTTCGACAATCACTCTTGGATTATCATTCGCCCAAATGCGGCAATTCTGCTTATTGACGAATCCACTGAGGTGAAAAAAACTTGACGTTTAGGTGTGGTTCGCATTCAACATCGGCCTTAAAATTTAACCACCCTTTAGATAGTTTTCAGGAAAAAACACTGTTTTTTAGATTTAATTTGTTGTTTTGCAAAAATGTTAAATTAGAAGTGATAATAAGAATTTTTTAACAAACTTTTAACGGATTTTTACGGATTTAAAATTTATTAATTTGGGTTTGGCTCTTTTAAGACTGAAGGCAGCGAAATAGTAAATTGAACACGCTTTTAAAATCTATTTAAGTACCTTTGTTTATTTTATATTTGTAATTAACACTTTCGAAATGTAAACATCACACAACAAATCTATTCTAAAACACTGATGATAATTGTATTTTGCCATAAGCCACTTAATCAATGTCACAATCGATTGCCAAAACAAATTTGTAATAAATTTATCCACTTGCAATCAACGAGTGTAGTGTAAAATATAACAAACAATTTTTTGCTGCGACACGTTCGCAACAGAGGTGAGCAATCCAGTAGGCTGCTTTTTTTTGCGGTATCTTCTGAAATATTAAGGATACCCTTTGCCAGTTTCTGTTCTCCACAGCAATCACGTACAAGGTCAAGGTTCTTAAAGGGTTTTTGGACAACACTTGAATTATACCCAGTTAATTATTCAATAATGGATAAGTTTTGTCAACATAATAATTAATTTTAATAAAGTTTGTTAAGTTGAATAAGTGTGTACATTAGAGCGACTCACCAAAAAAAGTGCTCGATGTACCCTCCTAAAAATGAACGTGTTTCCGCTTTTTTGGAAATTCGTGCCAGTTCGCGTTTTGACAAAAATGCAATGGGGTGGCAACCCTTAGTTTTAAATAGAGCAATATGGTTATCAAATTTTTTCTTTTGCCAAGTACATCATCTTTGTATGTAAATAATTTAGATTTTTGCAAATTAAATGCATTTTACACGGTGCTCTGGAATATATATAAATGCAATTTTGTAGTAACTCTAATATGATAGCGGATTTAGTTTCTAGATCATGTATGGATTTCCAAAAAAACGGAAACACGTATTTAATTAAATCGACTAGAGATAAAAATATGTTAATTTGGCATTTTTATTACAAACAACCCCGAACAAAAAATTCAAAAATCCTTTTTTTTTTACAGAAAATCCTTAAAAAAAAGGACATGGATGATCGTCCTTGAACAAATTGTATATACAGTTGGACGCGCCTTAAAAAAAACCTTTCTTATGATACCCAAGTTGTATATGTTGGTAAGGAAACAGATTCTCAAATAAACAAAACATGCATGGACCCTTTTTCAAAATGGTCCAACTCACGAAAGGTCAAAGCTGGAGCCGAAATATTTAGAATGGTATCTTAAAAAGTCCAAGGTTCATTTTTAGGAGGGTACATCTAGCACGAATTTTGCTTCCATTAACTTGAGTCGGTCTAGTGTACATACATACATTTATTTGGATTCGCAATTAAAGGAAACGCGTAACAATATGATCAACCAGCCTTCATAAACAAGCGACTACGATCATAATTTGCATGTACATATTTTAAGCTTATGAAGAGCACATAATAAAAGTTTTAGAATATAATAAATCTGCGTTTATACGGCTCATTTTTTGTTGACATGATTCTTCCTTTTTCTTCTTTAAACATGAATTGGCGTTCAAATGATTCATGTCATGTTGACGACATGTTTTTTATTTTGTATAGTCATGCGCAAGGCGAATTCATTATTCAGGTGGCGTTGAAAGCACAGCTGTGCTACTTTTTTTATCTTAATTAGAGAGAGCAATGTCAAAGGTTGCTTGTGTTTTTGACATATCGATCAACGAAAGCAACAAAAAAATACATAGATGTGTTTTTGGTGTTGTTACTTGTTGTAGTATCGACACCACCGTTTTCATGAATTCGCCTTGTGCTATCCCTGCAGATAACGAGACTAGTCCATGCATGCATGTAAAGAGTAGTCCATAAAGGAGTAGGAGTACTCCAAAACTACTCCAAATACATGGGTAAAAGGTGGTATATTTAACACTACGATATCCTAGGAGGGGACCATATAACCCACCGAAGTAGTCCCAAAACTACTCCATGGAGTACTAAAGTGGGTTAGTTTTAACAGTACTCCATGTCACTACAGTATGGAGTACACTTAAGGGGTAGTTTCAAAATTACTCCATGTCATTACTCCATGGATTAAATAAAAGGGTTACTTTCAAAAGTACTCCATCTCACTACTGAATGGAGTGCACTCAAGAGGTAGTTTGAAAACTACTCCATGTCACTACTGAATGCAAGACTAAAAATAACTTTACGATCAAACTTTTTTATTTTTGTTTATTAAAAATAAAATAATTATAAAAACAATCCTTTTCTTACCCATATAATATATTTATAAATGTATGTATACGGTGCAGGACTTAAGTTTGCATATAACACTTATTTTGAAGAAAATGTTTATTTAATAAAAAAATTAGTGTTCCATTTTTTTTTAATTATCCTTATAAAAAATCCTAAGTTAAATTAGTTAATTTGTCGTTTTAGAAAAAAGACCTAATAACTAAAATATAGTATCATATGTCATGCCCTTTTTCACAAATTTCACAAAGTTTCCTCTTTCACTTTTAAATAAACAATTAATAATGGACACAATCAGGGCTACCACTGCATGTTAATTTCTTAAAACATGGTCCATACTACAGTACATTGGACCATGTTGTAAGTAGTTCATTTAAGCCACAATGGACCACGTAGTCCAATATTATCTTTAGGGATTTTGATATTGAAAACAAAAACAAAATTAAACAACGAATGAAAAAGCAAAGCGTACTGACAGTATATCCATTTGTGTACTTGTTTCTTTTCCCCTCGTCCCTCTCGCCATTAAGTAGCAATCATGTCATTAAAACATAAGCCATATGAACACAGACTTTATTTCGGTGAAAGGAAATTAAAAAAAATTAGGTCGAAATTAGAAAAATTCTAATTAAACCTCGTTCTTTCCTGTCTTTTACGGTACAACATTGAAAGAAACACACGTACGAGTGTAAAGAAATTTGCATAACTTTTTAACTAAAAGAGGTCCCATAATAAAACTTTCACAATATAACAAGGACACTATGGGCTAATTTCGGTTAAAAAATTAAAAAAAAAATTAGGACTAACTTAGAAAAATTTTGATTTAAGTTGTTCAATTCTGGTTGTACAGATGAAAAAAATTTTTTTTTTCATATTGATTTTTTTTATTAAAGATCAATATAAAATTCTATAAGAATCACTTACCATTTTTTTTACCTCCGACAAATAAATATCAAAGAAAAAAATATTTCGCACACTTATCTACTAGAACTATAGTTGTGCCAATTATAAAGGAATTCCAACAAAATTTTTGTATTGGGTTGTTTGCTTCACAAACAATGCCCCATATTAGAAAATTTTGTTTGGCGGTTATAATATGACAGTTCAGAGCTTTTAGAAAGGAAACTTATTTTTCACTTTTTTTTTAAATTGTCAGATTTAAAAAAAATCGATAAATACTTAGTAGCTCCATTGCGAAGGACTTTAACAAAGTTTAAACCCTACCTGGAATAGTTTTCTGAGTATAATGCTTTTATCTTTAGACCTGTAAATTGACACTATAATGACATTTACCGAGTTAAAAAGTTGCAGCTACTTCAATTCTATCGTTAAATGTTATGCATGTATTTACTTAAAAGATTATGTTTTTCTCCCTCTATTCCTATTTTAAATGTATCAGTATTAAATATTTTGTGGATACCCCATCCCTGCACTTGACTCATTTTCGTAATACTCCATCTAGACAAAATCAACAAGCTTGCATGCAACGATTAAAATTGTAATGGGAAAATTATAATAATGACTCATGTTCGATTCAATTATAATTTTAATGCAAACACAAAAACTTAAAGTTCCAAAAATCTAAGCAGTAAAACTGACAAACGCTTAAGAATTTGCAAGTGTTGCAGCAACATCGCCATCGCCTCCGACACAACACCTCTAATACAGCTGCCGCTAAACGGCTCTTCTTTGCTCTTGGTGGCATTCGTTTCTAACCAAACAAGTATAATTATGACATGTTAAGCAATCAAATTTATTTTTACTTGCCTTATAGTAAGTAAAACTAAAAAAAATAAAATTGTTTAAAAATATACTTCGATATTGTTGCAAGTAAAGTCTTTGACAATCACCAATTAAACCGAAATATAGACAGAGACACACAGACTCAAGCGCACATCGATTACATGGCAACATAATAAGTTTTATAATTGCAACATGCACCAACATAAAAATAAGTGGTGGTGGATACATGAGTGCATACGTTTGTCTATTTGTTGCATGTTGTTGATTTAAAGAGTCAGCAATATTTATATAAGAATTTCTATCTTCTATTTGTGGTGTATAATTCTTTTCTAATTTTTTTTCCTCATTTCTTGCAACATTCATATTGCTGATAGTTGCAGTCTGTATGACGACGTGACAACAGCATTAAAATGCTGCAGCAGCAAACTCGTTAGGTGGTGGGTTGGTGGTGGTGACGACGATGATGATGATTAGTATTATGATGTCGATGTTGCTGTAGCGAATGGGTGGTTTTGTCTGTGTTGTCAGTTATTTTTCACGTGTAAATATTAAATAATTTTAGTTTTTATTACTATGCGAGGTTGGTGAGATAATTTGTTGCTGTTAAGAAAATTTAATATCTATAAATATATGAATCTAAGTCTTAGTGGAATTCTGAAATTATGACAGTTTTTCCATCCGTCTGTTTATTGTAAGCTTGGCAGGACCTACACGAAAGGCTGGACCTACACAAAATTTTGCATTAAAACAGTTAAAGAAATTTCTTTCGTATATTTACATTGAAAACAAAAACAAATGTAAGTTATTTATTATTATATAATTTTTTATATTAATTCGAATGTTATTTACCATGAGAATTAAATACCCAGATTCTATTTTGGCCGCTATATGTTGTAAGATAAGAACCAAGGCGAATTTAAAAAGGCAAGTGCAACTATACATCTACAAAGAGCCATATGTATTTTGTTTTTGCTTGTTGTCAAAAACAGCAAATTTTTTACTTTTTTATAAAAGGAATTAATAAATTAATTTTAATATTTATATATGTTTAAGAAATGAACAAACTTGGTGCCAAATTGCTTGTAGTTATCCTAAGCAGTTTGAGATTGAAATTCAGCAAAATCGGTGCAGTAGGACCAGAGCTATGAATCAAAATGTGAAACCACCACCTAAAAAAATGATAATTTTGTTACAAAAAATAACATAAATGGTGGAACAAGGCACGGAATGAGATAAGATTTTGCAAAAATTTGTTTTATTCGACTGGAAATCACGCTGCAAAATTTCGTGAAGATCCGTCTAACTTGATTTTTTTCTGTGTGTAGGCCTCATATAAACACTACTCCCGGAAAACAGTTTAGTACGTCACAGTTTTTTAGGACTAGAAATAACACTGTGAAATTTCGCGAAGATTGGTCCATAATTTACCCTAGGCCCCATCTAAACCCTACTCTCGGAAAACAGTTTAGTATACACAGAAAAAAATCAAGTTAAAAACGTCGAAAACAAGGTTGATTTAAAATTTTTCGGTGGTGATTTTGCTTCATACGTGTTTCATGTTAATTCAACCTGATTTTATAATTGCTTGCGAACAACATTTTTTTTCTTTTAAAATAACTATAATTCATGTTAATTTAACATTGCAGTAAAGTTAGAGCTAAATGTCATTCATATTGAAACAACAATCCGAATCACGTTGAATGAAAGTTATTTCATGTTGAAACAACGTGAATTTCATGTAGAACCTAATTGGTGTGAAGAAGCTTCAGAGACAACATATACATTTATTTAAGAATAATTCAAAGCACTTACCCCTGTAACACATGTTTCACTTATTTTGTAGTCTCCTTTGTTAACAGATCAATCAGCAGAATGGCCCGATATAGTTTGCGTCATCATTCTACTTTGAAAACTTGATGTACTACTTAACCAAATAATTATAATTAAAAGAATACGGGAATTGTCTTCTTTTTATAACATATTTTAGGAATGAAAATAAAAAAATTAACATACTTAACTATGTATGCATGTTAATTTAACAAGATAAACTTTTGATTTTAATATAAAGAAGGTTTTTATGGATTCAATATTGAATCCATATTTATTTATATTTTAATATTTTTTTTTCATTTTTTTATCAGTGAATAATATTTAATAAGCTTGATTAAAGATTATTTTAATATTTTTCATTTAAAATTAATATGAAATAATGGTACATTTAAATAAAGGGCATACTTTTGCAGAAATTTAACATGATTCTCAATCAACATTTTTCCATGTTAATTTTACATTGGTATTTTTTTCTGTGTGTACGCCTAAAGCCGTAATAAATAATGCTATCAAAATAAAATTAAATACTTCACTACTCACACTAATAAATTTCGTGATGCTCGGTTCATAATTTACTATAGGCCCCATATAAAGCCCACTGAGCTGTCGGTGGAGGGTATCAAAGATTCGGCACAGCCGAATATAGCACTCTAAATAACTTGTTTTAAAAAAAATTTAACAAAACGTCCAAAAATTTACAAAATTAAAAAATGTTTGGAATTGAATAAAACATAGTTTTCAATACAAACTTTATCTATTACAATATACATACATACATTTTTTACCTTCCGTTTCTATTCACAGAAAAAAATAACAAAAGCTACTAAGTAATTAAAGAAAATTTGTTAAATTTTTGTAATATTTTTAACAATTTTTCTAATTAACATGTTTGTAAATTGTCATATTAACAATTTGTTTTATTTGTAGAAAAAATTTTTAGTGTCAAAAAATTCAAAACTGATATAAAAAATCTTTATTTTCAATTAAAAATCTTTTAGAGAATAAACGATGCGATAATTGTTTTGGAATTAAGTCAATCTATACGGTAAGTAAAGTTTTAATTATACGATTTATAAAGAAATTTTAATGCATCTCTTATATATTCTAGTTTTACAAATAAAACTGTTAAAGATGCCAAGATTCCATGTTGTGTTGATGTCTGAACCTTATGGGGCATCCAGCTCTATATATGGTTTGCTTAAATAATTTTTAATGCTGTTTGTGATGTGATATTAAATAAATTTTACCAAAAAAAACTAAAAAAATCCACTTTTAACTGCATCTTTTATTTCAATTTAGTTAGCAACCAAATATTTTGTTAATGTGACAATTTCGTAACAAAAATGTATATTTAATGGTTAACAAATATTTTAATTAATATCACATACTCATTGTTAAAAATATTTGTTAGGTTTTAACAATTGTTATTAACAAAATAATTTTTTGTATTTACAAATTTGGTTGTTGGTGCCTTTTTAATTAAAAAGTTAATTGTATTGACGAATTTGGTATTCAATATGACAATTGATTTGTCGTAATTTTTTTCTGTGTTTTTATAAATTAAATATCTATGATTTTGTGCTACATTTTCAGTATCTGACTTAAAATTAATTCTCGACCCTGTCGGTACTCTTATAATTTGTAACATTTCCATCATAAATCTACGTTTGTAATTATTTTCCGTGTTTAAAACTTTTGTATTATAAAAATCTGGATAATAGTTTAGATAAGCACAATGACTTTTGATCTGAGTTATGTCCTGCTATTTTAGTTTTTAGTTTATTCTTTGTTGTACCTACTATATATACCTTAATACACTGTCCACTATCATTACCCTTACAAGATATCTGATAAACAATATTAGACATTTCCATCTTATTTATTTTGTCTTTTGATTTAATAAATAGTTTGTTTACCTATTGTGTTGAAAGATTTATTAGCTATTTTGTATATTTTGTTATCATATATATCTGATTTTGCTAATCTTTCTGAAAATTTAGGAATATATGTTACTGATTTATAAATTTTCTGTTCTGTAATAACTACTATCCTGGTTGTTTAATCTGCAATTATTATGTTGCATAAATAAATCTGTTATTAATTGTTTAGGAAAACTATTCTCTGTTAAAATGTTTGAAATCTTCCTTTTATCATCACTATGAAATTCTGAATCACTTATTTTAAGAACTCTTTTTATAACATTTTTAGCCGAATTAATTATTATTCTCCTTGGATGTTTCGAGAAATCGCATTTAGCTTTGCAATTCCTCTATAATTCGATATTTCCCGTTTACTTCCGCTTTTAAACAACGGACTAATATATGATTTTTACCATTCAGGCGGTAAGTGGCCGAGTTCAATGGATGGATATGGCTGAAAATAGCACGTGCAATTTTCTGAGAATCGGTCCATAATTCACTATTGCTGCAATATAAAGCAGCATTGTGAAAAGCACTTTATATTATAATTTCGTCTTATTTAGATTTCGTATACCACAAATAACTTAACATAAAATTGTGATGATTGATTCATAATTTAACATGGGTCAAATATGAATTCCCCTCTTAAAAGGCATTTTAGTGCGGCTAAAACTGTAACTAATCATTATATTTGATTTCATGATTAGGTCAAATTACGTTTTTAATGAGTAGAAATCCAATTGTTATAAGCTGAAGTCAGTTTTAAAAAAATATTGGTGAAGAATTAATTGATCACATACAACGCCCACTCCTGAAATATGCTTGCTGTTGGTGCAGGGTATCAAACATTTCGTACAGCCGAATACAGCCCTCAAACTTGTTTGGTAATCAAAAAAATGCTTCTTTACATCTCAATATTCCAAAACTGGCTTACAGTTTATTTACTGGAAACAACAAATTTTGTGTGAAACTTTTATTCAAACTGATTACAAAGTATTTTTTTAAGTTATCCCCTTTTAATTTATCTTTAATTTTGAAATCCCCGTATTCATACGTTTATTAAGGAATATTTTCATAAAAAATTTGGAACTTCATTAAATTTCAAATATTTTTATGAATACAAAACGCACAAATTTAAATATAAAAAATATCCATAAAATTTTTTGTTGTTTACGTTTTCTGTAAACATCTATTTTGAGAAATTGGAGTTGTTAGATTATCAAAATGCCTGTTATTTTTGTTAGAGTTGTAATTGTTGTAGCGACGAGTGTACCATGTTGAATTCGCCGTAATCGTAACCGGCATATGAAATAGAATTAGATCTATGTATATCGACGTACGAGGTAGACACGCTTTTACGTCTACGCCAGGCTATTGTGTGTCTTTTTATAAAATGTTATGCGTTTTAATTTGACAACGTATCTACTTCGTACGCTACTACGTTCATATGGTGCAATTGTGCTCTTACGGTAAAATTTTAATTTAATTTTCTTTCAACTAAAAAAATAACTAATTAAATTGTCACATTAATTAAATTGAAATAATTTTTTAACAATTTTTTTGATTGATAAAAAAATACTACTGATAATTTTTTCTGTGTATATTATTCCCTAAAGATATTCGTCTTCATTTTAAATCTATCAGGTATGTGATGGAAATCGATTTTAAAAACGAAACGATTTGAAACCGAAAATATCGTTTTTAGTATCTTTTTAAATGTATTTTAAATACATGCTTCTTTTATTTTCAGTCTTTATTCTTTTAAATATTATATTTTATACGTTAACTGAATTGTATTCTGACCGAAAACTTAATCCTTTAATTCAGAAATGGATTTCAAAATTCCCTTGAAATTCATCACACCTTTTAAAAACGTTCGTTTTGAAATCGATCGATTTCCATCACATACCTGTATATATAAACTTAGTCAAACTTTTTGTGTGTATAGAAGAAATTAAAATTTATATTTGCATCTCCCCAAGTAACGGTGCTGTCTTTGACTTCCTACAGTATTTTTCCCGTCGATCAGCCACTGTTATAATTGTCTGTCTCCACAAACTTCCAACACCATCCTCGTTTACTTGTGTGCCCTCATGCAGTTCAATGCAATAAAATAACCTTCATGACCATTAAGTTCACATACTTAATATTAATTATACTAATGATTTTATACATAATCATTAGATAGATAGATAATTTTTATGTGCATACACATACATACACAAACAACACCGTCCTCGCAACTACGGCTGTCGAAAATATTTATTCGTTATAGCGCATTAGGGGGAAAAAAGACATCCAATAGGTTTCGAATAGCTTCAGAATCTTGCATCTGCCTAAATTTTATATAATATTTTAATTTATTCAAATATACGAATTCTGGGCCCAAATCGTCACACACGTGTTCGATTGAACTTTCGTATCGAATAAAACTTCGTCACGTATCAAAAACGGGATTGCGGCATTCGAAAGCTTTCGAATCGAAATTTGTTTAAAAAATGTAATAGATTTTATGCTTCTATATAAATCAACAGTGTTAATAGTGACTTTAGCTTATCGGTTTTCGGCGCTTTCCAAAAAGAGCAACGCAAAATTTTAAAAAATTCGGAAAATTATAGAAATTCGCAAAGATTTTATATATTCAGAAAATTTGCAAAAGTAGCGAAAATTCTCGAAAGTTTTGAATTTATCAAACAAGCCATTAAATTGATTAAAAGTCCCTAAAAGTACAAGGAATGGCAAATATTCAATAAAAAATTTTAAATTAGCGGAAATTCGCAAAAATTTGCAAACAGCTGCATGAAAGCAAAGTCTAGTATTTATTAAAAATTGTTAAAGCTGTAATGGATCAGATAACTTAAAGGAAAAAGGAAGGAAACAAACCCTAAAATTTATTTGAAATCGCTAAATCGGTTAAAAAAAAACCAAATTTCAACAATTAACAAAAAAAAAAATTTACAAAAATAGCGAAAATTTTTAATAATTCAAAAAAGCCATAAAATTGATTAAAAGTCCATAAAAGTATACGGAATGGAAACAATTCTGTAAAAAATTAGGTGAAATTGCTAATAGCGGCATATTAGCAAAGTCTACTTTATATTAAAAATCGTTAAAGCTTTAAGGAATCAAAAAACCTGCAATACAAAATCGCTTCTATCGCAAACATGCAATTGCAAAACTAAATGTTATTATTTTTTTTTCTTATTGCTGAAAAAAGTTTAATATGTACTTACATTTTTAGCTATTTGTTGAAGAAATCTAATAATTATTCTCAAAAAGTATGTAAATTGTTTGTAAAAAAACAATTAAATGTTTTTACGAAAGCTCTTAACCTATCGAATGACATTTCGAGTAAAGACTTTCGATCGTCTACACGTTATCGAATGACATAATCTCAAATTTCGATAGAAGTTTTTTGATAACGAATGGGACGGTTTCAAAAAGTTGAATTTCTATCAAAGTCACTCGATCACGACTGCGAGGAGCTGGGCCCTGGTCTTTAGACAGAAATAAGTCAATTTAGTGCCACGCCCACGTCTTCACTACCGTTAAAATTTTTGGTTTTTATTCATATCTCAACCATTTGTGAGACGATCAGGCTTTAACGGAGTATATGTGACATAAATATTTATCTGGGGTCTTCGGAAACCCCATTTCAACATTCACACGAACAGACGGACTACGTTAAATCATCTTTGCTTCACAAAAGTACCCAGACTATCTAATTTATACTGTATTCATAAAGGATTAATAAGCGTTTATTAAGGATAATTTTTACAGTAAATTTGTTCTTTAAACTTTATTAAATTTTCAAAAGTTTTATGAATACAGGCATAATTTTGTAGAAATTGCAAAATTGTAAAATTTTGCACTCCACGCTTGTGTACATGCGAACAACATTATTTTAAGTTGATGACACTCCGGCGGCGTTAATTATAACAAATCTGTTCGCATGTCATTTGATGCTTTGTACACATTTAATAAGCAATTTTCGTAAATTCATGAACAAATGTTGGTTTGCATAAATATTCGCACATATCGTGTGTTTTAGAAATTTAGTGTTGAGATATTAGAAATTAAAATTAAGAGATAAATGTAAAAATTAAAGCTATGAAAGTTTAGTAGAGAAATGTAATGAGTTAATAAGCGAAAGGAACATGGAGATTATCAAAAGTTATAGAGGCATAAATTTTGATGAAGACACGCAGGAAAAACCCATTTTGAACAAAACTGCACTTAAAAAAAATCCATGGTTTTTATGTACGAACACTGTCGTACATTGTATGAAATAGTTTGTAGTTTCGTGTAAAAAGTACGAAATGCTTTCGTAAAATACAAAATAACTTTTTATAATTCACAAAAAATATTTGTATTTTAACGAAAAATTTTTGTATCACAGTTTTTGTATTTTCGTAAATTTAGTTAAACATTTAGTGTTCTTAGAAAATAATTTAGATAATTCTGGATAAAATTATAAATTGAGTATAACATATTAAATATTTACATCATTGCAGATTTTTTGTTATGAAAACTCGCTTTTGTATGCCTTTCGTTTTTAACCCTAGAAAGATAAGGTACGTCTGCGAGACGTACCCTTTTTCGATTTTGTGCTCTTTATTTCACAATTGTAAAAATACAACTTTCTCACGTTCAATTATCTCAGTATTTAGCAGCACCAAGTTGGTGGTGGCAGTTTTTATGTTGTAAGTTATGTAATTTTTGAGAAATAAACCCAGATAATCACACATTATCCCAGCTAGCATTTTCAATCGTCTAGGAGTCTACTGGGAATCTCACAAAGAATGTTTTTGATCGTCGACGAGCTCATTTTTTAATTGTAGACGATTCCTCGCACGGGAGAAACTGTTGCACGTCCTGATTCGTATGAGATATTCTTCCATAACGCAGCGAAAGACGCTTTTATTAATCATAAACGGAAAAATCCTCTTTTACAGATCCTTAGGACGCGTCCGGAAGGTTTGTTTTATTGAAATTGTATTGACATTAGAATTTTTCATATTTCAAAATCGCTCTTATTTAGGTAGCCCAGTAATTGTTATACGATTCTTACGGAGAGTCGCAAAAGGTTCAATCCAAGATTAAAAGACGAGCATGTCAAAAAAAAATAAAACAAGTAATAAATAAAAAAATTAGATATTTTTGTTTTTATTACTCGTCAGATAATCATCAGACGAAGTCCTTTGTAAAAACTCTTTAATTTTCGATAATACTAATTGAATTTTTTCTTAAATTTATTTTTATTATTATTCTTTAAAAAATTATTTAAGCTGTGGCCTTAAGCTTTTTATGAAATTAATTTAAATACATTAATTTTCAATATTTCGATTTCCGTTGGAAATCTTCTTCAGGAAATTTTTATAATAAAATAAAATTTCAAAATTCATAATACATACTTACGTATGTACATACCTGGATTTTCGGAAAGATTAGAAAACTGAAATATATATGATAATGGGAAATACAGAATGGCACATAAGGTGAATAATAATGTTGGGAGATAATTCAAAAAAACTAAGAATATATTAAAAAGGTTAGATATGTCGAATTTAGTTTATAATATCCATTGTGGTGGCAATGACAATGTACAATGTAGGAAAATATATGCAGAACAACTGGGACAAAACTGAAAGTGAGATTAGCTGGACATAAACAGGACCAAAAATATAGGAATTATTTAATATTCTGAAAGATATTTAAAAAATAAAATCATCGATAAATGTTATGTCGTTATTGATCATCTCATAGGAATCACTCGTGCCTATTAGTTTTAAAAAATTTGAAGGTAAATAGTAATCACGACAACATTTACCCAACCTTTTGATTCCAGATCTTCAATAAAAAACAAGTAAGAAAATATAGTCGGTCAACCCCGACTATATAATACCCTACACCTCATTAGAACCTGTGTACCAAATTTTATTAAATGATCTGCAAATTTGCGATATGTACTTTACGCACAAGGTTTACATGGACGTCCAGCCAGCCGGACAAACATCGTTAATTCGACTCAGAAAGTGGTTCTGAGTCAATTGGTTTACGAAAAGGTGGGCTTAGGACCAATATTTTAAGGTGTTACAACCATCAGCACAAACGCATGGTACCCTCTCCACTATTGTGGTGTTGGTATAAATATTTCATTGATAAAATCGAATTAACGGTTGCTAAATGTAACCTATTTCTGAAATTACTTTTAACGATGTTTACTTCAGCATTAGACCATGGAAGTGAGAGCAACTTTATAGTAAATTCTGAAATTTCTAAAAAAAATTTGTTGCCTCCAGCATCTCTTTATTGAAATACTTGCAACCAGAAAGAAACACCGATGTTTGTGTTGATCCGTTTTATAAATTTAATGTTGGAATACTGTTCCTTTATTTTGAAAGATGTTTCATTATCATCGTTTATAGCGATTTTCAACATTTGTAAAAGTTGTGATTTAAATTAAAGCCGTTTTAATTATTTAAAATGTTTATTTTGCTTTTATATACTTTTATAATAAAATAAAAATTATTCTTTTAAAAGAAAAACGGCAAGAAAAATTGTATGGCTAAACCAGTTGAAAAATGGCTAATGGCTAAATGCATTTTTTAATGGCTAAACAGCGTGAAAAATGGCTAAATCTAGCCACTAAATGGCTAAATTGGCAACACTGGTTGCAGATAAACAACCCTGTAGGAAGTCAAACACATTTTTAAGTAATTTTAAACTGGTTTTTTTATAACCACATCTAGTTGATTAAGTGACTTTTTTCCTTGTCGACGACTCATTATTTTAACATAGGCATGTCATAGGCAGTAGTCAATTGGCCATCTTTGCATGACTTTTATACTGACTACTAACTACTTATTGTTCAACCTATTTGTAGTTAATTAATAGAATAATCGGTTTATAATAAATTATTGAAATTTGAAATAATTTTTGTCAAAAAAATATATGTTCCTATGAACAAACATGCATATTTTTATATAGAAATTAATATTTAAGAACATTTTGCATCAAATTGCTTTAAATTATAATGTATAATGGTGCTGAAATAAATACGCTACATAATTTCTAGTACATAAACAGATTTTAATCGTTTTAATTTTTAATTATTTTAATAAATTTTTATATATTTTTTTCATTTGACTTCATGGCATGCTTGTTTTACGTATTTTGCTTTTATTTGTGTTTTACGTGTGCCTCTATGCAATACGTTTGGTTGATATCTGCATGTGAATTAAACCAATTTGTAGTCATTTGAAAAATAGTTAACTTATAGTTAGTGTTTTCTGCAACTGACTATTTAATTTACTACAGGGAATGTTCCGTTTGAGAAAAGAATTAATTTTAAAAAAGATACGGAGGGCTTAGCTCAGATTTATAGACATTTATTTAATAAAAATAAATAGGTTGGTGAAAGGGATAATTATAAGTAGATATTTGCCCTTGATTCTTTGTAAAATGAATTTCAGATGGCAGAGCTCAGTTGGTGAATATTTATTAAATAAAAATAACTATTGACGGAAAGCGACAATAAAATACGTTTTAGGCTTTGAATATATTTAAAATTTAATTTTTCCTTTTTTGTTTGTTTATTTGTCTTTTTGTTTAAATTTTGTAGAATGGAATTTTAAATTTATTATGATATTTTTATTAATTGAAATTTTAAAATTTATTTTTTCCAACTTTTATTTTTCCATTTATTGTCAAATTTTGAAATTTTATTTTATTATAAAAATTTTCTGAAGAAGATTTCCAACGGAAATGGAAATATTGCAAATTAAAATATTTTAATTAATTTTATAAAAAAGTGACCTAAGCTTAAGGTATAAATTATTAATAATATATTAAAGAATAATATTTAATAAAAAAGGTCGAAGAAATAGGACTATAATTTAATTTTTATTATAATTTTCTGTTTAAAAACTAAATTTTTTTTAAAAGAAATAGAATAAAAAAATGTATTCAGCAATAAAATTGATCAGTGATATCCTTTAAAGGATAGAAACAAGAATACGTCCTTCAGACGTATCGTGATCTTTTAAGTACAAAAAAATAACGTTACCTTTCTAGGGTTAAATTTAGTTTTAAAGGAATTTTTGTAATTTTTAAGAGTTTAATTTAAGTTTCCATTTATTTTTTAAAAGTTAGGAATTGAAATGATAATGGAAGCAAGCAGTGCATGGTAGTTCTTTTTATCATTTGATGCTCTGAATGACTTTCGTAGCAGGAGTTTTTTGTTTGGTTTATAAGGTTATTAAAATGTCACTGATTTTAAAACGCCAAAAATTGGATTTGTATATGTGTCAGTTTCAGTTAAAAGGGACCTATTGATGAACCAAATCGATTTTTACTTTTTTGGTGATTCTTAAAAAAGACAATACGCTCTTTCCAATGCAGCAAACCGCAGTTTTCTAACTGCAATACTTTTGTCATAAGTAAGCTTTAAAATACACCTTTGATTAGAAAAAAAAATAACTTGTTAACTTCAAAATCGTTTTTCTCCAAAACTCATTTTTTGCCCATAGGTCCCTTTTAACTGTAACTGCCACATATATTTTCCACAATATTGTGTTGGATATCATCAATAAGATCTTTCTTTGCTAAACGATTTTTGCCTTGAAGATTAAAAGGTAAAAGCACCCAGAATTAACTCATGTAAATAAATAAAAAAATAAATAAATCAAGTGACTTTCCTCAGGTTTAATTTTGTTCATCAATTATATAGGGTGGTCCAACTAAAACGCGCGATGTTAAAAAAACAAAAGGTGTTCAGCAAACCGGGTCTGTAGGATATGTGGAAACTCCTCGACAAGCTTGTTCTGGCTGGCGCGTCTTCAGGTATATATCGTCGGTCACCGGTTGACAACTCTTAACTCGCAAAAAAATCGAATCGGGTTTTTGATACCAAAAGACTGTGTCTGTCCTTCTGCATGTTAGTACGTTTCATTTATATTTTTCCACCATCTTACAATAAATTTCTCCTACTAATTTTGGTTTTTTTATTTACTTCCAACACGGTTTAGTAACGGACTAATAACGTTTTTTTTTTGTCTCCTGAAAAGTACAAAAAAACATGTTAAGAGTTGTCAACCTGTGACCGACGATATATTTTGTATTCTTGTGTGTAGCGGCATTGATTTAACGAAGTCCGTCTGTGCGTCTGTTAGTTTTTTCGTCTGTGTGTATGTTGAAATATGTTTTCTGATGATCCCAAATATGACATTGACAATTATGTTTTATATATTTATATGGTCCGTTATAGTTTTCTATTGTAATTTAACTAAATCGGTCCTCAAATGGCTGAGATATGCTTAGAAAACCGCGACTGCTTCTAACCTTTTTCCCAAAAAACTTTACTTTTTTAAGTTATTCTAGCATTTTCACAGAAAGGATCGAAAATTAATATGTTTACTAACGAATGATTTTAATTATATCTATAAAGTAATTTCAGTTTGCCGCGTTCGTTGTTTAAAGAAAATTGTAATGAACACGGACAATGAATTTGTTCTTTAGCTGGCAGTCCTCACTACACGTCCATGCATTATATATGTATAGTTATTCCTTTTACTGCTCTGGGGAGCATAGAGCCGCAACAAGTTGATTCGAACGAGTTTGTTCCACTGTAGTCGTAGTTTGAAAAGTACGATTATGAGTTGGCGTTTTCAGCTGAGTTATGGTAGTCCAATGCGCCTGCTTCCCTGGGGGTTCCAGTCTTTGGAATTCTTAGTGTTATCATCTAATGGCTTCTTATTTCTAACTCAATTAGTTGCTGGTTTGTGTCTGACCAGAGTTGCCAGTAACATACATGTTGTTCACAAACACGTTTCGCAACCGTAGAATAATGTGGATTTAACGTTGGAATTAAAAATTTTAACTTTCAAAGGGTTTAGTTGGGTAAATGCATTGCGTGCCTTATGAATGCGACTGCCAACATCTTCTGATGAACCACCGGATTTATCGATTATACTGCCTAGATAGCAGAAGGACTCCACATCATAAATTTCCTTGTCGTATATTAGGAATTTTCGCGTTACGTAGCATGTTGACTTTATTAGGTTTATTATTTTAGAAGGGACACCTTCGCACGCCTGTGCGCTCCATATGGCCGTGTGACTGAGAGTATACGAGATAGAGAGGCGATCTTCATTCTAAAATACAAGTGATAAACACAGTACTTACGAAACCACAGCTAATTTATGTTTTCAATAAAATTTTCATATTAAAATCAATTTTAGGTAATAAATGCATGTGATCACAGATAAAACTTATTCACTCAAAGAGAAATTGCTAAAAGTAACTGCCTGTTCATCTATTTCCGAACGAGGACTTCGTTCGCTTAACTTACATAAAAAAACAAAAACAAATTATGAAATATTGTTTTTGGTTTTGCATGGAAAAGGGTTAACAGGCCATAAGACTTTAAAACATTTAAACAATACAAAACCAGTCGATTCGGTTTTTGAAAGATCTGGTTTAATAAGATTTTAGAAATGTTAAAGGTTTTAGTTTAAAACACTTGCTCTTCTTTTGGGCAATAAAATGCAAAAGACATCTTTATTTTTAATTTTAAAGAAATTGCTTTAAATGTCTTTTCAAATTCTCTTAAAAAAAATGCACCAATTTAAATAGCAAATCAGTGTATTACACAACTTTAGAATTACTTAACATTTGTTACATTTATTATAATTAGATTTCTATCATTTTTGTTTGTCTTTGACCAACTCTTTGCTCATTAAAACAATGAAGCTTTTTGACTGGACAGTAAACTAAAATACAAAGCAGAGCAAAAAATTAAAACAACGAATTGAAACTTTTAGCTCATTTAAATTCATGAAGTCGGTGGTATCCTCGTAAATGTAAGAATAAAAAGCAATTTGGAAAACAAAATCAGCGCAAAAAAAACTCAAACAGAAACAAATAAAACACTAAATACAATTATACAAATATTTTTGGCAACATTAAGAACATTTGAAAATGAAATAAACGGCTAAACGAAACAAATAAAAAAAGGGAAAGAAATCATGAGCGGACATAAGTTACACACTCTATGAAAGGAATGTGGATGCAAGTGAGGCAAGTTAGTAGAAATACAGGGAATTGGTCGAAAGCCAAGGGTCAGTACTTAAGAAAAAATTCAATAGTGTCAACTGTTTAAAATATAATATGAAATGAGTGTAGGAAAGTATGCCTTATTTGAAGGACTTTGGCGGCCATTACTGAAAGCGGTGCTCCGGGGTGTTTACTCATACAGGGGTGGGCAAGTGAACCGGATTTTTATTGTCATATCATCTGCTTCGAAGAGCTTTATAGTATGTTGCTATTAGAACATGGTAACCTCTAACCATATTGTTTCCCTGGTTAGATTTGTGACCAGGGCTGTCAGATATGGCGGTTTTGAATCGTGTTTGGCGGTGGGATTTTCCTTTTGGCGACTGTCGATTTCTTTTTTTTTTTTTGCGATTTTTGATATAACTGGCGGATTACTTGGCTATTTTTACCATTTGTATTATTTCACCGATTTTTTTTAACAGTTTGTCATTTTTTGTTATCATTACTAATTTAAAGAAAATTGGGCAAACTTTTTTGCACATGAATTTTGTTTTGTTATCATTTTAAGTGAATTTTATAGTCAGTCACTATTTAGTCTATGATGATGTAGTCTAGTAGTATTTAGTCTATGATGATGTAGATGCGCAGTAGAAATTTTTTTTGTACGGCTGAGTGCGCGCGCAATCTTGTTTTTTTGATTCATGATTTAATTCTAATAGTACACAGAAAAAAAGTGTTCACCAATTAAAGCATTAATCAAAAATAAAATCAGTTTTAATTAATATTTTAATCAAGTGAATTAAACGTTTAATCAAGTGAATTAAGCGTTTAATTGATAATTATAATTTGTTTACATGTGCAAATAAATAGCATCAATGAAACGTTTAATTCGCTTGATTTGCTGTGTTTCTACGCAGGTGAAAACACCAGTAATGTAATCGATGAGGCTGAAGTGTACGATCTTATAGACTTGTGTACTTAATTTTAGTTTTTATTTTTTGAACGGTATATATGATCTCCATTTCATGTTACATATTTTAAAATAATTAACAGAAACTAAACAAAATTTACTTCCAGCGACTTTTTGTATTTTTTTTCAGTTTTTTGGCGACTTTTGACTTTTTTGTATGCAAAATTTAATTTAAAAAAAAAATGTTACGAAAACTGAACAAAATTGGCGATAGAGCTCCTAAAAAATTGGCAACCCTGCTTGTATCTGATAAAACTTTAAAACTTCTTATTTAAACACCAACTTTGCAAATGACTTTCACCTTAAACTTTACTGTTTCATTTGGGCGATCTTGTTTAACGCTTAAACTATTAGCAAATTTGTTTTAAGTTCAACTGTAGGGTGCACATTTTATAACAAAACCAAAATCCGCTGAACCACAGACTTAATAGTAGACATTCCTTTCCTTTTTTTCAACGGATTTAAATGTTTGCTCATTTACTCTGTTTAACTTTTATGTAACTACCACTGCAGCGGATGAGTTTTTTTTTTATTTCTGTATTTAAGATTTTTGTTTCAAAATTTAGTGGGCACTTAACAAACTCCTAACGGAGAACGAAAAAAAAATTGGACCTATGGCGCCTGGTTACAAAATTTATGAAGGGTGAAAATAATTGTTGAAAGTTTCTATATTTTATAATAATTCTACTCTTATTTAGTGTCACATGGAAAAGATTTAAATTGATAAAACAGTGAATTTTCTGTTAAAAGAAAAACGACTACATATTTATGTAAAAAAAAAGTAAAACATTTTTATATTTCTTTAACAGCCAACGCATATGATTTTTGTAAAATTTTTACTTGCAACAAAATGTGGCTTTATGCACATGTACTTGTAGTAAAGGCAACATTTTTATTGTAATTCATATTGTTTTTTTTTTCTTTTTTAATATTATATTACCGTGTTTAAGCAGAAACATGCAACCACTATAAAGGGGTATTCTAAAAATGAGGGATTATTTTGCTACTAGAAATTATTTTGGATCAGAAGTAATTTAGTTATGGAAATATTGGATTTTCAAATAAGTCAAAACAAATTGCTACAGCTACCGAGATCAATTAAGATGAAAACCTATAAATGGCGAAATGGCAATTTAGAATACAGGTACCCCATTCTATTGTTCTATTCTTGTAATTCCCTTTACCAGTGGTAAAGGGCATCTTTACAAGTATATATATTCCGGGTCATTGATTACTTCAAAGTCGATTTTACGTTCACTTTTGAAAGACTCCACAGCAAATATTTTGATGTAAATTTTGTTTCCTGTTCTCCCAAGCAGTTTGTTATAGTTACAAAAAAAAAGACATAAATTGGTGACAGAATTCACCGATTCTCTTTTAATTTTACACAAATTCGTTGTATATGACTGGAAATCATACTTATAAATTTTGTGAAGAGCGGTTCATTATTTACCATAGGCCGCAAATAAAGCAAACTCTCGGAAAATACTTTAGTTCCCCTAAATCCGTAACGTATATTAGTATCGGAGTAAAGTTAAGCCTGTCATAGTTTCGAAAGGTAATAAACCACTCCACCAAATTTCGTGAAGATCGGTCCATAATTTACCTAAAGCCCCATTTTAGGCACACTCTGGAAAATCATTTAGATACCACGAGATCCGTAACAAATATTGATATTGAGGTAAAATTTGGTTCAATTAAGCTTTGTAAGACTAGAGACGACACCATGTAATTTTGTGACTATCGGTCAATAATTTACCACAGGTCCCATATAAAAACACTTAAAAGCAAATCAATCCGAAGCGGTATTAATAGTGCGGTGAGAACGGATTTTCTTGAATCAAGTACAGGAAGATTGATTCAAGTACGTATTTTCAATCGCGAAATACTTAAATTATCCATGTTCAATCCCGAATTCGTACTTGAAATAATCCGAAATTGAGATTGATTTAAGTGAAACTAAGATTAAATCAATCTCAAAATGCGCTTGATTCAAGAATTATACAGCCCGATTATGAATACAAATTCCACGGAAGTTTTTTTCCTTTCTCCATTTTTACAATTGAATTTACATAGGAAAAATGGAAGAAGGGAGAAAACTCCCGGGGAATTGTTATTCATTTTTTAGTACGCCTCGCACTTAAAGTAAAGTATGAACAACTTTATTTATCCCGAGAGTTTTTCTTTCTGTGTAGCGGTAATCTAAACCCCCATTTAAAAAGCATTAAATTTGAAAAAAATTGGTCTAATTTAGGTTTTCGAATACCAGAAATCTCTACCGAATTCTTTGATGCACGATACATAATTTACCATAGGTCCGATTTTAACCACTTCTAAAAGTCACTTTAATACGGTTTATAATATTTCCGAATTAGAGTTTAATATTTTATTTAAATTAGGCAATAAATTACAATACTGTGAGGTAAAGCTTTATAAAGATTGGTTTATAATTTGTAGATTCCATAAAAAGCAAACTTCTTAAATGTTTGAACTTTCAGTGGTGGGTATCAAAAACTCGGGACAGCCGAAAAAAGGGCTCTTTTTTGTTTCACTTATAAAGCATTTCAACTCCCTAGTGTAAACAAAGTTTTATTTAAATTCTTTATGAAATATGTACCTCCAATATGGAAACAACTGGAAAGTTAAATAAAACTCCGCTTATATAAAAGCATTTTTATAATTTTCTTTTGAAAATTTTAAATTTCAAGCAAAAGTATCCTAAACGTAGAGTTTAAATAAAATATATTTTAAAATTATATAAAAACAAAACAAGCTGACCCGGCAAACGTTGTTTGCCAATGTAACTTATTTCCAGTGAATATTTTGGTTTTTAATTAAAGAAAAAAAACGAATGTATTTTAAGTGTGTGGGAATGGGATCGCTAATAGAAAGATGAAGACAGCGATTTTTACCATGAACGGCGATGAAAAAAAACAAAATCGATGTATTTTTCATCCCAAAGTATGAAAACCAAACAAAGATAGTTAATATTCATTACGAAGAGGAATTGCGTGCACGATTTTTTTTGTCAGTCCATCTTAAGCCAACACAAATAAGCTCGATTGCTTGACGACGCGAGAACATGCCACGCATAATTGTCCGTGTGAAAAACATTTTGTGTCCAAATCTTAGGCGCAAACAGACATCGTTTGGCTTTGCTGATAGAAAATTGAACAAAATTGGAACGTCTGTGGAAATTGTCGGAGATCGTGGCAACAAAACATTTTCGTCTCGGAATTTACCATTAAAAATGTTGGCTTCGATAGCGTTTTTCATAAATTTTTTAATTAACAATCGTGTTTCAATTAGGGATGCCAATCCCGAAATCCCGAATACCGAAATCTCGGGATTATGCTAAAAAGTTAAGTCTCTTTTGATTTATTAAATTTGTGGTATTTTTTTTTTATTAAATGCAACTATATTCAAATAAACGTAAGTCACCCGATAAAAATAACTTCAAAAATTTAATATTAAATCATACTGGCAATGAATCTAATTTTTAACTGGTTACAAGAAAGAAGTCGCAAGAGAACAAATGTCACCCGATAAAAGTAAAAGTAGACATACTTATTTGTTTAAGTTAAATTTATTATATTTAGCTATTTATTTATTTATGATACCACCCAGAAGTGTTTAATGCGAACTTTGTTTTCGTCGGCAGCATATCTTTGCAATAAAATAAGGTATCGATTATCAGACGTCATTAAGGCCCCTTTTACGGTTTACAACGCAATATAGCAAAGTTGTAAACCATAATACAAAAATTAAGAAATTACAACTCAACTGAGTTCAGTTGTAAACCGTAATAGGGGCCTAATTTGTTTTAGAAGCTTTTTGAAATATAAGTTTTAATACATAATTCGTCCATATTACTTTAAAAGAATACATTAAACTGTTTTATTTTGTAATGAGTTTAATATTCTTCATGAATTAATTTGTTTTAATACTTATACATAAACATTAAATTATAATTGTGTATATGAATTTTTAAAATTGGCTCTTATATATGAAATCCCGAAAAATCCCGATGTGGTGGGCAGTGATGCCAGAAGTGCAGATTTATCTGCATTTTGAAGATTTTTTCCCCAAAATTGTCAAAATGCAGATTTGCAGATTTTTGGTTTAACATTGCAGATTTTTTAGCTCGGTGGAAACTTATTTGCATTGTCATGATTGCACTATTTCCACTTCTTGTATTGATAAATAAATATAGTATATCAACCATTCATGGAAGAAAAGTGTGGAAATAGATTCATTAGTAGAAAAATTATTCACAAAAGATAACTTAAAAATTAAAAACTCGCATTGTCTTGACACATTAATATCGCGGGGCTTATGTCATCCCGCAATTAACTTTTAATTTGTTGTTTAAATTAACAAAGATGTGACTAATCCTTACTAAGCCTGAGTAATTAAATTTGATACTTCGAGGACCACTGATATTTACCAGAATCATATTTTAAACTACCATCGATTTTAAATTCGGGAACATATTTTGAAATTAATTGTAATATCTTTTTCTAAATAAACTACATAAAAAATGCAATAAATGTGTTTTGAAGGTTTATTGAAGATTTTTAAAACCTTGACGCAGATTTTGCAGATTTTTTGATAAAAGATTATGGTTTTTTGCTGATTTTTCCTCTAAAAGTTCTGGCAACGCTGGTGGTGGGCTCAAATTCCGAAGTAGAATAACCGATGACCCAACTTTCAGTCGCAGAAGGTGTGGTGGCATGCCTGGTAAATCCAAAGAAAAACTCTTTTGGATAATTTAAAGCTTTGTTAAAGCTTCGCTAATGGTATCGATCGATTTGAATGATACTATGTCGCCTACAAAGACTGCTGTATCTAAAAGTTTAACTCGCCGACGTCCAAATTTTTCGCTGCCAAAATAACTCTTTCTGCCAGCATCGCATGACTTATGTATGGCAATTTGGCTCGAGATCGTGGCTCGAGCAGATGGATCTTGCAGCATTTGGACACGCTACAGTGACGACGATTTGAAGCAAGCGTTGATCAAGGCTTCATAAGAATGTTTGTGAGCCATAGTGCATTCATTCCAGATGATAATTTTGCACTGCTTCAGTACCGCTGTCATGGGCGATTGGTTTTTTATTTTACACACTGCCTCTTGGTAATTTGATTTGGCGAACTCATACCGAAATGCCTGATAATTTCATAAAAATCGGTTAAGCTTTTGCGAAGGAGTTCAATTACAAACACCGTAAGACGAGAATTTTATAATATTTAATATACATGTGTATGTGTATTTTAAATATTGGCCCTTTTTTCAACTCCCTTTAGCAACATGTATTTCATATGATTAAGCCCATATCACAAACTACACTCAGAATTGGTGAAAGAAACAACAACATTAACAGCCGACAACAAAATATATGCAACAAACATTTACATACAAAAATATATATGTAAGCAAACAAACAAAATTATAGACATAAGATTGGCTTCTTTTGATAAGGTGTCATTAAAAACGATCGATTTTATTTTTCCGCAATGCGTGGATCTTTACATTCGACATATTTATGGGTTTTCTTGTACATACTACTAGATGTATGGATGTTGCACGAGCATAGTGCGTACTTGATACTACAAAATACTGCCACATTGGTCTTCTCCAACGACAAAGTGAACAAAAACCGACCGTCGCGACGAACAGAAAGTCACACACACAACACTTATACGTACACTTACAGGCATTAATGCAAGTGAGTACCACGCACCATGCGAAGGCAGGAATTCAACATATGCATATTCATGTTGCAGCTATTTTTCAACTGCTGACGACGTCGATGATGATGAGGAAGGATGAGGTTGTAGCGATAGCTTCAATGATGTTGTTGATGATGATGCAGCATTAAATATGCATAAATACACGCACAAGTAATTCTTTTTTGCTTTCAGTTTTCCTTGCCATCTTACCACTATGCACACGCATTATACATCACAACATGCAACACACAGAAGTAATATGTATGTACTTTGCTTTTCTGCAGAAGCTGTTACTCTTTGTGTTGTTGCAGCAGGTGGGTGATTAAATGAAATTGGTAGAAACAGCACATTAAAATATGCTGTTCTGTATTTTTTATATTTTTTTTTTCTTTTAGTTATTCCAACTTGCGAACCATCATCACGAACAGCACCAATGGCAAACAGCTATGAAGCTGTAACCGTGGACAATGGAGAGAATGCAAAATGAATTTGCAACTCGATAATTTTCAGAGGCGCAGTTTTGTCATAAACTATGGATTATTAACGCTTTTCGAAGTAATAAATGCTTTTGTTTGAAATATTTCAAACAAAAGGAAGGATTTTAAGAAAAAGTACTACCCCCGTATTTATAAACGATTATAAAATTTAACAAACGTTTATTAAGGCAAATTTTCATACAAAATTTGTCTTGTAAACCTTTATTAATATAAAAAAAATTTTATAAATACAGGCGCTAGAGTTTTACTAGATTTTCAATTTATTTCGTAAAGTACAACCATGTTGCGATAATAACAGAAAGTTATATAAATACCGTTCTTTATATTCCAAATAAATCAGTGGCATTTTGACAAAACATCGTAAGTCGAGATAAGATAGCAAATCGTTTTTTAAAAAAACTCGGTGAGAAACCCATTTTTTTTTTAAATATAAAATAAACCAAAATTGAAAAAAAATTTCGTAATACAAAATTTTAAAAACGTAAACAAAACGGTTTTTTGAATGAAAATTCGTATGGATAACAAAATTTTGTTCAACTCTTTATATTTGACTTGATATCTTTTGTCACAGTGCCACAGAAATATGTTTTTTGTCAGATGTTATGTACTGATAGTAGGGAGATCGATTGTTCGACTTTTTTCAATAACCGGTTTTCGAATACTCCGAATAGTAGTTGCAATTTGAAAAAACCCGGTTTTCGGTTAAGCATATTTAAAATATCCGGTTAACCGGTTTTAATTCAAATACATAAAAATACAAAAATCAAATTAGTTTTTGTAATAAAAAGCTAATTAGAATAAAAACAAAACAATTCACGAACGTAAGGAACCAACAAAATACATATATATGACTTAAGGTATGTTCCGACCTACAAATTATTAGACGATAAAATCAAAAAAAAAGCGTGACCAGTTAATTGATAAAACTTAAGCTTGTTTTTTAAACAATTTCTATTTACTTGCTATCTAAGATGATAATTGTATTTATGTATAATGTAGTTTAGAAACCGTTAAAATATTTGCTCTAGCCGAACGTTTTGCAAAAGCAAACATTTCTTTAAGAAAAATAGTGGTAACGTGTAGGACGTCAAGATCGTAACTTAAGCTAAATTTATTTAAAAATTAAATTTGCGAAAAAGTTGTCTGTATGTATTTACATACGTGTATTATTATTTTTTAGGCATATTATCAAATTCAATGAAATTTTTGGAGATATTAAAAAAGTTAATAATAAAAAAAAATTTTTTTAAACATATTTTTATATCAAAATGTAAAAAGGAATATGGGTTATCAATACAAGTAGTATTATATAACAAAATATAATTTATAACTATAAAAGGAACAGTACTACTAAGCACAACACGCAACGCTCACAATAACATGAGCTTTATATTGCTTATATAAATAAATCACAATATGTATTTAAACAAGTGGCTCGAGCTTATAACATGAATTTTACTTCTATCATACCAAAGAAATATATACATTCATGTTCGTTGCGAGTACAAGAATTCAAACTGACTGTTTGAAACGAGCTTTTTGCATTTAAGTAATTTCTTGTTGTTGAACAAAAACGATTGAATCATAAAGTTCGAGTGGTAGTTGCAACTGATTACAATAAAATCATGTTCGAATCACCGAGCCGAAACCCGAGTACAAGTAAGCTGTTGTTCATAAACAGAGGCATCGCTTTTAAATAACCAAATACAAGCATAATTTTGCTATCGATTCATACATCTTACTGAATTTTTTGGTTCGTGTTGACGTTTGAACAAGAACAAAACTGTAGAATACTTTTTTGATTTATACTGAATTTTTAGCTGAAGTGATTGAGTCGGCTCGATCATACTCCTTGCAGCTCTCTGGTGTGAACATCAGAGTACGAAAACAAACAAAACGAAACGTTTGCTTTCGTTTTGTTTTGTTCTTTGCAGTGAGTAAAACAGAAACAAAACCAAAACAATGAGAATGATTGTGCCATTTTGTTTTGTATTGTTTTTGCTCGAGAGCGCAAATTGTACATTAATATAAACGTACACAGCTGGAAAAGAAAAGAGTAAGAACAATATTGAAACATTCAGAGAAAAAACGTTTGACAAACTTTTGGTAATTGATTTACTCATTATCATGAATCAAAAAAACAAGATTGCGCACTCAGCCGTACAAAAAAAATTTCTACTGCGCATCTATGAGTGTTTGTTGTAAAAAATGTAAGACACACACAAATGAACACACACAAAGTCTATTGTTTCGTCACACACAAAAATAACGGACCTGCGCAATGCGCAATCTTGTTTATTTGATTCATGACTCATTATAAAATTTACTCATTTACACTTTTGTTTCTAAGTGAAATAAATAGAGAGGTTTTTAGGTTTTTTCGTTTTTATTAATGCTTATTTTGACTATTATAGTAATAAAAAAAAACAAATTAAATTAAATAAAAAGTTATTCCAAGAAAACCAAACAAGAACTAAATCAATTACTGCAAACAAAACGTTTCTCTATTTGTTTTGTACTCAGATGTACGATTGTAACGGTAAATTAAAAAATGCACATGAGTGGAAAGCCAATTATTTCGTTTTCTCTCTTTGACACTTGAAAAGTTTTTGTTTTGGTTTTGCACATGTAAAATACAATTAAAAAATTTTTAATAGTTTTGTGCATTTTGCAAACGTTTGCGAAATGTTTTGTTTGTTTTCATACTCTGGTGAACATAGCTTTAGAATTTTTGAAAAACTTTAGATTTTAAAATATAGGAATTTAATTAATTTATTATTTGAAATATTCTCCCAAATTTATTGTAAATGAGTTTTCATTTGTTGCTGGTTAAGCATGTCTATATGAATCAGTGAACTTAGCCCATATTTTTGAAAAGTTGCAAACAAACCCTCTTATCCAGGATTATATATTTCAATGCTTTTTGTTTCAGCATTATAGAAACAATAGTAATATGAACATGCATTTTGCATGAAATATCTTTCAATTCGTCGATTACACAATTTAAACCCTTCCAGGACATTTTTGATTCCTTCAATTTTGTTCTTGGTGTTTTAATAAATAAAACTGCTGAATTTTCCCACAGCGTTCATTCCGCCGGTATGTTCTTGTTTTAAGCATGAAGATATGCTAGAACTACTTAAGAGTTTTTCATTCATTATTGGCAGCATATTTTAGTAAAGTATTATTTGCAGTCTCCTAAAAACTACTTGGAACAGAGTCAAGTTTTACTTGGCGTATATTTATGTCAAGCTTGTAGACTAATTAAAAGTGATTATTAAGTCGTGACGTTAAAGAACCTTTGCAACTTATTATTTTAGGGCCGTTTAAGCACCATTGTCTTTTAAGTCAGTTCGATATTATCACCAGAGATGAGATCCATATAAAGATATATGCAGTATTTAGAATACTGTCAAATTGCTAATTACTTTTTAAGCTGAATTTTTTAATTGTTTTTGGTTTTTGTTACAAGAACACACGCTTATATAAGCGATATTTACACTGCGCATAATGTTTTTTTTTTTTTTACTTTTGTTTCATATTGTTTTGACATTTTTTATAAAATGTTTAAATTTGCAAAATATTCAATTAGAAAAATCCTTAAATTACGGGCACATTTATAACAAAAGTAAGGAAAACGTATATAAATTCAACATATCTAAAATAACCGGTTTATTCGATATTTGAACAATTGACATTTTAAAATATTCGACTTGGGCAAAACTAAAATAACCGGTTTAAACCGGTCGAATACTATTCGATCGATCTTCCTAATTGATACCCAAGATTCTTCTTCATAATTTGGCAGCACACGGCTCTTGCCATTGTCCAGATATAAAGAAATCTATAATGTTTTTTGCGGGGAGTGCCACGCCTACCTCTCTAACTCCGACTATTTTCTTAGAGAGTTTGTGTATGGATAACCCAGTTATGTTTACCGAATTTGTAAAATTTTTCTATCACCTTTCTTTAGATATACATAAATCCATATTTTGCCACGCACAATTCTCGACTCCCGCCCACATTTTGTTAGATGTTGTTGGCTCTTGCCGTTCTCCAGATATGCAGAAATCTAAAATCTCTCTGTATTGGAAGTGCAACGCCCACTTAATCTAATCCCGCCCACATTTCGTCATATTTTGTGAATTGATAACCAAGAAAAACAACAATAACAACAAGGGATTTATATGTAAAATTAGAGGCAGCCGTGTTTTTTTTCATATCTCAGTCATTTATGGACCAATCTGGCCAAATTTCAATTGCAAGCTTTAACGGAGTTCTTCTTTAGTGAATAAAATTCCGGCAATGGGTTTCTAAGATGTTTAGGGTGCTACATATTATCTTAATTAAAGCATTTAAAAATGTCAAAATAAACATAAAACTTATCACCAGGGAAACTATAAATATGAAATTGCATGTTTTTCCTTGGGCGACCAATGACGGCAGAAAAACTATATTTATCCATTTTAGATCTTTTTATGAATTTTGGCATCGATTTGTTAGTGCATATTTTTGCATATTTCACCGTTTTGCAGAAAAATTTAGCTCAAAGAGCTTTTTGCAGCATTTTTTAAGTTTTTGCGCATTTTTTACATGTTAAATTTCTTTAGATGCCTACCAGAGCTTTTGCAACGAATAAAGTTTTTTTTTGCAAAATTTTGGCTTTCCTGTTTTAAATCTCTTTCTATTGAATTCCCACTGTTTTTCTTCAATTTCGCCACCTACATTTAATTGTTAATCGAAAATTGTAAGACAAAGGAGGTTGTCATTAAAGATAAATGTCATTTTAAGCTTTAAAATTATTTATATGAAAAAGCTATTTTATACTTTTTTGGCGATGTGTGTAAACAAAGAAGTCTGGACCGATCGATTTAGAATCCCCTTTTTAAGTGATCAAACGCTAACCATCCGTCCGTCTGGCTGGTTGCCTGGCCATGCTAATTTTGTACAAGTTGCAATCTTGTAGACAATTTGATCGAATTTGGCATATACATTTTAATTGTTCTAAGGACGAATTTTATTTAAATGGTAAGAATCGGTCTATAATTTCACATATTCCCCATAAAACCTTCTTTCCAAATTAGAATTCGCCCCAATCCCCAATATTTTACTGCAAATAAAATTCTTTTCAAATCAGTTCACATTTGCCCAATTTTGCGACTGGTCCTAAAATTGTTTAAAGCCAAAAAATCTCATATGAATGTTGATAGCTGGATAATATTCGACACAAATAACATTTATTTGAATTTTAACCTCTTAACATAACTTTGTTTTTGTGAGCCGATGACTGTTAATCGTTTCGAAATGTGTTAAAATCTCGAAAATTCGTATATAAATACTATGGTGTATGGTGTTTTCTGATTATAAGTTAAGGGTTGTTTTTATAAAAGGGAACTGTTATTAAATTGTTGAATATTTTGTTTTCAAATTAGCAATATTTTAAATTTTTATGGGCATATTTTAAGCAATTTTCTGGGCTTCTGTTATCAAGTTTTTACTGCATATTTAATGCTCTTAAAACGTGTTTTCAATTTTTTAAAACTTAATTTAAATAACTACAATAAATAAATTTGTTTATATTATCAAAAGTAAACCTTTGTCTGTTAGAAAGCTTTTGTGCATATAAAATGATCTCTCAACGTCAACCGAAGTTGAAGAATACTTGAAAGATGCCAATTCATTTAGAAAATAGTAATTTTCTAATTCAGATCCCACATTTGATTCAAGATCAAAAATAATTGAAATTTGTATTATTTTTGAAATCCTATATCAAAACGTTTTGGATTTTTTTATTTGTCTTGCTATTCCTCCTTTTATATTGTTTATTTTACTTTCTGCCAATCAAATTACTTGATTACTTAAGTCCATCCAATTCAGTTATAGTTTCACCAATATATTCGAAGTTGGAAAATACAAATGCTAATTTACTTTTGTTGTTATGTAACTGCCAGGCCCACGATGTCGACAAGAATATTTCTTTCGCGTATTTATATTGAAAACAATAATAAACAAAATAAAATTTGTTTTTGTTTTCATTACAAATGTTCTTGTCGACATCGTGGGCCTGGGCCTAAATTTAATATTTCTTTTACTTATTTAATTGTTTTTTGAATAGTATTCTAAAGCATCTAGCCAGGTTCCCCTTCTTGTTAATACTGGCTCCGGAGGTAAGGAAGCTTTTAAAAATATGTTTTCCATGTGCCAAGCAAGTAACATGTAACAGTTTTGGATTAATTGCTGCATCGGTTAAAAATTGAAGGATCTTTTGACGAAATCTTGAAAATATTGTATTTTAAGGAGATCAATATATGCCAAAATATGCATTTTCACCAAAATATGCAACAATATGCAAAAACAAATCGATGCCATTTTTAAATTTAATGATTCGGAAGGATAATCTTGGACTATCGCCAAAAAAACATGCATTGGCATGGAAATCGCATCCCTACTTATTAGTCTTATCTTTCACCCTTGCACGTGCATATGCCTGTGTTTTTTAAAGTTTGTTGTAGATTTACAACAGCAACACAGATGTTGATTATAAACTATTTTCTTGTTTTGTGTAGAAAGAACAAAAACAGCAGAACAAGAAGAAACTCATATATTATTTTCATGTTTAAAAAGTAAAATTGAGCTCTTGCTTCTCATTTAGTTTATATTTTTAGTTAGCATAGGGGAAAAAATCATAATAATATATTTTTCCAATTTCTTTTTTAAGGTTTTTTTCAAGCACGAATTCGGGATAAAATAAACTTTATAATACTCTTGCTATAGAAACTGTACAATCTTGTAAAGGACCTTTCATATCAAATTGTTTTAAACTTTGATCAGTTTTATCCATTAAATTCATGTTAAGACGATTTTTCCCACAATTATGATTTTGAAAATTTTTTGGAATCGAAAAGAGATACCCAAGGCGAATTAATTCCAGGTAATCTCGGTACTACAAAAAGTACAACTCGTACAAAAACCACATGCAATTTGTTTTTGTAAAATCATTGTACTACAATGTCATAAACAGAAATTGTTTTATTTCACAGAAACAAAGATAATAAACAAAATTTTTACATCCAACAATGATTAAAATAAAAAAAGTTATCATCAGGGCTTTTAAGACCACCTGTAATAAATTCAACTTGGAGAAACCATAACTTTTGAAATAGAAAAACAAATACGAATTACATGCCGACATTTTATAGCCCAATTTATAAGTCAACTTGGAAAACGATTGTTAAACAATTTTCATAATATAACAAATGCTAACTTTTTTTTTGTAGAAAACAGTTTAAAAACTAATAAATGCAAATTAAGCGAACGAAAGAAGAAATTATTGATTTCACTGTAGAAGAAATTACAACTTTGTAACATCAGTGGCTAAAACAAAATTCATGTGAATTATTAAATAAGAACTCAACAGTTGATTTCTGGATAAATGTATGTATATGGATATAAAACTTCATTACATGAAAATCCATTCAGTGAATTAGCTTCTTTTGCTATGCAGGTCTTGGTATTGCCAGTTAGCAACGCGGAAGTTAAAATAGGTTTTTAGTGGTTTAAATATCTTAAAAACGAAAATTCGAAACAGAATGACGTTAAAGACTATGAATTCGCTACTTTATATTAGGTGTGACTAAAAATTTTTCGATAGTTTTAAAGAAATATACGATCTTATTTAAAAATGCGATAAGAACATATATTATAATAATATCTCGATCGATTCTACAGAAGCAGAAGAAGAAGCATCATTTGATGACGTATTTAATTTATCAAATGAAATTTTTTATTAAACATATTTGGGGGATTCACAAGGTGTCATAAGGTCATATGTTTTAAAATAATCAGGCATGTCACAAATTCCGATCGGAATGGTTTTAATTCCGTATGTTCAATTCCGATCGATTTAGTTTTAGCTTCTTCAGATTCCGATCGATTTTGCTAAATGGTTTTACAATTGGATATGGCAACTTTACATAAAAACAATATGATTTTTGTGTTAAGTATGGCAATGTGCAGAAAAAAGTGGTTTGTGAAGAAAAAAAGGTGGCAACGCAACGGTTAAGAATTTATTATGTTTTTAATAAAATCAATATAAAGTAAAATGAATAAATCAAAAGTGTGTTATTTCTTCAATCTTTATCATAAAAAACATTTATTTATCCATAAAAAATAGTTTTAAGTAGTTTTTTCGGTTATAAAATACTGAAACAACCAATTCCACTTAGAAAACCAAAAGTGGTTTCATTCCGAAAAAATTTTTCGTTTTTCGTTTTCTGAAGAAGCAAAATACGGAATTGAAACCACTTTCGATCGGAATGGAATTCTATGACATGCAAAAATTACATGAAAAAATACGACTGATGTGAACAACCCCTCATAATTCAGTGTCCTATTTTGAATTTAAATATTAATATAAAAAATAATATTTATCTTAAATAAAAATATTTTTTAATTCTTATCTATGGATAATTAAATTAAATTAGATCTTAACTATTTTCCATTTTTCAGACACAAATCAAAAATAAATTTTATTTTGTTTGATTGTTTACCAAACAGCAGAGTCCTAAGCCGATCTAATTTGACGCCGCAATTGATTTGTTGCAAAAATTGCTAGCCGCAGGATAAATTCGAATGTTAGCCGGATAAAATTATACCATCAACGGCGACGGCTTACAAAAACTAATGCGGCTCGGCTCTGCCGCTCAGCGGATGTCTCTTCTGAATTATTACGACAGCACAATAAACATACCAAGCAAAGTTCTCTTTATTTAAGGCACTTTTTGTTTACAAAGCAACAACAATATTTTTAAACCATTGTAAAATGTTAGAACATTATGACAATATAGCATGATAGCACACCTTGTGAATACCCCAATTATATAAATTTTATTAAAATACTAAATAATGCCCATTTATGGGTCAAGTTCCTTTGATTTTTTGTTATGGTATGGTACCTTTTGTTTGAAAACTTTTTCTGTACGTATATAAAGACTGAAATATGTTTCTTTTATAGTTTTAAGACTTTTATGTTTCATAAATATTATATTGTTATCCTTTAATCACTTTGTTCTATTGATATGATGTGAGTTTTTAGGGAAGAATTATGTAAAATAAATCATGTTTAAAGGTATTTTAACTAAAATAACAAAAAAAAAAAACAATTTTCACTTAAGCATTATTTTTTGGCAATTTAGGATTTTTGTTAGCATTATTTTTAAGCCGATTTAGCTGTAAAATATTTTTGGATATGGCCACACTGAGCAGAACCCAAGTAGATTTTTTTGGTTGAGAAATTCCACTCGAGAAAGAGTATGCACTCGATGACTTCAAAAATGTTGTTCAGTATAATGTTATTCTATAGAATATAGTCCATCACAAATATAATTAATAAACTTATTTGTGTTTATAAGCGCGATCTTGCCAGATAAAACTCATACCCTCGGTAAGCAAAGCATTTAGATGTCACCCTTGTATGCCTGTTACGTTCGTTCGAAGCTCTGTTGTTTATTAAAAAAAAAATTGCTTTATCCGAAATTTTGTTAAGGTAAATTATCAAATAGTAATCAAATAGCATACAAATTAGAATCTATAGACACCATTCCATTCAACAAAACACAAGTATCCAAACTTCCCTTCCCATTATCTTTCCAATTTGCTTAAAGGTCACATAATTAACTAATTTTAATAGATTAAAACCTTAAAAATACTTTCCTCCGTACCTGCATAGTGCCAAATTGTTTGTAACCCACTCTTTTCACATTGCGTTTATTTGCTAGTCTCGTTGTTGTTGTTGTAAAGTTGCTTTAAAGGATATTTATTTATTGTTGTTGTTGCTGAAGTTTGTAAAACTCTAGCCAAGTAGACAGCCAACCAACCAACTTAAACAAAACCAATATCAGATCAGATATTAAATCACACATATGAATGGCCAAAAACACACACACACATGCACCCCACACCATAAGCATAAGCAGTGGTGTACAGTGTACAGATTGCTACAAACAAGGAATATGAGCTCTCACTCGATATGCAAATAACATCGTTGTCACTTGAGTACAAGTGACAAGTTGTGTTGGTTGGAATATGTTGTGGGTTTTTTCTTCCTTTTTTTTTTTTTTTTTGTCAAGTACAAGTAGGTTGTTTTACACTCATATAGTGGGCGGTTATGGAACACGCGATTACTATGTGCTACATACAAGTATGAGTATTAAAAATCCACTCCACTATCGTGATGTGAATACAAACGAACTTTTTTACCTGCTGTGTTTCCATGTTACAACATACTCATCCGTTTATATCTCGAAAATGCATGGCAAAAGGTAAGATGACGGGTATGATGATGCTTTAGTAGCAAGTGATAGGAGTAGTAACAGAAAGGGATTGTTGGCTTTTGTAGTTGCTGTCGTTGTTGCACGTCGCACAAACACACGTACCAACAATTGTTTATCGGTTAACCACAATATGTGCAAATACGTGTGAGTGTAAAATAGAGAAGAATCACGTGGTGGTCATAAGATGAAAATAGAAGTTGATAATATTATTGAATGGGTATTTAATTTCAAGGTTATTTTTTTTCATTGCCCCCATTCTGCCTCACCGAAAATTAATTAAGACTCACTGCTTTAATAAGCCTTAAACTGCTTAGAATTTTCTAATGCCACATTAATTAACTTATTTGCCAATAAATTAATTATATGTATAAGATGACTAGCAAGGACTATTAAAATTAAATTGATTTAAAGTTTTAAGGGTTCGGAAATCGTGCGCAATTGAAGCCTTATCTGGATATTTGTCATACAACTCTTTTAAGTGCTTAAAAAAGACGTTTTAAGGTATCGGATTACCAATTACTTTATCATTGAAAGACATCCAAAGTGTCTGAGAGTCTGATATGAACGAAATTAAAAAGGAGAATATAGGGCACCCTATAAGTTACTCCATTTTGGGCATTTGGGCGTTGCTTCATTTGTCGTCATTTTAAGTTGTTTTTCTCTGGCTAGATTAATAATCTTTAATTTAATAATCGCTTAATTTGTATACATTGACATTGACGTAAATTGTATAAAATCGACCAGAAGTTATACGTTTGAAATAGATTGACCCCAATCACTAAAATGTTTTAATCAAGTTCAAAGTTCTTAGTAAAATGCGTTGAAATCTTCATGGCTTTAGTGATTAAATCCACAAATTCCTACTTAAGCTTTGGATTTGACGAAATGTGTTCCCAAGGCCTTTAGAACACTGTGATTTAATGAAAAATTCAGGTTTTTACGGTAGTTAATCCAGAGCCTTTTAGGGCACTGCTACACGTTCAATAAATATCGTGATTGAACGTGTAGCCTAAAAAACGTGTGGCCTAATATATGAAATCCAGATCGCGGATTGTGGATCGCGTGATAAATATTGAACGTGTAGCATTTTCATGATATTAAATCATGATACGTCAGTAAAAAGTGACAAATAAAAGAAATAAAATACGTAGTGAAAAAAAATAAACAAATAAAAAATAAAACAATTGCCAAATTTGTGTGAGTGGGTTCTGCCGGTGGAATCGGAATTAACCAGCGAAAAAATTATTTTAAAAGATTTAATTTTTAATTTGGAGGCATTGCCGGAATTGTGGCTAAAGCTTAACTATTCCGACAAAGTAAAAAGAGCAACTGCACTTTAAAAGTTATTAAAGGTTTTTAAAAAAATCAAGCCCACTGCAACCACTTTTTTCTTCAATGTAAAAGCAAGCGAAATAGCAAACAGGCTTTCTTTTGGTTTTCTCGCGACATTGATAAACGACCCGCACAGCACAAAAATAACATACATAAATACTGACGCGATAAATTTTGAACATGTAGCATACGCTCGTGATCCATCAATATTTTAAAATGGATTTCGATCCAAATATCACGATATTTATTGAACGTCTAGCAGTGCCCTTAAGGATCACTCACCTTTTCTCATTGGGCATAGTTTAATCTGGAACGTGAAAACCAGAAGCCTCTAACCAAAAATCATGTGAAAAAAGTTGCCAGTTTTTCTTTTAATTAGTAATGATACATAACAAAAAATTACAAATTGTTAAAAAAAAATCGCCAAATGGAAAATTCCACCGCCAAACACGTTTCACAATCGCCACGTATATCGAGAAATCGCGATATCTGACAGCACTGGAAGGAATAAACAACATAAAATGAATTAATATTTTTTTTTATTTTATTTTGACTGAACTCGGGTCGAATTTACATGTTTCGAGAATAACCACATTCCCATCATCAGAATTCTTTGCCGTTTTGTACGGCCAGTTTTCGCGACCAAAAAATTGTTATTCGTCTCAGTTGTGTTCCTAGCATTACATATTGTTTAAACTATTGTTTAAAATGTTTAAAAATTTTAATTTAGAAAAGTGTTGCCTTACAACAATTGATCACCGACCATTTCCTGCAAGAGAAAGGGTTCTTTTGTAAAATCTCCGGCGTATAAAAGAAAAAAAATATGTTTTGCATAAAATAAAAACATTTATCATAATACCATGGCCTTAGACAACTATTTTCTGGGCGCATTTGTTTTATATTTCGCTTTTGTTTCCTAATCCAACCCAATTCAATAGTCGTTCAAAACAATTCATAAAAGTGGTTCAAGTACATGTTGTTTGAAATTCATTTCGAATGTATTTTTATTCGATATGTATGTATTTCACCGAATAGATTGCAAACAATTCAGCTCATATTTTGTTGCACTTGCAACTGCAACAAAACATTGGAACGACAATATGCCAGAAAATAAACAGAAATTGTTTAAACTTTTTTATGCTAATTTTATCACTTTGTGTGTCTGTCGTTGTGTCACTATCAAGACAGCACATAAATACTCATAATTTATTAATTTTTTCTCAATGAACGGAATAAGAAAAAATGAAGTGAAAGACGAAAGACCATAAACGCACGAATAAACCATAATACACATCGATATTGGAAACTGAGATGATGAGGACGATGAAGAGCTCCAACATAAGAACAAAAATGAGAGCTGTAAAGGTGAATGTTATAACGCCAACTATTAACGAAATATAACAACAACAAAAAATTCAAAAAAAGAAACTTCACAGGCAGGCAGAAGTGAATGGATAAAAAGGGTTTGTATAGGATGGAGGATACGTTGAATGCCATACTCGTACAGTAATGCAACAAGTGTCGGTAAATCATAAAAAGGCATAAATGCAACCTCAAATGTATTGTACCTGTTATGTGAAATAACGCGCACAAACTGTATTAAAGCCAGTAATTTTAAGGTATTTAATAATTGACATAAAACCCCAGTACGACATTAAATGTGTATTTTGCTTATTCAACATATTATAACAAGAACAAAAGCCAATATTTGAAAACCAATTTTACACTTTAATATTCACGTTGGTTTTCTACTACATATTTTTAGTCCTCCACAACAAGTATTAAAGAAGATATACCCTTTTTGTCAATCCGTGTAGCATTTTTTTAAATAGCATAAAAATGAAAAATGTTTGTCTGTTTGTTTGTTGGTTTATAGACTCCTGTGTGAGCCCCAAAATAAAATAGGATACTGTTTTTCGATAGGGGCAGGGGAGGTGGTACCCTCTATAGGATGCCAATATTAAGTATCGCAGTAGCATCTTCTGAGCCCTGAAATTAAAATAAGATAGCAGCAGGGGTAGTGGTACCCCCATAGAACGCCAATGTTAAATATCGCATATCTTAAGAACTGCTGTGGTAAGAATTTTCAAACTTGGTAGGAGTCACTGTAATGGTAAGCTACACCTTTGAAAATAAAAATAAAAGTTGTTGGCGCAAGGGGAGTAATACCAACCATAGGATGAATATATTAAATATCGCGTAACTGAAGTCATATTATAGCGAGAGTCTTTAAACGTGGTTAAGACCACTATTATGGTTAACAATTAATTTTGAAATAAAAATGGGTGGGGTAGGCAGAGGAGGAGTTGTATTTCCCATAGAACAAAAATATTAAGTACCGCATATCTGAAGAAAAAAGCCTTGAAGCTTTGTAGGAACCACACTTATTGTGTAGGGGGAGCAATACATTTTTACACAAGCATCCTGTGCGCCAAAAAAATAAAATAGACTACTTGTTTTATCGACAGGGTTAGTGGAGCAGAATGATGAATAAAATCTATAACTAAGTCAAGTGACTGATTCATCATCGCGCAGCCAAAACGGCTGAAGTAAGAGACATGAAATTTGGACAGTGAAAAAGTCCTCCAACGAATTGAACCAAGGAAAAGAGATTTTTGCAAAATTAAATATTAAGAGGGTAAAAAGAGTAAAATTAATAAACTAAGGCTATAAATATTTGTAAAATTCCAAGTGGGCATGGCACCTTCCAAACAAAGCCAATATTCGATATTAATAACTCCATATCTGGGGAACGGTTACAGTAAAGTTTCTGTATTTTGGCAATTTTAGGGTATAAAATCTGGAAAATGCAGCTAAATCTGCACTTCTGGCATCACTGTAGTAATCTTGTGTCTAGTTATCCTAAGCCGTTTGGAATTAAAATCGAGCAAAATCGGCTTAGTAGGTTAAGAGTTATGAATACAAAAAAATTTTCAGTTTTGTTACAAAAACTAACGTTAATGGCGGCGAAATGCACGGATTAATATAACATTTTACACAAACTCATTTCAAACTTAAATCAATCCGAAGCGGCATTAATAGTCCGGTGAGTTCGGATTTTCTTGAATCAAGTACAGAAAGATTGATTCAAGTACGGATTTCAATCGCAAAAAACTTAAATTATCCATATTCAATCCTGATTTCGTACTTGGAATAGCCCGAAAATGAGATTGATTTAAGTTAAACTAAGATTGAATCAATCTCAAAATGCGCTTGATTCAAGTATTATTAAGTTGAATTTATCCCGAATTAGAAAGAAAAAATTATTATGATGGATTAACTTACTCGTATTACACCTTACAGAATAATGTTGGTCATCATGCCCGATATGGTTTTTATTTCAGAAATCGTATGTTTATATTTAACCAAAAATATAAACTAAATGAGAAGCAATAGCTAAAATTTACTTTTAACCCTTCGTGGTACGCATGAGTCTGGTCAGACCTTTTTTCAATGTGTATGGAAAATCAAAAAACACAATGAAAAGTTTAATCTTTTATTTTACTTGATTTAAGAATTTTATACTTATTTCAAGAAATTCCGGGATTGATTTTCGAAACAAATCCCATTTAGGATTGTTTTGAGTACGTTTTAGTGTTATTCGTACTTGAATTTTTGAGACGACTCATACTTAAAGTAATAATAAATCAAGTTTATCCCGAGTATTTTTCTTTCTGCGTACGACCAAAATCATACAACCTAATTTCGTAAAAATCGGTCCATGATTTTCCATAACACCCCCCTCCCCCACCCCCATATAGAACCCACTCTCGGAAAATACTTTAGTACGCCGAAATCCGGGGCGAATAATTGTATTGTAATAAAAATTAGTCTGTCACAGTTTTATATGACCAGAGTCATACCGTTGAATTTCGAGAAGTTCGGCCTATAACTAACCATACGCTCCATATAAAGCCAGCTCTCGGAAAACAGTACGCCTAAACCCGTAATGAATAATTGTATTGTAATAAAAATTAGTCTGTCATAGTTTTGTAAGACTAAAAATTTCGTGAAAATCGGTCCATATATTACCATACACCCCATATAAAGTACACGCTCATATAAATTTTCGTAATTCACCATAGGCCCCATATAAAGCCCACTCTCGGAAATTTTCTTATTGTCGGTGGAGGGTATCAAAGTTTTGGCACAGCAGAATGTAAAACTCTTACTTGTTTTAATTTCTAACTGATACCAACAGCGATGACATGACAGAGGTGAATATGAAGCAGTACTCCATAAATAAGGACGGAGTTGAAAAGTAGATATCTGAGGTGAAGGCCCATAGTTTGAAGCGACCAGTTTAAAGGGTATGCAAAGGAGTATAGGAAGGATTCTCGTGTCGAGACAGATGCTACAAAGGTTCTCCGGGACCTGTGTTATGATCCTGTAAGGAGAATTAAATCATAGTGATTTCTTTTTACAATTACAACAATATTAATGTTCCATTACCATCTGGCGAAATCATCGAACTGTTGAAACGTAATCTTGGATATGTAATTTCACGGTGAAAGCATTGTTTCCTTCCGGCCTGCAAGATCGTACGACTTGACATCTCTAGATTTTATCCTTTAGGTTTACGTTAAGTCCCATGTGCTATTTTTTATTTTATTTTAGTTCAACATAACTCATGCCATTAATAAAATAACAACAGAAGTTCTTTAATCACGGTTAAAAGAAAAGACTGACTTGATAAATACGCCTTGCAAAAGTTAGTCGTTATGATCAGTTATAATTTTTTCCCCACTGATGCCATAGAATTTCAATTTTTATTATTATTGAATTAAGAAAAAGATTTTGATTTACCAAACAGAATTTCTTACCATCTTCGATAATGATAACAGTCTTTTACTACGCTTTTGCACCTTAACATTGCATTCCATACAATACTCTATACAGTAAGTGGCAGACTTCAGCGCCTCTCACACATACAAACGTGTCCACAACATTTACCCATAATGCACGTGTGTGTATTTCAAATTGCACTTCATGCATAGGAGTATGTACCACCAGAAAGGCGTTTGTAATACAGTTTGTACATCCAACCCTGTATTGGCTACTGGTTGGTGTTGTTTTATGTTTAATGCTGCTCCTGCTGCCATTCCTGCTAAAACATTGCTCGTATTTGTGCATTTTTAGCCAACAACAGGTAAAATACACCTTTTTCCAACTTTTTGCATTTAACATTTGTTGTACGAGTATTTTGTTTTTTTTTTTTTTTTTTTTTTGCTGTAGCATAACTGGAGCACAGGGTACATAAATAATAATTTCATCATTTTTGTGTAGTGATTTATTTGGTTGGCGTTTATAAAATGTAGAAAAGGCCACAAAAAGCAGCAACGTTTGCTACAGCAATAATATGGTGCTTTAGAAAACGCACTTAACAGTCCGTAAATGAACTTTTTATGTGTTATTTTTTGTGCGCAGTTTAAGTTCTGAAAAAAGAAATGTCTCTGAGTTGGCATTAAGTTGTGTGCTGTGTGCTCTGCTTTCTTCCCGATCATGTCATAATTGTGTGAACGATTTATTGTCATCTTTGGTGATTTATTTAATTATTCTTTGCAAAAACTTTTTTCTTTTTTTTTGCTTATATGTATGTATATATTTTTTTCGGTTATTTTCTGCTGTGCGTTCGGTTGAGTGTAAGAAGTTTATACATATAAAAATTATTTTAACATTTCACTTAGTTTTGTGAAACAATTGCGTAGTGGACAATTTTACTTCCGTATAAATGGCCGCTAAGAATGGGTAGAAACAGTGGTTTGCAAAGGAAACAGAAAAGTATTTTAAAGAATTAAAGAACCAAAAACGGTTATACAGTTATACTGCCGCTGAGTATAATCAAGGGAGTAGATTTATATGCAAGTACATATATGTTTTTTCCCCCCAAACATTTAGATCATCATTATATATTTATTTAAATCTTTTTTTTTCGGTGGGAAATTGCATTCTATTTTATCAACTCAATTATCTCTACAAATATTTGTCGAACTACGATTACATAGAATGCTTAGTCTTGAGGCAAATGCTTTAAAGTGCTAATGCATTGGCAATTTTTTACATTTAACCACATCAATTTATTATTAATTGTTTTTCATAAAATTTTTAAGATTTATTTATGACATTTCTAAGCCAAGCAATAAAGTTTTTCTAACAACTTTAAACGAATTTGACTCAAAAAAATTAAAGAGGATGTGATATAAAAATCAAAACTAACAAAAAAATAACTAGTAAAAAAGTGTAGTTGGTCAAGCCCGACCATTTGACCACGGTTTATACAGACAAATTTTTGAGAGTGTATCCTATTAGGGAACCATGTCCAATCATGGTTAAGATTCATATAAGAATTTTGCCAAAGCAAAATGTCGAAATTTTTGTAATACAAAAAATCATAAAAAATTGGAAAATGCAGCTATGCATCTACACGTATAGAAACGAAGTTCCAAACAAAACAAGTCATATATGAATATATAAATTAAATTCTCGAGCTTTAGGTCTTATTTTGTTATATAAAAAACTTTTTTTATAAATTTATTAAAAACCAATATTTCGGCACTTCTTTGAGTGCCTTCTTCAGGGTTTTTTTCCTTTCTTTTTAACAAAAAATTAACATTTTTTTTTAAACAAATTTAACAAAACGACAAAAAATTGACAAAATTAAAAAAAAATGTTGGAATTGAATAAAAAATATTTTTCAATACAAACTTGATATGATTGATATGATTAAAATGTGTTTGCAACTTTTGATTTTATTCACAAAAGACAAAAAAATTGTAATTTAATTTAAGAATTTCAAAAAACCCCACATTTGTATGGGAGCCCCTCTAAATGTTAGAGTTAAAGGGCAAGTATGTTTTAAAAAAGTGTTTAGGACGAAACACTAATAGATGGCCGGTCATACATATTCGCCCCTGGGGGACTCCATGCCATTTATGGAATTTCTTATAAATATTTTTAGTCTGTATTGAAAATTTTGCATGCGAGTCCCCTTAAGGAATGAAGCTAACGCGTAGGTATGTTAGAAATAAATGATGGAGGTGAAAAATAAGGAGTGGTTGGTTATGCTTTTAGCCCATGTAGGGGCACCCTAGCCGCTGCAGAGGCCAATTTTAAGGATTTCTTATATTTGTTTTCCGACATATTAGGGTGGTACAAAGAGATCTGCTGGATAAATACTAGATCGAGATACTTGGGGTCAACATTGGTATTTTCGAGACCAAAACATTAATATCTCATACTTTAAGATCGGACTGTAAATGCCTAAGACATAACAAAAAACGTAAAAAAATACTCCTACGTTATAAATATTAGAGAGTTTACGGGAAAACTTTTTTTTAAGATACGGTCTAATGTACCGGCAACCAGCCAACAAGTCAGACGGACGGACGTCATAAGATCGACTCAGAAAGTGATTTTGAGTCAATTCTAACAATTCAATATTAACAGGAGGTAGTGTTATATACATGAGCAAAAACGCATTATACCCTCTCCAATATTGTGGTGTGGGTATAAAAACAGAAAACAACAATTATATGGGCATTTCCGTCAAAAGGTCCACCGTGACCGAAAATTTAAAAGTTATTAAAAGCTGATTATTTTACGATATTGTTATAGAGAAATAGGTATTTAGATTTTACTAATTTTATTAATTTACCCATAAATTTGTTTACTTAGATGAACAATCAAACTGCAAAGTTGTGCAAACGTAATTTCTTATTTGTGAGAATGTTTTATTGTATGTTTTCTTTAATATTATCTTCCTTAAAAGAGATGATATTTGATAAAAATTATTCCAAAGAAATTTTCTTACATGGTCTGTAATCTAAGGAAGAGTTCGAAGAGAAAAATGTTATTCGGATAACCGGTAAATTTTTATTTTGTTTTAATCATTATTAAGTTTAATTATTATGGAAAAAATTTCACGTTCGAAATGTCGCGTATCGACCCAGATTTTGGTTAAAAAAAAAAAAAAAAAAATACAGAAGATTTTTGAATCAAACCAAAGACATTTTAATGTAAAGTAAAGTTTGAATAAAAAATTGTTCCAGGTTTCGCTTAATTACGGCTTTTTATACATGGCCACAAAAACTACTTCTATTTTTTTCACGTTCGAACCGCTACTTCCTTTGCCAATATCTTTGACCTAGAATCGCACCCTTCATAATCTTAAGCATAGATAACAATGCCCTCCTAGTGCTATAATTTAAGGGTTAAAAGAACGGAAAAATATTTGTTGCTTAAAATGTTATTGCATTTTCGATCCGTACGACTGTCACGTTCAACACTTTGGAATTACCCATATATAAATTTTTGCAATAAAAGTCAAAACTGTTAGTTATTTGTGTTATGTGATCAAAACAATTTGCAAGTTTTTTTTTTTTTAAATTGTTGTCAATATGTTTTAGTGCTAATGCGCCCTATGCTGGGAGGAATATATATGGATATATACTACACAGAAACTACATTTAAGTTTTTCTTCTTACTTTAGTACAAGTCGTACTCATAAAGTTCTTAAAACAATCCAAAATGGGATAACTTTCGAAAACCAAAACGCAAGCATACGCGTATGTTTGTAAAGACAACACTACAACAAGAAAAATATAGATTATTTCCATGTTTATAAAGTAAAATAAGAAGCAATAATTCCCATATCCTTTTTTTAGAATGACTACGAGAACCATATTGAGCATGCTGCTGGTGTGCGGAATACAACAAAAGTGAAATAAACATGTGTAACGAGTAAGTAAAATAATAACATTTTTTCTAGTTCTATATGTTTAGGTTAGAATGAATCTAATCTCACTTTCGGATTATTTCAAGTAAGATCGAGATTAAACCGTCTAAGAAATTCTTGAATTAAGCACAGTTTGAGATTAATTTGATCTGACTTTTAATTAAGTCAATCCGGTATCCGGACTTTTCTAAGCACGAATTCGGCATTTAATGTAGGTAAGTAAAGTGTTACGCACTTAAATAATCCGTGCTTGAGTCAAGCGTTCTGTGCTTGATTTAAGGAAATCCGTACTTCCCGTACTATTGACACCGCTTAGGGCTTGATTTAGGTACGGATAGATTGATTTGATTTTTTCAGTGTATTTATGTATACGTATGTTAACGCCACTCTAGTGATATTGATTTGTAATAACACTAACGCACTATTCATCATGTGTTGAAAAAAATAAAAAGGAGTGCATTTAAAAAATAGTGCACAATTGTGAAAAGGAAATATTGTAGTGCATTGAAAGTGACAAAGTTAATGGTAATACAATAATTTTGCACTAAAATATTTTATGATCAATTCAAATTGCCCAGGCCTGTCTTGGCGAGCAGAAATAGTCGCAAGGAGCTTAATTTTTTTTAATTTGTTGCATGCGTTTAGTTTTTTCATGGCCAATTTAATCGGGTTCTGACTCGCTATTCGTCCAATTGAAGTAAGTTATTATATTGACAATTTTACTATCCATTTAGAATCTGGCTATCAGCACTGATACGGAAGTCTCTCCTTTTCCCTTTTGCAATTAATATTTTTCTCAAAGTTGAGCTGAGTTGATCTGCAGGTAAATGAAACCTTAAATCTCGAAAGTTAGAGAGCCTCTAGCTGATCGATGTCCATATCATGTTAAGTTTCAAGTCATAATGCCTTCGAAATTAACATCTATTTCACATCTTATACCAATGATCCATTGATCAGGTAAAATACATTAAATCCCTTTCTTCAAGCTTGTTATAAATAAATCCCTCTTTCCTGCCTTTGACTTCGATCCTAAAGCAAAAATATTTGTTAAGTCCTGAAGAAAAAATAGACAAGTTTAAAAAAGTCCAGTATATAAGTATTCAATAGTTTGTTCCTTCTTTGTTAGAACCTGTCCTAAAATTCTAAGGCATCAAAAGCTACGAGGATTGTTACTCATTTAAGTTTAACCATTAGATTCAATTAAACTTCAGAAGACCACTGTACAAAATTACAATTATTTTCCTTTCAGATATTTATTGATGAAAAAAAGGAAAAAAAACCGAAGAAAGAAAGGAAAAAGTATTGAAATTCACACGCTTTAAAGCTTCCGATGATTTATTAGCTAAATGTCTTAAAGAAAATGGAATAAATATAAAACCTTTCGCATAAAAAAATATATAAAACAATACTGTACGCAACTTGTAAAGAATAATCTACTTTATGTACTGTGGACAATTTATATAGATGTGTATCAGTGTAACGTTTTTTTTTTTTTCTTAAATAAAATATACAAACCCCAAAAACAACAATAATCATTCGGCGCACTTTAGCCAACCAGACAAAAACATTGAAGAAGAAATTCGTGGTAGTGAAACTGTGAGGTTTTTCTCAGTACTAAAAAAGCGGGAAACAATTTTGAATTTCCCGGGTTTACACTTTGAAGAAAAATTATGTTAATGACATAAAGGTTTTTTTTACAGCAGCGTAGGATCGACAGAGGATAGTCCTTTCCTTTAAGATTTTCACAAAAGCTCTAAAGATCAATTCTTCTAGACTTATCAGATTTTTAATAGATGTAGGGGTGATCGTGCCTTCAACACTTTCGGAACGCAGAGTAATGCTTAGTAGCTCAACAAGACGTTTTTTCAATCTATTGTCTTAGACATTTTGGATTTTTGTGTCTTTAATCTTTCATTCATTGAAATTGGCGACTAAGTAAGTCGCCAATTTATGGGACTATGAAGTATCCGGCATCTCAGTTTATTCATATAATTTTTTTCTCATTATATTCGAAGAATGTTGGACTGGCTTTGCTTATGGATTCTTCGAATTAACCCAAAATATGTAGCAAAATAATTTTTATTCTCACAAAAATTATTAAAAATAAGCAGAAAAATCTTAAATCGTACGAATACATGCAAATTTATATCAATGAGAGAACATTTTACTGCTATGGAACGAAGCAAAACGGCTAAAGCTGCCGGTCCACACCAAGCGTTCAATACTTGTATGTATCTGTCCAAAAAGTATTTATGTAGAATTGTATTGACAAGTAACACAGCAAACGCGAAGAATGGATTTACGTATCGAAAGCATAAAGTAGGATTACTTTCTACTTTAGCGTGCGTCTTGAAAAAGGTCAAAACAGTTACATACGCATAAAACGCGTGGTGTGGACAGACCAACATGCTAAGAATTAAAATTATCTTTTTAGGATTCTGTTTGATTTTATGCTCTGCTTTGAATGTGTTATTGTTCTCAGTTGTAGTGCAAAAAATAAGCACTGAAAATTGAATTGGTTGTTCATTAAACTATAAAAAAACGTATCGTCGTATCGCCAGTAAAATATCGCCGATACCGTTACATCGGCAAACACGGAGTATAGCCGATACCTCAAAAAGAATTTCCTCCTTACACCTTCTAGTATACCCTCTAAAATAAAGTAAATGGCCATTGAGCCCAAGTATCTCGTTCTAGTATTTACCCACCAGATCTCTGTACGCACCACCCTAATGCCAGAACATTAAAGCTCGCAAGAGACTTTAAAACTTTTGCTTGGGGAGTAATTTGATAATTCCACCAGAAACATTTTATGAGAAAATTAAAGATCGCACAAATCAGTATACAGGTAACCCTCTTACAACACGGTAGATAGGTTCCTAGAAAACGCCGCACAATGCTTTGTCCCCATATAACGAAGGGACATAAATAGAAGGAGTTGTCAGAAATTTTTGAAATTTGGTACACTAGCATAAAATAGCTTAAATAAGAAAAAAATAAATTTTTGGAGAAATCGGTCCAAGGACACGCCTAAAATTAAATAAAATTTGGTATGGAAATTGATATTTGTTAGATTTATATCTATGCCAAATTTTGGTAGAATCAGATTATTAATGTAAAAAATACAAAAAACATCATTTAATGAAAATGAGTTAAAAACGCTTAAAATGCTCTGGCAAAAATAACAAGTAAGAAAGTATAATCAGTCAAACCCGACCATGTGATACCCTATAGTATAGTATTTAAAAACAAATTTCCTAGAGTGTAATCTATTTGGGACCCATGGGTAATCATAGACCCGCCACAACAAAATTATGTTATGAGGTTAAGATTCGTTTGAAAGTTGTTTCTCCCGAATATTGTTTAGATATCTTAAGCTCCGTATATGAGTTTTTTGGATGAGGGTTTATATGGAACCTATAGTTTATTTTAGACCTATCTGGACAACATTTTGTCATGACTTAGTAGCTATCGTAAAAATCACTGTCGCCAATTTGTATGTAAATACTTATATTTTAAAGGAAGCTGGCATTAAAAGCTTTTTAGGGAGAATGATTTGTATGGGCGCTACGTTCTAAAATAAAAAGATTCCAATACAATTTGATGAGCTGATTTTGATTGCAATAAAATTAGTTTGGTTTGGACTAAATTTAATCTTGCCGATGTAATAAGAAAAAAAAAATTAAAATGAAAATAAAAATTGTATGCGTTTTCCCGTAAAGCACTAAATTGTAGAATATGAAAACATATATTAGTGCCATAATTTGGCTTTATTTATAAACCTTTTATCGTCAATAAGTGGTGGAACGTATTACTTTATCCTGCTGAAAATTACATAATTGTAGCGCACTCTGATTAAGGGGTATGGTGCACAATTTGACTTTAATATTTTCTCAGTATTTCTTTTTTAAATGTTTTTTCATATAGCTTGTAACTTTACTTAAACATTTTAGCTCTATAATAAAAAAAACTTTAAAAAAATTTGTGAAATTAGACCTATTTAAAGTGCATTTTTTGTTAAGTTGCGGTCAAAAACCGGCACTAATCTTTTTACGGTCCTTTTAAGAACACTATTTGCTAAGAAAAAACGAAATAAAAAATTTCTGATTTTATATGATTTTTTTTAAAGTTCAAAAAAAGTTTTGTAATTTTTGAATTTTTTTGAAAAAAATATATTTTTTTTTTAGCGATAAAAACTAACTTAAGTTTATATTTTTAATAAAAACTGTATTATTGCCAAATTTTTAACATACCAAGGATCACAAAAAAAATAACATTAAACTCTTTTTTAAAAAAATGAATTTTTGAGAGTTATTTTCTTGAAGCAATTCAATTCATTTATTTTTTATTCATTAATTCTTTCTTAAATTTGACTGAATTTAGCGACCTCTGGCGGAGTCTAGGAGAGTCACACGAAATGAATTCCAAAACATTTTTATGAGTTGTGTTGTTATCTATCAATCAATATATCTTTTAAAACATTTTGAGACTAAAATTTTTTTTTGATTTTTGTCTATGGGACAAAGCACCGTGCGCCGTGTTGTAGGAAAACGTGTAATATGAGGCTAGGAGACAGTGTAAAATATAAATTGTTTTTAATTAAATATTTTCTTTAAATTCATTGTTTTTATTAGAAATATGTACATACATACAAAAAAATACACAAGACTTACATTTTTATTCTAATCTAGTACTTTTGTACTATTTTGGTACAATTTTAACAACCCAATCATGATAAAGTTGCAATTCCATTTTATCGTGTTAGAATGAAAACGTGTTGTAGATGAGGAGATTTCCGCAAATTTTTTTTCGTGTAAGATCGAAATCGTTTTGAAGAAAGCCGTCTTGTAGGAGGGTTACCTGTAGTTTTGCTAAGGAAGTATTTCTATTATTCCTGCGGAACAGTCGACAGTCTGGGACAAGGCGAATTTAAAAAGGTAAGTGCAATTAGTCAGCCGTTGATCAGCTGTATCCACGGCGAATTGCAAATATAATTCCGATACGTCAAAATATACATTTGTTAATGTTTTGGGCCAAAAAAAACCTAAAAAATTTCTGAGAAGAAATTTATTGAAAAGTGCGAAAAATATTATTTTTATAGCAAAACAAAAAAAAAGCTGCGAATAATTAATGTGAAATTATTAATTTCTTCTTTAAAAAGTAAAAATTCTAATTTTAAATAACAAAAATGCGTTGGTGTTCAGTATTTTTGATAACAAGCAATTAAATTGCAAAAAGAAAATACATGTGGCTTTTTTATTCGCATTGGTCTGAGATTTTATCAGAAGCGGTACAAGCCATAAATGATTAAAATCTGTCTACAACTTTTGATTTTATTCGCAAAAGATGAAACATTATAAATAATTTTAAGAATTTCATATTTGTATGGGAGCCCCCCTAAGGGGTGGAGTAAAAGGGCACGTATGTTTTAAAAACATGTTTAGGACGAAAAACTAATGGACTTCGTAGAAATTAGGGGAATTTTTTGTAGAAATATTTCTACCCTGTAATGAAAATTTTGTATGGTTGTCCTATTAACAAAGGGATATATCGGGTAGGTATGTATGTTAGAACTAAACAATGGAGAGGAAAAATAAAGTAGGGTTGGTCATACATTTGACCAGTCTGGAAGCATCCTACCGCTGCAGGGCAAAATCTAAGAACTTTACTAAGCCGCCATATTTGTATGGTTGAAATTCATAAATTCCGTCCCTTCAGCGCCTGGGACGCCATTAGACGGGTCACCAGAGGGCTAATTCTGGCAGTAGTAATAGAATTATTTTTCGATTCGAAGGCAATTTTATTTTTTATTAATTTAGTTGATACTGAATAAATCGAAATTTTTTTTTTGTCATTGTTGTAAAGCATTTATTTGAGTTCTCGCAACACTGAAAAAATAATTTCGATTCCTTCAAGAATTAACACAAACGATAATAATACTGCAAGTCGTTCTGTTAAAGAATGCTGAAGTTTCTGCAATTACAATTACAAAAATTGATTTAAAGTTGATATAAAAAAATAACACGCGCCAATTAAAGTTTTTTCTGTGATATTGAGGTCAATACTGAAAGATTTTTAAATAACGCTAATAACACTTTCAGGCTATTTGTTAAAAATTAACCATGGGATGATATGACTCCTTCTCATAGAGAAATGTTATTAATAATAAATTTGGTATATAAAAATAAAAAATAACTTTGATAATAAATATGCATGTACCCGCGCAAAAAAACTGAACTAGCAAATTGCTTTATATTGATTTTCTTACGAAAACAATAAAATTATGCAATTTGTTTTGTAATTTTGTTTTTCTTTTAAGCCACTAACAACTACAATTCGAGTTGAAAAAAAGCCAACCAATTGTAGGGGAATGTAAGTAAGCTTTGATATCGTTTGCAAGTAAGACTTGAACGTTTGTAATTCTCATTCGTTTTATAGTTTTATTTGTATTATATCTTTTTATAATTAGTATTGTGGTTATTATGTTGAACTGTTTATGGTTTAATTCCAAATTTTGATATTTTAATCATTAAATTTAATTTTCATTAAATTATTTTTGAATTGCGGCAACGAATTAGAAATGTAATATTCGCCTTTGATTTAATTTTTCTTTCTCCCAATGTTTATTATTTATTTATTACTCTTCTCGACTCCTGTTTCCTTTTAAGAATTTTATAATTCATATTTTATTCGCTAGTATATTATAATTTCTTCTTAAATTTATTTTAGATTCTTCTTGATATCTGTTTTCGTTTTGGCGTGCTCTTTAATTCGTAAATTATTTAGTCTTATTATTTAGTCCTTTTAATTTTATTTATTCTTATTTATAAGTCAAGCTCAAGGTCAGGTTACGCAAAATATATTTATTTATCGTTTATCCAATATTTCGCTGCCACAATGCACAGATTCTTCAGGGATCTTAGGTTTATAAATTTTAAACAAATGTTTCAAAAAACAAAATTTAAATTAAACAACAATAATTGACAACATGAAAAATAAAGAAAAAATAAGTGTTATAATTTTTTCTTGATCCGTTTTTATTCGTGAGTTAATTGGACAGTTTAAAGCGGGAACTTTCTCACAGAAATTTTACAGACACACTTTTCTGTGAATTGGCAGTAATTCCCTTACGCGACAGCTATTATTCGCCAAAAATTTTACAGATGGAGTTAAGTGATAAAAGCAGTTGTTTGTTTCAATTTATGGCATTTTTGTTTAATTTCTCCCATATTAATCGAAAAGATTCTCGACGTGAGAGTTACAGAACATGAGTACCTTCTATGAACCTGTTTTATTTTTTCAATTAATCATTTTTAATTTTCACTATAAATACAGACTTTACGTAGCCTTTAAAAAATGAAGAGCAGATTTCGCAAAGTAAATGTAATTGGCACAGTTCTGTTGCAATATAAACTACATATCTTCAAAATCTCGGAATTCAATTATGTGTTTCAACAGATGTGCAAAACCACGAAACTGCACTTTTGGCTGGATATAATGAAAGCACGCACTCACCTTTTCCAGAATTGGTATTTGTAAATAGCAAAACTGAGTTAAATGTCGACTTAATAACTAAAGTAATTTCATTAAACTAAACTTTACGAAACCCCGCATAAAATCCCAGGAAAAAGGGAATAAAAACAGTTAACTTTCCCCAAAAAAGGGGGTCAGAATCCGGCGAAAAACTCTATTTGCTGTGTACTTTAATTTTTGTTGGTAGGTTTCCAAAACTGAAAATAACAAACAATAAGAAAATCTTAAGCAATAAAAAATGAAAGGAAAAACAAGATCTCAAATCATCGTTTTACTAAATGCTCGATTTTTAATGGAACTACTTAATGTGGCGCTTGTCCTTGTGCAGAGTAAAAACTAAAATTTGCTATGGATGTGTGTGCATTGGTTTGAGAACATGTGTGTGTGTGTGTGTGTGATACATTTGTCTTTTGTTTTTAGTTGAGTTGCGCTTCTTTAAGATTTTCTTGATTCAAACTAAAATGAAGCAAAAACAGAAGAAAGATTTGTCTGATGCTGGTGTTTTATTTTTTTTTTTTTTTAAGATGGGGAACATGACTTTTGGCGTCGCGACACGTTGGTTGTTGGCTACATTCTCTATGCCAACCATACTAAATGCAATCATTGTACTATATTGCACCCAAAAACAAAAACAGACACTAAAAGCAAATTGAGCAGTACCTTATTCAGAAACAAAGGGAATGTAAGAGTTTAGTTAAATATGGTTTTTAGAATACACTAAGTTTAAGCAACGTAATCTTATAAAAAACTAAATTCCGAAAAATAATTTTTTTTTAAAGATATGAGTTCTTTTTTTCATTCTAAAGTTTATAATTCTTAATGAATCTACTCTCTTAAAAATTATTTCTATCTAGTGGCATCTTTCTATTTTCTCTCTCACAGGCCCTTTTTACTATTTTTATGGACAAAATGGTGGAGATTGAGACTCTTTAATCTTTATTTTCCGTCGTCGCAAACTCAAGATGTTAACTGGCTCATGCACTTTCATGAGAAACCTTAATTACGGGGAGTTTACATTTAAAAATTCAATGGCTTTTTATCTGATCTCAGAAGTATACGTATATAGTCCGTTACTCGGTGAAAAAATCATTGGTATATGATTAGTTTAAGTAAGTCGTTTGAAGATATCTATTCATTCAAATAGAACTAACCTTTGAACTTTTTCTCCACACTTACCCCTCCTTCGTGGTCGCTTATATCGTCTTGAGAAGCACCTTCCCCATGGCGTTGTATTGGAATTGCCACCTGTGTGCTAGATTTTCTTACATGGGGTTGTTGTTAGACACATTATTATCTTCCGGTGTAAACACCACCGCGAAGTAACGCCGACCACGAGAGGTACTAAAGTTGTTCTTTAAGTCAGCTACCTTAACAAACCCTCCGGGAGGCACTTACCTCTAGCAAGGTACTAACCTTCTTCCCTTTGAAAAAAAAAACTACGCATTAGTAGCCAAAACTCCCCCACCCACCGGCAAAAGATAGGTCTAAGCCTGGTTATGTGTCACGCCCCTTTGTGTATCACGTTCTGGCTTTTGCGTTAACTCAAATGGCGGAGGGAAAAATCTTAAAAATGCCGGATTGAATTTTATTTTTGGGCCCTAACACAAGATGGAATTTAGTTCGCTGACTGATTTCCCTCTGTTTTGTTTACAGAAGATGCTTTGCAGTGAATCTTAGATATTAGCATGTGTATATAGCTTAACTCTGGTCGTCGTCTGCTCGTGTTTGAGAGCATCGTGACGCTGTGACGTAAATATTGATTCTAACGCTAATCTAAAATACTTCTGTCTAAGGCTCAAGTTAGAAAGTTAGAACAAATAGATCGATATATTTATACTAGTGTTCACCTAATGGTCAAAATTCGACCATAAATTTTTATGTTAATATGAAGAAAACATAGTTCATCTAAGTATATATGAATTAACATGTTTCGAGCATTTATTTTTTCCGTCTTAGTAGATCGATTTTGCGAGAGACCAACATCCGGTTCATACATCAGAAAAAAGCAATTGAACAAAAGTACCAAAAAGTCTCCTTTATAGATTGTCATCCACTCAGGACATTGCAAGTTTAATTTTATGTTTGTAGGTCGAATATTAATATAAATTCAAAAGTACCAGATGAAAAACAAAAAGTACCAAAATTTTTCTTCTTATAGGCGTTCGTTCAATCAGTAACCTGCACCTATAATATTATGTTTCTAAGTTCAATATTATAGACAATTTAAAAATTATCACATGAAGCACGGAAAAGTTAAAGAAAGATATTTAATTTCCCGTATTCCCCCTTTTTTAAACTTTTCCCCATAGAGGCTCGATTGACAAGCAATGGAAGAAAGCGTTCTTAGCTGTTTTGCCTGTGCCGATTTATATATTCGAATACCGGTTTCTGAAAAATGTCGAATAATCAACCAATCTATTTTTTATTGTTTGATAATTGAAAAATTGGTTGTATTTCTGTAAGTAGCAAATTTGAACGCTTTAAACTCTAAATTTATTGAACAGATTTAAATAAAATATGCATATATTGTGCACTTCTGTTAGTAAATATCTTTCAAATTGTGTATATTTTGTTCAAATCGGTTCAGGAAAGCTACGATGGCTTACTATGCCTACCATTCTTACATATGGATCTTTGGTATGGTGGACCACGACGGGCAGAAAATACGTCGTGGACCATCTGCGCAGAGTGCATAGATCAGCCTGTGTTGGAATAACAGGCACTCTACGCACTAGTCCTTCAGAAGCACTGAATAGTCTTTTGCACCTTAATCCAACAGAATTAAACCTAATGGCCATATCCGTCAACAGCGATATGGTTATATTTCCGTCAAGGCGGGAATCGAGTAGGGGAGTCCTAGCCAATGTATACCGCACGAGGATTTGCACAGATAAGTCAAAGATGACCTGTGATGTTGGTTCTAAGGTTTTCTCGGCTGAACTACAAGTGAATTTCTCTTTCTATCTGCCGGATGATGCCAGCGGGTTTCAGGCTTAAATACTGCCGATAAGAGAGGCATGTAGAACACTGTACAGTAGGAACATCAGCGACAAAATTGGAATTTTCGTCGATAGCCAGGCGGCTCTGATGTCACTTAAGTCACATAAAATAACGTCCATTCTCGTCAACCAGTGTAAGGAAGAACTATCCAGACTGGGCAGTCCATATCCGGCATTGCCTTAATTTGGATCCCTGCGCATAGGGACCATTACGGCTATGAACTGATTTTGATATTTCACAGAGTGTGCCAGTCGCAACACCCATGGGAACTATCAGAAGCGAAATCTTCAGACACTATCTGGATATGGCTGATAATATATGAAAGAAACTGGATGGCTGCAGGGCTACCAAAGTAAAGTGGTCCACACACGTCATATGTCACTCTGAGCGACTTTCCAGCTTTAGTCGCAAAGATATTTCGAGACTGGTATACATACTTACTGGTCACTGGACGATTGATAGGCACGCTATGAGACTCGTTTTCCCTTTTAATGAATGCTGCTTCAACTTGGAGACAATAATTTCATCGCCTATTTGATTGCCCAGCGCATAATTCAACACGACATGGATTATTTGGGAACTACTCTTTACAAGGACTCTCTGAGATATCGCAGGTGAAACTCAGCCTAGTTCTGGGCGTGCCACCATGTTAACCAACCAACCAATCAGGGCTTAAAAGCCGAAATGACTCTTAAAATTTGCAAATACTTATACAACCCGATTATGAATACAAATTCCAAGGGAGTTTTTTTCCCTTTCCTAACTTTAACAATTGAATTTACATACGAAAAATGGGAGAAGGGAGTAAACTCCCGGGGAATTTTTATTCATAAGTGGACTGATATATGTACCTCCTTGCCCTATTTTACTACCACAGTGCCAATTTGTATCGTCCAAATAGTGCACTGTGTCGCATCGAAGGCAAACATAACTTTGCCTTCGCGGTTATATGAATTGTATGCACTGAAAAGAAAAATCAAACAATCCGTACTTAAATCAAGCCAAAGCGGCGTCAAAATTACAGTAAGTACGGATTTCCTTAACTCATGTACAAAATGCTTGATTCAAGTACGGAGAAGTTCCGTTCTTAAAATATCCCGAAAGCGGGATTGACTTAAGTAAAAGTTCGATAAAAGTTAATCCAAAAGGTGCTTGATATAATAATTTTTAAGTTGTTATAATTCCGACTTCGTACTTGAAATAATCCGAAAGTGAGATTATATTGATTCTAAGTGAGCTACCAAAATTAGAGCGGCAAGCCTTTTTTGTATGTCAAAACTTCTCATTTGCATACAATTTATACGAAACAACTCTTAAGAATGCGAGTTAGACGCCATCCGCCTGAAAAACTGTAATTGCCAGAGCGATATGTCGGTTTGTTTTATTGAAATTGTATTTGAAATTGAATTTGCGTGCTTAAAAAAACGCTTGCCACTATTGCTAAGGTATGTAGATCAAAAACCAAAACACTTACCCCAGAGGACCAGAGAGATAGAGATAATATTATTATTTACTTATCTGTTACACAGGTTCGTATCACTTTTGTTGTATTCCGCCCTTTGTTTATAAAGGAACTCTTAGTTATAACACATCGTAAGTATACACTCAAAAGGAGAATCAATCCATCCGTCCTCGAATCAATCCGAAACGAGATTAATAGTACTCACCGTACAGAAAGATTGATTTAAGTACGGATTTTTAATCGCAAAATACTTTAACTATCCATATTCAATCCCGATTTTGTACTTGAAATAATCCGAAAATGAGATTGATTTAAGTAAAACTAAGATTGAATCAATCCTAAAATGCGCTTGATTCAAGTATTACTAAGTTTAATTTATCCCGAATTAGAAAGAAAAAATTATTATGATGGATTAACTTACTCGTGTTACACCTTACAGAATGATAAAACACCAACATCATGCCCGATATGGTTTTTATTTTAGAAATTGTATGTACATATTTAACCAAAAATATAAACTAAATGAGAAGCAAGAGTTTAAATTTTCTTTTTAAACTTTCGTGGTACACATGAGTCTGGTCAGATCTTTTTTCAATGTGTATGGAAAATGAAAACTTGCGTAAGCCGGAGGAATAAACACAATGAAAAGTTTAATCTTTTATTTTACTTGATTTAAGAATTTTATACTTATTTCAAGAAATTCCGGGATTGATTTTCGTAAGTTATCCCATTTAGGATTTGAGTACGTTTTAGTGTTATTCGTACTTAATGTTTTAAGTACGCCTCGTACTTAAAGTAGTTATAAAAAACTTGATTTATCCCGAGTGCTTTTCTTTCTGTGTACTCGATATGGCTTTGGTAATCATTCTACTGTGAAAATTGCATGTATTTAGCTAAATAATTTTAACAAATAGAATATGGGAATTTTTGCTTCTTTTTTACTTTTTAAACATGAAAATAATGTATGTTTTTCTTCTTATAGTCCTGTTGTTGTTTCTACACAAAACCAGCGAATCGTTGTTACCCTATTTTGTAGTTCAGTTGTTTCTACAACAAACTTCTATAATCACACGCATATGACGCATGCTGGTGTTCGAAATTTATCCATTTTGGATGGTTTAAAGTTCTTTTCAGTGTTATTCGTACTTAAACTTTAAAGTACGATTCGTTTTAAAAGTAAGAAGAAAAAACTAAAATTTGTTTAAGTGTTCTTTCTTTTTTCTGTGAAGTACTCCGACAAAATATTCGAATTAACCAATGCACATTAGTTCCAAACACCTTAACTTAAAAGATATGTAAAATTTTCACAAATGAAACATGAATGGATTGAATAAAAATATATTTCAACATTAAAAATTACATTGTTATGAGGCCAGTATCCTTTTGTGTCTGGTCCAGTGATCATTTAAGGTTTTTTAAACAGAATCCCTCACAGAAAAAATATAAAAATTGTCTCTAATCGTTAAATTCAGAGAATCAAGCAAACAATTTGTTGATTTTCCACCAACTACCAAAACGATTTGTAGATTACTAAAAATTGTAAAATTTTATAGTTGTGAGTATTTTTTTTTTTTAAATAAATTTAAATATACTTTTAATTAAAAAAATAATAATTAATTTAATTAAATAAAGCTTAGGTTTTAACAATTCCCAATAACAATTCTACTAGTTTAATTATTTTATTAAGATTTTTTGTTAAATGTTAATTAAATTAAAATTATATTTTTAATTTTCTTTCAACATAAAAAGAAAATAATTGATTCAATTATCACATTAATTAAATTGAAATATGTACTTTTGAAAAAATATTTTTTAATTGTGTTTAAAGATTAGATCAAAACTTCTACCATAATTGTTAACTTAATGTAGGGTACACAACAAACGAAATGTGCTTTCATCTCTTAATGCATTTTCTCTTTCTTACAAGAAGTTGGTCGAATTCGTTTTAAATTTGTATTCTTTCCAACTGCCAGATTGCTACTGTTTCTTTTAGAGGATTTTTTTTGTTTTTTCTTTTGCTATGGATGTTGTTGTTGTTCTTGTTGGAATTAGTTTTTATGGCCAATGGATTTTTGTATTTTTCATTTATAACTTTGTTAAACCAATTGGATATTTACAAGTTTGTGTGTTTATTCACAAAAATGTACTGGATTTTATTTCAACTCCGCCGCCAACATTTGCCAGAAGCAGCAAATGAATTATGAATTGCCGTTTTATATTGTCGCTTTTGCACTGGAGGATTGCATCTTTTTTCTTTCCTTTATTTTCCAAAATAAATGTATATTCTTGTTTATGTGTTTAATTGAGTGTGTGTGTGAGTTGGTGTGAAATTTGCACACACTATTACAATTCTTTTCAAGCAGAAGTGTTAAGCAGTTTTACGCTTTTTTACTTTCTTTCAATTCAATTCATAACGTTTCTTATTATTCGGTTTATTTCTTATTTGCTGGCTTGTCTTTGGCATACAAACTTTTATGAAATTACAATTTAATTGAATTGACTTTTTTCTTGTTTCGTTAGTTTTTATGTTTCGAATGTTAAGATCTGAATAAATATTTGCAAACTGTAGGGAGTTTTTCTTAAGATTTTAAATGGTATTTTAATTTAAATGTAAATTTTAAGAGGTTTTTTTTGGAAAATGTGTGCTTATAAAAAGCTCATAATCGACTCAAGGATATATGAGGGTGTTGCAAGTCCACTGGTGAAGAAAAATGTACTTGTAAAAAGGGAAACCTTTTAAATAAAAAATTCTACATTGCAAAATTACATCGGAAATAAACAGCTTTGGAAAGAAGATAGAAAATCACATAAAATTTGCTTTTCGAAAAGGGCAACTTTTTAACAATATTTGCCTTATTTATCTCAAATTAAGGGCAATACTTTGAGTCTAATTTGCTTTGTTTTTTCAATAATAATTATTATAAATTTGAGAACGCTTTAAAACTACCCAGGAAACGAACGTTTTAAGTGCACTTAACTTCTGATTTTTACAAGAGATGTCACCATATAAACTTCATAACTTATTTTGTAACTAGAAACCAGAGGGCAAATTACGGCATTCGATATCTATCGAAATTACAATACAGTAGAAATGGAAATTTCGATCGATATCAAACGCCGTAATTTTCCGCCAGGGCTATGGAGTCGTCCAGAAAAAGTTATAACTCCGACTCCATCCGCTGAAATTTTTTAAGTGAGACTCCGACTCCTATTCTAGACTTGATGCTAAATGTACATATATGAGACTGGTTCTTATTTGACATTAAACCTTTTTTTAATGCAATACAATTTGAATGCTTAAATAAAGCAAGAAAATGATTCTGGAAAAATTTTATATCAATATTTTAATTCTAACACGTGTCGAATTGAGCATTAAAAAAACCAAACATCTTTGAAGATCACTGAAGAAGTTTGAGATAAAGAAATATTGGATTAATAATAAATATTTTTTATACAAAAAGATTTATTATGGAAAAACAATATAAAAAACGTCAAGAAATTAAACTAAATAATTTTTTTTGTTTTGAAAAATATTAGAAACATTTTTATGCTGAATAATTTTGTAGTCGGAGTCGCGAGTTTTTGTGGGTACTTCGACTCCGACTCCGGTACAAAAACCCCGACTCCGACTCCACATTCCTGATAGATACATTCACGACGAGAAAAAGCTGACCCGTGAACAGCGACTACTACGATTAAGGTATATGGGCATTTCCAGCGAAAAGTCTACTTTTTGTCACGTAACGCCAGAAGTATTTTAAATTGTTTCTCAAAAAATTTTATATGTATCGTTTACTTTTTTATATTTTGGTGTAAAGCGCAACAAGCTCTACATTAAGTAACAAAAGGGATAACGATTGAACAACATGGTCCGAAAATACAACCTTATTTTCAATCTGGCGTTACATTAAAAAAAGTAGACTTTTAGCTGAAAATTCCCATATTTACCTTAAAACGAGCAAAGATTTTTAAATTTGATAGCTTGAAAAATAAATCTATATAAGTTCTAAGTTTTCTAAAAAAGGTTTTGTACAAAACTTCTTGCTCAATTCGAAGTATTTTTCAGTTTTGTAATGCAATTATAACCCACTTCCGTTTTTTTAACGTCACGCCAGGGCAGATTTTTGCTTATATCTGCAAATCCTAAGCGTCGATTACTGTAATTTTTTTTCTGAATGTAGAGCTACTTCATTACTTTGTATATATAAAAACCCTTTTTACAAATTTGACTTCGTCATTTAATTTTTTTACATTTTGTGCTACAAATATCACGACACGTCAAAATGGAAATGCCCATATGATTGTTAGTCTTAAATCTTATTAACTACTCAACATCCGTTTTATTTAGTTGACTTTAAACGAATTATTTTAATATGCAAACATTATTTGAATATTTTTAAAAAATAGTATAATGCCCAGTTAAGATTTGAACTAAAGTATTTTTAGCTTTTTTTCGTTGAGTGAAAAACATATTTGGAAGATTTACAAGGTAGTCATAAAGTTGTTAAGTCATATTCCTTAAAACTTAATTACAAGAAATATATATGACTGCTGTGGGCAACCGCTTATAATTTAGATTTCCACTGTACAGTTATGACGAATCATGAACACAGCATTAATTTTTTTTTATTTCTTTTTTTTTGAAACACAATAGTATTTTTTTTATAATCAATTGTAAAATATTATTTAGGACATTATAACGATATGACTTAATAGCACACCTTGTCAATCCCCCCCAATTATGGTCGCCACGAAAGCAACAACCAAACCATTGTTGTTTTTAAAATTACATACTTTTCCCTCTTAATAAAATTTTGTTTCTATTTAACAATAAGATGTTTACATCCCTGGAAGCTTCAAATAGCATTGAATTTAACAATATAACCTATAACTTTACACTTAAACAGATAATGGTTACTTTAACCACATTATTGTCACAGACAACCGTATTATTTTTGAATAAGTCCGTCCAAAAGCCACAACGATATTATGGTTGTCTCTAATCATGGTATGGTTAATAATAACAAAAATATTGTTACGAAATTAAATTTTCCTAAGAAATATTTATAGTTTTAGTTAAAAGTTAACTTAAAATGGTTATACATAATTGTATTTTAACTCCACTATACGGACCTCTCCAATAATTTATTTATTTATTAATATCGATTTTCTAATACAACAAGAAATGAAAATTTTCCCATATTTTTTTATTTTGTATTGTGAAAGATTCCCATAACAAATCTTTTGGGAATAAATTCCCAAACTTAAAAAATTTGGCATCGCTAATGGTTACTCGCGCGAGTATTTTTACTAAATACATTCCCAACAAGCAGGGCTGCCAGAAATTTTCAGCAAAAAATCGTAATTTCACCAAAAAAAAATCTTATTTTTGAAGAAAAAATCTTATTTTTGGAAAAAAGTAGTTTTTTTATTATAAATAATAAAAACAATTCATATTTTATTTAATACATAAAATAAACCATAAAAACATAACAACAAATTTCATTTCTTATACTAAATTGTATTATTTAGCTTAAAAATTTTTAAATGGGAACAAAGAATGTTTTTTTTTTAATTGAACCTAACCTAGACAAAACAAAAATCTTGTTTTTGGGGAAAAATCTTAAAATCTTTTTTCGGTTAAAAAATCTTAAAAAATAAGGTAAAATCTTACTTCTGGCAGCGCTGCCAACAAGTGTTAATGTGAGCGACAAGGGAACATGTTAATTTATAAATTACAGTATTAGAATCAGAACTGTTAAAGAATAATATAAATGACAATAGTTTTACAAAATTTTTGGGAAAAAAAGAAAAAATACAAAAAAAAAACAAGGATAAATTTAGTTGGGAAAAAAAGTATATGTGTGTAGTAACAATTTACACAAATATATTTTACTAGTTGAAATAAAACAATGATTTAAATTATAATAAAAGAAAAATTACGTTAAAAACTCAGTAAGCATTTCTTATAATTTATTGCGTTCTTTATGTTTTGGATATGACTTGGGAGTTGATTCCAGAGACGTATTGTAAAGACAAAAAATTGGCATTCAGATGCAGGCTTGCCAGAAGAATTCAAATTAAAAGTGCTAAGTCGACAAAAAAAAAAAGTGCTAAATTGTTCTACAGTGAAAAACAAAAGTGCTAGTTTTGTAACATTGATTTTTATGAATGTATTTTGTACAATTAATTTGTATTTAATTATGAAGTCTGTAAGGATTATAATCCATAAATAAATAAAAAAAAAAAAAAATAAAATAAAAAATATACTTTTGAATTTTTTTACATATTCATTTTGTTTAATATTAGGTTACATTATAAAATATTTTGTGACGATTTCTTTTCTGAGAAATATATTGCATTAATGTAACATGTTCTACATTTTTGCTTTTAGTTTTTATTTTCTTTGTCCTGATTAATAATTTTTTTTTTTATTTTTTTTATTTATTCTAAAGCCGGACAATGATTTTGGAGAGTGGCGAAATTTTTGCAATTGATATTTCGGAATAAGTAAAAAAGACAAAAGTGGCTGAGTTCTAACGAGCATTACTGAGTGCTGGCGTTGTTCTAATTTTATTATGTATAGGGAAAATAATTTTTAAAGGTATTTAAAAGCTTTGGCCAATTCATATAAGTATTGCATGTCTCACTTGTATCACTTTTTTAAACATTTTTTCACATATAAAATTAAGTAAAATTTAATGATAAATTACTTGGCTATATGATCTTATAAAAAAAGGATTTGCGTTTGATGCTCTATTCGACTATGTTATGTAATTTTTTCCTATTTACAAAATGAAAAGTGTTATATGCCTAATATGATGGATTTTTCTTGATACACTTAAAGAATTGATACTTGAATTGATTTTGTGAGTTTTTAAGAGGTTTTGGGATCTAAGAAAAATGCTAAAAATGCTAAATAATTATAAAAATGTGCTTAACTAGCACTTAGCACTTTTTTCGAATTCTTAGTGCTAAACTGGCAAGCCTGTTCAGATCCATGGCTTCAATGCCGAAATTGAAAAATAATGGATTATTTCCGAAAGAATAATAATGCATTCATTGGAATCCAGAAGGTAATTTTTTCAGACAAACTAAATTGGCATTGATTACCACGTACATATAGATATTCCCACATTTGCAGAACAAGGAATGTATTGTTCCTTTTCGTGGCTATTATTCGTGTTTTTATATATTTTCTTAATAAAAAATAGTTATTTTTGCTGCCTATGTCGTTTTCAAATTGTTTTCATAAAGGATGCATTATTTAAATCATTCGCAGGATGCACTAAAATAATTTATTACAACCCTAGGACATGTTCCGTGTTAAAAATAATGAATTCTGGAATCAAATATTATACAAGATATGCATTACATTCTCGATTCCTATTAAATACATTTTTCCGCTGGGTCATATCACAAAGGGGGATACACTAGTAGTGCTGAGATATTATCGATATTTTCTACTATCGATATTTATCGATAGCTCAGATTTTACTGTCAATACTAACGACTGAATGTTTGTACTTGTGCAGGAAAACTTTAACTAGTTTCTTATCAGGCTAAAGTTTGTTGTTTTTATCACTTTATTTAACGTTATTTTAGATGACAGTTTTTGAAAAATTGTACTGCTGATTAGCACCTTTTTGAAGGAACCGAAGTAGGGACTTCAAGATATTTAATTGCAACTAGGGATCGAATAGTTATTTTAGTTTTGCCCAAGTCGAATATTTTAAAATGTCAATTTTTCGAATATCGATTAACCCCGTTATTTTAGTAAAATAAACCGGTTATTTTAGAAATGTTTAATTTATATACGTTTTCCTTACTTTTGTTACAAATGTACCCGTAATTTAAGTATTTTTCTAATTGAATATTTGGCAAACGCAACTTTTTATGAAAAATGTCCAAATAAAATGAAACAAAAGTCAAAAAAAAAACATTATGCGCAGTTGTACAAAAATGTTGCCAGAAACATTTCGGAACTTTTTCACAAAAGGAACAGTGTACAACTCCATCAACATAAGGTAAGTTTGTTTACTTTTCCAGTAAAATCCAGTAGGTGAGTAAATTTTGGGAAATATGAAAATTTTACTCTCAAAACTGGCTCTTGCACAAAGAAGTAAACGAACGGAAAAAAGTATTGTGTTGTAAAATATGTGTTATTTAGACTACCCAGTATATGTGACCTTCTCCGAGAAAATGGACCTAGTGTGTAAAAAAATGGGTTTAAGCTTAAGAGTGGATTCTGGTACCTAAAAGGGTGTAGAATAAGATGAAATTCGTTTTTCTCACAACTTCATTTTCACACACTAGGTCCCTTTTTTCGTAGAAGGTCACATATATGGTTTTTGGTACTTGATGCATTGCATTTTAATAATTTTAAATTCGTAGCAAGTGTTTTTATTAAATGAACTTCTGTGGAATCTTTTAGACTTGTTAAATTTGTACATGACTTTTAATTTTGTTTCTAGTTAAATAACATACGAAAATACATAAATACTTGATTTTTGATATTCGGTACCCTGAATAATATTTGCAGTAAGAAGTATGCATATATATGTATTAGGTTTACATCTCTAAAATATTAATGCAAGGTTATTTATATTTAATTTAATTTGCTTTCCAAAAATACATAGTAGAAAACAATTTTTTAGTTTATGCTGGACTTTTAATTCAGCTTTTGTTCTTTTAAATGTTTTTATTCACAAATTGTATGCTTTTTGTTTATTTACTTAATTGAATCATATGTTTTTGTTTGCTGCTGGATTATACTGGCAAAAATTTGTTCAGTTAAAATTTGCAGGCTCTTTGCTGACAACTGTCACTTTACTCTCTCAGTAGATGCTCTATTTTGCAAATTTTTGTGTACGCGAACGCATTTCAGTAAAATCCAGTAAAGATCTGTTGAAATTTTTGCAAATTTTTGGGTAAACGAACGCTGCTAATATTTCGTAGATATGCCGCACAAGTTTTTTTTCATATGCGTTTTGACAGCATTTCCAGTAAAATGTTACCGCGCTTAACTTGTCAATACAATTTTACACCACTAATTTTTGAGCTGATGCATAAACGCAATAACCGCTTAAGGCCTCGTTACTCTTACGTAAATGTTGCGGATACGTAAACGTTGCGGTCGAATAGAAATGTTGGTAGTTACTACAAAAACGTAAACGTGTCATATGTTGTTGAGGTGTATGCGTGTACTCGTACATACGTATGTATGAATGTAAATTATTATTTGTTTTGATTTTGCTCACAGTCTTGTTCCAAGACATGTTGCTAACATTCTTGTTTAAAATCGCCAATACATACCGATATCGGCGCTTTTGTACAAAAATATAAAATACTTTATACATATCTGTGGCATTTTGACAAAACATATTAAGTCGTGATAAGTTAGCAAAAAGCTTTAAAAAAACTCGCTGAAAAAATCATTTTTATCAAATAATAAAACATTTAAAAAATCAAAAATTTCGTTTATAATGCAAAATTTTAAAAATGTAATCAAAAATGTTTTTTGCATGAAAATTCGTATGATTATTAACCTTTTTTTTTAACTTTTTGAATTTGACTTAAGATGTTTTGTCAAAATGCCACAGATAAACATATATTTACATATCCAGCACTAAAATTGCTTCAAAAAAATTTAATTTTTTATCTAGTTTTTATTGCGCCTGAGAATCTAGTTTTGGAGTTATGGACCTTAAAATATATTTAGCCGTTATTAATATCTCTAAAATTAAATTAAATTCAATTTTTATTTAATAATTTTATAAATTATAATTTTTGCGTTAAAATATTGTTAAAACTTTTGTTGTAAATGTAAATGAAAATTATAGAAAAGAAAATAAGAAGAGGAAATACAGTAAACATACAAACGTGCATATGAAATAAATGCTATCGTTGTATAACTTGCATTTGTTGTTTATATTTGTGTAATTTTATTGTTTTGTAAATATATAAAGCGAATTTAGGTAAAATACGAAAATATTTCTTGTTTCAAACTTATAAATAAATAAATTGACCATAGAAAAAGTGAGAAAAAGGCTTTTGCAAATTTGCAGCAGCCCGCTGCCGGAAACATGCAAAAATACTATTTTAACATTTATCAATTTTATTTACTTCCATCTATGGAAATAATCTAACTGTTGGATAAAATAAAATAAGCAATTAAACTTTTATCAACAATATTTATTTCCAACAAATAAACAAGAGCTGTAACTTTGGTTTCTGTGACACATAAAGCCAACATTAATTTCAGTTCGAACAAAAAACCCATAACATTGGATTTCATTACATCAAATTTAAATTAATGTTTTGATGAGAATCTCATTAATAAAATTTAAAAGTAAACCGCTGGTTAATAAGTTTTGTTGACAACACTGCTTCAAAACAAAAATACAATTCTTAACAGCTGATACGTAAAAACGGAACAGCTGACTAGCAACGTATACGTTTACGTAAGAGTAACGAGGCCTTTAGTGTGGACCTGCAGCTTTAGCCGTTTTTTTTGCATTTTTGTATGTATTTGTACGTTTTAAGATTTGTATGCTTATTTTATGTGATTGTTGTGAGAATAAAAATAATTTTGCTGCAAATTTTTGGTTACTTCGAGTATACTACGAAATCTGGTGCTATTTCGCTAGTTAACAGTCTTCACACATTATTAGAAATTTCAGTTAATTAATAAACTAAGACGCAGTTCACTTCAGAGTCCCACAAATTGTAGAATTACATAGCATTAGCTCTGAATGAAAAATTTGAGTGTTTAGAGAATAATGAAACCTATTGCTTATCTTCAATTCTTGACCTTTACAAAGCTCGAAAATTTCAGAGGCAATAGATCAAAAAACGTCGTATTGAGCTACTTAACATCACTCTGTATTCTGAAAGTGTTGAAGGTCAACCCTACACCTGTTAAACGTTCTGATAAGTCTACAAGATCTGAACTTTATACCACGTTCTTACGGACAGCAGTATCCGTGTTTCGCTCTCCAATTCCATGTTCGCACCCGAACATGTTTGAAACAACATGTTTTGCCATAGAAAATTTTAACATCGAAACAGGTCTTTTTATTTTGAATCATGCTGAGAAACAGGCAAAATGTACTTTCATCTTTCATCTCCAATTTTAATGACAATTATTGTGTGGTTCAGCTAAGGAAGAAGTCTAAATATATGTAGGTACCTTACATTTTATTATTTTCTAGAGGTGCATATCCTCTTGTTTACTAGCGCAATGAAATGTTATACAAAAAATTTAAGAGCATGGCGCACAAATACTTAAGTTTTCAAATGAGACCTGTCTAGGGAATTCAATTAATCGATATTTTGTATTAATCGATTAATCGCGCGAATAATTGTTCGAGCTACCATTTAATCGAATAATATGAAAATTGGATTTTTCCACGCCCCTCGAAAATCAAAAATCAGACTTCACAGTGTCACCTGCCTGAATATTCTGAAGATTCCCTGAAAATTTCATCAAATAACATACAAACACACATCCTGTTTTATATACATATAATTAATAATTAATAATAAATAATTATTCTTGGATTTGTTCCCTTTTCACACTTTGCGTAAATTTGTTATTTCTTACTATGCAATTTCTTTAATTTCACTACTTTTTTTTTGTCATGCAATTCATCTTAGCTTTCAAATAATCATTCAAAACTATGTTTCAAAAAGTGTAATATCGGAAATTTAAGCGCACACAAGTGATTATTACACTATGCAACAAATGTATTAAAAAAAAAAATGCGGAAAAAACACAACGTCCCATCTTCGTTAAATTCGGTATTTATTTAAAGTTTCAGTCTGTCAAACGAAACACTTGAACATGTCATTTAATGAATCAGAAGTAAAGGCAACGGTTTATTTTCGTCCAATGAATAATCAGAAAGTGGAAGAAAAACTTGACTGCATCTTTTTAAACCCTGCAAAAAACTCATATATGAAGATGAAGATATCTAAATAATATTCGGCAGAAAGAACTTTTAAACGAATCTTAACCTCATAACATAATTTTGTTCTGGCGGGTCCTTGATTGCCCATGGGTCCCAAACAGATTACACTCTAGGAAATTTGTTTTTTAGTACTATGCTATAGGGTATCACATGGTCGGGCTTGACCGATTATACTTTCTTACTTGTTATTTTTGCCAGAGCATTTTTTCATTAAATGATGTTTTTGTATTTTTTACATTAATTATCTGATTCTACCAAAATTTGGCATAGATATAAATCTAACAAATATCAATTTTCATACCAAATTTTATTACTATTAGACAATTTTTGTAAGTGTTATAGCATATTTAAGAAAAAGGATATATGGCAGGACCTTGAGTCCTTGTTCAGATTTAAATGAACATTTACACAAATGTTGCTAGTTGTGTGTGTATCAGCATGACCATTCTTTGTAGTTTTGTGGGCATTATTGAAGCTAAAATTACATTTTTCCATTTCAGGACACATGGGAGGTAGGCGTGTCCTTGGACCGATTTCTCCAAAAATTCGTATTTTTCTTAATTAAGCTATTTTATGCTAGTGTACCAAATTTCACTCCTTCTATTTATGTCCCTTCGTTATATGGGGACAAAGCACTGTGCGACGTAGGGATGGGCAAATTAAAAAAATATATCGATATATATCGAATTGATATTTTTTTAGAGCATCGATAGTTATTTTTTCAAAAATATCGATATATCGAACGTATTTTGCTGAAACTATTACCAAATTAAATTAAAATTCAATATACCTTTGTACATAAATATATACATATGAACAAACAAATTATATGTAATAACATTGTTACTTTTTATTGTTTCATTATATTTAAAAAAAATTAATAAAAACAAAAAATTCAATTATAACAAAAACAAAAGGGAAGAATACAAAAAAACCATATAAAATCCAAAATAAAATAAATTACGAATAATTAAAATGGAAGTTAATAAATCATGGAAGTACCTACTTTCCTTAAAGTATGAATTGCACCCCAAAAGTACCAAGTACCAACCAATATAGACATCAGGAACACTCTCTGTTTTATGTGCTCTCCAGTCAATCTGCTTCTTGTATCCGGCACTGCTTCTTATAAATGCCAATAAGTTAAGATCTTCATATGTTGTTTAAAAAAACATATGGTGCATGCAATGATGTCAATTCTTTAAAAACATATTGTTTAAAAAACGCCTAAATTTTTAGTTCTAAATGAAGACTGACTTTAAAATATATCGAATTCGATAGTCGTATTTCAATATCAATACATCGATATGTCGGTATTTTAAATATCGGCGATATATATCGATTTTTTTTTTTTAAATATTTTGATATATGGTTCCTAGAACGACGTACCCGATTTTGTTATCTAATCCCTCAATTACGCCTGATTTAAGTTTTTCTAATATAATTTTTTAATTTAGCCATTACTTTTGGAGTTATTAAGGCCGAAGTGGCAAAAACATATTTTTTTTTTGTTTTTTTATAAAACCGTTAAAAAAAATCACAACATTTGTAGCTCTACACAAATTTGCAATAAAAAAATGTCAATCTAGGTACTTTCACTTTATCGGGAATAAAACAGGTATTTATCCATGGATTTTTATGAAATAAAATGTATTTTACTTCTTAAGCATGCAGCTTCAGGCTTAAGTACTAAAACTGGTAAGTATTTGTTAATTTCAATTTTTTATGAATTTTTTGAAATCAAAAGGCCACTTCGTCCTTAATAACTTTAAAAGTAATGGCTAAATTAAAAAATGATATTAAAAAAACTTAAATCAGGCGTAATTTAAAATGTTTTGAGGGATTGGATAACAAAATCGGGTACGTCGTTCCAAAGTTACGATAAAAAAAAATGTAAAAACAAAAACATTACCATAGAATTTTAAAAAAATTATGTTTTTTGCAGTTAGGTGACTAAAAAAATATTGTGGTTACTCAGGTAATTTTTGCTTGTTGCATAGTGTTATTAAAAAAACAACAAAACATTTTTTTGCATACATTGGAATTCATAACAGCTTATGAAGAAATATAATGAAATCAATGTTAGGTGGAACAATGTTGACCGGGTACAGCTAGTTATGTATTGAATACAATCAATAGCAAATAAATGTCGGCCTCTGTTAGCCTCACAAATGCGAGCCCCTTTGAGCATATTTTTCATTACATTCTGCCACATTTCACGCGGTATTTCAATAATTTCATCACGAATATTTTGTCTGAGTTGCTCAAGCGTTTCTGGTTTATTTGCATAAACCTTACCGTCTTTCTTCGAAATCATTCAGTACACGATAAATAGTGGGTTTTGCTGGCACGTTGTTTCTCCCAAAAATTTCACGTTACTTTCTCTTCGTCGCAGTAATCGATGATTGATTTTGATAAAATGTTTTTACGATTAAAACATGTCGGTTTATCGAATATGTTTCCATAATAAATTTGCAACGTGTCTACTTAACGACTGCCAAATATGAACTGTCAAGACTGCTGTTTACCAAAATGGCGGCAAAACAAAGTAGTATACCTTCCCCACGGAAACCCTGTTAAGTTTTCTTAACTTTACCTTGGATTTAAATTGAATTTTCGTATCGATATCGACGATATTTTTTCTGAGTATCGGTATCGTATCGGTAAAAAAGGCGTCCCTAGTAAGAATGCTACATTTGGCTATGCCAAATCTTTATTTATGGGTAAAATTAGATGCAGTCGTGGTTTTTTGCTCATATATCAGCCATTTGTAGACCGATCAGGCTTTGTGACAGAAATATATAACTATAGAGTCTCCATCATATCTGGGATCTTCGACAGACGAACTTCGAACTTCTCATCTTATAAGGATCGAGTATATAAACAATCTTACGGTTGGACATCGTTAAATCAACTACGCTACTTATTAGGATTATTGATATAAATACTTTATAGGGCCTAGATATAAAAACGAAATGACAAGCTTATAAAAACTCGAACATACATACATCGTTACCTAAAACGAAAAAGGCCCTTACTAACCAAAATTTAAAAAATCGGCTTTTTTTATTGTTTCTGATCCATAATATTTTTTGAGATAGAAATCTAATGAGTTTTCTTGCGACTGTCAAAAAATCTCAACATAAAAGATTGTGTTCACACAATCGCACAAAGTATAAACACTCACACAGTAAATAAAATGCAACCCTGATCCAATGAAAAGTATTGTTGTTTAGAAATTTTTCAAAAAACGATGAAGTCGTATGGGATCTCAAACTTGTTTTCATAATACTTGTCATTTTTATCACACATGCATTCACACTATCAGACTTTTACATATTGCTTGAGTTTTTGGCATGTATTAATACAACGTATAATAGTGTAAAATAGCCTTAAGTTAGGTTATTTTCTCTCTCTATATGTTCTATGTAGTTGTCTTCTGTCAACAGAAAACTTTGTGATCAGAGATTTCATTAAATTTTGTGTAGGGTCTTAATTTTTCATAACAATTATTTCAGTTAACAAAATAAAAAATAATTAATAAAAATCTCTTTAATGCTGTTAAGGTTCCAAAAAAGATCAACTTGTATGTTTTTGATAAAACTATTCTCTATCGCAGAGCATTAAAAAAATCAATTTAAACAAAAAAAAATTTTTACACAAAGAAAAGAAAAAATATTCACAACCGACACGATTAATTTATCTAATTTTTGTGGTAATTTGCATTTAAAGGCCCCCAATTACGACTTAGTATTCATTCTATTGTCTACAATATGCAAATATGTACTCCCAACATCGCTCTGCTTGCCCTAAAAATAACGCACACGCACTTGTAAAACCACAACAGTTTATTCAGTTAGAGAATCAGCTAGTGCTATCTAAAGATGGTTTTAGACGACATGTATTTTGAAGTCAACGTTACCGTTCAAAATTTTCAAAAAGGGGCACAAAAAGGGGATTCAAAAAAAAAGTGTCACAAAAAGGGGAATTCTGAGAAAAAAAAGGAGCAACTTTAAAAACAGAAATCTGGACCAATATTTTAGTATATCAGCTCAGTGATCTAACAATGTCCATCCGTCCATCTGGCTAGTTGTCTGTCCATGTTAACCTTGTGCGCAAAGCACAATTTGCAAATTTTCAGACAATTTGATCAAGGGCGAAGTCTATGTAAATAAAAACTTCTTTCCAAATTGGACTCTGTGTCCATAAACTATTTAATTTATTTGTTATTTAGATTAAATTCGCCCCAAAAATATTTTACTGTAAATTTATATATTTTTGAATCGGTTCACATTTGCCCAAAGCTCTCATCTATAAATAGCTTTAACTTCCTTTAAAATGTTAACATTAATAAATAATTCATAATTTAGTTACCGTCGCTAAAACCTCTTTAAGACAAAATATCTTATAAGGATGTTAATATCTAGATAATATTCGGTTCCAAATAGGGTAAAATCTCGATAAGTCTTCTTTAAATAGTATTGTGTTTGGGATTTACCGATTATAATTTTAGGATTATTTTTATTAATTGGAACTGTTATTAAATTGTAGAATATTTTGTTTCCATATTAGCAATTTTTGATTTTTTTGGAGCATATTTTTCTAACAATTTTTAGGCATATTTTCAAGTTTTTACTGCATATTTAATGCGAATAAAACGCCTTTTTAAGTGCATATTTCTGGGGGTCTACTCTCTAATGCGATGCGAAAACAATTTCCATGCGAAAGCGAAATGCCATCTTGGTACTTTCTATCACTTTCGCAAAATGTTTTAAAAATTACGGAATAGTTGCAATAAAAATTAAAGATGGCGCGGATATACAATAATAAAATGTCAAAGTGTGTTAAAATATTTGAAATTGAAAAATTTAAATAAAATAAAGTGATGAATTAGAAAATAAATTAAAAGATGCGAAAGACACATGCGTAAACGTATTAAAGAGTACCAATCGCTAGATTTGCAATAGAGAGTAGCCCCCCTAGTTTCCATGATAGGTATAAAAAATTTGGTTCAAAAAGGGGCACAAAAAACTTCAAAATTATACAAACGGGGATTTAAAACTAAGGGGCCAAAAAAAGTGGCACTGCAGTCAAAAAGGGGCAAAAATGCGACTAAAGTCGCATAACGGTAACGCTGTTTTCAGTGGCTTTTCAGAGCATGTCTGTCAAAATTAACAAACACAAGCATTGTTTGCTGTTGTTAACGATTTTAGGTCACACGTAACGAACGTGTGAAAACAAAAATTATAAACCTTTTCTGTATTTCTTATTTTTGACTTGCATTTGCATTAACATTTGGATTTTACATCTGACAAAGCTACTGCAAAATACATGTCGTGTAAAAGTACCTTCAACTGCTAACAGGAGTCAAAGTCATATCAGTTGTAAGAATCTTTTTACGGTACGATGTGTAAAATTCGCCGCATGAGCTGATTACCAAAAATGGTAGCATTTAACGCGTTTTAAGTTTAGCTCTTCCTCCTTACTTTCTATCTACTACTACTGTCTACTACTTGTTGCCAAATGTTTGCTACCGGTAGTGGGGAGAAGTACATACATACATACGCACATATTTGCCCAAATCTAAATAGTGTTTTGTGTAGCATTCACTGTTGCTGGCCGCTTGCTTCATCGGTTTAGCTGTCGAGTTTTTTGTTTAGCATGTCTTAGATAGAAGCGCGCGTTAAATGTTATTTTGTTTATAATATTTAATTAAGTATTTAACATGCGTATCTTTTTTTCTGTAGTTGCCTCGATAATGCTGTTTTGCCGCCATTCACCAGGCCTTAATTTGCCGCAAAACAAAAAAAAAACTGCAACCAACTTCGCTGATGTTAATTGATGAAATTAATGTGCGTTAAATTGCAGAGTAGTATCTACATATGTATGTATTTTAAATACTGCTCTAGCTCTGGTATGTTGTAAAGTAATTCCAAATTTTGTGTTTTTGGGTTTTTGTTTAGTAATTTCGTGGGAATTTTTTTAAAGTTAATTTTTAAAAAAGTTGATTAGAAACAAATGTTTAAATAAATTAAACACCAACTTTGTAATCCCCCTTAAGCTTAATAAGTCTTGATTCTGATTGTGGTTGCTAAATAGATCAAGGGCAAATGTAAAATTGTTTTTTTTTATTATTATTTTAATGTTCTTCATGACACTATGCAACACGGAAAATTAAAAGGAGTAAAACTATTTTTTGGTACTACAAAAACAGTTGAAATTTAAAACTCGATCGGCCTTATGCAAAAAAATTAATGTGAACTAGAAGTGTTCGATAAACACGATTTTCCTTTCAGGTTTTTAATTTTTCACAAATTTTTTGTTAAGCGAGCACTTTAAGTTCACATTAATTTTATTAAATAAAGCCGTACGGAAACATTTTTTTATTTTTTTTTTAAATTTTGTGTTCCACCGCATAGAAGCAAGCTTTCCCTCAACAATAAATTTCAGTGTATTTATCAAATATGAAAAACTGGGAATTTAGCACGTCATACGGAAATCGTATTAATAATAAATTTTGTATTCCCGAATATAACTTTGATAAAAAAGGGGTTATCCACCTTCAAAATTGTCAGTTTTTCACCAAAAAAAAAATGTTTTTCGTCTTTTATTTTAAACGAATCTGTAGCCCGTTTCTGTATTTTTCGCATCGTAAAATTTTCCCCATGAAACCAGTGAATCGGGACAGAAACAGTGCAAAATGAAACAAAAAATGGTTTTTCTCACACAAGTGTTTCTGTATCTTTACGTTGCGAGAATTATCTGTCATTTTAATAATTTTCCAGCAATTATTGGAAGGATGTGAGAAAAAGTGTTTCTGTAACAATATTTTGCGAAAAGTTTCTTACAAGAACTGTCAAAATAAGTCGCATTTGGAATTGGTGCGAGAAAAACAAAATATAGATATTTTAAATTTAAAATATGTTTATAACTATACTATTTTTGTAATAATATAAATAAAAAATAAAAAACATTTTAATTATGAATGCGTAATTTAAATGATGAAAATAAATAAAACACCATTGTTATATTTTGTTAATTAAATTTTTTTAAGCCTTTCCTTGTTTTGGTTTTATTCAGCGCTGCCAGATAAATTTGCGTGAAAATTGTCAATTTTTTCGAGAAAAATAAAAAGATCGTCTTTTTGTTTTAAAAAATCGGGCAATTTAAAATTAATTATAAACAGATTTTGTTCGATTTTTTATTACAACAAAATCAAACAAAGACGTAGTCAAAGTTCATGGGTATTATTTTATACATACATACATATGTATGTAAATATAATTTGTCTATTGTTCGAACTTAATTTGTTTTTAATTTATATATATTTTATTAAGCTTGAGGTCTATTTTTTATAAAATTATTTATTTTCTTTGATCCGATAACAATTTAAAATTGTTTTTTCCCTGAAGAAGTCTCACAAAGGCGTGACAAAATATCATATTAAAAATAAATTTTAACACAAAATAAAATAAATATTTTTATAAAAACAAAAAGAAGTCAAGCTTAATAAAATAAACATACAAACTTATTTATAATAGATATATACAAATACCAAGAAATTGAAATTCCGCTTAGATAACAGTAAAATAAATATTTAGGGTTTTTATTTTTGCGAAAAACCAAGGATTCATAGTGACGACGTTGTTTTAAATTTGTATCGTATGTGTCCAAATAGGATATAATTGAAATTTTAAAATATCGGTTCACAAATGGCCGAGATATAAGTGCAAAACACGCCTCCAATTTTTACCCATAAATCTATAATTTACCTATTCTTATAACTATTAAGTTTACTTTTTCTTTTTCACCTGAAATATACGTAGTAGAATACCTGGTAGTTGAAATCGAAATTGCCGAAATATGGGTTTGGCATAAAAGTGTCCATATAAGCTAAGAATATCAAATATGTATATAAATTTGTTGTTGCTTTCTACAGAATTCATATTGTCTTTTTACATTTTCAATGCCACAAAATATGAAGTGTTTGAAATTTAAAAATTCGATATGAGTTTTTATAGAAAGCTACAATAAAGTTATAAAATATTGTTGATTTTGTTTATGCTTTCGTCACTTTTTAGAAAAAATCAGTAAATCGGCACGTTTTCGGAGCAAAAATCGTTGAAATGAGGATAAATCGTCAAATCTGGCAGCCCTGTTTTTATTATATTTATTTCTTTTGTTGACGTTTCGCTTTCATTTGACATTTAATTCTGGAAATATTCCAGTTAAAACTGAATCTGTTTTGTCTGTTTTCGCATTTAAATACAAAAACACTTTTTTCTCGCAAATCGAGAAACGATGGAATTTTTTGTTTCACACTTCATGTGCAAAATTTTACGATGCGAGAAATACAGAAACGAGCTACTGTATTCAATTTTGCTTTACTTTTAATTCTTACGGCTATATTTATAAAAAGTTCTTATTTTATGTAATAACTATCAAACGCTTTTTGTCTCATAAGCCTCTTTTAAAAGTTTGTATTCATAAACGTACATTATCAGCTTTTTTACTATTAACTGTTTGTATGGCAACTCTCTTTACCTTTTGTTGCCATTTTATTGCTAGTGATGTATGAAACTTCTAGATATTCGGATCACATGATTTTCTAAATTTTATTAATTTGTTTGTATTTTTTTTTTTAATTTTAGACCTTGAAAAATTATTTTCAAATAAAAATACATTTTATTTTAGTTTCTGAACAAAATGTTTTGTTTTGATCCTTATTTTTAAATATACGATAAGAAAGTATTCGAATTAAAAGTTTGTTTACTTTTTTATTAACATCACTATTATTATGATTTGTTTGTGACTTGGTGGGTCACATGCGGATCCTGGATATCATTAGGAATGATCCATCCATTGTGGTGGGTGATCATATGCTGCCTAGTCTGGCATTGTATAGGAAATATAATGTCCTTATACCTAACAGGGACCAATGGGCGGACTAATCCTGGTGGCGTGCATGCGCGGACCAGGTTCATGGATGGTTCGAAGCAGAAAAACGGTGATACTGGTGCGGTGATCATGGGCACGGGTTTCCAAAGAAGCTTGCCAATGGGCAAACAGCCTTCAATATTTAAGGCGGAAATCTACGCCATCATTGTATGCACTGGGGAATGTCTGAGGAGGAGTACAAGGGGCTTGAGACTGTATATAATGTCGGATAGCCAGGCCGCTCTTATGGCACTTTCTTCTTTGGAGATAAAGTCCAGGCTGGTCATGGACTGTTTTGCGTCTCTGAATAAGTTAAGGAAACAAAATGAATTGAAATTGTGTTGGGTTCACGGTGTCCTTGTGGGTCACATCAGGGGGATGTTACAAGAACGGTCCGAGCGTGAATTCCTTTACGCATGGACGTCCACTTCTGGATTAAGACATTTCAAAAGATTTGTGACACTGTCCCGGTGCAGGGCAGGCAGGTTTCTTCTGCTTGAGAAAGCGGAACTCAGACTGCTTGACATGGTGAGACACATGGGCTGCACAAAAGATCCTTTGGGTCGTGGTGCTTATGGCCTTCGCTAATATATACTACTACTATGATTTTTTTTAAATATTTATGCTACAAGTTAGGGTTTCGTTGGAAATTGCTCTTATTTCGTAACGGAACTTCCCAGAGATACGAGATTTTTAGAGATGATGCAACTGATCAAAAATTATCGATTTTCATCAAAAACCAAAATCTTAAATGTTGTTGGTTACATCATTTTGGCTATTAGGGTTCGATGTATTCTGGCTCCTTGAGTAATTCTAAGTCGATTTAGACTTGTCCGTCCGTCTATCCGTCTGTTCAAAACACGCTCACTTTAAAAACGCTCAAAAGAAATTAACAAACTTGGTGCCGAATTGCTTGTAGTTATCCTAAGCAGCTTGGGATTGAAATCCAGCAAAATCGGTTCAGTAGGATCAGAGCTATGAATCAAAATGTGGACCCACCACCTTGAAAATTAATAATTTTGTTAAAAAAAAATTCGATTTATTCGACTGGAAATTACGCTGTAAAATTTCGCGAAGATCCGTCCATAATTTATCCTAGGCCCCATATACGACCTACTCCCGGAAAACTGTTTAGAAGGCCTAAAACCGTAATTTATAATGCTATCATTACAAAAATTGGCACGTCACTGTTTTATAGGACTAGAAATGACACTGTGAAATTTCGTTAAAATCGGTTCATGATTTACGCTAGGCCCCATATGAACCCTACTCCCGGAAAACAATGTAGTACGCCTAAAACCGTAATTAGGGATGCTATCAGAATCAAATTTAATAACGGGTCTGCCATTTAACGTCCTTTTTTAACTAGTGCTTATTTCGTGAATGGTTACACTCAGCTCATGTCTGATTCGACAGATAATTAGTTGTATCCTTTCGCTGAACGAATATGGTTGTGTATACTCTTGAACAACGCTGGGAAATATTGTCTGCGATCAACTTACAGAAGATGCCGATTTTGCCAAAAAAAAATCATCTTTTCTGATGAAGCTCATTTTGATCTTGGCGGGTATGTAAACAAGCAAAATTGTTGCATTTGGGGCACAGAAACCCCGCACGCATACATTGAAAAGCCGATGCACCCAAAACGAGTCACTGTTTGGTGCGGATTTTGGGCCAGAGGCATAATTGGGCCATTTTTCTTCGAAAATGGACAAGGAGTGGCCGTTACAGTCAATGGCGATCGTTATCGGGCCATCTTGAACGAATTTTTGTTCACAAAAATTGAAGAGGAGGATATTGGCAACATTTTGTTTCAACAGGATGGCGCTACGTGCCACCCAGCCGAAGCTACACTCGATTTTTTGCGCCCTGTTTTTTAAGATCGCATTATCAGCAGCAGAGCTGATGTCGTTTGGCCACCTCGGAGCAGCGATTTGACACCGTTGGACTATTATTTGTGGGGTGCTGTCAAAGATAAGTGTTACGCCGACAAGCCAGAGACAATTGACGCTTTAAAGGACAATATTCGTGAAGCCATTGGTGAAATACAGCTGCACACAATCGATAATGTGCTTAAAAATTCGACCGATCGTGGAGGCTACTGCATGGCCAGCCTAGGCAGCCATTTGAATAAAATTTGTTTCCATTATTAACCGGAAGGATTGTACTTTCAAATAAAAAAAGAAATTTGAGAAAATATTCAGTAGTTTTTTTGTAGCATTTTCAAAAAGAAAAAAAGTTATTTGGTTTACCCTTTACTTCACAGTTTTATAGGACTATAAATCACACTAATTAATTTCGTGATGATCGGTTCATATTTTAGTGTAGGCCCCACATAAAGCCCACTCTGGTAAATTAATTAAATACGCCTAAAACCATAGCAGATATATTTATTGTGGTAACATTTCTTCCAAGATAGTTTCATATGACCAGAAAAAATGTCGTGCAATTTTGTGACATACGGTCCATAATTTACCTTTGATCCCATATTTAGCCGCCTTCTGAAATTCACTGTAAACGCTTCAACTTATTTCCCCGCTGTTTTGAAATTTATATTTTTAATACCAGAAATCACTCTGCAGAATTTTGGGATGATTGGTTCATAACTTACCATGGCTCCAATATAAATTCCCCTCCTGAAATTCATTTAAGTTCGGCTTAAAATTTTACGAATTATGATGTTTTACTCAAGCTTGTTAAAATTGCTTAAAAAAAATCATAAAACTTTCTGATTGTCGGTCAATAATTTCATAAAGATCTAAACTGCAACCAATTTAAATTCTAAAGTCTGTTTTATAAAGAAAAACTAATAATAAATAGATATCACTCCTAAAACATTCGAACTGTCGTTTGAGGGTATCAAAGTTTCGGCACAGTCGAATATAGCTCTCTAACTTGTTTTTTTTTTTGTAATATTTTTGAACAACAATTCGTTATTTTAAACATAAAAACAACTAATTGCAATAATTTAATAAATAATTTAAGAGAATATTTGCCTGGATTTGCCCATGAACATATTCATTTAAATCATATAAATTTTTTTTTAATAATTATTATTAGCTGATAATTTTAATTATAAGCCTAATACGTTAGATAAATAAATAAATAAAAATAACTTTAAATTGGTTGTCCAAAATAAAAAAAATTTGTAAACTGCATTTAACATGTCCATATTAATAATTGAAGAAGTTTATCCATTATTTTCAAACATATTTCCCAAAAATAATATCTTAAAATGCAAACATTTATTAAATTGTCATTTTATTTTTGGTTTAAAGAAGGGTTGAAGAAGGGTGAATGGGTTAGTAAAGGTTTAATATACCATTTTTCGTTTATGAATACAACTTTTGCAATTTTTGTTTAAAACGGTTAATTTTTTATAAATAAGTTTTTATGAATACGGGTTTTAAAAGCGGTCGGAGTAAAGGCATATACAACAAAGAACTTCGGCAGTCGACATGTTCGAAAGTGTATAGTTCAAGGCGAATTCACTAGAAGTTGAGGTCTTGTCAACCAACTAATGGTTTTATTTCGGTTGTCAAAGTGTGTATGCAAACTAGGTTTTTATGCAGTGTTCGAAAATAAACAGAACATTATTTAACGTTAAGTGTTTGTGTATACGAACACAACCCTAAATAGCGTTCGTTACTATCAAGGCCCATTGAAAAGGTCTGTGCAAGAAGCCTGATGATCATTGTTTATGTTCTTTTTAGTTGTCAAAAGTTGTTTACATGTGCATGTATACGTTTATGGTATGTCACACATACATACACGTTTTTTCCTTTTGCTTTGTATATGTGGTAGTAAATTTTTGACAACTAAAAAGAATCGTATTTTGTTTTTGTACAAGTAAGCAGACCTGATAGATGGGCCTTGGTTACTATTTTCAAGAAAGTAACGTCGTTATAAGACAGAACAATCGTAGTTATACTGTAGACAGACATTTATATTTATGTTCTATAATGTTTCTTTTTATACATTGATAAAAAAAAATTACCAAACATAAAATGTTAGCAACGGCCACAGCACGACTAACTTATGTGTGTATTGTGCATATGTTTTGATTGTGTAAAAAGCCAGCAATTTTGTTTTTTTTTTTTAGAAAATGTTTGGTTTTTTACCAGCCCAAAAAGCGCTAAGCATAACTGAAACGAACGAACACTAATGAGCTGAACCGAATGAAGTTTGTGCCTTTTTTTAAAAAACCGAACGGAGTTAAATGTTCTAATTTTTTTGTTGAGTTGGATAAGAACAGTATTTTTTTGTGTTCGAAGATCACAAACAGAGAAACGTTTTGTGTTTAATGATTTTCTACACAAACACTATTTGCGTTTGTGTTTTCTTTAAATCTATCGAACACTGATTTTATGTAAACAAACATTTTTTACTACTGGCATAATTTTTATGTCAATCCGACTACAGAAGCAGTGTTGCTGTAGAGTTAACATCACCTTCTAGTGAATTCGCCTTGGTTTGACTGACTGAAACTTTTAATAAATTTCGAAGTTGAAGCAGTAGAAATGATGTATATTTTTCTATTTGATTTTTTGCAGATCGAACTGTACTTTGAATTAATCACTAAAAATAACAAAAACACTAAATTTGATCAATTTGCAATATCCCTGCAGGGAATATCAGTGGTGAAACTGTACTAATTCACTATTGACTTTGTCACCAATACTGGCCAACTTACTCTAGACCAGAAAATGATTTATGCTTAAAATGTGCTCATTATTGAATATCCATTACTGATCTAAGAACTATTGACTACGCAGTTATTGTGGGACTTTATTGAGGCGACCAGATTTTGAAAATAAAAATGGAGGACAAAAAGAAAAGAAGTAAAAAATTTATTTTACATATTTTACAGACAAATTTAGATTCACGTTTTTATATATGTGAAGTTAATTTAAAAAAAAAAACAGATATAAAAATTTACTTTTACTAATAAAAATATAAAATTAGTTAAAAAGCACTGCTTGGAATTTATTTAAAATAAATATTAACAGTGTAAATTTAATCAACTTTAAGAAACTTAACGCTAAATTGAAGAAAGAAATAAAACAGACAAAAAACAAAATACCTCAATAGAATGCTTTTGGAGAAATATTAACAATATCTCTGGATACAAAACTAGTCATCATATACATACACAGCATACGAACTGACGCGAACTCCCTAAATTTTACTACCGATAAAAAAGAAATCGCCAACGTCTTAGGACACTTTTGTTCAAATGAATCATCGGACAGTAAGTTCTCGCGAGAATATAGAAATAGAAAAGCAGTATACTCTGTTAGTACAATATCACTTTCGCCAATGACAGCTACAATAGAACAGGATATACTTTTATCGGAATTTACAATGGTACTCTAAAGCCTGAGGGGTAAACCCCAGGGATTGACAGAATATCGTATACAATGTTAAAACAACTACCAAATAATATGATATTAAGAATACTTGATCATTTCAATAATATTTCTGGAAAATACATACAACAACAAAATAAAACAAGTATTGTATTCCCAATTCTTAAACCCAACACGAACAAAATCCTCCCAAATTTCTATCGAGCTTTATCTCTAAATACACGCCTCTCTAAAAGTCTGGATAAAATCATAGCTAACAGGCTATGGTGGCTTGTCACGGCCAACAAGCTTCTCGACAGTCGTCAATTTGGTTTTAAGAAAGGCAAATCAACAATTGATGCTCTACTCTTCGTAGATTTTCCTTTCCTTAAATAAAAAACATATCACTATTATATCATAAGTCTTCGAGAAAGCTTACGATACAATTGGAAAGCACGTTATTATAGACCAACAAAAAATGCAAAAGCTTAGTATACATCCATAAAAGAAATTATTCGAAAATGTAAGAAAACTAAAAAATTCCCAAAGGTCCCATCCGTTATATTTAAAATTATTCAAAATGCTAAAAAACTAGAAATACCTACTCTAAGATCTTCAGAAAAACAAACATTAAAACCACAATGGCTTTTTAGCCAAAATTCGGTCATTACATCCCTTCAACATATTCAAAAATCTATAACAGATCCAACAATCTTTAGAAAACTATTCCTGGAAATGATGGAAAATAAAAAGAAATATCTCATGCTCTATACAGATGCCTCTAAAACTCAGAGCATAGTAAGCTATGGTATAACAACAAACAAAAGAACTATAAGAACTGCTATACTTCCTAATTATACATCTATATTTACTGCGGAAATTATAGCTTTTGTAGAAGCCCTTAAAATAATTAAAAATAGAACCGGGTATTTCGCTATTTGTTCTGACTCCTTATCGTCCCTTAAGGCTATAACTAGCCAATCTAACAATAATAATTATGCACTTTTTATTAAAAATGTCCTTATCAATAAATTCCCAAAGGTAATATTAATTTGGACCCCTGGCCACTGTGGTATCGAGGGTAATGAACGGGCTGACAAACTTGAAAACGAAGGCTATAGATCGCCAGTCTTGTTAACACCGAACTACAGTGTAGCGGACATAAATAGTTTTACAAATTCACATTAGCTACACGAGCAATAACAACACCTTTGGTTTAACATCACAATCAGGGCTGCCAGATTTGACGATTTATCGTCACTTTGACGATTTTTTGTTCCGAAATTACCAAAGTGCCGATTTGCCAGTCTTGTTAACACCGAACTACAGTGTAGCGGACATAAATAGTTTTACAAATTCACATTAGCTACACGAGCAATAACAACACCTTTGGTTTAACATCACAATCAGGGCTGCCAGATTTGACGATTTATCGTCACTTTGACGATTTTTTGTTCCGAAATTACCAAAGTGCCGATTTGCTGATTTTTTTCTAAAAAGTGACGATTTTTTTATTCTCCAAAGTCTGAATAAAACATGAAATTTTCTGACACGTTCGTTTTTTAATCTTGGAACAGCGGAAGGCATACCTTAACAATAGCGGCAAACTTCACTATTAAACGAGCTGTCAAAATAGAGCTATTCAAAATCTAGAAAACGCGTGCCTTTTTTGTTTAGGTACTGCTGTAATATGCAAGTCTTAAGAAAATCTTTAAATGATTACTTTCAGAGTACAAAAACAACAATGTTACACTTTGTTGTATCTTCCCTAGAGGGAAGCGAACTGACACTGAAGTAGTCCCGTGATAGGTCTTTGGTGGTAGGGATCGGTTCCAGTTCTAACACTTTATATGAATAAGACCTATCACTTTTACATGGGGTTGTCATTGGAGGGGGTCAATTGACACTATTTGACCAATCACAGACCTATTCTCAATGAACCTGCTTAGTGTCAGTTACTAAAATGTAGTATTATTTAAATATAATGTAGTATTATTTCAATAAAACTAGTCCAAGAATTAAATTTAAGAGCAAAATTTTAGAAATTACCATAAAAATGTGTCACATCACTGCTGAAGATTGTTCTGTAATTCATTACTTTTTCTACCTTTTTGTTCTTTATAAACCAGTTAAGGGATTGGTTCTTCTTTCACTGGTCATGAGTCCTTTCTTTTTGCACTTGTTCTATTTTCACAAATCCCAGGACCAGTCGCTTGGACCAATTGACACAAATTTCCCGCAGGGTTATGTCAAACCATTATCGAATGAACCTCTTACGACCCTCTGTATATATCATATTTTTAATAATTATACGGCGAACATTTCACGAGTTGCAAGATAATATCTACAAGTGTTTCATACGATTCTTGACATGAAAGAGACTCGTTACGATTGAAGAAGCGCCTTTCACTGTGCTATGGAAGAATCCCAGTCGTGTTACAGTTTTTCCCGTGTGAGGAATCTTCTACGTTTTAAAAATGCGGTCATCGACGATCAAAGACGGTCTTCATGAGACTACCAGTATCTCTTACTCGATTGAAAATGCTAGCTGGGAATAAATTAATTATGTTTTTCTTTATAAAAATCGAACAAAAATTGTTAAAAAAAAAAACAAAATTTTAAGTTTTCCGATTTTTTGACGATTTTTCGAAACGTAAAAGACGATTTTGTTAATTTTTTCAGAAAATTGACGATTTCCTAACATCAATGAACCCTGATAAAATTTAAATTGACAAATTTCTAACACAGAAAATAAATTACTTACACAGAAAAATGTTATTATATTTGAAAGAATACGTCTCGGACACTCCAAACTCTCGCATGGTCATTTGATAAACATACAAACCCCAACGATATGTAACTGCAATGTACCACCTTCTAATATCCTTATACATATCCTCACATCCTGCCCGAAATTTCAATCCCAACGTAATTACTCGTTCCAGAACACAAATGCTATATCTCTCATTTCACGCCCAACATTAGAATCCATTTCAAAATTTATATCTTTTCTCAAAGTTACCAACCTGTATAAACTATCGAGAATTAAAATTGTACCAAAATTTTTAATTTTATTACAATTATTGTAGAGCTTTAGGTCCTGTAACCATGGCCTCCTATTATTTCATTAGTTCATAATTTGTAATTATATGCTAATGCTATTATAAATAAATAAATAGTTAAAACAAGTTAGAGTGCGATATATTCGGTTGTGCCGAATCTTTGATACCCTCCACCTACAGTTCGAATATTTCAGGAGTGATATCTATATGATATCGATTTATTATTTGTGATTCTTATTAAAAACAGACGTCAGCATTAAAATTGGATGCGGTTTAGACCTTCTTATATTAAATTATTGACCGAGCAGCAGAAAGTTGTATGCTATTTACAGCAATTTTACCAGCTTGAACCAGACTTAAATGGTTTTCAGGCGGGGAATTAAAATTTGAGCCATGGTAAATTATGAACCCAAATTCTGCAGAGTGATATCTGGTATTAAAAAATATAAATTTCAATACAGCGCTGAAATAAATTTTAGAGCTTACAGTGAATTTCAGAAGGCTGCTAAATACGGAATCAAAGGTAAATTATGGACCGTATACCACAAAATTGCATGACATTTTTACTGGTCATATGAAACTAAGTTCGAGGAAATGTTACCACAATAAATATATCTGCTGCGGTTTTAGGCGTACTTAATTAAATTTACCAGAGTGGGCTTTATATGGGGCCTACACTAAAATATGGACCGATCATCACGATATTTATTAGTGTGATTTATAGTCCTATAAAACTGTGATGTATTAAATTTGATTCTGATAGCATTACTAATTACGGTTTTAGGCGTACTAAATTGTTTTCCGGGAGTAGGGTTTATATGGGGCCAAGGGTAAATTATGAACCGATTTTAACGAAATTTCATAGTGTCATTTCTAGTCCTATAAAACTGTGATGTGCCAATTTCTGTAATAATAGCATTATAAATTACGGTTTTAGGCCTTCTAAACAGTTTTCCGGGAGTAGGGCTTATATGGGGCCTAGGATAAATTATGGACGGATCCCCGCGACAGCGTAATTTCTAGTCGAATAAAACGAATTTTTTTCAAAATCTGATATCATTCCGGGCATTGTTTCACCATTTATGTTAGTTTTTGTAACAAAATTATCAATTTTTCAAGGTGTGGGTCCACATTTTGATTCATAGCTCTGATCCTACTGAACCGATTTTTCTGGATTTCAATCCAAAACTGCTTAAAATAACTACAAGCAATTTGACATCAAGTTTGCTTATTTCTGTTGAGTTTTCCGATAGTGAGCGTGTTTTCAACAAATGGAGAGACGGATAGACAAAGGGGCATGGCTCAATGGGGTCTGATATGAATAATAAAAAAGTTTCACACGGAATGACAAACTAAGTATAAGGAGTATGAACAGAAGATGCATGGCACAACATTTTCCATACGATTAGACAGACTAAACTGGTGACTGCCGTGAAATAAAATAAAATTTTAAATTATTAACAAATAGAAACTGGGAATTATTTACTTTCGAAGGTTACTTTATATCCCAATAAAAAATGGAGCTTCCAACGAAGCAGGTTTTTAAGGGAGAAACATAAACGTTTCGCTTACCATTGCGCTGACGGAAGACATGAATTTTATATGGCGAGTTCCCACTTTGAAGCAATACATTTTTGACACATAAAGCGCATTTGTCAGTGCATATAAAAATTGTTGTATGTAACGATCGGCCTTAAACACTGAATGTTTTGATACAGTTATTTTTACGTATTCTCCCTTACAAGCCTGCTTCGTCGTAATGGAATGCCGTAACACTTGAAATTTTATTTTTTTTTATAAAAGTTGTTGAGAGTTCTTTCACTTACTTTACTGCATTTATGTATGTCTTATTGCGTAGCGCATAATTGTGCGCTTATTTTTTTTAATGTACCATTAGTGCTTCGCAAAATGATGAAATTTTTTATCGAGTACTTACGTTAGGGGGAGGGTGGGGGAGAGACAGAACCTCATATAAAAAAATCAATTAAGAATTGCAAAGATATTTTATTCTAATCCAGCCGAACGCCAACAAAATTGGAAAATTTTTTTCAAACATTTTTTCAAATTTTTCAAATATTATATTCAACATTTTTTATTTCTCGAATTTATTCTATGAGCTAAATTTCAGTTATGTATTTTATAAAGCTTTTTTGTAATAGTCCTATTTCTTCAATTTTTCAGAAATGACTTTATACACTACCAGACTATTATATTGTATCTTCTTGTTACATTTTACCTTAGCTATCCTTTGGATAGTGTATAATGTCATTCCTAAAAATTAAGGGAATAGGACTATTACAAAAAAGCTTTATAAAATACATAACTGAAATTTAGCTAATAGAAAAAATACGAAAAATAAAAAATGTTGAATTAAATTTATTAAAATAAAAAACAAATATTGATCAAGCTTTAAAAAAAGGAGACAAAGATGACGGATAATGAAAAAAGAGGAGACAAATTTTAAATATTGTAATGTCTTTTTAGAAGGTTGAACAATGACAACCGCAAAAAACAAGAAACTTTATTCAGAACAGCTATTGATACAAAACTACAATTTGATTAAAAGCTTATGTTACTCTAAGTTTAATTCTAAGCTTAAAAGAGATAGTGTTGCCATTGAGTAGCATAATTACTCATTATTTAACAAATATGACAGCCAGTCAATATAGAGTACGTATGGTCACCTTACTAAAAGTGCAACCAGGCATAATAACATGCACAAGTTTGTTTTGTTTTGTTAATAAAGTTAGTTCTATTAAAACCATGTAACATACTTGCATAAATTAAAATAGATTTTTGACAAGTTTGCAAAATTTTTGTATATCTTGGAGTTTTCATAACTTCTACTTTTTGGATGCACGTACTTACATAAATATGTATAAAAATAATGCCATATTTTTCAAGTAATACTTATGGCGTTTTTTTCTAATACATTTTTTTTTTAAATTTTAACCTGATTTTTAAGAAGTGTTGTTTAATTTACTATAAAGTACAATTATCGTTAAAAATTTGGAGCCTTTTATACCGCTAATTTCTAAGTAAAAAAATACGAGAGACGAACTAAAGAAATAATTTATTTTTGCTGATATAATAACAAAACCAGCTGTGAATCTAGTGCTACACTCATGTCCCTTTAATTAAAATGAGTGTTGAACATGTAGTATTTTTTTCTTTGTTCGGGGAACATCTTCAGAAGAAAAGACGTTGCACTTTTAAAACAGAACACATTTTTCAGAAAAGAACATAAAGAAATGTAAAAGGCGGAATAAATGCAGAATATTACTCAGATAAGAATACGCCATTAGTTAAATATGAATGCCTTGATTTTGCGACATTCCCTAGTAAAATTCATTGTTTCTTTCAGTAGAATTGTAACTGGTATTTTTTTGAATACTTAACACATTATTTTGTAGGCGAAGTTGTTAAGCCTTAAAAAAGATTAAATTTCTTCCAATACTAAACCGATGCGTAAAATTCTTAATCATCCGTTTAAAAGATGGCACATTTACTTTACAATACCCCAAAGTTTGAATAGATTCATAGAAATATTTAAGAAAAAAGTACCGCTCCTACCACTATTAGGTATTTTATACAATCGTTTTGTATTGGCCAAATTTCATGGCATACCACTCACTCGTACCTGTTCTGTAGACAATTCGTTTTTCTAAATATTTTCTATATTTTTTTTTTTGTGTTATTTTATTATGTGCGAATACATGCGGATTTCATTGTTATCTTAAGTAAAAAATCTAAATTTCATTCTAATGCGTTTCTATCTGAGATGTTTGAAATGTTTAAAGAAACGTCTAACGTTATTGTTTTGCTGTTCCAAAGTATTTTATGAAGAGGTTTTTTGCGCATTTTTTTAAGGATGGAGCTAAGAGATGGTGTTGCAATTTGTGTTTTTGTTTGTTGGATGTTTGTTTTATTTTATTTTATTTTTGTTGCAAAAGCATTTCACCACATGCTCTGGCTTTCAGGCTCTTTCAGCATTATCGTCGTCATCATCCTCATTAACAACAACAACAGCTACAACAGCATCTTAAGACACCATCATCATGATCATCATTGCACAATCATTGAAAGAAATCCATGCTTTTGCAATTGCTATTGCTGATACATGTTTAGTTTAGGAAGGAACGTTATGTGCATATAAATTAATGAAGTGCCGAAATGTTTGATATCCAACTGTGAGATTAACTGGTGAAACATTTTTTCTTTTGCCAACTATTCACTACCATCTAACTCTATCAAACATCGACCAAGTGCGACTTATATTGAATTTAACTCGTTGACCATGTCTAGTGCTCTTTAAACGCCTGTGTGTAACTGCCTTCTTTTTTTTTCGGTTTTTCGTCCCATATCGCTTTGGAAAATCTTTGATCTAAATTGTTTATCTAAGTAAATCAATATTAGATTTGATTATATTGACTTGCCCAAAAGAGTGGCAAAGTAATAATAGTGTGTATAGGATACATTGACGTGTTAAGGTCAATAGAAAATGGAGTGCATTAAAAAAAGAAATAGGAGGTTTCCACTGACAGACTTGCGTTAGTAAACAGGGGCCGCATTGTTTTAAAAGGAATGCACCAGCTTCTTAAGTGGGTTGAACATCAGTTGAAATGCAAACAAATTTCAACGCATTTTAAAATAAACAACAGCAAGATCTGTAAAATTATGACTTCTTAACATTTGATAATGTACGGATTAATTACTTCTTGTAGTGTAGTCAGTGTCACCTTTGACTATACCAAGGCGAATTAACTACAGGTGGTGTCAAAATGCCTTTTGATTTTGACAGTTCGAGCCTATTTGTTTTGATTTGTTAGTGTGTTGCTAAGAATGGTCGACATTTCGAGCCGTAAACACTAACAATGCAATGCACAACCCTTATGTTGTTTCTGGATTGCTTAGTTCCGACACAACCTGCAGTTGAATTCGCTTCGGACTATACCGAGGTCCTCGGCCACTTAAGTATTCGGGGCAACACTAAAAATTTAATTAATTTTTTTTTTTTTTTTGTAATTTCCTAAGCTTATCGCGCGAAGCTTTATGCTTGTCTGCAGGAAAGAAACCAGAGTCTCGGGCGGGAATCGAACCCGCAACCCCGGCGCTGATAGCCTAGCTCGCTACCAGCTAGTCTACCGGGGCACATTTAAAAAAAAATCTTATGTAATAAGAAAACATCTTTGTGTTATGATTTATTTTGTATTTATTATTGTTAATTGACACAAATCTTATTAATTATATTTTAAAATAAGCCCTTAATTGCATTATTTTTTCGTTTTGATTGAAAAAAACTGCTTTTCAATTGAAACTTAGGCGTAGATTACGTAAAAAATAATGAAAATAGTATTGAGTGTTGATTTCGAAAAACAAAAACGATATGTAGACTTTTGGCAACAATATGTGTTTGGTTTTTAAATTAATAAGGCATACACAGTAGTCATATACATATTTAAATTACACTGATAGAAATATGCATCTTCATATTGATGATGCCCTAACATCAGAATTGTCGCATCAATGTAACTACAAATGGCATCAATGATGCAAAAAGTAACATCAAACAATGACACGTCTTCGTACAATTTTGTCATTTGTTACGTGTCATCTATTCGATGCCACATTTTGTGTATTATTAACATTATTTTCATGATTAAAATGTATTATAAGAAGCAAAAATTCCTATATTTTTTTTTTTTAAATTATCTAGTTAAATACGACAAATTTTTAAAGTATAATGATTACGAAAACCATATGGGGCATGGTGCAGGTGTCTCATCATTGAGAGTTCGGCTATGCACATATGTATACATACAGGTGTTTAGAAAATTGTTTCTATTTATGAAATAATGCAAAGTAAATGCGATTTTTGATCTGGTACAAAGCGACCTTACATTTAGTGCACTCAGGCTGTGGAAATCGATTGCACCTGTTTTTAGTAGAACATCTATTTTCATTATGTCCTATACCATTGGTCTGTATATCTTTTGTCGGTATAGGTTTTGTGGGTGTTCGGTGCCTTTACCTCCATCTGCCTTTCTTCCTCGTTTGTTTTCATATGTTTTATAAGAGCACAATGTTTCCTTCAGGTTTGATTTAGAATCTCGCAATGTAATGTTTGGTTTGTTTGTTTGTTTGTTCGTTCGTTTGTTTGTTTTTTAGAGTATCCATAAAATTATTACGTCAATATCTGTCATTTGGTAAAATAATCTAAAATACCACTTACGACTTTTGTTTCTTATTTTATACCAGTCCAAAAAGGTATCATAAGGTCAACTCCTCCCATATGGACGTTGCATTTTTTGACCGGTTTTGGACAAGATATTGAAGTTTGTGTTTTTTGCGTTTTGTCAAGTCTATTGGCAGCTTCGACCGGTTACGCCCCAACGTAATTTGAAGCTTGCATAACAAGCTTATTCTCCTTCCAGCATATCACAGAGATAGCCATACTTTCATAATTTTTAACAAATTACTCATCGAAACCCTGTGCAACAGACCGTTTCATTAACTATTTTGCTGCAGGTAATTTGCAGTTCTGTTCGAGCTTTTTTCTTTGAATTGTGCCCAACGAGTTTATTCAATGAGTACATAGGTAATACGTTAATAGAACAGGGGGGTTATTATGTAATACGATTCGAAAGAAAAGATTTACGAATTCGCACAAATTGTATTATGTAGTACGTTTTTCGAAAATTTATTTTCGAACGTTCGGAAATATTTTCTTTTTGTGGGATTTTTTTTACCCCTTTTCGTAAATTATAAATTACCCTTTTACAATTGCAACTATATAATACGAAAGCAAATGTCAGTTCATTTAAATTTTTCGTAAATTATTCGAAAGGTGCTGTGCTTGCGAAAACAATAAAAAATTTAAAAATTTAAGTAATTAAATAAAACTTTTTACAAAAAGTGTAAAATATAATTTAAAACATACGATTTCCTCTATATTCAGAACTGTAAGTGACTTGAAATCACAATTTATACTGTGTTTGTTGTCACAACTCCTTGTTTTTAGTCTGAAAATTTTTTTAAATTTGGGTTGTGTTTAGGGAAAGCTTAAACAAAGCAATGTTTACAAAACCAAGACAGAATATGGTGATGGTTGATTTTATAATTGCACATGCATATTGAGCAAAGGGGCACCTCAATGTTGCAAATGCTAAATGCAAATCGAAGGATTTGTGGCAAAAACTATCAAAGGATTAAGATGCGGTTGGTCCACCGTATCGTGAATTGAAAAAGTGGAAAAAAGTGAGTTTTCATTTAATGGATTTTGTATTAACTATTTTTACAAATGTGCTATGTTACTAGGTATGAGAAGAGTTAAATGTCTGTTTTCGGTTGAAGTATAAATGCTCATCGTTACTTGGCCAATTACTTGGCCAATTACTCCAGGTATTCCACATTTATTAAAAAAAACCATATTTTCGCCTCCATCTTTTTTTCTTCAGTCATTTCAAAGATAATATGCTTCGGACAAATATTTTGTTCGATTATTTCGCATACCTCAGATAAGCATATGGAAATTGATGAGTGTGAAAGTCCTACAAGACGATCTTGGTCAATCTGATGTTGGTATCCACCTTGTACCAAACATTTTTATGTTGAAGCTAATTTCATCAAAGGTGCAATGGCTGTCGATCTTTCAGGTGGCATATGTATATACAATTGTTTACATAAATAAATGAATTTTTATTAAGCCGAAAGTTTTTCACGAAACTAAAAATAGTATTTTTATTATTAAATTTGATAATTAAAAATCTTTCTTACTTTCAAGGCTCATAATGTCGGATGTATCGGATGTATTTCTGCAATTGCATCACTTTCTTTATCGCTATCTTCCAACCACAATGGAACAGAATTTATGTTCTTAGACCGTTATATTTTTATAAATAATTACACTACGTGACAAAATTTCAACAAAGTCGTGACCAAATGAATCTGACAGCTAATCTTTATGTAAAATTTTCCGCTGAATCCGAATATGAAGTCAGAATTGTCAAAAGTAGAACAGTTTTAAAGAGAGATTTTCCAAAATAACCGTTATTTGTGTTTTTAAAAAAGATGATGTGACTGAAATGCAAATATCTTAAAAAATTTTAAACGGATTATGTAATTCTTTCATTCTAGTGAAAGGTTATAAAATTTCTAAAATAACCATGGATTGCTAGTGAAGATTGGTCAAGAAATGACAGAGTTACAGGGGACAAAAGTTCAAGCTTCATTGAAAATTTTATGATTTTGTTAAATTTTCAAGTTATTTTTTTTTAACCAATGATTTAAAAATCTTAATGTTTTATTGCATGCGACATTAGATTATTTTAATATGAACATTTTGCGCCCAACAAGACATAGATTGGTACAAAAATGACAAAGCTACAGAAGATTTAGTAAATTAAACCACATAGAAATTCAAAAGTTTCAAGCAATTTTTAATATTTATTGTTACTAAAAATTTAGCTTTGTATATTTATTTGTTGTGGGTTAATTCAATTAATCTTCTGTAACTTTATCATTTTTGCACCGATCTGGATCCTATTGGGCACAAAATGTTCGTATTGAAATATGCTAAAATTTTATTTGTTGGATATTTGCATTTCAGTCACAGCATCTTTTTTAAAAACACAAATAACGGTTATTTTGGAATATCTCAAAAACTGTTCTACTTTTGACAATTCTGACTTCATATTCGGATTCAGCGGATATATAAAGATTAGGTGTAAAATTCATTTGGTCAAAAAATTGTCACGTAGTGTTATTTTATTTTGTTTGGAAGTTTTCACTTATATTTACATTTTGCGGAAAATTTAACGTTTTTTAATTAACGCTTGTTTTTCAAAAAATTTCTGTCAATATTGACAGGTACTGTCAAATTTATCAGCTATAAATTTGGCAGCACTTTGTTTTTCCCTTTTTTAACAAATACAAATCTGTGGGGCTTTCGAACGGATTAGAAAATACCATTTCATTTTCGATACGGAAATTTCTTTCGAAAGTATTTTCGTTTCGAATCGTATTACATAATAACCCCCCAGACGTATAATAATTTTCGAAATAAATTACATGGTTAATTTTTCGGGAAAATTAACGACACAGTCTATCCAAAAAAGTTGTAACCGTCTATAATTATTTATGTCACAAACGCATGTTGAAGACATTTGGCAACATACAGTACATTTCAAAAATATTGCATTTATTCAATAATATTAGCTGCGTCCGTTTACCCCAAAATTTGTACTGGATTTTACTGAAATTCGTTCGCGAACACATAAATTTGCAAAAGAGAGCATCTCTGCGAGAGTAAAGTGACAGTTGCCAGCAAAGAGCCTGCAAATTTTTACTGAATAAATTTTTACCAGTAAAATCCAGTAGAAAACAAAAACATATGATTCAATTAAGTAAACAAACAAAAAGCATACAATTTGTAAAAAAAAATAATTAAAAAGAACAAAAGCTGAATTAAATTCTAGCATAAACTAAAAAACTAGTTTTCTGCTATGTATTTTTGAAATGCAAATTAAATTTAATATATGTAAATAACATTGCATTACTATTTTCAATTTCAATTTCAATTTTATTTATTTAATAATCTTTAAGCCCTAAAAAGGCCAAATTGATTACAGTATAATTGTTTATGGCACCATAATTATTGACATTTACAAAAAAAAATTTTTAAATGTATATTAATACTTATAAACTAAATCTCTCTCAATCATGGGTATGAATTTCTTCTAAAAAAAATAAAAATTTAAAAATTTATTTCACCACCACCAAATTAGAGAACCGAAAAAAGTTTCTTTTTAAATTCTTTAAATGAATAAGCAAAGTGTCTATCAGGATAGGGTAAGATATTATTCCAAATTCTACAAACTCTTACAATAAAAGAACGTTGCATTATTAGCGTATTGAAACCTAACAAATACATTCATACTGCAGATATAATTCATGTACCGAATATCAAAAATGAAGTATTTATGCATATTCGGATGTTATTTAACTGGAAACAAAATTAAAAGTCATCTACAAACTAAACAAGTCTAAAAGCTTCCTCAAAAGTTAATTTAATAAATATATTTACTACGAACTTATAATTATTAAAATGCAATGCATCAAGTACCAATAACAATATATGTATACTGGGAAGTCAAAATAACACATATTTTACAACACTAAGCTTTTAGAAAAATCGTATCTTGTAAAAGCAAAATATCGGGCCTGTTCTGAAAATCACGTGTTTTTTGTGCTTTCGGCAAATGAAGATCACACAAAAACGGGTCACTTAAGGCGACCGTACACGACATGTATTTGTCATCTGACATGTCAAATTTCCCACTGCAAAATACATACATGTCGTGTGTTACTTTTTTAACTTTGCTTTTGTATAAGTCAGACGCAAAGTCATCTGACAAAATTTCAATTAGAGCGTGCTCTATTTTCTTCTGACAAACCATCTGACATCAGAAAGCTATGCCGGGAAGATACCGGCAGCGGCGTCCACTATTGACGGAATCATTGGCCGGCTGAAGTTAATTTTTTACAATACCGAGATATGTTTGATCATCTAACCATTGAATAGAATTTATGTGAATATGTATGTATATAAAAATCGTTATATTATAAAATCCTAAATTGGTATCTTTGAATTAAAAGAAAAAAATGTTAAGATGGCTAAACTATTTTACGGCGCAAATAAAAAATTTCATGGCGGCAGCAAGCTATTTTAAAACCGACCACTACTTTGGTTTCTGCAATAACAATGCGAAAAAACAGAGACAATCGGGTATGTTCTGTAAATCGAAATGAAGTGGATTTAAAACCGAACAAATTTTGAAAACGAGCCTGTAAAGAAAGTTTATAAAAATATTCCTTTTTATATACTTCATACTTTCAGTATCAATTTTATTTACAAGAACAGTTCTTAAAAAAACGAAAAACTACAGTAATTTTGTCAATAATTGAAATCAAAATCTCGTTCGATTTCACTTTCACTTCATTTCGTTTTGTAGAACATGCCCGAATGTCAGAAGCAAATTACATGTACGTTTGTGACCGAATATTATAAACCTTATGTAAAACAGCGATTTTGACAGACATGCACAATTACATGTGACTTGAAAATTTGACGTCAGATGACAAAAACATGTCGTCAATATGTTCCTTTAAATAACACACGTGTGATTTTAGTAGGCACGTGTGATTTGAAATCACATGAATGGGTAAAAGTGATTTGCAGAACAGGCCTATACATATGTATATTGAACACGGTCTAGTTGTTCTTGATAGTCTTTTACATATACTGCTTGTCAAAATTTACATAAATTGAAAGCTGTGACGTAGGTGGCAATCAACATTTTGCTTAAACGCGTTTAAAAACTCAAGTGTGAACATAGTATAACATATGCTTTGTGGTATAACATACATCTATATTAGGAATGGGCAAAAAATATCGATATATCAAAATATCGATATTTATAAAAATATAATCGATATATATCGCCGATATTTTAAATGCCGATATATCGATGTATCGATATTGAAATACGACTATCGAATTCGATATTTTTTAAAGTCAGTCTTCATTAAGAACTCAAAATTTTAGCATTTTTTCAAAATTATCATGTTAATTACATAATATCTAAAGTGAATTTTACTTTGCGTAAATTGTACAATACGGATTTAATGTTGCCAACTTATGTAAAGAAACAAATTGTTCATGGGCTTGTTATGCCAGTTTTTTATATGGGTTGGAGGTGTATTCTGGAACCGTTGGCTATATTCTTAAAAAAGTAAGATTGGTTTTTAATCGAGTTATGCGGTATCTTTACTCGTTGAGAATAAGACAGCATGTCTCACCATTTGTTTTAAAATTTTTAGGTTTTTCATTTGTAGAGTTCGTAGATTTCAGAAATCTTGTTCACTTTTATAAGTCTTATAGGTTGCAAACTCCTGGGTATTTAATTCAGCTATTTAATTTTTGTAGATCAACGAGGAATAGACAGTTAAAGATACCGAAATTATCTGCCGTATTGGAGCGTTCTTTTCATGTTAGAGTTGCACGGTCTTATAATAAGTTGCCTAACTTTTTGAAAACTTTTGGTGTTTCTGCTAACACATATAAAAAACGACTTTTTCTGGAACTTTCCAGAAATCAATCTTCTATATAACTGTTTGATATTAATGTGTTAAATATGCTTTAAAGGAATGATATTTAAAAATTTATTCTTTATTTATTCTAAAGTTAACAGATAGCCACTTTATATTTTTCTTCTGTGTAAACTTGAAATAATATATTATTTTTTTTTATGATATTTTGGAGAAATTTTTATTATTTTATTACTTATGCATGTGTATACATGTATTTACATTTATTAATCTTCTGAATCGTTCGTTTTGGGATTTTTCATAGCTGGAACTCTTACATTTTAATTAGGCTATCTAGCTCTTGTAATTATATTTTAACTTTAATATATTTGAATTTTTATATACATACATATACATACATACTTTCATATATTAATTTTATTTACAATTGTTAGTAGAAATTTGTAACCGATTATGGCCTTTAAAGGCTAGGTTATAGGTAATGTGAAAATAAATAAAAAAAAAAAAAAAAAAAAAAATATACATTAAAAAATTTGCATTGCCTTTTATTAATAATCAACGATATTTATTTTATCAATAATATTCGACTTTTTTTATTTTTTTACACTTTTTTATTTATTTTATAAAACTTTTTAATTTTTTTTTAACAATTTTTGTTTTGTTTTTTTAAATGTCATTTTTTCTTGTGCAGGGAAGTATTTTTTAGTGCTATATTGAAAAAACCATAGTTGCATCATTAAGTACTAATAGATTTTGAGTAGATTTCGTCGAAATCTAGTCACGAAGTAGATTTTGGTTTGTATGGGAAATCTAGTCAACTAGAATTGGCTCGAAATCTCGTAAGTACTAGATTTTGCGTAGGTGTAAATGTAGTATTAATTTAATTATTTTTCTACAATTATAATTTGCTACAATTTCACAAACTTAATTTCTTTCCCACACAATTTGCTTCTATGTATTTGTTTTTCTTTTTTGCTTCTTTTTGTTCATTTGACAACAAAATTTGACGTTTTATATATGCAATAATTGTCAACGAAAATGCACTAACAATTATTGCAACATAAATTGTCGGCAATAAATATGTACAACAAATTGCTGTCTACATTAGAGATAACATAATTTTGACATTTACTGCAATATATGTCGCAATAATTATCTCTGGTATAGACGAGCAGTAATGGACAAAAAGTGTTATTTGTACCAGCTTATACATACATATTTTTATGTGAATTGTTTTATGTGAAAACTGGTGGTTATCTCTTTTTGCAGCTTTTTTGCAAACAAAAATATTAGCAGCGTTGGCCACATACGCAGTAAATAATAAAAATTAACCACACAAATTTATTTGTATATTTTTGGCTGTAAAAAATTCGGACGTTTTGACATTAATGCTTTTTTCATTCTGTTTTAAGATGTAAGTGAACAAATAGTCATTTGAAAATCCACCGCAACAATTACTTTTTTTTTTTTGTTTATCACGTGGTATTATTATTGTCTTGAAATAACAACACGTGCGTGACAAACAATAACAAAGCATTCAAAAATATATCATAAAACATTAAGAGCACTATAATTTGTATACACAAGTAAAAAATTATTGAAAATATAATAAAATCTTTAAAAGCGGTTTTAAATGTTTGAAAAATTTTGCAGTAAATTCTATAAACTTTTCGGCTTATTAAAATGTTAACTGAATTTTATAGCACATAATCAGGGCTAATTAATGCTAAATATATATATACATACATATTATCTAGTAATATAAATCTGTAATATGTATTAGAAATTTCCTTTTAAGTTATATGTATCTCTGTTATTATATTGTTAGTTAGTTACTGTGAAACAAAAGATTATTCTGAACTTATGTTTATTAGTACTTATAATACCATGTTCACACGGACAGCAATATTCGTGTTTCGCTCTCTTATTCCTGTTTCGTGCCCCAAACATGATTGAAACGACTTGTTTTCCCATACAAAATTTTGAGAGCGAAACAGGTCGTTTCATTTTGAAACAGGCTGCGAAACAGGAAAAATGTACTATCATCTCCGATTTTGATAACAGTTATCGTTAGTTTATCTGAACTAGCTCTCAAAAAATATCAAAACAAAGAAAAAAAACAAAATAAAAATTGATTTTTAATAAAATAAAGTGATAATTATAATACCTTAATATTAATTAAAGTATTAAATAATATATTCTTAAGTTTTATTTACTTTTTTATCTATTTAAAAAAAATCACACTAACAACACAAAACAAAATGTCAAAATGAACCAGGAATAAATCGTATGAACAGCATGTTTGGCAATCTAGTTTCAGAGAACGAAACCAGTGGTTTCTATCGTCGTATGAACATAGCATTAGAGTACATCTATTAATGGCCCCTATTATGATTTACATTCGATAAACGATTTTCGCTGGCTATCGAACATCGACTATTAAATGTTAATTTGGTATTATGAGTTGGCATCACCAAACAAATTTGCTTTCGACGGTGCAAATAAATGTAAAAAACTTGTTGAAAATGTAACTCTTTGTAAATTTTTTTTGTGTTTGTATACGAAATACCATATTCTTTATCAGTTTTGTTCATTTTATGCATGTCCAACGTCGTAAACAGCAATTAGAAACGCTCATATTCCGTATGGAACACAATTCTTTTTTGACCAAATTATTTGAAAACAATCATAATTCCGCCTTGGTCACGTTTAACTTTAATTTTATTTTTAAAATTTGTAAACAAAAATGTTTTATTTTAAGTGACAGCTGATCGAAATGTACTACTGTGAATTAACAAAATCACAAAAGTAAATTTTTATCGAATGCGCGCCATAATACCAAATGAAAATTCGTTCGATCAGCTAATTCGACTGCTAATCGAATTAAGTTCATAATAGGCACCAATGTCAATTTACATATTTCTTCAAAATTGCTTATAGGCTTTTTACACTTGCTCACATCTTACATCTTATCGCAAAGATGATAACATCTTCACATTAGAATTATAAAGGGCTAAAAATCAACATCTTTCTTCATCTTTAAAAGATGTTCCTATCTCATACCATGTTCACACGGACAGCAATATTCGTGTTTCGCTCTCTTATTTCTGTTTCGCGCCCCAAACATGATTGAAACGACTTGTTTTCCCATACAAAATTTTGAGAGCGAAACAGGTCGTTTCATTTTGTAACAGGCTGCGAAACAGGAAAAATGTACTATCATCTCCAATTTTGATAACAGTTATCATTAGTTTATCTGAACTAGCTCTCAAAAAATATCAAAACAAAGAAAAAAACAAAATACAAATTTATTTTTAATAAAATAAAGTGATAATTATAATACCTTAATATTAATAAAAGTATTAAATAATATATTCTAAAGTTTTATTTGCTTTTTATCTATTTAAAAAAAATCACACCAACAACACAAAAAAAATGTCAAAATGAAACAGGAATAAATCGTATGAACAGCATGTTTGGCAATCAAGTTTCAGAGAGAGTTTCTATCGTCGTATGAACATAGCATCATGTTGTTTAATTCAACATCTTTCGATTATTTTAGTGTCATCACTAGAAAAAACAAATAATTTTTTACTATCACTAGAAAAAAATACAAAAGAGCAGGACAGTAATATCATTAATTTAGTTTTTATTCGCTCTTACACGTGAAAATAAATATTTTTTTTGTGAAAGATGAAAGATGTTACAAATATAAACAAGTTTTTTCATTTTCAACATCTTCCACGCATTCCTCTAAGATGTGCTCAAGTGTAAATAGGCTATTATTATATAAAAGCCATGCGTTGATGCGTATGATACTTTTTGTGAATTGTATACGTTTCTAAATTCAAGTTACTTGCAATACGTTTTATACGACAGATTGTTTTTTTTATCAGCTGTTGTGAGAATATTTTTATTAAATACATAAAAACTATTTTGACAAAAATGGAGAGTGTTATTGATATATTAATACATAGAATTTATTTAAAAGGATTCAAAGAGGAGTAAGCTTTGAGTATACAAATATTCTAGATTTTTCACGATATGAATAACTTTCCAGTTCACAACAAAGATGTCACTCAGAACATAAAAGTAATCGATAACTAGAATGGCAAATTTTGTTCGTGGTAAAATTGTGATAAAAATTAATTTTATTGTATTTTATTCTTTAAAAGTTATGCAATCTTTACTCCACGTCTACAACAGACATGATTTGCTGTTATAAAATGATGTTATAAAAGCGTTGTTAAAACATTTTCATTAACAACCGTGTTATAACATGAGAAAACCTCTAACATGATGAGTCTATACTTAACACTAACATCATATTAGTGTCAATGTTAAACATTTTATATCAGTTGTAGACTGCATGTTATCGCGAAAGGATTTTTTTTTATTTAATACCATTTTTAATGCAAGATAATAGCAAAAAGTAATCCACCACACAAACATATTTATCGATAACATTGAAAATAATATATGATTTGTCATCCATGTCCATCAATAACAGCTGACTTTTTGAAATATTAAAGTGTTGCTCAATCAGCGGTTTCTTTTTAAATACAAAATTCTGTTTTTCACTTTTGTATTTAATAGTTCTACCATAGTTGTATCTTAGTTAAACAAGACTTTTCAAATAAAACTCAAAAAATCAATCTGTATTTAAAAACGATTTAAGTTTATATGAAAATTAATTTAATATAATTTAAATACTTGTGTAAAATTAATTAAAAAAAAAACGAAACTTAAAAATTGCACTAACAGAGTGCCGGTTCACAAACGTCAAGTTTGACTCATCAAGTCTTGAGCCAGGGATGCCAGAAATTTTCAGCAAAAAATCTTAATTTCGCCAAAAAAAATCTTTTTTTTTGAAGAAAAAATCTTATTTTTCGAAAACAGTGTTTTTTTTTATAAATAATAAAAACAATTCATATTTTATTTAAAACATAAAATAAAAAAAAACATTACAAAAAATTTAAATTCTTATATGTACTGTATTCACACTATTAAAGTTAAACATGTTTAAGCAACGTTTTAAAAAACTTAAACATAGGTCGTCAGCAGTGTAACCACCAGCAAAATTCAAAATTACACTTAAGATGAAGCAAAATTACCCGATTTAAATAAAATTACGCCTGATATAAAATTGAAGTTTTATTTAAAAAAAGACAGCAAACTCATTGAAAGAAAATTAATATTAGTCAAACCGTTAAGATTCGCATTGTAATTTAAGATTAATTAACAAAAATAACATTGAAGACTTAAAAATAATTAATAAACCATAAAATAAAACTCCTTAAATAATGAGCTTTACTTCCCCATTTGGTTGCATACATATATCTAGGAAAGTTACAAAAGGTTTATAGCCATTCTTTTTATAATGGCTGTTTTTTAAGCCCGATATAGTTAACGAAAGGGTAGCAGTCAAACGAACTGTCATACTGCTCTAACTTTTTGCTCAGGCACGTCATCATGAATAGATTCTTGCTTGAACAACGCCATCAAATTATCAAAATTTACTTTGAAAATCAGCCATCGATTTTCGCAACATAAAGGCGACTACATGATTAAAATGAAGAAACTTAGGCCCCTATTCCGGTTTACAATTTCTTAATTTTTATATTATCCCTAGAGGGAAGCGAACTAACACCAAAGTAGTCCCGTGATAGGTCTTTCGTGGTAGAGACCGTTTCAAGTTCTAACACTTTATATGAATAAGACCTATCACGTTTACATGGAGTTGTCATTGGAGGGGGCCAATTGACACCATTTAACCAGTCATACATTTATTCTCAATGAACGTTTTAGTGTCAGTTACTACAATGTAGTATTATTTCAATACAATGTAATATTATTTCAATGAAACAAGTTCTAAAATTAAATTCAAGAAACAAGTTTCAGAAAGTCCCAAAAAATGTGTCGCAGCACCGCTGAATTCATAACTTTTTCTACCTTCTTGTTCTTTATTAGTTCTCCTTTCACTGGACATGAGTTCTTTCTTTTTGGACTTGTTCTATTTTCACAAATCCCAGGACCAGTCTGTTGGACCAATTTACACAAATTTCCCGCAGGGATGGTTTACAACTTTATTATATTGCGGCGAGCAAAAACATAACAAAAATGACAGCTGATCACAACCAGTTGTCTTAATTACAACTCAACTGAATTGAGTTCTAAACCGGAATTGGGGCCTTATTTTTCCACAAATGAAGGCGATGTGTTGATTTAGAGAAAATGAACTATCAATTAGACTTCTAGGCCGTGCAATGTGACACCTCTTGATTGTTTTCTGTAGGCCTGTAAAGTCACTGGTTTACGCTGATAAACCAGCAACAATTGACGATTTGGAGGTTAACATTATTCATTTTATTCGAACCATGCAGCCAGCAACGCTGGAAACAAAATAAGACGTCTGCAAGGCGTTTCCTCCAGGACAGGCGCGGTGCCTATTGGTTTGAAATCGGTTTTAAATGGTCAATTTGTCAATCTACGATTAAAATTAATTTGTTTTGTGTTGTGTACCATTTTAAGTTTCATGGTCTTAGAAAATACCCTTTATACCTTATGCCTGCAGGGTTTTATACAACTGTCCCTTTCGTAACTCAGTTCAACAACTAAGGGAGTTAAATATTCTTCAAACTAAAGCATTAAAAAGTTGAAAGATATAAATAAAATTAATTATAAATTGGAATATTCGAAACATATTTCCCCCAGGCTAGTTCTTAGTTTGAATGACATTTTTCAATAAACTTCGGGTACTAAATCACTATGATAGGCATCTTTATCCAAATCTAAAGGTTCATCTTGCGACATTCATTACCAAACTTTTGAAAATATATATTTATTGATTGAAGTTTTTTTTTTTTTAAATAAACCGAGACTTTGGTTCTAAAGACCGTGCATTTTTTAGCAACAATATTTAAAAAGAAATCAATGTCACCACTGAAATAGAATCTTGATTTTATTTGGGTAGCTGAAGTAAAAATCTCACATAACACCTGAATTACACCTAAGAGAAATTACCCACGCTCTACCCACGACAGTAAAAATTATACCAAATTCGGGTAATTACCCACAAAGTGGCAACACTGGTCGTCAGACTACAATTATCATGTTTTGATTTGACACCTTGTCAGATGCTTTACCATCGGCAAAAAAAACCAAAATATATTATAAAAATTGATTAAAAATCGATAAATAAAATTTTTGAGATTTTATTTAAATTATTATTAAGATGCAACTTCGCATCCATATCTTTGAAGCTGGCATTTCAACATGGACATTTCAGCCCGCACCCCTTAGCTAACAAATGTAATCCGACCAAATTTATATTAATAGTTCCTCCTCTTCAACTGTCCATGATTTCTTTCTTTTATGTTTTTCCGTTATTTCATTCATTATGTCATTTCCAAAATTTTTCCCAACACCAATTTATTTTTGAATTTATTAATTTTTCTTTTAATTATATAATTTTTGGTGTAATGTGTAATTAAAAAAGCTACTGAACATACACTCCGATGCCTGGCTTTAACTTGTTTTGGAAAGAGTTTAATTTTAAAACACGAAAATTCTATGTGTTTTTATGACAATAAAATATATGGGAAAACATGTTAATTAAACATGTTTTGTCAACATTCTGCTTAAACGTGCTTAAAAACCAAAGTGTGAACATAGCATTATACTGAATTGTATTATTTAGTTTAAAAATTTTTAAATGGGAACAAAGGTTTTTTTAATTGAACCTAACCTTCGTCTAGACAAAACGAAAAATCTTGTTTTTGGGGAAAAAATCATAAAATCTTTTTTCGGTTAAAAAATCTTAAGAAATAAGGTAAAATCTTACTTCTGGCAGCGCTGTCTTGAGTTTTTAGGAGAGAATGGAAAAGAGAATGCTATTTCTTCAAGTCGATGGCCACCTTTACAAAAGGAAAATAAGTGCTACCATTTATTTTCAAAAATGATGGTTCAGTAGGAGTATGAAGAGAACAAGCAAAGCACGACCTTTTCCATTCAATTTGACAGAAAAATATAAATAAAATATTGATCATGCTCTTAAAAAATAAAAATTACAAAGATGACAAAAAGAGGACACAAATTTTATAGATGACTGCCAATTAAAATAGATGATTGTCCTCTAAAAAAGAGACAGTATGGTCACGTTAGAAACACTATAATAATTTTTTTGTTCTATTCTTTTTCTCAACGTTTTGTTACCCCGGTTCTCCACGTAGCAATATTTATTGCGGCAAACGTCAAATTTGATTGCTCCATTTAATTTGCGATGAGTGGCTATCCATTGCGCAACGATTGCTCTTCTAATTGCTTGAGCAATTATCGCTTAGCAATCTGCTGTCAAATCAGTTGTCATTTATCTGACATTTCATTCCTGTATGCGGTTGTTTATTTATTTGTGTGTTTATTCAATATAAAAGCAATCAAGTAAAAGCCGCCAAGCGGAAATTTAGAAAAATTTGATATATGTATACTTTATATTTTTAAATATATTATATTTTTGAATAAACGTCAACATCAACAAAAGCAAACAGCGGATTTTTTTCAATAGAACAATACAATTTTAGGTTTTTTTTTAAACACAAATAAACAAAAAAGTAATACAAAACACATCTACAGCAATCGCAATTAATTATTTTATTAATTTAAAAAAGAAAACTATACAATCACTTCAAAACACAACATAAAACATTTGTTATAAATACAGCCACAAAACTTTATACAACTATTCGCGGTGAAAATTGCAAATTTATGGCTACGAAATTTCTAGTGTTCTCCAGCAATATAATTATCAATTATTGCTCCATTATTCTGTCATTGTTCTGCCGACGTTCTTGCTTGTACTCAGCAATAAAAATTGCTACGTGGAGACCCAGCGTTAAACGTGCTCAGCAATATTGTAATTTTGGCGGTTGATTTACATTACGAAACAAAAAATGTTGTTATTTGCGGTTGAAGAAATTGTTTTGCTTACAGCGATTGTTTAATTATATTCTTTGAAAAAGAGTTGGCAACAGTGAAAACTGACAAAAGAAGGTGTAAAGGAAAAAGTGAAAAAATTTGCACTTTTTCACAAGAATTTCATTGAGTTTTCGAGCAGCCGGTACAGGCAGTTAAAAAATTATATATTTCATCAATTTTATTTAACTGCAACAAATTAAAAAAGTGAACACACTTCTAGATTTACAAGTATAAAGAGTTTTATAACAACTTATTGTGGGAAATAAAAATGTTAAAAAAAACTAAACAACGTGGTTGAAATAAGAACGAACGTCTAGAAAATCATACAATAAAAATTATGCAAAAAGTGTTTTCGTAGACATTTGTGACTAAATCGTCAAAAAATATATAATTATTTGAAAGATATTAATTATTTTGTTCAAGAAAATCAGCAGATTCTTCATTTTTAAAAGTAAAATTAAGAGATCGATAACGTAATTAACACCGAAAAGGGGAAATAGAGTAATATTGAAGACAGCTGTTGGATTTTAAAAGCAAATACCTTCATTTTTTCCATCATTTACTTTTAATCTTATTCACTTTACAAACATTTTATGGTTAAAAAGAACACACCAGGCCACAACAACAACAGAAAAAAATTCAAATTTATTGTGTTTTTTTGTAAGAAATAAGTAAAACGTAAAAAATATTAAGAAAAAATCTGCGGTGAAAAGAACAAAGTTTTGCAAAAAATCAAATATAAGAAGAATAAAAGCAACAAGAAACGACAAAATAAACAACAACACAACTACAGCAACAATTACATCAACTAACCAAAAACAACAAAAACTACACAGAATCAGCCAGCCAGTTAATCAAACAAAATACCAGCATTAACAACAACAACGGAAAGAAAAACAAAATCAAAATGCTTAACTTGCTAAGTTAATTTTTAGTTGTTTACCATCATTCAAGGAAAAATTAAAAATTTTTCTATTTTATTAATTTATTTGTTTTTCGATTTTTTTTTGTTTTTTTAATATTCTTTAATTTTTTTGTTTATTTACATTGCAATTGCATATAAAAAAGAAACCCCCAACAACAACAACAAATCTATATTTTTAAAAAAAAATTTTTTTTGCATTCTTTTGCTCTTTTCTCTTAGCTTCCCAGCTTATTTGAATAAGAACAGGAAAATCAATCGCTTATTGGTTTTGTTTTTATTTTATTCAAAGCAGAAGAATAATCACCAAAAGTTTTTTTTGTTGTTTATGTGGCTAGATTGATTACATTTTATTTTTGCGAGATATTGTTAATAATAACAAATGTATGTGCGTAAATGTATGAATTTTTCTTTGTTGGTTTGCTGCGAGTGTTTACGTCTGTCTGTCTATCGGTCTAACTGCCTGTGTGGGTAGTTATTCTTCATTGTAGTCATATTATTTTTAATTAAAATTTATTGTTAGTTTGTTTGCAAACACATTGTTTTCTTATTATATTATTTTGTTTACTTTATAACATTTTTATTAAAGTTTAACTTATTTAAAAATTCATAATCAACCTATTTAATAACAACAACAAAACAATACCAATACCTATTTATAAAAAAAAACCTGCAAATTGAAGAAAAAAATCGCCCGCCGTTTTAAAGTTCTGCTTTAAATTACAAAATAATTTCTAAAAAAACAAAAAAATTGAAGAGCTAATTTATTAAGCAACCAAAAGCAGCAACAATATTTAAATTAGCCACACACTAGCAGAGTTAACATCCAACATTCAATACTGTCTACGAATATTAAATCTCCAACCAGGACTAAATTATTAAATTTGGACTTCGTCGTTGGATAAACTTATTATAAACTTAAATTCACACACATTTTTTACAAATAAACAAGGTAAATTTATTTTATAACTAATTTAAATTGTGCTTATACATATTTTATTGAAGATCCTGTATTTTATGTGTACATACATTAAGGTACAGTGTAGCCTCCTTGAACGCAACCCTCTATATGCACAACACCCAATTTCGTAACATTGTTAACTCTGTAAACGTAACTTTTTAAAAAAAAAGCCTCAATTAATGCAACTTTGCAAAAGCAAAACAAGTCAGGCTTTTTTTGTTTTTTTTTTTAGTTGGGTTTTTGATAAATAAATTGAAAGGTAAAACGTGTGTTTGTAAAATCTTATGCTTCAGTGCAATAGTCTTTTTGATATACCGTTAATCTAAGAATGATAAGCAGAAACGAAATACATTTATCGCTTGCACCAATGCAACAGGAAAACATTAAGTTAAGCCTTTTGTAATTGGTAAATCTCAAAACCCTGGAGCATTTAAAGGATTTGTCAATATGCCAATTATTTACAAAGCCAACAAAAACTTGGATGACCAAAGGTAAAATTGTTGCTTTCCTTTTTTTATAAATTCTGTAGTTAAAAAATGGTGTTTCAGGTAAACTCCTTTCTATCCTCCAAACAACTTCCGTTAAAGGCTTTGTTAGTTTGGGACAATGCACCCTGTCATCCCAAAGAGGGAGAGTGGAGAAGTAATGATGGAATTGTAACTGTTATGTGTTTTCCAGCAAACTGCAATGCATTTCTTCAGCCTATGGACCAAAACTTGATACAAATTACAAAACTTCTGCACAAGAAAAGTCTTTTGGGCCACATTTGAGTAATGCTGTTTGTCTTTTGTAAAACGCTTGGAAAAAAATAACGTCCAGTACCATTGCGAAATGCTGGAACGTAGTACTGCGCCCAAATCATGGATGGACTTAACAACACGAACTGCCACTGAGCTCTATAAATCGATAACAACCATTAGTACAAATTAACATACATTTGAATGTTTATTTTATTTATTTTTTATTAGATGAAGGTATATTTTGTTTTTCTGTTTATATTCTTTATTTCAATTAAATAAATACGATTATTAAAACTACCTTTGTTTTTTTTTATCAAATTCTTGATTGGTTTAAAATAAGCTTTTAAATAGAAAAATATAAATAGAAATTTGTGACTTGGTTAGCGCAACAACTCAGTTATCGCAAAAGCCCAAAATTTCTATTGGTTGCGTTCACCGAGGTTACACTGTATGTTCAGACCAAACCAATATTTGACGATAAAATCGAAAATAAAGCGTGACCAGTAAATTGATCAAACTTAAGCTTTATTTTTAACAATTTCTATTTATTTACTAATCTTTATTTCTAAGATGATAATTGTATAATGTAGTTTAGAAACTGTTTAATAATGTTTAGAAAATATCGATGTATCGTTCATAAACATCGATTTTAATATCGATGTTTTGATGGACGATATATCGGCGATATATCGGCGTCAAAACTAAAAAAACATCGACATCGTCCAGTTAATATTTTCATTTATTTAATTTTTTTTTATAATATTTTAACAATTTTTAATTTTTATTTTTTCAATTAAAGCCGTTATTTAAAAATATAAAGTGTATTTCAAAGCATATACCTACATACATATGTTTTTGAATACATGCATACTATGCATTGCATAACTATGTATATGTAATAAGGGGAAACCCCTTTTATAAACTAAAGAAATGCTAAAACAAATTTGGAGACTGTGTGAACAAATGTGAAAGCCCAACTATAATATGCTTAAGTTGGCTTAAGCAAATGTGCGAATACATATAAATCGTATGTGTCAAACCGTATTGTACTAAAGAAAACTATTTTCAAGTTTTATGAATCTGCCATTTGCATAAGCAAAGCGCGAATTGATCATACTTTCTAATCTTTTTTGATTTTGTGCTTTTAAATTCGTTTGACAGGCTTTTGTTAATTTTTGACAGAAGCTTATTCATATTATAGATTGTCCTTAAGATGTTTAGTAGCAAGGAAGAATTTGAGCAGTACATACGTTTTAATGCAAAGAAGTTATAACATCGATGTATCGTGTTTTTACCGATGTTTTTTAACATCGATAGTTATCGTGGAAAAATCGATGTTTTTCACAACGATGTGCATCCCTACGTGTAGGACGTCAAATATTTAATTGGTGTGAACATAGCTTTAGTGTGGTTTGTGAGGGGTATGGAAGAAATTTTGTTTTATAGACCGTAACCCCCTAGAAATGTAGATATGTAAGCTTTGGCGTAAAAATGTGGTATGCAAAATAATAAAGGGCATCGTATAAAAGCAAGGCGTGGCGCATCGCATCTTTAATAAAAATTGTTAAAGTTTTTAGTAATGAGAAAAAACAGAATAATTTAATGATTTTGGCTAGAAAATAATTAACACAGAACCAAGTTCTGAAATAGAACGGATGGTCGCCGTTCCTATGCAGGGTTTAAGATTGCTAAAAGATTTACATGCTTATGAAATTGTTGATGAGAAGAATAATCGTATGATGATACCCTACATCACAATATTTAAAAACACATCATGCTTATGTATAAACTGCATTAAAACGGTTTGAAAGTTTGTGAGAGGCAGAAATTGACTCCTCCCGTTGTGTTCCAATTTTTGAAAAACAGCATAGCTTATGTGTCCATATAAATATGTTTCTATCTATGATTTAAATTTTATTAAAATCTGTTTAATAGTTTCTTAGCCAGCCGGACGGATATCGTAAGTTAGCCTTTAAATTATACATGACAAATTTTAAGTAAATAATATGACATAAAACTAAAACTTACATTTGGGGGATTCACAAGGTGTGCTATCCAGTCATATCATCATAATGTCCTAAATAATATTTTAAAATTGTTTAACATAAATGTTGTTGTATTTTGAACAAAATAAAAGTGTTAATGCTGTGTTTATTGATTCGTCATAACTGCACAGTAGAAATATTAATTATAAGCGGTAGCCCACAGCAGTCCTATATATTTCTTGTAATTATTTTAGGACATATGACTTTACAACTTTACGACTACCTTGTGAATCCCCCAATAATAACTTCTAAGATAATTTAACTTTCTTAACAATATGTATATTAATTGAACTGCATTGTGAACAAAAAAAAATCAAGACTTTAATTCAGAAAGAGATTTAAAAATTGGTCGAAAGACCTGCTAAAGACGAGCATTTTGAACAGTTTCGTACGGTTTGGCTCACACGCAGAAACGAAGCGCGCTAAGCACAACAGAAACGTTTCAAAATGTTCAACGTCACAGCAAATGCATCGTTTGAAATTTAAAAGTTCAATATGAATTTCTGTAGAAAGCAACAACAAAATTATGCAATATTTTTGACTTTGTTTTTGTTTTCAATGTAATTTTTCGCGTTGCGCTTGCGTTTTATAAAATTGTGGTCTAAATGTTCTCATCTTTTTGTTGAGATGGATATGAGCAGTTTTATTCTTGTGTACGATAGATGATTTACTACACAAACGTTATTAGCGCCAAAAGAATATCGGCCAAATGTTAGGTTTTATTTTTTACTAAAATCAGTTAAATTTTAACTTTAATTTTTGACTGAAAAAATATCAGTTAAAAATAACAGTTATTTTTTAAGGATTTTATTCCTTGGCTAATAACCATCACAATGCTTTACTCGAATAACGTATAGACAAATTCTTTCCATCTAACTTTTTTAACTGAAATTTTGATAACTATTTTTTTTCGATCCCTGAAAAAAACGAATTAAATTTAAATTCATGTTAAATTTTAGAAGTATCAGGCGAATTTACTACAGGTGGTCTTAAAAGCCCTGCTAATAACTTTTTTTTAGCTTTTTCATTGTTGGATGTAAAAATTTTGTTTATTATTTTTGTTTCTGTTTTGTTTTCTTTCTGTTTTTGACATTGTACAATGATTTTACAAAAACAAATTGCCTGTGGTGTTGTACGAGTTGTACTTGTGTAGTACCGAGATTACCTGGGATGAATTCGCCTTGAGAAATATCAAATTTTTTATTGCTATTTGTTGTTATACAAAAAAATTATTGAAAACTATATAGATTATTGAGAGAACTCAAAACAAAAATTTAAAACCACATATCGTCGTGCCGTAGTTATCTTACCGTATATCACAAAATTTTTTTTGGTGCAATCGAATCTTAAGGTTCAAATTTTCATACACAAAAATGTACGTGAAAAAGTCGTCCAATATTTTTGTCAGATATTGTGTTTGAAGTTCTTTATCGGTTTATGTAAAAATATCCAAAGTGACAAATATGTATATGTACGTATAGCTATGGTTTTTATATTATATTATCGAATTTTCTTATATATGAATATTGTTTCGGTTTATTATTACTAAAGGGTGGTCCAACCATAATGCACGATGTTAATTGTGAGTCACACCTTAATTTTTGTTCAACTTAAGTTGACATTTCTTTGTATTAGTGTCAAATTGAAGCATATAGAAGTACAGAATTGAGCGGCGCGTTAAGATTGTTGAAGCCTGTGCACATCTTGATTTTTTTGGTGAGCATAATCGATCAAAAGTGTCCACAATCGGTAGAATTGTGCGCAAATTTCAGCAAACCGGCTCTGTAGGAAATATGAAAACGCCTGTGCATGCATGTTTGGGGCGGTTTATGGCCAGGCGGCATCATCGGGCCGTACTTCTTCGAAAATGAGGTATGCCAAGAAGTAACTGTGAATGGTGTTCGGTATCGCGAGCTGATAACGGATTTCATGTTGCCAGAAATTAAGGATATGAACCTGGACATAAGTAGTGTGTGAGAAATTCAATGACCATGTTAATTGGCCGTCACGATCATGTGATTTGATACTGTTGGCCTTCTTTCATTGGTAATATTTAAAATAAAAAGTGTTCGTCAATAAACCAAGAACAATCCAAGAGCTAAAGGATAATAAGGTAATAAGGTACATTAAGGACATAGAACCTCAATTATGTCTCAGAGCCATTGAAAATGTGGACCATCGGACAGGGGTATGCTACCGAAGCCGTAGCGAGCATTTGGCCGATATTTTGTCTGACTCATAATTGTCATAGATCCTTCTACAATAATAAAAAAATATTAAGATAATTCTCTGGAAACTTTTTGTTTTATTTACAATTAACATCGTGCATTATGATTGGACCACCCTGAATAATTTGAATAATTAACCTTTAATTGCTTAGTAATAAAATGAATTTAAGCAATATAGCAATAATTCCATCAATATAAATAACCGTTGTGTACTACATCCAAAAAAAATCTTTACATATAAAACGAAATATGTTAAAATAACAGCAGTATTAATAGGATAGTATACTTTTTTTTTAAAACGTGATACACTTGTTCACATACAACAAGATAACGCAAATTTTTTTAATTGAAAGTTTTCATACGCTTTTTGTCGTATATCCGCAATTATGCTACACGATATTATAACGCTTTAAATTTGTTCGCAAAAGTGAATATAGGCTGTTCCAGCGAAAAGTCTACTTTTTGTAACGTAATTTAAATTATATATATGTGTTCCTCTAACTCCCATTGGAGCATAGTACGCCAATAATTTAAATTGTTTCTCAAAAAATGTTATTTGCATAGTTTACTTTTTTATATTTTGGTGTAAAGCGCAACAAGCTCTACATTAAGTAACAAATGGGATAACGGTTAAACAACATGGTCCTAAAATACAACCTTATTTGCATTCTGGCGTTACATTAAAAAAAGTAGACTTTTCGCTGAAAATGCCCATATGTACCTTTAAACGAGCAACGATTTTTAAATTTGATAGCTTGAAATAAATCTAAATAAGTCTAAAACATACTAAAAAAGGTTTTATACAAACAGTCTTGCTCAATTCGCAGTCTTATTCAGTTTTGTAATGCAAGTCAAAATCCACTTCCGTTTTTTTAACGTCACGCCAGCGCATATTTATGCTTATATCTGCAAATCCTAACCCTAGGTCTACACTAAAGATAAATTTCTCAGCAAGTTGGCAATAACGTCGGCAGAATAACAGAGCAATATTTCTTATTGCTCAGCTTATGTTAAAGGCATGGGAAAACGTATTTATGTTAACTCATAGTTTGAAAAAAATCAAGAAAGAAGGTGCAGTGTAAAAAATGGCGGTATCTTACAAGAATTATTATTATTAATATAAATTCTTTCTTATTCGACTTTATTATTTAAATTTATATTAATTTGTTTAAGCTTGAGGTCATTTTTAATACAAATATATTCACCATTATCGTGGTTGGCGTATTTAAAATACGCCTACGACTGTTTGGTAATAGATTAAAGAAAATAAGTTCACCTTCTCTTTAATCTATTACGAAACAGTCGCAGGCGTGTTTTAAATATGCCAACCACGATAAGGGTGATTAATTTTATAAATTTTTTTATTTTTGTTAATGTAAAATTATTATTTTTATATAAAAAAGAACTCGAACTTTAACAAATTAATATTCAGCCTTATTCTAGTTGTCGTTGTCGTAATCGATCAAGTGGTTTTTTGTAAGAGATTAAAGAACACTGGTTGTGTGTTACTTTAATCTCTGACAAAAAACGACTTGATCGATTACGACAACGACAACTGGAATAAGGCTGATTAATTTTAACAATAAAGATCGAATAAGAAAAAAATTATAATTTTTGCAATTTTATTTTAGTGTTTATTATATATTTTAATTTAATTACAGTAGAATCTTATAAAAGTTTACTCGCGTAAAAGTTAAACACGCGGATAAGTTAACAGTTTTTTGTTATCAACGTGCAGCTCTAAAAAGTTAACTTTTCGGTTAACTTTTTAGAGCGTGAAGTGAAGTTTAGTACCCAGTACAAATTAAGCCTAAGTTTCTTATTTGTAATAATGAAAACTATTTAACCCTTTTAATAATAAATAATAAAAAACATAACATTTTGCATCTAAAAAAAGTTGTGTATTACATTTAAAATTTATTACATAATTTATTTATTCCTTTTTTTCGACTAAAAAAACGCGCTTAGAAAAGTTAAAAGTTCAGAAAAGTTAATACCCCTTGGGACATTTTGGTTAACTTTTTTAAGATTCTACTGTACTTTACTACAATTTCAAAAACTTAATTTCTTTCCCAAACAATTTGCTTCTATTTTTTTTTCTTTTTTGCTTCTTTTTTTCAACTGACAGAAAAATTGACGTTTTTTGTAAGCAATAATTGCCAACGAAAATGGACTAACAATTATTGCAACATAAATTGTAGGCAATAAATATGTACAAATTGCTGTCTACATTAAAGATAACACAATTTTGACAATTACTGCAATATATGTCGCAATAATTATCTCTGGGTATAGACGGGCAGTAAGCGTCGATTGCTGTAATTTTTTTTCTGAATATAGTGCTACTATATTACTTTGCATATATAAAAACCCTTTTACAAATTTGACTTCATTTAATTTTTTTACATTTTGTTGTACAAATATCACGACACGTCAACAAAATATCTTCGTAATATCTCATTAACCATAAGAGATAGAGACATGAGGATTGCGCAGATCGATAGATCTGTTAATTTTACTATAGGAAGCAGTCTTATCTCATTTTTTGTTTTGATTTTGTGATAAACGACAAGATAACTCCGGCACGACGATATGTTCGTATCGACAGTAAATATCGCCGATATCAATATATGGCTTAAGCATCGCCAAAACACTTTGACCCTAATTCTGTAAAACGCAACCGCAACGCCAAAAATTACATTGAAAGCAAAAACAAAATAAAAAATATTTCATTATTTTGTTGTTGTTTTCCACAGAAATTCATATTGAATTTTTAAATTGTAAACGCTGCATATCTTGTGGCGTCGAAAATTTTAAAACGCAGTATGCATTTCTATAGAAAGCATCAACAAAATTATGACAAATTTTTGACATTGTTTTTGCTTTTAATGTTATTTTTGGCGTTTTACAGAATTAAGGCCTTTATGAATAAAACAATTGTAGTCATAGTTACATATATAGGACTAAAAATTAGATAAATTTCGTCTAATGTTTGGTTTAAAATTTTCTGTCAATAACGAAAAAATATTTCACACAATTTTATTTTTGCATTTTAATTCTTTAAATTTTTGTAGATATTGAAAAACTTACCTTATAAAAATTAATAACTTTCCCTTAAACTGATTTCAAATTCTTCAAACTTCTAATAAATCTTATTTTATTTTTATACTTTAACTTTCTTTTAATTTTATTTAATTTTTGCACATTTTTAATAAAAACAGGCCATATTTTGTGGAAATTTACCATCTTTAATTATTTACTTCTTTTAATTTACCCAAAAAAAAAAACGCAAACCCTTTTCTCTTTCATTTACTTTGCTTTTAGCTAAGACACTCTTCATCTTCTTATTGACTTTGCTTTTATTTCCGAAAAGACATACCACAAAAAAAACTCACATTCCAAAAAAAAAAAACCACGACACAACTCACTCAATGCTGCCCACAACCGCGGCGATTTCAACAACTTAAAACCAACAGAGACAGCGCTGTCGTTAGCTCTGCTTTTAATGAAGAAATTTTCTATCACCGATTTTACAAGTATGCTTTCAACTTTTTGCTTAGATTTTTTAATAATAAAATATAATAGCGTTTTATTTTCATTTATTTATAAAAATTACAAATGTTTTAACACTTTTTACTATCTTTTTAATTGATTTAAAGGAGCATTTTTTAAGACGTTCACGCACTTTGTTAATTTTTAGAAACTAAAACAAAGAGGAAAAGGAAATTAAGAAGATGTGTATCAAAAAGAAAAAAACACCTGTTGATTAAACTTAACTGTGAGAGTAAAAGAGACAGATAGTGTCATCAAAGGAAGAATAAGTGCTTTTATAAGAATGAGAAAAGATGTTTAGGGAAATTATTAGGTTTTGTATTAGATGATTATAGGGGAAATAGAAAAAGTTCAATTTAGTGCTGGTTCACACACGTCAAGTTTGACTCGTCAAGTCTTGAGTTTTTAGGAAAGAGGGGAAAAGAAATGGCATTATCTCTTTCCTTCTCTCCTAAAAGCTGAAGACTTGACGATCCAAACTTGACGTGTGTGAACCGGCACTTAGTTTTACTGCCCGTCTATACCAGAGATAAACACATATTGCAACATATATTGCAGTAAATGCCAAAATTATGTTATCATTAATGGAGACAAGACAGCACTTTTTCGTACATGCATATTTATTGCCGGAAATGAATGTTGCAATAATTGTTTATCAATTTTCGTTGACAATTATTGCTAACATAAAACGTCAAATGTCGTTGTCAATTGTAAAAAAGAAGCAAAAGGAAAAAATATAAGCAAATTGTGTCTGAAAGAAATAATGTTTGTGAAATTGTAGCAAATAATAATTGAAGTAAACTAATTAGATAATTAAAAATAAACACTAAAGTAATTTATTTTTTTGAAAATAAGCACTTAAATAAAATTGCAAAAATTATTTTTGTTAACATACATTAATTCTTATTCGATCTTTATTATTTAAATTTATTGTATTAATTTCTTTAAGCTTGAGGTCTTTTTTATTTGGGTAAAAATATTAATTTTATTGTAACAGAAAAAAATCCTGTTTAATAAAATTAATTAAAAAAAACGCATTAAAAAAATGAATATGCATTTCAATAATAAATGTCGAATAAGAAAAATGTATATCAACAATAATAATTTTTGCAAGATGGCGTCAGTTTTTACACGGCACCTTCCTCCTTGTTTTTTTTTCAAATTATGAGTTAACATAAATACGTTTTTTCATGCCTTTAACATAAGCTGAGCAATAAGAAATATTGCTCTGTTATTCTGCCGACTTTATTGCCAACTTGCTGAGATATTTATCTTTGGTGTCGTCCTGGGGTTATTTTTAGTGACAGCTGGGATGAATAACTGCTAATAACACAGAAAAAAGTGTCATAAAAATAAAGTCAAATTTATAAAAATTAATAAATAATTTAAAAAAAATAGCGGAAATACCATGATACGCAAGGTAGTTCCACTTCTCTCTCACAACATTTTTTTTTGAAGTTTATCGGAATTATTTGAAGTTAGTTTTTTGTTAACATTAAAAAAGGGTTGCCACAAATAAAAAAATATAACAAATTTCTTTCGGAAATTATAAGTTAAAATGTGTAATTTCTATTACAAATTTTTTATATCTTATTTAGATTTAAGTCTGTGTTAAATTATTACTTAATAAGTTTTAAACAAGTTAACAAGTGACACATAAAGGTTCGAGAGTGTATTCTATTGGGCAATCATAAACCTAACGAAACAAAATTAATTATGACGCCTGCGACTGTTTGGTAATATAAATAAGTTCAGGTTCTCTTTAATCCTTTACCAAAAAATCGCAGGCGTATTTATAATTCGCTAACCACAATATGGGTGAAGAGTTCTTTGTGCCATCTATATGAATTTTTTTGGTCAAAAAGTTGGCTTATGAAGCGGGATTTTGTAGAAACATATGGTTTATTCAAAACCTACCAGCATAAAACTTTTTCATGATATTTTATTATGTGCAAAAAAGTTCTATTGGGTTCGATATTTTAAAATTAATTTATTTTATACTGCAGAACAGACCAGAGTCTCTCGCACTGATAGACTGTTTCACTAGCAGCTAGCTTACCGGGCCAATCTGGTAATAATGTAAAAATGTACTAAAATCGTATATGGGTGTTTCTCTGGTTATGCACGCGACATTTGTACGCGTTTTATTGTGTTTTAATATTAAAAAAATAGAAGTGGATTGGAATTTTAGAATGAATTCTAGAATCGTTACATTGTTTGTGATGAGTTCTTTCCAAAAAGTATATATAATGGTAAATTAAGCACTGGGTACCCAAATGCCATGCAATCAAAGTTGACTTACTCACGTGACAAAAATAGAAGTGCCTTTTAGGACCGTAAGAAAAAGTGCGAAAGTAAGTGAATTGTAGGAGGTTTTTATTTCGGAAAAAATGTTTTTATAAGGTTTTTTGAAAATTCAAAAAATTTTATATGAAAATTTTCTCAACGCAAGGTGAAGTGAACAACAAAATTACCCCTAAATTAATAAAAAAAATTATGCGAGCGCTTTGATTTTTTAAGTCACGGTGGACCATTTCAGAGAAATACCCATATATGTATTATGTATATGGCAAGGAAGTTCATGCAATTAAAATTGCAATATATGCATAAAATATGCACTAAAAATCGCAAAATATGGAAAAATAAAATAAAAACTATGCACTTTAAAGTGATTTTGTTACCATACAACATCCAATTCCGCCTTAAAAAGTGCAAACAATAGTTAAAAATGTAGTAAAATTCAAGAAAAAAACTTACTTATTAATTTTTTTTACGTTATCAAACGTAAAACTCATTCTATTTGGTCTTAACACAGTTTTTAGCATTAAAAATGTCCTTTCGACATTAACGAATTTGAAAGAAAGGTAACAGAAAGGCAAATTAAATAAACTACCAATTTGTTTAAATCTAGAATTCTTATTTAAAACTTCATCAAGCTTAGCTTTCATTTGACCGATTTGACCTTTAAAGTTTCTTATTTACATGACGCCATCGCTAACATGGGGTCTTCACCTGCTATTTATCGGTCCGACAAAATCCGACTTTTAACTATTGGCAAGTTGTAATAATTGCCCTAAGTACAATTGTATGTTTCTTCAAATTGTCAAAAAAAAAAAAAATACTGGGGGCAAAACGCAAGAATTTGGAAGTTGTTTTTAATACACTTTAAATCTAATTTTTGTTATAAAATTCTGTTTAATAAAGAAATATTTTTAAAATATTTGTCATACAATTTTTTTAACAGGGAAATCTTATTAAAAACGACGTTTAAAATTCTTGCGTTTTGCGTCTTCGATTTCTAGAACACCCCTAATAATCTCCTGTTATCACATAAAACAGTTCTATAAATGAAAAATACTCTTTCAACATCGCAAGATGTAACTGGAGCATATTTGAACACTAAAAGTTCAGATGGAGAAAAGTTGTCAATAAATGCATCCGTCTCTCTTTCATTAAAACAAAATTGTGAGAAAATCGATTAAACACTTTTTTAAAATTGAAATGCCAAGCCATATAGATTTTTCAGGAGTATTGAATAATTTACCACACGTATTACGATCTAAAACGTTTTTTAAACTTTTCAACAAAATCTTTTTTACTGACATCTTGTATTATTTTCCTTGCACTGTCAATGAAGCCAAAGCTTTCGTTCATAGAAATCCCTTTCGTTTGTAACTTCAAGAGGCTTGAGCAAATGCATTGAAATTACTTTTTGCGTCCGATTTTTGCATTATTCAGTTAGCATTTCGAATAGATTCTGCCTCATTCATATTCGCTAAGCTTATTTAAAATTTTTTTCTAGGTTGCAAAAAGGTATTCTTTGGCAAGCTGGATTACAAATTGCTTTTTAAAAAAATAATTGAAGAAATGGCAAAAATGGCATATGCCATAAAAAACTTGCCCTACTCGTCAGTAATGCTACGAGAGAGAGGTCATTTCCTACCCGTCGTCTAATAAAAACATGGCTCAGATCAACAATGACAGAAGAAAGACTGGACTATCTAAATTTGCCTCACAAGGAAATCATAAATTGCTTATTTAAAAAAATTAATTTATATTGAACTGATCTTATATTTCATTAAATCATATTGTTGAGTTTTTTTAATATAATATACACATATTAATTTTAATAAACTTTTAAAAACAAATTTTTTACTTTTTTGTATCAAAAATAAGTAGCGTATTTTGTATTCGGCGCTCTCGTGATGTTAGTATTAAAATTTCTGGAAAATCGTTTCAGTAGTTTATCAGCCTATAAGCCACCAAAAAACAAACATTTTTAATTTTTATATATAAAGGTTAAGTGCTACCCCTGCGCCTACCCCCTTAATTTTTATTTTGAAAGGTGCAGAATTTCATGTGTGAGTGAGTGTTTATACTTTGTGTGATGGTGTGGGCACAAGTTGTTATGTTTTTAACAGTCGCAACAAAACTCATTAGATTTCTATCGCACAAGGTATTATGGAATACGTAAGACTTGTGAGATAGTGCAAACAAGCCTTTACTTATCAAGCTAAGGTCACCAGCAGCCGTATTTTGTAATTCGCTAATGCTAAATCTCTATCGCTAAAAATATAAAAAGTTGATTTCGCGATTTGTTGGCTCCGAATACTATTCTGTCACGTGCATTGCTAAATTTGGCAATGTCATAACCCCTTTAAGAGGTCTGTACTCGGTCAAAATGCTTGTCATACCGGCCAATTCACTTGTGTACGTGTGCTGGACGTAATATTCGCCGTCATATTTAAATTTTTTGATTTTTCATCCAGCATCGTCGGTGTCACACATACAAACACATTTTCACTAATACTACCAAAGCGCTTGATGAGAAATGCTTGACCGTTTATGTCATCGCTAAAATGTTTAAATTTTGTATTCTCTAAGTCATTTTAGCGATCGAGGTTTAGTTTTAGCAAACCGAGTTACAGAATACGTCTGACTTGATCTCCGCTTTATCAAACTTTCATTTAAGTTTTTAAAAAGTTAATTCGAAATATTATTGAAGTTTTTTGATTTTTTTTTAATTACAAAATATAAATAAATGATTAGCGAAACATACTAACATACATATAAATACATATGTCGTACCATGTCTTTTGAAAATAATAAATTTAAACATAATAAAACTTTTGTGCTAATAATTTACCTTTGTATTTTAATTTAAGATGGTTAAAGAAAAACCTAATTCTACACGTATCTACGATAAGGATGGCTTTCGTAGACGTGCTGCCTGCATTTGTGTACGTTCTGATGCTGAAACAGAGGTTAGTTTAAACTTAATTTGCCTTTTGATTTAAATTTTAATGTAATTTTTAAGGTGCTCTTGGTAACATCCTCACGGCGCCCAGAACTTTGGATTGTGCCCGGTGGTGGCGTAGAGCCAGAAGAAGAACCCTCGGTAACAGCGGTGAGAGAAGTGTTAGAAGAGGCTGGTGTTATGGGCAAATTGGGTAGATGCTTAGGAGTTTTTGAGGTATGATTTGAAATATTCTATCTACACTTTTTTTGTAATAAATCTTATATTGATTTTTTTTAATTTAGAATCGTGATCACATGCATCGTACAGAAGTTTTTGTAATGACCGTTACCAAAGAACTGGAAGAATGGGAAGATTCTCGTAGTATTGGTCGTAAACGTCAATGGTTTTCAGTAGATGACGCTTTGACCCAACTGGCTCTACACAAACCAACACAACGACATTATCTAATGCAATTGCGGCATTCGAAAAATAATTCTAACGTTAATTCAACCACAAATTCACCAACTGCAGCTTCACCAACCACAGCATAAAATAATTGTCTTTTGTTTTGTTTCTACCTACTATTTTTCTAAAGTTCTCTATTTAGATACTCCTTCTACTTGTTTCGCTGCTTGGAAAAAAAACAAAAACAAAAAGAAACTGTGAAAAAGAAAGAAAAGTCCATTAAGACATGTCGATGTTGGCGATAATTTCTGTTTAATTTTGCAACTCATTAAAAAAATTATTTTTGTCTTTTTTGATAGTAGTTTTTAAGTTTACAATTATTATTATTTTTAATTATAAAAAAAACAATTATTATTAGTCTCCAAAATATAATGATTTCGTTCTAATTTTAAAAAAGAATTTACATACTTACAAATCCATACACACCCTTTACATGCATAAAAATATACATATACAAACTAAACTACATAAATATTTATAAAAAAAAAGTAGACTCAATTTATGGAAAACTTAATTATTTTTTTTATTTGCATTACAATTTAATTTAGTCTTGGAAAGTTTGTAAAGTTATATGAAATTATAAGCGAAATAATAATTAAAAAGATTATGTTAAAGAAAATTTCAAGAAGTTTTACTAACAGACTGCAAAATTATTAGTTTCGTTTCTATTCGAAATTTTTTATCAGGTATGTGATGAAAATCTATAGATTTCATAACGATCGTTTTTAAAGCTGTCATGAATTTCGACCGAGTTTAAAATCTATTTTTTAATTACTGCCTGTTCAACGATTTCGAACGTAGACGTTCGCATAGAATTTTATATGGAAATGCGAACGATAACGTTCGAAATCGTTGAACTGGCAGTTAAAGTCTTAAATTTTTGTTTAAAATCCAGTTTAATTAACAAATATAATATACATTTTAAAAGCTTACACATACAGGGGTGTTCTGGAAATCGAAAACGCAAAAATTTGGAAGTTGTTTTTAAAACACTTTTAATGTAATTTTTACAATTTTTGTTATAAAATTCTGTTTAATAGAGAAATATTTGTATATTATTTGTCATAAAATTCTTTTATGTATTACAGAAATATTATTAAAAAACGACGTTTAAAATTCTTGCACCCCTGATAGTGTGCAGGAAATAACAGAAAAATTTATTAGTAATCAATTTCTAAAGAAATGTGTTCTCAATTGCAAAACCCATGATATAACGCCAAAAAAAAAGAAAATAGGGGAAAAATTAAAACGAGCGTCAAAAATCAAATAATTTAATTTGACATTTACTGGATAAATAAGGACAACTCTCCCTAATGAACATACCTGGTACTTATTTCCGATATTATCGGTTTTAAGTCTTTTCGTTTTCAAAATCGATTTTCATCACATACCTAAAAATTTTTATTCTTTGCCTTATATTTTTGGATGGTGTCTGTAAATTGTTTAGTTTCCTAATAAATTTTATTAAAAAAAGGTTTTATATTAGGTGAAATAAGTAAATGCAATGAAAAAACTAAGAGCCTTTTTTTAAAATGATTGAAGCCAATTGGACAACAATTTCTTTGTATGTCAATACATACAGGGGTGTACTGGAAATCGAAAACGCAAGAATTTGGAAATGGTTTTTAATACATATTTAATCTCATTTTTATAATTTTTGTTTTAAAATTCGGTTTAGTAGAGAAAACGACGCTTTAAAATTCTTGCGGTTTACGTTTTCGATTTCCATGACAACCCCATGTGTGTATAAAGAAATTGAAAAATTCCCTGCAGGAAACCTGGGATCGAGTGCCTCCAAGTCGCTACTACTTTTGTCGATTATTATGCAAAAGTTTATAGTGAAAGTTTGGATTTTTCCTATAAAATATAAAGGGTAATCAAGATAGTTCTTGTGCAAATTTACTTCCGGCAGCACTGTAAAGAATTTGCAGTTGTTTACAATTATACACAAGCAAATTAAAATAAATGTTTTCTTTTTAATTAATTTAAATTTAATACTCTATTTTATATTTAAACCAACGAAAATGTTAAATTTATAAGTTTCCTTAAAAACAATATGGCGCTTAATATGTCAAATGTTATTAGGTGCGTTTGAGTACTTTTACAGTAAAATGCAGTAAATGAGTAAACTGAAAAATTGCAAATAATTGAAGTGTTGAAAAATGTTTACACTTTTTACTACTTAACTCGTTTTATTATTGGTACTCGATTAAAAACTTTTTAAAACACGAAAATTTTTGGAAAATACAAACAAACTATTTTCTGTAATCATTTATATTTGTTTGTTTTTCATTTTATTTGATTTTACTAATTTATAGCGGGTTAAATTATTTAAAAGAACATGAATATTTTTTTTGCTATTGATTACTTAAGTACCCAAATACTTCACACTTTTAAAACTCTAAAAAATTAACTTAAACAAATTCAAAAGTTTGTATTTAGCCAAATAAATGCTTCCCAAACAAGTTTAATTTATTAATAGTTATTCACTTTTTGTTTTGGTTTAATTTTTATTATAAATTTTTTATTTAACCATTTTTTCACAATTTATAAGCATTTTATTTGTTACTTTTGTTTGTTTACCTTTTGAAACATATGTTTTTTGATTTACTAAATTTTACTGCAAAAATTTCTGCAGTAAAAATTTATAAATACTCAGACAAGAACTGTCACTTTTCGCTCTCAATTTGTGTTCTCATTTACTGTATTTTGTGTACTCGAACGCAATTTCGTAAAATTCAGTAAAATTTAGTAAAAAATAGTAAAAACTTTTGTGTTCTCGAACTCAGCTATTGTTTACATTTGTTTGCAACTGAGCAATGCACATAGTTTTTTATTTTAAGTACAAACGAAGTAAAATCCCTGCAAATATTGGACCACCTGATCCAATTTCATGAAATGGACTACACCATGGACTGGTATGATGTAATGCAAGCATGGACCATGTCATTGTTAAAAAGTGTTTGTGGTGAGACGACATGTCTTCGTTTTTTATCGACATGTTTTCGGTTTTAAACGAAATTAAAACTAATCCGCTTGTGTATACAATGGAGTAGTTTTAAAACTACTCCTTTGTAGTCCAAAGCTGGGTTATATGGTCCTGCCCTAGGACATCGTAATGTTAAATAGACCATGTTTTTTCTATACGTTTGGGTTACTTTTGGACTAGTCCTAGTCCCTTGTGGGCTACACTTTACACGTGAGTTTGGACTAGTCCTATTATTTGCAGGAAAAGAACAGTAAGAAATAATTTAACTTCAAAAGAGTACTCTTTAGAGCCAACAGCGATACTACTAAATTCAGTTGATATTCAACTACCAAAGCGCTCTAAGTCTTCATAAAATATAAACACTAAGTAGATTCTTAATGTAAATACAACCCTAGTGGGACACTTTTTCCCGAACGATGTGACTACTTCAATAAGAATTGAATAGCAGAGGCGATAGGTTTTTGCTAAATGGGGACACTATTTGGAATATTTTTCGATCGAAATTGCTTGTACCTAGGGTTATAAAGCTGACAAGTTTGTATGTTTGTAAGAGGTAATCTCCGTAACTGCCGGTCCGATTTTAAAAATTTCTTCAACAAAATGAAGAATAGAACCTCCTAGTGGACATTTGATATACATATAAGGTTCCTCTGAAGCGCTTAGGATAGGGTCCAGGGGAGCTTAGCCTCCTATTTAAAGCTCACTCATGTCTCTAAAACTAAAAAAGACAGCAAAAAATGTAATACATATCGTTGTTCTTTGGAAAACAAGCGGACGGGTGTTTGGTACTTTGTTTTAAATTCGGACCTTTTAGGGCGTAAACCCGTTTATCTTTTAAACCATTAAAAGCAAAAATAAACATTATAACACGTTCGAAACTTATCTAAAATATACAAATACAAAATTGGTACTTTTTAGAAATTCGAACGTTTAAGGGGTGAAATTAGTAACTTTCGCTGGTAGTCTTTTTTACAAAGTATTTTCTTCATTCTTTGGCATCAACATATTAAATGGGCTCCCACTACAATATTGAAAAATGTTGATGTTTCAATGGGAGAAAAAAAGTACCAAAATTGGAAATACGGAAAATTAAATATTTTTTCTTTAGCTTTTTGGTTCTGAAACTGGTACTTTTTTTAATTACCGTTAATATTGGACCTAGAAACATAAAATTCAACGTGATAAGACCCTTTGGGGGAACTTTTCGGTAGTTTTTTTGGTCTTTAACTTTTTGAATACTCCGTAAGTATTGGACTTTAAACATAAAATTAAACATGCCAGGTCCTGAGTGGATGAGAATCTGTAACAGGGCTTTTTGGTAGTTATTTGTTCTTAAACTGGTACTTTTTGAATTTTCGTAAAATTTAGACTTAAGGTACGGTCACATATGGCAAACATTTGTCAAAAAATATCAAATATTTGTTTGCCCTAATCTGACCACAAAATATTTTTGAGGGGCAAACAGAAAAACAGCTGATTTTGGGCAAACAAAATTATTTGCTAGCAAACAAAAATGCTCCTAATGTGACCATTTAACGTCAAATATTTTCCTCGATTTTAGGCAAATAAATATTTGTTCTTACAAAAATTTTGTAAGAACAAACAACGGCAAATAAAAAAGCTTTAAAATAAAAATTATTGAATAAAATTGAAAAAATTAAATAATTTTTTAATTACGAAAAAACTTATTTATGTAAAACAATTTGTCCTGTGTTGTATTTTTAGCAAAGAGTTGCGCGGTAAGTAGGTTTCAAGATGTTGCGAAATACATTTTTCTTAAGTAAGTAGGTATGTATGTAATTTATTTAATATGGGTATAAAATATGAGCTAATGTTACGAATTATGCATTGCAAGAATGGCGTATCTATATATAAATAAATAAATTTTCGAGAGTGTGCCAGTTTGGGGTCAGTGGACAATCATGGACCCGCCAAAATAAAATTATATAATGAATTAAAGATTTAAATAAAACTTATTAGTGGCGAATAATTTACCGACATCGACATCTTTATGAGATTTTTTCGTCTTGAAGTGATTGTAGCAAATGACCTAGAACAAATTCTCGTTTTACCAAGACAACATTTTCAAGCTATTATAGAAATTATTGCCAAAACCAACATTTATAAGATTATTATGACATTAAAAGCTATTTACAGAAGGGGTATTTGTATAAGAGCTATGGCAAAATATGGATGGATTACAATAACATTTGTCTGTGGGCACAAAACTTTTCTCCAGAAATAAGTTTTTATGAGCAACAAAGATACGCGAAAATTGCAGAAATAGCGATCATTTTTCATATTTCAAACCAGCCATAAAATTGATTAAAAGTCCCTAAAACTATAACCCAATAACAAAATTTATAATTTTTCGAAGCAATAATGGTACATTTAAAAAAATAAGCGCAAGATATACAGAAATGCAGTAAAATAAGTGAAAGAACTCTCAACAACTTTTATAAAAAAAAATAACATTTCAAGTGCTACGGCATTCCCTTACCACGAAGCAGGTTTGTAAGGGAGAATACTAAAAAATAACTGTATCAAAACATTCAGTGTTTAAGGCCGATCGTTACATACAACAATTTTTATATGCGCTGTAAAGAATCAGAGAAAACAATTGCATCTATCGCGAACATTCACGAAAAATTGCAAACCCAAAAATTTATTTGAAATTGCCAAATCGGTTAAAAAACAAAATGTCGGAAAAAAACAAAAAAAAAATTACAAAAGTAGCGAAAATTCGCGAAAATTTTTAATATTTCAAACAACCCATAAAATTGATTAAAAGGCCCCCAAACTAAAAGGAGTGGTAAAAATTCTGTAAATATTGCTAAATCAGGGGAAATTTGCAAAAATTTGCAATATTTGTGTGAAAATACGTATTGTTTTCATTATATAACAAACATTTTAAACTAAAAACCATTATTATGTTTTTTTGCTAAAAATGTTCTCACATATACATAAGAATTATAGTCGATTCGTTTTACTTTCACTAACCCCTTTGCCACTCTAATTAAAAACGAATAAGAACATGTGGAGGTGAATTGTGGAACACAAAAAATGCTGCAGTAATCCACTTTCGAGTGAATGCGGATTCTAGAACACACCCGATTATCTCAAAAATTGCGACATGTACTTTGCGAATAAGGTTAACATCTACAGCTAGCCGGACGGATGGACATTGTTATATCGATTTAGAAAAGGATGCTGACGAAAAATAAAAATGTTGGCCGCAAGTTCGTCCAAGCAGTTTGGATTGAAATTCAGCACTTTTGGTTTAGTAGGAAAGGAGTTATGGAGCGAAATGGAAAACAACCTCTTGAAAAATTCAATATCTATTTACCTAACGTAAATTGGTGGCGGAATGCACCTTTTATCGTTAAATTTTGCACAAACTCAATTTATATGCCTAGAAATCATATAACTGAATTTCGTGAAGATCGGTCTATAATTTACAATAGATCCACTCTCTAAGACACTTTATTGCTTGCGTCTAAAACCGTAACAAATAATACTTTAGTTTCATAATGTATGTTAGTTTAGTTGTATAAGGCTGGAAATTACTTTGCCAAATTGCCTTATCCCTTTATTTGTTATCTTAATCCTCTTTTACTTTAAAACTGCTGTTCTCGCTCTTCTGTACCATAAAACCACATAAGTTTCCATATTTTGCATAAAAATGTTAATTTTTAGTTTTAATAAAAAGTTATTTTATTTATTTAATTTATATTTTTGACAATTTGATCAAATATTTATTTTTAGGCAAATATTTTTATATGTGAACACTGGGCAAATATGTTTTCCCATTTTTTATTTGAAGGTATTTTATATCTATTTGAACAAACAAAAATGGGCAAATAAATGTGCGTAGTGTGACCAGCAAATAAAATTTTTATTTTTTTTAACAAATTTTAAAAAAATGCCGGCAAACAAAATTTGAAAAATGTTTGCCATATGTGACCGTACCTTTAGAAGCATTAAATTAAACATGCAAAGTCCGGAGTGTATATGAATCTGTAAGGGGGGGGGGGGGGGGGGTACTTTTTTGTTCTTTAACTGGTACTTTAATTATTTTCACTAGTATTGAACTTAGACACATAAAATTAAACATGCAAAGTCCTGAGTTAATGAGAATCTGTAACAGGGATTTTTTTTGTATTTTGTATTTCTCTAACTGGTACTAACTTAAGATAGGGTACAGTACCGCTGAACCTCCTATATTCAGAAAATATTAATAATCGTTTTAGAAAAGAAAGAAGAAATAGACAACCATTTTAACATGAGTACGATGTTCACCTTCCATTCCTCGTCCAGTCTATCACCCCGCTCGACCATCCCCTGACCGAATGCGAAAGCGACTAAGAGGGGACAAAAATTACTGCCTCCGAAAATATCTATTCGATTTTAATGAAATTTTTAATAATTAACGCACACACGGTTTATATAGTCTTCAAAGCTATGAATATAAAGAGACAGATGGGCGATATCGATTTGGTGATAGTTAAAACTTACGTATTAAAATTAAGTTATTGAGTTTTTATTTAGTACTCAATAATATAATCTGATCCAGCAATATAAAATATTGATTTATGAAAATTAAGTTGTTTATTGAAAAAACTTTAAAATAAAAAAAATTTTAAAACTATCGACAGTAAAATATCGCCGATATCGATTCTATATTGGCAAAGCCTAAGCATCGCCTTAAAACGTTACGAATAAATCAATTGTAGTATACCTACCTATTTCTATAAGGCTAAAAATTAGATACATATCGTTACTTTAATATAGAAAAGCACTAACTAACATTTCCCTAACTTTATAGGAGAAGGAAAAAACTTAATAAAAATTATAGTCTTGTAGTTGCGATTTTTTAAACGCAGTTTTTTATTAAATTCTCTAAACAATTTAATAAAAAAAATGCGTTTAAAAAAATTCGCAACCACAATACTACAGTTTTTATTAAGTTTTTTCCTTCTCCTGTAAAGTAAGGAAAATGTTAGTTAGGGCTTTTCTATATTAAAGTAACGATATGTAGATCATTTTCGTCAAAAGTTTTGTTCATAATTTTCTTTCAATAATAAAAAAATATTTCACACAAATTTATTTTTGCATTTTAATTCTTTAAATTTTTGTAGATATTGAAACACTTACCTTATAAAAATTAATAACCTTCCCTTAAACTGAACTTTTATAAAATCTTTTTTTATTTTTCTATAGGTACATATTTCTTTTATGTAATTTTAACTTTATTTAAATTTTAATTAATTTTTACACATTTTTAATAAAAACAGGCCATATTTTGTGGAATTTTACCATCTTAAATTTTTTACTTTTTTAAATTATAGAACTTTCCTTTTCTCTTTCATTATTTACTTTGCTTTTAGCTAAGACACTTTTCTTCGTCTTATTTACTTTGCTCTTAATACCTACAATACATACTACACAAACATACTCATATTCCAAAAAAAAACCGATACAATTCACTCAATGCTGCCCACAGCCGCGGCGATTTCAACAACTTAAAACGAACCGAGACAGCGCTGTCGTTAGCTCTGCTTTAAATGAAAAAGGTTTCTCATACTGTTTTTACACGTATGCGTCCAACTTTTGTTGCTTAGATTTTTTTAATAACACTATAATATAAAAGCGTTTTATTTTATTTACTTATACAAATATATAAACACTTTTTACTCTCTTTTTAATTGATTTAAAGGAGTATTTTTTAAGACGTTCACGCACATTGTTAATTTTTAGAAACTAAAACGAAGAGGAAAAGGAAATTAAGAAAAAAGAAAAAAACACCTGTTTGTTAAACTTGAGTGTGAGAGAAAAGAGAAAAATAGTGCTGAATTTTAACCATAATTGGCTACTTTTTTTCCCAATTTGTACTTGTGTACTTTTGTTCGATTTTGGATACTTTTTTGATATTTTTGCGCTTATTTGTCCCTTAAAGTGTGTGATATTTGCGCCATCCAAAACGAATACATTTTTCGTCTACTTAAAAATTATTTTTTAGAAGCTTAAAATTTAACAGCCTATTGAAGTAACCATTTCATCAATGCAACAAAAACAATGCTTACATATAATTTAAACCTTAAAGTTTTATAATTTGTTGTAGTTATAACGTAATGGTATATAATGGGCCGGACAACAGAATGGTTTATGCTTTCATTTTGATACCCACATCACCATAGTTTCTGTAATACCTGAAAATATTGGTCCTATAACCATTTTTTAGTATCCCGATCGACTCAATCACTATCTGAGTCGATATAACGAAGACCGTCTGGCCGGCTGGCAGGCTGTTTACTTTATAGTGTGCAAAGTACACGTCGCAATTATTTGATGAAATTTAGTACATTGGTACTAATTATTTATTGTTATTGAAAACGGTGAGAAATGGTCCATAATTTCTCAAAGATTTAAACTTCTTTCCGGATTAGAATCTTTGTGCCCATAAACCATGTTTTTATGTTAAGATTTAATATGGGCCAACAACTTTATCATCTATAGAACTATAGATCCCATACAAATATCACTCTCAAAAATATTACCAATACCATAACTTCCTTAAAAATTTTGGTATTGATATAAAATTTGGCGACTCTTATTTTGTTATATCGGGTCCCTGATTGCCCATGAGTCCCAAATAAGGTCCAGTCTCAAATATTTGTTTGTATATTCTGTGGTATAGGGTACTAAATGGCCGGACTTTACCATCTTGTTAATCATATATTTATAACTTAATTTGACCAAATTTGAATAAACTTGCATGATTTGTATCAGTTTAGCCGTATTAAAGGAATTTTTTGGTCGATCATCACAAAATTCGGTTGAGTAATTTGTAGTTATAAAAAACATAAATTGAACCAAATTTCAATACAACTATTGAATTTTTTTAACCGTTTTAAAGTTCCAAATTATACGGGACCTACAGTGAGTTGTATGCCGACTATCACAAAATCGCATCGTGTTATTTCTAGCCATTTGAAGCTTAGTTGGACTTTATTTTACCACAACATCGATATTTTTTACGTATTTAGGCGTATTTAAATGATTTCATAAAGTGGGCTTTATGTGGAGCCTATGGTAAATTGTGGGCCGGCCTTCTCCAAATTTAGTTGTGTGATTTCTAGTTTTATATGGGGCCTATGGTAAATTATGGAGCGATCATATAGTCATAGAAAACGAGTTCTTGGAAAATTAGATAACAATCGGTTCATTCCGTCACCAATTTTTGTTAGTTTCTTTAACAGAAATATCAATGTTAAAGGGCGTTGGGGTTCTGGTTAAAATGAAGAAAATTAACTCATTCAAGTGAAGTCGGTGCTAGACGTACCATAAAATTAAGAATCCTTACATGGGGTCTTCACCTGCCAATTTTTTGTCTTAATAAAAGTCAAACTTCATATAAAAAAACGCTGACAAAAATTTTAGAGTTTTTTTTATATTGACTTTGACGTTTGGTAGGCAAAAAAATGTCAGGTGAAGACTCCATGTTATGTCAAAGACCGCAATTACATAAAGTATGTAAATTAATGCCACATGTATACTCAAACCTTAATATTAAACAAAACGATTTGTTAGAATATACATTTTTTACTTTAATAACTTCAGAATTGTATATGCTTCCGTACATTATAATTATATGAAAGCTTGAAGCGTTCTCTAGAAAATATTATATGAAAAAAATACTTTTATATAAACAAAATTTTAAGATTTGAGCAATTTTGATCAAATAATTTATTTAATAAAAATATTTTTTGAAATTGGTTCTTAATGGGTTAATAATTCCGCATGTTTTATATACCATGTGAAAGGTATTTGAAAACACCCTTCTGCGATACCCATATTGCTGAGATCAAAATTATAATTTAAGAGATATTGGTTAAGAATTTCTTAACTCTTATGGTCTATAACTCTAAAACAAACTTCGTTGGCAAATATTTGTATTTTCAAAGCACTTCTAAAACACAATTTTTTGTTCCTTGTTTGCCGATGAGCTAGAAATCTTAATAAATTTATGGGTTATGTACTAAATTAATTAAGTAATTCAAAGAATACCAATTTGTCGTATGCTGAAAAGCTTGCATACGACTTTCAACAAATAACATATTTGTCAACATACATACGTAGAAAATGTGTTGAAAAGCAAAAAAAAAAATGTCTAGACGATATACTATAATTGTGAACAAACGTTTGCTGAAATCGTTAACAAATGCCTGTCATATGTTGGTAAGCATACGTTTGTTGAACAAATTTGGTGTCGCACTATATGTTGGCACTGAAAGCAAATTTTTCAACATAAATTTGCTGATTCAACATATCGTGTTGACTTAGCTTTAGGGTGGTGTTTGTTAAAAGTTGGCAGAATTGTGTCCTTGTCCTCTATGCCTGTTATCGTCAAAATGTCGTCTTCATATTTGGCGATATATTTAATATAAATATTCTTATTTCTTAGTTGTGTAATTGCATCGTCAAGCAGGTTTTTAAAACGCCTTTGTTAATTAAAAAAACATTAACACATATTTTAAAATGCCTTGTAAGATATATAACTAATAGTTTAATAATAATTACACATCAAAAAACAAAACAAGAAATCTCATTCTTTTACATATTGGAAAAATAACGAGAAACCTTATTCATAAAAAATCATTCTGTTTTACGTCAAATTTCCATACAAAATTCAGTTTATTAAAAGTTTTTAAAATTAAATTTTTTTTAATATGGACTTTACAAATGTCGTTTATCATTTGTTCTTCACAGTTATAAAAAAGAAAAAATTAAATTATTTTCCACTTTTTAGCTGTCAGTGGGAGAGCCGTTAAAAGTTTCGATTGTTAAGGGTTAAATGTAACTTATTATGGCGTTTTCTTTTCTAAAAAAAAGTGTTGCATAAGTGTTACATGTGACTTGGCAACATTTTTAAATGCTCCCCTAATTGTTGTTTTATTATTTTGTTTTATTATTTTGGCTTGAGGTCTTATATAAATAATAAATTAAAATTCAAAAAACTTATAATTTTATTTTTATTTATTTATTTTTATATTTTTCCAATATTTCGGTCAAAATCTCTGACCATCATCAGGGGGATCTGGTGTTTTTAAAAATACAAAATAAAAAATGACATTAAAAATACAAAATATTTTACACAAACAAATTTTATATATTTATATTTACATACATTTAAATAAATAAACAAAAAAAGATTTAAAAAAGCCGGACAAATTTAACACTTCACTAATAATTAGTGAAGTGTTTCATATTTAATGTTTACAAAAGAACACAAATTCAATTACAGGTGGTGGCAAGACTACACCAATCCAAAGCCACCAGAAACAACAGATGTTTTTTGTATTGCATTGTTAGTGTTTACGGTTCGATACTTGCCACCACCGAATTCGTCTTGATCTAGTGCTGCACTCATGCCCCTTTAATTAAAATGAGTGTTGAACATGTAGCATTTTTTTTAATTTTAAAGGGAACATAACTAGAAAAGAGCGCTTTACACTTTTCAAATAGCACATGTTTTTCAGAAAAGAACATAAAAAAATGCAACAGGCAGAAAAAATGCAGAATTTTACTCAGGGTGTGTGTGAAACGGTAGCAAAGTACTCATGGAAGTAAATTTTTGACACTGTTGAGGTGAATAACATTTCACTAGCCCTAGGGGCTAGTATAAATTTTGACATTAGCGTAGAAATTTTTGACAATTTTAATTCACCATAGAACTTTGCTACAGTTTCACACACACCCTCAGAAAAGAAAACGCTATTAATTCACCAAGCTGCTACAATTAAATTCAACTTTAAGGCCCAACCAGAACATACATGTATTAGCTTAAGCAACTGTCAAAAATTAACGAAAAGTCTGTCAAATGAATAAGCAAATAAAAAAAGACTTTTAGGTGGCCATAATGTACTTAATATCTATTTAACCGTTGTTGCATATTTGTGCAATATTTTATTTTTTTGCGAGTACTCCAAACTAAAAAGTACTAAAAAGTCCAACCGTGTATTTGTTTATTTTATGCTATTTAATTTGTAAACAATTTAAAAATAGATAATTTGTGAGTGTCTTAAAAAAAATGGAAAATAAATTAATATATGTTAATTCGTCTTCTTTGTCAATTTAAATTTATTTTATTTTTTATTGTTATACATACACAGCTGTTTCGTACGGAATGTGTGTTCAGTTTGGCACTTTGCTTAAGCAAATGACATTTGACGAAACTTGACGAAAAGCATCATCAAGTACATTGTAGCTTGTCATATATGTTTTATATGTATCCGCAAAGCTACTTAAGTTGACTTAAGCGACCTCATTCATGTTCTGGTTGGGCCTTTAGTTTCCATTGTAATAAGGTGGCCTCAATATCACAACAAAACAACAACAACAGCAAATCAATAACAGTCAGCTGTTTTGTGCGACCACCTTGTATCTTTTTTTATGTATATTTGAGTTATGAATTCGCCTTGGCACTATCTATCTATTTTAATTCCCATTCTCTTAATTTCCTTTTCCTTTTCTTTTTAGTTTCTAAAAACTTACAAAGTGCGTGAACGTCTTTAAAAAATGCTCCTTTAAATCAATTAAAAAGATAGTAAAAAGTGTTAAAACATTTGTAATTTTTATAAATAAATGAAATTATAACGCCATTATATATTATTATTAAAAAATCTAAGCAAAAAGTTGAAAGCATACTTGTAAAATCGGTGATAGAAAATTTCTTCAAAAAAGCAGAGCTACCGACAGCGCTGTCTCTGTTAGTTTTAAGTTGTTGAAATCGCCGAGTTTGTGGGCAGCAATTAATGTATCGTGTTTTTTTGTAATGCGAGTTTGTTTGTGTAGAATGTATTTTAGGAAATAAGAGCAAAGAAAGAAGAAGAAAAGTGTCTTAGCTAAAAGCAAAGTACAGAACAAGGCGAATTTAATTTTAATTTCATTTTAAATTCGCCTTGGTACATGATGAAAGGTAAATTAAAAAAAAGTAAAAAATTTAAGATGGTAAATTACCACAAAATATGGCCTGTTTTTATTAAAAATGTTTAAAAATGAATTAAAATTCAGAGTGAAAATTACATAAAAGAAATATTTAGAAAATTAAATAAGATTTAATAGAAGTTTAAAGAATTTGAAGTCAGTTTAAGGGAAAGTTATTTACATATTTGTATAAGGTAAGTTTTTCAATATCTACAAAACTTTAAAGAATTAAAATGCAAAAATAAAATTGTGTGAAATATTTTTTTATTATTGAAAGAAATTTATGAACAAAACTTTTGACGAAATTTATCTAAATATGTATGTGATTTTTAGCCTTATAGAACTAGGTAGGTATACTACAATTGATTTATTCGTAACGTTTTAAGGAGGTTCCTAAGCTTTGCCGCTTAGATTCGATATCGGATTTCTTTACTGACAATAAATAGTTTAATATTTATTTCAATGATTTTTTCTGCATAACAACAAATAGCGAAATAAAATATTTGAAAACAGAGCATTAAATCAAAACAGAATAGTGATAGTTATCTTTTAAGACGGTTAGGGTTTTGTAAATCGGCCAACACTTTTAACCAAAATTGGTTAATTTTTTTCTCGATGTGTACTCGTGTACTTTTTTTGCAGTTTGGTTACTTTTTTAAACACAAAAATAACCAATGTTTTGTTTTGGAACAAGAACTACCCACTCCGTTTTTTTTTTGACTTTTAGAACTCGTTCCCTCATCTTAGATATTTGGGAAAATCGTTTAAATATGACAAGCTTTTACTTTTCAGTACACAGAAAGAAAGTTTTTTATGATTACTTTAAGTAAGAGTCGTACTCGAAAATTCAAGTAAGAAAAACACAAAAACATACTCAAAACAATCCTAAATGGGATTACTTTCGTCAGAATCTCATGTGCATGTAGCTTTTTACATTCCGTGTACTATAGGCTTAAGTAAATCAATCATAATAATTTTTTCTTTCTAATTCGGGATAAAATCAACTTAATAATACATACTTGAATCAAAAGCATTTTGAGATTGATTCAATCTTAGTTGTACTTAAATCAATCTCATTTTCGGGCTATTTCAAGTACGAAATCAGGATTGAATATGGATAATTTAAGTATTTTGCAATTGAAAATCCGTACTTGAATCAATCAGGGGTATCAGATGATTTCGGTAAGAAATCGGCATATTTAAAAAAAAAAAAAATCGGCATTATCGGCACTTTAAATTAAAAAAATGGGCAAACCAAAAATGCTTAATTCAAATACAGTAAAATATTTTTTTAGTGGGAAAAATATCAAAACAGAACAATTTAGCCTTACCTTATGCCAATAGCACAAAAAAAGCATAACATTCAAAAAATAATAAACGTTTTACAAATAAATTTGGGGGATTCACAAGGGATCATATGTATTAAAATAATAACATGAAAAAATACGAATGTTGTGAACCACCCCTCATAATTTAGTGTGCAATTTTGAATTTAAATCAGCTGATTTAAAACAAATATAAAAAAAGAATATTTACCTAAACTAAACATTTTTTTGTAGTTCAAATTCATGAATTAATAAATTTAATTAGATCTTACCTGGCTATTTTCCATTTTTCAGACGCAAATCACAAATAAATTTTATTTTGGTTTGTTTACCAAACAGCAGAGTCCTAAGCCGATCTAATTTTATGTCGCAAGTGATTTTTTTTTTTTGCAAAAATTGCTAACCGCAGGTTAAATACGAATGTAAGCCGGATGAAACTATACACTGAGAAAATTAAATCGTAAAATCAAAGAATATACACTTTGTTGCAAAGACTTTTATTGGTCAGATTGTGCCCAAAGACAAAACATCTTTACCGGAAAGGCGCAAAGATCTTTAGATTCCCATGAAATATATACTTAAAATCAAAGACTTAAAATCTTGTGTCAAGGATGTACGTCTTTGGAAACACATGAAAAAAGTCCTTAAACTAAGGAAAAAGTATTTTGGCACAAAGACTTTCATTCGTTAGTCTTAAGACTTGAATTTTTGATTTTAAGTACAATTTTCATTGTAACAAAGGCGAAATTTTAACATTATTACAAAGATACGCAATTAAATTCAACGAAATAATTCTTTGAAATACTTAAGACTGATATGTAGAAACAAAGGCAATTGCTATAGAAATGTTTTAAAAAATTAAAATTTTTTCTGCAAAATAAAATATTTAATGAAACCAAACACAGCATTTTTATAAAATTTTTTTATTTTAGTGTAATGTAATAAAAATAAAAAATAGTTCATATACAGTTCCTATCGACTGACTTACAATTAATCACAACCACGAAAACAATTCTTTTTATTTTTTACATATACATATTGTAATCAATCGGCTATAGCCGATTTCGTTATGCATTCGTATACAAATTTAACTTTGAAGACTAAATTCTTTAAAGATACAGACTTTGGCCCATATTCATAGTCAAAAATAAAGTCGACTTTTTTTAAAGTATATTTTAAAACAATGGTGTTCACATGCATTTAAAACCGGTTTTTATTAAAAGTCGATTTTATTTTTGACTATGAATATGGGCCGTTATCTTTATTTTTTTTTAACCGCTCTTGTTTACCGTTGCAAGCAAACATGTTCACTTATGCATTGAAGACAAAATTCTTTAAAGTTACAGACTTTGTCTATGTAGCAAGGATGCTTAGCTTTAAAAAAACAAAGAAAAGTCTTTAATTTTAAATACGTTTTTCAATCCCTTCTTAGCAAAGAAATTAATCATTGTAGCAAATATTTTATCTTTACGGAAAAGATAATTTCTTTGATTAAGCTTCAAAGAATTTTCGTCGTTTGTGTTGAAGACGCACCATTTGCTTGTTTAAAGAATATATCATTGATGCAAGGATTTTTTTCTTCTAACAAAGATATTTTCGTTACAATTTTACAAAGACATATTTTCTTTGATTTTAAAGCTTTTAATTTTCTCAGTGTACCATCAACGGCGCGGCACGGCTCAGCCGCTCAGCGCTGGTTTCGTCTGAATCATTACGACAGCACAATAAACATAGCATGCAAAGTTCTATTAATTTAAGACACTTTTTGTTTACGAAGCAACAACAATTATTTTAAACCATTGTAAAATGTTAGAACATTATGACAATATAACATGATAGCACATTTGGTGAATACCTCAATAGTAATTAATTAGATACAAATTATTTTAAAGTTTTTTACTTTTTGTTATTATATATGTACATTTTTAGTAAATCCTTCATTTAAATATCAGCATCAAAATAGTTTAAAATTTTAAATTTGAAATAATCTTTAGAATGAAGAATTCTTTGCAAAGATTAATTTTGCAGGGTACATCAACATTTTGTTTTATTTAGGTTGATTTGGCTAAAAAATTTTCCACATTGGCATCATAATTTGTTGAATATTCTCACTTTTAAATCTGAACTTTTTTGCTAAAAAGTTTCTTAACTTTCTAACAAAAGATTGGCTATAAAAATAATTTTTTGATTTAAGTTGTTTTCATTAAAAGTGAATATGAATTTAGCTTGCCTTTTTTAGTTTGACTTTTTTTCATCCAAATTTTCAATATTTTTAATCAGGCTTAAGTTCATCAAATTTAATTTTCATTAAATTATTTTTATGAAGGAAGGAATTTTACAACATGAAAATCATTTAAAATTGTTATTGATAATCATTTATTCTTGACTGACCTGAGATTCGAACCCAGGCGGCTGGTTATCATGACATGTTTCGATCGCAACCACTCGATCTCCTCAGATGGATTTGCCGTCTTACACCCGCAGCCATCGACGACTGCTGACGTCAATAGTCAAACATCAATCCTTAAACCAAATTGTATTTTAACCTTTGGTAGATCGAAATTTGCTTTTTTGAATGATTATCCATTTTTTTTTTGGTTTTGTCAAAAAATTGTTGATTTTTTCTTTTGTTTTGATCAAGGCCTATTGAAAAGGTCTGCGCAAGAAGCCTTATGATCATTGTTTATGTTCTTTTTAGTTGTCAAAAGTTGTTCACATGTGCATGTATACGTTTATGGTATGCCACACATACACGTTTTTTCCTTTTGCTTTGTATATGTGGTAGTAAATTTTTGACAACTAAAAAGAATCGTTTTTTGTTTTTGTTCAAGTAAGGAGACCTGATAGATGGGTCTTGGTTTTGATCAAGTTCTTTTATTCTTTACAATTAAAACATTTTCAAATAAAATGTGTGTGTTGAGTTAGACATACCCCAGTGTCTAAGAGGGAGTTAACACGGTGTCTTTCCAGACATGTCTGTTTTTGACATTCTCTTTTGAACATGCTACCAAAAACATCTTGTCTTTTCACGATGTCTTTCCAAACATGTCTGTTTTCATGTATAATAGTCTAATACACATATCATACAAATTAAAAACATGAAAATTCATATTGACAAACATGAAAACTCATTTCGTGTTTGTTTGGCAACCCCTCTTTCTTCTCTACCCCGATGGCCAACAAACAAAACAAACATGTTTGTTAGACATGTCTGAAAAGACACCGTGTGAACTCCTTCTAACTCGAGTGGCAAATTTAACATGGTGATGTCACTGAAGGTTACAATTGACCCCTCCCTGCATAACCTCCCCCCCCCATAAGGTTTAGCTACTTATATCTACAAAACGTGATAGCAAAAAGCAAGAGATTTTGTTGTTGTTCGGTGACGGGAGATATTTCGGATACACATTTTTTGTCTTGTCGTTGAAAAAAATTGTTTTCTGCATTACTTGGAACTATAGAATTAGCTAGCGAAATGTGGGTACCTATTTTAACATGTCAACAATAGACATTGGTAGCCAGGGAAATATGTAGGTATGATATAAATGCCACATCAGTAGTCACTAGTAACAATTGAGTAAAAGTGCTAACTATTTCGCCTGTCATTAGTGGCGAGTACTTTTTATACCACTGGGACGTAGCAAATACTGCATCAGAGCTGTAAATGAATAATTCGTTTTTGAATTAATTTGCGGATCATTCATGCACTGAACTTGCAAATTTTGAATTAATTCTTTTTACACAAAAAAAAAAAAATTAATTGAATTAAATTTAAATCAATTCTAATTAATTAGGCTGAAAAGAATTTAAATTTGTTTTCCAATTCAAATGAATTTGTTAAAGTGAATTGCAATTAATTTTACAGATTCATTTGAATTCAAAATGAATTTGAAAAAATACTTAGCAATTCATTTCCAACCCATTTGAATAAAATTGATTGAAATTTGAATTGATTTTTTATTTAAATGGAATTGTCAGGTAGCGGCAGAATTAGAATTAAATTATTAGGAACATTCGAAAATCCTATCAAAATTGAAATATTTTGTTTATTTGCTAAAAGAAACCTACTAAACTGTGATCAAATTGTGTGAAAATATTATTAAAAGTGTGTTTAACAATAATTTTTTGTTAAAATAATCTCATATTAGTGTATTGTGAAATTTTTTTTTGTTTTTAAATTTTTCAATCGAATTTTAAAGATTTTAGCAACTTTGAATATCAACAAAATCGTTTGCTGTCAAAGCTGTGTTCGTTTATTCGAAATTAATACTACTTTTACTTCAATTGGAAAATTTTATTACGTTTTTCCAACTGCAATAGACAATAGTAAATCTTAGTAATTCTCACAAGATCTGCTTTTGAATTTGATTGGTTGCAACTCATTTTTGATTTCATTAATTTGAATTGCAATTAATTTTTCTAGTTCATTTGAATGAATTCAAAGTGAATTCAATTCAAATGAATTGCAACAAATTCATTTGAATTGGAAACGAATTGCAACTCATTCTACAAATTTATTCGAATTGGAAAACGAATTGAAATTTATTTCGGCCTTATTCGTTTGAATTGATTCAAATTTTATTCAATTCTTTTATTCAAAATTTATCTAATTCGTAACGAATTGAAATCATAAAGAATGATTTATTTACAGCTAACCCTTTTGTCTTTGAAACAAGCATTACAATGTTGCCCAAAATTAATAAGTTGTCCTAAATCCAACAAAAAGTTACGGTGTTTTAGATGTTTTTAAAAAAATCGGCAAAACTCGGCTAATCGGCAATTTGATAATTTAGAGTCAAAAAATCGGCAAAATGCCGATAAATATGCAAATATGGCAGGGCTGGAATCAATCTTTCTGTACTTGATTCAAGAAAATCCGTACTCACCGTACTATTAATGCCGCTTCGGATTGATTTGAGTATGGATGGATTGATTTTTCTTTTGAGTGTAGATATGAGGAACAAATTAATTCAGCAGAACATGCTTGGGATAATAATAAATTGTTTACAATTTCAGATAACAGAATTAAAGCCGGATAATAGAGGTTTAGACGTTTGGACTGGGCGCTGATGAGTCAGTGAGTGTATAAATGAGTAAGGACATGTTATATTTATGTAGTATATGTATATAAGTAGATATGAGTTATTTTATTAGGGAAACTGTTGTTATAATTTTATGTGCAGTTTTTGCAATACAAGTGATTGAACGTGTGGTAAAATTTATATGCAAAGTAATTAAAAAAAACTTACTGCATTTTATATAAATTTTACTACACAGTCAATCACTTGTATTGTGAAAGCTACAGGAGATTGAACTAGTACCTAATTAGTACCAAACTAGTACTAAAATAACCGGTACTAGTTCTCAACTGTTAACTTTTTTATAACATCTTATTGCTTAAATTAGCATTGAGCGTGATTGGAACATCACTAGTACTATTGGTTCTAGACGTGTACTAGTAGCATTTTGCATTTTAACATTTTTTTATAATAAAAATGCTATAAATAAATGATTTCAAATCAAATTCAAGAAGTAGTATGAAAATAGGAATATGTACTGGAATTTTAGTTTTGTTACAAAAAACTCTATCAGTCTACAAAAAGTGCCCTTGTACTACATCATGTACTGGTACTCATATGCAATAGTATTTTATATAAAAACCAGGGACCATAAATAACAGTTATCCGGAAAATTTAAAAATAAAAACTCTTCATGTTAGAGCCAACGGAGACTTATAGTGTCATATATCAATAGATTCGAACTGACGATATCTTTTAGAATCTGTGGCGATCTTAAAAAAAGAGTTTTATGTTTTCCGTCAAAAATAAAACTCATTTTAGGAGTTTTTTTCCGTCTAAAATAAAACTCATTTCGCCTTCATAAAATAAAACTCTTTTGAAGAGATTAATTTTTTTGTCTTAATTAAAATTCATTTGTTTACTTTCTTCTTATTTAACAGACTCTTTTTTTATTTGTTTAATTTAACAAACATTATTTTTTCCAAATTTTCTGGTGAAAGATTGACCGCAGGTCGCTCAATACCAACTTAAGAGCAGAGTATGCTCTTTCCACGCTTACTTGGGTTGCAGGAACACATTGCACAGTTTCTGCCAATTTTTACAAGTAAGGATAGCATATTTTTTTTGTTTCCCAGTATTCAAAAAAAGATTTATCAATCGATAACTGCCTTGGAAAAAAGTTATGGATTTCATAGAAGGCTTTTGTTTCATCATCATTGTCATTTTCTACATTAAGGGAGTTCAAATACTGACCCAAAAGCGATGATTGAGATTGGGATGTATCACAAACATCCGGCGAAGATGGGAAAATATCCGGTGAAGATCGTGAAGCTTCCTCGCTTGTCGACGGTCGATCATCGCATTGGTTATTTTTTATCTGCAAAAAGGAAAAAAATAAGAACCATTTTAAGAAAAATATTAAAAATATATTTTCTAAAACTTACTTGCTTCTCCAACCTTAAAATCCGGACGATCCCTTCTTTAAGACGGCTTCGAGCAAACATTAATTGTAAAGGCTCCTTTGCAATGATGCACTGAAGACGCGGATCCAAATATAAAGCTGCAAGGAATGTTGGATTATTAAGCAGCATTTTTTCACGCCGTTCTAATTTTTCTATAAATGCAGAGCTGTCGGGCTTCGTCTGAATTTCAAGCTTCATTTCAAGCCATATTTTAAAAAAATCGACTTGTGAGCCTTACTGCATCATGATTAAAACCATGGCATAGTAAATACAAGGAATAGTCGTTTTATATTTTGTTCTCAATTTTAAAACCCATAATATTACAACAAGCGTATATTATGACAACTCTCCCCAGTGGACATACCTTGTACTTATTTTACTATGAGTAAACCATAACTAAATTCAAAAAAGAAACAAAAGTTGCCAAATTGACGAAAATATAGCGGACCAATCTGCTGGTGTTTGATAATTGAAAATGTATTTTTGAAAATGTATTTGCTTGAAAATATTTTTAAATGTCAAAAACAAATTAATTAATTGAAAAAAATTAGATATTTGCAATAAACTTAGTGCAAAATAAATTGTATTAATATGCAAATTTGTTTCTGGAAAAAATAGAACTCCTAAAATGAGTTTTATTTTAGACGGAAAAAATAAAACTCCTAAAATGAGTTTTATTTTAGACGGAAAAAATAAAACTCCTAAATGAGTTTTATTTAATGATGGCAAAATAAAATTCTATTTTTAAGAGTTTGTTTTGACCTTTTATTTTTACGTTGGAAAATAACTGTTAAAGATTGAGTTTTTTTTTAATTCTTAAAATAACTGTTATAAAATAACTTTTTTGATATCACTTATAACCGTTACGGTCCCTGATAAAAACTCTAACCCTGTTAGCATTAGTACTGCTTGTTCTAATTGTACTAGTGGCATTTAGACAATTAACTCTTAAGCTTCTGCAGGGTATCATAAAACTAATTTAAAAGTCGCAAAACCATTTTTATACCCTCCACCACAATTATTTGTGAAGTGGGTATACTAAGTTTATCGTGTGAAACTTTTTTGTTATTCATCTTAGACCCAATAAATTATATGTATATATTCTGGCTCCTTGAGTAAGTTGATTAAGCCATGCCCATCTGTCTGTCCGGCTGTAGAAAATACGCTCACTTTCGAAAACTCAAAAGAAATAAACAAACTTGGTGTCAAATTGCTTGTAGTTATCCTAAGGAGTTTGGGATTGAAATCCAGAAAAATCGGCTCAGTAGAAACAGAGGCTATTAATCAAAATGTGGAACCACCACCTTGAAAAATTAATAATTTTGTTACAAAAACTAACATAAATGTGGGAACAATGCACGGAATGATATCAGATTTTGCAAAAATTAGTCTTATTCAACTGCGCTGTAAGATTTCGTGAAGATCCGTCCATAATTAAGCCTTGGCCCGATATAAACCCTATTCCCGGAAAACAATTTAGTACGCCTAAAACCGCAATTAGTAATGATATCAGAATCAAATGTAATACTTCACAGTTTTATAGGACTATAAATCACACTAATTAATTTCGTGATGATCGGTCCATAATTTAGTACACTGAGAAAATTAAATCGTAAAATCAAAGAAAATACACTTTGTTGCAAAGACTTTTATTGGTCAGATTGTGCCCAAAGACAAAACATCTTTACCGGAAAGGCGCAAAGATCTTTAGATTCCCATGAAATATATACTTAAAATCAAAGACTTAAAATCTTGTGTCAAGGATGTACGTCTTTGGAAACACATGAAAAAAGTCCTTAAACTAAGGAAAAAGTATTTTGGCACAAAGACTTTCATTCGTTAGTCTTAAGACTTGAATTTTTGATTTTAAGTACAATTTTCATTGTAACAAAGGCGTAATTTTAACATTATTACAAAGATACGCAATTAAATTCAACGAAATAATTCTTTGAAATACTTAAGACTGATATGTAGAAACAAAGGCAATTTTCTTTAAAATCTGCTATAGAAATGTTTTAAAAAATTTAAATTTTTCTGCAAAATAAAATATTTAATGAAACCAAACACAGCATTTTTATAAAATTTTTTTATTTTAGTTTAATGTAATAAAAATAAAAAATAGTTCATATACAGCACATGCACAATTGAGCGTTCCTATCGACTGACTTACAATTAATCACAACCACGAAAACAATTCTTTTTTTTTTTTACTTATATTGTAATCAATCGGCTATAGCCGATTTCGTTATGCATTCGAATACAAATTTAACTTTGAAGACTAAATTCTTTAAAGATACAGACTTTATCTTAATTTTTTTTTAACCGCTCTTGTTTACCGTTGCAAGCAAACATGTGTGAACAAGCAAACATGTTCACTTATGCATTGAAGACAAAATTCTTTAAAGTTACAGACTTTGTCTTTGTAGCAAGGATGCTTAGCTTAAAAAAAACAAAGAAAAGTCTTTAATTTTAAATACGTTTTTCAATCCCTTCTTAGCAAAGATATTAATCGTTGTAGCAAATATTTTATCTTTACGGAAATGATAATTTCTTTGATTAAGCTTCAAAGAATTTTCGTCGTTTGTGTTGAAGACGCACCATTTGCTTGTTTAAAGAATAAATCATTGATGCAAGGATTTTTTCCTTCTAACAAAGATATTTTCGTTACAATTTTACAAAGACATTTTTTCTTTGATTTTAAAGCTTTTAATTTTCTCAGTGTAAAGGCCTCATATAAAGCCCACTCTGGTAAATTTAATTAAGTACGCCTAAAACCGCAGCAGATATATTTATTGTGGTAACTTTTCTTCCAAGTTAGTTTCATATGACCAGAAAAAATTTCATGCAATTTTGTGATATACGGTTTATAATTTACCCTTGATTCCCTATTTAGCAGCCTTCTGAAATTTACTGTAAACGCTAAAATTTATTTCACCGCTGTATTGAAATTCATGTTTTTTAATACCAGATATCACTCTGCAGAATTTGGGTTCATAACTTACCATGGCTCTAATATAAATTCCCCCTCAAAAAATCGTTTAAGTTCGTCTCAAGCTAGTGAATAGCATAAAACTTTCTAATGCTCGGTCAATAATTTCATATAACCGGTATGGGGTATCAATGATTCGGCACAGCCGAATAAAGCACTCTTACTTGTTTCTTTTTTATTAAATTTTCACTTGAAGTCCATTCTTCCAGCCAGGAAGCGAAAGCATGGAATTGCAAGTTTCTACTTTGAGTTTGCTCGGTAATAAAAATCTTCAATGCATTTATTCTCGTATCTTTTTTATTTATGCTGGACACACAAAAAAGTACATATTTCCAAAAAGAGGCATACAATTGGTAAGGGCGACAAAAAGGATCAAATCGCCACTTTGGGGAAACAATGGATACAAAAGCTATTGTAAGCGGAGCCCAACGCTAAGGAAAAATTAAGGCATTTTGACTGAAACAGCAAAGTAAAATAATTAAAAATTATATTTTTATTTAATAAATTTTTGTGTTTTTCATGAAATTTAGTTTTACTTTACAATATACATAATTAAACGTAAGCGATCTATGACATATTCATAAATTGTTTTTGAAACCACGAACGCATATTATCCCAAAACATAGTTTTGGGTTGGCTACATTCTAAGTACTGATAGCGTTCAATATTAAGGTCACATATATAACCCCGCTGTGTTCCGCAATCAGCATCAAACCATAAAAAGTTATTTTGAGAACCCGCCATGACCATACAATTTTCTTTATTTTGATAATTATTAGGCTCATTTTTGTTCCAAGCAAAAAAGTTTAAACACTTTCCTCCGACCGACCACCATCGTCGGTGAAAATCCGTTTCATTCTTGAAGCGATCATTGCCGCCCAACCATAGATCTGGTACTGAGGCGAAGTTTGCTTTTAGAATTTCAACAATTTCATCGTATTCCCTCTTCGAATTAAATGTGAGAAGTTCGCCGCCACTGCTGCGGGAACACGCATGAACGGCGCGCATCCAGTTGTACTAATTTTTTTTTGCAAATTATTAATTTTATTGGTTTGTTTTATTGAAATTTTAAAAGTAAATTACCTTAGGGACTAATATGACGTTATATTTTTTGCCATCTGAAGTTCTTATTAGTTCCGCTGAGATTGATACTGTCTTTAGCAGTACGAAGGTAATAACGAAGATTCTCTTTAGTGAGATGGCCGTCATCTTTACTAAACGCTTACAAGTTTAATGTGTAGCTGTTTTAAGAAAACCATCATATTTATACTTTTTATTTTACTTTTTTTTTTAATGTGTTTAATGGTTATGAATTAGAGATTGAGTGCGCTACAGCAATAAACAAGAAGAAACTGTTAAGACAAAAAGATGCGAATAGTTAAAAAAGAATTCAACATTTTCCTTTGAAAAAGACAGAAAATATATTTATTTAAAAACGTACTTACTTCGTATTAGAAAAGATTATGATTTTTAAGCTTCCTGTATTCATCAAAGTTCAATGTTGTCTTCCAAATTTTCGGTTGGTTTGTACAAACTAATGGAGTTCATTAAATTTAAAAATCTCGGTTACAAATTAATCGAATACCAGACACGTTATCAATTTAATGTCTTTTAAGCGATTTATGGCGTAACGGTTTTGTAGTAGGAGATTTAAATTTTGGTAATTTGCTCGCCATCTCTTTTAAAAAAGTGCTTACTAATGATATAACTGGTGCCTGAATCACATTAAAGAATTTTACTTTTATTTAAAACAGGTTTCTAAATGTAAATTGAAAATTGTTTTCCAAACCAAAATAGTTAATTAATAGATTTGTTACACAAAATATAAAAAATTTAGGGTACAGCAGCGGTGTTGTCTACCAGCTAAAATTGGATTCAAGGTTTTGAAAATGTAACTTCTTTGTGTGAAACAAACTAAAGGTTTGTTAAATATAAATAAAGTTCGTTTACAAATAATATTTTGTTTCTTATTCAGTGTTTGTTTAGTTACTTTGTTTATTTCCTCAATATTGTATGCCCTTCACCACAGTTGGAAAAGGTTTATCTGCATAAGTGTCTCATTCTTATAAATAAGGGAGTTGCTTCAAATGTGCATTCGTTTTCCGTAGCCTTCAAAATATTTCTGAGAACTTTGCTATTCAAATAAACAAAAGTCGGTAACAAATGGTTGAATTATAAGCAAACTACCACGATTGACTAAAATATTTGTTTTTATATTTTCTAAAGTCTATACATATTAAGTTTATGCCATTCAGTAGCTCGTTTCTGTATTTCTCGCATCGTAAAATTTTTCACATGAAGTGTGAAATAAAAAATTCCATCGTTTCTCGATTTGCGAGAAAAAAGTGTTTCTGTATTTAAATGCGAAAACAGACAACATAAGCTGCGTTCGAGAACACAAAAGTTTTTACTATTTTTTACTGAACTTTACTGCATTTTACGAAATTGCGTTCGAGTACACAAAATACAGTAAATGAGAACACAAATTGAGAGCGAAAAGTGACAGTTCTTGTCTGAGTATTTACAAATTTTTACTGCAGAAATTTTTGCAGTAAAATTTAGTAAATCAAAAAAACATATGTTTCAAAAGGTAAACAAACAAAAGTTACAAACAAAATACTTGCAAATTGTAAAAAAATTGTAAAATAAAAGAAAAGTTGAAGCAAAATTAAACAAAAACCAAAAGTGAATAAATATTAATTAATTGTACTTGTTTGTAAAGCATTTATTTATCTAAATACCAACACTTGAAACTTTTTTTTGTTATGTTAATTTTTTAGAGTTGTAAAAGTTTGAAGTACTTGGGTACTTAAGTTATCAATAGCAAAAATTTATTCATGTTCTTATGAACAAATTAACCCGCCACATATAAATAACATAAAATAAAATAAGAAACAAACATATATGAAAGATTACATGAAATAATTTGCTTGTATTTTCCAAAAATGTTCGTGTTATAAAAAGTATTTAATCGATTACCGATAATAAAACGAGTTAAGTAGTCAAAAGTGTAAAAATTGTTCAACACTTCAATTATTTGCCATCAGCTGTTGCCTTTATTTTACGAATTTTTACAAATTTTGCGTTCGCGTACTTTTTTGGATAACAGCTTTTTGTGAGAGAAAATTTTACAATTTTCTCATTTACTGCATTTTACTGTAAAATTACTCAAACGCACCTATAGATTCAGTTTTAACTGGAATATTTCCAGAACTAAATGTCAAATGAAAGCGAAACGTCAGCAAAAGAAATAAATATAATAAAAATATATTATTATAATGAGTTATAATAATATATTCTGTTTTTTTAAAAAAGCTTTTTTTATGTAAGTATGTATGTGTTAAAATATAGTTACATACATACATATGTAAAAAATTAAATGAAATAAAATGGTATGTATGTTTAAAAAAATATTAAAAAAATTATACTATTTATTTTGGGGTTTTATTATTTTTTCTCAGTACAAATTTAGGGGGTATTTTTTTGATTTGGGGTAATTTCTTTAAATTTACTTGGCAACAGTGTTAGTCTAGCACAGTTGATCCCAATCATAATCTTTTGATTTTAAGGAAAAAATCAATTAAATAAGGCAATTAATTTACTGCCTGTTTTTAGAAAAGTAAAACAAGTGAGTGGAGTGAGAAATTATTTTAAAAACAAAAACAAATTTTCGGTTTTTATTGTTGTTTTCATTATAATTTCTCACTCACTCACTTGTCAATAACGAAGCTGCACAAATCGCAAGAGTGCCTGGAGGAATTCCTCCATTCTGGCATGACAAACCTGCTCTATGGATCGCACAAATATAATCTCAGATTGCCGCCTCTGGTATCACTATCCTGAAGGAAACCAGGGTGCAAGTCGACAGTTTTGTCGACTGTTTTAGTGACATCGCCAACACAGTGTCTATACTGCTCTACATATCCCACTATATTTGCGTTTAATACAAACAAATTGTATCAATTACAACAGAGAAGTATAATTCCTTTTTAAGTTAAAGCAATATTAAAAAATATTGTAATGAATTCGTATTCGTACCAAAAGTGTAGACTAGATTTACTAAAATGTACCAGTGATTCTCTAGTTCGAATGTCTACATATGATCCCAAAAGAACTTACTAGTCAATACTACCAACGTCAATAGTAGATTTTCAATGACACGCACATGTTAAATGTCTGTAGTAAATAACATTGTCTGGGGTGAAATAAGTCACAAATACTGGTAACTGTGTCAATAGTGAATCAGTACAGATTCACTAGTGACATTTCCTGCAGGGTATCGACAAAACGAAATACGATACAGTTGTAGCAGCCAACGAAAGCAGTGATATTGTGCTGAATTCACCTGTTAGGTAACATGATAACATGTACGACACATTAAAGGCACGGCTCTTGGGAAATTATTCTGTCTCAGAGTAGAAAGATTTTACAGGATTTGGAACTTGGCGACATGCCTCTAACGCAATTGCTAAGCGAGATACGATATTTAGCCGGCAACGAAATCCACGACAACATGCTCAAAGCTAACGGGATGAGCCAACTACCCAACAAACACGGAGGTTTGATTTCAAATTGAAAATGATTTGTTATCAAACGTTTTCTCAAATTTTAAACGTTTTATAATGATTTGAAAATCATAGCATTCTCAACAAAAAGGGGAAATTATTTTCATTATTTCCTATTGTTAACGATGCTCATGATATTAGAAAATATTTGCATGATTCGCGTCCTGGCCTCAAAGTTGGTCATTGTAACTGTCAGAGCATTAAGCCTGCCGATTATTCTGTTAAATTTAATGAACTTAGTATTTTACTGCAAGAATCTTCACATGATATTTTTGCTGTGACGGAGACATGGCTGAAACCATGTGTAGCTAACAGTTCAATGATAATTTCTGTAAAAACGATAGACCCAATGGGAGAAGTGATGGAGATGACATTTATGTGTCCAGCAAAATTCGTTTTAAAGCTAATTATTTAGTTTCTCATTGCGGTGACTGTAAAGTTCTTTTTGTTGAGAAATATACTGAGTCTCTTTTGGGTTGTTTACTTACCAAGGGGAAACTTGGATATTTTGGAGTCTACTGTTGAAGACATTATTGACAAATATTAAAATATTGTGGTCGTTGGTGACTTCAATAACAATCTATTTAATCTGCAAAAATCTGAAAGATTAAGATCCGCATGCCTCAACTTCACTTTTGGATCTGTTTCTTGTAAGTGATCCATATTCTGTAAGTAACTCTGGCCAAGTTCAATGCCCATTTCTTTCCCACCATTCACTAATTTCTGCAACGTTTAAGTTTAAATGTATACGAGTTTTACATAACGACAGTATTTATAGAGAATTTCGTAACTAATCCCTAACCGACATGAGTGACATGGTCAACTGTGTACTTGAAAATGATTCTACGTGGTTTTATAACGCAATTGATGTCAACCTTCAAGTCTCAGTATTGAACTCATTGATATCTAGAATGCTCTCATTTGTACCCATGTCTAGATATAAAGTAAGAAAACAAAAGGAGCAGTGGATGACATCTAAATGCATAATATATGCTATTTCTATTCGCAACATTGCATAACGCGTATATTTGAGAAATCGATGTATTGCAAATTGGAGGCTTTTCTGAGAACTAAGAAATACAGCTAAGGGAATTATAAGGAATGTTAAGAGAGGCAGTTAATCGGATGGACTCAAGGGAAATATAGAATCATTTGCGTTCTTCTAGGTTGAGTGATATTTCCCGTGCAAATAATGACATTGATAATGATTTAGTTAATGCCCATTTCCGTAACGGTTTGAACGGAGTGTCCAATAGGGGTATGGAAAATGAATTATTATCTGATCAGTCTGGTCGTTTTTTTTTATTGTGTAAATCTTTCCGATCTATGTGTTGCATTCGGAAAATTAAAAAGTAATTCTAGTGGAGTTGATGAAATACCATTTAAATTTTACAAATTGATTTTTCCACTTATATCGGGTTATGTCTTGCACTTATTTAATTCTTTAATAACTACATCTACGTTTCCAAATAGTTGGAAATGTGTCAAAGTAATTCCAATTCCTAAGACTGAAACTGGCTTTGATTTAATGAATCTTAGGCCAATAAGTATTTTGCCAGCACTTTCAAGGGTTTCTGAACACATTATCCACTCTCAAATCTCGACTTACAATTCTCAACATTTACTACTAGCTGATAAACAAACTGGGTTTCGAATAAATTGTAGTGCTTCGTCATTATTATTAGGGCTTACTGAGATGATAAGAGAGAAGTTAAATTTTAATTTGCCTTGTGTTCTAGTCTCTCTTGATTTATCAAAAGCCTTTGATCGAATAGATTAAACAATATTGGTGAGAAAATTGCATTCATTATTTAGGTTTAATCGAACATCTTGTAATCTAACATAAGATCGTATTTATTGGGACGTACCCAATAAATCACATTTATGTCAATATAACGGGTGTTGCTCAAGGTTCAGTATTAGGACCACTATTGTTTTCAATGTATATTAACGACTAATTTTCCATACTTGATTCGAGATCATGCGAAGCATATGCTGATGATATTCAGCTTTTATTTTTTGATTCACAATCTTCTGCAAATCTTCAATATGTTGTTAACAATACCTTGAGTTTGGTTGAGGAATGAATGCAATCAAATTGCCTTCTCATAAATCTATCTAAGACAAATGTCATGGACTTTGGAGGATTGGTTTCTCCGCCTTTTCGTATTCGAATTTGTGGCCAATGTATAGACTGGGTTGAGAAAATACGAGTTTTAGGAGTGTTACTTGACGATAAACTTTCTTTCATATACCTTTCACACTAACAAGGTAATTTATAGTGTTAATTTAACTCTTCGTCGTTTATACTGTTATTAATGTTACCATTTCATATAAGATGTAAAGTAGCCCATGCACTTCTAGTGTCGCAGATATCTTATTGTTTAGAAATTTATTCTTGTACCTCTTACGGTAATATTCGTATAGTTGAACTTTTAATAAATAAAGTCATTCGATTTGTATTCAATCTAAGTGTTAGAGATCATATTACAGCCCATGTAATTCGATTTTTGGGTTGTAATTTTCTAACTATTAAAATTCTTATGAGTTTTTACAAACTTATTAAGAATTCAACACCTTTGTTTTTAGTTCGACGCTCTAAATTTATGTATTCTTCAAAAAATAAGCAAATTTTTATGACTAGAATTTCTAACACGTTTTTTGAAAGGTCGGTCCTTGTTAGGGTTACCAGAGTGTGGAATCATTTGCCTCTTATATTTAGGAATTATCGTTTGTCTCCTAGTAGCTATCATAAAGCTTAAATTGAGTATTTCAATATCATTTAAATAAATCGTTAACAATGTGATCTAATTTGACGGTATATTTATTTATTTTTTTGTTTTTAAAATTGTTATAAGTTGATGCCATATTATATTAATAAAAAAATATTTTTAGATTTAGATAATGGTTAAAAAGTAATTTTTAAAATAAACCTGAAAACAGTTACAGTCCCTGTTAAAAATCGATTTTAATATGTATGAAAGACCTGCACAGATACATCTGTTTGTACAAGTTTCTGTGTGTTTACTAAAGTGGATGCGTATGGATGAGTGGTCTAGTGTTTCTGATATAAGTTGATATTGATATGATTAAAAGAGTGGATGTAAGTTGACAAAAAAGCGAAAGAGATTTTCATAAAGGGTAGTCAGATTTTAAATTCGGAAAAACAGTATATTGAATACAAAAAAACAGTACAATCAAGAAAAAGACAGTGCATTTTTTTTGACGAAAATATAACATGTGTGTGAAGATAAATACGTATTTAACTAGCGGAGACATCCACCGCAATTTCTTAACAGCAACTGTTTGCAGTTAACATTGCACTTAACAGTGCTGCTATAATAGAATAAAGTGAATTTAGGACGATTTTCAGGGAAATGGAACCGGTTCCATTCCATAGTTCTTTAGATGATTCTGGTAGTGGGATATCTAAAATAATTTTAGAATTTCAGATATGAAAAATTTCGTTTTTACGAAAATTTCTGGTTTGGATTAGTGACCATTTTGGAAAAATATGGAATGGTACTAGCAACAAACTATATGGAAATGGTGCTCCAAGGGGTCCTCTTTAGGACCCAATTAGTGGTATATCTGAAATAATTTTGAAAATTAAGAAAATTGAATTTTAAAAAAATGCTATTTTGAAAAATGTTAAAAGTGGACTTTATGGACATTGGACAATTTGGAGAAATGGTGATAGGTACTAGCATAACACCATATAGGAATGAGGGAGAAAAGAGTCCTAAAGAGCATTCTGGTAGTGGGATATCTGAAATAATTTTGGAATTTCAGAAATTCAGATTTGAAAAATTTCGTTTTTTACGAAAATTTCTGGTTTGGATTAGTGACCATTTTGGAAAAATATGGAATGGTACTAGCAACAAACTATATGGAAATGGTGCTCCAAGGGGTCCTCTTTAGGATTAGTGGTAGAAATTTTCGTAAAAAACTAAATTTTTCAAATCTGAATTTCCGAAATTCCAAAATTATTTCAGATATCCCACTACCAGAATCCTCTTTAGGACTCTTTTCTCCCTCATTCCTATATGGTGTTATGTTAGTACCTATCACCACTAATCCAAACCAGAAATTTTCGTAAAAAACTAAATTTTTCAAATCTGAATTTCTGAAATTCCAAAATTATTTCAGATATCCCACTACCAAAATCCTCTTTAGGACTCTTTTCTCCCTCATTCCTATATGGTGTTATGCTAGTACCTATCACCATTTCTCCAAATTGTCCAATGTCCATAAAGTCCACTTTTAACATTTTTCAAAATAGCATTTTTTTAAAATTCAATTTTCTTAATTTTCAAAATTATTTCAGATATACCACTAATTGGGTCCTAAAGAGGACCCCTTGGAGCACCATTTCCATATAGTTTGTTGCTAGTACCATTCCATATTTTTCCAAAATGGTCACTAATCCAAACCTGAAATTTTTGTAAAAAACTAAATTTTTCAAATCTGAATTTCTGAAATTCGAAAATTATTTCAGATATCCCACTACCAGAATCCTCTTTAGGACTCTTTTCTCCCTCATTCCTATATGGTGTTATGTTAGTACCTATCACCATTTCTCCAAATTGTCTAATGTCCATAAAGTCCACTTTTATCATTTTTTAAAATAGCATTTTTTTAAAATTCAATTTTCTTAATTTTCAAAATTATTTCAGATATACCACTAATAGGGTCCTAAAGAGGACCCCTTGGAGCACCATTTCCATATAGTTTGTTGCTAGTACCATTCCATATTTTTCCAAAATGGTCACTAATCCAAACCAGAAATTTTCGTAAAAAACGAAATTTTTCAAATCTGAATTTCTGAAATTCCAAAATTATTTCAGATATCCCACTACCAGAATGCTCTTTAGGACTCTTTTCTCCCTCATTCCTATATGGTGTTATGCTAGTACCTATCACCATTTCTCCAAATTGTCCAATGTCCATAAAGTCCACTTTTAACATTTTTCAAAATAGCATTTTTTTAAAATTCAATTTTCTTAATTTTCAAAATTATTTCAGATATACCACTAATTGGGTCCTAAAGAGGACCCCTTGGAGCACCATTTCCATATAGTTTGTTGCTAGTACCATTCCATATTTTTCCAAAATGGTCACTAATCCAAACCAGAAATTTTCGTAAAAAACTAAATTTTTCAAATCTGAATTTCTGAAATTCCAAAATTATTTCAGATATCCCACTACCAGAATGCTCTTTAGGACTCTTTTCTCCCTCATTCCTATATGGTGTTATGCTAGTACCTATCACCATTTCTCCAAATTGTCCAATGTCCATAAAGTCCACTTTTATCATTTTTTAAAATAGCATTTTTTTAAAATTCAATTTTCTTAATTTTCAAAATTATTTCAGATATACCACTAATAGGGTCCTAAAGAGGACCCCTTGGAGCACCATTTCCATATAGTTTGTTGCTAGTACCATTCCATATTTTTCCAAAATGGTCACTAATCCAAACCAGAAATTTTCGTAAAAACGAAATTTTTCAAATCTGAAATTCTAAAATTATTTTAGATATCCCACTACCAGAATCCTCTAAAGAACTATGGAATGGAACCGGTTCCATTTCCCTGAAAATCGTCCTAAATTCACTTTATTCTATTATAGCAGCACTGTTAAGTGCAATGTTAACTGCAAACAGTTGCTGTTAAGAAATTGCGGTGGATGTCTCCGCTAGTTAAATACGTATTTATCTTCACACACATAAATATAACTATTTATTTAAATTATTAACCCCCAATTTCACCAAGTTCAGTTATAATTAACTATCAGTTATAGCTGTTAAAACATATTGCTAACTGGTAGTTAAAGTAATAGTTAGCTTTAACTGAACTTGGTGAAATTGGGGGTATATATTTTAAACTTTTGATTGAATATGCAACAACAATTATATAAAGAAATATGTACACTTAAATTGTGTAACGCCAAAGGAATTATTTCCATTTTATGGCATTTCATAAATATACGAAATTACTCCATTTGCAAAAACCACAAACAAAGCATTCGGCATAAAATGTATGCGTGTACAAAACTTTGTATGTATTAGTGTTTTTTGCATTCATTTGCTTTTGAAAATGTGCATGTATTAGTTTTGTGCTGCTTGTGCGGGGTTGAAGCCGGTTGAAACTTTACGCCAACGAAAGCCCATTCCCTTCACCTCGCTTGCCAACAAACTGCCATTTTACGCCAACATAATTAGTCTAGTGAGTGATGGGCCATTCGTATATAAAGCAATTTTCATCACACACATACACACAGAAGAAAATCAAGTTAAAAACGTAGAAAACAAGGTTGATTTAAAATTTTTCGGTGTTGATTTTGCTTCATACGTTTTTAATGTTAATTCAACCTGATTTTAAAATTACTTGCGAACAACATTTTTTTTCCTTTAAAACAACTATAATTCATGTTAATTAAACATTGCAGTAAAGTTAGAGCAAAATGTCATTTATATTGAAATAAGAATCCGAATCACGTTGAATGAAAGTTATTTCAAGTTGAAACAACGTGAATTTCAATTAGAATCAAAATGTTTTGAGTGTGTTATAACAGTGTGAAGAAGCTTCAGAGACAACATATGCATTTATTTAAGAATAATTCAATACACTTACCCCTGTAACACATGCTTCACTTATTTTGTATTCTCCTTTGTCAACAGAAGCATCAGCAGAATCGCCCGATATGGTTTTTGTCATCATTATACTTTGAAAACTTGATGTACTATTTAACTAAATATTTTTAATTCAAAGAATACGGGAATTGTCTTCATTGTATAACATATTTTAAAAATGAAAATTAAAAAATTAACATACTTAACTATGTATGCATGTTAATTTAACAAGATAAACTTTTGATTTTAATATAAAACAGGGTTTTTAATGGATTCAATATTGAATCCATATTTATTTATATTTTAATATTTTTTTTTATTTTTTCAACAGAGAATAATATTGAATAAGCGTGATTTAATATTATTTTAATATTTTTCCTTTAAAATTAATATGAAATAATGATACATTTAAATAATGGGCATACTTTTGCAGAAATTTACTATGATTCTCAATCAACATTTTTCCATGTTAATTTTATATTGGTATTTTTTTCTGTGTGTAGTTGCACAAATCATAAATATAAAATTTGAGAAAATGTTTTCTTCTTAAATAAATTATCCAATTTCATACAATTGTTAAATTATTTACGGCCAATTTAACCAAGTTCAGCCATAAATAATTATTACTATAACAATAGGTTTATTGTCATTTAGAATGATTAATTATACCTGAACTTGGTGAAATGGTCCATTAATCTATAAAATCCAAAAAAACATTGTTTGGTTAATTTTTATTTTACAAAATAAAAATTGGGAATTAAGCACGACAAACGAAATAAAAAAAAAATTGTATTTCAACGCAAATTTTTTTAAAATCTGAAAAATTAAAATAGTAAAAAACAAGTTTCAATAAAATTAAAAAAAAAAAATTCTGTCTGTAAAACAATCAAGTGCAATTGAAAACGTGTCAACCGAATCCTAACGTTTTCAATAAAATTTTTCAAAAAATTTACTTATCTTAATTCTTATTTCAAAAGTAGTTTAGGTAAAGAATGGAGAATTTGCCAACAGCGTTACCGTTGTGCGACTTTAGTTGCAATTTGAAATCTCTTTGACGCTCTTACATTTTTTGTGCTACTTTTTCAAAATCGTCTAATTTTGCAACCTTTTCCAACCCCTTTTTTTTGTAAGTAAAATACTTTTATTTACAACGCATAATTTCAAATATCTTCCCTTAAAAATATCAATTATATTTTAAACTTTCCCCGGGATATGTTATCTTACTCGAGTGATCAGGTGATTATTTTTTATCCAGACAATTTAAATTACTGAACTGTATTGTATGTGCCTTGTTTTGTATCGTGTTCACTGAATTTTCTTTCCAGTCTAGGATGATTTAAGACCAACTTTTTGCCGCTATTGATCTCATATCTTTATTTAAAAATGTTATAAATGACACAGGCTTTTATTAACGAATTAAAGTTGTTAGAAAGTAATCCAATGATAAATCATACAATTACATTTTTCAAATTACAAATGCTAACCATTTTTGGCAAACAATAGGAAGCTTTCAAAATGCTTTTAATTAACCATTGTACCGCACAACCGACAATTTTTTTTATTTTATTTTTTTCAAAATTTGAAATAATCAAAAATAACTTAACCAACAGGTTAAAAGTAGAAACTTGTGAGTCCATGCTATCAACTCTAAATATTCTAGATACTGAAATAGAAGGTTGGATGCCAAGTAATGAACTTGTGCGAAAATATAAAAAAAAAATTAAAAAAACATAAAACGTAAAGTTTATACATATTTTAAGTATATACAAACACATAACTGAAAATCAATCAAATATAAAATCAAGGCGAATTAACTACAGGTGGTTTCAAAATGCCTTTTGATTTTGACAGTTCGAGCCTATTTGTTTTGATTTGTTAGTGTTTTGCTAAGAATGGTTGTCATTTCGAGCCGTAAACACTAACACTGCAATGCACAACCCCCCATGTTGTTTCTGTTGTTTTTTTATTGTTGTAGTTGCGACACCACCCGCAGTTGAATTCGCCTTGTGTAAAATTAATACACAAAAGTGTATTCAAGCACAATTTTAACGAATTATTTCTCAGCTATTTATATCGTTTAAGTTTGTAATTCCTTTTTGTTTTGTGTTTTTTTGATTAACCATCGCCTTACCTAAGATTTTTATGTATGTACATTAGGGTGGGTCACTGATGTATGAGAAAAAATAAAAGTTCTCGAATCATATTCTAAGAGCAATATTTTTTTGTATAACGTTAAAACAAATAAGAATTGCAAAAAAAAAAGTTCAAAAAAGTCTCATCTTCAGCCCGCGCATGAGCTCCTAATCCTAAGAATTAAGAATATTTGAAAAAAGTAAATTTTTTAAATTTTAATATTTTATTTACTATCAATTATTATTAATTAAAACTAAAAATATTTTGAAATAAACTTAAAAAAATAAAAATTTGGTTCTTATACAACATAAAACAATAAAATCCTTTTTGGTCACAAAATCTTGTTTACTGTCAAATCCGGGCATCTCTCGTCTTGATTCAAGTTTTGTCTATATTAAACCATCGCTTTACCTTTTTAGCGCAAAGAGTCATGAATGCTTCTGACACTATTTTCACGAACCTTAAAGTCGTTAAAATACAGTAATATGCTTTTCTGCAATTCAATGCTATTGTTGCTATATTAAAAATTTAACAACATTGAAGGTCGAAGCGCGGGCTCTTCCACAAAAAATAAATTAATAATATTTTACAGGGATCTAATTCAGACAAAAATACAACATAATTACGCTATTAGAAGTCGATAAGAGAAACAATATTTTTTTGTACCACCCTAATGTACATCGTTTACCAATACCCACCCCGGTATTACTGCATGTCTATAAGTGATGATAACAAGTTATCGTCATCCAACATTTTTTCGGTTTTATTTTTTTAAAGAAGTTTTCGTCACACAAATTTTTTCAGTTTTTTTTAAAGAAAACAATTTGTTCAGTAAGTAAACATTTCTTTTTAACTGAAGCAAATTTAAGAGAGTTATTTTTTTCTTAATTCCCTAAGTTAAACCCAGCGAAGCTCTGCGCTTGTCTGCAGGAACAATTAAAGAAATAAAGCCAAAATTGTCACCCGTTTTTCCGGTTTGGGACTTATTTTTTTGGGATTTTTTTCATTGGGAGTTATTGCACTGGATAATATTGCACTCTGTGACTGCTGTTGATACGTTTAATTCACTTGATAACATTTTAAATAAAACTGATTTCATTTTTGATTAATGGTTTCAATACACAACCTCTCTAAAAGGAATGGCGGGATTAGAGAAGTTTACGTGGCATCTTCCGTTCAAAGACATTATAGATTTCTGTATATCTTAAGAACGGCAAGAGCCAAAGCTTCCAAATTAGATGGAAGCATCTTGGTTATCAATACACAACATCCGATTTACTTACATATGTAAGTAAAGGGTGGTTACATTTTAAGGGCCGATGTTGATTTTGAATAAAAATCAAATTATTTATCAAATTGTTGTCATTTCTTTTATTATGATAATATTGGTTTTGTTCAGTTATGTATTGAACAAAATATCGGCAAAATAGCCGCAGCGAACTCAGCGGCACACCTCCATCCGATGGTCCAAATTTTCGATGACGTTATGGCATAATTGAGGTTCTATGCCGTTAATGTGCCGAATTATTTCATCATTTAACTCTTGAATTGTTGTTGTTGGCTTATCGGCGTACACTTTTTCTTTTAAATAACCCCAAAGAAAGAAGTCCAACGGTGTCAAATCACATGATCTTGGCGGCCACTTGACATCGCCTCCACGTGAGATAACACGGCCAAATGCGTCAATTCTGCTTATTGACGAATCCTCTGAGATAAAAATGTGCCTCATCACTGAAGATGATTTTCTTCGAAAATTGATCATCCACTGTGGCGTGGCCATTTCTTGCCACCATTCCGACCATTGACGAATGGCCAAGAGGCTTTAGTTCTTAAGTCAATTGCGATTTTTTTTTTTTTGCGATTTTTCCGATTGTACGCACATCTGGACGATTAAAAATCTCGAAGTGCACGATATGCATTTTGATTTGAACGCCCATTTTCATAATAAGTTTAACGCGATTATCGGTTGTTTATCTTTCCATGGTTCAAATTGAGTTAGTTTTAAATTGGGAAATTTTAAATAAAGTGCCGAAAAAAGCTTGAAGTTTGGGTGTGGTTTACATTCAACATCGGCCCTTAAAATTTAACCATATCTAATGAACAGAAAGAGAAAAATTGTCCAAATTTGATGCACCTATCTGGGTTATCAATACACGACCTCTTTTAACAAGTGGGTGTGTCATAAAATATATTTCTTTATATTTGGAGAATGGGTGGTTCACATAGCTGGGTTGCCTATACACAAACTCCGCCAAGAAGTGGATGTGGACATGGCATCTCCCAAACAAATACAAAATTTATCACTAACGGTAAAATTTACAAAATTTAGTATAATTAGCTTTGATACCAATATCAGACATTCGCAAAAAAGGGAACGGTATTTATTTATATAATTTCTGTTCTCATCACATCATGGTAGAGGGTATATAATAGGGATGCCAATCCCGAAATTGTTAACTTAATTTTTTGTTTAACCTTTTTTTATAAAAAGAAGATCATTATGACATTCCCCACGAGAGGATAGGAAACGCAATATTGATCTTTAATATTTATTTGATTAATTCTGTTAATACTGTCATTGAAAACGTAAGAAAATAGTACACTTTGTTATTATTTTCAAGCGTGTCCAATAATTATAAAGAACTTTTAACGTGAGATGTGGTGAAAATAATTAAACAAGAAAATTTATTAAAGACAAAAAATGTTTTTGAAATGCACAAAACAATTCACTGGTGCACCAAATACAACATTTAAACTTTACTCTTTACAGGATTAAGATTATTAAAGTGTTTAGCGAGAGTTGACATCGAACCTACGGTAATTAATGGAGCGATTTCACAATATTAAGCAATGTATTTTATACACTACATAATTCCTACCGCAAGTAGTGGTGGTTATAAAAATGCGTTTTTGTTAATATAAGATTTTAATGGTTAACTAAATAAATTGATTTTTTTAGTTTATTTCGAATTCAAATTTCAATTATTTTTTTAATTCATTTAATAAAATTTTAATAGAATCTTACAAATAAATCAACTTCTATGTTGCGTTGTTCAATTAGAATATTAATTATTTTTTTTATTTAGCTTGATAAACTGAGGTAATTGAATCAAATATAGCTTTTATGGTAATTTTTTTTTATTGAATCAAGTAACACATTGTTCAAAATCGTACGTTCTTTTTTTTATCATATTTTTTATTAAATTAGCCATTAAATAAGAAAAGTCACAATTTAAAGTTTTTACAAATTTAAGTAATATTTAACTTTAAAATAATAAATTATTTATAAAACCTGCGTTTGTAAACTTCTTCTAAAGACGGTTTTTTTAAATAAATATCTATAAAAAGCATTTATCTCTTAATTTTCTAAAATCCCAAATCCCGAAAAATGCCGATATCCCGTAAAATCCCGGGATTTGCGAAAACCAGTCCCGATTGGCATCCCTAGTATATAAGGACTTCTATAGAATAATTGTTTTTGTCTACGATTGGATAGAAAAAATAGCACGATGTTTTTACAGGAGGTAGATATAAATATAACGTTTAAATTTTTTAAAAAAATTAAAAATTAAAAAGTGTGAGTTAATACCCTTTTTATGATCCAGTGCGATATGTACATATGTTTGAAGAAAATAAAAAAACCTTAAAGATATTCAAAAATCTAACATTTAAAGCATAATTATCAGCCCAATTATGAATAAAAATTCTCCGGGAGTTTTCTCCCTTTTCCCATTTTTCCTATGTAGATTCAATTGTAAAACTCGGAAAAGGGAAAAACTCCCGGGGAATTTTTTTATTCATAATTGGGCTGTATGACTTTTTAAACTTTAAATTTTAAGCCCGATTTAAGAATAACTTATAGATTAAAACCTAGAAATTTAAAACTTTTAAATATTGCTTTAATTATACAATTGTGAAGGGTAAAAAAATCATTCAGCAAAGCCGCACATATCACTTTAAGGGCCAATTTCACCAACTCCATTTAAATATCAATTTATGTTTAAATTCGTTTCTCGTGTCTAATAAAAAAACAAATTATGTGCAAAACTATTTTTTTTGAATATGAATTGATATTTATGTAAATAGAATTGGTGTAATAGACCCGTACTTGTTGCTAATTCGTATTATTTTTGTTTATTTAATGTTGTTTTTTTAACTGTTTTTTTGTTTACTTGTTTTTGTTTGTTTTTTTTGCAGTCAAAGATTTAAGCCCAGTTTTATTCGTGCCGTGCGCTACTTCTGGTTAGACAATTTTTATTTATACTCGTTACCGTAAGTGAAAAGAGTATAAATGCTATATTAATATAAATGTATGTCGTTCTGTTTGTACCCTGCAGGAAATGTCCCTAGTGAATCTGTACTGATTCACTATTGACACAGTCACCAGTACTAGTGACTTATTATACCCCAGGCAATGTTATTTACAATACACATTTAACATGTGTGTGTCATTGGAAATCTACTACTGACGTTGGTACTACTGACTAGGTACTGACTAGATAGTTCCTTTGGGAACATATGTAGACATTGGAACCAGAGAATCGCTAGTAAATTTTAGTAAAAGTAGTCTACACTTTTTGTACGAATACAAAATCATTACAATCTTTTTTTTTTATTATTTCTTTAACTTTTATAGGAATTGTACTTCTCAGTTGTTATTGATAAAATCTTTTTCGCATTTAAGCCAAATATAGTGGCAAATGTACTGTAGTGACACTTCGTTGACAATGTCACCAATATAGTCGACAAAACTAGTGACTTGGAGACACTTGCACCCAGGTTTCCTTCAGGGTAGTTTCTACAATATTGATTATATCTACATCTACATCTACATTTTCATATATATGTATATAAAAGAGACGTGTTTGTACGTAACCGCTAAACTCAAAAACTACTTCACCGATTTTGAAAAAAATATATACACACATTCTTTGGACCTTGAGTCCTGTTTTTGTGTAGTTTTATTGTTTTATTAGGTATTCTGGCATATATTTGTTTTGAAAAGCAATTCAATACGTTCAAAGCAATATAACTAGGCTTAAAAAAAATAAAATGTGTGACAAAGAAAACCCAACTAACGATCGTTGGGGGTTATAACCTTTCTAAATTTACATAATATACACGTATGTAAATTAGTGTGTTCCAACAAAATTTTTTTTTTGGTGTTCAAGCATAATTTAAAAGGGTGAAGTATTTTTGAGATTTTTTTCAGATTTTTCGGACGAGGTTCAGAGGTCGCACAGAGTCGAATTTTTTCAAAACATCAGGTCTGCCCGCCTATTTTTAAGTTTTCTTCATAACTTTGTCAAAAATCACGATTTTCTTCACTTGCAAGAAAATGATTTAAAAGAAAAACCTCCAAGCTTTAGTTTGGTGTACAAAGACTATAAGTTTTTGCAATGTGTTTGCTCAGTTCTGCACCCTACATTAAAATTTTTCGTAATTTTTCCATAAATGTTGTAAATAACACTTTATAACTTTTAAAATCTTTATGAAAATGAAACAAACTAACAATGCAGTTTGAAAGATAATTAAAGGTCAGCTTAAAGACATACAACCGAGAGAAGACTGTAAAGAATTGCTTCATCTGAGTCTTATTTTTTTGGGTGATAGATCTATGCCCTATCCAACAGTCAAAGCTTCAGGGGCTATTAATCGGGCTTGCTGGTGGAAGAAAATTGTATATTCTTTGAAAATATGCATTTTTAGAAACCAGCTGCAATTTTACAGGGAGAAATTCCTTGCTAGCATTAAGTTCATTTATTTTAATCAAAAATATCAAAAATTGGTACCTGTGTCAATGCCCACGACACACTGTTCTCAATGATCTTAGTCTATAGAAAGCGGTTGGATAACTACAAAATTATTGATGTAGCAGTTGCATGTGCTCGGCCTCAAAAAAAAAACAAATTCAAGGATTTTTGAAGCATGCAATATTTCAATTAATTTTTTAGAAACAGATCCAGAAAATTGGGAAGCCAAAAAGTCATTTCAAGATGCAAAGAACAAAGCCCAAAATGTACAAGTAGTAAATGATGTGGCAGAACGAGGTGTGGCCTTGGCTAACACTTACTTTAATGTCACGACTTCTGAAACTGATTTTCGTAAGAACCCCAATAAATGATTTTTAAACCAAGCAAAACAAAACGTTTGATTTTAGTTTGTTTGGTGGGTATGAGTAATAATATCAAAAACTGGATACAAAGCTGAAAACCAGTATAACTCAGGAAAGGTAAGGGCAAATTCAAAAATATTTGTTTCAAAATAATTTAGAATAAATTGATCTTTTAAACTGCATTGTTGGTTTGTTTCATTTTCATAAAGATTTTAAAAGTTATAAAGCGTCATTTACAACATTTATGGAAAAATTTTAATGTAGGGTGCATAAATGAGCAAATACATTGCAAAAACTTAAAGTCTTTTTTTTTTCTTACAAGTGCAGAAAATCGTGGTTTTTGACAAAGAAGAAAACTTAAAAAAAGCAGGCAGACCCGATTAATAGCAACAATTCGACTTGAGCGACCTCTAAATATCTTCCGAAAAATCTAAAAAAAATCTCAAAAATACTTTACCCTATAAGCCATTAAATTATGCTTGAGCACCCATAAAAATCCAAAAAAAAATTTTTGTGACACACTAATGTACATATCAGTTTTTATTCAAATTTTGGATTTCAAATAAATCAAGGCCCATCTATCAGGTCTGCTTACTTGTACAAAAACAAAAAACTATTCTTTTTAGTTGTCAAAAATTTACTACCACATATACAAAGCAAAAGGAAAAATCGTGTATGTGTAAACGTAACCAACCGTATACATGCACATGTAAGCAAAATGTAAACAATTTTTGACAACTAAAAAGAACATAAACAATGATCATCAGGCTTCTTGCGCAGACCTTTTCAATTGGCCTTGAAATAAATTACATTTTTAATCAAAATGTCACGACAACGTGCAAATATTGGTCGCAATACACGATGTACAAATATTACTGGTTCAGAAACAAGCAAAAAGATTACATAGTTGCATGAATTATGCGTACAGATTAATGATTCGAGAGAATATAGAAAATCGTGTTTTAAATGTCGGCATATAGTGGACATGTACGCAAAAATAGATACAGAAAGGCTTTTATTCAATCACCTTAACCAATGACAATAACGATCGGAGGAATATATTTATCTACGTGATGCAATTATTAAAGATGGCAATACAAATGATGTTGGCCGCATAACAATTCTAATATCTACTGATAGCGACAGTCCGCGCCACATGCATGAATATGCACAACACGCTTTGACGAACGTTCGAAATTATGGCTAGGGCCCAGCAAAGCGGACTGGGCCCAGCTAGTACCCTAAAAGCATAAACGTAGGACAAAAATTTGGTTGGAGGTTTTCGTTTTTAACAATGCTTATGTATGTTTGCAACCACATTATGGTTAAATATGGATAGGGCGTGGAATTTCATGCATAACGAATCGGAAAATATGCACATAAAACATGTTAAAAAAATTCAAAATTTGATTAAAAAATTAATAAAATATGCATTTATAATTAAAAGAAAACCTGTCAGTGTACTTACTTACTTATATTTGTGTTTATAACCTTCAACGAAGGTAATTTCTACAGCATTGATCTTAGTATATATATTCTGGATCCTTAAGAGAAGGGAAGTTCAAATCCGGCAGTTCGTCTGTCTGTTAAAATGGGGTTTCCGAAGCCCGAGATATGATGGTTGGTGTATATTTCTGTCAGGTATTCTTATTTTAATTTTGCTATTGAAATTCAGCCAGATCGGTCCCAAAATGCCTGAGATATGAGCAAAAAACAACGACTACCTCTAATTTTTTCAAAAAATCCCTTGTTGTTGTTGTATTTTTTTAAACTTTTTTCTGTATATATCTGCAGAACGGCAAGAACCAAAGTTTCCAAATTAGGTACAAACATTTAGGTTATCAATACACAGCATCCCATAAAATTTGCACGAGATTGGAGAAGTTGGCGTTGTACCTCCCGTACAAAAAATATCAAAAATTGTATCAAAACTTGAATTTTTGACTGTCATCCCAATAAAAAATTGAGCTTCCAACGAAGCAGGTTTGTAAGGGAGAAACATAAACGTTTCGCTTACCATTGCGCTGACGGAAGACATGAATATTATATGGCGAGTTCCCACTTTGAAGCAATACATTGTTGATATGTACACAAAGCGCATTATTCAGCGCATATAAAAATTGTTGTATGTAACGAACGGCCTTAAACACTGAATGTTTTGATAGAGTTATTTTTTAGTATTTTCCCTTACAAACCTGCTTCGTGGTAAGGGAATGCCGTAGCACTTGAAATTTTATTTTTTTTTATAAAAGTTGTTGGGAGTTCTTTCACTTACTTTACTGCATTTCTGTATGTCTTATTGCGTAGCGAAATAGTAAATTCCTTCTAAAACACAGCGGTTCTTAATTCAAGTCAGAGTACACATTTTCATAATAATTCATTCAGTTTCAATTGTGTAAATGCAAATTAGGCACTGGCAAGCTGTCTTAATATTAAATCAAAAGCCGTCGGTTTGGATAAGATTTAGCCAACATTTTTGAAAATGATTGTTATGATAATCTTATCCCATATAACTTATCTTTTTAACAATATAATTACAAAGAGTGCTTTTGCACAAAGCTGGAAATATGCAAAAATAATACCAACACCGAAAACAAACGAAGACTTTCGTCCAATTGCTATATGTACTTCCTTGTTTATCAAAAGTCTTTGAAAGGCTACTGCATAATCAAATAAGCAAATATATAAATGAAAAAAACCTACTTACAAAAAGGCAGTCAGGATTTCGCCCTGGGCATAGTTGTATAACTGCCTTAATTTATGTATCTTGTTCTTCTAGATAACTCTAAGGCATTTGATATGGTAGACCATGAAGTGCTCTGCTGGAAGTTACACACAATGTTCAATTTTCCCCCAGCTTCAGTTGGTTTAAAGTCTTCTTACTTGACAAATCGTAAGCAGTCAGCAACAAAACCTCACAAATGCTGACAGTCCCAAAGGGTGTAAACAACACTTAATTTAATTATGTTTGAATTTTTAAAAAAAGAAAACCGTACAAAACAATTTATAAGCAACTTTTTTTTAATTAACAAAATTTTAATTTTTTTTTTAATTTTTAAAAAAGAAAACTTAACAAAACAATTCATTTTAAATAAAAATTTTAAATTATTATTATTATTATTGTTTTATGTTTTAAATTAATTCTCAATTGTATAAACGCTTTAAATGTAACCCCGTATTCATAAATGATTATTAAATTTAACAACGTTTACTAAACGAAGTTTTCATAAATAATTTGTTTTGTAAACCTCTATTAAGTTTTAAACATTTTTATGAATACAGTCAGAAATCTGCAATATTTGTTAATAACTACTTTATCGACCAAAAAATAAAACACAGTACTAAACAAAATAAAAAACATGTCGTCAACATGACATGAATCATTTGAACGCCAATTCATGCTTAAAGAAGAAAAAGGAAGAATCATGTCAATAAGACATGAGCCGTATGAACTCAGACTTACTTAATGTCAACATAAATTTATTGAACCGATAAAGTGATCGTTAACGGTTTTAGGTTTCTTAATATACTGACAAAAAAAAACATTGTTTTCAGTTGGCAACACCTCTCAAAATACATATGAAAGTTAGGAGTCAGCTGATTGAATTTATCTGTACGAGATTTCTTTCGAATACCTATCAGAAATGCCGCCAAAAACAAGAATTTCCCAAGACATGTCTGTCAGAATTCATGTCATTTATTTTATTTTTCACATTATCTATTAGGAATGGGCAAAAAATATCGATATATAAAAATATTTTTAAAGTCAGTCTTCATTAAAACTCAAAATTTTAGCCGTTTTTCAAACAATATGTTTTTTTTAAATGTTTGGCATTTCTAAGAAGCATATTGACAGGAGAGCACATAAAGCAAAGAGTGCTCCTGATGTCCATATCTGATGATTACTGGTTTGACTAAAACAATCAAAAACATTTCTAGTTAGTTTTGGGGTGCAATTTAAATTTTTAGTTAATTTGGTAATTCCATGACTTATTTACTTTCATTTAAATTTTTCGTAATTTACTTTTTTTTAATTTAATTGTTTTTGTTATAGTTGAATTTTTTATTTTGTTTGAATTTTTTGTTTATATAAATTTTTTTAAATAAAATGAAACAATAAAAAGTAACAATGAAATTACATATTATATCGTCCCCTTAATACAACAATAGCGTATGTGCTCATACGCTATTATTTTATTATTGCATATTTAGAATCTCCATCATTGATTTTATGTCTGGTCAAAATTTCGTCAAATTCTACATCCAAAAAGTGGGTCAAAATGTCGTTGGAAAAAATAGTGTATAATTTCTTGTTCAAAATTTTCCGTCAATTAGTGTGTAAGCTCATATGCGCTATTTTACTTGAAATTGCCACTCCAAAATTGTTAAAAGAATAATAGTGTATACGCATTATACTCCATTTTAGTCTGTAGAAAAAAATACAATTTATGAAAACTTTAACTCATAAAATAGCTTATAATAATATACACTATTGTTTGAGAAATAGTTTCATTCCGACCATCGAAAGCTGCATGATCTCCAAAATTCTTGCAAGAAGAATGTAATTCGTCGTGGCTCGCAGTAATTTTTTTATAACTTACAAGGTGGAAAGAAGCGAAATTGTTTAGATGAGCCAGATGAAGCAGAGGAAGAGAAAGAAAACGGATGAACTTCTAGTTATTTTTGATTTACGCAATGTATACCTTAATTTGTCATTATTTTTTGTTTTTAATAACCCAAATTGAAAAGTAATGAATATATGCCACTGAATTAACAAAACTATGAATTAATCACTGTTTTATAATGTTACAAATTGATATTGTTGAGATCAAATAATTTAATAAAAATACCGTAAAATTATTGAATAAAACAGCGTATACCATACAACATAAAATAGTGTATCAGATTCATCATACGAATTCCTTAAAAAATAAAATAGCCTATAGGGAGGACTTGCACTTTGAATGACATATATATGGTCTTAAAGGATGCGTAGAATAAAAAAAAATTGGTCAATTTAAAGACAAGATTTTCTCAAAACCCCAAACAAATTATACGCTATTATTATATTGAAGGGACGATATGTTTGTTCATAAATATGTATGTACAAAGGTATATTAAAATTTTAGTTTGGTAATCATTTCAGCAAAATACGTTTTTTTTAAATAATAAATATCGATACTCTTAAAAAATATCGATTCGATATATATCGATATATTTTTTTAATTTGCCCATCCCTATTATCCTATATCTATAACCTAGCCTTTAAAGGCCACATTCCCATTTTATTTTTTCTAATTCGTATTCTTATTCATTGTAATTACTCAAAAATAATTTTTATTTTTCATAAGAAATAAATCGTTCACTTGTAAAACACATTTAACCACGACGTAAAAATTTAACTTTAATCGCCATTTTTAATGTTTACATTTATTTTTCGCTTTACGGCCATTTTCACCAAGTTCGGTTAAAACTAACTTTCAATTAAAGTTCCGGTTACCAATATGTTTTGACAGCTATAACCGATAGTTAATTATAACCGAACTTGGTGAAAATTGATAAAACATTTGATGTCAAATTTTTATTTTCAAGTCATTATCAATTTGAAGTTAAATGTTTAAATCAAACAATTTGGGAATTGTGTTTGATGTCAATTGATAAAGTCATTTCATATCATGATTCCGATCAGTTTTATCCGAACTAAGATTATTTTCGAAAGGGGAACTTATGTTGGAATTCTGGATTAACCATCCCCAAATTATGTCGATTTCGATACAGAAGTGAAATTTGTAATTGCGTTTAAAAGTTTTAGAGTTAATTTAAGAGGGCTGCTTAATATGAAACTTAAGGTAAATTATGAACCGATTATCAAAAAATTGCATGGTATTATTTCTGGCCATATAAAGCTAAATTGGAGAAAATTTTACTACAACATCTATATCTGCTACGGTTTTAGGTTTATAGTGGGCGTTACATGGAGAATATGGTAATTTATGGACCGATCTTCACAAAATTTAACAGTGTGATTCTTTTCTTATAAAACTGTGGCGTACCAAATTTTATTGCAGTAGCGTTATTTCTTACGGTTTTAGGTTAACTAAACGGTTTTCCGCGGGTAGGCTTTATATTGGGCATTTGTTAAATTAAAGGCCGACCTTTAAAATTTAACAATATTATTTCTAATCATATATCCAAACCTTATATCAATCCGTGAATTAAACCACCATTTATGTTAGTTTTTGTATCAGAGTTATCAAATTTTTAGGGTGGGGGTTCCAAAGTTGGACTTATTACTTTTACTTTGTAATAAAAGAAGGAGGTTTTTTAAGTTCAACCCAACCGATCAATGCTGGAGTTGCACAGGTAAGTAATTTAGGGCCAATATTGTGTTTGATAGATACGTCAGACTTGCCAACACATCTACTTTTGCTGATGACACAGCATTTCTAAGCATCCACGGAAACAGCTACGAATCATCTAGATACCTACAGGACCATATATATAGCAATTGGAAAAAATGGTTTAAAACATTGAAAAATAAAGATGAACGTACGAAAATGGATACACATAACATTTACTTTGCGTAGAGAGTCATGCCCTCCTATTCCATTACCAAATAATACCACAACATTCGAATGTATACATTTAAATCGACGTTTAACGTGGAAATGCCATATAGAGGCAAAGTTAACTCAGCAGAAACTAAAAGCAATTCAATTAAATTGGCTTATTTGAAGAAATTCGACCCTTAATCTAGATTGTAAACTCCTACTTTACAACTCTATCTTAAAGCCAATATTGTGTTATGGTATCCAGTTATGGGGCACAGCCTCGGCCTCCAACATAGAGAAAGTACAAAGGCGGCAAAACAAAATTCTGCGAATCGTTACGTCCGCTCCCTGGTATGTAAATAACTCGAACATTCACAAAGACCTCGATGTACCATCAGTAAAATCGATGATCACAAAATGTACAATTAAATACTTAAAAAGGCTCGAATCGCACCCAAACCCATTAGCTCGAAATATTTTAAATGATGGTGGCCACATTCGCTTAAGGAGAAGAGACACTGCAGCACTTATCTGATCAGAAGAGCGCTTAACACCAATGTGAACCGTTTCTAGGAGTACTTTCGTCTGGCATTGGTAGGACGCCAACCTACGAATTATTATATTCAGATTTGATTAATTATTGTTAATTCATATATTTTATGGTGATTCAATAAATAAATACAAAAAAAAAAGAAAAGAAAAAACAAATAAATTTACAGCCATACCTAAACAAGAGCGGAAAGCGTTTTCTAGCTGTCAAAAATTCTCATGCCCATACAATTTGTTTGAAGCATCCCAAAATAGCGCGGCGTCAACGCTTTACAATTGGAAAATCCGATTTTGACAGCGCGTTTATTAGTGATGTTGGCCGCTATTAATAATAAATAATGACAATTTAGCTATTTTTTGTCAATCTTGCGGGTTTTTCTCTTATTTTTATTTTTATTATATGGGTTTTATTAAACAAGAAAGTTAACACTACTGTTTGTGGCACAACGTTGACGCTCTTGTTTAGGTATGGCATATCAGCGTAAAAGCTTAGCGGAAGAAAACGTTCTGCCTTCCGCTCTTGTTTAGGTACGGCTGTTAGACGGTGGTGGCGATACTACAACAACTACAACACCAAAACCACAACATTGTATATTATTTGTTGCTTTCATTGGTCGATATGTGACTAACACAAGTTACTTTTTACATTCCTCTCTCTAAATAAGAAAAAAAGTAGCACAGCTGTGCTTTTAACGGCACCTGAAAAATTAATTCGCCTTGGTCTGGAGCTTCCATTTTACAACGATGTGTTATTAGTTTCGATTGAACTTCAAACTCGAATTTCGTTGTATCATTTCAAAATCTTTGAACTGATCTATAACATATTATAAAAAGAAATTTCAGCAAAAAGTAAAAAAAAAATAGTTTTAAAGGTAAAAAAAGAGTTTGGCATACAGCATTTGATGTTCTTTCTTTTCCTTGAAGTTCCAAGTTGAATTTATTTAAAAGCCCGGTTGTATCCGCTAAGAACGCAAGTTCTAAACTAAATTCTTCATTGCCACTGTAAACATTTTCAGATCATAATGAGCTGCGCTTTTATTCTTAAAAAAATTTACAAATTTTCCGCCGCGAATTTTATTAATTATTCGCTCAGCAGTTTTCATGGCAGTTTGGTCAGATATAAATTTCTTCTTTTAGCGTTTATCATACTTCTCTCTTAATCTTGTGTTTTTGCTTTGTCTAGTGTTGCCAATAAGCAATTCGAAAAGTACACATGGCTGTGTCCTAAATAAAAAAAAACAGAAAGTAGCTTTGATAGACTGAATTCGCCTTGCATAACCTTATAAATATTTCTTGTTTGCAGTGGAATAGTTGCTGAAGTAAGAATAAAATGGATGCACATAAATAGTTATTTCCTCACATTAACGTCGGCGGAAACTGCACAAACATTTTTATGAACACATGCACACAATCGTACGATTTATTCACACGAAAATCTGACAGAATTCTATTCGACATTAAAACAATTTCTGCAAAATCTGTTGTCAAAGCCGCATTATCCCACAAAACAAAAAAAAAAAAGTTAGTGTGTTATATTCGGCTGTGCCTAATCTTTGATACCATCCACCGACAGTGCACCTTACTTTTTAAAAAAAGTAAAATTTTCTTCATATTTTTTACATTAAAAAAAAACATAAAAAGCAAGGAAACGTAACATTACAAATTCATAAAAAAAGTACACTTACAGTCATAGTTATTGTGGAAATCGAGTGATATTGAAATTTATGGACATTTCCCGTTAAATTTTTTTGGAAACTACCGGTTTTAATTACCTGATTTAAGGATAAATTTTTAGTAGAACATGGCTGTTACCTATTGGTTTAGGCTCATCCACATATTTGTACTGTTATTTGCAGAGTAAACAACTTGTTCTTGGAGGGTATACAAAAAACAAAATCATATTATTTAGCTTTGTTTGTGTATTTCAAGAAAATGTAGCTCTAATTGCAAAGAATCATTTATTACAGACTTGTAAACATTTTTTTTTTATTTATTTTAAAGGTTATTGATAGGACTTTCTTCTAACTGGCTTATCAAGTGTTATAAGTAACGATTTATTCGCGCAGTAGTGATTTGTCGAATGTGGCGAAAAAATGATTTTTTTAAACTTTAAGCGAAGATTTCGCATGGCGAAAAATTTTGAGTACAGAGTTGTATTCAGTGCAACTTTCACCTTTAGAAAAGGATACGTTAGACCCGATTTATTTCTTACTCAAAGAAAACACCAACGTCCAATTTCACCAAGTTCGGTTATAATTAACTAAAAGTTATAACTGTCAAAATATATTGTTAACTGAAAGTTAATGTAATAGTTAGTTTTAACCAGTGCTCGAAACTAAATATCGCTTCTCAGTGGTTGGTTCGGTAGATTTGTGGAAAACACATATCTACGCTAATAGTATTTGTGTAGTAAATTAAAAAAAAAAAAAAAATAACGTTTCCCTGTTAGTCATCTTTCGAACACAAAAATGATACTGTTTTTATCCAACTCAACAAAAGATGAGAACATTTAATTTCGTTCGGGTTTTTTTTCAGAACCACAAACTGCAGTTTGTTTATTTCAGCTCATTAATGTTCGTTTGTTTTTGTTGTGCGTACACAGAAAGAAAAACACTCGGGACAGATCAAGTTTTTTATGATTACTTTAAGTACGAGTCCTACTCAAGAACGAATAACACTTAAACGTACTCAAAACAATCCTTAATGAGATTACTTTCGAAAATCAATCACGGAATTTCTTGAAATGAGTAAAAAATTCTTAAATCAAGTAAAAAAGAAGATTAAACTTTTCGGCTTACGCATGTTTTGATTTTCTATACACATTGAAAAAGGCCTTCTGGCCTGACTCATGTGTACCACGAAGGGTTAAAAAGTAAATTTGAACTCTTGCTTCTCATCAAGTTTATATTTTTGGTTAAATATGTACATAAGATTTCTTTCTACTTCGGGATAAAATCAACTTTATAATACTTTAATCAAGCGCATTTTGAGATTGATTCAATCTTAGCTTTACTTAAATGAATCTAATTTTCGGATTATTTCCAGTACGAAATCTGGATTGAATATGGATAATTTAAGTATTTTGCGATTGAATATCCGTACTTGAATCAATCTTTCTGAACTTGATTCAAGAAAATCCGTACTATTAATACCGCTTCGGATTGATTTGAGTACGGATGGATTGATTTTTCTTTTGAGTGTAGCGCCCTTTTGACTGGCAAAAAAAAACATTTTTTACAAGAACAAAATACACATACGAATCTTAATTAGGACCCTTTATAAAAGTTTTGCTACTTTTTTTTTGATATTTTGTATACGAAACAAAGAAAAATAAGCATAATCAATAAAAAAGGGGAAATATATTAAAATGTGTAGAATCCCCAATTTTTTTTTTAAATCCCCAATCCCCAAATGACATTCTTTGTCCTTTTTTTTCGCATGAAATAACCAACTTTGGGTATAAATCTCCAAGTCTGGCAGCCCTGGCCGTAAGTCAAATTGATTTATTTGTCGTCTACTAAAACAAAATTGGAATATTAATTTAGCCATATTTAACAAGCCGAATTTTTTTATAATTGTAGCTAAAATTTATTTTATAGGTCAATGATACATGGTAGGTAGCCGTGTCCTTCGTCCAACATCGCCAATATTTTAATAGAGCGTGTCGGATCTAAACAATTAGTTCTTCTAATATTGTATATGAGGCCCAAAAAACTGAAAAAATATCGTACATAATTGGTATACATATGTATCTATGTACATATATACATAGTTATTTTTACCTTTTGGTATGTATGTATTCCGTTGTAATATAATAAACTTGCCGAGAACAACTAAGTCTGTACAAAATAATTTTTTTCCTTACCCCGACCTTACCGCTGACGTCTACAAACCAGAGTTGAGCTTGTAACTTGCCGAGTGTGAAAGGGGTCTAAGTTAATAAAAAACTTTAATTGAATAGTAAATTTTTTTGCAAAAAAAAAGTGGCGCTATTTCGTAAACTTTTGAAACTTCAGGACTTTTTCGGCACGGGAAGACAATGTCCGTTTGTGCCTTAATTTTTGCAGTTTGATTTTTACACTAAATGACACGTTTCTAGACGTGAGCACTTCCTTATTTTAAGGAAAAATAATTTAGTCCTTTTCACTAAAACCACCCTAATAATAATCCACTCAATTAATACATATGAATGCTATTTTGAGAGTTATTTTATTTTCCCATTAAACTAAAGAAAAGTTTCTTTCGAAGAGTCTGACGAAAACGGCTTCGTTTAACATAGCTTTTATTTCCGGCTATGTAAACAATAAAAAAAAGAAACTATTTCAAGGGAAACCCAACGCTAAGAAATAAAATAAAGCATTTTGACTTAAACAGAGGATTAATCATTGCAGTAAAAAGAAAACAAATTTATACTTTTTTTTAATACATTATATTAATTATCATTTTATTTACATGTAAATTAAATTAAGGTTTTTTTTTACATAATTTAACTTAATAACATTTTCAAAAACATTTCCCAGAGCGAGCATAATTCCCGCCAAAAGCCTTGATTTCCTGATTTTTTAGTTCCTGAATCTTTACTTTTTAGATCATCATCATCATCATCATCATCACCAATTTTTTTAAAAAATTCACTATAAATTTCGCATATATAGCCCCTTTTGTATTCGCAAGGGTTATCACCCCACTTAAAGAAGATACGAGAACTATACATGGAAGCACAATGTTCATTATATTCATAATTATTAGGTTCCGGTTTGGCCCAATTAAAATAATTTAATAACTCTCCTCTGATCGACCACCAGGACCGCTGATACTTATCTGCTTTGTTAAAGCCATCATTGATAGCCAACCATACATTTGCAGTTGGTTGAGGTCTTTCTTTAAGTAGATTAATAATTCTTCTATTTTCTTCAGCCGATTTAATTGAAATAAGTTCGCCACCGTGGCTGGCACAGGCGTGAAGGGCCTCAAACCAGTTGTACTATTTTTTTTTTGCAAATGATTGATTTTATTAGTTTTTTGTTTAATGGAAATTTTAAAAGAAAATTACCTTTTCGTTTTTTTCGTAATGATATATTCTGCCATCTGCAGTTTCGATTAGTTGCGCTGAGATTGAAACCGTCTTTAGCAGTACGAAGGTAATAGCGAAGACGTGCTTGAGTGAGATGATCATCCTCTTTACTATACGTTTAAAGGTTTTATGTGTAGCTGTTTCGAAAAGTATTATATTTATACTCTTTTTTTTAATTTTTGGTTATGAATTAGAGATTGAGTTAGCTACAGCCATAAACAAGAAGAAACTGTTAAGACACTAAATATGCAAGTATCTATAGTTAAAAAAAAATTATTAAAAAATTTTTCTTTTAAAATATCCTTTTAAAAGGAAAAAAATATTTTGTTTCATTCAAACACACATAATATATTCAACAAGGTTCTTCGTTTTACACAGGATGTTTTTTTTTAACTAGCTTAATTCAATAAAGTTGCATTGGTTTTTTTAGCCAAATTATTTTCACAAAATATAACAAATTTAGGGTACAACAGCGGTGTTGTATAACAGCTAATATTGGATTCAAGGTTTTGAAAATATAATTCCTTTGTGTGAAGAAAACAGATGGCTTGTTAAATATAAATACAATTTATTTACAATAATATTCTGTATTATTTTTTGTTATTCAGTGTTTGTTTAATTGCTTTGTTTATTTCCTCAAAATTTGTGTACTCTTTACTACAGGTGAAAGGGGTACATACGTTTGTCATGTAATACAGCAAGGCGAATTCACTAGAATTGGGAAACTGTGGTTGTAAACAAACTTTGACAAATCGACCATCGAAAAAAAACCACGTGTCGACTTGGCCCAATTGAATTCGCCTTGGTAGTATAGTATGTATGTTTATTCTGAATTCTTTTATCTGAGGGACTTGTCCGTCTAAACGTACACAGAGAAAACAGATTCGTGATCACAACCGAATTTGGCGCCAATCGAATTTCGTCGGTTGCATGTACTATCACACAATTCGGTTACAATTACTGAAAATTTCGTTGCTAAGCATATTATTTTTGATAGCAACATTTGAATTTTAGTACACTATCAGTTATAACAACAGATATTTTCAGTTGTTAGTATGATTATTAGAAAACAAAAATGTACTTATATCCGAATATATGATAGATGCAACTGAATTACCATTTAATTGGTGTTCATAACCAAAGATTTGATTGACTTTATCAAATTTTTTTAAAGCTGTTACATAAACTATTTTCCCGACTATTAAGATAGAAAATCAAAATAATTCCAATAAACTTCACGTTTTGTTAGTATATTTATTTATTAATATTTTTATGTACAGTTTACAACTTATTTACAAACACATATGTACATGCAGCTTTCCACATCATCATTTGGCTCCAATTCGATGCAATTTCTTTCATCAATGTCGTCATGTTCTAGTGTCTGAAGTAAAACAGAATAATTTAAATGTGGTTTTTAAAATACGAACAGTGATTTAAATTAATATGAAAATCACTTAAATACTGAGCGATTTTCATATAATGTATTTATAACATATGTATTTGTTTGACCAATGTACACGCGGAGGAAAATATAAACAATGTGTACATGAATATATATTTTACATATGTATGTATGAATGTCTGAGATATTGCCGAGAAAGCATCGTATGCTTGTTAGACGATTGTGTAAATCCTCAAAGAATCTTCTGATGAGTAGCAATAATAAAAACATCTAAATTTTTTATTAATTAGTTTTTTATACATTTTCTGACACGCTTGCCTTTTAATCTTGGAATCAGTGTTGCCAAAACTTGGAGACCAAAAATGGCTAAATTTACGAAAAAAATAGCTAATGGGCTAAAAAATGGCTAAAACCTTTTTTAAATAAAAACACATTAAAATTTAATAACAAAACATAAATAATTCATTTAAAGTTGTTTACGATGAAAATATTAGTTAAGATCAATTTCTTAAATAAGAATAAACGTTATTTAAGATTTAAAAAGATATTTAAAAAATGTATCATCGATAAATTTTATGTCGTTATTTAAAATTTAAAATAATTTGAAGGTAAATCATAATCACGACAACATTTACCCAACCTTTTGATTCCAGATCTACAATAAAAAACAAGTAAGAAAATATAGTCGGTCAACCCCGACGATATGATACCCTACACCTCATTAGAACCTGTGTACCAAATTTTATTAAATGATCTGCAAATTTGCGATCTGTACTTTACGCACAAGGTTTACATGGACAGCCAGCCAGCCGGACAAACATCGTTAATTCGACTCAGAAAGTGTATCTGAGTCAATCAATATACGAAAAGGTGGGCTTAGGACCAATATTTTAAGGTGTTACAAACGCATAGTACCCTCTCCTATTTCTCAAATGACTTCTAACGATGTTTACTTGGCGAAATAACCTCTCTACTTCAGCATTAAACCATGGAAGTGAGAGCAACTTTATAGTAAATTCTGAAATTTCTAAAAAAAATTTGTTGCCGCCTGCATTTCTTTTTTGAAATACTTGCAACCAGAAAGAAACACCGATGTTAGTGTTGATCCATTTTATAAATTTAATATTGGAATACTGTTCCTTTATTTTGAAAGATGTTTCATCATCATCGTTTATAGCGATTTTCAACATTTGTAAAAGTTTTGATTTAAATTAAAGCCGTTTAAATTGTTAAAAATGTTTATTTTGCTTTTATAAATTTTTATAATAAAATAAAAATTATTCTTTTAAAAGAAAAACGACAAGAAAAATTTTATGGCTACACAAGTTGAAAAATGGCTAAAAAAAATGGCTAATGACTAAATGCATTTTTTAATGGCTAAACAGGGTGAAAGCTAGCTAAATCTAGCCACTAAATGGCTAAATTGGCAACACTGCTTGGAATGAACCTTTTGCGGCTCTCCTTATGAGTCATACAAAAATTACTGAGCTATCTAAATAAGAGCGTTTTTAAAACATGAAAATTCACTAGTTAATACAATTTTATTTTTTTTTTTTTTTTTTTTTTACTGTTAGGACCAGCACTCAGGGGATGACCCCTACTAATGCATTGCATTGTGTTGGAACTAGGAAAATAGGTTGTGGGAAGGAGGATAGAGGGAGTAGTGTTTGTGAACATTCGATTTGAACTTGATCATGTTGTAAGTGAGAGGGAAGACTTCTGCAGGAAGGTTATTCCACATACGAACTGTGCGGGAAAAAAACGAATTCTCTCTGTAATGCGTTGTACGATTCACCTGCCAATCGACCACATAAGGATGGGCTCTTGAGGAAAAACGTGTATTACGAACAAACGTACGGGTTTCGGGAACCAGATCCCTTATTTCGTCAGAACACATCCCATTGTAGTAACGATAAAACAGACAAATACAACCCACATTGCGACGGTGCTCAAGGGAGTCAATAGAATTGGATACCCTACTGTCACCAATGAGAACCTTCGCCCTCTCCTGCACGCGGTCGAGAAGCTCCAAAATAGACTTTGAAGCACCGGCCCACACATGAGAGTTGTATTCCATACGCGGTCGGATATAGGTGGTATAAATAGTAAGGAGATCAGATGGAGTGAAGTATATCCTACACCGTCTTAGAAAACCGAGGCACTTGAATGCTTCTTTCAACACCTTGAATATATGTTCAGTCCATCGGACATCACATTGTATCCTCATGCCCAGAACATCAAGAGATTCTGATTCCTCAATAATTATACCACCCATATATACAGATGAGGCACCCTGATTTGTCGCGCGTTTATGCGTCAGCACGCAACATTGTGTTTTTCGGGCATTAAAATCGACCTTATTCGCTCGACCCCATTCCGAGATCGTGTCAAGATCTCGGCCAAGCGTATCATTCATATTCTGCCGCATAGCAGCGACATCGGATACGCTTGGTCTGCATTCGAATGAGAACGAGTGGCAAAGGTTGCTGTCATCTGCAAAAGAGTAGATAGGGTTGGAAGTTTGACCAAGGAGGTCGTTTAGGAAGATAAGAAATAGAGTAGGAGAAAGAACGGAGCCTTGCGGCACCCCTGAATGAATCTTGAACTCGTTTGACGAAACCCCATCTATAACAACTCGTATAGTGCGATCTCTGAGAAAACTCGATATAAATCGAGAGAAATTATCACCGACACCAAATGCAGCAAGTTTTGACAAGAGTGCACCATGCCAGACTCTGTCAAACGCCTTGGAAATATCTAAAGCAATTACCTTACTTTCGCCAAAATGGTGAATGGAACGGCACCATTTTTCCGATAACAGAGCTAGTAAGTCTCCAGTAGAGCGACCTCTACGAAAGCCATACTGGCGGTCGCTTAGTAGGTAGTTTGACTCTAAATATTTGACAAGATGGTAATTTACCATACTCTCCATAACTTTGGAAAGTGCCGAACAAATTGCAATTGGGCGGTAATTTTCGGGGTTATTAGCGGTTCCCTTTTTAGGAATTGGCGTTACGTTAGCAACTTTCCAGCAGATTGGAAATTCCGCGGCACGGTATAAAGTGCTGAAAAGATTTGCTAAGGGACGAGCTAGCGTCGAAGAGCACTGCTTCAAGACCAGTGCAGGTATACCATCCGGCCTAGGAGACTTGTTTATGTCGAGATCCGCAAGAACCCTTTTAACAACTCGACCCCGAAAAAATATTCTAGGCATAGTTACGGATACTTTTTCGAGTTCGGGTAGTGGTTGACTGCTAGCTGGTAGGTAAGAATTATTAGCAAATAATTCGGCAAAACAATTAGCCTTGTCAACCGGGTCCGTGAATGATCGGCCATCCTTTAAAAGAGTTGGTATTGAAGAACTAGCATTAACCCTTACTCTTTTAACGAATGACCAGAAGCTTTTACTACCCCGGGGAGCAGCAAGAACCTCAGCACGAAGACGTTGCTCGTGAAGAGCTTTTTCCCGTCTAAGTACTTTGGCACACGAAGACCTTGCCATTTTGCGTAGCAATTCAGTATTAGCGTTTTTATTTTTACGCCAATTTCTGAATGCTTCCTCTCTGGATCTGACTGCTGATTTGCACGACTGATTAAACCAAGATTTGGATCGAGGTTTATTCGAAGCTTTTTTAACTGGAATGAAGATTTTCATTCCCAGCATTATTACGTTTTCAACCATTTTCGCCATGGCATTGACGTCATTGTCTAGGAAACAGAGTTTCCAATTAAAATGCCGAAAAAAGTCATTGAGCTCAGCCCAATGTGCTTTTCCGTAAACAAATATTGATCGTTTCGTAGCCCGTCGTGAAACGTTCCGAAGTTCGGAGAACGGAAAATAGGCGGAAATGGTGCAATGATCCGAGTTGCCGAGAGGTGCTAGAACCTCAACTTCGTACTTTTGGGGGTGCGAAGAGAGGAACAGGTCAAGGGTATTGTGTTGGTGCCCATCAACACACGGAATATGTGTTGGTTCATTCACCAGTTGCACGAGGTGATTGTGCGCAGCAAAAAGCTCAACATATTGGCCTTCATAAGTTGTACGGCCCGAGTGGTGAAGCCAAGAAGAATTGTGGACATTAAAATCACCAGCAACAACGATTTCACTGTCGGGACAATTCTCAAGGATCTTAGCTATTGAGTCGGAAAGGGAGTCGAAGCCCGATAAGGTAATATCCCTTCCCGCATTAGAAAATCTTTACAGAAATCTCAAACGAATTCCACTACGATCAATACACTGTGCAACAAAAAAAAAAAACACCCACAATACTTGCAACGCGAAATGAAGCTAGAATATTGGTAGAGCAAATCTGCCAAAGTGTTTTGAAAAGTTAGGTTGGGTTCCTGAAATGTGGGCCCCTAAAATTTTTGAATTTTTGAAAAGGCGTTTGGTATAAGTCAAAAAAAAAAACACTAAATGTACTTCTGAGCTTAAAACTAATTTTAGATGTCTTTAGTAAAATCGTATGGCGATTCTTTTCTTAGGATATAATTACCCTCTAACACTCATTTTAAGCTGTCCTTTTTGTCCTTTTTTTAACTTCCCAACAAAAACGGCACTTTAGAGGGTTAAAAAGTTCCACGAATATTTTTTGCATCAAATTTTACTAGTGGTCTTTTAAGATAAAAGTTCATGGAATTTATGTAAAACGGGGTTTCAAGAAATTCAAAAATTTCAAGGCCAGGAATTTCGAAAATCCGTTTTACATACATTGCATGAACTTTTGGTCTTAAAAGACCACTGGTAAAATTTGATGCAGAAAATATTCTAACTTAACTTTTCAAAACCCTTTGGCAGATTTGCTCTACCGATATTCTAGTTTCATTTCGCGTTGCAAGTGTTAAGGCTGGCGGCAATTACCCGAATTTTTTTGCACTGTCATATAAGTGTCTTTTGGTGTGTTGTAGAAGTATCTAGCAGAGGAATCAGCTTGTGTAACAGTTTCTCCCGTTCGTCCCGTTCTCCCGCTCGTCGACGATTAATGCTCTTCATGAGATTCCCAGTAGATTATTTCGATTGAAAATGCTAGCTGGGTACATATATGTATGTATTTATGAGAAATATAATATATACAAACATACATATGTACGTGTATACCATAATTATAAAAATACGTTAATTACTTACCCCTATTTATTAAGTTTTTGCACCTTTTTGCGTTTTTGAACGCAAACTTATTTATTTTAATATTAATTTAAAATTATTTTATTATATTTAATGTTTTGACAGAAAATTTAGTAAACAATTGGGACATATAGCTTTTTTTTGGTTGTGAATACCAAATAATTATATTTTCATTTGTTGTACTCGAATTGAAACTATACTAGCAATCGATAATTAGCTGCAATAAATGAATTAACATTTATATTACAAAATTTGTTGACGAAAGCAAATTAATAATTGCAAAGACCAATATTCAGTATTGCCCTGTATTAAATTCGGTTGTGATTCTTACCATTTGTACTAATTTTTAGAACTAAATTAAATTAGTTATCATAACTAATAAAAGAATTGAAGGAATCATATTTCAGTTAGAATAACGTTTTAATAATCAAGAGAATTAAAAATCAGTTAGAACTATACATTTTTAATAGTTGCAATAATAAATTATATTTCTTGATCAATATTTTATTACTGCAATCGTTTTCCAACCAATTTGTTTTCTGTGTGTATGGTTATTCATATTGATTTTTCGAAGTCTCCAGACAAGGCGGAGACTAGAATATTTTACACGTCTTATTCAAATAGATCTGATAACGATAACGATTCACAAATGGCCGATTTATAGGCTAATAAATAAGCTAAGGTGACATTTGGTCAAAAGATTCATAATATAAAAATTTAGTTTTATATTGAAAATGAGCCAAATCGACTAATTATTTCACCGATTCCCCATATAAATCGCCTTTGCAGAATAAGGTTTTTTTTTTAACGAATCGATCAGAAAAGGAGAGCTGTAGAGCTTTTGAATGAATCAATTTTCAGGAGTTCTTATGTGACCCTACAAGTTATGAATGAGCGAATCATAACATTTTTCAGGTTAGCGCTAAGAAAATGGTGGGAGAAATTATAGAAAATCAAGTTTTACTTTTAGTAAGTAAGTTACTGAGCTGTTTTGTCTACGATTGAATGAAAAATAAATAAAAATTCGGTTCAAAAATTTATGAGTTACATAACGTCGTCTAGCCTGCAAGTAATGCTACTTGCAACAAGTGATGTGTGTTGAGTCATACATGTATGTTTATTAGTGCGGGTCGATTTAGAAATCGCCCAAGTGACAATCGTATTCTGGGGATCAAAATAAGGAATTTTGCACGAGGAACCATGCCTCTAAAATGAATTCTGATGTTCCTTATTTTGACCCAAAGGTCAAAGTTAAAAAATCCCACTTTGACCCAGTTAAAGTTCCCCAATCGAGTCTAAATGTATGACCGACTCCCACAAGCTTTGGAGGGCCGATTCACCCATGCTAGTGGCACACCCCCTGAAACCCCCTTGGGGGTCCCTATACAAAAATTTCAAAAACTCACAATTTTTGGCACTTTAAGTGAAACAATCAGCGAAATGGCTTTGTTTGTTCTGTTTTGGAGCTTATTTTTTTTTTAAAAAACTCAATAATAAATCCACAAATTTTTGTATTTTTAATTTTGTTTTTTATTTTTAATCCGATATTTCGACCATACATCGTTGGTCATCTTCGGTTGATCAAAATTTGACAAACAGTGAGGACGTATCAACTTTTTTGTAGTTTTAATTTGACAGTGTTTTAAATCCCCTGAAGATGACCATCGATGTATGGTCGAAATATCGGATTAAAAATAAAAAACAAAATTAAAAATACAAAAATTTGTGGATTTTTTATTTATAATTTTAATATATGACCTTAAGCCAAACAAAAAACAACAACATAGATAATCGACACAGGTCAACAATAAAAATTGAACAAACTCAATAATATTTAGAAAAGAAACTAAAAAAAAATTATTGTTCGAAATATTTTTTGCTCTTAAGTCTATCTGATGTCTTCGCCATAACAGCGTCAACATTTTATGGTATAACTCGTTTGGAAGCGCTAGGAGCAATTAAACATGTCGTTCCGTTCCTTGTATACTTATGTGACGGAATGTTTAGATCATTAAACGGTTGATTTATTGATAATTTCCGTGTAATTTGTGCAATGCAAGTTTATATCTGGTTTTTAATAAACTCTAAGTTCCATTTGGTCTCGCTTTCTTTGCTAACATGAAACAACATTGATAACATACACTACCGTACGCGACAGAGCTGTAAGACTTTTTTTATTTCTTCTTTCTGTATATTTGGAGAACGGCAAGGGCCAAAGCTTCCAAATTAGGTACAAACATTTAGGTTATCTATACACAGCATCGCACAAAATGAATTTTTGGGCTGTCATATGACCTATGGATACGCCTTATATGTATATCAAAAGATCGGAAATCTTTAATAGAACCGGTTCAGAAAAAAAAGTTATGACCAAAATATAACCATAGATCTTCCCGAGTCCAAGTTTTATCACCAAAGTAACTGGTAAATTTATAAAAATACTGAAAATCATTCAAAACTAAACTTGCTAAATATTAATTAAACTTTTACCCTCTTATTCATAAAAAATATTTCAGTTTTATTAAAGGTTAATTAAACAAATTTTCATATAAAATTCGTCTTATAAACCTGTTATAAGCATGGAATATTGTTAAAGAATAAGGCCTTTAATATCTTTAATCAGGACTGTGGGTTCGGAGCCGGAGTTGGGGTTTTTGAACGGGAGTCAGAGTCGAAGTACCCACATAAATTCGCGACTCCGACTCCAAAATTTTTCAGCTACAAATTTTTCTAATATGTATTTGTCAAAAATAAAAAATAAATTATTTAGTTTAATTACTTCACAATAAATCTTGCTTTAAAAATGTTCAAGTCAGAAAATAAGGTCCAGTCTACTTTATATACATATATGTATATGCATGAATGTATGAGTAGGTGAGTTGCAAAAGTCGTTAGTTTCAAAAATAAAAAAAATTGAGAAAACAATTGATTTTGAAAGATTAGCACTTTATGAGAATATATCGACCCCTTTGCGCGAAATTATCGTATATGCCAATTTTTTAGAAATTGTGTTTTTGATGCAATCTTGTTCTACATTCAAAGAGACGTTCCTGACAAAATATTGTAGGCGAATTCCACTTCGTCTTATCTTATCTTATCTTATCTTATCTTATCTTATCTTATCTTATCTTATCTTATCTTATCTTATCTTATCTTATCTTATCTTATCTTATCTTATCTTATCTTATCTTATCTTATCTTATCTTATCTTATCTTATCTTATCTTATCTTATCTTATCTTATCTTATCTTATCTTATCTTATCTTATCTTATCTTATCTTATCTTATCTTATCTTATCTTATCTTATCTTATCTTATCTTATCTTATCTTATCTTATCTTATCTTATCTTATCTTATCTTATCTTATCTTATCTTATCTTATCTTATCTTATCTTATCTTATCTTATCTTATCTTATCTTATCTTATCTTATCTTATCTTATCTTATCTTATCTTATCTTATCTTATCTTATCTTATCTTATCTTATCTTATCTTATCTTATCTTATCTTATCTTATCTTATCTTATCTTATCTTATCTTATCTTATCTTATCTTATCTTATCTTATCTTATCTTATCTTATCTTATCTTATCTTATCTTATCTTATCTTATCTTATCTTATCTTATCTTATCTTATCTTATCTTATCTTATCTTATCTTATCTTATCTTATCTTATCTTATCTTATCTAAGAACACGTATATTTTCATTTTGATATTACAAGCGAAAGCAGAGAAAAGTAGAAAAATGGCTGTCCTGTAAAATTCGGTATTTGTAACATACGATAATTTCGCGCAACGGGGTCGATATATAACGGGTCCGCCATCTAGCGTTTTTTCAACAAGTGCTTATTTCGTGAATGGTAACACTTAGCTCATGTCTGATTTCACAGATAATTAGTTTTATCCTTCCGCCGATCGAATATGGTTGTGTATACTCTTGAACAACGCTTGGAAATATGCGTTTTCGCTTCGCTAAGTGGGCCTGCGATCGACTTACAGCAGATGCCAATTTTGCCAAAAAAATCATCTTTTCAGATGAAGCTCATTTTGATCTTGGCGGATATGTAAACAAGCAAAATTGTCGCATTCGGGGCACAGAAAACCCACACGCATACATTGAAAAGCCGTTTCACCCAAAACGAGTCACTGTTTGGTGCGGATTTTGGTCCAGAGGCATAATTGGGCCATTTTTCTTCGAAAATGGACAAGGAGTGGCCGTTACAGTCAATGGCGATCGTTATCGGGCCATGTTGAACGAATTTTTGTTCACAAAAATTGAAGAGGAGGATATTGGCAACATTTGGTTTCAACAGGACGGCGCTACGTGCCACACAGCCGATGCTACGATGTTTTGCGCCCTGTTTTTGAAGATCGCATTATCAGCCGCAGAGTTGATGTCGTTTGGCCACCTTTGCGATTTGACACCGTTGGACTATTATTTGTGGGGTGCCGTCAAAGATAAGTATTACGCCGACAAGCCGGAGGCAATTGACGCTTTAAATGACAATATTCGGGAAGCCATTGTTGAAATACAGCTGTGCTTAAAAATTGGACCGATCGTGTAGGCTACTGAATGGCCAGCCGAGGCAGCCATTTGAATGAAGTTATTATCCATTATTAACCGGAAGGATTGTACTTTCAAATAAAAAAAGAAATTTGAGAAAATATTCAGTAGTTTTTTTTTATAGCATTTAAAAAAAAAAAGTTATTTGGCGGACTCTGTATATACCCTAGAGGGAAGCGAACTGACACCAAAGTAGTCCCGTGATAGGTCTTTGGTGTTAGAGACCGGTTCCAATTCTAACACTTTATATGAATAAGACCTATCACTTTTACATGGGGTTGTCATTGGAGGGAGTCAATTGACACCATTTGACCAGTCACAGAACTTATCTCAATGAACGTACTTAGTGTCAGTTACTGCAACGTAATATTATTTCAATACAATGTAGTAGTTTTTCAATAAAACAAGTCCTAGAATTATATTCAAGAACCAAATTTTAAAAAGTACCAACAAATGTGTCACAGCACCGCTGAAGACCGTACTGTAATTCATTACTTTTTCTACCTTTTCGTTCTTCATAAACCAGTTAAGTGATTGGTTCTTCTTTCACTGGTCATGAGGCCTTCCTTTTTGTACTGGTTCTATTTTCACAAATCCCAGGACCAGTCCGTTGGACCAACCCTGCGGGAAATTTGTGTCAATTGGTCCAACAGACTGGTCCTGGGATTTGTGAAAATAGAACAAGTACAAAAAGAAAGGACTCATGACCAGTGAAAGAAGAACCAATCCCTTAACTGGTTTATGAAGAACGAAAAGGTAGAAAAAGTAATGAATTACAGTACGGTAAGGCGGCCAGATTTTGAAAATAAAAATAGAGGACAAAAAGAAAAAAAGTTAAAAATTCAAGATTTGTTTTACATATTTTACTGGGAAAAAAAGCTTTCCTGCAAAATTTGTTGAAAGGGACTTAGTAGGTTTGCTTGCATATTCAGCCAGCGATATATACACATTTACGTTTACTTATAAATAAGTAAAATTACTAAAAAAAAATAACGAAAATTAAAATGCATTGCACTAACTTATTCAAAATTGTATACTGCAAGTGAATAAGAGTTCAGTAGAAGTATGAAAAGAATAAGCACGGCACGACATTTTCCATACGATTTGACAGGAAAAAACCGGCGATCGCCGCGAAATAAAATTTATTTTAGTTTATAAAAATAAAAACAAATATTGATTATGCATTTAAAAATAAAGAGGACAAAGATGACAGATTATGAAAAAAAGATGATAAAAGAGGACACAAATTTTATAGATGACAGCCAGTTAAAATAGATGATTGTCCTCTAAAAAAGAGTACGTATGGTCACCTTAAGTACGGTCTTCAGCGGTGCTGTGACACATTTGTTGGTACTTTTTAAAATTTGGTTCTTGAATATAATTCTAGGACTTGTTTTATTGAAAAACTACTACATTGTATTGAAATAATATTACGTTGCAGTAACTGACACTAAGTACGTTCATTGAGATAAGTTCTGTGACTGGTCAAATGGTGTCAATTGACTCCCTCCAATGACAACCCCATGTAAAAGTGATAGGTCTTATTCATATAAAGTGTTAGAATTGGAACCGGTCCCTACCACCAAAGACCTATCACGGGACTACTTTGGTGTCAGTTCGCTTCCCTCTAGGGAATTGACACAAATTTCCCGCAGGGTATTTATATATATATATATATAATATGTATCCTTTTCGATGTTTTTCGTTCCACTTACCAGAAATTTTCAAAACTATCTCATTTCATTTTCTATAACAAAACTCGCTGGTTAACCATTATTTGAATTGCGCCAAGATATCGTTGATGAAATGGAGTCGAATTAGGGAATTAAAAATACATTTTTGTAAACAATTTCGCTTTGAAATATTTTTGTAGCGATGTTCATATACACTTTTTTTTTTTAATAATTTTTATTAAATTATTTTTTTTTTAATTTAATAAGTTTTTAGTGAAGAAGAGAATTTTGTATTTAAAACGATTTTAAAAATAAATGTGTTTTAATATCAATCCTGAAAATTGGCCATAAGTGAACTACATTTTAAAATTTAAATTCCAACATTCAAAATGAATGATAATGGAAAAAGAAAGAAAAGGAATTTGGAAAAATAGATGACATTGTTACATATATAATTCCCATCAATGTGGGGATTAACCCAATACATATATTATTTGAGAATATGTACTTGTATCTAGTGACTTTGGGAAAAATTGGAGCGAAAATTAAGACTGCACATTAAAGAAATTTGGTTTTCTCAATCTCTCATTTTTTTCTATTCTGTCGCAAAGCTAACCGGCCCTCATCTGCCAATTATTTATTTTTGGTTTTTGCCGTACAAATAAACTCAATAAGCTGACTCCCAACTTTTACATGTATTTTGAGAGGTGTTGCCAACTGAAAACAATGTTTTTTGTTGGTATATTGAAAAACCCAAAATCGTTATCGTATCAGTTTATCGGTCTCATAAATTTATGTTGACATTAAGTAACAGACAGTTTGTCAAAACATAGAGAAAATGGCCATTACAATTTTATATTTTCTTGGATAATAATAATAATAATATTAATGATGGAACGAAAATACCCTTACTTATTAAATTGGACTTGTTGTTCTTTGCCTTCCATGATGGTATTGGTACTGCTCAATCCCTTGAGACAAACTGCACTAAGTCCAACAACAAAAGGTCTGCAATTTCCCAAAAATAATACAGGGCTTTTAACAATTTTTTTTATCTTACTTTTCTCTTCAAAATGTGTTATACAAATTATACAAGTGACAACAGAAGACGCATTTGCATCTTTAAACAAAAATGTATTTAATTTTCCTGAGAATGATAACCAAGTTGGTCCAAATTAGGGATGCCAATCGGGACTGGTTTTCACAAATCCCGGGATTCGGGATTACAAAAAATCAAATCCCGGGATTTTACGGGATATCGGGATTCGGGATTTTTGAAAATTAACAGATAAATGCTTTTTATAGATATTTATTAAATAAAAACGTCTTTAAAAGAAGTTTACAAACGAAGGTTTTATTATTCATTTATTATTTTAAAGTTAAATATAACTAACATTTGTAAAAATTTTAAATTTTGACTTTTCTTATTCAATGACTAATTTAATAAACAAATATGATTAAAAAACGCACGATTTTAAACAATGTGTTACTTGATTCAATAAAAAAATAATTACCATAAAAGCTATATTTGATTCAATTACCTCAGTTCATTCAAGCTTAATAAAAAAAATAATTAATATTCTAATTGAACAACGCCATATAGAAGTTGATTTATTTGTAAGATTCTATTAAAATTTTATTAAATGAATTAAAATAAATAATTGAAATTTGAATTCGAAATTAACTAAAAAAATCAATTTATTTAGTTAATCATTAAAATCTTATATTAACAAAAACGCATTTTTATAACCACCACTACTTGCGGTAGGAATTATGTAGTGTATAAAATACATTGCTTAATATTGTGAAATCGCTCCATTAATTACCGTAGGTTCGATGTCAACTCTCGGAAAACACTTAACCCTGTAAAGAGTAAAGCTTAAATTTTGTATTTGGTGCACCAGTGAATTGTTTTCTGCATTTCAACAACATTTTTTTCTTTAATAAATTTTCTTGTTTCTTTATTTTCAGCACTTTTCACGTTAAAATTTCTTTATAATTATTGAACACGCTTGAAAATAATAACAAAGTGTAACTATTTTCTTACGTTTTCAATGACAGTATTAACAGAATTAATCAAATAAATATTAAAGATCAATATTGTGTTCCCTATCCTCTCATGGGGAATGTCATAATGAATTTCTTTTTATAAAAAAAAGGTAAAACAAAAAAATTAAGTTAACAATTTCGGGATTGACATAATCCCGAAAATCCCGGGATTAAAAAATTTAAATCCCGGGATTCGGGATTCACTAAATCTCGAAAATCCCGGGATTTCGGGATTGGCATCCCTAGTCCAAATATTTGACTAAATAAATAAAATAAAACCAAAATGGCAGTGTTTTAATTTATCCATATTAAAAGCAAAAGATGTCACTTCACAATTTACAGAAAGGACTCTTGATGTTCTTTGCCGATACAAATGCAGTGGTAAACAACACTAAATACTCTGGATGCCCTTAAAGTCTAAGCAAGTTTGACTTGATGCTGATTTGAACATTCTCAAAAACAACATAAGATAATATGTACTTATGGAAATTCACACATCGATAGAGGAAACATTCAGACATTCCAACAGTATAAAAAACGTATTTTGAAAAATATATGAATACAGAACTTTTGTTAAATTTTTCAGCAATGTTTGCATATTTTAATAAATTAATATAATTTTCAAACTATACAAAGGTTAAATGATTCGTTTTCCAGGTGGGATATAGTGTGTTGCAAAACTAGTTCGATTCCATATGGATTGTAGTAAAACTTGTTGCTTTCGAAAATTCGTAGCAAAACTCGTTCGTTTCAAAATGTATTATTTTTCCAAGTATATTTCAGTTGGTTTTAATTTTTCAAATGTTGAGTTAATAATACATAACACTTCAGAATCAAAAAGTTCAACTAATTTGCTCCATTAAATCGGGCGCTATACATTTTTTGCCTTTTTTTTCAACACAAAAGGAATAAAGTGTAACGACTGAGTTTTTCATCTCACCTACTCATATGTAAATAACAATATTAAAGCTCAATGCCGGCACGTGTTGGAACTTAAATATAGATATCAAAATTTTTACAGAATCATTTTCTTGCTATATTTAAAAATTTGAAAGGTACTGCATTAAGAATATAGTTCAAATTCAAATAAGGACCAGTCTTATATACATTAGCATTAAGGTTAGAGTAGGAGTTGGAGTCCAAGTGGTACTTAAAAAATTTCATCGGATGGAGTCGGACTTATCACTTTTTCTTGACGACTCCACAGCCCTGTATTTAATAGCACGCAAACATCTGCAAATAATTTAACAAAATTAAGCGATAAATACTATATAAATATACATGTATATACACTAGGGTATTAATTCGGTTAACCGTCAATCGTCTAACCGATTAATTACCACCCGATTAACTGATCGGTAAATTTCAAATTGGCTTTTTTCGATTAATGATTGAACCGGTTAATTTCAGTCGATTAACCGATGTAATTAAATTTTTAATTTTTTGTAGTATTATAACATATATTTTTAGTGTTTTTAATTATTTGTTTCGTCTCATATACAAAAGGTACGTGTTTAGAAAATATTTTCCATGCACACAAAGAAGGTGTTTAGTGATCTTCATTTTAACCAATTTTCCGCCGACAAGCACTCTAACTCATTTTTTTTTCTTCATCATGGATCAACAGGAATGTGGCGAAAAATGGCTTAAATGTTTGATTGCCAACACCTTTTTTTTTTTGTTTCACGTACTTTTTTTATGTATGTGTTTAGTTATTTGTTTCTTCTCATATCTTCCCATATCAGTCTTTTAACAGAATTAAGCAAAACAATTAGAAGTTTTAAACATTTAAAAAAATTAAAACAGTACTCTAATCGCATAACGGAGTGTTGTATATGTGTAGAGAAATCCTGGAGAAGGCCTGAGAAATTAGATATGTATTCATCTACGATAAGTTAAAGAATTTTTTCCAAGTCAAGTTTTGTCAAAATTAAAGAAAAGAATCGTTTTAATCCTAAATCTTTTCTAAAAGATTATTTTAAGAGATCTCCTTTAACTATTGAAACAATTAATTAAATTATTTCAGTCTATTTTTAATAAAAACATATTTGGGGGATTCACAAGGTAGTCATACGGATGCAAAGGCTTATGTCTTAAAATAACTACAAGAAATGCATACATCGGCTTAATATGCAAACCACCTAAATCCACTTTTTAAGTAAATTGATATTTTGATGCCGTGGGGTAGAGATAGATACGCCTCGTCGACCAGCATGTAGTTTTTCTTTAATTTGAGTCTTTAAGTGTGCAAAACAATTATATTTTTGGTTTCCTCTCAAGCTGCAAATATGAAAAATAAAAAGTTTTTTTCTCTCCTGTAAAATGTGCGGAATGGGAGCTGGCAGGTTTGCATATTAAGCCGACAATATGACTGTTGTGGGCTACCGCTTATAATTTAGATTTATACTGTACAGTTATGACGAATCAATGAACACAGCATTAAAATATTTATTTTGTTTGAAACACAACAAAATTTATTTTAAAAATTGTAAATTATTATTTAGGACATTATGACGATATGACTTGAAAGCACACCTTGTGAATCCCCCAATTATGTATTAATTGAAAAATGCATATAACATATTTATGAATTCAAGTTGTGTGAAAAAGGTCAACAAGAAAAAGAAAGACAAAATGAAGAAACAAAAAATTTACTTTGGACTTCAAGAAGAATTCTTGACATACACTCACAATATTCTTACAGTAACGGACTGTAGTTTATTTAAGAAATATTCCGTTCAGTCAGTTTTAAATAAATAAACATTTAAAATTCTAAGCAATTTTATTTTTAACTGAATCCAACAGTTATTCAAAAAACTAAGTGCATATTAATACGGATTTTCAGTTGCAGTTAATATTGTCCGTTGATTGAGTTAAATTCTTCTTTATGTTAAAGTAAATGAAAATGTAATTTAAAGCAACGAAAAGTTTATTTAATTTTTACTGTCAAAAATTCAACCGCGAATTCCGTAAAAACAAATCAATATTCAGTTATCTTATATAAATTAATTGTCAAAAAATTAACTACATATTCAGTAAAAACAAATAAATATGCAGTTATTTTATAAATTTTTACTGTCAAAAATTCAACACCATATTCAGTTAAAACAATTAAATAGTCAGTTATTTAACATAATTTTACTACCAAAAATTAATTTTTACTTATCTATAAAAAATGAATTGCTTGCTTTGTGTAAGCAATACCCATTTTCTATTTGTTAAAATAATTTAGTTAAATACATCAAATTTTTAAAGTAAAATAATTGCGAAGCCATATCGGTCATGCTGCTGGTGTCTTATAATTGAGAGTTCTTCTGTAAACAACGTGGTCAGTACAACAAAAGTAAAACAAACGTGTGTAACTGGGTAAGTAAATAAAAATATTCTCCCCCTCTCGCTTATCAGAAAAACAACAGGTGTCTGTCTGGTATTTTTTTAGAAATTCGGCTCTTTTGTGTAGTAAACGAACATTTAATAAAATAACTGAATATTTAATCGTTTTTACTGAATATGGTGTTGAATTTTTGACATTAAAAATTAAATGCACTTTTTGTTAAAAATAAATGAAAAATAGGTAGACCGGCTTTTAATTGAAATTTCATTTATTTTATATAACAATTTCAGTTAATTTTACGTACAGAATATTGTGAGTGTAAGTACGGAAAAAACAGAAGTTAGGAAAAACATGTAAAATCAATTAAAATGGATAATCATTCAAAAAAAGCAAATTTAGATCTACCAAAGGTTAAAATACAATTTGGTTTAAGGATTGATGTTTGACTATTGACGTCAGCAGTCGTCGATGGCTGCGAGTGTAAGACGGCAAATCCATCTGAGGAGATCTGAGTGGTTGCGATGGAAACATGTCATGGTAACCAGCCGCCTGGATTCGAATCTCAGGTCAGTCAAGAAAGAATGATTATCAATAACAATTTAAATTAATTTTCATGTTGTAAAATTCCTTTCTTCATAAAAATAATTTAATGAAAATTAAATTTGATGAACTTAAGCCTGATTAAAATATAATAATAAATTGAGCGATTAACCGATTAAAGCAAAAGGTTGATTTAATGAATACCCTAATATATACATGTATTTAAATAAACATTAGAGTGGTCATAGTGGAAGCTTTTTTAAAACGTTTAATTTTTCGCACTGAAAAATATGAGGTTGGGGATAAAAATAATTCTGCATATTTTAATTTATTTTTTTTTAGTTTCGAGTACCTCCGAGCTGAGCCCAAACTTTTATTTCATTACCCATTCATCACTATTTTTGTTCCTGTTTATATTTGAATAACAAAAAATCCTGACTGTTTGTTTCCAAATGAATTTCTTCGATACATATAATAATTACCTTTCCAACGAGAAGAACTAGCCTGCAGATAAACTACGGATAAACTTGCACGGAATACCTTAAAACCTAAGTTGCAAAAAATATGTGAATATTTTAATTTTTTTAACGTGTGTTTCTGAGTAAGAGGCGTTCAAAATTTGACATTTTGGTCAAACAGGTGTTCTTTCTTATCCATGTAAGTTATTACCAGGGAAACCAAAATTATGCAATTGCATGTTTTTCCTTGTGCGACCAATGAAGGCAAAAACAATATATTTATCCATTTTAGAGCTTTTTATAAATTTTGGCATCGATTTGTTAGTGCATATTAGACCGTTTGAAGCATTTTTTTTTTGCATAATTTGGTTGAAAGAGCCTTTTTGCAGCATTTTTTAAGTTTTTAGCGCATATTTTGCCATTTTTAAGGCATATTTTGATACATGTTAAATATTTTAGGTGCCTACAAGAGCTTTCGCAACATATTAATAAATACAATTTTTCTTTTTTTCAGTATTTTAGCTTTTCTGTTTAAAAAATCTATCTGTATGCCCAACGTATTGCTTCAGTTTCACTATCTGCATTTAATTTTTATTCGAAAATTGTACGACAAAGCAGGTTGTGATTTGAGATAAATGTTATTTTAAACTTTCAAATTTTATAGATAAGCAAAAATAAAGTAAAAAGCAATTATATAGGTTTTTGGCGATACCTTGAAATCTGAATCAATCTTTAAGTATACCGATCGACACAGAATCGCTTTTTAAAGTAATCTAACAATGTCAATCCGTCCGTCTGGCTGGTAGTATTGTTGCCAAAGTCCAAGTAAAGATCTTGTAGATAAAGTGATCAAAGTTGGGAAAAAAACATTTTAATTGTACTGAGGATGAAGTATACGTAAATGGTAAGAATCGGATTCGCCCTAAAAATATTTCACTGCAAATTAAATTCTTTAAGAATCGGTTCACATTTGCCCAAAGCTTCAATACATCAATAGATTTAACTACCTTTGAAATGTAATTTTGTCTGTAAATACTTTGGAGTTAAGGTTTTACTGGTTAAAGTTTTGGGGTTATTTTTATTAAATGGAACTGTTATTAAATTGTTGAATATTTTGTTTTCAAATTAGCAATTTTTGAATTTATTGGGGCATATTTTTAACAATTTTCAGGGAATATTTTCAAGTTTTTATTACATATTTAATGCGCATAAAACGTTTTTTTTTAGAGCAAATTTCTGGTTTCCCTGGTTATTTCCTATTGGTGTTAGCAAAATTTGTCCCAAGTAGCTTAGATATCTATTTGGTTTGGTTTGGTCGCTTATCGGATTGCGAGTGACCCAATTTTGATATCGATGTCAAACTTTGACCCCCTCTAACTCAGATACTTTTTGACGGATCTTGTTGACAAAAGTTGGGTCACTTGACATGAAATCCCCTAGAAATTAAATATGTTTAAGGGTTCAAATTCATTCGTCTAAATTGGAGTTTTATTTTATTATCAACTAACTTCGTAATTTTTTTTTCTGTTTTTAGGGCTTAAAAGCGTTGTTTTTTGTGAATAAAATTAAGGAACTTATGGCCGATTTCATCAATTTATTTACATAAATATCAATTGATGCTTAAAATTAGTTTTTCATGTCAAATTAAAATAAAATTATATGAATAACTATATATGTATGTATGTATGTATACATAATTAAATATGAATTGATATTTTAATAGAACTAGTGTTCACCTAATGGTCGAAATTAGACCATAAATATTTATGTACATATAAAGAAAACATACTACATCTAAGTACATATATATGAATTAACATGTTTTGAGCATTAATTTTTTCCATCTTAGTGAATCGATTTGGCAAGGGACAAACCTCTGGTTCACATTTTATCTTCTACTTAAGTTAATTTAATGCTGTAAGTTCAATATAAAAAATATCTGAAAAAGTCAATTGAAAAACAAAAAAGTGTCATAAAATCTCCTTTGTAAATTGTATTCCACTCAGGTAAGAGGTTCTCATTCACTCAGGATCCTGCACCTATTATATTAGGTTTTTATTGTGTGGCTTATAGAACACGAGCGCAGAACACAAATTTCAAAATTTTGTTTTTGTTTTAAATGTAAGTTAAACGGACGAGTTCACGAGACACATAAGTTAAATATTATAGAAAATTTAAAAATCATCACATGCCACACGGAAAATTAACAAAACGAAATTTAATTTCACGTACTTATATAGTCGATATATTCAAAAACCGGTTTCTAAAAATTGCGAATAATCGAGCACCCTATTTTTATTATTATTTGATTGATAATATGTGTTGGTAGCTAATTTGAACGCTTATTACTCCGAAAATATTGAACAGATTTTAATAAAAAATATATTGTGCACTTCTGTAAGTCGACATACAGAGGAGGAACGTGTTCTTAACTGTTTTGCCTTTGCCGATTTATATATAGATTGTTGAAATTGGCCATTAGGTTATTTTGCTTTTGAGGACTTAGTTCATCGTACTGCCATATTCTTGCAGCAGTTAATAGATATGAATATAAGGTGTATATTTGAAAAAAAAATTTTTTAATTTTAAGTTAATACCATCTTTATGATCATGCGATATGTGTTTATTTTTGTTTTGCTTCTTACGATATACCAATTTTATTTATCTTTTAAACAAATAAATATATGAAATACTTAAGTTAAATATGCGTTTAATCGATAAAAACGTCAATCGTTATTGCGATCATTAAAATTTTCGATTAAATGCAAACTAAATAAAATCGATCGCAGATATATACGGTGACCATTAGTCCTGATTTAATGGGACAGTCCTTTAAGTGTTTTTTCAAAAAAAAAGGACAGAAGATTGTCTTTTTTTTTAGTGAATTATCCCTTTGCTAGATTATGACTTCTTCTTTAAACTCAAAAGCTATCAGTTTTATTTTCCCAAAATCCCAAAATTTCAACAATAATACAACAAAACAAGCTGTTAAACGTTATTCCCAGCGTTAGATCGAATCCTAAAATTTTTTGTTCCATTAAAAAAAAATATTTTCTCTCTTTTAACAAACGAGTCCGATGACATTGCAAAAATTATTTTGATGATCCATGTGCTGGATTGTGGTTACTTTTGGCACTTAAAAAAAAATGAATTGCACGAAAAGAAAATATGTTTTTACCATCTTCTTTCGATAAATATAAATTTGATGTTACTACTAACTGCAAAAACGGGTCGAACTATTTCAACCAACATTTCAGGGAACGTTGGGGATAGCCTTCAGATGGTTTATGTTAAGTTTGCACGAAATAGGCACAGTGGTTCCGAAGATATGGCATTTCGATTTTCCTATATATTCCCATACAAATATCAACAAAATGCCCATCCATTTTGCATATTATGACTTTTTATTGTCACTTAAAAAGTTATCAAATGATGTACCGTAATGTCATATGTGTACAATGACAATCGGAATAGGTCGTGAAGAATATTTCATATCGCTAGAGGGCGTAAAATAGGGCAAAACGTGTAAAAGCTCTCCATCCTTATATCTTCTTAACAAATCAATCGATTATCTTGAATTTTGGCAAGCAACTAGTGTACAATGTGGAGGGAACTATAGCCTATAATTGTTATTATTTAGGGTGTGCAGGAGGGGTTAAAGGTCCCCCTCCCTATATGTTCTTATCTAATCAAACATTTTTCTTAAAATTTGGAATGCAGACACTGTAGCATCTAAAGGAACTTTATAATATAATTTTGGGAAATTCTAACGTTTAGGGCGTGAAGTAGGTCAAAACGGCTAAAAGCTCCCATTACCCATGTCTTCTTAATTAATTATCCGATGATAGTTATACATTTTAACAGCAAAAAGAGTTAAAGCCCCCTCCTCCTATACCTTCATATTTAATTAACCGATTTTCTTGAAAATTCGTAATTTAAGTTGTGCACTGACCATTCGATTCACTTGCTATACACTTGCATTTTGTCAGAGGTATGTGTTACTGTTGTTCTTGCTGTAAGAGCGGTCCTTTTTGCAAATCATTAAATTCGTGATTTATCTGAAAGGAAATAGGGAATATGGCAAGAAGTGGGGCAAAACGGGTTAGCTAGTTGGTTATTAAAAGCATGGGCTGCAGTGTTTCCAAAAAAATTAAAAACATTTATTTGGATTGGCTGAGATGTGGAGAAAAGATGATATATCAGTGGATCAAATATAGATGCAGCCTTTTGGCAGTTTTAAATGAAAAAAATATTGGAGGTAAAAATATAATGAAGGTAGTAGTATCATTTTGTTTGTATCTGCCGGCCTTTAGTTCGCCAACAAAACGATTACTTTAATTGCTAATAATTTCTGGACTATCGAAAAGTCCCAATTAATAACAAAGTTACAATTTCAAATGTACTGTGCAGCAGTGATGGAAAATTCAGTACTATGGTTCTTTTTCATTTCAAAAATATTACGGTACCCCCATAGTCATATTTAAATAACTTTGAAAGCAGACATAAAAATGAACGCCTTCAGTTTATTGGAACTAAAATTTTTTATTTTTGTCATACATTTTAAAAATCAATTCCCGATTTCGTGCGTTGGCGGATTTCCCAGAAATAAGGGTAGGTTGGGATTATTTTACAACTCGTGAAACGCTTTGCCGTATAATTGAGTCAAAACTTCTAATTTTCATACAATTTGTATAAAACAAACCTTATGGTCGGAAATTTTTTTACACGTTCTTATGGCAATCGAATTGTTATATTGTCAAAAATTCTTAACTAAAATATTTTGTATTTTTTTTATTAAAATGAATTAGTTTTTTAATTTTATGTATTTTTGTTTATTATTTTTAAGTTTTTTTTTCAATAAAAAATATGTTTGAAAAAGTACCCAAATATCGAAAAAAGTACTCCTTTGCTTGGTGGTCAGTACCATCTCGATTTTTTAATTTTCCATCACTGCTGTGCTGCATTTAAATTGGTTTTATGTTAAAACGGTCATATTTAAACAAATTACTTCTACAGAAATATATCAACTTTTTTAAATTATTAAGTTGTTTTTATGTTTTAAAGACTTTTTACATAATTTTTTTTATATAAATTTCTTGATATGTTTTACTGATTTATTCGTAGATAATAAAATAAGTACATATATCGTCACGTAAAATGCAAAAGGCCCTATCTAACATTTCGAAAATTATACAGGAGAAGCAAAAACCATTTAAAATGATAAATCGCTTTAAACAGTTATAATTTGTTTTTCTTCAATGTTTCTTGTAAAATCTACCAGTAGTTGTGATAATTGACAATGTTGCATATTATGCAAACTGTTAGTTAGGCCTTTTAACGTTTATCATTTAATCTTTTGTAGATAGGACCTTTTGTTTTTTTGCCCATAAACTCGCAAATGTCGGTCAAAAGATTCGAAAATAATTTTCAGATTTAATGAAAAAGTCGATTTTAAATTTTTTGTTTGTTAGGGCCTTTTGCGTTTTAGGTGTCGATATGTATTTATAGTAGTTCTACTTGCTAATCTCATATTCTTTGAATTATCTTATTACCAGTCCAATAACCTTGATTCTATTTATCACTTTTACAACATTTCGATATGTTTTTTTTTCGTTTGAAAAATATGGTCACCGTACACATACATATATCACTCTTAATATATGTAATCCTTTAATTCCCTGTGGAACATAGGGCCGCACTCTTACTTGTTGTTAATTTGTTTTATTTTTGTTTATTTAAGCTGGGTTTTTACTGTTTGATTTTTCTCCCGTTTTTGTTTGTTTTAATATTTTATTTGCTTGTTTTAATATTTGTTTTTTTTTTTAAATTTAACTTTTTTTGCAGTCGAAAACTAAAACTCAATTTGGTTCGTGACGTGCGCTACTTTTTATTACAAAAGTGTTGTTTTTTTATCCCCTTCACCACAGGCAGAAATGGTAAAAATATAACAGCTTGTCATTTGGTTTGTAATTTATACAATATTGATCTAATACAATATAAAGAATATGAGTAATTCCATGTCAATTCGACCAATAGTGGGACCCGACACCTTTCGATTTAAATGAAATTTGGTGAGAAGGTTCCTTTTATCCATCAAGGAACATATTTGAACGAAAAAAAATTTTATAAATTTTTTCCAAAAGTTATGTCATATTCAAAATGTAATAATTTCGTCGAATTAGCCGAAGGTGTTCAGATTAATTCCTCAATATCTTGAAAACTACTTAACATACGAAGATGATTTTAATGTCATTTTAAAGAGAATACTTGGTGCTACAAATCATATATTGAAAAAAAATATTTTTTTTTGAAAAATGTAATATCTGCGAAATATTAAATTATAAAAACGGACTCAGTTAAAACCCTATTTTTAATTTGGCTGATTTCTTTTTATATACATAATACCTCAAACTGTTCTTTAAAAATCCTGAAACTTTGACTTTTTTAAGATATGATTTTTTTTCTTTCGCAACCTTTTAAAAAAATAATCTTAAAATAGAATTTTAATACTGTAACTTTGAGCAATAAGTACACTTTGCTAGTTGCAAAAATCAGATAAGCCGGGCACCTGGCATTTAAACCTAATTGGGGCACGCTGAATCCAGTGGGGCTAACCGTTTTTTAGGTTAGCTATTGTCTTCAGGATATACCGTTATTTCGAAAATGTAGAAGGTTGCACTGCATATCGTCATTGCTCCGACCAAATCAGCTATGTGTTTTTACCTGGTTTTTCAGGAGAGCAAAAAATTATTTATAATTTTGTGGAATGGATTGACAAAATATTTTGCACAAATTGGTTTTATATGACGAGAAATCATACCACTAAGTTTCGTAATAATCGGTCTCTCTATCTCTCGGGAACACTTTTGTATGCTTAAAACTGTAACGAATAATTCCTTTGTAGTTAAATTTGGAACACTGCCAAATTTTATAAAGATTGGTCCATAATTTACCATAGACCCATATAAAGCCCAGTCTTGGATACACTTTTGAACGCCTAAAACTTTTCTTACTTTTGCTAACATGTTTATTTAATTATTGTAAATTTTAGTTAACATTTTATATATCTTTTCTAAAAGAATAAATGAATCAAATATGCTATAAAAAAGAACAAACAGCAATTATTATTTAGTATTGAGTGCAGCATTTATAAATAACTAGCTTAATTTCTATCTATGAGGGGTACTGCTCATCCTCTGGCTACCCCGTCCATTTCTATATTGAAATTTATAGTTTACCATAATAGTAGTCTTAACCACGTTTGAAGACTATCCCTTTAATTGTTCTTCAGTTGAGCGATATTTACTATATGGATCCTATGGGAGGTATTTCCGCCCTGCGCCTACCCGCTTTATTTTTATTTTCAAAAGTGTAGTATACCATACGAGTGGCTTTCACATAGTTTGAACATTCTGACTATAACAGTTCTTAAGATATGCGATATTAAGCATTGGCGTCCTATGATGGGCACCACTTCCCCCGCTGCTATTTTATTCCAATTTTGGGGCTCAGAAGATCCTACTACCAAAAGTTCAACAAAATGCGTGCAGTGGCTCTTATTTATATTTCTATCTATGAGGGGTACTGCTCCTTCCCTGTTTACCCCGCCCATTTTTATACTGAAATTTATAGTTTGCCATAGTAGTAGCTTTAACCACGTTTGAAGACGCCCCCTTTAATAGTTCTTCAGTTGAGCGATATTTAATATATGCATCCTATGAGAGGTATTCCCCCCCCCCCAGAACCTACCCGCTTTATTTTTATTTTTAATAGTGTAGTATACCATAAGAGTGACTTCTACAAAGTTTGTACATTCTCACTATAACAGTTCTTAAGATATGCGATATTAAACATTGGCGTCCTATGGGGGAAACCACTTCCCACGCTGCTACTTTATTTCAATTTTGGGGCTCAGAAGTTCAACAAAATGCGTGAAGCGGCTCTTAAGATATGCGATATTTAATATTGGCATCCAATGGGGGGTACCAATTCCACTGCCCCTATCGAAAAAATAAGTAGCCTATTTTATTTTTAGGGCTCACGTGATGTTACTGTAAAAAATTCAGGAAAGTCGGCTCAGTAGTTTAGGAGTCTATAAGGCAACATACAAACAAACATACAAACATTTTTAATTTTTATATATATAGAAGAAGAAGATAGATAGAATGGGATTGTATGCATGCAGTAGAGTAAGACAGCAATATTTTAAAGCAAAAAAGAAGCGGTTGGGGTGCAGAATATGTATTTATTGCTTCCAATTTTTAAACAATTTTTGCTGGAACACTCACAGAAAAAATTATTTTTCGAATTCAAACAAAAAATTTGTAGTATCAAAACATTTTTTGTCTGAAATCGGTCCTACAAACAACTTCGCATATTCAAACAATTTATTTGCATTTTGTTTACTAAAAAAAAAACACTGATTTTTTCAAACAAATAATTTACAGAATAAAACAAAAAGTTTACTGAAATTCATATAAATTTCAAACAAATAATTTTGCTGAATCAAACAAAAATTTTTTGCACAAGCAATCACGCGGCACCCAAGCTATCACTGAAGGAGATGATGAAGGCAGAAGCAGAGCGGCGGCTGGCTTTAAGACACATGTTTTGTTGGAATAATTTTTGAACGAAGTCTGGTTTATACACACAATGTTTTTCTTCATCACTCACTGTTGCTGTATCCTTTCCTTGGCTAAAGAAGAAGAAATGTAACAAACAACGGCAGCAGACCGACTCGATATGTTTTTCGTCATCATTTTATTTTCGTATTTGATGTAGGTATTTAAGTAAACAGTTTTCAAAAATTGAATACGGGATTTTGTTTTTCATTCTTTTTTTTTCCAACTTTGAAACCAACCAAAAATTTATTTTGTTTCATATAATGTTGTTGTTGTTTCTGTTGTTTAAAAAAGAATGAAACCTTTTTTTTACCTGCTATTTTTTTTTTGTTTTTTTACTAATAACCTCGTCGCGCTATTTTATCATCTTTCTTCTTGTTGTACTTTTTTAAAGCGTCCAAAAATAAACTGTATGTGTTTTGTGTTGTTGTTCTTATATTTCACATAAAGAAGTGTTGCTTACGATCAAATAAAAAATGCAAAAAACGACAACATTAAAGAACGTTAAATATTTCATACAAAATTATGAAAAATTGAAACCAATAGCGCGTATATTATATTATTGAAAAGTTGTCAACATTTTTGTTGGTTAAATAAAATTCAAACAAAAATATTAATTGAATCAGTAAACAAATTTGTAGAAATTAAAAAAAATTTCAAACAATCGTTTGTTAGAAAATAATTCGGCAATAATTTTTTCTGTGCTGAGAAGAATTTTCGTTTGATTTCTTAATAACTATTAAATCGGCTATTTAATTCGGCTATTTAATTGATATATGAATACACAGTGTATTACACACACAACAAATGACAAACAAAAAAACTGGGCAGATGCACGTGAAACTTATAGGGTCAAATATATTTTAGACTTTTTTCAGATTTTTTGCATGAGGTTTAGACGTCGCATAATTAGAGCTTTCATTCAAAATGGGGGCTTTCTGCATTTAAATTGACATTTATCAATTTCAGACTAACTCAATTAGAACCAAGAAAAGATAAACAATCGATCAACGAGTTAAAGTTATTCAGGCTTATTATGAAAATCAAAATGCATATCGTGAACATCGTGCACATCGTGATTTTTTTGGTCAATTTGCGTACAATTGGAAAAATCAAATTTGAGCAAACCGGGTCTTAAACAGATGTAAAAACACCAGTGCATGCTCGTACTGCAGAAAATTTTGCCTCTGTTCGCGATAGTGTGGCTGAAGAGCCGTCCACCTCAACTCGTCGCCGTGCCCAACAATTGAACTTCTCACGCTCGTCGTTGATGAACATTATGTATAAAGACTTTCATTTACATGCTTACAAGGTGCAATTGACTCAAGAACTAAAGCCTCTTGACCATTCCAAACGTCTTCAATGGTCAGAATGGTGGCAAGAAATGGCTACAGTGTTTTCTCACGTGGTGGCGATGTCAATTGGCTGCACGCAGAGAAAAAATATGGTTGGGCATGGTTACGGCAACAACACTACGTTTAATGTAACAATATATTGTTGTCGTACACAAATAATTGTTATTTTTCTTTAATATCAACAATATTATAGTTACTGTAAACAAATCAATGTTTATCGCAATTATTAATTTGAGTATTGTTGACGGAAAAATAATTATTTTTCTAACAACTAAATTATGATAACTTTCAAAACATATTATATTACTCACAACCATCATGATATTTAATAGCCATAACATGATAACTTTCTATACATTTATCATATTATGTTTAAGATGCAATCAAACTATTTTTACTCTAATAATATTACGTAAGCGCCATTTGTAAAATAATTTTGTATCAGTTGTGTCATTTATTTTATATGTGAGCGGTTAATCAATTTAAAGATAAATTCCCATAAAAAATATGTTTAAAGAAATTAAAAAAATTAAAATATTAGCGGAGTTCATTCCGTATTAGTGATTTGATAGTGCAAATGCAAAATATCGTAGTTTTTTTGTAGAATCCAAAAACAAAACACAGAGATTTCTTTATATTTTATGAAAGTGTTACGATATTTCTGTGGTTTTCATGGGCAACCGCGTGTGTCTAAAAACAAATTTTTCAGGAGAGCCGAAAAACAATTCTTTATCCTACTATGGGGTAGGTATTGCAGATTTTGAATTTGCTCTTTTGCAAGCCTTATATTGAACTCCGCTGTTTGATTCACATTAAGAAAAATTGTAAAAAGCCACAAAATACAAAATCGATGCAAAAAGTTTAAATTTATTTTATATTTTTATGACAGTTATGAAAGGGGCTGTATCATAATATGATTGCTTCTATATTAATTATGATTAACATGATGATAATATGATTACTTCTTAGCTTATTATGTTTAACATGATGATATTATGATTACTTCTTAGCTTATTATGATTAACATGACAATAATTTGATAACTTCTTAACTTAGTATAATTAACATAATAATAATATGATTATGGCAAAAATATTATGATGTAATATTACGAGTATATTTAGTCATAATATGATTCAATAATAATCTTAATATGGTGACTACAATCATAAATTTTATCATAATATGATGCTCTTAGAATATGTTTACCACAACCATGTTTTTTCTTTGCGTGTGCCAAGATTATTTGATTTGACACCGTTGTACTTCTATCTTTGGGGTTATTTGAAAGAAAAGGTGTACATCAACTACACTATGTTTATTGTAACAATATATTTTTGTCGTACACAAACAATTTTTATTTTTATTAAATATAAGCAATATTTCAGTTACTGTAACATTTCAATGTTTATCGCAATAATAAACTTGAGTATTTTTGACCAAAAAATAATTATTTTTTTAACAACTAAATAATGATTACTTTGAAAACATATTAAGTTACAAACAACCATTAAATGATATTTAATAACACTGTGCTAGTTGAAAAAACAGACAAGCTGGGCACCTGGCGTTCTAACCTAATTCGGGTACGCTGAATCCAGTTGTGGTAACCGTTTGGCCCTGGTTTTTGAGATTGTATACCGTTATTTCGAATGGAGGACTTTGCACAAAATATGTTCGCGTAATTCAAAAATGCTTTAGTTTATTGAAGAAACTAACAAACCCGAAATTCCGCGATAAAATTTCGCTTAAGAAAGAAACATAATATTTTATTTGGGGGAAAAAATAATTTTTTTTTTATCAAAATTTAGAAATTTTTGTTTTTTTAAAAATTCAAAAACAATTGTAAAATGCAGCTAGGCTTCTAATTTATTTCAGACACATATAAAACAGACAAAACCGCTCAAATTGGTCTTTTATTGTGCGGACATAACCACACTAATCGGTCTTGTAAAAAACTTAAGTAACATATTCTATTGTTATACCTTGAGAAGGTAGAAACATAAATCGTCCCGACTTTGTTTTTTTTTTGCAAAACATGGTGACGCAGAAAAAATATCTCAAGAAAATTTTTAACAACACAGTTTATTGAAAATAAAATTTAAGGTCAACAATCTTTTTGTTTGATTCAATGAAAAAATTTATCAAATTTACACTTTTCAAAATAGCACTCAAAAAAAAAAAACATATTTCATAATGAAATAAATAAATATTCAATAAAAAAATATTTGAATCAAAGTAAATACGGTTTTTTTTACAATTTTTTTTTCCATTTGTAATTCTCATTCGCTTTGCAGTTTTATTTGTATAATATATTTAGTTTTGCCAAAGTCTTTGGAAAAAGGTTTCCCATAATAAATTTTAGGGTATTTATCTAAAAATTAAATTTGGAAATTTAGCACATCATCATTATTAAATAAACAAATAAAGATTCGATAAATATTTTGTTTGATTTATTCAACATTGCCAACAATTTATTTTAACAAATCACGTAAACATTTTGTTGAAAAAAAATTTATTTGGGCAACAACTTTTATGTATACATATATGGAAAAATATCTATTTTGAAATTTTGGGGGGCTCCAAACCCAATTTAGAGCTATGGTCTCTTGAGCAAAATTTCTCAGAATATCCTTTAGATTATGGTTTTGCTATACGCTTCCTTTATTTTTCTAAATATTAATTATACTTAAATAAAAAGTTCACGAAGAACATAGGGCGTTAACAAATTCTCTCCATTCTCTTCTATTATTGGCAAGGACTTTAATTTGTCTCCATGTTTTATTAGCTGCTGCGAGTTCTTGTCTTGTGCAGCGTGTCCAAATATTACGTGGTCGTCCCTGATTGCGGTGTCCTTATGGGTTCCATTCGAGGGCAGTGCTAGCTATATCCGTTGCTGGACGTCTAAGAGTAAGTAAAATTTGTCTTAGACAACGATTTACAAAAGTCTGGATTATGTTTAGGGTAAGTCTGGTATAGCTCCATGTAGTACAGTCATACAGAAGAACCGATTTTACACTGCAGTTAAAAATCCTCAACTTAGTTTCTTGTGAGATTTTGTTTGAGTGCCAGACCTTACATAACTTGTGAAAAGCAACGCGAGCTTTAAACTATGTATCCAATTATTAAAGCAACTTAAGTACTTAAAATAACAGTTAATTTTGCGAACAATATCACAGGACTACAAAGGTATTCAATCATTCTGAAATACATAACTTTTTCCCAATTTTATTTAAGATATACCTACAATTAATTTCAATTCACAAAATGGTTTTAGATATCTAATGATCTGAATTAAAATTCATTTTTGTAAAGGAATTAAGTTATAAAAATACCCATTTTTTTATTTATAATGAAGTCTACTTGGTCTCTTTTTAATGCGGTTTGATTTTCGAAGAGGTATAGACTCATGCAAGACTCTTTTTCCCCTTCTCCTTTTCGATTTCTTTTAAATAACAGTAGGTGTTTCTTTATTCTTGTGGTTTGTGATATTAGGGTTTTTTGTTGTCCTTATTTAGCAAAGGATGATACTTATCTGATAAGTTTGACAAACGTAATTGATTTTTATGAACATATTTTATAGAATTATTGATATTAATTAAATAAGTAAAAGGACTAATCTGTTTATAAATGGTGGCAGGTAAAATGATTTCTATACAATACTTTATCTCCTAATCCAAAAACGTGTTCCCTATTTCTTCTCCCCTTATTACTAATTTCTTTATTCCTTGGCTCTTTTTTCAGATTATTATTTTCTAAGTGATAATTTTGTGCCATTGAATTTAATAAAGTTTTGGGTGTGTATGCGAAAATTTAACTTGTTGGACATTTATTAGTAGTTGTGCAAGGCGTATTATTGTAGCACATAAGAATTTTTTCTTATTTTGTTTTAACCGGTAGAGGATTTAATTTTTCATCGGAAAGATATTTTTTCAAACTAGTTTTAATTGTTTGCACACCACACCGCATGTTTATCCAAACCATTTCTTTGAGGATGATACGGTGGAGACTTCTTTAAAATAATGTTTATTTTTTTTTTTAATCCAATTTTTTAATATTTTTAATTAGGCTTAAGTTCATTAAATTTAATTTTCATTAAATTATTTTTATGAAGAAAGGAATTTTACAACATGAAAATTAATTAAAATTTTTATTGATAATTTTTCATTCTTGACTCAATCTGGGCTCGAACCCAGGTGTTTACGGACAGGTTACCCTGACATGTTTCGATTGCAACCACTCAATCTCTTCAGAGGGCTTGCCGTTTAACACTCGCAGCCATCGACGACTGCTGACGTCATTAGTCCAATATCAATCCTTAAACCAAATTGTATTCAACCTTTTGGTAGATCGAAATTTGCTTTTGAATGATTATCTATTTTAATTTATTTTAACATGTTATTCCTTTACTTCTCTTTTTTCGTACTTTTGTCAAGAATTCTTCTTGAAGTTCAAAGTACATTTATTTTTTGTTTTTTCATTTTTTTGTCTTTCTTTTTCTTGTTGACCTTTTCAGCACAACTTGAAGGACAAATGCAAACATAGAGCTCGTGCCTTAGCTTTAACAATTATTAGTATTGTGGTTATTTTATTGAACTATTTATGGTTTTTTAATCCAAATTTTTAATATTTTTAATTAGGCTTAAGTTCATTAAATTTAATTTTCATTAAATTATTTTTATGAAGAAAGGAATTTTACAACATGAAAATTAATTAAAATTTTTATTGATAATTTTTCATTCTTGACTCAATCTGGGCTCGAACCCAGGTGTTTACGGACAGGTTACCCTGACATGTTTCGATTGCAACCACTCAATCTCTTCTCTCTTTTTTTTGCAAAATTTTCAAAATGGAATGATGAAAAAGGTGGTCCGTTGTCCGTTACTATTTCTTTTGGATAGCCAAGTTTTTAAAAAATGGATTATAAACTATTGCTAAAATGTATTGAATCTGATTTTATCCAGGCGCGGATCCAGCTTGAGTCTTAGGGGAGGGGGGTGGTGGGGAAACTTTTTTTGATACAAAAAAGTAAAAAATTTGTTTTTCAAAGTTTATTAAAATTAATATGTGTAGGTACATTATTTTCGAAAAACTCAACAATAAGGTTAAATGAAATATAAGATCAGTTCAATATAAATTAATTTTTTTAAATAAGCAATTTATGATTTCCTTGTGAGGCAAATTTAGATAGTACAGTCTTCCTGCTGTCATTGTTGATCTGAGCCATGTTTTTATTAGACGACGGGTAGGAAATGACCTCTCTCGCGTAGCATTACTGACGAGTAGGGCAAGTTTTTTATGGCATATGCCATTTTTGCAATTTCTTCAATTATTTTTTTAAAAAGCAATTTTTGGTCCAGCTTGCCAAAGAATACATTTTTGCAACTTAGAAAAACATTTTTAAATAAGCTTAGCGAATATCAGGCAGAATCTATTCGAAATGCTAACTGAATAATGCAAAAATCGGACGTAAAAAGTACTTTCAATGCATCTGCTCAAGCCTCTTGAAGTTACAAACGAAAGGGATTTCTATGAATGAAAGCTTTGGCTTAATTGACAGTGCTAAGGAAAATAATAAAAGAGGTCAGTAAAAAGATTTTGTTGAAAAGTTTAAAAAACGTTTTAGATCGTAATACTTGTGGTAAATTATTCAATACCCCTGAAAAATCTATATGGCTTGGCATTTCAATTTTAAAGAAGTGTTTTAATCGATTTTCTCACAATTTTATTTTAATTTAAGTGAGACGGATGAACTTTTAGTGTTCAAATATGCTCCAGTTACATCTTGCGATGGTGAAAGAGTGTTTTTCATTTATAGAATTGTTTTATGTGATAACAGGAGATTATCAGGGGTGTGAAGACGCAAAACGCAAGAATTTTTTTAATAAGATTTCTCTGATAAAAAAATTTTATGACAAATATTATAAAAATATTTCTTTATTAAACAGAATTTTATAACAAAAATTAGATTTAAAGTGTATTAAAAACAACTTCCAAATTCTTGCGTTTTGCCCCCCAGTATTTTTTTTTTTTTTTGACAATTTGAAGAAACATACAATTGTACTTACAATAAAAACTTAATAAAATAAATGATTCTTAAATAACATGTTTATTTTTGTCATTTTTCGTGCCATTTTTTATACTTTTTCGTGCCATTTTGCCAGTAATTTTAAACTTGCCCTGCTGACAAGCATTGAAACGAAAATTTAAAATATTATTCTTAGATTTCGGTAGATATCTTCATCACAGTTTATTTATTACAACGTTATCTCATAGATTTTCAGATATTTTCCATGTTTGTTGCCAATGCAACAATTCAGACTCAAGTTAGGATGTTAGTAGGTGTTTATCTATCTCTTTTATCAAACATAATCAGCTCATCAGCTGGTTGTGAAATTTAAAGTTTAGTATCTGTATTTGACTTGATTACACTTTGAGATAGAAATTAAGTTATGTTCAATACATTTAGGATATCTATTCGGAAACGTGTTTTGAGATCTTTTAAAATAAATAAAATAAGCGGCTGTTATACAATAAGTACCACACTTAATATGTTTATTCCGTAAATGAATTCAAAAATACTAAGCGAGCTCCTTAATATAAGGCGTTTGATGAAGTATCACTACCTTTCCACTCAGATATTTTTTCCAAAGCTTCTTCTATATGATGTACACTTGTTGAAAAGTGTAAAATTGAGTCGTAACGGTTCAACCATCTTGTCTCGCATAATGTAGAGAGTTTGGCTCCCAAATGTTTTGCTAAAACTGCGTTTCGCTTGGGATGAATATATTTAATAAAATTTGTCGTTTCTTTAACAAATGATACAACTTATTGTATTAATGGCACTTTGTTGCTTTTTAAAATTGAGTTGTTTGATTAATGGGAATAGCAAGGCGTTTGTTTTGAATTTGGCCAGAATTTTATAACAGCTCCATTTTCTGCTGACATCAGAGGACACCCATCTGTTCCATTTCCTACACAATTTTGTAGGTCAAGACTAAAATTTGTCAAAGCTTTTAGAACTATTGATGATAGTGTATTCGCATCAATTGACACATCAACGTCATTATCAATATCCTTTGAAGCCTCTTCAAATGCGTTTACAACAAAGCCAATAAATGCTTTCCTAACAACTTTGAGGAAATTTCCCTGAATCAGCGCCTGGTAGGGTACCTAAATGAGCAAATTCATTGCAAAAACTTATAGTTTCTGCAAAAAAGTATAAAGCTTGAACATGTTTTTTTTTTAATTATTTCCTTAAAAGTGAAGAAAATCGTGAGTTTTGCAAAGTTCTAGGATTTAAAATTTTCAATTTTAAATTCAATAATGCCCAATTTTTAGGGTTGATATTAAAACACATTTATGTTTAAAATCGTTTTAAATGCAAAATTCTTTGTTTCACTAAGAACTTAAATACAACTTAATTTACCGATGTGGTACATTAAAATTAATTTTCAGTTTCCTTTTGAAAAACTTAGCAAGTTGGTGCCAATATTTAACCAATACAACAACAACAGGCAAGCAATAGCAGACAACTAGTTTTTGAGGCCACCTTGTAAATAAATACACTTTTAATCAAGGCGAATTTATGTAAACGGTGGTGTCGATACTACAACAAGTAACAACACCAAAAACACAACAATGTATTTTTTTGTTGCTTTCGTTGGCCGATATGTCAAAAACACAAGTAACTTTTGACGTTCCTCTCTCTAATTAAGAAAAAAAAGTAGCACAGCTGTGTTTTCAACGCCACCTGAAAGTCAATTCGCCTTGCTTTTAATGATATTTTTTTTTATTTAGTATTGCACCCATACTTTTATCTTAATTAAATAAGACTTTTTAAGTTTATTGAAAATAACAATAAAAATTATTGCGATTGGTAACATTTAAATACAAACCGAATAATCAAATATATTTAAAGTAAATTTTTTGGCTCTATCAATGTTGTTTGAGCGTATTTAAATCGTCAATTTGGTGAAAAAAACTCAAAATATTCCCCATACTAAATAGGTCTTATACTTAAAACCAGCGTTCGAAAATAAAAGGTACATTATTTCGCTTTTGGCTCACACACCCAAGATCGATATCTATTTTGTTAGTGATTGTGTAGACGAACATAACACTTAATACCGTTCGTAACTATTTTTTAGAAAGAGCCTGATATTTTCAAGCGTTATGTTCTTCGTTAAAAAAAAACAAAACAATTGTAGTGATACTCCAGACAAACATTATATCTTAATGTTCTAAAGACCGCAGCACGAACAGCTTCTGTGCAGTGTTGCCAGAACTTTTAGAGGTAAAACCAGCAAAACAATATAATATTTCATCAAAAAATCTGCGTCAAGATTTTAAAAATCTTCAATAAATCTTGAAAACTCATTTATTAAATTTTTATGTAGTTTAATTATAAAACGATATAACAATTCATTTTAAAATATACGGCGATGTACTGGAAATTGAAATCGATGGTAAATAAGTTCTTTAAAATATCTTAACTATGTATCCAACTTATCTTAAACTATTATTTAAAATTTGCAAGAGATCAATTATGGCAACTATTTAAGATATTTAAACATAAGTACATATGCATAATTATAAACGAACATATGGGTAATTCCATAGTAACATACGTGACAGTCGTACGCTTTAATGAGACAAAAACCAACGAAAGCGTTAACAATTGTCTTCCTTCTTTTTGGTTTTGTGTGGAGCATTAAAAGCTATACATTTGGTAAGAAAGAAAATATAAAATATAAGCAATTAAAGGCGGTGATTATCCCCTACAGTCCGTTGTTTGGGTCGTGACGTTCCGTGATGTTACGTGACATAGTTTACCATGTGATACTTCTACTTAATTTTGTTTTCAATAACGGTTTGCTTTTTTTTTAATTCATGAAAAACAACAGGTTATAAATTGTATTTGATGATTTTATTTTGTAAATTATTTTATAATTATAAAAATCTCAAAGAAGACAACAAGGCAATTGAGAATATTTGGTATGAAAAAAATATTTAAATTAAGCTCTTTTTCATACAAGTTTTTTAAAATTGTCCTGCTGTTTATTTTGTGAATAGGGGGTGGATGATATTTTGATTTAAATAGTACTTTTTGAAGAATATGCAGTTAAAGTCATTTTAATTTCAAAATCTTCATTACACGAAATGTAATGATTTTTTTGTATTCCAGGAATATTTGGCACGTCATCCTTCCATTTTTCAACTAAAGGTACAGAAAATTTTTCTATGTCCTCTGAGGAAATATAAATTAAGTGTATCCCAGAAATATGAATTTGAGTGCATTCGATTTTTTTCTCTTCTTTTCTCTAATAATTTGTTATTATCTTTTGCTATTGCAAAAAATTTTTTCTGTAATTTTGCGACCGTTCTTTAGTTTTTCGAAGGTTTGTTTGCAATCTAAGTGGGCCTTTTTCTTATATTTTCTCTATACCGGCGAGCTTTCTCTTTATTTTTCTTCCGTAATAAATCCATCTACGTAAAATATATAATTAAAAAAAAAAACAGTCACAATGCAAAATTCTTCACTTACGATAATTTATATCAGGTGACGAACGTGACGAAGTTTTAAGTTCTATAAAAATATAACAGTGTATGATATGGTCTAATTTTATGATTAAAAAAATTAATATCATTAAACTTGATTAACGTTAAAAGTTTGAAGCCCTTGAGGCCACCGACACAGAAGAAATGACAATTTATGATGGTTTGTAGTCACGAGTGTGACCAAGGCGAATTGAGTAGAATTTGAGGTCAACTCTACAACAACACTGCTTCTGTGGTCGGGTTGTCAAAAATATTGCTAGTAAATAAAATAGGTTTGTTTACATAAAAAACTAGTTTGTATACAAACTTTGACAAGTTAACCACAGAAAAAAAACACCGTATGTTGATTTGACCCCACCTTCTAGTCAATTCGCCTTGAGTGTGACATTAAAATGGTAATGAAAACAAATTGAAAATTTACCGTTAACTGATCTTTCATATATTTTTATTTTTTGATAATTTATTATTGTTGTAAGAATTGTTTATCAAAAAGAGTTATCTCCCATCATCACTCTTAAGGAAGTAAATAGTTAAGAGAAAGTACAATTAAAAACACAAAAAAAGGTGACAAAAGCCCTTGCAGAAGTTTGAAGTCAAATAATTGGCCGCGGAAATAAAAATACGTTTCGGAGTCTTAATTGGAATTTTAAGTGTTTTTCTTTAAAAAAACATTAAAAAAGAAACGGGGTTTCAACTTTTATTTTTTCACACGTGGTTGACATTTCTGTGGAAATAGCCATATGCATATTTTTTATTGTAAAATCAGAGAACATTAGTCCGGCGATATTAATGTGTCAAGACAATGCGAATTTTTAAGTAAATTTTTGTGAATAAAATTCCTACACGTAGAGAAAAAACATGGATGCAGAATGGTTAAAAAAAACATATTATGGTCCCTGCAATGGTAACAAACAAACTTTTGTTGTTTTTAAAAAACTTTTTTCACGATTGATAATATTTTGTTTCTATTTAACAATAAAGTGTTTACCTCCCTTGAAACTTCAAATATGGTTGATTTTAACAATATAATGTTTAAATAAAATAAAACTACAACCATACACTTAAACATATTATGGTTACCTTAACCATATTATTATTACGGTAACCATATTATGGTTAAATTCATCCAACCAAAAGCTATAACCATATTATGGTTGCCTCCAAACATGTTATGGTTAATATTTAATAACAATAATATGTTCGACATTGTAATATTTTAAAACATTGTATGATTAATTTTAAATTTAAAATAATATGTTTAAAAAGCAACAACATTCTGGTCGTTTGAATTTTACTTGGTATGCTTAAAATTCTAATTCATTTTATTTTAATTATTGATTAAAACACATAAATTTACGTAGAAAAAACTAGTAGAACAGAAAAAATTGTAATATGAGATCGTCACAGGCTGGAATATGAACCAAAGTGGTTTTTTTATAGAAGTGGAACGAAACACCTATCAAGAATATAAAATAAAATTAAATTATAATTTGACACTTAACAAACAAATTGAAAAAATGGATTAACCATTATATGATTAGCATTCACCATATTATTGTTAATCGTGACCATAATATGACTACTTTCTCAAAATTCTGCGAAATTTTGACCATTTATGGTCAATTTTGAACATAATATGTTTAGTTTTGACCATTATTATGGTTAATATTGACTAAAATATGGTTAGTTTAAATGGTTGATTTAGGGAAAAATTTTGTTGATTTTAAACATACTTTGGTCAAATTTAAACAAAATATGGTAACCCGCAAACATAAACATTGTTAAAAACCAGCCATAGTATGTTGCTCTTAGAATATGGTTACCTCCAACCATATTCTTTTTCTACGTGTACTAACCATTTCCAAACGGTTATTCCATGAATGGTTGATATATTTCATTTATCAATGCAAGAAGTGAAAATAGTACAAACAGAAGTGACAATATAAAGAAGTTTCCACCGAGTTAAAAAAATCGCTATATACACATATATTAGGGTGACAATGAAACATATGGGAACATTTTTTTTCCAGAATTTTAAACAAAAATGTGAAGATTCTTTTGCCACTTGGTCTAAAACTTACTTGCTGAAAATTTGAGCCAAATCGGATAACTTCAAATGATAAAAAAAAAATTTCCATACAAGCAAAAAATTTTTTTTTTTTTATTTTTTAATATTAGTAAGCTTTATTAGCTTATTAATAACAAAAAATTTCATTTCGATCGGACAAGATTTTCAGTTTCAAAAGTGACTGAAAAAAAAATTTGATGCTTGTTAGGGGCTTACTCTAAAAAATTTTCAAAAAAAAATTTTTTTTAGTTTTGATAAGCACACATTAAAGATTTTTTGTTGCTCTTAATACCAGGTTTTTTAAATTTTTTTTAAAAATTTTTTTTCGACATAGCTTTGTTCTAAATTGGGACTAAAAGCTGCAAAAATTAAGTTTTTGGCCCTATTAAAAAACAAAATTACGACGTCACAAAAAATGTTTAAAAAACCCTATTATTAAGAGCGACAAAATATCTTTAATGTATGCTTGTCAAAACTAAAAAAAAAAAATTTGAAAATTTTTTAGAGTAAGCCCCTAACAAGCCTGAAAATTTTTTTTCAGAGTCACTTTTGAAACTGAAAGTCTTGTCCGATCGAAATGAAATTTTTTGTTGTTAATAAGTTAATAAAGCTTACTAATATTAAAAAATAAAAAAAAAATAAATCGAAAAAAAATTTTTTGCTTGTATGGAAATTTTTTTTTATCATTTGAACTTTGATCTCAAAGGTGCACGGGATAGAGTTATCCGAATTGGCTCAAATTTTCAGGAAGTACATAAGTTTTAGACGAAGTGGCAAAAGAATCTTCACATTTATCATCAAAAATCCAAAGTTGATTTTTCATTGTCACCCTAATATATATACATATACAATACTTCTGGCGTTACGTTACAAAAAGTAGACTTTTCGCTGGAAATGCCCATATTGGGGTGGATTTTTCCTACAGCTCCAGAACACCTGCCAAGGATCAAAGCACCTTGCTAATATTACCCGAGAGAACGGGTAATGGAGTGTATAGGGTAGCTTCGGGATTAAGCGCAAAAGTATCCACCAAGTATCCAAACAACTTGGTGATATTATAAACGCTAGAAAAAGAATAAAAAAAGGCACAGATATACAAAAAAAAAACAGAAAGCACTTTAAACTTTCCTCTTTGATTATAAAATTTTATTTATTTAATGCAAAAAATAAATGTATTTTCAAACGATTAAGTTAATTACTAATCTTATAGAAGTTTAAAATACATTGTTTAAATAATTTAAGTTACATGGCGAATACAAAAAAAAATCAGCCGTCCAATATGGCCTTAAAACAACGATTCGACCTAGCACCAATTTGAAGTTACAACATTAACAAAAATACGTAAAAATTAAAGAAAAATTTAAAATATAATACATGATGATAGGGCGCCTCACGTCGTCAATTCGTCTTAGGGCATATCATCATTCAAAATAGAAACAAGGGATGGGAAATCCGCTGCCTTCGGTTCAGACGTGAACACCCGTAATTTCTACAAACAGATATAAATCTAGTCGTGTTCGTACCTAACAGTTATCTTTACTTATCCGGTAACACTATTGTGGTTATTTCAACGTAAATTTTGCCTACGTGAATTAACTATCGAAAATCTATAGTCTAAAATATATAACACATTAACCCGTAGGCAAGAAATACGGCTTAAAATTATGAAAACCATAAATATCTATACACAGTTAGATATTTTTTTGTAGAAATTACGGGCATTAGTCTCATAGACTCAGAAATAAATGAGCTTCTGGTAACAGCCCTTACTGAAAATCCATCCACTGTGACTAGTTTAGAAACTAAGGTACTTAAATCTTCTTCCTTAGAAGAATAGTTTTCTAATGGTGCCTGTGTTTTGCATATATTATTTAGTGTTTCATTTTTTGATTTCTGGGTTTCCATTCCAATTTTATGGATATTTTTTAAAAATGGCGAATAAGGCCACTGGTGCTTTTACCTTAACACAAAATAATTTTTGCACATTAATTGCAAGCCGCTGAGCTGCGTCTTTGCCTTTCTTTTTAAAATATGGGCATTTCCAGCGAAAAGTCTACTTTTTGTAACGTAGCGTCAGAAGTATTTTAAATTGTTTCTCAAAAAATTTTATAAGTATTGTTTACTTTTTTATATTTTTGTGTAAAGCGCAACTAGCTCTACATTTATTAGCAAAAGGGATAACGATTGAACAACAGAGTCTTGCTCAATTCGCAGTCTTATTCAGTTTTGTAATGCAAGTCAAAATCCACTTCCGTTTTTTTAACGGCCCGCCAGCGCAGATTTTTGCTTATATCTGCAAATCCTAAGCGTCGATTACTGAAATTTTTTTCTGAATATAGTGCTACTTCATTACTTTGTATATATAAAAACCCATTTTACAAATTTGACTTCTTCATTTAATTTTTTTACATTTTGTGGTACAAATACCACGACACGTCAAAATGGAAATGCCCATACACGCAGAGAAAAAATATGGTTGGGCATGGTTACGGCAACCACATTGTGTTTATTGTAACAATATATTGTTATTGTACACAAATAATTGTTATTTTTATTAAATATCAGCAATATTATAGTTACTGTAAACATATTAATGTTTATCGCAATTATAAATTTGAGTATTGTTGACCGAAAAATAATTATTTTTCTAACAACTAAATTATGATAACTTTCAAAACATATTATATTACTCACAGCCATAACATGATATTTAATAGCCATAACATGATAACTTTATATACATTTATCATAATAAGTTTAAGATGCAATCAAAATATCGTTACTCTAATAATATTTTGGTATCGCCATTTGTAAAATAATTTTGTATCAGTTGTGTCGTGTTTTACATAAACATATCGAATTATTTGTTAGTGAGTGGCTAAATAATAAAAAAATAACCATTAAAATAAACAAGAAATTAAAAAAAAAATAAAGAAAAATATTAAAAAAGAAATAACAAAATAACCATTAAAATAAAAAAGAAATTAAAAACAAAATAAAGAAAAAACATTAAAAAAGGGTTGTAGTGTCACAAAATAAAATATCTTTGCTAAAAAATTTTAATAATCTTAAAGTGGTGGAAAAATTTGTGAAATATTGGTGCAAAATATTATCCATTACTGGTAGGTTTTGTGTTATTTTAAGAGAAAAATAATGAAAACTCCATAAAATAATTTATAAATAATTGCGACCTACGACAAAAAGATTACAGTAACTATATTATGTTTTTTATTTTATCATAAGTATTTTTTTCCAATAAAAATATTATGCTTAAAGTTGTATCATATTATGATGTAAAAAATTTATGTATAACAGTTCATATCACTTTGCATCATAATATGATTACTTCTAAGCTTATTATGATTGCCATGACAATAATATGATAACTTCTAAACTTATTATGATTGTCATGACAATAATATGATTACTTCTAAAGTTAGTATGATTGCCATGACAATAATATGATTACTTCTAAACTTATTATGATTGCCATGACAGTAATATGATTACTTCTTAACTTATTATGGTTACCATGACAACAATATGATTACTTCTTATCTTATTATGATTACCATGACAGTTATATGATTACTTCTTGACTTATTATGATTACCATGACAGTAATATTATAACTTCTTAACGTTTTATGATTAACAGGATAACAATATGATTAAGGGAAAAATATTATGATGTAATATTACGAACATATTTGGTCGTCATAATATGGTTTAATAACAATCGTAATATGGTGACTACAATCATGAATCTTATCATAATATGTTGCTCTTAGAATATGTTTACCACAACCATGTTTTTTCTTTGCGTGTATGTAGTTCCAAACGTGAGAATTTTCCATCTACAAAGTAAAAATTTAATATTAAAAATCTAAACCTTTGTAATCAGAAATAAAATACTTACCTTTAAACTTCACTTAAAACAAAAAACCTTCAAACCTTTTTTATTAAATTCAGTATAAATTAATTACACAAATCATGATGGAATAGCAACGGTTACCATGTTTTTCATTTATGAAATAATTTACTCACACTTACACATCGAAAAAATCTTATAGAACACTGTTGGCAATCATCAATTGTTCGTGCAAGACAATGTTAATTTCTGCACGACACGTAAGGGACAACTAATGCAAATCGTCAATGACATTTTCAAACAAGTGTCGCGTAAATCGTGCACGACATAAAGAAAGACAATGTCGCTCAGCCTGCCATACACACAAACCCCGACTACATAGAGGGCAATACCGTTTACTTTGCCGTTAACGAATGTGTGCAGGACATTGTCGCCTAACTTGTCGTTGATGACCATATGCACGACATTGTCGTCCATATTATCTTTGATGACTATATAAACGATAAATGGATTCTACTTTGTCGTCGACGACTGCGTATAAGACAATGTCGATGAAGTTACACGAGTTACAGCAATACAATATCATCTATAAACTTAAACAAATAAATAAAGAATAGCACATACATATTTGCAAAATCATATATTTAAATCAAAGACTAAATTATACTTTACTTTGTGACTTATAACACTTTACTGACTGATTTTCTTCACTTTGCTTTGATTGTTTTTTTTTATTCCTATCGTTATTTTACAGCTATTTTTGTTTTTTATAAACACTTTTCTTGGGAACAAATTACTTTTGTTTGTTCAGAGGACAGCTTACAAGACACAGTCGCTCATACTGTCGTGTATAGTTGTGATAGAGGATCACTTACAAGACAATGACGCTAATTTTGTCGTGAATAGATTTTGATAAGGGACAGCTTACAAGACAATCTCCGTCATGTTGTCGTTGTTACACTTTGATAAAGGACAGCATGAAACACAGTGTCGGTCATGACGTCCTTTATAAACGTCTTTAAAAGACAGTGCACTAGACAATGTCGAGTATTTTGTCGTGCACGACAGTTTCCTCGAAATCGTCTTTCAGAAATGCAAAATGATTAAGGACATGTCGTGCATAAATCGTTGACGACAGTGTCGTCGACGGCAGTTTGGCCAACAGGGAAGTACCAACAATATGATTCCATGCAAATAATTGTGTTGTTGTTGTTGTATAGCTATTGCGAACAACGACATTCCTCAAGAAATGTGTGAATACAAAGTAAAGTGCTGTTTCCAGGTGACAATGTAGAACAATTTATATGAAAATCACACAGTTTTTTGAGTGCTTTTCATATAAATTTTACTACACAATTGCCTTGTAACCTAAAAACAACAGATAAATTTGCAATAATTAAATTAATAAATCCCCGCACAAGTTTCCCGGGATTTTTTTCCCGAAAAATGTGCGGAATCCCGTATGAAAAACACTATTGCTTATTAATATTTTAATCTATTCAATAAATAAATATACATATGTATATGTGACCTTCACCGAGAAAAGGGACCTTGTGTGTCAAAAAAACGGGTTTGGACTTAAAAGTGGATTTTGGTACATTAAAGGGTATAGAATAAGATGAAATGCGTATTTCTCAAAACTTCATTTTCACACACTAGGTCCCTTTTCTCGGAGAAGGTCACATATTCTTATATATATATATATATATACGAGTTATGTTATTAGGACAATTTTACTTTTAATTTGAACTTTACTGTTGAAAAATTTATTTAGAAATCATAAGGAAAAGTTTAAAACAACACTTACACTTACGTGTACTAACTACTCTTTAGAAATGTGCATTCGAATAAATTTAGACACGAAAGTTGGACCCAAAGCTATGTTTTGCTAATTTCGAAAACGCTATTTTAGCTGAAGCCACTACTTTGGAGTAAAGAAAAAATAAATTCAAGGATTAGAATTGTGGTTATTTTGTTGAACTATTTATGGTTTTTAATCCAAATTTTTAATATTTTAATCAGGCTTAAGTTAAGGAATTTAATTTAATTCGAGTAAATTTTTTCGTTTAATCTGTTTTTTAAATTTCCGGCCTCAAACTAAAACTTTTCCACATTTGGCTGCATACGTTTTGTCATTTCTCCTATACCTAATAAATAATGTCTTGAATTTGGGAACAATTTAACGTTAATATCCATATATCTTGTTTGGATTTTAAAATAACGGGTTCTAAAAATCTTAAAAATATTTCTTCTGGTTTTTTTTTATTTATTTTTGGTACAACGTGAAAAATATCAAGATTTTTAATAATAAATTAGTGGCATGTAAAAATGGTCAAATATGCCACTTTAAGGGTCAAAAAGTGTCACAAAATAGTTAAAAATTATACAAAAGGTTAATTAAAAAAAGGGCCGTACAAGGTATCAAGAGTCAAATTGAAACAACGGCAACGCTGATACTTACACATAAAGAAGAATTTCGAAAGGTATAAATATGATAGTTTTTTTCGACAGCTACACATTTAACGTTTAAACGTTTAGCAAAGATGACGGTCTTCTCACTCAAGAAAATCTTCGTCATTTTCTCAGTGTTACTGTTACTGAAAACAGCAGCAATTTCAGCGGAACGATGCAGAACTCCGAGCGGCGGAGTATACCTCGTAGACAACGACCCTCAGGTAATTTACGTTAAAAGTTCTCGTAAAACAAAAATATTAATATAAAAAATTTGTAAAAAAAAAAATTAGTACAACTGGATAGAGGCATTGTTGGCGTGTAAACGAAGCAAAGCCGAACTTCTAACCATCGAGTCGAAGGAAGAAATGGATGAAATTGTTGATATGCTAAAAAGAGAATTTGTCTCAACCTCGATACTATGGCTGGGCGGTAGTGATGAGCTTGCCACCGAAGTTAACTTTCAACGGCCCTGGTTTTCACCCAGAGGAAAACGATTGACTTATTTTAATTGGGGATATTCAGATCCTAATAATGCATATAATAATGAAAATTGTATGGCCATGACGGCTTCTCAAAACGGCTTTTATTGGTCTGATCACGCTTGCACGACCAAGTCTGGTTATATATGCCAACTAAAAAGAGGAAACACTACACGATTAAAAAAGAAAACATTAGATAAGGAATGTAAAATCATAGCGTTCTTGCAAGAACTGTTAGATTGGTTTTAAATCGCCTAAATTGTAGTTATATTGTAAAGCAAAACTTAATTTCATATGTGCAAATAAGATGATAAACATGTAAATTTATTAAATAAAACTATAAATATTTATTATTTTTGGCTGCAATAATAAACTTGTTATTTCATTTTTAAATATTTCGCTATAACCCCACGCAAAGAAAACAATTTGGGTGGGCATATGGTTACGGCAACTACACTTTGTTTATTGTACGCAAAAATTTTTATTATTATAAAATATAAGCAATATTTTAAACATTTAAATATTAGTATATAGCAATTACAAATTCGAGTATGGTTGTCTGAAAAATATTAATTTTTCTAAAGCCTATAGTACATGTAATGTAAAAAGCAACATTCGTATGTGGTTCTGACGTAATTTTGTCGTCATCACACATCATTGCTATTGTGGCTTTGTAGTGACGTCAAAATTACGGCAGAACCACATGCGCATGTGGCTTTTTACATTCCGTGTACTGCAGGCTTAACAACTACACAGAAAAAAATTACGACACATCAATTGTCATATTGAATACCATATTCGTCAATACAATTAACTTTTTAATTGAAAAGGCACCAACAACTGAATTTGTAAATACAAACAACTATTTTGTTAACGAAAACTGTTAAAATTCAACAAATATTTTTAACAATGAGTTTGTAATATTGAATTAAATATTTGTTAACAATCAAATATAAATTTTTATTACTAAATTGTCATATTAACAAAATACTTTGTAACTAACTAAATTGAAATTTAAGATGCATTTAAAAGTTGTTTTTATTAACGTTTTAATAAAATTCATAAAAAATTACATCACATTATAACTCATTAAGGAACAAACATAGTCCTGCATGCGAGTTTCTGACATCAACACAAAACGGAATCTTGCCATCATTAATAGTATTATTTGGAAAGCTAGAATTTATAGAAAACCCGTTAAAATTTATTTATGAATAATTAAATAATAAGTTAACTGACCGTATAGATTGGTAAAATTTCAGAACAATCGCCACATGGAATGGAAAAAAAAGAATTTTTTTATGGTTTTTCTTTTTGACACAAAATATTTTTTCTATGATATACACATTTATTTTCTAAAAAAAAAACAAATTGTTAATAGGAAAATTTACAAAGATGTTAATTAAAGAAATTGTTAAAATTATTAAAAAGATTTAACAAATTTTCTTTAATTACTTAATAACTTTTGTTATTTTTTTCTGTGTAACTAATAATAACTTTGAAAATATTTTAAATAACTTACAACCATTTCATGATATTTAACAGCCATAATATGATAACTTTCTATACATGTAGTCATTGTATGTTTAAGATGCAAACAAAATATCTTTACTCCAATAATATTTTTGTATCGGTATTTGAAAAATAATTGTGCATCAGTAGTGTCATTTGTTTTAAATATGCCTATTTAATAACACTTGGGGTATTCACAAGGTGTGCTATCATGTTATAATGTCAAAATGTTCTAACATTTTACAATGGTTTAAAAATATTGTCGTTGCTTTGTTAACAACAGCAGAGACCTGCGCTGAGCGACTGAGCCGAGCCGCATTAGTTTTTGTAGCCGTAACCGTTGATATTATAATTTTATCCGGCTAATATCCGAATTTAATCTACGGCTACGGCTAGTTGAAACATAAATACTGCCAAAATAATATTCCAAAATTTTTTTGGAATTTGGTGCAAGGACTCGTAACTATAGATTTCGTTTTTTTTTGTACCCTCCACTAGAATTAGTTGTAAATCCATGTAAAACTTTTTTATTCTTCATCTTAGACCCAATTAATATATATATTCTGGCTGCTTGAGTAATTCTAAGTTGATTTAGCCATGTCCGTCTGTCTGTCCGTCTGTTGAAAACACGCTAACTCAAGAGAAATAAACAAACTTGGTGTCAAATTGCTTTTAGTTATTCTAAGCAGTTTGGCATTGAAATCCAGCAAAATTGGTTCAGTAGGATCAGAGCTATAAGTCAAAATGTGGAAGCACCACCTTAAAAAATTGATAATTTTGTTACAAATGGTGGAACAATGCACGGAATGATATAAGATTTTGCAAAAATTCGTTTTATTCGACTGGAAATCACGCTGTAAAATTTCGTGAAGATCGGTCCATGATTTACCCTAGGCCCTTTATTAACCCTACTCCCGGAAAACAGTTTAGGACGCCTAAAATCGTAATTAATAATGCTATCATAACAAATTTTGGTACGTCATAATAAGCCCACTCTGGTAAACCGTAGCAGATATAGATATTACGGTAAAATTTCTTCCAACTTAGCTTTATATGGCCAGAAAAAATTACATGTAATTTTGTGATATACGGTCCATAATTTAACTTAGATCCCATATTTAGCAGCCTTCTGAAATTCACTGTAAACGCTAAAACTAATTTCACCACTCTGCGGAATTTTGGGATGATTGGTTCATAACTTACCATGGCTAAACTGTTACGAATCATAATATTTTACTCAAGGTTTTCTGTTAATATTAGGTGATAATTTGATTGCTGATAAAAAGTATTCAAATATCGAGTTTTATTTTATTTGTTTTGATCGTTTACACTTCACTTGTTCATTCTGTACAGTTAATAATTTTTTGAGCTTTAATTTGTGAAATTGAAAAATGTATTAATAATATGCACACAAACTTATATATTTTCTTTTGAATTTCATTTGATTTTTAATGTACATATAAATCAAAATAACAAATTGAATGAAAATTTCTGGCAAAAATGTTCAAAATTACCATAAACACACAGCAAAAAGCAAATATGTAATTTAAAAATAGATTTAAACAAGGGTCGAACCAGTTTTAAAACTCGTTTATTTACACAGGGTTTAAAAAAAGGGTCGAACCAGTTTTAAAATTCGTTTATTTACACAGGGTTTAAAAAAGATCTTATGAATACAATTTTAACGATTTATGCTTAACACAGCGTTTACATTTGACAGTACTGGCAAGACGGTAGGAAAATACATATTAGTTGGCAAAAACACAACTAACTGTCTTCGTGGCGTAGGCGTCCAGACAGTAGTTAAGACAGTTCACTTTTAAAAATACGTCAAACGTGAATGTTGCAGTGCAAGTCCAGCTAAAGGCGTTTTGTATGAACTAAAGAAATTTAAAAATAGCTTAAAATAATAATAAAACGTTAACAAACATACCACTTACATAACTAAACCATTAAAAATCAAAGCAGAATATATTTATTTATTTACATTTTGATTTTTTTTTTTTTTGTGAACCAAACTTTAGTTTATTGTAAGCAAATGTGAAATCAATGTCCAATTTTACTGTCTGCAAAATTTGCTAGACAGAAGACAAAACAGTTGGAAAAGTATGCATGTTTTAGTGAAAAAGTTTGTCTTGCCAGTACTGGCAAATGAAAACGCCATGTTAAACAGGTTTGAAATGATGTTTAAAATGTTTATGAATACGGCTGCTAAAATTTCAATTCATCCATTAATGCTAAAAATGTTGTAATGTCCTTTCCAAGGCGAATTGTTGTTAACGTTAGTGTCGATACTACAACAAGTAGAACACAAAAAACACAACATTTTCATTTTATTTGTTGATTTCACTGGTCGATATACACGAAACTTTTGACATTCCTCTCTCTTAGTGAGAAAAAAAGGAGCACAGCTGTGCTTTTAACGCCACCTTAAAATTAATTTGCCTTGATCCTTTCAAAATATTTGCTTCACAGTAAGTTTACTGATTAATACTATTAAAGAGCTAGTAAAAGTTATCGCCGCCATGTTTTATGTCAATACAAGGAAGCTTTAGCATTTAAAGCTGTTTTCGGGAGTAGCATTTGTATGAGAGCTTAAGTTAAATATAAACCGATTCGAGTAAAATTTTGAAAGATCGACAACGAAACGGATTCTGCGTCGATCGGTGTACTAAAAGGACCAATATTTTTAGATGTTACACACAACACCACAAACACATAATACTCTGAACGCCATGGTGGTGTGGGCATAATGATGTTGTTAGAATAATAGTGTGCGGTGTTTTTATACCCACACCACCATGGTGGAGACATTTTTCGCCAAATTCAATGTCAAAAAACGCCAAAGCCTTTATTTTTTAGTTTTTGACAATATATATTTGTTTACGCGCATAGTGTGAACGTTGCCTAATTATTGTTCACTACAGAAAAAAACCCAAACGTTGCCTAATTATTGTTCACTACAGAAAAAAACCCAAACAAAATATAAATAAATAAACCCTAAAATATTTTTAAAACTCTAAAATTAACCCCGTGGTTTTGTCATTTTTTATTATTTTCGAGAAAATATTTCAAGGAAAACATTTTGGTCCTTCAACCCGGATTTAAACCCCCCGAGTCTTTGAAATATTTTCAAGAAAATGTTTCTTTTCAGAATCCCGTGTGTTTCTTTTTTTTCAATCCCCTTTTCATTTTGCGATAAAAATAATTTTTCAACACCCCATTTCATAATCTTAAACAAAAGGTAAGTGTGTGATTTTTGTTTATAAGTGCATAATAAGAAGTGACAATATAAAAACAACAAAACCAACAAGTCGCGATTCGATTTGCCGTCGGCTTTTGTGTATGTGCTATTATTATTTCAACCTCAGTTTTTATCCCTAAATTCGCGTTTTACAGGGCTGTGGAGTCGGAGTTGAGGTTTTTGTACTGGAGTCGGAGTCGTAGTACCAACAAAAACTCGCGACTCCGACTCCAAAATATTTAGGCATAAAAACTTTTTTAATATTTTTCAAAATAAAAACTTTTTAAGAGATTATCAGGCAATTCACATGGAGGCTTTTACGACGTCGCTTTGTCGACGTCTCTTTTGGTTTGATGGCAAGCGGTGTAGAGACGAAAGAGGGGTAAACAAAACGACTCGGTTTGTGTTTTCATGTCGTTTTTTATATTTCTCTTTTAACTTTTTCTTTTTACGCTTTATTCTTTTTCTTACTTTGAAGTGTGTGGTTGAAAATACAGTTTGTCCTCGATTATCGATAACATACGGGACCGGCAGCATTCTTGATTATTAATTTTTTTTTTCAAAACAAAACAAAAAGACATGCAACCAAAAATCATCGTATGAACGCAAAGAGATTTTGGAAGTTGCTTTAAAAGGGAATCAAGATAAAACGACGTCGTAAAAGCCCTCATGTGAATTGAGTGTATGCCTTAAAATTTTGAAGTTATGAGTAGCTAGCTGAGTTTTAAAAATTGAGATAACAATTGATTTTGACAAATCTTTTAACACTTTATTAGAATAAATATTTAGATTGTATAAAATAATGTAATTTTCTGTATTTTTATGTGTGCAGTTGGTAACAAAACTGGTTCGATCCACTACCAGACATTTTCAAAACTATCTCTTTGCATTTTCTGTAACAAAACTCAGTGGTTCACTGTTTTAACCGTTCTGTTTGAAGTGCGCCAAAGAATTGTTGATGAAATAGAGTCGAATTAGGGGATTTAAAAATGCAAATTTGTAAACAAGTTCGCTTGGATATATTTGGTTTTTATAAATTTTATATTTAAAAACGTTTTTGTAGCGATGTTCATATACATTCATAACTATGGGACAAAAAAATGAGTACACTGAAGAAAAAGATATCAAGTTATTCGTTTTAAAATTCATATTTTTTTAACTCTACAGGTGTGAGATAAACTACACCAAGCCACACTTTGAAAACTTTAGAGCAGACCTCAAAAACATGTTGCAAATCACAAATACTTCTAATTCTGTATTAAAAATTTGCCTTTGTTCGAATATTTTGTATGACTCTAAAAAGTTTTTTTTATTTAGATAATATCCATTATAAAATTACATCATATAAGGTAACATACCTTTACTTATTAAATTGATCTTGGTGTTCTTTACCTCCCATGATGGCATTGGTACTGTTCAATCCCTATTTTTCCAAAAATAATACAAGGCTTAGAACAATTTCTTTTACCTTCAACTTTTAAGTTCAACTAAATTGGTCTATATAATCGGGCGTTATATGTTTTTTTCACATCATCGTACAACACACAAGCACAACATTGCATATTACATGTGTGTTTGTGGGTTTGTTTTGTTTTCTTTCTTTTATATTGTCACACACACACAATGAAAACAAGTGCTGCAATTTTTTATTCTTGCGAAAACCCGGTTACTAATTGTGAAAAGTGATTATTTTTGACTCTTTTTATTGATTTTTTACCCTTAAAAATTAATTTAATTAATTTAATTAATTAATAATCGCTATTAACGGCAAATTTTTAGTAAACAAAAAATATTCGATCAGCCCATAGTGGGTACCCGTTATCATTTCGCAGCCGCACAAGTGTTCTTAACGATTTATTTACCTTTTTTAATTGAACAAAGAGTTTTACACTTGCAGACTTCCTTATATCCCTAGAGGAAAGGGAACTAACACTAAACTTGTCACGTGACAGTTCTATAGTGCTAGGGACCGGTTCGAGTTCTAACACTTTATATGAAGGGGACTTATCACCAGGGTTGTTAGACTTTTTTCCTCAAAAATCGTCAAAAGTTTTAACAAAATTCGTCAAAATTGGCACGAAAATTGAACAAAATCGTCAACAAAACGTCAAACAAATTAAAGACAATTTATTGCATGGATTGGTTCGAAAATATAAATTTTTAGCAAGAAATTCTATTTATGATGAAGAAAGTGATATGGTTAAGTTTTATTCTATTTATTTCAGCAAGTGAGCTGAATATATTTATCATTTAAAAAGAAAACATAAGAAAAAATATATTTGCATAAATGCATAACAAAAATTTTTCCATATTCAGAAAAATAATAAATAATAAATAAAATCTCATTTGCCTTTAACTCTAGCTATTTTTAGCGCTATCTCTATTGCAAAATGTTTTTATTGTTAAAGATGCTAAAAACCAAGGATTCTGTCTATATCAACAGTCTTTTTACCCGACTTGAAACGTTTTATTACGTCCAATATTAGTTCCAAACTAATACATTTTCTTTCATTGCACTCATTTGTCTACACAACTTCTTATTAAAAAGTAACTTCTTACTTCCTAACACGCAATTTTACTAAGAATAACTTACCTAACAGAATTATATGGGATTTGCCTTTTTACACACAAAGAGAAAAATTCTTCACATGAGATTATGATTTCATCGAAAAATACATTCGTATGTAGCGACGCAAATCGAAATCATAAAAACGCAAAGCGGATTAAACCAATTTTAAAAAGCGGACCAAGAAGAACAGACGCAAATTAGGGCTTAGTGTATATTTTTTGCAGTATCGATGGCATTTCTATAATTGTAGAATTTGAGTTACTAATGCTTCTAATGAAATCCATCTGGTTTGTGATGGGGGAGAAATTTTTTTGTTTAATTTCCAAAAATTTTTGTATTTCAAAAAATTGATTTTTAAGTTTTGGACTTTTTTCAATATAATTGTAAATATTTCTTGTGTGTTTTATCGATGCCAGAAAATCATCATAACACTATTAGTTTTAGTCAAAAAATCGCAATTTTACTGTATTTACTCAAAAAAGTTGTCAAAATGACGAAAAATCGTCACATCTACCAACCCTGCTTGCCAGATTTAAGTGTTATAAAATTGATGTCAGATTAAAGTTTAAAGCAAATTTATTGACGGGATTAAATCATCAAAACATAAGTGACTCTACATCAAAAATCGTCAATCGTCATTTTGGTAAATTCATCGAAAAGAATCGTCAAAATGACGTAAAATCGTCACATCTAACATCCCTGCTTATCACTTTAACATGGCGATGTCCTACGAGGGGGCTAATTGGCACCTTTTTGGTGCTTTGTAACAAGTCACAGAAGCAACTTAAATGGACACATTCAATTTCAGTTTGAATAATGCCTGTCACAGATATTGCCGCAAATGAACCATGTTATTAGAACGGATACCCTTCTTTTAAAGTAAAAGACCAGGTAAAATCAATCAGTCATTACCTACATAAAATCCAGTTACATGACAAGTTGTTTGTCAATTACCTTGTGGACTAACTACTCTTTAAACACATTTTCACCAGTTAAGGTACATGTTCTGTTTTAACCTATCACAATTCGTTCCTTTTTATTTTAAAGCTGTTTTCACTTGTCACGGGATAAGTGCCTTAAAACCAATTGACACAAATTTCCCGCAGGGATAGTAAACTTTAACCCGTTTTTTTTCCTAATATCGCCAATTTAACCTGTTTTTTTATTTTTATTCGCGATATTTACCTATTTTATTAATCAAGGAATCCAAGTGTAAAATTTTACTTTGTTTTTATAAATATATTTTTATTTTACCCATTATTCTATAATTTTTATTTAATAAATTTATAGCTATAAATACAAAAATACTCTTTTTTGTGTATAAATTTCTTGTTCCATTTTTTTAGCCGTATTAATAAACTCGAAAGTGATCGTCCTTTTTCCCATTCTTAAAGCAATTTTTTATCGGTTTATATATTTCTTTTAAAATTTCTCCATATCAATTGAGATCAAAGATGGATGTGACTACGTTTATCCGCAATGCCGACCGCATTGCAGATTTGGAGGCATTTATTGCCTCTATACCCATAGCGGAACACCAACTCGGTTTTTTAAGTAGTCATGAGAAAGAGCTCAATCGGTTATGGGAAGTTGTTCGGTTAACATATGACTCCTTGTTAATTAAGGCCGAAAAATTAAAACATCCCCAGATTAGAAAACTGAGAGCCAAGTTCCTTCAGTCTTACGGCCCTTATACCCGGGGAAATTTCTTATCACAGGCCACTTAGAACGACTTAAATTAGCAACGCAGGTCGGAAGGTCAATTGCGCAAGCCGCCCTCATGATTAATTTACCCCCTTGTGACACCCCAATATTCTATGGTGACTATAAGAGTTGGCCCTCATTGGCGAGACATGTTCTCAGCTTTGTATGGTAATAACCACCGTTTAACCCCAGTACAAAAATTGTACTACCTGTTGCAGAATACTGCAAAAGATGACACCATACAAAATGTGCCCCTTACCAACGATGGCTATGAGGTCGCATGGAAAAAGTTGGTTGACACCTATGAAAATAAAGATGCCCCAATAAACGAACTGCTTGGAGCCCTTTTAAATATTTTAATAATATTAAAAAAAAACTTAATAACGCAAGGGCTATTATTAGTAATTTTTAGGATGCTATCTGACAGGTAAATGGTTTTTTGTTACTATTTACAACTTAACATTAATAGAAAAAGTAACTGATAAGTTAACAGCAGCTTTAACCTAATGGCAACTTTAATAGCATACTTTAAGAATTTGAAGCTGCCATATTATCTGATGAAGATATGGTAACTCCAACGAAAGTTTCAGGGGTCTAATCACCGCATACGATATCGAGCAAAATTGATCGAAATTATTTATTTTGGTATCATGAATCTCGATATAGAATGAAATTTATTGAATTTGAAGAAATAGCATTCGATATCGTGTAACTCGACATTACATTTCTCGAGTTTTCATTCGATACGTCAGTGTCTATCGTATGCAAAAACATTCGATAGTTTATTCGATACGATAGTATCGAATGCGGTGATTAGACCCCAGGTCAAATTTAATTTTTCAAACTTTAAAAAAAAAAATTACTTTTGCTTTCAATTAAAGATCAAAAGTTGTCGGTATCTAATGCAATGTTACCACAGCATATAAATTACATATTTCATATTATTTAACAGTTATAATAATGGAGAAAACTTAATGATCACTATATCGTTCACGTTAGCTATTGTTTACATTACCTATCAGGTTGTAATAATGGTCCTAAATAGTTTAGAACATTCTACGTTTAAAAAATAAATATTCGGTACTTTTCAGTTTTACCAATTCATTTCAGACGTATGTCTGTAAATAATGTCTAACGCAGAAACTAATATTTATTTAAAAATTATGAACCTTAGACCTTGAAGCCATGGCCATGTTTATTCATTAGTCTGTAATTTATTATTATATTCTAATGCTACAAATAAATAAATGTTTATAATTTTTAGAGTTTACTCAACTGTTTCATCATTCATTTGATTTTCTGAAAACTTATTATTCACAAAAAAACTAATATCAATATTAAAGGTAAATAGTTTTTTTTTGGAAATTTTAAATAAATATTTTTTTTATTAAGTAAACTTATGTATGTAAATATTATAAAAATATAATCTTGTTCTTTATTGCGGTTCTTAAAACGAACAAACAAAAAGTACTAAAAAATAAAACACTTAAACAAATAGAATTGAAAGAGCTAAAGTTGGCTGTGCGGAGTCTTTACTTTGGGAGGATGGAAGAAAATTAAGCTTAGTTTGCCATTTTTCAATATTTTTTGCAATATGGATTGCCATAGTGTTACCTTTTTATACTCGTTTATAAATTAAATCGGTCTTAAGACAATAAGGGAAACCAGAATTAATTTGAATAGAAAAAAATTAGACAAATTACCCAATAAAAACTTCGCCTTCAAAATAATGTGTTGAGTAATCAGAAAAACATAAAAGCACTACTTACAATTCTACTTGAATAACCAATGAATTTTACAAGGGATGTCCCAAAATGAACGCATTCAAAAGAAAGTCATTATGTTTTTACTTAAATACATCCAGAAAAAAATAGTTATAGAAGTTGTTATAATGTAGCTATAGAAGAAAGCTACTAAATAATGAGTTAAGGAAGCTATTCATTTTGAAAAAGTAAGCGAAGTTTTTACTGGGTATTTAAACAAACTTTTATAAAAAAAAATAATATATTTTTCTATGTCATTTATGGGTTGAACTGGCTTAACTTCGAGAGCAAATATTTCCGGACTACATGTACCACAAATATAAACCAACCTAAGTCCCATCAAGTCTAGAGACAGACGGACATCGTAAGATACGTTACTTACGTACTTATACAAAGCTAAAATATGGTCTAATGGTAAAATATTAGAGAAATTGCAAGCGGAATGACGAACTTCTTTATTATATAAACCATTTTAAGCTGTGGTAGAGGGTGTTAAAAGCCATTGGGTGCACGGTGCCTTTTTAAAATCCAACCGAATGTGGTATAAATTCGGCTCTTTTTAACTACGAATACATTCAATACCGCAACAAGTAAAAAACCCAAATTTTTAACTATTTAGTATCCTTTAGAACATTCTACCATTTTAAGAAAAATTAGGTACTGGGTACTTTTCAAATTTACCAATTCATTTCAGACGTACATATGTATGTATGCATATATGTAAATAAGATTTCATTGGCCATGTTAATTCGCTGGTCTGTAACTTATACTTATATTCTAATGCTACAAATAAATAAAAACCAATTTAAAATTTTCTCAATTGTTTTATCATTCATTTGATCTTTGGAAAATTAATTTTTCACAAAAAAACTAAATATTTATTTTTAAGTAAACTTTTGTATATAAATATTATAAAAATAGAAACTGGGAATTATTTCCTTCTGAAGGTTACTTTATATTATATTCAACATTTTTATTTTTCGAATATATTCTTTGAGCTAAATTTCAGTTATGTATTTTATAAAGCTTTTTTGTAATAGTCATATTCCTTAAATTTTTCAGAATTGACTTTATACACTACTAGCTTAACCCGGTGCGCTTCGCTACACTGCTTTAACCACTTTATTGGTTGAGAGATATTAATTATATGCATCTAATGGAAGGTAGTTCCCCCCTGCGCCTACCCCCTTTTATTTTTATTTTCAAAGTGAAGTATACCATAAGAGTGACTTCTACAAAGTTTGAACTTTCTCACTATAACAGTTTTTAAGTTATCCGATATTAAACATTGGCGTCCTATGGGGGTAACACTTCCCCCGCTGCTATTTTATTTCAATTTTGGGGCTCGGAAGATCCTACTACAAAAAGTTCAACAAATTGCTTGCAGCGGCTCTTATTAATATTTCTATCTATGAGGGGTACTGCTCCTCCTCTGGCTACCCCGTCCATTTCTATATTGAAATTTATAGTTAACCATAATAGTAGCTTTAGCTACGTTTGAAGACTATCCCTATAATTGTTCTTCAGTTGAGCGATATTTAATATATCGATCTTATGGGAGGTATTTCCCCTCCTACGCCTACCCGCTTTATTTCAATTTTCAAAAGTGTAGTATACCATAAGAGTGACTTCTGCAAATTTTGAACATTCCCACTATAACAGTTCTTAAGATATGCGATATTAAACATTGGCGTCCTATGGTGGGCACCACTTCCCCCGCTGCTATTTTATTTCAATTTTGGGGCTCAGAAGATCCTACTACCAAAAGTTCAACAAAATGCATGCAGTGGCTCTTATTTATATTTCTATCTATGAGGGGTACTGCTGCTCCCCTGTTTACCCCGCCCATTTTTATACTGAAATTTATAGTTTGCCATAGTAGTAGCTTTAATAGTTTTTCAGTTAAGCGATATTTAATATATGCATCCTATGGGAGGTTTTTCCCCTGCGCTTACCCGCTTTATTTCTATTTTCAAAAGTGTAGTATACCATAAGAGTGACTTCCACAAAGTTTGAACATTTTCACTATAACAGTTCTTAAGATATGCGATATTAAGCATTGGCGTCCTATGCGGAGAACCACTTCCCCCGCTGCTATTTTATTTCAATTTCAGGGCTCAGAAGATCCTACTACAAAAAGTTCAGCAAAATGCGTTCAGCGGCTCTTAAGATATGCGATAATTAATATTGGCATCCTATGGGGGGTACCAATTTCCCTGCCCCTATCGAAAAAATAAGTAGCCTATTTTATTTCTAGGGCTCACGTGATGTTACTGTAAAAATTTCAGGAAAATCGATTCAGTAGTTTCGGTGTCTATAAGCCAACAAACAAACAAACATACAAACATTTTTCATTTTTATATATATAGATCAGACTATTATATTGTATTTTCTTGTTACATTTTACCTTAACTTTCCGTTGGAAAGCAATTTACAATTATTAGACACCAGCAGAATGTAATGCATTTTCTGGCCCGCTATTCAACATTTTTTATAATAAAGTAACCTTCGGAAGGAAATAATTCCCAGTTTCTATTTGTTAAAATAGTTGAGTTAAATACATTCAATTTATAAAGTATCACTATCCAGTGTGACACAAAGAATGCTGACGAAGGCCGTAGCGGGCCAGAAAATGCATTACATTCTGCTGGTGTCTAATAATTGTAAATTTTTCTGTACATACAATATACGTCATTGCTTTCCAACGGAAAGTTAAGGTAAAATGTAACAAGAAAATACAATATAATAGTCTGGTAGTGTATAAAGTCATTTCTGAAAAATTTAAGGAATATGACTATTACAAAAAAGCTTTATAAAATACATAACTGAAATTTAGCTCAAAGAATAAATTCGAAAAATAAAAAATGTTGAATATTATAAAAATATGTTCTTGATCTTTATTGCTGTTCTTAAAACAAAAAAATAAACATCACTAACTAAGAGTTCTGCATTATCGTGATGATCCGAATTATTTTCGGGGATACTTCTTTCCTACTCAATGCTTTCCCCACAGACAAAATAGAAAATCGATTTCAATTAAACAATTCGTTCAGACAATTAAATATTTAACTAATTTTGCCCCTGCAAAGGAATTGATCATATCAATTAACGGATTTGTATTTTCGAGTCATTGGACACAAATTTAATCAATTAAAAAATTAATTGTATAAACAAAAAATACCCCACACATACACAAACATTTAATTTTATGGGTTTTGATTAAAAAAATTAATTGCAGCAAACAAAAAATTAATTGAATAGTTAATGTACACCAATTAATTATTTAATTGAATAATTTTTTGCAAAAATTTTTTCTGTGCATATGGCTGGCTGACTGATGGTTTTGAAGGATTTCTTTTACTCTATTCAAAGTAGATACAGGGGAGTACACTATTCCATAGATTTCTCTATCATTTCATTTATTATGCGTGGAGTATTGGCTTGATCTAAGCATTCCATTGACCGAAAACCAGATTGTTCTCTATTTATCTCATTAAACAGCTGTTTTCCGTTTTATAATCGTCACAAGCTGGTAAAACGAAAAATAATTTTGTTGAATTGTATTGGAAAGTAATAAAAGATTAAAATCAACATGGCTTTAACACAAAGACTACTTAAGGAAATAGTAGGCAGAACAGCAAAACTGGCGGTTACTGCACGATATTCAAGTTATTTGTCCTCGGAGAAGGTACGATCCATAGATGAATATCCATACTATTTTTTTTTTTTTTTTTTTTTTATAATTTCCTAGCTTATCCCGCGAAGCTTTATGCTTGTCTGCAGGAAAGAAACCAGAGTCTGCAATTAGCTCCTTTTTGAATAACACAATTTAAGGGTTGTGAACAACCTTTTCACCTGAGAGATTAAGACCGCCGTAGATGTTATAAAAAATCCTCCAGAATGGAAATACGTAGAACGTTTACTATCCAAGAAGATTATACCTAAGATTGAGCCTAAAACTGAATATCACTCTGGTTGGCAGCCTCCCTCAGTGGGCTTACACAATATAGATCAATTAGAGTATTATGTAGTGCGATCCAGAAATTATATGGTACCTGTCTATTTAAAAACCACATTCCGTGACAACGCAGAGTAACAGTGGTCAAAAAGGTTCAAGGAAATATTTGGCATTTAGAGAAGGAATTACGCCAGTTGGTAGAAAAAGCTCGCCATGGAAGATTATGTGCAACCCGCGTAAACGAAATAAGCGGACAAGTTCGTAAACATGGTGATTATGTGGATATTGTAACAGAACATTTAAAGTCCAAGGGTTACTAAACAAAAAATTATTTGTAATCAATTCTTGTTAAATCTTTTCCATCAAAAATTAAAGATTTATGCGTTTTATTTTATTAGGAATATACGTTAAAGATTTTATCTTAAAAACTAAACAAAAAAATTAAAATGACTCAAGAATATAGCCTTCTTTTTTGAATATAAAGATAGCAAACAGAAGATTGGGATGAAAAAGTTTGAATTTTTACATTGATTTATGATGGCATTTATAGTCATGTGGTTGTTGCTCCTACTGAGGCTAACAGTGTAGAACGTTTGAGTGCTTTTCGTATAGTTGTCCAGTCTTCCAAAATATCTTCTTCGTGAAGCATATACACAATAAAGGGACCATTAACAGTAACCGTTTTCTTACGGGCCGGCCCTCTGATTTTACTGTGACGTTTATCATTGCCCCAGTCATCCCATGATATATCAACATTATGTCGATCTTCTTCAAGTCGTCTTATTTTCTCCATTAATTCATCGTAAATTTGATCTAATGCCAATTGTTTTTCACTCTGAAAAAAAATTGGATAGAATTGATTAAATTTTTAAACAATGCAGATTTTAAGATTCAAATTATTCACTTTAACTGACAGATTAGTTGAATAATATGCATATTTCGGTCGCTTTTTTGTATAAAGGCTTTACATTTTTCTGATGACTTGATTATTATTATTAACTTGCCACTTAGCCACTTTTTAAAGAAATTGTGGCAATATATTTTTGATTATGTGGCCTTAAATACAATTTAGTAACAATAATTCCAATTGTTTAATGTTATAAAGATAAAAAGCATTCTTGCCTGAAGTGTCCATATAATAAAAATGGTGAGAAACGTTAAAATGTTCGTTAAACTTTTTATAATAATTTTGATTTTTCATTGAACTGTTGGTTTTTAATTTAAGTTTTTGATATTTTAATTAGGCTTAAGTTCATAAAATTATTTTAAGTGAAGTAAGAAATTTACAACATGAAATGAATTAAAATTTTTCAATAAAATTTTTTTTTCATTATTTTGGATTTTTCAATATATTTTGAAGCAAGTAATTCCTCTTCAGTTATTGCGATTCCTTACTTTTTGGTAAATTTACAATGATGCCTTTTTTCCAAATTGAAAAAAGGCTTCTAGACTTCTGTGTGGCTTGTATCACATTTAGACTGGTACGTCTGCATGACATTCTTAAATTATTCCATCTTCGGGAATCTATGAAATAAATTACATAAAAACACCTCACTAAAAATATAAATATTTAAATACAATATGCACAGCAATAACGGATAATTGAAACATTAAATCAAACAGTTTTTATATACATATAACGGGTCCGCCATCTAGCGGTTTTTTTTTCAACTAGTGCTTATTTCGTGAATGGTAACACTTAGCTCATGTCTGATTTGACTAGTAATTAGTTTTATCCTTCCGCTGAACGAATTAGGGTGTGTATACGCTTGAACAACGCTGGGAATATGCGTTTTCGCTTCGCTAAGTGGGCCTGCGATCGACTTACTGAAGATGCCGATTTTGCCAAAAAATCATATTTTCAGATGAAGCTCATTTTGATCTTGGCGGGTATGTAAACAAGCAAAATTGTCACATTTGGGGCACAGAAAACCCGCACGCATACATTGAAAAGCCGATGTACCCAAAACGAGTCACTTTTTGGTGCGGATTTTGGGCCAGAGGCATAATTGGGCCATTTTTCTGCGAAAATGAACAAGAAGTGGCCGTTACAGTCAATGGCGATCGTTAGCGGGCCATGTTGAACGAATTTTTGTTCACAAAAATTGAAGAGGAGGACATTGGCAACATTTGGTTTCAAGAGGACGGCGCTACGTGCCACACAGCCGAAGCTACACTCGATGTTTTGCGCCCTGTTTTTGAAGATGGCATTATCAGCCGAAGAGCTGATGTCGTTTGGCCACCTGGGAGCTGCGATTTGACACCATTGGACTTTTATTTGTGGGGTGCCGTCAAAGATAAGTGTTACGCCGACAAGCCAGAGACAATTGGCGCTTTAAAGGACAATATTCGTGAAGCCATTGTTGAAATACAGCTGCACACAATCGATAATGTGCTTAAAAATTGGACCGATCGTGTAGGCTACTGAATGGCCAGCCGAGGCAGCCATTTGAATTAAACTATTTTCCATTATTAACCAGAAGGATTGTTCTTTCAAATAAAAAAAGAAATTTGAGAAAATATTCAGTTGTTTTTTTTTTGTAGCAGTTTCAAAAAAAAAAGTTATTTGGCGGACCCTTTATACAGTTACATGTATGTAATACTGTAACGGACTTGTTCTTCAAGGTCGGTAGCATTTGGTGCATTCTATGCATGACATTTCATGACCAGCTGATCTATTCCTACCATTAATGATCGCATAATTAAAGTAATAAATGTGTCTAAATTTTTGAATTTAATTCGTTATAATGAATCAAATTTCAATTGCTTCCTATTCAATTGGTGTTGCCACATTTTTGATTACAAAATGGTACGAAAACGCAGTAATTTGGGACGTCAATCACGTAATGCTACAAATGTTGCGGCATCTAGAGCATCTCAAAGTGACTTTGGCTGCTCGAAATGCCATCGCACGTGGTAGGGCTCTACGAAATCCAGCTCCACGTCCGCATGTGCGACGTACTTTGGAGCGTGCTGCATTCAATTATGATGCAAACTTTGATTACGTTTCTCATGGAAAGGTTTCAATTAGACCAATGCTTACTGTTTGCAGTCATTGCAAGGCATTTAAGTTCAATAATGAGGTATCTAGATTGTGTTGTTCAAACAATTTATCGCTAATTAAAATGAAGTCAAATTGATTTCTTATTTTCTTTTTTGCACTACGATGTGTGCAGGTGGTTCGCTAGTTAAATACTAAAAACAAACACAAAAGAAAAAAACTCATCACAAACTTCTTTTTAAGTTCGCAATGAACACATAGAAAATTTCATCATTTGTTAATTCTTTATAAAACTACATACTTACATATCGATGCCTTACTTCCTCAACCTCGTAACTTAAAATATACGGTTTTGACTTTTCCATATCAAACGACTGCTATTTTTGTATTCTAATACTGCAACAACTAATTATTTCAATACAATATACATACATAGATGTAATGAATTCTTTAATAATTCCATTTTAATTTTAACCCAAACACCGAAGCATACAAAGATGAAACGTTTTTTTTCTCCTGAAAAATTTTGTTTTTTTAAGATACGAGGTTGAGAAAGTAAGGCATCGATATGTATATTTAATATATACCCTGTAGTAAATTAAATAGTCAGTTGCAGAAAACACTAACTATAAATTAACTATTTTTCAAATTATACACTCAGTTAAAGAGTCATGCAAAGATTGCCAATTGACTACTGCCTATGACATGCCTATGTTAAAATAATGAGTCGTCGACAAGGAAAAAAGTCACTTAATCAACTAGATGTGAATATAAAAAAACCAGTTTGAAGTTACTTAAAAATGTGTTTGACTTCCTACAGGGTAGTTTATTAATAAATGAATTTTGAATTTTGAAAAAAAAAATTATATACACACTGAGAAAATTAAATCGTAAAATCAAAGAAAATACACTTTGTTGCAAAGACTTTTATTGGTCAGATTGTGCCCAAAGACAAAACGTCTTTACCGGAAAGGCGCAAAGATCTTTAGATTCCCATGAAATATATACTTATAATCAAAGACTTAAAATCTTGTGGCAAGGATGTACGTCTTTGGAAACACATGAAAAAAGTCCTTAAACTAAGGAAAAAGTATTTTGGCACAAAGACTTTCATTCGTTAGTCTTAAGACTTGAATTTTTGATTTTAAGTACAATTTTCATTGTAACAAAGACGTAATTTGAACATTATTACAAAGAAACGCAATTAAATTTAACGAAATAATTCTTTGAAATACTTAAGATTGATATGTAGAAACAAAGGCAATTTTCTTTAAAATCTGCTATAGAAATGTTTTAAAATATTAAAATTTTTCTGCAAAATAAAATATTTAATGAAACCAAACAAAGCATTTTTATAAAATTTTTTTTATTTTATTTTAATGTAATAAAAATAAAAAATAGTTCATATACAGCACATGCACAATTGAGCGTTCCTATCGACTGACTTACAATTAATCACAACCACGAAAACAATTCTTTTTATTTTTTACATATACATATTGTAATCAATCGGCTATAGCCGATTTCGTTATGCATTCGTATACAAATTTAACTTTGAAGACTAAATTCTTTAAAGATACAGACTTTATCTTTATTTTTTTTTTAACCGCTCTTGTTTACCGTTGCAAGCAAACATGTGTGAACAAGCAAACATGTTCACTTATGCATTGAAGACCAAATTCTTTAAAGTTACAGACTTTGTCTTTGTAGCAAGGATGCTTAGCTTAAAAAAAACAAAGAAAAGTCTTTAATTTTAAATACGTTTTTCAATCCCTTATTAGCAAAGAAATTAATCGTTGTAGCAAATATTTTATCTTTACGGAAAAGATAACTTCTTTGATTAAGCTTCAAAGAATTTTCGTCGTTTGTGTTGAAGACGCACCATTTGCTTGTTTAAAGAATAAATCATTGATGCAAGGATTTTTTCCTTCTAACAAAGATATTTTCGTTACAATTTTACAAAGACTTTTATTCTTTGATTTTAAAGCTTTTAATTTTCTCAGTGCATATGAACATTAGACTGGCCATAGCGTTATGTAGAAAAAATTAAAAATGTTAAATCCAAAAGTTTTCGCACTGAAAAATATGAGGTTGGGGATAAAAATAATTATGCATATTTTATTTTTTTTTTTTTTTGATTCCGAGTACCTCCGGGTTGAGCCCAAACTTTTATTACATTACCCATTTATCACTATTTTTGTTCCTGTTTATATTTCAATAACAACAAAATCTGACTTTATGTTCCCAACTGAATTTCTTCGATACCTTTAATTATTACCTTTCCAACGAGCCGCAATAGTCTGCAGATAAACTACGGATAATCTTGCCCGGAATACCCTAAAACCAAAGTAAAAAAAAAATGAATTTTTTTAAGTTTTTTTTTATCATCAATTTGGAAAGAACAAGAAGAATACTGCACCGCAAAACGAATATGGCAACACTTAACCGTTGTTAATGACCCGGCAGAAAGAGCAATTACTAAAAACCAATTACAGATTTCAATCGGGCATTGACATAAGACGAAGAGGATAAGCCCACAAAAAGGCTTCATTAGTAAGTTATCAACAATAAAACAAATTTAAAAATTCACCTATTTCTTTGGACTTTGGTTTTAGGGTATTCCGGGAAAGATTATCCGTAGTTTATCAGCAGACTATTGCGGCTCGTTGGAAAAGTAATAATTATAGGTATCGAAGAAATTCAGTTGGGAACATAAAGTCAGATTTTGTTGTTATTTAAATATAAACAGGAACAAAAATAGTGATAAATGGGTAATGTAATAAAAGTTTGGGCTCAACCCGGAGGTTCTCGGAACCTCATATTTTTCAGTGCAAAAAATTTAACTTTTCAAAAAAATTTCCACTATGGCCACTCTAATGAACATATACATATGACGAGGGGAAGATAACAGAAATACTAACTCTCGGAATGGACAATTTGGCCAAAGTGATTGAAATAGGGAGTATGCTTGTGTGGATATTGACCGAAATTAGGCAAGAGTACTAAATATTATACGAAATTGGCTTATGAGATTGACATCGGAAGTCACTGTCGATGTATTTATTTATCGAATAAATACCCAAACGGTTGCACACTTACGCGGTGATTTTAACGTTTTGTGTGAACATGTTCACATTCTTTTTAAGGGAAATCCATTGAAATGGTCTTGGATCTGCGTAGAAATAATTTTGGACGAACCATGCGAGGCTTTTAAACGGTAATACAAGGACTTTAACACGGCGGGGCGCAAAATGACCCCAGGATATATGAACCCAAAAGGAAAGAGAAGAATGGGCCCAAAATTTTACATGTGACACAACAACATGCAATTTTGGGGCAATTTTTTTATGTGTGTAAAGATAAATTCGAATTTAACTAGCAAAGATAAATAAATATGACTTTTTTCAAAATTAATTTTCTCAAATTCCAAAATTATTTCAGACACGTGACTTTTGGAATCGTATTTAGGACCCTCTGGACTACCATTTCTATATAGTGGGATATATGTGCAACTCCCTATTTTTCCATAATGGTCATTCAAATCATTGATTTTTGTCTCCGTAGTATATTACTATGACTGTTAAGTCGTTAACATTGCTCTGTTAACTGCAAAATGAGCAATGCTAAACAAATGGTTTGCGTCTTTGCTAGTTAAATTCGAATTTATCTTCACACACATAATTTTTTTTTGAGGTTATTTTTTTATTTTTTCGTTAAGGTGTTTTTGCAATTTAAGTGCAATGAAAAATGACCCCAATATCAAGGAATGAAAACTGGCCCATCATAGTCATCTCAAAATTTATACTGAATTTTTACCTCAAAAAAGAACACAAAAAAGTTATATTAAAAATTTTGGGTGGAGTTCATATGCCCGAAACAAAACATCCCCAATTTAGATTTCCGAATAATTATACAGTTTTGGTTTTAAAAATCGTACGAACAACAGCATGTTTGGACTTTCGGCCATGCACAAGGATTTTTTCCTCTATGGTATAACGAACACTGGCTTCGCTCAGTAAAGCTTCTCTAAATAGCCGGCAAGGATTTTCTCCACTTTGGAAATAGAATTCGCGTTTTTTATACTATCCCTAGAAACTTTTACATACAATTTTATATAATTTGTGTAAAAATGTTTGTGCCATTTTCTATTCCTTAATGTTGGGGGCATTTTTCATTCTACTTGAAATGCAAAAACACCCTATCAAAAAAATGAAAAATCACCAAAAAAAAAAAAAAAACAAAACAAAATAATTGCCCCAAAAGTGCGTGTTGTTGTGTCTCATGTAAAATTTTGTGGCCGTTCTTCACTTTCCTTTTGGGGCCATATTTCCTGGGGTCATTTTGCGCACCGCCGTGACAAGCTGCGATTACCTTTATTGGAGTACGAGTTATGTTAGTTTAGGCAAAGGAATTTGTGTCCTGAGATGAGGCTTGAAATGTTGCATCTTTAAATTTCTTGTGTTGAACAACTTCGACGTGCTGTTCGTAGGCACGACAAATTTGTGAAGGACATGTCTGGGTCAAGTTTAAATAAACGCTCGTATCAGAAAGGACATGTGCCAGCAGTTGTTGACAATTTACCGCCATTCAGTGTCCGCTATCTAATGCAAGTCAGCGAGTTAATAAATCGATTACCGAAGGTCGGATAAAGTTTTACCAAGTAAAAATTGTGCACCAGCCGCCAGGACGGGATCTATATGAATTTGTTTTTGCAGAGACTATGATGGACATGATTATGCAATTTTGCGATATTTGAATCTTTTGGCGGAAACGGATACCAAAATTGAAGGACAGGACGATTTTTCACTTTAACTGAACACTATACGGACAAAAATTTAGGAGGCGTATGATTGTAATAAAAAATCTTACAATTTCAGATCTCGTAACCGGGAAAATAAAATTGGCCAGGTGGATTTTATGCGGAATTCTTGTACAGAGTTCTTCAACAGATAACTTAAATGCTAAAATTACACCTGTTGGACAAAGGGCACTGCTAAAAATGCGGTAATGTAATGTCAATTATGACCTGCAGCCGTTTTCTGTAATTCGCTTAGCTAAAGCTAAACCTTGATCGCTAAAACGCCGTAAAAGAATACAACATTTAAAGATTCTAGCGATGACAGTAAGAGCCAAAATGGCGGCAAATTAATTTTGTATGGCATTGCCAACTTTAGTAATGCCGTTACAGAATTGCACTCGTAGCCGAAATCAACTTTATAGATTTTTAGCGATAGAGATTAAGCTTTAACGAATTACAAATTTCGGCTGCTGATAATGGAGGTTTTGTCAGTGTTTACCAACTGAAGGATATTTGAACCTAATATCATTACTTAAGGTTTTTTTAATTAGAATTGTGGTTATTTTGTTGAACTATTTATGGTTTTTAATTCAAATTTTTTAATATTTTAATCAGGCTTAAGTTCATCAAATTTAATTTTCATTAAATTATTTTTATGAAGAAAGGAATTTTACAACATGAAAATCATTTAAAATTGTTATTGATAATCATTCATTCTTGACTGACCTGAGGTTCGAACCCAGGCGGCTGGTTACCATGACATGTTTCGATCACAACCACTTGATCTCCTCAGATGGATTTGCCGTCTTACACTCGCAGCCATCGACGACTGCTGACGTCAATAGTCCAACATCAATCCTTAAACCAAATTGTATTTTAACCTTTGGTAGATCGAAATTTGCTTTTTTGAATGATTATCCATTTTAATTGATTTTACATGTTTTTCCTAACTTCTGTTTTTTCCGTTTTTTTTTTAACTTTTATTACAGATTGCAGAATGCACCATACTATGGATTTAATCTGCTTTTTTGCAGCTGTTTTTTTTTAATATCTGTTTCAGAATTCGAATATTGTTTTCTATATTTGGACTAACAACCAACATTCACGTTTCTGTCAGTATGGCGGCTGGGTTAGGACCGGTGTAGCAATTAACATCTTAAGCTACAAATCAGTCATCAACATATTTTTTCTTCTTTCACCCTTCTTACTTAACCAGTTGGTTTCACTTAAGTAGTATACATATATCGATCCTATAAGGAGCATAAGGCCTCCACTTAAACTTAACTTCTCTAGCAACACAATATATTTTTCATGTCTTGGAACACAATCAATCCCCTCCCACTGACGAGCACATCGGATCTATTAGGTAGCCCCATTTCCACTACTTATAAAAATCTAAAAAAGGGTCTAAGAAAAATATATTGGAGAAACTACAAACTGAATGCTTCATTATACCCCTTCCAACTATGTTCGAGGGTGCATATCTATTTGGATCATGCTACTATTTAGTAGCCTTTAGCCCATAATACCTTTTTAAAAAAAATATTCGGTACTTTTCAGTTTTACCAATTCATTTCAGACGTATGTCTGTAAATAATGTTTAACGCAGAAACTAATATTTATTTAAAAATTATGAATCTTAGACCTTGAAGCCATGGCCATGTTTATTCATTAGTCTGTAATTTATTATTATATTCTAATGCTACAAATAAATAAATGTTTATAATTTTTAGAGTTTACTCAACTGTTTCATCATTCATTTGATTTTCTGAAAACTTATTATTCACAAAAAAACTAATATCAATATTAAAGGTAAATAGTTTTTTTTTGGAAATTTTAAATAAATATTTTTTTTATTAAGTAAACTTATGTATGTAAATATTATAAAAATATAATCTTGTTCTTTATTGCGGTTCTTAAAACGAACAAACAAAAAGTACTAAAAAATAAAACACTTAAACAAATAGAATTGAAAGAGCTAAAGTTGGCTGTGCGGAGTCTTTACTTTGGGAGGATGGAAGAAAATTAAGCTTAGTTTGCCATTTTTCAATATTTTTTGTAATATGGATTGCCATAGTGTTACCTTTTTATACTCGTTTATAAATTAAATCGGTCTTAAGACAATAAGGGAAACCAGAATTAATTTGAATAGAAAAAAAATAAACAAATTATTTAAACAAACTTTTGTAAAAAAAAATAATATATTTTTCTATGTCATTTATGGGTTGAACTGGCTTAACTTCGAGAGCAAATATTTCCGGACTATGTACCACAAATATAAACCAACCTAAGTCCCATCAAGTCTAGAGACAGACGGACATCGTAAGATACGTTACTTACGTACTTATACAAAGCTAAAATATGGTCTAAGGGTAAAATATTAGAGAAATTGCAAGCGGAATGACGAACTTCTTTATTATATAAACCATTTTAAGCTGTGGTAGAGGGTGTTAAAAGCCATTGGGTGCACGGTGCCTTTTTAAAATCCAACCGAATGTGGTATAAATTCGGCTCTTTTTAACTACGAATATATTCAACACCGCAACAAGTAAAAAACCCAAATTTTTAACTATTTAGTATCCTTTAGAACATTCTACCATTTTAAGAAAAATTAGGTACTGGGTACTTTTCAAATTTACCAATTCATTTCAGACGTACATATGTATGTATGTATGTGATGATGATTTTTTTTTTCTTTCTTTAGGTCTATTTCCTTCCATACATGATCTAGAAACTAAATCCGCTATCATATTAGAGTTACTGCAAAATTGCATTTATATATATTCCAGAGCTCCGTGTAAAATGCATCTAATTTTCAAAAATCTAAATTATTTACATACAAAGATGATGTACTTGGAAAAAGAAAAAATTTGATACCCATATTACCCTATTTACAACGAAGGGTTACCACCCCATTGCATTTTTGTCAAAACGCGAACTAGCGCGTATTTTCAAAAAACCGGAAACACGTATTTAATTAAATCGACTAAAGATTAAAATATGTTAATTTGGCATTTTTATTACAAGCAACCCCGAACAAAAAATTCAAAAAACCGTTTTTTTTACAGAAAATCCTTAAAAAAGGACATGGATGATCGTCCTTGGACGCGCCTTAAAAAAACCTTTCTTATGATACCCAATTTGTATATGTTGGTAAGGAAACAGATTCTCAAATTAACAAAACATGCAAAAATAGACCCTTTTTCAAAATGGTCCAGCTCACGAGAGGTCAAAGCTGGAGCCGAAATATTTAAAATGGTATCTTAAAAAAGTCCAACGTTCATTTTTAGGAGGGTACATCGAGCACGAATTTTGCTTCCTTACATTTTGAGTCGCTCTAATGTACATATGTAAATAAGAGTTCACGCATTAAATAATATTTATTTAAAATTTATGAGCCTAAGACCCTGGAGCCATTGGCCATGTTTATTCGTTAGTCTGTAACTTATTATTAACTCTAATGCCTCAAATAAATAAATATTTACAATTTTTTAAATTTACTCAAGTGTTTTATCATTAAATTTTGTTCCTAAAAGTACTTATTTCATAAAAAAAGCTAATATAAATATTAAAGGTTAACAGTTTTTTGTGAATTTTAAGTAAATACACTAGGGATGCCAAACGGGATCGATTTTAACAATTCCCGGGCTTTTCGGTATTTTCGGGATGCCGCGGTTTTCCGGGACTTCGGGATTTTTCGGGAACAATGTGTTTCTTTAATATGCAACTTTTTTAAGCAATACTTTACAAAACAATTCATAAGCAGCTTTTTTTTAATTAACTAAATTTTATTTATTTTTGGATTTTTAAAAAAAGAAAAATTAACAGAACAATTCATTCACAACTTTTTTTTTATAAACGAAAGTTAATATATATAACAAATAGAATCTGGGAATTTATTTCTCATGGTGAGTAACAAAATATTCCTGGAAAGTATTAAAGGAATAGTGGCCATTTTCTCAATGTACCGTCAAACTGCCTGTTACTAAATGTCAACATAAATTTATTAGACCGATAAACTGTCTGTTAACAATTTTGGCTTTTTCAATATACCGACAAAAAACATGGTTTTAAGTTGGCAGCACCTCTCAAAATACATGTAAAAGTTGGGAGTCAGCTGATTGAATTTATCTGTACGGCAAATTAAAGGAAAATAAATAATTGGCAGGTCAGAACTGGTTAGCTTTGCAACAGAATAGAAAACAAATGAGACATTGAGAAAACCAAATTTCTTTAATGTGCAGTTATTCGTTGGAAAAAGGATAATCGCGTAATGAGAAAACGGCCATATGATAGTGAATAATTAGAAAGTATAAAAATTCAATAAAAACGAAAATTTTTCTACATATAAAAATTTTTCATACATAAATGTTGTTAATGTTTATTTTTTGACCTTTTTTAGTACTTATGCTAAAGTAGAAAGTCATCCTACTTTATGCTTTCGATAAGTATGGGCATTCTACGCGTTTGCTGTGTAGCTTGTCAATACAATTTTACACTTCTACTTTTTGCACAGATGCATGCGCACATTGAACGCTTAGTGTGCAGCATAGTAGTGAAATGTTCTCTCACCCTGCAAATAATGCGACTAGGGAATACACGCATGTTAAATGTAGCCCATAAAGGACTGGGACTAGTCCAAAGGTAACCCTAATGTATGGAAAAACATGGTATATTTAACATTACGATGTCCTAGGGCAGGACCATATAACCCATTACAAAGGAGTAGTATTAAAACTACTCCATGGGATACTCCAGAGGATAAGCGTTGAAATCGTTTAATAACGTAAACATCTCGTTAAAAAACGAACACATGTAGTTTTACTACAAACTCTTTTTAACAATGACATGGTCCATGCTTGCATTACATTGGACCAGTCCAGGGAGTAGTCCAGTTGGTCAAAATGGATCAGGTAGTCCAATATAATTTGCAGGGCATTGATAAATCTTGAATGTATATGTACCTTTTATGCAGGGCTGTGGTGTCGTGATAACTCCGACTCCATCCAATGACATTTCTTAATTACGACTCCGACTCTTTTGATTCGCAGTGTCCTTATTTGACTTTAAACACTTTTTTTTAATGAAGTACCTTTTAAATTGTTAAGTATAGCAAAAAAAAAAAAAACGATTCTATAAAAATTTCAAATCGGTATTTCAATTTTAACACGTGCCGCATTGTAGAAATGTGCTAAAAATATCGATATATCAAAATATCGATATTAAAATAAAAAATAATCAATATATATCGCCGATATTGAAAATACCGATTTATCAATATATCGATATTGAAATACTACTATCGTATTCGATATTTTTTAAAGTCAGTCTTCATTAAAAACTCAAAATTTTAGCCGTTTTTCAAACCATAAGTTTTTTTTTTAAGAATTGGCTTCATTGCATGCATCATATGTTTTTTTAAACTAACATGAAGATCTAAAATGATTGGCATTTATAAGAAGCAGTGCCAGATACCAAGGGATATTTACACAAGGTAAACTCGTTGGCCCATATGTTTGTCAGCTGTTTACCTAAGTTGGAACCCAAACGCAAAATTTCGTTTATATGAGCCAAAATTTGTACATGTGTGCGTTCAATTTATATGAAGTCAATTTTGACAACTCGGTTCAACTCGGTTATTTTTATAGAACAGCATGCCTACACTCCCAAATGAGTCTACCTTGTGTTAATGTATCTTGCCAGAACAAGAAACAGATTGACAGGAGAACACATAAAATAGAGAGTGCTCCTGATGTCCATATCTGATGATTACTGGTTCGACTAAAACAATCAAAAACATTACATTTTGTTTTTTCTTAACCCACTCACAACTACATTTAGAGTTGACAAAAAATCATCCAATTGTAGTCGGGACTGTAAGAAAAGATAAACTCACTGTTAATTGTTGTTGTTTTTGTTTAACCTTTGATATTGTTACAAGTAAAAATGGTGCTTATAATTCTTATTCGCTTAACAGTTTTATTTGTATAATATCTTTAGCTTTTCTAAGATCTTTGGATGAAGTTTCCGGACGATCTGGCTTAAGCAACCACTGAAATGCGCATAGGAATAGCTTACTTATCCCATCAAAAATAAATTTCAGTTTATCAATAGTATGAAATGGGAATTAAGCACATTAAAAATAAACCTTGTAAACTAATTTTTGAATCCCAAGAAAAACTTGGATAAATATATTGGTCACTCAAGAAAAACCATGCAACTGCATATTTACGGTTTCCATGATCATGCTTTTGGTAGTAGGATATGACAGGACATCTCAAAAAGCATTACAGATAAAACTTAAGACAACAAATCCCACTGTATTTTATTGCTCCTCCTTAGATTTAGCTGAAACATGTAGAAATTTCTATGTCTTAACTTTTTTCCATATATCAAAGTGGAGGTATCTTGTCAACAAATACGTTTTATTAAACGTATTCGCTTAATTACCTCAATAATGTAGTTAATTATCCGTGAAATACTGTTATATAATTTTTATATATTAATAATCTCGTACTTTGTAATTTTGTTTAATACAAAATTAGTGTACTTGAGTTTGGCTAATTTTACCTGAAATTTAATATGTATTCGTATCGGTATCGGTAGCGCCGATATTTCTTCTTGAGTAACGGTATCGTATCTTCAAAAAGGCGTATCATTACATCCCTACTTTATATTTACGGGTGCGCCTTATTTTTCAGAAATTGTACCTTCCCCTAGAAATGTTCTTCCCATCGCAAAACTATGACATATCGGAGGCGTAGGTCATATGAAGACAAAACGGTGCAAAAAATGGAGATAAACCTTTATATTCAAAAAAATCATATATATTGATTACATTTTGTTTTATTCGAATTAACAGATTTTTAAAAATTTAAAAGGTTTGTCTTCGTAGGATATTTTGCTATCTTTCCTTTAGAAATTTCAAATATGTCAAAATTTTTTATATTTCATGAAGATTTTAGGGTTAATATTTTCCGATTTCAGTAAAACATTCAGAGTACATATATTTAAAATGATCTGGACAATAATATTCTGAATAGGGTTTCCTTAAAATTCATAACAGTAAGGAAATTGATCTCATTCGCCTAAATATGGCCAAAAAATGAGCTTTTCCCGCAAATCGCTAAATTTAAATCGCATTTACGGAAAAACTATAAGAGGTATTGACATAATTTTCCACGATTTTATTCTCTATTTAATCCTCAATAAATCCCAATGTTTTGATTAAAAAAATTTGGAAATTTGTTTAACAAAATTTTTAGAAATTTGAAATTGGAGTTTTGCGACAGCCGTTAAAAAATTTTAATTTTGGTCATACCTGCACATATAAAAAAGTAAAAACGGGTATACTTAAAGTTAAAATTAGCACTTATTCAAATATTTCTCAAAATATTTTAATTTTATTCCTACATTTCTTGTTCGTCTAAGACACATTATTGGTCTGGGAAAATTTTAATAACTTTTAAATTATTAGAACGATAATTTCATGCACATTTCAATTTTTTCATTTCAGATTATTTCACAAATGTGTTGGTTTTCCTTGAAAATGCACCAACCAATTTAAAAAATTTCACAAATATGAAAAATAAGGCGCACCCTTAACCATAAACATTCGCCTCGTATATACATACATACCACTCTACTTACCCCATAAACAATTTTCTTATTTTGCGAAGCACTAATAGTAAATTTTTAAAAGTAAGCGCACATTTATGCGCTTCGCAATAAGATATACAGAGATGCAGTAAGGTAAGTGAATAAATTTTAAAAAAATATAACATTTGAAGAATCAATAACACTGCGCTAGTTGAAAAAATAGACAAGAAGGGCACATGGCGTTTTAACACATTTTGTGTACGCTGAATTCAATGGTGCTAACCGTTTTTTTTTTTTTTTTTTGGGTAAGCTCTGGTTTTGAGATATACATACCGTTATTTCGAAAATGGAGGAGTTTGCACAACCTATGTTCGCGTAACTCAAAACCGCCTTAGCTTATTAAAAAAAACTAAAAAACCGAAATTACGCAATAAAATGTCTTTCACGTCAGGGGCCAAATTTAAGAATTTTATTAAACTGCCATATTTGTATCGTTAAAACTCTTTAATTTAGCTGCTGCAGTGCCAAGGATGCCTCTAGATAGATCAAATGTATGACCAACCCACCTAATTATTCATCTGAATCATTTATATCTAACATATCTACCCGGTATGTCCATTCACTTTTATACTTATTTGAAATATATTGTTGGCAATTAAAAAAAAAATATGTAAAAAGGAGTTTAGACGAAGATTATTTAGCTTGTTTTTTAGACTTGAAAAATTTGTTCCATATTCGCCGACAAATTTTGGTACAGCAATTCTCTGATATCTGTGCCCATGTTCTGTAACTCTCGCGTCGTGAAATATTTCGATTGAAATGTATGAAATGAAACAAAAATGCCATATATTGAAACAAACAGCTGTTTTTCTCACTAAACTGTGTCTGTAACTTTTTTTGTCGAGTACTAGCTGTCACGTAAGGAAATTACTGGCCAATTTACAGAAAAAGTGTGTCTGTAACATTTTTGTGAGAAAAGTTCCCGCTTTGAACTGTCAAATAAATTCACGAATAAAAATGGGACCAGCAAAAATTTTAACACTACAAAACAATTAAAAATGCAAAATACAAAGAATAATAATAATAATATTTTGTTCCTGGCACATTTTGGGATTGTTTATTTTTTTTTGCTTTTAACATTTTTATAAAATGGCAGGAATGTTTTCAAAGCTCGTTTACAAAAACAAGGGAAAAGAAAATAAGTTAACCATAATACATGTTTTTTAATTACATTTGGTAAAAAAACGATTGATCATATTAGCCCGTGAGGAAAACAAAAACCTCAATAAAAATATTAAATAAAACATTGATCATAAAACAAAAATATAAACAAACATTAAAGTTGCACTTTACATTATTTGGTATATAGCCGACGGTTGTATTTTCGCCGCCGTCGTTGAAAAATTTTCAATATTAGTAAATTTTGGTCGCCGTCAACGATGTGTGTTACTGGCGTTCTCAACGTCTGCAATTTCACGCAGGCTTCAACTGAAATGTTATGACATTTTTAACGTAACGACGTAATCTCTTTTGACAGTTTTCGACATGAGTTACAGACACACTTTTTTCTCACTTTTCGAGAAACGATAGAATATTTTGTTTCACATCTTTTCGATGCGAGAAGTTCTCACTATAGTTACAGAACATGGGCACTGGAAACATTAGTTCATTGATTTCATTTTTTCAATTATCCAATCTTTGACCAAAATGTTTATATTTTCGTACGATGGAACGGGGAGGTTTCCCCACAGTGACAGGTACCGCGACCAGGTTAGGTCTATTGTACCCACTCCCCTTAGTTGGCCAAAAGACCCTCTGCTTCCCATAGGAACCCAACCAGGGCCTTTGCCGGTATATCACCGATTTGGGACGCACACATTGTACCATGCCCCAAGTGCCTCCTCCTGGCCCATGCCAGCGCCGGGCAGTCACACAGTACATGCTCCGTCGTCTCGTCCCCGTCTAGACATAGTCTGCATTCCTGATCCTCAGCCAGGCCCATCCGATAAAGCTGGTATTTGATCGTGTGGTGACCAGTCAAGTAGGCCACCAGCAGTCGCAGATCCCGTCTGCCGAGACCATTCGTCCTCATTACTTTCCCGGGAGAGATAAATCTCCTTGCCTGACGCATTCCCGGAGCGATACCCAGTATCCCCTATGTTCGCCCAGAGCCCAGTCCTCCATGACGGACTGAACCCCTGCCCAACTTAGTCCACAGAAGGGCTCGGGACCCACCATCTGCGCTTTAGAACCTGCCCTGGCCAGTTCATCAGCCATTTTATTACCCGGGATCCCTGAGTGCCCCGGCACCCAGCAGAGCGTTAATCTGCTCCTTGTCCCCAGCTCCTGTAGCTTTCCACGGCACTCCGCCACCAGCTTCGAGGACATTCTCCAAGAAGAGAGTGCTTTAATGGCCGCTTGGCTATCAGTGAAAATCACATTACCGTCACCAACCATTCCCCTATCAAGAATGTTGCTGCAACACACATCAATGGCGCAAATCTCGGGCTGAAAAACACTCGGTGATTCGCCCATTGCCACCGAGAGTCGTGTATTAGGTCCAAAGACCCCTGCACCAACTCCGTGCTCCGATTTTGACCCGTCAGTATACCAGTGCAATTCATGGTTTCCCCGACATGGATTCCCAACACTCCTCCAGGACCTTTCGTCCGGAAAGATTGCCCTGAACCTTCTGTTGAAGACCAGTTCCGTGGTCATTATGTCTGCCCTTGTACAGACAGATAGACCCGGAGCCATGTCCATCAAGCAAGCTTGCCCCTGGACCTCAGCAAGTCCCGATGTTAGCTTGATCCTAAGGAGACCGGACATAGCAGTCCTCCTTATATGGATGTGTAGTGGGAATATGCCCACTATAACCTCAAGTGCTGCCGTGGGAGATGTGCGCATTACCCCCGTTAGGGCCAGACACACCATCCGCTGCAGCCTGTTGCACTTCCTCACTGCAGTCTTCTGCCGAATCTTAGGCCACCATACCAATGATCCGTAAGTAATTATCGGTCTGACCATCATAAAGTATAGCCATTTTACCATACTTGGACTAAAACCCCAAGTTCTCCCAAAGAAGCTGTTGCATGCCCAGAAGGCCCTTACTGCCTTCCCGAGGGTTTGATCCAAGTGCGAGTTCAAATTGAGCCGTCTGTCCAGAACAATTCCCAGATATTTGACCTCATTGGAATACTCAACCTCAATTCCGTCCACTACTAGCTTCTCAAGCCTCGTCTATCCGCTCTCGTCTCTCGTCTATCCGCTTCCGCGCCAGAGCATCCGTGATAGAACCGTAGCTCGTGTTGTCAAAGGCACCCACCACGTCAAGAAATGCACACAATGTGATCTCCCCATTACGTTATGCCTTTTCTATTTGCGCAACCAAATGGTGCAATGCCACCTCAGTCGACTTACCCTTTTGGTAAGCAAACTGCGTTCGGTGCAGTGGTGTGGAAGCCTGCAGTTTTTCCCTGATGTGCAGGTCCAGTAGCCGCTCAACAGTCTTGAGCAGAAATGAAGTAAGGCTGATAGGCCTATAGGATTTCGGCTTCTCCAGCGGCCTGTTGCCAGCTTTGGGAATAAATACAATCCTGACCGTACGCCAAGTGGTTGGAATGTATTCCCAGGTGAAGCTTGCCCTAAAAAGACCAATCAAAGGCCCTATTATCAAATCAAGAATCTCCTGTAACAATACAGGGAAGATTCCGTCACCTCCTGGTGACTTGTGTTTATATTTTAAAGCATTTGAAAATTTTAAATTGTACTTAAAATGTCATTGGAGTACTTAAGTACTTTTGCAATGCTAATAGTACTGAAAAAAGTACAATTGTACCGACTTTATCATCCCTGATATGCGAATATTTTTATTAAAGATATTTCCATTCGAACCTAAACATACAAAATTGTTGAACAGACTGTTAATTTTTGGAATATCGTAAAAAATTGAATAAAACTATTGAATAATAATTTGTTTAAGTATATGATACAAATTTAATTTTTTTCAATGAACAAAAAAACAAGAACTTTGAAACAAATAAAAATGCTACCACAACAGCTGTTTTCGCAGTTAATATAAGTAAGAACAATCGTGTGACTGTGCTGCGGCAATTGTTGTAACCATTTGTATAAATTTGTATAAAACAGGTCAAGGCGAATTCAAATAGGTAAACTCATCTCTACAACTACAAAAAGCCCCATGTATTTGGTTTTTATTTCGCCGTGGAAACAGCTAATGAACGGCTGACGAGATGAGTTTACCTGTTTGAATTCGCCTTGAAACAGGTCAATCGTGACATTTCAGAAAATTTAGTTGGGGCAATTTCATTATTGTGCGTTAATAAAGCACAATATTAATTTTGTCATATTTGTGCATTTGCGGCAATCGTGTGATCTTAGCTTAAGCTTATATGGACACTTTTGTGCCAAACCATTATTTCGGCAAGAAAAAAGGTTGTTTGCCTATTTTTTCAATTTTAACAAGCAGGTATTCTACTTAGTCTATTGCAGGTGAAAAAGAAATAGTAAAGTTAATAGTTATAAGAATATGTAAATTATAGATTTAGGGGTAAAAATTAGAGGCAAACGTATTTTTTACTCATACCTCAGCCTTTTGTGAGCCGTTATTTTTAAATTTCAACAATATCCTATTTGGACTACATACGATACATTCTTTCTTTTTTTTTTTTAATTATATTAAAAAAATAGTAGATACACATATTTTAAATTTAAAGTATCTATATTTTGTTTTTATCGCACCAATTTCAAATGTGTCTTATTTTGACAGTTCTTGTAAGAAACTTTTCGCAAAATATTGTTACAGAAAGAAGTCGCAAGTGAATGAATAAATGTATTTTGTACCACAGAAAACAAACTCAGAAGATTAAGTTCTGTGTGGTCTTTTTTCTAAGTGAATGATAATGGAACTGCTAAAAACTTTAGGGGGTCCTGCCAAAGGTCTTTTGACTCATATTTGTTGAAGTTTATTTGACTAGATTGTGTTTAACAACACAAGTAATTGAACGAGTAGTAAAATTTTTATGAAAAACACCCAAGAAACTGAGTGCATTTCATATAAATTTTACTGCACGTTCAACCACTGGTGTCGTAAAAGCAGCACATAATTCTCTTTAGAACACAGAAGTAATAGAAAGCAATAAAAACAATGTTTGTATTTTTATTTAAAAAATTTATGTGGCTGTTATTATATTTGAACAAATAAAATAAGGTTTTGCTCTACAATAAAATTGGAAGTATTAACAGCTTGCCCACTCTAAACAATCTTGTGTGAAGCATTCACAAATAAAACCCATTTCATAATGGCATGGCGCGTCATTCCAAAAAAAATCTGGTTCCATACTTGCACAATGCTCATTTGCAAGATTATTATTAGGATTTATACCCCCCCAATTACTGTAAATCATTTTCCTTCCTGTGGCCGACCAGTAGAAGTTCCGTGTTTTATCTCCACTACTTAATTCATCATTGGCACCCAACCATAGCTGTGGAATTTTTCCCAATTTGTCTTTTAGCAATTTAATAATAACATCATTTTTTTCTTTAGAATCGATGATAAGAAGTTGGCCACCGTGTAGGTTACAAGTATGGAATGCATCCATCCAGTTATACTGTAATTTTTTACATATTTTTAATTTTATAATTATTTTTTATGAAAATTTTAATGTTAAGTTGTTACCTTAGTGTTTATTTCGACGACATAAATTTGACCATTTAAAGCCTTGAATCCTACCGGTGTGCCTGATACTGTGTTAAGCAGTACAGAGAAAAAAACCAAGAATTGCTTGATTGAGATGACCATCTTCTTTACTGAACGTTTAAAAGTTAACTGTAAAGCTGATTAGGAAACTACCATATTTATACGTTTGTAATTTAAAGCTTAAGTAGGCTACAGCAACAAACGAGTAATAACTATTTAGAATAATAAAAAAACACTATTTATTTCCAAATGAAACTGAGACAGTGTAAACATACGTACATATGTTCATATTTGACAACATACACTTACTTCATATCAAAAAGAGAGTTTTTTTTTATTTGAAAAGCCGTTAAAGCTACTGGAATTTAATTTGCTTAAGCTAAAGGGCGAAATAAATTAAACAAGCAGTTTGACAACAACAACAATATGAATATTAAACATGTTTATTATGCTTCGTACTCTTTTCATGTGTTTGTTTCACCGTTTGTGTAGTTTATTTAGCTCTTAATGCATCAAACTGTGAAAATTTCAGACGAACGTGTACCATTTTCTTAAGCAAATTTCTAATTGTAAATTAAAAACGATTTAATCTACACGAAATAAAACAAATTTAAGGTTCAGCTGATACTGTGTTAAAGGCAGTGATGGTACACGAAGGAAAATAACCCTATTCGTAGCGATTTTTTTTTAAATTGCTGTATGGAAAAGAAGGACAGATATTTTGAAATCACTAAAATGTAGTGACTTTTTAAAAATTTGACAAAACTGTATATACATAAATATTTGACAATCTTTTTCGATTTTGACAACATTCTAATTAGGAATGTGCAAAAAATATCGATGTATCAAAATATCGATATTTAAAAAAAAATCGATATAAATCGCCGATATTTCAATATTGAAATACGACTATCGAATTCGATATTTTTTAAAGTCAGTATTCCTTCATTAAAAACTCAAAATTTTATACGTTTTTCAATCAATATGTTTTTTTTTAAGAATTGGCATCATATGTTTTTTAAACTAATATGAAGATCTTAAATGATTGGCTTTTACAAAAAGCAGTGCCGGATACAAGATGCAGATTAACAGTAGAGCACATAAAACAGAGGGTGCTCCTGATATCCATATCTACTGATTACTGGTTTGACTAAAACAATCAAAAACATTTCTAGTTAAAGTTTGTACTTTTGGGGTGCAATTAAAATTTTAAGGATAGTTGGTACTTCCATGACTTATTTATTTCCATTTAAATTTTTTATAATTTACTTTTTTTTTTTGAATTTTTTGTATTCTTCCCTTCTGTTTTTGTTATAATTGAATTTTTTGTATTTATTAATTTTTTGAAATAAAATGACAATAAAAAGTAACAATGTAATTACATATATGTAATATGTTTGTAGAAAGGTTAATTAAATTTTTTTAATTTGGTTATAGTTTCAGGAAAAAACGTTCGATATATCGATATTTTTGAAATAATATGTATCGATATATTTTTTCAATTTGCCATCCCTAATTCTAATTCGTTCACAAACGTACATGTAATTTGCTTCTGACATTGTCTCTGTTTTTTCGCATAGTTATTGCAGAAACCAAAGTTTGAAAATAACGTGCGGCCGCCACAAAATTTTTTATTTGCGCCATAAAGAGTTCAGGAATCTTGAAAATTTTTTCTTTAAATTCGAAGATGCCAATTTTGGATATAATAATGAAACGTTTTTTATATATGTACATATGTATGTACATTATTTTTATTAAAAGGTTAAAAGAACATAGATTTACCGGTGTTGTAAAATAACAACCTCAGCCGGGTAATGATTTCGTCTATAATGCACCGCCGCTGCCGGCTTACTTGCGGCACAGATTTTTAGCAACTTTTTTTTTAAATAACAACAGTGATGTCAGATGGTTTGTCAGAAGAAACAAGAGCACGCTCTAATTGAAATTTTGTCAGATGACTTTGAATCTGATTGTTACAGAAGCAAAGTTTAAAAGGTAACAACACACGACATGTATGTATTTTGCAGTGGGGAATTTGACATGTCAGATGACAAAAACATGTCGTGTACGGCCGCTTTTGCAAATTGCTTAATTTCTTTGCGTGATCGCTTTTCGCTATTTTATCTTTGATTTAAAGTTAAATTTTTTGAAAATCTGTTGCAGAGCATTAAAAAGTTTACTTGTTAAAGATGGACATCAAAACTTTAAGAGTGTAGTCAGCAAAATGAAAAATGTTAACTAAAATTTCATAAAGCGAAAGGTTTGTTCTATCATTGATGTTTGCTTTTGCATTGCGTTTCGCTCGATCAAACATCATTCAGCAGTTTCTGAATTACAGTATATAATTATCTTCTGACAAATAAAGCTTAGTAAATCAATAGAAATTGTTTAAAATAAAGCTATAGTTTAATCAATTAACAGGTTTCGCTTTTTAGGATTTTATTTGTCAGAAATTTGTTAGGTCTGTACATAACTTTAGTCATAAAATTGTATCTTCAATTTGCATTGTCTTCTCCTTTTTATGAGACGAATGAATGCACCAGTAGATTGTTAAGAAATCACCAGGCATATCTAGAAGCAATTTGACACCATCATTGTTCTTTTCCCTTGAGTTTTCGAAAGTGAGCATGTTTTCAATAGACAGACATGGTTAAATCGACTTCGAATTAATCAAGGAGCCGAATATATATAAGAGCAGGCCGATTTTAAGGAAAAAAATATTTCGATATTGTGCCATCGATTTTTCGATTGCTTTTGGCATTAGGAAAAAATTCAACTACAAAACATCAAGAAAATCATTTTCGCGGCGCTAAAATTTTTCAATATTTTACTTTTTCTCAACTTTTATTTTTAAGGTTATTTTTAGTAGGTAATAAAAAAAATCGTCAGATTAAATTTTTTTTTTAATATTACCTTTCTAAGGTGAAATTGCACGCTTAGAACGATGGTGCTATCGTTTTTTCGAAAAAATTGTTTTTTTGGGTTTTCAGACGAGTTTTTGTCGAGTATTTCGACGAGTAATTTTAGGAACCATAGATCTTCCCGAGTACAAATTTTAATACAAAAGTAAATGATAAATAGCTTTCTAGAGACTTCAAATCAATTAAAAAATGCCGAATTATGACCAAAACACTGAAATTACAATAAGGGTCCTCATGATGTCGCTTAAAATTGCCATTTGTGCAAATGCGCAAACTGACGAGTCTTGTTTAATGAGGCCCTTTTTTTACTTTTGTGTAATTTTAAACAATTAATGTCAGTTTGTAAGAAACGTCAATACAAAAATAAATTAAAAATTAAAATTCAAAAATATAAAAATTTGTGTTTAAATTTGTGATTAATATGTATGAGAAATTTGCTTTTAAAAATGCCCAAAGAAAGCCAAAAGCGAATTTACTGAAATTATTGCTAGAATTTATTGTTTGTGATTTATAGACACTTGGATTTTTCATTGAAAACGACGTTAAAATCATTAAAAGATCTGTTTGTATAAATGCACAATTGAACAGCGCAAGTTTACGAGACAAAATTGTTGGGCAAATTTACCAAGTTTGTGTAAATGAATTCTCATACAATTTTTGACAGTTCATTTAAGAGGGCGTAAAAATGCACAGTTTGCACAGATTACGAGACTTATAAACGATATCATGAGGACCCTTAATATTTATAGCCTCCACCACAATTCATTTCGAAGAGGGTATAGTTACTTTGTCATTGCGTGTGAAACTTTTTTTTATTATTAATTTCATAAGCCATAAAGTATAAATATTCTGGCTCCCTGAGTAATACTAAGTCGATTTAGCTACACGCTCACTTTCGTAAAGCTCAAAATAAATAAACAAACTTGGTGTCAAATTGCTTTAAGTTACCCTAAGCAGTTGGGGATTGAAATCCAGTAAAATCGGTTCAGTAAGATCAGAGCTAGGAATCAAAATGTGGAAGCACCACCTTAAAAAATTGGTAATTTTGTTTTAAAAACTAACATAAATGGTGGAACAATGCACGGAATGATACCAGATTTTGCAGAAATTCGTTTTATACAACTGGAAATCACGCTGTAAAATGAAGATCCGTCCATAATTTACCCTCGGCCCCATGTAAGCACTACTCTCGGAAAAAAGTTTAGTTAGCCTAAAACCGTAAAAAATATTGCTATCACAATAAAATTGTATACTTCACAGTTTTATAGGACTAGAAATCACACTAATAAATTTCGTGATGATCGATCCATAATTTAGTAAAGGCCCCTTTATAAATTATAATACGCCTAAAACCGTAGCAGATATATTTATTGTGGTAAAATTTCTTCCAACATACATAGTTTTATATGACCAAAAAAAAAATGTTATGAATTTTGTGATATTTGGTGCATAATTTAACTTGGATCCCATATTTAGCAGCCTTCTAAAATTCACTGTAAACCCCAAAACTAATTTCACCGTTGTTTTGAAATTAATTGAAATTTATGTTTTTTAATACCAGAAATCACTCTGCAGGATTTTGGAATGATTGGTTCATGACTTACCATGGCTCCAATATAAATTCCTCTCCTGGAAATCATTTAAGATCGGCTTAAACTGTTACGAATCATGATATATTACGGTGGCATGTCATAACGTCCAGTGTCATAGTGTCCATGGACACCCAGAGAAAAAGCAACAAAACCCTTTAAAAAAATACATTATGACAATTTCAAAAGTGTCACATTGTCCGTGGACGTTATGACACTTTTTGGAGTGTCATAGTGTCCATGGACACTTTGCGTTTGTGAAATCATTTATTCTTTTGATAAAAAATAAAAAAAAAATGTTGTTACACTTTTACCATTAATGTACTTCATTAAGACCATGTCTGATAAAACTTTTGCTTCGCGTTGCGTTAGAGATTCGCTTTGACATCGAAGATGAAATATTCATACTTTTAACGCAGAGCTAAGCGAAAAGTTAGGCAACTCTCATCTTTTTGCGCGCTTAGACAGTCTGTTAGTATAATTTGTTTTCTTTATTTTTTTTTTTAACAAACAATTCGTGTGTGTTGTCAAAGTGTTTATTGTGACATACACCTTTTGCGTTACACTTTTCTGTCAAAGTTAGATACGTCACGCAAAGCGAAGAAGTTTTATCTGACATGGCCTCTAGCGATTCTTAAAGCTACTTGAGCGGTTTCTGCACACTATCACGGTTTGGAAATAAATATTATCATCACTTATGGCTGGGAAAATTGAAAACGACAATAATATAGACAGAGTTTTTTCATTGTAATATGTAAAAATTTTATATTTTGTTTTTATACAATGTTTTCGCAAAATTATAAAAATTATGAATTATGAAAATCAAAATAAAACATTTGTTGTACAAATAAAGTAGAAGTACCAAAAGTTGTAGAACAGGGCAGTATGGACACCTTAGGTAAAAGAGAGGGTGACATATTCAACATGTTTTGCATGTTTATCATCAACATATACACAAAAGAACTTGAAAATTTTAGGGAAGCTCCCATTCAAATATTGCGTTAAATGAAATCCTTCCATTTGATGAAAATTTTCTTCTTTTGTAAATCTATATGTATAAAATTGTAACGTTACTGACTGATTCATCATCGCACAGCCTAAACGCCTGAAGCTAAAAACTTAATATTTGGACCAGAGATTGGTCACTCTCCAAGTCGATCCACTAAGACATTTGAATGTTAAGAGGGTAAAAAGGGTGAAAACGCGAAAATTCGGTAACTTTATATCTCCAAAACTAAAAGAGATAAAAAATGTAATACTTTTCGTTGTTCTTTAGAAAAATAAGCGGACAGGTGTCTAGTCCTTTTTTAAAATTTGGCTCTATTAGGGAGTAAACGGTTAAAACCTAAATTTTGGTACTTTTTTGGTACACCAAAAAACATAGAAACATAGTTTAACCACATTCGAAACTTAAAAAAAAATACGAATACAAATTCGGTATTTTTTCGAAATTGGAACATTTAAGGGGTGAGAATCGCAACTATTTTTGGTACTTTTTCGTACTAAATTATGGGCTTCCACCACAATACTGAAATTTTTAATATAGTACCAAAAAGGGGAAATAAGGAACATTTTTTATTTAACTTTAGCTTTTTGGTTCTACAACTGGTATTTTTTTAATTATTGTTAATGTTGGACCTTCAACATAAGATTCAACATGCAATGCCCTGAGTGGATAAGAATATATGACGGAACTTTTTGTTCTTTAACTGGTGCTTTTTGAATTTCCGTTAGTATTGTACCTAGCAACCTAAAATTCAAGAGTGGATGAGAATTTATAAGAGAGAAATTTTTTGGTAATTTTTATTCATCGACTGGTACTTTTTGAAGTTAAGTTTGAAATTTGATCCTTTTGGAAAGTAAACGCCAAAAAACCTGGACATATTTTGGAACGTTTGTGTCACGCCGTCTATCTTTTAAACCATAACATTTTCCCCATTCATTGACATATATGTACTAAATTATGGGCTCCCACTACAACATTGACATTTTTGGCACATTTATTAATTAACTTTATTTCATTTGCTTTTGTGTTCTACGAGTGTTCTACGAATTTAAACAAGTTAAAACCTAGAAAAATAAACTTTGGCATACAGATATGTCCACGAAGAAAAAGAAGACGCTAACGAAGTAGCGGGTTAAATGCTAGTAAAATATAAATTTGTAAACTAAATCAAATCACTTATGAATTTTTTGTTTGCAACGTCGTTTTTTATAGGTCAAGCAAAAATTATAAGCATAAGCAATTTTTTATAATTTTTTAAAGAATAAAAATTTTGAAATTTTGCTAAAAAAATTATGTTGCTTAAACCTTTAATCGTTCTTAAAGGTAATTTTATTGCAGAACTTCGTTGTTTTAGTTTATTCAATAAACAAACCCGTTTTTGAGTTTCGCGTTTATATGTTGTGCAACCTCCTCTATTTTCGAAATAACGGTGTATCTCGAAAACAAAAGCTAACCTAAAAAACGGTTAGTACCACTGGATTTATCATGCCCGAATAAGAAAAAACACTTATTACCAACTTTTCTACAAAATTAATATTTTTTAAGTTATAAAACATAAAAGTCAGATATCATGTACAAATTTAATTTTTCTCAAACTTCGCCTAAATCGTCCTAAAATTTTTTTGGCGTTGTTTTTTTTATCAATACCCACCAAATTGGCGGGTGAGGCCTTAAGAAATTCAAGTTTTGATTTTAACGGTCATCCTAATGCAACATTTACCCAAAATATTTCTTAGAAAAGAAATCTCCATAAGTTTCAACACTAGTGCTAATAAAAAAAATATGTTTGTTAACTTTACGGTTTATGGTTGCAACTCTGTTATTGTTTAGTTACTGATGATAAAATCATAGAACAGAAGTAACATAAGTTCTACAACAACATTTATAGGAAATTTTTATGTTTGTGGTTTGACAGTTTGTCATACAAAATTTCAATAATAGAAACATTCGACCAGCTTTCTGCAGGGCGAAATACACTTGTCAAAATACTCATCAATAATCATTAGTGAAAATGTGATAGTTAATATTACATCCAGCACACGTACACGAGTGACTTTGCCAGCATGACAAGCATTTGACAAGTGTATTTGGCGCTTTACTGATTTAAGTTTGTATTGTTATTGTGATGATAATATTATTAGTTGAAATCAATAATTAAAAAATCTATATATATAAAATAGGATGTGTGTATGTTTGTATGTGTGTGTATGTAACGTATGGACGATTTTGATGAAATTTTCAGGGAATCTTCAGAATATTCAGGCGGGTGACACTGTGAAGTCTGATTTTTTATTTTCGGTCTGCGGGCGGAGGGGCGTGGCAAAATCCATAACGCCTACTTTTACGCCCACTTTTTCTATTTAGCGCATAACTGGAGAACGGCTTGACCGATTTGGACGATTTTTTCTTTAAAATGATCGCCATGGTCTAACTTAGGTTTTTACGGAAAGAAAATTTTGCCCCGCCCACTTTTACGCACACTTTTTTTAACCTAAAATCAGAAAACGGCTCCATCGAGTTGACTAATTTTTCTTTCAAATGTTTGTATTAATCCATTTTAAGTTTTCATCGAAAGAAAAATATACCACGCTACTTTTGCTATTTATCTAAAATCGGAAAACTGTTGCATCGATTTTGCGAAGCCCTAAGGGAATCAGTTCGAACAAAATTTCCACTGTTGAATCGACAACAAAAATAGGCATACGACACCCTCATGAAAGCTGTAGAAGATGAAGCTGGAGGCGCTGGCCTTAAGATGAAGTAATAAATTAATATAATTTCCAATTTGCCTTAAATATAATTATTCTGTAAAAAAAACTTTATGATAGGTATTTCATGGATTTTTATTTAAAGGCCGTAAATTTCGTTTAAAGATCAATTTAAATCGTCTGGAAATACAACACTAATGTTTGCTTAGGGCCTGCAACGCGGACCGGGGCAGCTTGTATAATATATAAACACATGTATATGGCAAAATGGCCATAGACGCAAACTTCGTCAACGATGTCTTCAGGACATTTTTGAATTTGTCGCCTATATGACATTGTTGACGACAACTAAAGTAAAGTGCTTAAAATCGTTTTTACGACTTTTTTGGTGACATTTTTTTAAACTTGTCTTGAATAATACTTTATTGAGGACAACGTAATTGACCATTGCATGCATTTTGTGTTCCAAACCACTTTGACGGCAAAATGCTTGCAATGGTCGCATACGTTGTCCTCTACTCAAAAAATTAAGAACTTTAAATTTGTATGGTAATTTTAAATTAAAATTTCAAAAAATTTTTTTATCATTATTTTTGATAGTAAAAAACATTAACAAATAAATAATCCTGTTAAAAACTTTTTGTTTGCTCTCCTGAAAAATAATTATTTTGTAACTTATAACGTTATTCGCGGCTGTGCTTCAAGTGTGAAAATGGAATACGTAAATTAATTGGCGAAGAAGCCCAAAAAATTAATGTTCCTGCTGACTACATTGCCATATCGTCGGCTTAATATACAAACCTCCTAAATCCACTTTTTAGGTAAATTTATATTTTGATGCCGTGTGGTAGAGAAAGATACAGCTTGTCGACCAGCATGTAGTTTTTCTTGAATTTGAGTCTTGAAGTGTGTTAAACCAACTATATGTTTGAGGTTTCTCTCAAGCTGCACATATGAAATATAAAAAGTTGTTTGTCTCTCCTGTAAAGTTTACAGAAGAGGCATATTAAGCCGACGATATGTTAACTTAAGAACAGTATCCCCTATTTTCGAGCCCAGTCTCCCAAACTGATCGGTCATTTCATTTGCGGTGATGTTGCAGTGACCAGGTATCTAGCATACACTTACTACATACTTTCCCAATATTTACCTTATAGCTCTTTTACAATCATTTACTAGTTTAAAATTTACTAGTTGGAATTCAAAGCCCATCCATGCCCTAAGTGTTGTCCACGTATTTAGTGACCGTTGAACACCAGCAATGTTACCTCTTACCAATTCTACGGCCTTCAAAATCCCCAGAGCCTCCGCCAAAAATATTTTGCAGTCGTCAGGAAGCCTATTTGACCTTTAAGACCAATGACTTTGACTTAATGACAAACTGTCATTAAATTTATGCTAATGTGTCCTTTCTCCGATGTTACTGCGTCATCGCACTGACGACATGTTCGTCATACCTGTGATGCAGATATGTCATCACATTAATTACATAATTTCATTTTGACCCTGACGACACTTTGGCCAAGTGATGTTAAGGTTGACATCACAATGATGAAAAGTGTGATGGGGTCAAAAACGAAGACACTTGTCATAGTACTGATGCCAAAATACATCAGCATAATTGCGCCTTTTCTATCAGTGTTTTTTTGACACACAAGGTCCCTTTTCTCGGAGAAGGTCACGTATATGTATAAAAATTCAAGTTTTTTGTTTTTTTTTCGTTTGGTTCATTTAATTGTAATACCGATACATACCGGTAACAAAGAAAAGTTTAATACCGATACCGAAATTCGTTTCGGTATCCAACCTTGTTTTATTTGCATTGACTCTGTTGGATTTTTATTAGCTAGCATAACATTTAGTTGACTTTAAGCTAACTTATTTACAACTAGACTTGCCAACTGGCCACTTTTCGCCAGGACAGTCCAGTTTTAGAGTGGAATGTCCCGTCGATACTATGAACTTGACACCATTTGTCCAATTTTTTTTTGAATAAAATCTTTTAAATGCTGCTAAAAAATTATATTTTTATTTTGCTTAAAAGTAATTTTATTTTGGAATTTTAGTTTTTTTTTAGTAATTTCAATATATTGGCTCCTCCATTTTCGAAATAACAGTATATCTCGAAAACAAGAGCTAACCTAAACGAACTTTTTTGAATTTTTTTATGAGTTTTTATTAGTGTCCCGTTTTGGCAATTGTAAAAGGTGGCAAGCCTATTTACAACTGACTTTTAAACTAATTCATAATTGGTACAAATTTTAGTCAGGTATTTTTTGTAAAACTAACTTCTTCTGGAAAAGTATTGAACTAGCTTTTGGCTAATTCAAAGCTGATGCAGATACATACAAGGTTGTACAAAAACTTTGGTAAAATAGTTTTGATTGTGTTGTGTACTTTTTCAAAGTAAAATAAGAAGCAAAAATTCCCATATTCTATTTTTAAAAATTTGTTGAGTTAAGTACATTTTATTTTCAAAGTAGGATTTTTTTTTGAAAGCCAAATCGGGCATGTGACAAAGACAAAATCTTACAGCAGAAATTATTTTAATTCTGGTGTGTCACAGAATCCAAGTCGGTTTTGCTGTTTGACGGTTTTTTATAGCAATATTGGTTTCATTTGGTGTCATGAAAACCAGTCGGTTTTGTTTTTTTTTCGAATACAAAAAAAACCGATATACTGCTTTAAGTGCCATTTTTGTTTGTTTTTAATAAAAAGAAAATAAGAATGATTAGACAGTAAACATATGAAATAAATGCCGTCGTTATATTATTTGCATTTGTGTAATTTTATTGTTTTGTAAAAATATGAAGCGAATTTATCAAAAGTACAAAAAAAATTTATTTATATAGTTTGCGACGAACGAGCAGCAAAACTGCGCAAAAATCCGGTAAAGTTTGCGAAAATCGCGAAAATTTTTTATACTTCACACAAGCTATAAACGTGATTAAAAGTGCCTTTAACTGTAAGGAATGAAAAAAATTCGGTAAAAATTGTTAAATTAGCCAAAATTCACAAAAATTTGCGAACATAAGCAAGATAACAAAGTTTAATATTTATTAAAAAACGTCAAAGCTGTAAAGAACCAGAAATATAAGAGGAATAACGCTTCTATCGCGAACATGGCTAAAATTCGCAAAAAAAATTGCAATATTGGACACAAACTCTAAAATTTATTTGAATTCGTTAAATGGTTTTAAAAAAACAAACTGTCGGAAAATAGCATAAAAAAGTTTGCAAAAATCGCAAAAATTCGCGAAAATTTTTAATATTTTAAAGAAGCCATACAATTTATAAAATAATAAATTGCTGTTGTTACCAGGGTTGTTAGATAGATGTGACGATTTTTTTGTGAAAATACAGTAAAAGTACGATTGGCGATTTTTTTACTAAAAGTAATAGTGTTATGACGATTTTTTTTGCATCAATACCAACAAGAAATATTTGCAATTATGTTGGGAACAATCCAAATCGTAACAATCAATTTTTCAAAATACAAAAATTATTGGAAATTAAACAAAAAAAATTCTTCCCAATCGCAAACCAGGTGGCTTTCATTCAATTCAACAAATATTTGAATGGTATCGGTACTGCAAAAAATTTACACTAGACCCCCGATTTGCGTCGTTTCGAATTGCGTCCCTTTTTAAAAATTGGTTAAATCCGCTTTACGTTTTTATGATTCCGATATGCGTCGCTGCAAACGATTGAATTTTTTCACCAAAAGTCATAATCAGTACAAAGAAAAGAAAATTCATTAGTTTGGAACTGAAATTGGATGTTATAAAACATTTCAAGTCAGGTGAAAAGGCTGTTGATATACCCAGACCCTTGGTTTAGCAACTTCAACAGTAAAAATAATTTGCAAAAGAGATAGCGCTTAAAATTAATCATTTAAAGATAGCTCGATTTAATAGCAACTGAGATTTTATTTTTTATTTAATATTTTTGTGAATATGGATAAATAAAATAAATAAATTTGTAGAAACTGGGAATTATTTCCTTCTGAAGGTTACTTTATATTATATTCAACATTTTTTTATTTTTCGAATTTATTCTATGAGCTGACGAAGGCCGTAGCGGGCCAGAAAATGCATTACATTCTGCTGGTGTCTAATAATTGTAAATTTTTCTGTACATACAATATACCTCATTGCTTTTTAAAGGAAAGCTAAGGTAAAATGTAACAAGAAAATACAATATAATAGTCTGATAGTGTATAAAGTCATTTCTGAAAAATTGAAGGAATATGACTATTACAAAAAAGCTTTATAAAATACATAACTGAAATTTAGCTCATAGAATAAATTCGAAAAATAAAAAAATGTAAATAAATTTGTGTTATGTTTTTATGAAAATATTTTGGGGAATGTATTAAAGATAAACTCACTGGTTGTTGTTGTTGTTGTTGTTGTTGTTTTTGTTAAAGTTTTGATATTGTTACAAGTATAACTGTTGCTTATAATTCTTATTCGCTTAACATTTATTTTATTTTTTTTTTAATATCTTTAGTTTTTCTAAAATCATTTGATGAGGAGTCCTGATGATCTGGCCTAAACAACCAGTAAAATGCGCATAGGAACAATAAATTTTAGTGCTTTAATCAAGAATAAAAATTGGGAATAAAGCACGACATACAAAATCTTGTTAATTAAAAATATTTTTTTTCTTGTGTATTTGTTTTTAAATTATAAATATATGTTTACTTATTTTTTATAATATCTAAGCCCACTTGCCGAAACCAATAGAATAAAACGTAACCATATCACTTTTTTTTATCATAAATAGAATTTATTGCTAAAAATTTGATTTGTAAAATTTAAATATCTGACGATTTTTTGACAATTTTGTTAAATGTTTGTGACGATTTTGACGAATTTTGTTAAAACGTTTGACGATTTTTTAAGAAAAAAGCCTAGCAACCCTGGTTGTTGTATATTTTCTAAAAAGTGGGGGAAGACTTTTGCGAGTTTGCAGCAACCCGCTGCCGGAGACATGCAACAAATACTATTTAAACAATTTTATTTAATATTTAATAATTATAATTTAATTTAATAATTTAATAATTTAATTTAACTGTTGGAAAAACAAGATAAAAAATTAAGCTTTTAACAACTGTATGTATTTCCAATAAAAAACAAGAGCTGTAAGCTGCTTGGTTTGTTTTCTATAAAAATCTGATAAAATTGGTTTCTGTGACACCTAAAACTGACACTTATTTTAGTTCGAACAAAAGACCGACAACATTGGATTTCTTGACACCATCGTATATTTTTGTCGGTTTCAAATCCAATTCCAATAAAATTGATTTCTATGACACCCATGATTATTTTTTTTGATAAAAATTTTTTATGAAGGTTTTTTTTTTTTTATTTTTTTTTTTTTTTTTTATTTGCAGAAATTATATACATATAAACATTTCATTTCATTACACCTAGTCTTAGACTAACAAGTAATATTTTTCTGTTTAAATTCATGCAATAATAGCCACCAGATCTTGTGGCTTAGTTCTCTTCAGTCTCCTTGAGTAGATTTCATCATTACTTAATATGGCTGCTTCTGGATTAACATGGCTCTGAAGTCTATATGCGCGATTTGCTGCAAATTTCTGTATTACTTCTGAGATTTTCATTACTCCAAGATCTCTGTGTAGATCATTAATTCTAATATAGTAGGGTGCATTAACAATATTCTTAAGTACTTTATTTTGAAATCGTTGAATAACATTATAACATTATAACATATTTGAACTCCGTAGGTCCATACTGGCTTTAGCATTTGATTGTAGATAAGCAGTTTGTTTTGAATTGAAACTGGAGAGTTTCTTCCAATAATCCATTTAATTTTGTTGAATTTTATATTCAATTCGGTATCTTTTATTTTTATATGTTTTTTCCATTTTAATTTCGAATCAAGCGTCATTCCAAGATACTTAGCATGGTTAGCATACTGGACTATAGAGTTCGATATTTTTATAGTTTTGTATCTTATTGATTTGTATGTAAAATCGACATGGACTGATTTACCCTCATTTAATTTAATTTTCCAATTTTTCGTCCAGTCTAGCAAAATATTTAAAGAGGATTGTAGCTTAGTGCAAGACTCCACTTCGTTATCACCAACTGACAGGATACAAGTGTCATCCGCAAGAGTTGCTATTATATTGTCGTTTATAGGAGTAGGAATATCTGACGTATACAATAGATATACAATAGTATACTACCTTGTGGTACCCCTGCTCCAATTTTTTTAAGTTCTGAGTATTCTTTCCACTGTTTGACTCTTAAAAAAACGATCCTCCATGTAGGATTTTAGTAAGTTAGTTTAATGTAAAGGTAGTTTTGTTCTTAGTTTGTGTTGTAGACCTTTGTGCCATACCTTGTCGAAGGCCTGTGCAACATCCAAGAATATAGCTGAACATACTTTCTTTTTTTCCAGAGCTTCTTCTATTGTGTGGGCAATTCGATGCACTTGGTCTATTGTAGAATGCCTTTTTCCAAAGCCGAATTGATGGGGAGGTATTAATTGCCTATTTGCAATTATATGTTTTAGTCTATTAGAGAAAAGTTTTTCAAACAATTTTCCCATTACGGGTAGCAAAGAAATCGGCCGATAGGATGAAACTTCATTTGCATTTTTACCAGTTTTATTTATCACTATTACGTCAGAAACTTTCCAAGCTAACGGAAAATATCTGTGGCTTAAACATGCATTCATAATGAAGGTTTTCGCTTAATATAAAATTGCTTTTGCTATAAAATCTATGACATTTTAGGAAATTATGCAAGTGTTGCCTAAAAAATCATTTATTAAAAAAAGTAACGAAAACTAAAAATTATCAGGCCTGCACTGAAAATCACTTTAACTCAAATCACATGTAGCTTTTAAAATTACACGTATGCTATTTTGGTGTTCCGTTTTTGGTTGTTTCGGGGTGATTTGCAATGGCCAAAAGCACACTGCAAAACAAAAAGACTGTATGACTTTTGAGATCACCACAAAATCACACGTGTGATTTTAAAAGCACGTGATTTTCAGAACAGACCCGTAAGTCGCTTATGGTTATTTTAAAGCTATGCAGTGTGAATGAGTATTGACTCGTACTGCGGACATTGCGTAGAAACTGAATAGCTTTAACAATGTAAATGAGTTAGCTTTTGAGTTACCTGTTACTATCTACTGATTAGCCATGTGTTAACTTAAAGCTGACTCATTTTCCGACAGGGAATTTGGGATTTTTAATGGGAGAATTTGTTGAGAGAGTTGGTTAAAATAGGCATTTTTTCCGGCTGCGTAGGGACTTTTCAAAAAAGTAAACAACATCACTGATTCAAGGATTTTAATATTTACTTTCTTTTTTTTAAGAAAACCAACAGAAAGAAGTTGTGCAAAATGTTAAAAATATTTATTTATTTTTAATATTTATTTTAAAAAGTCTAATTCAGTGTTTAGTTGATTGTCAAAATACATATAGTTTTAAAATGGTTTTTGTTTGATTTAACTGGTTTTTGTTTGTTTACTAAAAGTTGTTTTTGAACTCTTTGATTTTATTTGTTTTTTTATATTTTTTTTAAATTTAAATTTTTGTAACGAGCTTTGTTCGTGCCGTGCGCTACTTCTTATTCAAAAAAGGATTTATATAATTAAAAAAATGCATGGCTAGTTTCATCAACATCAACGACGCCCACCGCCCATTTATAAGAGTAAATCAAATGAGTGCAAGAAACCAAACATTTGTAATATACGCTTAGGCATTTCCATTTTGTACAATATTTTGACTAATCTTACGAACATTTATCCTGCCTGGATGTGAAAATGTTGATTACTCACTTAAATTTTAACGGTCAGAATTTGTGTGGATGTTATTTAGCTCACACTGTTGCATTTACTATTGGTCGTCTGCATAGCAGCATTGAAAACTCCAAATATACTGCATACGAATGCAATTACTTATGCATTGCTACCGCACACTCTCTAAAATAAGAAAACGCGTGGTTTTTCTAAACCATAAATCTATTCTTTCTTTTCGAATTTGCACCTTCAGCCATTAACATCAAAAATAAAATAAAAAAACAAAATTTTTTATTAAGTTATTAACTAAGTTGTGTTTAACATCCTTACAGGATATTTTTATATAAAATTATAATTGCGGCCTAAAATTTATGGTAATTTATTAACATTTAAGGTGATTTTGTTTAAAATTAATTGCAACACCTTGCATCGCAGGCTAAATAAAAACAAATCACCAACTAGGGTGTTCAATTAATCGGGTTTTATTTTTGTTCGATTAAACGATTAATCGATATTTGGCATTTTTAGCTTATTCGATTAAAATAATAATATTTTAAAATTAATCGATTAATCGAATAATTCTAAATCCAGAAATCTTTTATATTACGAGATTTTTTTCGAAAATTTTAGAAAAAATTAGTAGTTGAGCAAATAAACATAATTTTTTCATAAAACTAGTCAATCTAGCTCCAAATTGTTTCTTTACTTCCGGGCATTTAGATTTAAAAAGAGTCAATATAAGTTTGGATTCTTTTGAAACTTTTTACGGACATTCCATCCTCTGCTATGCTTCTGCAAATTATTTCCTTTAGAGAATCGATCGAAATATCTTGTTTAAAATATTTATTCATTGGACCAACTTTTAAATGAATCATTATGAATCGCTTATAAATCTTGTAACTAAGAAAGTCTTAAAATGTGTAACCTCTTGTAGACCCCTTTGATTTTGTTGGTGGAGTATCTTCTTCAGGTACTTTGTTCTAGTCACTGTGCAAGTGGTAAATTAGTGAAGTTGTTGAAGAAGATTAACGTTAATACATTTTTGAACACCTGTTACATTTAGCATTATTAAAGATATCCGTGGTGGATTTAAAATCGAGAAAATTTTAAAAACGACCCTGTAATGAAAATTTATAAAAATATTCCATTTAATTTACTTTATTCCAGGGACCGTTACAGTTATTCCTTTTTCCATAAAAGTCAGATAAAAACAGGTTTTTTTTTACTTTAATTTTTTTGAACAAAAATAACAGTTATTTTTTTGATTTTTATTTTTTTGAACAAAAATAACAGTTATTTTTTAATTTTTATTTTTTCGAGCAAAAATAAAAGTTATTTTATTGTCTAAAGAAATGTACGTGTAATAATAATTTAGTTGATATACAAAAAAAGTTCATATACAAAAAAGTTCTGACCAAAATAAATTTTTTTTTTTTAAAACCCATTTTCCGGAACCATAGATCTTTTCGAGTTCAAGTTTTATAACCCAAGTAAATGGTGAATTTCTTCTTAAACACGTTGGTATATAAATCTGTCAAATCGGTTAAAAATGGCTGAGTTATAATCAAAATACTTAAATCCGAAAAATTACTCTTTTTTATACAGGCTGAAAATCGAAAACGCAAGAATTTGAAAGATGTTTTTAATACATCTTTAATCTAATGTTTTACATTTTTGTTATACAATTCTGTTTAATAGAGAAATATTTGTATAATATTTGTCATAAAATTCTTTTATTATAGAAATCTTTTTACAAAACGACATTTAAAATTCTTGCGTTTTGCGTTTTCGATTTTCAGAATACCTCTGATAATTAAGTTTGACGCTTAATAACATGTGAAAATAATTAAATGCAATTAAGCGATTAAAACTACGTATGCATATAAATATACATACATATATTTAGATCGGCATAGCCCAATAAAGCACTCTTACTTGTTTATTTAAAAGCTCTCTTGCTAAAACTATTCTCTGAAACTCTGCGAAAAAATTTATTAAAAACATGATAAGGTTGCAACGAAGTTATAAAATTGTTGCCAACAGAACAATTATCTGTGAATTGCTTTCAATTTTGACGACATTGTTTTGACGGGTTTTTTTTTAAATAATAAGAAATAATAAGAAAATTTATAAATACTGCAAATTAAATGTTTTTTTGTGAGAAACTTCAAAAAAATATAATACAGAAAAAAAAGTCGCAAATGTCGGTGATAAAAAAAGTCTCACAAAAAGTCGCAGTCCGCTAAAAAGGGTAAAATTGCGACTTTAGTCGGGCGAACGGTAACCTTGGCTGCAAAATTCGTGACTTTTATCAGATGTGATGGTTCTTCCGGACAAAAAACAATACAAACAAGTAGTATGTGAAAATAGTTCGGACCCAGATACGTTCATGGTAACATTTGTACCATTGCGATTAAACAAGATTTTGGAAGATGCAGAGCCTTCGACTAGTACAACGCCAACAAAAGAATATTTGGAAAAATGAGACACCATATTCTACGAAATTCTGCAGGCCTATCAAATTTGGACTCAAAAAAGAAACTCATGATGCCATTAACAAAGAAGTTAGTGATATCAAGGCCCAAATTGCAACACCACAGCCATTACAATTAGATTAAGATGGGCAGCAAATTAAAGTTAGCTACCAATTAGTGCTAACAATGATAGATGGAAAAGTAGGTCAGGCTTTGACTAACACGAAGGCTGCATCCAGCTGCATCATATGCCATGCAACATCAAGCCAATTAAACCACGACCCGTCAAAATCATTAGATAATACTGATGCATATGAATTTGGAATATCACCACTACATGCAAGAATACGACTTATGGAACACATACTAAAAATAAGTTGTGATTTGGATTTCGGACCTTCAGGATCAATAATAAACAACGAAACCAACAAGGAGTTAAGAAGTTCAAAAAGGAAACATGTTCAAGGTGAATATCGCAAATTTGGGTTGATTATAGATCAGCCGAATCAAGGGTCAGGCAATACTGAAACAGCATCTGAAATAACAGGTGTTGTTTTTAACCGAACTTTTAGATTTAAAATAATCCTAGAAGAACTTGCGTGCAATAAAGAAATTGACTCTAGAAAATTTGGAGATTTTGCTAAGGAAACTGCAAAAATATATATGAACAGCCAAGTACCCATGGAGAAATATGTCTGCTACAGTTCACAAAATCCTTTATCATGGAGTTGGTTGGGCACTTGAAGATTTATCAGAGGAAGCTCAGAAAAAAAGGAATAAGGATTACAGATTTTATAGCGATCACAATACTAGAAAACGTTCACTAAAGAACAGAAATAACACAGAACAGAATATGGAATATTTGCAATCAATCTTTCAATTAAATGAACAATAATTATAATTCATTAGATCTAAGACAGACACTGTATTAGTAAAAAATAATAATAAGCAGAACCTCATATTGTTACAGAAGCTATTAAAATCTATTGCTGCTTATATTTTTAAAAGGTTTTTTTATCCACATATGTTTGCAATGTTTTAATAAATAAAAACTATTCAAAAAATCAATATGCACCAATATTTTCGTATCAAAATTTAATTTCAGCGGATTTATTTTGCTAATATTAAGAAATTTTACAGCAAAAAATAATAGATTATTCTGTAGTAATAGCGAGATCTTAGATAATATTTCTAAAGTTTTTTTAAGTGTAAGCAAATTTGACAGCAATTAATTGTTAATATTTCACTAATAATGGCAACATTTCCAGTTGATTTTATTATTTTTTTTTTCAATGTTAAATTTTTTTTTTATAGTGTAAACATTAAATTTTTTGAGTGTCCCATTATTACAAAAAATGTTAATGATTATTATTTAAATCCAAAAATTAAGTTTTTAAATACACAATTAAATAAAATAAAAAAAAACAATATTTCACGCTAAAGTTAAAAAAATCTAAAGCTCCACTTTGTTATTAAATTCCCCAATAACTACTCAACCGATTTTAATGAAATTTAAAGTGGAGAAAAGTTTAAGAATCTATCTGTCGAATTTCACTTAAATATCTCCTTCGGTTCAAAAGTTACAGAATTTTGGCCAATGAAAAACGATTTTCAGCCACTGTGCGTCTAGGGGCGTATGATGAAGCGATGTTGGGCCACTATTGTTGGTTTCTTGTGCGAGAGGCTGAAAGTTATCACACTAAGGGCTAAAAAATCACTGATGGTTTAAACGTTGGTTTAGTTGAACTAAACTTGAATTTATATGTAGTTTAAACTCAACAACTATAAATCAGTGTCCCATGTATTATATGTTGTTAAAAAAATAACATGTGGCAGCACTACGATAAATCTTAGCAAATTCATATGGTCTGCATTGGTAGTTTAAACGCCCAATTTTATGCGTTTAAAAATGGTTTATCTCTTTGGTGATTTACAGATTTGTTGGATTAAACACATTTTAAACCAAACAGAGAGTTTAACTCGCTCTGATTTTTTAGCCCTAAGCTTTGTATATTAACTTGTTGTATTTAATTTTTTGATTTGATAAAAATCGAAAAGTGGGATAATTTAATAAATCTTCTGTCACTTTTAAATTTTTGCACCGAACTGGATCCTTTTAACTTGAAAAAAATTTGGTTTTGTTCTAAAAAAGAAAAAAAACAAGTTGAAAAGACCAAAACTGCAAGAAATCATTTAAATTTTTGTGAAATGTGAACTTTGGTCACCTGTAACTCTGTAATTTCTGTGGTTAGTGGTTAGTAATTTTATTATCTTTCAGCCAACAAAAAAAAAAATAAAAAATCCATTGAATATTTTTGAAAATAATTTTATCAAAGTTACATCATCTTTTTAAAAACGAAACTACAGTAATTTTGACTTAGCTGCACAATCTTCTTTGCACGATTTTTTTTGCAGGTAAATCAAAAATGCTGTTATCTTTAATGCATTTGCCTGCCTCAATGTACAGGTACACAATTGTGGTTACTTGCACAAAAGTGCAGCTAAAGTAATGTGTTTGATTTAAAAGTAGTATAAGAAAAATCTTTTTATTAATACACAAATTTATATTTTATTAAAATTTTATTTCAAGTAACAGATCATTTTATATTTAATATAAAAGACGCATTAACCCGAATTCTCCCGGTTTATAAATTAATCATCCGATTGGTATAATATTTGATTCACTGGATGTCTAGAATACCTTTAGTATATGTTTGAAAAGCGAACTGGAATATCGGGTTCAGTTTTCGAGAAAATAGGTGTCGTCATATGACGACGCTATTAAAAAAAAGGTACAGAAATTTATGTGATTTTATATGTTTTTCCTCCAAGCTTGCAAATAATTTCGTTTTGCTTTTTCTCATGCACTTTTTTTCTTTTGTTATCTTGTTGTTAGGGGTTTGAATTAATATATCCTTGAATTTCCTCATCTGAGCCTTCATCGGTAAAGACGTCAAGACCTTCAGATGGGTTCACATGTAAACCTGTAAACTCCCTTTCAGCACATTTTACAGAACAGACAAAAAACTTTTTATTAGCTTGATAGAAAATTAAAAATACAGCAAGTTTTACACACTTTAAGACTTAAATAGAAGAAAAACTACATGCTGGTCGACGAGGCGTAAATTTCTCTACCACACGGCATCAAAATCTCAATTTACTTAAAAACTGATTTGTATATTAAGCCGACGATATATATTTTTTGTAATTATTAAACGAGATAAGTCTTTACAACAACTTTATGAATCCCCAAATATTTATTTATTAAAAATAGGCTGAGATAATTTAATTAGTTATTTCAATAGTTAAAGGAGATCTTATAAAATAATCTTTTTGAAAAGTAATTTGTTTTAAATGTTTAGGATTAAAGCGATTCTTTTCTTTAGTTTTGACAAAACTTGACTTGGAAAAAATTCTTTCACTTGACCTTCTCCGAGAAAAGGGAACTAACTAGTGTATGGAAAAACGGGTTTGGACTTAAAAGTTTATGCTGGTACCCAAAAGGGTGTAGAATAAGATGAAATGCGTTTTTCTCAAAACTTAATTTTCACACACTAAATCCCTTTTCTCAGAGAAGGTCACAGATGAATATCTAATTTCTCAGTCCTTTTCCAGGATTTCTCTGAACATTTAAAACACTCCATTATGCCTGGTTTGATTTTTTAAAATGAGAAAAGGCAGTTAACTAAAGATGTACATATGTACATATAAAAAGTACGCAAAACAAAAAAGGTGTTGGCAATCAAACATTTAAGCCAGTTTTCGCCACATTCCTGATCCATAAAATGCCAATACATGGAAAAAATACATGTATAAAAGCAGTAGGGTCTATTGGTATCCTCGATTACAGGAAGTAAGGATTGATGTTTTTCAGAAAGTAAAACAGATATCAACATACCCTGCAGATACCGAGACTAGTCCATACATGCATGTAAAGAGTAGTCCATAAAGGAGAAGGAGTACTCCAAAAATACTCCAAATGTATGGTTAAAAGGTGGTCTCTTTAACATTACGATGTCCTAGGAGTGGACGATATAATCCAGTTTTGCATCAACGGAGTAGTCCTAAAACTACTCCATGTACATACATACTCTATTGAACTAGTTTTGAAACTACTCCATGGTATACTCCAGTGGATTAGTTTTAACTTCGTTTAAAAACGAAAACATGTCGTTAAAAAACGAAGTCATGTCGTCTTACCACAAACACTTTTTAACAATGACATGGTCCATGCTTGCATTACGTTGGACCAGTCCAGGGAGTAGTCCATTTCATCAAATTGGATCACGTAGTCCAATAATATCTGCAGGGTACATATACTGATCTCTTACATCGTTTGCTGGATCATCTGATCCGTATATAAGCAGTATAAGATGTCAACCACATAAACATCATTTTGAACTTGATAATGTAGTAAAAGAAAATTGATTTTAATGATATGGGAGATGGGCGGTGGGGGCATATCTTATATTGGTGAAACTTGGCATGCGCCTTTTTTTAATACCAGAAAGCGTATGTGCCAAATTTTAAAGCTTTTGTAAAAATTCTTTTATTTAAAACCTTTTTTTTTTAATAAGAAGTAGCACACGGCCCGAACGAAACTTGCTACCGAAATGTAAATAAAAAAAAATATTTAAACAAATAAAATCAAAGAGCTCAAGAACAACTTTAACTTAACAGACAGAACAAAATAAAACAAACAAAAGCCTTTTTAAAAAATATATTTAGACAATCATGTAAACACTGAAATAAAAAAAAAATTAATACATAATTCTAAAATAAATAATTATTTCTTCACAATAAATCATCAAGCTCAAGGTCAGTTTTATGCATATAAAAAAATATTATTAACTACCCAATATTGCGTTACCACAACGGAAGACTTATTCAGGGATTTTTGTTTTTTTTAATTTTAAACCAATATTTAAAAACAAAATTAAACTAAATAATTTAGTAAATAATTATTTTTAATATTTTGCACACCGTGCACACTAAGCAAGCAAATATTCAAATCCTTGAATACACCATCAACTGATATACAACAACGCTATTGTACCCTAAATTTTGTACATTTTGTGTGGGTAAAATCGATTTTAATTTTTTGATGAAAGTATCACAGTTTAATCCATCAAGGGCTAAATAAACTACACAAACGGTTAAGCAAACGTATGAAAAGAGTACCAAACATAATAAAATTGTTTAATATTCCCACAAATATCTTCTTGGTATTGTTGTTGTCAAACAGTTTGTGTAATTTATTTGGCTTTTGAGTTTGTGCAGATTAAATACCAGTAACTTTAACCGCTTTTTATTTTCAAAAAAATGGTTATAATTCTTATTCGCTTAACAGTTTTATTTGCTTAATATCTTTAGTTATTCTTAATTCTTTGGATGTGAAATGCGTATAGGAACAGCTTATCCATTCAACAATAAATTTCAGTGTTCTTATCAAGAATAAACATTGGTAATTAAAGCCCATATGACACTAAATTTTTAATGTATTGTTCATGTTTTGGGGAACGGTGCAAATATAATGTATTAGAAAATTTAACCAAGTACGAAGGGTTCTTCAGCTGTATTAAGATGAATGGAAAACTGCCAAAATATTTACTACAGTTATCGATAAAATAAATGAAGTAAAGTCAATAACAATGGAGAATTGCTCAACTTAAAATTGTCATTTCAAGCTTGAAATATTAAAAGGGTTGCTGGATCAGCGGTTTATGGGCAAATTCAGCGATTTACCGCTTTAAGCACGATAAACAAAATCTTTTAAATAAAAATTTTTTGTATTCCCACATACATAATTACATACTTTGATAAAAAAAACTTTTTTTAATTGAAGTAAGTTTTTTTTTAAATGTAAAACCCAAGGTACATTAACACAAGGTAGACTCATTTGGGAGGCTCTATAAAAATAACCGACTTGTCAAAATTGTCTTCATTTAAAACAAAAACAATTAAACGCACACATGTACAAATTTTGGCTCATATACACGAAATTTGACAATTGGAATCTAAAAGGGGTAAACAGCTGACAAACATATGAACCAACGAGTCTACCTTGTGTAGTTTTACCATGATAAAACCGTTTCAGTTTAATTTAACAAAATTAGTTTTTTTGTTGTTTTTCTAAATAATTTCTACACGTTTGTTGCTGTAGCTCACTAGATCACTATTAAACATATAAGCACATAAATAAATTTCCAAAGGTATAAATATGATAGTTTCCTTATCAACTTTACATTCAACTTTTAAACGTTCAGTAAAGAAGATGGTCATCTCACTCAAGCAATTCTTTGCTGTTAGTTTTGTACTGCTTAGCACAGTATCAGGCACACCGGTAGGATTCCAAGCCGAAAATGGCGAAGTTTATGTCGTCGAAATAAACCCTAAGGTAACTAACTATAAAAAATTTCCATAAAAAATAATTATAAAATTAATAATTTGCAAAAAAAAAAAAAAAAAAAAAATTTCAGTATAACTGGGTACAGGCATTACTTGAGTGTGCCCGCAACGGTGGCCAGCTTATTGCCATCGATTCAGAGAAAAAAAGTAATATTGTTACGAATATACTAAAAACAAAATTGGGAACAATTCCACAGCTATGGTTGGGTGCCAATGATGAATTAAGTAGTGGAGATAAAACACGGGACTTCTACTGGTCGGCCACAGGAAGGAAAATGATTTACAGTAATTGGGGGGGTATAAATCCTAATAATAATCTTGCAAAAGAGCATTGTGCAAGTATGGAACCAGATTTTTCTTGGAATGACGCGCCATGCAATATTGAAATGGGTTTTATTTGTGAATGCGTTACACAAGGTTGTTTAAAGTGGGCAAGCTGTTAATACTTCCAATTTTATTGTAGAGCAAAACTTTTTTTTAGCTGTTCAAATAAAATAATAGCCACATACATTTTTTAAATAAAAATATAAAATTAAAATTTTCAACTGCTTTCTCTTAGTCCTAAGTTGTAAACAGAATTAAGAAAATTGAAAAATGCATTCATACCATAAAGTTGTTTCCAAATGAAAAAAATTCCAATGAAAAGAGTTCAGCTAAATCTTTAATACCCTCGACCTAGAGTTAGAAATTATCGGGGATGGGTTTTATATATGATCTTTAAATTATGAGACAATCTTTTTAAAACCTGACCTCATAATTTTGTCATTCTTTGGCTAATAAAAATCAAATATCGGTTGAGTTTTTTCTAGAAGTACCTTAGTTTGACCTAATTTTGATTCAGAAAAGAAGCCCTTAAATGTTACCTACATGGTATCACACGCAGAGGGAGTCGCACCCAAATATTAAGCCGGAACTAAGGGAGGCGCATTTAACGTGAAATGTAATACAATTTTTAGCATAAGGAAAAAGATATTGGAACAATTTGGCTGTGATCCTATGTTCTATCTAGGAACATCGATATTAATAAAAATAATAATAATAATAATATAGTAAACTCTTTAAAAGTTAGGCAGTTGGGCTTTATGCTCTTACATAATAATTATTTTGACGATAAAGTTCTTAAGTCAACAACTGTATCAGTTTACAGATTTATTTCTTTAATTATCTTTATATTGCTATTGCCAAATATGGGAGAGCTTGAATAGGTTCTCCACATGCAGTATTATACCAATATATGTTTTAAACGATACACAAAATATCACTTTTGATTTACAATTTGGGGGATTCACAATGTAGTCATAAAGTTGTACAGTCATATGTCTTATAATAATTATAACGAATATATATGACTCCTGTGGGCAGCCGCTTATAATTAAGATTTCTATTGTACAGCTATGGCGAATCAATGAACACAGCATTCAAATTTTTATTTTGTTTGAAACACAACAATATTTTTTTTAAACAATTGTAAAAAAAATGTTTAGGACATTATGACGATATGACTTGATAGCACACCTTGTGAATCCCCCAATTATTTAAAAAAGAAAATTTAATAATGACATTTGAATTTTTTAACAAAGCGATCCAGAATGTTCTAATAAAGTGACCTCACAAGCGCAGCTGTTTGCAGTGATTTTCTTCGTGGTCTGACGTTTAATGTCTTTCTATTTTTGCTTATTTACATTTTCTAATAAGGCATTTTGACATTTGCCGTCTCAATTCTTGTAACAAAATGCCTGTTGTTTTTTCTATTGTTGCATTGTTGTAGTACTGAGGTCTCTTTATTATTATTAATACATTTAGAAAGCGATCTTTTTAGATATTTTCGATTTTTAAATTTCTTTGGATACTCGATTTTAACAATAAATGTACGGCTTGAGAAAAACGAGTAATGTGGCTATGAAATGTCTTGGACGATATCGATGATATAACGAGGTCTAAAGTATAGAGTGATGTATTTAATAGATTCCTCTGGCGTGAAACTCCCTAGCCTGATGCTTGGATTTCTCTAAACAATAGCAGGCTCACCTGTAGCTGTACGCAATCTCACCCCATTCAGGGGCTCGACAGCTCCCTTTATCAACTCAAGCTTTATAATCGAAAATCCTTTTCCAGTGTCGATAGTCGAAATGCGCTTTTAACCATCGATGAAGCCATACGTCGTTATATTTCAACTGTTCTTTTGTACACCCAGAGAAAAAACACGTTTAGATATGGTCATCTTCAACAAAACTATTCTTAACGAAAATTTTAAACATGTTCGAGTTCCAGAAATCGAAATGAAATGAAATTGAAAACGAAGGAGATTTTAAGTTTAATTTTTTACAAAATGACCGTAGTTTTTCCTGGTTTTAAGAGTGGTTCTTGTTAAGCTAATTGGTACTGCAAAAATGAAATTAATAAAATGGAATAGTTTTAAGAAATTTTAATGCAGGGTCGTTTTTAAAATTTATGTTTAGAGGCCACCGTAATATGGTTGTGGCTTCTTGATAGTCCTCCATCAACCATAATATGGCCCATAACTACAGTCATTAACAAAGCATACTTTAAGAGTTCTAAACTTAACATTTACTCAAAAATAGACTTTTAGCTGAAGTTGTTTTTAACTCATTTAACAACAGCATCAGCTGTTTTTCGCCAAATAAAAAAGTTCTTGCAAAAATTTAAAAATGTTTATGTTACAAGATATTGGTCGATATTTTGCGATTACATATTGTTTAAACTTGCATTTAAACAATATAAAAAACATGTAAAATATGAAGTAATTGAATTAAAAGAGAAAAAAATCCTGTATTGAATTATCAAAAAATAACAATCTGTAAAATGTAATGTAAAATGTAATAGTAGAAATCAAAATTAAATGTCAAATATGAAATTATACAGTGTCAACCCTAAGAAATATAAATTGCATTTATTGCTTTAATTGCCTGGCCAGAAGTCACTCGCAGAATTCGTGCACGTCGATGGAAGCGTGCAAACGATGCGACCAGTTGCACCATACGCTGTTGCACCTGCCAAGGCAACAAAGGCAGCAAAATACAGCGGTTGCAAGAACAAGGCCGAGATCACAACAGCGAAGTCATCGCCAGCATCAGGGGCGTCGGAACCAGCAACGTCAGCGTCGTCCGAGTCAGCATCAACAACAGCGTCAATCACAACCACCACCAGCGACCAAAGATCATCATCAGCAACACGCTCACCAATCAGCGGAATCAACAGCTACACCATCTGTTCATCAACCCGATACAAAAGTATTAGCAGAAGCGATAAAATCATTGGCTCAGGTCCTCTGTGTAACAGACAGGCTGTAAACGGCTGTCAAAGGCAAGGCCCGGCGCCATGTTTAAACTTGCATTTAAACAATATAAAAAACATGTAAAATATGAAGTAATTGAATTAAAAGAGAAAAAAATCCTGTATTGAATTATCAAAAAATAACAATCTGTAAAATGTAATGTAAAATGTAATAGTAGAAATCAAAATTAAATGTCAAATATGAAATTATACAGTGTCAACCCTAAGAAATATAAATTGCATTTATAGTTTTAAATGTACTGAACTTAAAACCTTAAATTTATTGTGAAGAAGGAAAAATATTTAGTACTTAAAAAACGGAATTATTCCAAACCGGGTCGGCTTTTTATAAACCGAAGACGGTTTTGAAGATTTATTTTTGTTTGTATCACGACATTGAGCCCTTAGCAACAGAGCAAACAAGTAGCTTCTTTGTAAATTAACTTCTTTGTAAATTAATCTAAACTTAAATCTAATTTTGTTAACTATACATACATACTTACCATTATTTGAATTTTTAATATTTACCTACTTAATCCTAAAAATACCTAAAAAATAAATAAAGTTGTACTTACCAAAGCTACATACGTTAGTGTTGTTCAATTTAGCTGTGCTGGAAAGGAACTCCATAACCCAAAAGGTGATTATACTCAATTGCCATTAGTACATGCTAAAAGAAATAACTAATTATCTCTATTTACTTATTTCTTTTACCCTCAACTCTACAATTATAATCACTCACATGAGTGATTATAATTCCAATCTTCATTAAAGATCCTCCCTCAATTCAAATACCCGGCAATTCTGTGCTTTAACCTGAAGATTGGTTAGGAATTCTGTGTTCAACCAAGGCAAAGAATTACACATATTAATGATTTGGAGGAAAACTTTAATAGAAAGAATCACAAAATACATATGTATAGGCCCTAATTGTGTATAAAGCAACGCCAAAAATGACATTGCAAGCAAAAACAAAGTCAAAAATATTTTGTAATTTTGTTGTTGCTTTGTACATAAATTCACATTGGATTTTTTAAAATTTGCGACGCCACAAGATATGCAGTGTTTTATTAATATCTTAATTTTCAATGTCAGCTGCTTAAGCGGCTCATACACTTGCAATAAAATTGTTCAGTTTTACGTATTGCACAATTATATCGCCAATGTGTATGAGATATACGATGATGGCACAATATATTGGCAACAATCAAAATACCCTTGATTTTTATTGCACAACGAAAAGAAAGTGAAATGTGTTGGCAACATTGTACAATGCTGTTTATGTTATTTCTATAGGTTATGTTCATCTTTTTATTGAATGAATGAAAGCATAGTGCGACTTATTGCATAATAAAGAACAAAATGGAAATAATATGGCGAATATCATATACAATAATATTGCTAGTGTATGGGCGCTTTAGAGTTGCCCCTTGCTTTTATTTTATGTTGTATGAAACAATTTTCTACATTTGAGGTGGCACCCAGTTAAAGTCGGTTCAATTTAAAACATACATACTTAAATTTCGACTATAGTAGCAAAATAATTAAAATAATGGCCCATAATCATAGTCAAACAACTTCCATTTTTTTTTTGCTTCTATAGTCGAAATTAAAGTGTTTTTTCTCTGCGTGTACTAGAAAAGTTATGTCGAGTCCTAAGATGTAAATGGCAGAACTCCCCCATACTTATGGGCGATTTCCGTAATGCCTGGTAATTCTTAAAGGCGACTCCCGTGATGGCGGATAAATCTATTTTATTTGTTTGCGGTGAAACGGAACTTGAACATTTTTCGCCGTAAATGCACAGTGCTGTTATATCATTTATTGCACTTTGGCCTGCGGCCTTGAAATAACTCTTACAGTTTCCTTAGCTTGGGCGAACGATACTGTTTCTGCAAACGTTGAATATAACGAGGGGCGCACCGCAAACTTAAAACATCAGCATCTCGAATACCATTAATAAATGTTTCTGTCTTTAGGCTATCCAGTAGAGTGGTTCGGTGCCAATGCCACAAGCAAATTTTACATTAGGGGTGGAAGGATCCGAGTTGTTATAAGTGGTGCCCAAAATTTTATCTCGGATTAAAAAGTCACCAAGCACAAAAATGAAGCCATAGTTAGGCCATTAATAGGTACTGATATGCGATACATACAATTAAATTGGACTTCAAACGGCGGCGCTATACATAAAAAAAACTAAAAGGGCGGTATCCAGAGGAGTGGCAAAAAATTAAAACAAAATTTTCTGGAATCCTTTTCAACTAATCTCTAATCTTAGGGGGTGACTGGCTTAACTTTTTTTTCGAACCTCCTTACTATCCAACAATGGATGATTCTTAGAATCAACCTTGTTTTTTCTGTGTGTTAGCTTTTTCGCCACTGTTCCATTTACTTCTGTTGGCAACTGTATCCAACTTTAACAAATTTTGACATTTTGCGAAGCACTTATGGCAAAATTTTTTTTATCACCGACTTTTACGACTTTTTAATTTTTACCATATTTTTTTTTTGGAAAGTTTCTCACAAAAAACATTATACATATATATGTATATATTAGTTCCTTTAAACTCCTACAATTCGGTTTCAGTAATAATTTAGTTTTAAGACGAATGACTTATTAGGCCAGAGTGTCCGATCCTAGAGTTGGGGCTGCCACCACACCGCTAGGCCGGCTAAATACAGTTGAGTTTCAGTGACTTATTGTTACCGGTTGAAACCTAATTTCCAGAGACGCATCAGTATTAGCATGCACTCTGGATACTCAGTACTGTACGCCTTCTCACTTTAGCTGTCATCAGACGAATGCCTAAATGACATTACCGGGGAACACTTGGTCTAAGACCGGAAGTTGTGAGATGCTTGGGAATTTCAGATAGAGAAATCACTTCTTACTACCCCCAAGTGGATAGCAGACAGAGAGCTTTCAACCTCTGTGAAAGACCCCGTCCCCCAAAAAACATTTAATTTGAAGTAAATTATAAATGTTCTTATAATTATATTCAACATTTCTATTTTTCGAATTTATTCTATGAGCTAAATTTCAGTTATGTATTTTATAAAGCTTTTTTGTAATAGTCCTATTCCTTCAATTTTTTCAGAAATGACTTTATAAAATACATAACTGAAAGTAACCTTCGGAAGGAAATAATTCCCAGTTTCTATTTATTCTTATAATTTTTATCACAAAAAAAAAAAAAAAAAAAAAAAAATCGTCAATACAACGCAGTCAAAATTCAAAAGCAATTCACAGATATTTGTGCTTTTGACAACAATATTTTTACTTTGTTGCAACCTTGTCATTTATTTAAGCAATGTTTAGCAAAGTTTCAAAGAAGAGTTTAAGCAAAAAAACTCATTTTACAAAATTATTAGGTCCTTCCAAGAATAGTTATATTTGGTAATACCATTCGAAACACTGGGAACTGAAGTATAAATGGCTTAACCAAGACATGAAGTCAAAGCGGTCTTTTGCAGTGTTTGTAAAAAGCTTTTAGTGAACTAAAAAAGCATCTTCCGCGACATGAAAAAGCACATTAATAATATAAAAAAAGGCTTCTGTAAATCAAAATGCAACTGACTGTTTTTATTTAATTGTTTTATTTTTTTTATGTTTTTATTTTATTAATAAAAAACGTTTAAAAAAAAGATGTGTCACTTTTATTTTCTTAAACGACTTTTTCTGCGACTTTATTTTTATAAAACGACCTTTTGTGCGACTTTTCAAAAATTCCTAACGGTTACTCTGACAGAGATGCAGTAAAGTAAGTGAAGGATTTCTAAACAAGTTTTATTGAAGAGCAAAAGCATTTAAAGTGCGACGGCAAGAGGGCTGTCAGATATGGCGAGTTTGAAACGTGTTTGGCGGTGTGATTTTTCCATTTGACAGCTGGCGTTTTTGTTTTGGCCATTTTGATAAAACTGGCAATTTACTTGGCTATTTTTACCATTATTAAAAATATATTTCAGCGATTTTTTCAACAGTTTGAAATTTTTTGTTATTATTACTAAGCTAAACATAATCTGACAACTTTTTTCACATGATTTTTGTTTTGCTATCATTTTAATGAATTTTCTATTCAGTCACTATTTAATTCTTATAATATGTATGCATGTCAAAACACCAGTAATGAAATCGATGAGCCTGAAGTGTACAATCTTAAAGACTTAATTTTAGTTTTTTTTTTAACTGAATAAAATATCTCCATTTTATTTTATTAAAAAAAAAAAAAAAAATAACAGAAACTAAATAAAATTTACTTTCGACGACTTTTTTGTATATTTTCTCAGTTTTTTGCGATTTTTGACTGAAATGTTACACTAGCTTTCTTTGTATGCAAAATTTAATAAAAAAAAACAAAATTTAATTTAAAAAAAAGAAAGCAAAGAAATTACGAACAATAAACAAAATTGACGTTTGGCAATTTTTGGCGATTTATGACATCCGGTTTGGCTATTGAACTCAAAAAAACCTGACGACCCTGCACGGCATTCCCTTATGCTAGGAACACAACTGGGACGAACGACGAATTTCGTCTAGCACAACGAATTATTCGGAAAAAATTCGCTGCATAAATTCAGCGTATGTTACTCAATAAGGACGAAAAAACAAAATGGAAATAAAATATGTTGTATAAACAAGAAATAGTGGTACCATATGAACAAAAAATACTTCACAAACAAAACATTAAGAACAACTTAACTAAAATACTTTTTTACTGCTAATTTTTTTCAATTTGTATTTTATATGATATTCAGTTAAAACTTTACAATTTCTAAAGTAAAAAGTAACTTTATTTACTAAAACACATACTATTTTGAAACAATATGGCTACCCAGTACTGATTTGTTCGTCGTTCGCCGGCGTAAGAATTAGAATTAAACCTATTTAAAGTTTGCAACGTCGGCGCCCTGATTGTGTGCATTTTCATGTACACAATTATTTTTTATTTTTGGCGACGAATATTCGCGGCCAAAAATTCGTCGTTCGTCCCAGTTGTGTTCCTTGCATTATGTCGAAGCAGGTTTTTAAGAGACAATACTAAAAAATAACTGTAAAAAAACATTAAGTGTGTAAAGCTGATAGATAGCTACGTTCACCAGTTTTTATATGCGTTGAATAAAGCGCTTTTGTTTTAAAAATGTATTGCTTCAAAGTGGGAACTCACCATATAAAATGAATGCCTTCTTCCATTCCTGCTTCGTTTAAAACTCAATTTTTTATTGGGTTATGTTCATATGTTACAAATTATAAGAGTACCGACAGTTTCTAGAATTAATTTTAAGTCAGATACTGAAAATGTAGCACAAAATTATAGACATTTAATTTATAAAAATAGAAACGGAAGGTAAACAATTTTTGTATATTGTAATAGATCAAGTTTGTATTGAAAAATATTTTTTATTCAATTCCAAAAAAATTTTTTTTTTTTAATTTTGTCAATTTTTGTTAAATTTGTTTTAAATTAAAATGTAAGAAAAGATAAACTCACTGTTTATTGTTGGTGTTTTGTTTTGGCTTTGATATTGTTACAAGTAAGACTTTGAGTGTTTATAATTCTTATTCGCTTTAGGGTTTTATTTGTATAATATTTTTGGCCTTTCTAAAATCTTTGGAAAAGGTTTCCTGATGAGCTGGCCTAAGCAACCAGTGAAATACGCATAGAAGCTAGCTTTCCCTCGACAATAAATTTCAGTGTAATTATCAAATATAAAAAACTGGGAATTTAGCACGTCATACGGAAATCGTATTAATAGTTAATTTTTTTGTTAAAAAGAAAAAAACCCTGAAGAAGGCACTCAAAGAAGTGCCGAAATATTGGTTTTAAATAAATTTGTGAAAAGTTTTTTATATAAAAAATAAGACCTTAAGCTCGAGAATTTAATTTATATATTAAAATAATAAAGGTCGAAGAAAATACATATTAGTTATTAATTATATATTTTTAATAATTGAAATCATCTATAGCCATTTTATTGTCAAAAAGTTAAAAATAAAGGCTTTTGCGACTTTGGCGATTTTTGACATTAAAAAAAATGTCAAAATCGATCTGACAAGCCTGCTCTTGAGGTTTATTCTAAAACAAATTAATCATAAACGTTATTAATGAGGCAGTAACGTAACAATATGCTAACCTAAAATTACTTTCAAAACAATTCCAAAATCACTAAAATTGAAAATGTAAAAAGCGCGTTTTTGGCTAAACTTGAAACATAATATATGTGGCCCCAAGCGATAAACGCCTAAGTCGACTTAAGAAACAGTTTTGAGTTTATATTTGTTTTCATTAAATATTTTTGAAATTTCAAAAGATTTTGTTATTCGTGCTAAATTCCCAGTTTTTATTATTGATAAAAACACTTGAAATTTATTGTTGATGGGATAAGCTATTCCTATGCGCATTTCACTGGTTGCTTTTTGAAATAAATACAATTTCTGTTACAATTTTTTTTATCTTAGCATTGTGGAGGTACAAATCTTTGATTCTGTATTACTTGTTTTCTAATGCAATTAATTTTTGCCTTTTCTCAAATACTATTTCGACTTAGACGGTTATTGCTTGTGAACACAGTTATTTGTATATCTTCTTCTTTTCAGCATATTTTTGCATCACATGTACTCTTCTTTATCACATATAAAAAAATCAACCAAATCGGGAACTTGTTTTTTTCACTTTTAGCCACTTAAAGCAAAACAAGTTACATTGTGTATCTACCTGAAGAAAAAACAGTTGGAAGGTTTTGTGCAAATAGAAGAAAAAAGGTCTCTCGGCACCGCTCTCATTTGCACAATTTTTGAGTAAAGGCAGGCGCGTTGCCAGAATGAAGATTTTATCTTATTTTTGATGATTTTTTTTGACCAAAATAAGATTTAAAGATTATTTTTCTCAAATGAAGATTTTTTATTTTGAAATATAATTCGGCATTATTATTTTACCGACTTGAAGAACACGAACAAACCTATTATAATAAAAACTCCTTAATTTCTTGAATTCTAATTAGTTTTTAATACTTAAGTTTAATTCATTAAAAAACATTGTGGCGAAAGTTAGGCGTTTTTAAAAAATGGTGTCGTAAGTAGCAAAAACGACAACAAATACCAAACTGTCTACAATCAAGTCTATTCCGAAAAAGGTAATTGTGGTTGGCGTATTTGTTGCATATATTTACAAATTTTCGTCCAAATACGCCTACGCTAACTACAATGAGGTGGAATATTTATAGTTTTACTGCCCTTAAATTAGGGAGGTTTGGGTTTTTTCATTTGTATCAAATGTAAATAAAGTAAAATTTAATTTGAAGTATAAACTCTTATAAAAAAGGACTTTCAAAGTCTTTTTAACAAGGACTTTTCATTATTGTGTGAAGCTTTCTTCTAACCTAACAAATTGTTTACACTCCTTTCTCTCTATCTATTCCTTTTTTCCTCCTAGTTCCCAGCTTTGGCTGTGGTCTTGTGTAAACGTTTCATTTCATTATACAACTTTAAAGCTAATTCAGTATTTGGAGCAAATTTTCTTCCTGGTACATAATTGTTTGCTTGCCTCGAGGGATCTATACAGATTTTTACAAGTTTCATAAGATTTTTAGGAGTTTTGGCGGAGGCCAACAGCCCGGGAAATAGACCACCACCTTTTAATATTTGATCACAAAATATTTGTAAGTTATTGTTTTGTTGTATTCCGGAACAAATTAACTTTTCCTGATCACATGCACCTATGCAATAGTGATAACTACAATCAACATCATCTTCACAGGGCGAACCATTCGATAAACGTTTGTCAAGTTGGGTTTCCACAAATACATGTTCAGCATTTTCGTATTTTATTCTGAAATATACATACATAGAAATAAATTATTTGAGTGACATTATTTGGAAAATTTGCCCCCATTTACCGGTTCTCTGCCGTTACTCCAAAATTACTGATTTTCATTTTACACATTCTCAATGGTTCCGGTTTCACTTCATCCATTTTAAATACAAATTCCAAAAGACTTAAAGCGAACTTAAGACGCTTTTGCCAATCAAACGAGCTATAAGAACAATTTGTCCGACTTAAGGATTATTTTCTAAAACATATTTTCCCAAATATTACTTACATATATTGCAGTAGCGTCTGTTCAGTTTTTAATACATTCAAATTCTCGGTGGCATAATATGGACCACATGAACCCAAAACTATAGGAAATAAATTCTCCTCATCATATAGTTTACTCATCATATAATTGTTGTCTTTAAAAAGTCTCCAAAAATTTATCATTTGCTGTGGATTATTCTTATCAATTTCTTGGTTAACCAGGGCACGTATCTAAAATAGTGATGATAGTTTAAATAAAATAAATATTGTTACAAAAGTTAAGTTATCTTAGAATTGTTTATAGTTATAGTTATAAGTTATCTTGTAAGTTATAGTTTTATGCCATATTAGTAACTTAAAATTGTCATGTATTATTTTCAACACAATTGTATTAACGCCTAAAAGTGTATTTAGATTATAACAGTTACTACATGAATTTCCCAGTTATTTCTAGAAATGGTTTTAGAACATAATAAATTGTTATTACAGGGAGGTATGGGAAAAGTCTAGAAATAATTATGAAATATAAAAAAAGGGATGACTCATGAATAACTAGTTTAGTTTGTTTGGAGTCATTGAACGGTTCGGGTCGAATATAACAATATTGGATAAAATTGTGAACGTTATATTTAATTTCAATAAAGTTTGTTAAGTTGAATAAGTGTGTTTATTTATTTTGATTTGCAATTATAAAGGGAGTACACCGAAACGCGCTTAGTCAAAAAAAACGTAACAATATGTATATACATATATATATTTACGTCACATATAGTCCGAAATTGGTTTCTACTTAAATTCAGCCTGATCGGTCTACTTATGGCTGAGATGTGAGAAAAAAATCACTACTGCCTCTAATTTTACCCAAAAATCACTTGTTGCTGATGTTGTGGTTTTTGTAAATTTTATTTCAATGGTAACACTGGAGAACGGCAAGAACCAAGGTTTCCTATACATACAAATTGTAGCTATAAAAGCAGGGTTTAAAAAGCTGCAGCCAAAATCAAAAAATTGCTTTTTCTTCCACTTTCTGATTTTTCATTGGACGAAAATAAGCCATTGCCTTTACTTCTGATTCATTAAATGAAAACAGTCGTAGTGAAGGCAAAAGCAAAACACGAAAAGTTGATCATCGGCACTCGACATGTTCGGAAGTGTTTCGTTTGACAGACTGAAACTTTTAATAAATACCGAAGTTAACGAAGATGGGACGTTGTTTTTTTCCGCAATTTTTTTTTTTAATACATGTGTACACAAATACATACGTTTTATTTAATTTCAAAAAATTAAAAAGATTGTTAAGCATTAAAATAAATACATATGTATGCATTTATGTACACATTTAGGTATTATTTAAAAAAAAAAAATTCGAAAAAAACACAACGTCCCATCTTCGGTAACTACGGGATTTTTTAAAAGTTTCAGTCTGTCAAACCAAACACTTTCGAACATGTCGACTGCCGATGTTCTTTGTTGTGTACAACTTTTTGTTTTTTGCTTTTGCCTTCACTACGACTGTTTTCATTTAATGAATCAGAAGTAAAGGCAACAGTTTTTTTTTTGTCCAATGACAAATGAAGATGTCGAAGTTGCAGCACAATCTTATGACTTTTACTATCTCAACTGCAGCTTTTTAAAGGCTGTATAAAAGTCTCTTACTTGTGTGTAAAATTTGGCAAAATGTAAAACCGTTTCTGTGCCAGTTTAAATAAGAAATTTTTCATTATTACATTGTTCGCTCTACAATAAATTTTTCCAAGTGTATAGACCAATGTTATATTTATCACAGAAGATACACAGAAGTACAAAGCAAATTTACAAAACAATTATAAAAAATTGTATATCATTGCTAAGGGTTCGTTGGAAAAACACCCTGTATTTTACATACCGGTAAATTCAAGGACTTTTTATATGGCACCTGAAATAGCCCAATATGTCCCAAAAACAATAAAAATTGTTAGGGATTTTTATATTGAAGTTGAAAAGAACAACTTTTTTTTACATACATATGTACATATGTATTGCTTTGTATACACATATCGCACACTTAATCATAAGCAGGAACGAACGTGTTCACTTTTAACGATTGAACGAAAATTGCTAATAATATGGGATTTTGCAAGGTTTTGCTTTAAGACTGTCTTCAGCTGTCAACAAATTTTAGAGCATTTAGGACAAGGTGTAGCGAATATATTTGGGGGAGAAAAAAATTTCTGCAATATGAAGGATACAAAAACAGCCCCTGTTTGGGAAAAGGAAAGGCCAAAGAACTTCATATTAAAATTGATGAATGGCTTTAAAAAGAGGAAGGCGTTCAGCTGCTTCAAATATCTGAAAAGAGTTAAGAGAGCGGACCGTAAATTAAAGGTGACTTAACAAAATATCATAGATTTTCTCACATAAGAACTTAAAGTAGTTTTTTTTTATTACAAAAAGAAATTGTTGTTTTTTAAATCCAATAGATAATAAATTTAATATAAGGCACCTGATCATAAAGAGGGTTTAATCTTTATGGATGAAGTTTCCTGATGATCTGGCCTAAGCAACCAGTGAAATGCTCATAGGAATAGCTTATCCCATCAACAATTAATTTCAGTGTTTTTATCAAATAATGAAAATTGGGAATTAAGCACGAATAACAAAATCATTTAAACATTTATTTTTATGGTAAAAACGTTTTTAAGAGGGAAATTGGAAGCCATTCGCAAATATGAGCAATCTGGCTTAGTTTAAGCTAGATCATATTACCTCGAGTTCACTGTGTATAATCTAGGATACCTTCTTATAGCTGTAAAAAGTATGACAGTTCTATCTGAAGTAAATTCGCAGAAAATTTTGTTTTGCTTGCATACGATTAGGGATGAAACGATACCTCTAAGGTATCGATACTTTTACCTACTATACCGATTTTACAGATACCTACTCAGTATCGAAAAAAAAGTAGCGATACTTACTTGTATCGGTACTTCTATCGTATTTGTATGATAAAAGAATAGAAATCAGCATTTATAAACGTTCTTATTAGTGTTTTAGTACTGTGTACTATACAATACGAACTACGACCCATTAGAATTTTTGTAAAAATTGAGGCCACTCTTAGTTTCCACCCAGTACCAATTTCCTTTTTGAAAAATGTTTTTTATCTTAGGAAACAAAATATTATAGAACGTTTATTAGGATAATAGCCTTCCTTCACCTTTTATTCCAAAAATCAACAATGTCACTATGTATTTATTTTAAATGTAAATATTTATTTAATTTTTAAATATATTATAAAGGGTGGGTAAACCATAATTCACCTTAATTTTGCCTTTCTTTATTTCAGTGGTTGACAACTTCTACCATTGAGGGGTACCCAATTGCGCTGCGCATTAAGATTGTTTAAGTCTTTTACGCAAACGGGCGTTCAATCAATTTTTTGGTCAGCAAAATCGTCCAAATGTTTCCACAATCGGGAGAATTATGCGCAAATTTCAGCTTTAAATATTTATTTTTATGCGCATACGAAATCCTAATGATGATTTTAAGTCAACTAAATTATTAAACCACGTAAATTTCTTTAGAGAATAACTTTTATTTTTGCTTGAAAAAATAAAAGTCAAAAAATAACTGTTTTCATCTGACTTTTATGAAAAAAGGAATAACTGTTACAGTTCCTGCTGTTTAAATTTAATGAATCCGAAGTAAAAGCGACAGTTTTTTTTTGCCAATGACAAATGAAGTAGTTGAAGAAATGGCAGTTTTTGTTCTTTGACTGCAGTTTTTTAAACGCTGATTGTAACATTCATAAACAAATTAATTCTTCGGTGTACTTGCTAAACACAACAATTGGTAGAGGTGTTAGCTGGTCAAACGGTTTCTTGATGCCGTTACTGCTGATCCAGCTTTGGAAAATGATCAAAACTGCCTCACTTTAAGATTAATTTCAATAACAAAGTGAAACGATTACTTTCGACCGATACCGAGTATTTTTTTACCGATACTACTTGGTACTCGGTTGCTAAATATCGATTGGTACTTATATAAAAGTATCGAATATGTACTTGTATTTACTCGTATCGTTTCATCCCTACATACGATACATTTTGTTGTTGAAAACCATGAATTAGCCTTTTACACATTTTAAAAAGCGTTTAAAATTGAATAATAAAAATGCACCGAAAACAGAATAGAAATAGAAAACCGACTTTAACTAAGCCATTCGTTCAGACAAGTTAATTTTTTACTAATTTTGGCCCTGCAAAAGAATTGGTCATATCAATTAACGGATTTTTATTTTCGAGTCATGCCACACAAATTTAGTCCATTAAAAAATTAATTGCATAAACAAAAAAATTCATAACATATAAACGCACATTTAAATTTATGTGTTTCGATAAAAAAAAATTGATTGCAGCAAACAAAAAATTAATTGAAAAAATTAATGTACGCCAATTATATACACTGTGCTCGAAATTGACACTTTTTTTTAGACAAGCTGGGCACTTGTCATTTTAACCTAATGCGGGTACGCTAAAATCCAATTTGTGCTAGCCGTTTTTTTTAGGTTAGCTCATGTTTTCGAGATATATTGTTATTTCGAAAATGGAGGATGTTGCACAATATATATCTGCGTTACTCAAAAACTGGTTAATTTATTAAAATTTCTTAAAAACCGAAATTCCGCAATAAAAACAAACTTATTTTTCTAATATACGCAGTCGTTTTAAAAACATAATTTTTTTTGGAATAAAAAATTATTTTTTTTATCAAAATATCGAAATGTTTGTTTTTTAAAAATTCACAAAAAAATGGAAAATGCAACTAACCTTCAACTTTTGATTTTAATTTAAAAGTCGAAAACTATTAATTTATTTAAGAATTTCATAAAACGCAATATTTGTATTGGAGCCCCCCTAAGAAGTGGTGATAAGGGCCAAATATGTCTCGAGAAAATGTTAAGGATAAAAAACTAGTTGCGGTCGGTCATACATTTTATCCCACTAGCGGCGACTCTAAGGCGTTTATGGTACTTTTTCTTCAATGTATTTCTAGTTAGTATTGAGCATTTTGTATGGGAGCCACCTTAAGGTATGTTGATAGCGGGTAAGTATGTTAGAAATAAATGATTGAGATGAAAAATAAAGTAGGGGTTGGTCATAAATTTGAATGATCCAGGTGCATCCTAGGCTCTGCAGGTGCCAAATTTAAGAATTATGTTAAATGTGCCCGGCTTGTCTATTTTTTTTTAACTAGCACAGTGTGGTTAATTATTCAATTAAACAATTTATGGCAAAAATATTGTCTATTGTAATTTTTGCACGCTGTAACAGTACCTGCCATGGATTTCATGTTGTATGACGAAAACGACGTCTAGACAAAGTGATAAGAATTAAATCCCAACCTTTATTTTTTCAATTACTAAGAGCTTAGCTTACATACTTACCATATTATCATCCAGTGATATATTATAGGTCAGTGTAATATGCATTTTAACAATATGATGGAAATTTTCTATATTTGGATAGACCTGTTCGCCATTTCTATTCGCCCAGCTTAAATTATCATCTATGTGGCGAGCCAACTTGAAAATAAAAATATATATTTTAATAAATTTAAGCATTCAAAAAATCATTCCTTTACCTTTATTGCATAAACATCTCCATTCTTCTCAGCCGTAAACATAATCGTGCTCATGTGAGTTTGGGGACACTTAAACGATTTAAAGGACTGTTCGTTGGTGCACAATTCCTCACACAAGGAACCACTGTATTCATAACTTTTGTACTTTTTGCACTAACGAAAATTATTTTCTTTTTATGTTAATAACTTTTTTTTAACTACATACATACGTATGTGTGTGCACATATGTACATATGTATATGTATACATAAATACTTACCATATAAGTTAAACTATTTTGTGACATGATTTTATAACAAAATTCCAAGTTCATGTAGGACACAATAAAAATAAAAATCCCTGCCAATATGGCCAAAAGAACTAAACGTTGCAGCAAGGTGCGAAATCTTCTTTTAAAGGCGTTTAACATTATTTTTGTAATATCTTTGTATTTGTAACTATGTTTAAAATCAATTTTTTTTTAATTTTGTGATTTAAAAATTTGTTTGCTTAATTTATTTTGTTAGCCGATATTCTTTCTCGGTTTTTTATGTTCACGTTTTCTCTTTACAAGGAGTATTTGTCTAATGAGCAGGAATCTTTTGTTTCTATGTTTTTGTTTTGTTTTTTTTATTTTCCGCGTGTATAACTGTTGTTTTTGTTTATACGCATTGCTATTTTATATTTGTTTTCCTTGCATACTTTTGGTACCTTTACACTTGGCTAATACAGTAGAATAAAGATTATGTAGGTTAAGAGTAACAGGATACACAAATTTAAGGTCCTTTAATAGACAGAATTGTTAACATTTTGTTTGAGAGTTCTTTATTTGTTTTTTTTTCGAATCTTAAGAAACCTTGTGATAATATTAGTACATACAGTCACCTAACATCCCAAAGAGCGTATCATCGCTTTTCAAAAATTTACAGGAGAAGGAAAAATACTTTAGAAACGTTGCAATTTTGACATACATATGTACATACACATACTTATATATTGGATGAAAAAAAATCTGTTTTTCTTTAATACCCTTAACGCTATGTGGGTTACGTTATTTAGAAATGTTATTTCCTAAAGCAAAATCTAAATATTTTATACTATAAAATTTAATGGAATCGAAAAAAGGAATGGAAGCAATTATAGAAATAAATAATTAGTTTATATGTATGTATTCCTTTGCTATAATATTTTTTACTTACTTTTTCTTCCCATTCTTAATACAAGTAACCACAAACATACAATTAACCCTCCGACGAGCGGAAACTTTTTATTCGGTAGCTGAGCGGTAATGCATTGAATTTTGCTAAAATTTATCTATATTTCAATTCATTTTGATGTAAATATGTTAAAATATTTGTCATCTGAACAATATTCATCAGCTTCTTCAATATCGATGTCGGAGTCAGCATCGCATGCTTCATCATTTGGTACATACTCGTCGTCAGTATCGTCATTTACAAATGGCTCTTCGTCTTCCTCATTTTCAAGGAACATATGTAGCTAAATTGTTTTAAGCATTTTCCTGATCGCTGACACTAAGCTGTTGGAAAGCTGATGCACGGCTTAGTGTAGTTTTCTCACGCTCCCTATTCATTTTTTATGTTCTTTTTAGTTTTCAAAAGTTGTTTACATTTTGCTTACATGTGCATGGATACGTTTGTTTTCGTTTATGGTATGCCACACATACACGTTTTTTCCTTTTGCTTTGTATATGTGGTAGTAAATTTTTGACAACTAAAAAGAATCGTTTTTTGTTTTTGTACAAGTAAGCAGACCTGATAGATGGGCCTTGGTATTAACAAAGTGACCTCAGTACTACAACAATGAAACAATAGAAAAAACAACAAGCATTTTGTTGCTAGAATTGAGACGGTCAAAAATGTCAAAATGCCTTTATAAAAAATGTAAATTAGCAAAAAAAATGACGACAAACATCACACACGAAGAAAATCACTGCAAACAGCTGCGCTTGTGAGGTCACTTTATAATGATAAAAACTAAGAAAAAACTTATTTTTTTTTTACTAAAATTTGCAACAAATTCAAACTAATTCAAAGCTTTGCTTTTTTATTTATTTGTTTGCATTTCAAATATTTGAAATAAGAGATTGATAATGGAACAAATTCAAATTTATATCGTCGCTTACTAAATTGATTTTATTTTTTTTTGCATTTCAAATAATTTCAAATAATAAAAATTCAATGAAACTGATATCTTACTATTAAAAGTTCAAAAAAAAAAATCAAATTTATCTGAATGCTTACTTTGTTACAATTTGGATATGCATTTTAAACATTTGTTTTAAAAAATTTAGTAAATTTTTTAGTCATTCATATGAAAATTCATACAAGATCCCTACGGACCTTACTGCTCAACGGCGTACTAAAAGTCTTTAAAATAAAAAATAAAATACTCTGTAAATAAGAAATCTCCAGGAAATAGTATTAAACCCTAACTACACTCCAATAATAAAAGTCACAAAAAATATGTGGCCATTCTTCCCATTTGTTTTTAAATGGCACTTGTTTAAAAATGTAAAAAGTCCGCAGGGACAGTACCGCGCGTCGGAGGGTTAAATTGAGCAATATACAAAATTAATAAAGAAAGAAGAAGAAAAACCTACGCAGCCTTTAAATTTTCGGAAATTTTGACAAGCAGTATATGTAAAAGAGTGCTGAAGATTGTAACATTCCAATCGTACATACTAGGGTATTCGACTAATCGATATGTTATATTAATCGATTAATCGCGCGAATAGTTATTCGAGCTAAAAATTTACGCGAAACTAGTAAATCAAATCTAGTTGAGCATTTCTGCCAAAGGGTTTTGAAAAATTAGCTCGGGTTTTCCGAAATTTAGGCCATTGAAGATTTTTTTAAAAGGCATTTGGAGTAAGTAAAAAAAAATACACTAAATGTACTTCTGAGCTAAAAAATTTTATCAGATGTCGTTAGAGGGTTGAAATGTTCTACGAATATTTTCTGCATCGAATTTCGCTAGGGGTCTTCTAAGACCAAGAGTTCGTGCAATATACGCAAAATGCTTAATAAAGGAAAATATATACATATGTAGCATATTGTCGGCTTATATTCAATACCCGCCATCCGCCAAAATACAATTTTTTGTTTGGCATTAAGAGAGACACACATATCGCATTGATCCTTGCGGGGCATAATAGACCGTAATTCAGCTCTTCAAAAAATTTCTCGGAACAGTGCAAGGTAGTCTCGGTAAATGTCTGCCTTTAGGGTAAATGTTGCGGCAATATAGATATTATTCGTTTCATTACGACAGTAATGGCTTTCCACTTTGTCCAATTTCTGGAAATATTATTTTAAGTGTATCTTACCATCGGTTCTTTTAAAACTAAACGTGGATCGCTGAGTTTGTGCTTTCTTTAACACGAAAGCAAAAGAAAATCAAACGAACAACTAAAAGTAAAAGCAACAGAAAAATAGTCGCAAGCTTATTGTTGTTGCGTATGGCGTATGGCGGGTATTGCATTAAAAAAAATCTTGCGGTTGGTAGCGATATCACAAATATTTAAAAAAAAGGACATACTAATTTTTTTTCTGAAATTTTTGTTAGAGATAAAGCTGGCATCAGTGAACAATTTGCCATTAAAAAGTTATTTCCAAAAATTGGTGTATGGCGGGTATTGAATATAAGCGCTCGATATATATGTATTTTTATTTTTCACTAAAGTTAATTAGGTCAAAACAGTGTAAAATATTTCTAAGCTAAATGGTTTTTTCGGATTTATACAAAAAAGATTCTTAATAATTTTTTGTAGACTTGACCTTATTTTTTTTTCTTTTGACATTTCAAGCTTGAAATATTAAAAGTTTTGCTTGATCAGCGGTTTATGGGCATATTCGGCGATTTTGTTTTTATGTTTCTCATAAACAAAAATTTACCAAAATTTCATAAAATAAACAAACCCATAATAAAAGAAAAAAAACTGTGTTAACATTTCTTATAGTTTGCTCTTTCTAACATTTACTGTTTCGTTCTATCAATTCTATATCAATTCAATGACTAAAAAATGTAGTGTCATAAGGGCTTAAGCACTTTTAATTATTTTCCTAACATGACTAATAGTCGTCGATTTGCTAAAAAAAATATCGTGCAATTGACGATACGTTATTTGAATTTAAGTTATAACTTGGTAGATTCTGATCTTAGAAGTTCGTACATTTATGTCTTATGGTATAGAGAAGCGTAATCAATTAATTTCGAGTTAAGAGTCGAGATAAGACAGAAAAAAAGTTTAAAAAAATCTCGGTAAAAAAATACCTTTTATTAAAAAATAAAATAAACCAAAATTAAAGGAAAATTTCGTTTATAATACAAAATTTCAAAAAACGTAAACAAAAATGTTTTTCGAATGAAAATTCGTATGATTACCAACATTGTTTTCAACTTTTTTAATTTTAATTAAGATGTATGTTTTGTCAAAATGCCACAGAAATGTATTTATGTCAGTATACTAGATTTTGAAAAAATTATCAATCATGATTTCAGTGTTGAGAAAAAGGAAAAACAAGTTTTAGTGATTCTGCGCATTAAAACAAATTAAAACAGTGGTGGTTGGTGTTTAAGGACGTTAAAGATTTTTTCTGAAATTGTCTTCTTTTACGATTTTATTTCTTAATTTCACAAAATACTTTTTAAAAATATATCAACTGTCAACTTTTAAGTTGTCATTCAATTACAAATATAAAAGTTCAGATTAAGGCAAATTCTTGTAGACGGTGGTAGCGATACTACAACAAGTACAACACCAAAAACACAACATTGTATTTTATTCGTTGCTTTCGTTGGTCGATATGTCAAAAACACAAGCAACTTTTAACATTCCTCTCTCTAAATAAGAAAGAAAAGTAGCACAGCTGTGCTTTTAACGCCACCTGAGAAATGAATTGGCATAATTAATTTTAAAACGCAACATTTCCATTAATTCGGATCATAATCCAGCTGTCTAGGACCACTATTATTTTTCTTATATATTAACGATGTGAGCAATCTTAATCTTACAGGTAAATTATTTATTTTTGCCGATGATGTTTGCCTATTTCACCCATATAATTTCGACTTGGTTTTGAAAATAAATATAGAACGTGATGCCTCTTTAATGTTTGAGTTTGCTTGGTTAAATAAATTAGTCTTAAATGAAAAAAAAGACTAAGTTGGTTTGTTTCAGACCAAACTCTTTTAATGCTGGAAGAACCTTTAACATTTTTGAAAATGGCTTTGTTATACATGAAAGCCCTTCTCTAAAATATTTAGGGATAATATTGCAGTGCAATTTATCCTGGGATATGCATATTTCTGAAACTAAGAGTAAAATAGCACCAGCTATTGGTGTTCTCTATAAGTTAAGGTATAAATTAAATGAAAAAACTCGCTTAGATGTAAATTGCATCAAATTTATTTAGTGAGTTTTACCACTGAATTTGTAGACAATTTTTATTTAAACATGTAGATGCGCCTTTAGTTTTTACTTGAATAATTTGTATAACACATTTCGAAGAGAAAATTAAACAGAGAGAGAAGTTGTTGTAAGCCTTGTATTATTTTTGGGAAACAGCAAACCTTTTGTTGTTGGACTTGGTACTGTTTGTCTCAAGGGATTGGACAGTATCAACGCCATCATGGGAGGTAAAGAACACCAAGTCCTTATATGACGTAATTTTATTAGGGATATCATCGACATAAAAAACATATTAGAGTCACATAAAATATTCGAACAAAGCCAAATTTTTAATACAAAAATAGAAGTATTTGTGATTTTCAACATGTTTTTGCGGTCTGCTCTAAAGATTCAAAGTGTGGCTTGGTGTAGTTTATCTCCCATCTGTAGAGTTAAAAAATATGAATCTTTTAACAAATAAATTGAAAAGTTAGTAGATAAAAGTATTCTCCAATAATTTTTTGGGTTAACCCCCACATTGATGGGAATGGTAAATTTTATGTTTTTTTCCGAGTTCATTTTCCTATTATTTCTATTATCATTTAAAAGTTGTAATTAAAAATATAGTTCGTTTAGTGTTTTCGCCACAGAAGCTACAGCAGATTTCCATTCATATATGTACTATTTATATGAACATCGCTACAAAAATATTTTTTAATATACGATTTATAAAAACAAATATATCCAAGCGAACCTGTTTACAAATTTTTTATTTTGAAATTCCCTTATTTGACTCTATTTTATCAACAATACCTTGGCGTAGGATTGGGCAAAAAATATCGATATGTCAAAATATCGATATTTTAAAAAAAATAATAATAATAATGTTTAAAAAAAATAAAATACCGATATATTTATACGACTAGCGAATTCGATATTTTTAGAATCAGTCTTCATTAAAAACTTTAAAAATTTTAGCCGTTTTTCAAACAAAATGTTTTTTTAAGAATTGGCATCATTGCATGCATCATATGTTTTTTAAGTAAATATGAAGATCTAAAATAATTGGCATTTTTAAGAAGCAGTGCCAGATACCAAGGGATATTTACACAAGGTAAACTCGTTGGCCCATATGTTTGTCAGCTGTTTACCTAAGTTGGAACCCATACGTCAAATTTCGTGTATATGAGCCAAAATTTGTACATGTGGGCGTTCAATTTATATCAAGCCAATTTTGACAATTCGGCTCAACTCGGTTATTTTTATAGAACAGCATGTCTACACTCCCAAATGAGTCTACCTTGTGTTAATGTACCTTGCCAGATACAAGAAGCAGATTGACAGGAGAACACGTAAAACAGAGAGTGCTCCTGATGTCCATATCTGATGGTTACTGGTTCGACTAAAACCAGTTGGTACTTGTTACTATTGGGGTGAAATTCAAATTTTAAGGAAAGTTGGTACTTCCTGACTTATTTACTTCCATTTAAATTTTTCGTAATTTGTTTTTTTTTTTTTGGATTTCATATGGTTTTTTTTGTATTCTTTCCTTTGGTTTTTGTTACAATTGAATTTTTTGTTTTGATTGAATTTAATGTTTTCGGTTTTAATTAAATTTGGAGAGTGGGTTCCTTTTATGCTATTAGGAACATATATGAACAAAAAACTATTTTGAAATTTTTTTTTCAAAAGTTATGTCATATTCAAAATGTCATAATTTCGCCGAATTCGCCAAATGTGTTGAGCTTATTTCTTCAATATCTCGAAAACTTCTTTACAAACGAAGATGATTTTTATGTGATTTGGAACAGAATACTTGGGACTACAGAAATGAAAAATGTAAATCTTAAATATTAAATTTTAAAAACGGACTAAGTCAAAAACCTATTTTTTATTTGGCTAATTTTTTAGGAGCTGTTTTGTTCTTTTTTAAGAAATTATTTTTTTTATTGTTTTGCAACCTTTAAAAAATAACCTAAAAAAAGTATTTCAATTATGTACACTGTGCTATTGCAAAAAACACTTAGCGTTTTAACCTAATTCGGGCACGCAATATCCAGGGGTGCTAACCATTTTTTTTAGGTTTTAACGTTATTTTGAAAATGGAGGAGGCTGCCCAACATATATTCGCGTAACTCAAAAACGGTCCAACTTATTAAAATTACCAAAAAAACCGAAATTCCGCAATAAATAATAAAGTGGGGTTGGTCATACATTTGACCCATCTAGAAGCATCCTACGCGCTGTACCATACAAATAAAGCGTTTTAATAAAATTCTTTAATTTGGCCCCTACAGTGCTTAGGATGCTCCTAGATAGGTCAAATGTATGACCATTAATAAATTTTATTTTATCAATAGTAAGAATTGGGAATTTAGTAATAATGAAGCTAGATTTTGCTCGTTTTAATTACACCTGGCGCGTAATTTTTTCCTTTAGCCCTTTTTTTTTAAACGTGATATTGTAACCTTTGACACTTTTAACATTTCTCAGTAAATACTTCCGTTTTTGCCCTTTTGTTTCGTCTTTGGTACAATTTTATACACTCACAATATTATTTCAGTTACGGACTGTAGATTATTTAAGAAATTCTCCGTTCAGTCATTTTTAAATAAATAAACATTTAAAATTCCAATAAATGCAGTTAATATGGTCCGTTGATTAAGTTTAATTCTTCTTTATGTAAAATTCAATGAAAATGTAATTTAAAATAAGGAAATGTTCATTTAATTTTAACCAGGGCTGTGAAGCCGTAGTCGGAGTTGAAGAGTCGGAGTTGAGGTTTTTGTGCCGGAGTCGGTGTCGGAGTCGTAGTACCCACAAATACTCGCGACTCCGACTCCAAAGTTTTTCGGCATAAAAAATTTAAAAAAATTTTTCAAAATAAAAATTATCTTGTTATAACACATTTAAAATTTAAATAAATGATTTATGAATACTCTGCTCTTATGCGCTATTTCCAAATGACAGGCAATGAAATTTTACTACATAATCAACCTAAATTCGTCAATATGTCAAAGGTGCAGTTCAGAAACTTTATGAAAAAAATAACAGTACCCAGAAATAAAAATATATTTATTATTTTTGACAAAAAAAAAAAAAAGACTAAAAATCAGAAAATAACACCTGCAGTGCTTATTTTTAAAACATTAAAAGGATGGTCACCGTCATCCGTTCTGTACTAAATATACAGAACAGAACTGGGACAAATTTACGAAATTACAATACATTTTCCGTGGAAATTTGAATAGATATCGAACGCCGTAATTTGGCCCCGGTATTTTACAGCTTTGTTAAGTTTGAATTATTTTTTTTAGCAAAAATCCTTTAATTTTTCTGTATTTAACTAAATGTTCTATATTTGTACTTAATTTAGAAAAATTAAAGTAAATTTTTTTCAACCTATGAATTTTCAAATATCTCGTTCTAAGATCAGGGGTCTAATCACCGCATACGATATCGAGCAAAATTGATCGAAATTATTTATTTTGGTATCACGACTCTCGATATGGAATGGAATTTATTGAATTTGAAATAGTAGCATTCGATAAAGAGTAACTCGACATTACATTTCTCGAGTTTTCATTCGATACGTCAGTGTCTATCGTATGCAAAAACATTCGATAGTTTATTCGATACGATAGTATCAAATGCGGTGATTAGACCCCAGTTATGTTCTGTTTCGATTATCAAACCCCTCCTAGATATTCTTCTAACTTCAAGTTCATTTTCAAGTAGTTTTTGTTGGTCAAATTTTCGAAAATTTTTAGAAATAATTTTGGCGATAAGAAAATTATAAGAAATTTAAAAAAAAATCATGGCTGACGCATTACGGCAAATCAAATTTTTTTGCTCTGCATTTAATTTTTAAAAAATAAGGCCACAGTAGTTATAATCCTACCAAGTTGAGAAACTGTTTTTTTGAGTTTTCTTCCTATTAAGTATAGCCCTTCCAGCATCCTCCTTTGGCTTTTCTAAAATGTTTTGGGAGAATGTTTTTCTGATGATCTGGCCTAAGCAACCAGTGACATGAGCATCGAAACAGCTTTCCTCCAGCAATAAATTTCAGTGTTTTTATCAACATTAAAAATTGGGAATTAAGCACGACAAGCCAAATCTTGTTAATTAAAAGCTTTTCATTCCCAAAAATTACTTTGATAATATTTTTAATATCTAAAAAAGCTCGTTTTTTATTAATATTTAAATGATACCTCGAATTTGGACACCCGTTATTTGGATTTTATAAAAAATTTTGAATAAAAAATCTTGTATTATTGTCATATCGTTTATTAGCGAAAAAAGAAAACATATTTTTGCCATTTGGGAGAAAGGGGAGGGGTTAAACTTTCCCCCATCCTTTAGATCCGCGCCTGGGATCTACCGGTGTTTAAAGAAAAAGTGCGTCAGTTCTTAAGAGTTACTTTTACCTTTTATACTTCCATTCCGTTTAATTAAAACAAGAATCTCTAAAATTTTTCAAATTTATTTTGTTATTATTTTTTTGTAATCTTAACGGATATTTTTATTATTATTTCTTCGTTACTTGTTGTTGTTTTCACATTTTATTTTTTAATTTAATTTTATTTGAGCAAAATTATTTATTTTTTTTTTTATTTATTATTTTAATATCTTTTATTTGTTCTGTTGTTTTTTTTTATCTGCTTTTTATTTACTTGTATAATTCAATATATTTAAACATTTTTATTTCAATAATTTTTCGTGTAACTAAAAAAATGGATAATATTCTTTCCTAAAATTATTGATTTTAATATTTTTTTTTAAGTTTTTTTGTTTTTATATTATAATTATGTTTATTCTTTTTTTTATTGTATTACAGTTTGAAATATTTTTAGTGTATCTTTTGCTTTTAAATTAAATATATAAACATTTGTTTTTTATTTTAAATATTTTCGTTTTAAATGTTTTTATGGGAAATTTTTTGTATGATAGAAATTGATTTTTTGAGTAACAGAGGGATTTCAGTATTTTTTTATTATGAAATTTTTATGTATTTGTTTTATAAGGACCTCTTGAGAAATCAGTTTTTTATGCGCGAATTAGGAAAGAAATTTTCATATGCTGGCCGCACACTTCACAAGTTCTTTGCTCAAGTTTGATATTGCGTTTGTATAGTGCATTGCGATGTGTTTGCTGTTTACTAGGGTATTCATTTAATCGGTTAATTGTTCGATTAATTAATTAATTGTTCGATACATACACCCATATTATGTATTAATTAAAAAATAAACTGTGAGATCATTTTATATGTAAGTTATTTAAATAGTTTAAGGAGATAAAATTAAATAATCTTTTAGAAAAATAATTTGGTTTATATGCTTAGGATTTAAGCGATTATTTTCTTTAGTTTTAAAAAAAAACTTGACATGGAAAACATGTTTTCACTGATGTTGGAGAACTCGAAAGCAACCCATAATACAGAATATCTTATTTCGAAATTATTTTCCTGGATTTATCTAAACATATAAAATATCCCATCAGAGTCCTATTTTAATTGTTTTTAATTTACCTTTAAATTTAACCGATTCAATGTTAACCGAATGAATACCCTATTAACGCCGTTAACTGAGTGAAAATCAAAACGATATTGATATTTGCTTAAGTTTGTTATAAACTGTAGAGTAACTGTATTGTTGTGTAGGGTAGGGTTCCTTGAATACAAATAATACAAAGAATAGCCTAAATTTTGGCTCATTAAAAGCATCAATACTCTTGAAAGTCGAATGCTCCGAAAAACAAATGAAAAGGTTATTGGCAAAATAAAAAAGCAAACATTATTTTATTTTTTTATTTGCACATGTTGTCTTATTCTCCTATAAATTAATAATATTATATTGCACAGTCTTCTTGCTTGATGTGTGTTAAAATATTCAATTACGCAGTGTTTGGCCGGCATTGCAAAAGGTATGAAAAAATATTTGTCGGAATAATCGTTAGTTGATATTTTTTATTGGTTTAGTGCAACTCTCAAAAATTGGAAAAAAATATAAAAGTACCATGAGGTTTCCTTTGTGGAATACCTGGAAATTAGTTAATAAGTCTGCGGTCTCCCGATTGGGAACCGTTGCTTTTAGTAATGCAATTGACTTATGTAGATTAAAAGTTTTTCTGTATGTATTTGTAATAAAACTTGATAATCAGCAAAAGTTTTTACCAAAAAAGATGAAATGAATCAACCATCAAGCGCTTGCACATGTATGTATGTGTTGTTGTTGTTGTTTTATCGCATTTTCGAATGCGTACAATTTCTTTGTAAAAATTAAAAAATAGGCCAAAACATTTTTCTTGGACTATTTTTCGATCATAAGTGTAATTTCGCCTTAACATTATTTTTAATACAAGTAAACCTTTTTACATAATATGAAAACCATTTCATGTGTTCTTCGCCCATTGTTTTCACAATTTGAGCGTTGAAGTCCATTTTCTATTATATGGCTACGTCAAGAAGAAAAACTGCAGGGTTTGGGCTACGAAGAATCGTAGAGCAGTTTATCAGTGACAACTACACCCACTTACGCGTACTGTTCAATCCCAACAAACACGGAGGTTTGATTTCAAATTAAAAGTGATTTGAAATCACCCATTTTCTCAATCGGCAAACGTTTGAAAATCATACCATTCTCAACAAAAAGAGGAAATCATTTTCAAATTGAGAAATGCATTAACTTTTAACTTGTTTTTAAGCGTTATTCTCAAATGTTTTTCAAATGTGGATTTTAATATAAATTTATTAATATTCATAATATATTTAAATGAACTGTGAGATAAACATTCGGCACCATAGTTAAAAGATGAAATGGTGTATTTTCCGCCCTCGTATTCTTGGAAAGACAAACAAATTGCCTCCCTTTTGTTTTGAGGATTGTCATGACGTAGCACCGCGATCGTAAGAAACTTATATTTTCTTCACTCTAACGTTTTTTTTTTATTAACATTCTTTCCCTTTGTAATTAATCAAATCAAATTTATTTAAAGCGAATCCACCTCACGCAATATGTAACTTTTCTTTAATCACCATTTTTTAGTGTTTAAATTAATTTTCGCTTCACTGCTGCCAAGTTATTTTTTGATTTGAGAATATCATTTGATAACAATTTGACATCAAATTGACAAAACATTGTATGTCAAATGTTTATATTCAAAACATTGTCAATTTAAATTCAAATATTAAAATGAAACTATTGAAAAAGGTTTGAAAATTGTCTTTGATGTCAAATGAAAAATTCTTTTCATGTCAAAGGTTTGATTTCGTGTTTGTTGAGATGCGTTGTACCGTTTACATGGATAATTAGCTCATAATATTTCTGAATATAACATGGGTGTTTTAATCGCTACTTGTTAATTAACAGCATTTCTCAAACACAATGTTTGTTTTGAATATATATGTTTGCCTTTTTTTCAAATGAAAAAGGTTTTGATGTTTAAACATCTACACATTTAAAGAAATTTTTATTTAAATTTATTTTGAAGCTTTATTTAATTTAATGCTTTTATTTACTTTAAAGGATTTTTTATAAGAACCTTCTAACAATTTTTTTTTTTGTTAAATTTGACCTATTATTTTTTTTAATTACGTCCAAATATGTTTAAGGATTTCTTAATATAAAAGTGTTTAAATATTACAACTGAGCTTTGTATGAACTCTTTAAGCTTCTTAATAAAAATACCTTAATTCTTTTTCCTAAAGCTCCCATTACAGTAAAACGTACAAAAGACTTTGTATATACATACACTGCACCAAAAAGTGTTCATAATATTAACGAAAAAGGTGTTTTTAAAATAATTTTCGTTGCCTCAATGAGTTATTCGTTCATATAATGAAAAATAAAATTGACCAGATAAATAAATAAACGTACCATTCAGTGACTGTATGAACATGCATTTATTAAATATTTCGTCAACATGGATTTATATTGAAAAATGTTAAATTTGTTGTAATAATGAATTTTATTAAAAATTAATAAATCTTCCATTTGGCAAAAGAATAGTTCATTAAAGTCACCTTTTTCATATGTCACCTCAATTGAAATTTACGTAAAAGTTAAAAAAATTTTTGTTGAGATAATGAAACATTTCTTAAGTCATATTTACACAAAACGCTTTAATTTTATAACCTATTCATCGTGCCGTGGAACTAGTACTTTTACATTTTTAAAGTGTTCGTTGAGCTAAAATTTACAATTTTTTGTCTTAACGAATTAGTACGTTGAAGTCGAAAAAGTTACATAGGGGTAACGTAACGTATGTTAAGTTGATTCTTAAATCGGTGTTAGTTTATCATGTTTTGGCATTTCGTGTTATACTTCTAGTCGAACTGGTTATTTTTAAGATATTATTTGAACAAAAAAAGTGCTGTGTAAAATTAAATTTTGCAATAAATTAATTACAATTAACACGTTTTCAAATTAAATAAAAGTGAAGAAGTAAGTTGAATTTAGTTAAGTAAAATTATAGCTGTGTAAAATAAAATTAAATTCGTTAGGTTTTTTTGAAAGTTCATTAAACAAAATTAAATTTGTGCGCAAAGATTGAAGTGGCAAAACAACTTTAAAATTTACAATTAAGGATTCACAGGAATTATTTGTTAACGTTGCAGCATCAATTGGAGTCATTGAAGAACATAAATAGAATTAAAAAAAAAATGTCGGAAAACGTGCAATTGTTAAAAGTAAATGGACTTAATATTTTAAAATTAAGTGACATTTCTATTTAATTTGATTTAGGCATATCCCTGAATTGTAATAAAGATAATTGAAAAGATTACTAAAGTCTGGTTTAATTTTCTTCCCATTAACCCGCTCTATTATAATTTCTACTCTAGAGCAATTATCATAATAATAACCATTTTCTTGATAGCCCACCGTTACGTCTCAGCGTTCATCCACTGTCATCTATCCAGAAGAAGGTTATTTAAAATAATAACTTATTTAAAACTGGTGTCCAACCCACACATCAGTACAAGGCATTTGTATTTAAATTTTTAATTTATTTAAACTAGAATATCCACCAGCTCGTTAAATTTTATGGAATTTTATTAAACATTTTTTTATAAATTGAAGCCCCAAAGGGTGGCTTTAATTTGCAAAAAACTTTATAAAAATTATTAATAAATTACATATACTATAATAAATTACGGCGGTCTTGATCTCTCAGACGAAACGGTTGTTCTCAACCCTTTAATTGTCAAATTAAAACAGAGTTTATAATTGCAGATAATTTGTTGAGTTAAAGTGGTGGAGTACCCCACAGTGAAGATACTGTAATAAATTTGAAAATTTTTGTAAACATATGTATATACATTACATTATGAGTTTTTTTAATTTTATACTGGATTGCGGGAGGGAATTTAAAAAACAAATTATTCATTGAGTCAATGTACTGTGTTCGTTGAGTGAACAAATCCAGAAAACAAAATTATTCATTGGATTAAAAACTTCTTTCATTAAATTATTAATTTACAGAAAATAATGTCGACAGTCTTTGTTTGTTGAATTAATAACCTTTTTTGTTATATTATCGAACTGTTCATTTCATTATTAAAATTAAATTTTTTCAAGAACGGTTATTCATTAGCCCACCGAACTAATTCATTGGACGAAAATTAATAAATTATTCTTTTGCTCAACGTAAGTTTTCGTTGTCTCTAAGTACCTTTTTGGTTCTGTATTGAACATATGCATGTATAATGCCTTTTTATATGAAACTTTTTGTAATCTGAAGGCTTATTTAAAGCTTTGATATGGAATTTGTGTAAATTAAGAAACAAAAATTAAGAACTTTAAAAAAAACAGTTTAGAACTTTTAGAAAATGAAAATGCTTTCATTAAATTTTAAAGCTTTCTTAAACATTTTGGTTTTTTTTAAAAAGCTTTTCATTAAGCTGCAATTTCTAATTAAAGTTTTACGCCATTAGACGTCTGTAAACAGAGCTTATGTAAATCTTCTATTCAACGCTTTTCATTAGTGCGACGTTAAGCTCAATGCGTAAGTCTGTAAGCAGACCTCAATTTTCTAAATTTGGTAAAATGCTTTGTTTATCTTCTTCGTTTTTATTATTTCCCTTATTTCAGAATGTTATTCGTTTTTAGTTTTCAGTATAAATTGTTGTTAATTAAGTTATTAATAGAAGTAATTAAAATAAATTTTACCTAATTTCAAATAAATATTTTTGAAATCCTTCGTTCAATCCTGTGATCTCTATTTTTTTATTTACAAAAAATCAATTTTATTTAAAAAAAAGTGCAGTTGCTATATCGCCGCTACTTTTTAATTTTTGTAAATTTTATGATGTTTTGTTTTAATATTAATTTTGTTTTATAATTTAGAAATCATTACATCTCTTTTAACTTTTTTATTGGTTTGGTTTTACTTTTCGTTTATTTTGTTTTGAGTTTTTATACTAACATTATAACTATTTTAGAATTCTGTTTTCAACTTACTTTACTATATTACTTATGACGACTTATTTAATTATATTTATTTATATTTTTTATTATTATAACTAATTTATTTATATACGTTTTTTAAAAATTGTATGTCTTTAATTTGCATATGAGTATTTTTTTCCTAAATCTTTAACTTTTTATTTATTTATATGTGTGTATTTATTTAATATATAAATAAATGTTGGTTTTATATACAAAATGATATTCAACGGTTTCGGTTTATTTTTAATAATTAACGAAGTAGTTTAAAAAAGGTTTTGGGTTTGTGCAACAAAAATTAATTCTTATAAAATCGTGTTAAATTGTTATCAATTGCAAATATTAGCAGTAGGCGGAGTGCAAAAAAATTTAAGTGTCTTTCCTCTGGCCTTTCATTGTAATCGGAGTTGCCAGAATTCGAAATTTTACACAGCCACTTCATTGAAACATATTTGCTAGAAAGTTTTAAGCAACCAGTCAGTCTTTTGCAAACTTAATTCTTTAAATCGCGCTTAAGAAACAACCAATCAGAAGAATAGTTTAAAGTTTTCCTAGGTAAATTTTATATAACGTACACACGATTGAATCGTTAAAGTTTTTCGAAAAAATAGTTTAAAATTGCTTTGTGATATATTTTTTGTACGTTGATTTTGAAAGGAATAAAACTATAAACGCCAAGAGTATACAGAAAGAAAGCTTCTCAAAAGCCTGCATAAAAGACCTAAGCAAATGGAACCCCTGAATTTTAGTCCACCAGATAAACTATGCACGTGTTAAAAACGGTATATGATGGCGATACACTATCCTGATCAGTAGTTCGATTTGTCACAAAAATCGTGTGTGGCTTAAAAATGAATTGAGTCACTGATTTTTTTTACAAGTCTGTCCAACTTGCAAATGTTTATGAAAATGTTCATAAAATGATAGATTCTATGCGATCATAGTTGCATTTTCTTGTAAAGAAGCCGAGTGTTTTGAGTCATCATCATTTTTGTGTGATAGCATTGACAGCAGATTTTGCAGACATTTTTTTATGTCGGATAGAATTCCGTCAGATTTTCATGTAAATGAATCGTACGATTGTGTAGGATAGTGACAGCCGGCCTAAACCAAGATGCTTGTACCTGTTTTGGAAACGTTGGCTATTGCCGTTCTCCAGATATACAGAAATCTATAATGTCTTCGTATGGGAAGTTCAATGAACACTTGTCTAACTTTGATAACCAATTTGCTTGTAACTAATTTGGAAACTTTGGCTCCAGCCGTTAGAGGCAGCCAATTTTTGGATCCATCAGGCTAAAAAATTTAAAAGAAAATGTGTACGACAATAGGCCAAGCATATTTCAAGAGCTAAAGAATGAGATAATTCGGCACAATAACGACATTGAACCTCAATTATGTCTCAGAGTCATTGAAAATATGGACCGTCGAATAGAACCGTGACGAGCATTTGGCCGATATTTTGTGTATCAATGGATGGTTAATCAGAATCAATTCTAGAAATGTGTAATGAAGATAACAATTTAAATAATTCCCATTTGGTGACAAAACTTATTTTTAGTTTCTTAAGCGTTTCTGAAATGGTTTGCAATAAATTTTCTTTGAGGAAAACAAAAGAACTACTCAGCGGAAAAATAAGGAATTAATTACATAAATAACTATGAATAATAATGTATTATTTTCGAAAGAATAATATTGCGTTCATTGGAATCGAGGAGGTAACTTTATTGACACAATTATTATAAATTGATTACCACTTATATTCCAACATTTGCAGACCAAGGAATTAATTTTTTCTGTTCGTAACAATAATTCGTGTTTCTTCTGTTCGTGACAGTTATTCGTATATTTCAGGGTTTAAAAAACTGCAGTCGAAACGAAAAACGACAATTTGTGTACAACTTTTAGCTTTTTGAGTTGGCTTGACAGCGACTGTTTATATCTTAATCAATTAAAAGTAAAAGCAACAGTTTTTTTTTTGCCAATGACAAATGAAGAAGTGGAAGAAATGACAGTTTTTCTACTATGACTGCAGTTTTTTAAACGCTGGTATTTTTGAGAATTATTTAACTCATACACAGTATACATTGAAATAATTTATTACAATCCTAGCACATGTTCAGTGTTAAGAGTAATGAGTTCTAGAATCCAATATAAATCAAGATATGCATTACATTCTCGTTACATATTGATTACATTTTCCTGCTGGGTAGTTCGGTAGAAGTTTCAGAGACTAAATGACTTGTCCGTCCTCTCTCAGAACATTTTTTCGAAGTAGCACATTAAAAATTTTGTTTAAAAATTCTTAGAATAACCAAAACTCTTTCCTTGAACAATGATTTTAATGTATTTAAATACGTACTTCTTTTTTGCATTTGAATAATTTTTAATTATTTAAAATGTTTCCCTAATTTAAAAAAAAAATTCAACTTAACCTTAAAACTAAAATTGTTTCTATTTTTGTCTTAAAATTAATAATAATTATTTTAATTATTTATACTTCTTTTTGCTATTATTAATATTTTTTGTTTTTTTTTTTGTATTTACAAAACTGTGTGTGTTGTCGTTTTGATTTCTTGAATGTTTATATTTATTTTTTTACTTGTTGCTGGTATTTATTTATTTATTTATTTTTTTTAAATTTATTTGTTGTTGTCAAAAACTAAAAAATAAACCATTTGGCAGTGCATTGAATTTTGTTTTTTGTTGTCATCTTTAACTAAATTATATTTATTTGTTTTTAGTTTTACTATTATAATTTTTAACTAACATATTTATTTTAAGTATTATATTATTTTCTATTTAAATTATAGAACTTATTTTTTTTAAGAATAACTCAAAGTGTAATCAATAATAAAAAATGGAAGACAATAGTTTTTTTGATTTTTTTAAATAAACTAGATAATATTAAAATTAAATTAAATTAGATACAAAAAATATATATATATTTTTATACAAATTTAAAAGAAATAAATGTTTCGTACGTAAAATTTATTAGGAACATTTTTTTATTTTTTTTTTCATTCGTAATTAATTACAACTAAACAATTGTTAGAAAGAGAAAGTACATAATGAAGGTTAAACAAATTATATTAATTGAAATAAAAACTTAAAATTAAAAGACTTGAAGTTCACCTTGTTATAAGTTCAAAATTCATAAAACGGTAATACTAATTCAATAGAAGACATTTACACCACTTGAGTGTAGGGTAAATTACAAGTTAATGCAATAAATTTTTAGAAAAGAAAACTATGTCTATTTAGAATCAGCATTGTAAATTAAATTTTCAGGGCCGATGTTGATTTTGAATAAAACACAAATTATTTAGGAAATTATTGTAATTTCTTCTTATTATGATAATATTGGAATGGTTAAATTATGCATGGAGCAAAATATCGGGCAAATGGCCGCCGCGACCTCGGCGGCACACCTCCATTCGATGGTCAAAATTTTCGATGACGCTGAGGCATAATTGCGGTTCTATGCCGTTGCTGGCTTATCGACGTATACCTTTTCTTTCGAATAACCCCAAAGAAAGAAGTCCAATGGTATCAAATCACATGATCTTGGCGGGCAATTGACATCGCCACTACGTGAGATAACACGGCATTAAACAGTCACTCTATATGGGTGCATTGGTTTTTCGACAATCACTCTTGAATTATCCTTCGCCCAAATGCGGCAATTCTGTTTATTGCCGAATCCACTGAGGTGAAAATGTGTCTCCTGACTGAATCACGAAGTGCACGATATGCATTTTGATTTGAACGACTGTTTTCATAATAAGCCTGAATAACTTTAACGCCCCTAGAGGGAAGCGAACTGATATCAAAGTAGTCCCGTGATAGGTCTTTGGTGGGAGAGACCGGTTCTAGTTCTAACACTTTATATGAATAAGACTTATCACTTTTTCATGGGCTTGTCATTGGAGGGGATCAATTGACACCATTTGACCAGTTACAGATCTATTCTCAATGAACGTACTTAGTGTCAGTTACTAAAATGTAGTATTTTTTCAATACAATGTAGTATAATTTCAATAAAACAAGTCCTAGAGTTAAATTCAAGAACCAAATTTTAAAAAGTATCAAAATATGTGCCACAGCAACGTTGAAGACTGCACTGTTATTAATTAATTTTTCTACCTTTTGGTTCTTCATAAACCAGTTAAGGGATTGGTTCTTCTTTTACTGGTCAAGATTCCTTTCTTTTTGTACTTGTTCTATTTTCACAAATCCCAGGACCAGTCTGTTGGACCAATTGACACAAATTTCCCGCAGGGAAGTTACAGAAAGAGTAAAATTGTATGAAGTGACGGAGTGTAACGGAGGAATTCGATCGTAAGAATACAGCTATGGAATTTTCGACAGAAAATAACTTAAACAAGCAAATAATAAAATACGTTGATAAAAAGGGTTAATACTAAAAACTTTAACACATACAAAAATATATGCAACAATATAAAAAGTACGTTACAGTACCGCTAAAGGCTCAGTTAGCCGGGAGAAAAAGTAACCTTACTGTAATAAAGTAAGACCAATATATTTCTTGCAGATTGAGACGTAACATCTTTCTACTAACTGCAATCGTTCTAATTACTTTACATACAACAAAATGAGTCAGCTGATTAGCAACGTTCCTGTTACTCCCGGCTAACTGAGCCTTAAGACAGAGTCACAATTCCGGAAAGTAGCTTGTGTGGGGGCTATTTGAAATTATAAACCTATTCGGCCCTAGTGGCAATTAGTACCTATGTACCAAATTTCATTATATTATCTTTAAAATTGCGACTTGTACCTTGTGCACAAGGTTACATGGACAGCCAGCCGGACGAACATCGTTAGATTGCCTCACAAAGTGATTCTTAGTCGATCGGTATACTTTAGGACCAATATTTTATGGTGTTACCTCTCCGCTCGTATGGTGTGGGTATAATAAAATACAGAGATAATATACGTTGTTCGGATAATATTGTTTAAGGGAAACACAAAATATTACCATAACGTTGAGCGATTTTTTTAACCAGAGTTCTTACAACACAAAAATTGTTGATTTTTCTCATTTCTGTGTTTTTTTTATGATAGGAATTTGTGTTCAATCAAAAACATTCTATCTTGTAAAGGAAAAAATAAACATTTGCTTTTTGCCTCATTATAAGTCTCATCTCTCAGCATTGCATAATTTGTTTGTGTTTTTTAAAGTTTGTTGTATACACTACAACAACACCACACAAATAGGTAAAAAACGATTCACTTGTTTTGTGTAGAAACAACAAAACAACAGAACGAGAAGAAACACATACATTATTTGCAGGTTGAAAGAGTAAAATCAACAGTAAAAGTTCTTATTTAGTTTAGTTTATAATTTAAGTTAAATATGAATGAAACAAAGAAAACAAGATAGCGCATTGCGCAGGTCCATTAACGTATTACACTTATTTTGACGTCACTGTAGTAAAGAGAGTTAAATGTAAACAAATAACACGTGTTTGTGTGATCATGTTTGTGCTCATCTACTCCTATTGATAAAGTGTAAATGAGCTTCGTCCACACCACGCGTTGCTCGCTTTTTCTCTACATACGCAGCTGTCAAAAAAGTAGAATTTGTGTAGTTATACGTAGTATGTTAAATGCACAAAAGCGTAGATGCCTTGAGGCGAAAAGTAGGTTTACTTTCTACTTTTGTACGCGTCACATGCAGCGTTCGAACAAATCAGCTGATTTTTACAAATTAAATTTTATTTTTACTTGTGCTGCTGCTGCATAAAAAGCGTTGCATGTAACTTGAAACGAAGAACGCAAGTAAGGTTAGAAAAGCATGCACTGCGTGGAGGCGAAAACGCCTGATATGGACCTCCAGCTTAACCATCCAGGCTTAAATCAATCTTATTTAAGGATCATTTAAACTAAGAATTCGGGATAATATATGTATGTATGGATAAGTTAAGTATATCGCACTTGAATAATCCGTATATCTCTCTCTGCTTCAAGAAAATCCGTATTTACCGTACTACTGATACCGCTTCGGATTGATTTAAAAACAGATGGATTAATTTTTCTTTTCAGTGGACACTTATAGAAAAATCCATCTTCATATTGATGATCCTCTAACATCAGGATTGTGACATCAATGTTATTACAAATATCATCAATGAGGCGAAAAGCGAAATAAATCCGATGACGAACATCATTAGAAAATGTTGTCACATTGTATGCGTCATCTATGCTATGACTGCTGTGACATCAATTCGATTCCACATTTTTTGTATTATTAACAACATTTTCATGTTTAGAAAGTAAAATTAGAAGCAAAAATTCTTCTATTTGTTTAAACTATTTAGATAAAATACCTCAAATTTTCAAAGTAGAATGGCATGCTGCTGGTGTCTTACAATTGAGAACTCTTCTGTAAACAAAGGGCGGAATACAACAAAAAAAGAAACAAACATATGTTAATAATAATGTTCTCTCACCTTGACTTAATTCAACCCCAATGACTCAATTTAATGACAGTTTTTTATTAAACTTTCTCCGATTCGTCATTTTTGGGATACCGATGTGTCATCCCTTTGATGACATAATTTCACCTGCTGACAATTTGCCTAAGTAATTTTAAGGCTGGCATCACATGAATGAAAAGTGTCATGGGATCAAATACGAAGACACTTGTCATGGTACTGATGTCAAAATACATCAGCGATATGACCACTTTCCTATCAGTGTATAATAATATGAAATTTTTAGTGAATTTAACAATTAATTTTTTTATTTAAGACGTTAATGTGACATCAAGAAGCTGTACCACTCTTTGTTCCCCGCGCTAAACTCAGAGAAAGGCTATTTAAATGGAAACCGCAAGTACTGCATTTTGTTATATTTGTTAAATACATATACATCATTGGGGGATTCACAAGGTGTGCTATTAAATCATATTGTCATAATGTTCTAAATAATATTTTACAATTGCTTAAACAAAATAAACATTTGAATGCTGTATTCATTGATTCGTCATAACTGTACAGTAAAAATCTAAATTATAAGCGGTTGCCCACAGCAGTCATATACACTTATTTCTTATAATTATTTTTAAGACATTCGACCTTGCAACTTTACGACTACCTTGTGAATCCCCCACATATGTTTTTCATTAGTTTGGTTATTCTGTCCAGCAGACAAAACAGTGTGTTGTTGCCGGAATGACACCATTATGATGTTAAATATCAATAGTTTGTTGTCAGAAACACAAACGTAGTTGGCGCACTTTTAGCAATGGATGATGTTAGTTTTGGTAATTATACATATATGTACCTGATTTTTCTCTCTGTGTGGAAGTAATAAGGAAAAATACTGGCTTTTTTTACCTCTAGCCATGCAATATTGAGTGGCACCAACAACCAGTGTTCCAAGCGTGCGAATATTTAGTGGTGTGGGACTTTTTTTTACAAATTTCAACGCAAAAGGTTTGAAGGGGAAAATACTCTTATTTTTGAAGGTAAATATTGCTCTATTGAAATTTGATTATTAATTCAACATGATATTAACAAATAATTTTGGAACGTGTTGGCAAAACGTTCACCAAATATTCGCTTAAATTTGTCGAATACGAATTCCATGATGTACTCGAATATTCGTCAATAAAAACTCGAATGCGAATATTCGTTACATCACTAGTACAGGCGTAAACGCGATTTTATTTTTTTTTGCTGGCAGTTACGTGCAGAATTTTGAATTTAGGATGACCATAACAAAGAATTTCTTGCTTCAAAAATAGAAATAAAATTTTCTGTTTGCTTAATATTCGTTTTGGCAGTAATTGTTGTGTTTTGATATTTATAAAATTAACAAAAAAAAAATATATATATAAGAATTAAACAAAAACCTAAAATATTTTTTTTATAAAATTGATTTAATTTGTTAATTATTAATAATAATTTACATTATAATTACATACAGTACTATAAGTCTTCGCTACTTTTATAATTTTAACTTTTTATATTGTTTTATCAAACTATTATACATATTTTCGAATTTTTCTATAACAATTACAAATAAAGGTTTATTAAAAAAAAAATAATGAATAGAAAATAGATAAAAAATACTATAAAATATTTTGGATGCCAGGTTCGCAATTATCAGGGAAACCATAAATATGCATTTCCATGTTTTTCTTCGTGCGACCAATGAAGGCACAAACAATATATTTATCCGTTTTAGAGCTTTTTAAGAATTTTGGCATCGACTTGTTAGTGCATATTTTTGCATATTTTACCCTTTGCAGCATGTTTTTGCATTATATAGTTAAAAGAGCATTTTTGCAGCATTTTTTAAGTTTATAGCTCATATTTTGCCTTTTTGAGGCATATTTTAATACATGTTGAATTTTTTATATGCCTTTTTCGCAGCAAATAAAAAAATTTTTTTTTTGGAATTATTTTGGCTTTTTTAAATATTTAAATACATTTTAATTGAACTAAGAACAAAGTCTATGCAAATGGTGCGAATCGGTCTATAATTTCACATATTCCCCATTAAAACTTTTGATTATGTTGGCATTTAGATAAAATTCGCCCCAAAAATATTTTACAGCTAATTAAAGTCTTTTGGAATCAGTTCACATTTGCCCAAAGATCCCATCTATAAACAGCTTTTACTTTCTTTTAAATGTTAACATTAATAAACATAAATAAGAGGGAGTTCACACGGTGTATTTTCAGACATGTCTAACAAACATATTTGTTTTGTTTGTTTGCCATCGGGGTAGAGAAGAAAGAGGGGTTGCCAACAGACACGAAATGAGATTTCATGTTTGATAATATGAATTTTCATGTTTTTAATTTGTATGTGTATGTGTATTAGACTATTATACATGAAAACAGACATGTTTGGAAAGACATCGTAGCATGTTCAAAAAAGAATGTCAAAAGCAGACCGTGTAAGCTCCCTCTAACTTTTATATGAATGTTAACCCCTTAAAATAACTTTGCTTTTGTGAGCCGAGCCATCCAAATAGGGTAAAACCTCGAAAATTCTTCAGTTATTTACCGATTATAATTGTAGGATTGTTTTTATTAGAAGGAACTGTTATTAAATTGTTGAATATTTTTTTTTTAAATTAGCAATATTTGAGTTTTTTTGGTGCATATTTTTAATCATTTTCAGGCAATATTTTCAAGTTTTTACAGCATGTTTAATGCACATAAAACGCACATTTTAGAGCATATTTCTGGTTTCCCTGAAAATTATTATCATGGCGTTAAAGAAAACATATTGGGGTTAATTTTGAGAATTTATTTTACTATAATATTTGTGAATTGGCCAAATTTTGTATGTCTTTTGTGTTGTTCTAACAATTAAATGAATTTTAGTACGTAACTTAAATATTTAGATATTTATATGTTTTATTGTTTTTAATAAGAAAAATTGTTATTTCTGGATATTTTTTTGTTTCTGTTCCAAGATGAACTTGAGTTTTTCTTTTGTGTTTTGGTTGTTTGATTTTTAACTAATTTGTTTGTAATTTTTTTGTTTTAAAAATATTGGTAGTTCATCATTTTACGTACAACGTAAAAGTTATATAATTTTTCGTTAATGGGATTATATTTTGTTGGGTTTTTAAAGTGCATTTTTTTTATAGGAATCTGACTTATACTTTTTTTGGTTTTTTTTTTTTATAAACAATTAACTATTTTGTTATTTTATTTAACTAATTTTCAATTTGAGTGTAGTTTGTTTAAGCTAAAACGACTTTGTAGATGTCTAGATGTTTATTTTTTATTCTTATTAATTTTATTGGGAGAAAGGGAAATATTTTTCTCTGGTATTTGTTTAAATATTTTTTGTTCATTTATATGACGTCGTTGTTTAATTAAATAATCAGTAATTTTAATAATTCAGTTTTTGTTTAACTTGTTACTGTATTTAGGTTGAAGCCAACATACACAATATTTGTTTGTCGAGTTTTAATATTTCACTTCAAAACGAGCCGTCTGGCCACCTTAAAAGCATTGCCATTGTATTTATATATATACATATACATATATATATATTTTTTTAAGACAGAGATAATTCACTTTGTTTACTCTCTTTTGTTTTGGCAGTGTCTAACAAAAATTGTTTTTGTTGCTAATTCATTTAAAAGTTGAATTTTTAAAAGATTTTGTTTCCTAAATGTCTTCATTATTTATTGCTTTAGTTTTGTGTATTTTTTTTTTAGTTTTAGATCTAATCGTTTAACGTTATTAATTCGAATGCTTAATTATATAAAAAAAATTATCTAGAGTGCAAGTACATCCAAGAATTCTAGTTATTTGAATTTTTATGAAGATGGTTGGTCTCTTTGCTGTCAAAAGTTTCTTCAATTGCTCTTAATAAAGAGAGAGAGAGAGAGAGAGATAGAGAGAGAGGGCAGTTCTTTTTAATCATGATTTCTATCCAGACTTTGAGTTTTTCCCTTGAGATGTATGACCACATATTTATGTCCGAAATAGGGCGAAAAGTAAGGTGAATCTAATATACATATAAATATAAAAGAAAATTTAGATTTATTTGTGTTACAGCTTTTGTTTTTTAAACTCTTTACAATTTCGCCTTCTTAAAAATAAAATTTTACTTAGGCACTAGTTACTCTTACGTTAATGTGATGTTGCGGATATAACTAACATGTTTTCTCCATTTCTGATTAAGGATTTTATTGTTTACGTTTTTTTTTAGAATTTTGTAAAAAACGCACAAGTAACAAAAGTTTGTGTTTTTTATTTAGCACATTTCAACAGGTTTAAGGTATTTTTAGAAACCAGCAACCTTTGAAGTCGACCGCAACATTTTTGTACTCGCAACATTTACATACTACGTATAAGTAACGAGGCCTTAAATATTGATAAATCTACTCTTATTTCTTGCGTAAAAAATCTGTGTATTTGCGTGCTCTTTTGCGTACTCTCTTAAAAGCATTAGTTAATTTAAAGCTCTCTCTTAAATGATGATGACCATGACCATGATATGAGTGATAGTGAGTATGAGCTCTTTGTATGCCTGTTGGATAGTCATAGTTTGGATGAGGCTGTTGGTCATGCTGCAAATGCATATACGAAGTAGAAGCTGGATTTATGGAAGCCGAATAGTTGGATGAATTGGTTGGTGATGCTGGAGATAAAGGTGAGAGTGGCGTTGGTGTACATTGGTCACTTCCCCTTTGCAAGGTCAGTAAATTATGACTTGAAGAAGCATCAAATGATTCAAATGATATGCCCTGTGTTGGACACTCTAACGGTTCTGGAGAGTGTAATGAGGATGAATGTTGACTCGAAGAGGTTGTGAGGTTAGTCATCATATCTTCACCTCTATTCATATTTTGGGGGTTTATGGCATCAATGGCAAGAGGTTTACTAAACTGCGAATTAGCTGCCATATTAGTATAATCATAGGAAGGATAAGTGTAGGGCAAATAGCCGGCGTGATGAGCTTCTGTAGACACAACCGAGGCTGCGGTTGCACTCCGCGAAGTTGTATTTATGAATTTGACCTCATTGGCATTGTGCTCCAGACAGGAACTGAACACTATATTTATATTGTTGGTACTAGAAGACAAATTAATGTTGGCTGGAGACAAAGGCGTCGAACTACTCGATGACACAGCACAAGCTCCGGCACTGCTTTCGATGGTATTGGGATTTTGATTTAAATTAGTCTCTTTGCTGGAGTTACGTCTAAAACGACTGTCATAGCTTCGCACACTTTCTGTACCCTCCACCGAGGACAAGGTATTGGTGGCAGTGTTGTTATTGGCAAAATTATTTTTGTATTGAAACTCCAAGGCATTGCTTGGTTGGAAGGGATAATTTTTGGTGTTATTCAGAATATTGCCTGCATCCTGTTGGCCTTTGGATAGATACTGGTGTATGTCTTCGCTAGTGATTTGTAAATCCTGATCCAAGTAGGTGTTGCATTGTATGTAATTGCTGCAACAATTGTTAAAACTTTCAGCGTCCTGATGAAATTGCACCATAGTAGATTCTTCATATTTGCAGGGACTTTCGCAGCATTTACGTGATGTAGAGGGTCGGTTATCTGAAGAGGATCTCGATTTTCCTTGCTGTCTACTCTGGGATCTGTGTGACTTAACTTGCGATTTTTTGGGCTGAACATCTCTTTGTCGTTCTCTTTCTCTTTTGTAATGTCTTGTATCAGGCCTTTGGTGAGGCCTGTCATCTAGGGTTTCCATACCATTTGTGCTGTGCTGTTGCCTTAGTTCATCTGCACTATCGTTATTGGTGGTAGTCTTACCATCAGCCAGAAAACTCCATCTTATCGGAGAAGGAGAACAAGCATATTCAGGTAGATCATTACTTAAAGCATCTTTGGATGTGTGTCTTTCTATAGTTACCTTAGAAGGAGAATCATGCGGCTTGCTGTCACCACCATGGGCTGCATATTGCTTGGCTCTATCAAATACCGACGTCAGCGAGCCCATTTGACTGTTGGGTCGAGAGGAGTTTAAAGCTCTCAACGAAATCGAACTGTAGCTCGGTTGCCTCTGCTGTAATTTCTTCTTCCGCAAAGTAACTGAGGCCGATTTAACCGAGTTGTTGCGGCTCAAGGAGGAACGTGACCCATAAAGGCTTGTCGAATCAGTTTGGTAGCAATAATCCGATGATGTACAGCAAGAAGAGGGACGTCTTGATGAGGAGCCATACAGATCTTCGGCAAAATATTGGGCCAGTTCAGTGCGCGAACTAGAACAGCAGGCCGCAGTTTTTTGCACAAAAATTTCTTGAACTTCGCGTTCAGTACACGAGGGATCATTGCATGTGTTGAGTGATGTTTGGGATATATCGGTAACAGAACGATGGCGACGAGAGCAAGTATTACCTGAGGATTGACCCTGATGCATATGACCATTTTGATGTCTTTCGACTGCTTTATCCAACTCGTCTCCTGCGCGTAGGCCATTGATGCGCGTAGTGACGTGGGTGTCACTTCTTTTTCGTTGACGATGATTATGGGAATGAGCATGATAGGCATGAATATGAGACGAAGTACTGCGTACTGAGGCTCTTGGTGCACTATTGCGTATAAAAGGCTCTACATTGTCGGTGCCATTCTGGTGTTGTTCGTGAACATGATGATGTGACTGATGGGGTGATGAGTGCGAATGTCCGTGGCCATGACTGTGAGCATGGCCATGAGGTGAAGTGTGCCGGCTGTGCGGAGAGGTGTGGCGACTGTGAGGGGAAGTATGTCTACTATGGGGTGAAGTATGGCGACTATGAGGTGAAGTGTGGCGACTATGAGGTGAAGTATGTCTACTATGAGGTGATGTATGTCTACTATGAGGTGAAGTATGGCGACTGGGATGAGGACTATGGCTGTGACTGTGCTTGCGTGACATTTGCTGATGACGATGATGTTGCGGTGGTTGTGACGGTTGTTCTTGCTGGTTGAACGGCAGTGAATATTCAGCGGTGCAAGTGGTAGCTGTTGTGTTAATGTTTGTTTGCCAGTGCTCGTTGTGTTTTTGCTGTGACTGTGTTAGGTGCTGCGCCGGATGCTGGTGCATTTGATTATCATCACATACAATATTCTTTTCATAGCTACACTGTACGTGATGATGATGTTGATGGTCTTGCTGTTGCTGTTGTTGTTGCTGATGCTCATGTGAATGTTGTTTTTGTAGTTTTGGTGTTTGGGGTTGTTGTTGCTGCTGCTGCTGTTGATGTACTTTTTGTTGCGGCTGTTCAGCGCTCGTTGAATGTACACTGGCAGTTTCAGGAAGTGAGTCGTTCCTCAGTCAAGGCCCGCTGTTCTGGTAGGCATGTGCTTGCTGACGAAGGTGATGGGGCACAGAGGCAGCGCTCCGGCCCTGGTGTGTATTTCGGCCGTCTCCTAAACAACGCTCGGATGCAGCTGTTTAAATTGATGTAAAATTTATTTAATTTCTTTTATTTAAAAATGTTTGGTATAAAAAATGTTCAAAGACCTTTTGTTTTTTTGAAAGCGTGCAATATTGTATGAGGGATTTTAAAAGCTCTTTATACATAGTAAGTGATCATGCTTAAAAATAAAATAATATCGTACTTACATACTGGCCAATTATAATTTCATGCCTTTCTTAAACATGCACCTTTTTTAAACAATTTTTTTTTAAAGTTTTATGCGTGAACAAATCAATATGTTTAAATAATATTTTTCTATTAGTTGGCATTTTAAGCGGTGTTTTATGAATCGGAGATGTGGTGACAAGTTCTGTTAAAATATTGGTGCAGGGCAAATTCATTACAGTCGAACTTAACAGCCATGCTGATAAATTTTTTTAAAGCTTAATAATTGTTGAATGTTTGTTTTCATTGTGGTTTTAACACTGTTCAATGTTGTAGTAGTATTATCCACATATTTTCTTTGCAATCAAAGTGCAGTTAGTTATTAAAGCTTAAGAAGAAAAGTACACAGTATCAAAATAAAGTTCTATTTATTTTTCGTTATTGTTATATTTATAAACGTATTTTTTATTGCTTTTCGCAAGTGAGATTCAAAAACGCTTTCTTTCTATTATCTCGCTATTGTTAGGTGTAGAGGTGACAAGAAAGAATTGCAAGTCACATAAAAAAGCGCCAACAAATCGCCATTATGAAAAAAAAACTATTTATCCCGTTCATTTCGCTCTGACTAACATAAGCCGAATCTATTTTAAATTCATGTGATATAAAGTATTTTTGCGTACTTTAATGGCCTCATAACGTACAGTGCGAGCTCGATTTTCGCAACCCCCGATTTTCAAAACACCCCGATTACCGCAACAGGCAATATTTTTACATTACCGTCTTTAAACTGCAATTCAATAAGTGCCATATAATATTTTTTTATTCATTTACAATGATTCTTCCTCTTGTATTTCTTGTAAATAAACTAAGTTTTATCAAAGTTATCTTATTTAGCCAAAAAATATTATTTCAGCAACAGTTCTCACCGTTCAATGTCCTATTTAGACGTACGATTTGCAAAAAAAAAAAAAAAAAATTTAGTATGATAATCTAACTTAAAATTAAATTAACTAAAATATTTGTTTGACAAGTCTGTCCTTCCGACTTGCAGATGTGTATGAAAATGATCATAACATGATAGATTCCATGCGATCACATTTCCATTTTTTTTGCAAATGAACTGAGTAATATCGCTCCTTTATTGCAACATAGTCATATCTCAAAAAAAAATTTAACTTGGCAAAATGCGATTAAAGTTTTCAAATTGTACCATTTTGTACAGATTCAATAAAATATATTTCGCAATAACTGCAGTTCAGTTTAAGACTGATTGTTGAGGAGCAGTTTTGCTTATATGATATGACTATGTTGCAATAAAGGAGCGATATGATTTCACATCTCTTTTGTTTGCTGGATTTTTCGAAAACTTTTTATATCGGATATAATTCGAACTGCAAAGGTAGAAGTATATTACACGCGTTAGTGTACTGTAGACTTCTGTCAAATAAGTTATAATAGTGATTTTTCATAAAAAAAGCTACAAAAAAAATTTAACGCGTTTGCGATAGGAAGTTGGTTAACTTTAAACTTTTTACCGCGTTAATTATGTTGAGTATTGGAGGAAAAACGTATTTAAGAACTTAAAAAACATACAATAGAAAGCCATACAAAAGGAAGCCAGGACTACAAAAACAAACAAAAATGCCCAAGCTTGAAATTCTATAAGCCAGCCCCCGTATTTATAAACGATTTTTAAATTTAACAAGCGTTTTTTAAAGAAAATTTTCATAGTAAATATGTTTTGTAAGCCTTTATTAAACCGCGTGTTATAAACTAATACCTTAAAGCCCTTATGACACTACATTTTTAATGCATTGTTCAAGTTTTAGTGAACAGTGCAAATATAAAGTAATAGAAAAATTTACCAAGTGGGAAAAGGGTTCAGCTGTATTAAGATAAATGGCAAACTGTCAGAAATTTTACTAAAGTTATCGATAAAAAATGAAGTTATGTCAAAAAAAATGTAAAATTGTTCAACTTAAAATTGACATTTCAAGCTTGAAATATTAAAAGTGTTGCTAAATCAGTGGTTTATGGGCCAATTCAGCGACTTACCGCTTTTTGTTTTAAGGTTTCTCAGAAACAAAAAGTTGGCAACATTTAATAAAATTAACAGAACAGGGATGGCTAAGTTGTTTTAATTGTACTTTTTTGTTGATACTTTTTAAACTAAGATTTATAATACGCTTTTTGTGGTGTTTTTTAAGAACATAAATAAAATTAATTTCAACCAAAAAAATCTTTTAGTACAAAAATGGTAAAAAAGTAAAATTTTTAAGGATTGTTGGTACAATTTAAAAAATTCTCAACGCCACCCCTGAAACAAAACCAAAACAAGAGAAAAAAAACTAAAAAATTTTTTTTACATTTTTTACATTAGTTTGCTCTTTCTAGCATTTACTGTTTCTTTCTATCAATTCTATATCAATTAATGAATAAAAAATGTAGTGTCATAAGGGCTTAAGTGCTATCGAAAAAGTTACTTAAAACACATTCGTACAGAATTATTTAAGTTCAGTCTGATTGATTTGTTTATGTAAAAATATAATTTTTTTTAAAATACGGGGTGTCACCCAGTGTTATAAACAATGCTCGGTCACTGCAACGGGCCAGATTTTTTCGAGTTGCGATAATCGGGCTCGCACTGTATTTTTTGTTGGTTACTTTCTTCATTATTTTCTAAAATATTAATTATATTAGATGTATTTTATTCGACCTTTATTATTATAATATGTATAACTTAATTTTCAAGCTTGAGGTCTTTTTTAATTTTGTATATAAAAAAAAATTTTTATTTATTTAACTCAACAATTTTAACAAACTGGGAATTATTATTATTTTTTTTTTTAATTTGTCATTTTAATATATGTATTGTTTTATAAATTGTTAAATAAGAAAAGAAAAAACCCTGAAGAAGGCACTAAAAGAAGTGCCGAAATATTGGTTAAAATAAACGTTTAAAGTTTTTTTTTTTTATATATAAAATTAAAAAAGACCTCAAGCTTGAAAATTTAGTTATACAAAAATATGAATTTTAGCAAACAACTTTCTTTAAGGCTAATGTCGTTGACTGCAAGAGCTGAAATATTGTCATATGTCATATTCTTGTAAAATGTCTTTTAAAGGAGGCATAACTTCATTAAGCATGTTGTAAAGCGTGAGAAAAGCTTTCAAAACGACAAATTTTAAAAGCAAAAGGTATTTAGAAAATTGTGTATTACAAGAGTTAAAGCCGAGATGTATTGAAAAACGATATGGCATGTCCAAAATGCTTCTTTAACGCAGGAAAAAGGGGAAATTTTTCAAATAAATAAATGGAGAACGGATCATCTACGACAACCATAACTTGGCCAGACGAAAAAATGGGACCTGCACAGAATACAGTTAATTTGCTAAAAGGGAAAGTCATTATGCATATGTCATCATGAAAACTATATGGAGGACAGCTGTAGAAAAGTTTAACAACTTTCGTCTTATAGTGCAGGCCTAGTCCCGTACATTTACACCCGATTTGTCGAAATTCTCTCGATATAATTAAAAAACAGTTTAACACACAAATGCACATATTTTGGCTCATATTCACGAAATTTGACAATTGGGGTGTATGTATGTCCACCAACGAGTCTACCTTGCGACTACCATATCCTTAACTATGGAACGCGGTATCGAAAATTATCTTGATTCGTCCTTCGTCTCAAATAATAAGCAAGTCCAGTACTATGGATATGATTGTATATTGTACCAATGCACAGAGGGACAGAACCAAAATTTTAACATATGGGTACCAGAGGAATGTTTGAGTTTTTACGATGGTTTCCACCAGTGTTCGAAAATACACAGTACATTATTTAGCATTCGCGTCCCACACACAAGAACGATATTTATTTTTTTAGTGATTGTGTAGAAGAACACAACCCTTAATACCGTTCGTTACTTTTTTCAAGAAAGAATCGAACATTATATTTTAATGATCTATAATGTTTTTTTTTTTTTAGATTGATAAAGAAAGGAACAAAACTAAATTTTAGCAACGACCGCACCACGAACAACTTGTGTGTGAGTATTGTGTATATGTTTTGCTTGGGTAAAGTTATTTTGTTGGCTTTATGTTTTTTCCGTATGTGTATTTTGTTTTTGTAAACATTTTTCGGTTTTTTTTACAAGCCAAAAGGGACGAACATTAAGTCTAAATTTACACGTTTCATCTATTGATGCTCAACTTGTTTTCAATTCCCTTTTAAAGATGCCAATATAATCACACGCAGCAATCGGTTTCAACTTTTTTCGGTTCAAAACACCAACAATTTTATTAACAGCTAATCAAAGAGAAAAAGAAAAGAAAAAAAATTACATGCAGCCATCGTTGTGCATATACCAACGAATAAAAACATAAAGCGTACTGACCGAGTACAGGCATCTCCGTACTAACCCCCTTTCATCTTTCGTCTCTCACCTAAAAACTTAAGAGTTGAGCATCAAAAGATGAAACGTGTGAAAGCAGACTAATGAGCCGAACCGAACACAATGAAATTTGTGGATTTATAAAATCGAACGGAATGAAATGTTCTCATCTTTTGTTGAGTTTGATAAAAACAGTATTATTTTTGTGTTCGAAAGATGACTAACAGGCAAATGTTTTTTTCTTAATGATTATCTACACAAACACTATTAGCGTTTGTGTTTTCAACAAATTTTCCGAACCGAACATTAAGGAGCGATATTTAGTGTTTATTTTCGAACACTGGTTTCCACACACAACCTTAGAGTGAAGAAGTAGTAATTCTTATTCTTGATGTATCATTGTTTGCAAAAAAAAAACAGCTCGATGCTTAAAACAATCGTTATTCTATAATCTTTACCTTTCTATTGTAGTACTTCAACGTTTAAAACAACTAAGCGAGCAAAATTGCCGCCATACAATCGTCGTCATTGATATTTGTGTTTTGCTTTTTTGCAAACAGAAACTAAGCCAAAGTGCTTGTTTGCAAGCCCTAAAGTGTTGGACTTTGGAGGTACCACTGGAATAAGTACCCTCCAAGACATTCTAGGTCCATAACAGGTTGTTTGCAAGACCCTTTGACTTTGTTACTGCGATTAACACCCAAATCATTGAGAGGTTGACCTTAAAAATTCCTATTTAGAAGCTGATTTTTGTCCGTGTCTTGCAGTAAAGTATAGATAAGTGGCTTCAAGTCGTAGACGAGTGGGCAAAAAAAAAAAATGAAAGAGAAACAATAGCGTTATTTGGTTCCTTGTCTATTAAAACATTTAATATGAAGTTATGTGCCGATTGAATTGAGAAATGTCGCAGTGCAAATAATAAATACAGGGCGAAACAGTAATTTTTTTAGTTTTAGTAAAATCTTTAAAATGTCGGTTAAGTTTTGTTTTGACATCAACGTTAACGGCATAGCTCACAATTTTGGATCTTTTGAAAGCATTTCGATTAAATTATCATCTACACTCAAACTAAAAAAAAGTAACTTTTCACTATTCTGATTTTTAAACGATTTCCGTCTCGAATTTTGTTAATACTATCGGACACAAACCTTTTATTACATGTTTTTATATATACAGCAACCAAATTAGGCCATTCATTGACTTTAGAATTCCCTTTGATAGATCGCCAAATAAGGTTGGACGCCTCTAGTGCGAACACGAGATTATCATAAGCTGCGTTCGAGAACACAAAAGTTTTTACTATTTTTTACTGCATTTTACTAAATTGCGTTCGCGTACACAAAATACAGTAAATGAGAACACAAATTGAGAGCGAAAAGTGACAGTTCTTGTCTGAGTATTTACAAATTTTTACTGCACAAAATTTTTGCATTAAAATTTAGTAAATCAAAAAAACATATGTTTCAAAAGGTAAGCAAACAAAAGTTACAAACAAAATGCTTACAAATTGTGAAAAAATTGTTAAATAAAAGAAAAGTTGAATAAAATTAAATAAAACCAAAAAGTGAATAAATAATTTTTCATTTAACTTGTTTGTGAAGCATTTATTTGGCTAAATACCAACATTTGAAACTTTTTTTTGTTATGTTAATTTTTTAGAGTTGTAAAAGTTTGAAGTACTTGGGTACTTAAGTAATCAATAGCAAACATTTATTCTTGTTCTTATGAATAAATTAACCCGCTAAAAATTTGTAACATCAAATTAAATGAAAACAAACAAATATGAAAGATTTTATGAAATAATTTGTTTGTATTTTCCAAAAATTTTCGTGTTTTAAAAAGTATTTAATCGAGTACCGATAAGAAAACGAGTTAAGTAGTCGAAATTGTAAACATTTTTCAGCACTTCAATTATTTTCCATCAGCTGTTGCCTTTATTTTACGTATTTTTACAAATTTTGCGTTCGTGTACTTTTTTGGACAACAGCTTTTTGTGAGAGCAAATTTTACAATATTCTTATTTACTGCATTTTACTGTAAAAGTACTCAAACGCACCTATAATTGGCTTGCTATATTTCGATGAATTATTTCTTTGGTGCTTTTTACATATATTTACCAAAAAGATAGATACGAGTTTTAACTACCTAATCAATAATACTTTAAAGAATAATTAAAAATCTCAATATTAGTTTAATTGTGCGGATTAAGTTTGAACTTAGTTTAATGTAGTCTGAAACTCAGATTTTTCCGGCGAAATGGGATTTTTTTTGTCATTAAATTATAACTGACTATTTCACAAATTTTGAGAATTTGTTTTTGTTTAACATGTAATTTGTGCGAACGTAAGCGTTCGAGTGACATCGTGAAATAGGCAGTAACATATGAAACAAAAATAAGGCGGTCTGTTAAAGTTTTGTATACAAACTTGGTAATGGCGGCACAAATCTGTTTTCAGTTTAACTACACCTAGTTTAACTGCAATCTCAAAAACCCAGCCTTAGTGATTTTAAATTATAACCTAAACAAAGTTCAATGAAGAAAACTTAAATTTGAGTAAAAGTGCATTTTATAAATGTATTAAATACAATGGAATGGATCTAAGTATCCTAAATTTTTAGCCAACACCATATTTTAATATAATGCAAAGGTTGTTTTTTTATAGAATGGCACAAGTTTAAATCATAATAAAACAAGGATATACTTAATGAAAGAAAATTTTATGAAATTAATGATTAAATACGATTTCTGCCATGTGGCCGCCACGACCAATTTGTAACAGCTTTTCGCCATCTGACCATCATCGTTTTTGACTTCATATAGGCCAATCACTCCGCCGGCCCATAAAGCGAACCAAACAGTAATTTTCTGTGGATGTAATTGTGTTCGACAAAAGCTTGTGGATTCTCCTCACCCACAATGCGACAGTTCTGCTTATTTACGTACCCATTCAACCAGAAATAGGCTTGATTGGAAAATAAAATTTTAATGGAAATTCAAAATCAATATCAATTTGTGCTTCGGCCGCATTGTTTTGATTAAACATTTCAACAATTTGCACGCGTTGCTCTGGTGTAAGTCGATTCATAATGAAATTTCAAAGAAAAATAAACAAAAAGCAGCTATCAGCTGTTAAATGGGTGCTCAAATAAAGCAGTGATGCCAACTCAAAGTTATGACACTCTAAAAGAAACTCTATTTATTGTGGTTTTAACCCACTTTTCGCCGACTGCTGGTCACAATCACTAGTACTCACTGTTTATAACTAAAAAATAAATCTTAGTCCCAATTTACATTACACGATTTCTGTCGTTTCTTCTTTGGAGTCGGGTTGATATTTACATTGTACGATTTTTGTCGTTACGACTTTTACTGTGCAACCGAACTTCAATACAGTTTTCGTCAAATGACAGAACGAATGAGCGAACAAAATGAATCGAAGGGTTCACTCGCTTGTTTACCTCTTTTAATTCATCTCTCCCCTCTCGACCATAAGGCAAGAATCGCAACGGCAAAAATCGTATAATGTAAAAGCAGACTTAGGGGAGTATGTGGTAAGGCTGTAACTCGCTGCAGCGAAAAATGGGTTAAGTTAAAATCGGATGTTAATTAATATCGTGTGTATAGCTGGTTGCTTCAATTAAGATAAACAGATTAGAGGAGTCTAAAGTAATTCAAAATTCAAAGCCTTGGTAAATTTTTTTCGAAAAGTTCTACAAGCAGAAACGTATTAAAAAACTAAGCATTTAAATATGAATGGACTTACTCCTTTATTTAGCTTTTTTGAAAAACAATAATTATGTATGTGCTTTAAAACAAGTAAGAGTGCTAAGTTCGGCTTTGCCGAAACTTTTATACACTTCACCATAATGTAATTAATCTTTTTGTTACAGTTTTACAATTTTTGGGAGGACTATTTAAGTAGGGGCCATTTAAGATAATGCATTTGATTCATTTTTATAACTGTAAATACCAGATGTACAAAAAATAGCGAGGCTATTTATAAACCACTAACGGTAATTTTTACTACCAATATTCTATCTAGTACACTTAGTTAATGTTAAAGTATAACCATAAAGTCTATCAATTATCAGGGACTTCAAAAAATAAAGTTATGTGTGTAAAACTTTTAGGAATTTAGCCACTTATGAACTAAATTTGCTGAATTATAGCAAAATTCAAGCAACTATTTTATTCCATCTTAAATGGGGTCTACGTAAAACCCATTTCAACAACCATACACCATCAGACAGACATAGTTATATCAACTTTTCTTCTCATAGGGAGTCAGCATAGTTATACTTTATGGGATCTAATAACACTACTGTAGAAGTAACAAACGAAATGTCAAACTTTAAACCTGTGGTGAAGTGCATCGAACTTTAAATTTCAACAAAAATGTTCAGAATAAAAATTTTAACAACTTTAATATTTTTCCAGTTAATATTTTTTGTATTGTTGTTTTTGGAACTGTTATTTTTTCAACTTTTTAACTTCTTCAACTGCACAGATATTAAAAAAAAAATTTAGTAAAAAAAAAAAAAATAATAACAATTTATGTGAACTTTATTTATTTTGTAAATGTTGGTGTATTTGACAAGTGAACATTTAACAGACGATAAAGAGCTACCTGTTGACACCTACACATTCTTCCATGAGCCGAGTGACGCCGGAAATTATCACGATCATAACTATAATCGTAGTAACACTTTCGCACTGGATTTGGCGTACTATAAGCATTTGTACCGTAATTGGTGTAACAAGTCGAGCTGCCGGCTAAACTTGTCGTTGGACCCAAGAGATTTGTGCTATCGCTTAACGGATATGGACCCATGCCTTCAACCGTTAATGAAAATGAAGTTGTACCAAAAACTTTAGTTGTTTTTTTGTAATTTTTTTTTTATTCTTGATCAAATTATAATAAAAAAGTTTTTTCGTTTATTTTTTTTTTTTTTAACAAACAAAACCAAATTTTTTTTTCGGCCAATTTAAATTGTTTTTTGTATCAGTGTATTTTGGGTGGGGGGATTTTTGGTTTTATGAGTTGAAAAAATCCAATTGTTGCGATGTATTTTAGAGATGTTTCGATTTTTTTTCAAATGTTTTAAATTATTTACCGCAAATTATAAATGCCAAAGAAACATATTGAATTATTTAAAGAGTATGAAATTAAAAGAAAATTCATGAAATAAAATTAATCAATTGAAAAATCTTTAGAAATAAGTTTATTTTACAAAAAAAAACCATTTAATTTTATTTAAATTAAAGGCTTCAGTGTGTAAATAACAAAGTCGCCTCTATCCAAAAGCGTTGGTTGGCTCTTCAAACGTCACATTTTAACCTTTAACCTTAACAAAATTACCTGGTTCTTTTTCAATTTTTTTTTTTTTGCTTTTGAAAGCTACACAAATACAACTTAAACGAGCACAAAAACAAGTACAAAGGTACATATTTAATAAAACTCTGTACCAACTAAATTAAACACGTAATAAAGTAACAAACAATAATGAAAATAAGAATAATTTTAGATGAACTTGGACTAAACTAGAACTCAGCTAAAACTTAAATAAAACAGAACTAAAACAAAACTAGAAGATAACTAGAACATATCTAGAACATTACTAGAAGAGCACTAGAACAGATCTTGAACAACACTAGAATAGAACGAGAACAGTTTCATAACAGAACTAGAGCAGTAGTGCGATTTTCTATTCACTTTTAACATAATTTAAATTATTAAAAATATTTAACTGCAAAGTAAGCGTAAATATTATTCAGTATAACTTTTTTTTTTATTTTTCATTATTTATTTTTAAATTCGTAATTCGCAAAAAAAACAAACAAAAATTTTGGCAAATATAAGCCGCATTAACATTGTAAAAATTCACATTGTAAACATACATTTGCAAAAATAAAATTAAAAAATTGGTTTTTTGGGTAGTTATAAAAATATTACATTCTAGATGCAGCTTATGGAAATCACTAAGTCTAGGTTTACAATATGAAAGTTTTCTTTCAGAAAGTCTGAGTTTATTGATAAGAGGGGAGAGGATAATAGCATGTTCTCTTTCCCTCTCACCTATAAACTCAGATTTTCTAAAAGAAAACTTTCATAGTGTGAACCCGACTAATAGTGTTTTCTTTTCTACACAAAAAATAAGTCGTAGACTTTCCTGTTATGCCGCTTCAAGCAAATTTTTCCGATTTTTCGCTTATTTAATAATTTTTACTGAATTTTTGCCATTCCTTAAAGTTTTAGTGACTTCAAATCAATTTTATAGTTTGTTCGAAACATTAAAAATTTTTTCGAATTTTCGCTATTTTTCCAAAATTTTTTTTTTTTTTATATATTCCGACAACATGTTTTTTTAAGCGATTTAGCGATTACAAATAAATTTTACGGTCTTTTTTTAAAGCTTGCAATTTTTTGCGAATTTTAGCCATGTTCGCGATATAAGCGATTTTTTCCTGTGGTTCTTTAGAGTTCGTTGGACATACTAATTAATTGACAAAGTTGCCACCTGATTTGAAATTTTTAGATATGTTGCTAAAATTGAGTTACTGAATTGCAAGCAATAAACTGCGCCGGTAAAATTAAAGCTAACGTTAATCGTTAAAAGTTAGAGAATTCCACTAGACTACTAGAACTAAACAAGAACTGAACTTGAACTAGAACTAAACCAGAACTAAACTAGAAATAAACTTTTTAGTTTTTAGAATTGCATGACTTAAATCTTTTGGTGCTCTTCTAAATTGCAAGCTATATAAACATTTTACAATTACTTTAGCGAATGAAAAACCAAAATGCTAAATAATAGTTGAATCAAGGCGAATTCATGTAAAAGGTGGTGGCAATACTACAACAAGTAACAACACCAAAAATACTACATTGTATTTTATTTGTTGGTTTCGTTGGTCGATATGTCAAAAACTCAAGTCACTTTTGACAGATTCCTCTCTCTAATTAAGAAAAAAAAGTAGCACAGCTGTGCCTTCAACACCACCTAAAAAATGAATTCGCCTTGAGTGGAATGAATGATAGATTTTATAATTGTTAAATGATTTATGAATGACATTGACATGTTAATTGGAGTTTAGTGTCATGAACATTTAGTGGACAATTCCATTTGTAAATAGTGTTATAAATTAAGAATGTTAATAAATTAAAAATTGGTAAAACCATTATTTTTGCTTAATTAAAAACTTTAATAAAAAAGAAGAAAATAAAATCATACTGTGTCACGTATTCTTAACTAGTCCTAATTATATAACTCATAACTGTTCGAAATACCACAAGTAAAGCGACCTAAATATATACTTAACTTGCTTTAAACAACATTTTATCGATGACAATTCCACAATTTCCTGCAGAATGACCATTTGGCCATCTCACAGTGTCACTTTTTGCAGTTTAAGGTGGCCGAAATTAATAATAATAAAATTTGGTAAAAATTGGGAGTGGTGTTAAAAGTGTTCTATAAATTTGACCAGATCCACCTACCTACATACATGTATTTCGACGCGCTTAATCCGAATCAGAGGTTCGTACACCTAAAAAATTTGGAGTAAGTCGCAATAAACAGTCTTTTGGAATTTACTTAAAATTTTGTGGGTGGACAAACCGAACGCGCGTCCAAATACATAAAGGGAGGTCTGTCTGGCCAAATTTACAGACCAGTTTTTGTGTGGCTTTTCGCAATTTTATGTGGCTAAAATCTTTGTATATAACTGAATGTTAATGCCTGCACAATTTATTTAAAAAGGTTTATTTTTTTAAACTACACAGAAAAAACTAAAAAATTTTTGCAATTAAAAAATTTGCGATATACAAAAAAATTAATTAAATTTGCACCAGTTATCAAATAAATTTATTTCATTAAATATTTTTTGATATTAACATCATGTTCTGCGGTAGTCAGTATATGAAATACGTATTTTAAATACAAATACGTATTTTGTATTTTAAATTCATGACATGCAAGTATTTTGTATTTTAAATACATGTCCAGCAAGTATTTTGTATTTGTATTTTAAATACAGACAATAAATAGAAGTAGTTTGTATTGTGTATTTTAAATACACAAAAAAATGGGAGTATTTTGTATTTTAAAAACATAGTTTACAAAATATTGATTGTTGTTGGCATTTTGATCTACCAAAAACTAGAATCCCTAAAAAACGTAACTATCGGAATATGGAAATATGAGAAGTAGAAGCACCAGTAAAGAAGACGATGATTTTGATGTTTTCGTAGAAAGGAATGATGGTGAATCTAGGACATCAAATTTGGAGTTAGAATTTGTCAGTTTCCTCAGTGACAAGAGCAAAGACATTATCACTCTGATAGCTATCCAAATATAATCCAAAAGTATTCATAGAATTTAATACAAGTTTGTGCTCATCAAGACCTGTAGAAAGATCATTTTCTTCAGCAGGCATAATTTACTCTCCAGCAAGAAACTGTTTGTCTGAATTGAAATTGAAAACAATTGGCAATAATTTTTTTTGTGAAGAATTTCTGCTTAATAATCTTGTGCAGTTGGAGAGTAAAGCTCAATGAAACAATTTAGTTCTATTAATAAGTGAATAAACGAATTTTTTGTTTACGTTTTTTTTTTTTTTTTGTTTTCAGAATTAACTTTGAAAAACTTGGGAAATTTATAAGGGAAAGACTCAGAACAGTACAAAGAACCAAAAGTTGCTCGATTTTATTTTGAAAGTCAGCATTCGATTAGTCGGACACGAAGATCATATCAAATAATGAGCGATTAGACCCATTTTCACCTCAATGATCACGGGAACAAGCACAACTGCAGAGTATAAAATTTTTTTATGTCCAAACTGTGTTCGTTTACTCAAAATTCTTGCTATTTGTACTACAATTTGAAAATTTGTTTACTTTTTGTATTGAAAACTTTTAACTGCAACAAAAATAGTAAATTTTAGTAAATCCCCCTGCTCTTGAATTTAATTGATTGCAACTCATTTTAGATTTTATTCATTTGAATTTCTAATTCTTTTTTCTAATTCATTTGAATGAGTTCAAAATCAATTCAATTCAAATGAATCTGTAAAATGAATTGCAATCCACTTTAACAAATTCATTTGAATTGGAAACGAATTGCGGATTCATTTCAATTTGCCAAAATGAATTTCAATTCAATTTTCAGATTCATTTAAATTGGAAACGAATTGAAATTAATTTCTGCCTAATTCGTTTGAATTGATTCATATTTAATTCCATTCTTTTTTGCTGTGAAATGAATTTATTCAAAAATTAGCTAATTCATAAGGAATTAAAATCAAAAATGAATGATTCATTTACAGCTCTGATGTATATATTTTTTTTTGACCATTTTTTTTAAACGTAGAAGCAGTTGCGTTTAATGTGAATGGCACTCAATACCGTAGAGAACAATCCAGAACTGTGGCTCTAATAAGATCGTTTAACTATTGGTATTTTTTTGGTGAACATTCACCCCATTTTTATGATTTAACGGCTCCCAATGTTTGTTTTTGGCTAACGTAAAGAGTAAGGTGTAAACCAAGAACCATCCAACAGCTTAATACCCTTTGCACAATTGCATACATTTTGAAGGAACGCATGGAAGATGTTGAAAATGCGAAACATGCATTTACAATTTCAACATTCAGCAACATCTTCAAACAAAAAAAATGACACCATATCTGATTTAAAAGACAACATCAAAATGTATTTGAAAAAAAAATTAAACGAAAAAATATTTCCAAAAAAGGAAAACTTGACAAATGGTAACGTTGCTTGCAAAACAAATAAATTTATTGCCACTTTTCTAGTGATGGCACTTTAACAATCGAAAAATTTAGAATGGAATGCAATTAGATATGAATATTTGATAAAGATGTTGATTTTTAGCTCTCGCAAATTGATGGTAGATGGTCGATGTTGACAAGTGTGAAAGTGCTATTAGGATGGAAGTGGTAAAAAGCGTATTAAATTCGTTTGCAAAAACAAGTCCACACATGTTTTAACGGTTGTTGAAAATACGAATGCTTTTTGTCGTTATTTTAAAATGTTTTCGTTTTTGTTTGTAAAGAGTGGTTAAGAGCCTCACTTATGCCTCAGCGTCATCGAAAATTTTGACAGGATGGAGGTGTGCGGCGGCCATTTGGCGAATATTTTGTTCCATACATAATTGAACCTTACCAATATTATCATAATAAAAAGAAATTACAGTAATTTCCTAAATCTGAATTTACACGTTTCATCTTTTGAGAAAAAGAAGAGAAAAAAATTACATGCAGCAATCGTTGTGCATATACCAACAAATAAAAACACAAAGCGTACTGACCGAGTACAGGCATCTCCGTACTAACCCCCTTTCTTCTTTCTTCTCTCACCTAAAAACATAAGAGTTGAGCATCAAAAGATGAAACGTGTGAAAGCAGACTAGATAATTTGTGTTTTATTCAAAATCAACTTCGGCCCTTAAAATGTAACCACCTTTACTTGCAAACACACACGCACATTCACATGGGTGAAAATAGCAAGGTTGCCAGTTTTACTTTATACCTTATTCCCAATTTGTGATTTTTCATACCTCGAAATCCCCAAAGTACCTATTTTCTTCAACCCAAAAATACCCACAGATCCTTTAAAATAAAATAATAATAAAGTTCTGAACCACAAGCGTCTGGTTATGAAAAAACTTTGGACTAAAAAAAATTTAATTTTTATCCACATCTTTACCAATTTGATCTTGCGATTGCACAAAACTTCTTTTCCCCCAAAAATCGTAAAAGACTGACTATTTGGTTCAGATTATGAGCTGTCGGCGTGACTTAAGCAAAAAGAATACAAGATATTGAGAGAATAGGACTGTTGCAAGAAAGCTTTATAAACTGAAATTTGATTCATTGAGCAAATGAGTCTTTTATTGTTGATTATTGTTTTTTATGTATGAATTATTTACGTTTTAAGTTTTGTGTCTTTTATTTAATTGTTAGATTTAAATCGGAAATAGAATGTGCATCAAAATAAAGAAAAGCTCGGACTCATTTTTATATGACTAGTTATTAGAATATATAAGGATTTGTTGTGCGCTCGTTTGTGATTTGTATTTTAAGTTTGCTGGTCGACGGGTACAGACTTCTGACAGCCTTAACTTAGATCCAATCAATTCTTGGGTCTTCGAAAAACCCATTTTAAAAGGCAGACAGACAGATGGACAGATATAAGGACCAGAATAACTATATACATATATTCAAATGTTTTAAAATTTAAGGTTTAAGTCCACATGTTATTCTTCAATCGGTCTTTAAATTTTAACGTCAAAATGTTCTTTTAGTTTTTTTTTTTGTAACAATTCTCGTTTTTCTCCATTACGACTTTTTGGCATATGCGCCAACCCAATAATGTGCTGACGATATGGAACTCATAAATTTTTGAATCAATTTTCCAAATTTTCTTAGGAATGGAGCTTTTTTTAATCCAATCGTAGCCAAAATAGGGGAGTATCTTATATTCTGACAGTAAAAACTATAAGAACTCCTGCAATTTGATTTATTCAATAGCTCTTCGTTTCCAGTTTATGCTGTGTAGGTGATTTGGGAGTTTGTGAAATAATTTGTCGGTTTGGCTTATTTTTAGTATCAACATAAGTTTATCTATTATGGATTTTTGTGGGCCAAATGTTCCTTAAACCGGCATGTTTCAACCTCCAACATTTTCGAAATAACGGTGGCACCACTGGATTCAGCGTGCCCGAATCAGGTTAAAACGCCAGATGCCCGGCTTGCCTGTTTTTTTTTCGAGGTATTATGTGTATAAAAAGACATCAGCCAAATAAAAAATAGGGTTTTGACTTAGTCTGTTTTTTTAATTTAATATTTTGCAGATATTTTTTTTTTTAATATATTGTTTGTAGCCCCAATTATTCTCTTTAAAATGACATGAAAATCGTCTTCATATCTCAAGTAGTTTTCGGGATTTAGTTAAAGAAATAAGCTCAACACAGTCGGCTAATTCGGCGAAAATATAACATATGACATACATTTTGAAAGAAAATTAAAAAATTTTTTTTTTCGTTCATGTATGTTCCTTATAGGATAAAAGGAACCTTTTCACCAAATTTCATTAAAAACGAAATTGCCGATTACCCTGATAACAAAATTGATTAAACATTGCTTGTAAAATTTTTATAATCAAAGCATTATTCACTAAAACTCAAAACGTTAAAATGAAACCATTGCAAAAGTTTGGAGAATTATGCTTGATATTTAATGCTTAAGTAATTAAAAAAAAGTTTGACTTTCCGCCATTTTTTTTTTCAATTAAACCATTTATTAAAACTAAAATCGGTTTTAATTAAATATTTTATCAAGCGATTTAAGCTTTTACTTATAGCTGGGAATGCAATTTCAATGCATATGCATGTTAATCTCGACCAATTAGCTTTCCGAATCAGTAAAATTTGCCTTAAATGGCATCGATTTGTTTTTGCATATTGTTGCATTTTTTGGTGAAAATGCATATTTTTGCATATTTAGTTTTTAAAGGCATATTTTGACATTTTTGAGTGATTTTTTTTTAATTTCCATATTATGAAAAAAGTTTTTAGACAAAATTCTAAAAACAAAAAAAAAAAACCTTCCAATAAAATTTTAAAATCAATAAATAAATTTTTTTGGAGCTTTGCTGGCTTTGCATATGGGTTATACCGCGTTGCAGAGGAAATCAGAAGCCAATTCGATAATTTTGCAATTTTTAATGAAATATATCCATTGACTCCCCTTCCAACACAACCAGTAGTTACAAGAAGGGCCTGGCTATATGATTCAGAATTATATTCAAAAACACTTCGACTAACTTAAGAATGTTAGAAGAGCTTGTTCATACCGATGCCAATGCAATTAAAAAAAGTAAAAGAAAAATTAAATTTAGCTAACATCAGTAGTCGATTAGCATTTGTATTTTTCAATTACGGATTTATTGGTGAAACAATAACTAATTAGGAGGAATTAGTTCTCTTAATACTCAAGTCAAATTAATTGATATTGCAGAAAGTAAAATAAACCATGGGGAAGGAAGAATAGCCCGACAAATGAAAAAAAATCCAAAACGTTTTGCATAAATAAATTTCAAACATTTTTGTGATCTGAAAATAAATTTTTTAAAATGCATTGGCATTCTTCAACTACAAGACAAAGTTTTACTTTTAATAAAACAGTACTTATTTATTTAAATATTCAAGAATTTAAATTAGTTATTTATGTTTCTTTACAGATATTGGAATATATTTAGCACATATTTTCGATTTTTAGTGCATGAACATCTCATCCCTACTTATAACAATAAAATTACTGCAGAAAATGTTGCAAGTATCATTAAATATTTAATTTACACAATTAATTTGTTTACTGGTGCAAATTTAATTAATTTTTTAATTAATATCACAACTTTTTTATTGAAATAAATTTTTTTTGTGTTGTATATTTCCCATAAATCTACTTAAGTTATGAAATTTTCGATTCCTCCAGTTTTAAGTAAAATACAACAATTACCGGAATCGCTTAAGCGGTTTGTTTTTTCTTTACTTCTCCAACATTTGCACTAGCGAATGAAAAACCAATATGCTAAACAATAGTGGATTGAATGATAGATTTAAAACTGTTAAATGATTTATGAATGACATTTTGATATTGTAATTGGAGTTTAGTGTAATGGACATTAAGTGGACAATTTCGTTTGCAACTAGTTTTTTTTATTAATTTACGGCCGGTTTCTCATTACACGATTATCTTTTTCCCCAACGAAAATCTGCACATTAAAGAAATTTGGTTTTCTCAATGTCTCACTTGCTTCTATTCTGTCACAAAGCTAACCAGCACTCATCTGCCGAGTAGTTATTTTTCTTTTATATGCCGTACAGATAAATGTAAACAGCTGACTATCAACTTTTACATGTATTTTAAGAGGTGTTGCCAACTTAAAACAATGCTTTTGTCGGGTTATTGAGAAACCCAAAATTGTTTACAGACACTTTATCGGTCTAATAAATTTATGTTGACATTAAGTAACTGGCAGTTTGTCGGTACATTGAGAAAATGGCCATTAAAGTGTTAATATTGTATAAATTGTTAAATTGCTCAATTAAAAATTAAATAACGAAAAATTAGAAAAAAAAAATCAAAGTGTAAAATCATGTAGACATAAAAAAAGTTTTGTATGTGTCTGTAGTATGTGTGTATGTATAAATTATATAAAAGATAGAATTAGAATTGGTTAATAGTTTCATTTTAAATAACTTTTATATTATGTTAACTACACAAAAACAAAAATATTAAATAATTATTTTTTTTTTTTTTTTTGTTGAATTGGATTGAAAAACGATTATGAATAAAAAATATTGTCTTACGTGAATCATGTTGGGTCTTCTCCTCAGATACCATAAGGGCGGCATGTTCAATGCCCGAATTCATACTTTGTGGCTCCAAACTATTTGTGCAGTTTAGCATACTCCTGAAATTCGCACACTCTACGATTATGTTTTAAATTGTATGGGTATTTTTTTTTTTTTTTTTTTTTTTGTGGTTTTTATATTAATTATTTTAAACATTTTTGTTAAAAAATTCTTATCTTTAAAATATTTAAAAATTTTTTATTTTTAAATACATTTGAAAAATTTACCAAGAATATTTATAAGCAGAAGTGTTAAATATTTTAAATCAGGATTAGAAAAGAAGCCATTGCTTGCAAGTACAGTGTGTCAGTGTACATCATTGCGAAAACTCATTAACTTCAAAAATCTAAAATTCTGAAAAACTGCAAACGCCTTAAAGAAAGTTTACAATAGCAGTCTTAATGAACTCTTACTCAATCTACTCTGCCTTCTAACACGATATTTAATTCTAAGGGATTAAAATATTTTACAAAATAAAATGTTCACTCTATGGGGGCATTTATACGATGTCTTTTCTGAAATGTCTGTTTTATTCATTCTCTTTTGAACATGCTGCTAAAAACCTTTTGCTTTTTAATGATGCATTTCCAAACTTGACTGTTTTCGTGCCTAATTGTTTAGTAATTTTTATAAACATATTAAAAAAAAATTCCAAACTAATATTAACAAAGGCGGCATTTATACAACGTCTTTTCAGACATGCTTTTTTATTCATTCTCTTTTGAACATTCCGGTAAAAACCTTTTGAATTTTCACGATGTCTTTCCAAACATTTCTGTTTTCATGTTAACATTCAGGCAAAAACCTTTTGCATTTTCACGATGTCTTTCCAAACATTTCTGTTTTCATGTTTAATTGTCTAATATATGTATATACATATTAAAAATCATGAAAACTCCTTTCGTGTCTGAATTTATTTGTTAGACATGTCTGAAAAGACATCGTGTAAATGTGGCCTAAGATAATAACTGTCAAAATCGCCATCTCAAGCGGGGTACACACTATCAAACTTGATTGACAGTCAGCCACTAAATAATTTGTGATTAGCCGTTGACTGACGATAATAAGCGGTCACACAATCGGACAAGTGAAAACTTGAGCACAACTGTCATTCATCTACGAAAGTGTGTATCTCACTATAGTAGTTATGGGCAGGACTGTCAAAATGTGCGATTTATCACCAAATGTGGAGATAAATAGGCTAGTGTTTGGCCATACTTTAAAAAGTTGACAATTTAGACAATTTTGTGTTTAGCGATTTGGCGCGTTCAAAAAAGGCATGATATACCTACCTCCTTTTTTACTTAAAAAAAAATATGTCTACGGGTAAAGTTTTTTCGAATTTTTAACAAATTTTAAAACGAAAGACGAATGCGATTGTTTTTGATAAATGATTTTTAGAGTACTGCCAGATAATTACCTGGAAAACATTAAAAACTGTTGCAAATATTACAATAAAAATATACACAGTATGCAATATTTAGAGTTAATATACCTAATTTTCTTAACAAATTTCGTATCTTGATCGAAAAAGTCGTCATATTTAAATTTGTTTTGGAAAATAAATTCTAAAAACTTAATCGTTTTCGATTGCATATGAAGTTGAATTTTCATCATTTTAGAAAAAAAATGTTTCTACCCAGTACGCAAAATCAGTTAAATTAATACTAAAAGCAAAGAAAAACAAGTTCTTTTATTAAAAGCAAATAACTTTTTCAAAACCATTTTCATTGATATTAGTTTCTCTATGTGTTCTAATGGTATCAAACGTATTTCTCAGGTGGTGTGCAGAGTGAATATGAGAACTGATTTGGTTTTAAACCAAGCTCTACTCATTATACACACTGAAATCCAATTTACTAATTTCAGATGTTCTAATTATATTTACAATTGGTGAAAAACGTTAAAATCTAAGCTTTGATCCACTATAACAGTGAGGCATTTTTACTGATTTAGGCCGCTATTCGACGCGCAATTTAGTGACCTTTTAAACAAGGTAAAATTTATGTCAAGCAAATCAGCCTTTGACTCTGGATGGTGGCTGAAAGAGAAAGTTTAAATGCATCGAGAAAGCAATTGTACCGTTATCTGCTAAATGTGAGACATGATGAATCGTTTCAATAACACTTTATTACGCCTTAAAAGAAAACTGCTTTCTACAAAAAAAAAAACTTTACAACATAAACTATACAAACGCTTAAGAATTTCTCCCAATTGCCCTAAACTAAGACGTAGTTCAAGAGCTATCCAAGCAATCAATGGATCATAGTTCTTTAAGTGTAATTTAATTTTTGGCCTATTCAATATTACATATTTCGAAGAAATGAAAATGTGCAAACCCTAAATATTTGTGTCCTACCGATAAATCGTTTTCGGTATTGGCCAAAAATTGCTTATCGGTCAATATTCGATGTTCGGCATTAATTTTTGCACAAGCCCGAACTTTTTTAATGCATAACATTATTATTATTTTTTTAATTTGGTTGTGGAAAACCATATTGATTCTTAAACAATTTCACAACTTAGCAATATAGAAAAGAAAAAAAGGGGAAAACAAATTTAAACAAATGGGGAAAGCATGACTTAATTTCTCACATTGAAGTGGAAGAAAATAATAAAAATATTCTCAAAAAGAAATTACGTATTTATGTAAATACGCTCTTAAATCCACGAAGCATTAAAATATTTTAGTACTGGAACGCAAGTTCATTTAGCAGCTTAAAGTAGCAATGCAATACAGTAGATACTGGATATAAGCACATCGCATAGAAAAAACACATAATATTCCGTTACTTTTACGACAATAACATCAAATGATAATAGAAAATTAGTGAATTTAGAGTTAAAATTTGTAAAATTTTGCTACCCATTGAACGCTGAAAAAATTTAATGCCAATTTACCGGATTGTTGTAAAATTGTTATTAAAAGTTTTAACTTGTGAAATTACGAATTTTTTCTTGAAACGTGCATTTGAAAAAAGCAAGTTTATTTATTATATATAAAAATAAGGTAAAAATAATGCCTATAGGATGAACACGGTAACTCTATTTTGTTTTCTGGTACTTTTTTTTTAATTTGAAGGTACATAAATTTTCTCAAGTTGCAGCTTTTACGACATTTAGTGGCATGTGATGTGCATACAGAAAAGAAAATGTAATGAGATTCGACTATTTCGAACAATTTTTCGTTGATAGTATGTATACAACAGTATCATGCCACAACTTGCATCTGTAAAATTGTTTTGAGAAATTTTAAGGAGTTAAAATATGGCCTATTTACACAACAACATATTTTTTGTGTATTTCGGTCTCAAAAATATGGTACGAAATGAACTAAAGGGTCCGCCAAATAATGCTATAAAAAACTACTGAATATTTTCTTAAATTTCTTTTTTTATTTGAAAGTACAATCCTCGCGGTTAATAATGGAAAAAAGTTTCATTCAAATGGCTGCTTCGACTGGCCATGCAGTAGCCTACACGATCGGTCCAATTTTTAAGCACATTATCGATTGTGTGCAGCTGTATTTCACCAATGGCTTCACGATAATTGTCCTTTAGAGCGTCAATTGTCTCTGGCTTGTCGGCGTAAGACTTATCTTTGACGGCAACCAACAAATAATAGTCCAACGGTGTCAAATCGCAGCTCCGAGGTGGCCAAGCGACATCAGCTCTGCGACTGATAATTCGATCTTCAAAAACAGGGCGCAAAACATCGAGGGTAGCTTCGGCTGTGTGGCACGTAGCGCCGTCCCGTTGAAACCAAATGTTGGCAATATCCTCCTCTTAAAATTTTGTGAACAAAAAATTCTTTCAACATGGCCCGATAACGATCGACATTGACTGTAACGGCCACTCCTTGCTCATTCTCGAAGAAAAATGGCCCAATTATGCCTCTGGACCAAAATCACCAACAAACAGTGACTCGTTTTGGGTGCAACGGCTTATCAATGTATGCGTGCGGGTTTTCTGTGCCCCAAATGCGACAATTTTGCTTGTTTACATATCCGCCAAGATCAAAATGAGCTTCATCTGAAAAGATGATTTTTTTTGGCAAAATCGGCATCTTCAGTAAGCCGATCGCAGGCCCACTTAGCGAGGTGAAAACGCATATTTTCCAGCGTTGTTCAAGCGTATACACAACTACATTCATTCAGCGGAAGGATAAAACTAATTATCTGTCAAATCAGACATGAGCTAAGTGTTACCATTCACGAAATAAGCACTAGTTGAAAAAAAAACGTTAGATGGCGCACCCGTTAGGACAGAACAATAAGGGGTTCATTTTGTTGTTCACTTCACATTGCGTTGAGAAAATTTTCATATAAAATTTTTTTAATTTTTTGAAATAAAATATAATTTGAACAGAAATAGAATACAACTTGAACAGAACTGCACGTAAAAAAAACACATTTTTCGATATGGTGACCATAAGGTACATGAAGTTAATATCAGTAGTTCCCTTTTTGCACTTAGTGATTAAATTGTATATGTGGTCACCTCCAACAAAATATTGAATATGAATATTTTTTTAACATTTTTTAATATGGTTGCCGGTAACAATAACATAGTAAAAGTGACCATAATATGCTAAAAAAATGTTAATTCAAAATAGTTTTGCTGGAGATGACCAAATATACAATTTAATCACTAGAGCAACAAGGGAACTACTGATATTAACTTCATGTACATACCTTAATTGAGTATTGCTAAGATAGCAGGGTAAAAAATGTCATCTTATAGAACTTCAGATTGAAGTCAGTTCTCTTCTCTTCGAGCTTAAGCTTCGTATACAGATGATGGCCAGATCTTACAATATTGGTAAGCAGCGTTGCTTAAACTGCATTAAAATTGGCTAAAATATCTTACAGTTGTGTGAACATTGTAAGCTCATTTGTATTTGCAGAAGTGCAAAATTAATGCATCTGACAATTGCACCATTGTCAGAAAAATATTGTTGTTGGCAACGCCTGCTTACAAGCAGTGTTGCCACTTTGTGGGTAATTACCCGAATTTGGTATAATTTTTCCTGTCGTGGGTAGAGCGTGGGTAATTTCTCTTAGGTGTTATTCAGGTGTAATTTGAAATTCTTACTTAAGATTCCCAAATAAAATCATGATTCGATTTCAAAGATTACAGTTATTTCTTTTTAAATACTTTTTAAATACATAAGAAAATACTTAAATATATATTTTGATGACTATCATAGTGATTTAGAACCCAAAGTTTATTGAAAAAAGTTATGCAAACTAAAAACTAGCCTGGGTGAAGATGTTTCCAATATTGCAACATACAATTCATTTTATTTTTATCTTGCAACTTTTTAATGTTTATTTTGAAGTATATTTAACGCCCTTTGCAGTTGTAAAACTGAATTACGAAAGGTTCAGTTGTAGAAAACTCTGCAGTCATTTTGTTTATTAAATAAGTTATAAAGGGTATTTTCTAAGACCATGAAACTTGAAATAGTATACAACACAAAAAAAAATTAATTTTAATCACAGATTGAAACACGGCTTTACCATTTGAAACTAATTTAAAACAAATAGGCACCGAGCCTGTCCTTGACCAAAAGGATTGCAGACGTCCAATTTTGTTTCTTTTTTCGAGCATTGCTGGCTGCATATCACGAATAAAATGAACAACGTTGACCTCCAATACGCCAATTGTTGCTGGTTTATCAGCATTAACCGGTGACTTCACAGCCCAACGAAAAATAAACATGAGGTGTCACATCGCACGGCCTTGAAGTCTAATTGACAGTTTATTTTCTCTAAATTAACACATCGCCTTCATTAAGTCGCCTATAAATTGCGAAAATCGATGGCTGAGCGAAAAGTAAAAGCAGTATGACAGTTCGGTCGACAGCTAACCTTTCGTAAGCTCTATGGTGCTATAAAAAAACAACCATTATAAAGGAATGGCAATGAATATTTTTGCAACCAAATATGAAAGTTAAACTTATTATTTTTCATAAGTTTTTAACACTTTAATGTTATTTTTGTTCATTTATTTAAAATTACTATAAGAATCTTAACAGTTTGACTAATATTGATTTTATTTCAATAAGTTTTTTGTTTTTTTTTTGGTTCTTTGTAAATGTATTTTTATTAAATAAACGTTCAATTTTATATCAGGTGTAATATCATTTAAATCGGGTAATTTTGCTTCATCTCAAGTGTAATTTTAAAATTTGCTGGTGGTAACACTGCTTACAAGATTGTCAGATCTGACCATCTTCTGTACGAAGCTTTAGAACACAAAACTAGCATTTATTATTATTAGCTACACTGTTTCAGTTGATTATCTTAAAATGAATGTTTCTTCACTTAACAATTCAATTGTGTTTTCTCAGCGTGTAGAAGAGAAATGGAAATGAACGAGAAATAAGCCATAATTAAAGTTAATTAAGTTAGAACTTAAATAGCGCTAAACAAGAACTAAACTAAAACTAAACTAAACTAGACCTGAATTAGGGTTAGAAAATTAAACAATTCGATTAGGATTTAACTTCGGTTTTTTTTTAATTTAATGATTTAGGTCCACAGTTAGACCAGTTGGGGGGAGGAGACTGGGTAATTTGTCTTATTCAATATTTTTGGTAAATTTTTAAATGTATTAAGTTTTAATTTCTTAACAAATATTAAAGTTATTTTTTTTACTTACTTTTAAAATCAATTTAAATAAAAACATAAAAAATTACTTGTTATGATTTTGAAACCTTGGAAGTTTTTTTAGAGCTTAAAATTATTTATTTAAACAAAAGAAAAATTTTACAATAATAAAAAGACAAAAAAAATAATAACAAACATAAATAATTTTAAGAAAAAGTTAAATTATTTCTAAAAAAAAAAGAAACTTTAAATAATACAAACAAAAAGTGACATAAGAAAAAAATAGAAAAAATATATCTTAACATTGTATTTTAAGAACGGTGCGATTTGGACTGTTCAGTTATGGAATTACGTGGTGTGATTTCTATGTCTTCAGTGGATTCGGTTTTAGTAGTGTCAGAGTCATGGCTATAATTCGAGTAAAAAAGAAAGTTAAAGAAATTATAAAGAAAATAAAAATAGAACTAAAAACAGTTTAACATAAATCACAAAATTGCTTTAATGAGTTTATTAGTAGGCGTAAGCAATAGTTACTTTCGGTATCAGAACTGAATACAAAAAATTAACAAGAGAAATAAAATAATTTAAAAATATTTGAACTTAATCTATGGTCACACTTTACTAATATTTGACGCCAGAATTATTATTTCCGCCCACATTTTCAAACACGCATATCGTTTGAAATTCGTGTTTTCGATATAAAAACGCCAAACAGGGGCGCCCTGTGCTGCAGTGGGAGCTCGAGGAATATATGTTTATCTATATGTATATAAACAGGGGACAAATTGCGGCAGTCGGTATCGATCGAATTTAAAATACATTTTGAATGCAAATGTCGATTGATATCAAATGCCGCATTTGGCCCCAGGTGTTCTGATAAACGAAAACGCTTAAAATTTGGCGTTTTCAAATCGCCAGTTTTATTTGCATGTTTTTGATTTGTTACGACAAAACATAACATATGTTTTCATTTCTTAAGGTGGTTAAAGCTGATATTAACTTTACAGTTGCTTTGCCAGATGTAAATCCCATATGTGACCTTCTCCGAGAAAAAAGACCCAGTGTGTGAAAATGAAGTTTTGAGAAAAACTCATCTTATCTTATTCTACACCCTTTTAGGCACCAGAATCCACTCATAAGTCCAAACCCTAGGTCCCATTTCTCGGAGAAGGTCACATATATAATTGCACATGTCTGGCAAAATTTATAACTTCAAAAGTTTTATAACTTTGGCTTTCGCACGTTCGCTTTTGTTTTAATCTGGCATAAGCTCTAAACGTTCACAATAGGAAATTATAAACTGCTTTATATTTCTACTCACTTTTAATAGTATTTCAGTTAATAAAACATTTTGTTTTTTTTTAAGAATATGTCGCAGTTGTTCAACAATACTGTATTAACTCAAAAAATTTCAAAACTTTCAGTAGAAGCAAACAAATTTTTTATTTAGTATTAAAAGCATAATGAAAAAGAAGTTTTTTGCTAATCGTTTCATTACCAAAGAGTAGACAAAGTTGCACGATATTCTTAGATATAAATATTACGTGTTTATTTATGCCAAAAAGTGAACAAATAAAAATTTCTAGTAAGTACACTATTGCTGTAAAAGTATACGACTTGCAGAACGGCTGATGTCAGATGGTTTGTCAGTTCAAAATAGAGAGACTTTATAATTGAAAAATTTTACACTGCAAATTCGAGCTGACATTTTCAGAAGCAAAGTTTGTTTTGCGAGGTTTTCAGAACATGCTTAAAAAAAGGTGTTTGCGTTTTTCAAAAAATAAGCGATTTGAAAATGCCGCGTTTTGCGGAAAAAGGGCGTATACTGTACATATACATATGTACGTATATGTTAGATTTTGTATAACGTTTGCTAGATAAAAAGGCATGTAACAATGACTTAATTACATTCATTTACGATGTTTTTTTTATAATAACGTTTAGGAAATCAATTAAAAATGTAGGTGCGGTTTTCACAATACAAGTGATTTTAATTGTTTTGTGAAATTTATATGAAAAGTACTTAGACCCTAACTGTGTAAAACTACACTGAAAGCAAGAACAAAGTCAAAATTTTTTGTAATTTTGTTGTTGCTTTCTACAAAAATGTTTATTACATTTTTAAAATTTTAAACGCTGCATATCTTGTGGCATTGAAAAATTTTAAAACCCAATATGAATTTCTGTAAAAACCAACAAATAGTGCTGTCAGATGTGGCCATTTATAAACCTAATTGGCAACGCAATTTTGTGTTTGGCGACATGGCGATTTTTTTTGGCGAAATTAAAAAATATTGGCGATTTCTAAAACGCATTTTATCTTTTTTTCATATTTTTATGAAAAAATTTACTGGCTAAGATTTTTCTTGGAATTTTTAAAAAATTTTAAAATTGCAATACGAATGCGATTGTTTTAGGTGATAAATTGATAATATTGCCAGATACATTAGATTGAAAACATCAAACATTTTTAAAGAAATTTTTTAGATTTTTGTACATTTTCATCATCATAAGTTATCAATCATCGGATCTAAATCGAAACACTTATTTTGCAAAATAAATTATAAAAACTGAATCGTTTTCGTTTTCATATGAAATGGGATTTTTAAAATAAATAAATAATAATGTATGCTGGGTAGTATGCAAAAACAGTTGAATTAATAGCGAACGAAAATCAGATAATTTTTTTAAAAAAAAACTGCTTTATAATTGTATCAAGCATATTTTTCAATGTGGAGTGCAGATCGAAAAAATGCGTAGTTTTTTTTTATTCATTTTGACTTTTTTTTACGAAATAAAATCAAAAATTTCTTTTAAGCCCTACTAAGAATATTAAAAAAAAATTAAATTAATTTATATAGAATCGAAAATGAATCTGGGTTAGAAGGTAATTTTTAAAAATTATTCGTTTAGAAGACTGAGTTGAATTTAAGTATTCCAGTTCAATTCCAAATATCCAATTTGAATAAATCTTTTAAGACATTTATCCTTTGCTTCAAATAAATACAAAATTTTATCATATTCTGACTAATACTCACATAGAAAATCACTCCTACAAAAAAAAGATATTTTGCATCAAACTCTACTGATTTTGCATACTTGATTTTTAAGACAATCAGCCTTCTTATGACAATTGCACTATTTAAAATCGCTGAATCCAGATTTCTTAAGGTGTTCTGAAACTCGTGCGTTTTGTTTGCAATCGGCCATAGTTTCTTTTAAAAATGCAAGTTCTCTTCAGAATACAATTACAATTTTGCGTCACCAAACTTCTTGCGTTTGCGATTTACAGAACACGTATTGGGCGATTTCAAGACAGAAACAGAAATGTTAAGCGTTTTGCGATCGTCTCCAATAATATAAGCACGCTACTAGAATAAGGCTAAATATGCAAAATTTAAATAAAGGTTAAATACACCTGTATACTCTTTTTTTAAATACAACTTGTATTTGGCGATTATTGGCGATTTTCAATATGCTATTTGGCGATGAGGGTGAAAAAATCTGACAACCCTGCTTTCAAAGTAGTTTTTGGCGTTGCGTTTTACACAATCAGGGCCAAAGTGCTTTTCATTTAAATTTTACAACACATTTATTCACTAGTATTGTGAGAACCGCACAGAAGTGAGGGCAATTGATTTATAAATTAGGGGTCATGTTTTTTTTCTATTATTTTTTCGTTAAATGTTTGTTAAATGTGCCATAAATTTTACAAAAAAAAATAAATTAAAAAAATAAGCAAGTAAAAAGTGTTTTTATCGTTTAAATTTTATCTGGGTTGTAATTGTTGCTATTGTTGTTGTTTTTGTTGTTGTTGTTGTGTTAGAAAATGACGATGACGTAGGCGAAGGATGATAAAGAGATAGAGCTAATAATGGTTAAGGCATGAAGAACAAACGCTTGACATGAAAACATGATAAAAATTTAATTGTTTTTTGTTTTGCTTTTAAAAATGTTTTCTTTCGAAATACATACGGGAATTTAAAATAATTAAAAAATACTTTAAATTGTTTTTTATGATACAAACAAGTAGAATAAAAAGTTGTATGTATTTAAAAATTGTTTAAATGTTTATGTAGCATTCAAAGCATTCGTAACAAGAAACTATTATTTAATAATTTTATAATTGTTGTAATTAAATTTAATAAAAACTTTTAACAAATATTTAAACAAAATAATAGCAATAATTTATTAATTTATATATATGAATATTTCTTTTTTTTTAATTAATTTAATTTAATTTAATTTTTGTATATAACATTTAGAAAAGAATTTATTTTTAAGGAGAAATATATAAAAACATATTAATAAAGAACACAATTTATTTAACATGATTTTTGCTTTTTTGTTGAAAAAACCAAAACTACTTAAAAACAACAGTATTACTAACATTTTTAGTTGTTCATAAATCGTTCGTTAAAGAAAAGAAAGTGTTTAAAAAAAACCAACTCTAAAATTTTGCTTTTGTTATTAAAACTAGATATTTAAAAAGGGGGAAGGAGGGTTGTATGTAAAATTGCAGGATTTGGCTTTTTTGTAAGAGTTTCTTTTTTTCATTTTTTGTATTTTGTTCATCATGCAACTTACCCGTACAGTCTACTATCTCGGAATGTCCTTCTTGTGTGTGTTTTTTTTTTAATTATGACAAAAAAAAGTTTTGTTGGGTAATGGTTTCATTTTTTTTTTAGTTCAAAAATATCGACAGTTGTTTTTATAAAAAATTTGCATGGGTTATTTAAATTGTGAAATAAGAATTTATATAAAAATAATTGTTTTAATTTAATTAATTTAATTAATTATTTCGGAAAATAAGTACATTCTTTAAATTAAAGCAGAAAATTGTTTTTTTTTCTTTTTTTAATTAAAGAAAATTTTGAAATACATAAAACTACAAACGAGGATTTAAAATGGTATTGCATTAAAATGTTTTTCGGAATAAAGCTTAGGGTCATAGAGTTGTATAGCTTTTGTGTTCCATAATTTATCTACGAACACCTGGTTCAATTAAAGCACTACGTTAGTCCCCTCAAGCCTTCATTGACAATTGCAACGCGTGTTATGGGGCCTTAGTGTAATGTATGGCGCTTCTGCCTGTTCGGAACCAAATATTGTTTAAGGTGCATGTGAAATTTTATATTTCGTTAAACATGGACGTGGTTTGAGTTATGGGATAAAAAAAAGTTTTGTATGCATACTTTAAGTACGAGTCGTACTCAAAAATTCAAGTACGAATAACACTAAAACGTACTCAAAATAAACCTAAATGGGATTAATTGTGAAAATCAATCCCGAAATTTCTTTAAATTAGTACGAAATTCTTAAACTAAGTAAAAAAAGATTAAACTTTTCGTTGGTAGTGCCACACTAAGATTAAAATTAGACAGGGAGCATTTTAATCTCATTCAACCAGGGCTGCCGTTGAAAATTTCGAAAAAGTGTCATAAAAAGGGTATTTAAGAAAATAAAGGGTCAAAAAGGGGTATTTTAAAATAAAATAGGGTCAAGTTTATTAGTATGTAGTAATTTAATACATTACACTAAAATAAAAGTAATTATACATACTTGAATTAGAAATCAATGTTAAAACTAAGAGACAAACCTGTGAATTGTTTCAATATTAGTCATGTTATCAAAAAAAGAAGTTACTTTTACAAAAACCTTTGATAATGTTTATCACTTTTTAGAAACACGTATTCTATATTTTGTAATTAATTTTTCAAATTCTTCCAGCAAATTGAGAGAGTAAAGCTTGGACTATTTTAAGTTTGTTTGTAAATAGTGTCCGTGAAAACTCTGACACTAGACGTTATGACATGCTACCAATTATTATTTGTATGTTTACAAAACTCTTGAGAACTTTCGTAAGGAATATGGAAATTTGTTAATTTTTACAAAAAGGTTTAAAAAGTGTTATAAGTTTTGTTAAAATGATACAAAGGGATAGTTTAAAAAAAAGGGTCACAAAAAGTGTCATTGGGATGAAAAAGGCTCAAAAGTGATACTTTAGTGTCACAACGGCAACGCTGCATTCAACTTGTCGAAGTTTGTTGCAGACACTACAACAACACCATACAAGGAGTTAAAAAACGATTTGCTTGTTGTGTGTAGAAACAACAAAAACAGCAGAACAAGACGAAAACATATTATTTTCATGTTTAAATCAGTGTTCGAAAGTAAACATTAAACATCGTTCCTCCAAAAAACCATAAAAATAATTTTACACAAACAAAACATATACACAATACACACACACGCTGGTCGTGGTGCGTTCGTTGCTATAATTTTTGTTTGTTAATTTCATTATCAATTTAAAAAAAAGAAACATTATAGAACATTAAAATATAATATTTGTCTACAGTATCACTCAAATTGATCAGTTTTTTTTAGCGAAGAACAGAACAGTATATAATATTCGGTTCTTTCTTGAAAATAGTTACGAACGGTATTTAGGGTTGTGTTTGTCTACACAATCACTTAAAAAAATGGAGATCGTTCTTGGGTGTGTGAGCAAAACGCTAAATAATGTCGTGTTTATCTTCGAACACTGGTTTAAATAGTAAAATTGAGAACTCTTGCTTCTCATTTGGTTTATATTTTAAGTTATATAAGTAAATTAAGGTTAAAGTTGAAACAATAGCGGTCATGTTGCTGGTGTTTTATAGATGAAATTTCGTAAGGTATAAAACAGGTTTTTTTTTTGGTTTATTTCAAGTACGAATTCGGAATTGAATCAACTTTATAATACTTGAATCAAGCGAATTTTGAGATTGGTTCAATCTTGGTCTTACTTTAATCCATCTCATTTTCGGATTATTTCAAGTACGAATTCAGTATAAAATATGAATTAGGTAAGTATTTAGCGAGTGAATATCCGTACTTGAATTAATCTTTCCGTACTTGATTTAAGAAAATCCGTACTTATTGCACTCTCGATGCCGCTTAGGATTGATTTCAGTACGGGTATACTGATTTTTTCTTTTGAGTGTATGAGTACGTTGACGATCCGTTCACAGAATAGTTCTGTACTTAAGAGCTTTGTTCTGTATGAATTATTTTTTTTTGTTTTCGTTGAAAACCCTTTAATTGTTCTGTATTTTATTAAATGTTTTGTATATGTACTGTATTTAGTAAAATAACTTAAGGAGATATGTTCTCAATTTATCTAATTTTTCAACTTATTTAAAACTTGCAAAAATGTTTCTTTCTTTTTGAAAAAAATTTAAGGAATATAACCTTGAAAAGAAGGTAAAAATTATACTTTATTTCTAACTAATTAAGTGCTCCGTATAGCACTTCAAGCTCATAAATGTGACACAAATAAAATAAAAAAATAACGGGATTTCTAGTTCCTAAGAACCTTTTAAACAGAATTTCGAAATAATTCCCATTTAACATTTTTTTTATTTTGTTGCAGATTATAAATTTTCATCTAATCTCGTTCTAAATTCGATTATATTCTTTTTCGATTATCGAATCTGTCTTTGATACTTTTCTTACTTTAAGTTTATATGGTTTTTTTCTTAGTTAAATTACGAAATTTATAAAATCAAGAAATTTAATTGCAGTTTTCGAAATCGAAAAATTTACACGAAAACTAGTTGGCATTTTATGTGTTGCATATAGATGTTTAATACTATCACACAAGTCTTATAATACATATGTCAATAAAATGTAATTGTGTGAATGCATGTGTGATGAAAATGACATTTATTATGAAGTTTCAAATCCCATACGACTTCATCGTTTTTATAAAAATTTCCAAACAATAATACTTTTCTCTGGATAAGGATTGCATTTTATTTAATGAGTGAGTGTTTATGCTTTGTGTGATGGTGTGAACATAAACTGTTATGTTAAATTAGACTTTTTGACGGTCGCAACAAAACTCATAAGATTTCTATCTCACAAAGTATTATGGAATACGTAATACTCGTGAGATGGTGTAAACTAGCCTTAAGCTGTTATTGTTTTTTGAAAATTTTCAAACAATAATTACATCAGGAGAGCATTTTCGTAAATCACTTCAGATTTTGTGGAATAGTGTACAACGGCCTATAGTGATATCAAACTTGAAATCTCGTATTTAAATATTGAATGAATTTAAAAGTTTACTGATTTTAATGCAATACCGTTGAAACTTATACAAAATGAACTCAAGAAGAAAAACTCTATGAAAATCTAAACTTCCAAGTTTTATTTTTGTAATTAAGACAAAATTAAAATTGAAATGATAAGTATTTTTTTTTTCAAACAAATGAACTTAAAGGATTTGTATTGAATGTTTGAAAAGGAAAAGAGAAATATATAAAAAAAAAAAAATAAATTATTAATAATATAATTAAAGAATATACCTTCCATTGCCATGGCGAAACAGGGCTAGAATTTCTTCGAAGGTTTTATTTTTGGTCTCGGGAACCTTTTTATAAGTGAATATCCAAAAGATGGCTAACATAACGCTAAACGGTAAGAATGTATAATTTTCCAAGGCAGTCTGTAAAGAAAGTAGAAATTTTTAATGTTTATATTTTTCGAAATGAATGTTTGAAGATTCGAATTCAAAAACCCACCTTCATACTGGGGAAACCAATGCCAACAACAAAATTGGCCATCCAATTGACCAGTACCGCAATGGCCATAGCACTTGGTCTGGGACCCTGGGAAAATAGTTCTGCTGTTATCATCCAGGGTATAGAGCCGGGACCAACGGCAAAGAAGACAACAAAGCCCAATGTTGATACCACCGATAAGTAGGACATCCAGTCGATCATTTCCTGTACATAACCAAAAAACTCCTATACAAAACGTGAAGTTACCAAATTCTCGATGGTTTTGTAGGCTTTTCTTTTTTTAACGCGATTTGAGTTTTATTTTATTTTATTTAAATTTTTTTTTATTTACATTAAATAAAAAAATAATAACCCGTTTATTTAGAAATAATCAACGACAAAAAATTATATAGAAATTTAAGAAAGGAAAATAAATGAAATAATTAATTTAAAAAACAATTTCTATTTGACTTGTTTGCTTTTTTTAATTTTTTTTTAATCCTATAAACGCTGAAGTTAGAAAAAGCACTAGAACGTTTAGGTGAATGCGAATGTTACTGCCCAATTAAGGTGGAGTTCCTACCAAAGGCCGTTTTACACTATTACACAAGTCGAATTTTGACGACTCAATGATTCAATTTTTCAAAAAAACAATAACAACTTTTAATGACAGGGTTGTATTATTTTCAAAATACGTAAGACTTGTGTGATAGTGTAAATCAGCTATAAGCTCTTCCACTTTTTTATGTTTTTTCGATTCAACAAAGAGAAAAATATTTTTCAAGCACCCTCTTGCGGGAATCACGTTCGCACAAATTGATTTTCATTTAATTTGCATTCTGTCTACAAATAATCTGCGAGTTTGGCAGTAGACTGAATCGAGCTGGTTTTGTAAAAAATTGTAAAAAATTTCCCTAAATTTAAGCTGTTTTTCCTACACCAAGCGGAAAAATTTCTTTTCCAATACACACAAAAAATATTTTTCCAATTCAATTAAACAGTTTTAAAAAATTGAATACGGGATTAACGAAATGTTTTCGTTTTTAAACAATTTCAAAGCTTATCCTCTAGAGTATACCATGGAGTAGTTTGCAATCAAATTCCAGACCGCAAAATGACTGTTCAGCAGTGTAATTTCTTGAATTTAACTTATTTTGTTCGTATTTAGTAAACTTTTCTTGAATAAAGAAACATTTTGCTAAAACAAAGCCAGACATACATTAAGAATAAGTAATTATTGTCTTGGACGAGAATCATGCAAAGCCTTCTTGCTTCAAGCCATTTTTAGTTAATAATTCTTTCCGTGTCAGAATTTATAAAAAAAATCGACTTTTAGTTTTTGGTTAGTTAGGGCCTTTTGCGTTTTAAGTAACGATATATGTATGTATTTTATTATAGCTAATATGCATGTGGCAGTGTGAATAAAACAGAGCTGGCAAACTAAAATAAAGTAATTAAGAAGGTTTCTTTCAAATGTGCTAAATTCCCATTTCATACTATTGAGAAACTGAAATTTATTGTTGAAGGGATGAGCTATTCCTAAAGTAATTTGCTTTTATTTTTGTTTTTTCTTTGCCCACTTACAACCACATTTAGAATTGACAAAAAAAATCAACCAATTGTAGCCGGGACTGTAAGAAAAAATAAACTCACTGTTTATTGTTGTTGTTTTGTTTAATTTTTCAAATTGTTACGAGTAAAACTGGCGCTTATAATTCTTATTCGCTTAACAGTTTTATTTGTTTAATATCTTCAGTTTTTCTAAATTCTTTGGATGAAGTTTCCTGACGATTTAGCCTAAGCAACCAGTGAAATGCACATAGTAACAGCTTATCCCATCAACAATAAATTTCAGTTTATCATTAGTATGACATGGGAATTAAGTAAGTCTTAACAAAATCTTGTTAAGAAAAATTTTATTATTATATCAAAATGATTATTACTAATGCTTGGAACTTCAACAAACAGATATCTGGTCGCGTTCGTACTAATCCGGTAAAACTAGATTGGTAATTTCAACGTCAAATTTGCCTATGTATTTTTTCCTTTAAGCTTTATTTTAAAATATGGCAACATTTGGTTTTTTATTTAACTTTTCAAATAACAAGCGAAAATCGATGGTGTAAAATACACTACTCTTATGCCCGTAATTTCTGCAGAAAGAAAGCTGGTCGTGTTCGTACCTAAAATTTATCTGTACCTATTTCAACGTTTATTTGGACTGCGTGATTTTAACTTCAGTTTTCTTCTTAAATATGACGGCTTTTACACCATATATTTCTATACACAGCTAAATATCTTTTTGTAGAAATAACGGAATCATGATAATTTAACCATACAATGCGCCAAACCAATTCTGAGCTGACGATAAGTGTTTAAATAATGAAAAATTCGTTATACCATAAATATCTTGACACAGCCAGATATCTTTTAGTAGAAATTACGGGTATAAAGCATATATTATTTTGAAAATACTTGAGAGCGCTTTTTATAGTTGTATGAATGGTTTATATGAATTTCTTTAAATAAACGCTTAAATAAAATTATTAGTTTTTTTTTTAAATGTACTTTTTCTAACTTCACGTTTTTAAATTAAAATTTTTATTTTTTTTTTTTTTTATACTACATATCGCACTGGTTCTTCTTAAGTGGGTGATTTTTAAATTTACAAACTTTCAGCAGAGAAGTAGAGTTTATGTATGTATATCCAGCAAAAAGTGAAAATATAAAAATTATGAATTGCCCACTTAAGAGGACCCGGGCTGAAACTTTCAAATATAATATTTTGTTTTTGTTTTTTGTCTAAATTTCAACACAAAATGTATTTAATATTTATGCATGAGTTGAATATGGTTTAGATAGCTTGAACTTAACTGGACTGTCATATTTAGCGTTTTGAGCTGAACTATTAAAATATTTGTCTGTGATTCCACTTAAAATGTTTTCATTGTATAAAGTTTTTAACAAACTGTTTTGCAAGTTTTTAGTTAAAATGGAACTTTGCTAAAGTTTTTAAAAAATTTTCTAAAATATTATTTATATTTTGTATTTTTTTTTTAGAAATTTTTTTTAAATATGTATCAAAATAAAATTAAAAAGTTGTGAAATCAAAATTTTAAATTAAAATTATAAATTTTTATTAAAAAGGCGTGGCTTTAGTGAAATTTTGTTGTCAATAAATAAAAAAAAATTATTTTTTTTAATAAATTTTATTTTTTCAGTGTATAATAGTTTTGAGGTGCTATTTTACACATTTATAACTTGTTTGCTTGCACTCTTTGCTAACGTATTATGGGTGTTTTAGGAATGTTGAAAAATTTTCTTTTTTTTTAATTTATGTTCTTTATGAAATTTATATAGAAATTTGTTTATTTTTTTTTTTGTGATAAACTTGGTGCACTTTGTTCTCAGTGTTAGCTTAAAATATAAATTTTCGTTTGTTTTAAAATAAAAGCCTAACTAAAGCCTGTTGATGTTTTAATTAAAAATAAATTTGAAATATCTTACAAAATGAAAAATTTTAAATATTTGAAATATTCTTCAAGTTTAACGTATTTTTTTATATTTAATTTTAAACGATTTGGGACAAAAGCCTGCCAAGTCGAGAATTTTTGTTTATTAAGGGTGGGGGAAAATTGAATAAATGAGTTTTTGTTTATAATTTTCATGATTATTTTTATAAAATTTTTTGATTTTGAACGTGGTGCTTAAAAAAATTTAGTAAATGTTCTTTAAACTTTGTATAAACACATTTAAACCGCGTTAACAAGGTAATACAAAGTGTATGTTATAAGCCAATAGGGGTGTCTATAATCCCATTAGGGTTTCTAGGGAATCCTTGAAAGAATACGTCGGAATGATAATAATGAATTACAAGCGCAAACTGAAAATTTTAAACCGATTTTTTTATTTTTTTCTACACATCCTTAGCAGTGGCTAATTACTTATTTTTCGTTGATTAAAGGCTTTTGCGTATAAATTTTGTAGAATGCTTTAAAGAAGAACACCGTGTGTATACATACACACTTCATTGTTAAATGAGATGCAGCCGTGTTTAAGCTTTAAATTTTGAACTCTATATCTGTTCTTAATATTATAAAGCTGAAAAGTTTGTATGTTTCCATGTTTGTAAAAGGTAATCTCTGGAACTACAGGTCCGGTTTTCCAAGAGGATGACGAATGGAACCTCCTTTCGGTCATAGGCTAAATAACATTCCATAAATGAGCTCTGAATAGGGTCCAGAGGCGCTAAACCTCCTACACTCAGAAAATAACATCTATCGTTTTAGAAGAGATCTATTAAATCAATAAAAAGCCCATATACCAATTTCAGCAAAATCGGTTGAACGAACGCATAATTCACTTTCACATTCGGTAAGGGGACGGTCGAACGGACAGATAGACTGGAGGCGGAATGGAGGGTGAACAGAGTACTCATGTTAAAATGGCTTTCCGTTTTTTTGAGTACGGATACTATTGCTTTAATAGATCTCTTCTAAAACGATAATAAATATTGCTGAATATATGTAAATTAGGGCCCTTAACCCTAAGTTAGTACTAGTAACGGCCAATTTCACCAAGTTCAGTTAAAACTAACCTTTAATTAAAGTTTCAGTTCCCAATATGTTTTGACAGCGATAACCGATAGTTAATTATAACCGAACTTTGTGAAATTGGCCGTTAAAGAAATAAAAAATACTAAAAAAAAATCCCATTCACTCAGGACTTTGCATGTTTAATTTTATGTTCATAGGACCAATATTAACGAAAATAAAAAAGTACCAGTTAAAGAAAGGAAAAGTACCAAAAAGTTCGCCAATAGGGTCTTATCACTAAGGATATTGCATGTTGAATTTTAGTTATGATTATATTAACTGTAATTAAAAAAAGTACCAGTTGCATAACCAAAAACCTAACGAAAACAATTTAATTGTCCGTATTTGCCCCTTTTTTGGTACTTTTGTCACCCAATTGAAGTATCACAAATTTTAATCGTTTAGTAGGAGCCCAGTTAATACGTATATTACTTTCGATTTTTTAAAGCAATAAAATTTGTATTTAAATTTTTTTTATAAGTTTAGAATGTGAGATAATAATAAGGGTTCGAGCCCCGGCCACGGTCAAGAATGAAAGATTTTAATTAATTTTCATGTTGTATAATTCATTTCTTCATAAAAATAATTTAATGAAAATTAAATTTGATGAGCTTGACCCGAATTAAAATATTAAAAAAATTTGGATTAAAACCATAAATAGTTCAACAAAATAACCACAATATTAATTAATGTTTATTTTTATGTTTTGGCAAAAAAGTAGCAAAATTCTCTAAAAGGGCCGAATTTCAAAAACGTACTTGATAACTGTCCGCTTATTTTTCTAAAAAAACAACGATAAATATTACATTTTTTCTGTCTCTTTTAGTTTTGGAGATATGAGTGAGGTTAAAATAGGCGCCTCTTTACACTATCCTAATCACTTTAGTGGAACCGTATAAAGCCTAAGTCCGTTAGGAGGTTCCATTCTTCATTTTGTTGAAGAAATGTTCAAAATCGGAGTGGCAATTCCGGAGATTAGCTCTTACAAACATAGAAACATACAGCTTTATAATAAAAGTATAGTTAAGATATTTCTTTGAAGTTGGAAACTCATGAACAATTTTAATAAAAACCAAGTTCTCTTCTTTTCTGAAAAAAAATTCTTGTGATTACTTCCAAAAAAACTCATTTATTCAATGTAACTTAACCTAATTAACTAGTAAATATGTATAATTATATACAATACATAAAATCAAATAAGCAACTATACGGTAAAAAAAATCACATTCGAAAATCAAGAATTCCATAAATTGAAGAAAAAAAGGTAAAATCAAAAATTTTTCGGATTTTGTATTAAAAACAGGCATATAGTTTTGGTAACTTAATTATATTTTAATGGATTTATTAATTAACATGTTTTTACAAATAAAAAAAAAATAACACCAAAATAAATTAACTCAAATTAAACAATGTGTAATTTGCGTGCAAAAAGCATGCTTGTATTTAAAAATGAAATGAAAAAAAAAATATTTAAAATGCGGAGTACGAAGATGTGAACACTAAAAACTGTGAATTTAAAAAAAAATAAATATTTCGAATATGCATTGTGGTCTCAGCAGAATTGATCAATTATAGACTTTAAACAATTTCAAAGAGTAAATTTTTGATAGCCAAAACAAAAAAATTAATCAAAAAAAAATGTTTAGAATATGGCTAGAGCTTTTCTCGATTGGATTGTTTTTTGCTGGGAGACCTTTTAAGGAGGCCTAATGTATTGAAAACCTGTATAAATATAATGGAAAATCAAACACACAACAAAATTTAAATGTGTGTCAGTGTTGCCACTTTGTGGGTAATTACCCGAATTTGGTATAGTTTTTACTGTCGTGGGTAGAGCGTGGGTAATTTCTCTTAGGTGTAATTCAGGTGTTATTTGAAATTCTTAATTCAGATACGCAAAAAAAAATCAAGATTCGATTTCAAAGATGACATTTATTTCTTTTTAAATATTGTTGATAAAAACTGCACGATCTTCTGAACCAAACTCTCGGTTTCTTTTTAAGAAAAGACTTCAGTCATTAAAAATACTTATATATTTGTAAAACTGAATTAAGCACGCATTTTGTATACTTACTATGGTATAAAGGGCATTTTTTTAAGACCATGAAACTTGAAATGGTAGACAACATACAAAAATTAATTGTAGTCGCAGATTATTACTCAGCATTACCATTCGAAACTTATTTAAAACAAATAAAACAAATAGGCACCGCACCGCGCCTGTCCTTAACGAAACGCACTGCAGACGTCCAATTTTGTTCCTCTTTTTCGAGCATTGCTGGCTGCATGTCACGAATGAATTTAACAACGTTGACCTCCAAGACGTCAATTGTTGCTAGTTTATCAGCATAAACCAGTGACTTCACAGCCCTACGGAGGCGGAGGAGACATATCGCACGGCCTTGAAGTCTTATTGTGAGTTTATTTTCTCTAAATCGCCTTTGTTTGTGAAAAAATTATATGCTGGAAAAATCGATGAAAATGGCTGATGGCAATGAGCATTTTGAACCTTTCCTAGATATAAGTTAATGCATAACACATTACAAATGCAATACACGAGCCCAACGTCAGCACTAGCATTCCAGAGGTGTCTTATTACGAGAACAAGGGAATCCCATTCAACAGGCGCGTGGACTACGTAAACACTTTTGGTTTAGGCTGGCACTTGATAAGTTATGTGTTAATATTTTACTTTTAGTTTGGTTTTGAGTTTAAATAAAGTAAGCCGTGTTGTGAAAAACACGCAACCTTTTTTAAAAAGTAAATACATATACACCCTTATCATGAATAAAATTTCACATGTAAATTTCCGAACGTGTGAACAGTTGGTATCATGAATAAAATTTGTTGTGGAAATTTCCGAATGTTTATATTTTTAAACTCCGAAAAAAAATAATTTGTGAATTTATTGTTTTATAAAGAAAATAATTCACAAAGAGTTGTCTGTCGGAAAAGGAAGAAAATGTAAGTTTTTATTTAAAATTAAAAAAAAAGAAAACGTTTCAAATGCACAAATTTAATTTATTTCATTTAGCGATCCCAAATAAGTTTTAGGGTTTGTTTCAAATTTTGCAATTTTTCGCGAATTTTAGAAATGTTCGCGATAGAAGCGATTTGTTACTGTAATTTTTCTGATTATTTACAGCTTTACAGCTTTACCAATTTACAATAAATAGTAGACTTTGCCGTGATGCCGCTGTTTGAAAATTTTTGCGAATTTCCGCTAATATAAAAATTTTAACCGAATTATTGCCATTTCTTATAGTTTTAAAAAATTTTAATACATTTTATGGCTTGTTTGAAATATTAAAACTTTTCGCGAATTTCGCTATTTTTGCAAATTTTTTTTTTGTTATTTTCCGACACTGTTTTTTAGCCCGTTTAGCGATTTCAAATAAATTTTAGGGTTTGTTAACAAATTTTTTTTTATTCACAGGGAATTCATGATACGAAATTAAAATCCATATGAATTAAGAATTTCATTCGGAAATTTTCACATGTGGAATTCATGATAAGGGTGATAACTTTATTTTTATTAATTTATATGCAACCAAATGTGGAAGGAAGTTAAACTCAATATTTTTCCTTTGGTTTTATTAATTATTTTAGTTCTTGAACATTATATTTGTCAATTTATTTTAAATTACAATAAGAATTTTTACAGCTTGACTTCTTCTTTCAACGAGTTTATTGTGTTTTGCTTCTTTGTAAATGTCTTTTTATTAAATAATATTTTAATTTTATATCAGGTGTAATATCATTTAAACCGGGTAATTTTGCTTCATCTCAAGTGTAATTTTGAATTATGCTGGTGGTAACACATTGTGTGTACAAAACGTTTGCACACAACCACAATGACAAATGCTGTGCATTACTGTTCGTCACACAATTTAAAAAGTGTTGAGGGGGTACAAGAATGCAAAGAAATACTCTCCAGTGAGTTCTACAGTTGAAGGTTATATGGACAGATATTAGAACAACATCTGAAGCCATCTATAAAAGCTTGAACTTGGAAAGTCAATGGATTTCCCAGCAAAACAACGATCCTAAAGCACACTTTTTACGAGGGTCAATACTGGCATCTTTATCATGCGCCAAGACAGCTGAATTCAACTCCCCAGTTACCAGACCCAAACTCAATCAACCACGATGCTTAGGAAAATATGAATAATATATCTCAAGTCGTGAAACCATAAAAAATGCATAAAGTCGATCACGGTTTGAAATAACGCCCATATTACGAAGAATTTGGCGGTATCCATGACACGTCATCTTCAGGCAGGGATTTGTTAACATTTGATTGTTGTTCTTTAAATAACACAGTTTTTTGAACAAATGTATTTGACACCTAATCTGAATAAAAAGTCAGAATGCTCAAAAGTAGAACAGTTTTCGAGATATTCCAACATTACCGTTATTTGTGTTTTTAAAAATACTTAAATGCAAATATCTTCAAAAATATTAAACACTTATTTAACAGTTTGGTTGTCTTTGGTAAATTCACATTGCCATTCTCAACTCAACAGGCAGTTGGCTATTCAGTCGTGTATCTGTTTTTTTTCGTGGTATTGCCGTTTTCAACTTTGTAAAAGTTTGGTCGACAAAATGTTAAATACACACAACTGCTAAAAAGTAGTTGTGTTATTGGCAGTTAAAGTTTGTTTTTTTTTAAATTCGGTGAAAATCGAAAACAAAATGTAATAATTTTTCGCTATTTTTAAAAACTTTTATTAGTTTGAAAATAAAAACAAAAGCTCAATTTGAGCGGCTTGTCCACCTAATTTAGAGAAACTTAGAAATTGCTCGCGGAAAACACCAAAGTTTGGTATGATGAAAAATTCATCTAAGGAGTTTTGGGATGAATTAATAGTGGAGTTAAATAGTTTGGGAAGAAGAAGAACTCATCAGGCACAAAAAAGTTTTGTTACTTATTGAAAGTTCTTACTTGGCACTGGGAAGTTCATCTACACAAGAGTTTTTCTTTTCATCATCATAAAATAAATCATCGACACTAAAATAGCGTTTACATATGACAGTACTGGCAAGACAGTAAGAAAATACATATTATTTTCCAAAAACACGACTAACTGTCTTCGTGACGTAGGCGTCCAGACAGTAGTTAAGACAGCTCACTTTTAAAAATATGTTAATCATGAATGCTGCAGTGCAAGCCCAGCTAAACGTGTTTTATATGAATTAAACAAACTTAAAAGCAGCTTAAAATAACTAAATTGTGTTAACAAATTTCAAATCAAAGCAAAATATGTTTTTCTTTTTTTTTGCATTTTGATTTTTTTCCCTTTTGCTAACAAAACTTCAGATAACTGTTAGCAAATGTCAAATCACTGTCCGATTTTACTGTCTGCAAAATTTGCTAGACAGTAGACAAGACAGTTGGAAAAGTGTGCATGTATTAGTGAAAAAGTTTGCATGTATTGCTACTGTCTTGCCAGTACTGGCAAATGTAAACGCCATGTAATATCCATTATAAATACTTGTTATTCAACACAACAAATAAAAATACTTTTAGTTTAAAAAATGATTTATCTTTATAAAATTTTCCCTTGTCAAACGTTATATTTAAAGTTGGCAAATCGATATTTAAAGTTGGCAACTTTATAGCAAACTCAACTAAAAACAGTTGGATATCACAATACCAAAAATGAGTTTGGTTGTTCATAAGTTGGGTTGACTCTCACACGACCAAACTGAGTTGAGTGGAGAACAGCAATAGGGGCAATAATAAAATTACTAAAACAACAATGGATTGCTAGTGAAGATTGGTTGGCTGTTTTAGTCATTTTATTATCTTTTAAAAAAATAAGGAAATAAAAAATCCGTCGAATATTTTTGAAGATACTTTTGTTAAAGTGACACCATCTTTGTAAAAACTGCCAATAACGGTCATTTGAAATATCTCGAAAACTATTCTACTTTTGACCATTCTGACTTCACATTCAGCGGAAAATTTTACATAAAGTTTAGGTATCAGATTCATTTAGTCACGACTTTATTGGAAATGTGTGACACTGTGTAATAAAGTATTTCATAAATAATACATTTTATAAATTTTCCTTTCGAAAATCACAAAAACACAAAAAATTTGGCGTGTATGTACAGTTTTTTCATTAACTGTATACATATTTTTGAAAGTAGTTACGACCTCGTATTTTTTATTTTTTGTCAGATTTATAGCTGAAAGATTGATTTTTTAAAGAGGGCCTTTATCAGAGCTACGCTCTATTATAAACCTATCTACCCTCGTAAAATATTGTAAAGTGATCTACCAAATTTTTTCTAATGCTCACATTCTAGCAAAATTTTAAATAAAAAATATGATTTCACAATATATTTTAGTAAAATAAACATTCCGTAATGATTAAAGAAATTTTAAAAATTTAAATAATAAAAAAAAACACAAAAGAAAGATACTCTTTTTTTTACAAAAGGAGTCTTTACTTAAAACTTTTTCAACAACTTCATGCATAAAATATCATTTTTTAAATAAGATTGATTAATATCTTTACTGAGTATATAAATGTTTGGTAGATATATGTACATATATTTAATTTTTATAAAAAAAACGTAATTTAAATAAAAAAAAATAAAATTTTTTTTATATAATTTTAAAGGATTTATGAAAATCAAAAACAAACCACAAAAACCATTTTTCAAAACTATAAACAATTTCATAAACTTTGTACTTAACCTTTGTAAGATTTTTGTTAAAATTAAGCAAAAATCTTAATTCAATACTTGCCTTGATTAAAAATGAAATTGTTATAAATATTGAAAAGATGAACATGCCGCCCAACCCATATAAATGTAAGGTACGACGGCCTGTACGATCCATTAGGGGTATAGAAACTAAAGTCATAACAACCTGTAGAAAAAATTATATACAGATATTATTTAAACAAGAGAATGAACAAGAGAAAGTGCAGTTATTTGACAAAAATCTGTTATATTTGTTGTTAGTTCCTGTTCTACTCACCATAATTGCACCTATTCCTATTGTTGCGAATTTAGCACTTTCTTCGGACAAACCCGAACTTACGAATAGTGATGTTGAATAGTAAAACACCGCATTGATGCCACTGAACTGTTGACTTAGTTGCATTACAATGCCAATGATTAGGGGAGCACGTAATGTTGGTGAGCATATCAGTTCCATAGTGGAGATATGACTTTCCGATTGTTGAGCTCTTTCTTCGGCACGCATTTCTTCGATATCTTCGTCGACCGTACTTGAGGCACGTAAACGACGGAGAGCTGTTTTAATAAAATTGTAAGTTTTGTAAGACAAAATAACAATTTTTTTTTTTTGTATCTTGTTTGCTCACCTTTTCTAGCTTCCTCTTCCCATTGCTTTGTTATTAACAGATATCTAGGAGATTCTGGACATACCGGCAGCAAAAGCAATTGTAAGACCGCTGGACATACAGCTAGACCCAATAGTATGGGCCAGCCATCATTAGTTCCTAAAATTTGTTCAATACCCAATACCTGGGATAATAGTAAACCTACTGTCACAGCCAATTGATTAACAGTACCTAAGCCACCTCTTAAATTGAGCGGAGCAATTTCGGAAATGTACATTGGCACTAATGATGTATTTAGACCTTAAATTAAAGTTAGAACAGAAAGTGTCACAATTAAGTAATCGCTAGCAAAGAATTTTAAATGTAGTTTAAGATGGGTAAGCTAGAAATCCGGGAAAACAACAATTCAAAAGACTATTCATCAAAAAAAAAAGTTATAGTTCAGAATATAAGTGAACACACAACCAACAGACGTCCTCTATATAATAGCGGTATTCAGTATTTTTTAGCCTCTTTGGAAAGCTAGATGCATATTAGGTAACAGATATACAGAATTATTGGTTGTGAAAATTTACAAAAAGATGTTTGATTATTTTGTAAAATTGTTTTAAAATGCCACAAAGTAGTGCAAAAGAAAATATTATCGAAAAATTAGTAAATTTATTTGACGTTTCTAAATTATTGCTTAGTCTTCGTCCATATAATGGAACATTGACTGCAAAAAGTTTCTTCAATTCTCTTTTGAAACTGCATTCGTGTCCATACAGTAAAATCTTTGTTTTGCAGAATTTCGATATTTTGTATGCCTTTTCCTTCTTCTTCTTTTTTTCAATAATAAACTTAAAAAACTGCTTGTACACGAAAAAAAAGAATACTTTTCCAAACTTCTTTCCGTTTTCACTAACAAGCTCTTACGTTTCGCAGCAAATGTTTTATAATATGGAAGGGGACTTACAAATGTCAGCTGTTCGAGTATCAGGGATGCAAAAGCAATACACGTTGCAAAAAAAGCTATACCGTTTTAGTATTGCGGAAAAGCAATGATGTGACAATTGCAGTTCTGTATATTTGTTGTTGGATTGCAAACAAAAGCTACACTATTTTGGATTTGAACTTCCGCTAGACCAGTTACCTCAAAGGCGCTATCGCTGAAATGCTTTAGAATATTTAGGGACAGATTTCCATCCTCTGTAAGATATACATTTACATATATTTGTCCCCGACACAAAAGGCTTAAGCTGTTATGATACTTGCTATTTTTTGTATTTTTTCTATATTGGAGAACAGTGCAAATATATTTGCATAGGAAAACTGACTAAGTGTAACGAGTATGATTATATCATAAAAAATCTTGAAATGTCAAACAAATATACATGTGTTATCGATAAATAATCTAATGGCCGTTTTCTCATTACACGATTAACTTTTTTCCCAACGAAAAACTGCACATTAAAGAAACTTGGTTTTCTCAATGTCTCATTTGCTTCTATTCTGTCGCAAAGCTAACCAGCACTCATCTGCCGATTATTTATTTTCCTTTTATTTGCCGTACAGATAAATTCAATCAGCTGACTCCCAACTTTTACATGTATTTTGAGAGGTGTTGCCAGCTTAAAACCATGTTTTTTGTCGGTATATTGAGAAACCCAAAGTTGTTAACAGACAGTTTATCGGTCTTATAAATTTATGTTGACATTAAGTAACAGGCGGTACATTGAGAAAATGGCCATAAGACTGTCAAAAAAAATATAAAATTTTTTAACTTAAAATTGACATTTCCAGATTAATTGTTAGCACTGTTGCCAATTTTTTTAGTTTTTGATCGAAAGAAACGGTTTTTAACTTTTTTTGCGATTTTTAACTTTAATGACGGTATTTTGTGGGGAAAAACGTGGGCAGTATTGTTTGTTTTGTTTACATTTTATCAAATTGTATTTCTTGTTCTTTTTCGCATTTGTTGTTTCATTCAGTCAATCCTAAAAAAAATCCAATACAAAAAATAGCAAGTATCATAACACCTTTAATAGCAACCTTAAACAGGGTTACCGGTCGCCCGACTAAAGTCGTAATTTGACACTTTTTTAGCGGACTGCGACTTTTTGTGGACTTTTATTAGCACCGACTTATGCGACTTTTTTTAATTTTCACCATTTTTAGTAAAGCTTTTCACAAAAAACATATAATTTGCCGTAAATTATATATTTTCTTATTAGTTTTATCAAAAAAAAAAAAAAAAAAAAATCGTCAAAATTTAAAAGGAATTCACAGATTATTGTTGCTGTTGTATTACTTTTTGCAATCTGTCATTAAAACAATGTATTTAAGAAATGTTTAGCAAAGTTTCATAGTATAACTCTGTTTTAACTCTGTTTTAATTATAAACTCTGTTTAAAAGTTTCATAGAATAGTCTTAGCAAAATAGAAAATAAAAAATTGTGGTGTTTGCAGTGCTCATTTTACAAAATTATTGTTAGCCGCCGAGTCAATGAATACAGGTCCTTCCAAGAAACGTAATATTTGGTGTTACCATTCGAAAGACTGGGAACTGAAGTATAAATGGCTTAACCAATACATGCAGTCAAAGTGGCCGTTTGAAGTGTTTGTATACAGCTTTTAATGAACTTAGCAATCATCTTTAGCTACATGGAAAAACACATTAATAATAAGGGTATTCACGCCACAAGTTGCACCATTGCAAAAAAGCAAAAGTGCAAAAATATAACAACAACCACACAGACAATTAGTTGTGCGTAAATAATTTTCTTTGTGGTTATTGTTATGTGTTTGCACTTTTGCTTTTTTGAAAGGGCGCAACTTGTGACGTGAATACCCTTAATATAAAAAAGGCTTCTGAAAATTAAAAAAATGCAACTAACTGTTTTCATTTAATTGTTTTTTTTTTAATTTTGCTATGCTTTATATTAATAAAAAAAAAACGTAAAAAAATGTGCGACTTTTCAAAAATTCCTAACGGCAACCCTGACCTTAAATAAAGCACTCAACTAACGTTCAGCCTTTAAAGGGATTGCTGAGCAGTTTATATGAATTTACAAGCGGCAAATGGAAATTGGTTTTTCAAAATCAGAATTGTTTTCAATACCGAAAGTGTTCCAACATTTTTTTTTGATAGCTCGTTTAGGGTAAATTGGAAAGCCGAATCAGCTTTTCGTTCCAGCAATAAAATTATTATTAATTTAGTCACCAATTCATACATAGTCTGTTTAGCATACACCCAACACGGTTGACCAATACGTATACATTTTTGTACACATTTTTTTAAATAATCCGAATAGCAAAAATATAAAAAGGGTTAATTCCATATTTTTACAGTGTAATCATAATATGTTCGGTTAAATGCGGATTGATGTAATTAAAATAGAGTTCAGAGAAATTGTAAAGAGAGTATTGTAAATAAAATTTAAACGAGTTAGGTCAATTCCAGCCAAATAGGTAACCATTAAGGATAATTCTTCGCATTAAGTAGATGGCGAAATTTGTCCCTGGCAAGGGTTACCAACACAGAGTACTATACAGAGGTGAAAAAATCGATGTGTGAAAAAGACTCAAATCAGTTGCGAAGGCAGCTTTCGAAGAAAAAGACAGAAGGCGTTTTTTTAATTGGTAGTGAAGTGGCAATGTAAAAAAAGTGCCGCTACAATAGAGATAAATATTGCGACATACATCCCTAGAGGGAAGCGAACTGACACCAAAGTAGTCCCGTGATAGGTCTTTGGTGGTAGTGACCGGTTCAAGTTCTAACACTTTATATGAATAAGACCTATCACTTTTACATGGGGTTGTCATTGGAGGAGGTCAATTGACACCATTTGACCAGTCACACAGCTATTCTTAATGAACGTATTTAGAGTCAGTTGCTACAATGTAGTATTATTTCAATACAATGTAGTATTATTTTAATAAAAGAAGTCCTAGAATTAAATTTAAGAACCAAATTGTAGAAAGTCCCAAAAAATGTGTCACACCACCGGTGAAGACTGTACTCTAATTCAATACTTTTTCTACCTATTTTTTCTTCATAAACGAGTTAAATGATTGGTTCTCCTTTCACTGATCATGAGTTCTTTCTTTTTGTACTTGTTCTATTGTCACAAATCCCAGGACCAATTGACACAAATTTCCCGCAGGGATACTTATATTGCAGTAAATGCCAAAATTATGTTATCTTTAATGTAGACATTTTCGTTGGTAATTATTGCTTACATAAAACGAAAAAAATTACCTCAAACTTGAACAAATTAATATACATTTAACCAATAAATTCGAATAAGAAAGAATTAATATTAATAAAAATAATTTTTGCAAGATGGCGTCAGTTTTAACACTGCACCTTCTTCGTTGGTTTCGTATAAATTATGAGTTAACATAAATACGTTTTCCCATGCCTTTAGCATAAGCTGAGCAATAAGAAATATTGCTCTGATATTCTGCCGACGTTATTGCCAACTTGCTGAAATATTTATCTTTAGTGTAGACCTGGGGTAAACAAAAGCAATAGTTCAACAAACATTTTGTTTTGTGCAAAAAAAAAAAAATTATTTAGTAATACAAATTGTTTTGTTTCTTTCATAATGTTATTTACTTACTTTAATATTATTAACTTGTGTTATGTTAAACTTTAAAGCAAATTTTTACAACAGTTTAGCAAATAAATCTCAACTTAATTAATTTGAGTTCATTGAAGAGGGCAGCTTTCCAAGAAAGAGACATAAAACGCAATATCTGCCGGCTCGTGACTTCTCTGTAGAGTACTGTGTGGTTACCAAGTCTAAAAGTCTCTTAGGTTTGATTATTTTTTTTATTAAAACTGTATTTCCCTTATAATTAAACAACAACAATCTTGAATTTGCCATCTTTAAATTATTACCCTATGATAATGCAGTTCGCGTGAAGTCTTTTTTCTAACATTCGCAGAAAATTTTAACTTTGGTTTGGAGTTATTTTTATTTTTATCATTCTTGCTGGTTTCACGTACTATTTTTTTTTTGCATTAAGTGCCGGTTCACACACGTCTAGTCTTTAGTTTTTAGAGGAGAGGGGAAAAGAAATGGCATTCTCTATTCCCTTCTCGCCAAGGACCAGAAGACTTGACGAGCCAAACTTGACGTGTGTGAACCGGTACTAAGAGAACAAAAATTTTGCAGAGAAATAAAGAGTTTCTGTATTAAACTGAGTTTTAACATTGAACTGAGTAAAGAAATGATGATTACTGGATGTAGAGCACTAAGAAGAATTTTACTGTGGTCCAGAAATGGAAAAAATTTCTATTCAAAAGCAGTCTAAATTTATTACAAAAACAGAAAATAAATTAATCTTTAAAGAATTTTAAAAAAAAACTTATTTCACCTACATTCTATTTTGTAATTTTTTTTATTTTGTGTCATAATTAACACTCTGCTTGAATTGGGATATCAAAAAGACATTGAATCACTGTGTATTTTGAGTTGGGATTCCATATACCTTAGGGAATGCTCTTATAATGGACAAAATAGATCGAAAGTTATGTCTGCCACCTTTATCTTTCTATTTAAAACAAACGAGTTAAATCCCTGCGGGAAATTTGTGTCAATTGTTCTTAAAGCAATTATTCCGTGAGTTGTGAACACAATGTTCTATTAAAAGAAACGAATTTTGACAGGTGAAAGAAAACAAGAGATATCATTTAACTGGAAAAGGTAATTGGCACAAAAGTCATGTCATGCGATTGAATTTTGTGCGGGTATAAAGTGTTAGAACGAGAACCGGTCTCTACCACATTAGAAATGTTACGTGACAAGTTTGGTGCTTGGTCTCTTTCCTCTAGAGGTAGTAGTACCAGGAAATTTGTAGTGTATTATATATATTAGGATATTTGCTTGAATTCGTTTTTTTACTTACCGCAATTTACACCAATTATAAAACGGCCAAGGAATAACATTTCATAGGAATGACTAACTTTAGTAAAACCCATTAAACAGCCACCGGTTATACCCAAAACATTATTTAATAATAAACCTCCCTTTCTGCAACGAAAAAACAAATAATATGTTACTCTTCTAATAATGTAGATATAAACAATAACAAAATAAATAATGTGTTACTCTTCTAATAATGTAGAAATAATGATTCCTTGTTTGTACTCACCTTCCAAAACGATTTGCCATCCAGCCACCACTGAATCCACCCAACATGCCGCCAATGGCAAATATTGAAACCGCCACCGAATACAGTTGCTGTATAAATTCTTCACTGATATCCTCACCATAGCGATCTTTGTAGACATCTTTCATAAAGTTTTCGATATTCTTTTCGGGCGCATTTATCACACCGGTATTGTAACCGAACTGCAGCATACCCAATACCGCCGAAAATATTGAGTATGTCAGAAAGAAGGTGAGCCCCTGCAAAAAGAAAAACGGAAAATATTTCTATTAACAAAACTAATGAAAGTTCTCAAAGTGTTGGAATTAAAAAAGGAAATAATTTAGAAAAAGAAACAAAATGGTTAAATTTTGTCATCTAAATTTTACAATTTTACGAGATAAAAAAAACATAAAATTCAGTAATCAACTTTTTTTTTTTTTTTTTTTTGGTTTCTCAAAAATTTCTCTAATGATAAGTGTTGGAAAATAATGCCGATTATGTAAAAGGAGTGAATCATACAAACGAACATAAAGTAAATCAACGAAATGTATAAATGAATTGAACCGAGAAATAACAATCAAAAAATATTAAACAAAAAAACTTATAAAACTTCAAAGATCAAAATTGGATTTGTATCGAATGAAGTGATAATTACTATACAATGGTTCGCTACAAAGTTAAGTCCAAGCCTAGATAGTAAAGATTTGATAAGCGAGTGATGAAATGGATTAATGGGCCGTTTTTCGATAACGAATAAAGACTTTTTCGTTGTCGACGAACAGGCCCTAAACATATTGCACTTGTTAAACACTACTGTATTTACTAAAAATTTAAAATTTTCAGTAGAAGGAACACCATTTTTAATTTTACATTTAAGACACATGAAAAAACAATTTCTAAGCCAACCGTTTTATTACCAAAAACTAAACAAAATTGCACGATATTTTTACAGCAGGTATGTAGATGTGAATATTACTTCTCGATGTTTTCCTAAAAGTGAAAAAATAAACATTTCGAGTTAATACACTATTGTTGAACCAGTGCGATATCTTAATTATTAAGAAGAATTTGATTTGGAGAGTATCACATTCTGGAAAGATTTTTAAAATTTTTCCGAAAAAATCTAACATTTCCAGGGCTGGTATTAATACAGCGTTTTTTAAACGTAAAAAAATTAATCGTAAAATTAGACAATAATTTTGTTTGAAAATAACCAACAACAAAAATACAACATTGTATAATGAAACGATTAGGAATTAATTCCTCTCTTCCCTCTCACCCATAAAGTATGAATCGCAGTAAAAGAAATCGATCAACGTAAACGGGCACTTACAAAATGTACGGGAAGATAATGTGATCTTGTGAATTGGACAATTAAACAATTGTAAAAGCAACTTTTTGCAAAATCAGTTTTTTTTTTGGAAATTACCTTTAACATTACTCTCTTTCATTGTTTAAATATCATATCATCTAAAATTATTCACCTTAACCTCTTCAAAATGCAATACCTTTGTATTGCAGTTAATAAAAGAACGTTGTAAGTTACTAAAAAAATGATACCTACAATTTAATTGTTTTGTAAATTGGAATAACGTTTTAAAAGCCCGTTACGTACACAGAAAAAATGTTTGCAAGCAATTATTCAATTAAATAATTAATTGGTGTACATTAATTATTCAATTAATTTTTTGTTTGCTGCAATTAATATTTATAATCAAAACCCATAAAATTAAATGTTTGTGTATATGTGGTGTATTTTTTTGTTTATGCAATTAATTTTTTAATTGACTAAATTTGTGTCCCATGACTCGAAAATGGAAATCCGTTAATTGATATGATCAATTCCTTTACAGTGGCATAATTAGTAAAATATTTAATTGTCTGAACAAATTGTTTAATTAAAGTCGAGTTTCTATTTTTTCTGTGTAGTGGAAAAACGTTTAAAAAGACATCGCGATTGTGGATATGAAACGTTTTTCCACTAAAAAAAAGTTATAAACTGCAAATTTGCATGTTATTTTAAATTAAAATTTCTTGATCTTTTGTGTACAAGTTTTTATTATCATTAATTTTGATAATCTAAATAAAAACAATTACAAATAAGTAATCCTGCCTTTTGAAAACGTTTTTTTTGCTCTCCTGAAAAATAATTATTTTGTTATTCGTTATCCGCGGCAGTGCTTCGATTGTTTATTTAAAATTGATCTTTGGTAGAAATTTGTTATTACAAAATTTTTGTACTAAAAACTGTTTAAAAAAATTATATTAATTTGTTTGAGTTTTGGCGCTTTTTTACCGCCTGGCCCACAAAATCGAAAAGAAAATTCCTTTCGTCTGTGTAATTATATAGAAAGCAATAATAATAAACGAAAATAAGTGTTTGTTTTCAATTAGATGTAAAAGAAATTTTCTCATCATCATTATTGGCCAGGCAATAAACATATTACTTATGGTCTTTTGTTTGATGTTTTATGCACCCAGAGAAAAAACATGTTTAAATATTTTTAAAGAAAATTTTAAACATATTATGATTTATTTAAAAATATTGTTGTTACCGACAACCATACTATGGTTAAATTAGTCCTCAATCAAGAAGCCAAAACCATATATTGGTTGCCTTCGGACATGTTATGGTCAAAAATAACTAAAACTAAGAACCATATTATGGTTGTAGGTGACAATAATATGGTTATATTAACTATAATATGTTTAACATTTTCTTGAATACTAGAGGTGACCATATTTAAACATGGTTCTTCTTTTTGTGGGTTTTATATTGAGAACTTGATTTCCAATGCACCTTGTACTTATCATCCCATGGTCTCATAAGCCATTTGCAAAAATGAATTTGATAAAAATATAATCATCTCAACACTTATAATATTTTTCGTTTAACATTTTTGAAAACTTGAAGGAATTTGTAATGGCTTTGAACAAACAATATGGGATCTACAATTAATTAATTAATCTTTATAAAAATGGTCGTCAGTATTAGAATTTGTCGCGGTTTAGATCTACATATCGCACTGGTTCCTCTAGAGAGAGTCCACTCAAAATTTAAACATTTTCAGTTGAGGCAAAAAAACTGTTTTTTTTTTTAATATTTACAATGAAAGCTGACATCAATTATGGCATCGTAAAGAAGTACGAGTAATAAGTATACAAGTTCTTTTTTTCAATTTCTTCATGGATTATCGAAAAATTAAAAGGTTTTTTGTGTTGTTCCCCTTTATGGGAAATTTATTTATTTACATAGTGGTGTCCTTTCAACAATATGCAAACAAAACAAAATATAGCAGCACAATTAACTTACCTATAACAACTAAAAAGAGACAACAAGAAATAGAAAAACATTAAAGTAAACCGGTGTGACATTAACACAACTATCACAACTTAAAATATTTCTTTTTAGTTGAAACAAAATGAATTCAGCTTACATTTGGGGACAACTCAAAATATTTCTTTTTAGTTGACTCTGGAAAAGCTACCTTTATATCAAGTAGAGGGATACAACTGTATTTTTTTTTTGGAAAGAGTAGAGAAAATTATGTAAGATTTTTACAGTGGGTATATATGAGCATTGTTCATAGATTTCTTGCAAAAAGTGAACATTGAAAAATTTTGAGTTGACTTTCTTTAGAGGAACCAGTGTGAAATGATAATTTATTGAACGACAATTAGAAAGCTTTATGTTTTTATTTCTAGTCATATATAACTTAATTTAAACGTAACAGTTTAAGCGGAATTAAACTTATTTTCGGGAGGGAAATTAATATTGGACCCATGGTAAATTACGGACCAATCATCACAAAATTTTGCAAAGTGATTTCTGATATTAAAAAAACCTAAATTAAAACAAATTTCAATGTAGTAGTGTTTTGACGTTTTATAGTTTCAAAGTGGGTTAAAAAAGGCTGAATAATATGGGGCTTAAGACCCAACTATTATATGCATAAAGTGGCTCAAAATTTACAAAAAAACAATCAAAAACACAAAAATAAAATCAAAAAATATTTTATTCCGTACGGAAAGTGCGATCTGTTTCGTACCTTGCTTTAGCAACTGTTAGTTTAATTATATTAACTAAAAAGTTTTCTTAAGTTTAATTTGGTTCGACACATATGAATCACAACTTAAGCATATTATAGTTGGACCTTTAAGGTAAATAAGGGACCTCTTTTTTACAAAATTGCATGGTATTATTTATGGCCTTGTGAAGCTAAATTGGACCAAATTATAACACAATATCTGTATCTGCTACGGATCTAGGCGTATTGAAATAATTTCCCGGAATGAGAATTATATTGGGCCTATTGTAAATCGTGGACCGATCTTCACGACAAGTTTGGTGATTTAAAGCCTTTTGAATACCAAATTCTACTACAAAAACATTATTTGTTACTGTTTAAGTCGTATTTAACTTTTTTCCCAGGGTAGGCTTTCTATGGAGCCTATGGTAAATTATGGTCCGATCTTCCCGAAATTTAACAATAAGATTGTTCACGTCTCAAGTTATAGAATTTCTAGTCAAATAAAATTAATTTGTGCAAAATCTTATAACAATCTGTCCATTATAGCACCATTTGTGTTAGTTTTTGTAACAAAATTATAATTTTTTTAGGGTGGCCGCTCTACATTTGGATTTATAACTCTCATCCTACTGCACCGATTTTCCTGGATTTTAATCCCAAACTGCTGAGAATTAGTAGATGCAATTCGACACTAATTCCGTTATTTTCTTTTGAGATTTTCAAAAGTAAGCGTGTTTTCAACAGACGGACAGGGCTAAATCGCCAGAATACATACGCTGTCTACATTTGAGGTATCATCGGTCAATAAAAATCACTACAGGTAGTAGACCCGAAGCTTTTTGTGGCTGAAAATTAATGATTTGCCACACAGCAAGAGACACAATGGAGCTTTTGAAAGAAAACTTAGAAAATCGCATTAATTCTCGTAGAGGAAAAGTGGTCAGCAAGATTTTGCGATTTTAGACTTAGTATTTTTTTTTTAAATTTTGTAAAAATCGTGGCATTTTAAGGAAATACACATTAAGTAAGCGAACATTGCATTAAAATTCTCTTTCTAAGATAAAATCTTTGGTGACGCTCAGGTGAATGTTTACTTAATATTTAACTGAAAAACAAAAATAATATGAAATTTGTTTTTTTACAAATTGATGAAAAGAAACCAAAATGATAAATTTCTTTAATAAAAAACTGTTATTGCATAAATCATATGCAAAGTTACACTTGCACAAATTTAAGCGTTTCAATGTTTTTAATATGAATTTTAAATTCTTTCAATTCTTGCATTGATACAAGATTTTCAAAGAACTTAGTACTTGAAAAAGTATTATTATATTTACAAGTACCCTTGAATTTATGTTAAGTTTTTTTTAAAAAAAATAACATTTTATTTCGTTTCCGTTTCCAGTATGAATTCATACCTTTAGATGCAAATAAAAATAAAACAAATTAAAAATAAATTTAAAAAAGAAATAATATTTATTTGAATAAAAAACCTTAAATTAAATCAAATCAGTAATACTAAAAAAATACATACAAATAAAATGTGCATGATGTATAAAATATTGGTTTATTTTTAAATGAAATTGTGCCATGTTAAATGAAAATTCGTGGACCGGTAGATCTTCAGAAATAACATTCCACTTCATTAAAGAACTGCATCGTTATCTTTTTGAAATTTTGCCAAATTATTAGAATCTTAAGTTTAAAAGCTAATTTTGCTATTTAATGTGGCATAATATGAATGAACCTCAGTTTTATCGAAAAATAATCATATAATAGTCAACAACATTAAAGAGCAAACTATTGTCATTCCTATATTTGTATACCAGATTATTGCTGGGATTACCACTATATTACCGATAGTACATAACATATATCGCGAATCAAAAAAGTTTGGTCTGAAGATTGACATAGCTAAAACGAAGTCAATGATTGCCACGAAAAATTCTGCATTCGTAATTGGCCGGGAAAACATAGTGGATGTCGAGAATAACGAATGCCGTTAACACAAAGCAAAAGTTAGTTTTGCAAAACTAAGAAACGTGTGACATGATCAGAACAGAAACAAAAATTTAACTACAATTTAATGCCTGCGTCAAGTCTACAATATTATTCGGTAGTGCAACGTGGAACTCCAAGTCTTTTTGATCTTAGATGTCTAGATCTATTTTGGGTATATGGTGGCCACTTCACATAACAAATGTTGCGCTTTGGAGTTTAACGAAGCAGAATGGTATCCACAAAGACATTACTAGAAGAAAATACGAACGGAAATCGCCCATGCTGCCTTATGTTGGAATCCGCCAATGGCCACATGGAGAAGGATGACTGCAAGGGAAACTGAAAAATCTATCGTCCATCTAAGGAACATAGCCAGACAACGAGTCGAGGGGAGAAGTGTAGTGAATAGACCAAGTTCTTAGTGCTTTGTAAATACTTGGAACATGTCATAATAAAATAATAGTATAAATAAAGCGGGCAATATATCCCTGATATATATATATTAATTATAAAGAGAATTTTTTAAGAATGCTGGATGCCCTGTTGGAGATAGTGAGGCATTAAATGGTTTTCTCTTGTTGGTGCATACAAGTACCACCCTGAGTTACAATGGTTTAATTAGCGATATATCGACCCCTTTGCGCGAAATTATCGTATATGCCAATTTTTTTGAAATTGAGTTTTTGATGCAATCTTGTTCTACATTCAAAGAAACTTCGTTGCTCCAAAAATTGAATGTATATTTTCATTTTGATACTGCAAGCGAACGCAGAGAAAAGTAGAAAAATGGCTGTCCTGTAAAATTTGGTTTTTGTTACATACGATAGTTTCGCGCAAAGGGGTCGATATGTAGTTGTTACGCTTTCAAAGAGCAAGCAACAAATAAAATTAAATTTTCACTTCAAGAGCCCTTTCACGTCGAATTTTTATCGTATCCTTTGTATGCATGCACCTTGATCGCTCTCTATAGATTTGCATTATTCGAGTGAAGAATATCGATACAACAGAAACTCTCATGCTCCACTTACCCGCTACCATTTTCTGTTCGAATTAAACTCCATGGCAGTACGACTATAAAATGTTAGGGTTTTTTTTTAACAATTCAGAGTTTGGCAGTGCCAAAACTTACATATTTATCTACATTCACAATAGTATTGAAAACCCAATTGATCTCAAGCCAACATCTTTGTTCTGAGAGAACATAGTATTTGTATGGGCGCTAGGTAAAAAAATATGTCGATTTATCTGATTTTTCAAAACAAACAAATATCACATAAAGAGAATATTTGCGCTCAATTTGGCCAACCTTGCCGGTTTTGTATGGACACTATCATGTCACAACTATAAAATCGGGAAAACAGCCAAGCGAATTAATAGTAACACTAAATTTATACTAGTATTCCACTTAGTGTGGACTTACACCATGAAAGTTTTCTTTTAGAAAGCCTGAGTTTATTGGTGAGAGAAAACATGTTATTCTTCTGAGTGGTTAAAAAGAAAAAACAAAATTAAAAAACAAACTGCTTCATTCTACTGTCTTCGTAAGAAAACAACAAAAAAAAACCAATTTGTCAATTCAGTTCTTTTGCACGGGCACATGCAAGTATGTATATTATCAAAGTTATTTATGGAAAAGGTTTCCTGATGAGCTGGCCTAAGCAACCAGTGAAATGCGCATAGAAGCTAGCTTTCCCTCAACAATAAATTTCAGTGTATTTATCCAATATGAAAAACTGGGAATTTAGCACGTCATACGGAAATCGTATTAATAATAAATTTTGTATTCCCGAAAATAACTTTGATAATATACATAGAGATATATTGTTCTACGCTGACTACAGGGTGTACATAAAACAACACACACAGTGACGAGAATTTATAATGTTCAAATGGTGACCGCTTTGCAGAAAAAGGACCAAGTATTTTAAATAGTATTAAATGTATAAATACATAAATTATTTAATATTTGTTATTAATATTACAGATTTGCAATAAACAAACATGTATTATAACGGGTGCGCCATCTAACGTTTTTTTTTAAACTAGTGCTTATTTCGTGAATGGTAACACTTAGCTCATGTCTGATTTGACAGATAATTAGTTTTATCCTTCCGCTGAATGAATGTAGTTATATATACGCTTGAACAACGTTGGGAAATATGCGTTTTCACTTCGCTAAGTGGGCCTGCGATCGGCTTACTGAAGATGCCGATTTTGCCAAAAAAAATCATCTTTTCAGATGCAGCTCATTTTGATCTTGGCGGATATGTAAACAGGCAAAATTGTCGCATTTGGGGCACATAAAACCCGCACGCATACATTGAAAAGCCGTTGCACCCAAAACGAGTCACTGTTTGGTGCGGATTTTGATCCAGAGGCATAATTGGGTAATTTTTCTTCCAAAATGGACAATAAGTGGCCGTTACAGTCAATGGCGATCGGGCCATGTTGAACGAATTTTTGTTCACAAAAATTGAAGAGGAGGATATTGGCAACATTTGCGCTCTTTTTTTGAAGATCGCATTATCAGCCGCAGAGCTGATGTCGTTTGGCCACCTCGGAGCTGCGATTTGACATCGATGGGCTATTATTTGTGGGGTGCCGTCAAAAATAAGTCTTACGCCGACAAGCCAGAGACAATTGACGCTTTAAAGGACAATATTCGAGAAGCCATTGGTGAAATACAGCTGCACACAATCGATAATGTGCTTAAAAATTGGATCGATCGTGTAGGCTACTGCATGGCCGCATTCCATTTAAAATGCAAGCTGCCCATCACTGTCTACAATAAAGGCCCCGATTACGGTTTACAACTCAAATCAGTTGAGTTTGTCAACAAAAATACTCGGTTTGTGTTTTTCATGTCGTTTTTTTATATTTCTCTTTAAACTTTTTCTGTGTTACGTTTTAGTCTTTTTCCTATCTTTAAGTTGTGAGGTACAGTGATACCTCGATTATCGGCAACAGACGTCACCGGGAGCATTCTTAATAAAAAATTTTGTTTGTGTGCTTCTTTTTTTATGTAAATATAAAATGTATTTAAATAGAATCTGGGAATTTTTTTCTCATGGTGAGGAATATTTATTATATATATTTTCATTATAATCAAACGTGTATTTTAAGTGAAATTACAATTTATAAAGCTTTCACACTTTAATAGAAAATACTTCTGGAAAATATTAAAGGAATAAGACTACTAAAGTATAAACGCTTTAAAAATTGTAATTTGACTTAGAATACACATTCCATTTATATGAAAATTTATATTCAGCCCATGTACAAATTCCCCAGGAGTTTTTCCATTCTCTCATTTTTCTTATGTTAATTCTGTTGCAAAATTTTTATTCATAATTGGCCTGTATTACATATTATGTAAATATTTAGATGTGAGAAAAAAGTTATTAATTTTGGCAGAACATGGTTTTTATTACCTTGCGAAATTCTCTTTCTTTGTTTACAAAATTTTTTTTTGATAGCTCAAAAGTAAACGATAAAAAGAAAAATTTGTTTATAATTTCGGATAACAGAGGTAACGGTATGGGCAAAAAATAGCGATATTTAAAAAAAAATAATCGATATACATATATCGCCGATATTTAAAATACCGATATATCAATATATCGATATTGGAGTACGACTACCGAATTCGATATTTTTTAAAGTCAGTCTTCATTAAAAACTCAAAATTTTAGCCGTTTTTCAAAAAAAATGTTTTTTTACGAGTTGGCATCATTGCATGCATCATATGTTTTTTAAACTAATATGAAGATCTAAAATGATTGGCATTTATAGGAAGTAGTGCCGGATACAAGAAGCAGATTGACAGGAGAGTACATAAGAGAGTGCTCCTGTTGTCCATATCTGATGATTACTGGTTTGACTAAAACAATCAAAAACATTTCTAGTTAAAGTTGGTACTTTTGGGGTGCTATTCAAATTTTAAGTTCAGTTGATACTTCCATGACTTATTAACTTTCATTTAAATTTTGCGTAATTAACTTTTTTTTGGATTTCATATGGTTTTTTGTATTCTTCCCTTTTGTTTTTGTTATAATTGAATTTTTGTTTTGATTGAATTTTTTGTTTTTAGTAATTTTGTGAAATAAAATGAAACAATAAAAAGTAACCATGTAATTAGGGTGAGTTCCAAAACGTCAGTTGCAAAGCAACTCGCTTTTTTAAACGCATTCTACAATGCAACCGTGTAAAATTTTAGAATGTTATCTGTCCCAAAGTGCATCAAAACAGTTACCGATGCGTTCACAATGACCAAACTGTGCATCGTTAAACTTGATGGTACATTTTTGACTTCGACTGCAAAGTATTATGATGTTTTGGAACTCAGCCTTACTTTCAAGCCCTAACCGCAAAAATAACGTAAGCGCCAAAAATTTTACAGGAGAGACTTTTTTTATTTTATTTCATATGAATTTTGTATGAAATTTGTCGCTTACGATAAAATTGTTCTTGCCATAAAATCGTAACGGTAACGTTATGTGACCATGACATTTTCGGAGATAATACAAGTATTGTCAGTAAAGTTATTTATTTAACAAACCCAAAATTAAAAATTATGCCGCTTACGTTATTTTCGCGGTTACGGCTCGATATAATTATTTGTTGATAAATATGTATGTACAAAGGTATACTAAGTGTTTAAATTTGGTAATAGTTTCAGCAAAATACGTTCGATATATGGATATTTTTGAAATAATAAATATTGATACTCTTAAAAATTATATATTCGATATATATCGATATATTTTTTGAATTTTCCCATCCCTATGCCGGTAAATTGATACGGCCGGTTAATAGAATTACGAATAATCAAAAAAAAAACAATGCAACCAAAAATCATCGTATAAACGCAAAGGGATTTTGAAAGTTGCTTCAAAAGGGAAAGAAAAAAAAACGACTTCGTAAAAGCCCCCATGTTAATTAAGTGTTACTTATTTTGTAATTTCTATAAAGGACTTGCGGTCCAAAGACTAAGAAAAATATAAAAAGGATAAAATGGTAAAATGTAATAAAACGGAAAATAACGTAACAAATAGAAACTTATTAAAGATTTAAAGTGTGATTAATAACTATAAGATAATGGAATAAATATAAAACCATAAATATGTTAAACAACTAAGTTAAAAAATATACAATTTTGCAAAATTTTGTGTTTTAAAAAGGGTTAAAAAAGGTCTTAAAGAACATTTAGAACAAAATGTCCAAAAACTACAAGGTGGCGCAAAAAAGTCTTTTCCTATCGGAAGATTCTTTAAGTTTTTGCAAATGGCAGTAAATTTCAGTTTTGCTTTGAGATTTTTAAAGTAGAAAGATACAAAATACACGTCATAAAGAAAAGGAGGCATCCTAAATCTCAACGACGAGAAATACAACTTTGCTTTGAAAATCATTAGGAGTGACAAGGCCCATTTCCATACCTGGTGGTACGTGAAAAAGCTACTGCATGGTGTGTTGTTCACTTTGAATTCGTAATCGGGTCTTATTTTATTAAAAACGGCAAGCGCTACAGAGCCATGCTCAACGACATTCTCCTTCCTCGACTGAGCGAAATTGTACTGAAGAACATGTGGTTCAAAAATTATGGAGAAACGGCGCATACAGCACGTCCTAAAAGCGTTTTTCTGAAAGCTGGATTTCCGGGTCACCTAATCTCTAGTTTTGGTGATTTTCATTTTACCGGCAAGATCGCCTTTTTACCGCCTCTAGACTTCTTTTCTCAACAAGTCTCATGGCCATTTTCTCAATCTATCGACAAACTGCGTGTTACTTAATTTTGGGTTTCTCAATATTCCGAGAAAAAAAATTGTTTTTAGTTGGCAACACTTTTAAAAACACATATAAAAGTTGGGAGTCAGCTGATTGAATTTATCTGAACGGTAAATAAAAGGAAAATAATAGATGAGTACTGGTTAGCTTTGTGGCAGAACAGAAGCAAATTAGACACTGAGAAAACCAAATTTCTTTAATGTGCATTTTTTCGTTGGGAAAAAATATAATCTTGTAATGACAAAACGACCACCTGAACTCTTGAAGTTGTCAAAAAGAATATCCGTTAGGAATGCGAAAACCTATCACCGAAAGTTCTGGAAAGTTTAATAGAAATATGCCATAAATCGGCAAGTATGGTCATTGTGACAGCCGCCATTTGGCTGATAAAATTTGTTCCTCTTAAAAACTGGTACTCTGTCCAACATTTCATGTGTAAAAAAACTCGTATGAAAAAAGTTGTGCCCTTAAAAAAAATGTTCGGAAATGGTTCGTTTTTTTGAAAAAGTTACGAAATGTTTCTGGCAACATTTTTTTTTTACAACTACGAAATAATACGAGTTGTAATTATTTCACGAGGAATTTTAAGCAACAGATGTTCAATTTTGTGTAGTTTAAATTTTAAACAAATAAAAAAAGTATGTTAACTGCCAATTGCACCAAGTTCATTTAAAACTAACTAAAACTTTAACTACCAGTTAACCACATGTTTTTGACAGTTATATGTTATAGTTTATTCTAACTGAAATTGTAAAATAAGGAAGAAAACATTAAATTAACAGAACCGGTAACAGTTTTTGCTCCATATTTCATAGGTATTGCTTCAATTAAATTTTTGATTAAAAAAATACATTTTGGTACAATAACTTTTTTCAAAACGAAAAATAAGAAAACGTACACTCAAAGGAAAAATCAATCCAACCGTACTCAAATCAATCTGAAACGGTATTAATAGTACGGTGAGTACGGATTTTCTTGAATCAAGTACAGAAAGATTGATTCAAGTACGGATTTTTAATCCCAAAATACTTAAATTATCCATATTCAATCCCGTTTTCTTACTTGAAATAATCCGAAATTTTATTAGTCTCATCTCTCAGCAATGCATTCTATTATGCGTTTTATAATTTTTTAATTAACCGCATTTTGAGATTGATTCAATCTTAGATTTACTTAAATCAATCTCAAAATGCGCTTAATTAAAAAATTATAAAACGCATAATAGAATGCATTGCTGAGAGATGAGACTAATAAGATTTATGAGATTTAAACCCTCATTTTGTAATTTTACTCTCAGAGTGGCACTACCAACGAACAGTTTAATCTTTTTTGTACTTGATTTAAGAATTTTATACTTATTTCAAGAAATTGTGGGATTGATTTTCGAAAGGTATCCCATTTAGGATTGTTTTGAGAACGTTTAAGTGTTATTCGTACTTGAATTTTTAAGTACGAATCGTACTTAAAGTAATCCTAAAAACCTTGATTTATCCCGAGAGTTTTTCATTCTGTGTATGGATTTACATACTTTTAAAGAATAAAAACGTCAAATTGAGCAAACTCGCGAGATACTTTAGAAAATTTTCACATGAAATTGAGGCGAATTCATAGCAGATGGTCTTAAAAGCTGATGTGATTAGTTTTGCTCTTTGCATTTTGCCCAGTTTGTTTGTTAACATTTTTTCTTTTATTCTTCTTGGTTTCAAATGGGCTTGTGCGTCATTTCGTTTTAAAAATTTGAAAAATGTTCTTTAAAAATACTTGCTGTTTATTGTATAAGTTACGCACTATGCCTTCATGTGCTTTGTGCATGTTCTGGAACGATGTTTTAGCATGTCTAAAGATGTGCATGTCGTAAGCCAGATGTAGTAAAATTTCTTGAATCACTTTCTCCCAAGCAGCGTTATAATCACTTCATAAAATTGTTGCTTTTTAATAACAATTAGTATTGTGGTTATTTAATTGAACGGTTTTATGGTTTCAACCCAAATTTTAATACTTAAATCAGGCAAAAAGTTCATTGAATTTACTTTTCATTAAATTATTTTTACAAGTGTTTGCCTAATGGTCGAAATTTGGCCATACATTATTGTAATATAAAAAAAATATAGTGGATCGATTCGGAGACGGACCAACTTCCGGTCCGGTTTCTTGAAAATGTCGCATTATCGATCACCCTATTTTTTTATTATTTGATAATTGGAAAAAACTAAATTTTTATTTATTTGTTTTGCATATGTGTTAGTATTAAATTTGAACGCTGATTACTCTGAAAATATTGAACAGATTTTAATAAAATATATATTGTGCACTTCTGGCAGTAAATACATTTCAAATGGTGTATTTTTTATTCTAGTCGCTGGGCAAACAGATGAGAAAAGTGTTCTTAAGAGTTTAGCCTTAGCCGATTTATATGCAGATGAAGAAAGGAATTTTACAACATGAAATGAATTAAAATTTATTGATAATTTTTCATTATTGACTGAGCTGGGAATCGAACCCAGTATTTTTACGGACAGGTTGACCTTACATGTTTCAACCACACAATCTCTTGAGAGAGGTTTAACACTGACATTCATTGACAACGGCTGGCAGTCAATAGTCAAATATCAATCATTAAGCTAAATGGCATTTTAACATTGGTAGATAGAAAGTTGTTTTGAATGATTACACAAGTGAACAAATTTAAATTTTATTTGATTGCAAATTTTTACTAATTAAAGGTCGGTGATTTTAAATCTAATTTCCATATTTCTCTATCAGCTCTACTTTTCGTGATACACCGTTATGTTCGAAACTCGGCAACATTATTGTCTTTAAGCCGTGCTTACATTGTTTTTAATTCTGCCCTTTAGTTTTAGAGATATGGTTGAATTTTTGAAAAAAAAAAAAATAATTTGTTGTTCTTCAAAAATTCATATAAAAAAAAAAAAATGCGGCAAAAGTCACAGTTCTTGTCTTAAAACATTTATCTTAACATAATTTCGCCTGAAATGAGGTTTGTTTCATTGTAATCGGTGTACAACTTTTGATTTTATTCACAATTTACTAAGAAAACTGAATAGGAAGACCATGAACTTCATTACTTCAGTTTTTTTCGAACTTTTTGTCAAGAATTCCTCTTGAAGTACAAAGTAAATTTTTCTGTTTTTCATGTTTTTGTCTTTCTTTTCCTTTGTTGACCTTTTGCAGCAAAACTTGAAGGACTAATGTTAACATAGAGCTTGTTCCTTACCTGTTAACTATTGTTGTTTATTTTTGGTGTTTTGCTTTGGCTTTGATATTGTTAAAAGTAATACTTTGAGTGTTTATAATTCTTATTCGCTTTAGGGTTTTATTTGTATAATATTTTTGGCTTTTCTAAAATCTCTGGAAAAGGTTTCCTGATGAGCTGGCCTAAGCAACAAGTGAAATGCGCATAGAAGCTACCTTTCCCTCAACAATAAATTTCAGTGTATTTATCAAATATGAAAAACTGGGAATTAAGCACGTCATACGGAAATTGTATTAGTAATTCATATTTAATTCAGGCTAATGTTCATTGAATTTAATTTTCATTAAATTATTTTTATTTCGCTTTTTGTTAATGAATTTTTTTTATCAAAAGATTACATTTTGCATAGACTTTCGGCCAAAAGATTATATGTATTGCACATTTGATATTTCTGTTCTGGCATATGTCACCTTGATCACGATTTTAAGTTTTATATCTGCGCCATAGAATCTAAACTTTTATTTTATTATTTGAAAAAATCGATTTTAAGATATTTTTATATCAAAATACACGTTCTTGTATTTGACGTTTGACGCAACAACTAATTTTGACAACTAAAGTAGACATTTTCTAAAGCGAACTGAGACGAGTCTACATTTTATGAATTTTACTTGCTTTGAAAAAATAATTGTTGCTCAGCATTTTACACAAATTTTTTAACATATACCAGGCTTAATGACATCAATTATCACAATGCAAAAGCAAACCTAAGAATAATTTATATATTTAAAAAAAAAATACACACAAGTAACATGGGGTTGACAACTTTTGCGCCACCTTGTACATATAAGTAGTAAAAGGTATATCTAAAGTGAGAAAGTTGAGAAATATGTACTCGTATATTAACAAAACAAATCTAATTCCTTAAAAAGTGCTGCTGAAAATTCAAATGTGGAAATAATTTTTAGTTGGGAAAATTTAAAACAGTGGTTAAAAAACAAGTTAAAGTTAATTCATTAAAAAAGTGACAACAATTTGACTGGCATAATTTCATTTAATTTTGATTCATATGTCGTAAGCATAATATGCAAACCAGCTAATTCCCTTTAAGCACATTTTACAGATGAGACAAAAAACTTTTTATTTTTCCTATTTGAAGCTTGAGAGGAAAACCAAAAATATTGTTGATTTTACACACTTCAAGACTCAAACTGAAGAAAAACTACATGCTCGTCGCCTCTTTCTCTACGACACTGCATCAAAATCTCAATTTACTTAAAAAGTGGATTTAGCAGGTTTGCATATTAAGCCGACGATGTGTTTAATTCAAAAACTGATTGTTTTTTTTATTGAACTTGGAAGATAATCAATGAATTTGCTCTGTTGGAGGATTTAAATGTACATTTTTTTTTATACAGCAGTGTTTTTATGGTAGGGGTTCAGTTTGGTTTTGAGTTAATTATATACAGTCAGGGACAAAAGTTTCAATACACACTTAAAACTTTGTGTGGTACACTTATAAAATTATTACAGTAACTGATTGTGGGTTATTAAATTCGTTTTCCGTTTTTTCGTTTTTTTTTCAACATTTGTGCTTGTTATTCAAAAAACAAACTACTAAAAAATAATGTTTTTCCGTATTTATTTTGTTATGTAGTTTGGTTTTTTTCGGTTAAAATATATTTTTTAAAAGTTAAAACTATTCAATTTTACGAAACATGCTGTTTAATAAATAAAAAAATTAAAAATGAATGTAAAAATCATTTGTTTTAAGTGAAATGTAAATAATCCGTTTTTTAAATGAATATTAAGTTGTTTAAAATGAATATTCCTTTGAATTTAACTACATAATTTTTTGAGTGTAGGAAAAGTAATTTTTTCCGAAAATTTATGGTATGCAGTTTTATTTCTCTTCATTGACAATTAAAAACAAAAAATATGTACTAAGTGTATAAATAACGGTAATTAAAACAAAGAACTGATAACGAGTACAAAAGTTAAAATATCGAAAATATCGTTCTTGTTGCTTGTATTCGTTGCTGTAATTCAGCGCGAATTAATAATAGCAAGTAAAAAACTGTATGTGTGTAGCTGCTGTTACATGTCTTCATAGCTGTATTTTAAATAATAATAATATCGATATATATCCTATCGATATTTTAAAACTATCGATAGTTTCCCAGCACTAATATACACATTAGCCATAGAAGAGGAAAGGTAGGGGAAACTTTCTGCCTTTCCGGACCAATTGGACAATTTCTTTCGAATTTAAAACATAGATAGATCCCTATTTAGAAAGACACGTAAGCTTTGAATTTTTTCTTAAATGGTTCAACAAGAAGGGTGAAGGTCACGCCGGGTATCCGCTAGAGTAAAATATGCCTAGAAAAGGCCGAACAAAAACTTTTTATATTGGAGATGAATTCTAGTGTAAGCCCAATCAAAATAGCTGATGATATCGCTAATTTGTTTAATAAAAAAGTCCATCCAAAAACAGTCCAAGAGCTTTACGAAAGAACGAATATAATAGCAGAGTTTCACGGAAACCCGAATTTTAAGTGAGAAAAATAGAAGGCTTTGGTTGGAGTTTGCCAATAAGTATAATTACAAAGGCGTAGATTTTAGTCAAACTATTATTCTTACAGATGAATGCAAATTTAATTTGTCTGGAAGCGATGGGAGATCAAAAGTCTTGTGACAACCTAATATTGACCACCATACAAATTTAATACTAACTGTGAAGGTGCAAGCTTAATGGTTTAGGTAGCTATGGGACAGCTTGTGTTGGTTAGTGCTGTTCTAACATAAACATAATTTGCAGGCTTCGATCTAAACCTTGGAGCACACTGCACTTTCAGTGAAGGAGTAGCGGACTTATAATCCTCCACGGCAGCTAAATAGCCTATCGCAATCCCATGGCTTAAATCTTATACACTCATAGAAAAATGAATCTTCATAGTAATGATGCCCTTCCATTAGAATTCACTTTGCACATTTGTTTGCTAATAAATTTGTCTTTTCTAAAATTTCTTGGGAGAAAGTTTCCTGATGATCTGGCCTAAGCAACCAGTGAAATGCGCAAAGAAACTAGCTTTTCCCCAACAATAAATTTCAGTGAATAAAAATTTGAAATTATGTGCGACAGTCAAAATCTTATTAATTATAAATTGTGACATCAATGTTATTACAAATGGCATCAATAAGACAAAAATTGGCATCAGTCAATGACGAACAGTGTCATCAATTCGATGCAACTTTTGAGTGTTTTATTAACATTATTTTCACGTTTAAAAAATAAAATAAGAATCAAAAATTTCCATATTCTCTTTGTTTAAATTATTTGGTTAAATGCATAAAATTTTCAAAGTAGAATGATTTCGAAAACCATATCGGGAATATTGCTGTTGTCTTATAATTGAGAGTAGGTATGTTCGTTGAAGAAATTTTGTGGTTCAATATTTTTATTAAAATTGGCCATCGCTATTATTGATAATAAAAATTATTATTTTATGTTCGCTTATAAACTTTTAAAATTTAGCTCTTTTTTTAAAATTTAGCTCGTGTTCAAAAATTCAAAGTTTGCACAGATGTTGTGCAGTAAAAAAGCATCGGCATCACAAGCGCAACTCGTGATCACGCTTCAGCAACAAAATTGTGCATCACTGCAGCATGATGCATTAACATACGCACACAGTTCTTCCAAGTTCAGCCTAACGAGTCCTTTGTCCGATGTTACTGAGTCATCGCACTGATGACATTTTTTTTTATTAAACTAACTCCGATTCGTCATGTCTGTGATGTCGATGTGGAATTACACATTGATGACATAGTTTCACCTGATGACAATTTTGACAATCGATTTTAAGGCTGACATCACAATGACGAAAAGTTTCATGGGGTCAAAAACAAAGACACTTGTCATAGTATTGATGTCAAAATACATCAGCGTTCGAGATATAATGAAGTGAAAATAAAGAAACAAAGCAAATACTAGCAAGGAATCGCTAAAACATGCTCTTAAAAAAGTCTGAATAAAAGTAACGAGTTCCTAAAAGAAAAATTTGGTGCTCCCAATGTTACGCCACTTGCAGGATGTCATAGAAAGTCTGGATGGTCAAACTAAGTACAATAGTCTTGCACTTCTTATACCCACACCACAATAGTGGAGATGGTATTATGCATTTGTGCTGATGTGTGTTACATCGATCGACTCAGAATCACTTTGTGAGTCGATCTAACTGTCCATGTAACCTTGTGCGCAAAAAACAGGTCGCAATTTTGGAGATAATTTGATAAGATTTGGCACAAGGCCCAAGCCTATCGAAAATGGGCCGATTCGTAGGACCACGAGAGGAGATAGAGGCAATTTCTGCCTCTCAGAAACTATCAAACCGATTTTAATGAAATTTAAAACATGGATAGATCCATATATATTGTGGACACATAAGCATGATTTTCCATTGGTCCCGATTAGGGCGACCTCTCGTAAATGTGTTTTAAAATACGTGGTGTAGGATATCTTATAGTCGTGCTTGACCGACTGTACTTTCTTACTTTTTTATTCAAGAGATGCCATTTTTAATTTCTTACCAATGAAGAGAACTTAAACTGCATACCACAAATTTTCGGAAATACTTTAGTTTTCCTTAAACACCAAATTTTAGGTGTGTACTTAAACTTTAGTCTCTGACTGTATGTATTTATGGATGTATGTATGTATTTTTAAATGAAATTTGAAGTCGTTTGTTTTTTTGTTAATATTTTAATTACACAACATGGCAAATAATTTAAGCTACAAACTTGTTCTAAAAGTCTTAGCTTCCTTCTGTGTGTGTGCTCTTCCAATCTATCGACATATTCGCGTAATTCCTCAATCTCCTCTTTAACTTGTTGTACAGTATCGAGTTCGTGTTTAATGGCCACCATATCACGTTTCACCTGAAAACAAAGTTTTTGGAAATTTTATTAAATTTATGAATTCTTATACTATTTCAATCACTTACTTCCGAGACCTCACTTTGGCAACTTTCCACTGACTTTGTGAGTTCCTGCAGTTGTGTTCGTATCTCACACAAGGCCACTGTAGTCTCCATGTGTCTATCGCCTCTTTGAAGCTCATCCAATTTTGCTGATAAATTCATACTCATCACGCTGACTTGCTTTTGCAAACTTTTATTTTTATTTTTGAGCAGCATTTTTATAGTTTTTTTTATTTTTTTTTTTTTAATAAAGAAAATATTGGTTTATGTTTTTGTTATTTTGGAATTAATAAAAATAATAAATTTTCTTTATAATAAATTATTTTTAATGCAAGTATGAGAGTAAAATAAAAAGCAAAACGTATCAAAATATTGAAATTAGTTAGAAAAAAAAGTTAAAAAGTTTTTAATTTAATAGAGAACTAGTTAGTAGTAAAAAATGCTTAAAAAATTTTATTTATGCTTTTTATGTTTTTTTTTAGTAAAATGTCTTGTTTTATGAATGTGTAGAAATTTTGAAAAAAAATAACGGACTTAAATTATTAAAATTGTTGAATATGGGAATTAAATTCATTTTATTTTATTTCGATAAATAAATAAATAAATGCATAAGAAATGGTTATCGAAAATTGAGAATGCGGGTAAAATACTTGTACATAATTATATTTAAAAGAGAAAAACACTTAAATTCTAAAAAATGTATGTTAAAAGATTTGATCTGGCAACACTGTGCCACATTTTTGAAGTTATCGAGTGGAAACTCTTTCTCGTGTGGAATTTCTCGAAATACTTTTCGAAATAAACAAAACTCTTTTTGGGTTTTACTAGTAAGACCGCCGTTCAGATTTTGTGGTCTTATTAATACATTGGCTAAAACTTGATTTATCCGAAAAACATGCAATTTTTCGCATGTATATATTTGGAAACCACTTAGAATTTTGTTTTCCTGTCTTCGCGATAATTGCAATTGTAGCTACAGACGAGGAGAAAATAAGTACATACTTCAAAATTGCTAATATGTCGAAAAATTTTATATTTGGTGGGAAATTCCGAAAAGTACTTTTCAGAAAAAAATTCCCTTTAATATAAGTCATAATTCCTCAGACCATTGTTATACTGGAAAATGCCTTTTTTACATTATCCAGCTGTATTTTACATCAAAAAATTCGATTGATATATGAATTATGCAGCAAAAGGTGAAAAAACATAAATGTATCAGAATTAATTTTTTCTGAATATAGCTTCACAACAGTGTTCGAAAATAAATTCTTAATATCGCTCCTTAGTGTTCGGTTCGGTACATTTGTGGAAAACACAAACGCTAATAGTGTTTGTGTAGAAAATTAATATTAAAAAAATAACGTTTCCCTCCCTACAAATAATATTGGACAACCTGATCCATTTTGATAAAATGGACTACTCCATGGACTGGTCCGATGTAATGCAAGCATGGACCATGTCATTGTTAAAAAGTGTTTGTAGTGAGACGACATGTCTTCGTTTTTTAACGACATGTTTTCGTTTTTAAAACTAAGCCTCTTGTGTATACAATGGAGTAGTTTTAAAACTACTCCGTTGTAGTCCAAAGATGGGTTATATGGTCCTGCCCTAGGACATCGTAATGTTAAATAGACCATGGTTTTTCCATACGTTTGGGTTACTTTTGGACTAGTCCTAGTCCCTTGTGGACTACTCTTTGCACGCGTGTTTGGACTGGTCCTATTATTTGCAGGGCTGTTTGTCATCCACACAAACACAAAACTAATACTGTTCTTATCCAACCCAACAAAAAGATGAGAACATTTAATTTCTCTTTTTTATTTTTTTTTTTAACCACAAACTTCATTGTGTTCGGATTAGCTCGTTAATGCTCGTTCTTTTCTGTTGTGCATAGCGCCAAAAAAATACACATACGAAAAAAAAAACAAAAAGCCAGCATAATAATTTTACACAAACAAAACATATACACAATATACACAAACTGTTCGTCTTGCGGTCGTTGCTAAAATTTTGGTTTGTTCATTTCTTTATCAATGTAAAAAAAAGAAACATTATAGAACATTAAAATATAATGTTTGTCTACACTATCACTACAATTAATCTTTTTTTTTTTTAGCGAAGAACAGAACACTATAAAATGTTCGGCACTTTCTTGAAAATAGTTGCTAACGGAATTAAGGGTTATGTTCGTCTACACAAACACTAAAAATATGGATATAATTCCTGGGTGTGTGAGCCGAACGCTAAAGAATGTTCTGTCTATTTTTGAACACTGCTTTACAACATTGTCCAAAGTGGGCCAAAAATAATGGAATAAGTGAAAGAAATTAAAACTTTTTAACATTTTTAGCAATTTTGAAGCAGTAGATGCAGTATTTTCGGGTAAGTTTTGTAAACAACTTTTTTCTCCTAATGGCTAACAAGTTAGTGAATGTTTAAACGATGGTTTAGTTGAACTAAACTTGAATTTTTATGTAGTTTAAACTCAACAATTGTAATGAATGTCCCATGTTTTATATGTAGTTAAAAAACTAACATGTGGCAGCACTACGACAAATCTTGTCAAATTCATATGCTCTCTATTGGTAGTTTAATCGCCCAATTTTATGCGATTAAAGAAGGTTTATATGTTTAGTGATTTATATATTTGTTGGCTTTAACACATTTTAAACCAAAAAGAGAGTTTAACTTGCTCTGATTTATTAGCCCCAATTAGTAAAGGTCTATAATTGTGCAGGCAACAAGAATACAAAATTGCAATTGGTTTTCAATATATAACCGTGAGAAAAGTGGCTTGTTCTGCGGAAAATTAAGTTTTGGTCAAAATAAACATGAGACATGAAATCCAAGCAGCAGCTAAAACTAGCAAAACCCAAATGGGGGCTTGTAAGTTTCAATACCCAATAAAAAATTGAGCTAGTTGTAAGGGAGAAACATAAAAGTTTCGCTTATCGTTTACGGAATTCTTGAATTTTATAAAGCGCTTTATTCAGCGCATATACAAATTGTTGGATGTAACGTTCAGCTTTACACACGGAATATTTTGTTACAGTTATTTTGTATTATTTTTCCTTACAAACCTGCTTCATAGTAAGGGAATGCTGTGGCACTTTAAATTTAATTCTTTTTTTATAAAATTTGTTAACAGTTCCTTTACTTACTTTCCTGTAGCAATGTATGTCTTATTGCATAGCGCATAATTGTGCGCTTATTTTTTTTAATTTTTTTAAAAGTGCTTCGCAAAATAATAAAATTTTTTATTGGGTAAGTACTTCGAGAAATTCCACAGCACTATATGACTTCAAAAATGTTGACCTGTGTAATCATATACATGACAAGGAAGACAATATCGCATAATTTTTGCCGATACAGTATCCAGCCTGAGAGTCTTTAAACATTTTATTGTTCTTGGAAGCCCTTTTAAAACTTTAACCTCTTTAATTATTTAAATTTTTAAGTCACTTTATTGAAAGTTAATTTTATTAAGGGAGGAAAACAAAACTGACATAATTTTGCCACATTAACATTTTTTTATTGTAACAAAATTGGGTTAAATTTATCTGTAGTTTTATATTTTAATTTACACAGAAAAATTTAAATCCTTGTAATCTGTTAAACAACTGGAAGAGTTAGGGGAAGTGTGTGCCACCTTTTGGATTCAAAGAACTCAAACGAACAATACAATCTCTGCTTATTTATAATTGAAAGCAATGGTTTTCAATTTAATATTAATCAGTGATAATCATGCTCAAAATGCAATTTTATTTCCTCACACACACGCGCATATCTTTTAAAATGAACACAACCATAAAAACACCATACATGCATACACGTTTACATCAACAGTAAACAAAACTACTTCAGTTAGCAAAAACAAAAGATAGGAAATAATGTGATTGTCGAGGGAAAAATCACGCTTAATTTTTTACTTCATATTTTAATTTTTTTTTACACATCTGGTAAATTTTAATATTTTTCTTATATGGTAAAATTGGACGCACTCACCACTTTCAGGTCTTAAGAAGGTCAACAAATGGTTTACAAATAAAGTTTTACTCATTCCACTCAGCTTTGAGGGGTACGTTCAGTGTTCTACATTATACTCAGTTTTAGGTATGTTCAGAGGATTCTATGTGATTAATAAGTTTTTTAGCCGTATTCATGTCAATTTGAAATTGCCAACAAATCACTTCAATGTATGGGTAGTCATCTCGATTTGGATGTGATTAGAGCTTAATCACATTCGAGTTGCTTCAACGCGTTTAAGAACCCAAATGTGAACAAAGATTTATAATGTCTTCTTATAAAATATTCCACAAATTCAAATTTAAGTGCGAAGAAAATGCCTGTCAGAATCGTCCTCTTTGAAGTTACATATGCATGTGAGAATGTGTAGGAAATAAGCCACACATAAACGTCAAGTTTTTTTCTGCGTTTCATTTTGGCGATTCTCAATTTCAGACTAACTCAATTTGAACCTTGAAAAGATACATCATCGCGCATCGCGTTAAAGTTATTCAGGCTTATTGTGAAAATGGACGTTCAAACCAAAATGCATATCGCGCAAATCAAAGAAAATCATATTCAGTGATGAGGCACATTTTCACCTCAGTGGATTTGCCAATAAAATTCTGCTTATTTGGGCGAATGATAATTCAAGAGTGATTGTCGAAAAACCAATGCAGTTTATTGGCTGGCGGCATCATGAGGCCGGCCCGGCAGTTACTGTGAATGGTGTTCGCTATCGTGAGATGATAACGAACTTTTTATGGCCCGAATTGGAAGATATGGATGTGGACGATATGTGGTTTCAACAGGGCGGTGCCACACAGCTAATGAAACAATGGCTCTTTTGCGCGACAAATTCAATGGGCGTGTTATCTCAAGTGTTGGCGATGTCAGCTGACCGCCAAGATCATGTGATTAAACACCGTTGGTCTTCTTTCTTAGGGGTTATTTGAAAGAAAAGGTGATCGTCGATAAGCCAGAAATAATTCAAGAGCTAAGGGATGAGACAATTCGGCACATTAACCCTCAATTATGCCTCAGCGTCATCGAAAATTTGGACAATCGAATGGAGGTGTGCCGCCAATGTCGCGGGGGCCATTTTGCTCCATACATAATTGAACGATACCAACATTATCATAATAAAAAGAAATGGCAACAATTTCCTAAATAACACTACCTAACAATTTTTTGACCAACTGAATTTGACACCTAATCTTTATGTAAAATTTTCCGCTAAATCCGAATATGAAGTCAGAACTGTCAAAAGTAGAATATATTTGTATTTTTAAAAAAGATGCTGTGACTGAAATGCAAATATCCAAATTAGCTGTCAGATTTATTTGGTCACGTCTTTGTTGAAATTTTGTCACGTAGTGTAATTTGTGTTTTATTCAGTATCAACATCGGCCCTTAAAATATAACCACCCTTTACTTCTCAAATTTTTAAACAAATTTTAACGAAAACAATAAAATGAATAAAATGGGAAACTAGCTTTCTCTCAACAATAAACTTCAGTGTATTTTTCAAAAATAAATATTGGGAATTTAGTACGTCATAGATAAATCTTATTATTAATAAATTCTGTATTCCCAAAAATAACTTTGATCAGAAGTTATTAATTTTCTCACTTCACATTATATTTACGTAAAAACAATCATGCTGACATGAAGCTTAAATCTTTCTTATTTTTTGAAGGCCCTCTAGAAACCTTTGAAGTAAATGCGAGAAGGCAAGGCCTTCATTATCAACGAAGCGCTATTAAAATGGGAAATGCAGTTGGATTGCGACTTTTTAAAAGGTCACTTTACTACTTCTTTTTCTCGCTGGAAAATAACAGATACAATTGGTGCCGAATACGAAGCGATAATTCTAAACCTTTCCGAAGTCTTTCAATTAACTTCTTCATGAAGGCCTTCTAAAAGCTACCAACCTTTTATCCTATTTTACTCTCGGATTTACATGCAATAATACCACATGTTATAAGTCATTGTATTAAAAATGTTATAGCGTTGGATCTAATCGGACAGAAATTGGGTTTTTTTGGATACCCATAAGGTCTCCCTTAATGCAGGCTTCTTAAATACATCTGTATTGTTAGTAGCTTTATAGCAGTGTTGCCAATAAAGAATTTGAAAATTACACCTGACTGTGTCCCAAATTAAACATTTGAAACAAAATTACACACACAAAACCAAAAAGTACGTTTGCTAGAATGAATTCGCTGTAATTGTTACTGAAGTAAAATTAATGGATGCAAATATTTATTTTCGGACATACTCATAGAGTCGGACGTAATCATTGCCTACTGGATAGCCTTAAAATAAACTGCTTAAATATGTTTTAATTTTTGAATAAAATATTAGGAAAGTAATTTTTAATTAAGAAGATTTTGTTGGTCATGCTTTATTCTCAATTTTTATTCTTGATAAAAATTAGGAACTTGATTCATAAATTCTAAAATCTTTAGAATTTATACTACACTTTTTTATAATAATTCGAGCAAATGTTTAAACAAATATATGTTCACATACATACATGTTTTGTGGTCTACATATGTACAATGAAATTTGACAGTTAAGTACACAAATATTACAAAATGTATTGCTCGTGAAGATGCCATTTAAAATTTCTTTAAAGGTTTGTGTTGGAAAGTGAAAAAGTCAGATTTCAAAAAACAAGTTGGACTGTGATGAAGACTGGAAAAAATTACAAGAAATAAATGTTCGAAACGAAAAACTTGGGTGCAAAGAATAATAAAACACATGGGCTACACATACAAGTAGAAATTACACACAATTACACAGGGTTACCGTTAAGGATTTTGAAAAAGTCGCACAAAAAAGTCGTTTTTTCAAATTAAAGTCTCACATTTTTAACATTTTAATTACTTTGCCAATACCCACCCGAAAACGCCTAAAATATTAATGCCGTTCATCTTAGATTGGCATGGAAATTCAGTGAACTCGATACAAAAGATGGCAAATACAATACAGTTCAGTTGTTGAAAATTTCTGGATATAAAATAATCACCTGCTCAATCGAATGAGGTTACATATCCCGGGGAATGTTTAAAACAAAATTGATATTAATTAGAATTGTGGTTATTTTGTTGAACTATTAATGATTTTTAATCCAAATTTTTAATATTTTAATCAGGCTTAAGTTCATCAAATTTAATTTTCATTAAATTATTTTTATGAACAAAGGAATTTTACAACATGAAAATTAATTAAAATTGTTATTGATAATCATTCATTCTTGACTGACCTGAGATTCGAACCAAATCCATCTGAGGAGATCAAGTGGTTGTGATCGAAACATGTCATGGTAACCAGCCGCCTGGGTTCGAATCTCAGGTCAGTCAAGAATGAATGATTATCAATAACAATTTTAATTAATTTTCATGTTGTAAAATTCCTTTCTTCATAAAAATAATTTAATGAAAATTAAATTTGATGAACTTAAGCCTGATTAAAATATTCAAAATTGATATTTTTAAGGGAAAATATGTGAAAAGCAATTATTTCACTTACAAAAAAGGGGCAAAAAGTCGCAAAAAATTGAAAAAAGTTGCAAAATTAGACGAGTTAAAAAAAGTCGCACAAAAAGTGTCAGAACGTCATAAAGGTCGCAAATTGCAACTAAAGTCGCACAACGGTAACGCTGATTACACAAAGATTGGCAGCACTGCTTTATATACAAACACATGCGATCAGATAAAGGAATATGTATGACAACAACCAAACAACAGCGGTAAAAACAACTGCATGAGAAGAGAGAGATAATCTTCATTATAGATATTAATAAAGTCAAGTGTAGTTGAGTGTAAGCAAATATTTTATGGGTCATTGCATTTTATTTAACCCATTAATTACCAACAACTATTACTTAAAATTTTTGGGTCAGCTCAAGTTCGGTTCGATTATAATTATAATATAATTATAATTCAGATAAAGTTAAGCTTTAGTTCACCTTAGTTCAAGTTAAGTTAAATCAAAGAATAAATGTACAAATATCTTAGGTTGGTTTTTATTTTTCTATTAAATATTTCCGTTTGTTGGTTAACATTCTTCTTTTTTTTATTATTTAATAAAACCTTTTTTCATTTATAATTAATGGGTTATTTTAATTGGAAATCTTTAATATACACAATGCAAATATTACATTTGTGTAAAGAACGTAGTTGCAATTCGAAAAGAGGATTTCAAATAAATGTGGATGTTGGAAAATAACAAAAGTTGAAACTACTATTTGTTGTTGCTGAATAAACAAATCTTAATCTACACTGAAAATAATCAATGCTACATTTTACGAAAGAAACTTTCGTTTATTATATAAAAAAAGTTTACTTGAGGCTTTAAAAGTTCAATGAAAATAACGAATTCTTTCGTAGTCTAGTTTTTCGTATTTACATAAAATGTACGAACATTGTACTTAACATTTTTTCGTAGTTTCGTATCGTGTTCGTGCATTGTTTTTTCAGTGTATGCATTTTTGCAAATATGATGAAATTTTTATTATTATTGTTATTTGATAAAATAATGAAAGTTTTGCATTTTGAAATTTTTAATTAAAAAAAGAGATAAAAGGAAACACTGGCATCGTATTTGTATGTACATATGTATGTATGTATGTATGTATGTATGTAAAGGGTTTAAGGGCATGCATGATGTTACAACATTGGTTAGGAATATATTAAAAACAGTGTACCAAGGTGAGGAGAAAATTGTTGATTGCAAAAATATCATACTTTATGGAATCTTATCTAATTCTCTAAAGATTGTTATCCCTCATCTACAGATTTCCATATGGGGAAGCTCTGTTAATTTATTTACAAAGATGACTTCATGTAGAATCTTTTATTATTTTAAATGCCATTCTCTTCGTTGATATTACAATGTATTTTTATTGTTGTATTCTTGTGTCATAAATAAACTTGAAAATTGTTGATATAGATTTCTGCCGCTTTTGTTGTTCGTAAATCAAATGCAAAAATAATTTTTCTTATGTAAAATATTGCCTGAAACAGATGACAATATAAAGTCAGACTATGAAGGATATTTGTAGGAACAATTTTTCTATTAACTTGCGTTCTATTTATTTTTTTTTTATATTCACTAAAGATGTATTATATTGTTTTGTGTATGTTGAAGATACATAAATATTTTCTGTATGAAATTGTCGTTTATTAAATGAAATAACTTTTCTAAAATCTTTTCAAAGTGTACAGGCGGACGTTAAAATGTAATAACTTTATTTCAGAGCTAAACTTTAAATGGTACAAGTTGAACACAATTTTCAGATTTTTTTTTGCCTTAATGGAGCGACTTAAAATCGAGACTTTCAATAACGTTAGAAATCAATTGTTTTTAAATCTAAACGCATGTAACTCAGTGAAGTTGTATCCGATAAACACAGTGTAGATCAGGTTTGAAAAAACTGCCAAGAAGTGTCGAACAAAAAACGAATGTTTGTGCACCACTTTTCCCCTTTCGAGTTGGATAGAAGTAAAAAGAACAGTGTTTTTTTTTGCTCATGTCAAATATAAAACTGGAAGCATTGGCAGTTTTTCGACTTTGACTGCAGTTTTTTAAACGCTGCTTTAGATATGTAAATTGTGTAATTCAAATAATGCGTTCTCAAGATTTTTGGAAATAGAATTTAACTTAAAAAACAGGGGTTTCGCGAATATCTCTAAAATCTCTTTTGCACTTGTAAATAATTTTCAATGTGTAAATATGTAATGTAAACACAATGTAAATATAACTAGAGGCATTAGAAGGCCTCTTTAATGCTGAGGTGCTAGCGAAACCGGTCTTTGTTATACCATAGAAGAGAAAATCCTTGCGCCCGGCCGAAGGTCGGCTATACTGAGAAGCTTTAGCTAGCGAAGCCGGTGTTTGTTATACCATAGAGGAGAAAATCCAATTTCGCTATGTTTTAAGTTAAGTTGTGGACATTATGACACTTTGCAAAGTGATCCAACGATGTCCATCCGTCCGTCTGGCTGGTTATATGCCCATGTTAACCTTGTGCGCAAAGTACAAGTTCCAATTTTACAGATAAATTAATCAAATATGGACGAGGTCTGTCTAGATGGTGGCAATTAGTCTATAATTTTACTGCAAATTAAATTATTTTCGAATCGTTTCACATTTGCCTAAATAGCTTTGCCTAAATAGCTTTCACTTCCTTTTAATGTTAACATTTGTTAAAAATCTACCGACCGTACCTAAAATCCCTTTAAGACAAAAACCCATATGGATGTTAATATCTAGATAATATTCGGCGCAAACATCTCTCATATGAATGTAAAACTAATATGGGCTTAAGCGATAATAATTTTAGGTTTTTTTTCAAATTTTGCTATTATAAAGTTTTTGTCTTCACATTAGCATTTTTTGATTCTATAGGGCATATTTTAATATTTTTCATGGCATATTTTCCAGTTTTAACTACATATTTATTGCTAATAAAATGTGTTTTATAGAGCATATTTCTGGTTTCTCTGGTAACGATGTTTAAAATATTACTTAAATATTGGTCTTAGATCCACTTTTAGTAAACCGATCGAATTAGAATCACTTTTTGAATCGATCTAACGATGTCCATCCGTCCGGCTGGATTGCTGACCACGCCTTAATCATTTTGCCAAATTTTATTTAAATCGGTCCATATTTGACCATAGCGTCAATACGAATCCTACTCTTCAAAATAGCGTTTAGTGGCATAATTCTCTTTTAAATATTTATATTGACATATTGGCGACAATAAGTTTTGCGATAGCTACCGTGTCAGTATACAATATGGTGCTGTTAGGTCCCATAAAAACTAATTTCTTTAATCACTTTCAGGCAAACAAACCTCATATATATGGATGAAGATATCTAAATAATAATCGGCACAAGAATTTTTACGTGAATATTAAGCTCATAACATGATATTTTTCTGGCGGTTGATTGCCCATGGGCCCCATATAGGGTACAGTCTCGGAAATTTATTTCGAAATACTGCATCATATTGTCGGGCTCTTTTACTTGTTAAGTTATGCAGCCAATAATAACAAATTTTTATATCGAATACAGCAGTACAAAACACAATACAAAGCGGGCCGGGTAGTTGTTTTTTTTTTTTTTTTTGTTAACGCAAAAAGGTGCCAATTAACTGCCTCCTACGGCATTAGCATGTTAAAGTGACAAGACTTCTTCATGTAAAGTGTTAGAACTAGAACTGGTCGCTTTCACTTAAGAACTGTCACGTGACAAGTTCAGTGTTACTTCCCTTTCCTCCAGTGTGTCTTTGGATCGAGAGATTTTTATTTTTAATTTGTGCATCAGTTTTAAATTCCTAGATTAATTTTGAGAATTATTGAATAAGTAAAAATGTAAGTCACCAACAAGTTACTTAATATTTCTATTTTTAAATAAAATATTCCATTTTTCATTTAAATACTTAAAAAACCGACCAATTGGCATTTAGGACATTCACCAAATAAAACAAACATACAATTATTTTTTCCAGGCTTTTTTTGTTTAAGAAAAAATTTAAAAACAAACAAATTTCAATTTTAGCAACAGTATATTTATATTTGATTTTTATGTTAAAAAAAAGTTAATTAAATTTAAATTTATTAACTTTTTATCAATTCAATTGTTAAGGTAAATAAATCTTTTTTATTTTTTTGATAGGATTTTACTTTTTTAATAAAAAATTATAATAATCTTTTCAAAATGCATGAACCAATGATTTTAAACAAATAAACAATTGTTAAAACATAAATTAAACAAAACTAAGAATAAACAAAATATTGTTTATGGAAAATGGAATATTATTTAACAGTACAAAATGTGGTTGGTGGCATGTTCAAGTGGAGCAGAGTAAAAAACGAGTAAACAATTATTATGTATGTCGCATGGATTTTAAATGTTGATAGACTCCTTGTTTTTTTTTTAATTTTTAATAAACTAAAAAATTATCGAAAAAATAAATTAAAGCAAATATTTAAATGATTATTATCGGTTGATTATGGTTTGATTAGAATGAAAAAGAAATCATTTTTTTTTTTGGTTATTTTTTAAACTATTTTTTTTTTTAGTCATATTATTTTCTTATTTATGTTATGTTTTTTCTGTTTTTGGTGAAAGGCCTTTAATACCAATTAGTTTTTGTTACAAAAATATTTTAATTATTTTTATAAAATTTAGAAAAAAATTTAATTTTCATTAAAATAATTCTGATTAATTTAACAAAAAAAAAAAACACATAAAATTTAGAAAGTTGAAAATAGATTTGTGTTGAATGTGCATTTGTGTTGTTCTTAAACTATAATGAAATATATAGAAAATCAGCTACATAAGCAAAAAGGATGACATGAATTATATACCAGTGTCCATGTGTTGTAACTCCAACGTCGGGAAACTTTTTAATTAAAGTGGCTAAATTAAAAAAAAATTTGGTTAATTGAAACAAACAGCTTAACTATGTCTGTCTTCTTTAACGAGTAAAGGCGTAACTATAAAATGCATCTGCAGCCGTATTCTGTAATTCGCTTAGCTTATGCTAAATCTCCATCGCTAAAATGCCTTAGAGAATACATAATTTAAACATTTTAGTGGTGACATTAAAACCTTAAATTTCGGCGAATTAAATTTGAATGTCATTGCCAAATTTAGTAATTCACGTTACAGAATTGCATTCGTAGCCAAAAATCGCTAAATCAACTTTATAGAATTTTAGCGATAGAGATTTAGCTTTTGCGCATTACAGAAAACGGTTGCTGTTTGCATAAGCAATTGTCAAAAGTTAACAAAAAATCACTTAAGTGTATTTAAAAAAACAAAATCAAAAAACATTTGATTTCGTACGAAATGTCCGATAAGTTTCGCATTTTGCTTAAGCATATAAAAGTTACCAAAAAGTTTTCTTCTTCAATAAGGTTTGACACACATGATGCACAGTTGCTTAAGCCAGCTTATTATAGTTGCCCCCTTAGAGCTGTCACGCAAGGAAATAACTCGACAAAAAAAAGCGGTGAGATACATTTTTAAAATAAAATATACTCTCAGTCCATTTTTTAATTACAACGGTTTATGTACAAAATAGCTTTTCGCTGTGCCTTAAGGCTCAGTTAGGCGAAACTTGCTGCACCGTATCTGTACCACAGTTTACTAAACAGATACCTATGTCACGAGAAGGAAGATTTAGCGTTTTTTGCTATCTCTTTCGTCGAAAGCGGCCCTTATTGCTTTTCTCTTTGCATCATCTTTTATGCCGCAAAACAATGAACCCAAATTTGTTAAGTTGGGATTTATTTGAAAGACTGTTGTAAATATTAACTTTTAATGTTACCACAGCACGAGTAAATAATATTTAAGTAAGTAAATAACATTATCAGTCCAATTATGAATACAAATTCCCCGGGAGTTTTTTCCATTTTCCCATTTATACAATTGAATTTACATAGGAAAAATGGGGAAAGGGAGAAAACTCCCGGGGAATTTTTATTTATGATTGGGCCTGTTTTGACACATTGCCACTTCACTACCAAAAAAAGCTTTATGTCTTATTCTTCGAAAGCTGCCTCCGCAAGTGATTTGAGTATTTTTCAAAAGTCACTTTTTACATACCTCTTTAGTAATCTGTACTGTTACAATTAGCAGTTCGCTTATTGTTTTATGAGAAGCAATAAAAAAGCTTTCCGAAATTTAATGTAGTTGTCACGTTTCATTCTGTATAAAATAGAATTTCATAGTGTTGTTATGTGAAATTTGTAAAACAGTGATGGGCGGCTTGTATATTAAATAGAATGCGGGTATTTTCGCTCTTTTTTTGGTACTTTTTCAGTATATCTATGGAATGGCGACAAAACAACTTAAAATACAACATTTTTGCAAATAAACATATATTCGATATGTAAAACGTATATGTAAAAGGCATTTATTGGTATCAAAATCTTGTATTGTGTATGCAGATTTACAAAATAGGTACTATTTATACGCTAAAATACATATTCGTTTATGGTTAATCTATTATATTTTAATATTTTTCGACATGAATTACAGAGAACGATGGAATATTTTGTTTCACATCTTTTCGACTCCAGAAGTACTCATCAAAGTTAAAGAATATCGGTACAGAGTTCAGAAAAACTGATATTCCAGTGCTCATATTTTCTTAACGAAGATTATGCTCATGAGCGAGCAAATGCAAATTTTTTATTTTTTCATAATTTTTATGAGGGAAAATAAGTAGCAACATTTTTAATGAAAAATGAGTGAACGTGGTAGTCTGTTACAGTAGAATCCCTATAATTCGTAATTGCAAGGGACCGGCGATTTTTTACGAATTATAGGGGTTTTCGATTTAGCAGGGGTTCGATTTAACGGGGTTAAAATAAAATAAATACGAATTAACGGGGGTTTTCAATTTATTTACTAAAACGATAAAAAAAAACTCAGAAAACAAGTGTTAAAAATAAAATATAAAAAAAATTATTTTATTGAATTATCGGGATTTGACTGTATAAAGATATAAAATAGTGAAATGCGCATAGGAATAGCTTATTCCATCAACAATAAATTTCAATCTATCAATAGTGTGAAATTAATTATGAATTAATTTTTTGAATCCCAAGAAAAACTTTGAAAACTTATATGCAGGTATCAGTGTAAATAAACTGAACTGGCAAAATAAAATTAAGTAATTTTATCGGGACTGTAAGAAGAGATAAACTCACTGTTTATTGTTGCTGTTTTTGTTTAAGCTTTGATATTTCTACAAGTATAGCTGGGGTTTATAATTCTTATTCGCTTAACAGTTGTATTTGTATAATATCTTTAGTTTTTCTAAAATCTTTGGATGAAGTTTTCTGACGATCTGGCCTAAGCAACCCAGTATTCAAAGCTTTTTGTTTAAAAAAAATCTGAATATTTTGCAACTGTTGTTGGTGTGTTGTTTAAGCTTTGATATTACTACGGGTAAGACTTTTTTGAGTGTTTATAATTCCTATTAGCTTAACAGTTTCATTTGAATAACATCTGAATAATATAATGATCTTACCTAAGCAACCAGTGAAATGAGCATAGAATAGCTTATCCAACCAACAATTGAGAATTTATCACATTAAAACTTAATCTTATTTTTCCACAAGAATTTGAAACCAAAAACTTGTTGCTTATATGTGTCTGCCAGTACTACCTATCCTACGAAACTCGTACGATTAATTCACATGAAAAGATAAAATAACTCTATTCTTTATAGAACAAATTTCTATAAAGTATGTTTTTAGTGCCACTCTATCAAAAATCATATGAGTTTGCTGTTACATGCATTAAATAGAACTGACTTTATTAACAAAACAAAACAAAACTTCTGCATGCCATACAAAAATCAGGGTTGCATTTTGAGGTCATACAAAGTACCGTTAATTTAAAGATACTAATAAAATTATTATATACAAAAGTAATTGAAGGTTGTATCATAAAGTGGTGATAAGACAATTCTATATTTTTATAAAAATTTGCCGGACAGTTGATTAAAAGGTTGGCATAAAATAATTTTGGTTACAAAAACTGTATTCTGAAACAAAAATTAACATTGGGGATATCTGAAATTATTGACAGAGGATTGAATCGATGTTACTGGCGCATACTTAAATAATATTAGTTCACATGGAGAAAGTGTTTTAATATTTATATTCATCGGTTACACTTAATTTGCCCACGTTTTGTTGTTGTCCGAAAAGTGACACTTTTATGTAAACTTAAATCGACGAAATAAAGTTAGGGACGGTCTATAATAGACCACAGGCATGAGCTGCCGTTAACGTAAATCGTATACGTAATCAATTAATTTTTGTTTCCAAAACTCAATGAGATATACGTCTGCAATGCGTTGTGTCATACATGTACCCTTCCAAACCATCGAATTGCTGGCTCCGGCAAAAGTGGTAAACAATTGGGCTAAGGGTCGTGTGGTTATTTATCAAATATTTTTTTTAAAACTTAAGGCCCCACCATAATGTGCTTAGGTTGGCTTAAGCAAATGTGCGAAAACATGTAAATTACATAAGGCAAACCATATTGAACTTACGGAAACTTTTTGCTAAATTTAATGAAACTGTCATTTGCTTTATCAAGGTGCGAATCTAATCGCACATTTCGTACGAATCAAATGTTTTTTTATTTTATTTTTGATTTTTTAAGTACATTTGAGAGACTTTTTGTTAATTTTTAACAGTAGGTTAAGCAAGGCTATGCATATTATGGTTGGGACTTTATTTGTTAGGAGTTCCTCCCTGAACAGAATTAAAATTTCATTTTAATCACAAATTTTTTGTTGTTATTTCTCTTGATAAAAGTGGGGAAAAAGTCGAGCGGACAGATAGACTGGAGGCGGAATGTAGGGTGAACAGCGTATTTATCTTAAAATGGCTTCGTTTTTCTTTTGAGAACAGAAACTTTTGTTCAATAGACGTCGTCTAAAACGATAGTTAATATTTTCTGAGTATAGGCGATTTAGCGCCCTGGACTCTATCCTAAGCGCTTTAGTGAAAAAATATGTAGCCGAAATCCGTTAGGAGATTCCATTCTTCATTTTGTTGAAACAATTTTTAAAATCGGACCGGCACACAGTACTTTGTTCCATATACAAAAATAAGGTGTAACAATGTTGTTCCAAAGTTTAAAAAAATTACTGTACTGTACAGGGATGATAAATCACATTTTCCAAATTGTATTTAATAAAGTGGAAAGTTGTACTTTTTTGACCATAATTGTGCTAAAACCAAAAAAAAATTTTTTTTACTAGTTTTACTGCCTGTTTACCGATTTCGAACGTTAATGTTCGCATAGAAAATTATATTTAAAACAAAATGTTATTTTCTATGCGAACGTTAACGTTTGAAATCAATGAACAGGCTGTTATTATTTAAATACAGTCAAATCCCGATAATTCGTACCCCGATAAATCGCAATTCCCGATAATTCGTAATAAACTGTCGGTCCCTTGAAAAAATCTCGTTAATTCGTAAAATTTCCTCGCTAATTCGTAATTTTCTTTCCAAATAAAATCTACTTTACCACTTATAAATCGTAATTGTTTGCTAACTACCACTTATAATTCGTAATAAAAACAACAAAAACATGGAAGGAATGATATTTTGCTTACCGCTATTTTTTGTGTGGGTTTTTGCTTGTGTGTGTGTTTATTTTCTTAAGATCAGTTTGTTACATGAATAATAAAGAAATAAATAAGAAAACGTACGAACATATGTACGATGCTTTTTTATCTTGCATTTTCAGAGTTGATATTGCAACAGGGTTAACATCGTTTAACCAAGTAATAAGCCCAAAAGATATTGTCTTGGAAAGTAAATTTCTTTTGGATTTGGTATTCCCCTAAACGCCCTTATGCGGCCCTACACGTTGTAACTGATGTAATTAAGACCAGTTGATCGTTTGCAGAACAGACGTACATTTTTCAACCAACTTTTCATTAAAGTTTATAAAGACATTTTTTTAAAGAGTCAAAATCAGTACCGATTTTTTAGCTCTAGCGGCGATAAATGATGTTTTGGTGGAGTAAGGAGAGGAGCAAGAAAATAAAAATAAATAATAGTTCCGGTAGTTTTTATATTTTTTGCTAAAATTGCGGATTGGAATTTCTTATACGCTTTCTAACATATTGATTACTTCTACACGCTGTTGCTTTCAAAGCGTCAGAATAAAAATGAAAACGAAAAAAAATCACCATCACACGTACCAATTTGATAGCTCAAATCAAATATCTGAAATCAACCGATGACTAACCGTTGTTAAACTACACCTCTTACGTAGAAAAAATACCATGTTTCACTATACTTTTAGAAACAAGTTTAGAAGATTCATTAGAATGAATTAAATTCGATGCAATATTCACAGAAAAGCCGGTTTCTTCGATTTTTTCTATATTATTTTTCTATGACATAGACAATATGCCTTGGGCAATTCTTCTGATATTTGAAAATTTTTAAATTGTACTAAACATGTCATTGGAGTTCTTCAGTACTTTTGCAATGCAAATAGTACTGAAAAAGTACAATTGTACTAACTCTATCATCTCTGAGTAGTACTGTATAAATAAATTACATGTAGGAAGCAGTGTGGCCATATCCAAAAATATTTTACAGCTAAATCGGCTTAAAAATAATGCTAACAAAAATCCTAAGCTGCCAAAAAATAATGCTAAAGTTTAAATTGTTTTATTTTTGTGTTATTTTAGTTAAAATACCTATAATATAATCTCACATCGTATCAATAAATCAAACTGATTAAAGAATAACAATATAATATTTATGAAACATAAAAAGTCTTAAAACTATAAAAGAAATATATTTCAGTCTTTATATACGTACAAAAAAAGTTTTTAAGCAAAAGGTACCATACCATAACAAAAAATCAAAGGAACTTGACCCATAAATGGGAATTATTTAGTATTTTAATAAAATTTATATAACATGTTTAATTAAATATTTCATTTTATAAATTAAATACGTCATCAAATGAATATTCTTCTTCAGCTTCTGAAGAATCGATCAAGATATCATTATAATATATTAACGTTATTCTGTTTCGAGTTTTCGTTTTTTAGATATTTATACCACTAAAACCCAATTTTAACTTCCGCGTTGCTAACTGGCAAAACCAAGAACTACATAGCAAAAGAAGCTAATTCACTGAATGGATTTTCATGTAATGAATTTGTATATCCATATACATTTATCCAGAAATCAACTGTCATATGAATTTGGTTTCAGCCACTGATGTTCCAAAGTTGTAATTTCTTCTACAGTGAAATCAATAATTTCTTCTTTCGTTCGCTTAATTTGCATTTATTAGTTTTTAAACGATTTTCTAAGATGACATATAAATTGAGCTATAAAATCTGGGCATGTAATTCATATTTGTTTTTTTCTATTTCAAAAGTTATGCTATCTCCAAGTCGAATTTATTATGGGTGGTCTTAAAAGCCCTGATGTCAAAATTTTTTTTTTATTATCTTTATTTCTGTGAAATAAAACAATTTCTGTTTATGGCATTGTACAATGATTTTACAAAAACAAATTGCTTGTGGTTTTTGTACGAGTTGTACTTGTTGTAGTACCGAGATTACCTGGAATGAATTCGCCTTAGGTATCTCTTTTCGATTCCAAAAAATTCAAAATCGTAATTGAGGGAAAAAATCGTCTTAACATGAATTTAATGGATCAAACTGATCAAATTTTAAAACCATTTGATATGAAAGGTCCTTTAAAAAATTGTACAGTTTCTATAGCAAAAAGTAGGGGTTGGTATTTGCATTCAACAAAAGTGTGTGGTAGTTTTTCAAAAAAAGATTACTTTAATATTCTTAAATTAAATAATGCGTTAAAATGCTAAATATGTAGTTGAAAAATGCTAAACAAAATGCTAACTGCTAAATGAAAAATTTGCAGCTAAATCAGACAAAAAAATGCTAAATCTAGCTGCAAAAATGCCAAAATGGCCACGCTGGTAGAAAGAAACTTTTTTTTATGTTAAATGAGTTTCGCAGCTGCTGGAGGTCGCTAAAGTTGTTATAATTTTTAACAAAATTTTATAAGAAAAATTAAACTTTATTCATGTACTAGGAAAAAAATTATTAAAAATTTATTTTAAAGTACCACAGTTTTTAAGTTACTATTTGGTAAAAAAACATTCTTCTTTGATATCAGTCCACACTTTATTTAGAGAATGTATTAGTTATGCTTCGGATGAGTCTTAAAAAAGTGTTGCCGTAACAAAAACAAAAAAAAAAGTTAAAAAATTTTGATGGAGAAATAAAAAAACTGAGTGAATACTTTTTTCAATTTTCTCTGTCGTTTAAGAAACCACCCAAGTGTCCGCCATTAAGAATCAAAAGATAAACTAACCACATTTTAGTTCTAACTTAGCGATATATGATCGTTTTTAGAGGCCAAAAACGTATTTATTATTTTTTATAATTTAGCACTTTAGATTAAAAGCTATAAATATTTTTCTGTACGATAAAGTTATGCTATTTTCTTTGTACTGTGTTTAAAAGTTAACGTCCTAAAGGAATTTACTTCAAGAAAATCTCTACCTTTTTTAGACATTATTATGTAGCCTTTAAAAAATGCTGGTTGTTTTTGCAAAAGATAGAAAAATCGTCAATATTTACTTTAAATTTATCAAAAAAAAACTGAGTACAACGTTTTTTCAGTTTTTTTAAAGAATATATGCTCCGCTGCCTTTACAGTTGATGTAAAGAAAAACATTTACCACATTTTGTGTTTAAGTGTCATTTTTTTGTGCTTCTTCTGGAACACCAAATTGTACTTGTTTTTTTATATTTTTGAATGAAATATTTTAATTATGAATTTTTTTTTGTGCTTCTTCCGGAACACCAAATTGTACTTGTTTTTTTATATTTTATTTTTATATGCAATATTTTAATTATGAAATATATAAAAAGGATATATGGGAGGTACAAGAATCCTTTGACGGAATTGAAATTTTGTTATTTATTCTAATATATACCTTCATGCAAATTATTATTAGTCTGGGTCAACTCCTTCTATTTTTGCACAATTTTGTTCTACATCAAAGTATGGTGAGGTGGTTTCTTAGATTCACTTCTACAAACAAAAATTACCTCTTTATAATATAACGTATTTCGACTTAACTAACTAGCCACTCTTATTATTAGTGCGAAAATCTAGTAAAAAGTTACAAGAATGCACACTAAAAGTATTAAAACACACTAGTGCATTTCTGGTTCCAATGTCCCACATGAAGTACGAAGTCAATAGTTCTTAGGTCAGTAATGGATTTTCAATGACAAGCACATACTAACTGTCTATAAGTATAGCGCAACGAATTGTCTGGTCTACAGTTCGTTAGTAGTACTGGCGACAAAATCAATAGTGAATCAGTACATTCTAACTATTGAAATTTCCTACAGGGATGTAAACAATTGTAAACAATTTTATAATGATATGTATTTGATATTTTGTATTGATATGTTATTGAAATGTTGTATATAAAGGTTTTTAAAATGTTTGTAAATAAATTTAAATAACATTCAACATTCATATGCATGTATGTATATTGTAAATATGTGTTTGAAGTCTGTTGCTAGAGTACATATGTACATATGTATGCATACACAGAGATAAGTTTGCCGCCAATGTTTCAATAAAATGCAAATGAATTTAACATAAAATTCAAATAAAAGTGTAAGGCAAGAGAGTAGGCGTGTACTGCAGCTGAGCTTTTTTTTTTAAAAAAATTTTAAAAATTACCTTAATTAAATTTTGTAATATATTATGAGGTGCTTTTGTTTATGTTTTCTATTCATTGCAAAAAAATAAAAAAAAAAAAAATAGAAATATGTTAGTAAACATATACATTAATTTCGTTTGAATTTTTAATTATAAGCTTGTTGAATTTTTTGCGCTTTTCGTTCGTCCTTTTTATTTACTGCCATTCACTTTAATTATCATTAAAAGCATTTAATTTGCTACAAAGCGAAACATTTTAAGTAAATATCTTTTTGTAAATTTTACGTTCTTCTTTGATTTTTTTTTTTTTTAAATATTTTTCATTAATAATGTGCTATTGCATGCTTTAATTGTGAAAAACATACAAATTATTATAATTTGAAAACTAAAACGCAGATTATACACGTTTGGCCAAATGGGAATATAGTTCTGAGACCCTACAAAGTATATACATACAAATAGTCTGGGTCCATATGAATAATCCATGTCATTCTGTCCGTCTTTGTATTGAAATAGGTTTTGAAGACCTCAGATAAAATGTCGACGAGAGTATTTTATATTTATTGCACTTGGGATCCGGAATGTATTGCAATTGAAATACAGCCAGATTGGTTCAGACAAATTGATGAAATATGAGCAAAAGAAGAGTGCGCTTCACTTACTTTTATAGCGATAATCGTATCGTTAGAATAAATATAACGACAATTTGTCGAATTTGCTCTTCAGTAACATGTTTAACGAAATTCGCTGTCGGTTGAAGTCAGCTATTACTTTAAGCAGAATTGTCATGTACTTCAGCGACAACAATTTAGGTAGTGTTCATTAAAGCGATAAAGTGTGTACAGAAAAAAATATCTCAAGAGGATGTTTACAAACACAGCTTGTTAGAAATTAAATTTAAGGTCCACAAACTTTTTATTTGATTTCATGAAAACATTTATCAAAATTACACTTTGCAAAATAGCACCCAAAAAACCTATTTAATAATGAAATATTTCTTCATATTCAATAAAAAAAAATACTTGAATCTAAATAAAGACAGTATTTTTACAACTCTTTTGCATTTTTTTAATAGTTCATAATTCTCATACGCTTAACAGTTTTATTTGAATAATATATTTATACTTTTATTCTAATGTCTTCGGCCTTTTTTAAAATAATATTATTCCTTATTAATTTTTGAGCTTAAGGTCACTTATATTTAAAATAGTTTATATACATATTTTTATCAATATTTCGATTTCCTTTGGAAATCTTCTTCAGGATATATTTATGAAATTTAATAAAAAATAACAAAAATTGACAATTAATAAAAATTAAAATAAAATAAAATTTAGGGGGTAATTTTGTTGTTCACTTCACCTTGCGTTAAGAAAATTTTCATATAAAATTTTTTGAATTTTTGAAATTCAAAATTTTAAAATATGTATTTCCCTATTTCGTCAAAAAAATTTATTTCTACAAATCTAACTTAAGCCATCTAAACTTTATTTTAGAAAACAACCAAAGATCTAAACCTATTTCCCTTTTCGTCAGAAAGGTTTCAGAAAGGTTAGAAAACTCTAATATTTATGACAAAGGGAAATATAGAATGGCACACAAGGTAAATAATAATGTTGGTAGTTTATTCACAAGAATGAAAGATAGATTACAAAAGCTAGATATGTCAAATTTAGTTTATAAAATACCTTGTGGTGGCAACAATAATGAACAATGTGCAAAAGCATATGTTGGAACAACTGGGACGAAACTGAAAACTAGAATGGCAGGACATAAACATGACCAAACATATAGAAATTATAATTCAGCACATGGTACAGCTTTATCGACTCATTGCAGGGATTTAAATCATTATCCTGATTTTGAAAAAACATCCGTTTTAAACGTGGAAGGTTTTAAGAAAAGAAGGAATATGTTAGAGATGTTACAAATAAATAATGTTCAATTTGAAGAAAGGATTAATTTTAAAAAAGATACTGAAGGGTTAGCTCAGATATATAGATATTTATTGAACAAGAATAAATAGGTTGACGAAAAGGGAAATAGGTTTAGATCTTTGGTTGTTTTCTAAAATAAAGTTTAGATGGCTTAAGTTAGATTTGTAGAAATAAATTTTTTGACGAAATAGGCAAATATTTTAAAATTGTTTTTTGTTTCCTCTTTTTAATTTTTTAATATTTTGATTTTATGAATGTTCTTGTTGATTGTTTGAAAATTTTTAAATTTTATTTTAATTTTTATTAATTGTCAATTTTTTTTATTTTTTATTAAATTTCATAAATATATCCTGAAGAAGATTTCCAAAGGAAATCGAAATATTGATAAAAATAAATAAACTATTTTAAATAAAAGTGACCTTAAGCTCAAAAATTAATAAGGAATAATATTAATAATATATTAAGATTTTCCAAAAAGTTTTCCTGATGCTCTGGCCTAAGCAACCACCGAAAGGAGAGGAACTAGCTTATCCGCCAACAATAAATTATAGTGTATTTGTCAAAGAATAAAATTGAAAATTTAGCACATCGTAATTAATAAATAAACAAATAAAGATTCGATAAACATTTTGTTTAAATTATTTAAAATTTCCGACAATTTATTTTAACAAATCAAATAAATATTTTGTTGTAAAAAATTATTTTGGGCAAAAATTCAATAACTATACCTACAAATCGTCATCGCAGAAAATTGGAAATTTTTTTTACCAAAATGGCGATGAGTGTTTGGAGTCCTCGCGTATTTTGCCATTTTGTAGACCGAAATCTCACATGATAGTAAATTAAATCAATACAAAAATACAGCTGGACACTGTCGTTACTGCAAGCGAAAATATATGTCAACAAATATTAGGATTGTCGGTTCGTTAAAAGTTTGTGAATCGCACTACAGGGATGAAATCTGTGGCATTTTGACAAAAGATCTTAAGTCAAATTTAAATAGTTGAACAAATTTTGTTTACGTTTTTAAAATTTTGTATTATAAACGAAATATTTCTTTAATTTTGTTATATTTTATTATTTGACAAAAATCATTTTCTCACCGAGATTGTTTTTTAAAACGTTTTGCTATCTTATTTCGCCTTAAGATGTTTTGTCAAAATGCCACATAAATAAATTTTAATTTTAAATGTTTTTTTTTTGATACAGCATGCAATTCTTTTGCAAAACCCTAAACCTACTGTCGGTCTAACAAATAAAAAATTTTTAGTCTCTTTATTCATTTAAATTGATAGTCCGGTTATACAACTCATAGTGACATACCGTTACCTAAAACGCAAAAGACCATATTTAACGTTTTGAAAATTTAACAGGAGAACCAGAAAACTATTTAAAATGCTTAATTAATACATTTCATTTAACTGTTTATAATTTATTTCTCTAGTAAAACCTAACAGTTATTTTGACAATTGGCAATGCGGCATATTATGCCAACTGTAAGTTAGGTCTTTTAGTGCTTATCACATAATATTTTGTTGATAGGACCCTTTGTTTTTTGTAAATAAAATCGCTAAATTTGGTGGAAAGATTCCAAAATTTGCAAAAATTTGTGCAACTAAAGGATGTTGCAATAAGTAGAATGCTAGAAATGAAAATTTACAAGGTCGGTGTATGCTTATGTATGTAAATCAGCGAGTTATAAACAGAAAGAAAAACACTCGGGATAAATCAAGTTTTTTATGATTACTTTCAGTACGTGCCGTACTCAAAAATCCAAGTACGAATAACACTAAAACGTACCTAAAACAATCCTAAATGGGATTACCTTCGAAAATCCCGGAATTTCTTAAAATAATTATAAAATTCTTAAATCAAGTACAAAAAAAAAAAAGAAAAAACTTTTCGTTGTGTTTAACCCTCCGCCTTACGTATGTTTTGATTTTCTATACACATTGAAAAAAGGTCTTGCCAGACTCATATGCACCACGAAGAGTTAAAGAGTAAATTTGGACTCTTGCTTCTCATTTAGTTTATATTTTTGGTTAAATATGTAGGTACATAAGATTTCTAAAGTGAAAACCATATCGGGCATGTTGTTGGTGTTTTCTCATGCCGTAAGGTGAAATACGGTTAAGCAAATCAATCATAATAATTTTTTCAAGCATGAATTCGGGATTAAATCATCTTTATAATACTTTAATCAAGCTCATTTTGAGATTGATTCAATCTTAGTTCTACTGTAATCAATCTCATTTTCGGATTATTTCAAGCACGAAATCGGAGTTGAGTATGGATAATTTAAGTAGTGTGCGATTGAAAATCCGTAATTGAAACAATCTTTCTGTACTTGATTCAAGAAAATCCGTACTCACCGCACTATTAATACCGCTTCGGATTGATTTGAGTACGGATAGATAGATTTATCTTTTGAGTGTAGACAAATAACTACTGATTTTTGCACAAAAGCGCTTATATCACATGAGTTTGGCACAGATATTTTTTTTTAAATCAAGGGGCCTCCGGAATCAAGGGTTTTGGTAAAAAACAAGCCATGTTGATAAATTTATATGAGATTTGTTTTCTTTAAAAAATCAGCGAAATCAACCTTTTACTTCACACAAATATGCTTTTTGGTTTTTGAGATGTGGTTTTAGTTTAAATATTGTTTAATGTAGTCTGAATTTTGGGGATTTCCGGCTAAATTTGACATTTTTTAATTAAAGACCAACATTTTAATCAAAACCTGGTGCCGTTAAAATTTTGTATACAAACTTGGTAATGGGATGGCGGCACATATCGGTTTTCAGATAAACTTAACCTTGTTTAACTGAGACCTCAAAAATCCATCCTAAGAATGTTTAGGGATGACTGCACGCTTCTGTTAAAAAGGGCGTTTATGGGAAAAAGTATACTGAGGAGTACAAGAAATTATATTCTGAGGAGTAAAAGAACATTATTCAAAATGTATTTATTGAAAAAAATATCTTTTAAATAAAAAAAGACTTGAAAAAAGACTTTTATGAGATGCAAATAAATACATTCTTTTTTTTAAATAGCTTTTAGTAAAAGAACCTTTTAAAAAAATCTTTGAAACTATAATTTAAAATTGTATCTTAAGGAATTTTTTTTTTGTTTTGAAAAAAAAAATTTTTTGAATAAAAAATGATTTTCGAAAAAAGGAACACGAATGGTTGGTAACTCCTTTTCTCCCTAAATTCTAAATCTTGTTAGTGTATAAGGGAGATTTGAGAAAAGCATAGAATATACCGGCTTTAATAAATTTAATTAATTATTCTAAAAAAGTGCATGTATATAATTAAAAATACCAAATCAAATTTTTATTTTGTAAGTTTTAATATTATTTTAAAGCAAAATTAAGCAAAATCTAAAACATACTTATTTAGTGGCGATAACACCATTCCGCCACTTTGAAATTAATTTCGATAAATGTTAATTTGTAGTATGAGAGATGATAATTAAGTTTTAGATGAAAAGTGTTGATTGAAACGTGATGGTGTTTATTTTAGTTGCGTTAATAAAATTCAAAGTGACAAGTTTACACAGAAAGAAATTCACAATGAAAAGAAGAAAAAAGAAATAAAAATATATATTTGTATGTTAATGAAATGTTATTTGTAGACATGTTACATAAATATTAAGGTGTTGCTTAATAAATAAAACAGGTGATCGAAGGAGCAACTAAATTATAATATTAATAAAAAGAAAATTTTAAAATACATAATTTACAAAAGTTTATTTACACAATTTTGTATTTGAGTTATGTTTATTTCGGCATTTACAATAAAGCAACATAAAAAAGTGAGGGTGATCACAGTTTTATAAAAATTATTTCTGTATTAGAAATAAAAAAAATTATCTATTTAGCATACTTTTAGGATTTCAGTTGGAAGGTTATTTAATAATTTATAAACCTATACCTATAATTTCTTAAGCCCAATTCCTACGAAAACTTATAGGGATTATTAGGGGGGTGAGGATATATTTTTAAAATAAAACCAACCCCCATATTGATTCCCCTTTTTCAAGCACCGCCTAATAAAATATCGGGATTATCAAAAAGTACGTGTTGCTTATAGCTGCCTTACACTATCAAGTCTAACGCCTTTTTTTAAAAAAATACAAACCTGTAATGATAAGCTGTTATTGTTTTTTTTGAAAATGTTTAAGCAATTATTAGATCAGGGAAGCTTTTTCGTAAAATATTTAAGACTTTGTGAGATAATGTATAACGCCCTTTAAAAAGCGACAATAAAAGGCAATATATTTTTATTTCGTTGTTGCTCTATTCCGTTTAAAAGCTTGGATGGGGGCCATGACATTATGACCCGAATGAAATCATTCGTTAAAGGCTTGGTGCCTATACACTAAATTATGTCAAATTATCTCCAACATTGTGATCTTGTACTTTGCGTTAGTGTGGACAGCCAACCATACAGACGGACGGACATCGCTAGATCGCTTCAAGAAGAGATTCTGAGTCGATCGGTGTACACTTAAAGGTAGGTCTCTCTACTATTGTGGTGCATATACAAATATCAAGCATGGGGTCTGTAACAGTGCTCGAAAAAAACACTTAATACCGCTCCTTAGTGTTCGGTTCGGTAGATTTGTGGAAAACACAAACGCAAATAGTGTTTGTGTAGAAAATCATTAAAAAAATTACGATTCCCTGTTAGTCAACTTCCGAACATAAAAATAATACTGTTAATATCAAAAGATAAAAACATTTAATTTCTTTATATTATATGTATTTTATTCGACCTTTATTATTATATGTATGTTAAAAAAGAACCCTGAAGAAGGCACTCAAAGAAGTGCTGAAATATTGGTTAAAAATAAACATTAAAGTTTTTTATATAAAATAAAAGAAGACCTCAAGCTTGAAAATTTAGTTGTATTAACATTTAATTTCGTTCAGTTTTTTTTTTTAAATCCAAAAACATCAATGTGTTTGGATCGTCTCCTTAATGTTCGTCCTTTTTTGCTGGTAAATAAAAAATTTTTTTTACAAAACCAAAATACACATAATAAAAAAAAACAAAAAGCCAGAAAAATAATATTACACAAAAAAACATATACAGAATACAGACAAGCTATTCGCGGTGCGGCCGTTTGTTTGTTTATTTCTTTATCAATATAAAAAACGAAACATTATTTGGGGATTCACAAGGTGTCATAAAGTCATATGTCTTAAAATAATAACATGAAAAAATACGTCTATTGTGAGCAACCCCTCATAAATTAGTGTGATATTTTCAATTTAAATCAGCTGATTTAAAACAAATATAAAAAAATAAATATTTTCCCAAATCAAAATATTTTTTTAATTCTAATCCATAAAATAATAAATTAAATTAAATCTCTCCTCACTATTTTTCAGACACAAACCACAAATAAATTTTATTTTGTATGTTTACCCAACATCAGAGTCCTAAGCCGATCTAATTTGTCGCCGCAAGTGTTTTGTTGCAAAAATTGCTAGCCGCAGGTTAAATTCGGATGTTAGCCGGATAAAACTATACCATCAATGGCTACGGCTACAAAAACATAGCCGCTCGGCTCAGCCGCTCAGCGTAGGTGTCTTCTGATTATTTACGACATTTAAGACAGTTTTTGTTTGCAAAGCCACAACAATATTTTTAAGCCGTTGCAAAATGTTAGTACATTATGACAATATAACATGATAGCACACCTTGTGAACACCCTATATACATATACTAGAGCGCTAATAGCAAAAATAATGTAACCAACAAAAATAAAATTTTACAGGAGAAAGTTTTTTTAAAATATTTTTGCTTCAAGTCTTGAGTGTCGTTTCGAATTGCTTTTGGTCTTATTTCGTAACGGTACTTCCCAGAGATATAAGATTTTAAGAGATGATGCAAATGATTAAAAATTATCGATTACCATCAAAAAACAAAAATTTTAAATGTTGTTGGTTACATCATTTTTGCTATTAGGGCTCGTAATGTTCGGCTCTTTCTTGAAAATAGCTGGGAACGGTATTAAGAGGGTTGTGTTCGTCTACACAATCACTTAAAAAAGAGATATCGTTCTTGGGTGTATGAGCTGAACGCTAAATAATGTACTGTTTATTTTCGAACGTATACTTTAATTATATTTTGAATGTATACTTTAATTATTTTTTATGTTGAATCCTAAAAGTATGCTTTACTAATAGCTAATATACAAAGCTATTTGTACCTTTATACATATTTTAATATGTTAAAAGTATTAGTATTCTTGCGACAGCGTTTAATTATAAAGTAAACGAAAAGTGACTAAAATTGAAAAAAAACAAAGAATTTGATTGAAAAAAAATTAATTCATGAAATGTTAAATGACTTTTAAATAAGAGTAAATAATTTATTTTAATTTATACCTGGGAGGCATTGTTTCCATCATCATGATGTTGTTATATTATTTCTTAATATTTGGCTGTTGATAAATTTTCTTTTTTAATAATAAAAAAATTTAACTCGTTGATAAATTTAAAGGAAAATGTTCCTTTTTTATATTTTTCTTTCGTGTTGTAGTTTTAATTGTGAAAAATTAAAAACTCTGTTTTTTTTTCTTTTATAAAAATGTGTATAAAAGATGAGTTGACTTTTTTCTGTTTGTTTATAATAATTATTTATTTTATACTTTTACTTTTAAATATATTTGGTAGTATTTTTTTTATCTTTTTGCAGTATTTTTGGTGAATGTCGTTTAAATGCCTTTTTTAATGTTTTGAATAGCGACAATTCAGTTGTGCGGTTTTTCTTCTTTCTTTTAATATTTTATAAAATGAGTATTAATTTTTTTTTGCTGCAGAAAACTTATTTTTCTTTTACTACTTGTATAACTAATTGACTTTAAAGATTCGTTTTAGTGTTTTTCTTAAATTTACTTTTTGTCTTTTTCAAATACTTCAACGTTGTTTTGAGTTAACATCTGCGCAATAATATTGTTAAAATATTTGTGAATAAATAAATATATTTATATATTTTTAATAAAGTTGTATATTTTAATATGTTGTTGGGGTGATTGTGATTTGTAGGGGTAGTGAAGAAAACATCCAGAAAAAGAAAAAAAAGTAACAGAAATTCTTATTATTTTTATGGATTTTATATAAGCCTTAAAGTATGTTAATTATTTTGAACTAAAAAGAAAATTAAAACCCAGCAAACATTTTATGAACAAAATTGTTTTAACACGGCGCACCAAATTCGTCCTGATGTACGATTAAAATAATGCATATTGTCAAAAGGTGGTCCAACCATAATTAAATATTTTTTTCTAATTCTAATTCCGCGAAGCTTTACGCTTGCCAGCAGGAGACCAGAGTCGGCGGGAATCGAACTCGCACTAATAGACTAACTCACTACCAAGAAACAAACCGGGTCACCCCATGGAAAGGAACACAATTGAGCAGTGCGCTAAGATTGTTGAAGTCTTTTACGAAAATGGGCCTTCAAATCAAAATGCATTTTGTGTCCACCTCAGTGGATTCATTAACCAGCCGAATTGCCGCATTTGGGCAAATGAGAATCCACGAGTGATTGTGGAAAAGCCGATACATCAAAAAGATTGGCTATTTGATGCGGCTTATGGGCTGGCGACGTCATCGGGTCGTACTTCTTACAAAATGAGGTCGGCCAAGCAGTAACATTGAATGCCGTTCACTATCACGAGACGAAATTGAGGATATAGACCAGGAGGCTATGTGGTTCTAACAGGTTGGTGTCACTTGCCACCCCGCCAACGAAACCGTGCTATCAAAGCGTCGTGGCGATGTTTACTGACCGCCAAGATCATGTGATTTGACACCGTTGGACTTCTTTCTTTGTGGGTATTTAAAGAGAAAGTGTACGTCAATAAGTCAAGAACAATTCAAGAGCTAATGGATGATATTATTTTGCAAATAAACGCCATTAAACCTCAATTTTGTCTCAGAGACATTGGAAATATGGGCCATCGGATAGAGGTTTGCCACCGAGGCCGTGGCGATCATTTTGACGATATTTTATATCACACATAGTTTTTCTAGATCCTTCTTTTATAATAAAACATTTAAAGATAATTCTCTGAAAACCTTGTTTTCTTTGCAGTGAACATCGTGCGTTTTGGTTAAACCATCCTTTATATTAGCACTTTCAAAGTTCATATCGGAGGATCTTTTCATTAACCTCGATTGAGCAGAGTCCGAATTATACCAATCAAGACAGGCTTAGGCTTGAACGGTGTTTTAACCTTTGAAATTACTTTACGTGCCTTCTTCTCAAAAGCTCTAAAGTAGCTTCAGTAAAATTGCTGTTACGTGTTCAATAATAAACGAATTGTCTTTAAATTTTGACAGATATGATATGTGTTATCATACGGACTTTTCAGCTGATGTGTGTATTACAAGTTACTAACAATTTATAGAGCTTTTTAACAACAAAATCATATGAGTTTTATGAAAAGAAAATGTTTATTTTATCATTTTTCGTGGCCATGCTTTTAGAAAGTGTAAGTACTACATTTGGCCCCAAATGCATACCGAAAAAATCTGTATAGATTGCTTGAATTTTAGGCGTGGTCGATTTTTATTGAATTCCATATTTTTCCTAATTCAGTCAATTTAAAACTCGGTGCCAATTATCAATAACCTACTATTACTTCTTAAAGCTTTTGCGCAATGATTTATGAATCCATTCCACAGTGCGGTGTACTAAAATTGGCGTTTGAAAAATTAAATAACATGCGTGATTTTTCTTCCAAGCTACGTAGATTAAAATGTTTGCTGAGTTATTTTTTTAATTCCAACAAAAAATTTAAAGTTAATTATTTCATTTATATAAATGTGTAAAAATCAGTCTGATTATCTGCATAATAATTAAAAGCCAATTTAAATGTGTTGTAGTCAAGTGTTAATGTTGCTGTATTGTAAATATAGTTCTGCTATTGTTTAATTGTTTATTGCTAAGCTATGAAGCATATTTCAACAGACGATTGGTTTAAAAATAAATTTTCATTTCCTTAATATGGATTTTTTTCCAGACCCAAAACACTTAGGGTGCAATGTTTGGATAAAAGTCTAAACCGTAAATGTCTCGATAATTTGTGCATTAAGGACCTCTTGAAAAAGGCCCCCGAAAACGTTCATTAATACAGCTTCAAGGAATGTTTTTTTTTTTTTTTTGTAGAACAAAGTTGCAACTTAATGTTGATACTGTTAATTAAATTTTATACAACATTTTGTAATTAAAATAAAACAATTTTAAAAATTACTGTTTACGACTTCAAAAGGTAAAGAGATCCCGAATTTTAAAACATTGTTAAAAATTAAATTAAAAACTTACAATTATTTTAATTTATTTAAAAAAATATAAGCATTGCTTTTTTAAGTTTCTAAATGTTGACCTCCAACGATTAAGAGAACTAAAAAATCAAGAAACTAAACATTTAACATTTTTTGATAAAATTTTATTTACTACAATCTGTCGAAATTTACTTGCATGATTCTAAAAATAAAAAGTATAATAAGTTTATTATAGTGGATAATGGATTAATCACAGCAGAATTTTAATGATCATTTATTAACTGCCCGTCTATACCAGAGATAAATATTGCAACATACATATATTGCTGTAAATGTCAAAATTATGTTATCTTTTATGTAGACAGCTTTTTTTTTGCGTACATATTTATTGCCGGAAATTTATGTTGAAAATTACTGCTAAAAAAAACGTAAAATTTCATTGTTAATTGAAAAAAGAAGCAAAAAGAAAAAAATGGAAGGAAATTTTGTGGGAAAGAAATTAAGTTTGTGAAATGGTAGCAAATTATAATTGAAGTAAATGAATTAAATTAAAAAATTATATAAACACTTAAAGAAAATTGCAAAATTTATCATTATTAATGTAATTTTTTTCTTATTCGATCTTTGTTACTTAAATTTATATTATTTTGTTTAAGTTTGAGTTCTTTTTTATATAAAAAAACAAATGTTTTTAACAAAAAAAATTAATGTGTGGATTATAGAACACTAGCGCAAAACTCGCCCGTTCAACTTTTATTTAAAACAAAATTTAGAAATTTGTTTTTGTTTAAAATGTAAGTTGAACGGACGAGTTTTGCGATCGTGTTCTATAACCCACACATCCCTTTAAAAAAAAATAATATTTTTATATAAAAAAAGACCTCAAGCTCAACAAATTAATATACAGTCGACTTAGAATGAACTGATATTAATAAAAATAATTTTTGCAAGATGGCGTCAGTTTTTACACTGCACCTTCTTCTTTTTTTTTTTTTAATTACGAGTTAACATAAATACGTGTTCCCATGCCTTTAACATAAGCTGAGCAATTATAAATATTGCTCTGTTATTCTGCCGACTAAATTGCCAACTTGCCGCGATATTTAACTTTAGTGTAGAGCTGGGGTAAGGCTATCATATTTTTCTTCTTCAAAATATGAAAAAATAAATTAGAAGTTTCAAAAGCAAGCAATTCCGGACTATAAATTGTGAAATAAATGTATAACTACCCTGTCCCCATCATAGCTTGGGTATTCGGAAAAGCCATTTCAACGGACAGACGGATGATCAGACGGACACCTCGAATTGAACTTCTCTTTTCATAAGGATCCAGCAACAGACAACAGCATATCTTTTTCACACGGTTTTTTACGTTTGTAAAAATTAATTAATAAGATTTTGTTTGTCGTCCTTAATTCCCAATTTTTATTCTTGATAAAAACAATGAAATTTATTTGCCAATTTGTATCAATAGATTTGAAATATACTTCACGGACTCTTAAAAAATCTATTTTCGCGGTCCCCCAAACTTAAAATTACAGAACCTAAGGATTCTTTAGAAATGCCATATAGGAACAGTAACTTTAGGATGTTAGGAGTTCATCAAGCATACTGGTAATTATATTTCTAAAAAGGCTACAAAACAGGAAAAAACATACAGCACTCTTTTCCGGGTTTCACGTTTATTGGTACTGAAAATTTCAGTATATGCTTTTGAGTTGTGACGGCTAAAGAAGTTCAATCCGAAGGACCTTTCCGAAATCTTAAAGTATTGACTATATCATTAAAATTCGACTGCAATTCCATTGAAAAATAAAATCAGACGAACTTAAAACAATGCAACACAATATGCAACTTCTTTCATATGCAATTATGTATGTATTTCTAACTATGTATTAGGTATTTGTATCTATGTATGTATGTATGTATTTTTATTAATGTAAAAGTGTTGGTAATGTACTAAAGTGTATTTATATGTAGTATGAATATTTTTTTTTTAATTTAAATTATTTCTTCTCTTTATTGTTATTATAATCAAGACTGTATTGTAATTAATAAGTATGTAGAAATATTATTTTTATATATAAATAAAAAAGTCATAAGTATTAATAGTAAATAGTTAAAGTAATGAAACAAATACAAGAAGATAGATAGTATGATGAAAAGAAAGATTAAATTATTGTATAAAAAGGTACATACTCAAGTAACAATTGCCGCAGGGTTGCTTCATCTTCGCCATGACATCTTAATCTTGATTCATAATTTGCATTTCTTTCACGTTCGCTTTGTGTATGGCGTGTACGTTTGGGTACGTAACTGAAGGAGTGACGATAAAAACGACCACCACCTGAATTTCCGTTATTTGTATTTGAACCAAAACCACTACTAATATTGCGTGTATTATAAGCGTCTGAGAGAAATGAAGAGAATGGTGATGAAGAGAAGATCGGTTTGTTTTTTTTTTTTTGGTTAGTAATTGTTATTGTTGATTGAAGTTGTTGTTAGTTATTAGAGGAATAGAAAATAGGAAGATTTTTTAATTAAACTTCTTTTTTAAAGAGTTTTATTTTTAAAAGACAATTAAAATCGACGTTTAGTGCAACAAATTATGGATTATCGTATGCGGTCTTATAGAATGTTTTTTTTTTTTTTTGGTAAAGAGGGCAAAACTTACACGTTTAACAAACATTTAAGACAAAAACTAAATTGTAAATTTTATATATTTTAGCTTTGTACTCGTCATCAAAAAACTGGCAGGATACCCTGCAGCCTCACGTTCAATACATCACTTTCAAGTTGTTCACAAAAACTGCTTGTTAAAACTTGTTCGAATCGACAGCTGTGGCAAAGGCTGCTCCAAATTTGATAATTAGTCTCATTTTAAAAATGCCCCGATGTAGAAACAACTATGGATGGGTGTGAAGTTAAATTTTGAAATTTATTGCATAACAGAGTTCTGTTACAGCGCTAACATAAAACTGTTAACCATATATAATTGTGATACATGTATTCAAATTCGAATTATACCTACATTTTTGGATCAAATGGACTGCAAAAAATGTAGGACTTAGCACATATCCCGCTTATCAAAAACTTTTATTATTTTAGGTACATACATATATAATAGGACTTTTTATGTTTTTTTAATTTTAAAATTTCTCCAGACGATTTTCCCGAATTCTAGGAAAACGGGACGGGATGGGCGGATGAAATTTGATGGAATTTGTGAACAAGGTTATCTTTTATGAAAATTAATTATCAGAAGCTTAAAGGTGTTGCGTCTTTATACGAATTTTTCAATTTGTCCATATTTTACAATTTTGAAATTCACTGTAAGATAAATTCCAGGAAAACGGTATGAGATGGGCGGATGAAATTTGTGGACAAGGTGGTCTTTTATGAAAATAAATTATCAGAAGCTTAAAGGTGTAGCGTCTTTTAACGAATTTTTGAATTTTCCATATATTCAAATTTCGAAATTCACCTAAAAGACCACTTTGTCCACAAATTCCATCAAATTTCATCCGCCCATCTCCTCCCGTTTTCCTGTAATTCGGGAAAATCTTCCAGAGAAATTGTTAATTTAAAAAACATGAAAAGTCCTACTATATAAACCTAAAATAATAAAAGTTTTTGAAAAGCGGGATATGTGTTAAGCCCTTATTTTTGCAGTCCATTTGATCCAAAAATGAAGGTATAATTCGAATTTGAATTCCTATATCACAAGTCTATATGGTTAACAGTGTTAAGTTAGCGCTTTAACAGAACTCTGTTATGCAATACATTTCGAAATTTAACTTTAAATACACGAAACAACTCAAAACAGTAGTTTGACTCAAAGCATTTTGTAAGTAAACACAAAAATTTTTGAACAACAAAATTTTTTTTAAAATGGCATATTTATTTTTAATTTGCGATCAGCTGAACATAAAATTGCCAATAAATATAGAGGTTAAATTGAAAGCAATCTCGTGGTCAATTTAAAAACTGTGTAAGTAAAAAAAAGTGAGATTGAATTGCAAATTGAACGAAGATGAAAGGCAAAACTAGATCTAGTGGCCTCCAAGTAATGTGTCTTTTCAATTGAAAACTAAAAACCCCTAGTCTTCGAAAATTTGGTTTTAACTTCCACACTATGGTTATGGTTTGATTTTAAATAATTAGGTTTTTTATGATTTTAACTTTTAGGACTCCATGAAATATTTTCTAGAACAGAGAACTTCATTAATCATTCGATTTAATTTGAGTGAATTCTAATCATGCGCCGAAGTTCAAGGTTGAGTAAAATAAACATCGGTTTAGTTTAATATACACTGCATGCATTCTAAATCTGACTTGTCAACATTTCAAGTCACATGTAATTTTGCATGTCTCTCAAAATTGCTGTTTTAAATGGTTAAATGAACATACATATCGCACACCTAGCGCGATAGTTTTTCAAAAACAATCGATAACGATCGATAGTTTTCGATAATTTTTAAAACTTACAGTATTTCATACAAAATACAAAACTTTTATAACAAATTAAACTTTATACCATAGAATACGAAGAATCCCATGTAAATCATCGAAAACTATCGATGGTAAAACGATAGTCAAAAACCATCGATAGCGCTATCGATAGTTTCAGACCACTACTTAAACTATGCACAATACACTTGTTTATCTATGAAAAATATATCAGTGTATTTTGTTGTTCTTACCCGTTGCTAAACAAAAAAGTAATGGCTTCCTTCATGTTTCAATTGGTTCAAAGTTGCAATTCATAAAAGTGACCTATTTTTAGTTGTGCCAGTATATATAATGACAGTAGATCCCTACTGCTAACTGCTAAATAGTCTTAATTCTAATTGTGGCACTTTTGATAAAATAAATCTTTGTTGAAGTTAATATTATTTAGACTTGTGCCAGTTTAGAATTTGGCAAAAATGTTAAAACTTGAAAAAATTCAGCTTAAAATAATTTGGTGACTTGTGTAAATAATGCATCATCAAAAATGACACAACTAAAAATTGTTCATTATCTAGTATAAAAATATTTGAAAAAAAATTTTAGATCATAAGATTATCTGTATGGATTTACTACTTAATGGGCGAAAGATGTTTTTTTATATATATCGGTATTGTAAAATATTAACTTCAGCAGGCTAATGAACGCCTTTGATGGTTTCCTCACCGCATCGATTTCTGACAACATGTTTTCAATAGTTAAACAGCTATTGTCCGATGGTATGTTGGAAGAAAATAGTGCACGCTCTTATTGAAATTTTGTCAGATGACTTTGCATCTGACTTACAGAAGCCGGGTAACACCCGACATGTGCGTATGTACTTTGCAGTGGGAAATATGACACGTTTTGTACAGGTACCTTTAGTAAACATTTTATTTGCCCACATATTAGTTGGATGATAAAACTTGCTTTATTTACATGCTGGAATAGATCAGATTGAATTTTGAACATTGTTGCCAGCTTTTCTTGAAGACTTTCCGCCTAATCGTCCTTCAAACCCCGCTAGCAAACGCAAAATTTTTTTTCACCTAAATAATTTCAAAATATTACTTTAATCTTTTTATTAAAATGTTTATACAAATCTAGATACATAAAGGGTGTTTTTTTTTGATGTCAACGACTTTAAATTGCAAAATTGTAAATTTTTCTGTTATACAAATTGGTAAATATTGACAAGATTTACGCTAATTTTGACAATAAATTGCAATTTTAAGCAACAAAATGTGTTAAATCCAGGGACCGAAAATAACTGTTAATTTTGAATTTTTGATTAAAAAAATCAACCTCAAGGAAATGTCGGAGAATGAAACCAAGTATACCATTTTGAAAGTCTTTGACCAAATTGTCTGAAAATGCGATGCTTTTTAAAAATCAGATTTTTATTTTTTCAGGCAAAAATAACAGTTATTTTTTGATTTTAATTTTTTTGAGCAAAAATAACAGTTATTTTTGACTTTTATTATTACGAGAATGAATAAAAGTTATTTTTTGACTTTTATTTTTTCGAGCAGAAATAAAAGTAAAAAATAACTTTTATTCATGCTCGAAATAATAACAGTCAAAAATAACTGTTATTTTTCTAGAAAAAATAAAAGTTAAAAAATAACTTTTATTTCTGCTTGAAAAAATAAAAGTCAAAAATAACTGTTATTTTTGCACAAAAAAATAAAAGTCAAAAATAACTTTTATTTTTTATCGAAAAAATAAAAGTCAAAAAATAACTTTTATTTTCTGACTTTTACGATAAAAGTTATAACAGTTACGGTCCCTGGTTAAATCAGATAAAATTAAGATATTTGTATTGCTTGGAATCTATCCAGACATTAGAGTCCAATAAAAATGTCTCACCTTTTGGTCTCAAACTTTAAGCATCATTACCAAATCTAGAATAATTAAGTGAACATTAATTTAGATTTGGCAATGATGATAAAAATATTAGACCCTAGACCCAGACAAAACGTGAAAGAAACGAAGGGAATTAAGTGAAATACCATCGATTTTAAATCTTACGCTATTTTGTGTTTAACATATGCTCATAACTTTCTCAGGAACATTAAGCCAAAAGTCTTAAGTATAAAAGACGAATAACGTTTATAACTTTAAGAACATTATTTCAAACATTATATCAACTCTAATAACAAATTTATATGACCCTAGGCAAAGGCTTCAAATTTCGCTATCTTGGTGTTAAACAAAGCATTCCAAACAGCATTTCTTATCACAGCACGTTGTTTGCCGAAAGGTCTGACAACCGCATGTTAGATCACACAGAAAAAAATCAATGTAATATCGTCGAAAAAAGGTTGATTTTACATTCGGTAAAATTTACATGTTGATTTAACATGAAAATAACATTTAAAATAACTATAATTCATGTTAATTTAACATTCCGGTAATGAAATGACACTCCAAATCACGTTGAATGAACGTTATTTCAAGATGAAAATACATGAATTTCATGTAGAATCGATTTGGCTTGTGTTTGAAATAATAGTGAGAAGAAGCTTCAGAGAAAACATATGCGTTAATTTTAGAAATATTCTTAGCACTTACCCGCTGAACCAGAGAGATCGGGAGAGAGAATGTAATTATTTATTTTCCATTAACACATGTTTAAATTTTTTGTTTGCCCCTTTGTTTACAGAAGCACTCACAATTGAAAGATAGCAGCAGAACGGCGCGATATGATTTCGTCATCATTCTACTCAGAAAATATGATGTACTATTTAACTAAATAATTTGAACAAAATGGATACGGCAATTTTTTTCTTTTATAAATAATTTTAAACATGAAAAAAATTATGTTTTTCTTTATACAGTGGTGTTAGTATTTCTATACAAAACAAATAAAACAGAATTTTATTAATTCAATATTGAACAATGTTATTTTAACATTTTTCGTTTAAAATTAATATGAAACACTGATAAGTTTAAATAATGTCAAATCTTTTGCAGAAATTTACTATGATTTTTAATCAACATTGCGCAATGTTAATTTAACATTGATATTTTTGTCTGTGTGATTGATCGCGGGAAATTAAATAAAAAATACTTTATTTTCGGTTGCTTAAGGGTTAACACGCTTTTTTCTGCAGCTTTGACTATGGATGATTTTTTGGTCAGCAAAAGTTGATAACACTGGTCTGTATTTATAACCTAGCTATGTGTACCATATGTGGACAATATTTCTCTTACCGTTTCTTAGAAATAAAATAAACATTTTGAGCCTTGCCCACTTCGCCAATCCTGTCCACGTTTTGTGGTTTGTTGTGTATTGATAACCGAGATGTTTGTACTTAATATGGAAACTTTGCCTCTTTCCGATCTATAGATATACAGAAATATAAAATGTGTTTGTATGGCAAGTGCCACACTTAATGTTATACTCCCCGCCAATTTTTCTAGAGAAATTGCGTTCTGATAACTAAGATAATTGTACCTAATTTGGAAACTTTGGCTCTTGGAAACCTTCACCACAGTTAGGAAAGAACAGACGTTTATATTACGTTTATCTATACTATATCATAACTTTTTCGTATCTGAACCGATTTTTCCCGAGTTTTTCAGAAAATATTTTCTACTAAAGATTTTCCATCTTTTGATATATGTACACATAAGGCGTAACCATAGGTCATATGACATCCCAAAAAGTCAGGTTTTAATACAATTTTTGAAATTTTCTGTCGGGGAGGTACCACGCCCACTTTTCCAAATCCGCCCACATTTTGTGGGATGCTGTGTATTGATTACCTTAATGTTTGTACATAATTTGGAAACTTCGGCTCTTGCCGTTCTCCAGATATACAGAAAAAAGTAACAAAAATACAAAAACAACAAGGGATTTTTGGAACATATTAGAGGTAGTCGTGGTTTTTTGCTCATATCTTAGCTATTTTTGAATTTCAATAGCAAAATTATAATAAGCATACCTGACATAAACATATAGCAAACAAGCCCCCAAAATGTCTGGGGGCTTCGGAAAATCCATTTCAACAGACAGACGGACAACTGGATTTGAATTTTCATTTTCATGAGGATCCAGAATATGTATACTTTAGAAATTACAAACGGAATGACAAAGTTATATATACCCTTTTACCGTAGGTGAAGGGTATAAAAAGATTCACTCGGAATTGAAAACTTATGGTGTTTTCTTTTCTACAACAAAATGTGCCTTTTTTTAAAAAAATTCAATTTGGTGTCTTTTGTTTTCTTAAAAATTTTGCTCCCGAAATGGGTGGCTTGTTTTATTCTAAAAAACTCATGCTTTTCGGGAACAAAATTTTTAAGAAACAGACACCAAATTGCATGTTTTTTTTAAAAAAAGGCACATTTTTTTGTAGAAAAGAAAACACCATTTGTATACTCTCTTTTTCTTTTTAAGCTAATAAGACATAAGGAAGTTGATGTATATAAAAAAAAATTTATTACATTTCACCCGACGTTTCGTCACTTTTTTTGTGACTTTTTCAAGGGTCGTCTATTTAAATAAAAATAATAAAAGGACAATATTAATACAAAATATTTTTCACAACCAGCAAACACAACTTACAAAAATTATATGTTATTTTACATTACTAGTGGGGGGAAGGGTATAAAAAGAAACATAATATTCGTGGTGAATTTACTTATCAATAGCTTTACAAAAGTTTTTTCACTATTGCATACTTTATTTCCTTTTTAGTCGTTCGAAAGTAAACTTGATTTTAATAAACGGACAGACAGATCGAAAAGGATAAAACGACTTCGACTACCCTAATTCTCCACTAGAGGTGGTGGAGGGTAAACAAAGAGCCGAAAAGAGTATAATTTAATTACAAACAAATATAAGCATTAAGAAGAGATAATATATGAATTGGAACCAACTTTTCGAACCCAACTAAAGCTTTTGTTTGACAGAAGTTACACTTTTAGTTTGCATTTAAAACGTTAAGCCTCAAAGTTTTTGTTGCACAAAGTTTTTAATATTAAAATCTGAATATATTTACCTTCTGGTCTCAGTCGTACAGGAGGCGAGGTCAACTTAAGTGCTGTTGCAGAAGGCGGAGTCTTGCGTCGACCACCAAACACATAGTCATATGAATCTTCACTCAAATTGGACACTAAATTATAGATTTCCAAATTTAAATTTTTGTAATTTTCAAAATTTTTTCAAAAAAATGTTGCAACAAAAAGCTTTTAACTTAACTGTTTTTAAGAACTAAGAAAAGTACAGAACTTAAGAGCAAGAAATTAAAGTTTTTTTTTAACGAAAATTTAAATTTTGTCTTGTAATTTTTATACTCACTCTACAACGAAAATTTTAATAATATTTAATATAAATTTTTAGCATTTAATATTGTTTGTTATAAAGCCATTTTGTTTTATTTTAGAGTAAATATTTGTTTTTTTTTCAATAAGTTCAACGACGAAAAAAAAGAGAGAATAGAGAGAAAGGTAAAAAACAAGTTTTAATAAATTTTTGATTTATTTGTAATAATAACAATTTTTTTTTAATTATGATGATGTCAGGCGAAAGTTTACAAAGAGACAGAATGCGAAGGAGAAATTTTTAAATGAAATTTACAACAATTACATTTACAATGACCAAAGTATTTAAAGAAATAAAAAACAAGTGTAAACAACACAAAACAAAGCAGCTGCATTTAATTACAGTTTCAAAAATATAGAGCTGCATATAAAAGTATTAAATCAGTTTTTTTTCTGTTACTGTAGCAGTCTGCTTTTCTCACTTACAAACACTTACAAACAATTACATACAAGATTTAAAAGAAAACATTTAATTGCAGGAATTTAATTACTAAAAGCTGAAGTTTTAAAAAAGTTGTTCTAAAAAAAAGATAGAAAAAGTAAAATGCTCATGAGAGACAACTAATAAAAATTACTGATTGACAGGTTAACTGGCAAGCAGAGTAAGTGATTGATTAAATGACTGCTTGAACATTGATTGTAAGGCTTTTTTTACAAAAATCTGTTTGAAGGGGAATGAGTCATGCTGTCGCTTTTGAATGCAAAAAAAAAAATTAAGGGTTAACGGGAAAGGATTTAACTTCAAATTATGTGATTTAATAGATTTTTTTAACAAAATTTTTTATGTTGTGTTTTGCTTTAAAAGTATTAGCGTTTAAGAGTGTCATCTAAACAAAACAATGTATTATGAATATATTGTTCCGTTGTTCCTTTTAGGAGCAAAGGGCCTCAACGAATGTTTTCCAGGATACTCCAGCCTCCACAGCTTCCACCTCCACTAATCTGCGCCAGGTTTTTGATGGGCGTCCCCTTCTTCGGCTTCCTTGAGGTGTCCATTCTATAACTTGCCTTGTGATATAATCGGGCGATTTCCATAGGGTGTGTCCTAACCAGGACCATTTTCGCCGCTTTATTTCCGCATGAATCGGTGTCTGATGGGTTCTTACCCACAAATCACTATTTGTGATAAAATAAGGCCAGAATATGCGGAGAATTCTACGAAGGCAACGATTTACAAACGCCTGCATTATTTGCAATTCGCGATTGGATGGATTCCATGTTTCACATGCGTAAAGAAGTACAGAATTTACGTTGGCATTAAAGATTTTTATTTTAGTGTCTCTGGATAAAGAGGTAGATTGCCAGACCGATGAGAGAACACCGTAGGCAGCTTTAGCCCTTTTTAAACGTGCTGTTATGTCTTCACTAGAACCACCACTGCAAGAAATAATGCTTCCGAGGTAAGTAAAGGAGGATACTGATTCCATTTCTGTGCCGTACAAAGTAAAAGGCCTGTTCGTAGTCGTATTGATGCACATCGTTTTTTGTCTTGTAGACATTAATCTTTAGCCCGCACTCGTTCGCGACATTGCACAGTTCCTCTAATTTAGATGTCATATGGGAACTTCCATGGGAGAAAAGACCAATGTCATCAGCATAATCTAAGTCATCTAGTGTTCCGTGAAGACCCCATGTTATTCCAGTGTTACTTAGAGTCGCGTTACTTAGTATGTTGTCTAATACGATGTTGAATAGCAGGGGTGAGAGTACGCATCCTTGCCTTTCACCCGTCGTTACCGAAATCCTACAACTTTAGTTTTGGTTTGGTTTTATAATTTTGGACGGCACTCCCTTACATTCTAGCGCATTCCATATGGTCTGATGCTGTAACTTAAAAAACGCCTTTTCAAAATCAATAAAGGTGAGGTAGAGAGCTGATCGCCATTCTACCGATTGTACAACTACTTCGCGAACGGTATTCACGTGGTGTATACAAGACCGTTGAGGACGAAACCCGGCTTGTTCTTTTCTTAAATGCGGGTCAAGAGCATTCACTAATCTTTTACTAATTATATGGGCACAAATTTTGTTAATAATACACAGTAATGTTATACTCCGCCAGTTTGTACAATTGGACAAATCCCATTTTTTGGGAAGATTAATTATAGTTCCTTTTTTGGTACCTTCTGGGAGCGTTTCTGATGAAACCTAACGATGGTGGGGTGTACAATCTTGGCACTTGTTCTTGGATCTACCATTAATAACTCTGGAGCGATGTTATCTGGACCAGGAGCTTTATTGTTTTTGAGAGCTTTGATGACCGCTATTATTTCCTCCATGTCCGGGGGGAATTGAGAGCATACTAGCATAATGGTTTTCCCAAATTGCAAGCTGGTCTTGCCCTGAGGAGGTAAGGATGTTCTGTTCATTCTTCAAAGCCTTTGTAATATTAACAGTTTTCTTTGTCATCTGTTTTACAATTTTATAGAGATTTCTAGTACGATTAGTGTCAGCAGCCGGCTGATCACTTTGAGCTAATTGATTAAACCAACGTCTTTTGTCATTTTGGGCCTGATTTCATATGAAAAATGGCCCAAAATTTTTGGGCTATTTTTCGTTATTGTTGGGTGATTTTTCGTTTTTGAAATTGGGTGATTTTTCATTATGAAAAATCGCCCAAAAATTGTTATGTGAAAAATAGCCCATTTTTTTGGGCCATGGACGTTATGACACTCCAAAAAGTGTCATAGTGTCCATGGACACTATGGGTCCGCGGACGCTATGACATTTCTCTGATGGGCTTAAATGAGTATTACTGTCCATACTGCCGAACAGCTGTTGAAGGCACAATGCAAATTTTTACATAAAACTTATATTTGTATATAACTAAATTTATATGAATAATAAACACTTTTTTGCAAATTGAGTAATTTTCAATTTTTTTTTTTTTTTTTTTTGGGATAAAATTCGTTTCTGCTTTTTGGGTCATTTTTCATTTTCTTTTTGGGCCCTTTTTCGTTTTTTTGGGCAAAATTTCGTATTTACCTTTTTGGGTAATTTTTCATGTTTGGTTGGGCGATTCTTCGTTTGGGCGCTTTTTCATTTTTTTTTTGGGCCATTTTTCTTTGGGCGATATTTCCTACAGCCTAACAAGATGGTGATCACTGGATATATCCGCTCCCGTTTATTTCGAACTTCCAACAAGGATCCGCGCCAAGTCTTACTTATGGCTTTGTGATCTATTTGGTTTTCGGTCCTATGATCAGGGGAGACCCACGTAACTTTGTGTACATTCTTATGTGGAAATAATGCCCCTCCTATTAAAATGTTGTTGTTTGAACATTATTCTGACAAAACATCCCCATTTTCGTTCAAACAAAACAATATATGTTGCTTTAATACGATTCAATAACATAAAATATAAAAATTAGAGATGCTAAATAGTAAAAGTAAAAGAAAAACCCTTATTTTGGTAGCAAAAAAAAACACTAGTTTTTAAAACAAAAACTTAAAAATTTATTGAAAATACAAAATATTTTGAAATTATTTTTAAAAAAATTCAAGCTGATATCAATTCTTAAATAGTTTTAAAAACAAAAAAAAAAAAAATTAAAAAGAGAAAAAGAAATTCACAATCATGCTTTTTTAATTGAAAAACAAATGAATGATGTTTATAAGAAATTATTGAAATTTCTTTGAGAAATGCCCACCTGGAAATCCCGTTAATGGTTTTAGGACTTGTGTTGAACGCAGTGGCGGTAAAAGCGGTGGCAATTGTCCAAATGGATCTTGGTCGGTCGATATGGTAGACGATGTTGGTGGTGAGATCATCGATATATCAATGCAATGCTCCATTTCATTATTGCGGCCAGCTGTTTTAGTATTTTTTATTTTTTTTTTTTTATAAAATTTAAAGATAATTAAACACAAAAGTAAATGCAGAGTAGAGAAAAAAGAGAAATATTGCAATTGAGTTAGTTTTGTTGACAAATTTAAAATTTAATTATATTGCAAGAATTTATATGATACATAACAAAATAAAATAAATTATTTTACAAATTTTCATAGAAGATTCGTTTAATTGACCTTTAATAAATCTGAAACATTTTATATGAATTAAGCCAACAATATTTAGCCTAAAAGACTTTCGGCTAACTTTTAGGTTTGATTTTAAGTTACATTTAAAATCGTTTTAAATACAAAATTCTGTTCTTCACTTAGCACTTAAATGTAACTTTATTCCCGCGAAACTCTAAGCTTGTGTGCAGGAAAGAAACCAGAGTCTCTGGCGGAAATCGAACCCGCAACCCCGGCGCTGAAAGACTAGCTCACTTGCAGCTAGCCAACCGGGGCACTCATTCTATATGAATTAGCAAGGTGGCCTCAATATCACAACAATACAACAGCAGGCAAAGCAATAAAAGTCAGCTGTTTTTTGAGACCAACTTGTAAATAAGTACACTTTTTATGATATTATGTTTTGTATTCAGTAATGCTACCATACATTTATCTAAAATAAATAAGACTTTTCAAATAAAACTGAAAAAATCAATCTGTATTTGAATAAAAATTGCACATCAAATACAGAAATATGTATTTAAGTATATCTCTTGCGTATGAGTAATATTTGCTTGGTAATAATCATAACCATACGTATCATTTGCAAATTTGTTTTTAAACAGTGTGACCAGTATTTATCAACCCAATTCGGCATAAAAATTCCCCGGTAGTTTTCAATTGTTCAAATGGGAAAAGGAAGAAAATTCGAAAGAAATGTTTATTCATGATTGAGTAGTATGTACATTTGCGCGTACCACATTACAAGGAATGAAACAAAGTGCCGTACACACTAGAGGTCTGCAAGAATAAATTAAAAGCAATTTCAACACACTCATTTGTTTTTTAACTACAATGTGTCGAGCACACAATAATAAAAAAACCAATGAAAGAATAACCAAAGACAAAACAAACAAAAACTCAATCAATTCAGTCAACTCAAGTCAAATGAGTTAAATATTCAAATAGAATTTGAATGTAAAATATCACATCATGTATGTATGTGTAAGCTTAACTCTTATAAATAAAATAAGTCACAAGCTTACACACATATTATGGCAAGGTATTCAAATAAATGTATGCACATTCCATAATTCAAAAATTATTTGAATATTTTTTGTAAACTTGCTCTCTCTAACGGGTCATTCCAATGTTTTGTTATTTATGAATGACTCTCAAATTCATTTACAGTAAACAAGTTTTTTATTCAATTCATTCATTCTTATTTTTGTATATGGTTTACTCTCTTCTTATCTTTTTGAATGTTTTATAATTGAATAAATGTTGTGCACTTTGGGTGGTAAACAAGTGAATTATTCAAAGCAGACCTCTAGTACACACTCTAATATAAAGTATTTTTGCAAGGAGGTCTCAAAAAAAAACGTTTCTTAAATTTTTAAATATGGACCCTGCAAGCGCATGCGATGCTCCTTGATGGGTCAAATGTTTGACCAACTCCAGTTTAATTTTCATCTCCTTCATTTATTTCTAACATACCTACCCGCTTTCTCCATTCCTTAAGGAGGCTCCCATACAAAATTTTCAATACGGGCTAGAAATAGGTTTACGAAAAATTTCCAAAACTGCCATGGAGCCGCGTTTAGACGGATTAAATGTACAACCGGCTACCATTTTTTTCGTTCTTAACATTTATTTCCAAACGTGCTTTCCCTGCTCCCATACAAATATTGAGTTTTATGAAATTTTTAAATTTTGTAAAAAAAAAAATAAAAAGTTGCAAGCCGATTTTAAGCATTTATTTTTTATATAACAATAATTTCAAAGTTTCGAAAAATTGTGTTGTTAAAAAGACTGCGCATATTAAAAAAAGTATATATTTATATATATATGTTCCCGAAGATCCTATAAGGAGCATATGCCCCAAAAAGTATAGATTTCATTAAAGGTAATTTAATAATTCTTATTCGCTTAACAGTTTTATTTGTATAATATCTTCCTGTGTGAAGATAAATATGAAAGTTTAATTCATTTTTAGAAAATTCGCATGCGATAAAAAATATATTAAAAAAATATCGCATGCGTATTATAAAGAAAATACCGCTATTTACACGAAACATTGCAGTTTGTATGAAAAATCAACAATTTTTATTTAATATTAAGAACTTATTAGATATTTTTTTTAGTCTTTTTATATTAAAAGTTGTGATATTTGAAAATAGGACAGACTTAATTCTTATGCAGTGGCCGGTTCCGTGAATGTTTGATACGGCCACTGTGATCTCAAGGAATCAAGCCTAATGGATAAGGATTTGGACACAGTGGCCATATCACACACAGAACACTTTCATAAGAATTTAAATCTAAGTCAAATTTTCAAAAATGTATAAACATTTTCACATATACAATTCGGATATAGTGCTAATAGATTATTGTAGCCTTGTCCATGATCTTCATTTTCCATTAGGTTTGATTCCCAGAGATCGAAGAATTTTGACACAGTGGCCATATCCCTCACGGAACTCATGCATAAGAATTTCAGTCTGTCATATTTTTTCAAAAATCATAAATTTTAATATGGAAAAACTAATAAAATATCTAATTAGTTTTTAATATTAAATTCAAACTATTGATTTTTCATAAAAACTGTAAAATTTCGCGATATTTTTTTAATATATTTTTTATCGCATGCGATTTTTTTTTATCAGTAAAATGCGCATAGGAATTGCTTATCCCATCAACACTAAACTTCAGTGTTTTAATTAAGAAAAACAATTGAAAATGTGAGGTCGTGCTATTAATACTTCAATACTGTGCACATGAATTTATACTTTGTTTTTTTTTTTAAAAAAAAAGAGGAAAAAAAAAAAATTTTAGAATAGTAATATTTGAAACGTAAGTCGAAAAGAAATTTGATTTGAGAAAAGAAGAAGAAAAGAAAAAATTTGTGGAGGAAAACAGTCGTTTTAGTTTAAAAGTCCGATTTTTGTTTGTTTTAAATACGAAATACATATATAATTATTTTCCCGGAGGTCAAAACGAAATACATCCTTTCCTCACTGGAAAGTTTTTGCCAGTTACGGATAATTTTATATCTGTTTGCCGAAAGATATTATACAAAGGACTGGATAAATTTTAATAAAGGACTATATTGTAATAACGTTGTCTGTTTCTTTGGGTCATCAAATTGCGAACAAAATTGGAATCCATGTAAACAACATAAAATTTCAGCTAAATATTGCTTCAAAACGCAGATTATGAGGACTTATTTCTCAAATGTTAATTAAAGCACTTGAAGGATGTTAAATTAGAAATTATTTCAAATTATAAGAAGAAACTTTGGAAAGATAAACTTAATGGGAAGAAATTTTTGTAAAATTGAGCTACACTGAGAATTTAATCACTAAAAATCAGTTAAGTAATTTAAAGTAAAACTAAATTTTTTTTTTATGATATTTAGATAACTAAAATGTTTTATTAATAAATTTTTCTAAATTGTTTACATTAATTGTCTAAATTTTAACGTCATTTATCAACCAAAACAATACACCTGCCATATAAGTACTAAGTGAAAATTTAGAATATAAATTGTTTTAAAAAAAAAATCAAGTTCTACCAAATTCCAGAGGACACAAGGCCTTATGTCATCGATGGATTTTAAATGGTGAGTCAAACATTTATGAGTTTTAATAAATTCTTTTATTTGTATTCTAAAATTTTCACACACACTTGATATTCAATAATACGTAAATCGTATAATTTAATCTAATACACTTAAAGAAAATATATATACATATATATTTAATTTTATAATTTTTTTTTTTTAAATTTCTTTTAACCTTTTTTTTTTTCCGACTATAATTTAATTGTTCTGTAAAAATGTTATTTATATTTTTTTTTATAATTAATTCTTTATCCTTATAAATTCAGTTTTTTTTTTCACTTAGAAAAATTAGACAATACTTAATAATTTGTTCTTATAAATTTATGATTACTTTAAAGCAAGATAATTCTTTTGTTTAAATGATTAAATTTACACATATTTACAAATTTTCTTCTTGAATAAATGTAACTTCATATAATGGACTTTTAAATTTTAATTTTATTCCACGAAAAATTTAGATTATTATAGAAAGGGTAATTTTGGGCTATCTTAAACATTAAAAGATAGCATGGTTGGGTGGGTAATGACCTCGAGAGTGTATACCATCTTTTAACTCTCTTATCTAAACTTCACCTTGTTATTATATTATTTTTATTTATAAATTATTATTTTTTTTTTGTTAGTTCATTTTATTAGTGGTCAATATAAGAGGGTATTTTGCTACCTAAATTTAATTTTATGGATCTGGCTTTAACCTACTTTGTTGTAAACAAAGATTCCACCCCATTCCCTGAGCACGGCCGGTTATATAGGTAGCAGTGTTTTTCAACAAGTAGGAATTAGGAGTTTTGAGCCGTCACATAAATTTAATGGCGCCCAACGTGGGGCATCAGCATAAAACGGTGTAGTTTTTACTAATACTTTAAATTTTGATACATATGTATCTTTAAATTTAATATTTTTTATAAAGTTTTTAATTTAAGCTGATGCAATCATGAAAAATTTTTATCGATCGTGATATTGATTACATATCTTTTTATTTCCTTCATTCTGTTTCATCATATCGGATTTGGAGATTTTTCTATATTTGGAATATCTTTACCATATGATGAATGGAATAGTTTTATTTTTTTCCAGTTAAGATCTTTCGTCTGGGATATTTAATTTTGGAAGATTTCGAAGTTAAACCCACGAAAACTTAACAGAATGTTTGTCGTTTTGGAATTAGTTCTTCTTCAAAATTTACTTTAGTTTGTTTATGTTTGAGATTTTTATATTTGGAGTATACTGAATATCTACTCATATAATATAACTAAGGCTCATTATTTTTTTTAATTTCAATTGTGCAGATTTTAAATTTTGTTTTGTGTGAAGTTTAGTTTTTTTATAAAAATATTATTTTTATATTAACCTATCTATAATAACTAAATGAAGTAGTGGAATTCATTTATTTACATCTCTTACTTAACTTAATAAAATAATATATTAAAATGCCTCTTACGAGAAGTCGTGAAAATTTGGCAAATTTGGACCAACCAGCAAACGTTAGTTTCACAGTAGACATAGGTTCTAATAATACACTTGCATTTGATCAAAGCAATTCAAATCGGATGGAAAGGAATAGATCTAATAATCCATCAACATCAGTAGCACAGGGTACACGTTCTAGAGGGAAAAATATAGCTCCGGTTGTTAACACAAACAACGTACAGCCCGAAAATTGCATAAACAATAATCCCCAATTCAGACAAATAATATCTGAATCTTTAGATAGTTTTCGTGGTGAAATGCAAGGTTTCATATCAAATGAATTAAGATCTATGTTTCAGGATATAAATATTTCCAACATTGGGTCAAACATAAATAACCACAATTCATCAGATAATACTACAAATTCCTTTAACAGACATACAAATTCATCTCCACGTTCTAATGGAAGTTCACAAGATCCTTTTTATGCGGAAAAGGTATTAAATATAATTCGCAATTGGCGAATAAAATTCTCGGGACATGACAATTTGATACCTGTAGATGAATTTATTTATCGCGTCAATATACTCACAACAAAGACTTTAGGTGGAAACTTTAAAATTTTAGATGATCATGCTCATTGTTTATTTGAAGGCAAGGCTTTAGTTTGGTATTGGCGCTATCAACGTACACATGATAACATTGACTGGATAACTTTGACGAATGACTTGAAAAACGAGTACAAAGTAGACTATACGGATTTCGATATATTGGAAGATATCCGACGTCGCAGACAAAAACCGAATGAAACATTTGACGAATATTTTGAAGCAATTTCGGCGTTGACTGACAGATTAAAATTTCCTATATCTGACGGTGATTTGTGCGAGACAATGTTGCGCAATTTAAAGTATGAAATACGTCACGAATTGCTACATCTAGAAATCCACAGTGTTTCACAACTTCGTAAGGAAGTTCAGAGGCACGAAAAGTTTATGAAAAATTTACATGCTTTGGAAAATAGAAAATCTGTGAAGGCACGTGTTGCGGAAATCACTGTACACAATGATGACCTAGACGATTTGACAGTGACAGAAACTGAGGTTTGTGCAGTTCAACATAATCCGAAATGTTGGAACTGCGAAAAGATAGGACATACTTACATAGAATGTATGGAGATTAGGAAAATATTTTGCTATGGTTGTGGTGCTAGGGACACTTATAAACCAACATGTCCTAACTGTAATCGCAATAGTCAGGGAAACGTACGAAGGGATGTCCGTCAAAAGTAGTGCGGGCATCCAATGACTTACAAATACATAAAGATAACGAAGATTTTAAAACTTTTAACATTACTGACAAGAACGATAACACAACCTGTGAGACTGTACATCCTTTAAAAAGACCTTACCATATACGTTTGATGGAATACAAAACAGCTCGAGCGAGAATTTTTGGTCAAGATAAACAAGCTAGCAGATCATCAAAACGTATACGTAATTATTATCGCAAACTTAAGTCATTTCGGGCCTGTGTAATTTCGTCTATAGTAAATAGGGATTCCGATAGTAGACCTTATATTAATTTGAAAATTGAACATAATTTATACTTAGCCTTACTGGATAGCGGAGCCAATAAGAGTGTCATAGGTGGGTATTTAGCATTGGAAGTTCAATGTAAGCAAACTTTTCGTAGATGTGTAGGAAATGTTAAAACGGCAGATGGAAAGAGACAGAACATATTAGGGACTGTGACACTGAATGCAACTTTTAAAGGACAGACAAAATTGTTCGAATTTTTGGTAGTACCGACTATTCAACAGGACATTATATGCGGTTTTGATTTTTGGAGGGCATTTGGACTCAGGATTTTTGTAGATCACATTGCGGAAGTTGACTGTACAGAAATGGATTTCGATTCTGACAAACTAAAACTGACGAACGAGCAAAAAGAACAACTTAACAAAATAATTGCGGCATTTCCAAACTCAGAGATAGAAGGCTTAGGTTGCACGACTTTGGTTGAGCATTTTATAGACACGGGTGATGCTAAGGCCATCAAGCAAAGGTACTATCCTATTTCACCTGCTGTTGAGAAGCAATTAAGTGTTGAAATAGATAGGATGCTCTCCCTCGGAGTTATAGAGGAAGCACCAAGCTCACCTTGGTCTTCTCCAACAGTAGTAGTAATTAAACCTGGCAAAGTAAGGATGTGTGTGGACAGCAGGAAACTAAACTCAGTTACAGTAAAAGACGCATACCCAATACCGAACATTGACGGACTGATTGCGAGACTTCCTCCAGTTTATTGTATTTCAAAGATTGATTTGAAAGATGCTTTTTGGCAAATTAAATTGGAGGAAAGCTCAAGACCAAAGACTGCTTTTACAGTACCCAATCGGCCATTGTATCAATTCACAAGAATGCCGTTTGGACTGTGTAATGCACCGCAAACGTTGTGCCGACTGATGGACATGGTAATTCCGTTTAATTTAAAGACGCATGTATTTGTGTACCTTGACGACTTGTTAGTAGTTTCTCAAAATTTTGAAGAACACAAGAATCATCTACTTGAGGTGGCAAGTCAATTACGAAAGTCAGGTTTATCTATTAATGTAAAGAAAAGTAGCTTCGCTCTTAACAAAGTTAAATACCTCGGGTACGTAGTTGGCAATGGAACTCTACAGGTGGATGAAGACAAGGTTATAGCTATACGAGACTTCCCACAACCGAAATCAGTTAGACATTTGAGACGGTTTTTAGGAATGACCGGATGGTACAGACGTTTTATTCAAAATTACTCGACTGTGACTTTTCCACTTACAGAACTATTAACTAAAAAGAAAACATTTATTTGGAACGACAAAGCACAAGACGCTTTCAACGAACTTAAAAATAAGCTGACATCTGCACCACTACTCATTCACCCAAACTACGACAAACCATTTATACTACAGTGTGATGCAAGTACTTGTGGGGTTGGTGCAGTTCTGGCGCAGATGGACAATGAAGGGACAGAAAGTCCAATAGCCTACATGTCCCACAAATTAAATAAGGCTCAAAGAAATTATACGATTACGGAGCTGGAATGTTTGGCCGTTGTAATGGCAATTAAAAAATTCCGTTCATATATTGAATTACAAGAGTTCAAGGTTGTTACAGACCATGCTAGCTTGAAGTGGTTAATGGGACAGAGAGACTTATCGGGAAGATTAGCTAGATGGTCATTAAAACTTCAAGGTTACAATTTTTCAATAGAGCATCGCAGTGGAAAGGAAAATATTGTGCCTGACGTTTTGTCTCGGGCGTTTGAGGGTGAAGAATTTGTAAACTCCATTGAATTAGAAAATTTACCGGCGATTGACCTTGAATCGGAATCATTTAACACGGACGAATATGCTAAATTGCGCGAGGATTTTTTAAATTCCGCCTTACCGGACTACAAAATTGTTGACAAATATATTTATAAACGGACAGATTTTTCTCCTGGTTTGACTGACGAGTCAGAGTCCTGGAAACTCTTCGTACCAACAGAACTAAGACACAACGTGATTTATTCAGCACATGATACACCTACTTCATCGCATGGCGGAATAGGTAAGACTTTAGATCGTATAAGGCGATATTTTTATTGGCCTAGACTAGTGACAGACGTTAAGGACTACATACAAAACTGCGACCTATGTAAAACATCAAAGTCACCAACTACTAATCTGAAACCACCACTTGGACAAATGGTGAAGACGGACAGACCATTTCAGAGACTTTATATTGATTTAATAGGACCGTTGCCAAGGACAAGAACAGGTAATATAGGAATTTTAATTATACTTGACCATTTTTCTAAATTTACATTTTTGAAACCCATTAGGAAATTTGATTCAAGGAAAATAATTGAATATCTTTGGACCGAAATTTTTAACTGTTACGGAGTGCCTGAAGTATTATTGTCTGATAACGGAACACAATTTAGAAGCAAGGATTTCGAAAAGTTTTTACAAATACATGGAGTAAGGCATATGCTTACGGCGGTTTACAGTCCACAAGCAAATGCAAGTGAACGTGTAAATCGTTCAATTAACGAGGCCCTACGTTCATACGTGAGAAAAGATCAACGTGATTGGGATAAATACATCAGTAGTGTAAATTGTGCTCTACGTAACAGTGTTCACCAAACTATTGGCAAATCTCCGTACCAGATCGTTTTTGGACAAACAATGATTACACACGGAAAAGACTACGAATTATTAAAACGACTAAATATTTTGGTTGAAAGTGATACACTTTTGGAAAGACAGGACGAGTTTTATTTACTTAGGGATTCTATTAGAAAGGAAATGCGGAAGGCTTATGAGAGGAATGCACGGTGGTATAATTTACGGACACGGAATAAGGTTTATGATATTGGCCAGGAAGTTGTTCGACGAAATTTTACACAAAGTTCAAGGATTAAAAACTTCAACGCTAAACTCGCTCCTGTGGGTGTAAAGGCAAAGGTTATTCGGAAAATTGGACAAGTGAATTATGAACTAAAGGATATAGACAGCGGCAGTACAGGAATTTATCATTTAAAGGATATATGGACATAATAATGGCGACTTAAACTAATTTTTTTTTTATTTACCTTTTACAGATCCAGATCTTTGAATAATATATATATATATATATATATATATCAAGATCTGTACCTGTTTTGTGAGGTCGTGCTATTAATACTTCAATACTGTGCACATGAATTTATACTTTGTTTTTTTTTTAAAAAAAAAAGAGGAAAAAAAAAAAAATTTTAGAATAGTAATATTTGAAACGTAAGTCGAAAAGAAATTTGATTTGAGAAAAGAAGAAGAAAAGAAAAAATTTGTGGAGGAAAACAGTCGTTTTAGTTTAAAAGTCCGATTTTTGTTTGTTTTAAATACGAAATACATATATAATTATTTTCCCGGAGGTCAAAACGAAATACATCCTTTCCTCACTGGAAAGTTTTTGCCAGTTACGGATAATTTTATATCTGTTTGCCGAAAGATATTATACAAAGGACTGGATAAATTTTAATAAAGGACTATATTGTAATAACGTTGTCTGTTTCTTTGGGTCATCAAATTGCGAACAAAATTGGAATCCATGTAAACAACATAAAATTTCAGCTAAATATTGCTTCAAAACGCAGATTATGAGGACTTATTTCTCAAATGTTAATTAAAGCACTTGAAGGATGTTAAATTAGAAATTATTTCAAATTATAAGAAGAAACTTTGGAAAGATAAACTTAATGGGAAGAAATTTTTGTAAAATTGAGCTACACTGAGAATTTAATCACTAAAAATCAGTTAAGTAATTTAAAGTAAAACTAAATTTTTTTTTTATGATATTTAGATAACTAAAATGTTTTATTAATAAATTTTTCTAAATTGTTTACATTAATTGTCTAAATTTTAACGTCATTTATCAACCAAAACAATACACCTGCCATATAAGTACTAAGTGAAAATTTAGAATATAAATTGTTTTAAAAAAAAAATCAAGTTCTACCAAATTCCAGAGGACACAAGGCCTTATGTCATCGATGGATTTTAAATGGTGAGTCAAACATTTATGAGTTTTAATAAATTCTTTTATTTGTATTCTAAAATTTTCACACACACTTGATATTCAATAATACGTAAATCGTATAATTTAATCTAATACACTTAAAGAAAATATATATACATATATATTTAATTTTATAATTTTTTTTTTTTAAATTTCTTTTAACCTTTTTTTTTTCCGACTATAATTTAATTGTTCTGTAAAAATGTTATTTATATTTTTTTTTATAATTAATTCTTTATCCTTATAAATTCAGTTTTTTTTTTCACTTAGAAAAATTAGACAATACTTAATAATTTGTTCTTATAAATTTATGATTACTTTAAAGCAAGATAATTCTTTTGTTTAAATGATTAAATTTACACATATTTACAAATTTTCTTCTTGAATAAATGTAACTTCATATAATGGACTTTTAAATTTTAATTTTATTCCACGAAAAATTTAGATTATTATAGAAAGGGTAATTTTGGGCTATCTTAAACATTAAAAGATAGCATGGTTGGGTGGGTAATGACCTCGAGAGTGTATACCATCTTTTAACTCTCTTATCTAAACTTCACCTTGTTATTATATTATTTTTATTTATAAATTATTATTTTTTTTTTGTTAGTTCATTTTATTAGTGGTCAATATAAGAGGGTATTTTGCTACCTAAATTTAATTTTATGGATCTGGCTTTAACCTACTTTGTTGTAAACAAAGATTCCACCCCATTCCCTGAGCACGGCCGGTTATATAGGTAGCAGTGTTTTTCAACAAGTAGGAATTAGGAGTTTTGAGCCGTCACAAAAATGAAGCACGATAAACGAAATCTTGTCGTATGTAACTATTCAAATATTTACATAAGAGCTTTGGAAAATGGTTCAAGTAAAACTTAAGTCTAAACACAGAGTGGAGCGTCGGTGTATGAAGGCAAAAAAAGTAATCCAATATATTTCGAATACCTTTAGAATGTTGCACCTACCTAAATAATATTCAAGAAAAACTTTTTTAGATTATTTCCCATACAAAATTTATTTTAATAACAAAAAATGTTATACTTTCAACAAAATTAAATATATTTTTTGTGTTAATAATAACTGAACTTGGTGAAATTGGCTGTTAAGGGCTCAAATAAACTTAGTAGTTGCTTCATGTAAATGAAGCAATTGAAAACGATAGTTTTTTTTTACAGAACGTCTAAAAACAACTTCTCTTGAACTTTTAAAATCTGTTACTAAATACAATCTTATCCGATCAAAACAATTGTTTTATATTTGTTGAAAGAATAGAAAATATCTATTTGACAGTGTAAAATTCAGATAAACCGATCTCGAAATATTCGCTAATTAACAGAAACGCTAAAAATTCGAAAAAACGCATTTTCTGCGAATATCTTAGTTGCTTTAATAACCTTTCTTTATTTAAGATATTTTAGATTTTTTTATGTAAAACTTTTTGAAGATACAAATTGACTTCATAAATTTAGATCAAATCTCACCTGCAATGTAAATAATATGGTGAATATTTTAAGTGTAATGAGTTCACAAAAACTATAACAGATGTGTTATATTGCATCATTTCATTTTATAAAGGGCTTAAAGTAGGTCCCAATTTTTTTTTTTCATTATTTGTTCCATGTGCCTGACAATAAAATGCAACGTTTTATGGCTAATTGAAATTCGCACAAGAAATTGTACGCCTTAACTGGCAATCAAGTATTTATGATAGCAATAACCATTATAACCATTATATTCGTATGTAGACTAAATTTGCTGTTAAATGATGCATTTTCAGGCGATTTGATAAGGCTTTCCTTATAATTTGTAAATGATATGAAGATATACAATAAATGTCACAGCCTTTAAGTACATAATTCCATTGTACATTTTAATATGGGCAGTACTTCTTGATAATTTCGATAAAACTCATTAAAAAAATAAGACGGTGGGCAAATTACAGCATTCGATATTGATCCAAATTACAATGCAATTTGGAAATTTCGATCGATATCGAATACCGTAATTTGCCCTTTCCTTTGTCCTTTGTCCTTTTAAATTTTGGATTTGTGTTTTTAAAGTCCCAAATATAACATAAATCTAAATGCAGTATTGGTTGCATTGGAAATTTAATGGAAAATTTTAAAAGCCCCATTTTAAGATTTTTGTTTTTGAAGGCTGTATTTTTTCCGTGCGGTTTCCTAAATGATATCTAAAATAATAATAATAATTTTTCCGAAATATATATTTTCTAAGACGCCAAAGACTTTCTTGTACACCTAATAAAATATGCAACAATAATCATAAAATTGAAACAACTAAAATTAAATTAATTCACGAATTTTCTTTGACTATAATCTACTGCTTAGAACCTTCTCTAAACCGCGTCTTAAATCACAGACATGAATAAAAAAATGTTTATCTAAATTTTATATTTTCAAACGTCAACGAAATAAAATCCAACAAAGTTTTATAATAAAATTTAAATAAAAGTTCTTTTTATTTTGGCCCCAGACTAAGATCAGTACGAATACAACTTTTAACTGAAGGTGAATTATTTTTTCATCTGCAAAATGAAATACGAGGGTCTCTGTTAAATATGCTTCATGCCAGGGTGGCCGTATTTTTGTATCTTTACCGCCAAATTGTACAAGGAAAATCACCAAAAAATTTGCTTATTATATAAAATAAAAAAAATACACAGGAGTAATTTCATGTTGTTAAAAACTTGTAAGCTTAAGGTACGTTCAGGCTAGTGAAATATTTGTTCTGATATTTGCTTCAAACTGAGTGAAACAAAAAAATATTTTGTTTAATGTTCAAACTAAGCTCAAATATTTGACAATTTTGTTTGGCAAATAATGGCAAATAAAATAAATTAAATAATGTTTATTTGTTTTATTTTGTGGAGCAGCATCTCTTCTTGTGTTAGAAAAGAAGAATGGAAAAAAAACAACTGGAAAACAATGGATAACGGTAACATGGCTAAAATTCGCGAAAAATTGCAAACTTGGAAACAAACCCTAAAATTAATTTCAAATTGGTTAAAAAAAAAACAAATTGTCGGAAAATAAAAAAAAATTAATTTTTTACAAAAATAGCGAAAATCGCGAAAAAAAAATTTTAGATTTTTCAAACAAGCCATAAAATTTATTAACAGTGCCTAAAACTATAAGGAATGACAAATATTCGATACAAATTGCTATGTTAGCGGAAATTCGCAAAAATTAGCTAAAAGCGGTATGATAGCAAAGGCTACTATTTATTAAAAATCCTCAAAGCTGTAAAGATTCACAGGGCAAAACCGCTTCTTTGCGAGCATGGCTAAAATTTGCAAAAAATTGCAAACTTGGAAACAAACCCTAAAATTAATTTGAAAACAAATTGTCGGAAAATAAAAAGAAATAAATTTTTTACAAAAATAGTGAAAATTCGCGAAAATTTTTAATATTTCAAACAAACTATAAAATTTATTAAAAGTTCCTAAAACTATAAGAAATGGCAAAAATTCGATATAAAAAATTGGTAAATTAGCAGAAATTCGCCAAAATTTGCTAATAGCGGCATGAGAGAGAGCAAAGTCTTATAATTATTAAAAATCTTTAAAACTGTTAAGAGTCCAAAAACTTACAGAAAACTTGCTTCTATCGGGAACATGGCTAAAATTATTTTGTAGTTGTTTGCTCTTACAATTTTTTTGTAATATCAAATAAATGTTTGCTCAAAAATTACTAAAACTTTTGATTTTTTGTGTTCACATGGAACATGGTTCACATTGCCAGCAAATAATTTTATTTGATCAAAATCAGCTGTTATTTTATTTGACACTCAAAAATATTTCATCATTCTAAACATAATTTTAGATTGTATTATTTTTAACGTTTAAAAAAAGTATCTAAAATTTCAATATGGCTATCTATTTTCCCAGAAATGTCAACCACGTGTGAAAAAATAAAAGCTGAAAATTTTTTTCGTTTTTAATGTTTTATTAAAGAAAAACACTTAAAATTTATTAAACTAAAGAGTCCGAAACGTATTTTTATTTCCGCGGCCAATTATTGGACTTCAAAGTTGTGCAAGGGCTTTGGTCATGTTTTTTTGAGTTGTTAATGGTACTTTCTCTTAAATATTAACTTCATTAAAGCACGATGGCCACGTATCAAATTGATTTGTCAAACTCAGTTTTTTTTTTTTTTTGAATGTGTTAGTGAAAAAAATCTCACACGTATACATATGTTGATGTGAGTTTGACGAAAATGATTTGAAGCGAATTTGATGTGTTGCTGCGAAAAACGTCAAAACTCAATTTTTATTCAGTTTTCGCAGTGACAACACCGTACGCTAAAAATTTTGTGGTTAAAAAAAAAATGGAGGAAAAAAATTTTATACTTGAATTTTTTCTTCTTTCTTTTTTCCTGCATATGCCAGAGCAATAGCTTTGCAACAATTTTCTATGTCATTCATATTTCTAAAAAAAAATAATTTGTAAACATTAAAAATATTTTGCGACTAAATTAACCACACGTTCTTACCTTTTAAAAACAGCTTTGAAATGAAATTTGATGGTTTGGGTTTGATACGTTGCTGTGTTAATCAAACCAAATATTAGCAATACATACATATTATAAGTATGCCAAATCAGTTTGAACGTGGCCATCGTGCCTAAGAGTCCTGATGGGAGAAATTTCTTTTTAATAAACAACAAAAATAAATTAACAAAAAATAAGAATATCTGAATTTAAAGATCAGTTAACGGGAAATTTTCAATTTGTTTTCATTAACATTTTAATGTCACAATCGTGACCACAAAACATCATAAATTGTAATTTCTTCTGAGACGATGGTCGCAAGTGTTTCAAACTTTTTACGTTAATAAAGTCTACTGATCTTAATATATTGAAACATTAAATTGGACAATATCATACTCGGTTATATTTTTATAGTACTTTAAACTTCGTCACCTGATATAAATTATCGCAAGTGAAGAATTTTGCATTGTCATTGTGGTTGTTCTTTTTTTTTTTTTTAATTATATACATTTTTGTATTTCTGGAATACAAAAAAACCATTTCTTTTAGTGTAATGTAGCATTTGAAATAAAAATAGCTTTAAGTGCATATTCCCTAAAAAGTAATATTATTAAATCATAAAATAATCTACCCCCTTTACAAAAAAAAGACAGCAGGACAATTTTAAAAAGTTTTCATACGAAATTTTCTCAATTGCCTTGTTGTAGGAATGGGAAAAAAATATCGATATATCAAAATATCGATATTTAAAAAAAATATAATCGATATATATCGCCGATATTTTAAATACCGATATATCGATGTATCGATATTGAAATACGACTAGCGAATTCGATATTTTTTAGAGTCATTCTTCATTAAAAACTCAAAATTTAAGCCGTTTTCCAAGCAATGTGTTTTTTTAAGAATTGGCATCATTGCATGCATCATATGTTTTTTTATACAGATATGAAGATCTAAAATAATTGGCATGTATAAGAAGCAGTGCCGGATACAAGAAGCAGATTGTCTGGAGTGCACATAAAACAGGGAGTGCTCCTGATGTCCATATCTGATGATTACTGGTTTGACTAAAATTTGTTCATACATATGTTTGTACAAAGGTATACTGAATTTTTTAATTTGGTAATAGTTTCAGCAAAATACGTTCGATATATCGATATATCGATATTTGTGAAATAATAAATATCGATACTCCAAAAAAATATCGATTCGATATATATCGATATATTTTTTCAACTTGCCCATCCCTACCTTGTTGTCTTCTTTGTGAATTAGGCCCCTATTTTTTATAGTTCATACATTTCAAAATAATCATTTACTGCCTGTTTTAAGAACACGAGCGCAAAAGTGACTCGCTTAACTAACATTTAAAACAAAAACAAATTTTTAAATTTTTAAAACGAGTCACTTTTGTACTCGCGTTCTAAAAACAGGCAGTTAATTTACAAAATAAAAAACAAACAGTTATTGAAAACAAAATGTAACAAAAGTATAAAATGGTGTAGGGGATTATCAAGAAAAGTGTTGTCAATTCAGAAACGCAAAAAAAATCACTTATAATGTTGGGAATTATGGCAAAAAATTCCGACGAAGTTCGCAGAGTTTTGCATTTTTGCTAACAAGGAAAAACCCAATTTCTATTTCTGTCACGCCACGTCACCCTTTAACAGCTTATATTTTATGAGCTGCATGTTTGAATTTTTTTTCTCTTTTACCAAATGTATTGCTGTTCATGCTCCACACAAAAACAAAAAGAAGTAAAAAAAATTGTTAACGATTTCGTGAGTTTTTGTGTCATTGCAGCGTGCGACTGTCACGTATGGAATTACCCATATGAAGGATGTCAATTACCATATTCGAAAGATCTGTTAAATACTGACTGCTGAAATATAAGTTTATTCCCCGAATTAAATAATTTTAAATTAATCCAGTATGCAAAGAGTGTCGAATTTTATTCAAAAGTTAAGTCAGCTTTTTTGTAAGCATAATTTCTAATTTGAAAATCTGTCGAAATATTGTCATGTATTTTACTCGATCTTCCATTGATAACACTGCAGCCGTATTCTGTAATTCGCTTAGCTAAAGCTAAATCTCGATCGCTAAAATGCCTTAGAGAATACAAAATTTAAAAATTTTAGCGATGACATAAAAAGCTTAAATTAGGGCGAATAAAATTTTTATGGCATTGCCAAATTTAAAAATGCACGTTACAGAATTGCATTCGTATTACGGAATACGGCTGCTGGACTGTAAATTTGGAAAAAAAACTTGACTGCAGAAACGAAGCATGTTTTTTACCAAATCTGGTTGCGCTGAATTCGAATCTGGCATCAAATTTGGCCTATAACGTCTTGTTTTTATTATTATTTTTTTTCGCATGCTGGCAATACTGTAAAACAGCCAATACTGACACTAAAATTTCACAATTATTTATTTGACAGAAGCCCTCATTCATTCTTAATCGTTAATGCGTTACTGATTCAAGCTATTTTTGGTTTGTGTGTGGTGAATATTTGGTTGGAAAAAAAGGATATGCAATATCAGCATCATTAAAATATGCATATTTACATTATTTTGGTTTTGCAGTCAGAAACTGGGACAAACAGTGGACGCCGGCAATGTTTTGCATATTCTGCATTTGCATTTAGGTTAAAAAAAAAAATAAGTGCAGTGACGCGAACAAGGGAAGCCTGCTAAAGCTGTTATGATACTTGCTATTTTTTGTATTTTTTCTATATTGGAGAACAGTGCAAATATATTTGCATAGGAAAACTGACTAAGTGTAAAGAGTATGAATTTATCATAAAAAATCTTGAAATGTCAAACAAATATACATGTGTTATCGATAAATAATCTAAGACTGTCAAAAAAAATATAAAATTTTTTAACTTAAAATTGACATTTCCAGATTAATTGTTAGCACTGTTGCCAATTTGTTTAGTTTTTGATCGAAAGAAACGGTTTTTAACTTGGTTTTTGCGATTTTTAACTTTAATGACGGTTTTTTGTGGGGAAAAAACGTGGGCAGTATTTGTTTGTTTTGTTTACATTTTATCAAATTGTATTTCTTGTTCTTTCTCGCATTTGTTGTTTCATTCAGTCAATCCTAAAAAAATCCAATACAAAAAATAGCAAGTATCATAACACCTTTACCAAGATTTAATGAAAATGGAAAAAAATTATCAAGGATTTTGCGACAACAGCATGTTTGAAAACTATTTCTGGACTCTAATACGTGACACCGAACCAACAAAATACAAACGACGTTCAAATAACGCCATTCACTTTGGAAAATTCAATGATTTTTTATGTAAGAAACGAATAAAAACATTTTATTTTATCTCGAAAACCTGACGTGATAGAGAAAAACCTATTACAGACTAGAATTCATCTCACCTAATAACAGTTGGAAAGATATTTGGTTGCTCCAGTCCAAAACCTTGTTGGCGCGTGTAATCTGATATTTTACAAAAAAAAAGGTAAAAGGATAAATGTTTGAAAATAATATTTAAATATCAATGAGCAAAAGTGTATACGTATATTATTTACTTTGAGTACACCTAGAGAAAAAACTTTTTCCAATATATTAACCTCCAACAAAACTAATTTTAATGGGCAATTTTAAATTTATTTTGGCGACTTAGTTAAATTAGTGCATCTTCAAGATATATGAATATGTTTTACAAATCACTAATTGTTCGTAACTTGGCCAAAACTTTACTACATTGCTAAAAAAAAAAAGTTATCACTGTTTAACAGGTTTTAAAGCCGCCACGTTCGTCCGAGAAATCGTAGCATCTGACAACCCTGTATAGTGCACATTACATAAATATGTGTGAGTGTATGATTGAGTGTTTAAATTTTATTGACACGTTTCGCTGTCAGCGTGCGAGTTTGTATCTATGCGAGCAAAAGTCTGTGTGCAGTGAATGCAATTAGATTCATGCATATTCTCATACACTTGCAACAGCATAAACTACTTCATTCAAGCCATTTGCAAATACTTATTCACATCACACTGACACTTCAATACTCTGATAAATAGACGCACACACATAGATACCGTTACATTTGAGCGGACAGTTATATACTTCTAAGTATGTATGCAGTTAGGGAGAAGAGACAGCAATATAGAAATCTAGTAAGTGCTACTAATGGCCTTTTCAACCGTTAGTCAAATTGTGATGAAATGATGAATGAGCCGAAGTTTAGAAAGAAATAAAAAGTATGTATATTTAATGTAATACACATACAACACACATACTTTTTATTTCTTTCTAAACATTAAATTGTATACATAAAAATATGTACTCGTTTCTATGGCGAAAAATTAAGAAGACACATTCACTCTTACGCCCCTTGGAAAAATGGCATTTAGATTGTATGAGAACGATGAAAGAGTAAATGAATGAACTATTCAATCGCTCGAAACAAAAGAGGATTTAAATTGGTTAAAAAATAAAATATAAAAAACAGAAAAATATACGATATTTATTTTTATTTAAGTGCATCTAGAGAAATAATACTTAATTTTTTTTATACATGTAAATGCTTGCATATCTGCGCCATAATATTTTATTTTTAAATATGCATTTTATTTGCTGTAGGAAAAGCGATTTGTGAAAATTTATGACAGGTTGTGTTTCGCTTATTATTAAGACAAATGAAAGGTAGAATAAGATGGGGTGACTGATTGCTTGGTTGGGTGCCACTAGGAAAACTCATAAATTAAAATGTGTGTGCGATTTTTAAGCTGCTTTGTATTATTTACATATTTTATGGATATTTAAATAACACAGGAATATAAAACTGAAGAAAGAAAATCAGTAAGAAATTAGTTCAACTTTACAATATACCAGGTTATAAATGTTTTCATTGTTCAAGATTTCATTGTTTTAAAGAGACTTTGGTAAACATATCGAGCCCTTAGAGCAAAAAAGATGTAACCAACAAAAATAAAATTTTACAGGAGAAGGTTTTGTTTTTAAATATTTTTGCTTCAAGTCTAGGGTTTCGCTTGAAATGTGATGATGCAAATGATCAAAAATAATCGATTTTTATCAAAAAACAAAAATTTAAAATGTTTTTGGTTACATCATTTTTGCTATTGGGGCTCGATAATTATATAATAGTTTACAGTTCTCTATGGAAACATGTTACAGTTTTAATTATATCGAAGCTTTTACTTTATTTTTTCTAAATAAAAGAATTGGCGGTCAACCCATAAAACTCAATTTCTTTTTATAGATCGCAGAAGGCCTGTACTTATAACAGGACTGGAAGTTTCTGCCAGAATCTACCATTATGGTAGATTCTAATTTTGATATTTTACAAGTAGGCTTATGAGATTGTGAACCATCTGAAATTCTTTATAATTACGATTGTAACAACTATCATATGTTGACAGCCAGGCCAAAAAGAGATGCACCTATTTATATTCTAGTTCTAGTTCTAATATTTTATATGAAGGATGTATGTCACTTTAACGATGTCCTAGGAGGGGGGTAATTGTCTCATTTTTGACACTTTGTAGCAGGTCACTCAAATAACGTAAGTAGACATATTAAACTTCGGTTAATACAATAATGCTTGTCGCAGATATTGTCCCGGCTGAACCATGTAATACGAAAGATCCCCTTAAAACAAAGTAATAGAACCAGATAGGAATAGCCACAACCCGCAAAAAATTCATTCACATGACTAGTTCTGTGTCAATTACCTTTCCTCTGGAGAATTTACACTTTAAACACATTCTCAACAGTTATGTGATGTGTCTTGTTTTCACCTATAACAATTTGTTGGGGATAAGCGCTTTAAGAACAATTGACACAAACTTCCGGCAGAGTAAACAGTAGGCAAAGAAATTGGTTACATATTGCTTTTATTTAAAATAATTGTCGGACCACAATAAGAATAAGCTGTACTCTCATGTACTCAATTGCAACTAGTAGCAGTTATGAAGCGCGCCACTTATTTGAACTCGATCATTTAAAACTGTTTTTAAATTTAACCTTAATGCCACAGGGAACATCATCAATATTTTAGTTAAAGTAAACATTTTAATGTTTATCGCAATTATAAATTTTAGTATGGTTCACTAAAAAATAATTATAATTCTAACAACTAAATAATAATAACTTTGAAAACAATTATATTACTCACAATCATTTCATAATATTTAAAAGCCATAAAATGATAACTTTCTATATGTGTACGAATATTATGTTTAAGATGCAAACAAAATAGCATTACTCTAATTATATTTCTTTTTCACCATTTGTAAATAATTTTGCATCAGTTGTATCGTTAGTTTTAAATATAACTATCGAGTTATTTGTTAGTGAGTGGTTAAACAATTAAAACAAAATTACCAGTGCCCATGTTCTGTAACTCTCGCGTCGAGAAACTTTTCGGTTAAAATGTGTGAAAAAAAAGAAGTGCCATATATTGAAGCAAACAGCTGTTTTTCTCACTTAACTGTGTCTGTAAGTTCCCGCTTTGAACTGTCAAATAAACTCACGAATAAAAATGGGGCGAGAAAAAATTTTAACACAAAAAAAAATTTTAAAATGCAAAGTATAATAATATTTTGGTTTTGGCACATTTTTTCATTGCTTAATTATTTTTCTTTTGACATTTTTATAAGCTAGTTTGCAAACATTAAAGTCGCAATTTACATTATTTAGTATAGCCGCCGTCAAAGACATGTGTAGCTGGCGTTCTGAACGTCTGCAATGTCATATCGGCTTTGCGTAGAATATATTGACATCTATAACGGAACGACCAAGGTATATTTATAGCAGGTAGTCTCGGAAAGCCGGCTGCTTATTTTTTATTTGCTTGTTTTGTGATACGAATTGTCAAATGTTGTATAGTAAACATGTAAACAAGTTTTTTGTCTTTATCTTTTGTCGTTTTTTAACCCCTTTGCTTTTTGACAGTTCGTATCACATAACAGCAATAAAAAGCCCTGTTGTTTGTTTTATTGTACAATTGTTGTAATCTCGCGGCTACCTGCTATTAATATACCTTGGTAACGACGTAATCTCTTTTGATAGTTTCCGATATGAGTTACAGACTGTGAGGCTGTTATTGAAACTATTTTATCTTTTACCATAAATCTTTTCACTTCAGTATTTATTTTATTTGAATCAATTTTGTTTAGAAATTTTCAAAATTTTTTCATTTCAATTTTTTTATTGGGAAAAATTTCAATTTGTTAAGAAGCTTAATTTATTTAATCATAAAAAAAAATATTTTAATTTGGTGATTTTGTTTTGTGCATAATTTTATCTATTTGAATTGATGTTAATGGTAAGGGATAGTTAAATAAAAAATATTATTATTTATACATTTTAATAAGTATATTCTTTTGAGTTTGTAGTTGATATTATTTCAATTATCTATATTTCAAAACCGTCACCTCTACTTATCTTCGGAAATCAGATTCTGTGGTCTGAGGTGAGGAAACTACAAATTTGCTTATATGGTTCCTTTGGTTTATTATAATGGCTTTTGTTTATAGCGAAGCTTTATAAATATTTCTTCGTTATGATCATCAAATGTGTACCTACATAGATTCTTAGCCGCATTTGTAGATCATTAAAACCCACATAATAACCAAATTATAGTTTTGGTATAAACCGTTAGCTTATCATATTTCCACTGAAATTAGCTTTTTTCATTGTAATCGGTGCAGAACTTATGATTTTATTCACAATTTCCTGAGACAATTAATTTGATCCACACAAAAATAACTTTTTTAATGTGTGTGTGTGTGTTTGCTGCTGTTCCCCTGCAAATAATAGGACTAGTCCAAACACGCGTGTAAAATGTAGCCCACAAGGGACTAGGACTAGTCCAAAAGTAACCCAAACGTATATAAAAAAATGGTCTATTTAACATTACGATGTCATATGGCAGGACCATATAACCCAGCTTTGGATTACAAAGGAGTAGTCTTAAAACTACTTCATTGTATACACAAGAGGACTAGTTTAAACTTCGTTTAAAAACGAAGACATATCGTTAAAAAACGAAGACATGTCGTCTCACTCCGAACACTTTTTAACAATGACATGGTCCATGCTTGCATTACATCGGACTAGTCCATGGAGTAGTCCATTTAATCAAAATGGATCAGGTGGTCCAATATTATTTGCAGGGAAGTCTGTTATGCGCCCCATACACGTTTCAATTCAATGGTCAACTGAGTCTTTCAACTGAAATGATGCTTGGCCACACATTTCATCAAGTGAATAGAAAGATTTTAAATAAAATTAAATAAAAGACAATTTTTAATATACTTAACTTTTTTTTTGCAAAAGAAAACTACAAGCATTAATTTTGACAGCTGATTAAGAGACTCGAACACACACAGTACAATCGAATTGAAAGACTAAGTAATCAACTTGAAAAAATCAAAATCTTTTGCTGCTTTACACAGGCCGCCAAATATTCAACCCATGGACCAGACAATACTTTATTTATGAGGAGAAATTCTAAAAACAGATTCAGAGCATCTCAAGCCTTTAGATAGATCTAAGGTGCTATAGTTGTTGGACATAGTATATGTAGGTACTTCGGTGCATGGAGATATTTAAGAATTCCAACTATTGGCGGAAATCAGAACTACATAGCAACTAAAAAAATTGCTGGTTCTTGTTATTTTCTTTGGTCTGACTTATGGTGTTTTCTTTGCTGACAATAATGTTCCATGAATGCTACCATTTGCGCGGGTTTCTGTTCGATTTTAAAAAAATATGCAAAAATATGAGAAGTTGTCTTTTTCTTTTCTAAATATGTTGCAAAAATAATTGGAAAATTTGTTCCATTTCTTACCCCCAGTTATAATGGAGTGTGAGATAATACTCTTTTTTGCACTGCGTTGAGTACTTTTTTATGCAAGCAAGTACTTTTTTTTACTAACTTTCTTCTTGTGTTTGCGTACAATTTGTGTTGTGTTGTGATTTTTGTTTATATTGTGATGGATATTAAAACTTTTTGTTTTTCTTTTGTTTTACTTTTATTTAATAATTATGTTTTTGGCGCAAAATTTTTAACAACAGCTGACTTTAATTATTGAAAATCAGTGTTGTTAGTGCTTATTGTAATTCAAAGAAAATTTAATGTGGAAAATTGCTACAACTGTGGTGATTATCGCTTATTAATACAAACTTTGAATTCAATACTTTACACGCCTATTACACATTAGTGTTGAGTGTTAAACGTGGCTATTTTTGTGTTCCATTGTAATTTAAAAATATGTATGTATACTTTGTAAGGGTACGAGTAACCTGATAAATATATTACACAATTATAATGCGTTATTTTTTTATAGAAAAGAAAACTCCATTAGATTGTAGACATCTTACAAGTTGTGACTTGTACGTGGCTAAGAAATGCATTTTCACCTATTCGCTTATTTAGTTTCTATTTCTTGCATTGATAAAACAAAGTGGGGTTTTTTATAAATTATTTCTTCCAGTTTTATTTGAAACAATTTATAACCAAAAAGAAAATATTTTAGTTTCCAACAAATAATCTATATGTAAATCGGATAAGGCAATACAGTAAAGAACACTTTTCTCCTCTGTTTGGCCAGCGACAAGAATAAAATTACACTATTTGAAAGGTATTAACTGGCAGAAGTGCACAATATATATTTGATTGAAATCTGTTCAATATTTTCAGAGTAATAAGCGTTCAAATTTGATACCAACACATATGCAAAACATATAAATACAAATTTGGTTTTTTTCAATTATCAAATAAAAAAAAATAGGGATTATAGGATTATTCGACGTTTACAAAGAAACCGGTGTATAAATCTTATATATAAATCGGCACATGCAAACCAATTACGAACAAAAATTTTCTTTGTTTGGCAACCACTGACGTGGAACATAACATATTAGCCGGAGGTTGGACAGTCGCCAAATCGATCCACTAGACGGTAAAAATTAATGCTCTAAACATGTAAATTAAATATACTTAGATGTACTATATTTGGCGGCATGAAATAACCCCCACGAAATAAGTCCTCAAACAAATTAGGAAATTACTCCCCAATTTTAAAATGAAATGACACCCCAACGAAATGAAATAACTCCCCAAATCAAAATGAAATAAATCCCCAAAAATTGGGGAGTTATTTCATTTGAAATAAATCCTTAATTCCTGAAATGAAATAAATCCCCAAAAAGTGTTCAAAATATCCAGTCAATTCGATCGCGGTGCGCGCGGCGTGCCCGCCGCAACATGCTTAAAAACTCCAATGCATAGCCGGCCTTCGGCCGGACGCAAGGATTTTCCCCTCTATGGTATAACGAATACCGGCTGCGCTAACTTCAGTGTCTCGGCATAGCCGGCCTTCGGCCGGACGCCAAGATTTTCTCCTCCATGGTATAACAAGTAAATTAGAACTATTATTTCATTTTAGATTTTTAGGGACTTATTTCATATGAAATATCTCCCCAATATAAAAATGAAATATGTAGATCCTCAAAAAAATGAAATAAATCACCAAAAAACGTTGTTGTTGCCTCTCATATATTATTTTGGGAAGTTATTTCATTTCCGTTTTGGGTACTTATTTCGTGGGGGGTTGGTTATTTCATCCCGCCACTATATTTTCTTATATTAAAAAAAATGTATGGCCGAATGTCGACCATTAGGAGAACACATGTAAGAATAAATATTCCGTATGTATTTTGTTGTTGGTATTTTCTTTTTTTTTAAATATGCTTCTTACAAATGTATGTATAGTTTTATATCTGTGGCATTTTGACAAAACGTCTTAAGGCGAGATACGATAGCAAAAAATTTTAAAAAAACTCGGTGAAAAAATCATTTCTATTAAAAAATAAAATAAACCAAAATTAAATAAAAATTTCGTTAGTCATACAAAATTTTAAAAACAGGCTTTTTGAATTAAAATTCGTATGATTAAAAACATTTTTTTCAACTTTTTATATTTGACTTAAGATTTTTTGTCAAAATGCCACAGATATGCATGTGTGTTGTTTATATGATTGGGTTTGGTTTAGTGCGTATGTATTTATGTTCAGTATGTTTTCTCGTTAGTTTTTGGTTAAAAAAAAAAAACAAATCAAGCATCACGGTCTTTAACCTTTTTTGTCAATGCAAAATTCACCACTCACACCCTCTTTTTATTTCCGTTTTTTTTTTTTTTTTTTTTGTAAAAGTGTCCTCCATACATGTAAGTCTTTCATCATCCATCTCTTGCCATTAGAGAAAATTCTGTGTACGTTCTTATGTGTCTACTCGTGTGTATTTATATGTGTGTTTTTGTTAAAGTAAATATTAGCTTTTTATCCTCGGTTTTTTGCCAGATTTTTTTTTTTTTTTTATTTTTAAAGTTGTTGTAGATTGCATGTGGCTGGTTCAATGTTTGCATGCATAAATAAATGTTTCATGTTGACTTCGTTGTTGGCACATTGGCCTGAATGTCATTGCAGTGATGGTTTTTATGACGAAAGAAAGTGTTGAGGAGCAACAATTTTGTTTGTCAGCGAAAGAGAGGAAAACGTTAGCATTTATATTTTTGAAAAGAAGTTTCTTCCGCATTGCTAACAGACAGTGGGATCACAAAGGATTTTTTAATTTATTAGAAAAAAAAATTGGTTTAAGGAATTATACCAAGGCAACGAAACCGCTTGAACACCTTTAAAAATTGCATAGCGTTTTGATACCGATACCGAAATTTGTTTCAGTTGCCAACAAACATAATTTCCATTAGCACAAGTGTTGAAAATGATTATTAGTTTTTTCTCTTCAAAATATAAAAGATTTCAGAAAAAATAGTTTTGATAATTGCCACCATGTGTTTTTTAAAACATTTTTATTTGGCTTGTAAATTGTACAACCGATATACTATAACTAGTTCCGCTAGGCTAGCTGGAAGTGAGCTAGTCTATCAGCGCCGGGGTTGCGGATTCGATCCCGCCAGAGATTCTGGCTTCTTTCCTGCAGACAAACGCAGAGCTTCGCGGGGTTTAGCTTAGGGGAATAAAAAAAAATTATCATTTGTAAATGGCAAAGAAGCAGAGAAGTCAAATATTATAAGGTGTTAAGAAGTGTTGAAAGTAAAAAGGAAAAATGTGAGAACATTTTTATATTTTTAATTAAAATTTAAGAATTAGGAAAGACAGAAACATGAAAAACCAAAATGATTAATTTACAGTGCCATAACTATTTTCCATTTTCAATGTAAATTTTAAAAAACAAACAGTTTTTGCCTCTACTGAAAATTTGTAAGTTTTGAGTTGACTCTCTTTAGAGGAACCAGTGCGATGTAGATACACCTTTGAAGACTAAATAAAAATTCCATAACAAGGGGGGGGCTAATTCTGGCAATCGTGATGAAACACTTTTTCGATTCGAAAGCAATTTTATATCGTTTTCTGTCAGTCGATCGAAATCGAATCGAAAATATTTTTTAATTTTTATAAAACATTTATTTGAGTTTTCACAAAACTGAAAAAATAATAATAATCGGTTTTAGCCATCCTTAAAGTCAACAAACAAGGTACATATGTATATCCGTCACTTATTAAATACTTCGACGCATCAAAAGTACTTACTTTCCAAAACTTTATTAAGCTAAGTCTACACGATATGTTAAATCAGCAAATTTATGTTGAAAAATTTGCTTTCAGTGCCAACATATCGTGTAGACATCAAATTTTTTCAGCAAACGTATGCTAAGCCACATATGACAGGCATTTGTTAACGATGTCAGCAAACGTTTGTTCAAAATTATAGCATATCGTCTAGACACAATATTTTTTACTTTTCATCAAATGTTCTACATATGTTGACATATATGTTATTTGTTGAAAGTCGTATGCAAGCTTTTCAGCATACGGCAAATTTGTTAGCATATCAAATGTATAAAACTTGATATTCCTTCAATTACTTGCTTAATTTTGTACAGAGCTCCGGAACTTATCAAGATTTTTGGTTCATTGGCAAACAAGGAACAAAAAAATGCATTTAGAAGTGCTTTAAAAATAAAAATGTTTGCCAACGAACTTTGTTTTAGAGTTCAAGACCATAAAAGTTGATAATTCTTAACCAATATCTCTTAAAGTATAATTTTGATCCAAGCAATATGGGTATCGCTGAAAAGTATTTTCAAATACCTTTTACATGGTATATAAAACATTTCGAATTATAAACCCATTAAGAACTAATTAAAAATAATATTTTTATTTACTAATGTATTTTACCAAAATGGCTCTAATCTTAAAATTTTGTTGTGACAATAAAGGTATTTTTTTACATACATATTTTATTTTTTAGAGAACTTTTCAAGCTTTGATATAATATAATGCATGACACTACCCTACCATGTTATGAAGTATTAAAGTTAGAAATTTATATTCTAATAAATCTTTTTATTTAATATATATGTGTGAGTAAACATGTGAAAATATGTTTATACTTTTTGTAATTGCTATAATATGGGTATTATTTACCTCTAAGGTACGACAAACACCAGCTCCGCTTAATAAAATTTGTCTTTATTGCAGGTCTTTGATTGGACATAAGGGTTCTTAGTTTTATGGTATGTCGAGCACTGACTTCGCTCAGCTGAGTTAATTTTCTTAATTTAAACCAGAACCCCAACACCCTTAAAAATTGATGTTTTTGTTAAAGAAACTAACAAAAATTGGTGACAAAATGAACCGATTGTAATTTAATTTTGCAAGAAATAACTCCTTTTCTATGACTAGATATTACACTACGATGATCGCTCCATTATTTACCATAGGCCCCATATAAAACACATTCTCGGAAATAATTCAATATGCCTAAGGCGTACCAAACAACGCTATTATAGAAAAATTTGGTCTGTCATAGTTTCATAAAACTATAAATTTCACAACTAACTTTGGAGAAGATCGGCCCACAATTCACCATAAGCTTCATATAAAGCCCACTTTAAGAAATCATTTAAATATGCCTTAAACCGTAAAAATATCGATGTTGTGGTAAAATATAGTCCATCTTAGCTTTAAATTGCTAGATATAACACGATGCATACAACTTACTGTAGGTTTCGTATAAAGCGGGACTTTAAAACAGTTAACGTTTTTTTATTGTTGTATTGAAATTTGGCCTAATTCAACCGAATTTTGTGGTGATTGACCCAAAAATCCCTTTTATATGGCTAAACTAGTACAAATCATTATAGTTTATTCAAATTTGGTAAAATAAAGTTATATGTGATTAACAAGTAGGTACTTTGCATACTACAAAGTGGACAGCCAGCCAGCCGGCCGGACGGACATCGTTATATCGACTCATATAGTGATTGTGTCGATCGCTATACTAAAATATGGTTATAGGACCAATATTTTTAGGTGTTAGGTGGTGTGGGTATTAAAATAAACCCATAAAACATACTGCTGATCGGCCCATAATTTATCTTAGGGGTAGAACTGCAATAAGTTATAAAACTGTGAGGTTTTATTAATAATTTTTAGATCAATCCAGTTCATAGATATTTTAGCTACATATTTGCGGATTTGACCCAGCCAAATATATCATTCTTATTTATTCAGTATTAATATACATACATAAAACTATTAATTTTTGCACTTAAGGCGATAAATGAAAACAAATTTTAAATAAAAAAAATAATAAAATAAAAATATAAATAATAATAAAGAGTATTGTCAAATTTATATTGTATAATTATTAAACAAATGTTCTCAATACTCAACATACATATCAACATACGAAATTCAACATATCGTCTAGACACAAAAATTGTATGCTAACTTATATGTTGAAATATCATTTGCTGTCATATGTTGAATTTGAAAAATTTAGTATTTTCAGCATATCGTCTAGACACCTAACATATTGCATACGCTGATAGAGACATTTGTTATTATTTTTAAACATATGAGTGTAATCATACATTTGCTGATTCAACATATCGTCTAGACTAAGCTTTATATTGCCTTTCTTATTTACATATTTTTGGAGAAGACATATTTGCTGGAAAATTGTCTTTAAAAAAATCAAAAATTGTATGTGTTTTTAACAGTATTAGATTCTTTTTTTAAATTCTTCTTTTTCAAAACACTCACTCAAGAATAATAACATAACTTTATAAAGTATCTTTTAAAGTTTTGCTACTGTTTTCAAATTTTATTTACGAATTAAAGAAAAATAAGCGTAAATAATAAAAAAAGGTAAAATATATTAAAAATGTTCAACATTTTTTATTTTTTGAATTTATTCTATGAGCTAAGTTTCAGTTATGTATTTTATAAAGCTTTTTTGTAATAGTCCTATTCCTTAAATTTTTCAGAAATGACTTTTTAATACACTACCAGATTATTATATTTATAAAATACTTAACTGAAATTTAACTCATAGAATAAATTCAAAAATAAAAAATGTTGAATATTATATAAAGTTACCTTCGAAAGGAAATAATTCCCAGTTTTTATATATTAAAAATGTGTAAAACCACCAAATAATCCCCGAATTTTTTTTATCCCCAAAAAAATCCCCAAAAGTTTTTCTTTGTCCTTTTTGTTCGCATGAAATCCCCAACTTTAGGCATAAATCCCCAAGCCTGGCAGACCTGGGCTCTTTCCTGAAAATGGTTACGAACGTCATTAAGGGTATTAAGATTTGTCTACACAAACACTAAAAAAATAGATATCGTTCATGGGTGTGTGACCAGAACGCTAAATAATGTTCTGTTTATTTTCGAACACTGATATTTAATGGGCTCTGAGATAAATGTTTATGTATATGGTTTATACAGAATGACAAACTAACTATGCCCTCATTCAACACTTGTTGTGGAGATTATTAAAAGTTGATTATTTTTTAATGAAGATAATAATGATGAACTTTTGAATATGTATATTAAATTTAAATGCAAATATATATGCAAGTTACATGGTGCAACGTTAAATAAAATAAATATTTACTTGTCATATTTTTTGTTCGTATCTTTGAGGTTATGTGCTTTTAAAGGCAATGCTTAGCTAGCAAAAATGCACACAGACACTCAATTCGGCATTAAATAAATGCTAAGTTCAGCACATCCCTGAAATGGGTAAAATTAAAGGAGCAAAAATTATGCATTCAATTTACATTCATAATCATTTGTGAAAAAATAAGCGGCCAGTATGAGTTGAAAGGTGTGTGACAGACACATTTATGTTAATGGTTTTCTTTCTTTTTATTGAAAATGAAGGAGGATGTTAAATTGGTAAAATATTTGGTTAAGGATACCATTTGCATAGCCAAAGCCGTAGTGTTTATATTTCTGTATGCTATGTTAACATACAGGGAACAATTCTCCATGTCCATGAACGTTATGACTAGTGATGGGACAAGGGTAAATACCTAAATGGTAAATTGGGTATTTAAATGTAAATACCAGGTATTTACCCAAGTCCCTTTGTATTTACCCAAAATGTGGGTATAAATCAGAATTAAAAAAAATTTAAATATATTAAAAGAATTAAATATTTTATTATTAATTAAATTAAATAATTTTTAAATTTAATCTCGTAACCGCTGTCGCTGTCCGTATCCGATAAAAACTCATATCGAGTAGAGTGCGTGATTCTTGTTGAAGTTGAAGGGATAACGTCTTGAGTACCTTCTAGTGAAGAATTCATGGCATTTTCAAATTGAGTGGAGTGCATGCTTTCTGCTGAAGGTGGTAAACTATTTTTAATCTAGCAAAGCAAGTTGCAGTTGCACGATATATATGTATGTTATTTTTCCAGCTCTATGTGTTGTTAGGTTCTTTTTTTGAATGAATGAAGCTGTGGGTGCTAAATGAACGTTCAGTAGCAGCTGAAGTACAGGGAGTTGTTAAAATTCGAACAGCCAATTTGCTTAATTGCGTGCTTCCAGAAATTCCTTTCCACCAAGTTACTGGAGAAATCTCATCCAAACAGCTCCAGACAAAAGTTTTTGCTCAGAAATAATTTCTGGCCTTGTATTTGGCAGAAGAACGCTGATTAGCGGTTCATATTAAGAACTGTTGTTGTGTTTGATGCAGTCAAAACTGCCTTATCTGAGCAAAACGCATCAAGAAATGCATACATAAAATACACTTAAACAAAATATGTTCAAAATAAATTCGAAAATGTTCACATTTCTGTTACTCTACGTAACAGTGAGTATTTTTATTAAAATGAGTATATACCCGAAATTAGATAAATACCCGGGTATAAAAGTGGGTATAAATGGGTAAATTCCCAGCCTTGGGTAAATACCCAGATCTAAACCCATCTCTAGTTATGACATACCAGAAAATTTCATAACTTACATGAACAGAGTGTCATATGATCCATAGACATTACGACACTTTTTGGTGAGTTTAAATCTATTAGATGTTGGTTCCATTATTGTCAAGCTCTAGGACGAAAGATCCAACCATATAAAAGAAAATTTATAATTAGGGGTAGTATTAAAATTCCGAATTCTGAATCTCGAAATACCCAACCTTATAATCCCTAATTTTGCAATTCTTAATTTTAAATCTAAAAATCTTTTAATGCAATTTTAGCGTAAGTGACCCAAACTTTTGAATCTTTAAACATTTTCATCTTAATACACAACACAAATTTCTTAGTTTGCCTTCATTATCAATCTAATTATGTTTAACAACATTCAAATTGGCAGATTTTTCAAAGTTTAAAAAATTTTAGGTCATTTAGACTCCAAATGCATTTAAAGTTTAATCCACATGTTTGCACAGTTTTTTCCCCCCATGACTTAAGAGTATATTTTTCTCCAGTTTTATTAAAATCGGATCAAAAACATACAATGTTTCGCTGTCTTTCCTTTAGAAATTCCAAAGATATCAAAATTTGACTTTATACCTTCATGATTTTTGGGTTAATATTTTGCGATTTTTGTCAAACCTTCAGAGTATATTTAGAATTGTCTGGACTCTAATATTTTTAAAAAATATGTCAAAAAAAAGAGTTTTTTCCGAAAATCGCCAAATTTAAAAAATGTATTTTCTCCCCTTGCAAATGCACTTTCGAATTTCAGAGTTATGCGGCGCCACTTAACGTCATCTTATTATCCTAATATTTTACACAACGTATGCCCACAATACATAGAAAAATTTCACCCATACAATCTTGGAGCACTCTAATGGACCTACTGACATTGGACATTATGGCATGCCACTCGATATTAATATCGTCACCTTAAAAGGCAAACGGACGTACATAATTACATTTTTATTTTTTCTACAGAAGAAACAAAAAACTTTACAAAATCAATAACATCAATTTATCGCAGGAGTCTAAAAATTTGCGTCAGCATATAGTTTTATAAAACTTCGTCGCGTTTGAATTTAAGGTGACGATATGTACTTTTTTAATAAAAAATTCTTTAAATAAGAAATACTTATTTTGTTTTATCCTGCGTTTTTTAAATTTGTCCAGGTTTGTTGGTAAATATGACTCGCAGCCCTACCTCAGACTCAATCTTATTTAAGATTATTAAGATGGAGCTTTTGTTATTGTTTTTTTTTACAACAAACTTTCCAAAAAACTATTTGTGAAGTCACGCAATTTTAAAATTCTTACGGTCAAGCACGCTCGCTAACAAAATTTTTGTTATTGCGCACGCTCACTTACAAACAATTTCAAAAGTCTCGCAATTACGCACACAAATAAATTTAAAATTTGTTTGTCAATGTATAACACTGTGTGTAATTTTTAAAGTCATGGAAAAATAACCATTTGAGCTACAACTTTGTTTCAAAGGATAAATCAAAATTCCGAACGGTTTGCAAGATATGAGCCTGAGAAAATTATCACTTTTTTGCAAAAATGGCACCGGGGTCCCAAATCTTTGGGGACCCATAAAAAAAGTGCAAGACTTTGGGCAAAACTAGGAGACACTGGTCTTTTTTTTTTTGTCTTTTATCACGTAGTTTTGTCCGTATATGGTTATTTTTTTCGTGTTGCACTGTGTAATTTAACTGTCAACAGTTTAAAAATCGCGATTGACACAAAAAAATTGTGCGTCAAGAGCACGTACACATCTATTAAGATACATTTTGTTATGCCCGATAGAACTTTTGAAACGTTTGTCAAACGAAGTGTAATATTGCGATTACATTTTAAGATTAATGAACAGATTTACGCTACCAACTTAAACAGAATTTCGATTCGCGTAACTTCTGGACGACATTATGATTTTTATGGCTCACTACTGCCATTACATCCAGAGAAAAAACACCGATTGCTTGCTGTTTACATGCTGGTGGCCTCACCGGACCTTATTTCTTCAAAAAGTAAGAAAATTAGCCGTCTAGAATGCACTTCATGCAGAAGAGCCTTTTTTAATTTTTTATCTTTCGAATACAGAAATTTGTTTTTATTAAAATAGAGTTTTTTTTGTGATTTTTTTAACCAACGACAATTATATCATAACAGCACACAGAAAAAATGTTTGCAAAAAATTAATCAATTAAATAATAATTTGGTGTACATTAATTATTCAATTAATTTTTTGTTTGCTGCAATTAATTTTTTTAATCAAAACCCATAAAATTAAATGTTTGTGTATATGTGGTGTATTTTTTAGTTTATGCAATTAATTTTTTAATTGACTAAATTTGTGTCCCATGACTTGAAAATACAAATCCGTTAATTGATATGATCAATTCCTTTGCAGGGGCAAAATTAGTTAAATATTTAATTGTCTGAACGAATTGTTTAATTAAAGTCGATTTTCTATTTTTTCTGTGCATAGTCATTCATTCACAATAGTCAATAGTTTAGCATGGACACACAATTATTTAAGTTTGCTTTTGAGTTCTTTTTTCAACCAGGCGATAATTATACATTTATATGTATGTACATATTATCGCAATATATATTATATTTTCTCTAGTACTTACCTTTATACAACAACAAGTAGCCATGTTTTAATTGAATTACTAGAACAAAATGTCTCCTTCTACTTGATTGTCCACCAATAATAGCTCAATTAGTTTAACCAATTAATTTTAAATATTAATTTAGACCTCTTGCAGGTGGATTTTAAATTAAACTTTAAGAAGAAGAAGAAAAGAACGAGCTGAAATAAAGAAATAAAAATATTATTCATTCATTTTAGGAAGAAAAAGACACAGATATCTTTTGATAATAAATATTATAGTAAGGACACAAACCATTTTATGTTTTTAATATGTGAAAATTATGGACGTAACGATACGCCTTTTTGCCGATACGACACCAATACTGATACTCGAAAAGAATTATCGCCGATTCAGACACGCATATTAAATTTGAATTCAAGTTTTACACAACAAAACTCAAGAAGAGTAAATTTTGTACTAATCAAAATTATTGATTTTCATAAGATTTTAAAAACAACGAAATGAATTTGAAGTCATGGTAAAATTAACAAAAATTATATTACTTTTTTTGCAACAAAAAAAAAAAAACATTTTAAGATATTATAAATATTTACAATTAATATTTTTAAGATTTTTTTTTTTAAAACAAAGGTATTTTTAAACTTTTGCGTAGAAGGACGATTTCAAAAATCCGTTTAAACCAGACCTCCAGTTTAAAAAAGTTTTTTGTGGTATGCAGAATTCATTTAAAAACCTAACAGCTGTATTTATAACAAAAAGTAAGTCACAGTTTGTACACAACGTACAACAAGCTGCTAGCTAGAATGCCGATTAAGCTTAGCAGCTTGTGGGCACAGAGTTAATTCATAACAAACTTTTCTCTATCTGCTAACTTTTAACAAATCACCTCTGAATTTTAATGATGCCATATTATCGGGCATGTTTTAGAAATTGAAATGAAGTGAAATTGAAATGAAGTGAAATTGAAATCGATCGAGATTTTAATTTCAATTATTTACAAAACGACCCGCGGGTTTTCCTGGTTTTAAGAGATGTTCTTGTAAAGCCAATTTGTAAAAAAAATGAAATTGATTAAATGGAATATTTTTTTATGAACTTTCAGCACAGGGTCGTTTTAAAAATTTGTTCGATTTCGAATCCACTTTATTTCAATTTCCAGAACATGCACGTATATACTCAAACTTGCAGCACGTTTTGCATTAGTCATCGCTGGATTTGTCATTTTTTTCTTTTTGTGTTTTTCCCATCACGAATAAAATTTTTAAAAAGTTAAAAAACGGCTGTTTTTCAAAAGTTAGCAATCGTTTGGCAGCTCGTTAACATGAGCTTAGGAAATCGTTAGCTAGAGTTTGGTGAGTGTTTTATGAATAAACTTTGTGCTAACTTCATGCCAAATTTTCATTATGAATACGGCTGTAAGTGTTTTTGTACCACTTTCTTCAAGTGTCAGCAAGCGGATCTGCGTCTCTAGAAATATAAGGAGATCTAAGGTATCTCTTGAATCCGTCTGAAGCGAAAAAATACAGTTTAGGATGGACAGACGCTCATACCCTTCGGATTTTCTTATATTTTTTTTCACAAGCTCTTCAAAGCCAAGTGCTCATAGAATTATCAATTTAAACAAGCAGAAATATCTTAAAACGTATATACGAACGCTCACAAGACATACATATGTAGCAATTAGCATATAATTCATTTTACAAATCCACTGGCTTGCGCCGCTAATTGTTGCCGGAGAAACGCGACGCAAACGACGCAAACCGAAGCACGATTTTTCATATATTTGTATTGATTATCATTTAATTGGTCTGAGATCAATAATTTTAGCCGAAAAAATACATTTTGACTTGACAACGGATTCTTTCCTTTAAGATCGTCAAATAAAATGAAAGCTTTCTTTTGAATTACTATTTGTTTTAATCTTAAATTCATATCCTAAGAAGTGGCTAAATTTGTTTTATTAAATGACTTCTGATTTTTATAACCTGTTTATGTCGTAACGATGTTATGGTTTCTACAATTTTTTTTAATTTTATCAGCGTCTTTGAAAGAACATATGCATGTTATTGTAGAACGAGCTTGGTCAAGGTTTCTTCCAATATCATTTTCCTGACTAATGACCATAATTTCTACAAAATAAAATCTAGCTGTGTATAGAAATTTATGTTATAAAAGCTGTCATATATTTAAAGAAACCCAGGCTAAATAAACCTTCTAAATGTAAAGAAAACTGTTAGTACGAACACCGATAGCATTTTTCTTATAGAAATTACGGGCATAAGAACGTTTCAATATGACGAGTTTTTGTTTTTATCTAATTTTCTTTCTTTTTAGACTCATTAATTATTGCAAAGTATTTAGATTTAACTTCACTTCAGCAAATGTAATTTGAAACTATACTATACAAAAAAAATATCTCAAGAATATTTTTAACAAAACAGTTTGTTAAAAATAAATTTTTAGGTCAACAAACTTTGTATTTGATTCAATGAAAAAAATTATCAAAATTGTGCTTTGTGAAATAGCACTCAATAAAACATTTCTTCATATTCAATAAAAACAAATATTTGAATCGAATCGAATCGATTTTTTTAATAGCTTTGACATTGTTGCAAGTTAGACTTAAGAGCTTATAGTTCACAATTTTTTCAAAATTTTAGGAAAAATGTTTCCTGCTGATCTGGCCTAAGCAACCAGCGAAATGCGCATAGGAACTAGCTTATTCCCCAACAATTAATTTTAGTGTATTTGTTAAAGAAACCAAATTGGAAATTAACAACATCATAATTAATGAATAAATAAATAAATAAAGATTCGATAAACATTTGGTTTGATTTATTCAAAATTTCCAACAATTTATTTTAATTAATCACGTAAACATTTTGTTGAAAATATTATTTTGGTCAACAATTTTATCAATGCCGCAAAAATCGTCATCTCAGAAAATGTTAACATTTTTTTTAAATCAAATATGCGATTTTCGTATTCAAATATGAAAATTATTTTTTTCTGTGTAGTGACCTTTAACTTGCAACCGGCAGAAAACCTTCACATACATATTTGCATTAGACTTAAGGGGAAAATCCCCTTTTTCTGTTTTAGCTTTTTACAAACATTTTTATATAACCGACGCAAATAGAAGCACATACGAAGCTACTTCGAAGCCATGTGACGCAATTTGAAACAAAAACTACGCAACTTAAAAATCACAGAATTATTAAAAACCCTCAACTTCGAAACGACTCAATCCGAAGGAACGCATACCGGGGTATTGGTGTACTATGGTTAAAGCTGAAGCTCCACACTAGGCGTTCTTTTAGACGTATTTGACGCATACAAGAGTGGATGCGTTCGATACGTATGTATATGAATTCCAAGCATTTACTGTGTAACTTGTTAATACCATTTTGCACTGATTAAACCATCTTGACAGGTATATAAACGCATTATGGACCTCCATTTTTATATTTTAATTTTATGCTGTATTTTGCGATTTTAGTTGTTATGCGGAAAAAAATCATTGAAAGTTAAATTTTCGTTAAAAAAAAATTAAAAGCCTCATCGCGGCGCGTCTCTTCGCAAGTAAAACATTTCCGGTATCGATATATGTATTGGCAATCTGGAAGTATTACCGATCGGTATCGGTATTTTTTACATTCCTAGTGAAAATACAATGATTTTTTTTATACATATGGGTATTTCCACGCGATTTTCAAATGTTTCTCAAAGAATAATTTATATATTATTTAATTTTTTTTTTGTATTTTACAGTAAAGCGCAATTTAGTGAAAGAGACAACATGAGTCTAAAATACCGAAATAATTGCGTGGAGGCGTGCCACTTCTGTGGAAGTGCCCATATTTCGCTGAAAAAATATTTTATAGACAAGGTTAGTGTTATTCGTAAAATATTTTTACATTGACTTTGTGGTAAAATATTTCGTTTATGGTTTATGTCCTTAATCGTAGTTTGTTTTGCTTACCACTCTTATTTTGATGTTGTTTGCTAAGTATCGTCTCACTATTTCTTTGTATCCGCTCTTTATCTGTCTTAAACTGTATTTATCCTTTTGATGATTTAAAAAAAAAAAAATAAAATCAAACTAAAAAGGAAAAAAATCTGTTTGGAAGAAACAAATTAGCAACTTTTTTTCTTTCTTTAATTCTAAAATGTTTTCTTTTTATAATTTTTTCTTTGTCTGTTCGCTTAAACTTAATAACGGAAAGAATTAGTTAAATGCCTTTGCTAGAAAATATGCATTATGTGTGAATTTAGAACGTAGACGTAGGAAAAATACTTCACAAAGAAGGATTTTTCTTCTTTTGGAAAATTCTGTAGTAAGATATTGCCGCGGTCCAAAGAACTGCAAAGAAATGAAAGAAAGATGGGATAAGTATTTAGTTTAAATATATTTATTGTTCGTTAGAGAATAATATTTTAGAAGACACACAATCTTGATCGTAAATAAAGTTTTAAACCATTTGACCTAATTTTTGACGGCTGTAGTTGCATTGCAAATTAAATTCTTGAACAAAATATGAGGGTGAATGTGAGAAAATGACTTGCTAACTCCTTATAATCTTAAAACAAGTAGATCAATAGTTTAATTTACAAGTAAATCTCTGGAACATCGCAATAAAAAAAAAATTATTTTTCGATGAACATTTGAAAAAAATAAGTGCATATTTATGAGCTTCGGCATAAGAATTACAGAGAAGCAGTAAGGGAAGCGAACAAATTCACTACCAATAAGATAAAAAATAACATTTAAAGCAATGTTCGATTATAAACAGAACATTATTTAGCGTACAGTCGCACACCCAGAAAATTTATCTATCTTTTAGTGTTTGTGCATTAATGTACAACCCTCAATGCCGTTAGTAACAATTTTCAAGAAAGAGACGAACTTTTTATAGTGTTCTGTTCTTCGCTATAAAACAGAACAATTGTAGTGGTTCTGTAGGTATATGTTCATATATATATATTTTTTTTTTGTTTAATTTTTTATATTGATGACGAAATGAGCAAACCCAAACAAGCGCGGAGGTTTGATTTCAAATTGTTAATGATTTGAATTCAAATGTTTTTCAAACGGCAAACGTTTGATAATGATTTGCAAATCATTTGAAAGTCATAGCATTCTCAAAAAAAGGGGAAATTATTTGCCAATTGAAAAATGCCTTTATTTTACACATGCTTTCAAACGCTATTTTCAAATGTTTTTCAAATGTCGATTATAATACAATGTGAAACATAAATAAAAATATTTTAGTTTTTTAATTTAAATTCATTATTTATTTTAATAAACTGTGAGATTAACTTTCGGTGGCTCCACGAAAAGCCCCCCAATGAAATAACACCCAAACGAGAAATGAAATATTCCCCAAATTTTTTTCATAAATTTTTGGGTGTTATTTCATATGAAACAACACCCAATTTTTTGGGCCCTTTTACATTTTTTTTGGAAATTATTTCATTCCTCATATGGGGTTTTCAAATTATGAAATAATCTCCAATGAAATAACACACAACAAATGTTTTAAATTCGGGGCTTGTTTCACAGCGTGTATAATTTGGGTGTTATTTCATTTTTTATTCGCGGGTTATTTCATTTTTAAAGCTGTTGGTTTTTGGGGGTTATTCATGAGAAACTGACTCTTTTATGAATTTTGGGCATAATTTCATTTTTGTTGCTGATGGGGTTTATTTCATTGGGGTTATTTTATTTTCATCATTGGGTGTTATTTCATATGAAATAACTCCCAAATATTGGGGGTTGTTTCGTTTTCGCTTTGGGGTTTATTTCATTAATTTTTCGATGTTATTTCATTCACTGTTTTTGGGTGTTATTTCCTATTTTTTTGGGATTTATTTCATTGGGGGTTATTTCCTGGGCGTTATTTCATTGGGGGGCTTTTCGTGGAGCCACTTTCGGTACAATAGCTAAAAGATGAAATGCTGTTCTTTCCGTCCTCTAATTCTTGCAAAGATGAAATAAATGGCGCCCTTTTATTTTGAGGAGGAGCACAGCGATCATACAACAAACTTATAATTTCTTCACTTTGCCTTTAATTTCTTCACTTCACTTTATTTTTTTAATTTGTATTCTAAATCATTGTAATAACTTAAAATAATTTTTATTTTTCACCAGAAATAAATCGTTCACTTGTTAAACACATTTAACTACAAAGTAAACATTTTTTAGGTTTTTACATTTATATTTCGCTTAAGTATTGCCAAGATTAGTTTTGATTTGAATTTGATGTCAAATGTTTATTTTCAAATCATTATCAATTAGAATTTAAAGGATCAAATTAAACAATTGAAAAACGTTTGAGAATTGTGTTTGTTGTCAAATGATCAAGTCAGTTCATATCAAAGGTTTGACTTCGTCTTTGTTTTTAGCATATTCGTTGCACGAATAACTTGTGTGTGTATTGTGTACATCCCAGTAAAAACTTCGCCTACAAAATAATGTGTTAAGTAATCAGAAAAACATAAGAGCATTACTTACAATTCTACTGAAAGACCTAATGAATTTTATATGGGATGTCCCAAAAATAACGCATTCAAAAGAAAGTCATTATTTTTTTACATTAAAACATCCAGAAGAAAGTTGTTATAGATGTAGTTATAGAAGAAAGCTACTAAGTAATGAGTTAAAGAAGCTATTCATTTTGAAAAAGTAAGCGAAGTTTTTACTTAAAATTTTTGTGCTGGCTTTTTTAATTTTTTTTTATACGTATTTTTTTTTTTGTAAAAATTTTTTGTATTGGTATGGGGAAAAACGAAATCAATTTATTTAGATATGTATATAGATTTTGCACTTTATTTACATATATTTAGTATATAATTAATAACTAAAAATTTTTATTTAAAATTAAAGAATTTTTTTTAACTGGACAAATTGTATTTGAGCTGGTAACTGGACAAGACCCAAAAAAAAACTAGACAATCCAGGCCATTCCAGACCGTCTGGCAGCCCTAGTATCAATAAACAACATCTAAGCAAATGTGGTCGGCATTTTGTGGCAATTCTCTTGCAATGATTTTTGTATAACTGAAGAACGGCAAGAGCCAAAACTTTCAAATAAAAATAAAGAACGGATTTTATATACCTTTCTGTCTGTATCGCATTATGGTGAAGGGTGTATAAAGTTTGGAATAGCCGAATATAGCAGTCTTACTTGTTTATTTCTAAATCCAAATGCTTTTTTGTTGTACGTCTGTTTCGATTGCATTCTATTCAATGCTTGTTTCTTCTTTGATTTTGTTTATTTCTAAATATTTCTTGGTGTATATACATTAGGGCGATAACTTTTGCACACTTTTTGCGAATATCATAAACATTAAAATTATTAATAAAAAATATGATGAATTTTTTCTGAATGTTAAAAAAGTTCACGCAGGGATCGGGTTGAAATTTAAAAAACAACCGTTTTAGTCTCACAGAAATTTTGAAAAATATACACCTGAAATTTGTATATCTTCCTATACGTAGCACTAAAAGGCTATTATGGATCCACTGCTTTAGATTTAAAAATTAACCTACGGTTTACAATTAATTCATCGCGTTTCAAAATTTCTTGGAAGGTTTTAGAAGCTTGCTACCCTGCGTGAGGATTTTTTTTCGCGAAATGACGGGAGACAGGTGTTTTTTCATTACTAAAACATTCTTGGCCACTCCGTGGTTGTATGCCAAAAATTTGGTTATGGCCCTAATATACATATTTGCATTAAACAACTCAGGCAAACATTTGTCTAAACAAAAACTATAGAAAATTAAAATTAAATGTTTCACGTAGTTTTCCCTAGAAAAAAAATTATTAAAAATAAATAAAAGTTTAACAAAAATCACTGCAGTGGAAGTCTCTGACAAACTAAACACTCACTCACTCGCACACAACTCCGAACACAGTAACAGAAAACTGAAATAAAAGTTGCAAGAACAAGTGATACAATGAAGTACAATTTCCTCTGAAAATGTGAAAGACAACAGATGATACTGAAAAAAAACCCTGGTTCGTTCCCTTTTTTTTTTTTTTTGTTTAACTCTTCAAACAACTGATAAACACAGAAAAATCATCAGCAGTGATAGAAATACGAGTTGAAAAAGGGGGAAAAGTTTTTTAGATTTTTTAAAGAAATTTTGTTTTATTTTTATAAATGAGCAAAATGCTAAAAATGAATTTAAATTGATGAATAGAAAGATTTGTAATGGGAAAACGCACAAGTTGTATGCAAAACTGTTTTTAAAAAATACATAGTTTTAGAAATATTAGGGATCAACAAAGTGGTTCAGACACTTAAATTATTTTCAGTGTAATAGAACGTTTTCACTAACGTATTTTACGTCAGAAAACTTGGGTTTTTATTGGGTTCTACGTGGTTTAATGAATACATATGTGAAAAAGAAAAACGAGGCTCAGTTTTAAGGCGTAACTGAAATGTAAGAATAATATAAGCTTGGCATACTCAGTTTAAGAATGACTTTCTGGACACGTGAAAAAAATTTAACATTTGGCGAAAGGATCCGAGATGGCATAAGTGCCGGTGATTAAAAAGTCACCAAACATGAACAACGATATGTGATATGAAGAGATCGGACTTTAAATGACAGCGCTATGTTTAAAAACCGAAAATAGCTGTATTTGTAGGCGTGGCAAAACAAATTTTTCCTATTTTAGAAACTTCATTCACATATCTTTCATTCTAGATAGTGACTGGTACCACATTTTTTTTCGGCCCACCATAGTAGAGAGGGTAGGTAATACCTATTAGGTATTATGCGTTTATGCGGATGTGTGTGACACTAGAAAATATTCGTTCAAGACCCACCTTTTAGTAAATCGATCGACCATCCGTCTTGCTGGTTGTCCTTCAAAGTAAACTTTAATTGTCATAGGGACCATAATGTTGGCATTTAGATTAAATTTCGTCCAAACTTATTTTTAGCAATCTTAATCATCCTATAAAATTTTATTGAAATCGGTTCATAATCGACCAAAGCTCCGATTTAAATACAACACCCCAAAATAGGTTATAATGCCATAACTTTACTTTCTAATAAAGGCGGTATTGACATACAAATTGGCGACAATAGCTACGTCCCATATACACCGAAGGCATTCAAAATCCCATGTAGATGAAGATATCATAACAAAATTCGGCAAAAAGGACTTTTGCATGAATTTAAGCTCATAACATAATTTTGTTTTGGCAGCTCTATGATTGGCTATTTGTCCCACATAGGGAACACACATTATAATTTGTCTTTATATAATGTGGCAAAGGGTATCAAGTGGTAGGAATTGACCAACTATACGTACTTGTTCATTTTCGAAAAATCCAAATAAAGACTAGTAGTTTTGCTCCAAAAGCTGCCTGTGCAACACTGAATTGCTTCTAGGAAAATAAATAGAACTTTGCGTTATCCATAAATGCTAAATGACAAATCCGAAAAATTAACATCACTTCTGCCTTAACTTCGGAATTATATAAAAAGTTTCATTCAGTCAAACCATAAACTTCCGAACAAGTCGACAGTCGAAGCACTTTTCGTTTTTTTGCTTTTGACTTAACTGCAACTGCTTAAGTTCTAAAAATCGGAAATGAAAGCAACAGTTTGTGTTTGGCCAATGAATAATTAAGAAGTCGAAGAAAAAGCACAATTTTATGACTTTTACCACTTTGACTGCAGGTTTTTATACACTGTTTTCTAGTAAATTAATGTTCTTTAAAATTAGGAACTATATTTTGAGAAACATTTTTTCTGAAGATACACTTCATCGAACTTCCCACGGTTTGAAAACGGTGGGTCAAAAATGGTGAAAAAGATATAAGACATTTTAGCAATTTGAGGCACGTTTTTTGGATTAGTTTTTTTTTTCTTTTTTTCATCTAGTCTATATCTACAATTGTCGCGAAGACTGGAAAACAAAATTCCAATTAGTTTTCAAGATATAGACATGAACAAAATGGCATGTTTTTCGGAAAATATTAAGTTTTAGCCAAATTGTACAAGAGTATTTTGAGATTATCCACAGGAGAAAGAGTTTGCACTCGATGACTTCGAAAATGTTGCACCGTATTACACATTTCATTGTTTTTTCCAGCAATTTTAAGAGCTTTTTCATATTTTTTTTTGTCCTTTTTTCAACGAAGTATTTTAAAGTTAAAGTGCATGTTTGTTAACTAATGCAATAAACCTGTGTTAAGTGTATTTTAGGCTTATAATTGAAATTTATTAGCATTTTAATTTTGGAATAAAACGCAGTTTTTTATTTAGAAAATTTTTGCAATTTTATTTGATTTTATGTATTTTTCGAAAGTGTAAAGTAACCCGGTTTCAATAAAATTTTGGCCAAATTTAATTTAAATGCCAACATAAAGATGGTTTTTGACTGCCTTGTTTAACATGAGAGACAGTAAGCCAGACGGACGGACATCGTTAGTTCGATTCGGAAAATAATTCCGAGTCGATCGGTACATAAATAGGTGTGCCTAGGGCCACTATTTTTATATTGTTCAAACATCAGCACAAACGCATAATACCCTCTACATCTATCGTGGTTTCCGCGGAAGCCAAATATGGGGTTAGTGCACTACTTTTACCAATCACAACAAAAGCTGGTAAAAAATACTGTAACCTTATTTTTGCAGTTTTATTTAATGATAGTGCAAAGCTGATTTAAATCAAAATTTAGTGCACTACCCCCAACTATGATACCATCGTCATATTCTGATGATCTTATATTATAAGTTTACAAGTAGGTGTCCTGCAGCTAAAATTGTTTTTGGACTTGTTTATTATTAGTTCTTAGGCGTCGAAAAATTAGAGATGAAATTTCAACTACTCAGCTTTATAGGTAACGCCGTTTGTTGAGGAAGCAACAACAACTCTACAAAAGAAGATATTGTTTCTCTCTCTCTCTCCCTCTGGGTTCATATAAATAAATATGACAAAAATATTGAGGGGAATTGTCAAATTTACTTTTGCTTTTATAAATCCTTATACTGTAAGTAAAGCTATTATTTTTAAAGTTTTATAAAAATTAACAATTTGGGCTCCAACGTAAAATACGATAAATTTGATATAAAAACGAAACTCAAAGGTGCAACTAGTTTAAAGTAAATACCAACTAGTATATTTCTAGCTAAATAATAGTTACTTTGTGTTACTAGTTACAGTGTTCCAGGTCGTTTTGTTAGTCAAAACTTAAAACATAAAATAAAGATATCATTATTTCTGTAAGTTTCCGGAAGTTTTCTTATAAATTAAGAGATTTGTTTCAAAAAATGCGCCAAAGAATCTTTCCACATTTGACATCGAGTGTTCTTTAATCCAATCAAAACCAAAGTTCCTTTGGAGTTAATATTTACAAAAACGTAACAAATAAAAAATTACAAATTTGTACCGTCATAGTGCATTTTGTTATTGAAGTTGGTTTCCATCTCTGGCTTGAAAAAGAAGGAATTTTTAAAAAATACAGAAACCTCTTGGTATGTTGTATGTAAAGGTAAAGTCCAAAATAAAATTGATAAGAAAAAATAAATATATAAATCCAAGTGTTACACAATTAATATTTAAGTGTGGCAAACTTGTTCACTTTTGTGATGAACTATAAAAATAAAATGTATAAATGTATGTGTGGAAAGCATAGCCATTGTAAAAATTTTAGTGCATGTTTAAAATGGCGGGAAAAAACTTTTCTCCTTTTTTTAAAACTTATTCATGTGATTTTACTTAATTTACGTATGAAAATTTGCTCAGGTCTATAAAATTCTTAACGATGGCCGCAGGCAAAACAGATTGTTTAAAATTTGACCTTTTATATCATGAGAGAGGAAAATCTATTGAAACAAAGTTATTTGTTACAGTTTTATTTTTTGTAATAAATATTGTATTTGTTCTCAATATTTTTATTTAAAACTAGCATTCGTATAAATTGTTGAAACTACACGAGCTTTTGTTGGAAAAACAACTTTTACCAACTTTTACAGGTAAGGGAGTGTTTGATAAAATTTTTTTTTTGTTTTTGTTATGTGGGAAACGATAAAAAACTTTTTTTTTGCGAAATAAAATTTTGGCAATTATTTTTTAATATAAAAAATTTTAGGTTGGAATATTCGTTAAAAATAAATTAATTTATAAAATTTATTTAAACTAAATTTAATACAAGTAGTTCGTTGTAAAATTAATTTATTATAATCATAGGAGAAAAAATTGCTTGCTACAGTCCCCACTAAAATTGGTTGGAATTCTCCCAACATTTATTGTTGGTGTAAGTGGGTTAAGAAATGTTTCCTAATGATCTGACCTAAGCAACCAGTGAAATGTGCATAGCAACTAGCTTTCCTCCAGCAATAAACAAAATCGTATTAATTAAAATTTTGTATTCCAAAAAATTACTTTGATAATAAATTTTCAACTGCACGGTATAAAAAACTGAACTGGTAAATTGCTTTACTTTGCAAGGCTAAATTCCCATTTCATACTATTGAGAAACTGAAATTTATTGTTGAATGGATAAGCTATTCCTATGCGCATTTTACTGGTTGCTTACGCGAGATCGTCAGGAACTTCATCCAAAGATTTTAGCAAAACTAAAAATATTATACAAATAAAAGCGAATAAGAATTATAAACCTCAGTTTTACTTGTAATATCAAAGCTTAAACAACAACAATCAACAGTGAATTAATGAAATTTAATACATATATATTGATTAGGGTGATCGATTATTCGACTTTTTTCGATAACCGGTTTTCGAATATTCCGAATAGTTGATATTTTAAAAAAACCGGTTTTCGGTTAAGCATTTAAAAAAAAACCGGTTAACCGGTTTTAATTCGAATGCATAAAAATACAAAAATCAATTTAGTTTTTGTAATAAAAAGTTAATTAGAATAAAAACAAAACAAATCACGAAGTTAAGGAACCAACAAAATACATAGATATGACTTAAGGTATGCTCAGACCTAACAAACATTTGACGATAAAATCAGAAAAAAACGTGACCTGTGAATTGATAAAACTTAAGCTTTATTTTAAACAATTTCTATTAATTTGCTTGACTTTATGTCTAAGATTATAATTGTATTTATGTATAATGTAGTTAAGAAACCGTTAAATAATGTTTGCTCTAGCCAAACGTTTTGCAAAAGCAAACAATTCTTTAAGAAACCTAGTGGTTACTTTAGGAGTCAAATATTAAATAGCTGTGAACATAACTGTAGAATTTTTGAAAAACTTTGGTTTTGAAAATATTGGAATTTAATATATTTATTATTTGACATATTTTCCCAAATTTATTGTAAATGAGTTTTAATTTGTTGCTGATTAAGCATGTCTATATGAAGCAGTAAACTTCAGCCATATTTTTGAAAAGTGGCAAACAAAACGTCTTATCCAGGATTATATAATTCAATTCAATACCATTTTTTCAGCATTATAGAAACAATGGTAAAATGAACATGCTTTTTGTGCGAAGTATCTTTCAATTCGTCGATCACACAATTTAAACCCTTCCAGGAAATTTTTGATTCCTTCAATTTTGTTTTAAGTTTTTGATGTATTAATAAATACAACTGATGAATTTTCCCATAACGTTGATTCCGCCGGTATGTTCTTGTTTTAAGCATTAAGATATGCTAGAACTACTTAAGAGTTTTTCATTCATTATTGGCAGCATATTTTAGTAAAGTATTATTTGCAGTCTCTTAAAAACTACTTGACCCTGTTAAGTTTTACTTGGCGTATATTTATATCAAGCTTGTAGACTAATCAAAAGTGATTTATAAGTCGTGACTTTGAAGAATCTTTGCAACTTATCATTTAAGGGCCGTTTAAGCACCATTGCCTTTTAAATCAGTTCGATATTATCACGACAGATGACATCTTTATAAATATATATAAAGTATTTTTAATACTGGCAAATTGCTAATTACTTTTTAAGCTGACCTTATTTTGTAGTACTTTAAATTGTTTTTGGTTTTTGTTACAAGAACACACGCTTATATAAGCGATTTGTATTTACATTGCTCATTTTGACTTTTGTTTCATTTTGTTTTAACATTTTTTATATAAATATTCAATAAGAAAAATACTTAAATTACGGGTACATTTATAACAAAAGTTAGGAAAACGTATATAAATTACACACTACTAAAATAACCGGGTTATTTTACTAAAATAACCGATTTATTCGATATTCGAAAAATGGACATTTTAAAATATTCGACTTGGGCAAAACTAAAATAACCGGTTAAAACCGGTCGAATACTATTCGATCGATCACCCTAATATTGATCCATATTTATATGGCTGCATAAGCTATGAAGTTTTGTGGCTTTATTTTTTAAGAATAACAAGTCGAATTTCTGTTCCCATGAATTTTCATTCCTTCTCGAAGGGAAAAACAAACGTGAATCTAATGTGAAAAAATTTTTACGCTATCAGTTCCAGTGAATGCTAAAAAAGAGAAAGATTAAAAAACAAATTAAAAATCAATGACATTATTTTCAAAAATATACACGTATATATTTTAAAGAAAAGTTAAAATAATTAATCTAAGTATTTAGTATTTTCCACTTTTTAAATTTTATGCAGTAAAATATTTTTTAAAATTCTGCCACCGTAGCGGTGTGTGCCTTATTAACGGATCTAGACCTTAATCTTCGATTTATAGGAGGATCTAATGACATACATGTTTTGTTTTCTAGCAAAAACAAAGTAGGGAAATCTAAGGGAACAGTGAACAAATTACGAGGGAGAAGCTTTTCACGATAAGGGGAATTTTTCTCGTGAAAATTTTTTTAGGTTATTATTCTCCTGTGAATTGCGTTTTTTCATGGGAGTTTTTCATGATCGCAAATATGTGAGAAAGGTACTTTGTACTTTGTTTACAACACAAATTCTATGTCTACATCCCCGGAGTCGAGATAGAGCTTTGACAGACAGGAATGCCAGACAGAAATGGGGGATCGCGGATCATATGACAGATATAGTTTTTGAGTTACTCAACAAAAAGGCTTGTTTTACCGAAATTAATGATTTTGAGGGCCTGGCGTTAAACTAAAAATGCTCCGATTGGCATGAAACTTTCAACATATTTTTTATAATTCAAAAGCAAATAAATAAGTGGGTGAGACTTTAACATTTCCAACTTTATATATAACGGGTTTTTAGATATTTAGATACTTGGCAGATTTGAACTTAAGTTGTGAACGCACTATTTTACTGATCATCCAACTGTTACTTTTTTTCAGTAAACTCAATTCGGAGTTGGTGACCGCAACTTTAAGAGCGTTTACTCCAATTTTCGGTTGTTATTCTCGCCCTAGTAGACAAGCAATAACAAGTTTAGTGAACAAATTTTTGTCTACATATTCATTGTGTTATGCTGCCGTATCAGTAAGACAACGGGTTGGTCGAAGTGACGAAAATATCGCTGCCGTTCAGGCGTCCGTAGCAAACGATAAAAATCAGTCGGTTCCGCGGCGTTCTCAAGAACTGGGCATCGCCAAGACCACTTTATGGCGAATTTTGTCGTAAAGATCTTGGTTTGCACCCATACAAAATCAAGCAAGCTAACTCAAGATTTGAAGCCGATGGACCATTTGACACGACGAATGCTCTTCGATTGGGCTCTGGAGAAGATGCGGCAAGATAATGAAGCTCGTTTTTGGCTCAATGGGTTCATCAATAAGCAAGCTTTGCACTATCGGTTTGGTAAAAATCCACATGTGCTTCATGAATCACCACTACATACACAACAAATTACTTTTTGGTGCGGGATTTCATGCCGGCGGCGTCAATGAGCCATCATTTTTCGTGGACAATAACGATCGTCACGTTACTGTGAATGGCGATCGTAATCGCGCCATGATTACCGATTACTTTTGGCCCGAATTGGGAAACATGGACTTGGACGACATGTGGTTTCAACAGGACGGTGCCACAAGCCACACAGCACACGTTACAATCGATTTATTGAAGAGTAAGATCGGTGAACGTGTTATTCGTACGATTTAGCGCCTCTAGACTTTTTTCTTTAGGGCTTCGTTAAATCATTGGTCTATGCCAACAAGCCGACGACGTTGGAAGAACTCAGAGGCAATATTGAACGTGAAATAGCGGCCGTTACTGCAGCAATGTGTGACCGAGTCATCGAAAATTGGGTCCAACGAATCCACCGCTGCCGATGTGCCAGCGGTGGCCGTATGAACGAAGTCGAGTTCCATTAAAAAAATTTAATTTGAAATTTTATTTAAAAAAAAAAGTTGTCAAGTCCTTATTGGAAAGCCCTTTATAAAAAAAATTTTTTTTACTTGCAATTGTTATTTTGTATGGCGCTTGAGAGGTTTTTGAAATTGCTTTAATTTTTTTTTGTTTTATACAAAGCAGTCCAGATTAGAATTCAATCGAGTGGCAAATGTTATGTTCCACCATAAAAATATATAGAGCTCTTAATTCCAAGACCCGGTGTTGCACTAATCCTTAACATTATTTTACGCGAATTTACTTTGCACGTACTTTGTCCAGTCCCAATAACCCTCGTAAATCGAGGCCTACCTGTATTTTTATTAATAAAAGTTAATGGAGATCTCGAAAAAAATATAATAGAAATTTACGTAAAATTTTCTTCACAAAATAAGTTTGTGATGTGCCAGCGTTTTAGTAACGTGTACGAATATTTATGGTGATTTTATGCATGACTATTAAATTATTAAATATGTACAATTAAATAATTTTCACGTTTTCAATTAGAATTTTAATACAACCCAATTAAAAGTGAGTTCTTTCCTTGACGTCATAATATATCTTAAATACATTTTTCGAAAGCTGAAATTCAGGAGTTGGCTATTGCGGGGTTAACGGAGTAAAGAGGTCTAAACAAGTTAAAATAAAATTGTATTGCTGATAAACAATAATACAATTCAAAGTTAATCTTGGGAGTCAAAAAATGTATTAACAAGGTTTTGTTTAAATGTGCTAAATATAAACGAAACCTTTTTTGCGGCAAACAAATTATTTACATGTTTGTGCTTTTTTAATTTAATTTGCAAAAACAATGACTATGGGGAAGGGTATATAAGATTAGGCATAGCCAAATATAGCTTTCTAAATTATTTTTCTAATAATTTGTTAGTCAAAAAATAGATTTTCTCTATATTTTTAATAAAATATTTTAAAAAACCTACTCGCATTTATTAAGTCTAGTTTGTCTAGTGTCTTGAACTGGTAATAATAGGATTTTATTATGCACTACACAAACATGAGTGGTAAATGGGATATACTTAGTTTTTTGTTACATTTGTAGTACAAAAATAATAAAGAATTTATATTCAAGTTCTTTGAATACGGCTAAGTAAATTTAGGCTTGTCCGCCTGTCTGTGAAAACCCCGTTCACTTCGCAAAGGCTTAAAAGAAAACAATTATTTTTTATACCCTCCACCACAATTAGTTGTGACGAGGATATACTAAGTCTGTCATTCCGGGTTAAACTTTTTTATTATAGACCCCATATATACTTTATATTCTGGCGCCTTGAGTAATTCTTGGTCGATTTAGACATGTCCGTCTGTTGACAACACGCTCAAATCGGTTCACTAGAATCAGAGCTACTTATGAGTCAAAATGTGGAAGCACCTTCTTAAAAAATTGATTATTTTGTTACAAAAGCTAACATAAATGGTGGAACAATGCACGGAATGATATAAGATTTTGCAAAAATTCGTTTTATTCGACTGGAAATCACGCTGTAAAGTTTCGTGAAGATCCGTTCATAATTAACCCTCGGCCACATATAAACCCTACTCCCGAAAAATGTTTAAAAGGCCTAAGCCCGTAATAAGTAATGCTATCAGAATAAAATCTAATAATTCACAGTTTTATAGGACTAGAAATCACACTTATAAATTTCGTGATGACCGGTCCATAATTTAGTATAGGCCCCATATAAAGCCCACTCCGGTAAATTAATTAAATACGCCTAAAACCGTAGCAGATTTATTTATTGTGGTAACATTTCTTTCAACTTAGTTTCATATGACCAGAAAAAATATCATGCAATTTTGTGATATACGGTTCATAATTTACCTTTGATTCCGTATTTAGCAGCCTTCTGAAATTCACTGTAAACGCTTAAACTTATTTCCCCGCTGTTGTATTGAAATTTATGTTTATATACGTTTTCCTTACTTTTGTTATAAATGTACCCGTAATTTAAGTATTTTTCTAATTGAATATTGGGCAAACTTTAACTTTTTATTAAACAAAATGTAACAAGAGTCAAAAAAATTGTGATCGACGAATTGACAGATACTTCATACAAAAAGCATGTCATTTTACAATAAATTTGGGAGAATATCGCAAATAATAAATTTATTAAATTCCTATAAATTTTTAAAACCAAAGTTTTTCAAAATTTCTAGTTATGATCACACCTATTAAATATTTGACGTCCTACACGTAAACACTAGTTTTCTTAAAGAATCGTTTGCTTTTGCAAAACGTTTGGCTAGAGCAAACATTATTAAAAGTTAAGCAAATAAATAGAAATTGTTAAAAATAAAGCTTAAGTTTAATCAATTTACTGGTCACGCCTTTTTTTATTATTTTATTGTCAAATATTGTTAGGTCTGAACTTACATTAAGCCATATTTACGTATTTTGTTGGTTCCTTACTTCGTGAATTGTTTTGTTTTTATCCTAATTAACTTTTTATTCCAAAAACTAATTTAATTTTTGTATTTTTATGTATTTAAATTAAAACCGGTTAGCCGGTTATTTTTAAAATGCTCATCCGAAACCCGGTTTTTTTCTAATAGCAACTATTCAAAAACAGATTATTGAAAAAAGTCGAATAATCGATCTCCCTACCAAAAACCCATGAAAACAAGAACCGTGATTGGGAGGTTGTTGGCTCATATTTGATTATATGTGATCATCTCCGAGAAAAGGGACCTAGTGTGTGAAAATGAGGTTTTGAGAAAAACGCATTTAAAGTATCATAACACCCTTTTGGTACCAGAATCTACTCTTAAGTCCAAACCCGTTTTTTAACACACTAGGCCCCTTTTATCGGAGAAGGTAACACATAAGGATTCAATAAATAAATTGTAAAAAAATCAAAAAAAGGAGCCATATAAAACCCACTATTTCAATTCACTTACACAGAAAAAATTAAAAATTGTCTCTAATCACCAAATTCATAGAATCAAGCAAATAATTTGTTGATTGTGCGCTTACTAAAAAATTTAAAACATTAAAATTGTGAATATTTTTTTTCAATAAATGATATTTTTAATTTTAATTAAAAAAAAAAAATTATCAAAAAACTTTGCTTTTATTAAATATAGCTCATTGCCCATGTTCTGTAACTCTCGCGTCGAGAAACTTTTGGATTGAAGTTTGTGAAATGAAACAAACAGCTGTTTTTCTTGCCAAACTGCAAACAACAAACATAATAGTACATAGTGCTTTATATATTTGGTCCAGCCGACAGCTGTATTTTTCCCGCCGTCGCTGAAAAAATATATCGAAAAAATCGATTTTTATCGGCGATATTTTAAGTACCGATATATCAATATATCGATATTGAAATACGACCATCGAATTTGACATTTTTTAAAGTCAGTCTTCATTAAAAACTCAAATTTGGAGCAGTTTTTCAACAAAATGTTTTTTAAGAATTGGCATCATTGCATGCATCATATGTTCTTAAAACTAATATGAAGATCTAAAAGGATTGGCATTTATAAGAAGCAGTGCCAGATACTTAGGGATATTTACACAAGGTAAACTCGTTGGCCCATATGTTTGTCAGCTGTTTATCTAAGTTGGAACCCAAACGTAAAATTTCGTTTAAATGAGCCAAAATTTGTACATGTGTGCGTTCAATTTATATGAAGTCAATTTTGACAACTCGGTTCAACTCGGTTCTTTTTATAGAGCAGCATGCCTACACTCCCAAATGAGTCTACATTGTGTTAATGTGCCTTGCCAAATACAAGAAGCAGATTGACAGGAGAACACGTAAAACAGAGAGTGCTCCTGATGTCCATATGTGATGATTACTGGTTTGACTAAAACAATCAAAAACATTTCTAGTTAAATTTGGTACTTTTGGGGTGCAATTAAAATGTTAAGGTAAGTTGGTACTTCCACAACTTATTTATTTTTTGTATTCTTCCCTTTTGTTTAGTTATAATTGAATTTTTTGTTTTTATTGATTTTTTTTCCTTTGATTGAATTTTTTGTTTTTATTAATTTTTGGAAACAAAATGAAACACAAGCAACAATGCAATTACATATAATATGTTTCTTAATAAATATGTATGTACAAAGGTTTATTAAATTTTTTAATTTGGAAATATTTTCAGCAAAATACGTACGATATATCGATATTTTTGAAATAAATATTGATAGTCTTAAAAAATATCGATTCGATATATTTTTCAATTTACCCATCTCTACTTTTTTCTCACTTTTTGAGAAACGGTGAACAATTTTGTTTCACATCTTTTCGACGCGAAAAGTTCTCACTAGAATTACAGAACATGGGTACAGATTTTGACATTTCTTAACAAGAATTCTACAAGTTTAAATTATTTTATTTTACCGTAGAAAACCAATTGCACCGTATGAACGTAGTAGAGTGGGACGTAGATACTTTGTCATATTAAAACGTATACAATTTTATACAAGGACACACAATAGCTAATGTAAACGGTAAAGCGTTTCTACTTCGTACGGTGGCTTAGATTCTTTTTCATATGCCAGTTACGACCCTATTGGCATAGAAGAAGGAAATTCAAAATGCAAAATGTGTTTATTTTTGTGATTTCAATTCGTATATTAAAAAAAGAAATAAAAAAGGAAAACAAAATAAGCAAAAATTAAAATAAAATGAAATTTTCTAAGATTATTTTCAACAGAAAACAAAATACGTGTACGACGGACTTGTGGGTAATTGAAGCTTGTTTGTAGAAATTTACGGTGATACGTCCTACGTTCCTATGACGCACGACACAATTGTGTTCCTAGTGTTAAACGAAAAAAATAATAAAGATTTTTTGTTATTTAATTAATATTTTAATACAAAATTTATTTCAAAGTAACTATAATGTTAATTAAATAAAAATTATATTTTTAATTTTCTTTCAACAAAAAAAAAAAATAATTAACACAATTATCACATTAATTCAATTGAAATAGTTTTTAAACAATTTTTTTAATTGATAAAAAACTACTGATAATTTTTTCTGTACTCATAAATGCGTCAAAAAACTTCAAATTCTAGAAGGTTTATTTAAAGAAAATGCACAGCCAAATAAGTCCTCTAACTTGTTTTTAGTTTATAAAGCTCATTAACATTTTCAAAACATTATAATTGTATTTCTATTAAAATGAATTCTGCAGATGTTTTTTATCTAACATTCACGCCAAAAATAGCTTCTTTACACAGATTATTTTCTAATAAACCCTAAAAGTAATTAATTAAACGACGAAAAAGTTAATAAAACTATAAGCACAGCTAATAAAATATTAAAGTTTATAAAACAGAGTTAAAATAAATCTCATCAAATTAGAAATAAATTGTTAAAACAACAGTAAAAACAACGAACTGCTATAAAATTCTTCTTTTCATTATATTTATAGCCACAACTCGAAAGGTGGAGAGGGTATTATACATTGGTAATGATGTGCGTAACACTTTAAAATAATGGTTCTAGGGTCAGCCTTTGGTATGACAACCGACTTATAATAAACTTCTAAATTGATCTAACTATGTTCGAAGACTGACTGGTTGCCTAGCCTATGAAAGCGTTGTGCGCGAAGTACAGGGCGTAATTCTGCAGATACTTTGATGAAATTAAGAACGAAGACTATTCAAATGATTAACCGTTCTTCGATTAATCGGTTAATTTTGGGCTATTAACTGTTTAAATAATTTTAAATTGCTTATTTTCGATTTACGAATAGTTCGAATAATTTATTTCGATAAATCGCTTAATCAAAAATTTGTTTTGTTTTAGTATTATTTTGATTTAGATGAAGAAGATAATTTTTTTGTTACAAATAAAAACAACCTTCTAGTTACCAGACCTAAATAACGATATGAAAAGTACTAAAATCGTTAAAAAATCAAAAGGATATTCAAGTGGTAAAATGGAAGACTACTAATTTTTTAAAAAAGACTAAAAAAATTACAGAGAAATTGGATATGCTTTATAACGTTTTACTTTCAATCTCTCCAACGTCAACAATAAGGTAAAGAATCCTTTCTAAATCAAGTTTAATAAAAAAAAGAAAGAAACCGTTTGAGACATAAGCATTAACGGTCATATTCATAAAAAGTTCTTATTTTTAGTTTAAAGTATGTAATAACTATAAAACGCATTATGCCTTAGAAATCCCTTATAAAAATGTGTATTCATAAGCGTATATTTACAGCTTTTTAACTATTAATTGCTTGTAGCAATTTTGTCTTTAACGGTCAATTCCACCAGGTTCGGTTAAAACTAACCTTTAATTAAAGTTCCAGTTACCAATATGTTTTGCCAGCTATAACCGATCATTAATTATAACCGAACTTGGTGAAATTGGCCGTAAGTATGGCAACTTTTTTTTACGTTTTGTTGCCATTTTATTGCTAGTGATGCATGAATCTTCTATTCGGTTCACATGATATTCTAAAATTAATTAATTTTTTGTAGTTTAAGATCTTAAAAATTATTCTTATAATATAAAAATACATATTATTTTAGGTTATGAACAAAATTTTGCCGAAAGGTATTATAAAAATGTTCAAACAATCCTTTTTCAAATTTAGGGAAAGAAAGTGTTGGAATAAAAAGTTTGTTTACTTTTTATTAACATCACTGTTATTATGATTGCTTTCATTCTTTTTTTTTTTTATATATTTTAACAACAATTCGTTCTTTAAAACATTTAAAAAAAATTAATTGAAATAATTTAAGGAAATAATTAAAGAGAATGTCTACATTTGCCTCTGAACGCATTCATTTAAATCATATTAAAAAATTTTAAAATATTTAACAATATTAATTTAAATTGGTTGTCTGAAAAAAACAAGAATCTTAATAATATGTATTAAACATGTCCGTATTAATAAATTAAACGTATTTTCTCTTATTATTTTTAAACATAAATTGTATACCTTAATATTATACCGCATAAAGAATTCTTACATCAATCTTAACATCATAACATAATTTTGTTTTGGCAAGTCCATTATTGCCAAGGGGTCCCAACCAGGGTACCGTGGGCTATCATATGATCGGGCTTGACTGAATATACTTTCTCACTTCTTTTTAAATAGAAATCGCTGCTGCTGTTGTTATTTACGGAATTCAAACTCCCAGTTGCAATACTTTCTTTTGTACACAGAAAAGCATAATCAATCCATCCGTACTTAAATCAATCCCAGGTGGTGTCAATAGTACGGTAAGTACGGATTTAAGTAAATCAAGCAGCGAATGTAGTAGTTAAAATAATCCGAAAAAAGGAATTGACTTAAGTAAAAGTTAAACAGATTCCAGAATTATTAAAACGGTTATTAGACAATCATACTTGGCATTGCAGTTTGGTATGATAACATGCCAACATACTCGTGTAATAGGGCAAAATTCGTATTTGAAACTTTGGCATGATGGCTTTAAATTTTTTTGGGTATTTTGTGTATGCCATTGTTTCACAATTTGTTTACAGACGAACTCACAATGATAAGACACCAACAGCATTCCCAATATGGTGTTCATTATCATTCTGCTTTAAACATTTTATATATTTAACTAAACAATTTAAGCAATTCGGGAATTTTTAGTTCTTATTTTACTTTTTCAACATGAAAATAATTAATGTTTTTCTTCTTGTTGTATTGTTGTTTCTGCAGAAAAAAAGCGACAGTATTTTCCGCTTAAGTACGCATCGAAAAATGTTCAGTTTTTTACTCATTTAAACGGGGAATCATTTAACCGATAACCCGGATAAATGAGCAATTAAGGCATTTATAAAAACCTCGCTTAAGAAACTAAATTACCATTTCAAAGTACTTTTTTAGTTATAGGGGAAAATAAAATTTATTATACCTAGTTCTCATACGAAATTAAATATAATATTTAACTGAAACTAACTCAATAAACATTCTTACATAAATACATATGCACATACATATTTATTAAAAATATAAATATATTTTATATTTAATATTTATTTGATTCGAATTTTATTATCTTTAAGAATTAATAAATTGTCTAGATTTAGGACTTTTTTTTTAACTTTAATTGTTTATTCGAACCAATATTTCGGCACTTCTTACAATTTGTAAATTTTAAAAGAAGAAATAACGATTGGTTCGAATTAACATTTAGAGTTTTTTTAAAAAAAAGACCTCAAGCTCAACAATTTATTGATACATGATATATATGTTTTTTTTTATTAACAGCGCTTAAAAAAGTCGGTAATTTTTTTTTTTAATTATAACACAGCTAGGGTGATCGATCGAATAGTATTCGACCGGTTTTAACCGGTTATTTTAGTTTAGCCCAAGTCGAATATTTTAAAATGTCAATTTTTCGAATATCGAATAAACCGGTTATTTTAGTAAAATAAACCGGTTATTTTAGTAATGTGTTATTTAAATATGTTTTCCTTACTTTTGTTATAAATGTACCCGTAATTTAAGTATTGTTCTAATTGAATATTTGGCAAACTTAAACTTTTTATAAAAAATGTCAACACAAAATGAAACAAAAGTCAAAAAACGTTATGAGCAATGTAAATACAAATCGCTTATGTTAGCGTGTGTTATTGTAACAAAAACCAAAAACAATTTACAGTACGTAAAAAAAGTTCAGCCTTAAAAGTAGTTAGCAATTTGACAGTATTCTAAATACTTTATATATATCTTTATAAAGATGCCATCTCTGGTGATATTTCGAACTGACTTAAAATAAAATTGTGCTTAAACGGCCCTAAAATGATGATTCTTTAACGTCACGACTTATTAATCATTTTTAATTAGTCTACAAGCTTGACATAAATATACGCCAAATAAAACTTGACCCTGTTCCAAGTAGTTTTTAAGAGACTGCAAATAATACTTTACTAAAATATGCTAACAATAATGAATGAAAAACTCTTAAGTAGTTCTAGCATATCTTCATGCTTAAAACAAGAACATACCGGCGGAATGAACGTTGTGGGAAAATTCATCAGTTTTATTTATTAAAACACCAAGAACAAAATTGAAGGAATCAAAAATGCCCTGGAAGGGTTTAAATTGTGTAATCGACGAATTGAAAGATATTTCATACAAAAAGCATGTTCATATTACTATTGTTTCTATAATACTGAAACAAAAAAAAAATTAAAAAATATATAATCCTGGATAAGAGGTTTTGTTTGCCACTTTTCAAAAATATGGCTGAAGTTTACTGTTTCGTATACACATGCTTAACCAGCAACAAATTAAAAATCATTTACAATAAATTTGGGAAAATATGTCAAATAATAAATTTTATTAAATCCCAATATTTTTAAAACCAAAGTTATTCAAAAATTCTATAGCTATGTTCACACCTATTTAATATTTGACTCCTAACGTAACCACCAGTTTTCTTAAAGAATTGTTTGCTTTTGCAAAACGTTTGGCTAGAGCAAACATTCTTTAACGGTTTTTTAACTACATTATACATAAATGCAATTATCATCTTAGACATAAAGTTTAGCAAATAACAAGAAATTGTTAAAAATAATGCTTAAGTTTAATCAATTTACTGGTCACGCTTTTTTTTTGATTTTATCGTCAAATATTTGTGGTCTGAACATACCTTAAGTCATATCTATATATTGAGGCCCTTTGCTCCTTATAGGATCGACGGGAACATATATATATATATGTATATACATATATATATTTATTTTGTTGGTTCCTTACCTTCGTGAATTGTTTTGTTTTTATTCTAATTAACTTTTTATTACAAAAACTTATTTGATTTTTGTATTTTTATGTATTTGAATTAAAACCGGTTAACCGGTTATTTTTAAAATGCTTAACCGAAAACCGGTTTTTTTAAAATAGCAACTATTCGGACTATTCGAAAACCGGTTATTGAAAAAAGTCGAATAATCGATCACCCTAAACACAGCGTTTACATTTGCCAGTACTGGCAAGACAGTATGAACCAGTGTTTGAAAATAAACAGTTAATTATTTAGCGTTCAGCTCACACACCCAAGAACGATATCTATTTTTTTAATTGATTGTATAGACGAACACAACCCTTTATACCGTTCGTAACTACTTTCAAGAATGAGCCGCACATTATCTAGTGTTCTGTTCTTCGTTAAAAAACAGAAAAATTGTAGTGATAATGTAGACAAACATTATAGTTTAATGCTCTTTAATGTTTCTTTTTTACATTGATAAAGAAATTAACAACCAAAAAATTTTAGCAACGACCGCACCACAAACAACTTGTATGTGTGTTTGTGTAAAATTATTTTGCTGGCCTTTTGTTTTTTTTCCGTACGTTTATTTTGTTTCTGTGAAAATATTTGGTTTTTTTGCCAGCCAAAAGGGACGAACATTAATGAGCCGAACCGAACACAATGAAGTTTGTGGATTTAAAAAAAAAACCGAACGGAATTAAATGTCCTCATATTTTGTTGGGTTTGATAAAAACAGTATTATTTTTGTGTTCCAAAGATGACTAACAGGTAAACGTTATTTTTTGTAACGATTTTCTACACAAGCAATATTAGCGTTTGTGTTTTCTACAAATCCACCGAACCGAACACTAGCGAGCGATATTTAGTGTTTATTTTCGAACACTGGTATAAACATACATATTAGTTGTCAAAACAGTGCAAAAACGAAACATTTGAAAACGTGTGTATGGATAAGTGAAAAATTTTGCATGTATTGCTACTGTCTTACGACTGCTGGCAAATGTTAACGTCATGTTCATATTATTAAAATCATTTATTATGTCTTTCTTTCATGGTTTCTATTTCATTGGTGCATTTATTTAGTTGCACTAAGTATTTACGGATAAAACTAATGGCACTTAAAACTTTTGTCAATAAGTTGGAGCTTCAATTTCTTCCACTTCTTCATCATCGGGAGATTCCGATAACTTTTTAAAATTATTCTCTATGATTTTCGAAATTCAAGAGAAATTTACTTTTTTACTTCAACTGCCGTTTTAAATATTTGTGTTGCCATACATATAAGTACAAAAATACTTTTACTAACTTTATAAATGCCTTGCCAGATATTTAAAAAACGCATGTTTTTTGGTTACGCATTTAAGCGATTTATTTTGTTTAAATTTATGTAATTTCGGTTTTATTTATTTTCCAGATTACATTATAAGTATTATCAAGTCTGTATATTCAATAACATGCCTATAAAGACTAGAAAAGGTTTGAATTCTGCGTCTTTGTCGATAAATTAAGGAGTTTTTTGGGTAAATGTCATTAATACACTTTTTATTTACAAGCAAAACTTATAAAATTTAATTATCAAATTTCAAACAGAGAAATAAGCTTTTAATTATCAGGGGTAATACAGTTTTAATCAAATTTTTATCATTTTTGTTATAAAATTCTGTTTAATAGCGAAATATTTGTAAAAAATTTGTCATAAAATTCTTTTTTTACAGAAATCTTAACCAAAAACGACTTTTAAAATTCTTGCGTTTTGCGTTTTTGATTTCCAGCTCATCCCTGATAATTAAAAGCTTATTTCTCTGTTTGAAATTTAATAATTAAATTTATTTAAAAAAATGCTTAGCAAAATGTTCATAAATGAATTATATTTAACAGAAAAATTTATCAACGCAAGGTGAAATGATTTACTTTATTTCCTAAAAAACATGTTTTAATTTGATTGGTATACAATATTCTCCTAGAACACAGCTACAAAGAAGATTATTTCATATTCTAGAAAGCATTCCCTACTGGCATTTGCTTTTTAAATACTTAAAAAGAACACATAAGAACTATTTCATTTAAAGGAAACAGCAAAGACAAGCGACAGAACTAATTTATCCATAAACAAAAGAGTGCAAGTAACAGACATACGAAATGACTGCACTTAGTTCCTCAGTCTCCACTAGTGTGGCCCAAAATCGCACAACTTCTGATACTGATTTTCAGAATTTATTGCAGGGCATGTACTATAATAAGAATCCCAACAAATGATTTATAAACAAAACGTTTGATTTTAATTTGTATGTTGGCTATAAGTAATATAATTATAAACTGGGTACAAAGCTGAAACCCATAATAACTCAGGTACGGTAAGAGCAAAGTCAAAAATATTTGTTTCTAAATTATTTAGAACAAATTTATCTTTCAAACGGCATTTACATTTTCATAAAAAAAAATTAAAGTTATAAAGCGTTATAAATGATGAATTAATAGTATTTGTACATCAAAATAAAGCTTGTAAATTTGTCTTGTAAGTGAAGAAAATCGTGGTGTTTGGCAAAGCTACGAAGAAAACTTTAAAAAGGCCGGCACACCGGATTTTTGTTATAGAATCGACTTGAGCGACCCAAGAATCTCAAATCTCAGGCTTGAGCAGCCATGAAAATAAAAAAAAAAATTGTTTTGGGACTAGTCTCCTCTCCTTAAGGCTAGTTTACACTACCACACAAGTCTTACGTTACTTTGTGAGAAAGAAATGTAATGAGTTTCGTCATATACTAATACGGGTCTGCTCACGTCAAGTATTTTTTATCAAGCGCTATGGTAGTATTAGTGAACATGTGTTGGTATGTGTCACACCGATGATGCAGGATGGAAAATCAAAAATTTTTGATATGACATTGAATATCACGTCCAGCACACGTACATACACGAGTGAATTTGATTGCTGGACAAGCATCTGAAATAAGTAGTTGGCCCTTAACAGAATATAAAATTATCTGAAAGCCAAAGTTTATTGCAGCTATGTTTAGTAGCAGGGAGGAACCAATAATTCTTTTCGGTTTATAATTTGCAATTGTGTCCCGCCTGCTTAACTTAATGCAGATATTAAATATGGGCTTGAGCTCATATTTTTTAAGATAATTTTTAATTATAGAGCAATTCCATATGAAAGCGATCACCTTTTGGACGACCCCTCTCCGATTTTAAAATAAATAGTCTCAATCGATTGCCCAGCAAAAAATAATGTACCTCAATTTTTTTTTTTTTATAGTGACTGGTTTAGTGGTGGTGTACACCACTGTCATGTGACAAAATTGAAGAATTCTTCATAAGGGACCTCATTGAAAGTTGTTTTAAAAAAAAACTACTAAAGCGATCGCAATGAGTGATAGCTCGTTGGAAAGGTATTGAATCAGGCTTTAATTGAAAAATAAAATTTTCCTAATTTTTCTTGGAAATTTACCTTTAAATTTTCCCATGAAAATTAATTTTTCCGATTTTCCACAGAAGCTCCTAAATTTTCCGGCTAATTTTTTTTTCTCAGACGGCGCGGCTTCTCAGTACAAGAATAAAAAAATTTTTTACAATCTTTGCATAATTGAAGAAGAACAAAACTGCAAGGTCGAGTGGCACTTTTTCGCGACGTCCCACGGTAAGGGCCCATGCGATGCGTTAGGGGGAACCCTAAAACGCATGGCGACTAAGGCAAGTTTGCAAAGGCCATATACTGACCAGATCTTAAATGTACAACATTTGTTTTCGTGGATTCAAAGCAAGGAAATTGCCATTAACACAGTTTTATGCACTCAAAAAGAGCACGATGCCATGGAGCGACGAATTCAAAACAGATATAATAATGTCAAAACTATAACTGGAATGCAAAAGTTTCATTGCTTCATACCAAATATTTCTGATATGTCAATTAATGTAAAGCGGTACTCTTCGTCTGCCGACGTGATAAATTTAAAGTTACTTTAATTTTATAATGATGCCAAGACAATTGAAATTTTTAATAAATATTGTAATTAAGTATAAGCAGCAAAATAAGAATGATTTTTTCTTCATAAATGTATTTTTAACTGTAAAATAATTTTTAAAATGTATTTTTAACAAGGTGGTCTCTTAAATGCTCTTCTCCTGTCCAAACAAGGAGTCGGAGCCCATTTTTTTATTGCTGATTCTTAAAGCAAAAATTATGAGGAATCCAAAAAAAAAAAATTAGCCGGAAAATTTAGGAGCTTCTGTGGAAAATCGGAAAATTTAATTTTCATGGGAAAATTTAAAGGTAAATTTCTAAGAAAAATTAGGAAAATTTTATTTTTCAATTAAAGCCTGATTCAATACCTTTCCAACGAGCTATCACTCATTGCGATCGCTTTAGTAGTTTTTTTTAAAAACAACTTTCAATGAGGTCCCTTATGAAGAATTCTTCAATTTTGTCACATGACAGTGGTGTACACCACCACTAAACCAGTCACTATAAAAAAAAAAAAAAATATGTAGGTACATTATTTTTTGCTGGGCAATCGATTGAGACTATTTATTTTAAAATCGGAGAGGGGTCGTCCAAAAATTTGCCAATTTTGATCGTTTTCATATGGAATTGCTCTATATTCTTATTTTTTTGTCTTTTTAGTTCCGTCATATTTTGTGAGAGGTGCCAGTTAGTTATAAAAACTTTTAAAACCAATTTATTATTCCTAGAAATCGAGTGAAATTGAAGTTGGTTGACATTCTTAGTTAAAAATCACTTAATTTTTTTTTAAACTCACTGATAACTTATTAAATTTTTGTTATCTCCTTTAATTTACACACCTTTTTACGATAAATGTTATATGAAAAATGTTATATTAAAGTTTCAAATTTCTAACGTATGGAATTGACGTTTATAGTGGTATACATAATTTGTCTCTCACACAACAACATCCAAAAAGGGTCTTAAATATGCTCAAAAGTTTAAAGTGATAAAAATAAATATAGAAGTTAAGAACGTGTAATTAAGTTTTAAATGATATTAAACAGGTAGAAATCTATAAACAAATATTTTTATTTAAAAAAAGTAGATTTTTTAAAGATATTCATCTTAGTCTTTTGATTGACATAATTTGTTCGAGTTATTCGTTTTTCGAAATTGGCCATTTTGATTATTCGATCAAATAATGGCGGAAAAATTCCACGATTAATCGAACAACGCTTAATCGAGTGAATACTCTAGTCAATACTGACACTTCAATTTCACAATTATATATTTGACAGAAATGCCAGGGAGATCGTGTGTTACTGATTCGAGCTATTTTTGCTTTGTGTGTGGGGAATATTTGATTGGAAAACGTATATACAATATCAGAATCATTATAATATGCATATTTACATTATTTTGGTTCTGCAGTCAGAAACTTGGACACCGACAATGTTTTGCATACTCTGCATTCGCATTTAGATTTAAAAAAAAAAAATTGGTGCAGTGAGCGCGAACAACAGAAGAGCTACCTATTTCCATGTTGTAAACTAAAACATAGTTTTCTACTTTTTTTACAATCTGCTTATTTTACATGTCAGTCAAACTATAAGTATTATCTGCATCGTTATCGCGCGACTCTGAGGCGCATCCTGAAGATGTATTAAAACAACCTGCGGGGAAAATATTTTGTGAAAGAGAAAGAAATCAATAAACAAAAGAATGAAATTGAATTTAATAGAGTAATAAAACATGTCAGTTAAATTACAAATTGCTCTTTGTGATGCTATAAGGATTATTTTTAATCATGTTAAGTGAATGAGATAAAGACAGTATAATTTTTTATTGACCCCATCTGCAGCATTACGAACAGCATTAAAAATAGCAAAATGTCGTTGTGTCATTAGGTCCATTCGAGTACTTTTACAATAAAATGCAGTAAATGAGTAAACTGAAAAATTTCCTCTCAAAAAAAGCTGTTGCCAAAAAAAGTACGCAAACGGAAATGTTGTTAAAATTCGTAAAATAAAGTGATGGCAAATAAACGTAGTCTTGGAAATTTTTTATACTTTTGACCACTTTTCTCTTCGTTACTCGATAAAATACTTTTTAAAACACGGACATTGTAGGAAAATAGAAACAAATCATTTTATGTAATCTCTCCTATATTTTTTTTATTTTATTTGGGTTTGCTTATTTATTTCTTTTTAAATTTATTTCAAAGGACATGAATACTTTTTTTTGTTATTGATTGCTTAAAAAAGAGGTGGAGTTCTAAGAACCAAAACACTTTATTTACACTTCCACAACTACAAATAATAAAAAAAAAAAAAAAAATTATTTCAAAAGATCATGAGTAGTGAAAAAGTGAGTAGAGCTATACTGAAATACTGAATCCCCAAAAATTACTCTTTTTATACCCTTCACCGAAGGTAAATTTTACGACCTTTTTTCTAATGATTTGAAGCCCTATGAAACTACAAAAGACCAAATTCTGCTACAAAAACATCATTTGATATAGTTTTAGGCGTACTAAACTGTTTCCGGAGAGTTGGCTTTACATAGGGCCTATTGTTAATTATGGATCGATCTTCACGAAATGTAACAATATGATTTCTAGTCATATAAGACGAATTTGTGCAAAATCTTCTATCAATCTAAGCATTTTACCACCATTTATTCTACTTTTTGTAACAAAATAATCAATTTTGTTTGAATGGTGGTTCCACATTTGGACTCATAACTCTTGACTTATTTTACAGAATCCATTTTGCTGTGTTTCAATTCCAAACTGCTTAGAAGCAATTTGACACCAACATTGTTTTTTTCTTTGAAGTTTTTCGAAGGTGCGCGTGTTTACAACAGACGAACATGGCTTAATGAACTTAGAATGGCCCAAGAAGCCCGAATACTTAATGAGGTCTGAGATTAATAATAAAAAGCTTTCACACGGAATGACAAACTCATTTACGACTCGTTGCGGTGGAGGGTTAAAACTTAATGCATTTTTTAAGTTTTACATTTCCGTTGCCTTTCTGTTACTTTTAACAATAACAACAGTTGTTACAATTGGCAACCTGTTTTGTTGTCGTTTGCAGTTACAATTGCGTGATCTTATTGTTTGTTTAATTTTTTAACAATGATAACTTTTGTTTAAATTTATTACAGAATCAAGCTACTGATTCAAAGAAATTTATTATTTATCATCTTAAAAACTATTTCTTAAAAAGTATCTCTTTTTTTATGTCATACACATTCGAGGTTCTGTATTTCTAATTGTTTTCTATGAAACTAGAAGCATTTATTAAGGTTCTACTAGGCAACACCGATAAAAATTTAAAAAATTACTAATAAACAGGGCAAGTTTAAATATGCACAATTTTTAACATCAGCCCAATTATGAATAACAATTCCCAGGGAGTTTTTCCCTTTTCCATATTTTAAAATTTAATTTAAATAGGAAAAATGGGAGAAGTGTTAAGACTCCCTTTTTTTGCAAATGTACATATGTAAATAATCTTACAAGAGTACTTAAAAACATGCACGTAAAGAGGCACGCGAATAAATACAAACAAATAATTTTTAATTGGGTTTATTAAAACAAGTGTTAATTACAAAATACATATAATCATATGTTTTTTCAAGTTCTCAAATTGAAATGATTTTCGATTGCCAAACAAAACCGTAGAATATACTGAAAATACACACACTTTCAATATCAAGTCGAAGTTCTCATGGAGATTGTGTTGTGTCAATATACTCATCGGTTTCGCTATTATTAAAATATGTGTTATATTTGAACATGGTCAACGTTTGAAGGCCAACATTTCGATTAAAAACTTTATTAAGTTTTCTAATTAATATTTTGTTCTAAATATATAGATTTTTTTGTTACGTCTTCTCAGACAGATAAACTTCCATGTAAAACACACAAAATAACAAAGGAAAATTAACTCCTAAAATTTCTGGATTATTTCCAACTTACCAGCATTAAAGTCTTTTTTAAATTTCTCTTAGCATTTTTTAATAAATCCCTATCACTTCTAAATTATTCAGTATAGTATTTCTTTGGTTAAACGTACACCCCTTACCATGAATTTTGCATGTGCAACGATCGCCGCAAAACTCCTTGCCAACTTATAGCCGTACCTAAAGCGGCACGCATTTTCTTGTAGTTAAAAATTGTCATGCCCATACTCCACAATATCCAATGACAACGCGTTAAACAGTAAAGTTGGCCGCTGTTTTTGCCAAATAATGACAATTTAGCCATTTGCTGGTCAATCTAGCGGTTTTATCTTCAGTTTTTATTTCTATTAGATGGGTTTTATTGAACAAGAGAGTTAACACAGCTGTTCCTGGCAGTTTAAAAAAACTGCAGTCGAAACCAAAAACTGTCGAACAAACAACGAAAAGTTGTGTACAACTTATCGATTTTTGAGTTGGTTTGACAGCGACTGTTTATATTTTATTAATCAAAAGAAAAGCAACAGTTTGTTATGGACAATGACAAAGGAAGAATTGGAAGAAATTGCAGTTTTTCTACTTTGACTGCAGTTTTTTGAACGCTGGGCATATCGGCGTAAAAGCTAAGCAGAAGAAAACATTCCGCCTTCGGCTGTTGGTTGTCGCTGTGCTCTTGCGGGCGGCACCCAAGTCCCGTAAGCACTTAATTTCTGCAGATATTACATGTGGGGAACAAAATGTTGGTTTCCAAAAGAAAAGCAACAGTTTGTTGTGGACAATGACAAAGGAAGAATTGGAAGAAATTGCAGTTTTTCTACTTTGACTGCAGTTTTTTGAACGCTGGGCATATCGGCGTAAAAGCTAAGCAGAAAAAAACATTCCGCCTTCGGCTGTTGGTTGTCGCTGTGCTCTTGCGGGCGGCACCCAAGTCCCGTAAGCACTTAATTTCTGCAGATATTACATGTGGGGAACAAAATGTTGGTTTCCGCATGATCACATTAATTGGGATTAAACACAACGTACACGAAGTCAAACCTTTGATAGAAAACTTCTATATCATTTGACATCAAACACAACTCTCAAACCTTTTCCAATTGTTTGATTTTGGTATTTGAATTTAAATTAATAATGATTTGAATATTAATTGAAACAATATTATTATATTTTCATGTTATTATTTTAAGACTTATGACACCTTGTGAATCCCCCAAATGTTATATAGTCATAATGTTCTAACATTTTACAATGGTTTTAAAATATTGTTGTAGCTTTGTAAAGAAAAAGTGTCTTAAATTAATAAAACTTTACTTGCTATGTTTATTGTGCTGTCGTATTTAATCAGAAAAGACCTGCGCTGAGCGGCTGTCATTAGCAATTTTGGCAACAAATCACTTGCGGCGTCAAATTAGATCGGGTTAGGACTCTGCTGTTTGGGGACCAAACAAAATAGAATAGAATATTTCTGATTTTCGTCTGAAAATTAGAAAATAGTCAGGTAAGATCTTATTAAATTTATTAGTTCATGAATCAAAACTAAAAAATATTTTTAGTTTATGTAAATATTTACATATGTTTTGTTAAGTGTGTATGTAGACCTTTTCAATTGTTAAATGTGTGATGTTATGTTTATATTATTCGGCTTGAGGTCTGTTTATAAAATATAATAAAAATAAAAACTCTTGTTTTTGTTTAATTTTTATTACTTATTTGTTCCAATATATTTCGACCAACTTTGTTGGTCATCCTCAGGGAAAATATTATGATTTAATATTTAATGCAGTGTGGTCCGATGTTGTCTTTTTAAGTTCTCTTCACTGACATCGGACAACACTGCATTAAATATTAAATCATAATATTTTCCATGAGGATGACCAACAAAGTTGGTCGAAATATATTGGAACAAATACATAATAAAAATTAAAACAAAAACAAGAGTTTTTATTTTTATTATATTTTATAAACAGACCTCAAGCCGAATAATATAAACATAACACATTAAATATTTATATTTTTTATATTTGTTTTGAATTAGTTGATTTAAATTCAAAATGATTTAAATTCAAAATTATGAGGGTCTGTTCACAACAGTCGTATTTTTTCATGTTATTATTTTAAGACTTTATAACGTTATAACACCATGTAAATACCCCAAATGTGAAAAAGATAAACTCACTTTTTATTGTTGTTGTTTTGTTAAAGATTTGATATGGTTACAAGTAAAACTTTGAGTGTTTACAACTCTTTTTCGCTTTACAATTTAATTTGTATAATATCTTTAGCTTTTCTAAAATCTTTGTATTTATCAAAAATAAAATTGGGAATTAAGCAAGTTATAAAAAATTTTTTTAATAAAAAATGTAATACAATTTTTAAAAAAACTATGGGGACAAGAAATTAGTCTCATAAAGTTTAATATTACGGTTATTTGAAAGCTTGAAGTATTCGGATGTACAAAATCACCGGTCGATGCATATCTGATGGTCAGTTTTCAATGATAATTTTTTTTTAATTTCAAAAATGTGCAAGAGCCTATTTTTCATACAAATACCATGAAAAACTTGCTAGTAAGTTTTCCAAGTAAGTTTATAAAAAAAGCTACCTCAAAAAAACTTGTTTATAGAAAAGTTTCAACAATTTAACATTATAAATAATTTATTCGCAAATAGAAATATTTATAGAGGCCTCACTGTAAAACACCACGAAAAAGCCGGTTTGTTAACAAATTCTAAATGCAACAACGCATTTGTTGTAATAATTATTCAACTAGAAACGAATAGAGACAACAAATTCCAAGAGAATGTTTAGAATTACAGAGTTAACAAAATCGAATTACATTTAATAATAATAAGAGAGTTTTGTTTACAATCAGACATACCCACATATCTATTATATTTCAATGCATTGAAAGAGAAGCAAGTGGCAACTCTTATTTTACCTTGTTTATTGAGGCTTGGAGCTTCGGTTTAAATAATTGTTAAATGATACAAAAAAAAAACAGCTTGTAAAATATTTACAAATTATAAAAGCACTTTTATTTTAAAGAAATATTTTTTTTTCGAAAACACTACGTTTTCAAGCTATTGTTAAACAACAAACACACTGGTTTTTTTAAACATTCGTATAAATAAATAAAATAAATATTTCAATTCAAACAATTAATGCACTTTCACTGAACTTTATTAAATATTTATTAGCAGCTTAAATAATTTATTTCTCGTTTTAACCAAAAAATAAATTTAAAATTGCAGTGAAAATAAAATTTGTTTAATTTTATTATAAGCGCTTGTTTTGATTTTGTTATCACATTTTATATAAATTTTTTTTAATTTTTTTTAAAGATCACCCTCACTCTCTTAACATCCACATTTGACTAAACTGATATTTTGTATTTATTGTTTATTTTTCATATAATGTTCGCCCTCGCCTTTACAGAGGCCTCCGTAGTTCTCTCATTTAAAACATCATTTCTCTGGCATGACAAGCATAAACCTGTTTATACATGCATACATACATGCGAAGTAATAAATATTCAAAACAAAAACTAATTTACAAAGAATAGTCGACTGAAAACGACCCTACCCCACTTCCCGGCACCAATGGACAATCATGTTTCTTCCGGAACAACGTTTTGGTAATTAAGTTAAAATGTATACCTGCAAAGCCAAGAGTACACGGAAACATGCGCATGTGGCCCTGACGTAATTTTGACGTCATTAAAAAGCCACAATAGACACTGGCAAAATCAAGGCGGGATTGGAGAAGTGGGTGAGGCACAAAATGAATTTTTTTTTATAATTGGACAATAGTATGAGAAAATTGCCCAAATTTGTTACACATTGCTGTATTATTCATACATAATCTCTCTAAAAAATATGGGCACAAATGGAAAAGTGGGCGCGCCACTTTCCACACAATGAAATTATAGGATTCTGTACAACGGGAGAACGGCAAAAGTCAAGGTTTCCAAATTAAGTACAAATACCTCGGTAAACAATGTACAACAACTGGAAAATGGATTGTAGCATTTCCCATACCAATACTAAACAGATTTATGTATGTATGTACATATACATATGTGGAGAATCGTAGAGGAAGAAGTTTCCAAAATTTTTACAAATAACTTCGATGTAGAAATGGTTTATATGCTTACTGATTTATTGATTTGCTGCCTTTAAAATGTGGTAAGAAAAGAAAATTTAACTAGCAAAATGCACCGGGTTAAGCTAGTTATATACGTTCTACCCACGATCGTAAAAATTACACCCAATTCGGGTAGTACCCCACAAAATGGCAACACTGCTACAAGATTTCCAAGCCAATTATAATCGACCCTCTGTTCAGTCTCACAACGACTTACAACATTAAATCGATTAAGAAAAAGATTTGAGTCGATCGGTATTTAAATAGGGGTTGTAATATTTTAATGCGTTACAAGCATTAGGACAAACGCATATTACTTTCCTCATCCACGATGACGTAGGGTATAAAAACCTGCTGCTTTCTAACCATGGTTGGCAACCGATACCAATACCGGCTAAATTGAATAGCGGTATTGATAACGATACCGGAATTAGTTATTCACATAAAACACCAGTATACGTATGTACATTAGGGTGGCCGTTATTATTTTTTTTTTGTATTTTCACTTGGCAAACCCCTAAGATTGGTTCCAAATTAGAAAAAAAAATAATATATAAAAAAATTTAGATCGTTTGCATAGTTATTGGCAGAGTACCGAAACATTCGCTCATTTTTCAGTCATGAGCGAGCGTGAAAAATTTTAAATTGTACTGCTTTTTCTCATTCATGAGGGTGAGGAAAAAAAATATTTTGAATTTCCTCATTCATGAAAAATGAGCAAACAAAAAAATTCATATGTGAATTTGTCAGATATGAAAAATTTAAAAAAATTCACATTCAAATTCCTCATAAAGAAAAAAAACGCGATTTGCCCGTCCATTAACAGCGGGAAAATGAAGAAGTAAAGAGGCCTTATAGAATGCCTTATTGGCGATATAAAGTTTTTCAGTCGCATTCCAACTGTATTTCTAATTTACACAGTATGTCATTGGATCTACTTTAACGATTTCGACAGGCCTTATCTTAGAATAGAAAATCTCAATTTCTAAAATATTTAATAAAAACTATTCTAAAAGAACTTTTAAAATAATGCAGAGTGGAATAAGTAAGAGTTTATTAAAAATACAGTTGTAAACCTTCTTTAAGGCCTGCAAAGTGAAAGCGCTGGCAATTTTTCCCGCTGGGCAACGTGAAAGCATGTGTGTGTGTTTTGTTTTGTAAAATTATTTGTTGGCTGCAGCACCATGGTGAACCAAAATGTATGTGCTGCTTTTTAGCAGGCATACATTATTGGAAAAAAATTAAAAGAACTGCACATATCGTCATCTTAAATGCAGAATAACATAACATTTCATAAGTTTACATGCAGAGCAAAAAACTTTGTAAAATTTTGAGATTTAAAATCAATTTTAAATATTTCAGATAAAAATGCGATAACCCATATATTTTTGAAGAAAAATATCATTTTTATTATTTTTTAAAATGTGTTAATATTAATTTGTATTTTTTGGAAACAAAAAGACATGTCGTAAAAGAAAGTATATTAGTATTAAGTGAAACAAACATATAATATATTAAATTATTAAATATTTGTGTTTAATTACCGGAAAATGGAATATATACATATATATAAATATATGATAATCGCACGATTAATATGTAGCATCATAAGGATTGCGTTGACATGTTAAATAAGTTTGCTTTTCTGATGCAGCGCAGGCAGTAATGCATTTAACAATGTGGAGAACTTATATTGTTATAGATATTATGACATACCTATTATTTATAATTTTTTTTATTGATTTTAATTACTTATAAGTAGTGGTTTAAACTAAAATATGTACTTCATTAAATTTAGCTATGAATTGATTTTAAAAATACATCTTTTTCATTCTTATCTAAACGTATTTTGATCTCCATAAAATGAATTTTTTTTTACAATGAACAAATTTTGCAAATAAATATTTGACTCATATTCATTCATACCTATTTGTCTCCAGTTCACGAATTATTTCAAAATAACTCTGCATCATATACTTTCAAAGCTAATGCAACAAGTTAATTTTAATTAGGTAATTTATGAAAAATATAAAAAAGATGGAAAGAGTAGTCCAACTAAGAGTAGTTGTTGATAGCAGCTCCGGTATTTAGTAAACGTAAATATTGGACAAAGTAGTACTTCTCCAAAGAAAGATATTATTAGAATTTAATAAAGCTGAAGAATTAACAAAATATAGCTAAACAGTCTATATTCCACTACTTATTTAAAAAAAATTGCGTTTATTCTAAAAATTTATAAAAATTGTCTTTTTTAAGGATATTGATGAAGGGCCACTTGGAAGAATGCAATTCTAACACAAAAAACCCCGAAAATTTTAAATAAACTAATAAAAAATATTTCTTTTGTATTATAAACTTTATATTTTATGGTCCCATACAGATTTATTATAGGGAAGTTCGACTATATTTAAATTTATTAAAAAGGAAATACATATGTACATACATATATAAACTCAAAAATCTAAGGACCTGCAGATGTTGTCATTTATTCTTGGAAATTCTTAGCGTTTGGGAGTGCAATGGGGTAGGCTACACAATTTCAAGATTACTAACGGTTCGGTTCTTTTAATTTTACAGCACTTTTTTATTTTTTCTTATGCTATACTGAAAATTATTATTATTAATTATTATTTGATCACAAATTTCACTAGCACCGTAGTAACAGTAATCAAACAGATCACCCAATTTTGATGTTGTAAAAAAAATGTGTTCTTATAAAAATAATTAAAAACTCTGCTAATTTTTTTCTTGAGTGTGATTATACATTATGTTGTTAAGAACAATGATATACATATGTATTTGATAACACTTAATTTTTCATTTTGTAAATAACTTGGTTATTTTTTTAGATAGAAGTTTAACATTTTATAAAAATATGTTGTAACGTGAATTGTAATCAACAAAACAAGTCAATTTCAAATATTCCAATAATATCTTCATTGTTTTGCATTTAAGCTAACGATATGTGTCTTGTTTGTGAAAAATAAAAATTCTTTGATGCCTTTAAAAAGGTCACTTTTTCGTTTCGTTAAAAAGACGTACCTAAAGGCAGAAATATAAAGAGAAAAAATAGCCACAAGAACTTGTTGGTATTTTGTGCTTGTAAAAATATTTTGGTTTCTGTACCAATCGCGTCGGTGGGTTTTTTTTTTCTTTGAAAACACTTTTCTTAAGTCAGTAAAAATATTAAAAAAAAAAAAATTAAAAAGGTCTTGTTTTGCTACAATTTATGTGTAAATAACCTCTACACATAAAAGCAAATGTGACAGTAGGTAAAGTATTTGGTCAAGAAGATGTTTTATTGACGGATTAATGAAACTTTATTGTTTCGCACGAAATTTATTGCTTACTTTTTATGCTAGAATTATATAACAGAGCCCAAAGAGTTAACCTTACCATTTTGTGGTAATTTACTTGACGTAAATTTGAACTGTTATAATGACTTTATACATTTTTGCAGGCAAACACAGGTGCGCATTTTTTGCATATTTTGTAAAAAGTTATGATACCATTAGGTAGAATTAAAATGTAGGCACAGATGTTTGAATAATTTGTCCTGTTGCCTTTTCTTATTGTACATTTTTCATTAATCCGTCAATAAAACATCTTCTTGACCAAATACTTTACCTACTGTCACATTTGCTTTTATGTGTAGAGGTTATTTACACATAAATTGTAGCAATACAAGACCTTTTTAATTTTTTTTTTTTTAATATTTTTACTGACTTAAGAAAAGTGTTTTCAAAGAAAAAAAAACCCACCGACGCGATTGGTACAGAAACCAAAATATTTTTACAAGCACAAAATACCAACAAGTTCTTGTGGCTATTTTTTCTCTTTATATTTCTGCCTTTAGGTACGTCTTTTTAACGAAACGAAAAAGTGACCTTTTTAAAGGCATCAAAGAATTTTTATTTTTCACAAACAAGACACATATCGTTAGCTTAAATGCAAAACAATGAAGATATTATTGGAATATTTGAAATTGACTTGTTTTGTTGATTACAATTCACGTTACAACATATTTTTATAAAATGTTAAACTTCTATCTAAAAAAATAACCAAGTTATTTACAAAATGAAAAATTAAGTGTTATCAAATACATATGTATATCATTGTTCTTAACAACATAATGTATAATCACACTCAAGAAAAAAATTAGCAGAGTTTTTAATTATTTTTATAAGAACACATTTTTTTTACAACATCAAAATTGGGTGATCTGTTTGATTACTGTTACTACGGTGCTAGTGAAATTTGTGATCAAATAATAATTAATAATAATAATTTTCAGTATAGCATAAGAAAAAATAAAAAAGTGCTGTAAAATTAAAAGAACCGAACCGTTAGTAATCTTGAAATTGTGTAGCCTACCCCATTGCACTCCCAAACGCTAAGAATTTCCAAGAATAAATGACAACATCTGCAGGTCCTTAGATTTTTGAGTTTATATATGTATGTACATATGTATTTCCTTTTTAATAAATTTAAATATAGTCGAACTTCCCTATAATAAATCTGTATGGGACCATAAAATATAAAGTTTATAATACAAAAGAAATATTTTTTATTAGTTTATTTAAAATTTTCGGGGTTTTTTGTGTTAGAATTGCATTCTTCCAAGTGGCCCTTCATCAATATCCTTAAAAAAGACAATTTTTATAAATTTTTAGAATAAACGCAATTTTTTTTAAATAAGTAGTGGAATATAGACTGTTTAGCTATATTTTGTTAATTCTTCAGCTTTATTAAATTCTAATAATATCTTTCTTTGGAGAAGTACTACTTTGTCCAATATTTACGTTTACTAAATACCGGAGCTGCTATCAACAACTACTCTTAGTTGGACTACTCTTTCCATCTTTTTTATATTTTTCATAAATTACCTAATTAAAATTAACTTGTTGCATTAGCTTTGAAAGTATATGATGCAGAGTTATTTTGAAATAATTCGTGAACTGGAGACAAATAGGTATGAATGAATATGAGTCAAATATTTATTTGCAAAATTTGTTCATTGTAAAAAAAAATTCATTTTATGGAGATCAAAATACGTTTAGATAAGAATGAAAAAGATGTATTTTTAAAATCAATTCATAGCTAAATTTAATGAAGTACATATTTTAGTTTAAACCACTACTTATAAGTAATTAAAATCAATAAAAAAAATTATAAATAATAGGTATGTCATAATATCTATAACAATATAAGTTCTCCACATTGTTAAATGCATTACTGCCTGCGCTGCATCAGAAAAGCAAACTTATTTAACATGTCAACGCAATCCTTATGATGCTACATATTAATCGTGCGATTATCATATATTTATATATATGTATATATTCCATTTTCCGGTAATTAAACACAAATATTTAATAATTTAATATATTATATGTTTGTTTCACTTAATACTAATATACTTTCTTTTACGACATGTCTTTTTGTTTCCAAAAAATACAAATTAATATTAACACATTTTAAAAAATAATAAAAATGATATTTTTCTTCAAAAATATATGGGTTATCGCATTTTTATCTGAAATATTTAAAATTGATTTTAAATCTCAAATAATTAACATTTTACAAAGTTTTTTGCTCTGCATGTAAACTTATGAAATGTTATGTTATTCTGCATTTAAGATGACGATATGTGCAGTCCTTTTAATTTTTTTCCAATAATTTTTTCCTACAAAAAATGCAACAGACACTTTGGCTGGTTGCCTTTGCCAAAAATATTTTACACAAACAAATACACACACAGGCATTTCGAGCTGTAGTCATGCAAACTGTCGAGCAACAACAACATTACTAGTGAGGATCGTTTTTAAAACTTTTTTTTCCTCATTTTACATGACTGAAGAAAGGCAAAATTGGATTTTTCCTCAAAAACATGAATGAATTTGCCGAAATATTAACAATTCATTTATGACTGTGAAAAAAGTTACATATTTTACATTTTTCATTTATGTAAAAAATTCAAGAATGGTTGAATATGAGCGATCACATATGACTTTCTCTGAACTCTGGTTATTGGGCGTGCCTTGAGCCCACAAAGTTTGCTAAAAATGCTATATTTCTCACTATGTTTCGCTTTAATTGTTCATAACTTCAGTAATATTTATTTTAGAGAAAAACCTTATTCACAAATATTCAAGGGCTATATCTTATGAACAATGTTGCTCTGTATTAGTTTTCTTTAACATTAATATTTAATCCCGAATTTCCAAAATAACCGTTATTTGTGTTTTTAAAAAAGATGATGGGGCTGCCAAGTGAAAATACAAAAAAAAAATCTCCATATAACTTGCGGCCACACTAATGTACATATACCGTTTCCCTTAATACCGGTACACTCGTTTGGGTAATAAAAAATAATATAATTTTTCAAAAGAAAAAAGTTAAAAGTGCTAACATACGTTTTACAACAACATTGTATAGGAAATTTTTAGGCGTGGCGTTTGACAGTTTGAAACACAAAGTTCAAGTCAGTTCGGTCAGCTTTCTGAAGGGCCGAGTACATTTATCAAAATACTTATCAAGCATTGTGGTAGTATTAGTGAAAATGTATTTATATGTGTGAAACCGACTACGCTGCATGTAAAATCCAAGTACAGTGGAATCCCGATAATTCGTAGTCGCAAGGGACCGGCCATTTCTTACGAATTATAGGGGTTTTAAATTTAGCGAGGTTTCGATTTAACGGGGTTAAAATAAAATAAATACGAATTAACGGGGTTTTTCAATAAAAGATAAAATACAAAATAAAAACATAAAATAAAATAGCAAATTCATTTACTAAGCGTAAAATTTAAGAAGAATTGAATAAAGAGTTGATGGAGCAATTTCAAATCGCTTAGCGACGTCTATTTTTTTTTCTCTATTGTCAATGGCTGCAAAAATTTGTTGTTTTTGTAAAACCGACAGTGTTTTATGCGTGCGTTTTGACATTTTTCTTTATTATTCATGTAACAAACTGATCTTAAGAAAATAAACACACACACAAGCAAAACCAAAAACCCAAGCCAAAAAAAATAGCGGTGAGCAAAACATGATTATTTCCATGCTTCTGTTGTTTTTATTACGAATTATAAGTGGTAGTTATACTACATTTACATTAGGCCGAAATCTTGTAGATTTGATTTAAAATCTTCTTCGAAATCTAGTGCGTTTACATTACACTTTTTTGACATTAGCGAGATTTTGTTTTTATAACAAAACAACTAACTAAAAGTCTTTTCTTATTAATACGATTTCCGTATGACGTGCTAAATTCCCAGTTTTTCAGATTTGATAAATACACTGAAATTTATTGTTGAGGGAAAGCTAGCTTCTATGCTTCTTCTTTTCGTTACACATCCAAACACAAAAAGAAATATACATTAAAAAATTTGCATTGCCTTTTATTAATAATCAACGATATTTATTTTATCAATAATATTCGTCTTTTTTATTTTTTTACACTTTTTTATTTATTTATTTTATAAAACTTTTTAATTTTTTTTAACAATTCTTGTTTTGTTTTTTTAAATGTCATTTTTTCTTGTGCAGGGAAGTATTTTTTAGTGCTATATTGAAAAAACCATAGTTGCATCATTAAGTACTACTAGATTTTGAGTAGATTTCGTCGAAATCTAGTCACGAAGTAGATTTTGGTTTGTATGGGAAATCTAGTCAAAAACAACTAGATTTGGCTCGAAATCTCGAAAGTACTAGATTTTGCGTAGGTGTAAATGTAGTATTAGCAAACAATTGCGATTTATAAGAGGTAAAGAAGATTTAATTTAAAAAAAAAATACGAATTAGCGAGGGGACCAAAATGTATGGAAATTTTACGAATTAACGAGATTTTTTCAAGGGACCGATAGTTTATTTCGAATTATCGGGAATTACGATTTATCGGGGCACAAATTATCGGGATTTGACTGTATTTAGATAAGATAGTTTATATCACATCCAGCACACGTACACGAGTGAATTTGTCAGCATGACAAGCATTTGACAAGTGTATTTGGCGCTTCAGTGATTTAAGCTTGTATTGTTATTGTGATGATAATATTTTTAATTGAAATCAAAAAAAAAAATAATATAATACATAAACACATGCAAGTACATACATATTTAAATATAAATAATAAAATGCATACACATTTTTTTTTTTTGTTTTGGTTAAATTAATTATAAAACTTATGTTTATATACCGTTAAAAAAGTTGCTATGTATGTATATCGGTTTACCGATGTAATTAAAATACCGGTACCGAAACCGAAATTCGTTTCGGTATCCAACCTTGTTTCTAACTGAGCGCAATTTTAATTGTTTATATTTTTCGTTAAATGTCTGATTTTTGATTTTGATTGGCATAATTGAGCAAGTATGTATTCCTGATAGGTATTGCCAGAGTTAATTTTTTTATACCCGAAACTGAAATTTTTTGAAAATTTTTCCATACATTTTTTTCCGTTATAAAGCTTTCAGTATAGAAAAAAATAACAAGTGCACCTGGAAATTATTTCACGGAAATATAACTTTATGGTATCTTTTGCAATTTGTTAATGTTGGCAGCACATTTCGTTAAAAAAAAGTCTTCAAATGATTTTTTTGGTAATGAAAAATTTTCTTTTTGAGGTGAGAGAAAGACAAAATATTATCTACCAATTTTTTTCCTTTTTTTAGGTATCGTCCAATATTGATTATAATAATAATTCTTGATGTAGCCAGATAAGAGTTGACTCTCTTATGCCCGCTTTCTCATTACGCGATTATCTTTTTTTCACAACGAAAAATTGCAAATTAAAGAAATTTTGTTTTCTCAATTTCTTATTTGCGTTTATTTTGTCGCAAAGCTAAAGGCTAGATTACACTATATCACAAGTCTTACGTATTCCATAATACTTTGTAAGATAGAAATCTAATGAGTTTTGTTGCGACTGTCAAAAATCTAATTTAACATGACAATTTGTGTTCACACCATCACACAAAGTATAAAAACTCACAGATGAAATAAAATGCAACCCTAATCCAATGAAAAGTATTATTGTTTAGATAAAGTCGTATGGTATGTCAAAGTTTTTTTCATAATACTTGTAATTTTCGTGACACTTTGCATTCACACTATTTTTGAAATGTATTAATACAAAGTATAATAGTGTAAACTAGCCTTAACCAGCACTCATCTGCCACAAGGCGAATAAACTACAGGTGGTGTCGAAACGCCTTCCGATTTTGACAGTTCGAGCCTATTTGTTTTGATTTGTTAGTGTTTTGCTAAGAATGGTTGACATTTCGAGCCGTAAACACTAACAATGCAATGCAAAACCCCCTATGTTGTTTCTGTTGTTTTTGGATTGTTGTAGTTGCGACACCACCTGTAGTTGAATTCGCCTTGATCTGCCAATTATTTATTTTCCTTTTATTTGCTGCACAGATAAATTCAATCAGTTGACTCCCAACTTTTACATGTGTTTTGCGAGGTGTTGCTAACTGAAAACAATGTTTTTGTCGGTACATTGAGAAACCCAAAATCGTTAACTTAAAGTTATCGGTCCAATAAATTTATGCTGTCATTAATTAACAGACAGTTTGTCGATACGTTGAGAAAATGGCCATAAAAAAATATAAAATACAAATTATAAGAATTTGGGTTGCACACACACATTTTTATTTTTAAATAAATAGATGACAGTTATGTTACGAATATTTGTATCGCCAAGTAATCGCCTGTTTCATGATATAACATTCGTATTAGCCAAATTTAAGCGGATATTGATAAAAAAAAATACAAAGTGTAAACAAATAAAACAAAAAAAAAAAAATAACTTTAAAAGAACACCCTTTGTCTTCAACGCAAAATAATCTTCTTTTAGTTAAGTAAAAAGCAAACAACAATTATTTTAAAACTATCATTAAAAAGATAAAGCCGTATTTGTTCATGTCATACCAAATTAGTAATCAAATCTCAGTAGAGAAATATTGAACTTTAAAACTTGAAGTTTTGAAGCTTTCAGGCCTACAGCGATGCGGCGTGTAAATTAAAAAGTGTTCAGTAGTGTTTTAAATTTAGTTATCGCAATGTCATAATAACGGTAAATACATATAGTAGTATGTATGACAGATTTCTTATTTCAATTTATTGATATCAAGGCAAACGGGAGAGCTTTTTCAATTCAATTTGAAATATCGAGTGAAGCTTTATTTTAGATTGGATATTCGCATTCGGCGAATATTGACGGAGATATACTACATATGTATTCGTAATTATTAAAAACAGCGTTTTAAAAACTGCAGTCAAAGTAGAAAAACAACTGCTATTTCTACCACTTCTTCATTTGTCATTGACAAAAAAAAAAAACTGTTGCTATTACTTCTGATTAATTAAATGTAAATACAGATGTCTGTTATTGCTTTGCCTGTTGTTGTTGTATTGTTGTGCAATTGAGGCCACCTTGCTAACTTACTACAGTGGAAACTTATGTTCAATTTAAGTTTACTAACTTAGTGAATTAAGTTACATATAAGTGCTTACTGAAGAACATAGTATAATAAGTACTCGGTATGTTCATTAGAAAGAGTTTTCATTATTTACCCATGTAAAGTCAAATTAATTGATATAATATTTGACGCTTGTTTGAATTTTTCCATATTATTTTTTGTTTGACGTTATATGGATTTTAAAATTGAAAACAAAATTTCTAATGACCAGGGAAACCAGAAATATGCTCTATAAACGCGTTAAATGCGCATTAAATACGCAGTTAAAACTGGAAAATATGCCCCGAAATTCATTAAAAATGGCTCATTTGAAGATTAAATATTCATTAATTTAATAACAAAATTTAAAACTAATCCTAAAAATATTATCGCTTAAGCCCATATTAGTTTAAAATTCATAACTTATGGTGTTTTCTTTTCTACAAAAAAATGTGCCTTTTTTTAAAAAAAAAATCAATTTGGTGTCTGTTTCTTAAAAATTTTGCTCCCGAAAAGGTTGGCTTGTTTAATTCTAAAAAACTCATGGTTTTCGGGAGAAACATTTTTAAGAAACAGACACCAAATTGCATTTTTTTTAATGCATATTTTTTGTAGAAAAGAAAACACCATTAATAATCAACTCCTGCACTGCCCATTCTGCTTTAAATATATTTTTTGCAGCATTGGACATTGATTTGCGTATGTACTCACTTCTTTTAATTGACAACCCATCCACAGATGCTTATTTTTTAGAGAAAATAAAACTAAATTTCAGAGTAAAAATAGATGTTTTCTGAAACTATAAGCAATTTTTTAATTCCCGGGATACCTCAAAAAAATTCCGGGAAAACGGGATATATAATAATTGAAATTCCCGGGATTTCCCTAGAGCTTTGGGAAAATGTGAACCGATTCACATTTGGGGCGAATTTAATTTAAATACCTACATAATTAGATGGTTAACGGACACAAAGAGTCTAATTTGGTAAAAAGTTTTAAGGGGAATATGTGGAATTATAGACTTCGTTCATATTTGATTAAATTATCTACAAAATTGAAACTGGTACTTTGTGCACAAGGCAAGCATGGACAGGCAACCAGCAAGGCGAACAGTTGGGCATCGTTAGCTCACTTTAAAAAGTTATCCTGAATCGATCGGTATACCAAAAGATTGGTCTAGATTTCTATGTATTATTCACATCTCATAACATTTTTCTTTAATGACAACCTACATTGTCATAAAATGTTAGAGTAAAAATAAAATGAAGATGGCGAAATGTAAACAACAAGTTGGGTATACAGATACATATTTAAAACAGAAAAGACATCTGTTAACTAGTATTTCGAAAAAAAAAACAAAAAAAATTTATTTACTGCGAAAGCTCTTCTAGGCATCTAAAAAAATGTATCATGTATCAAAATATGCCTTTAAAAGGCAACATATGCGCTACAAGCTTAAAAATGTTGCAAAAATGCTGGCTTAACTAAATTATGCACAAAAATGCTGCAAACGGTAAAATATGCAAAAATATGCACTAACAAATCGATGCCAAAATTCATAAAAAAAAGGTCTAAAACGGATAAATATATGGTTCTGCCTTCATTGATCGCACTAGGAAAAACACGCTTTTGCATATATATGGTTTCACTGTTCATTACATTGGACGAGTTCCGGAAGTAGTCCATTTATCAAGTAGTACAATATTGTTTGAAGGGTTTATATTTTTTTGTATTTAAAATAAAATTTTTTTATTTGTTTCAACCCAGTGATTATTTTTTGTAAAAATCACCTTAGTGAGTTTTTCAGATCAGTTGTGATGATTAAAAACTGATTTATCATTTCAGCGATAGAAAAATGATTGATAAATAATTCATTGATATGTTAAAATAGTGATTTTTAAATATTTTGAGTTTTTGTTTTTGCCAAATCAAAAAATTAAAAATACAAACTTTCGTCCCAGCCAAACAAATAAAAAGCTTGGCTAAAAAATAAGCCAACAAATCATCGTGAATTTAGGAACAGAAATGTAAGTGCAAATTGTTTCTTCTCTTCTTTGCGAAAATCTGATAGCTTTTGTTTGGCTTAAAATAAAGTGCTGATTTTAGCTGCGTTCGTTTACCCCAAAATTTGTACAAATTTGTACTGGATTTTACTGAAATGCGTTCGCGTACACATAATTTGTAAATTTTTCATATAACTCACCTACTGGATTTTACTGGGATTTTACTGGAAAAGTAAACGAACGGACATTTTATCGAAGAAAACTTTAAAAACATGTCAATTAAAAAATGATATGAAATATAATTAAAAACTATATAATTTCCGATTAAAAAAGGAGACGAAAACGATTCAATAATCTTAAAAATTATCAAAAAGGAATCAGGAAATTGTATCACAAATGATTATTTCAGATGATTCATCGGCAGGGTACCATTTTCTCACAACGATGGTATCATTTATGATTGAAAAATGAGCTCATATACGGGAATTTTGCTCTTGAAGCCGATTCCTAAATGTTTAGATTATGATACAAAATGCTAGCTGGGAATTCAGTTACTTTTATTAAAAAATAAAATTTTGTTCTTCTAAATACTTCCCTGCAAATAATGCGACTAGACCATACACGCATGTAATGTGTAGCCCATAAGGTACTAGGGCTAGTCCAAAGGTAACCCAAATGTATCGGAAAAACATGGTATATTTAACATTACGATGTCCTAGGGCAGGATCATATAACCCAGCTTTGGATTACAAAAAGGAGTAGTCTTTAAAATACTTCAGGGCATACTCAAGAGGACACGTTATGAAGTCGTTTAGAAACGAAAACATGTCGTTAAAAACGAGGGCATGTAGTTTCACTAAAAACTCTTTTTAACAATGACATGGTCCATGCTTGCAGTACAATGAACCAGTCCATTGAGTAGTCCATTTAATCAAAATGGATGGGGTAGTCCAATATTATTTGCAGGGTTAATACTTATTTTACATTTTAAGAATATTGAAATACCTTATCATTGTTACATGCTGTTATGTATAAAGTTTTTTTAAATGAAGAACGAGCATTATGTATAATTTGCAGTTTCTTTCAGCATAGATTTACTTATATTTTAAGTACAGCATTTTTCGTGCAGGTACGCAAAGTGTTCTGATACGCAGTATTCACTTAGCAGCATTAATAATAATAATAATAATAATAATAATAATAATAATAATAATAATAATAATAATAATAATAATAATAATAATAATAATAATAATAATAATAATAATAATAATAATAATAATAATAATAATAATAATAATAATAATAATAATAATAATAATAATAATAATAATAATAATAATAATAATAATAATAATAATAATAATAATAATAATAATAATAATAATAATAATAATAATAATAATAATAATAATAATAATAATAATAATAATAATAATAATAATAATAATAATAATAATAATAATAATAATAATAATAATAATAATAATAATAATAATAATAATAATAATAATAATAATAATAATAATAATAATAATAATAATAATAATGATTCACTTACGTGTATAAATGTGCCCTTATGTACAATTTTTTTTCTTATTACAAAAATAGATTTAAGCATGCAATCATTATTTTCATAAAATTTTTTTAATACAATAAGGATTTTTTTTTAGAAATTTGAACTAGCCTGAGTAAAATATCATGATTCGTAACAGTTTTAACCGAACTAAAAAGATTTTTAGGAGGGGAATTTGTATTGGAACCATGGTAAATTATGAAGCAATCATCAAAACTCTGTAGAGTGATTTCTGGGGATAAAAAACATACATTATAATAAATTTCAATACAGCAGTAAATTCGTTTTTGAGGTTTGTAACGTCACTAATTATATTAAACGCTTTGGGTTCTATTAGTGAGGTTATAAGTTTTTGAACGAATTTGAGTATTTGTCAGGACCCAGTTGTTAATGTTTCATGACCATAGCCCACCCCTTTGGTATCAAAATACTACCTTGATTAATTAGTCATTGTTATAATTAATCCCAATTTCATAAAAAAAACTATTTTATTGTGATTTTACTCCATCTATCCTTCTATATTTCCACAACTCAACACATAAAAAAAATTTTGCAACATCAAGATTATCATTTTTATTAAATCAAACCAAAAATTAAACAATATTAAAAAACAGTATTCTCTTAAAATTAAAAAATGAAGTTCAGTGGCATTCATAATAACCAGGGAAACCAAAAATAAAGCTTTAGAGCTTTTTGTTTGCAGCATTTTTTTTTTTGCATAATTTAGTTAATAGAACCGTAATGCAGCCTATTTTTAAGTTTATAGCGCATATTTTGCCTTTTTGTGGCATATTTAGAAGCAAATAAAAATAAATATTTTTCTTTTTGCAAAATTCTGGCATTTCTGTTTTAAATACCTTTCTGTATATCCTACTCTTAAATTGTAAGACAAAGCAGGTTGTCATTAATGATAAATATTACTTTCAACTTAAAAATTTTATATACAGGATGGCGCACAATGACTATATGGTTTAAATGCTTCATAACTTGTTTAATTATTATTCTTTCTTTGTTTTTTTCAGCATTTTGTGAAGAAGGCTTGGGGAATTATTAATGAATAACTATACAATCGAACAAAAATAATGACCCGCAAAATTTTGCGAAAATATATGGAAAATATGCTAAAAAGAGAAGCAGAAAATGGACATCACTTACAGGATATCATTTTTCAAAGCTAATTGCAAAAAAAAAATCACCAATAATATATTGCATTTAAAAATTATAATAATCGCATAAATAAAAAAAGTTATAAATCATTTAAATCATATAGCACATTTTACGCCACCCTGTATAAGCAAACATTAAGAAAAAGGGAATTATATACATTTTGGACCAATCTTTTAGTATATACCAATACTCAGAATCACTTTTTATAGTTATTTAACAATGTCCATCCGCCCGTCTGGCTGGATGTCTGTCCATGTTAACCTTGTGCGCAAAGTACAATTTGCAATCTTGTAGATAATTTGATAAAATTTGGTAAATACATTTTAATTGCATTAAGACCGAAGTCTATGTAAATGGTGAGAATCGGTCTACGAAATTACTTTGATAATAAACTGTCAAGTGCTCGGCTAAAAAAAACTAAACTGGCAACATGTTTTATTTTTGATTCCGAAAACAATAAAGCAAGTTGTTTCTGTTTTCATTTTGTTTTTTCTTAACCCACTTACAACTACAATTAATGTTAGAAGAATTCCAACCAATTTTAGTGGGGAATGCAGGAATAGATAAACTGACTGTTTATTATTTTTGTTTTTGTTTAAACTTTGAAATTGTTACAAGTAGAACTGTTGCTTATAATTCTTATACGCTTAAGAGTTTTATTTAGTTTAATATCTTTAGTTTTTCTAAAATCTTTGGATGAAGTTTTCTGACAATCTGGCCTAAGTAACCAGTGAATTGCGCATAGGAATACCGGATCACATTTGCCCAAAGCTCCCATCTATAAATAGTTTTAACTTCTTTTTTAAATGTTAACATTAATAAACAATTTGGCGACCGTCCCTAAAATCCTTTTTAGACAAAAGATTTAATATGGATGTTAATATCTTGATAATATCCGGCACAAATAATTCTTATTTGAATTTTAAGCCCTTAAAATAATCCTGTGTTTGTGAGCCCATGACTGCTCATTGTTTCCAAATAGGGTGAAATTCGCCTGTAAATACTATGGTGTTTGGGTTTTACCGATTATAATTTTAGGATTGGGTTTATTAAATGGAACTGTTAGTTTGAATTTCTGGTTTCTCTGATAATAACCAATCAAAAACACGATTTTGAATATTTTGTTAGTTACGCCTTTTGCATTTAAGCTAACCGTATATAGCTTTGTCATTCCGTTTTCAATTTCTACAATATTGATTTTAGAAGCTATAAAGTATATAAATTGTGGGGCTTTATGGGAAGAGATGCCCAAATCCGGTTGTCCGTCCGTCTGGAATTCTACCAGTTCGGTCCACAAATGGCTAAGATATGAGCAAAAACCGACAACTACCTCCAATTTTTTTCCAAAATTTCTTTGTTGTTGTTGTTTTTTTATTTAGTTTTTTCTGTATATCTGGATAATGGCAATTTTCCTTAATTCCTTTTTTGTTGTTTTCTATTTAGGTTATAAAACTTGTTGTAAAAATGCTCACTTTCTAAAAACTTAAAAGTAAGGACCAATATTGGTGTTCAATTGTGTCTACTTAGTTAGCCTAAGCAGTTTGTTGATGAAATCCAGCAAAATCGGTTCAGTAGGATAAGAATTATGAATCCAAATGTGGAACCACAATCTCTAAAAATGACAATTTTGTTGAAAAAGCTAAAATTAATAGCGGCGAATCAACATATTGATATAAGATTTTAAACTGATTCGTTAAATATGACTAGAAATCATACCACACATTTCATGAAGATCGATCCGTAATTTACCATAGGCCCCATATAAAGCCCACTCTCTAAACACACTTTAGTACGCCTAAAACCGTAACGAATAATGCAACTGTGTTATAATGCGGTCCGTCACAGTTTCATAAGATTGGAAATCATGCTGCCGATTTTCTTTTATTTTTTTAGTCTTTGAGTTATTGTTGTTTTTTCCATTTTTCTTCTCCTTTTACTTCTTTATTTACAGATCCTATAGGCCCTTCAGCATTTCCTTGCCAATGGCTTATTGTTGGTCATGGGCGACAATTTTACTGTGTTCTTTCTGTTCAGTTGTGTTGCTGAAGTAATATTTTGTGTTGTAAAATAGTTTTTTTTTGCATTTTATGGCCTTTCTTTTCACTTTGTGTTATTTTGTAATCTTTTATTTTTACTTTCTGAGTTAGTATGTTAATATTTACGATTGCATGTGTGAGTTACCCAGCAAACCAAAATTATAAGATTTAATTACTTTGCTTAATTGTGTACTGTTTAATACACTTCACTCTTCGAACAAAACACAAAGACTGCAAACTTTAACTATTTAATAATATAAAATTTAGGCACGCTTCAAATAACGGGACATTATTCTCAAAAACACTTACAAAACTATAGCGAAAAGAAGCCATTCTTATGATAAGCTTATTCTACAACTCATTTATATTTTGCTCTGTTTTGCCCAAGTTGTATGTGTGTTAGACATAACTGTTTTGAATGTTTGTGTATTAGTGTGATTTTTCTTTGCGTGTATTTTAAATCTTGTATGTAGTGTCATAACATGTAATCTGTTTTCGTTGTTGTGTTTATTAAGTATTCTGCCAAGATTTTCTTTGTATTTAAACCCACCGTCACTGGGGGTGTATAAGGGAAGGTATACTTAGCTTGTCATTCCGTTTGAAACTTTTTCCATATTCATCTAAGGCCCCTTAAAGAATATATATTCGGCGTCCTTGGGTAATCCAAAGTCGGTTTAACTGGTTTAGTAGGAAAAGACGCTCACTTTTGAAAGGGCTCAAAAGAAAAGAACAATTTCGGTGTCACACTATTTCTAGTTCTCCTCAGCAGTTTGGGATTGAAATCCATCATGATCGGCTGTGTAGAAATTAGCCCAAATGTGGAACAGAACTAACAGAATGCTTCAACATAGACCTTGATTCGCATAAAATTATAAAACTGTGAGGATAGTTTTTATTAACATTAATTTATAATTTGAATACTCTTCACCGAAGGTAAAAGTTGATTAAGAGATGTCCGTCTCTCCGTCTGTCCTTTTGTCCGTTGAAATGGGATATTTCACATATGCTACGTAAAATTTTGCTTTATTCTGATTGGTCCACCAATCAATGGGTGATTCCATGTAAGATCGATCAAGAGTGGGACCCGACCCATTTTGATTTTAATGAAATTTTGGTGAGAGGGTTATTTTTATCCTAAAAGGAACATACATATATTATGAATGAAAAAAAAGTTATGTCATATTCAAAATGTCATAATTTCGCTGAATTAGCCGAAGGTGTTTAGATTATTTTTTCAATAGCTCGAAAACTACTTTACATACGAAGATGATTTTAATGTCATTTTAAAGAGAATACTTGGTGCTACAAATCATATATTGAAAAAAAATATTTTTTTTTGAAAAATGTAATATCTGCGAAATATTAAATTATAAAACCGGACTCAGTTAAAACCCTATTTTTAATTTGGCTGATTTCTTTTTATATACATAATACCTCAAACTGTTCTTTAAAAATCCTGAAACTTTGACTTTTTTAAGATATGATTTTTTTTCTTTCGCAACCTTTTAAAAAAATAATCTTAATACTGTAACTTTGAGCAATAAGTACACTGTGCTAGTTGCAAAAAACAGATAAGCCGGGCACCTGGCATTTAAACCTAATTGAGGCACGCTGAATCCAGTGGGGCTAACCGTTTTTAGGTTAGCTATTGTCTTCAGGATATACCGTTATTTCGAAAATGTAGAAGGTTGCACTGCATATCGTCATTGCTCCGACCAAATCAGCTATGTGTTTTTACCTGGTTTTTCAGGAGAGCAAAAAATTATTTATAATTTTGTGGAATGGATTGACAAAATATTTTGCACAAATTGGTTTTATATGACGAGAAATCATACCACTAAGTTTCGTAATAATCGGTCTCTCTATCTCTCGGGAACACTTTTGTATGCTTAAAACTGTAACGAATAATTCCTATGTAGTTAAATTTGGAACACTGCCAAATTTTATAAAGATTGGTCCATAATTTACCATAGACCCATATAAAGCCCAGTCTTGGATACACTTTTGAACGCCTAAAACTTTTCTTACTTTTGCTAACATGTTTATTTAATTATTGTAAATTTTAGTTAACATTTTATATATCTTTTCTAAAAGAATAAATGAATCAAATATGCTATAAAGCTACACTGCTTTAACCACTTAATCGGTTGAGAGATATTTAATATATGAATCCTTTGGAAGGTAGTTCCCCCATGCGCCTACCCGCTTTATTTTTATTTTTAAAGTGAAGTATACCATAAGAGTGACTTCTACAAAGTTTGAACTTTCTCACTGTAACAGTTTTTAAGATATCCGATATTAAACATTGGCGTCCTGTGGGGGATAACACTTCCTCCGCTGCTATTTTATTTCAATTTAAATCCCCTTGTGTATATTTTTGTGCCCCTTTTTGAATTAAATTTTTTTAATATTGGCAATCAATGAACGCAGATGAGCCTTCCAGCTTTAATATGTCCGTATGTTTTTACTTTATCACATAGTAGAGCATCCCCTGAACGTATTCTTTTCTAAATTAGCAATATAAAACAATAAATTGTCCAATAGACTGAAAGTAGATATCTCGCAGTCCATGTTGAACTGATGAACTTAATAAATTTAGAAGTAAATTTTCAAAAAAAATAGATATATAACAACTTAAGAAACAACATAACACTGCAATGCATAAACATTTAGACCTGTTCCTATTATTATCCTCCTAGGAATGAAACGGTCAGTTCATTCAAAACTTTTATGTGCGTTTTCCTTAATTTTTTGGTAAAAAAGTCAAACCATATTAATTAATTAATTTTTGTTTTATTAGGAATGTTAAACTATTGCTTTTAAGTTTGTCCTATTAACAAGAATACAGGATGTGTTTTTGTATTATTGATTAAATAAAAACAAGAAATATCGCTTTATTCGGCTGTATCGAATCTAATATACTCTTCACTATAGTATTAATAAAAATACTGCTACTACTAACTTCTCCTAATGATATAAGCGCTATTGTTCCAAAGCCATTATTTTGGGAAGAATAAGGTATTTATAAGTCTATTTCTAGGTAGGTAGGAATGTAGAAAGGCTTGTGTGAAGTCTTCTTCACACCTTCACCCAGAGACCAATATGGTCCATTGTGTCGCCTTATTTAGAAATAGATATGTATGTAAAGATAAAGAGCGAAAGCATGAAGCAGATGAAAAAGATAGATAGGAAAAGAAAGTTTCGGACAAAACCCGAGAGAATCCTACTTAACCAAATTTGCCTTACATGCGGCCAGCACCCAGTCTCCTGTCGTGTCGCGTAGCCAGGCCATCCCCATTACGAATCCTATCAGACACTTGAGTCAGCAACCCGTGACATCCCCTAATTCGACCAGGAATCTAATGCCCAGCGACACCAACCTGCTGCCCTGTAGCCTGGGACAGTGGCACAGAGTGTGCTCAATTGTCTCAAACATCTTCGGGTCCTCACACACAACCCGCAAATATCCGACAAGTCGGATCTATTACTAAGTCAATAAGTAACGATTCCACCAAAGTTTATTAATGGAGAAAGTGAAAAATAAAGTTTATTGGGCATGTTCTGGAAATCGAAACACGTAAAATTTTAATCGAACAAAACGATCTCGTTTTTAAAGTTCACTTTCCTCTACCTAAACATCTTTTGAAATCTGGAAAAAGTTTCGTTAACTTTTACAAAAATGTTATTGAATATCATCGTAGATTTAAATTTCACGTGATTTCGATTACCAGAACATGTCCGTACAGGTTTTAAGCTCAGATCCCGTTATCTGCGCAATGTACAAATTTTTGTTGTATTTCATTTGCCGAAATTGTGCTGACTGTGGACAAACGCAAAGCAATCAAATTGTTTAATATGTACCGATTTTTATCGGCCACTTATGCGCCGATCGCAGTTGCCAATCAGCACCGAAACAAGGGATGGCAAAACAAAATTTTTCTTTTTTGAGCTTTATTGTACCAAATTTACATTTGTTTTATCTATTATTTATGTATTAAAACGTTAAATAGTACATTTGTTCTGTTAAATGAGAGAAAACAATTCATTCGCTTTAACCAAAACATTGCAATTGTATCGATGTCGCCATCCCTGGTTTGTAAACACATGTTTACAAAACAACAATTACAAAAAAAAGGAACAAGTGCAGTAAGTTTGACTAAAATTGAATAAATTTTTTTATTATACATTAATTTATTATATAAAATTATTAGGAAAGATAATGGAATATTCAGACGGAGAATTTTTAGAATTTCTAAAGTACAATTTTGTCTGCCACCAAGCAAATAAACAAAAACATATGATTTAATTTGGCTAAATAGAACGATAGTGTGACCGCATTGTACCGATTATTGTCGCAATTGAGTTTTGGCCGATATAAACAAAAAAAAAATTGTCACAATGTGCGACGATAATGGGACCACCATTTATCATCATCCATCGTGTACAGATCTAGTTGAATTTCAACTGAAAACTATTTCAGGCTACATGTAATATAAACATGCACATGGGCAGACAAACCTACAGACAATCATTATTTAATCAACTCAAAAGGATTCATTATATTCATAAATATAGGGATCTAGTGTGTCAAAATGAAGTTTTGAGGAAAACTCATTTCATCTTCTACTACACCCTTTTAGGTACCAGAATCCACTCTTAAGTCCAAACCCGTTTTTTGACAAACTAGGCCCCTTTTCCCGGAGAAGGTCACATATATACTTTATACGATCTAAGATCGATATTGTAGAAATACAAAATGGAATGAAAAACTTATATGAAAATGAACTTAAGTATATATGTATTTCCAGCTGTTATTCCAGGGTTACATTAATTGCAACAGTTCATACAGGTTAACTTGCAAACAAGACGTGTATTTTCACTGTGTATACAACGAAGGTCTTCATATAATGAACAAATTTCAAAAATTAGTATAATTTGATCTCCTTATAATGAATTTCCATACCGTTAAGTTTTCTTCAGAATGAAGCCAGTTTTGAAACATAAATTTGATTAGCATACATTTTTGTCTCCATATAAAAGTTAAAGAAGCAGCAAAAACAAGTTTTGCAGCCTTGCAGTTTATTTTCCAGCTCTTTATTTAGTACGCACTGTTAATAAAGTTGGTACAACTGTACTTTTTTTCGGTACAATTCAAAACTAATAAGTGCGCTGATACCGCCGTGAGTCATTCGGTACTGAAACGTATTCCTCTCATTTCAAGATTATTTTGAAACGGAAACTCATAATATTTTGACTTAACCGTCCACATGATGGTTGTAAAGTCCAGTATTCATTGACAGAATTTAGGAACATTGGGAGCCCCTCCATTATTATTTTACTTTAAATGATTTTGAAGGAGATTTTACAAGCGCTAAATTAAATCTTATAATATCTGGCATTCTACTACAGCTTATAAAATATCTTTCCTCTTTCTGCAGAACGTATTGAAAATTGTTAACACGATTAATTTGCATATGCCATTCCAAAATGCTCGTATGCACATATTTGGAGAACGTTTAACGTTTTGTTTCTTTAAATGGGACGCAAAAGGGAGTTTTTGGAAAAAATCAAATTATTAAAGCTAAGATTAAAAGAAAATCATCTGCCACTTTACGATATTTATATATCGTAGATATTTAATCCAAAAATAAATTGAAAGTTTAATATTAAAGGTATTAAATAAAGTTTACTTAAACTGCCTAGCAAAATTATCTCTAGAAAATGTGATCTCAGTAAAAACCAGCTTTTACTAAAAATATTTCCAAATGATTGTGCAAATTATGATACTTTTTACAACGAGTTTCGAACTTTGTCGGATACAGATGCTTTATAAAACTTAAAAAACGAAAATATTTCTATTTTTTGGCCCAAAGTGATCACAATGAAAAATGAATTTGATCATTTAAGGTTTTCAGAGCATAGTAGATTAACCAAAGGAATATTTTCCATTTCAGGATTTAGTACTATTGGGGTCGAAAAGGACGATTTTAAAAGTTCGTTAATGCGATATTGGTTTTCTCATTTTTCATCCCTGTTACTAAAAATAAAGATACAAGCAATTAATCACTTAACGCAAAAGTGTTCAAACTTGTCCTTTTAAGGAAATTAATATAGCAAATGTTAAATCGATAATCGCCGCACGGGGAAGGCACCCAACAAACACGAAGTCAAACCTTTGATATGAAATGACTTTATCATTTGACATCAAACGCAATTCTCAAACGTTTTTCAATTGTTTGATTTAACATTTAAATTCAAATTGATAATGATTTGAAAATAAACATTTGGTATCAAATGTTTTATCAATTTGATGTCAAATGTTTGTCAAATGTTAAAATCAAATCAAAAATAAACTTGGCAATACTAAAGCATACATAAATTTTTCCCCTTGTGGTTACATGTGTTTTACTATTAAAAATAAATTTTAATAACAAGTGAACAGTTTATTTCTTGTGAAAAACAAAAATTATTTGTGAGAAATTACAATGATTAAAAATACGAAAAAAAAGAAAAATAATAAAGCGGGAAAGTGAAGAAAGATTGTTGAACGATCGCGGTGCTACAATCCTCAAAATAAAAGGGTTCCAAGTATTTTGTCTTTCCAAGAATTAGAGGACGGAAAGAACGCTATTTCATCTTTTAGCTATGGTACCGAATGTTTATCTACAAGTTTATTTTAATAAATAATAAATTTAAATTAAGAAAATTAAATAGTTTTATTTATATTCCACATTGTATTATAATCCACATTTGAAAAAGATTTGAGAACTACGTTTGAAAGCAATTTGAAAATAAAGGCATTTTTTAATTTGAAAATAATTTTCCCTTTTTGTTGAGAACGCTATGATTTTCAAATGATTTTCAAGTCATTATCAAACGTTTGTCGTTTGAGAAAACGTTTTCAAATCATTTTCAATTTGAAATCAAACCTCCGTGTTTGTTGGGCAAAAGTAAAAAAAAAATTAAGTTCTGTACAATGAGGGGATTTTTTCGGCCCCATGCAGATTCATTATAGGGAAGTTCGACTTTATATGTACATGTATATTATGTATTATTTGAACATAAGAAGAGGTTTATGTTTTGTAACGTTTATGTTTTAAGTGATAACAACTCATTAAGTATGAAAATTTTCTTATTTTGTATGTTGTCCCTGTTTTTCTCAGAGTTTCCCTTTTTGTGACACTTTTCTTTTGAATATCTCCTTTTTGTGCGCCTTTATGAAAATTTGGAACGCTAACGCTTGGTACAAGCACCTTGTTGTTCAATACACAATATACGAGTATGTACGACAAAATGTGGGCGAAAGTGAAGAAGTGGGCTTGGCACAAAATAGATTTATTTATATCTAAGCCACGGTATTAATATTTCTTTTTATTCTTATCGCACCATGGTGAGCGGTATGTAAGATTCGGCATAGCCGACTATAGCATTTTTACTTGTTAGATATAAAGCCCAATTCTAAAATATTCCTACTCTGGGTGTAGGGTATCAGAAATTCAGCACAGCCTCTCAAAGCATTCTTACTTGTTTTCTGTTTAAGTTTTAACACATTTAAACAAGTTAGTGTGTGCGTTTCTTGATAAAAATCACGCTTACAATCATTTTTACATACAAAACAATAATAAAAAAAGAAAATGAGTTTTTAACTTTTACAATCATCATTTAGTAAGTGGAAGTGTAAATGTCTGCATGTAAGTGTTCACTGTATGTTTGTGAAGCATGTGTGAGTGTGTTTGGATACGTTTGCAATAAAATAAATCAAATAAACATTGTGTAAGTCTTTTAATTGAAACCCCAAGTAAAAGTTTCCATCTGTTTTCAAATTAAGCACTGAAGTTTTTCCTTTTCTTATTTCTTTTGTCGGTTTCATATGTGTTTGGGTGTGACTGTTTTATGAAATCGATTACGTGAGTTTAAAATCTTGCTAAGAATTTTACACAGTTTTATTGCAAGTTGACCCAGTTTATTTTTTTTCAACGAATTTTTCAGACTGATAGCTTTGGCATGTTATATCAAATATTTAGAACTGATATAAATAAATAAGGGATAGACTGAACATGTTCTGGGCAATAGGTCGGTTGAAGTAAAACTTTTGTTAGCAGTTTTCCAAATAATTTATACCCGTACAGATAGCAAAACGGAGATAAGGCACGCCCATTGCGTACCTAATAGCTTCGTGTCGGATAACAGGTATATTTCAGATGTGGCTCTTTTATAACCTTTTAATTTATGTCTGCTGGGTCCGATTAGCTCGTAACACAAAACACCTTTCTAAAATAAACGAATACAAACAACTTAGATTTTCTTAATCAATCGTTTTTTTTTATCCCCACTCACAATCCGTTCACAATGGTATTCACAATTTATTGTAAAATTTACAATGTGCCAAATTAGAATTCGACATTTTGGAATACTTTTAAACAAAAGAATTTTTTTTGTTATCTATTTAACTCATCTCAGTCTTCTTAGGTTACAATAATGAATAACAAGTCGATGAATACTTCCTTTAGGATAGAAACTTCGTTTACATTTAATTTCATACTGTGTGGCATTTACCAGCAATTTAAACTCTATTTTTTTTTTTTTTTTTTTTTTTTATAATTTCCTAGCTTATCCCGCGAAGCTTTATGCTTGTCTGCAGGAAAGAAACCAGAGTCTTAAAATTAAATTAAAAGACGCAGGGAAAATTTTGTATAAGTATGTATGTATATTGTTACCTTGGATATTTGACAAGAAAACTAATGGTCTGCTTATTATAAATGCCTAACTGTCCCCTGCTAAAACAAAACTGAACCGATGACGTCTAAGCGGGACCGGAGTTAACCTTCCCTCGATCTCGATCGACAAGTCACTCATTATCCACCTCTTAAGAGACCCAAAAACTATCGACTTGCCGGTCGCTAGGACTTCAGGCCCAACTCTAATATGCATAAGCTGGCTTTAGCTGCTGCCAACAATTAACAAAAAGTCTCTCAAAAGCATTAAAAAAAAATACAAAAAATAAAATCATAAAATATATTAAAATTAAAAATATATTAAAAAGTGCGATCTGTTTCGCACTTTGCTTCAGCAAATGACAGTTTCATTAAATTAACCAAAAAGGTTTCTAAAGTTCAAAATGGTTGGACACATATGAATCACACGTATTCGCACAATTGCTTAAGCCAACTTCAGCATATTATAGTTGGGCTTTTACGCTTCTAAAAAATAATTCATCTATTTATTGTAAAATATTTGTATTGCCACATCAGGGGGGTTATTATGTAATACGATTCGAAAGAAAAGATTTACGAATTCGTACAAATTGTATTATGTAGTACGTTTTTCGAAAATTTATTTTCGAACGTTCGGAAATATTTTCTTTTTGTGGGATTTTTTTTACCCCTTTTCGTAAATTATAAATTACCCTTTTACAATTGCAACTATATAATACGAAAGCAAATGTCAGTTCATTTAACTTTTTCGTAAATTATTCGAAAGGTGCTGTGCTTGCGAAAACAATAAAAATTTAAAAATGTAAGTAATTAAATAAAACTTTTTACAAAAAGTGTAAAATATAATTTAAAACATACGATTTCCTCTATATTCAGAACTGTGAGTGACTTGAAATCACAATTTATACTGTGTTTGTTGTCACAACTCCTTGTTTTTAGTCTGAAAATTTTTTTAAATTTGGGTTGTGTTTAGGGAAAGCTTAAACAAAGCAATGTTTACAAAACCAAGACAGAATATGGTGATGGTTGATTTTATAATTGCACATGCATATTGAGCAAAGGGGCACCTCAATGTTGCAAATGCTAAATGCAAATCGAAGGATTTGTGGCAAAGACTATCAAAGGATTAAGATGCGGTTGGTGCACCGTATCGTGAATTGAAAAAGTGGAAAAAAGTGAGTTTTCATTTAATCGATTTTGTATTAACTATTTTTACAAATGTGCTATGTTACTAGGTATGAGAAGAGTTAAATGTCTGTTTTCGGTTGAAGTATAAATGCTCATCGTTACTTGGCCAATTACTCCAGGTATTCCACATTTATTAAAAAAAACATCTTTTCGCCTCCATCTTTTTTTCTTCAGTCATTTCAAAGATAATATGCTTCGGACAAATATTTTGTTCGATTATTTCGCATACCTCAGATAAGCATATGGAAATTGATGAGTGTGAAACTCCTACAAGACGATCTTGGTCAATCTGATGTTGGTATCCACCTTGTACCAAACATCTTAATGTTGCAGCTAATTTCATCAAAGGTGCAATGACTGTCGATCTTTCAGGTGGCTTTAAATCACCCTACATATGTATATACAATTGTTTACATACATAAATAAATTTTTATCAAGCCGAAAGTTTTTCACGAAACTAAAAATAGTATTTTTATAATTAAATTTGATAATTAAAAATCTTTCTTACGTACTATTATCAAGGCTCATAATGTCGGATGTATTTCTGCAATTGCATCACTTTCTTTATCGCTATCTTCCAATCACAATGGAACAGAATTTATGTTCTTAGACCGTTATATTTTTATAAATAATTACACTACGTGACAAAATTTCAACAAAGTCGTGACCAAATGAATCTGACAGCTAATCTTTATGTAAAAAAAACACAAATAACGGTTATTTTGGAATATCTCAAAACTGTTCTACTTTTGACAATTCTGACTTAATATTCGGATTCAGCGGAAAATTTTACATAAAGATAAGGTGTAAAATTCATTTGGTCAAAAAATTGTGACGTAGTGTTATTTGTTATTTTATTTTGTTTGGAAGTTTTCACTTATATTTACATTTTGCGGAAAATTTAACGTTTTTTAATTAACGCTTGTTTTTCAAAAAATTTCTGTCAATATTGACAGGTACTGTCAAATTTATCGGCTATAAATTTGGCAGCACTTTGTTTTTCCCTTTTTTTAACAAATACAAATCTGTGGGGCTTTCGATTAGAAAATACCATTTCATTTTCGATACGGAAATTTCTTTCGAAAGTATTTTCGTTTCGAATCGAATTACATAATAACCCCCCAGTTATTCCACATATTAAACGCTAGTTGATTAATAAAAATCGTCAAAGCATGTAAATTAAGCCATACAAATGCAAGTCTGTGATACAAACAAACCAGTTAAGAAAACAAACTAGTAAACAAAAAATATAAAATAGAATTTCGTGAAATATTTTTTAAAAAATATATTAAAAAAAAAATTTGTGTTGGTGTGTAAAAAAATTTCGTTAATTATTTAACCCTTATACGGTCTTCGGGTGAAATTTCACCCATTTTATGTTTCAAAAACAAAAAAATTTTGCTGGATCTCAATGGGAATTTTTTCTAATTTGTTTAATTTAAATTTTGCAATAATAACATTAAGGCCCGTTTTCACAACTTACCGATAGCTTAAAGTAGACTTTAAATGGCCTTATAAAAAGTGTTCCATTATTTAAACTTTATTTTAATCTAAAGTGCGCGATAAAGTAAATTAAGGTTGATCAAAACTGGTAGGTTGAAGTACAGTTGTAATAATGGAACCCATTTTATACGGCCGATAACATCCTACCTTTAGCTATCGGTAAGTTGTGAAAACGGGCCTAAGTTTTATTTTGGTATATCTAAATGTTACAAGATTATTTAAAGAATTTCGAAAAAGTCCCTCGGGTGAAATTTCACCCATTTATAAAAACGTGTAAGCTACCTACATCCGATTGAATATTATGGCTGATTTTAGTTTATTGTATTGTTATTAAATATTATTTTGTCTAAAAAAATAAAAACACTTTCAATAAAGGAAAAAGCCCTGTATATTTTCATTAAAAAATCAATATGGGTGATTTTTCACCCGAAGAACATTCCTGAAAGTTATTTTGATGAACTCATACGGGTTAAACAAAATGCTTCTGCTGGCAAACAAAACACAAGCGACTGATTTTGACATTTGTGGTCGCATAATATTTCTTAGTGGATTTCAGATGTTTGTCGTTGAAAATTCAAATGATCGATAACGGTCGACCTTATGGTCCAGGCTGTTCGACTCGATATTTCTTAGCCGACTCCTCTTTATGTCGTCGAATCCGTGTTGTCAGATATTTCTTCAGCAACATAAGTTGGTATTTTACTAAAACGTTTCATGCACAGACTTAAAATGTTATTAGTATAACGTATATTTTTTTTAGCATTTTTCTAGTGGTAAAATGCTAATTTAAAAAATGACCTAAAATTTAAAGAATTTTTAACATCTGTCTGATTTTCCCTACGATACTATTTTAGTAAAGAAAAATCTTAATGTTGGGATTATTCCCCACTTTCTGCTACGGTTTTTACTTGAAATCTATCGTAGGTGCCCTAACGAGGAATAAAGGGCCTATTCGGAAATGCATCACTGCGCTGCATCAGAACTTTGATAAAAAATAATTTAATTTTTTTTTTATTGTGTGACTATTATTTTTGTGGAGTATTTGACAATTCAGTGATATATATTTAACCATTTTAAATCACTGATGCAGCGCAGTGATGCTTTTCCGAACAGGCCAAAAAATCCTTAAAAAACGGTATCTAAATCCGAAAAGCATAATCGAATTCCAGTTTATTTTTTGCTTTATTAGTCCATTTTTCAGCCCTGCCTATTAAGTAGTCGTTAGCTGATTCTTCGGTTGCCTTAGTCGATCTAAGATAGTTTGGAGCTTATCAATCTTTGTTCATGGTGCGCTTTCCACCCAACAAATTTATTCTTTGAATTGAACTCAAACTGAGAGGTGGTTTCATCTATTACTTAAACTTTTGGGTTATGCTTGCAAATTCAAATATAAAAATTGTACTCATTAAGGCTTTTTGATTTGTTATCCCCGAGCTCTTTTAAAATGGCTATAAAATCTTGTTGAGATTTACTAAAAATTGTTTTTCGAATACTTTTGTAAAAATATGTTTTGGTTCCTAAAAGACACATAGGCTCGTTCCATGACGAGTTATTAGCCACAAATTTTAGTTGCCAATTGTATTTGGCCCGAATTTTTTCAATATCCTGCGTAGACAGCGGTTGTTAAATACTTCCAAAACATTAACATCTTCACTGACTTCACACAGCTGTCAAATATATCACATTTGATACGCATTGAAATGTAGCTGAATCTGCAAACCGAGTTTAGGTGGTCATACGCCTGTCTAGTCTTGTTCAAGACTAGTTTACACTACCTCACAAGTCTTACGTATTGCATAATACTTTGTGAGAAAGAAATCTAATGAGTTTTGTTGCGACTGTCAAAAAATCTAATTTAATATAACAGTTTGTGTTCACACCATCACACAAAGTATAAATTAACATCAAATAAAATGTAACCCTGATCCAAAAAAAAGTATTATTTTTCAAAAGACGATAAAGTCGTATAGGATCAGTGATGTTAACCGTACGGTAATTACCCTTTTTAAGGTAATTCTGGGCCGCAAAATGTAGCAAGGTAGTTTTATTAAAAATACGGTAATTTAAAGAAATTTGGATTTTTGGAATACATACATATGTTTGTAGGTTTTATAATTTTACCTTTTGAGAGATGATTTTCAATTAAAAAATAGATAATGGTATAATTAAAAATATGGAAAATTAAATTACTCTTGTTTATTATTAATTTTATTTTTAACTTTTTGTTTGTTTGTTTGTTTAAAAATCACAAATTTTTAAACATATAAAATTGTCATAATGTCATTAATTTAACTTTAGTTTTCGGATTGTTTTCATGATGTATGTGTCATTTTGTTCATAGGTTATGCGACTTTACGTGAAAGTAATAGGACTTGACACTTTTTGTTACCGTTTTGGATTTTTTATGAATTAAAAATAAAAAATATAAATTTTTTTGGGCAAAAAATATTTTTTTCTTCATACATTTATTTATAACTGCGAAACTGTTGCTTATGTAGCGAAACGTTGTATGAACAGATTAAAGGAATTGTAATTCTTAATTTTTTTTTCCAGCTTATTCGGACTAGTGGTTCTTGAGTTATGACAAACAAAAGAGCCTAAAACGTGACAAATTCCCCTATACAATACTTACTAACTTCAAATGAATTTTTAAATTATTTATTGAGGTACCATAACCAAACTAATGATGCGGAAATTCTTCTTCTTGGGTCTACTTTCATAAACAATTATCAGAATTGAGTCCCGAAATAATGTGTTGTACTGTGTAATATATTATTGTGTTAGTCATATATGGATTAAGTTAATAAAATGAAATGAAATATTGACCATTGCATGTGAGTTTAATGTTAATTTAATAGAAGAAGTAAAAAAAATTCTATAAAATATTTTATAAATAATTGCGACCTACGCCAAACGATATTATAATAACCTACGATTATAATATGATTACAGTAATCATTATATGACTCTTTCAGATATGTTATGATTAAGTTTAATCATTTTGTATCATATGAATACTTCTAAGCTTATTATGATTGACATGATAATAATATGATTGAGGGAAAAATATTATGATGTAATATTACGAATATATTTTGTCATAATATGATTCAATAATAAGAATATGTTGACTACAATCATTTATGTTATCATAATTTGTTGCTCTTAGAATATGTTTCTCACAACCATGTTTTTTCTAAGCGTGAAGCCACCTACTCTGGGCATGTCCATGCGAAGTCCGAGCTTTATTCAAAAGTCGTTTTGCATGTCTGCTTTTTCCTTCGGGACTGCAGCAAAATTGGCTTCACCTTGTTTACGAGCTTACGTTGCTGAATTACCACCGAGAAGATAAGTATCCATTTCTCATGGAAATTCGAAATTGAGAAAATTCCAAATAAAATTGAGGATTTCAATTAAAATTTGGGAAAATTCCAATTGAAATTGATATTATCAACTTGAAATTGAGAAAACTCCAAATGAAATTCAGAAAATTCTAGTTGAAATTGAGAATTTTTATTTTAAATTGAGAAAACTTTAAATAACATTGAGAAGTTTTAATTTGAAATTGAGAAAATTCCAAATGAAATTGAGAAATTTTAATTTAGTCATTTGGAATTTTATCATTTTCAATTAAATAGTTTTTTTTTTAAAACATAAAATCAATACAAAACTTAAAAAAGAAAGATTACCGATTAATAGTATGGAATCAAAATTAATATTACAGCAAAATTGCAAATAATGAAGACCGTTTTACTCGACTATTTTTAGGGTTTTTTTTTTTTAAATTTTCTTATTAAATTGTTTAATATTTTGTCTTCAAATAAGCAATTTTTGATTTTTTTAGGGCATATTTTTAACATTTTTAAGGGCATATTTTCCAGTTTTGACTGCATATTTAATTCTTTTGTTGTTGGTGAGATTATTCCAGTTTTTTTCTAAAAATACTTCCTGTTTGACTTGTCTGGAACAGTATTTGATTTTTCCTGATATCAGTTGCTGTTTCCATTGCTGTATCGATGGGTTCGCTGAGTTTCTTTACTCTGCTAGCTTCTATTGTTCTGGATATTTCTTAATATTTTTAAGTCCATTTTTAAAAGAGTTGAAAGCTAATGCTGCATTGGTTTTGCTAATAAAGTCTCTATGTTCTTCTCCTAGGGTGCTTATTTGGATTTCATTTAATTCCAATGTTAATGATTCTATTTTATCTGCAAATTTTCTTATTAATTCGAAATAAGTGTGTCAATATTGGTTGGAATCTGGTTCTGTCTTAATCTATTTTGAACCTTTGTAGTTAATTTTGTTGTGTAGACGAATATGAAGAATAAAGTGCGTTTATTTACTGGAATTGTATCACTTATTATTTCAAGATTTGCTATAAACGGATTAAGTTCTTCTTTTGTTCCTATAAATATGCCTACTAATTTTGACACTGATGCCAGTTTTGTGGCATTAAGGTTTTCTTCAGCCATGTTGCACGAGTTTATTGTGTATGGTGTTCCTGTCTCTACTTTTTTTGTCTGTATTGCTGTTTCTATATCAATTCTTTCTTGGATAGTTTCCGGTGTTTTAATGTCAGTGTTTTTCTTTGTCGATATGTGTATTGCTTTATCCCTAGTGTCATGAAAGAAAGCTTCTGCTGCTATTTTATGCGATGGGGTGAGTCTTTCGTAATTCACGTTGAGTATAGTCCTTATTTCTTCTAAACACTGTAAAATGATCTTTATATATTTATCTATTGTATTTTTGCCTATTGCACGAACATACTTCATGTTGTTGACACACGTTAATTTGTTTACATTAACGCAGTGTATTGGACTGCAATAAAGAAATTTGATTCTGCATGTGTCAACATACATACTTTGTTAAAACTGCACTTTTCAAATTGATACATTCATGTATGTTCGTGTGCAAGCCATTCTGTTGTATATTAAATAGTCAGCACAAATTCGGACTTCACACAAACATACATAAATGTATAAATATTTTAGACATGGGTAGAAATAAGTATTGAGTGATTTCGTTCGCTCAAAATAGCCATAAGAAATTAGTATATAAGAATTGTAAATTCAGAATGATGGATCAATAAATAATTATAGTTTTAAAAATCAAGACAGAAATTGTTTTATTAACTAACCAAATTTCAAGTTATACGGGCCTGTTCTGAAAATCACGTGATTTCAAATCACGTGTTTTTGAAAATCACACGCATGATTTTGTGGTGTTCTGAAAGTCGTACCGTTTTTGAGTTTCTCGGTGTGCTTGAGGCAATTGAAGATCACACCAATACACACAAAAGCGGGACACTAGGTGAATTCATTTCGCTTTTTTACGAGCAATTCAATTTTTAATATCAATCCAGGAGTCTATCTTTTGGGGAAGTTTCGATTTCTTAAATTTTGGCCCTTTTTACAAACAATAATATAGCGCAAAACATAATTGGCAAGTGCCACTTGCTTTTATGCGCATACCATGATGAAAAAAATATTTCTACCATGGCGTATATTTGTGGGTGTATAAATCGGTGTAGTCAGATTTGTTCACCTTCATCGAATTTATACACCGAAAATCGCCAGAATTCTCCAACATTAATATTCTTAGGTTTTTTGTTAAGAAAAATTCGCCAAAAATCGCAATATTAGGTTTACGGCTTATTTTCCTCATTATATAAATACATACTTTGCTCTCCGACATATTATAACATTGTAAAATCTTTGCTCTTATAATGTTTTTTTTTATGAATTTTTAAAAACAAAAAATTTGCCGCCACTATTTTCTGAATATCTGCGAAACTGAAAATATGAACAATAAATATGAACAAATCGTTCTCAAGTCATGATGAAATTGTTTACTTAACCCTCCCTTTTCGGCCGAAACATTAGTTTGTCTGGTATTTTTACCATTCATAAAATGTTATTTGAAATTTTAAATAAATTGAACGAAATACTTGGATAAAATATTACAAAGTGTTCTTATTCTGAATTCAAAAGAGGTGTCCCCTTGTTCTTCTTAAAGCCCCTTTATGGTACCACTTTTTTTTTTGTAAATTTCCCCTTTTTTTCGTACTTTTCTAAAACATCTAACGGTAATGCTGCTTCAAATTATAGTCTACCTAGGAATCAGGGCTACCACATTTGACGATTTACTGATTTTTTTCCAAAAATTGACGACTTTTTTAGTCTCCAAATTCTGAATAAAACACTAAACGTTCGTTTTATAATCTTGAAATGTTTAACAGCCGTACCTTAACAAGAGCGGAAGGCGGAACGGGTTCTTTCGATTAGTTTTTACGCTGATCTGCCATAACAAAGCAAGGGCGTCAACGTTGTGTCACGAACAGTAGTGATAACTTTTTTGTTTAATAAAACCCACAAATTATTAATAAAAAATAGAGACATAAACGCTAGATTGACCAAAAATAGCTAAATTGCCATTATTAATAGCAACAAACTTCACTATTAAACGAGCTTTCAAAATAGGTTCTTCCAATTGTAAAGCGTTGAGGGCGCTCTATTTAAAAACTAGAAAATTATTATTTACAGAGTACAAAAACCACAAAGTTACACTTTGTCAATCTTTCGTCAAACTATCATCGAATAGACCTTTTACGACTCTCTGTATAAATCATATTTTCAACAAACATATCACGTTTAGTAAGATAATCAGCCTTATTGTGGTTGTCGTTTTCGTAAACAAACGTTTCGTTTTTTGTAGTAGATTAAAGAACACATGTTGTGTATTACTTTAATCTATTACACAGTCGTTCACGACAACGACAACCACAATAAGGCCGAATATCTACATGAGTCTCATACGATTCTTGACATGAAAGACTCGTTAGATAATCTTTTCCCACGTCTTAACCGATTACAAAACACCTTTCGCTGTGCTATGGAAGCAATAACAAAATATTTACCGTCTAGCTTGCCGCCAATCCGAAAACCTCGGAGTTCTTTAAAAAAAATTTTAACAACGATCTCACCTGGTCAAATCATGTAAATGCCATATGTGGAACAACTTACGTTATGTTAAGAAATCTTTGGATGACACAGTATTTCACGCCAATTAATATCCGCATGCTACTCGCTAAGACATAATTTTTTATACAATTTTTATATTTTTTATTGCTATAATTATTACTTTTCTTTTGTGTAAAAATTTATAACTCATAATGAAAATAGTTTGTTTTTAAATTGTTCTTAGTTTTAAGATAAACCTTTGTAAATTTTATAATTTAATGTGCCCAGTACTATTAAATAAGATATATGAAGTATTGTTATACTGTTTATTTTTCAAATAAATAAATAAATATAAAATCTCAGTCGTGTTACAGTTTTTCCCGTGTGAGGAATATTCTATGAAAAAAAGACGCTCTTAATAAGACTCCCTGTTAGCTGGGTATGAAGTAATAATGTTTTTGTTTAAATGTTTTTTTTTTAACAAAAATTGAACAAAAATTGTTTAAAAAGAAACTAAATTTTAAGTTGTCCGATTTTTTTGTCGATTTTTCGAAACGAAAAAGACGAGTTCTTAATTGTTTCTCAGGAAATTGACAATTCATTCACAAATTTATCTGGCAGACATCAACTTGATTAATTTGCATAAAAACCTTTTATGGCGGCACAATACTTATCTTATGCCTGTTTATTCTTTACTTTACTAAAAAAAATATCACCAGGTATATAACTTTGTCATTCCATTTATAAGTTAAACAATATAATTCCTACACCCTATAAAGTCCTTATGAAAACCAAAGTTCAAATCCGGTTGTCCGTGTGCATGTTGAAATGAGGGGCACTAGGTCGTCATGTATTTATTTCACATATACTCCGTTTAAGTTTGCTATTGAAATTCAGCCAGATCGGTCTTTAAATGATGGAGATATAAGCAAAAAAAAATTACGACTGCCTCTAATTTTACCCAAAAATCCATTGTTGTTGTTGTTGTTTTTAATTTGTTTTTTCTGTATTTCTGGAGAACGGCAATAGCCAAAGTTTCCAAATAAGATCCAATCATCTTGGCTATCGATGCACAACCTCTCTAAAAAAAATGGGCGCGATTGGAAAAGTGGGAGTGGTACCTCCCGAACAGAAAACTTGAATTTTAGGGCTACCATATGTCCGATGTATACGCCTAATATATCAAAAGAAAAAAAATCTCCGAAAAATCGGTTCAGATACAACAAAGTTATGATCAAAATATTATTTTTTTTAAAAAAATGCTCATTTTCGGGAACCATGGTCTTTTCGAGTCCAAGTTTTATTACCAAAGTAAATGGAAAATGTATTTGTACAGACGTCGGTATATGAATCTGTCAAATCGGTTGAAAATAGCTGAGTTAGGACCAAAATACTGAAATCCCAAATATTACTCTTTTTATACCCTTCACCGAAGGTAAGAGGGTATATAAAACTTTGTCATTCCATTTGTAAGCTCCACTATATTGATCCTACAATCTATAAAGTACAAATATTATGGGTCCTTGTGAAAAGCGAAGTTGATTTAACGAACCATAAAAGGGGTCATATTTCCTTTAAATGATATTCAAACAGCGTTCCTTCATGGTTCAGTTGTCTAGGGGTTTTGTTAAAGTTAGAAACTGTGAGTGCGCCTGGTGCGAATCTTGGCTTTTCAAAAAGAAATTTTTTTTTATTAATTTATTATTATTAATTTTTATGTTCTAAAAACGATTTTAAAAAAATATTTACCAGTGTTCGCTTTTTAAATTTCATTTATAATGACGTTTTTAGTATTGTAAATATGTATGTATGTATGTATAAGTAAACATTTTAAGTTTTTGTCTAGTTGCTCTGTATTCTGCTTGTACAATGGTGAAGGGTATATAAGATTCTGAACAGCCGTTAGCCACACAGCTAACGAAATAATTGCTCTTTTGGGCGACAAATGGCCTTGTTATGTGGCGTTTTGGCGATGTCAATTGACCGCCCAGATCATGTGATTAGACACCGTTGGACTTCTTTCTTTGTTACTTCAAATTCTCTCTCATTTCTTTCTTTTTCTTTTGTTCTAATTTTTCCTTGTTTAGTCTGGGTTCACACTATAAAAGTTTGCTTTCAGAAAGTCTGAGATTATTGGTGAGACCGGAATATGTCCACGTTTAAACCTACACCTGTGTAACACATTCAACAATAATTGAGCGTTTTTTAGTCGATCCATATTCGTTAATGGCAGGCATGCCGTTCATTAAATAAATTACTCTTTAGATGGCAGATATTAACCGGCTGATTGTCTTGCCAGACCGCCGGTTTTGAAAACGCTTAATGGACAACCCTGTGTTTCTGCTTTTTTGCTTATTTCTTACGATTCTCCAACAAATAAACCAGTCTGTTCTTAATGCCACTGTCCTTTTTACCTTTTGAGAAAATAACTTATTTATTTGGCAAACTTTTTAAATATATTTAACGATTTTGTTCTTTTTAATTTGAAAATGTATTAATATCTTGTCTCTATTTAGTGCTGTTTTATTTGTAAACGGCTTGGATAAAACTTTTTATTTTTATTAAGATTATGTTGAATATTTAAAATTTAATTAAAAAACTTTGAGCTGATTGTGAGAGCGTAGTTAGTTACGAAAGAATGTAAAACATTAATTTGTATTTTTTGAAAAGGACGATTTTATTATTTAAATTTGTTCTCCAGTCGCACACATATTAATGAAATCGTAAAGGGAAATGGTCAGTTTTAAGTTGGTAAAATATATAAATATTAAACAATTTGGTAAAGAATGATGATATTAAATATTTAAAACTTTCACGAATTAAATGACATCTTTAAGATTAATTTAATACAAATACATTTTTTAAAAAATGTTATACATATTTTCAGTGATAATCCATAAGCCTTTCCAAAATATGGAGCTTAAAAACTATAAAAGATTTTCATTTGCTAAAAATGACAAAAAAAGAAAACTAATTGATCAGCTTTCAAAAAAGTCTGGGTTCGCACTGTGAAAGTTTTCTTTTAGAAAGTCTTAGTTTATTGGTGCGCGGCGTGAGGGGAGAGAAGAAAAACATGTTCTATTTCCCACTAACCAATAAACCCAGACTTTCTGGGAAAAAAACTTTGTTAGCGTGAACCCAGTCTAATGTAAGGCTTGCTCTCAACACTGAGTGGAATCGTAATTGTTAGGAGCTGGAGCTATTGCCGCGAATGGAGTACAACTCTTATGTGTGGGCTGATGATTCAAAGTCTATTGTGGAGCTTCTCAAAAGCGTGTAGGAGCGGACAAGGTTTTCATTTGTGACAGTAGAGTATCCAATTCTATTGACTCCCTTGAGCATCATTGCAATGTGGGTTGTATTTGCCTGTTTTATAGTTACCCACAGTGTTCATAAGCACTACTTCCTATATCGTCGTCTAGCCTGCAGGAAGTGCTTTGTGTTTTCAGGAAAGCGAAATGACTGATTTATATTATCCTTTTATGATATTTTATTGACATTAAAAGCCACAATGATTCGCGGGTACATTTACTAAAATACTTCGTTAATAGTGCATTTACACCTACTCCATTAACAGGTTATAAGTTGTTTATGATGATAAACTAGTTTGATAAACTTGTTTATCCATACAAATTATAAACACGTTTGTAACTAGCTTTTGAGATAAACTAGTTACAAACAACCAGTTTTTGTTAATGCAACTCTGTTTTTTCAAATTTTGTTCTGGCAACGCTAGTGATATTTGACATTTTATCAAGAATAAAAAATTAAAGTGAAAAAATTACTTTTTTCTGTAAAAAAAAAGCAATAAGAAAATTAAAATAAACAAAGAAAATTGCAAATTTATAAGAACCGTTAGTTTTTTTAAATAGATTTTTTTAATAAGGACAACGGAAAAAAGGTATGCATCAAAATTTTTTTTTAAATATTGGAGCTAAAAAAGATACACAACTTAACTGTCTAAAATGCTGATGTAAATGGTATAGTTTATGAAAGTAGCTTACGATCATAAACTAGATTGAAATTAAATATCTGTTAAGAAAAACTGCACAAAACCCTTTTTAAAGCAGTTTATTTTCAAAATATGATCATACCGGTTTAAGCACATAGCACTTTTTGTTTATAGAAGAAAGCAAAGTATTAAGTTTTTAAGAAAAAAAAACAAGAAATTGCTGTGTATGCCTCAACCAGTGTTGCCAAAACTTATTGATGAAATAATGCTGGATTTTGTAAAAAAATGCCAAATAAATGCTTAAAAAATGTAGGTATATAAAAAATTTAGAAAGTTAACCATTAAATTAAAGGCCAATAATTTTTTTAGAATATTCTGCATTTTGGCCTTCATTTTCAGCAACGACACTTCAAATGGCCTTGAACAAAGGTTTGTCAGATGATCAACAGATGCAACCGAACTATGCACAGCAAATAAACTTGATGCCGCTTCTGCTGAACTTTGTAAAAATTTCTTTAGAAACGGATAAGATTGTTTTCAGTTATGCCCGTAGCATTTTTGTTGTTTTTTGTTTTTGCGTGTTGCTCCAGGCCATTATTTTCAATATCGCATTTGCAGTAATTGCCAAAGGTCTTTTCTAATTCAACTGTTTCTTTCACCCATTCTTTTAACTTTAGGTGCTTGCCCCAATTTTTGTGAAACTTTCGGGAATGGGTTTTATTAATTTTTTAAAATATTTTCCAAATTTTCATATTATTCGAATGTGTATTCTAAGTCAAATTACAATCCTCAAAAGCTTTTATACTTTAATAGTCTTATTCCTTCAATATTTTCCAGGAATATTTTGTATGCATTTTTTTTGTTTGTATATTTCTGTTACGGGGCTTACTACCCTTGGCTAGCAATGAAGTAAATTTTAAAGAAAATGTATACAACTATTAGATATCAGCAGAATGTAATCCATTTTCTGGCCCGCTTCGGCCTTCGTCAGCATTCTTTGCATCTTATAACTGGATAGCGCCTATTGTAAATTTTATGCATTAAACGTAATTATTTTAACAAATAGAATCTGGGAAATATTGAAGGAATAAGACTATAAAAGCTTTTGAGGATTGTAATTTGACTTAGAATACACATTCGAATAATATGAAAATTTGTATAATAAATGTTATTCAACATGAGAAATAAATTCCCAGATTCTATTTGTTAAAATATTTTCCATTTTTGGATTTTTTTTCTACAACGTTGAAATTGAAGGGCAGGTACTTTTCTTATTATCATTTTAATTTACCTAAACCTTTCATAATCGCGAAATTAATAGAAAAACAGAAATTGTTCGATCTTTTTCGCTGTTGACGGAGATGAATATTTAACAGGCATTTATACTAAAATTACATTTGTTTGAGAAAATCTGAGAAACAAGAAAATTGCGAACAGTGGAAAAGAAACACGAAAATGTCTAGTACAGATAGTCATGTACTACACCACCTACCTCTTCAAACCCTTGCCATCAAACTTCGTCTGTCTGCCTTTCAATATCCACATTGTAAAAGGGGACTAACCATATTCATATAAATTTACATTTTTTGCGTTTTTTTTAGATCTTATTCTATGTAAGAATCATCCGGTTTTTTTCTTTTATATTTGTATAAAACATTATAAAAATGGAAAATATTAAAAATACCATAAGAACTAAAAGATGCTAGAAGTTTTTAAAAAGTGCTAGAATATATGCCTCATGCTAAATCAGTTTTTTTTCAAGCCAATTGACTTTAAAAAATGCTAGGTCTAGCATGAAAAATGCTAAATTGGCAACACTGGCCTCAACACAAAGCACTGGGTTTTAACCTCTAAACCCACATATCGCAAAACAGCTTAATAGAGATTCACAATTTATTCTGAAAATGAAACATAGCTCTACTTGCAGGCTAGCCGACGATATCCTCTTTCCTTTTCCCTATTTTCCTAGATCCAACCCAATGGAATGTGTTAATTAGGGTCGTACGCTGAGTGTAGTTTCCAACAAAATAAATTAGTTTCGAAACTTGGCAGGTATTTGGAGCTTTGTCCAGTATCCACCCTACATACAGTACATACCCCTGTAAAATGTAATCGGCGTTTTTCTCCGTCCAGTATTAGACGTAGTCGACGTTTTTATTGGCGATACAAAATTACAATGCGGGGAAACAATTCGAAAAACAACCGTTTTTTTCTTCTTAATTTCGTGCTGAAATATGTTGCAAATTTTCGCTCTTCACTAACTTTAAAAACTGTTTTATTAAATATTTTTTCTAGAATTTATTATTTTTGTAAAGAAAACACGAAAAACCCATTCATGTAATTTATTTATTATCATTGAAGTTGGTACACTTTTTTTTATCGCATTGAAAGACATTTGTAGGTACAATAAAACACATTTATCTAAGTCTTCACATGTATGTATTTTTAACAATAAAAAAAAAACAACTAAAACTTTATCAAACGTCTAATACATTTTTACAGTATGAGAGTGTAAGTTTATTTAGTGTAGTTTGTTTATTTAAAGCTTCTTGCTTGTTTTCGTGTACTTTATCTTAATTTTTGTTGTTGTTGTTGTTGTTGTGTTTTCGTTTTTTTTTCAATTCAAAACTTTTTCTCGACACCCTTTTTGGCTCTGTCTTTTAACTGCATTTTTGCTTGTTTTATTGCCCGCGTAGTTGTCAGTTGTCTTTTCTCGCTTATTTGGTTTTGATCCTGTATTTAATTTTTTTTCTTTTCTCGTAGTGTATTGAGAATGTAAATGAGTTATTTTTATAAAAATTGTGTTAGTCGTTTTGTTTTTCATTCATTTCATCGCAAGGAAAAATCCGAAACGGATTATTGAGGGTTATCCAAAAAGGCTTTTTGTAGAGCTGCATAGCTAATGCTATCGATAGTATCGTTATTTCTATTTTTAATTGACTATAACTTTTTTCCAATATTTCAACTCTAATCTGCTTGTTGAATCAAACTTATCACAGAATCAACTTCACATCATCTAGTAACACTTTGATCGATTTACTTTTTGTCTCCGATAAGGAAACCATTTTTAAATATGACCAGTTATCTGCCTGCTGCTTTTCTAGGGATGATCTCATTTTCATGATATTTGACATTCCTTTGCAAACCTGTATTACCACAATTCAATTTCGTATTTCATTTTGGAAGAAAGCCAAAATTCTACCAATACCAAAATCTGCGACTGAATACAGGCGAATTGCTATTTTACCATATCTGTCAAAGGCATTTGAAAAACTTTTACGTATGCAGATAGTTCAATTTATAAATAAGTAATAACAATCTACTTGCTGAAAAACAATCTGGCTTCCGAGCTAACCATAGCTGCATTACTGCTCTGGCTGATGTTTCCGAAGATATTAGAAAGGTAGTGGATGATGGCTGTTTAGAATGCTTATATTGTTAGACCATTCAAAGGCATTTGATACAGTGGACCACACAATAGTAACTCAAAAACTTGAAAAAATTATGAATTTTTCAGTAACTTCGGTTAAATTGATATCGTCTTAACTTGAAGGTCGAATGCAGTATGTTGAAACTATAAGTTTGACATCTTCACAGTTTCTACCATTTATTAGGGGCGTTCCCCAAGGTTCCATTCTCGGACCGTTACTGTTCTCAATTTATGCAAATGATTTACCTGATAAGTTACACCATTGCCGCATTAGATTGTATGCTGACGACGTCCAATTATATATAAGCAGAAAGAAACAAAACATGGAGGCATGTACCGCCAAGTTGAATGAAGACCTCAGACGTGTTGCGCATTGGGCAGATATAAATGGTTTAAGTTTAAATCCTTCAAAATCTAAACGTATTATAATACGAAGGAGAACCCAGAAAATCGATCAACGTCCAAAAATTTGTATCAACGACCGACCAACAAATTGAAATAGTTGATAAGGCAAAAAATCTTGGTCTCATTTTTAACAACACACTCACTTGGTCAGATCATGTAACATTTGCTTGTGGCAGAACTTACTCAATACTTAGAACACAATGGCAAACACAATGTGTAACACCAATGAATATTCGAGTACTAATTGCGAAAACATATTTAATACCAGTCCTTACCTATGGATGTGAGATCTTTGCAAGTTGTGATTCAAATAGCAAACATAAGTTGAAGGTAGCTTTTAACAACATTGCGAGATATGTTTATGGCATAAAAAATTATGTCAGTGATGGCATTTATGTTAATATTAATATTACCCTGTTTTCAAAAAAAAATACACGGGGTGCTATTTGAAGACTTGTTGAAAATACGAACTCTTGTTTATCTGCATAAAATAATAACCACTCGTGAGCCAAATTATCTCTATAATCGTTTAAATTTTAGTCGCCTCGCAAGGAACAAGAATTTCATTCAATTTAGACACCGCACGCTAGTTTCGGAATGGCAATTTTTTATAACTGCAATACGTCTCTGGAACAATCTTCCCCCAACAATTAAAGAAACCAGCAACGCCCTGCTTTTCCAGCAACAGTTATTTAAATTTTATTCATAGACTAGCATTTAACCAGTTAAGTCGTTAGCGCCTTCTTTTACTTCGTGGACGTATCTGTATGCCAATGTTTATTTTCTCATTCAGTCAGGACCTTGCATGTTTAATTTTATCTTTCTAGGTCCGATACTAACCGAACTTTAAAAAGTACCAGTTAATGAATAAAAAAGTACCAAAAATGTTCCTCTTATAGATTCTCATCCACTCAGGACATTGCATGTTTAATTTTATGTTTATAGGTCCAATACTAACGGATATTCAAAAAGTACCAGTTAATGAACAAAAAAGTACCAACAACTTTCCGTTATAGATTATTATCCACTCAGGACACTGCATCTTGAATTTTATGTTTCTAGGTCCAATACTAACGGAAATTCAAAAAGTAACAGTTAAAGAACAAAAAAGTACCAAAAAGTTCCGTCATAGATTCTTATCCACTCAGGACATTACATATTGAATTTTATGTTTCTAGGTCCAATATGAACCATAGTTAAAAAAAATACCAGTTGTAGAACCAAAAAGCTGAACAAAAATATCAAATTTCCCGTATTTCCTTTTTTGGTACTATTTTTTCCCCCCATTGAAGTATCAAAAATTTCAGTATTGTAGTGGGAGCCCATAATTTAGAACGAATATGTCAAAGAATGGAGGAAAATGGTTTGTAAAAAAAGTACCAAAAATAGTTAGGATTTCCACCCGTTAAATGTTCGAATTTCGAAAAAGTACCAAATTCGTATTCGTATTTTTTTGATAAGTTTCGAATGTGGTACAAACTTTGGTTCTATGTTTATTGGTTCAAAAGATAGATGGGGTGTCAAAAAAGTACCAAAATTCAGGTTTTACCCGTTTACTCCCTAAAAGGGCCGAATTTCAAAAAAGTACCAGACACCTGTCCGCTTATTTTTCTAAAGAACAACGATATGCATTACATTTTTTTTGTATCTCTCTTAGTTTTGGAGATATAATGTTACTAGTTTCCCGTTTTTACCCTTTTTTATCCCCTAAACATTTGAATTTGAAAAATCCCGTCTGAGTGGATCGATTTGGAGAGTGACCAATCTCTGGTCCAAATTTCAAGTTATTAGCTTCAGGCGTTTAGGCTGTGCAATGATGAATCAGTGAGTCAGTCAGTGAGTCAGTCAGTAACGTTACAATTTTATATATATAGATAATTAACGTTATTATTATCGCTCTCAATATTGTTTTCGTATATAAATATGTATTTCACTATTCTTTTTTTCACTTTTGTTATATTTTATAATAACATATTAATTGTTAAAATAATATACCTGTTTTATGTTATTAATTTGTATATTTTTATGTTATTGATAAATACTTTTGATCATAACTTCATTAGATTTCTACTCACTAAAACCAATGTGTTTTGTTGTAGAAGTTCCAAATAAATTAAATTAAAAAAACAAGATACTTGATATGTTCAAAATTACACCACTTAAATATTAAAGCTTGTTAAAAAATCTTTCAAAAGTAGCATCGGCTTTTCGGGACCCTTGGGGGTCTGTATCAGCTTTCCAGGGAATCTTTATTGTTTGTTAAACAATTTAGCTTTTAAAAAAAGGTTTATTGTTTTAATACCCACACCACAATAATGGAGAGGGTATTATGCATTTGTGCTGATATGTGTAACCGATCGACTCAGAATCACTTTCTGAGTCGAACTAACAATGTCCGTCCGACTGGCAAAAACTTTGTTTTTTGAGCCGATTACTGCTCAGGATAAAATCTCGAAAATTCGATTGTTAATGCTCTGGTATTTGGGCTTTACTGATTATATTTTTAGGATTGTTTTTATTAAATGCAACTGTTGTTAAATTGTGGAATATTTTGTTTTTAAATGAGCAATTTTTGAATTTTTTTGGGGCATATTTTATTTAAATTTTGTACTGAATATTTAATGCCCTTCAAATTCGTTTTATAGAGCATATTTCTGATTTCGCTAGTAATGATCATTCGAGTGTTGAGCATAGAGGGAAAACAAAGGTTGATAAGTGTTTCTGTTTCAAATCAGCACCTCAGTGTTGTCAAATTGTTACTGTTGAATAAAGGAAACGCAGTTTTGATATGATTTTAAACAAATTCACTAAAACCGACCAAATAAATATTTATTTGCTTTTTACACATCTTTCCTTAAAAAAAAATTTCTAACAAATTTAAAAATAAATAACGATTGACGAAATTGACGAAACATATTTCTTCTTGATTCTTGACAATCACTGAAAATTCTTGTAAATCAGGAAATATCTAGATGTAGTCCGGCAAGCCTACGTTCATGTATCCAAATTCAAGTTAACTTATTTTTGATTTTCACTTTCCCCCAATTTCAATAAAATGACTGCATGAAATGTCTCCTTTGGATAAGAAAAAAAAATTATTGTCGAAAATTTGTGGAACAGGTTGAAAACTATGAATAAATGTTGCATATTTTATAACAATCGGGTCAAAAAGAACATTACGATAATTAAAAACAAACCCAAATAATTTTAAGGTTTAGCAAATGATTATTTTGTAGTTATTAAATGAAAGAAATTTGGGTTTCATAGGCGGTGGGTGTGGCTGCTCCAATAATAATTGTGAATAAGATGATTATTTCAATACAAATTTTTTTAATGAATGAAAGAATGAATGATTATTAATAACAATTTTAATTAATTTTCATGTTGTAAAATTCCTTCCTTCATAAAAAAAATTTAATGAACATTAAAAATAACTCGGAGTTTAGGCCTATTGCAATTCTGCCTTATCTTTCCAAAATAATGGAAAAACTTATGTATACACAAATAAATGAATTTATTGATCGGCATAATTTGCTCACGCCCCACCAATCTGGCTTTCGAGCTAAGCATAGTTGTGTTACAGCATTAATAAATCTGAGTGAGGATATTCGAAATGATATAGATATCGGGAAAGTTAATATACTGGTGCTTTTGGATCACTCCAAAGCTTTCGATGCAATTGACCATTCTCTGCTTTGCCTCAAACTTAAAAAGCTATTTGGTCTATCAGGGACCTCGAATAATCTACTTCAATCATACCTTGGTAATCGTTACCAATCAGTATTTATTAACGGAAGCTACTCGTCTGCACTCCCTGTCACCAAAGGTGTTCCACAGGGATCAATTTTGGGGCCACTTTTGTTTTCACTGTATGTTAATGATCTTTCTCAAACCTTATCATATTCTAAGTTACACTTATATGCCGATGATGTACAAATTTACATTGGCAGTTCTGTCGAAGATATTGCAGATAACGTACGTAAATTAAATAAGGACTTAGATAGTGTTTATAGATGGGCAACCGCTAATAGACTTCTAATTAATCCCCACAAATCCAAATGTATTACCATTCACCGTAAAACGATCCGTTTTCATATCAACATTGACATTATGCTTAATAATGAAAAAATTGAATGTGTACGCTCGGCAAAAAATCTTGGTGTTATATTCAATAATAATTTAGATTGGACTGACCATATTAATAAAACTGCATCGAATATTTACCTTAGATTACGTGGCCTACCCAATACTTTACGCCTTTAAAAATTAAAATACTTATTGCCAAAACATACTTAATGCCACGACTTTTATATGGTTGCGAGTTGTTCTCAAGTTGCGACTTTCGTAGCAAAAACGTGTTACAGAAAACATATAACAATATAATCAGATATGTTTTTGGCTTAGGAAAATACGATAGTATATCCCAGTTCACAAATAAACTTTATGCCATGACACTTAAAAACCTTTTAGATATGAGGGTATTGAAAATGCTACATAAAATAATTTATACGAAGAATCCTCCATATCTGTACAACAGATTAACCTTTGCGAGGTCTAACAGGGGTAATAAAATAATTCCCTTTACACACCGCAGCCTGATATCTGAATATCAATTTTTTATTCATTCTGTCCGTCTTTGGAACCTACTGCCCAATCATGTCCAAACAAACAACAATGAGTACAATTTTAGTAATCAATTAGTCAATTATTTCATAAGCTAAAACCTATAAAACTAATACAATTAATGTTTGCCATCAAAGCTATCTATTTATTTAGTTTATTTTTAATTAATAATTTATATGTTATATCAATTAATTTAAAAGTAATCATTCTTTAAAGTAAATGTTTAATTCCTTGCCATTTTGATATATTGTAAACTTTTTTCTTTTTGTTTTTTTTTTTTCTTCTTTTCAAACTTTATCGTTGAATTGTGATAACCTATTTATGTTTTAAACTAATTTAATTCCTGCACTTTAACTATAAGATTTATATCTTGTTGTGTAGGATAAGCAAGAAATTCTTAAATAAATAAATAAAATAAATTTGATAAACTTAAGCCTGATTAAAATATTAAAAAAATTTGGATTAAAAACCATAAATAGTTCAACAAAATAACCACAATTCTAATTAGTTGATTATTTCATTTGAAATTTTTTTAATATTCATCTAAGACCCCATAAAGTGTACATATTCTGTGTCCTTGAGAAATTCTAAGTCGCTTTAGCTATGCCCGTCTGTCTGCCTGTTTGTTGATATCAAGCTCGATTTCGAACTAATCAAAAGAATAGAACAATATTGGTGTCAAATTGTTTCTAGCTATTCTAAGCAGTTTGGGTTATGAATCTCTGGCTTTAAATTTAAAATTTCTCCGGAATTGCGATTTTTTTAATTCTAAAAATCCCGGGAACAGGACTTTTTTATTCGCCATCCCTTGTTTTTTTTTGCCGTCAATTTTATTGCTCATGTTTTTTAAATGTTTCTCCCGCTGTTGTTGTAGTAGTTGCTGCAAAACAAGTTGTTAGCCAAAGTTGTCTTAAGCTTAACAGCCAAATATATCACGTTAAGCATAAAAAAAACATTTAGTAAAAGCACAAAAAACACATTAAAACAACAACAAAACAGCTTGGATGTGACGATGACGTTAACAATAGCAATAACAAAAACACAATTGATGAACATTTTTATAAAGAGGGCCTTAAACCGTGTGAGTCAGTGTGTGTGTGTGTGTATGCATATAAAAGAGCTGAGTAACATTATAAAGTAGTACAAACCGTTGTAAAGCTGTGTCCGTTTAACAAGCAAAAAAGAAACAAGTAAAAGTGCTGTATTCGCCATTCCCGAATCTTTTATACCCTTCACCACTGCAGCTCTTCTAAAATAGGTTTGTACACAGAAAGAAAAACACTCGGTATAAATTAAGTTTTTTATGATTACTTTAACTACGCGTCATACTCAAAAATTCAAGAACGAATAACACTAAAACGTACTCAAAACAATGCTAAATGGGATTACTTTCTAATATCAATCCCGGAATATCTTCAAATAAGTATAAAATTCTTAAGTCAAGTAAAAAAAGATTAAACTTTTCGTTGTGTTTCACCATCCGGCTTACGCACTTTTTGATTTTCTATACACATTGAAAAAAAGGTCTGGCCAGAATCATGTGTACCACGAAGGGTTAAAGAGTAAATTTGAACTCTTGCTTCTCATTAAGTTTATATTTTTGGTTAAATATGTAAATAAGAGTTCTAAAGTAAAAACCATATCGCGCATGATGTTGGTGTTTTATTATTCGAAAGTTTAGATTTTGATAACAACTTTTAGGCTTTCTTGCTTAAATTGCGAAATACTTTTGGTATTTTTTAATAAATCAGTCATTTTTTCGGATTTGTTTTAATATTCTAAGGAAAAAAAACAATTAAGAGCTGTATATTTTGCTATTGGGAATCTTATCTAAACTTTACAATGGTGCAATAAGAACAACAATTTATAGAAAAACCCTTCTTTATGTATAAATAAAACTATTTTGTGCCACGCCCCCAATTTCAATCCCTTCTACATTTCATCGGATGTTGTGTATTGATAACCAAAATGCTTGTATCTAACTTGGAAACTTTGCTCTTGTCGTTCTCCTGATATACAGAAATATGTAATGTATTCGTATGAGAGGTGCCACGCCCACTTCTCTAATCCCATTAATTTTTTAGAGACGTTGTGTATTGATAAACTTAGTTTGTGTAGCAAATTTGGACAATTTTTGTCTTACCGTTATTAAGATATAAATAAATCTATTTTGTTCATGCCCATTTCTCCAACCCCGCCCACTCATAAGGATCCAGATTAAATACATACACTTATGCGGTCTATGTTTAATATTGTAAAAATTACAAACGGAATGACAAACCATTCACGCCTTTGTTTAAGGGTAAACAACACAAAACAAAAGAATTAAAATGGCAGCAGAAAACACAACAAAAAGAGAAACGGAAATGTTTATCTTTCGTGTTGCATTTTATTTTTGATCACATGCTTAAAAGCAAAATAAATTTCCGTTTTCCTCTTAACATGCAATATACAAGTTTTATAAGGTAAATTAAACATTTTTATAAAGAAAAAAAAATAGAAACTGGGAATTATTTCCTTCTGATAGTGTATAAAGTCATTTCTGAAAAATTGAAGGAATATGACTATTACAAAAAAGCTTTATAAAATACATAACTGAAATTTAGCTCATAGAATAAATTCGAAAAAATAAAAAATGTTGAAAAAAAAATAACTAGAGAATAATAAACAAGAAAAAGGGTTTTAAAATATTTACTGACATCGTGACCAGAACATTTCTTTTGCATATTTATATTGAAAACAGCAATAAAAAACTAAAATTTGTTTTTGTTTTCAATAAAAATATATGTAAGAACTGTTCTTGTCGACATCGTGGGCCTGGGCCTTAATTTAGTTCAATGGGAATTAAATAGTGCAGCCATTATAAAAATGTCCTAAAAGTCTTAAAATGTTTTGGATAAAAAAAGTATTAATGCATATTTTATGATGTACACTGAACAAAAAAACCAATGAATTTTTTCGTTGTAACAATGAATGCCCGTTCTTTAAAATAATGGGCATTTGTGCTAACAAGTCAATAAATGTTTCGTTAGAACATTTTTTTTTCTTAAACGTAAATTTTATATAAAATACTTAATAAATGCATGTTTATTGTGTCAATGAAAAGTACTTAAATGTCAATACCTGAATAATTTTATTTTTCATGATATTGGCAAATAAATCGTTGAGCCAACGAAAACTATTTGAATAAACGTTGTTCGTTTGCTTAACATACATTTGCGTTGCTTTTTTGGTTCAGTGTATTGAGGAATTTTTCTAAATTTATAAAGGCAAACGCATTGCATGAAGAAAAACATGAATCTCGTTGAATATTTGCAGTTTTTTGTATTCAAAAATTTTACTTCTGTACATTTTTAATACCCACACCACAATAGTAGAGAGGGCATTATGAATTTACGCTGATGGTTGAAATATCTTAAAATATTGGCCTTAGACTTACCGTTTGATATACCGATCGACTTAATTAGGATCACTTTTTGAATCAATCTAACGATATCCGTCCATCCGTTAAAAGCAATCAAATCTCATAAAGATATGAGATTACATGACTCTTATCATAATAACATAATTTTGTACTGGTAAGTCCATGATTGCCTTTACGTCCCACATAGGGTACACCCTAGAATATTACTTTTTATAAATACTGTGGTGTAGGGTATCATATGGCAGAGCTTGTCCGTCTTTACTTTTTTACTTGTTTTTATTTAGTCTGGGCTTACACTATGAAAGTTTATTTTCAGAAAATCTGAATTTGTTGTTGAGAGGGGAAGAGAACATGGTATTCTGTTCGCCCCTTTCACCATTAAACTCAGACTTTCATAGTGTGAACCTAGACTTAAAAATGCACACAGAGAAAAAACCTTTTTCAATATTGTCACCTCCAACAAAACTATTGCTGACGAAATTTTTAAACATATTACGGTTAATTTAACCACATTATTGTCGTTGGCAGCCATAATATTGTTAAATTAGTCCTCCATCAAGAAGCCATAATCAAATTTTGGTTGCCTCCGAACAAGTCATGGTTAGATATGGCAATATGACAATTTGTTAACCACAAATAATTGATTGGTTTAAAATTAACAATATTATTTTTCTCTTTTTCAAGAGCGACATATTGTGGTTGGAAAACAACGTGGCTATTATAAGTGTTGAACATACATATTTTTGTTATTATTAAACATAGCGGAGGCAACCATGTTATGGTTGTGGAAGCTTAATGAACGACTAATTTAACCTAAATATGGTTACATCTTCCATGCGTTCATCCGAAATAAATGACCAAAACGAGAGATTATACGCCCGTATTTATAAAATTTTTTTAAATTTAATAAAGGCTTACAAAGCAAATTTTGTATGAAAATTTGCCTTAATAAACGTTTGTTTAATTTAATAATCGTTTATAAATACGGGGGGTAGAGTATAAAGATCAGTTTTCACAAATGCCAAAGCAGAACAGACATTTAGCGCCAATTGCAAAATTTATTCCATCTTTCGATAGGGTGATGACTTTCGTGCAACCTTGTATAACAATCGCTAAATTTACTCATACTTTTTTAATGCGCCAGTATAATTATCAATTCCTTTTTTTTAACCGCTGATCAAAAACCAAGAGGAAATGCACACCATAGTTTTTTTTTATACATATCGCACTGCTTCCTCTAAAGGGAGTCAACTCAAAATTTATATATTTTCAGTAGAGACAAAAAACTAATTTCTTTTTAAATGTACTCTTATACTACAAAGGGGGATACAATTGTATCTTTTTTTTTTTTTTTTTTGCAAAATACTAAAGAAACTGATCTAACTGATCGTAGATGTGACCGCTGTACATCGATTTCTAGCAAAAAGTGAAAATTTCAAAAATTTTTAGTAGACTCTCTTTAGAGGAAGCAGTGCGATATGAAATTGTTTGTATTGATATAAAATCTTACAACACCAAAAACCTATTATTACTATTTTTATTATTATGTTATGGCAAAAGTTTGTATAAGTAGGGTGTGAATTGACTATAAGTCCCATATAAACTCCGTCCCTAAAAAAGTTTTACAAAAAAGAAAATATGAGACTTTTTTCGTAATAAAATATCTTAAATATTAGGGACTCGAATTCGAGACTAATTTAGAAAATTGAAAGCGATAGATCTGATTTAGCAACTGATATAAATAATGGCGTAACATCGTTATTTCTATCAAGTTTATATTTCAACGCTCTGTCAAATTAGACTTTTTGCTTAAGTATCATTAGTTGGAAAATACAGTTCGTCAGCTCATTATTGGTTTGACCTAACGACCATTTTTAAAAGAAGATTAAGTATGATATAGGGTATATATAATTTGAATAACCTTTTTCTAAACACAAAACATGTTTCACGAACATTTTTATGGTTTCTGAGAAATTAAGCATTAATTTTGCTTCATATCAACTATTTGATGTGGACGATATGTGTTGTCAACAGGACGGTGCCACTTGGACGTGTTATCTCACGTGGTGGCGATGTCAATTAAACGCCAAGATCATGTTATTTGACACCGTTGGGGTCGATAAGCCAGCAACAGTTCAAGAGCTAAAGGATAAGATAATTCGGCACATTAACGTCATCGAACCTCAATTATGCCGCAGCGTCATCGAAAATTTTGACCATCGGATGGAGGTGTGCCGCCGAGGTCGAGGCGTCTTTTTGGACGATATTTTGTTCCAACCATACCAATATTATCATAATAAAAAGAAATGACAATAATTTCCTAAATAATTTGTGTTTTATTCAAAATCAACACCGGCCCTTAAAATTTACTAACGTTTACAAAAATTTACATTTTTTTTAAGGCATATGCCAGAGGCAGTGGTAAAAATACAAAAAAGTTCTAGCGGCAATCTTTTCCGAAAACTTCATGGACATTTTCGTTGTCGTTTTTCTCCACTTGGCATGGGCCAAACCAATAATGAGAAGAATTTTTCTGTTCAAAGGTCAAATAACCTGAAAAACCTTAAAAATAAAAGTCGACGATTTCGTTAAGTTTTCTGTGTTGTTTTTTCTGACACTTTTTGTTTTTTTTTTTTTTTTGCTTTCATTATTGTTATAGTTTTCGTCATTATATTGTCCAACACGAATTGACAGCCGTTAGTAGTCTTTTTTATTCATTTGTTTCCGTGAAAAAGGAAAAAACAACAAAAAAAAACAAACTTTATGTTGTTGTATGCAGTAATGCACACCCCAACCAAAACAAAAAAAATTCAACATATTCGTGACACGATAACGATGACAACTAAACTAAAATTTTGTTTCGTTTAGTTTGATTGTGTGTGTAAGTGTATTTTGTTTAATTTTCGCTACAACGACTGCTACTGTTTTAAATGTTTCCGTTTCCTTTAACAAAATTTAGTTTGAAAATACATTTCGAGTTGAAAGCGTTAAATTTACATACAATACTCGTATTCATACAACTGTTACGAAAAACAAGTCGTTTCGTAGATGAGACTGACATTTAGACGCAAATTTTTTGGTTGTATTTGTTTTTTTTTTTTGTTTTTTAAATGTGTTGATATTATTGGGTTCAATGATTTAAGTTTTCTATTTTAGTTATATTTCTTCTTTTAATTATTTAAGCTTGAGGTCGTTTTTTATAAAAAATTATATTTATTTTATCAATATTTCGCTAACCTTTGGTTAGCATCGTCAGGAAATTAACAAATTTTAATAATTACAAAAACGATAACACAATTATGAAAAAATTTTTATCAGAAATTAAATTCAAAAACCTATTTGTCATAAAAATTTTTTCAAAAACCATTATAACAAAAATAAAAATTTAACTAAAGTATAACAATTCTTATAAACTGAAAAAATTTCCTATCTATAAACCTAATTCGAAAACCATATTGACAATAATAAAAAAATATTTTGGCTAATGAAAACTCCTATAAAATAAAGATTTTTTAAAAACTAAACTTATTTTTAATTGCTATAAAATAAAGATTTTTTAAAAACTAAACTTATTTTTATCTTATATTACATTCATAATTAAACATATTTTCATTATTACACAACTAATGTGAATATCGTGACCTAAGGACAAGAAGGTCCTAGTTTTCATGTAACAAATTGAACCCTCTTGTTCCAAGGCTGCGATAGGTACCTATATTTATATTATTATATATGTAATCTTCTATCCCTTAATAACTAAATTCCTATAATTATTCGCTATATGTTCTGTGTCTGCTTTAAAATTTATTCTCTGTGTCGTTGGTGTATTAATTATGTGTAACATTTCCAATATATATCTGCGTTTGTAGTTTGTTTCTGTGTTTAAAACTGATACTTCCTCAAAATTTGGATAGTGATTAGACTGATAACAATGATGACTTAATGCAGTTTTTTTAGAATTAATGTCCCTATATTTTTGATCAGATCTATGTCCCGCAATTCTAGTCCTTAATTTGTTCTTCGTTGTACCTATGTAAACTTGGTTGCATCTTTCATTATCATTTCCCTTGCAAGGAATTTTGTAAACAATGTTTGACATATCCCATTTACTAGTTCTATCCTTTGTCTTGCTAAATAAACTGTTCAATGTGTTATAAGCTTTGTATGCTACCTTATATTTGTCAGTGTCAAAGATTCCCGATTCTTTTATTCGTTCCGAAACATTTGATATGTATGATAATGATTTATATATCATTGGTTCTATTGTTCTGGTAATTCTTGTATTCCCATTACTCCTATCATTATATTGATTTATTAATCCATAACTTAAACTATTTGGAAAATTGTTTTCCCTTAATATATTTCTAATTTTAATTATGTTTTTTTTTTTTTTTTTTTTTTTTTTTTTTTTTTTTTTTTTATATTTCATTAAAATTTTGTGCTGATATTAAAGTTAATAAAAAAAACACTTACCGTTTAAGACTTTTTAATAATAGTGTGTTTATGATTTTAGGTATTCATTTAGTGACTGTAAAGAAAAGAAAAAAACATTTTTTGTTGTATAAAACGTTATAGAAACATAAAATTGACAGTACTTAATTCAAACACTAGACTAGTTGAAGCTATCGGCAGTACCTATATTCCCTTTCAAGACGCTTACGTGAAACGTCTAGGAAAATATATTGGATCATAATGTTGGTAAGATTTGTCTTCCTTTCTGCTGATAAATCGGTCGAAATTCATCACACCTGCTAAAAACGATCGTTTTTCATCACATACCGGATAATTTCTTAGCTTAACCTAATTCTGTTATGCTCCAGAATATTAGTTAATAGCAAATTAATTAAAAACTTTCTTAAAGTCATATTTATTTGATTAAATAATTTACTTTATAGCTATTAACTTTTCCTAAATCCCTTATGTATTATTAAATATTTTCTTTACAGCCAGTTATTATGCATTAGGCCAATAAATCCTCATACAACTGGAAACATTGCAATTCCAACACATTTTTTATTAATTAAGTTTTTATAAAATATTTACTTTTAACATGCTAATGTCAGAAACAAATTATACATTTAACATTTCAAATGCGAATTTTTATAAATAAATAATGAAAAACCTGCTTTTAAGCAAATATAAATTCGAACATCTAAGAATTACAAAGGCGTTAATTATTTCGTATGCAAATGTTACAACAGAAATAAACACTTTAGAACTATGAATATGTAAAATTTAAGTCGTGGTAATAACATGACTTATTATATGTGCCTTTTGATTGACTAAGATTTAAAGAACAAAATCAAAATATTTACATGCCGATGATCAAGTGATCGTGGTGCGTATCTATAATAACACCTTGTTTCAAGATTCACTTAATACTATTGGGGAATTCACAAGGTGTCCCATGTCTTAAAATAATAACATGAAAAACTACGATTGTTGTGAACAACCCCTCATACTTCAATGTGCTGTTTTTAATTTTAATCAGCTGATTTAAAACAAACTTAAAAAATTAATATTTACCAAAAATAAAAATATTTTTTAACTCTTATCCATGAATTAATATATTCAACAAAATCTTACCTGACTATTTTCTAATTTTCAGACGCAAATCAGAAATAAATTCTATTTTGTTTGTTAACCAAACAGCAGAGTCCTAAGCCGATCTAATTTGACGCCGCAAGTGATTTGTTGCAAAAATCGGATGCTAGCCGGATACAATTTTACAATCAACGGCGGCTTACAAAAATTAATGCGGCTCGGCTCAGGCTTTCGGCGCAGATCACTTCGGATTAATTACGACAGCACAATAAACATAGCAAGCAAAGTTAATTTGAGACACCTTTTTGATTGCAAAGCAACAACAATATTTTTAAACCATTGTAAAATTTTAAAACATTATGACAACATAACACGATAGCACACCCTGTGAATACCCCATATGTCTAGATATCAATACTTACCTGTTAGTTAGCAGCACACTGGTAACAATTCCAGTGCTTGAGTTACCGGATCGCATACCACATTCTTTCACAATATACATACAAGAAATATATTTACAATTGGGGGATTCACAAGGTTGTCATAAAGTTGTAAAGTCATAAGTCTTAAAATAATTACATGAAATATATATGACTGCTGTGCTTATAATTTAGATTTCTACTGTATAGTTATGACGAATTAATGAATACAGCATTAAAATATTGATTTTGTTTGATACACAAATTTATTTTTTTTTAAACAATTGTTAAATATTATTTAGGACATTATGACGATATGACTTGATAGCAAACCTTGTGAATCCCCCAAATATATATAGAGTTTGCCAAGAACCGTAACAATGTGAAACAGTGGTTTCGGTTCGGTTTTCGGATTTGAAAATATCAAAGTTAAACTTTAACATATATATTTTTTCGAATGTAATAAATACAATTTTTTATTTGTTTCAATTCAGGTACTTTTATTAACCCTTAAGTGTATACCTGGGTTTGGCCAGGCATTATTTGACTTCTGTCCAGTTTTTATTTACTTTACGTATTCCTCAATCAAAGTGGTTTTTTACAAGCAAATGAGAAAAAGAGTGGAAATTTAAACACCGTGAGCGTCGCAATTGGCAAAATGAAAATGTTGTGCTTATTGTACCCAACGGGGCCTGGCCAGTCCCTTCCCTATTATATATGTACTGCAGTAAATAAAATCAAAATGGAACGTATCAAAAAGCATATACAACACATAAGAATTCTTTCTTTACTGTTTTTTCGAAGAATTATTCTATTTCCCAACAAAATGTTCCTGCTATAGCCATAAAACCCATACAAATAAAAGTAGTCCCAGCCTTGCCCAGGGGTTTGTAAGTGCGAGTTTTTCTATACCCTGCAAATAATAGGACTATTCCAAACACGCGTGTAAAATGTAGCCCCCTGCAAATATTAGGACTAGTCCAAACACGCGTGTAAAATGTAGCCCACAAGGGACTAGGACTAGTCCAAGAGTAACCCAAACGTATGATAAAAACATGGTCTATTTAACATTACGATGTCCTAGGGCAGGACCATATAACCCTGCTTTGGACTACAAAGGAGTAGTCTTAAACCTACTCCATAGTATACACAAAAGGATTAGTTTTAACTTCGTTTAAAAACGATAACAAGTCGTTAGAAAACGAAGACATGTCGTCTCACTACAAACACTTTTTAACAATGGCATGGTCTAGACCATGCGGACCAGTCCATGGAGTAGTCCATTTAATCAAAGTGGATCAGGTGGTCCAATATTATTTACAGGGTTGCCACAAAAACTGTTTACAAAATACTAGTGGTACCAGCCAGGCCCAAGTGTTAGTTTGTGCCACACAAATTAGGTATCTACTTAAGAGTTTAAAAGGTAACATTTGTTCTTCACATGAATTTTAAGAATTTTTAAATACCTTGTCATTGTTGCAGGCTGTTATGTATAAAAGTTTTGTATAAGAAATACGAGTATTATGGTTAATTTTCATTTTTTTCAAGCATACATATATTGTTAAAGTAAAAGCCAAAACCGAGGTTTTTTTTGGTCTGTTTTTTGTTTTTAGGCATTTAACACCGCAGTTTCAATTTTGGTTAAAACCGAACATCAATCCCTAATATAAACAATATACAAATATGCATATACAATCACTTGAAGTACATTCCTCCATCTCCGCTTATTTCAAAAACATTTGTTTGGCACTCACGTTCAGCAGTATTGACAAAAAAAAAAAAAAATGTGAAAAAGGGTCAAAAAGTGGCACAAAATAGGTGAAAATGATACAAAAGGATAATTTAAAAAAAAGGTCATAAAAGGTAAGGGTCATATTGATACTTTTTTTTTTTTTTTTTTTTTTTTTTTTTTTTTTTACTGTTAGGACCAGCACTCAGGGGATGACCCCTACTAATGCATTGCATTGTGTTGGAACTAGGAAAATAGGTGTGATACTTTAGTATCACAACGGTAACGCTGAATATAAGTATCAGAGATAAGCAATGAGTAGTGAAAGAGGGAGTAGAGCTGAATCATGACTCATAATTTGTTGAACTTATACGCACTCATACTAATTCCAATGTTATTGAAACTGATATTCACTCAGAAGTTTGATGTTACTCTCGTACTCATACTTAAGGCCGTTATACACTAACCCACAATACTGCCATGCAAAGTTGTTATTATTTTCGAACAATCATTAGATTAGGGAAGCATTTTTGTAAAATACTTCAGACTTTGTGGGATAGTGTATAACGGCCTTAAGGAACATTTAAGTAGTGATTGATTTAGATTCAACTTTACCCAATGTGTATGGGCGAAGCAAAATTCGAGTCATACGTAAGTATGATTCGCATCAGGGATGAGAAATGACATTTTCAAAATTGTACTTAATTCAGTAAAAAATTGTACTTTTTCAAATCTTATTGTAATAAAATCCAAAATTATTTTTTTCTAGTAAGAATAACTAAAAAATGTTAGGGCATTTTTTAAGCTGCATTAGAAATATCGATATCGGTAACTGTGCTTTGAGAGCTGAGAATGTCAACTGTGTAGATATTTCTGTTCAGTAAGATTTGCCAAGTCATTATGCATTGTTTGATGCTACAGCAACGCTTCCAAATTGTGGAAATTTACTTTGGAAAAATAAACCTGTTCGCAGGCACTTTTATGATAGAATTTTGTTTAGTGATTAGTGAATAAATGTATACGTACGTCAATAAGCAAAATTGCTGTATTTGAAGACAATTTAAGGAAGTTGTACTGTTCACGTGCGATTGAACGCATCTGGACAAATTTTTATGGGGCTATTTGAGGTCATTAGTTTATTGGAAGCCAATATTCAAGCCAATACTGAAGCCACACTGCCAGGTTTATTAGAAAAAGTGATACAAAATTTAACAGAATGGACCGAGTAACTTGAAGCCGCGGTGGACATATGCTTGAAATCATTAGCATTAAAAAATTAATGTCATAAAATTATCTACCAGATTATAATAAAACAATTTTATTCCAACCATATCTTGTCTTGTGTTATCATTTTAAGTTCTCGTGCAGATAAAAAAAACATCCTTTGCATTAAAATTCACTTTTAATTTAAAAAATTCACTTATGTATATACTTATTTGAAATATATATTTGGCAATTAACAAAAAAAAAAAAAAAAATCAAAAAGGAGTTTAGACGAAGACTTTTTTAGACTTGATAGGGGAACAGACTAAAAATACGTAAATTTACATAAAGGCAACTTCTTCGATTTTTTTTTATCATATTTTGGTATTAAAAATTTGTTCCATATTCGCCGACAAATTTGGTACAGCAATTCTCTGATATTTGGAAACATTAGTTCATTAATTTGATTTTTCAATTATTCAACCTTTGACCAAAATGTTTCTATTTTAAAGCACTTGAAATTTTTAAATTGTACTAAAAATGTCATTGGAGTACTTCAGTACTTTTGCAATGCTAATAGTACTGAAAAAAGTACAATTGTACCGACTTTATCATCCCTGATTCGCATACAAACTTGTTATAAGCTAGGGTTGCCAGATTTGTCCCCGAAATTGCAAAGTGACGATTTACCAATTACAGTTTTCTAAAGTTATATGTATGAAGTAGACGATTTTTCGGCAAATTTATCTGGCAGCTCTGATTATTAAGTTGTGTTTTTAATCTTTTTTTTTTTATTAGGACCAGCACTCAGGGGATGACCCCTACTAATGCATTGCATTGTGTTGGAACTAGGAAAATAGATAATGGGAAGGTGAATAGAGGGAGTAGTGTTTGTGAACATTCGACTTGAACTTATTCATGTTGTAAGTGAGAGGGAAGACTTCAGCAAGAAGGTTATTCCACATACGAACAGTCCGGGAAAAAAAAGAATTCTCTCTACAATGCGTTGTACGATTCACCTGCCAATCGATGGGATGGGCTCTTGAGGAAAAACGTACGGATTTCGGGAACCATATCCATTATTTCGTCAGAACACATCCCATTGTAGTAACGATAAAATAGGCAAATACAACCCACATTGCGACGGTGCTCAACATTGGGTTTTTCGGGTGTGTTTGATCTGTTGTGTTCAAACGGTAAATGGATGAGCAAAGGCTGAGCATTTATTTTTTGTTGGATTGAAGGCTGTGTGTAAAGTATACAGGCTTCAGAGCTGTAAGAAACTGCAAACAATTAGGATTGCAATCAAACTGATTTTATTCTTTGATTTTAAATACTTTGTGATTGCAATGATTTTAAGATAATTATTTTTAAGCAATCAACTTTTAATTGAAATCTTTTAATCAATTTCCTTTGCAATCACTAATATATAGTGTTAAAGTTATGATCTAAAATAATTTGGTGAAATATTTGAAAAGGCATCCAAATCATTCTTAATTGCATTCAATGATTTTTAAAAAGAGCAATTTTCATATTATTGCAATCACAAGATTAAATTTTGTAATCTGAAGACGTTTTTTAATCAAAGAATTAAGTCAAATCAATGCCAATTGACTTCAGTTTTTTACATATCTGACAAAACCCAAAGGTTTTTTTTTTGTTGCTGGCACCTAAATAAAATACGAAGTATCTTAAAAACGACCACTACTTGCATTTGTACATTATGAACAAGATTTAAGTGGCTTTAACATGAAATAAACATTTTTATTAAAATTTGTTAAACCTCATAGAAATTTAAACAAATAAAATTTAAATAAATGGACTTAGCAAACGATTATGTGCAAACGAAATGCAATAATTTTCTTTTTTTTTAAGGAAAAACAAATTTAACTGCGAGAAAATAAAAGGCGTTGCAGTATAATTTTTAAGGACAATAAACAATATAATGAGGATAATAAATTATAGTTTATATTTTTGTAGTTGGTTGCTCTTTTTGTTGACGAAAGAAAATGTGGAACAGCTAATAATGAAACCGAAATATTAAGGTCATTAGATGGAGTTAATGTGAAAGTTAAATTTTACAATCAAAAACGGAGAAGTTAAAAAAGTCCTTGGAGCGTTGATGGCAATGCCGCGAAAAAATCTATGCAACAATTTTATTGCCTTTCCGCTTAAATGAACGTAAAATGTGGACAGGCGCTATAAACATCGAACAAAAATTAAAAAGTAGGGACAAACTGCCGCATTCGTGATCGTAGGACTTTCATCAAAATTGTACAAAGACAAAATTTTCCAAAATTGTTCACCAATTAAAGCATTAATCAAAAATAAAATCAGTTTTTAGATGCTTTCATCGAAGAGTTTGTATCGAAATTTGAAATCATGGCATTCGACAGTCGCCGAATGCTTCTTTACGAAATGTCATTCGATAGGCAAAAGGCTAAATTGAATTATTTTGAATGCCGACCACAGTTTGGTCTCTAATTCTTTTATTTAGGTAACATTAATCACAAACGGAACACAGAAAAAATTCTCTAACATTTTGTACCAATTAAAGCATAAATCAAAAATAAAATCAGTTTTGAATAAAAATTTAATCAAGTAAATTCAACGTTTAATCAAGTGAATTAAACGTTTAATTGACTCTTTTATTTTTTGTTTACTGGCGCACATTAATCAAATTTTTTAATTTAAATAAATTTTTATTTTTTCTGTGTATGTTTTTAGATCGTTTTATCGAATAGTTTGTATTGAAATTTGAAATCATCGCATTCGATAGTCGGCCGAATGACTTCTAACGAAATGAGATTCGATAGGCAAAAGGTGCAGTAAACACTAGACTATTCACTGGATGTTCAATTAATCGAAGAATTTTACCGCCATTATTTGATCGAATAATCAAAATAGCCAATTTCGAATAACGAATTACTCGAACAATTTATGTCAATTAACCGACTAAGATGAATATCTTAGTCTACATTTATTTTTATCACACAAACTTTTGAGCATATTTCAGACCCTTGTTAGATGTTATTGTGTGAGAGACAAATTATGTATATCATTATAAACGTCAAATTTCATACGTTATGTATATCATTTTTCATATATGTATACTATACATTGTATAGTTTAACATCGATCGTAAAAAAGTGTGTTGATTAAAGGAGATTACAAAAATTTAATAAGTTGTCAGTGAAATTGAAATCAAAGTAATTTTAAAAACTAAAGAGTATAAAAAAAGTTATTAAAAAATTAGGTGAATTTTAAAAAATGTTTAATTAAGAATGTCCATCGACTTCAATTTCTATCGATTTCTAGGTATACAAAATTGGTTTTAAAAGTTTTACATAACTAACTGGCACTTAAAAGACAAAAATATAAAAATTAAATAAAAATTGTCTTAAAAAAATGAGCTCAAGCCCATATTTAATATCCGCATTAAGTTGAGCAGGGACACAATTGCAAATTATAAACCGAAAAAAATATTGGTTCACACAGAAAAAATTACCAATGTTAACTTAACATGGCGAAATGTTGATTGGGAATCATGGTGAATTTCTGCAAAAGTATGCCCTTTATTTAAATTTATCATTATTTCATATTAATTTTAAATGAAAAATATTTAAATAACCTTAAATCAGTTTATTTAATATTATTTACTGTTAAAATAACATTGTTCAATATTGGATAGTACATCAAGTTTTTAAATTAGAATGTTGACGAAAACTATATCGGGCGATTCTGCAGATGCTTCTGTTAACAAAGGAGAATACAAAATAAGTGAAACATGTGTTACAGGGGTAAGTGTTTTGAATTATTCTTAAATAAATGCATTTGTTGTCTCTGCAGCTTCTTCACACTGTTATATCACACTCAAACCAATTTGATTGTAAATGAAATTGACGTTGTTTCAACTTGAAATTACTTTCATTCAACGTGATTTGGATTGTTATTTCAATATAAATGATATTTTGCTCTAACTTTACTGCAATGTTAAATTAACATGAATTATAGTTATTTTAAAAGAAAAAAATGTTGTTCGCAAGTTATTGTAAAATCGTGTTAAATTAACATGAAGTAACAATGAAGCAAAACTACTACCGAAAACGGTAAAATCAACCTTGTTTTCGACGATTTAACATTATTTTTTTCTGTGTTTTCCCGCTTGCTAATAAACATCATCAGATAATTTTATAGTCTGTTAAGCGCCAAGTACACATTTCAAATGCTTGTCCAGCAAGCAAATTCACTCGTGTATGTACGTGAGCTGGACGTAATATTCACTGTCATATCTAAATTTTTGATTTTCCATCCAGCATCATCGGTGTGACACATGTTCACTAATACTACCATAGCGCTTGCTAAAAAAAACTTGACGTGGACAGACCCCTTTAAACAGAATAAGTGTAATTTTAATTTTGTTTTCCTTGATCTTGTTTCGGTCTTTTTAATGTATAAAAACTCTATTTACATAGCACATATTCCTCCTTTATTGCAACAAAGTCATATCTCAAAAAAAAAAACAAAAAACAAACTTGGCAAAATGCGACTAAAGTTTTCAAAATGAACCCTTAAGCTTCGGTCACACTTGTCAAATATTTGACGAAAAAACGGTGCCAACAAGCGAACTAAATAATTATTTCTTTGAATTCCAATATTTTTTTTGATTTAAATACCACATCTGACAAAAATCATTATTTTTGCTATTTCTAGTAGTATTATAATTTTTTTTTGTGATATTAAGATAATGTCAAATCTGACTTACTATTAAGTAGAGTAGGGGTTACGCTTACTTGGTCAAATATTTAACCGTAGCTTTAGATACAGGTTTAATGAAATATATTTTGCTATAACTTTGGTTCAATTTGAGATATAATACTGATTTTATTTTTTCATATAAAGAAGGTATGAATGAACACTTTTGCTAAAGTAACTTAACAATTCATGTAGAGATTTATGTTTTTTCCCATTGGATATAATTAATTTTTCGAACAGTTCGAACAATTTAAAAACCTTACTCGATTAATCGAGTGGTTGCGATCGAAACATGTCACGGTAACCTGCCGGCCAGGGTTCCAGCCCCGGCTACGGTCAAGAATGAAAAGATTATCAATAACAATTTTAATTAATTTTCATGTTGTAAAATTCCTTTCTTCATTAAAATAATTTAATGAAAATTGAATTTGCTGAACTTGAGCCGAATTGAAATATTAAAAATTTGGATTAAAAACCATAGTTCAACAAAATAACAAAAGAAAAAGAAAGACAAAAATGAAAATACAAAAAAAAATGTACTTTGGACTTCAAGAAGAATTCTTGACATAAGTACGGAAAAAACAGAAGTAAGGAAAAACATGTAAAATCAATTAAAATGAATAATCATTCAAAAAAGCAAATTTCGATCTACCAAAGGTTAAAATACAATTTGGTTTAAGGATTGATGTTTGACTATTGACGTCAGCAGTCGTCGATGGCTGCGAGTGTAAGACGGTAAATTCATCTGAGGAGATCGAGTGGCTGCGATCGAAACATGTCATGGCCAGTGGTGCGATTCACTAACTTTTAACGATCCGACAATCGTTAAATTTGTCGACATAAATATTCGCTTGCAGTAACGATAGTGTGATTCTGTAACTTATTTTTAACGATTGTTAACAGCTGTTTTTTTGTAACATCTCTGTCTACAAAATGTTAAAAAAAAAGAAAAGCACAAAAGAGAATAAAATAAAAACAAATGAAATTGTTCTTAACCCAACGTGTTACACATGTTTTTTCATTCAAAATACATTGAAAAAGGTCTGGCGAGACTCATGAGTAAGACGAAGGGTTAATTTGTGGTTTTATATTTTTTTGTGAATTTTACATTTAGAATTTTGTTTTTGTTCCTAATTTGCTTGTTTTAAATTTAGGATTTTGTGTTTGTTCATACATATACATACATACATATGAATATATCTTTGAATGTTTGTAAGTTATTTTAATAAATAAACACAACTTAAATTATTGTCGCTAAAATATCGACAAAAAATTGCTAAAAGTAACAGCTGACTTTTAACGACAACGAATATCGTTAAAAATGTTACTGAATACCATATTCGATAAAATTTCGTTATATTTATTTTATCGATACGATTATCGTTATAAAAGTTAGTGAATCGCGCTACAGGTTCGAGTCCCGGCCACGGTCAAGAATGAAAAAATTATCAATAACAATTTTAATTAATTTTCATGTTGTAAAATTCCTTTCTTTATAAAAATAATTTAATGAAAATATCTAAAATTTTTTATTTAAAACCCAGTTAGCCGTCTCTCGATGGCTGCCCAAGGAGCCAAGGCTTTGTTATTTGAATTTTCGGTAAACAGCTTTGAAAGGTCTTATTGTTTGTTGTTGTTTCTTTGCAAAGTAAACAGCAAGCATTGTTGTCGCCAAGTTCTTATTGGCTGTTGTGCTCTCGTCAATGTGAGCACAAAACTCTTGTAAGAGCTCGCACATTGTGCATACTTTATAGCTGCTAGCCGAAGTTTTGGTGTCATTGCTGCACAGTGGAAGTTTTTGGAAATGTCCTTCTATGAAAATTTAAACTTACGAACATTGGTCTAGTATTTTCCGAATATACGGCTCAAATTTATAACGATTTTTTTTAATTTTTTTTTTTTTTTTGTGAATTATTAGAAAATCCATAAATATTTAATAAAAAAAAAATTGTGAAAAATTCCTTACAATTAAAAAGTTATATGCTTTAGAAAATAAAATTCTGAAAAAAGTCTTGAAAAATTACAAAATCTTATTAATTAAAAATCCTTAAAATTACTTGATAATTATAAAATTCGTTAGCCATTTTGCCAAAAACGTGTTTTGGAGTTTTTGTTGGATTATTTTTTTTACTCTGGGGTTTCCCTTACAGTTTTTAAAATACAAACCATTAATTGAGATGGCGAGGATCTGGGGGTCATCCCACCAGAGTATAAATGGGAATTATGTAGACTATCTTTGGTCAAAAATTGTTGTGTTTATTTATCATTTCTTATGGAAGAGTGTTTATGCATTTTGAGGATCTGTCAATCTCTTGGCTTTGCCTTGGCAGTAGCCTACATCTAAAACAAGTCTACAGCTTGTAATTGACTAATATCCCGGCTAATCAGAGTCCAGCACCAAGATTTAGCCGAGAGTTTATGTGTAAGATTGACACGTCTTATTGTTCGATAATCGTTAGGGCTGAGGTCGGCTTAAGGAATCAATATAATTGTGTGATATGCCCTTTTGAAATTTTCACATCCTCATTGGACACGCAAGAAATGTTCTGGTAAAAACTTTGAACAAAAATTTAATGAATTTTATTAAAGTCGTTTAATTAGCTTGTTAATCAAAACTGTGTAATTAATCTGTCGCATCTTTGCTTTACTTTTTTAATTACCATTTCAATCAGGATTCGAAAATAAACAGTACATTATTTAGCGTTCGGCTCACACACCCAAGAACGATGTCTATTTTTTAGTGTTTTTGTAGACGACCACAACCCTTAATACCGTTCGTAACAATTTCAAGAAAGAGACGAACATTATATAGTGTTCTGTTCTTCGTTAAAAAAACAGAACAAATGTAGTGGTACTGTACACAAACATTATTTTTTAATGTTCTATAATGTTACTTTTTTACATTGTAAAGAAATAAACACACAAAAAAATTTAGCAACGACCGCAGAACGAACAGCTTGTGTGTGTATTGTGTATATGTTTTGTTTGTGTTAAATTATTTTGCTGGCTTTCCGTTTTTTTTTCGTATGTGTATTTTGTTTTTGTAAAAAATGTTTGGTTTTTTTACCACCCAAAAGCGACGAACAGAATTAAATGTTCTCATCTTTTGTTGAGTTAGATAAAAAACAGTATTATGTTTGTGCTCAAAAGATGACAAACAGGAAAACGTTATTTTTGTAATGATTTTCGACACAAACACTATTAGCGCTTGTATTTTCCACAAATCTACCGAACCGAACACTCAGGAGCGATATTTAGTGTTTATTTTCGAACACTGATTTAAAAAGATTTTGCTGTTACATTCAGATTATACTTTGCGGATTTTCGGTGTTACATTTTATATTGCAGTAAGTTTGAGGGGTTGCCATACCATAACAAACTTTAGTTGCCAAATAATAAACGTAATGGTTTCGTTGCTATGCAGATTTTTTTAGTACAAAGGCGCCAAAGGCTTAAAATAAATTTCACTTTGAACTTTTTACTACATATTTGTTATTTTGTTACCAAAATGGAAAAACTCCTTTTTAATCAGCGTTTAAAAGACTGCAGTCAAATCAGAAAAACGGTAATTTCTGCCACTTCTTCATTCGTCTTTGGCAAAAAATTCACTAAATGTAAACAGTCGCTCTCAAACCTACATAAAAATCGAAATGTTGTACACACACTTTTTTTGTTCGACAGTTTTTGGTTTCGACTGCAGTTTTTAAAACCCAGCTTTTAAAAGTAGAGATATTTCGGTTGACCGTTAAATTTGTGCAGCATTGTCAAATGGCAATTGGTGATATTTATTATTGAACACGGGTTCTAAAAATAACGGAAGGGGCTTGAGTTCATTTAACTTTTTATTTAAGACATATTTATTTAATTTTTTTTATATCCTGTTAGTCATGTCCATTTTCAGCTTCGCACATACGTGCTCTTGTAACACATTTTCCATAACTTTTTGAGTGCAATTATTTTTGTTTGCTTGTTTGTTATTTCTTCTTTTTCCCAAAATTAAATTATAACAATTAAAAAATCTGTAAGGAATTCAAACCCATTCAGTATTTTTGGCCACCCTGTATTTACCAAAAACCTAAAAAAGTTATGAAATTGAGATCAATTTAACAGGCCCAACATTTACCAGAAATTTGTGTTCCCACTAGATTTAAGTTTTACATATTTTAAGCCCAATTATGAGCCCAACTGTATCTTTACTCTTGCAGAAGAAAAAGTACTGCAACTAAAACCACTGATATTTTTCCGCATTTTTTTGGGATCAAACCAGTAGCAATGCAATAATTTTGTACTATTTAAACCACTAACAGTCACAAAAAAACACTAACCAAGTACAAACATGTACAAAACTTACAAATCATCCACTTAAAGCCAGTTTCAAAAATTGTTATTGGTTGGTCAACTACAGGGCGTCTTGTAGCAGATTTATATTTTCACACTAATGCCATGTTCGCACGGTGCTTTGGATTACTTCGCTTTCTGTTTTTATTACTTATTTGCATTACCATGTTCGCACGGCATTTTCCTAATCGGTTTTGACAGTTCTTCTTCTTTTTTTAAATTAATTTTGTTTATCGCTAAATTTAATTGTTTGTTTGCGGTTACTTGTATTAAGAATGGAAAGAAAAAGTATGTAAAAAATATTATTTCAAAGAAATACATACATGCATACATATAAAATATTTATTCTCTTTTTTGGATTCCATTAAATTTTATAATATAAAATTACTTCCTTTACTTTTGTTAACTTTCTTTATGTTATATTTTGTTTGTTTTTTAGTGCTTTGACAGCTGGTGATGAAAAAAACCGATAAAAATTAGAGATCACATTGATTTTAAAGTAATCCACAGGGTAAAACAAATTGAATTACGTACAAATGAGATAATCCGTTCTCAAAATTTTGTATGACGTATTATGTAATTTGGATCATAATTAGGCTGTGGATTACGAATGAGAGAGTGAATTACGAAAAAACGCTGTCGTGCGAACATGGTATAAATTAAAAAACGTAATAATTGACACAAAGTTTTATGAAGAGCATTGAACGATAGAATGGAAATGCGGATTTTATTTTTTAAAGAGTATGTCATTTAGATGTCTTTTGCGAGTTGAACACACTCTTCAAAACGGAGCGTGGTTTTTCGAGAATTTTCGAAAAAAAATCATCTAATTATCTCATGCGTGGATAAGGCTCACAAACAATGCAATAGTTTTTGATATTTCAATCGAGGGTTGCGGGTTATTGGAGACCAGTTACTTCAGCAGTGCCTCCACACCGCTTATTACTTCTTGAAATAATCGTATTTAAAAAAAAAAATTGCCACCAGACGCCCTGTAGTTTTAAATGAAGTCGTATTTATTTAACTTATAAAGGGTCGATGTTGAATTTGAACCACGCCAAAACGTCTAGTTTTTTCTGCATTTCATTACACATTTCGCAATTTCAGACTAACTAAATTTAAACCACGGAAAGATTTACAATCGAGCAAAGCGTTAAAGTTATTCAGGCTTATTATTCAAATTGGCGTTCAAATCAAAATGCATATCTTGCACTTCGTGATTTTTTTCGGTCAATTTATTCGTCCAAATGTGCGTACAATCGGAAAAATTGTGCAAAAATTTAAACAATCCGGGTCTGTAGGGGATGTGAAAACACCAGTGTATGCTCGAACAGCTCGTACTGCAGAAAATATTGCTACTGTTCGCGATAGTGTGACTGAAGAGCCATCCACCTCAACTCGTCAAACATTTGCAACTCTCAAGCTTGTCGTTGATGAGCATTATTCATAAAGACTTGCATTGATACGCTGACCATTCCAAACGTCGTCAATGGTAAGAATGGTGGCAAGAAATGGCAACAGTTGATGATCAATTGTCGAAGAAACTCATCTTCAGTGAAGAGGCACATTTTCACCTCAGTGGATTCTTCAATAAGTAGAATTACCGCCTTTGGGCGAATGATAATCAAAGAGTGAGTGTCGAGAAACCAATGCGCCCCCAAGGAGTGACTGTTTGGTGCGGTTTATGGGCGGGCGGCATCATCGGGCCGAATTTTTTCCAAAATGGGGGCGGTCAGGCAGTTACTGTGAATGGTGTTCGCTATCGTGAGATGATAACGAACTTTTAATGGCCCGAATTGGAAGATGTGGAAGTGGACGATATGTGGTTTCAACAGGACGGTGCCACCTGCCACACATTTAATGAAGCAATGGCTCTTTTGCGCGGCACATTTAATCGCCGTGTTATCTCACGTGTTGGCAATGTCAATTGGCCGCCAAGATCATGTCATTTGACACCGTTGGACATCTTTCTTTGCGGTTATTTGAAAGAAAAGGTGTACGTCAATAATTCAAGAGATAAAGGATGAGATATTGCGGCGCATTAACGGTATAGAATCTCAATTATGTTTCAGCGTCATCGAAAATTTGGACCATCGGATAGAGGCGCGCTGCTGAGGACGCTGAGGCCATTTGGCCGATATTTTGTTCCATACATAGCTGAACTATACCAATATTATCATAGGCCCCAATTATGGTTCTTAATTTTTGTATTATGGTTTACAACTTTGCTATATTCCGGTAAACAAAAACATAATAAAAATTACAACTGATCACAACCAGTTGTCTTAATTATCAAACTCACCTATAAGTAACCTTAATTTTATATTCTGCGAATTTAAAAAAAAAACAATTTAAAAAATAAGGACTCCCTTTCTACGAATTAGTTTTGCAAGGGCAAAAATTCAGTGTGAAAAACTGATCGCACAATATTTGATATGCGTTATTAAATGTGCTTTTGGTGTCAAAAATCTAGGAGTTCGCCATATGATATTCAAAAGCAAAACTTTTTCATTTCTCCCTTACAAACCTGCTACGTTGGAAGCTAAATTTTTTATTGCGAGGTAACTTCTTCGTTAATAGTTCCCAGATTTAAATGGTATATTTTAGTTTATATTTTAGTTTTTCATGTATTTTTAGTGTAAGTACTATTACTTATACAGTGGAAACTGTTTTGAACGGACTTCGAGGGAGCCACTTAGATGTGTTCGTTCAAGAGGAATGGCCTTTCAAAAGAACTCAAAGATTTTGTTATTAAAGATTATAATCTTTGGCCGGTGTATACACTTTTGTTTTAGATTGATCTGCATTAACAGTTTTGCCTTAAGATTAGCCTTGTAATTTTTGTTCCTAATTGTATTTTTTGTTTTAAGACTCCAATGACGTCATAGTTTCTTTAAACACACAGACAAAGATTTGCTCACATACACACACATACAATATTCATGAATGTGAGTGTATGTTGGGATTTATGTAGACTTAAATTGTGTATGGAGAACCTTTCTAAATGCCTTTTACATTATTGTAGCAGATATATTGGAGATAATAAAAAACTTGTAGAAGTTAGTAAAAACTACTACAGAAAATCTAATTTGTATACCCTTCACCGAAGGTAAAATTGACCTTATGAATTGCGAAGGTAATTTATCAATGACCGTCTGTCCATTTGTATGTTGAAATGGGTTTTTCGAAGACGCCAGAAATAATGGGGACTTGGATGAACATATATATAGCACATATATGTAATCCTTTAAAGTATTCCATTTAAATTCAGCCAGATCGGTCTACTAATTTCTGTGATATAAACAAAAAATAAAGACTGCCTCTAGTTTTACCATCGAACCTGTGAGGGAAATATGGCCTCAATAAATTTCTATATTTTGTGCCAACGCATTGCAGCGCCTTTACATCTCACCAACTCTTGGCGCTGCTATATTTTCTCCATGCATGGGCTTGGCGTTCCGTGCTTTCCCCCCTGCTGATTCTCTTCTACGGAGCCTCTGGTGCGGTCGTTCGATTGCCTACTAAGGTTATGGCCAATCCACTGCCATTTAAGCCTACTAATAATCATCGATAAGGGCTTTTGATCTGTTTTTGCCACAGCCTATGATCAGAATTAGCTCTAATATTAAAAAGAAGAAGAATCCTACGAAAGCAAAGGTTCACGAAGACTTCAATCTTTTGCATGCCACAAATGCTCCATATTTGGCCTCCATACAAAAAAGTGAATTTTCTATGCGAATTGAATAGCGAAATGTTCGTGCGTAAAAACAAACTAGGTGAAGCAATATTGATTTAAGCAATTTATTTGTTACATAAAACTATTTTACTTTTTAAATGAGAAATGAGCTCAAAGTCAAGTTAGTTTTCTCATTTCTTGTATTTTACGAGTTTTTTTTTTTAATTAAACTTTGGAAATTTCTTAAAAGCAAAAATAATTTTTGTCTTACAATCTAACCTTGACTTAAAATCAGAAAATATACTAAGAAATTAAGAGAAGAAAAAACTAATTCAAAAGTAATTCACACATATTTAATGTTTCTCCACACAATTTTCATCAGGCTTGGGTAAGTGCATTTTATGGATTATGCCCTCAAACATACCAATATTATAATTTTCCAATAACCCAACAAACACGAAGGCAAACCTTTGAAATAATGCTTAATTCTCAAATTTTTTTCAGTTGTTTGATTTTAATATTTGATTTCAAATTGAAAACGGTTTGAATATTATCATAAGACCTACAATGTTTTATCACTTTAATATAAAATTTGCATCAAATGTTATTCTCATATCAAAAATAAACTTGGCACCTCTTAAGTGAAAAATACATGTAAACATTAAAAAATGTCGTTTACAGTTAGGAATGGGCAAAAAATATCGATATATCAAAATATCGATATTTAAAAAAAATTTAATCGATATATATCGCCGATATTTTAAATACCGATATATCGATGTATCGATATTGAAATACGACTATCGAATTCGATATTTTTTAAAGTCAGTCTTCATTAAAGAAATTTTTTCAAAATTTTAGCAGTTTTTCAAACAATATGTTTTTTAAGAATCCTTAAACCATGTTGTATTTTTAACCTATGGAAGATTGAAATTTGCTTCTTTGAATGATTATCCAGAATTCTTGACATAAGTACGGAAAAAACAGAAGTTAGGAAAAACATGTAAAATCAATTAAAAAATGGATAATCATTCAAAGAAGCAAATTTCGATCTACCATAGGTAAAAAATACAATTTGGTTTAAGTATTGATATTTGACTATTGACGTCAGCAGTCGTCGATGGCTGCGAGTGTAAGACGGCAAATCCATCTGAGGAGATCGAGTGGTTGCGATCGAAACATGTCATGGTAACCAGCCGCCTGGGTTCGAATCTCAGGTCAGTCAAGAATGAATGATTACACGGTGCTACAGTGTAAAAAAACTTGGAAAACGACCTAGCGTGGGTTATTGGTCTTGTTGAGTACATAAAAAATTGTGTCACAAAAAACGAAAATTATAAACTTTTTTGATTTTAGTAGCTTTTCATTGCTTATTTTAATATGAAAGCTTATAAAAATTTATATAAACGTACGAAGAAAATTTAGTTCTTAACAAAACATGGCTTTAATTTTTCAAATCGGATAAAAATTGTATAAGTTATTCAACTTTTCATTAACACCTGTTTTTAGTATTTTCTCCCCCAGCGCAAAACATATGAATTAAAAAAACAATTAACTATACAAGCAAATTTGTCAACTTAATAATTTGTTTGTTGTAATTTTACAGTTACGTTTTTGGTATTAACTTATGTGCGGTTTACAGAACACGAATTCAAAATTTTGTTTGTTTTAAATCTAAGTTGAACGGACGGGTATGGCGCTCGTGTTCTGTAAACCACATATAAATAAGTTATTGTTAATCTGTCTTTATTTAAAAAAAAAGAACTGGAAGATAATACAGATGAATAGAGTTTATTATGCCCTATTTTTTTGAATCATTAAAAAAGTTACGAATGTTTTTATATGCAATTTTTAATTATATATATTTGGATAAATACATAAACTAATCGAATTTATTACCAACACAATGGCAAAGTTTAAATACTACCTTTTGGTGAAGGATATTGTTTTTAGATAAGAGTAAAAAAAGTGTAACTAGTTTAAAATTTGTGACAAGTAAAGTGATATATGTAATAATTTTTGTTATGTTTGCGCTGACAAAAAACATCGCTTTGATCTGAAGAAAAATAAAGCCTTGGTAAATGCCTTCAATACAGTTTTTAACTGCTCATACAGTTCTATCAAATGTTATGAACCCGAAAGTATTTGTACAAGCTGTTTCAGTATGATTAAGAAAACTATGTCCGAAAAGTTTATAAGCCAGCCATTGCCATTATCTTTCCCAATGATTTGGCATCATAAAATATTCCATAAACCACAAGACAGTTATTTTTGCCAAACAAACATCACTGGTTATCAATATACAAATCGTGATAGCATTGAGTATGCTAATGTGTTAACTGTTACTAAGCCAGTATTAAGTGCAGTTAAATGTAATGAAACTTTACATAAACAAAGTGATGATAAATCTGAAAACGAGGAATGTGATATGGAATATTTACCAAAATCGGCTGAGCCACATTTTGTGACAAATGCATATTTTTGTGATCCTGTGCGAGATTTAAAACTTTAGAAACTTTTGCAAATATAAGCCGATTTTAACAAATGATATCTCGTTTTTTTCTACATAAAATTATATAATAAAGATAGGTTTTCATACAAAAAAAATAAATTAAATCTTGTTGAATTTGAAAAATTAGGAAAAAAAAATAAAAAAAATTAGAAAATTTTGAGAAAAACTCACCTAATTTATTGGAATACATTTTTTATGAATACATTTCATAAAAGCTTAATTCTTTGCCTTTCCAAAACTGCTTAAAATTTTGAAATCGATCAAAAAATTTGTGAGTTAGAGGTACTAAAGTGCTACGACCTACCCTAAAACAGTTTTTTGAGAATAACTCAAAATTTTGAGGGTGTTTCAAAATTTTTGAAAACGGTTTTTGTATGTCCTCAAGTAGGCCTACAACCCCCACTAGGTCGGTTTTCAAGTTCTGACAAAAAGTGTTTTTTTGTAGCAGTGTGTTATCAATAACAATGTTAATTAATTTTCATGTTGTAAAATTCCTTTCTTCATAAAAATAATTTAATGAAAATTAAATTTGATGAACTTAAGCCTGATTAAAAATATTAAAAATTTGGATTAAACACCATAAATAGTTCAACTAAATAACCACAATTCTAATTTTCTTAAAATATGTTAAATTTATACAAAAAAAAATATGCCAAAAATTTGCATAATTTTTATGCAATTGAAGAAAAATTGAATTTTTTAGAGACACATACAAACATACCTAAGGATTTGTTTATGGGCATTTTGACGTTTTGTATCAAATAAAGTAGATATTTAGTGTATGATGACAAAATCTAAGAACAAAGAAAAGGAATGCCGATGGGCTCACCAGTCATAGCTGATATACATACATAATTATAGAAAAACTTCGTGACATATCACTGGATAAAATGGTCGAAAAACCGAGGATAATTATGAAATATGTAGAAATATGATATAAATGACAGATTAAATGACACCATAGAAAAACTAAATTAATTTAATGAACAAATACAGTTTACCATGGAAGAAGAAAATGACAACCAACTGCCATACTTAGACGCAATTGCTATTAGAAAAGGGAACAATTTAACAGTTAATTGCTATAAAAAACCAACAACCTCGGGACGAATTTCATACAAATTGTTGCTGAAGTTCTAGTTGGCTCAACTTTAGTTACATTTTTAAAAAAATATTAGTTACATTGTTGTTCGAAAAATGAAAGAAAATATATGAAATACTTTGGGAAGAAAAAAGATAAAAGAAAAAACGAAATTGTTTCTCTGATTGTGAACAAAGCTTAAAAGTACAATTTTCAAAATAGCAATTATTTGTTATATTTTATATATATATTTTAATTATTGAATAACTTATGGGTTTTCTTGTAAACACAAAAATGTGACATTTAATTTGACAAATGAAATTTGGAGTTTGTTTCTTAAAAAATGTTTTGCTCTCCATAAGGGCAATGTTTTATTCTACTTCTATACTTTTTGCCACGTATAAATCGACAGTGTTGAAAGTGCCCTGTAAAATACGCGACTTCGGTTTATATATGGGGCTAGTTTTAAAACGGCGACAATTGTCTCAAAGAGCAACAATGCTACGCAAAAATTTTAAATTTCGGAAAAGTTTGCAAAAATATCAAAAATTAGCAAACATTTTTTATTATTAAAATTGATCAAAAGTCCCCAAATCTAAAAGGAATGTCAAAAATTTGATAAAAATCAGGTCAGCTGGTAAAAACAGGAAAGGGCATTCCATAAAAAAAGTTGAGTTTTTTTTAGCACTTCCTACTTGAAAGAAATATTTTTTGTTTGTTTACCAAAAACTTGATATAATTAATTTCTTTAAATTAGGAAAAACTGCTTATAAAAACCTGGACCCTTTTTTGACCCCTTTTTCTGGAAAATCCCCTTTTTGTGACCCTTTTCAAAAATTTCCAACGGTAGCCCTGCATAGAAGGGAGGGGAGAAGAGAATAGCGTGGAGTACATATTTTGCTGTACTCTTAAATTCCTTTTGTTTTTCGTTCGTATTTTTTACCTGAAGTTGGCTACAACTTTATATTAATATATAGCGTTGCCAGAAAGTTTGGCCATCATTTGGCTAAAATATGATTTTCTTGAAGAGAAAAATCTACAAAATTGTTTTTTAAATCAAATTGTTCATAACAAGGGCAAAAAAGTAAAATATATTAATTTTAAGAACAATTGTGATTTTTAGTTTAGCTGTTAATTTTAATTTTGATATTTCTAGTTAGGCTTGAGTTCATCAAATTTAATTTTCATTAAATTATTTTTACTGAAATTAAAATTTATTGATAATTTTCTTGGCTGAGCTGGGGCTTGAACCTGGGTTGAATTTACATGTTTCAAGAATCACCACATTCTTTCATCAGAATTCTTTGAGTTCTAACCTCTGCACAACTGCGGTGCCTGCCAGCCAACAGTCAAACATCAGTAAATATAATTTAATGAAAATTAAATTTGATGAACTCAAGTCTAACGAGAAATATCAAATTAATTTTATATTAAATAAATACTTCTTCCCAGCAAATAAAAAAAAAGAAGAGGGGATATTTTCATGATTTCTTTAGTACTTATTTACTTAAATGAATTTAAAATACATACTTTATAATAAATTTTTCATAAGTAGTAAAATTACATGCTATATTCCCATTCAACTCTAATGTATGAATTGCAATATTTCACTATAATCTGGTATTAATCCTTTTACGATTGAAACGGGTAGAATATTTTATGCAATTTAAATTAATAGTTGAGTTAGATTTATTTAATTTATACATTTAATTTTAATACTTAATAGTTTTTTTTAGTGGATTTAAGAAAACCCATTTGCTTTGTTTTGTTAATGATACGAAGATTTAAATAAAACCTGAATAACTAATCAACTTTTGATTTGTTCATTACGTATAATTTTGTATCAATTACCTTCAATATCTTTTAATGTTTGAAGCTGTTTCTTTAATAAAAAAATAGCATTAGGATTAATATTTTGATTTTTTAACTTTTTAAAAATGATAATAATAAACAATTTAAAAATGTACACAATGCCTTGTTTTTAGTATTTTCATGTTTCTTTCTAATTAATTTATAATACAATAGATAATGCATGTAAAAATTAATATTGACCACCAATGAAAATACCCAACAAACACGAAGTCAAACCTTTGATATGAAATGACTTTATCATTTGACATCAAACGCAATTCTCAAACGTTTTTCAATTGTTTGATTTAACATTTAAATTCAAATTGATAATGATTTAAAAATAAACATTTGATATTAAATGTTTTTTCAATTTGATGTCAAATGTTTGTCAAATGTTAAAATCAAATCTAAAATAAACTAAATGTAAGCATTAAAAATGGCGATTTTTACATTGTGGTTACATGTGTTTTACTATTAAAAATAAATTTTAATATAAAGTGAACAGTTTATTTCTTGTGAAAAATAAAAATTATTTGTGAGAATTTACAATGATTAAAAATACGAAAAAAAAGAAAAATAATAAAACGGGAAAGTGAAGAAAGTTTGTTGAACGATCGCGGTACTACAATCCTCAAAATAAAAGGGAGCCAAGTATTTTGTCTTTCCAAGAATTAGAGGACGGATAGAACACTATTTTATCTTTTAGCTATGTATGGTACCGAAAGTTTATCTCAAAGTTTATTAAAAAAAATAATAAATTTAAATTAAGAAAATTAAATTGTTTTATTTATATTCCACATTGTATTATAATCCGCATTTGAAAAACATTTGAGAATTACGGTTGAAAGCAAGTTGAAAATAAAGGCATTTTTCAATTTGAAAATAATTTCCCCTTTTTGTTGAGAACGCTATGATTTTCAAATGACTTCGAAATCATTTTCAAACGTTTGTCAATTGAGAGAAGATTTGAATTCAAATCATTTGAAATCAAACCTCCGTGTTTGTTGGGTTATACAAACACACATGTTAATACACATACTGTTAAACATTGAGAGAACATTTAATTAAATTGTTCACTATTTCCTTTAAACCACATTTCACCGAATAAAAAAAATAAAACACAACAAGATAAACGAATAGTTGCAGTTACCACTACTACTGTTGCAGCGGTAAATATCTAATATCTGCTGCATATGGTTTTGTGGGCTTATTAGGGTTGTTTAAGTTGTTCGGATAAAACACTTGAGTTAATTTAAGATTTCGGAAAACGTGGTCAGAACAGGATAACTGTACGATAACCTAATTTAACTGCATACTAATGTGCGTCCTTAAAAGATTTCCAGCTGGTCCGCAAAGAGCAATACAAAAGTTGTTCGCTTTGAAATTTAAAAGTTTTTTGTTTGGATTTTAAAAACTCGTAAGTTTTAATAATGGATAACTTTTTATACGGGTGTATTTAATAAAATAAAAAATGAAAACTTTATCGAAAGAACTGCATACATAGTAAATTATAATTAACTGAATACTTCATCCCAAGAAGAAATAAGCAGGTGGAATTCCTACGCCAGATGACGATTTGTTGCTCTTGCATTGTATGTCCAATCTTATGTCAAAGTTTTGTTTAGGTTTACAAACGTCTACGTTTTGTATTGTGATTAAAGTTATTGGTAATTTCAATTAAAAATAAAAAAATTTATCATAGTTGGCTAAAAATTTATTTATTGCATAACGTTCAGTGGCATGCTTTGATTTTTGTATAAAATAATATTTGACGTAAGCTAGGACTTATTTTAATTTTTGTTGTAAAGTTGTATTTGTTGCCGTAGCGATGCCACCTGCTTTATTTTAACATGTTTCATCGTACCTTTTGTAACGAAATTACATTTGGGGGCATCAAGACGATTACTGTTAATGTATGACTAATTATGGGTCTTTTAATAACAGATATTCGAGATAAGAATTCTATCGATATCAATGTATATGCGGCGTTTTTAGAAGCGGTTTTTATGTGTTCAAGCGTAAACGCGCAGCAGAATAATATTGTAATTCTTTACTAGGTAGTATAAGCATATATGTGGGCTTTTAATTGGAGTCCACAAAGTAGTAGTTAGAAGTTAATTTTTAAAACAGCCAGTCACATTTTGAAATTTGTTTGTTTTATTTCAAAGTGCCAGAAGTTTTTTATTTATTTAGAACTGACAGTTTTGCTGTTTTAGGCGAATCTTGCGGCGTCATTGCCATTTTTTATTTTTATTATAAATTTAAGTGCCGATGTTGAATCTGAACCACACCTAAATGTCAAGTTTTTTTCTGCATTTCATTTGACATTTCTCAATTTCAGACTAACTCAATTTGAACCATGAAAAGATACACAATCGAGCAATATGTTAAAGTTATTCAGGCTTGTTGTGAAAATGGGCGTTCAACACAAAATTCATCTTCAGTGATGAGGCGCATTTTCACCTCAGTGGATTCGTCAATAAGCAAAATTGCCGCACTTGGGCGAATGATAATCCAAGAGTGATTGTCGAAAAACCAATGCACCCACAAAAAGTGACTGCTTGGTGCGGTTTATGGGCTGGCAGCATCATCTGGCCGAATTTTTTCCAAAATGAGGCCGGCCAGGCAGTTACTGTGAATGGTGTGCGCTATCATGAGATGATAATGAACTTTTTACTGACCGAATTGAAGGATATGGATGTGGACGCTTTTATTTAGTTATGGCATTTTAGTGTAGGACCTTAGTGGAAGAAAACGTTCCGCCCTCCGCTCTTATTTAGGTATGACTGTAAATGTATAAGATGAGGAGTTCTGATTGCCATTTCTACCAAACCTAATCCACCCTAATATTAACAAAAGTTAAAGCAGAAATATACTGCCTGTTAAGGCTAAAGAATTATACCAGAATTCCCATATCTGCAGGAGTAATTTAACTACCATATTAATTGTTTCTTCATGTTTTGTTGTTGTTGCTGTTATTGCTGATGTTGTTATCACCGAAACGAAACAAGATCTTGTGGTTTATTTGTTTAAATGTGGCGTAGTTGAAAATTGTTTATGTATTGAATATTTAGCAAAATGTAAGGAGTATTTGAAAAGATTTTAAAGTTAATTCCTTCAAGGAATGTTAGTTTTCAACAGGCGTTTAAAAAAAAAATTTGGCCTTAAAAGGAAAATTTTAATTTCTCACTTTATTTAATACGTTTATTTTTCTCACATCGCGAATGTGTTTAATTGTTAAACAAAGTAGGATGTTTTTTGTTGCGTTTAAACTTGGAAAAGGCTTCTTGCAAGCAGATTTGGATGCTTTTGCAGATTTACTTGCTTTTTCTAGTTGGATCTTTAAATCTCTGTAAATATCTTTTAGAAAATTTGTTTATCGAAGTAAATTTTGGGAATACAAAATTTTCAATTAACAAGATTTCGTTTGTCGTGCTTAATTCCCAATTTTAATTCTTGATAAAATCGTGATAAGTTTGAACATATTTATTATGGTTGCTTTGACCATATTATTTTTACCGGCAACCAGTATATGTTTAAAATAACACAGTTCAAAACGAAAAAAATTAGGGAGTTCCGATGGTTAATTCTAAAGGTAGAAGTACATAACACGCGTTAGTGCGCGCTCGCTCTGTAGACTTTTGTCAAATAAAGTTAAACTAGTGTATTTAAATATAACAAGCTGACGCGTTAGTGCCAGAAAGTTTGTTAACTTTGAACTTTTTAACGCGTTGTGTATTTTTAACAAGTAATCAGCTGACAATGAAAAAAAATTTAACAAATTTGCGAATCGTGAAAGAAAAATTTTTTGAAGAGATTCTAAAACATACCATTTTTTTTTAAAAAGAATAAATTCAATAAAATAAATAAATCTTGATATACTTTCGAATCGGTTTTCAATGCACAAATAAGAAAACAAATAAAAAAACAGCTGACAGGAACGGCGTTTGTAACGCGTGCTGTGTAACTTGCAATTTTTCATGCGCTCAAGTTTTTAAACGCACGACAAACGTCGACGAATAAACGTTTATTATGTACTTCTACCTTAATAGAGGAGATTAAAAGAGATTAAAAGATCATATCGGAATTTTATTTTATAGGTGGTTAAAGTTTGCCATCTTAGGCCTGCTGTTGCAGCATATCGGGACATAAAACAATGTTTTCCTTACATCTGAGGTATAGAGCATGCTTATCAACTTTGTAGAAAATGTTATGCAACATATTTTTGTGAATCATATTAACCCTCTAACTCCACCTCATCACGGCTTAATCTGACTAAATCTAAGAAACACTCCGAAAAAGGGGGACGGCGGGGATAAAATGTTCTACAAAAATGTTGGCCTTAAAACTTCATTATAAAGGCCGGAACACACCTAAACCCATAACTTGATACAAATGCCAAAAACCAGTCAAATTCAAGATTGCCTATTAACGGTTAATACTTTTTTATCTACGTCACTATGCCTTCAGTTTTATTGCTAACCTTCTTCTTCATTTTCTTGTTTTAATCATCTTTCCACTCAAAATTGAAGTAAGCGAATTGGATCTTTTTTGTGTTTGTATTGTCCCACAAGGGAATTTGTAAGAATACAAATGCATGACCATTTGGAAAAACTTTACCGGTTTAACTATGTCCGCGGCAAGCATACCCTTAAGGAATACAAGGTTTTATTTTTTAATCGTAAAGTGAAGGATACACTCACAAAATTCTGTACGTAAGATTAACTAAATTTGTAATATAAAATAAATGAAAATTCAGTTAAAACCCGATCTACTTATTTTTCATTTATTTTTAACGGAGAGTTCTTTTAATTTTTACTGTCAAAAATTCAACCCCAATTTCCGTAAAAACAAATAAATTTTCAGTTATTTTATATAAATTAACTATCAAAAAATTAACAGAATATGCCGTAAAAACAAAACAATATTCAGTTGTTTTATTAAGTTCAGTAATTTTCGTTTAATCCACAAAAGAGCTGAATTTCTAAAAAATACCAGACACCTGTCCGCTTGTTTTTATAATGAGAGAGAGAGAAGATTACATTATTGTTTACTTACCCTACTACAAACGCTTGTTTTACTCAAGGCGAATTAACGACAGGTGGTGTCGAACCGCCTTCTGATTTTGACAGTTCGAGCCTATTTGTTTTGATTTGTTAGTGTTTTGCTAAGAATGGTTGACATTTCGAGCCGTAAACACTAACAATGCAATGCAAAACCCCCTATGTTGTTTCTGTTGTTTTTGGATTGTTGTAGTTGCGACACCACCTGTAGTTGAATTCGCCTTGGTTTTACTTTTGTTGTACTGACCTCGTTTGTTTACAGAAGAACTCACAATCATAAGACACCAGCAGCATGACCGATATGGTTTCGCAATTATTTAACTTTAAAAATTTGATGTATTTAACTAAACCATTTTAACAAATTGAAAATAATTTTACATAAAGAAGAATTTAACTTAATGAACGGACAATATTAACTGCAACTGAAAGTCCAGTCCGTATTAATATGCACTTAGTTTTTAAATAAATTTGCTTGGAATTTTAAATGTTTATTTTTCTATTGTCTTCTTTTGGGAAAGAGAAAAAATTTTAGTACGCGAAGCGAAATACGTAGTATAAAATTTAAGGTCAGGTTTGTTCTCCAATGATTTACAGTGAACCGCATTGGTCTCCGAGTGGAAGCGTGCCCTTGGGCGCATAACCATTCTTAACCTAACCTTTTTCTCAAATGAGTCAAAATGTTAATCCACATTAAGAGATTAATTAAAGACTTTTTATTATAAATGTATTGGAAATCCTTTTGTCATATACAAGTGTCTAAATTCCCACACAAAGATATAATCATGTCTCTTTTTGGTTTACTTGCTATTTACGAGTGTATGTATTCGCCTTCAACAATACAGTGCAATTATGAAGCTTTTTATAAATTCATCACATATGAAATTATAACAGTACGACCAGGTACACGCTCAACCAAACGTATGTACATATTTTTTACACACACTCACTCAAAAACGCATATACTACTACTTTGTCCAAAAAGCCCAACCAACTGCGATTCTAACAGCAATGTGGCAATGGAAAGCCATTTGTGTGTGGAGTAAAATACAATGTACTGCAAAAGACATCTAACATGGAAGTACAATAAAGTGAATCTGCTAGTGTGTACGTTTCCATGCGTGTGTGCGAATATTTGAGTGAGCACATGCGTTTAATCTTGTGTGTTAGTGCTGGCATATTTTTACCTGTGTTTTTTTCCCTTTTAATGCCCTTTTAATTCGTTTTATTTTGTTTTTTTTTTTTTGTCTTGTAGCCCTAGTCGCTTTTGATAGTTCAATTATATAGTCATTTTACAATTTAGCATAAAAAAAACAGCGTGTCCATGTGTGTTTGTGTCTGAGCAGTGTGTGAAGAGTAACAGATAAAATCATTAATATCATCATTTTCATTAAAAGCAACATCAGTCTACAACTCGCTTAAGCATATTTAACATGTATGAGTATCATTTTAGGAGGGTCGTAAGAGAAATGAGATTTGAAAGCCGAAAAATTTTGCATGAAAATAAAATTTTGGAAAAAGAGTATAAAAAAATAAATAAATGCGATAAATTTTGAAATTTTATAATTTTCCATGTACGAAAACTTGTCACCCTTCTCTCGTTTACCAGCATTTAATAAACATACTGCTGCCTGTTAACAAGTTAAAAAATTGCCTTTAAAAGTGACATTAAGTGGCCACTATTGTCACTATATTAAACATTCCACATACGCTCTCGAACGTACACACACACACACTCACACTTATGATAGTTTTTACTCATAAACTCCCTGCAAATAATAGGACCAGTGCAAACACGCGTGTAAAGAGTAGCCCACAAGGGACTAGGACTAGTCCAAAAGTACCCCAAACGTATGGAAAAAACATGGTATATTTAACATTACGATGTCCTAGGGCAGGACCATAAAACCCAGCTTTGGACTACAAAGGAGTAGTTTTAAAACTAGTCCATGGTATACTCAAGAGGATTAGTTTTAACTTCGTTTAAAACCGAAAACATGTCGTTAAAAAACGAAGACATGTCGTCTCACTACAAACACTTTTTAACAACAACATGGTCCATGCTTGCATTACATCGGACCAGTCCATGGAGTAGTCCATTTTATCAAAATGGATCAGGTGGACCAATAGTATTTGCAGGGCAGCTGCATAAAAATGCATTTGTTAAACAGCATACATACACATACACACTTACATACACATTAAATATCAACAATAATTTAAAAATGCCATTTGTATGAGAATTTGTGTAACTGTTTCTTTTTTTTTTTTTCTTTTTGTCAAAATTGAATGTGTGTGTGTGTGTGCGTTTTGTCCTTTTGCAATTTTAACCAAGCAATTTAAATAGTTTACTACCTGTTTGACATTTTTATTTCTTAATTAAAAAAACCGCTGGTTGTTTTTTAAATTAAATTTTATTATAACTCCCATGTTTGGTTCTGGGTTTGAGAAATGGATTCTACGTTTACAAAAAACCTCTTGTATTTATAGGATATTCATATGTATGTAAGTTTATAAAATATTACATATTTACATATTTTCAGCGCCATTAATTCATGAGTGAGGATACTTTAAATCTCTTACAAATAGTATTGTACAATATTTGGCACAAACTATACTTATAACCGTTATATATGCAAATTGGTTGGGAAACGGTTGCGGTAATAAAATATTTATCAAGTTACATAATTTAATATTGCAACTATTAAAAATGTATAGTTCTAACTGATTTTTAATTCTCTTGATTATTAAAACGTTATTCTAACTAAAATATGATTCCTTCAATTCTCATTAGTTATGATAACTAATTTAATTTAGTTCTAAAAACTAGTACAAATGGTAAGAATCACAACCGAATTTAATACAGGGCAATACTGAATATTGATCATAGCAGTTAACAATTTGCTTTCGACAAAAAATTTTGTAATATACAGGTATGTGATGGAAACCGATTTTAAAAACGAAACGATTTGAAACCGAATATATCGTTTTCAGTATCTTTTAAAATGTATTTTAAATTCCTTCTGTTTTCAGTATTTTTTCTTTTAAATTTTATATTTTATACGTTAACTGAAGTGTATTCTGAACAAAAACTTTATTCTTTAATTCAGAAATGGAGTTTAAAATTCCTCGAAATTCATCACACCTTTTAAAAACGTTCGTTTTGAAATCGATCGATTTTCATCACATACCTGATAAACGTTAATTCATTTATTGCAGCTAATTATTGATTGTTGGAATAGTTTCAATTCGAGTACAACAAATGAAAATATAATTATTCAGAATTCACAACCAAAAAATAGTCAAATGCCCCAATTGCTAACTAAATTTTCTGTCATAACCTTTGGTAGATTAAAATAAGTTTTAATTTTATATTTCAAAACCGAAAATGTGTAAAAACTTAAGGCTCAGTTAGTCTTTACTTTCTGTTCTGTTACGAACCAGCTGATTTGTTTTTGTTATTAAAAAACCTGTGAAATTGAATAGTTTTTCTGTTCTGTTGCTGTTCAGTTTGTTAAAATCAAAAACTTGTTAAGTAATTGTAAGTGACAGCAAAATAAATAATAAAAAATACATATTTTTATTGAAAAAAACTATATTTTGATTTTAAAAATTCATAAAATTAAATTTCTTCAAATTTATGTGCATAAAACTTATTGAAATAAAACAATGGACGATGCAAAACTAATAAATTTGTCATAATTGGCTGATAAGTTGCTACATAAAAAGTAACTATTACAATTTTTACACAGAACGGCACGGAACAAAACAGAAACAGAAAGTAAAGACTAATTCTGCCTTTAATAAATAGGAGTAAGTAATTTACGTATTCTTATAAGTATGTGCATAAACACGAACATATGTATGTATGTATTATTTTTTTTTTGATCCTGCAAATTATATTGGACTACTTGATCCATTTTGATCCTGGGCTGGTCCAATGTAATGGAAGTTTGGACCATTCATTGTTGAAAAGAGTTGGCAGTAAAACGACATGTCTTCGTTTTTAACGACATGTTTTCGTTTTGAAACGATTTCAAAGCTAATCCTCGGGAGTATACCATGGAGTAGTTTTAAGACTTCTCCTTTGTAATGCAAGGTGGGTTATATGGCCTTAGGACATCGTAATGTTGAATAAGCCATGTTTTTCCATTAATTGGGGTTACCTTTGGACTAGTCCTTGTCCCTTATGGGCTACATTTGACATGTGTGTATGGACTAGTCGCACTGTTTTCAGGGTAAATAGAAACATGCATACATAGTATAGTATACATAATATTTTTTCAATCGAAAGAATCTATTGGAAATCTCATGAAGAGCGTTTTTGATCGTCGAAGAGCGTAATTTTTAATCGTAGAAGATTGCTCGCACGGGAAAAATTGTTACACAAGCTTATTCCTCTGTGAGATACTTCTACAACACAGCGAAAGATGCTTATATTAATCGTAGACAGATTCGTTTGAGATTTGTGTAAAGATTATCAAATGAGACTCATGTAGGAATGCCCTTACAACTCGCGGAATGCTTAGAATAAATGAGCCACCTAAACAAGAGCATCAAGCATCTTTTTAATGAAGAAACTTTTAACTTTCATACAATTTATACGAAAGAAACCTTAAGATCAGGAATTAAACACTATCCTGTTGGAAAATCTTATTTGGCAGATCCTTACGTCGGGTTTTTTTTAAACTAACAAATAAACAATTTAAATGTTCTTATTATTGCTACTCGTCAGATAATCATTAGAAGATTTTTTTAGGAGTTGAATATTTAACACAATCGTAGAATACTGTATGAACATTAGGGTGGGTCACTGATGTATGAGAAAAAATAAAAGTTCTCGAATCATATTCTAAGAGCAATATTTTTTTGTATAACGTTAAAACAAATAAGAATAAGTTCAAAAAAGTCTCATCTTCAGCCCGCGCATGAGCTCCTAAGAATTAAGAATATTTGAAAAAAGTAAATTTTTTAAATTTTAATATTTTATTTACTATCAATTATTATTAATTAAAACTAAAAATATTTTGAATTAAACTTAAAAAAAATAAAAATTTGGTTCTTATACAACATAAGACAATAAAATCCTTTTTGGTCACAAAATCTTGTTTACTGTCAAATCCGGGCATCTCTCGTCTTGATTCAAGTTTCGTCTATATTAAACCATCGCTTGACTTTTTTAGCGCAAAAAGTCATGAATGCTGTTTTTTTTGCTGTTTTCTTACGAAGACAGTAGAATGAAGCAGTTTGTTTTTTAATTTTGTTTTTTCTTTTTACCCACTTACAACTACAATTCGAGTCGGAAAGAACCCAACCAATTGTAGGGGAATGTAAGAAAAGATAAACTCACTGTTTATTGTTGGTGTTTTGTTTTGGCTTTGATATTGTTACAAGTAAGACTTTGAGTGTTTATAATTCTTATTCGCTTTAGGGTTTTATTTGTATAATATTTTTGGCCTTTCTAAAATCTTTGGAAAAGGTTTCCTGATGAGCTGGCCTAAGCAACCAGTGAAATGCGCATAGAAGATAGCTTTCCCTCAACAATAAATTTCAGTGTATTTATCAAATATGAAAAACTGGGAATTTAGCACGTCATACGGGAATCGTATTAATTAATTAATTAATATTAAAAATTTAACAAAATTGAAGGTCAAAGCGCGGGCTCTTACACTAAAAATAAATTAATAATATTTTACAGGGATCTAATTCAGACAAAAATACAACATATTTACGCTATTAGAAGTCGTTAAGAGAAAAAATATTTTTTTGACCCAGCCTAATGAACATATTGTTCATATTTTGCTCCGCTTGTACATTGGCAAAACAAATATGTTATACATACATTATATGAAAATCGCTCAGTTTTTTTTTTAGCGATTTTCATAATAATTTACAGCTTCAATCACTGCTCGTATCGTGAAACCACACGTTAATTATTCTGTTTTTCTTCAGACACTGCACACTGGGAAATTTCGGCCAAAAATCGATAACTTCTTTATTTCTTTACGTAAATGGCTGAAATTAGGTATCAAACTTGAGAATAGCATGTTTGATCCCTAGGTAAAATTTTTGACACGTACATACAGGGGTTGGCCAAATAATCATGGACGACCCAAAAGTATCGGAAAAAAATTAAAAAATGGCTTTGGAGGTGTAATAAAATATGATCATTTGTAGCGATTATATTAATAGTTTGTGGAATATCTATAAATGCTCATCTCCTGTCGCCCTCTTTTTGCCAATCTGAGCAAATAAAAGAAGATATGATCATATATGGTTATAATATAATATGTAAACTTATGTGATTATATTCATAAACATACGTATGTATATCTTTACATAACTCAGACTTGATCTGACTTGAGCTCCTTTGGGATGGGTGAGGGAAACCTTCAACTGAAACATACCATTTTGCTAAATTTCGTTTGGAAAGACCATAGAAATGGTATATATTTTTCCGTTTAATGTGGGTGGGTTGAGATGAGTACAAATTCATTTTCCTTTTCCTGTACTCGCGACTGCATAACAATATATGTATAACAAATATCTAGCCTCATAGCTTTCTTATTTCTTTCAGTAAACAGCTGAAATTTGGCATTCAAATATTGGGAATATATTCAGTATAAAAATAAAAATAGCTTAACATATGTATTTTATTCGACCTTTATTATTATATGTAATACAACTTAATTTTCAAGCTTGAGGTCTTTTTTTATTTTATATAAAAAACTTTAACGTTTATTTTTTACCAATATTTCGGCACTTCTTTGAGTGCCTTCTTCAGGGTTCTTTTTTAACAAAAAATTAACAATTTTTTTTTAAAATAAAACAAATTTAACAAAAATTGACAAACTTATGAAAATTTTTTTGGAATTGAATAAAAAATATTTGTCAATACAAACTTGATCTATTACAATATACAAAAATTTTTTACCTTCCGTTTCTGTTTTTATAAATTAAATGTCTATAATTTTGTGCTACATTCTCAGTGTCAGACTTAAAATTAATTCTCGACATTATCGGTACATTTATGATTTGTAACATTTCTAACATAAATCTACGTTTATAATTATTTTCTGTGTTTAAAACAGTTGAATTTTCAAAATCTGGATAATGGTTTAGATTAGCACAATGGGATGATAAAGCTGTTTTTTGTGATGAAATATGTCTATATTTTTGATCTGAGTTATGTCCTGCTATCCTAGTCTTTAGTTTATTTTTTGTTGTACCTATATATACCATATTACACTGTCCACTATCATTACCCTTACAAGGTATTTTATAAACAATATTTGACATTTCCATCCTCTTTATTTTGTCTTTCATTTTAGTAAATAGTTTACCTACTGTGTTAAAAGATTTATGAGCTATTTTATATATTTTACTATCATATATATTTGATTTTTCTAATCTTTCTGAAAATTTTGGTATATATGTTACAGATTTATAAATTCTCTGTTCTGTTATACTATTTCGGTTATATATTCTACAATTATTATACTGTATTAATAAATCTGATATTAATTGTTTAGGAAAGCTATTATCTGTTAAAATTTTTGAAATCTTTCTCTTATTATCTCTATGAAAGTTTTTTATATAAAATAAAAAAAGACCTCAAGCTTGAAAATTTAGTTGTATTACATAAAAAGATAAATTGTTAAATAAAAAGTACCAAAATGATATTTTTGCCCTTTTTTATGCCCAAAATTTGCAAATTTCAAAAAAGTACCCAACACGTGACAATTTAATTTTCGATTCAATAATTATATTTTACGTCTACCTCTGTTAGATCACGAGATATAATGTGACTACCCGTTTATACCCATTTCTAACCCCTCGAATTTTCAAAAGTCTACATTTTTATTTACACATTGGGAGGGGAGTCTACATACAAAATTTCAAGTGCCTGGCTTAACTTGTTTGGGCTGGGCGATGATCACCCAGTCAGTCACGCTAATCTTATAAAAATATATGAAATCACTAAAAATTATCTGGTGACTAGGGTGGCAGGTGGTGCCACCTGAAATGTATAGTTCTTACTTTTGATACTTAGCAGTGCTAGATATAATTACCACTTAACCTCCTCTAGCCCCACCTTTTTTGTTATGGTCTCTTTAAATTTAGCTTGCTTTATGTTTTATTTATATTTAAAGTAACCCACAATCACTGCACTTATCCGAAAAAATAACGCGCACAAAATCAAAATTATCACATGGAATGATTAATTACTAATACGGTTTAAACATAACGTGCTTATTTACAAAGAAATCTTTAAAGGAAAAATAAAAGCTTACTTTTGTTTCAAAATCAACTTTGAAACCCTTAAAGTTGTAAGAAAAAAAATATCTACTTTGTTCCAGTATTAACAGTAAAATAGTTGTCCAAGAGCCAAAATAAGAAATGAGTTGTATGTTTTGAAGTGTTCATCAAAATTTTATTGATATTAAAAAAAAAATCATTTTTGGCCGGAATTTCCCAGTGTGCACTGAAACAAGACGACATTGATGAAAGAAATTGCAGCCAAAGATTGTTTTTGTTGGTACATTAAGTGACCATCTGTACCTTTGAAAATCCGTTGGATGATGGGGAAAGGTGTATGCAGGTGTTTGAAAAAAATTAAATCACGTAAAAGCTATAAATAAAAATACTTAAAAATAAATATACTTTAAAAAAATTTCATCGATATGAACCAAAACTCAATTCGTGCTATTTGGGCAAGTTAAATCATATGTTTTTGTTTATTTGCTCGTTTGCAGTAGGGATGCCAATCCCGAAATCCCGAATATCGAAATCCCGGGATTATTCTAAAAATTTAAGTCTCGAATCCCGGGATTTTTTATGTGAAAATCCCGATATTGTGGATTTAGTAAATATGTGATATTTTTTTATTAAATACAACTATGTACATATATTTAAATAAACGTCCCTGTAGGAAGTCAAACACATTTTTAAGTAATTTTAAACTGGTTTATTTATAACCACATCTAGTTGATTAAGTGACTTTTTTCCTTGTCGACGACTCATTATTTTAACATAGGCATGTCATAGGCAGTAGTCAATTGGCCATCTTTGCATGACTTTTAAACTGAATACTAACTACTTATTTTTCAACCTATTTGTAATTAATTAAGAGAATAGTCGGTTTATAATAAATTATTTAAATTTTAAATAATTTTTGTCAAAAAAATATGTGTATGTTCCTATGAACAAACATGCATATTTTTATATAGAAATTAATATTTAAGAACATTTTGCATCAAATTGCTTTAAATTATAATGTATTATAGTGCTGAAATAAATACGCTACATAATTTCTAGTACATAAACAGATTTGAATTGTTTTAATTTTTAATTATTTTAATAAATTTTTATATATTTTTTTCATTTGACTTCATGACATGCTTGTTTTACGTATTTTGCTTTTATTTGTGTTTTACGTGTGCCTCTATGCAATATGTTTGGTTGATATCTGCATGTGAATTAAACCAATTTGTAGTCATTTGAAAAATGGTTAACTTATAGTTAGTGTTTTCTGCAACTGACTATTTAATTTACTACAAAAATTTAATATTAAATCATACGGGCAATGAATCTTTTTTTTTAACTGGTAACAAAAAGAAGTCGCAAGTGAATAAATGTTACATGCAATGCATTTTGTACCACAGAAAATAAAATCAGAAGATAAAGTTCGGTGTGGTCTTTTTTCTAAGTGAATGATAATAGAACTGCGCGCGCACAATGCAAGTTGTGCAAAAAGGTGTTAAAAATTTTAGGGGATTCTACCAAAGGTCTTTTGACACATTTGCTTAGGTTTATTTTATTAGATTAATACTTGCATATGTATATATTTGATATAAAATAAATTAAATATTGTCATAAAGCATATATGTATTTATTTATTTACGATACCACCCAGAAGTGTTTAATGCGATCATTGGTTTTGTCGTTTTCAATTAAATAAGGTATCGATTACAAAAGGGAACAAAGGTCTGGAATTAAATTAAAGCTACATAGAAAAATTATGTATTAAAACTTATATTTTAAAAAGCTTCTAAAACAAATTAATGGCGTCGGATAAGACTGCGGAAGAAACATTTTGCGATCGGGAATTTGATTGCAAATTTTTACTAATTTGAGGTCGCTGATTTCAAATATAATCTCCATTTTTCTCTATCAGCTCCACTATTCGAGATATACCGTTATGTTCAAAATTAAGGCACTTTCACTACATGCATATATTGGAATAACTGGAAAACGGTTGCCCATATTCAGTTAACAAAAAAATCCGAAACTCGGCAATATTATTATATTCAAGCCGTGCTTACATTGTTTTTAAAGTGTTCCTTTAGTTTCAGAGATATGGTTGAATTTTTGAAGAAAAAAGGAACATATAAAAAAAACAAATTTTTCATTCTTCAAAAATTCATAATGCTAAAAAAATCACAGATTTGCTACAAAAATCACAGTTTTGGTCGTTAAACATTTATCTTGACATAATTTCGAATGAATTGAGGTATATTGCATTGTAATCGGTGTACAACTTTTGATTTTAATCACAATTTACTGAGAAAACTAAATATCAATTTCCATACAAAAAGAACAAACGTTCATGAAACACGCATATTTAAAATGTAATTTTTGTATGAAAATCGATATTCAGTTTTCTCAGTTAATTGCAAATACAATCAAAAGTAGTGCTCCGATTACAATGAAACCAACCTATAAGCACGGCTTAAAGATCATAATGTTGCAGAATTTCGGATTTTTTTGCTAACTGAATATGATCAATGGTTTTCAAGTTATGAAAATATATGTATGTAGTGAAAGTGCCTTAGTTTTGGACATAACGGTATATCTCGAAAAGTAGAGCTGATAGAGAAAAATGGAGATTATATTTGAAATCAGCGACCTAAAATTAGTAAAAATTTGCAATCAAATTCCCGATCGCAAAATGTTTCTTCCGCAGTGTTATCCGACGCCATTAATTTGTTTTAGAAGCTTTTTAAAATACAAGTTTTAATACATAATTTTTCCATGTTACTTTAAAAGAATTCATTAAACTGTTTTATTTTGTAATGAGTTTAATGTGCTGTTTTCACAACACAAGTGACTGAACGTGTAGTAAAATTTATATGGAAAACACTCAAATAACTGAGTGCTTTTCATATAAATATACACGTTCAGTCACTTGTGTTGTGAAAACAGCACTTGTGTTGTGAAACAGCACATAATATTCTTCATGGATTTATTTGTTTTAATACTTATACATAAACATTTTATTATAAATATGTATATGAATTTAAAAAATTGGCCTTTATATATGAAATCCCGAAAAATCCCTATCCGTCCCGGGATCCCGTTTTTATGAATAAAAAATCCCGAATCCCGGGTTTCAAAAAACCTGGTGCCATTTGGCATCCCTAGTTGGCAGACATAATTTTACTTTAGAAATTCGCAAAATTCTCCGTCCAAATATTCCATTATGCTTCCTAACAATTTTTAATAAAATTAATATATAATGAAAAATATATTCAATTTTATTCAAACTTCCTGCACTTGTTTTTTTGTTTCTGTAGTTGTTGTTTTGTAAACAAATGTTTACAAACCAGGGATGGCGACACCGATAGAATTGCAATGTTTTGGTTAAAGCAAATTGTTTTCTTTCATTTATCAGTAAAAATGTACTATTTGACGTTTTAATACATAAATAATAGATAAAACAAATGTAATTTTAGTACAATAAATCTCAAAAAAAGTAAAATTTTAACAGCTAGTTGGTGCAATTTAAAAATTTAGTTTTGCTATCCCTTGTATCAGCGCTGATCGGCGACTGTGATCGGCGCACAAGTGGCCGATAAAAATCGGTACATATTAAACAATTTAATTGCTCCACATTGTACAAAAGAGTGCTTACATTTTCGGCTCGGAAATAGATTGTGTGGTGTCCTTCTGCTATTTAGGCCGTATACTCCGGTTGTTCATCAGCAGATGTAGCCACACGCACAGAAAAAATATGGTTGGGCATGGTTACGGCAAGCACACTGTGCTTATTGTAACAATATATTGTTGTTGTACACAAATAATTGTTATTTTTATTAAATATCAGCAATATTATAGTTACTGTAAACATATTAATGTTTATCGCAATTATAAATTTGAGTATTGTTGACCGAAAAATAATTATTTTTCTAACAACTAAATTATGGTAACTTTCAAAACATATTATATTACTCACAACCATATAATGATATTTGATAGCCATAACATGATAACTTTCTATACATTTATCATAATAAGTTTAAGATGCAATCAAAATATCGTTACTCTAATAATATTTTGGTATCGCCATTTGTAAAATAATTTTGTATCAGTTGTGTCGTGTTTTACATAAACATATCGAATTATTTGTTAGTGAGTGGCTAAAAAATAAAAAAATAACCATTACAATAAACAAGAAATTAAAAAAAATAAAGAAAAATATTAAAAAAGAAATAACAAAATAACCATTAAAATAAACAAGAAATTAAAAAAAAAATAAAGAAAAAACATTAAAAAAGGGTTGCAGTGTCACAAAATAAAATATCTTTGCTAAAAATTTTAATAATTTTAAAGTGGTGGAATAAATTTGTGAAATATTGGTGCAAAATATTGACCATTACTGGTAAGTTTTGTGTTATTTTAAGAGAAAAATAATGAAAACTCCATAAAATAATTTATAAATAATTGCGACCTACGACAAAAAGATTACAGTAACTATATTATGTTTTTTATTTTATCATAAGTATTTTTTTCCAATAAAAATATTATGTTTAAAGTTGTATCATATTATGATGTAAAATATTTATGTATAACAGTTTTTTAAACGGTACCACTGTGTAATGTAGTCATATTATAATAACTTTAAAATCATAATATAGTAAATCGCAACAACGATATTAGGATAACCTACAATTATAATATGATTACTGTAATTTTATTTTGAATCATAATATGATAACTTTTAACCATAACATAATCACTTTGCATCATAATATGATTACTTCTAAACTCATTATGATTGCCATGACAATAATATGATTACTTCTTAGCTTATTATGATTACCATGACAGTAATATTATAACTTCTTAACGTTTTATGATTAACAGGATAACAATATGATTAAGGGAAAAATATTATGATGTAATATTACGAACATATTTAATCATAATATGATTTAAAAACAATCGTAATATGGTGACTACAATCATGAATCTTATCATAATATATTGCTCTTAGAATATGTTTACCACAACCATGTTTTTTCTTTGCGTGCAATCGCATTAATAAGGCACGCAATGCAATTGCCCAACTAAACAAATCGTTAAACTTATCGAAACGCATCAAGATTAACATTTTCACTTCCAACGTTGATTCCATAAACATAAAAATCCATATGGCACCAAGCGATACCCTGTCTCTTCAGCTATTTTTTAACAAATGCCTGCGTAGAATCGTGCGTGTTTACTTGCCCTTCTTTATTTCCAATGCCCCACTCTGGTCAGACACAAACCAGCAACCGATTGTGATAGAAATAGAAAGTCGCAAATGGAGTGGGCTGGGACACACTCTACGCCAAATCATGAACGAGGTCAACGACGATGATCGATCAAAGAAATCGACTTGTTGCGGCCCTGTGCACCTCAGAGGAGTAAAAGGAAGAATAATCTTCCGAAATTTTTAGTTGATATAGTCTGTAACAGGTTCAGTTTCTAGCAAAGTAATATTTAAGCAGTTAAATAACAGTAGTGGTGTTGGATGCAACAACACCACACACAATTAATATGGTTTAGGAAAGCGGAGCGGCCAATGCAAGTACTAAAACAAAAAATTGGTAATTGTTGTGTGGAGAAATATATAAAAAATTTAATTAAAAGTAAAAGAAACTGCATAGGTCTGCTTTTACACTTTTCTTCTTTTGATGCTCAACTCTTATGTTTTTAGGTGAGAGAAGAAAGATGAAAGGAAGTAGTACGGAGATGCCTGTACTCGGTCAGTACGCTTTGTTTTTATTTGTTGGTATATGCACAACGATGGCTGCATGTAATTTATTTTCTTTTCTTTTTCTCTTTGATTCGCTGTTAACAAAATTGTTGTTGTTTTGAACCGAAAAAAGTTGAAACCGATTGCTACTTGTGATTATATTGCCATCTTTAAAAGGGAATTGTAAAGAAGTTGAGCATCAAAAGATGAAACGTGTAAATTTAGACTAACACTCTCTATTATAGTGTAAAAGGGCCTTTATTAAGAGGACAAAAAAAAAATACAAAAAAGCAACAAAAACTTAGAAGCAAATGATTTACTTTTTTGGCATTTCGTTTTTGAATCCACTTTAACAACAATGTAATGCCATCAATCACTCATATTCTTCGCACTACAAGAACAGCAGCAGTTAATGTTGTCAAAGTGATACTCGTGTGAATTTCTTTTTTTTAAGTGTTAGTGTGGTAGCAACTGACACTGATGTTGTTCGTATTTTTGCTGTTATATTAAAGTGAAATCTCTTACACACCTTTAGACAACCCATTGCCACCCAGCGAAAACAAATTGTTGTACAGAGAGGTTAATAGAAGTTGCTCTTGTTTATTTTATTGTTCTTCTTTTTTTTTTTTTTTGTTGTGTCGCTGTTGCTGTTTTTTATTTTTTGTATTTCAGTTTTTATTTGTCATTTGAAATTGTGTCATGTTTACATGTTTTTTATTATTGTTGTTGCTGCTGTTGTTTCCGTCACAGCCAGGGCTGTTAGACTTTTTTCTTCAAAAATCGTCAAAAGTTTTAACAAAATTCGTCAAAATCGTCACGAACAATTAACAAAATCGTCAAATATTTAAATTTAATAAATTAGAGACAATTTATTGCATTGATGGGTTCAAAAATATAAATTTTTAGCAAGCAATTCTATTTATGATGAAGAAAGTTATATGGTTAAGTTTTATTCTATTTATTTCTGCAAGTGGGCTGAAATATATTTATCATTTGAAAAGAAATACATAAGAAAAAATATATTTTCATAAATGCATAACAAACATTTATTTATTTCATTTATCCATATTCACAAGAAGATTAGGGTTTAGTAGCTTAGGAAACAAAAAAATAAAAATAAAATCTCTTTTGCTATTAACTCGAGCTATCTTTAAATGATTAATTTTTAGCGCTATCACTTTTGCAAATTGTTTTTACTGTTAAAGGTGCTTAACCAAGGGTTCTGTCTATATCAACAGTCTTTTTACCCGACTTTGAACGTTTTATTACGACCAATTTTAGTTCCAAACTAAGTAATTGATGGTTCACACTCTTCACACCAGCACTAATGCAATGTCTTCTCTTTACACCCATTTTTCTACACATCTTCTTACTTCCTAACACGCAACTATACTTAGAATAACTAACCTAACATAATTAAATGGGAATTCGCCTTTTTAAACGACAATAGAAAAATTTTTCATATGTGATTATGACTTCATCGAAAAATGCAATCGTGTGTAGAAATCGAAATCATAAAAACGAAAGCGGATTTAACCAATTTGTAAAAACCGGACCAAATAGAACCGACGCAAATCAAGGCTCTAGTGTATATTTTTTGCAGTATTAATGGCATTTATATAATTGTAGAATTTGAATTGATTACGCTTCTAATGAAAGCCACCTGGTTTGTTATGGGGGATGAATTTTTTTTGTTTAATTTTCAAATATTTTTGTATTTCGAAAAATTGATTTTTACGTTTTGGACTGTTCCCAATATAATTGTAAATATTTCTTGTAAGTGTTTTATTGATGCCAGTCATGACACTATTACTTTTTGTCAAAAAATCGTCAATCGTCATTTTACTGTATTTTCTCAAAAAAATCGTCAAAATGACGAAAAATCGTCACATCAAACAACCCTGGTCACAGCTGTAAATACCTATTTGGGGTTGAATATTTTAAAACCAGTTGGAGCCGAAATTATAAAACTAGAATTTAAAAAACTAACTGGCTGGTTTAAGTTCGCGATGGAGATTAAAGAGAAATAAAAAAATTTTAATACTAATTTTTAAAAAGTATACACAACTCTAGTATACTTTTTAAAAATTATATTCTATTCTATTCTATTGCCATCACTAAGATAACTTATGGCTAAAAAATTACGTAACAATATAAAACTTTTAGACAACTCACAAATCGTTCAAAATGTCCAAGTACTAAAATCCTATTTTAGGCTAAATAGCACTGTGAACAGCATGTTGTATTATAATTCGGAAAATAAAAAAAATAATAAAATATCGATAGTAAAATTATATTTTATTTATATAAAAAACCAAAGTAACCTTAATCTCGATAAATTGTTTATATTTAATAAGCTATTTAATTTTTTTTAAAAAGATCGAAACTAGAATAAAATTAGTATAAAAATAGCAAATATAAACAATAAGACACAATAGAACACTTTATGAATTGCTTTAGTGTACTTTTTTTCTTATGCTAAACATAAACATTTTTGAAACAAACGCAGTACAAAGGTAAAATTGTGCTAATGCCAAGTGGTAGGCGATTTATTGTGTAGAAAATGTTAATTGTAAAATGTACGATGTTAATTGTGAGTCACGCCTTAACGTCAAGTTTTTTGCCCAACTTATTTTGAAATTTCTTTGCTTCGGTGTTTGATAAATTTAACCATAGAGAGGTGCACAATTGCGCAGTGCGTTAAGATTGTTGAAGCCTTTTACAAAAATGGGCGTTCAAATCAAAATGCATTTCATGGCAAACTTTCACATTAGTAAATTCGTTAACACTCATAGCTACGTTATTCGGGAAATTAAAATCCTGGAGTGATTATTAAAAAGCCAATGCATCCACAAACAGTGGCTGTGTGGTGGGTGCGGCTTATGTGCTGGCGGTGTCATCGGGCCGTACTTCTACGAAAATGAGGTCAGACAAGCAGTTACCGTGAATGGTGTTTCCCATCGCGATGAAATAACGGACTTCTTGTGACTAGATATTGTGGATATGGACCTGGACTATTTGTGGTTTCAACAAGATGGTGCCACTTGAAACACAGATATCGAAACAATTAATCTTTGGAGCGATAAATGCAATGGCCGTGTTATCTCACGTCATGGCCGCCACGATCATATGATTTAACACTGTTCGACTTTTGTCTTTAAGAATATTTAAAAGAAAAACTATACGTCAGCGTCATCGAAAATGTTGATCATCGGATGGAGGTGTGCCGCCGAGGTCGCGGCTACCATTTGGCCGATATTTTGTTCCAAACATAATTGAACCATACTAATATTATCATAATAAAAGAAATGACAGCAATTGCCTAAATAATTTGTGTTTTATTAAAGCACACAACAGCGGCCCTTAAAATTTAACCACCCTATAAAATGTTTTCTATTTCTGATTCTTTAATTACGCCAATTAAATCATCCACATATTTTGCAAACATCTTTCTATTAATCTCTCCATAACAATATCTGCTACAACTTCAGATGCTGGTGATCACATAGGAAGTCCCTTAAGTTAAACATATACATACATTACTGTCCAATTGAAAATATCTATTATCCATTATACAAAATTTCCGAATACGTAAAAATAGTTCCTTTTCTATATTCGTGTGTTCTTTTATCTTACCCCATTGCTTCTCTATTATATGTATTGCAAGATTTATAGGTTAACTTGGAAATTATGAGACTACGTCAAGAGATATTAATTTCTCATCAACATTTAACTTAATATGCTTAATTTTATCTCTAATTTGAAGATAGTTCCTTACACTATTTGTTAAATTTTCCGTTATATTTTTAAGAATTATTGTAATATAATCAAAGTAATTTTGTGGGAAAACAAAAATTTTTATATATAAAAGGCTTTGTTTCTCGTGCTTTATTCCCAATTTATATTCTTGATAAGAACACTGAAATTTATTGTTGAAGGCATTAGCTAATCCTATGCGCATTCACTGGTATTTTAGGCCAGATCATCAGGAAACTTCATCCAAAGATTTTAGAAAAACTAATGATATTAAACAAATAAAACTTTTAAGAAGAATTATAAGCAACAGCTTTACTTGTAACAATATCAAAGCTTCGACAAAAACATCAACAATAAACAGTAAGTTTATGTTTTCTTACATTCCCCACTACAATTATTTTTAATTCTTCCAACATTAATTGTTGTTGTAAGTAGGTTAATAGTAAGTAATACATTTACAAAGTTCATATGATTGAGAATTTATATATGACTCTGAAATTCGAGATTTTAGATTTTGGATTTTATGTTTCGGGCATATAAACCGGACCCAAATTTTTTTTATTGTGTTTTTTTAGTTTAACCTTTTTGGGGTTTAAATTCATTAAAAATTTTCAGATGATTTTAGGGCTATAATTCATATTATTTTCATAACATTTTTTTGGGGTGATTTATTTTTCATTCATGTTGGGTCAATTTTTGTTTTTTTTTTACCATAATTCCTGGAAACAAATTTCGCAGCGCCATGCGTGCGATCATATGAGAATCCCCTTTCTGAATTTATCTAACGATATTTGTTTGTCTGGCAGGTTGGCCGGTTAGAGATAATTATATGAGATTTGATACATATTTTCGTTTTGTAAGAAGGACGAAGCCTATTGAAAATCTATAATTTACAAAGACCCCATACAAACATCTTTCCGCAATGGAGTGTTTGTGCCCATTAACCAAAAACTATGTGAGTATTTACACTAAATTCGTTCCATGCAAATGCTGATACTCACTTTAATTATTTATTAAATTGTTGAAACTAGTTGTTTTTTTTTTTTTTTTTGTTTAAAACATGTTTGTTCAAAAATATTTAAAAAAAAAAATGGAATAAAAAAGTCATAATAAAAGTGATGTTAATAAAAAGTAAACAAACTTTTTATTCGAATACTTTCTTATCGTATACATATTTAAAAAAGGTTAAAACAAAAGTGTTTATGATACCTTTCGGCAATATTTTGTTCAGAAACTAAATTAATGTGCAGTTTTATTTGATAAGAATACATTTTCAGGTCAACAATTAAAAAAAATTAAATATAGAATATCATGTGAGCCGAATAGAAGTTTTATGCATCACTAGCAAGAAAATGGCAGTAAAATATAAAGAAAGTTGCCATTCTTAAACTCAAAATCGCTACAAACAGTTAATAGTAAAAAAGCTGTTAATTTACGTTTATGAATACAAATTTTTATAGGAGGCTTATAAGTTAAAAAACGTTCGATAGTTATTACATACTATAAGCTTGAAATAAGAACTTTTTATGAATATGGCTGTTAGTTAATTAACAACCGTTTTGTTTTATGCAAAAAAAAATTATTTTGTTTTGAAATGTTATTCACAAGTGGAATTTTTGTTCCCATGAAATTTTAATTCCCCACGAAGGAAAAAGAGCAATCGTGAATCTCATGTGAAAAATTTTTCACGCTATCAGTTCCAGCGAATGTAAAAATAAGAAGAGAGATTAAACAAAATTAAACATCAATGAAATTTTTGTTCAAAAGTATACACGTATATATTTTAAAGAAAGGTTAAAATAATAAAGCAAAATATTTTGTATTGCTTACAACGTTAATTTTTTACACTTTTTAAATTTTATGTAGTAAAATATTTTCCCAAAATTCTGCCACCACGTCTTTCAAAAGCTTCACAAATCCGCAGTCAATCGATCTGTTGTTTTGCATTTCGTTGAAAAATATATCGATTTGTGCCTAATTAACGAATCTAGCCCTTAATATTCGATTTATAGGAGAAACTACTTACATACATGTTCTGTTCCCTAGCAAAAATGAAGTGAGAAAATCTAAGGGAAATGTGAACAAATTACGAGGGAATAACCTTATCACGATAAGAGGAATTTTTCCCCGTGAACATTTTTTCACGTTATTATTCCCCTTTGAATTACCTTTTGTTAATGGGAGTTTTTCATGATCGCAAATATGTGAAAAGGGGAAAAATTACGAGGGAAAAATTATTCACGATAGGGGTGAATATTATTCACTTGTGTTGTAAAAGGTAATTTTTTCAACAGTTTTGCAAATAAATCTTAATCAAAAAATTTGTGTTCATTGTATTGCGGTTGTGGCTTATATGTATCCAGATAATACAGGGTAGTGGTTCTTATGTTCCTAATAACTTTTTTAAATTTAATTTGTTCTTTGTTTTTTTCAACATTTTGTGAAAAAGACTTGGGGACTTAAGCCGGAATAACTTACAATCGAAAAAAAATAATAACAGCCGGAATTTATAGAAAATATATTAAAAATAGCACGTTTGTGCGAAGCAGAAAATGGCCACCTCCTGCGAGATAAAAAGTTATGATGATCTTAAACCCCTACGGTCATTTATTTGGTGCAAAGCATCGTAAAAATAAGCAGGTTGCATTGTTACGGCAACAAATACAACATTACAATAAAATGAAGATTAGGTCCCAGGTCCCGTCAAAAAATATTTTAAGCAAAAATTAAAGCGTACCGCTGAACGTGATGAAATAAATAGATTTTAATCCAATTTTTATTTAATTACGGTAAATAACTTATTTATTTTAATTTAAAATTGTCAAAAACTTCAATAAAATACAATAATCACAGCACAAAACGTGGACTTTTTGTAAAAAATCGTCATCTGGCGTAGTGTTGCCACCTGTATTATTTCTCCATGGTCCAAATATAATAATCTTAACTTTATTTCATAACTTTGTTCTGGTTGGTTCTTTAACGGCCAGTGGTACCAAAAATGTAACACTCAAAAACTGCTTCTGTTAATACTGTGGTGAAGCTATGATATGTATATATCATATACCCGCTACTTCGCTACTTTTTCTTCGTGGACATATTTTTATGCCAAAGTTAATTTTTCTAGGTTAAAACTAATTTAAATTCTAGCATTCAATCCGCTACTTTAGTAGAACCAAAAAGCTTAAGAAAAATATCAAATTTCCCGTATTTCCTTTTTTGGGTACTATATTTTGCCCCCATTAAAGTATTAAAAATTTTAGCATTATCAGCCCATAATTTAGTACGAATATGTCAAGGAATGTAGAAAAATGTTTTGTAAAAAAGTACCAAAAATAGTTACGATTTTCACCCATTAAATGTTCGAATTTTGAAAAAGTAACAAATTCGTTTACGTTTTTTTATTTTTTTTTGAGAAGTGTCGAATGTGGTATTAACTTTGTTTTGATGTTTATTGGTTCAAAAGATGGGTTGGCAAAAAAGTGCTAAAATTCAGATTTTACCCGTTTACTCCCTAATAGCGTCAAATTTCAAAAAAAGTACCAAAAACCTGTCCGCTTATTTTTTCCAAAGAACAAAAAAAGTATAAGTATTACGAAAAATCCCGTCTTAGTGGATCGACTTGGGGAGTGACCAATTTTAAGTTTCTAGGGTCAGCGGTTTGGGCTGGGCGATGATGAAGGAGTCAGTCAGTCCCTCACGCAACTCTTTTATATATGAAAATGCTTATTTTTGCATTTGTTGAATGTTTTGCTTTCAAAAAAGCCATTTTTACTTCTAAGCGCAGGTTTTAAACTTGCTCTAACAAATAGAGCATATTTGCAAGTGCAAACATACGAAAAGCAAACACAATCTCGACGTCATCAAAAACAATATTAGAAAAACTTTTGTGTAAATAACATAAAAACATGCACGGGGACCAATTGTGCAAAAAATATGAATTGTTTTATGAAATATTTTAAAAAACTCTCTCAGATAAACGTGTCTGTGTAGTTGCATGATTGCATTGTCAATAGTTTTTGGGATTTTTGTTACACAACTTTTAATTTGCTTGTTTAAGCACGCACATATGTTTGTATGTATGTATGTGTATATGAAAAAATATACGCAACGGTAAATATTGAAAGGACATCAAGTAGCAGGCCTTTTTGAAGGCCTCTATACTCCTTTCTAAAAGAAGTATGCCTTCTAGAAGGTTTCAACTTCTTTTTAAAAGACCTTCTAAAATATTCAGTAGACATTCGCTACTCTCTTCGTTAAGGGAGAAAGAAAGTTGTTCAGTTTTATTTACTTTTTATTTTTAGTGACCTTCCTTACTCCCTTCTTTGGGAAGGGATCAAAGTTGATATTAAGAGCATTGTGGAAGAGCTTGCTCCTAATTACAACAAGTAAATATGCTATGTTCGGCTGTGCCGAATCTTATATACCCTTCACCATGGTGCAATAAGAACATAAAATTATGTGGACACCATTCTTAAGATATAAATAATTAATAATTATATTATATAATAATTATATTATATATTATAAGATATAAAAAATAATTAATTATATTTAGTGCCACGCCCACTTATCCAAACCGTCCACATTATGTCGGATGTTGTGTTTTAATAATCAATTTTTTGGAAAATGTGTTCTACTAAAAATTGCCGATGTTTATATATATATGTAAGTCGTTTCCATAGGTCATATGACAGCCCTAAAATGTAGGTTTGTATAAAGTTTTGATGTTTTTTAGCCCATTTTTGGAGTATTTTGCTCATAACCGATTTGACAGATTTATGTTAAAGAGTTAAAGAGCATATTTTCCATTAATTTTGCTATTAAAGTTGTACTCGGGAAGATCTATGGTTCCCGCTAAAGCGTTTTTAAAAAAAAAAATTATTTTGGCCATAACTTTTCCGTATCTGAACTGATTTTTCCAAGTTTTTCAGAAAATATTTTCTATTAAAAATTTCCGATCTATTGTTATATAAGGCGTAAACATAGGTCATATTACAGTCAAAAAATGCAGGTTTTTATACAATTCTTGATATTTTTTGTATGGGAGGTACCACGCCCACTTCTCCAATCTCGCCCAAATTTTGTGGGATGGTGTGTATTTCTAACCTCAATGTTTGTACCTAAATTGGAAACTTTGGCTTTTGCCGTTCTCCAGATATACAGGAAAAAGTAATAAAAATACAACAATAACTAGGGATTTTTGGGAAAAATTAGAGGTAGTCGAGGTTTTTTGCTCATATCTCAGCCATTTTTGGACCGATCTAGCTGAATTTCAATAGCAAAATTATACTAAGAATACCAACCAAGTCCCCATCATATCTGGGGGCTTCGGAAAACCCTTTTCAACAGACAGACGGTTAACCGGTTTTGAACTTCGCTTTTCATAAGGACCCAGAATATTTATACTTTATAGGGTGTAGGATCAAAATTGTAGAAATTACAACTGCAATGACAAAGTTATATATACCCTTTTACCTTCGGTGAAGCGTATAATAAATAAGCATGGAAAGCGGCGAGAAGGGCTTGTGACTGCTAAATAAGTAATTCTATTATAAGGCCTTATTTATCAGACACAAGCCCTCCTCGCCGCATTCCATACTTATTTATTTTTTACACAGTTTGCCATTATGCGCAAACCCTTCCACACTCCCTTTATTAACAACTACGATAAAATTAACTACTTACTTTCTCCCTTCTTAAGAAAGGGAGTAGCGAATGTGTACTGAATATTTGTGAAGGTCTTTCAAAATGAAATTTATACCTTCTAGAAGGCAGACTTCGGAAGGTTTATAAGCAACTTGAATTTTAATTATCGTTGTATTTAAAACAATCTTTATAAAATTATCAAAGAACATGTAGAGTTGGTTAAAGAATGAATAAAAAATATAAAAGTTTTTTTTTAACTTTTCATAACGTGAAATACTCCCTCAACGGCCCAAAGTTGCTTATAAGCAACTTTCAATTTCTTGTCACCCGAAAATTAAAAAAGTCTGCAAACTTCAAAAATCCTTAATTTAGATCTAATAACTAATGATATTATAAAAAATAATTTTTCTGACAGTGCGTTCAAGAGGGGCGCGAAAGGGTAAGAAATGAGTATAGAGGAATTCAATAAGGCCTGCAACTTGCTGCCCTTTCAATATTTATCGCTGGAAAAGGACATTCATAGCTGACTTTACTTGGGGACTATGATAAATTATGAGACGATCTTCACAAAATTGAATAGTATGATTTCTAGTCATATACACTGAAAGAATTGTCCTTCATAAATCTAATGAATCAATTTCATTAAATTTTTTTCATTAATCCAATGAAAAATTTCATTACGGGAATGAAATTTTACAAATATAATGAAGCAATTTCATTAACACTACGAAATTGAGTTTCGTAATTTCGTTACCATAAAATTAATGGCAACTTAATATCTCTTTCAAAAGAAAAATTCAACATACTGTTAAACATAATTTCAATAGGTTTCCTAAGATTAAAATGAACTATTAATTAAAATTTTCAAATATTTTTAAGCTAACGAAAAAAAACGAATCTTTTGTTACTTCATATTTTCCAAGATAAATGTCACTAAATCAATGAAAACAAGATCAGTTTCTTTAACTTCAAAATACTTATAATAACTAAAAAATGTTCTTCATATAACTGTTGTAAAAACATTTTTCTTAAATAAATTTTTAGCGATAGACATGTAAATATATGAAAAAAATTGTAAATTTTCATGTTTTATAACATTACTGAAGACAATTTATTCATTAAAAAACAAAGAACGCGTAAGAAATAACAAGGGCAAACATTTCATACATTCTTTTTTCTTTGACATTTACGCAGTAGTACAAGCCTGAAAATTGGAAAGAAGGCTGATGAAGGTCATCGCGGGCTGGATAATGAATTTAGTACAATTTACTTTAAGGCAAGCTTATGAAAGTAGAACATAACATGTTGTAAAAAAAATATAAAAACAAAATAAAATTAAACTTGATGATTTGAAACTACATAGAATAAGTAAAAAGTAAAAATCACAACAACTCAAAACGCACATTGAAAAAATGAATGAAATAACATAAATTTATAACCAGGGAAACCAGACATATGCTCTTAAAAACATGTTTTATGCGCTAAAATATGCAGTAAAAACTTGAAAATATGCCCTCAAAATTGTCATTAATATGCCCAAAAAAAACTCAAAGATTACTAATTTGAAAACCATATATATTCAACAATTTATTAACAGTTCCATTTAATAAAAACAAGCCTTAAATTATAATCGGTAAAGCCCAACAAACAAAATAGTATTTCAGACAAATTTTCGAGATTTTACCATATTTGGAAACGGACAAAACAAAGTCACGTTAAGAGGTTAAAATTCATATGAGAGTTATTTGTGCAGAAATTATCTTCATATCAACATCAATAGGAAATTTTTGCCTTAAAGGGATTTTAGTGACGGACGCTAAATTGTTTATTAATTAAAACATTTCAAAGGAAGTTAAAGCTATTTACAGATGTGAAATGAATTGAAAAGAATTTAGTTGGCAGTAAAACATTTTTGGGGCGAAATTATTCTAAAAACCAACGTAATGAGATGATTTACGGACACAAAGACTCTTATGGGGAATATGTAAATTTATAAACCGTTTCATAGACATTCATATTCATAGACTTAGAATTTGTACTTAGTACAATTAAAGTGTATTCACCAAATTTGATCCAATTAACTACAAGATTACAATTGTACTTTACACCTAAATAAACTAAATGACAACAACACGTATGCGTTTTTCGTCAACTTCTCATGTGCATTTGATATGATTCCAAGGGATTCTCTTTTTTATAAACTATCTAGTATGGGGTTATCATCAAAAACTGTTCGAATTTTACAGCGTTCATATGAAAACACAACAAGTCGAATATTTTATAAAAACACATTTTCTGAACCTCTCAATATAGATCTCTAATGAAGCCTGTCTTGCTAGCCTATATTTTATCGCAAGCAGACGAAAAAGCATTGGGAAAAGGGTTGCCACACGGCCTAGATTGTCCAGTTTTTTGTTTTGTTTAGTTACCAGGTTATGCTATGTTCACTCGTTAAAGCATCAAGGACGTGATTAAGCTCTAATCACATTAAAATCAAGACGGTTATCCATACATTTAAGTGATTTGTTTATCGCTTCTATCTGACATGATTGATTTTTGATTGACATTTTGCTTAAACGCGTTTAACCCTTTCGCGGACACCCCTTTTAACGAAGGGTTTCCCGTGGGCATTTTGCTATATCTACGTCATTTTTATAGATAGCAAAATTCCGAAAACACCAAACGGTTGAAAATTAAAAATATAATCTATCTAAAGGATAAAAAGGACATAAGATTTTTGACGTTTATATCCGTCATGATGCTCCTTGTACCTCAGCGATGACGTTAGAGACCATGACGTCGATTACCATCAGACGAATATATACGTCTAGGCACGTATAAAACATAAAAAGCTTTGAATTTCAGCTTTAACGTTTATGCACGTCAATGTTAATTTTTAAATTAGCAGCTATTTTAGAAAAATAAAACAACATATTTCGTTAAAACATAAAAATATTTAATTCATAAAATTCAGTCTTTGGTAGTAAAAGAAATAAAACTTAATAAAAGCGAAAAAAAATTTATATTCCCACAAACACGCGTATTCTACAACTGAACTAATTTCCACATAAACTTGACGTGTATAGCCGTCATGTGTTTGTTGGATACAATAATATGTTTTTTTTATACTTCGTAACAGGTGAACACAGCGTTGCCAGAAGATTTGGAAGGAAAATCTTAATTTGGCGAAAAAAAATCTTATTTTTAAGAGAAATATCTTAAAATTTTTTATAACAAGGGCAAAAAAGTAAAAAAAATTAATTTTTTAAATCTTATTATGGAAACTATTTAATTCGAAATACATATTTATACAAAATTAGATTGTAGGTTTAAATTGAGTTTAAGCTATATTTTTCATAAAATTCTTTCTAAAATAAATTTTTAATCCATTAAATTTTTAATAAATAAGAAATTAAAAAAGTCCATCATTGAAAATATAAAGATTTTCTTAAATATATTCCTTATGATATTGTTATTAAAATAATGTTGGTACACCTTTTAAAAAGATATTCTTAAGCATATGGAATGTGGAATTTTTAAACTAAAAGCTTCTTAAGTTCCATTAGTTTTACCTTTTAGTACTAAATACTTGAACTTTTTTGTTCTTTAAATTGTGAAACTTTATAAAAATGCGTTTTTTCTTTTCACTAATAATTTTTTTCATCAGTATTCCCAAAATGAACAACTGCTTATTTAAGATGCTTTTTTAATATTTTGTATGCCCAGAAATAATGATGTATTTTTGTGTATGCGAGACAATGGGTTCAAGTGTGCAAAACCAATAGTTAGACAACAAATAACTATGATACAAAACTTCATTATTTTAAAAATTTGCTGTTTAAAAAACTGTAAAAAAATTATGTATTTTGTACAAACTTAAAGTTAATAATCTTTATTTCCAAAAATAAAAAAATCTTAATTTGAGAAAAAAATCTTCAAATCTTATTTTGGTCAAAAAATCTTTAAAAATAAGATAAAATCTTAATTCTGGCAACGCTGGGTGAACATCTAATATGATATCATGCCTTAAACTTTGTTTATAAACATTCATTATATGCAAAAGCAATGTATCAAACAAAGTTGCTGATCTTTTGTTGAAAAGCTTCAATATTAAACATTTTAGCAGCAAAAATGTTTATGACGTATATGAAAGTCATGTCCCACCAGAAACCTTTGTTATGACGGCTATACACGTCACTGTCCGCGAAAGGGTTAAGAACCTAAGTGGACCATAGAGGTAAAATTAACTGAATTTGTAGTATAAAATAAATGAAAATTCTGTTAAAAACCGGTCTACTTATTTTTCATTTATTTTTAACGAAAAGTTCTTTTAATTTTTACTGTCAAAAATTCAACCCCAATTTACGTAAAAACAAATAAATTTTCAGTTATTTTATATAAATTAACAATCAAAAAATTAACTTAATATTCCGTAAAAACAAAGAAATATTTAGGCCCGTTTTCAACACTTACCGATAACTAAAGGTTGGATTTTATCGGTCGAATAAAAAGTGTTCCATTATTACAACTTTACTTTAACCTACCAGGTAGGATGAACCTTATGGCCTGTTCAACTATCTCGACAGCAAAACGAAGCGATCGCCATCCATTCGCTCGATTTCGAATCAGATTGGGTTCAACAATTTCGACAGCTTTCGATCGCTTGCTCTTACGTTTGTAAATATTTGTTACTTACGTATTAAAATAATTGAGTATTGCCATATTAGATATTTCTATATTTTGTTGCTTTTTTGTTCAAAAGTATCAAAAATAATACTAAATGGCTTGTTGACAAATACAACCGCGTTTGAAATTTTATCAGCTGTATAAAAATGTCAAAAAATAAAAAAAACCTTTTTTGTTGAAACCAAAACTAAAGAAAAGTGTAAACAAAAATTGAATTTAATAAAAAACAAAATATTCAAGCAAAAAAAATTAATGATACAAAGAAATAAATAAATAAATAAGTCAATCAAACCAAACGTAAGAGCAGTTTGTATTTTATTTCTAACTCTATCCTTCTTCGTTTGGATGAAGTTTTAAAATTTTAAATGTTTTCATTTAGAATTTGTAGTGTTTCACATAATATTAAGGGGCCTGTCTCTTCAATTTTTCTTTCTTGTGCAACCACCGTCGCAAGAGTAAGACTCTTGGCGGTGATTCTGATATCTGCTGACTGAGTTTCAGCACTTTTAACTTTACCCGCCAACACTCTACAAGACTAAAGCAGCGTCCGATCATTTATATGATCTAGGGAAGTTAAATAGTTTTGTTTATAGGTACCACCACTGGTTTCTTGCAGGCTTTTGTTGTTTTCTGAAATTTATGTTTGTCCTACATTTAAAATCTTCCCATGTCTGTAAAAATATGTAATATTTTCAAAACCAATTCAACCTATGGTTGTTTTCTGCCTTTAATTATAATGTGGGATAAAATTTCCCGCCTTGAATAGAATGGATGGACCAATGAAGCTTAGTTTTAGGCCTATTATTTTCCATTACTCGCCCATTGAAAATTTATTTGCTCCAAACACTGGTGCACCCTTCGCCATCTTAGGATGTTCCTCCATTTATTCGCCTAATGTAAGCAATATTTCACTTATTTATTTCTCTCAAGAAGCGTTTTCGAGATAGTCGCGAAAATCATGTTTTTCTGCAGTTGTTTTAGCTCGTTATTTTGAAAATTGAATTGTTCATCTGAATTGTAAAAACTATTGAATAAAAATGTTTTCCACTTTCAGCACATATATATACTGTGTTGATCAGATTACTGTGTTACAGGCCATTCGATTTAACAAAAATTATTTTTTTATGTTTTTCAATATTAAACAAATTAAAAAGCTTGTAATTCAGTGAATTTTTATCCGATCAACACACTATAAAGAAAGGAGGATAAACATATTTATTCAAAATTTTGGAAATATAATATTAATCCAGACAAACAAGATTTTCGCGAATAATTCGAAAACGATTATGAGAGAAATAAATGAGTGCAATATTTGAGTTTACCCGCCCCATTAAGCTTAAACAAAATCAAATTTTTAAGTCTAATTTGTTGTGGCGTATTGTAATCAAAAAAAAAAATTACCAATTGTTCTCTATTTTTATTTTTAATTTATTTAAATTACCCTTAAATATTTTTTGTTTGTTATAAATACCATGATTCGACAACAAAACAACAAGTGAGTGGTTTTGACATTTGTTTTCGTAATGTCGACAATACCTTCGATATTAATAAACCGCTTTTTGTATGAGAGTACTTACGTTTTCTTTCGAGTTGTCGTCTAAACGAATGTTCGTATAGAATAAAGTTAGTTGAACCCAAAATAGTTTTCGATCGCTTAGAATGCGATCGAAGTCGTTCTCTCGAAATCGTTGAACAGGCCATTAATTTACTTTATTGCTCACTATAGGTGAAAGTAAAGTTTTAATAATGAAACACTTTTTATAAGGCCAGTTAAAGTCTACTTTTAGCTATCGGTAAGTTGTGAAAACGGGCCTTAGTTGCTTTATTAAATTCGGTAATTTTCGTTTACTTCACAAAAGAGCAGAATTTCTAAAAAAAACACCAGTCAGACACTTGTCCGGTTGTTTTTATAATGATAGAGAGAACATTATAGTTTACTTACCCTGTTACACACGCTTGTTTTACTTTTGTTGTACTGACCTCGTTTGTTTACAGAATTTATTTAACTTTAAAAATTTCATGTATTCCACTAAATTATTTTAATAAATTGAAACTGAGCATTTTTAACACAAAACAAGCAAATCTTTTTTTTATAGATAACTTAAAATTTAATTTTTGACAGTAAATAATTTATATAAAATAACTAAATATTCATTTGTTTTTACGGAAATCGCGGTTGAATTTTTGGCAGTAAAAATTAAATGAACTTTTCGTTACTTTAAATTACATTTTCATTTAATTTTACATAAAGAAGAGCAATATTAACTGCAACTGAAAATCCGTATTAATATGCACTTAGTTTTTAAAATAACTGTTAGAATCAGTTAAAAAAAAAATTTGCTTGGAATTTGAAATGTTTATTTATTTAAAAATGACTGAACGGAATACTTCTGTAATAAACTACAGTCCGTTACTGTAAAAATATTATGAGTGTTGCATTAGATTTTGCACGAATACGTTTTATATGACGAGAAATCCTACTAAATTTCAGGAATATCGGCCTATCATACGTCCCATATTAAGCTCACTGTCGGAAAACACCTTAATACTTCACACAGAAAAAAATCCATAAAAACCTGTTTTATATTAAAATTAAAAGTGTATGTTGTTAAATTTACATGCATACATACTTAAATATTTTTATTTTCATGTTTAAAATATGTTGTAAAAAGAAGACAATTCCCGTATTCTTTTAATTAAAATTATTTTGTTAAATAGTACATCAAGTTTTCAAATTAGAATAATGACGAAAACCATATCGGGCGATTCTGCAGATGCTTCTGTTAACAAAGGAGAATATAAATTAAGTGAAACATGTGTTACAGGGGTAAGTGTTTTGAATTATTCTTAAATAAATGAATTTGTTGTCTCTGCAGCTTCTTCACACTGTTATAACATACTAACCCCAATTTGATTGTAAATGAAATTGACGTTGTTTCAACTTGAAAGAACTTTCATTCAACGTGATTCGGATTGATATTTCAATATAAATGATATTTTGCTCTAACTTTACTGCAATGTTAAATTAACATGAATTATAGTTATTTTAAAAGAAAAAAATGTTGTTCGCAAGTTATTGTAAGACAATGTTAAATTAACATAAAGTAACAATGAAGCAAAATCACTTCCAAAAACGGTAAAATCAACCTTGTTTTCAACGATTTTACATTGATTGTTTTCTGTGTATATAGATACTGTGGTAAAATTTCCAATTTGAAATAACACCATCAATCCATAACACTGAACTGTTCAACTGAATTGTACAAAATTTAAACTCTTGCATAGACATGTCTTTGCTCATTCAGTTCATATCTTAACCGTGTCGGTCTGATAATTTGAAAAAAAAATTATTTGTATGTTTTAATTCGCTCCTGTAATGCAATAAAATAATTTGAAAAAATGTTTTTAACATGTATTTTAAAAAATATTTTGTTCCAAACGTAGTTAGCGTAAAATTGTTTTCGTCGGATAAAAATTTAGTAAATAACGACATATTTAGTGAAAACATCCGAATTTGAATTTTCATAAGCATTTTTCTATCAATGCTAATTTATTATTTTCGATTAGGGTCGCTGTTGATTTTGAATAAAACACAAATTATTTAGGAAATTATTGTAATTTCTTTTTATTATAATAAATAATATTGGTATGGTTCAATTATGTATGAAACAAAACATCGGCTAAATGGCCGCCACGACCACAGGGGCGATGGTCCAAATTTTCGATGACGCTGAGGCATAATTGAGGTTCTTTGTTAAAAATGTGCCGAATTATCTCATACTTTAGCTCTTGAAGTGCTGCTAGCTTATCGGCGTACACCTTTCCTTTCAAATAACCCCAACGGTGTAAAATCACATGATATTGGCGGCCAATTGATATCGCCACCACGCGAGATAACACGGTCATTGAATTTGTCGCACAAAAGAACCATTGTTTCCTGTCGAAACGACATATCGTCCACTTCCACATCTTGCAATTCGGGCCGTAAAAAGTTCGTTACCAACTCACGATAGTGAACACCATCCACAGTAACTGCCTGAACATTTTTGAAAATATGCGGCCCGATGACGCCGCCAGCCCATAAACCTCACCAAACAGTCACTCTTTGTGGGAGCACTCTTGGATTATCATTCGACCAAATGCGGCAATTCGGCTTATTGACGAATCCACTGAGGTGAAAATGTGCCTCATCACTGAATAACGAAGTCCACGATATGCATTTTAATTTAACGCAACTTGGCGTTTAAATGTGGTTCACATTCAACATCGGGCCTTAAAATTTAACCACCCTTTATTTATATAACTTGTTGCGGTTTTAGGTAGTCTGCTTTCAGTCAGTCTATTTCGGATGAATTCATAAATTCCATGTTGCAAAGCATCACTGAAAACGAATGCGTTGACAAAGCATCACAAATAAAAACAATGCACAAATTTTGCAACCGTTGTGCAGTGAAGACGGTTACCATTCAATAATGAACTCAAGAAGGCTGCCAGATTTGACGAATTATAGTCATTTTGACGATTTTTTGTTCCGGAATTAGCAAAGTGCCGATTTGCTGATTTTTTTTTTAAAAGTGACGATATCATTCAGTCTCCAAATTCTGAATAAAACATAAAATTTTCTGACACGTTCGTTTTTTAATCTTGAAGCGCTGATATGCCATACCCAAGCAAGGGCGTCGACGTTGTGTCACGACCAGTAGTGATAGCTTTCTTGTTTAATAAAACCAACGAATTATAAATAAAAATAGAGATAAAATCGCTAGATTGACCAAAAAATAGGTAAATTGCTATTATTAATTATTAATAGCGGCAAACTTCACTATAAAAAGAGCTGTCAAATTGCAAAGCGTTCAGGCCGCTCTTTTCAAAAACTAGAAAATGCGTGCCGCTTTTGTTAACGTACGGCTGTGATATGCAAGTCTTGAGAAAATCTTTAAATGATTATTTTCAGAGTACAAAAGCAAAAATGTTACACTTTGTTTATCTTTCGTCAAACCATCATCGAATGAACGTTTTACGACTCTCTGTATAAATGATATTGTCAACAATTATACAGCGAACATTTCACGGGTAGTAGGATAATATCTACATGAGTCTCATAGGATTCTTGACATGAAATAATCGTTAGATAATCAATGGAAGAATCTCAGTCGTGTTACAGCGGTCCCGTGTGAGGAATCTTCTTCGATTAAAAAGACGCTCGTTATGAAACTCGCAGTATCTCTTACACGATTGAAAATGTTTTTTTTTTTAATCGAACAAAAATTGCTAAAAACAAAACTCAATTTTTAGCTGTTCGATTATTGTGACGATTTTTCGAAACGTAAAAAACGATTTTTTTTTCTCGGGAAATTAATGATTTCCTCACAAATTTATCTGGCAGCCCTGAACTCAAGGCATTGCTTTTAGGAAAGTTGTATATGTGTTTTTTGCCTTTCAGTGTTGCATTGTTGAGTTTATGAAGTCAGCCACTGTCCCGATTTTTTTTTGCTTTAATAACTTTTGAAATTTCTGAAATACATGTGTATACATATACATATGTATGTATATATGTAAATATTCACTTGATAACTTTTAGTTTGTTTGTGGTCTGTCTACATTATTAAAAAAAGTGTCTTATAACTTTCATTTTCGTTACTTAAACAGATTTGTGAATAAGCCGTATTTTATTCTACGTGTTTTTTTTTTTTGAAATTAACTGAATATGTTAAGGGCATGGAGGTGTATTTGTCATTCGGCAAGCCTGTTGAAAGGAGGGATCCAATCGATCACATGTCTTCTGCATGACCAAAGTCAAATGCGGAAAAATGTCAATGTTATTAATCCGGATACAAATCAATTGATCTACATTCTCAAAGCGAAAACCTCCAACATTAAAAGTAACATTAGATAATGAAGAATAAGATTTAAATCTGTAGGTGATACGAATATTAAACCATAAGTCAAATCGCACTTCATAATTTAGATCGTGACTTAAACTTGTCGACAGAGAACTCGAAATAATTCGTTTAATGTTTGAAAGAAAGAGGAATTTCGGGCACAGAGACATGCGATTCTTACTATCGCAATCGCTCCAAGATATATGATATTCTTTTTAGAAAGTAGAAAGTGGATTTCTAGAAAACAACAGAAACCATATTCATTGAGACGACCAAGCTGAAAGATTTCACGGAAGTCTTGCAATAATGGAAAAGCATTATCAGCGCCATTGGAATCGGGTCATGCTGGGTAAATACTGCAAGATGCATATTTGTGAAACGTCATTGCAACATAAAATGATAAATCGAAGTGGAAAAAAATAATAATAATAATAAAAATAATTCACCAAAATAGAATTATGTAAACAAATAAAATTGTCTCTTAACACTTAATCCTAATCCAATCAACACAACCAAAAAACAAACATTTTTTATTGAAAATTTATATTTGGATGTTTTGCTAATTATATTGCAACTTTCTTTTTTTTTGTCCGATGATAACCATTTTGTTAGAAATATATTTGAAACAAAATTGTCTTTCAGATATGGGTATAAAAATTAAAAAAAAAATATTTTTTGCCTTAACGGAAGGACTGAAAATGTTGAATTTGGAAACAACGTAGAAAAAAACTAATTTTTTCCAATCATAAGGCAAGTGACTCAGTAAATTTTTGCCCGATAAACACAGTATATATATCGGCTGAACGAGTAATCACTCTACCGGATTTAGTAACGAACAATCCATATTTCTCAAACAAATAATATTTCTGAAACAAGTGTTGATATATTATTTTAATATAATAATTATAATCCTGTGAGGTCAGGTTTTATAAAGATTGTCTTAAACTTATTTCACACCTGAAATTTTTAAACTTTAGGTCGAGGTTATTTAAGATTCGCCACGGCTTGTTTTCATAAACAGAAAGAAAAACACTCGGGATAAATCAAGTTTTTTATGATTACTTTAAGTACTAGTCGTATTCAAAAATTCAAGTATGAATAACACTAAAACGTACTTAAAACAATCCTAAATGGGACTTTCTAAAATCAATCTCAAAATTTCTTGAAATAAGTAAAAAAAAAAACTTTTCGTTATGTTTAACCCTCCGGCTTACGCATGTTTTGATACTTCTATACTCATTGAAAAAAGATCTGGCCAGACTCATTTGTAACACGAAGGGTTAAAAAGTAAATTTGAACTCTTGCCTCTCATTTAGTTTATGTTTTTGGTTAAATATGTGCATAAGCTTTTTAAAGTAAAAACCATATCGGCCAGGATGTTGGTGTCAAGCATAATAATTTTTTCTTTCTAATTTCTTTTTTGGTTTTTTCAAGCACGAATTCGGGATAAAATCAACTTTATAATTGAACTTGAATCAAGCGCATTTTGAGATTGATTCAATCTTAGTTTTACTTAAATCAATCTCATTTTCGGATTATTTCAAGTACGAAATCGAGATTGACTATGGATAATTTAAGTAGTATTTGAATTTATGAATCAATATTTCTGTATTTGATTCAAGAAAATCCGTACTCACCGTACTATTAATACCGCTTCGGATTGATTTGAGTACGGATGGATTGATTTTAATTTTGAATGTAGGCACATTTTTTTATTTGGTAGTTATTTTACCCATGAGATTTTCGAATTTTTTTAATTCTATTGATAACGCAGAAATAAGAGAAAGCGTTTAAAACAATGTTTAAATATTTATTTAATATGTTTATATGATTGTCATAACATTTGCAGAAATTAAATAAGATTTTTTTGTTTGCTCTATTATAAAATTAAAAACATTAACAGGTTTGCCAATTCATACAGTTTTCGGTAACGCATTCACAAATAAAACCTTTTTTTAAATGACATGGGGCGTCATTCCAATCAAAAGATGAGTACATATGTACACAATGTTCTGTACGATCAAAATTGTCAGGATTTAATATACTCCAATGGCTGTAAACCATTCGCTCTCCTGTAGGCGACCAGACGAACAGCCGACCTTTACCTTCTGAAGTGTTTAATTCATCATGGCCTCCTATCCATAGTTCTGGTATTTTTCCAAATTTTTCTTTTAGTAGATTCGTAACAACTTCATTTTTTTCCTTAGAATCGATGACAAGAAGTTGGGCATCGTTGCGGTTACACGAAAATAATGCCTGCACCCAGTTGTACTGTAATTTTTTTTTGCAAATTATCAATTTTATTACTATTTTTTAATGGAATTTTCAGATTATCTAACTTACCTTAGGGTTTATTTCGACGACATACACTCGGTTATCTGCGCCTCGGAATGTTACCGGTACGCCTGATACTGTCTTTAGAAGCACAAAGCAAATAACGAAGAATTGCTTGAATGAGATGAACATCTTCTATACTTAACGTTTAAAAGCTTAATGTAAAGCTGTTCAGGAAACTATTATATATATACTTTTAAATATTTGTTTATGTGCTAATATGTAAACTTAATATTGATCTTACCATTTAATCTATCATTTTAAGATTGAGTGAGCTACAGCGAAAAACAAACAGAAACTATTAGGTGAATCACGATGGAAATAATTCGTTAACGTTTATTAAATATCAGTAAAGATTTACACAATGTTATCTTAAGAATCGATCAAAATTTCTGGTGCTTAATTTTTACAAACTAAAGGGCCAAATAAACTACACAAACAGTTTGACACAACAACACTAACATGAACTTACACAAGAATTGTTCGTACTTTTTGCATAAGTTTGTTGTGGCTTATTTAGCCATTAATGCATCACACACGAAAAAAAAAATTAGGGTACAAGAGTGGTCTTGAATATCAGCTGTATTCAAGGATTTTAACATTTACTTGCTTGTTGTGAATAAAACAAACAGAAGGTGTGCAAAATATCAAATAGAATTATTTGTTTTAAAAAGCATGCTTTATTTTTATTCACGGCCAATTTAATCAAGTTCAGTTATAATTAAATATCAAATATTTTGTCAACTGGCAGTTATAGTAACAGGTAATTTTAACTAAACTTAGTGAAGTTGACTGTCAATGTTTAGTTAATTGTTTAAATATATTTCTTGAAATGGTTTTTGTTTGTTTTAACTGGTTTGGTTTGCTTACTAAAAGTTCTTTTTAAACTCTACGTTTTTATATCTGTTTTTTTAATTAATTTTTTTTTGTACATGAAGACCGAAGCCTATGAGTAGTTTTGTTCGTGCCGTGCGCTACTTCTTATCAAAAAGGGTTTTATATTCAAGAAGGTACGTTTTTAACCAAAAAGCATTTTAATAGGAATTCCATTTTGTTAAAGCCGCAAATATGTAATTTATTTATGAACCCTCTCGGCGCTTCAATCGAAGTTCCAAAAAAAACTAAAAACCGGAAGCAAAAGTTAACTAATTCCCAAATGTTGTATGCTCAGAATAACATCCACAACTTCTAGCGAATTTGTTAATTTTTAAAGAATAATTTTTATTTTTTGCTGGGGGATTGATTTATAATAAAACAAGTTCCCAAACTTTCTTTAACGAAGCGTTTGTATTTACATTATTCAAGGTTCATAAGCCATTACGAATATTGATATACATTTAAAAGAATTAAATTAGATAAGAATGACATTGTGACATTTACATAAGTATGTATGTATATTAGAATGATCAAAAAAAAATTAATTTGCGAACTTTTACTGACCTCTCCCCCTAGAATTGTTCTATGTATTGTAGATATACGTTGTGCAAAATATTTGGGTAAGAGGAAGATGCATTTACGAGGCAAAAAAATACATTTTTTTTCAGTTTTTGTAAAAATGTTGCGCTTAAGTAATTACTTTTGCAATTAAATGAAAAAGAATCGTAATGTATGCGTTATTATCATTCTAATGAGATATAGTAGATAAAATTTTCCTTAAAAATATTAAAGTACTTGAAAGTTCCCAGGCCTTTAACGTGTCTGAGGCAACTTGAACAAGAAATGTAGAAACACAATTAACATATTTTAAGAAATATTTGAATAAGAGCTAAAAATGTAAAACATGCCCGTTTTAACTTGTATATAAGTTTTTGTGTTTGTAGGATACCCTTAACCTATTCGCAGGTATGACCAAAAATAAATAATTTTTTTAACGGCACTGACAGGGGACAAAGGCGGTGATTTCACGGAGGCCGTGCGCCCATTCTTAAACCTCAAAGATTTTTTGGAACATGCGGATGACGTTGCAGTTTTGGCTATGGGTAAAGATCCAAGACTTGTCTGAACTAATGGAGTCCGCATTGGACGTTCCCTACCCCGAGGATAAAGGGGGTCTCACTGGAACTGTCTGATAGCGCCAAGTATCTTGGGCTAATATTGGACAGCAAACTGAACTGGAGGATGAACACAATTTCCAGGACTAATTAGGCGGCAACTGCATTATATTGCTGTAAAAGGGCCATTGGTCTTAACTGGGGAATTAACCCGAGGAACGTATACTGGCTATACGAATGTGTCATTAAACCCATTCTATTCTACGGGGCAGCTGTTTGGTGGCCGGCGCTCAAGGTGAAGAGTCGTCAAACTAGGTTTGAACGTACAATGAGAATGGTGGCGATAGCGGTAACAGGTGTCACTAGAACAACCCCCTCTAAGGCATTGTTTACGATTTTAAACTGGTTACCACCAGACATTTTGGCGAAAAGGCTAGCTGCGAACGCGGTGGTAAGACTATGGGTCACCGGAGCACGGAGGGATTGCAATATCGGACATGCTAATATTCTGAACGAAATTAATTGCCACATGGATGTTGATTATGTCACACCCGAGCCAATCTTTGATCCTGGCTTCACGGTAAGCATTTTCGATAACGTGGTCCACTATGATGACCTACAAATTCCCGCTGATGCGATTCGAATATTCACGGACGGGTCTAAAACACTGTATGGTGTCGGTTCTGGCTTATACTCCGAGCAGCTAAATTGGAGTATTCGTATAAGACTGCCGGACCACTGCAGTGTCATCCGGTACCGGATATATCCGGTACGGTGATATATCTGGAAGGGATATTCACATTATAACCGATAGCAGCGCGGCCATTAGATCCCTGAAGAATGTGTTCATCACATCGAGAATTGTCCGAGAATTCCGGATGTCTCTGGAGGAGATAGCGTGACATTCACTGGTCACCCTTTATTGGGTCCCCGGACATGGGGACATACAGGGGAACTGCATGGCGGATTCGTTGGCGCATGCACGCACCACCTTGAATCGAGACGGTTCAACACATAATGTAGGTGCTTAACTCCCAAGGAGTAAGCAACTCATAGCGCACAAGTCTCATCTTATTGCCAGTAAGAGGTGGAACGCTGAAACTACCTGTGGGGAAACCAGGAAAATCTGGTGCATCATATATGAAAAATGGACACGGCGGACATTACATCTAAGAAACCTAATTGCGGTTATAACTGGCCACTGGCCCATTGGGAGGCACGCCCAGAGGCTGGGGCTCCCTTATAATGACTTGCGTAGAAGTTGCGGCGACGAGGAGGAGGAAGGTTCAACGGAACATCTTCTCTGTAATTGCCCGGCATTCTGAGATTTAAGACTCGAAATGTTTGGTCGAAGAGCCCTTTGGGACAAAACTTGTATCTCTTATGTTGATGTAAACAGAATCCACTCCTTTATTAAATCGACCGGATGGCTGCATGGGAATACTAGCAGCCAGATAACATAGGACCCATGGGAGACGGTGTGACATGGTACCACAACGGGAACTAATTAATAGACCCAAGAGAGCTGTGCTTGATCACGGCTGCCGATGGAACCTAACCTTACCTAAGAGATACGCACATCAAATTTAGTGTGTCTCACTATTGTTGTTCTAAAGATATAAAAACAGTAATAAATACTTTGAATTGCGGTATCCGTATCCCCCGCCCTTTACCAACAAAATTTTGTTGGAACATGCAGTTTATTCCAAGATTTACAGTTATCAAATTTAGTGTACATTTCTATTGTAGCTGAGGGGATATGAATTGATCGGACAATAAAGAGCTTTTGGCCCCAGTGTGCGGCAGTTTTGAAACTCATTTTGTTAAATAAATTTCAGATTATTTTTTATCATCACAGTTGAAATACAAAATGTTTATTAGTACCCATTACTCGGAGAATATACCGCTAAGAACACCAAACGATATAGACATTACGGTAAAAAATTTAGAACTTAAAATCAAACCAGTTTAAAAGAAAGCACAAAGAACTTGCGTAGACTTTTTGAAAAAAAAAGGATTGCATCGCTTAATAGGCTTCTAGCAAACTTAGATCCAACATCAAAAACGAATTACTCATTGTGGCGTGCTTCAAAAAATCTTAAAATACCCGTTATTTGTAAACCTTCTTTACGCGAACCAAATGGAAATTGGGCTAGAACTGACACTGAAAAAGGAAATCTGTTCGCTGATTACTCAAAGGCTGTTTTCACACCGAATTTATCTAGCACTATAATTGAGTTACCCCCTGTAATATCCCAGCACATAGCAAGTGCCCCGCTTATCTTTAAAATGCGAGAGGTTCAAAGAGCTATTATAATATCAGTAATAAGATGCTTTAGGAATTACCCCGCATAGCAGTAAGAATAATTCTCTATGTTTTTAATGCTATTTTACGCCAAGGCTATTATCCACCAGAATAGAAAACATCGCTCGTTAAAATGATACCCAACCCAGTCAAAGACCACACTAAAGTAGAATCTTATAGACCCATCCGTCTTTTACCCAAAGACGATATTTTTTATCGCATGCGATATTTTTTAAAAACGAATTAAACTTTTCATATTTATAAAATATGGACTATATAAAAATTATTTTCTTCAATAAAACCACTTTTTTTAAATAAAAGAAAAGTTTATTTAAAAAAAATCCAAATATTGATTTAATTTAAATAAATAGTTAAATTAAAAATCTTTTTTATTTATTAATTCAAATGCTTTTAAAGCTTACAGTAAAAACAAAATGTAATTAATTTCAATGCTTCATAAGCTTTAAGTATGAGATTCATTTTAATTTTTTGGATGACGAAATCAAAGACAACATAAATATCAATATTTCATTGGTTCTTTAGATGGGGTCTTCACCTGACAATTATTTGATATACCAATCGTCAAAATCTTTACATATAAAAAAACCTTTTTTTTTTTTTTTTGTATGAATTTTGTCGTTTATTATGACAAAAAGTTGTCAGATGAAGACAAAATTGCGAAATTTGGCATGTTCCAGAAAGTTAAATAAAAACTGGCAGTCGATTAAAAAAATATAAAAAACAGAGTGGACTAACTATAAGCAAAAATTTTTGCATAAAGAATTGTAAATGCATGCTAAGAAAATGTGGCTTTTAAGCGAAAATGGACTACAAGCGAAATGGACCTTAGAACATGACAGTTTTGACTTATATCCGTTTTTGGCCTTTTAGCGTAATGGACTATAAGCGAAAAGTACTGTAAAAATTAAATTGCCAAAGTTATTTTCGGGAATACAAAATTTATTATTAATAATATCAAAAAAAAAACTCCCCAGTTTTATTTGTGATAAATACCAAAGCTATCAGATATGCCGATTTCTTGGCAAACGTGGCGATTTTGAAACGTGTTTGGAGGTGGAATTTTCCATTTGGCGACTGTCCACTTTTTTGGCGGCTTTTGATATAACTGGCGATTTACTTGGCTATATTTTAGCGATTTTTTAACTGTTTGTCATTTTTTGTTATCATTACTAACTTAAAAGAAAATTTGGCAACTTTTTACATGCTTTTTGTTTTGTTATCATTTTAATGGCGTTTTCTTTTCTAAAAAATAATAATGCATTGTAATTGTGTAACATATTTATCAGGTTACACGCACCATTACAAAGTGATACATTTTTCTAAATTACAATGGAACACAACAATAGCTACGTTTTAAACTCAACACTAATGTGTATTTAGCGTATTAAATATTGAATGCAAAGTTTGTCCTAATAAGCGATATTCACCAAGGTTGTAGCAATTTTCAACATTTAATTTCTTTTAGTTCTTTTAGTTAGTGGCACATAATTGCCATTTATTGTTGCAACATATTTAGATAGGATAGAAAAAAAACCCGCGCGAGTGGTAACATAACTGAATTCTATATTCAATCACTATTTAATTCTAATATTTTGTATGTGTGCAGGTCAAAACACCGGTAATGAAATCGATGAGGCTGAAGCGTACGATTTTATAGACTTGTGTACTTTATTTTAATTGAATATATGAGCTCCATTTTATGTTATTTATAAAAATAATAAATAACTGAAACTAAAAGAAATTTACTTGTGGCGAATTTTTTTTTTTGTAATTTTTCTCAGTTTTTGGCGATTTCGACTGAAATATTATACTAGCTTTTTATTGTATGCAAAATTTTATTAAAAAAAATTAAAATGTTACGAAAACTGGACAAAATTTTCGTTTGGCGATTTTTGCCATCCGGTTTGGCAATGAAGCTCAAAAAGCTCTGACAACCCTGATAAATACACTGAAATTTAATGTTGAGGGAAAGCTAGTTTCGATGCGCAGGACACCTTTTTCCAAAGATTTTAGAAAAGCTAAAAATATTATATAAATAAAACCTTAAAGCGAATAAGAATTATACACTCAAAGACTTACTTGTAACAATATGAAAGCTTAAACAAAACACCAACAGTAAACAGTGAGTTTATCTTTCCTTACATTCGCCTACAATTAGTTGGCTTTTTTCCGACTCGTTTTCCTTAAAAAATCTTTTTAAACATATTATTCATTTAGAAATTAGTACCCATCAAATTTTAAACATTTGCAATATACATATCGTAAGCTCATTATTGGTTTGGCGCATATAACAAAAAGTCGTAGTGGAGAAAAACGACAATGAAGGTTTACTCGAAGTTTTCTGAAAATATTCCCGATAGAATTTGTTTGTATTTTTACCACAGCTTCCGGTATATGTTTGGAGGAAAAATGTAAAGTTTTGTGAATTTTTATTAATGAAGTTTGAATTTAATAGTACCTTATTGAAAGTAAAAATTATTGCTTCGTACCGCATACGCCACTTTTCTAAATATATTTTTAGGAAGTGGCTTTTAGTGCTGCATTTATTGAGTTTTAATGCATTATATCTAAGAAAACATATAAAATTTCGAGAAGCATGGTTTGGTTTTTTTCATGATTGGTTGGCCAAACCAATAATGAGCTGACGATACATAGTTGACAACTAATACATTTGTTTGTGACAAAGATAAAAATCTAAACGGAAATCCGTTGAAACCGTCAAAAAAAAGTACAAAACAGTGAATAAATTTAGGAAAATTTCTGTCATTTAGTTTCTATCTTTTTCATTCCGTATTACCAAAAAAAAAAAACACCCTAAAGAACCCACAGCGGATACGAGTATTTACTAGGTGTTTGTCGTAAACAGCAACTAAAACTTCAAATACAACAAAATTGCCAACAAAAACAGCAACATCAACTAACTACCATCATATACTATACATATTTATATAAAAATAAAAAAACTACATATGAGGAAAATACTTACAGCCTACAACAAGCAATATGTACTAACCCAACCCCCCCCCCCCAAACATCAGACAAAACATAAACAAAAAAAGGCAGAAAAAACAAAACGTTAAAATCACATTACATTGTTGATGGTTGTAAAAATGTTGACGACGCACAGTGCTCGATTTTAAAAATTTGGAAGACAAAAATCATAACTTTTTAAAAAACAGAGATAAAACGTTGATTTTTTGTTCAAGTACTTCTTACATGCCGTCTAGGTTAGCCATCGCTATGTTAAATCAACAAACATCTACCATCTCTGCAGTATTTCCAAATATATGAACGCCATATTGACTGTTATTGTTGCTTTTTATATGGGGTTTCGTGCCATTCGGTGTCCCCACATCTAAAAACATCACCAATCAGTCATATACAAAGTCACATCTCTCACTGCAGTGTTGAAAAAACTACAATTTTCATATTTTATACAATTTCAGAATTATTTTCAGATGTTTCCTCTTTGATAATCTTGTTGTTGAATAACTTCCGAATTTTGAGGAAATAAAATCCACTATGCGATAGTTTCTGTGTTTTTTTAAAAAGACGACAGCCATACGGTAAAAACATCGCTCCGGGAATTTCTATTAGAGGTCATATTAACAGTTTGGGGCAGGATTTCTGTTAATTTTCTTCTAAAACATGTTTGATAGATTACAGAACCGTTTGCAGGTGTGACGGCCAACAGAGCTAATCTAAGAAAGTTTTTTTTTTTGTTGAACTTTTAAAAATAAAACATTACTAACAGCCTGGCCCACGATGTCGAACGCTACCGTTCGCTTGCCTTTTCATCAACAAATAGCTGATTTGCGGCCCACTTATAATTTTCAGCACGACAAGTCCATGGACAATGTAAGCGACGTTATCGTTACAAAAATTTTGCGGCCCACTGAGAAATATGATGCCACCACAAATGTCAGAATCAGTAACTTGTGTTGTGGTTGTCGACAGAGGCATTTTTAAACGAAATTTTTATAATTATATTTTTTTAAAACACCAACACTAAATAACCTTTAAAATAATATAGTTCTTTCCTAGCGGGAAATATTGGAAGGACCGCAAATGGCAGGCCTTTTTGAAGGCGTCTATACTCGGTTCAAAAAGATTTGATTGGATTGATAATATCCTGCCTCCAGAATTATACCCCCTAGAAGGTATAAATTTCTTTTTGAAAGACCTTCCAAAATATTCAGAAATTGTTAACTTTTATTTACTTTTTATTTTTAGTGACCTTCCTTACTACCTTCTTTTGAAAGGGATAGAAGTTGATATTGAAGGGAGTGTGGAAGGGCTTGCTTAGAAGCCTAGAGGTGCCTTTTCCAATTTTTTTTTATGAATTTTTAATTTTCGAAATTTTGATAAAAATAATTATTTTTTTTCCAAAAAAAAAATTATTTTTCTAAAACGACTTTGTATATTAGAAAAAAATTAAAGGAAATGATATTGAGGAATTTCATTTTTTTTGGTAATTTCAATAGACTAACCCGTGGGTTGTATTCAAATGAGTTTAGTTGTGAACCGTAAAATGGCCTTATTTCATTTTACTGATATTTAAACAACGTTCCTTCATGGTTCAGTTGTCTAGGGGTTTGTTAAGGTTAGAAACTGTGAGTCCCCATGGTTCGAATCTTGGTTTTTTTAAAAGAAAATTTTTTTTAATTTTAATGTTCTAAAAACGATTTAAAAAAATTATTCACCAGTTTTTGCTTTTTAAATTATATGCATAATAAAGTTTTTAGTATTGTAAATATACCCAATAAAAAATTTCATCATTTTGCGAAGCACTAATGGTACATTTAAAAAAATAAGCGCGACCTGTCAACAATTTTTATAAAAAAAAATAAAATTTCAAGAGCTACGGCATTCCCTTACTACGAAGCAGGTTTGTAAGGGAGAATAATAAAAAATAACTGTATCAAAACATTCAGTGTGTAAAGCTGATCATTACATTCAACAATTTTTATATGCGGTGAATAATGCGCTTTATGTGTATTGCTTCAAAGTGGGAACACGCCATATAAAATTCATGTCTTCCGTAAGCGCAATGGTAAGCGAAACTTTTGCATTTCTCCCTTACAAACCTGCTTCGCTCGAAGCACAATTTTTTATTGGGTATGTATGTAAACTATTTAGTTTTTGTCTAGTTGCTTTGTATTCTGTTCGCACAATAGTGAAAAGGTATATAAGATTCGGCGCAGCCGAATATAGCACTCTTACTTCTTAACTTGTTTTTTACGTTCTTAAATCTAAAATCGAACACTGTGCGACGATGGCGTTGATGACTTTGGGTCAACAGTAAAAGGAAGTCATTATAAAACTGAACAACAAGAGCAGTTGTTGTGACAAAGAGAAAATCTTTTTTGTGTTCTTTTTTGTGTTTTTAAAACGAGAATAAGGAAACACAGCCAAAACCAACCAACTAATGTTGAGTTCAGTTGATAAACGTTTAATTTTTTTAACAATTTTGTTCACTTATTTGATTTTTTTTTTTTAATTTCTGTACATTTTTGCACACAAAGGCCAATCGGAGCATAATTGAGGAACTGAATTGGCTGGCGGCTTAAATACCACTAAATACCACAAATAATATTAGATAGTGGAAATTAATGGGAAACAATAAGTAAAGGGAGGTTAAATTTTATGGGTCGATGTTGATTTTGAAAAAACACAAATTATTTCGGAAATTATTGTCATTTCTTTTTATTATGATAATATTGGTATGGTTTAATTGTGCATGGAACTAAATATCGGCCGCGTCCTCGGCAGCACACCTCCATTAAGCTGAAGCGTAATTTAGTTTATATGTCGTTAATGTGCCGAATTTTCTCATCCCTTAGCTCTTGAATTGTTGCTGGCTTATTGCCATACACCACCTTTTCTTTCAAATAACCCCAAACGAAAAAGTCCAACGGTGTCAAATTACATGATCTTGGCGGCCAATTGACATCGCCACTACGTGAGATAATGCGGACATTGAATTCGTCGAGCAAAAGAGCCATTGTTTCGTAAGCTGTTTGGCGGCAAGTGGCGCACCGTCCTGTTCATATCTTCCAATTCGGGACATAAAAAGTTCGTTATCTTCTAACGATAGCGAACTGCCTGACCAGCCTCATTTTGGAATAATTACGGCCCGATTATGCCGCCAGCCCATAAACCGCACCAAACAGTCACTTTTTGTGCGTGCATTGGTTTTTCGACAATTGCTCTTGGATTATCATTCACCGAAATGCGGCAATTCTGCTTATTAACGAATCCACAGAGGTGATAATATGCCTCATTACTGAAGATGATTTTCTTCGGAAATTGATCACCCACTGTTGTCATTTCTTGCCACCATTCTGACCATTGAAGGCGTTTGGAATGGTCAATCGCACCTTGTAAGCGTGTAAATGCAAGTCTTTATGCATAATGTTCATCAACGACTAGCGTGAGAAGTGCAATTGTTGGGCACGACGACGAGTTGAGGTGGACGGCTCGTCAGCCACACTATCGCGAACAGCAGAAATATTTTCTGTAGTATGAGCTGTGCACTGGTGTTTTCACATCTCCTACAGACCCGGTTTTGCTCATTTGAACGCCCATTTTCATAATAAGCCTGAATAACTTTAACGCGTTACTTGATTGTGTAACTTTCCATGGTTCAAATTGAGTTAGTCTAAAATGGAGAAATGTCAAATGAAATGCAGAAAAAAAACTTGACGTTTAGGTGTGGTTCACATTCGACATCGGCCCTTAAAATTTAACGCCCTTTACTTACTTTAAATGCTATGACAGTAACATTTTTTTTAGTGGATGATTATTGTTAATATGAATACAAATCTTTGTTTAAAAGACTCAATCAATTGTATCAAAATTATTTTGAAGTTTCGAGAATTACAGATAACTTCATTTTATGGAAATCCCTTTTAAGGCTTTTAAGATGGAGAAAGCAACTATCTATAAATATGCATATTCATTACTGGCAGAATTATAAGCATAAGGAGCTAGAGCTATCTAATCTCAACTTTAAAGCTTCTGTTGTTAACACAACCTTTGTGTGATCCATTGGAAACAGATCGGTCGGCCTCAAAAAAAAATTTTGCTTATATCAGGCCATCCCAATTTCTAAAATTAAACACACCCTGACCTGTTTTGTAAGAACAAGTCGTTTATAAGATAAAATTTCCAAGAACATCCCTGCAGTTTTTTTTTTGTTAATTGACCCATTTTTCGGTTATTTTTCTGACTCAACGTTGTCTTTCGCGATGCCAATTCACACTTTTCTGTCCCTTTGTTATCGAAAGGGTGTTCACTCACACTTTGTTGTCCCTTTGTTATCGAAGAGGTGTTAATTTGAAGTTATGCCTGTGCTCAGAAGCATTGTCAATGAAAGTTGAATGGTAACCACGGAAAGAAGGGTTTGAAGCGAGTGGACAAGTTTTTCCATGTACTGTTAGGTAACATATCAATAATATAATAATTATTTACCTGAGTAAAATCTTTACAATAATGTTCACTTTCAGACGCAATTGATATATCAACTGAATCGGGTTCAGCAGAACACCAACTACGCCAGGCCATATTTCTTCAAAAAAAAAGATTTTTAAAACAAAAAAGTATTAAAAAATAGTTTTTTGAAGTATTGAACTTGTATATAATTACTAATATTGAAATAATTTTAATTTAATTTACTTTTACCTAATGAATTAATTTAACTTTTATTTAATTTATAGTAATGAATTCCCTTTTGGTTCTAATGAAATACTTTCTTTTATGATTTGATTTATTTATTTTATTTCCTTTTATATATAAATATATCAATAACAATATTAAAATTAAAACCTGGTTATATTGTGTGATATTCTTACATGTTAATAAGTAATCACTGGCTTATCAGGGAAAATTAGATGTAAAGTACTTTGGAACTATTTATTTAACCTGACCGTATTCACCTGTTAATTAACTGGTACCTCGGTATCAAACACGGGATTTATACTGTGGCACTATTTATTTTACCAGACCGAATTAACCAGTTAATTGACTGGTACGACGGCATCAACCACGGGATTGATACTGTGGCACCGGTAAACAGACTGTCCCATAGTTATCTATAGGGGGGTCAATTGACTGTTTCTACGACTACCTCATGTTAAAATCTCTGGTCGTTTTACCGGTAAAAAGACTAACAGTGTCCCTTAGTGATAGGTGAAACCACCAATTTGGGACCGGTCCAGCGCACTGCAGGGATAGAAAGGGAATCCATTTCTTATGAGCATTGAACATTTTTTTACATTAAAGCAACTCAATGGTAATGCTTTAATTTACCGTTAATTTCAACCATTTTAATGCACTATTGTTGCATTACATTATTATACCCTCCACCACAATTAGTTGTAAAGGGGGTATATTAAGTTTGCCATTCCGTGTGAAACTTTTTTATTATTCATCTTAGACCCCATAAAGTAAATATATTCTGGGTCCTTGAGTGATTCTAAGTCGATTTAGACATGTCCGTCTGTCTATCCGTCTGTTGAAAACACCCTCACTTTCGAACAACTCAAAAGAAATGAACAAACTTGGTGCCAAATTGCTTCTAGTTATCCTAAACAGTTTGGGATTGAAATTCAGCAAAATCGGTGCAGTAGGACCAGAGCTATGAGTCAAAATGTGGAACCACCACATAAAAAAATGATAATTTTGTTACGAAAAATAACATAAATGGTGTAACAAGGCATGGAATGAGATAAGATTTTGCAAAAATTTGTTTTATTCGACTGGAAATCACGCCGCAAAATTTCGTGAAGATCCGTCCATAATTTACCCTAGGCCCCATCTAAACCCTTCCCTCGGAAAACAGTTTAGTACGCCTAAAGCCGTTATAAATAATGCTATCAAAATAAAATCAAATACTTCACTACTCACACTAATAAATTTCGTGATGCTCGGTTCATAATTTACGATATAAAGCCCACTGAGCTGTGGAGGGTATCAAAGAATCGGCACAGCCGAATATAGCACTCTAACTAGTATTTATAATGGTATTTAAAAAACCATGTTCTACTTTGATAAGAAAACAATGCAATGAAAATTAAATGAAATGAAATAAAAATAATGCAATGAATTTGTACTAAATATTTTATGATTCTGCAAATCGCACAGGTCTGCTAAAGATACTCAAAACGATATCGTTGGTTTTAAATCGATTTTTTTCACATACCGGAATATTTAATTTTTTCTTCAAAAATATTTACCTTTAGAAGTTAAAATTTAGAGTCGTTTTATGCCCCTCTTGCGGTTCTCCACTTTTTTTAACAGTTTGGTTGTCTTTGGTAAATTTACATTGCCATTCTCAACTCAACAGGAAGTTGGCTATTCAGTTGTGTATCTGTTTTTTTTCGTGGTATTGCCGTTTTCAACTCTGTAAAAGTTTGGTCGACAAAAATGTTAAATGCACACAACTGGGTGTTTCCACAGAAAATTAACCCTTATAGCTCATGAATGAAATTATTATTTTGAACTTTTTTCCGCTAAATGTTATACAAAATAAATGCATCTGTCATTTTCCGAAAGATAAACTTTTATTTTCTTTATACTAACAAAAATATGCTTCTTTGAGTTATCCATTATGAATGAGTTCAAACACAAAAAACGGTTGACTTTTTAAAATGTAACGACTGTTACTTTTAAAAATAAAAATTTTTTAGGTAACTAATTGCTTTGGTTTGAAAATAAATCCATTCCCTAAACAAAACATTTCAAAGAATTTAATCAGATATTTTTTTCTTGACATATCCTGCGCAAAATTTTACAATACATGATGTTTGTTTCCAACATTTGAAAACAGCACATTTATAAAGTAACGACCGTTACTTTAAGAATTAAAATTACATTTTTTATGAATTCCTTCGGTTGCTGCCGTTGCTTGAACTTTCGTAAGTCCAAAATGTAGCAATCCTCGTGGCATATTTGGGTGGGTTGGAATTTTATTAAAAAAATCTTCGAAAATCATTACCGACCGTTACTTGGGAAACACCCAACTGCTAAAAAGTAGTTGTGTTATTGGCAATTAAAATTTATTTTTTTTAAATTCGATGAAAATCGAAAACAAAATGGAGAAATCGTACACGCAGAGAAAAACATGGTTTGAGAATGGTTAAAAAAAACATATTATGGTCCCTGCAATGACAAAAAGCAAACTTTTGTTGTTTTTAACAAAACTTTTATCACGATTGATAATATTTTGTTTCTATTTAACAAAAAAGTGTTTACCTCCCTTGAAACTTCAAATATGGTTTAATTCAACAATACATTGCTTTAATAAAATAAAGCTATAACTATACACTTAAACATATTATGGTAACTAAACCATATTATTATCACGGCAACCATATTATGGTTAAATTCATCCATCTAAAAGCTATAACCATATAATGGTTGCTTCCGAACATGATATGGTAATTTTTAATAACAATAATATGTTTGAAATTATAATATTTTAAAACATTGTATGTTTAACTTTAATGTTTAAATAATATGTTTAAAAAGAAACAACATTCTGGTCGTTTGCATTTTATTTGGTTTGCTTAAAATTCTCATTAATTTTATTTTAATTATTGATTAAAATACATAAATTTACGTAGAATAAAATAGAAGAAATGAAAAAATGGTAATGAAGGTCGTCACAGGCTGTAATATGAATGAAAAGGGGATTTTTTATAAAAGTGGAACATAACAACTATCAGGAATAAAAAATTAAATAAAATTAAAATTTGACACTACAAACAAATAAAAAAAAATGGATGAAATAAATAACCATAATATGATTAACATTGACCATATGTTTGTTAATTCTGACCATAATATGGAAACTTTTGTCAAAATTCAGGGAAATTTTGACCATATTATGGTAAATTTTAAACATAATATGGTTAGTTTGATCATTATTATGGTTAATATTAACCAAAATATGGTTAATTAGGACCATATAATGGTTGATTTCTGGAAAATTTTTGTTGATTTTAACCATACCATGGTCATAGTTAAACATAATACGGTAAACTGCAAACATAAAAATCCAACCATAGTATGTTGCTCTAAGAATATGGTTACCTCCAACCATATTTTTTTTCTACGTGTGTGTATACATTTTTAAAATAACTTTTTAATGGGAAGAGTTAATAGTTGAACTTCTCTTAAACACTTATAATCTTCTTAATCTAATTATAATATTCGTGGCACAGGTTGTGATACACTACAAGACAAGTATAAAGAAAAATTTCGCCAAAAATAAAAGAAACACTCAAGCGACAGGGGGAGGGCTATCACAAGAAGTTCCATTAAATAGCCTTGAGGATACTGTTTAGCAGCTCTAGTATTGCAAGTCCGGCTAAGTATTTGGTACTGCAAATATTCCACCATCAAGTGACAATTTTACTGAGTCAGTTGAACTAATAATCCAACCAGCAGATGGGGCAACAGCTACCCCAAAAAGAAGAAGAACTCATCAGGCACAAGAAAATTTCGTTATTTATTAGAAGTTCTTACTTGGCACTGGGAAGTTCAAGAGAGTTGGAATCATCACTAATTTGTCTTCTTGTATTTAGCGCATTTATACAAGAAAACTCTTTATCATCATAAACAAAATCGACACTAATATTTATTATAAATACTTTTTATTCAACACAACAATTAAAAATACTTTAAGTTTAAAAAATTATTTAATTTTTTAAAATTTTCACTTGTCAAACGTTATATTTAAAGTTGGCAAATTTATATTTTAAGTTGGCAACTTCATAGCAAACTCAACTAAAAACAGTTGGGTATTACAATGCCTAAAATGAGTTTGGTTGTGCATAAGTTGGGTTGACTCTCACACGACCAAACTGAGTTGAGTGGAGAACCGCAATAGGGGCATTAATCAGAAAACTAGAAAGAGTGCTATATTCGACTGTGCCGAATCTTTAATACCCTCTACCAAGAGTTATTATATTTCAGGAGAGAGCTTTTATGGGATTTGCAAACTTTTAGCCGAAGAATTTCCTAGAGTGGGCTAATTTGATTGCAATAGCATTATTTGTTTTAAGTTTCAAGGTTACCTAAGTATTTTCTGCGGGTGGGCTTTGTTAAGGGCATATTTTAAAATAGGTAGGATCATTTCCAGTCATATAAAACGAATTTCTACAGAAATTAATGAGTATCGGTGCATTTTGTCACCTGTTTATGTTAGTCTTTGTAACAATAACATCAATATTTTAGGTAGGAAGTTCAACATTTGGATTCATAACACTTTTCTTACATAACTGATTGTGCTGGACCTTGCTTTCAAACTTCTTAGGAGAACAACTAAAACTTTGGCAGAAATACAATTTTTTTTATTTTGTGTAAGTCTTTCGAAGGTGTGAGTGTCTTAGAATTACTCCAGGGCGCAGAAAAAATATACTTTATGAGGTCTTATAGTGCATTAACACCTACGCCATAAGCAGGTTATAAGTTGTTTATGATGATAAACTAGTTTGAGAAACTTGTTTGTCCATACAAGTCATAAACACGTGTTCAACAAGCTGTTGAGATAAACTAGTTACAAACAACCAGTTTTTGTTAATGCAACTCTCTTTTTCAAATTATATTCTGGCAAGGCTAGTAATATTTGACATTTCAGCAGGAATAAATATTAAAGTGAAAAAATTGCTTTTTTCTGTGAAAAAACAACAAGATAATGCTGATGTAAACGATGTAGTGTATGAAAGTAGCTTACGATCATAAACTAGTTTGAAAATTACAAGTGTAGATAAATAGTAAAAACGTTCCGCAGGGAATGACGAACCAAGTATACCCTCATTCAGGGAGTATTAAATGAAACACTATATTTAATTTATTTATTATCAGCTTTTCACAGAAACCTAATTCGTACGCAATTAAAAAGATATGAAATTTCATTACTTTTCCCCTCTCTTCTAAATACTCAAGACTTGACGAGTCAAACTTGACGTGTGTGAACCGGCACTAAGGGACCTTTGTTCATTTTTTGCAAGCAGATGTAAATTACTAGATAGATTAACAGAACAAAGTGAAAAATCCTTTAGTGTGTCAAAATCCAGACATACTCGCCTAAGGCCGAGTAAATTTTCGTATGGACCATGATTTGATCATATTACGACAAATTCTTAGTGCACTTTTTATAACAAAACTACTAAAGGGTACTTTACACTACCACACAAGTCTTAGGTATTTTGAGGAAAAAACAACCCTGTCATGATAAGTTGTTATTGTTGTTTAAAAATGTCCAAACAATAATTATATCAGGAAGGCATTTCCGTCAAAATATCGGGTTTTTTAACAAGCACTTTGTTTTTTTATTGTGGCAACACCAACGACATGATAGTTTTGACGTATTCGTAGTAAAGCGTGTTTTTTTTATAGTGTCACAACTTTGAGTTGACATCGCTGCTTTATCTGAGCACCCATTTAACAACTTGATAGTTGCTTTTTATTTAGTTTGCTTTAAAATTTCATTATGAATCGACTTACTCCAGAGCAACGCGTGCAAATTGTTTAAAATTTTAACCAAAATAATTGTTCTATTCGTCAAACTCATCGTGCACTTCTTACATTTTATGGCGCTCATAATCCATAATCGTCCTTCAGAGCGGCAAATTCGAAGAACAATATATCGCTTTCGGACCACATTTACTGTTACTGGGTATGTGCATCACGTGAAATGCAGAACAGTGCGCACAGAAGAAGCTGTAGCCGCTGTACAGGAATGCATTGAAGATAATCCTAATCAATCAATTCTTCGCCGCTTAAGCAACTGGGGTTGTTTCCTTCCACTTTATGGTAGATTTTGCGAAAGGCTCTTGGCTTAAAAGCTATCGTTATTTAATTTTGCAGGAATTAAAGCCCAACGACCATCGTATGCGCCGCCAATTCGGCGAATGGGCTGTGAAGCACAAATTGATGTTGATTTTTAATTTCCATTCAAAATTTTATTTTCCGATGAAGTCCATTTCTGGTTGAATGGGTACGAAGACAAGAAGAATTCTCGCACTTGTAGTGAGGAGAAGCAACAAGCTTTTGTCGAAACACCATTACATCCACAGAAAATTACTGTTGGGTGCGCTTTATTGGCTGGCGGAGTCATTGGCCCATATGTCTTCAAAAAAGGTAATGGTCAGAATGTTATTGTCAATGGTGAACGGTATAGGAACATTATTCGAAATTTTTTCGTACCTCAATAGCGTGGCATTAATCTTGCTGATATGAGGTTCCGACAGGTATTACAATTGATTTACTCAAAGAAACTGTCAATGAAAAAATAATTTCACGTAATGGCCTTATTAATTGGCCACCAAGATCGTGTGATTTAACCTAATTGGACTATTTTATGTTAAGTCACTTGTCAACGTCGATAATCCACAAACAATTGAACACCTAGAAATCAACATTCGAAGAGTTATCGAAGAAATACGGCCGCAAATGTTGCGAAAAGTTGTTGAAAATTGGTGTTCCAGATCGTGCCTTCTACGCGCCAACATTGGCGGCCACATGGAAGAAACATTAATTTGATAAAATTTTATTTTCAATTAAGCCCGTTTCATTGATATTTAAAATATATTTCCTTGTTTTACTATGATTTAAACTTGCGTCACTCTATAAAAAAAACACCCTTAAGATTGCATTCTGCCACCAATTTATGTTAGATTTTGTTGCAGAAAGTAGTTTCATATTAAAGTCCATACCTCTTTTCCTCCTGAACCGATTTTGCTGGATTTCAATTCCAAGGACCATTTGTAACAATTTTACACTAAAACTATTATTTTGTGTCTACTCGTTTAAAAGTTAACGTGTTTTCAGCTGACGGAGAGACAGACGGATGTGACTCAATGGACTTAGAGTTAGAGTTACTCACGGGTCCAAAATAAACATAATCTATGCGATCTTAGATGATAATTAAAAAACAAATTTTGTATAGCCACATTCAACACGAGTGGTAAAGGGTCTAATAAATATATTTTATAGGATTGAAAATGAATCAATTAAACTGTACTGATGTTCTATAACTTTAGGGGGAACTTTTCGCATCGAAAAGATGTGCAACAAGATATTCCATCGTTTCTCAAAAAGTGAGAAAAAAGTGTTTCTGTAACTCATGTCGAAAACTATCAATCGAGATTACTTTGTTACGTTTGAAATGTCATAATATACTAATCGAAGCCGATGTGACATTGCAACGTTGACGGCTAACAAAATTTACAAATCTTTTAAATTTTTCAACGACGGTGGCGAAAATATAACCGTCGGCTATACCAAATAATGTAAAGTGCGACTTTAACGTTGTTTTTTTTCAAAAGAGCTTTGAAAACATGCGTAGTGTATCTTATAAAAATGCCAAAATAAAAATAATTAAACAATAAAAAAATGTGCCAAGAACAAAATATTATTATTATTTGCATTTTTGATTGCTTTTTTAGTATTAAAATTGTTTCTCGCAACAATTTTATTCGCGAGTTTATTTGACAGATCAAAACGGGAACTTTTCTCACAAAAATTTTACAGACACACTTTTTCTGTAAATTGGCGAATAATTTCCTTACAGCTAGTACTAGCCAAAAACAAAGTTACAGACACAGTTTAGGAAAAACAAAAAAGTCGACTGTCGACTTGTTCGATACATAATTTTCCAACACCAACACATGTTTGACCTAGTTATTAAAGTGAAAACATCGGAATGGAATGAACATTTATTTCTCAACATTATCAACAATTGGGAGTATTCACAATTCACTGGGATGTGATTTCAATACAACGGTACCACAAGTCACACGATATGTTCGTCGACGGTCCGATCGACGTTTCAATGACCCGCTGTAAGACTATCATTAAATGTGAGTCAAACAGATGGGCACAGGGGAGATCGCAGGGTGAGAGTACCTTCTACTTGGTTTCGATAGTGACTAGAATAGAACAGCGATATCGGTCATGACGGGCATTTGGGTGAAAGAGATCTATGCGAGGAGGATGGATCTGGGTTTTTATGACTACTATAGTGGCCATGATGCTGATGAGGAGAAAGAAACGTTGTTTCACTTTTTCTGTCAATGCCTATGAGTCGGGGATGTAAGGATGAAGCATTTCAGGAGACCAGAATTGCAACGTTTCTACGCTCTGTAGGTCTTAGGTCGATCTCTCTTTTGCAGGAAATCGTGGTGGTTCGGGGATGCAGTGATGTTTAGGGGAATAGCCTGGTGGATACGTACTGATTCTGGTCAATGGCTCAGGAAATTACAAAAGAACCGCTAAAAGGACTCAAGTTAGCAGTCCTCCTGTCGGCTGGCAATTTAACATAACATAACATAACATAACATAACATAACATAACATAACATAACATAACATAACATAACATAACATAACATAACATAACATAACATAACATAACATAACATAACATAACATAACATAACATAACATAACATAACATAACATAACATAACATAACATAACATAACATAACATAACATAACATAACATAACATAACATAACATAACATAACATAACATAACATAACATAACATAACATAACATAACATAACATAACATAACATAACATAACATAACATAACATAACATAACATAACATAACATAACATAACATAACATAACATAACATAACATAACATAACATAACATAACATAACATAACATAACATAACATAACATAACATAACATAACATAACATAACATAACATAACATAACATAACATAACATAACATAACATAACATAACATAACATAACATAACATAACATAACATAACATAACATAACATAACATAACATAACATAACATAACATAACATAACATAACATAACATAACATAACATAACATAACATAACATAACATAACATAACATAACATAACATAACATAACATAACATAACATAACATAACATAACATAACATAACATAACATAACATAACATAACATAACATAACATAACATAACATAACATAACATAACATAACATAACATAACATAACATAACATAACATAACATAACATAACATAACATAACATAACATAACATAACATAACATAACATAACATAACATAACATAACATAACATAACATAACATAACATAACATAACATAACATAACATAACATAACATAACATAACATAACATAACATAACATAACATAACATAACATAACATAACATAACATAACATAACATAACATAACATAACATAACATAACATAACATAACATAACATAACATAACATAATCTTATCCAAATTCTAGGGAAGTGATATTTTGAAAATCGCACTCAAGGGCGAATTTTTCACCACTTGTGAAGGAGCAACTCTAGGTGCTGTTGTTATTCAACAGAGGCTGCTGGCAATTTCCAAAAGCATCAGAGTTTAGACAGCTCCAGCTCCTAAACAAGGGGCTAATGTATAATCTTGCCCGATTATGAACTAAAATTGCTACATGTCTGTGTGTTGGTTGAGCTCACATTCGGGAGTGCTTGGTAAACGCACAGTTTGTCAGCTAGTGGTTAAGATTTATCATGAGTAGGCTCTATTGCAGGTATCCATGTAAATTTTTTCCACAGCCACTAGAATAATGAATTTTTTTACACAAAATATTTAATCGCATAATACAACGAAAGGCAGATGTTTAAAAAACAAAGTTGCTGTTGATATACCTACCCAGTTATTTAATAAGCTACCTTATAAAATATCCATGTTTAAAATGTTTTCTGTTGTAGTTTGGACACATACCAACTTAGTTTAAGTTAAAATTTTTAAAGGATTTTTTCCCCTGTTATTATTATTATGGCGTATAACCATATTCTGTCCAATTATGTCTTCTTCATCATTATGGCATGATAAACCACATGTGATATTTAAAGAAACAAAAAAGTTTAACAATGATGTTCTAAACATAAGCGTGCGATTTTATTTTTTTTCCGAAAATTTTCATTGCCAGCAAAAGTTTGATTTTTTATTTTAAACTATTTTTTTTTGCAACATTACAATTGTGCATTTTTTGTCATGTTATAGAAGTTTTCTTCGTTCTTTTTATACCCTCCACCACTAGTGGTGAATGAGGGTATACTGAGTCAGCGTTGCCGTTGGAAATTTTCTAAAAGGGTCGCAATAAAGTGATATTTTTTAAAAAAAGAGTCAAAAGGAGTCACGAAATATTTAAAAATTATACAAAAAAGGGGGTCATAAAAGGTACAACAAGCTTCCAAAAAGGGTTAAATTAATGATTTAGCATTACAGCGGCAACGCTGTAACAATTTCGTGTGAAGCTTTTTTAATATTCATGAGTTGATGATGCCCTAACATCAAAATCAATGAGGCAAAATATTGTCATATTTTATGCTTCATCTATGCAATACATCAGCGATATGACTCATTTTTTTCTGTCGAAAGACAGAAAAGAACAGTATTGGCGTCAAATTCTCTCTACTTCTCCTTGAATTCTAGCACAACCAGTTCACTAAGAAAAGTGTTATGATTCTAAATGTGAAGGAAGACCCCCATAAAAATTAATAATTTTGTTACAAAAACTAACATAAATGGTCGCAGAATGCACGAATTGACACAAGATTTTGCAAAAACTTGGGATTTTCTGACTAGAAATCAGAACTATTTAAGCTTTGTGATGATCGGTCCATAATTTTCTATAGGTCCCATATAAAGCCCTCACTCGAAAAACCGTTTTGTATTCCTAAAACTGTAACGATTAACACTACAGCAGTAAAACAGGAATTGTCATAGTATTATTTGACTAGAAATTCCATTGCCAAAAAACTTGAGAGATTTGACATTCGCCAAAAATCAGGTCTGAAATTTTGAAAAAAAAAATTATGTATATTATAACGCGTTCTAAATCCGCGGATTTAAAATAATTAATAATATTATTTTTACTTAAAAAAATTGGTGATGAACAGCTACAATTATTCTCGCTTTGTAACACAACGAAATAATGTTTAGAGATCCTTTTAATTATACGCATTCTGGATACTTGTAAAATTTTAAGACGATATAGCTGTCTGTCCGTTTGTTGAAGGAAGGATAAAGATCGCAGCAAAAGACTGATAAGAAAAAATTAGGTAAATATGATTTTTAAACGACAGTTTGTTTAACCAAAATCGGCCTAACCTGCTTATTATATCACCGGGATAAGACTTCCGCTTCCGGGATAAGACTCCTAACGTGATAAATGCCAGGCGGGATGAGCAAAATCAACAAAAGTTAGCTTAAATTGTTATTTCAAACAAGAAATTGAAAAATTTACCAATTTGTTTGACTGATTCATCTACCCCAGATACAAATTGTAAAATTTTATTAAAAAAAAAAATTTGAGGTTTAATAAATTTGGTACAGTCGAATTTATAGATTTGTTCAAACTAAAAATCAATTGTAACTAGGGTAGAGTTAATACATATTAGTTTAATAGGTCTAACTTTATTGCATGTTCTCATAATACCGATGTTAAAAGTGTAGCCATAATTATGACAGGCAGTGTAAAACACGCCATTAACATTTCAGTGTGTGTCAGTATGTGTTAGTGGTGATTGTGGTGATGTTGGTAATGGAGGTACTCTTATATTTCCCCTCCTCCATGGCAGCATGATATCAAACATTTTTTAAATTCAACATTTAGTTTTTTATTTTGATTATTTCTGTTAAGTTTAAACAATTATGAATAGCTGTTTTTGTATAAATAGGTATGTGTGAGCTAGTTAGTATGTGTGTGTGTGTGTGTGACAATAATTTTAATGTGTTCATGTCATTGTGGTGAACACTGTATGAAATGATTATCTCCTGTTGTTTCTGCAAGGATTTCATGAAGCGTTGCTTTTTTTAACTGCCAGTTGTTTTTGTTCCCTTTAAAATTTTAAATGATTAATTGTTGTTGACACTTAAATTTTATAACAAATTGTTTATACATTTAAAGCAGAATCTTTAAAAAAAATTTCTTTTTAACTCTGCAACTTTTATGTACTCCAAATCAAGTTCAAGTTATTTACAAATTAAGACAGAAAAGACAGCTCCTTAAATTGAATCGTTGAGGGAGCTATAAAGGCTTCGTAATTCTAACGTTAATGTATACGTTTCAGATTGTCAGTTCTGCTCTCCATACGTAAACGTAACTTTGCGCTTAGGATACAACAGATAGAACTATAAATCCTCTCCGTTTTTACGAATTGGCTGTTAAAAAATGTTATGTTTATTGACAAGGCAAACATACCATGGTCGCGTACGTCCGTATTTTTAAATTTTACAGAAAATATAAAAAAAGTTATCAATTAGCATTCAAAGTGTACAAAAAGCATAAACCTTCAACAACCTCCCTTTTTTAGAGATACGCAATGGTTTAATGTGTTATAAAGCGAGGAAAGTGAAATCTTTGTATGCAACTCGAAGTTATTATCATCCCCCTTTACTTTGACAAGTTTGTAACAACTCCATTTCGATCCATAAAAGGAACTTAATTAAACAGTTATCTAAGTCATAGTTTTGGCTGTACTCGGAATCCTTCTCTGACCGCTTAATATTTTGTACTCGTATTGGTTTTAGTTTTAGATTTTTATACAGTTCCATACGGTTCTCGAGCATCTAGTCATATTAAACGTAATTTCTGGTTCTTCTCTGTCGTATGGTTTCCTCGTCTATGCCTATGCCTTAAGGTTGCCAGATATTACTGCGACCAGTGTTCGAAAATAAACAGTGAATATCGCTCCTTAGTGTTCGTTTCGGTAGATTTGTGGAAAACACAAACGCTAATAGTAGTAAATCATAAAAAAAATAACGTTTTCCTGTTTGTCATCTTTCGAACACAAAAATAATACTATTTTTGTCCAAATCAACAGAAGATGAGAACATTTAATTCGGTTCGTTTTTTTTAGCACAAACTTCATTGTGTTCGGTTCAGCTCATTAATGTTCGTCCCTTTTGGCTGGTAAAAAAAACAAACATTTATACAAAAACAAAATATACAACCGAAAAAAATAGAAAAAAACCAGCAGAGTAATTGTAAACAAACAAAACATATACACAATACACACACAAGCTGTTCGTGCTGCGGTCATTGCTAATATTTTTTGTTTGTTAATTTCTTTATCAATGTAAAACAAGAAACATTAGAGAACATTAAAATATGATGTTTGTCTTCAGTATCACTACAATTGTTCTGTTTTTTTTTAACGAAGAACAGAACGTTATATAATGTTCGGCTCCTTCTTGCAAATAGTTACGAACGGTATTAAGGGTTGTGTTCGCCTACACAAACACTAAAAAGATAGACATCGTTCCTGGGTGTGTGAGTTGAACTCTAAATAATGTTCTATTTATTATGACTGCGACATCTCAGGACGACCAATAAGCCGGATGAAGGAGGTCCACTAACTCAGGTGCAAAGGTATCAGCAAGCCGTTGTAAGAATACCGTGACCTACTGATAGGCACAGGTCGTATAATACATCAGCTTAGCAAATCATAAACAGACGTCAAGACGATTAATGCATGTAGCTTTATCTTGGCTAAACGCACAGACTACAACAGACAGTGCCTTTTACGAGAGTAAATTAGGCGATTTTTAAGTTAAATAATGCACAATTTTTGTAACTGAAAAATATTCTATTTTAATACGCCTAATTAAAAATTTTTAATCATAAGCCGAATTTTTCTATCGCGCATTTTAATAAAGTTGTTCCAAATCTTCCTAGTGCAAATGTACCGAGGTAACCGAAAAAGGAAACTAAAAATTCATTAAGTTCATGCAAAAACTAGTTCGTACAAAACTTTATAAAAATGTTCTTATACGGAACGATGTTATTCCAATTGTGCAGTTTTTTTTTTGTGGTAAATCAGTATATCGTTAGCTGAAACTCAAAAGTCCATAACTAATCAAAAATTAAAAATCGACTTTTCCACTGATTATGATGCAATGCATCAACACAAATGCAGGGTGCCCACCATCACAGAAAAAATTAATTTTCATATTTTTTAATACGAAAAACGCATATTTAATTAAAATAATGTTTGAATTTTCTGCCATGAAGATTTTTGCGGTATTGATCAAAAAGTTTGTAGGTAAAGTTATTGAATTTTAAGTAAACAACAAAGTTTATTAAGTCAATAAAAAAGTTGTTTCCCAAAATAATGTTTCTCAACAAAACGTTTACGTTATTTGTTAAAATAATTTGTTGGAAATGTTAAACAAATCAAACAAAATGTTTATCGAATGTTTTTTATTTATTTATTAATTATGATGTGTTAAATTCCCAATGTTTATTCTTTGATAAAAACACTAGAATTTATTGTGGCCAGATCCTTAGTAAACCATTTTTCAAAACTTTGTTAAAACTAAAGACATTACACAAATAAAAGTGTAAAGTGAACGAGAATTATGAGGTGTTAAAAAAATGGACAAAAGTTGTGAGGAATACTGTCTTTACTTTGATTTAAATATTTTTTTTATTGAATATGAAAATATAATAAATTATTTTTTCATTATTAAATATGTTTTATTAAGTGTAATTTTGATAAATTAAAAGTTTTGTTGACCTAAAATTTTATTTTTAACAATCTGTGTTGTGAAATAACATGGACTTACTATATTAAAAAAAAAAAAACTATTTTATCAAACTCTTAAACACTTAAGAAAACAAACATTTAGTTCCCCAGTGTTATTTAATTTCTTAATTTAAATTTTTGCTCTATTTTAGACTATTTTTTTAATACTTTTGTCTAATCTAGTTCACTAAATTAATAAAAATAAAATTACATACAAAAAAAAAAAAAAAATCGTGTCAATTTAAGATATGTTTTCTAACGAAAATCAGATGCCAAATATATTTTATTTTTTTGTGATTGTTGTTGTGTGGGTATGAATATGAGTCTAAATGCATATTGGCTTTGACCAAATGTGCTGACTTTGTAGAATTTCATCAGTTTGTACTGGTAAAATTGAGTTTTGCTATTTAAATTTAAAAAAATATCTACATATGTATGTGTGTATGAACCTATTTATGTATGCATGTATGTCTATATATAAAGTTATTGAATTTTTGTTGTTGTTGGCATGTGCTATTTCAACACTTGTGCTTGAAATATTCTTCCTTTAATTTTTCGTTTACATTTTTAGTTGAAAAGTGCCAAAAATACATTCTTGTTCTTCAAATATTTACATGTACACACACCAATGTAAGCTTGTAAGTATTTGTAGGTGGATAAATTAAAATATGTATTTCTAGAACCGTCAACAGAAGAAAGTCTTTAAGTCTTATATATAAAGTTTTGCCTTCTTCGTCACATAAAAGAAAATTTCTTTAGTTATATTTGGATGTGTAAGAAGTTAAAAGGCCTAACTAAGGTCTGGAACAGAATAAAGTAGTTGTAGTAGTAGCTGAAGCTGAAAAATGCTCTGTAGCGCAAAAAAGTTCAAAATTTTAAACTTTGCGCATCAACTTCTACTGCAACAACTTCTACAACTTAGTATTCTCTTGACACTACTTTGAAACTGCCGTTTTTAACTCTTTACAGCTCTCTCCGCTATTCGCAACGTTGTACTACGGCGACTATTCTGTTCCCCACTTAACTCTGCAAAATGAAAAGTAAAGTAAAAAAAATAGTGATGTTTGCTTTTGAAAAAAATTCAAAAAAGATTCAAACTCTATGCCGATTTTTTTTTTTATATTTTTTAATGAAAAATATTCAAATAATAGAAGAACAAAATATTTTTAAAAAAGAGTTTACAACGAATTAATTGGATATTAATATAAAAAGTCATATCCATAGGACGTATGGCAGACCTAAAATTTAGGTTTTTATAAAAGTTTTGATGTTTTTTAGCCCATTTTCCTAGACGTGACCCAGCGAAACGCCGGGACACGTATAACTTCTTTTTAACCGATATAACATTTCCCGTTGGTTTCGTCCCATACCGATTTTGACTGTCGCATAGTGTTATATATAATCTAGACTAAAAACTTGTAAGACATTTAAAACATTTTCCAAAAACTTAAATACGTGATTGTTTTGCCTTGTACACATTATTTGACATTTCAATCGACTTTTCTTAACCTGATCGTCACCAAACTTCATATTAAATGTTTTCATATACAAAGGAACCAATAAAGGCTTTAGAGTTCACTTTAATTTTTTTGAACACCTCTTATACACATGAAGTTGTCCAGGAAAATGCAAATCTTGGACTTTTTGTACATAATCGAATTATTGACGGATTAACTTCAAACTTATCAGATATTTTTTTTTTAATAAAAACAAAACTTTTTTTGCGCAGTGCTCATTGATAGTCAAGTGATGTTGCAAAAACAGCCACTTTAATGCGTATGTGTGCATTAAACTTAGTTGTCTTTTATAGAAAAAATAAGCTCATATTTTTTATTTCCCCAAACAATCCTAAGTTTTTTTTTAATATCACCAATGCAAACCCCAAATAAAATTTTCTGTCCCTTTTAGCAACAAGAAACCCTCTAATTTGGGGTCAAAACCCCTAAACTGGCAGCCCTGATCCCTGGTAACCCTGCAAATAATAGGACCAGTCCAAACACGCGTGTAAAGGGTAGTCCACAAGGGACTAGGACTAGTCCAAAAGTAACCGAAACGTATGGAAAAAACATGGTCTATTTAACATTACGATGTCCTAGGGCAGGACCATATAACCCAGCTTTGGACTACAAAGGAGTAGTTTTAAAACTACTCCATTGTGTACACAAGAGGATTAGTTTTAACTTCGTTTAAAAACGAAAACATATCGTTAAAAAACGAAGACATGTCGTCTCACTACAAACACTTTTTTACAATAACATGGTCCATGCTTACATTACATCGGACCAGTCCATGGAGTAGTCCATTTCATGAAACTGGATCAGGTGGTCCAATAATATTTGCAGGGAACTTATTAATGCTTAATTGCGTTCTGTTACTTTTTTCTTCTTCCTTCTCTCTTTATTGCTCGTATGTGCTTTTAAATTTGTTTTTTGAAAATGCTATAAAAAAAAACTACTGAATATTTTCTCAAATTTCTTTTTTTATTTGAAAGTACAATCCTTCCGGTTAATAATGGAAAATAGTTTCATTCAAATGGCTGCCTCGGCTGGCCATGCAGTAGCCTACACGATCGGTCCAATTTTCAAGCACATTATCGATTGTGTGCAGCTGTATTTCACCAATGCCTTCACGAATATTGTCCTTTAAAGCGTCAATTGTCTCTGGCTTGTCGGCGTAACACTTATCTTTGACGGCACCCCACAAATAATAGTCCAACGGTGTCAAATCGCAGCTCCGAGGTGGCCAAACGACATCAGCTCTGCGGCTGATAATGCTATCTTCAAAAACAGGGCGCAAAACATCGAGTGTAGCTTCGGCTGTGTGGCAAGTAACGCCGTCCTGTTGAAACCAAATGTTGCCAATATCCTCCTCTTCAATTTTTGTGAACAAAAATTCGTTCAACATGGCCCGATAACGATCGCCATTGACTGTAACGGCAACTCCTTGTCCATTTTCGAAGAAAATGGCCCAATTATGCCTCTGGACCAAAATCCACACCAAACAGTGACTCGTTTTGGGTGCAACGGCTTTTCAACGTATGCGTGCGGGTTTTCTGTGCCCCAAATGCGACAATTTTGCTTGTTTACATATCCGCCAAGATCAAAATGAGCTTCATCTGAAAAGATGATTTTTTGGCAAAATCGACATCTTCTGTAAGTCGATCGCAGTCCCACTTAGCGAAGCGAAAACGCATATTTCCCAGCGTTTTTCAAGAGCATACACAACCATATTCGTTCAGCGGAAGGATAAAACTAATAATCTGTCAAATCAGACATGAGCTAAGTGAAAAAAACCTTAGATGGCGTACCCGTTATTTAACGCCTGCTATTTTTTTTTCTTCCTACTTTTGTATATTTCTTAAAATCATTTATAAAATTTTTTTTAATAATAATGAAAAAAATACAAAAGTTAAGATGAGCTTTTTTATATTTTCGAAACCAAAATTCAAATCATGTCTCTTTCTTTGCCTGCATTTTTAACATGGTGTTAAGACAATGGGCAACAAAATTAAGTGCACACTTTTACAAAGTACAGAATATTAGCTTGTTTTGTTAGATTTTGTTTAAAATTATTATTGTAAATTTGTTAGAGTCTAAACACAATGTTTGCGGCGCGGTAAGATTTCTCGTTGCGGGAGAGAAAAATAAACATAATACAACGGAAGACGGCGACGAAAATAGTTGTAATTTTTGTTTAAATTTTTATTAATTTATTTGTGCATTCATTTCTATCATGTTGTTTGTTTTCAATAATGTTGTGAACATAGCCAATTATTCAAAAACTATGGCAACATCAGAAAGAGAACGAGTATCAAAAATTGAGAGACAAGGCGAATTAAATTCGCTTTGTTAGGAGAAAAAGAAAGTCCGCAATGAAAATAAAATAGATTTTAATTTTATTTCGTTCCGCACTGCGGTTTTTTACTTCAAAATTGTATGAAAAATCGAACGCAGTAAATTATCGTTACATTGTGTTTAGACTCTTAGTATTACGGTTGGCCCTTAATGTATGGAAAATTTATAAAGAAAAGGTCATTTTGTTTGAGGTTAGGAAAAAAAAACAATTTTCTTTTACATATGAGACACTTAACTTACACCAAAAGCTTTGAAGCTTTAATCGGATCGTACAAAAACAATTAAATTTTTACCAGAAACATGCACTCACAATATTCTGTATGTAAAATTAACTGAAATTGTAATATAAAATAAATGAAAGTTCAATTAAAAACCGGTCTACCTATTTTTCATTTATTTTTAATAAAAAGTTCATTTAATTTTTACTGTCAAAAATTCAACACCATATTCCGTAAAATCAAATAAATATTCAGTTATTTTGTAAAATTTTACTGTCAACAATTCAACACCATATTCAGTAAAAACGATTTAATATTCAGTTATTTATTAAAATTTTACTGTCAATTTTTTACTGTCAAATTGACCCCATATTCAGTAAAAACAATTAAATATTCAGTTATTGTATTAAATGTTCGTTTACACCACAAAAGAGCCGAATTTCTAAAAAATTCCAGACAGACACCTGTCCGCTTGTTTTTCTTATAAGAGAGAGAGGGAGAATATTTTAATTTACTTACCCAGTTACAGACGTTTGTTTTACTTTTGTTGTACTGACCACGTTGTTTACAGAAGAACTCTCAATTATAAGACACCAGCAGCATGACCGATAGATATGGCTTCGCAATTATTTTACTTTTAAAATTTGATGTATTTAACTAAATTATTTTAACAAATAGAAAATGGGTATTGCTTACACAAAACAAGCAATTAATTTTTTATAGATAAGTCAAAATTAATTTTTGGTAGTAAAATTATATAAAATAACTGAATATTTAATTGTTTTTACTGAATATGGTGTTGAATTTTTGACAGTAAAAAATTGACAGTAAAATTTTAATAAATAACTGAATATTTCATCGTTTTTACTGAATATGGTGTTGAATTTTTGACAGTAAAATTTTACAAAATAACTGAATATTTATTTGATTTTACGGAATATGGTGTTGAATTTTCGACAGTATAAATTAAATTAACTTTTCGTTGCTTTTAATTACATTTTTATTTACTTTAACATAAAGAAGAATTTAACTCAATCAACGGACAATATTAACTGCAACTGAAAATCCGTATTAATATGCACTTAGTTTTTTGAATAACTGTTAGAATCAGTTAAAAATAAATTTGCTTGGAATTTTAAATGTTTATTTATTTAAAAATGACTGAACGGAATATTTCTTAAATAAACTACAGTCCGTTACTGTAATAATATTGTGAGTGTGGGTATTTTGAAAAGGCGACATTTGCAACATGGGAAAAGCAGAATGTATTTCTATGCCTAGCACTGCTCTTAAGGCCAAAATACATTGATCAATATTCTCATCAAGCATTGTGGTAGTATAAGTGAAAATGTGTTTGTATGTGTGACACTGACAACGCTTGATGAAAAATAAAAAACTTTAGATATGACGGCGAATATTACGTCCAGCACACGTACACGTTGAATTCGCCGGCTGGACAAGCATTTGACAAGTGTATTTGGCCCTTTAAACGTTTAAAGCATTTGTTTGTTTTACTCTTTTAATTTAGAGAATCTGCGATTTATACTTCACATTTTTTTGGTTATGTAAGACACCTTTTTTTATGTGCAAAGACATATTGACTTTTTACAAGGCGAATTGAGTAGAAGGTGAGGTCAACTCTACAACAACACTGCTTCTGCGGTCGGGTTGTCAAAAATATTGCTAGTAAAAAAAATAGGTTTGTTTACATAAAAAACTATTTTGTATACAAACTTTGACAAGTCGACCACAGAAAAAAAGCACCATATGTTGACTTGACCTCACCTTCTCGTCAATTCGCCTTGACTTTTTAGTTGTCGTATGACATTTGTAATCAAAGCATGCAACCTGTGGGCGAAAAATTTAAAAAAAGGGATTTAAAAACATAAATGCACGATGTTAATTGTGGGTCACACCTTAACGTCAAGTTTTTGCCCAACTTAATTTGACATTTCTTTGTGTCAACAACCGAGAGGTACACAATTGAGCAGTGCGTTAAGGTTGTTGAAACCTTTTACGAAAATGGGCGCTCAAATCAAAATGCATTTCGGGCACTTCGTGAAATGTAGGAAATGTTAAAAGACCTGTGCTTGCTCGCCGCCCAGTTCGTTCTGTGGAAAACATTGCTGTCGTTCGCGATAGTGTCGCAGAATAACCGTCAAGCTGTTGCCGTGAATAATGTAAACCAAGAACAACTCAGGAGTTATGGGATGAGATAATTCAGCATATTAAGGACATTGAAACTCAATTACGTCTCAGAGTCATAACATGAACCATCGGATAAAGCCGATATTTTGTTTCACACATAATTGTCATAGATCCTTCTTTCACAATAAAAATATTAAGAAATTTCTCTGAAAACTTTTTGTTTTACCTTGCGTTTCCACATGCAAGTACAAGTTCGAAAAACTCAATACACTCACACTTTTTCACTAACATTCACACAATTTTTTTACTTTCAGCCAATCGGCTGTTTCCTCGATTTTTCGTTGATAATACGTATACACTACTTGCAAGTAATTACTTGCATGTGGAAACGCCGGGTTATTTACAATAAACATCGTGCGTTTTTGTTGGACCGGCCTTAATTTTTGTGTTGTGAGAATGAATAGGCCTTTTTTTCAGTTTAAATTAAAACTAGACCTTTAATAGGTAAGTACAAGGAAAATAAAAGCCTTTAAAATAAAATCGAATAACTAAATTTTCTAACTAAACAGGAAGGCATTACGACAAAAACTATTTTTAAATCGCAACAGCCTTGATTAAAATTTGTTTAAAAATGTTATTCAACAGCTGTTGGAATCATGATTGCCGTCCAAAACAAAAAAGGTGTGGAATTAAAAGTGCGAACAATGGCTGCACGAGCTCCGGGCGAGAAACCAGTCTTTGGTTATAAAGCAAGTTGACTAATTGTATCTAGGAACAGAGAAAATTGAACAAGAGCACAAGAAGATGAGGAGTAAAAGAAGATACGAGTTAATGCACTCACAAGGATTAAAATAGAGGATTATAGAAAGTTTTTGTTTGCGAAGAGCAAAAAAGTCCGTCCAGACAGCAGTATTGGCCTTGTTGATGATCTACTGTCGACTTTGGAAGTTTTAAAAAGAGGAATACAGTCATTTCGTCAGTTCATAATTAGTTTGACGCATTTGTCAAAAAGTCGTAGTGGAGAAAACGACAATGAAGGTTCACCACTGCTTCTGTAATATGTTTTGAAGAAAAGTGCAAATTTTTTTTGAACTTCAATTAGCGAACTTAAAGTACGTGTTGACATTTTATAAGGCTTTTGCTTTTTCTATCTTTTAGCTTTCGGCAATAAAGCGAGGCAAACGTAAAATTCATTTTCATATTGTTTTTCTTACAGCAATGAAGCGAAGCAAAAGTGAAATTAATTTTGTACGTTTCTGTATGAGGACTTTGCAAAATTCTCCAAACAGTGGCATGTAGAGCAAAACAATACTTATGAAACTTTAAAATATGAATGCTTAGTAAAGCATACAAAATTTCGTGAACCAGGTTTTGGATTTAGAAAGTTGGTATCCAAAATTTACATATATACCCCATTAACAACTTATTTCTTTTTAAAAAGATGTTGATTTTGAATAAAACACAAATTATTTAGGAACTTATTGTCATTTCTGTTTATGATAATTATATGAATTGGTATGGCTTAACTATGTATGTATGGAACAAAATATCGGCCGATGGTCTAAATTTTCGGTGACGCTGAGGCATAATTGAGATACTATGCCGATTATGTGCCGAATTATCTCATCCTTTTGCTCTTGAATTGTTGCTGACTTATCTACTTACATCTTTTCTATATAAGCCTAATAAACCCAAAGAAAGAAGTCCAACGGTGTAAAATCACATGATCTTGGCGGCAATTCTGCTTATTGACGAATCCACTGAGGTGAAAATGTGCCTAATTACCGAAGATGATTTTCTTCGAAAATCTATCATCCACTGTTGCCATTTCTTACCACCATTCTGACCATTTAGTTCTTGGGTCAATTGCACCTTGTAAGCGTGTAAATGCAAGTCTTTATGCATAATGTTCATCAACGACGAGCGTGAAAGTTGCAATTGTTGGGCACGACGACGAGTTGAGGTGGACTACTCTTCAGCCACACTATCGCGAACAGCAGCAATATTTTCTGCAGTATGAGCTGTACGAGCATGCACTGGTGTTTTCACATCTCCTACAGACCCGGTTTTGCTCCTTTGAACGCCCATTTTCATAATAAGCCTGAATAACTTTAACGCGTTGCTCGATTGTGTATCTTTCCATAGTTCAAATTGAGTTAGTCTAATTTGAGAAATGTCAAATGAAATGCAAAAAAACTTAACGTTTAGGTGTGGTTCACATTCAACATCGGCCCTTTACTAATGTTGAGCTGGAGATTTAAAAATGAACGAATGCCTTCTGCTTTGGATAAATGCATGTTATGCATTAAATGGCTGCAGTAGCTGAAGGGTAAAAAATAATTTCGTTCAACGGTCCGTTTCACACTCAAAGCTTGTTCAATACTTGGTAAAATTTCATGGTTTTTTTTTTGTCAGTCTTCGTAAAAGTTCAGGTTTTTTTTTGGAATGAGACCCGTCGAGAGTTAAAAATAGAAGGTAAATTTGTTCTAGAGAAATACTGGGGACATAAAATTAATAAGGGATGCTAATACATTTTACCTCCCTAGGAGCGACTTATGAGTTGTTAATTACCTCATTCCAAAGAACTTTAACTCTCATGCGGCATATTTATTTTTCACCGATCCACCTAAAAATGTTTGTTAATTATATTTATCCTAAACTCACACAAAAGTGCACTTTGGTTTAAATAAATCGAAGTTCAGACAATAAGCACCACCTTAATATTTAAGTATATATTTTTTTTAATCTTCATGTGTTTAAATTTTCGTATTTTGCATGCAAGAATGGCTACTGCAATGGAACAGAAATAAAAATTTATTTTTTTTTTTCAAAACTATAAAAACGAAAAAATCTTTAAAATACATAGAAGTTTTTAATTTAGTTTTGCTCTTTGTATGTTAAATATTTTATAAGCTCTTTTAATATATGTACGTATGTATATGTATGTGTATGTATATAATTTTCCTGTACAAAACAAAAAAGTAAAAAAAAAAAAATATAAAAATACAGAAATAGTAAAAACAACGAAACTTAAATATAAAATTTACTAAAAGTTTTTAATGAGTTCTTCTTTTATTTTGTAGCTTCAAGAACAAAAACAAAAAAAAAAAAACATTAAAAACGGAACGAACTTACAACTTTGCAAATACATGACTAGAATAAAATAAGTAGGGACACAGAATATAAGCGAATTGTTTTATATTTTCAAGCTGAAATAGTCACGAATTAAAGTGTTTTGAGAGTTAAGGGATTTTTTTAATAAAGGTTTTCGAGAACAACGTAGATATTTATCCATTTGATGAGACGGCAAAGAGGATTCTCGAAGATGATCCATTCCCGGTATTTAGTTTTTAACCAAAGTACCAATTTTTCATTAATGGGACCTCACTAGCAACTAGTCCAGTGGTGTCAACGCGTTTTCGTTTCAAAAGACCAGCAGCCGTATTCTGTAATTCGCTTAGCTAAAGCTAAATCTCGATAGCTAAAATGCCTTAAAGAATACAAAATTGAAAAATTTTAGCGATGAAATTAAAAGCTAAAATTGCGGCGAATAACATTTTTATGGCAATGCCAAATTCAGCAATGCACGTTACAGTATTGCATTCGTAGCCAAAAATCGCTAAATCAACTTTTTAGATTTTTAGCGATAGAGATTTAGCTTTAGCGAATTACAGAATACGGCCACAGAGCACAGCGCTACCTCCATTGAAATAAAAAAAGCATTTGTTTTTGAAATACAGATCTCATGCATTGATAACGAAGCATTTTGTACCAAAGTTTGATACCTTTACTGTTACCTTTCTCCAGATCATAGTTGGGGGTAGTGCACTAAATTTTGATTTAAATCAGCAGCGCACTATCACTAAATAAAACTGCAAAAAACTAGTTTTTACCTTTTTTTTATCAGCTTTAGTGATGATTGTTATTTATTTCCCAGTAAAAACTTCGCCTACAAAATAATGTGTTGAGTAACCAGAAAAACATAAAAGCACTTACTTACTTACAATTCTACTGAAAGAACCAATGAATTTTACGAGTGAAGTCCCACAATGAACGCATTCAATTGTAAGTCATTTGCTTTAATGCATCCAGAAAAAAGGAGTTATAGAAGTTGTTAATGATGTACCCAGTAAAAACTTCGCTTACTTTTTCAAAATGAATAGCTTCTTAAACTCATTATTTAGTAGCTTTTTTCTATAACTACATCTATAACAACTTCTATAACTACTTTTTTCTGCATGTATTAATGTAAAAAATAATGACTTACTTTTGAATGCGTTATTTTTGGGACATCCCATATAAAATTCATTGGTTCTTTCAGTAGAATTGTAAGTAGTGCTCTTATGTTTTTCTGATTACTTAACACATTATTTTGTAGGCGAAGTTTTTACTGGGTAGTTATAGAAGAAAGCTACTAAATAATTGGTTCAAGAAGCTATTCATTTTGCAAAAGTAAGCGAAGTTGCAAAATTGAGTGATATTGCAATTTTTGTTCACCATCACTTAACGCAGATTGAATGCAAAAAATCTGCACTCAATTCAAATAGGGAAAAATTTTAATTTTTTTTTTTTTTTTTTTTAATTCCCTAAGCTAATCCTGCGAAGCTCTACGCTTGTACGCAGGAAAGAAACCAGAGTCTCTGGCGGGAATCGAACCCGCAACCCCGGCGCTGATAGACTAGCTCACTACCAGCTATCCTACCGGGGCACTCATATTTATCCATATTGCAATGAAAAAAGCTGCATATTAACACAATCTCCCTAATCTTTCCAAGAATTATTGGTCATGACCAGGGAAACCATAAATATGCAATTGCATGTTTTTACTGGCGCAACCAATGAAGGCAAAAACAATATATTTATCCGTTTGAGATCCTTTTATGAATTTTGGCATCGATTTATTAGTGCATATTTTTGCATATTTTACCATTTGCAGCATTTTTGTGCATAGTTTAATTTAACGAAAATTTATAGCGAATATTTTGCCTTTTAAAGGCATATTTTGAGACTTGTTCAACAAGAGAAAACAAGAGTTTTCGCAGCAAATAAATTTTTTTTTTTCAAAATTTTGTTACTTTAATTTCGCAATCTACATTCAATTTTTACTTTCAAATTGTAAGACAAAGCTGGTTGCCATTAAGGATAAATGTTATGCGATGCGGGTAATACATAGAAATGTAGACCAAACTTTAAATATACCAATCGACTTAAAATCACTTTTTAAAGTGAGCTAGCGATGTCCAGCCGTCCGTCTGGCTGGTTGTCTGCCCACCCAAAAAAATGGAGCTTACAACGAAGCAGGTTTATAAGGGAGAAACATAAACGTTTCGTTTACCATTGCGCTGACAGAAGACATGAATTTTATATGGCGAGATCGCACTTTAAAGCAATACATTTTTGATACATAAAGCGCATTATTCAGCGCATATTAAAATTGTTGTATGTAACGATCGGCCTTATAGGGCCCATACACAACACCATCATGATTGTGCAATCAAGTGATTGTGCCAGCTGATTGGCCGTATATGAGCTTGTGGTGTGATTGTACCAGCTGATGGTGCTTTATCAAAAATAGTTTGATATTTTTTTGATTGTACCAGCATGATTGTATCGTGTGCTGTAAAGTTAGCTCATAAATGTTAAATCATCAAGGCATAAACATCAAAAAATACAAAATTTAAAACGTGAATGCCAAAGAAAAAATATTTTCGGGAGAACACGTTTTTTTCTCCTTATTCGTTTTAGGATAATAGCAATAATAACAGCAGCACACATTTTATCGTTATTCATTACAACCTTTTCCACACAATTTTTGGTAAAAAATGAATTTTGTACCAGCATGCTGGTGTGTTGTGTGCTTCAAGCTTAATTGCACAATCACTTGATTGTACAATCATGATGATATTGTGTATGGGCCCTAATACACACTGAATGTTTTGATACAGTTTTTTTTTAGTATTCTCCCTTACAAACCTGCTTCGTAGTAAGGGAATGCCGTAGCACTTGAAATTTTGTTTTTTTTTTTTTTATAATTTCATATATTTCCCATAAAAACTTCTTTCCAAATTAGACTTTTTGTGTCCGTAAACCATCTAATTACGTTGGTATTTAGATTTAATTCGCACCAAAAATATTTTACTGAAAATTCGTTTCATTTCAAATCGGTTTATATTTGTCCAAAGCTCCCACAAGCAGTTCGTCCTGCGGTCGGTGTTAAAATCTTTTGTTTTTTCCTTTCTTTTTTAATGTAAAGAAACTTTATAGAACATTAAAATATAAAGGGTAATCGCGATGGTCATTGTGCAAATATGTTATGTGTAAATTTGAAGTGCATATTATGATTGATCGTGAACATACCAATTTTATTTTTGTGCAAATGTGCTATTTTTCTAAAAATGTATTCTGGCAACACTAAAAACTTCTGGCAGCACTGTAAAAAATCTGCATTTGTTTACAATTATGCACAAGCAGATTAAAATAATTTTTTTCTTTTCAATTAATTTAAATTGAATTCTCTATTTTATATTAAAACCCACGAAAATGTTCAATTTAAAAGTATCCTTAAAAACAATATGGCGGCTAATATGTCAAATGTTATTGTTTACATTTGTTTGCAACTGAGCAAATATATACTACTTATTTTGCTCATGGTTTTTTTAGTGCAAACGAAATAAAGTAGAGCAAATTTCAAATACGTACATTTTGTTGTTTTCTTATGCAAATGAGTGTATTTTTGCACGCATTTGCATCGTTTGCACACTTTGCACTACCCATCGTGATATCCCTTATAATGTTTGTCTACAGTATCTCTACAATTGTTTTGTTTTTTGACGGACATTATATAATATTTGGCTCTTTCCTGAAAATAGTTACGAACAGTATTAAGGTGTTCGTCTACACAATCACTAAAAAAATAGATATCGTTCTTGGGTGTGTGAGCCGAACGCTGTATAATGTGCTGTTTATTTTCGAAAACTGCTCCAAATACGTATTGAAAAAAAGGCAATAACTTTTAGTTTTTGAATAGACATATTATAAAAAAAATATTTAATGTCTTTAAGAAAGTCATAGCGTCAAATAAAAACTTTATTTAATTCGGATCTTGGTACAGAGTAGAAATTTGAGAACTACAAAATATTAAAAAAAAAATTGTTTTTAATTATTTTGTTTCAGTCTTTAAAAATTTTCTCGCAATAATTAAAATGTTACTTTTCTCTTTCATTCATTATATTTATTAAAAAAATTTCATCAGTTATTACTTCCTTTCATTATTTATTTATTTTTTCTTCACAATACGTAGTAAAACAAAAGAATTTTATTAATTAAACTTAGCAATGATTGTATAGTTGAGATATTAAAAAGTAAAATTCGAAGAAAAAAATTTCCTTTTGCAACTACAAGTAGTTGGGCATTAAAAACTTTTAGCGTCCTTGTTGTCTTGTTGCAAGTAAAGATATTTACTTTGTCAATATTTTACTTTTCTTTGCCGTACTTTGTTTTTATTAAAAACAAAAACTTTTAAATTTATGTTGTTGTCCTTTGCATTTCCATTTTTTTTGTTGTTGTTCGTTTCCTGCATTTGTATCCTGTATTATTTTGTAGTTCGGGTGGTAAAGACAATTTTGATTGCTCTTCGACAGTACGAAATGGATTTAAAGGAATGTATTTATGTATTAATAAATGTTATTTATTTAGCGAATTTATATGAGAAAATAAAAGATCTGAAATATGTATAAATCTTTAGCTAATAATATAGGTAGAGGGGTCCTATTTATGCCCACACCAAAATAGTGGAGAGGGTATTATGCATTTGTCCTAGACCCACCTTTAAGTTTACTGATCGTCGCAGAATCCTTTTCTGAGTCGAATTAACGATGGCCGTCCGGCTGGCTGGCTGTTCATGAAAACCTTGTGCGCAAAGTACAGGTCGACATTTTGGAGATAATTTGATTAAATTGGGTAGATACGTTCTAATTTCCACAAGGACACATATGGGGCGCAGTAATGCGCTGTCGGTTGTGAGCACTTTCCATGGACCTGCCCTAAGGGTATATAATGATGATTCGTGGAAAGGGGAAATAATTGGCAACGGTTTCTTCACAGAGGAATTGGAGATTAAAGTTTTTTTCGCCTGCCAGATGTAGGATTCTAAGGCAGGCGGCTAACTGGATAAGGTAATATTGCTTATCGAGACATATACATATATTAACTAATAGCAATGCCTCCATTGCTTTCCTAGCGGGTGTATACACGACATCTAGGTTTTCCTAGTACATGAATTAAGTTTAATTTTTCTTGCAAAATTTTATTAATAATTAGGACAAGTTTAGCGACCTCTAGCAGTGCGGAAACGCATTTAACATAAAAACAGGTTCTTCCTACATGTAATCTATTTAAATACGAATACAGTACAGTAATTATTTTAAACATTGAAATAACATTGTTTCACCTTATTTTTGTATATGGAAAAAAGTACTTTGCGTCGGCTCGCCAGTATAGAAAATTTTTTGCAAAAGACTAAAGGTACGGTCACATATGGCAAACATTTGTCAAAAAATATCAAATATTTGTTTGCCCCAATCTGACCACAAAATATTTTTGAGGGGCAAACAGAAAAACAGCTGATTTTGGGCAAACAAAAATGCTCCTAATGTGACCATTTAACGTCAAATATTTTCCTCGATTTTAGGCAAACAAATATTTGCTCTTACAAAAATTTTGTAAGACCAAACAGCGGCAAATAAAAAAGGTTTAAAATAAATATTATTGAATAAAATTGGAAAAATTAACAAAATTAAGTAATTTTTTAATGACGAAAAAACTTTTTTTTTTAACTGAAAAAACTTATTTATGTAAAAAAATTTTCCTGTGTTCTCTTTTTAGCAAAGAGTTGCGCGGTAAGTAGGTTTCAAGATGTTACAAAATACATTTTCTTAAGTAAATAGGTAATTTATTTAATATGGGTCTTATAAGCTAATGTTACGAATAATGCATTGCAAAAATGGCGTATCTATGTATATTAATAGATAAATTTTCGAGAGTGTACCAGTTTGGGGACAGTGGACAATCATGGACCCGCCAAAATAAAATTAGATAGTGAATTTATGATTTATATAAAACTTATTAGTGCCGAATAATTTACCGACATCGACATCTTTATGATATTTTTTTCGTATTGAAATGATTGCAGCAAGTGACCTAGAACCAATTCTCGGCCTACCAAGACAACATTTTGACACGACATACAAGCTTTATAGAAATTATTGCCAAAACCAACATTTATAAGATTATTATGACATTAAAAGCTATTTGCAGAAGGGGTATTTGTAAAAGAGCTATGGTAAAATATGGATCGATTACAATAACATATGGTAAGGTGATAATAGATTGTCTGTGGGCACAAAACTTTTCTCCAGAAATAAGTATTTATGAGCAACAAAGATACGCGAAAATTGCAAAAACAGCGATCATTTTTCATATTTCAAACAAGCCATAAAATTGATTAAAAGTCCCTAAAATTATAAGGAATGGCAAAAATTCAATAAAAGTGGCTAAATTAGCGGAAATTCGCAAAAATTTTCTAATAGTGGCATGATAGCAAAGTTCAATATGTATTTATTAAAAATCGTTAAAGCTGTAAAAAATCAGAGGAAACAATTGCATCTGTCGCGAACATTCACGAAAAATTCCAAGCCCAAAAATTTATTTGAAATTGCAAAATCGGTTAAAAAACAAAATGTCGGAAAAAACAAAAAAAAAATTTACAAAAATAGCGAAAATTCGCGAAAATCTTTAATATTTCAAACAACCCATAAAATTGATTAAAAGTCCCTAAAACTATAAGGAATGGTAAAAATTCTGTAAATATTGCTAAATCAGTGGAAATTTGCGATATTCGTGTGAAAATACGTATTGTTTTCATTATATAAAGAACATTTGAAACTAAAAACCAAAATTATGTTTTTTTTGCAAAAAATGTTCTCACATATAAGAATTAAAGTCGATTCGTTTTACTTTCACTAACCCCTTACCACTCTAATTGAAAACGAATAAAAACATGTGGAGGTGAATTGCAGAACACGAAAAATGCTGACGTAATCCACTTTCGAGAACATACCCAATTATCTCAAAAATTGAGACATGTACTTTGCGAATAAGATTAACATCTACAGCTAGCCGGACGGATGGACTTTGTTATATCGATTTAGAAAAGGATGCTGACGAAAAATTAAAATGTTGGTCGCAAGTTTGTCCAAGCAGTTTGGATTGAAATTCAGCACTTTTGGTTCAGTAGGAAAAGAGTTATAGAGCGAAATGTGAACAACCTCTCGAAAAAAATCAATATTTATTTACAAAAAATAACGTAAATTGGTGGCGGAATGCACCTTTTATCGTTAAATTTTGCACAAACTCAATTTACATATATGTATGTCTAGAAATCATATATGTAACTAAATTTCGTTAAGATCGTTCTATAATTTACAATAGATCCACTGTCTAAAACACTTTATTGCGTCTAAAGCCGTGACAAATAATGCTTTAGGTTCATAATTTACATATGTTAATTTAGTTAACAAGACTGGAAATTACTTCGCCAAATTGCTTTTATCCCTTTTTTTGTTATCTTAATCCTCTTTTACTATTAAAAATGCTGTTCTCGCTCTTCTGTACCATAAAACCATAAAAGTTTCAATATTTTTCATCAAAATGTTAATTTTTCAGTTTTAATGAAATGTAATTTTATTTATTTAATTTTTATTTTTGACAATTTGTTCAAATATTTATTTTTAGGCAAATATTTTTATATGTGAACACAGGGCAAACATGTTTTCCCATTTTTTATTTGAAGGTATTTAATATCTGTTTGAACAAACAAAAATGGGCAAATAAATGTGCGTAGTGTGACCAGCAAATAAAATTTTAATTGTTTTTATCAAATTTTAAAAAAATGCCGGCAAATGTTTGCCATATGTGACCGTACCTTTAGGCTTCGAATATTTAACATGCCAGAAAAACGCACTCTATGAAGAAATATCTCAGAATGACGTTATATGTAGATGTTAATTTCCTGGTGCTTTTTGGTCACAGCTTGCAAAATCCTCGCTGCCATATATTAAAGCTGGAATAAGAAAGGCCTTAGCCAAAAGCATACGTATGTTGAACGGGGTTGAGTGTTGAGTTGCCCAAATCGAACGAAGCATCGCAAATGCTTTCCCCGCATTAGTGTTTATATGATCTGACCAAGTAAGTGATGAATTAAAAATAATGCCAAGGTTTTTAGTTTTCTTGACAATTTATATTCGCTGCGAGTTCAAGATTATATTGGGTTCAATAGTTATTTGTGTATAGTTCCTGGAAATAACAAGGCACTTAGATTTAGCGCCATGCAGACAAAGACCATTTGCCTCTGCCTAGGCTGCAATTTTTGATAGATCAAAGTTTAATCTTGAAATATACTCATCAGTCTTATCAGGTTCACTACATATATAAACCTGAACATTATCGGCGTACATATGAACTTTAAAATGTGATAACAATTTTGGCAAATCTTGTAAATTAACCAAAGACGCCTTAAACCGTAGCAGATATATTTATTGTGGTAAAATTTGTTCCAAATTGGTTTCATATGACCATGTCATGCAATTTTGTGACATACCTTAGATCCCACATGTAGCAGCCTCCTAAAATTCACTGTAAACCCTAAAACTAATTTCACCGCTGTTTTGAAATTTATTGAAATTAATAGCGGTTTTCACCCTTGATAGTTAAGTCCCTTGTAGTCCTTGTGAATATTATTAATTTAGTTAAAGTACTAAGATTTACAACACTGCAACAACAAAATGTATTACACTAAATTTTACATCGTTGTGGTTGAAAAATCCAACAAAAAGCTGTAGTAAGCACGTTTGTTAAATAACCCAGAATAAAACAGTTAAAGAAACTATATCTGTCTCTTTCCCTCACTCAGCAACTTCATTAATTTACAATACTAACGAAAAAGCAACTCATGCTTTGTAGTATAAAATCGTATTAAGAAAAGCAGAGTTGTACATTTAATACAAAAGGTGAAACCCGCATATGTTTTTTTAATACCAGAAATCGGTCTGCAGAATTTTAGGATGTTTGGTTCATAACTTACCATGGCACCAATAAAAATTTCCCCCCCGAAAATCCTCTAAGTTCGGCTTAAACTGTTACCAATAATGATATTTTACTCAAGCTAGTTAAAATTGCCAGATTACGTGGCGGAGATAGTTGCCGGCAAGGATCTGAATACTATTAGTTCTGTACTGGAGGCCACACTGGCGATGATCAACCAGTGGGCAGCCGGAGAAGGACTGGGAGTTAATCCCGAGAAGACGGACCTAGTACTATTTACGAAAAGGTACAAAGTTGGTCCATGGAGAAAACCTAAGCTAGGGGGTGCTAGCCTAGACCATAAACACCACACAAAGTACCTGGGAGTAATACTGGTGATTGAATGTGGAGGAAAGGGTGAAAAAGGCAACGAATGAGCTCTACGCATGTAAGGGAATACTGGGCAAAACGTGGGGTCCAACCGCTGCTCTTAAACATTGGGACTACAGAGCGGTGGCGAGACCAATCTTACTCTACGGGATACTTGTGTGGTGGACGGCCTTGGATAAGATATCGTACCGGAATATGCTAACGGTCGTGCAGAGTCTCGCCGAACTTAGTATCACTAGTGCTTTGCGTAGTACACCGACTGCGACACTGGATGTCATCCTGGACTAGCAACCGATTCATCTAGTGGCAGAAGGATCTGCAAGGAAGTCTGCTATCTGCTTAAAGGCAACGGGACAATTTGCATACAGACCTTATGGTCATGGCAGTATTATAAGGGGAATAGATTGTAGCAGTGACTACACCATTCCGAGGCTGACAGTTGGAAGGAAACCGCGAGTTACCTTGGAGGAGGACGACTGGTTGGCAAGACTCCAATCTGGCCATAGGACCTTCAGTTTCTTCAGTCTACTGCCAGGAGCTGGATATTCGGGAATCTTATAAGCATCCCGATTACTGCAGCATGTTCCAGGCGGAGATATTTGCGGCCAAAATGGCTACTGATTTGGTACATGGTTCCAGTACTAGGAACTCGCACATGAACTTTTTCATCGATGGTCAGGCGGCGATCAGGGCGAAATCCGCTGATTATTCATACTCTTCGATCGTCCAGGAGTGTAGGGACTCAAAATATGGACTCTGTGCTAAAAGGAGAGTTCACATCTACTGGGTTCGCGACCACCAGGGCATAGAAGGCAACGAGGAGGCGGACGATTTGTTGAAACGGGGGGTCCATTTGCCATACGATAGGGTGATGACCATTCCGGCTCCAATTCAGAATATTAGGAGAGAAACGTTTCCAAGGTAATGTGGGGATCCTATGATCCAGCGTCGACGAAAATGCTTTTGTCGCTATCGAGAAGGAACTGTAGACTTCTGGTAGGTTTTATAACGGGTCATTGTTGGACTGTGGCGTACGCCCAGAGGGTAGGGCGGCTGAATGGTGACAATTGTAGATTATGTGGGGTACCAGGGAAAAGGAGGCAGTAGAGCATTTACTCTGCAACTGTCTGGCACTCGTGCGCTCCAGGGCGAACTGTCTGGGAGACCATTATTTTCAGGGTCTCGGGGAAACCTCTGGAATTGGGTAAATGAGCATTCGTCAAGAGAGTGTGGGGTATTCTAAGTACCATCACATCGGAACAACCTTTTTCTAACTATTCTTCTGCGGGTTATCGTACAACGTGGTAACGCTAGGGACCTATTTAGTCTATGCGGTGTCTTTGTGACCGGCCACTCTAACATAACCTAACCTACTTAAAACTGTTAAAAAAAAAGCATACAACTTTCGGATTGTCGGTCAATAATTTAATATATGTCTAAACCGCAAAAAATTTTATAGCTGATGTCTGTTTTTATAAAGATAAATTAATAATAAATAGATATCACTCCTGAAATAATTTAACTGTCGGTAGAGGGCAACAAAAATTCGGCACAGCCGAATATAGCACTCTAACTTGTTTTAAATGCAATTAAATTACCATCATGATTAAATAAAGATTCTTTAATGCAAACAAAAGTGTAAAAATAATTGCAAAAAAACTCACCTGTAAATTGTATTTAAATAATGAACATTTAATAATGAAGTGTAATTTTCCTGTCCGACAATTTAATTTATCTGAAAAAGGAGAAAACATTTAATTGTTATAAATAAATTTGTTTAAATCCGTGATTAATTTTATACAAAAATTATAAAGCAGTGAAAGTAATTGTAGATTTATATTAAATTTTAATTAAATGTTTACAATTGGAAAAAAACGTAGAATGTAAAAATGTAAATGAAAAATATTACAAAAAAACTTTCTTAAAATAATAAGTTAAACAATTTATGTGTATGACGCATATATTAAACCCTTAATTCTTAATTTTTTCCGGGTCTGGGAAATTGTTCAAATTGTTTTACTAACAATGTTTTAATTATTTACGTCGATAACACACCGGAAAGGCAAATAACGCATTCTTCATATTACGGAGAATATGGAAATCTACACTACTATCAACAGAAAAGAATATAAATATTTTGATACCAAATGTAAAATTTAATACACAAGCCTTTACATACTGCTGCCTGCGACAGATATTGAAAATTATATGGCCCACTATCATAAGCAATGATGAAGGGTTAAATTCGGACTATCACCGCACTTGTGAAGGAAAGAAAAAAGAAGTGAATCGGACATACCTTAAGAAAAGATTCAGATGAAACAAGCCGGCAAGCACTGGACTCAAACCCATCGGGCAACCGGAAACGAGGTCAATCAAAAACCACTGCAAAAAACATTAAGGAAAGTCGAATATCGTGGAACGAAATTAAAGCGAAAGTTATCGACACAATAACTTAGAGAAAGTTTGTACACACAAAAAAATATTTTTCCAATTTAAACAAAAAATTTGTAGAATCAAAACAATTTATTTGCATTTCGTGTATTAAAAAAAACACTTATTTTTTCAAACAAATAATTTAACTGAGTCAAACAAAAAGTTTAATGAAATTCATATAAATTTCTAACAAATAATTTTGCTGAATCAAACAAAAAAGTTTTTTCACAAGCAATGACGCGCACATAAGCAAGCACTGTAGGAGAAGATGAAGCCAGAGCAGAGCGGTGGCTGGCTTTGAGACACATTTTTTTGTCGGTATAATTTTTGAACCAAGTCTTGATTACAGTAGTTTTGACTTAGCTGCACAATCTCCTTTGCACGATTTTTTGTGCAGGTAAATCAAAAATGAAGTTATCTTAAATGCATTTACCTGCCTTAATGTGCAGGTACACAATTGTGGTTACCTGCACAAAAGTGCAGCTAAAGTAAAGTGTTTGATTAAAAAGTAGAATAAAAAAATAATTTTTTTAATACATAAATTTATATTTTATTAAAATTTTATTTCAACCCAGGTGCTTACTGGGAATCTCACAAAGAGTCTTTTTGATCGTCGACGAGCTCATTTTTTAATTGTAGACGATTCCTAGCACGGAAGAAACTGTTACATGTGCTGATTCGTATGAGAGATTCTTCCATAATGCAGCGAAAAACGCTTATAATAATCGTAAAGGGAATCGTTTATGATGTATGTTGAGATTATCTAACGAGTCTTTCAAAAAGCATGCTAAGAGTCGTATGAGACTCATGTAGGTATTATTTTACAACTCGTGAAATACTCAGCCGTATGACTAAGCAACCTAAATAAGGGCATCAGGCGTATTTTTCATGCCAAAACTTCTAATTTTCATAAAATTTCTATAAAACAAACCTTAAGGTCGCGAAATCAACACCATCCTGTCGGAAAATCCTTTTTTGCAGATCCTTAGGCCGGTTTGTTTTATTAAAATTGTATTGGCATTTTCATACTTCCAAAACTGCCTTACAGAGAGTCCTAAAAGGTTAATTTCAAGATTTAAAGACGAGCGTGTCAAAAAATAAATAAATAAATTAAAAAAGATTTAGATGTTTTTGTTACTTGTCAGATAATCACCAGAAGATTCTTTTAGGAGTTGTATATTAAACATAATCGTCTAACAAACAGCCTATGCTAGCTGGGAAATAACAGATCATTTTATACATGTATGTATGTTTATTTAATATAAAAGAAACATTAACAAAAACAATGAGAATTCACAAAGAACATAAAACATAAAAAACAAAATAATTGCGATTTATATTTTTATAAACAGCTTAAATTGGATATTTATGTGAAAAAGTGGCCACCATATATTTTTATGTGTGCAGCTAACTTTGATGTTTTGTATGAAAATATTTTAAAGCTGCCCAAAAATATGAAAAATGTGCAGGTATACAAAATGCACGTAAACAAGGATTTTGAAGAATAATTCCAGAAAATATTTATTTTGGGCAGTTAAGTCAAAGTGCAGCTAACTTTGATTTTTTGTATGAAAATAATTTTAAAATGCCAAAAATTTTGTGCATTTATCTTAAATGTGCAGGTATAGAAAGTGCACTTAAAAAAGGAATTTGTATGGAATTAGAAAGAATAATTCCAAAAATTATCAATTTTGTGCAGTTAAGTCAAAAGTGCACGTAAACAAAAGGCAGTTAAGTCAAAACTACTGTATACACACACAATGTTTTTTTTTCATCACTCACTGTTGCTGTATTCTTTCCTTGGCTAAAGAAGAAGAAATGTAATCAAAACCGGCAGCAGACCGACTCGATATGTTTTTTGTCTTCATAAAATTTTTGTATTTGATGTATTTAACTAAACAGTTTTAAAAAATTGAATACGAGATTTTATTTTTCATTCTTTTTTACCAACTTATAATGTTGTTGTAGTTTCTGTTGTTTACCCCCGCTTCCACATGCAAGTACAAGTTCGAAAAACTCAATACTCTCACACTTTTTCACTAACATTCACACAATTTTTTTACATTCAGCCAATCGGCTGATAATACGTATACACTACTTGCAAGTAATTCCTTGCATGTTGAAACATAGGGTTAAAACTGTTTTGTTGGTTGAATAAAACCCAAACAAAAATATTGATTAAATCAGTAAAAAAATTGTAGAAATTAAAAAAAAATTTCAAACAAGCGTTTGTTTGAAAATTATTCAGCAATAAATTTGTCTGTGTATGTGCCATATGCTCCGATAGGAGTTAAGTGGACAGCACGAGGATAGCACGCCGTCATTTCCAGAAGGTATGTGCAAACATAAATCCCTAAACTGAATTCTTTATGATTTCGTTCTCGCGATTTAGGTTCAAACCATTGCCGATATGTGATATCCTAAAGGTTCTCTCTCACCAATAACAAGAACATGACCTATCTTACTTTCTGAGAGCTACTGCATTCAATGTTTGCATGTATTTCTCATTTACAGCAGTCTACATAGTGGCTGTCCTGGGGTCTAATCACCGCATACTATATCGAGCAACATTGATCGAAATTTGTTATTTTGGCGTCATGACAATATGTGTATCATAGATGAGGGGCAGTGCACTCATTTTGCAGTTTCAACACACACTTAGTGATAGTGCAAAAATAATTCAATCATTTTCTTAATGTTAAGTGGTGAATTGAAAATTTGCAACCTCACTAAACATTAGTGATAGAGATGTTTAAAAATTTTGCACTCAAAAAAAAAATGCCATCATCAGTTTTTCACTCATTTGAGTGCAATTAAGAATTTTGCACTAAATTTAAAATCAAAAACTTGTTTTTTCATGATTAAAGCTTATAACTATACCGTTATTGACAAAAACTTCATTTTATTTAATGTTCTTTGCTTTAAAAAAAAATCAAAAACCATGCACATACAAAGTTAAATTTTAGTGAACAATATTTGTATGCAGCTTTTTTGATTGTAAGTTAACATTTTGCACTATTTGAATTGAGTGCAGATTTTTGCATTAAATCAGCGTTTTGTGATGGTGAAAAAATTTGCAATATCCCAAAATGTTTTTTGTTGAAGCTAAAAAAATAACAATCATCACTAAAGCGGGTAAAAAAGAGTGCAAACATAAATGCTTGCAGTTTTATTTAGTGATCTACATATATTAAGTGCAATACACCCAACTATGATATATGTATATCGAATGAATTGTATAGTAATTTGAGATGAAAGCATTCGATATCTAGTAACCACAGACATTACATCTCTCAAGTTTTTATACTTTACTCTTATTATAGCCTTCACCACAGGTGGTGAATAGGGTCCATATAAGTTTGCCATTCCGTTTGTAATTTCTATAATATTGATGTTAGAATCTATAAAGTATATATCTTCTGGGTCCTTATGAGGAGTGAAGTTGATTTAACGATGTCCGACTGTCCGTTGAAATGGATTTTCCGAAGACCCCATAAATGATGGGGGCCAGGTTATTATACATTTATGTTACATATGGTCCGGAATTGTTTGCTATTGAAATTCAGCAAGATCGGTCCACAAATGGCTGAGATATGAGTAAAAACCACGACTGGCTCAAATTTTTCCCTTGAAAGGTCCAATTAGACGTGACGTTACATAATACAGTGTTGTATTACCAAAACGACATAAACTTACCATACAAACCAATTCAATTTTGGTTTCTACGGTCATACAGTGGTTATGGTAATATACTGTTGGAAATGTGGTTTTTTTGTAGTTTTTTTTACACCATTCACTACAAGTTGTGGATTTTATTTGTAATGCGTTTAATTTTACGCATAAACATTAATGCATGTACATGATATGCCGCTCAAAAAGTGAAACAAACTCATAGACTCAATATATTTTAATTTAACGCTTCTTCAGTAAAAGCATTCGTAGCCGAGTTGTTAAGTTCTCTCCTGAGACTGATGATATTGCCAGTTCGAATCCAAAAATAATTTTTTTATTTATATCTAAAGAACGTTATTTATGTATATAACTTTTTGTTCTTATCTCATCATGGTGAAGGGTATATAAGATTCGGTATAGCCGAATATAGCACTCTTACTTGTTTTTTATTATTAATTTGTTGTTATGTAAGCATTAGACCATTAAAGGAAACAAAAAATCGTCAATAACAAGAAACTGTCTGTGACCCCAGGTCTACACTAGAGATAAATATCTCAGCAAGTTGGCAATAACGTCGACAGAATAACAGAGCAATATTTTTTTATAGCTCAGCTTATGTTAAAGGCATGGGAAAACGTATTTATGTTAACGCATAATTTAAAAACAATCAAGGAAGAAGTTGCAGTGTAAAAACTGGCGCTATCTTGCAACAATTATTTTTATTAATAAAAATTTTTTCTTAATCGACTTTATTATTTAACTGTATATTAATTTCTTTAAGATTGAGGTCTCTTTTTATATAAAAATATTAATAAATTTTATTTTATTTAACCTTTATTTATTAAATTTCAATATTATTTATTAAGCTTGAGGTTTTTCTTTTTTTATAAAAAATTAGATAACATTTATTAATTTAATTAAATTTTTTTTTTGTTAAAGCAAAATTTATATTTTTATATACACGAAGCAAAATAGAAAAAAATAGATTTATATTAATTTCTTTAAGGTTGAGGACTTTTTTTATTATTAATTTTATTAAATTTTTTTTATTTTTTTTTTTGTTAAAGCTAAATTTATATTTTTATATACATACACGAAGCAAAATAGAAAAAAATAGATTTATATTAATTTGTTTAAGCTTCAGGTCTTTTTGTATATAAAAATATTAATTTTGCTTTAACAAAAAAAAAAATTTAATAATTTAATAAAATTAATATTTTTATATACAAAAATACCTCAAGCTTTAACAAATTAATATAAATTTAAATAATAAAGATCGAATATGAAAAAAATTATATTAATAAAAATTATTTTTGTTATTTTATTTTAGTGTTTATTAAATACTTTAATTTAATTCTTTTACTACAATTTTAATTTGCTACCATTTCACAAATATAATTTCTTTCTCACACAATTTGCTTCTATTTTTTTCTTTTTTTCTTCATTTTTCATTTGACAACCAAATTTGAGGTTTGTGTTAGCAATAATTGTCAACGCAAATGGATTAACAATTATTGCAACATAAATAGCCGGCAATAAATATGTTCAAAATATTGCTGTCTACATTAAAGATAACATAATTTTGACATTTACTGCAATATATGTCGCAATAATTATCTCTGGTATAGACGGGCAGTGACTTCCTCGAGCAGGAAAATCTAACACAATCAATAAGAAGACATATTACGTTACTTGGGCTACTAAATTTTTCCTTAAGCCAGCCACAAATATACATAGTTTAAACAAGTTATGTATAGCCACGTTGCATACATCACGTTCGACTGAGCGATTTTTTTCTTTGGGTGCAGTTAAAACATTTAACATTAGACCGTGCCCTGAAAAAAATTTAACCCTTCACCCTCTAACTTAAAGTATTTTTGGAGGAGGTTTAAAAAAAATATTTTTCCGAATGTAGGGGTCACCTTTTTACATTTTCGTTATATCTTAGGCATTAACAGTCCGATCTTAAAGTATGATACATACAGTTTTTGTCTTTGTTTTGCCCTTGAGGTCGTCATTGTCCTCAATTATCTCGTTCTAGTATTTATCCAGCAGACCTCTGTTCGTACCACCCTAATGTCAGAAAACTGAAGCTCGCAAGAACTAACTAATTTTTTGCTAAGGAAGTAATTGATAATTCCAGCAGAAACATTTTTAAATTTAATTTTACAAAAATAAATATACCGTTATTTCCAAAAAAAGCCAAATTACGTAAAGGGAAAGCAATATTATTTTAAAATCTGTTTTTAAGACAAAATTTCGGAATTTTTTTTTATATAAAAAAATTGGAAAATGCAGCTATACTTCTAATTTTTTCCGAAACTTTTAGAAAACGAAGTTCCCAATAGAGATCAGCAATGAGTGGTGAAAAAGTAAGTAGAACTAAATTATTACTTTTTTTTAATTCTAATTCTTATTTGTATTTGTTAGCCATTACATTACATTATGTAACCGCTTATTCATTGCATTCAAGTGCCCAAAAAGCCTGCTAGGCTCAAAGTGCCGGTGCTTTTCAGCCTCCGGTGACCTTCGAACTTTATTAGATCCCGAGCGAGGTCGTTGGGATGGACCATTAGTTTATCTATGTATTTTACTGAATACTTTTTAATTAATAATGTCATTACGTATATACCATGGAGCGTAGACGATTTGCCGTAATATCCTAGACTGTCTTCTTTGTAGCTTCAGGATATTTGATGTGAATGCAGTAACCCATACTGGTTTTATAAAAGACTTGTATGATAGCACTTTATTGTATAAGGACAAGTTTGGGTTTCGACCGAGGAGCCAATGTAGTTGAGCTGCTTTAAGTTTCATAGTTCTTATTTTCGCTTCAATATGACGAGACCAGGTTAAGCGTCTATCTATATAAATTCTCAAGTACTTTACCTGATTTTCTACCCGTACAGTTATTTTATTTATTTTTAGAGCTGGGGACGTTTGGTTTCGGAGCGTCAAAGTTAAGTGAGCTAAATCCTGATTCATAATTTCTTGTACTTATACGCACTCATACTTATGGCAATGTTATTGAAGCTAATATTCACTCAGAAGTTTGATGTTACTCATCGTACTCGTACTTAAGGTCGTTATACACTATCCCACAAACTCTTAAGTAGCAGGTATTTTTTGAAAAAATGTTTAGGATGAACAACTAATGGAGGCCGAGTTATTTTATATCCCTAAGGGCGATCCCATGGCAGTTATGGGACTTTTTCTTAAAAATATTTCTAGTCTGTTTTGAAAATTTTGTATGGGAGCCCCCTTAAGGAATAGATATAGCGGGTAAGTTAATTAGAAATAGGTGATGTAGATGAAAAATAAAGTGGGGTTGGTCATACATTTGACCCGTTTAAAAGCATCCTGCGCGCTGCAGGGGCCAAATTATAGAATTTTTAAAATTTTTGTTTTGCTTGTATGGTCCCAGGAGAAACGTTTTTTAGTAATAGGTGGAAGTTAAAATTGTCATTATTCTGAAAACTTCAATAAGCACTTACTAGTAATGACCTCTGCAACTACTTATTACTTCTATTATTTTCACTACTGAATATTTGCTTACTAATAATCACTTCAATAACAACTTATTAGTTGTGTTGTTTTCAGTACTGAATATTTACTTACTGGTAACGTACTCAATGACTTCTTATGAGGTCTATTTTAGCTAGTGATTTTTTGGCTTCTGGTAAGTATATTGTAAGTACTTACAATTTAATTACTCGTAGTTAAATAATAACTAGATAATTTTTGACTTCTAGTGAGTGTATTTATTGTAAGTACTAAATTCTGTGGACACCTCGAACAAAAATATGTAACTAGTTATTCAGCCGAAAAATAAGTAGTGTTTACTTTTCTCCCACATTAATTGCTAAATTACCAGGTAAGTAAAGTTTTTGCTGGGGTAGTACGCTCTTTGTAACATCTTTTGTTTTTGTTTTTTTTTTTGCCAACATTTCTGTAAATTGTTTCCCAGTCGAAATGACATTAAGAAAGGAATTTAAGGTATTGGCGGTCTCTGTTTTTTTTTTATTGAAAAAATTTCTTTTTTAACAATTTTGTGTATCGAGGCAGTTATTAAAAAACTATTGTATGTTCCAGTTAAAGTATACTCGTAGTAGCAGAAGTATAAATTTTTACTCTTAAAACAGACAATAACCGATTTTTTTATAAACTCCATGCCTGTTAAAACAAACATCTGCTTTATCTGCTTATCTAAATAATGTCCTACATAAAGTTAAATTCTCAACCAAATTTAGCTCGTTACTTAAATTCAGCCATGGTAAAACTAAACAAAAGATACACGAAAACTTGTTATAGATAAATATCTTTATTTATATTTAAGATAACAGATAAAAACTAATGATGATATTTTCTTTAGATTTTTCTAATTTTTTTTTTTTTCATTAAACTAGTGTAAATGTTTAGGATAACAATACATGATTTATACTGCTGCTTTGACTATTACTTCTGCTGCTACTAAAACATACTAACTGAATACAAGTACTTCTTTATTCATACCCTGCAACACGCGTATAAAATGTAGTCCACAAGGGACTAGGAATAGTCCAAAAGTAACCCAAGCGTATGGAAATAACATTGTCTATTTAACATTACGATGTCCTAGGGCAGGACCATATAACCCAGCTTTGGACTACAAAGGAGTACTTTTAAAACTGCTCCATTGTATACACAAGAGGATTTGTGTTAACTTCGTTTAAAAACGAAAACATGTCGTTAAAAAACGAAAACATGTCGTCTCACAACAAACACTTTTAAACAATTGCATGGTCCATGCTTGCATTTCATCGGACCAGTCCATGGAGTTCTCCATTTAATCAAATTGGATCAGGTGGTCCAAGATTATTTGCAGGGTAACAATGCGTCTACAAAAAATATACACACATATATGGACCTTAAATAACACATCCCAACAAACACTAAGGCTTGATTTCAAATTGAAAATTATTTGAAAACAACGCCAAAACTTTGAAAATTATTGGAAAAGTATTCTCGACAAAAAGCGAAAACTGTTCTCTAATTTTTTTCAAATGTGCATCATAATACAATGTAGAACATAAATGAAAAATAACCTTTGTATTCGTAAATATATTATATTTTTTTTAATTTTATTTTTATAGTTGTAATTAATTTAAATGATCTTGTTATTCGTGCTTAATTCCCAATTTTTATTATTTGATAAAAACACTGAAATTTATTGTTGATGGGATAAGCTATTCCTATGCGCATTTCACTGGTTGCTTAGGCCAGATCATCAGGAAACTTCATCCATAAAGATTTTAGAAAAACCAAAGATATTAAACCAAATAAAACTGTTAAGCGTATAAGAATTACAGCAACAGTTCCATTTGTAACAATATCGAAGTTTAAACAAAATCATCAACAATAAACATTGAGTTTATCTCTCCTTACATTCCCCACTAAAATTGATTAGAATTCTTGCAACATTAATTGTAGTTGTAAGTGGAGTAAGAAAAAACAAAACCAACTCGCTTTATTGTTTCGCGGGCTGCCAGTCAGTTTTTTTAGGCCGTTAATAATTAAATAAACTATCATTAAACATTTGATACCGTCGCTGCTGCATAGTGGTTGATTTTGGAAACAAAATGGAAATTATTCTGTATTTTGTAATTGACAATTAACGTCTTGCATTCGAATTAAAGTTTTAGATTTCGGTTTATAGACACATCGGGAAAAGCGCCATAAGTTAGCAAATTATGGCACCTCGGGTATTTGAAAAATTAAAAAAATATCCAGAATTCTTAATTTAAGGCTGATTTGTTTTATCAATGAAATGCACTATTCCAGTTCTTCAAAAAAGTAAGCGACAAGCATAGTTTGTCTTATTTAGTTTGGGAAACATCCGACTTTTAAAATCGGGCTAAAATTAGTCATTCTAGATCGTTTTTAAATGTTGTAAACCCAACGGATTCTTCTTTAGAAACTTATGGCGACCCTCCCAATGTGTCTAAAAAACCGAAATCCAAAATTTAAACTCGAACACAAGAAAAAATTGCTCCCTGAAATTTTATTCCAATCGCACGAACCGTTTACAAAACACGAATTATTTAAATTTTATCAAAAAATCTCCCACTGTGCGCTGTTAAAAGATGAGAAGGCATGCTTTCTGTCCTCAAATTCTTGAAAAGATTAAATGCTCCTCTTAATTTTTAGGATTGTCTTGACCCTACGAAGCAGCTTAATTATACAACAACATTATATTTTTTTTCACTTTCCTGTTTTATCTTTTTCTTATTCGAATTCTAAAGCTATTCTCAAAACAGCGTTTAAAAAACTGCAGTCAAAGAAGAAAACCTTCCATTTCTCGCACTATTTCATTTGTCATTAGCAAAAAAAAAAAACTATTGCTTTTAATTCCGATTCTTTCAATGCAAACAGCCGCTGTCAAACCAACTCAAAAAGCGAAAAGTTATACACAAATTTTGGTTTTATTAGATTTTGGTTTCGACTGCAGCATTTTAAACCCTGGTTCACACCTGCAAAATAATTGACGTCCTACAAGCAACAAATAGTTTTATTAAAAAATTTTTGCTTATGCAACACGTTTGCCAGATTAAAAATCATTTAATTAAAATTACATTATACGATTATCTTCATACAAATAAAGTTAAGTGGATCAATAAAAATTGTCAAAGATAAAACTACAGTTTAATCAATTTACTGGTCACGATTTTTTTTTGGTATTTTTCGTGTTGCCAAATTTTTTTATATAAGAAAGACACTTGTTATCAAATTGATAAACTATTGTTTGTCAAATATTTAAATGAAAACAATCATTTTAATTTTAAATTCAATTGTTAAAATCAAGCCATTGAATATGTTTTAAGAACTGTGCTTGATAGCCATGTAGACTTGCCAGATCGAATTTGGTAAAAAGCTTGACATTCAAAAAGAAATCAAATTTTTATTGTTGTTCAGTTTATTATTTTAAAAATACTGATGTTATTATGCGTAGCGGAACTGATTTAACGATGTCCGTTGGTTTGTCTATATGGGTGTATGTTGAAATGGGTTTTCTAAAGAAGATATTTATGTCGCGCATAGTCCAGAATTGAAATTGGTACACAAAATAGCTGAGATATATGCAAACAATTTTGAATGCCTCTTATTTTTACACAAACATTTTATTTTCAACTTTGTAGTGAAAATAACGACATCGGTCTATAAATGAAATGGTTATAGACAAATAACTACCTTCTTTTACCAGAAAGCATGGTTTTGGTACAGTAACGCCCATTCCATAATTTTGTTCAGATATTTCGTATAATATATTCAAATCCGATATTGAGTTCTAAAGCTAAAATTGATACATGAAATAAATGGATTATGTAAGAAATGATAAACAAATGAGACTTTGACAATCTTTCTGCAATACATTCTTCCACTATTCTTTGGGCTACAAATTCCCATAGTTCTATCCGACAATTCATTTTAACTACAGGGCAAATATAAATAGCACGATCTATAATGGTTTCTTTTTCTTGGCAATTTAATGAAAACTTTTTTAAAATTCTGATTTGTACGTGATTCTTAAAAAGCCCGCCTGGCAACCCTATAGTCAGGGAAAACGTTAATATGCAATTATATGTGTTTCCTTGTTCGACCAACGAAGGCAAAAACAAACAAAAAAATATATTCATTATTATTAGAGCTTTTTATGAATTTTGGCATTGATTTGTCAATGCATATTCTTGCATATTTTGCATATATTAGTGAGAAGCATATTCCAATACTTGCTTACTTTTTTTAATGCACAAATAACTCTTACATGAATCTCTTAACAACTTAACATAAATTTATTCTGTTTGGTCCATTACTGCCCATTGGTGCCAACGAGGAAAATTCAAAAATGTGTTAGGTGGCGTAGGCTTGACCAACTAGACTTTTTTCCTTGTTTGTAATATGCAAATTTTTTTAGTGCATATTTCCGGTTTGCCTCATGATAATAAATAATAAAGAGTTTTACACCAAAGGTTTGACTTTGTGTTTGTTGGGATGTGTACAAAATGTATAAGTTTTTTTTTCATACAAATATTTGTGTGTTTGAGTGATGTTGTGCTTGGATTTTTATATTTTATATTTATTTATAACATGCAATATTTTTATAGTTTGTACTTAAAGGATTTTTTATTTGTTCGTACACATACAAAGCCAGAGATAAGTTGTTATTGTAAAGATTACTTGTCGTTGTTGTTGTCGTTTTTATTTTATATTCATAAAATTCTTCATTAAACTCACAGTTGCTTAAATGAATGAGTGGATCTATTTGTATGCATGGGTTTGTTTGTTTCTGCTGGAGTCTGCACAGTGGGGAAAGCTAAGAAGGCCTTCTTTGTTCGGGGGCCAAATTACGGCATTCGATATCGATCGAAATGCCCATTCAAATTGTATTGTAATTTCGATCGATATCCAATGCCGTAATTTGGCCGCAGGCCTTTTTAAAGGCCTGCTTAAAACATTTTTTGTTTCAATTAATATTCTTATCTTACTGTCTTAAGAAGGCCTCGGCTCTTTCGTATAAAAGATAATATACATATGTACATATTCCACATTCGTTTCTATTTTTTTTGCACAAGCAAAATAAGTATTAATCCCGTTGCCATTCTTATGTAATTGCTTAAGAAGCGAGAGCGGAAGGCATACTCCTCAATGCCTACGTGTGTAAAAATATATGAGTATGAAATGGTGCGAGCAGGACTCGTGTACCAAAAAGAGGCCTTCAAGAAGGTATCCTTCTTTTTTCCGCTGGGTGTCTGACAGTACGTGTGTGTCTGCGAAAGCCTAAAGATAAATCTTTATTTATTAAAATAAGCCAAAAACACAACTTCTTCTGTTGTGCTGAACTTTATGGATGCAAGACCATTCAAAGAGGGGGACAATGTGACCGAATATTATTCAGAAGAAATTTTATTAAATACAGGGTAAAATGTTGATGTCAAACAGTTTTTCTTTTAATTTAAATTTAAATAAGATTTTTAAAAATTAAATTTGCGTATATGGCACCCTGGTCTTCGCTTGCATTTCCAACAACAAACAGCTGATTTGTGGCCCTCTAACAATTTTCAGCACGATAATTATGCGACCACAAATTTTAAAATTATGCTCAATTTTTAGGATTGATATTAAAACATATTAAATGTTAAAAATCATTTTAAATACAAAAATTTTTTCTTCACTAAACAACTAAATATAACTTAATTCACCGCTGTGGTATATTAAAATTCATTTTAAGTTTCCATTGGAAAAACCAATACAACAACAACAGGCAAAGCAATAGCAGATAAATGTTTTCTGAGGCCACCTTGTGAATAAATATACTATTTTCTGATATTTTTTTTGTATTTAGTAGTTCTACCATACTTTTTATCTTAATTAAATAAGACTTTTTAAACAAAACTCAAAAAATCAATCTGTATTTAAATACGATTTAAGTTTATATAAAAATTAACTTAATAAAGATTTAAATATTATGCTTAAAATTGGGTATTAGTCACTTTTTGTTGTAGTTGTCGACAGAGACATTTTGTTGAAATATTAAAAGAAATTTTTCTAAACACACCAACACCACAGCTTATAAAATGTGTACTATACAGGTATGTTCTAGGTTTAGACTCGAATTGAAAACGAAAAATTTTTTGAATCAGCATAAGTCATAAATTGGTGTTCTCAAATCCGCATGTTTTTGTGTATTCGAACTTTTTGTTCGAAAAAACTTTTGTTGAACTAATGATCGCTAATTTGCTAACCGAAGCATGATAGCAATGCCTAATATTTTTTAAAAATCGTGAAAGCTGTACAGAATCACAAAAAAAATCGCTAATATGGCTAAAATTCTCGAAAAATTGCAAACTTTTAAACAAACACTAAAATTTATTTGAAATCTCTAAATGGGTTAAAAAAAACAAAATGTCGGAAAATAACAAAAAAAAATTGCAAAAATAGCGAAAATTCGCGAAAAATTTTAATATTTCAAACCAGCCATAAAATTGATTTAAAGTCCCTAAAACTATAAGGAATGGCAAAAAATCGGTAAAAATTGCTAAATTCAAGGAAATTCGCAAAAATTTGCAAACAGCGGCATGATAGCAAAGTCAACTATTTATTATAAATCGTTAAAGCTGTAAAGAATCAGAAAACTTACACGACCAAATCGCTTATATCGCGAACATGGCTAAAATTCGCGAAAAATTGCAAAGTTTAAACAAACCCAAAAACTAAGAGATCGCTAAATCGATTAAAGAAACAAATTGTATGAAAATAACATAAAAATCGTTAAAAAAAATTTGGTAACTACACCAATATCAATGAAAACGTCGACTTTAAATTTAGGGTTAGTAAGGGCCTTTTGCGTTTTAGATAACGATATATTTTTGATTAAATTGGATTAAGAAGATTTTAAGCTAAAAGCAATATTCATTTTTTTGTTAAAAATGTTTTCACATATTACAATAAAAGTCGATTCGGTTTACTTTCACCAACCCATATCTACTCTAATTGAAAACGAATAAAAACATGTGAATGTGAAATGCAGAACACCAATAATGCTAAAGTAATCCACTTTCGAGTGGATTCGGATTCTAGAACACACCCGATAGTTTTAAAAATTATTTTTCACAAAATTCTATTCTATATTTTTTGTTTGCTGCTTTGCTTTGTATTTTTATAAATTGTTTTGTTGATTTTTATTTGAGGAATTGCTGATTTGGCTATACGGTCATCTGACAATAAATAAATGGACTTCGTAAACCCCCTTTCAGACTCGGCAAGTTACTTGCGCAACTCTTGGTTTGCGCAAGTAACTTGCCGAGTGTAAAAGGGGGCTTAGAAACTTAAAACCTGCCGACATACAAGTCGATACACATATAACTCTTTTCCGAGTACAGTTCAACCCACAAGGGAAACCATGGCTTTACAAATTTTAGATATCAAACAATTTTAAAAGAGCGATAAAAACTAAAGAAAGAGATTACTCTCTCTGACATATCGCCAGGGCTGCAATTTTCGTTCGATTTTTATAAAAATAGAACATTCAAACAAAAACATAATTACTTCATACCCAGCTAGCGTTTTCAATCGTGTAAGAGCTAATGGGAGTCTCACTAAGAACGTCTTTGATCGTCGATGGCAGCATTTTTTAATCGTAGAAGATTCCTTACACGGGATGGACTGTAACACGAGTGTGATTCTTCCATATCACAGCAAAAGACGTTTCTTCAATCGTCTTTCATGTCAATAATCGTATCCCAGTAAAAAATGTGCTCCAAAAGGAGCAGGCTTTATGTATGAATGCATACCACAAATCGCTTCAAACCTGCTGCTAAGATGCCTGATTTTTGTATGGAGTGTTCCCGGTTTGGAGGACTATTTACTGCTGACAATAAGCGCTTTTTTTAACATGCAAACAAAGCACTCCTAAAGCGCTTTTTTAAGGGATAACTATATATCCATATTCATTGATTTTTTTGCTTTTAATTGCTTAAATGCATTGTTTCAATAATTTTCGTAAACCTTTATATATTTGTATTTTTTTCGCTTTAAAACCTCATCGTTGTCAGCACTAAAAAAGCAGTTTTTTTCTATATTTTATTCTTTATCATTTACTGCTATATAAAAGCTCTCTTATTGAAGCGCTCGATTATGCGCTTTTTCTCTAAAGTGCTTCAAAAAACCCAAATTTTTTTTACTGGGATGAGACTCATGTCGATATGCTCTTACAACTCGTGAAATGCTCGCCGTATAATTGTTGAAAATATGATTTATACAGAGATTTATACAGTCGTAAAAAGTTCATTCGATGATGGTTTTACGAGAGATAAACAAATATAAAATAGATGAACATTGTTGTTCTTGTAGTCATAAAATAATCATTTAAAGATTTTCTTAAGACTTGCATATTACAGACCAAGGCCCATTGAAAAGGTCTGCGCAAGAAGCCTGGTGATCATTGTTTATGTTCTTTTTAGTTGTCAAAAGTTGTTTACATGTGCATGTATACGTTTATGGTATGCGACACATACACGTTTTTTCCTTTGGCTTTGTATATGTGGTAGTAAATTTTTGACAACTAAAAAGAATCGTTTTTTGTTTTTGTACAAGTAAGCAGACCTGATAGATGGGCCTTGTTACAGACGTACCTAAACAAAAGCTGTACGCGTTTTCTAGTTCTAAAATCTGTCATTCAAATAAAATTTGTATGAAGCGGCGTAAACGCTTTGCAATTGGTAAAACCGATTTTAACAGCTCGTTTAATAGCGAAGTTGGCCGCTTTTGTTAATTAATAATGACAATTTAGCCATCTATCGTCCTTTTTTATTAATTGTGGGTTTTATTAAACAAGAAAGCTATCAATACTGTTCGTGACTCAACGCTCTTGCTTAGGTATGGCATATCGGCGTAAAAGCTTAGCGAAAGAAAACGTTCCGCCTTCCGCTCTTGCTTAAAATCGTCACTTTTAGGAAAAAAATCAGCAAATCGGCACTTTGGTAATTTCGAAACAAAAAATCGTCAAAATGACGATAAATCGTCAAATCTGGCAGCCCTGCATATCGCTCTTATAATCGCCAACTGTTTGAAATATCGCAAATGTCGCCAAACTAAAATTTCAATCGCCAAACAGGCTAAAAAATATCACCACCTTTCGCGAGAAACTGCAACACCTAACTAGCGAGTTCTTTACTAACTCCTTATTTATCCTCTTCGAATTGGACTTCTTTTCTTAGTTTTACCCGTAAAGAATGAGTGTCGTGTCATGCAGTCGGCTTAGATTGAACCACGACAATCTTAGGTGCCCCAGGCATATTGTTATAAATGGTTACAACGATATTAACACTCAGTTTTGTTAGTTTTTACACAGAAGCAATAAATCGGCGAAGCTCTTTTATGTTGGGGTAACCGGTATCGCTTTAAAGCAACTTGATTTCAAATGGCATTAGAAAACATAATTTAAAAAAAATTAAAATTATTTTAATCTGCTCCTCTGAAAAACATGCCACCCTTCATTCAATATTTTCCAAACTCCTTGATAAGAGGCTCCAAGTCGATTTACAACAAAAGCATGATATTTCAACAGAATCTACTTCAGATTGGACAAACTGTTCCTCTCTCACTGAGGTTTAATTTCCATTAAAAGATCAGATCTGATTTCAATCAAAGTGCTTATGCCTTACGAAAACGAAAAACAAAATTTTTTCTCTTAAAATTTCGTCCATTTCTCACTAACACAATAATAGAGTTTGGTTTTTGACAGCTGATTTTTCTCTCAGTGCCATTTTGCCATTTATTATTCTATGATTTACATACGTTTTCCTCGCTAAAAAAAATGTGTTTAAATATTTCTTTCTCCCCCTGTATCTGTATTCTTCATGAATGAAAGCACATTTGTGTATGTGAAAGTTTTTACACATGAGCCTGAGTAATGTAAATTAAAATATAATCAGTAAAAGTGATTTAAGTGCCTCTTATCACTGGTGTACATTTTTATGTACTTGTAAGCGTACATTTGTTGTATTTTTTAAGACAAATACTTATAAGTATTTCTATAATGCGTACTTAAAACTTGTTAACTTTATATATCATCTGCATTAACAGAATCACATACAAAAATACGTTTAAAACATACACCTATAACAAGTAAATTTGCACATGTAGAAATATATAGGGGATTCACAAGGTAGTCATAGACTCATTTGTCGTAAAATAATAACACGAAAAATTATGACTGCTGTAGCAGAGTGTGCTCTTTCAAATTTAAGCCAGCTGATAAAAAAAATCATTATAAATATTTGATCTCAAAAAAAAACAATAATTACTGCGTAAAAAGTCTTATTATTTTAGGACATTTTTGTTTGAAACAGGACAAATTTTTTTTTTACTTTTGTAAAATATTAGAATATTATGACTTGATATTTACATTATCTTGTGAATACCCCAAGATATTCTTTTGTTTAATTACAAGTATGATATTTTTTTTCTATTGTTTGTCATCATTTCTTGTCCTTTGTACTTCTGTTTTCTGTTTTTTTTTTCTATTTTATTTACTCCGTACTTCGTTATAATTAGAGAAGGAATATTTTGTAGACTTGATAAAATTTATAAAAACGGAAAACCGTATAATCCTACTGATGAAGTGATTGTTGCTACCTTAAAATCTTCATACGAAAGAAATTACCTTGTTCTGTTTTATCGTCATATAAATACTGTAAAATATTTAATGATTGTCATTATAAAATATTGCTTTTAATAGAATTATCAGGATCTTATTATTTTGTATGTGTGTTTTTATTTCTCTCTATTTTACATGAGCTTTTTATGTTTCTTTACTAATAATCATTAGAGGAATATAGTGCTGAAATATGTGGTTTTAAATTGTAAATCAAATTTGTATTTAATGATGCAGTAAATGCAGTAGTTTTTATATCCATACCACAATATCTGAAAGAGTATTATGCGTTTGTGCTGATGTTTGTAACAGCTTTAAATATAAGTCCTAGACCGATCGACACAGAATCACTTTCTGAGTCGATGTAACAAGGTCCATCCGTCCGGTTGGCTGGCTGGCTGTCCATTTAAGTTTTTTGCGCCAAAGTACAGTTTGCCATTTTGGAGATAATTTAAGCAAATTCTATTGAAAAAAGTGCAAATTGCTCCTTAACTGCACTTAGCCTCAATACAAGCTTCTTTCCTGAATACAGTCTTTGTGCCCATAATTTTCATTAAGCCGCCATATTTGAATGGAACGCCCCTAATATATGTCTATAAAGGGCAAGTATGTTTTGAGAAAATGCTAAGGACAAAAACTATTGGAGGTCGGTCATATATTTTACCCCTTAAGGACGACTGCTTTGCACTTATGGGACTCTTTCTTCAGTATCTATGCATTATATTATGGGACTTCTTCTTCAATATTTATGAAGAATATAGTTCGTATATAATGAAGAGAAAGTTCCATAACTGCCTAGGAATCTTCCCTAGGGGGATAAATTGTATAACCGACCTCCATTTGTTTTTTTCCCCAAATATTTTCTCAAACATACTCGCCCTTTATCTCCACCAGTTACAAATATGTCGTTTTATGAAATTCTTAAGGCCTAATTCGTAAAAAATATTTTAGATTTATAAAATGTTTATTTAACAAATTTTCATTGGAAAATAATTTCATAACAAATTCGTTTTATAAACCTTTTATAAATCTTTAATACTTTTTATGAATATGGGGGTTTCTTTTTTGTAAATCAAAATCTGTAGACAAATCATTTATGGCTTGTTTTGTTTGAAACATAAAAAATATTGGTTACCAAAATCGCCAAACTAAGTAATAATTTGTTACCCGTCAAAGTTTTCTTGGGATTCAAAAAATTAATTAACAAGGTTTCGTTTAAATGTGCCAAATTCCCATTTCATTCTATTGACAAGCCGTTGGTAATACAATCGAATCTTTACTGTCCAATCTGTATGTTTTTTCCACTGTGTTGTTACATCCAAAAATAGCTTGCTTTACGTTTTTCTTCTTCCATATAACATTTGCATAAAAAATATTTCGTTTATATTGCAATGCAAGCGTTTCCATAGATAGTAATTTTTAAAATATTAATTTATCATATTGAAAAATGATTTGGAAACAAATACAATGAGAATGAAATGATAAACATGAATCGCTAACACAAATACTAAAGAAAAATGTTTTTATTGAGTTTGACGTCTTAGTTTTAAGAGAGATAAAAATTATTATTAAGTTTTTTCTTGAATTGGTTTAATTTTTATTCATGTTCAGAACAAAATTAACTGAAGTGCCGCTGTTTTTCAATTCGTCCATAAAAGTTGAATTGAGCTGCCACATCATTTAGTGTTTTTGCATTTATATTACAACAATTGTTTTTGCTGAATTATTCAACTCTCAGTAAATAAGTTATTCTCCGAACACAAATATTGTTCGGAACACATGGATGAATCCACCCACCTTGAGAGGCTCTTTTTTTTGTCTTAAAATAAATAAAAAAAAAAACTAACACGTAGTTAGCCACAGTGCACAGCAGAAATAAAATTGCTTTCGAATCGAAAATGTATTCGATCATTACTGCCAGGATTAGCCTCCTGGTATTAAAGTTGAATATTCGACTTAAGTGTGTTCGGAGACCTACAGTGGAATTTCATGGCAAATATTTTCGCAGAATATTTCAAATGCATACATTCCAGTTTTAAAGGTGATTTTTGCTTTTTTAAAAAAAATTGCACAAAATACCCATTTCCAGAAGAGTTAGAGGGTTAATGGGTACCAATAAAATGTTGTTTGTAATATTCTGAATTAATTTCCTGAAGACACTTCATACCAAAAACCTAAGTATCTCACGATTTTATACGGTTTTTTTTAATATACAAGGTTGCAACTTTAATAGGCCGTAAAATAAGTTTCAGATGTAAACTTTTAAAATACCGTATGTCTTTTTTTAGTCCCCACTACTAGAATTAGTTGGCAGTAGAGATGAGCGATATTTCCGTACCTGTGATTTAATCACTGTTACTGAAAAATCACGAATCACAGTTGTGACCAAATCTGTTAAGTAACAGGTACTTGCTAAGTTGTTATTTTCTTATTTTGTTTCATACACAAATTTATGATATTTCACTGTTTGTGTGGGTAATAGCGTTTTTTGCACTCATGAATGTAATTGTTGCTATTTTTTCTTTTGTTCTCTCTTCTTCCTTTTTAGAATTTTTTTACAGCCAATGTTTATTTGTTCAAGTATGTCCAACTAAACAGGTGATCGTTTTTGTTGCCTTATTTCTTTGTCAAACTCCATAACAAAACATTTTCAAATATCCAAGAACAAAAATAAAAGTTGTGATCACAATCACAGTTTTAAATAACAGTGATTTTAAAATCACGTTCACTAATCACGATGTTCCTTAAAAATCACGGGATCGCTCATCTCTAGTTGGCAGAACATTGTTATTTTTTTGTTTGTTGGAAAAGTTTAATTAGTATTGTAAATAAACATTCTTAGGAGAAATGATAAATTTTAAGGAATGAAATTTGTTTTTCTAATTACAAATTTCTTAATACTAGTAAATTGTGTATAACTTGATAGAAAATATTTGGATTTATACAAACTGCAAAGGTATTGAAAAATAAAATCTGGCAGCCCTGATCCACAGTCAACTGAACTTTCCCTGCTAGCAAATGGAAGACATACCCAAAGCAATAGGGTAGCAATATTCCCAAATAGTGTAGATTATACAAAATTTCAAAATTTTAACTGAACTAACGTTGAGTTGTAAGCCTCAATAGCAGAAAATGAAAGTCATCTGTAGAGAGAATATATGTATAAGCAAAATTTAAACACTCTTAAATAAAAGCATAATTAAAATTTTTCTTTGCAAAATCAAATAAATACTCTTTTCTATTATCAAAAGTAAACCTTTTCTGTTAAAAAGCTTTTGTGCATGGAAAATGATCTCTCAACATCAACCAATTCATTTGGAGAATATTAATGTTCTAATTCAGATCCTGCATTTGATTCCAGATCAAAAATAGTTGAAATTTATTTTTTGAAATCTTATATTTTTTTGCAACACATTTTTGATTTTTTTTTTTAATTTGTCGGTCTATTCTTCCATTCACATTGTTAATTTTACTTTTTGCAATATCAATTAATTTGAGTTGACTATAAAGTGAACTAAATCCCTCCAATTTAGTTATTGTTTCACCAATATTTGATGTTATTTAAATTAAAGATTTCTTTTACTTTTTTAATTGCGAAAGCATCGGTAGCATCAAGTTCTTCATTAACAGTCTTAAATTGCTCAAAGTTTTTTTGAAAATAATTCAGAAGCCATGTTCCTCTTCTTGTTAATACTTGCTGCGGCGGTAGGGTACGAGGGGATACATTTCATTAAATATAGAAACTCGTGAGGAGCCTTTAAAAATATTTTTATCCCATATGAAACCAATTAATCAATATTATCGAATTGGCATCTTCAAAGGAATTTCTGCAACTCGGTGTAACCCATGTACCAAGCAAGTACCATGAAGCAGTTTTATATAAATTTAGGACAGTTGGCAAGCCTTTACCAAGTAAGCTACTGCTTCAGTTAAAAATTGAAGGATCTTTTGTCGAAATCTTCTATTTTAAGCAGAGCTCCAAAAACATTTATTTATTGATTTTAAATATTTTTTGAAGAAGTTTTTTTTATAACGTGGAAATTTAAAAATAATATATCACTAAAAAAATATTATAATATTCTAAAATATGCATTTAAAACCAAAATATGCAATAATATGCAACAATATGCAAAAAAAAAAAAGCGATGCCATTTTATCGCAAATTAAATGATTCGGAAATCTTATTTGTCGACATCGTTCTTAGACTATTGAAAAAAACATGAATTTTTATAGAAATCGCATCGCTAGTCATCAACATCAAAATCACCATCTTTGTAGCCCCAAATGCTGCAAGTGGGTAAGAAGTAGGGTGCAGCGAATATTCGGAATCGCATTTGCATTTGCTTGACTCAATTGAAATTTAAGTACTAGTAATCTAATGCATAATAATTATTTTTAGCGTATGCGATATAGATGGAACCCAATTTCTATGACAATTTTACATATAAAGAGTTTTATAGAACCAATTTTTGCATCATATTTTTGTTTAAACTAATATGAAGATCTAAAATGATTGGCATTTATAAGAAGCAATGCCGGATACAAGAAGCAGATTGACAGGAGAGCACATAAAACAAAGAGTGCTCCTGATCTCCATATCTGATGATTACTGGTTTGACTAAAACAATCGAAAACATTTCTCGTTAAAGTTGGTACTTTTGGGGTGCAATGCAAATTTTAAGTTCAGTTGATACTTCCATGACTTATTAACTTCCATTTAAATTTTGCGTAATTAACTTTTTCTTTTTGATTTCATATGGTTTCTTTGTATTCTTCCCTTGTGTTTTTGTTATAATTGAACTTTTTGTTTTGATTGAATTTTTTGTTCTTATAAATTTTTGGAAATAAAATGAAACAATAAAAAGTAACAATGTAATTACATACATATACATAACATGTTTGTTCATAAATATGTATGTACAAAGGTATATTAAATTTTTTTAATTTGGTAATAGTTTCAGCAAAATACGTTCGATATATCGATATTTTTGAAATAATAAATATCGATACTCCTAAAAAATATCGATTCGATATATATCGATATATTTTTTCAATTTGCCTACCCCTAGGCAAAATTAAAATTACCTAATTTGCTGCAACTTTTGAAAAGAAAATGTGAGAATGAGTCAATAATAAGACATACAAATTATTCGAGCTTTTATATTTGGTAAATTGGTTATTTTTTCCATCGTTCCATCAAATCCTTGAACTGTTTAAAATTTTCAGCATTATACCAACTGATTTCTACCACTTTCCCCACCTTATTGTTCTCCTAATATGCGACGAAACGCGATGTGCTTTGCAAAAAAATTTTCCCATAAAATCAATTGATGCAACACGGTGCATCGCAAAATAAAGCGAATAAAACTAGTTTGATTTTTAAAAAAATGCACCGAAAATGTGCAGTGTCAGAAATTTATGGAAAAATATACATTGAAAGCAAAATATGCACTAACAAATCTATGCCATTTTATCTAAAATTTCTTGATTCGAAAAGATATTAAGTTTATGTTCATCTCAGACTGACGACAACAAATATGCATTTGCATAAAAATCCGGGCCTTGATCATTTTACATGATGAATTTTATGACGTCCAATTTTGGACGTAATTTGTTTGTTTGGTAGCAAGCGGTGTAAAGAAGAAAGAGGGGTAGAAAAATGGACATGATTTCAGTTTTCTCTTCCTCTTTCTTCTCTACACCGCTTGCTATCAAACAAAAAATGAAGTTTAAAATTGGACGTCATAAAATTCATCATGTAAATTGAGTGTAAGTATGTAATTACGAATATTGTCCATACGTTTAGAGAAGAGAAAATAAAATGCCATTTCTTTTCCGCCTTCTTCTAAAAACTCAAGACTTGACGGCTAAAACTTGAAGCGTGTGTAACAGCACAGTGGATTATTGTAAAGCGGCATTCTTTTCAGTAGAGACGTTTTTTTACATTCTTTACTTTTTCGCTGCGTGTATTGATTCCTTATACTACTTTCATGTAAACCGGCTAAATCTACAAGTAGACAACAAAATAAAATACCAAAACAAAAAAAAAAAACAGCAGCATGTCATCTGAAATATAAAGAGTAGTCCAAACATAATGCCAGATGTTAATTGTAAGTCACAGTTTAACGTTAAGTTTTAATTTTACCGTTCTTTGTTTCAGTGTTTGACATATTCAACAACAGAGAGGTACACAATTAAAGATTGTTCAAGGCGAAAGTGGGCATTCAAACCTAAATGCATTTTGTGCACTTCGTCTTTTTTTTGCTCAGCATAATCGACTAAATGTTTCAACAATCGGGAGAATTGTGCGCAAATTTCAGCAAACCGAGTCTGTAAGAAATGTGAAAATACCTGTGGGTGCTCGCTCAGTTCTGCGGCGTTATCGGGCCGTACTTCTTCAAAAATAAGGTCGGAAAAGCAGTTGCGGTGAATGGTGCTCGCTATCGCGAGATGATAACGGACTTTTTGTAGCCACAATTTAAGGATAGGGACCTGGACGATATTTGGTTCCAAAAGATTAGTGCCACTTGCCAACCAGTCAACGAAACAATTGCTCTTTTGTTCGATAAATTCGATGGCCGTGTTATCTCACGTCGTGGAGATGCTAATTGGCCAACATTATCATGTGATTCGACACCGTTGGACTTCTCTCTATGGTGATATAAAAAAGAAGAAGTGTACGCCAATAACGCCGGAATTTCTACAAAAAGAAATCTAGCTGTGTGTACAAATCTATGGCGTAAAAGCTGCCATATTTTAAAGGAAAACTGAAGGTAAAAACACGCAGGCAAAATAAACGTTGAAATCGGTAAAGATAACTGTTAGGTACGAACACGACCTGCTTTCTTTTTGTAGAAATTACGGGCATAAGCCAAGAATTTTTCAAGAGCTAAAGAATGAGACAATTACACAATAATTAACGACATAAAACCTCAATTATGTCACAGAGTAATTGAAAATACGGACAATCGATATTTTGTGTCACACATTACTGTCATATATCCTTCTAAAGTAATAAAAAATATTAAGATAATTCTCGGAAAACTTTTTGTGTTATTTTAAATTAACATCGTGCGTTTGGTTGGACCACCCTTTATTTTACAAGGCAGTAATGAAAGTATAATTGGGCTCACCTTATTCACGATACTAGGCAGAGAAGGAAAAGCATTTCTAGAGCTCAGAATCAGGATAATAAAGAAACATGTAAAAAACAAAACAAATAATTCGTTCAGGCATAAGACCCATAAATAGGTCAGGCATGTAAATTTTGTTGTAAGAAATAAAGAAAACATTGCAAAAAGAAAACTATAAAGCTTGCTAGGCTTTCTTTTTTTCCTTTTCTGGTTTTGTTTATTCATTTACAGCTCGGTTATGCTTGTTCGCCTTTCATTTTATCCTGTTTTTGATCTCTCTTTATTGCGTATATGTGGGCTAAAGGGTATTGGTGTGAACTGTTGTGGATTCTTATGCGTTTTTTTTAATTACATTTTTTTTTAAATACATCTTCCAAGAAGGTTTTCCAACACAACAATTCTTCTTTTACGTTACTTTTGCACTAACTAACAAATTGAAAGTAAAATATTAACACCCAGAAACAATATCATAACCAACAAAAACTTTACTTAAGCTACAAAGCAGTTGCTTGTATACTTTTTTCAATTTTGCACTCGACATTTATGAATCTCTATGCAATGCTGCTTGCAGCTTGAATTAATGTTCCTTTACACCGAAAGCAACCACAGCGGAAGAGGTGTGCAAAACAGATGAGTGAATTTCGTTTGCGGTCTGTTTATGAGTAACAACAATAATAGCAGTAGAACAACCACAACCAATTACAAGGATAACAAATAAACCAAAGAAACTTTTAATCTTTCGGAACTAAAGTCGAGAGTTTTAATTTTTTTAAGTAGGGGGGGGGGGGTAGGTTATTGGGAGTAATCTTAAAGAAATGTAAAGGCCTAACAGTAGGAGTACATAACACGCTTTAATTCGTCGAAAAATGGTAGGTTACACAACGCGCGTTATAAAAGCTTTTTTTGTTAGCTGTTTTTCATTTGCTTACTTGTTCAGTGAAAAATTTTAGATTTCCAAGCATCCGCCATTTTTTAAACGAACAATAATGTATGTTTTTTTTTTACCTCTTCAGTAAGTCTTCTCTCCATTATGTCCAAGTTTGTTCCAATTATTCTTTTTATTGTCAGCTGATTACGTACTTGTCAAAGTACCTACACAATGCGCTAAAAAGTACAAAGTTAATCAACTTTCATCCGCAAACGCTCCAAAAAGTTTTTTATGTCGATTGTGCTATGAAAAAACACTAGTTTAACTTTTTTTTACAGAATTGCATAGAGGGCTCACGCACTAACGCTTGTAATGTGTGAAAAAATGAAAAGTTGACTACATTGTAAGATATGTATACAAGAGTTTACAGAAACATCTAAATCGTCTTCAGGGATGTTCGCAACAAAAACGAAATCAATTCTTTATCATTTGATATTAAGCACAATCACCAAATCATTGATAACTTTAGAATTCCATAAAATGGCATATTTGTATGGGAGCCCACCTAACGGGTGGTGATAAAGGGCAAGTATGCTTTGAGACATATCGACCCCTTTGCGCGAAATTATCGTATGTTATAAAAACCAAATTTTACAGGACAGCCATTTTTCTACTTTTCTCTGCGTTTGCTTGCAATATCAAAATGAAAATATACATTCAATTTTTGGAGGAACGAAAGGGAATTCGCCTACAATGTTTTGTCAGGTGACGTCTCTTTGAATGTAGACCAAGATTGCATCAAAAACTCAATTTCAAAAAAATTGGCATATACGATAATTTCGCGCAAAGGGGTCGATATATCATAGGATTTATCCCCTTATGGGCGACTAATAATATGGGACTTTTTCTCCAATATTTATGAAGAATATAATTCGTTTATATATTTTACAACATTTTTTTAAACTACTTATATACCAAACTAGCTGACCCGGCAAACGTTGTTTGGCTATATAACTTGCTTCTTTCAGATGTTACTTAGCTAAGAAGATATTGGGAGGGGGAGGGGGATACAAAAATATATGCTATTAATCCTTCCAGATGTTTCACTATTTGCCTGCAAAATTTTAAGAAAATCGGTTGATTAGTTAAGCAGATGTAGGGGGGGGGAGCTTTTACCCATTTTACCCTATTTCATTCCCTACTTCATTTCAGATAAATCACAAATTTAATGATTTGCAAAAAGGACCGCTCTAACAGCAAGAACAACAGTAACACAGACCTATGACAAAATGCAGGTGTATAGCAAGTGAATCGAATGGTCAGTGCACAACTAAAATGACGAATTTTCAAGAAAAACTGTTAATTTATTAAGAAGGGATAGGAGGAGGGGGCTTTTACCCTTTTTGCTGAATTTAACGCTGTAAATGTTAAAATGTTTAATCTTAAGTTCCTTCAAGACTTGAAACTATCATCAGATAATTAATTAAGAAGACATGGGTGGTTTTGCACTATTTTTTAATATAATGGAATTTCCCAAAATTATATCTTAAAGTTCCTTTAGATGTTACAGTGTTTGCATGCCAAATTTAAAGAAAACTGTTTGATTAGATAAGAAGATATAGGGAGGGGGCCTTTAACCCCTCTTTCACGCCCTAGGTTCGATGAGGTTCAATTGGCAGTCTTGATCCAGCACAGCTCACGTGGGTCCATTAATTAGTTCCCGTTGTGTTACCATGTCACACCGTCTCTCATGGGTCCTATGTTATCTGGCTGCTAGTATTCCCATGCAGCCATCCGCTCGATTCAATAAAGGAGTGGATCCTGTTTTCATCAACATAAGAGAGACAAGTTTTGTCCCAGGGCTCTTCGACCAGATTTTCCTGGTTTCCCCTCAGGTAGTTTTATCTAGCCACCTCTTACTGGCAATAAGATGAAACTTGTGCGCTATAAGTTGCTTACTCCTTGGGAGTGAAGCATATAAATGTTGAACCGTCTCGATTCAAGGTGGTGCCTGCATACGCCTACGACTCCGCCATGCAGTTTCCCTGTATGTCCCCGTATCCGGGGACCCAATTAAGGGTGACCAGTGAATGTCTCGCTATCTCCTCCAGAGACATCCGGCATTCTCGGACAATTCTCGATGTGATTAACACATTCGCCAGGGATCTAATGGCCGCCTTGTTATCGGTAATAATGTGAATATCTTTTCCAGACAGTTCACCGTACCGGTTGCGTCTCGCGGCTGTGTGGATGGCCATTATCTCAGCCTGGATGACACTGCAGTGGTCCGGCAGCCTTATGGGAATACTCCAGTTTAGCTGTTCGGAGTATAAGCCAGAACCGACACCATACAGAGTTTTAGACCCGTCCGTGAATATTCGAATCGCATCTGCGGGACTTTGTAGGTCGTCATATTGGACCACGTTATCCAAAATGCTTACCGTAAAGCCAGGATCAAAGATTGGCTCGGGTGTGACATAATCAACATCCATGTGCCAAATAATTTTTCAGAATATTAGCATGTCCGATATTGTAATCCCTCCATGCTCCGGTGGCCCTTTTTCTTACCGCCGCGTCCGCAGCTAGCGTTTTCGCCAAAAATGTCTGGTGGTAACCAGTTTAAAATCGTAAACAATGCCTTAGAGGGGGTTGTTCTAATGGCACCTGTTACCGCTATCGCCACTATTCTCATTGTACGTTCAAACCTTGTTTGATGACTCTTCACCTTGAGCGCAGGCCACCAAACAGCCGCCCCGTAGAATAGAATAGCTTTAATGATACATTCGTTTAGCCCTTTTGCAGCAGTATAGTGCAGTTGCCGCCTTATTAGTCCTGGAAATGGTGTTCATCCCCCAGTTCAGTTTGCTGTCCAATATTAGCCCAAGATACTTGGCGCTATCAGACAGTTCCAGTGAGACCCTCTTTATCCTCGGGGTATCAAATTTGGGAATTTTGTATCTCCTTGTGAAAAGTACCAGTTCTGTTTTGGCAGGATTTACATCAAGTCCACAACCCTGGCACCATTTTGTTAGGACGTCCAATGCGGACTCCATTAGTTCAGACAATAGTCTGGGATCTTTACCCATAGCCACAACTGCAACGTCATCTGCATACGCTACTGTTCTGCAGCCATGGCCCTGAGTAGGGTATTTATACTCAGATTCCAAAGTAAAGGTCACAGCACACTATTTTGCGGGGTGCCCCTAGTCGCAACCTTAGAAATGTTCGAGGCGCCCAAGTTGGATTCGAAGTGCAAGATACTGCTAACAAATTAAATGATCGCTGGGTCGATTTCCAAATGTCTCATAGCGTTAATAACCGATTCAGGTCTAACGTTGTTAAAAGCACCCTCAATATCCAGGAATGCAACTAAAGCAAATTCCTTGTAGTGCAGGGATCTTTCTATGTGGCCCACCAATGAGTGGGGCGCAGTTTCAGTGGACCTTCCCTTCGCTTAGGCGTGCTGAGCAAGTGAAACGGAATTATGTCCCAACGATGATCTAATATGAATATCCAAAATCCCCTCCAGTGTTTTCAGTAGAAAGGAGGATAGACTAATTGGTCTAAAGTCTTTAGCCATAGTGTGAGATGGCTTCCCGGATGAAAACGATCTCATATGTTGTCCAAGTTGATGGGACATGTGAATACTAAAAATTATACGCTATAGTTCCTTCCAGATTGTACACTATTTGCTTTCCAAAATTCAAGATTGATTAGTTAAGAAGATATAGGGATGGGGAGCTTTTGCCCGTTTTGCCCTATTTTACACCTTCTAGCGATATGAAATATACTTTACGGCCTATTCCGATTGTCATTGTACGTTTAGAGAAAAACGCATTTAAAGTTATTCTACACCCTTTTATGTACCAGAATCCACTCTTAAGTCCAAACCTGTTTTTTGACACACTAGGTCCCTTTTCTCGAAGAAGGTCACATATGTTAAAATATCCTGATTTTAGCAAAAATTGGGCTTTGAAGAGAGTGCTCTACTGTTTTTTCTTTATAACTTGAGACAAATTGTTAAAACTTAATTTAAACGATGACAATTTAAGTCATCTTAAACCCTTTCGCTATATTGTATCCATATGGATACACTTAACTTTGGAAGCATCTGACAATCTCCAGGTCAAAGAATTGGCTTATAAGCCAATAGATATCGGCATTTTATTGTTTTTTTAAGATCTTATAAATCTTTTTTAATGAAAAACTCTTGGATTTTTACAAAATTGAGAAAAGTATAGCTTTAGCTTTAAAAAAAACGCTTTTTTATATTTAATTATTTTTGAAAAAAAGGTTTTTTTTTATCATTCAAATAACATATATATATATATATATATAACGGGTCCGCCATCCAACGTTTTTTTTCAACTAGTACTTATTTCGTGAATGGTAACACTTAGCTCGTGTCTGATTTTATCCTTCCGCTGAACGAATATGGTTGTGTATACGCTTGAACAACGCTGGGAAATATGCGTTTTCGCTTCGCTAAGTGGGCCTGCGATCGACTTACAGAAAATGCCGATTTTGCCAAAAAATCATCTTTTCAGATGAAGCTCATTTTGATCTTGGCGGATATGTAAACAAGCAAAATTTACGTATTTGGGACACAGAAAACCCCCACGCAAACATTGAAAAGCCGTTGCACCCAAAACGAGTCACTGTTTGGTGCCGATTTTGGTCCAGAGGTATTATTGGGCCATTTTTCCGAAAATGGACAAGGAGTGTCCGTTAAAGTCAATGGCGATCGTTATCGGGCCATGTTGAACAAATTTTTGTTCACAAAAATTGAAGAGGAGGATATTGGCACATTTGGTTTCAACAGGACGGCGCTACGTGCCACAAAGCCGAAGCTCCACTCGATGTTTTGCGCCCAGTTTTTGAAGATCACATTATCAGCCGCAGAGCTGATGTCATTTGGCCACCTCGGAGCTGCGATTTTACACCGTTGGACTATTATTTGTGGGATGCCGTCAAAGATAAGTGTTACGCCGACAAGCCAGAGACAATTGACGCTTTAAATGACAATATTCGTGAAATACAGCTGCACACAATCGATAATGTGCTTAAAAATTGGACCGATGGTGTAGGCTACTGCATGGCCAGCCGGAGCAGCTATTTGAATGAAAATATTTTCCATTATTAACCGGAAGTACAATCCACTTTCAAATAAAAAAAGAAATTTGAGAAAATATTCAATAGTTTTTTTTATAGCATTTTCAAAAAAAAAGTTATTTGGCGGACCCTGTAATGACCATGTTTAAAAACAGCACATCCAACATAAAGCAAATTTCGATCTACCAAAGGTTAAAAAAAAATACAATTTGGTTTAAGGATTGATATTTGACTATTGACGTCAGCAGTCGTCGATGGCTGCGAGTGTAAGACGGCAAATCCATCTGAGGAGATCGAGTGGTTGCGATCGAAACATGTCATAGTAACCAGCCGCCTGGGTTCGAATCTCAGGTCAGTCAAGAATGAATGATTATCAATAACAATTTTAATTAATTTTCATGTTGTAAAATTCCTTTCTTCATAAAAATAATTTAATGAAAATTAATTTTGATGATTAAAAACCATAAATAGTTCAACAAAATAACCACAATTCTAATTATTGTTAAAGCTAAGGCACGAGCTCTATGTGTACATTTGTCCTTCAAGTTGTGCTGGAAATGGTCAACAAGAAAAAGAAAGACAAAATGAAAAAACAAAAAAAAAATGTACTTTGGACTTCAAGAAGAATTCTTGATATAAGTACGGAAAAAACAGAAGTTAGGAAAAACATGTAAAATTAATTAAAAAATGGATAATCATTCAAAAAAGCAAATTTCGATCTACCAAAGGTTAAAAAAAAATACAATTTGGTTTAAGGATTGATATTTGACTATTGACGTCAGCAGTCGTCGATGGCTGCGAGTGAGCGAGTGAAAGACGGCAAATCCATCTGAGGAGATCGAGTGGTTGCAATCGAAACATGTCATGGTAACCAGCCGCCTGGGTTCGAATCTCAGGTCAGTCAAGAATGAATGATTATCAATAACAATTTTAATTAATTTTCATGTTGTAAAATTCCTTTCTTCATAAAAATAATTTAATGAAAATTAAATTTGATGAACTTAAGCCTGATTAAAAATATTAAAAATTTGGATTAAAAACCATAAATAGTTCAACAAAATAACCACAATTCTAATTATAAAGAAATATGTTTATTTTAACTTTTTGCATCAATAGTTTTTTGTTTTAAGCCGGAAAAAAGCTGTGCTGATTTTTTTAAACATTGTATGTATCCATATGGATACAAACGCAAGTTATGGTGTTGAATAATATGCACACAATACATTTAAAATAATTTTACGTTTGATACTACTGAGTGGTTTTTATATAGGGCCTATTGCAAATTATGGACCGATCATCACGAAATTTATAAGTGTGATTTCTAGTCTTATAAAACTGTGAAGTATTAAATTTTATTCTGATAGTATTATTTATTACGGGTTTTGGCGTAATAAACTGTTTTCCGGGAGTATGGCTTATATGGGTCTAACAGTAAATTATGGTCCGATCTTCACGAAATTTTACAGTGTGATTGCCGCTCGAATATAACGAATTATTCCACTATTTATGTTAGTTTTTTTTAACAAAATTTCTTTGCCATAACCGAAATATGTATCCATATGGATACAGTCCAAAAAACACATTTGGGGTACATTTTTTCAAAAGTGAGTATTGATTGTTGTTGTTGTTAGGGCCAGTTATAATAAAAATCCAAAAAATTGGATTTTTTTAGTAACCCAGTAAAAACTTGTAGCGAAAGGGTTAAGATACTTTGAAGTAACTGTTTTAAAGCTGATAGGTTTCCAAGTTATTTTCGACGAAATTAAAAAAAAAACACATTTGTTTGGTGCAAAATCAAAAATTTTTAATATTTAAAAATTCATAAAAAAATAAGAAACGGAAATAAATTAATTATTTTGCACTCCGCGAAATCGATTAACACATGCTGATTTTATTCACAATGAAATGAAGTTATCTGTTTTCAGTAAAAATTGCGAATAATTCCCTTAGCAGCTTTTATTTAATACATACATTTTAAAAAGTGATATAAATGCCACTGGTCTGTAGCGAAAACATCTTTTAAATAAGAATATGTGGACTGTAATGATTACAACGCTCTTAATTCAAAACAGTGTTCAGCTTTTCTCTATCGAGCTCAGAGCTTTTTTTTATATAGGCTGGACTAAAATTTCGCTCAAAATATGCCGGTTATGCGTATACATTTCAACCAGGGCTGCCAGGCCTTGGGATTTATCCCCAAAGTTGGGGATTTCATGCGAGCAAAAAGGACAAAGAAAGTCATTTGGGGATTGGGGATTTTTTCGGAGATTTAAAAGAAAAATTCAGGGATTTCTTGGGGATTTTATACATTTTAAATACAAAGTTCCCTTCCTTTTCTTTGTTTCGTACATAAAATATGAAAAAAGTAGCAAAACTTGTACCTCACTCTTATCAACAACTTATACAGTGTAAAGCGTCTTAATTAAGATTACTATTTTTGTTAAGTGTGTAAAAGGTGCTTAAAAACTTAAAAAATTCTTGAGTGAGGGTTTTAAAAAGGATGAATTAAAAAAGGAAAAATTAAAAATCAACGTTTGCGTTGATTTTGAAGTATTGCATCAACATAAATGTCCACAAAAAATTTTGGAATCTTTCGACTAAAATTTGTGATTTTATTATCAATAAACAAAAGGCATTATAAGCAACATTGTCAAAACAACTGGAAGAAAATAAAAGAAAATTAAATTATAAACAGTTTAAGGAGATTTATTAGTTTATCATTTTGAATAGTTTTAGCCTCTGCTGTGAAATTTTTAAGATGTTAGATAGGGCCTTTTGCGTATTAGCTGACGAAATATAAAAGACAATATAATAAAGTTTGGGAAAAATAATGCTGGGCTATTGGCAATCACTTATTATGCTTCGAAGTATTAAATAAATTACGGAAATAGCAAAAATGATGTAACCAACAAAAATAAAGTTTTACAGGAGAAGGTTTTTTTAAAATATTTTTGCTAGAAGTCTAGAAGGGTTTCGTTTGAAATTGCTTTTGCTCTTATTTCTTTACGGTACTTCCCAGAGATATGAGATTTTAAAAAGTGATGCAAATGATCAAAAATTATCGATTTACATCAAAAAACAAAAATCTTAAATGTTGTTGGCTACATCATTTTTGCTATTAGGGCTCGATATGTATTTTTATTGTTGATTTTAAGGATGGCTAAAATCGACTGAACAAGCTACAAATTCTTATAAATTGTCTCACATGTATTCAAAAACGGCATATTGCTCTGCTTGTTATTCCTCAATGAAATCGCTTAAACATGCCGACACCAGTCGCTACAAACAAAATAAAATAATTTTTTTTACTAAAAATTTTCATTTGGGGATTTTTGGGGATTTCCTATTGAAATTTTTCTTACTATTTTTAAAAAAATTTAAAATTTTTAATTAACAGGATTCAAAATTTGGTCAAAAAAAAAACCAAAGGAAGATATTAACTTTTTAAGGTTTTGATTTTAAGTTTGTGGATTTTTGGGGATTGTTTTTTAATTTTTTGGGGACAAGTAAAAAAAGTACCTGGCAGCCCTGATTTCAACATAACTTGAGTGCGATTTATCCTATTTTTATTATAATAGACAGCGCAAGTTTTTTCCTCCTTTATTATTTGCCCTTCGGAAAATAGGGCTTCTAAAAGATTATTTCAACTAATTCTATTATTCCACATATATTTTATTTCATCAAAAGTTCCACTTTGTACCTTTTAAATTTTAAAAATAAGAAATTTGCTTGGGATCATTTTTATTATAAGTTTTTTTTATTGGGACTTTTTGAATTTAAAATTTTTCAATTTTCGTAATTCTGTTGACAACGCAGAAATCAGAAAAAGCAGTTAAAACAATGCTGTAATTTTAAATTAATAAGTTTTTATTGTTAGCATTGTATTTGCAGAAATGAAATAAGGGATTGTTCTACTATAAAATGAAATGCATTAACATTTTGCCAACTTCATACATTTTTTGGACAAGCATTCACAAATAAAACCAATTTTATTATCGCAAAATGCGTCATTCCATTTAAAATTTTGGTTAATATGTACACAATGTTCTTTGAAAAGAGCATTATTAGGATTTACACCACGCCAATTGCTGTAAGTCATTTTTTTCCCTGTGGGCGACCAGACGAAGGTACGACCTTTACCTCCTGTAGTGTTTAATTCGTCATGGGCTCCCAACCATAGATTTGGAATTTTTCCAAATTTGTCTTTTAGTAGATTCATAACAACTTCATTTTTTTCCCTAGAATCGATGATAAGAAGTTGGGCACCGTTGTGGGCGCACGAAAAATATGCCTCAATCCAATTATACTGTAATTTTTATCAAGTTATTAATTTTATTATTGTTTTTGTATGAGCATTTTTAGGGACAATTTACCTTAAGGTTTATTTCGACGATATAAGTTTGGTTATCTGCGCCTTTGTATGCTACCGGTATGCCTGATACTGTCTTTAGCAGTACAAAGCAAATAACAAAGAATTGCTTGAGTGAGAGAAACATCTTCTATACTGAACTTTTAAAAGTTAAATGTAAAGCTGTTCAGGAAACTGCAATATTTATACCTTTGGAAATTTGTTTATGTGCTAATACGTAACCTTAATAGTGAAGTTATCTTTTAAAGTTTGAGTGAGCTAAAGCAAAAGCAAATGGATTTTTTTTTTTGTTTTTTTAATTCAAACTGATTCATAGCAAATACTTTTTTACTTATAAATGGTACGTTTTTTCAACATCAATAATGATTTACACAATGTTGTCTTAAGACAACTGGTATTTTATTTTCACAAACATAAGGGCCAAATAGACTACACAGAAAGTTTGACAAGAGCATTAACAAGATGTTTGTCGGAATATTTAATATTTGTAATGCTAACACAAACAGTTTTCGTACTCTTTTCATATGTTTGTTTAACCATTTGTGTGATGTAAAGGCCCTCAATGCAACAAGCGTAGAGAATTTCATTAGTAAGAGTACTGTAATGTCATTCTACATAGATGACAACCTTTTTCATAATTTGACATTCCGTTTTATTAACACCATTCGCATTTTATGTATCCGTTATTCTAAAGAGATAAAAAGCTTCTGTTAAGCACGTGCGCGTACCTCAAATCTTTTTTGTAAAGAAAATTATACAACTCTTTTTGATTTAGGAGATAATCGTAGAATAATAAAGTAGAAATTTCTTTAATTATAATTAGAACTTAAATATCAAAGTGTTGTTATCAGGTCAAGCACAATTTAAAAAAAATCTTATTGTTATTTAAAAACGATTTTACCTATTTGAGTACTTTTGTTACACGAAATATAACAAAATTTAGGGTACAAAAGCGGTTATGTATGTCAGTTGTATTCAGGGACTTAAATATTAACTTGCTTAGTGTGAATAAAACAAACAGGAGGTGTGCAAAATATTAAAAATAATTATTTACTTTAATTATTTATTTTAAAACGAATGTTTAAGTTCTAATTCACGGCCAATTTTACCAAGTTCAGTTATAATTAACTATCACTACAACTGTAAAAAAACTTATAGGTAACTGGCAGTTATAGGTAACAGTTCATTTTAACTGAACATGGTGAATTTGGCCGTCAGTTTTAAGTTAATTGTCTAAATAGGTATATTTTAAGAAATGGTTTTTGTTTCTTTAACTGGATTTGTTTGCTTACTTAAAGTTACTTTCAAACTCTTTGTTTTTAATTATTTTTTTTTTTTCAAATAACAAGTAAAATACTTTTTTGTATTAATTTTTTTTTTTGTGGTGGAAGAACGAAGAATAGCTTTGTTGTTTGTGCCGGGCGCTCAGCCACTTCTTGTTCAAAAAGGGTTTGCTAATAAAGAACACACGTTTTTACCCAAAAGTCATTTTAGTATGAGTTTCGATTTATTAAAGACGCAAAAATATATGTAATTGAGTTATGACCCTACACGGCCCTACGAACTACGTTCCCAATGAACTAGATACGGAAGCAAAAATTAACAAATTCCACAATTTCTTAAGCTCAGAATAACAAAAACTACTTCTAGGGACTTGGGAACATATAGGGCTTCTACTAGGGTATTCATTAAATCGGGCTTTTGCTTTAATCGGGTAGTCGCTCGATTAATCAACCGAGGAATTGCTTTAATCTGTAAATAATCGGTTAACTTTGTTATTGATCGGTTAACCGATTAATAAAGTTTTGTTATAAATTAAGTAATTTCAATAAAAAAAATGCAAAAATTATTTATTATTTGGAGTTTATTTGAAAAACAAAAACATTAACATAACTAACAAAACAATTCTTCAACTAAAACGAGCATGCAAAAAAACTTATTAATAAATATGTAATGCACATTTAATAATTTATATGTACATATTGGCTCATAATCATAGTCAAATGCTAAAGTCGGTTCTTTTTAAAAACAACGTTAATATAAAAACATTATTTTAATTATTTTGCTACTATGAAAAGTCAAAATGAAACCATGTTTTAAATTGAACCGACTTTAACTGGGTGTCACCCAGGCTTGCCAGAAGAAATAGGGAAAATTACCCCCCCCCCCCTAAATTGTAAAAATATGTTTGGTTTATCTCGATAATACAAGAATTCCCAATAATAATATTTTTTTATATGCACAACATTTTAGGAAATCCCATCAAGGTTTTTTTTGTTTTTTTTTTTTTATTGAATCTAACGAAATTTTCAATAAGTATCCAAATATTTCCAATGAAACATCTAGTTTACTGTATTCAAATACTTATAATTCTACATTCAAGACCAGCAGGTGCCATCTTTATCCAAAGAATAAACGTTTGACTTCAAACTGCGTGCGGTTGAATTACTAATAAGCCTTAGTATATGCAATATTTATGTTTTTATGTGTTACATGAATCAAAATTATATTCGATAATTTTTGACGAAAACACAGATTTGTCGGGGAAAACCCAGATTTCCTTATCTTGAAGATATTTCAACATACAACAAAAAGTTGTTAGGAAAGCATTTATTAGCAATGTTGTAAACGCATTTGAAGAGCGATATTGATAATGACGTTGATGTGTCAATTGATGTGAAGGCACTATCACTATCATCAATAGTTCTAAAAGCTTTAGAACTTTTAGCCTTGACCGAAAAAATTGTGTAGGAAATGAAACACATGGGTGTCCTCTGATGTCAGCAGAAAATGGAGCTGTTACAAAATTCTGTCCAAATGCAAAACAAACGCCTTGCTATTCCCATAAATCAAACAACTCAATTTTAAAAAGCAACAAAGTGCGATTAATACAATAAGTTGTATTATTTGTTAAAGAAACGACAAATTTTTTTAAATATAATCATCCCAAGCGAAACACAGTTTAGCAAAACATTTGGGAGCCAAACTCTCTACATTATGCGAGATAAGATGGTTGGACCGTCACGGCTCAATTTTACACTTTGCAACAAGTGTACATCATAAAGTAGAAGCTTTGGAAAAAATATCTGAGTGGAAAGGTAGAGATACTTCATTAAAAACCTTATATTAAGGAACTCGCTTGGTACTTTTGAATTCATGGTACTTATTAAGAGATTGAGAACGCTGATTAAGGCGCTTAGTATCATTTTACAAGAGCACGATATAGATCTTCAAAAAGGATCAACCCTTATCAAAACTTAAATCATGTGCCTTGAAGAGAAAAGAAATAAAGCCGAAAAACTATTTAAAGCGATTTTTGAAAAAGTTAAAGTTATCTGCGTTCAAATCGAGGTTTCAATCACATTCAAAATGTTGAAGATTACTACCGAGTTGTAGGTTACATTCCTCCTATTGAATTTATTTTAGAAGATCTCAAAACACGTTTCCCAATAGATCTCCTAAATGTATTGAACATACCTAAACTTCTACCTCCAAGTGTAATCAAGTCAAATACAGATACAAAACTTTTAAAATCAAAACTTGCTGATGAGCTGATTATGTTTGATAAAAGAGATAGATAAACACCTACTAACATCTAAACTTGAGTCTGAACTGTTGCATTTGCAACAAACAAGGAAAATATCTGAAAATCTATCAGATAACGTTGTAGATGCTTTAATAAGCTGTGATGAAGATATCTAACGAAATCTAAGAAACATATTTCAAATTTCCGTTTCAATGCTCGAAAAATTGTTAAAAATGGCTGGCAAAATGGCACGAAAAAGTATAAAAAATGGCAAAAATAAACATGTCATTTAAGAAACATTTATGTATTTTATCAAGTTTTTATTGTAAGTACAATAAATAGTATGTTTCTTCAAATTGTCAAAAAAAAATACTGGGGGGAAAAACGCAAGAATTTAGAAGTTGTTTTTAATACACTTTTAATCAAATTTTTGTTATAAAATTCTGTTTGATAAAGAAATATTTTTATAATATTTGTCATAAAATTTTTTTATAATGGAAATCTTATGAAAAACGACGGTTAAATTCTTGCGTTTTGCGTCTTCGATTTCTATTTATAACACCCCTGATAATCTCCTGTTATCAAATAAAACAGTTCTATAAATGAAAACCACTCTTTCAACATCGCCAGATGTAACTGGAGCATATTTGAACACTAAAAGTTCAGATGGAGAAAGGTTGTCAATAAATTCATTCGTCTAACTTTCATTAAAACAAAATTGTGAGAAAATCGATTAAAACACTTCTTTAAAATTGAAATGACAAGCCTATAGATTTTTCAGGAGTATTAAATAATCTACCACACGTATTACGATCAAAAAGGTTTTTTAAACTTTTCAACAAAATCTTTTTTACTGACATCTTGTTTAATTTTCCTTAGCACTGGCAATTAAGCCAAAGCTTTCATTCATAGAAACCCCTTTCAATTGTTACTTCGAGAGGCTTGAGCAGATGCATTGAAAGTACTTTTTACGTCCGATTTTTGCATTATTCAGTTAGCATTTCGAATAGATTCTGCCTCATATTTGCTAAGCTTATTTAAAAATTTTGAACCAAAAATAGCTTTTTAAAAAAATAATTGAAGAAAATGGCATATGACATAAAAAACTTGCCCTACTCGTCAGTAATGCTACGAGAGAGAGGTCACTTCCTATCCGTCGTCTAATAAAAACATGGCTCAGATCAACAATGACAGAAGAAAGACTGTAATATCTAAATTTGCCTCACAAGGAAATCATAAATTGCTTATTTAAAAAATTAATTTATATTGAACTGATCTTATATTTCATTTAACCTTATAAGTTTTTTTAATATAATATACACATATTAATTTTAATAAACTTTTAAAATCAAATTTTTTACTTTTTTGTATCAAAAAAAAATTCCCCCCCCTCAAGCTGGATCCGCGCCTGAGATACTATAACATATTTTTCAAAGAAAATAAATCGACATTAAATAAAGTTTTCACAACTCTTTAAAATTTCAGTTGTGTCATATTTATCTTCCTTATATACCAATTCATTTTGGTACTTTTCAGATGAACCGATTTTTTTACAATATAGTCCGATATGTTTAAAGTATGGCTGGCAACAAACGTTGTCTAATTTTGCACCTTCTCTTATGCATATAACTGAACATAACAATTCTGTTTTCATTTTAGTTCTTAGCAAGGTCTATCCAATAGCTATTTGGTCCAATAGGAGGTTGCCTCGCTGAACTTTCTGAATAGCTGATGGGTTTTTGTTCCAATGTCTGAGAAAATATTAATTTGCTTCTCTAAAGCCCGACAATGATTTTTGTAGTGTGGCGAAATCAGAAAACCAAACATCGCTCGAAGCACCACATACAAATTTACAAATAGAAAATAATTACTATTTATGTTTCGGAATAAGTATAAAAGACAAAAGTGCTGAATTCCAACAAGCATTACTGAGTGCTGGCATTGCTAATTGCGCTTGATGCGAAAACTTGTATGTGATTTAAAGAAAATATGCGCTATTCGATTATGCTTTGCAATTTTTCCTATTCGCAAAAATTGTAAAAAGTTAAATGCCTAATATTTATATTCTTTTCTTGATACACTTAAAAAATTGATATTTTACTTAAATTGATTATGTGAGTTTTTAAGTGGTTTTGGGATCTAAAAAAAAGGGCTTAAAAATTATTAAAATGTGCAAAACTAGCACTAAGCACATTTTTCGAAATTCTTAGTGACAATTCAGAAAAAAATGTGCTAAATCTAGCACTAAAAGTGCTAAACTAACAAGCCTCAAGCTCAAATGTAGAAAATTTTTCATTTCAGTCAAATCCCGATAATTCGTACCCCGATAAATCGTAGTTCCCAATAATTCGTAATAAACTGTCGGTCTCTTGAAAAAATCTCGTTAATTCGTAAAATTTCCATTCAATTTGGTCCCCTCGTTAATTCGTATTTTTTTCAAATAAAATCTTCTTTACCTCTTATTAATCGTAATTGCTTGCTACCTACCACTTATAATTCGTAATAAAAAGAACAGAAACATGGAAAGAATGATTTTTTGTTTACCGCTACTTATTATTTTTTGCGTGGGTTTTTGCTTGTGTATGTGTTAATTTTCTTAATATCTTGAGATATTTTTTATGATTTTTTATCGTTTTAGTAAATAAATTAAAAAACCCCGTTAATTCGTTTTTTATTTATTTTTACCCTGTTAAATCGAAACATCGCTAAATCGAAACCCCCAATCATTCGAAAGAAATGGCCGGTCCCTTGCGTTTACGAATTATCGGGAGTCTACTGTATAAGCAAGTGGCATCGCTAAACAGTTGACATTGAAAAATGAAACAGTGCATATCTTGTTGCGTTGAAAACTTGCAAAACGCAATATGAATTTCTGTAGAAAGCAACAACAAAATTACAAAATATGTTTGGCTTTTTTTTTGCTTTCGATGTAATTTTTGGCGTTGCATTTTACACAATTAGGGCCTATATGTATTTTGCGTTACTTTTCATAAAAGTGTTCCTCCAAATCATTAAGAATTGCTAAATATCAGCCAATATCTTGTTAAATAAACATTTTAAACTTTGTCCACGAACTTTCTTATTTGGTGGAAAACAGCTGATGCTGTTGTTAAATGAGTTAAAAACAACTTCCGCTAGTTTTAAAATTAACACCGGTTTTAAAGTGTAAAGTATGCACTCAAAAGAAAAATCAATCCATCCGTACTCAAATCAATCCGAAGCGGTATTAATAGTACGGTGAGTTCGGATTTTCTTGAATCAAGTACAGAAAGATTGATTCAAGTACGGATTTTTAATCCCAAAATACTTAAATTATCCATATTCAATCCCGTTTTCGTACTTGAATAACACACAATAAGCAAACCGGTTTTTCTAAACTTGTGTTTTGTTTTTGTAAATACAAAAAAAAAACTTTGAAATTTTCGAAAGTAATCCCATTTAGGATTGTTTTGAGTACGTTTAAGTATTATTCGTACTTGAATTTTTAACTACGACTCGTACTTAAAGTATTCCCAAAAAACTTGATTTATCCCGAGTGTTTTTCTTTCTGTGTGCTTTTGCTTGTCTACCTCAAAAGCATATCTTTAATAAAAGTTTACTTTAAAACTCTTAAAGGGATGCTTTGTGTATGACTATGGTTATGGACCATTATGTTTTTAATAAAAAATAAATTGAGAGATCAGTTAGTTAATTATTTCAATCATTTATTGAGATCTAATAAAGTTATCTTTTAGAAAAATAATTTGGTTTAAATGTTAAAGATTTAAGCGATTTGATCAGCGCTTAAAAAACTGCAGTCAAAGAAGAAAAACTGCCATTTCTTCCACTTCTTTATTTGTAATTGGCCAAAAAACAACAGTTCTGATTCATTAAATGTAAATGTGGTTGTAGATGGATGAATTTAACTATAATATGGTTGCCGTTATAATAATATTGTTAAGGTAAAAATATATGTTTAATTGTATAGTTAGTTGTAGGTTTATTTTATTAAAATGAACTTCTCATACAAAGACATTAGAGATTTCTAATTTTTGGAGATACAACACCCGATAAAATGTCTGTTCCATCGCTTTATATATAATTTACGTAAAAATTATGTAGTTAAACCTTAAGTAACACTGTGCAACAAAAAAAAACCAGCCTCATCATTTGCAACACGAAATGAAAGTGGACTTTAAGTAGCGCAAACCTGTCAAAGGGTTTGAAAAGTTAGCTCGGGGTACCGAAATATGGGCCCCTAAAATGTTTGAATGTTTTGAAAAGGCGTTCGGTATAAGTCCAAAAATATATACTACATGTACTTCTGAGCTAAAATACTATTTCGGATGTCTGCAGTAGAATTGTATGGCGATTCTTTTCTTAGAAAATATTAACCCTCTAACCCTTATTTTAAGTGGTAATTTTTGTCCTTTTTTAACTCTCCACAAAAGTATACTAAAAAAATTGTTTGGAATGAAACCATTTTTGTTTTAATGAAAGGAATGGGAGTTTTCTGTATCCGAAAGACCAAACAACTATCATGGTACACTTTCTATCAATAAACCAATATGTGTTCCTTAGTTCCGAACGGAATCATTCCGAACGGAATTGTTTTCTGGTGTGTTCAGAATATATTCATATAAGTACCGTTCTTTTGAAATCAAAAAATCTATTTTATGCCACACCCATTTCTCAACTCCTACCCAGATTTTTTCGGGTGGCGCATTAATTCAAATAAAACAGAAACTACGATATTAGCCTATATAAAGGTGTACACAAAATAGTAGAAGGGCAAATGCCACTGAAATAAGTAGAACAATTTTGTTATTAGCGAATGCAGCAAATGGAATAAGGACCTTAATTCTAGAATATCAGCTACTGATATTCTTTATTTTTTCTTAAACAGAAATTTTATCAGTAAAAGGGCAGTCTTCAACATCACAATAAAAGTAGGATACAATAAAAAACGTACGCCGAATAGCAGGAAAAACGCGACAAGATAGAAAAATAAACGATGCCCTACGGTCAAATCTATCCTTAGAACTTTAAAATTACAGAATATAAATAAACATATTTGAACCGGTAGGCAAAAGACCTTGTGGTAGAAGGAAAGCAACAAGGCAAATAACAGTTAATAAAATCTTAATAAAACGCGCTATAGTCACCCGGTTGGGCCAGAGCAAAATCGAGCAGAATGAATAAAACTTTGCAACAAACCTCTTCACTCAAAGGTAAACACATGTCTGGAATATGTAAATAAGAATACAAAATAATAAATATTGCTAATAAAAAAATATTTACTTTCGTATTATGTAACAATTTACTCAAGTGTTTTATTTGTTCATTTGTTTTTTTAGAACATGTTTTTCACAAAAAGATAAATGTCAATATCACATTTTGAGTAAATATTTTTTTTGTCCATTAAACATTTATTTATTTTAGTGATCTTAAACCAGACAAACAAACAAACTACACAAAAAGAAAAGTAAATTTTAAAGCTTTTAATAAAGCGTGGTCCAATTAGAACGCACGATGTTAATTGTAAATAAAACAAAATGTTTTCAGAGAATTATTTGAATATTTTTTTATGTTAGCAGAATCTATGACAATTATGTGGGAAATCAAATATCAGCTACATGCTTGCCTTGGACCCGTGTCCATTTCTCTGTGGTATGATAGGCGATAGCCTTGACTCCTTTAAGGTACCTGGTCTGGAAGGTATCATTCCGGCCGACCTTCAAAAGAATGTTTTAGATTCTCGTACGTTCCTACCCGATGGACTAAATGTATGGTTGATTTCATTCCAAAGGGAGGGAAAGCATCCCACACCAAGCGTAAGGACAAGAGGCCAATCCGCCTGTGGTAATTTCTTCTCAAGACCGTTAAGAGGGTCATTGATATTCATCTGAGGATTTCTATTCCCAGACATTTTCTCTCTTCATCGCAGCATGCCTACACCAAGGGCAAGTTGGGGATACTCACTTGTAGCCTTTCTGGACATTGAGGGAGCTTTCAATAATGTCAGATCCAACTCAATCTGGTAGTCAATGAGGGAGTTGGGTGTTGACGATGTCATTTGTAAATGTATTGGTAATCTACTCGTCAGCAGGGCAATTTAATCCACAATGGGTGCTACCAATGTTTGCAGATTTGTGCACAGGGTGCGGATCTGTACCCTCTACTATGGAACTTGACCAAAAACACTTTAGGGATGAAAAACGTCGCGTATGCGAATGACGTGGCGGAGGCGGCCATGGGTAAAAAGCTGTACACATTGTTCCTTTTTATGGAATCTGCATTGCAGATTCTATGCTCCGGGATCATCTCCCGTAGAATTGGTGTCAATCCACAAAAAACTGAGTTGGTACTCTTTACCAGGAAGTACATGGTTGGTAACTTTAGGCTTCCTAGGCTAAATGGTACGGAGCTGATAATCTCGAACAGTGCCAAATAGTTGGGCGTAATTCTCGATAGTAAATCATCCTGGGAACTCAACGTTCATTCAAAGGTTGATAGGATCATTCTGGCCATATACACCTGCAAGAGATCGGAGGGCAAAAACTGGGGCCTTGGCCCCAGGGTCGTTGAATGGATCTTTGAGGCGGTGGTAAAACCGGTTCTATGTAGGGAGTGGTACTGCTTGAGAAAGTACATAAGCTGGTTGCACTGATGAGCACGGGATCACTTCACTCGACACCGACGAAGGCGCTGTTTACTATGTTTAACTAGCTGTCAGTTGATATCATGGCCGAACAGCAGGCCTAACTTCTGCGATTAGACTGGGGGCGTTGGGCCTATGATCTACACGGAACTGCGATCATGCCAGGGTTACGCTTCACGCATCATGTGACCTGGCGGGGCTGGACTATTGCACTCCGGAACCCTTTTTCGGTGCATTGTTCACAGTTCATGATGGTAATGATGATGAGCTGTTCGATAACACGCGATCTCTGAAACCGACATTAAGGGTCTATACTAGAGATGAGCGATCCCGTGATTTTTAAGGAACATCGTGATTAGTGAACGTGATTTTAAAATCACTGTTATTTAAAACTGTGATTGTGATCACAACTTTTATTTTTGTTCTTGGATATTTGAAAATTTTTTGTTATGGAGTTTGACAAAGAAATAAGGCAACAAAAACGATCACCTGTTTAGTTGGACATACTTGAACAAATAAACATTGGCTGTAAAAAAATTCTAAAAAGAAAGAGAGAACAAAAGAAAAAATAGCAACAATTACATTCATGAGTGCAAAAAACGCTATTACCCACACAAACAGTGAAATATCATAAATTTGTGTATGAAACAAAATAAGAAAATAACAACTTAGCAAGTACCTGTTACTTAACAGATTTGGTCACAACTGTGATTCGTGATTTTTCAGTAACAGTGATTAAATCACAGGTACGGAAATATCGCTCATCTCTAGTCTATACCGATGGTTCCAAGAAAGACAGTAGAGTAGATGGTTGTTTCCTCATAGAGGAATTGGCCATTAGGGTCTCTTTAAGCCTGCCAGATGGCAGTAGTGTGCTGCAGGCGGAAATCTCTGCCATAAAGCTGGCGGCAAACTGGATGAGGTACTATCGTATATCGAGAGATATATGTACATATATTTACGGCCAGTCTTCACCGCATCTATGTCAAGAGTGGAATGCCGGATGTCTCTTAATTAGATCGCGGAACATGCCAGGATAACGTAACGTGGGTAACCAAACTGCTGACAGTCTGTCCAAACAAGGCTAATATCTAATAATTGTAAATTTTTCTGTACATACAATATACTTCATTGCTATCCAAAGGACAGCTAAGGTAAAATGTAACAAGAAGATACAATATAATAGTCTGGTAGTGTATAAAGTCATTCCTAAAAATTAAAGGAATATGACTATTACAATAAAGCTTTATAAAATACATAACTGAAATTTAGCTCATAGAATAAATTCGAAAAAATAAAAATGTTGAATATAATAAACTAACCTATGAAAGGAAATAATTCCCAGTTTCTATTTAATATATTATTAATATTTTTTTAATCAGTCTAAAGTTCGTCAAATTTAATTTTTTTTTAATTATTTTTATGAAGCAAGGAATTTTACAACAGTCTTGACTGACCTGGGAATCCAGTCCACGTTTTTATGGACAGGTTGCCCTGACATGTTTCGATAGTAACCAGACTATCTCTATATCTTACGACGGCTGGCGAGCAATAGTCAAACATCAATCTTTAAACTCAATGTAATTCCACTTGGTGGATCGAAAAATGTTGATTGACATGCAAGTATGGACGAACATATTTTGCCCCTTTATGCTAGGAACCCAAGTGAGTCGTATGAACGTAACAAATTATATTAAAATATTATAGACATAATTGTTGAGAACTTCATGACTTTGCACGTGACACAAGCATTATTTTATTCCTTACAAGTTGTGTTGGAAAGTCGGATGAAGGTTTAAGAATTCTTATTTGCTTTATAGTTTTAATTGTATAATATCTTTAGTTTTTCTAAAAGTTTTGGGAAAAGATTCCTGATGATCTGGCCTAAGCAACCAGGAAAAAGGAACAGCTTATCCTGGCAACAATAAATTTCAGTTTATCAAGAGTACGAATGGGAATTTATCACATTTAAACGAAACCTTGTTAATGGATGTTTGCCTCCTAAGAAAAACGGTGATACCATGCATGTTATTCTTTGTGTTTTTCTTGAAATATTTGAATTTGAATTTTATTTTTAAAAAGTTGAAAAAATTAATAAATACCATACACACCATATGTTTTTATTGGTTGGGTCCAGAGTGTGTTGTACTCTTCTAGACTGGGAACAATGTGTTGTCGAAGTGACAGCTGATTGTTTTCAATATACCAACGGTGTGTTGTCGAAAATGAAAACAACATGTTGTCGGCTACTATATTACATTGGCATACAAGGTTTTGGTTTGGATCAACCAAATATCTTTCCTAGTATAATTTGGTGGGCTGTAACTGGTTTTCCTCTATCTCTGGGCTTTCGAGATACAAAAAGATGTTTTAATTAGTTTTTACATAAATAATCACTAGTTTATATAAAAATCAATGCATTTTCAAAAGTGAATTGCGTTATTTGAACGTCGTTTGTATTTTGTTGATTCGGTTTCACGTATTAGAGTCCAGCAACAGTCTCCCAGTATGCTTTTGTCTCCTTGATAATTTCTTTAAATTTTCATTAAATCTCGGTGGACAGGCTCCCCTTGTTCTCGCTTAGTGCACCTAGTTTTTTTTGGGAAAAAATCTTAATGCGAATGAAGAATATGCAAAACATTTTCGGTGTCCACGGTTTGTCCAAGTTTCTGACTGCAAAATCAAAATAATGTAAACATGCATATTTAAATGATTCTGATATTTCACACACAAAGCAAAAATAGCTTGAATCAGTCACATACGATCTCCCTGGCATGCTTAAACGCTACTATTATAAAGATTTAGAATGAATGTGGGCTTCTGTCAAATAAAAAAATTATGAAATTGTAGTGACAGTACTGACTGTTTTACAGCATTGCCAGCATGCATGCACTAGACGTGATAGAGCAATTGTTATGCCAGATTCGAATTCAGTGCACCCAGATTAGTTAAAAAACTACTTCGTTTCTGCAGCCAATTTCTTTCCAACTTTGTAGACCAGTGTTATTTGACAACAAACTGCTAATAGTGACAAAATACGGACATCAATTTTGACAATAGATGGTGACAATTTTGGAATTTTTTTTGTGTGGGAATGTAAAGAAACGCCAATACGATACCGATACTAAAAAAGAAATATCGGATACCGATATTGAGTAATGATTGATACTTTCAAGGTGTGCAAAACAAAACAGCAGTCAAAACCAAAAACTGTAGAACAAAATAAAACGAAAATTTGTGTACAACTTTTCGCTTTTTGAGTTGGTTTGACAGTGGCTGTTAACATTAAAGAATCAAAACTAAAAGCAACAGTTTTTTTGTCCAATGCTAAAAAAAGAAGTTGAAGAAATTGCAGTTTTTCTACTTCGACTGCAGTTTTTTTGAACGCTGGTTACTTTCTTGAAAATATGTAGTTATGAACAGTATTCAGGGGTTTTTGATATTAATCTTTTCTAGGTTTGTGTACCGTATGTTAAATAAACTTCGGCTTATTTTCGAACAGGTCATTGCGGCAGTAAGCAAGCGTATCTGAGTCTCAGGAAATATTAGGAGATCTAAGATGTCTCTCGAATTTTTCTTGCTTCTTGCATGAAAATAAGCCGAAAAACTTTAAACGTGCAAAAGATTTAGCAATGATAGAACATTTCACTGCTATGCACAGTGGAAGATTTCTGCCGAATCCCTATAACTTAATAAAAATAAAAAATAATAAAATTTATTTTCGAATTCCTCTGTTACTGATTTTGTACTGTATTTTAAGAATTTATTGCAAAAAGGAAATATATTGTATGAAAAAATATTTTCTAAACACATAACTTTTGTTTATGAGACGAAACAAATAGTTAAAAACATAAAAAAACTATGTTAAAATACCGGCCAATTAATCGGGTAGTAATTAATCGGTTAACCGAATGAATACCCTTATTTTTACATAAATGAATTAAAAAAAAACATTACCCTTGAATGTTTTCAGCTGTTAATATAAAAAATAATAAATATTGTTTATATAAAAAATATTGATTTTCAAACTTTGCAACAATTTACTCAAGTGTTTTTTATGTAAATATATTTTCCTATTTGTTATAGCGAAACTTAAAACAAAGAAACAAACAATCTACATAAAAAAGTAAACTTTAAATAAAACCAAATAAAAGTCTTTACTAGGGGTACAATGAATATAGATTTCGAAAACTTAAAAGCGAATAATTAAATTAAATTTTTTTGCGAATGCGAATTAACAAAAGATAACAAGTAACCAAAATTCAAAGGCAACTTCATACCATCTACATTACATAGAAGTAGTCTAGTAATGGCTTTCATATAATCTGATACATAAATAGTTGTTTGCACAGAAAAAAAATATATCAAAATAACATTTTAGGCCAAAAAAAACTATTTATTTGATTCAATGAAAAAATTTATCAAAATTACGCTTTGCAAAATAGCACATAAATAAAAATATATAATAAAAAATATGCCTAAATCGACTTTTTGCGAAAAAAATAAACTTTTTTTATTGCAGAAAACGGTTCTTTAGGGCTTCAGCAGCAACTTTTGTTCTGCGACTTTCCGTTATTTACAAAATTAAACTCACTGTTTATTGTTGGTGTTTTGTTTTGGCTTTGATATTGTTACAAGTAAGACTTTGAGTGTTTATAATTCTTATTCGCTTTAGGGTTTTATTTGTATAGTATTTTTGGCCTTTCTAAAATCTTTGGAAAAGGTTTCCTGATGAGCTGGCCTAAGCAACCAGTGAAATGCGCATAGAAGCTAGCATTCCCTCAACAATAAATTTCAGTGTATTTATCAAATTATCGTTATTTTTAGGTTATTGAAGAAAATCAAAATTTTGACCTTTAAATTTCCAGAATTCGACTAAACAATGTTTGGCAACTTTGTCCAAAATCCTTTAGCGAGTGTTTTTGCTGAACATATGAACTCATAATTTTTGCAAATACAGGGGGTTTTGATGCATTTTTCAATAAATATAATAATATTCAATAAAAAAAATATTTGAATCAACAGTATTTTTACAACTCTTGTCCATTTTTTTTATAGCTTGATAGTGTGTTAATGTTTGTAATTCTCATTCGCTTTACAGTTTTCTTTGTATAATATCTTTTGTTTTTCAAAGTCTTTGGAAAAATGTTTCCTGATGATCTGGCCTAAGAAACCAGCCATTCTTGCCACCATTCTCACCATTGACGACGTTTGGAATGGTCAAGAGACATTAGTTCTTGAGGCAATTGCACCTTTTAAGCGTGTAAATGCAAGTCTTTATGCATAATGTTCATCAACGACTAGCGTGAGAGTTGCAATTGTTGGGCACGACGACGAGTTGATGTGGACGGCTCTTCAGCCACACTATCGCGAACAGCAGCAATATTTTCTGCAGTACGAGCTGTACGAGCATGCACTGGTGTTTTCGCATCTTCTACATACCCGATTTGCTAAAATGTTTGAACGATATGCATTTTGATTTGAATGCACATTTTCATAATTAGCTTGAATAACTTTAACGCGTTGCTCGATTGTGTATCTTTCCATGGTTCAAATTGAGTTAGTCTGAAATTGAGAAATGTCAAATGAAATGCAGAAAAAAACTTGACGTTTAGGTGTGGTTCACATTCAACCTCGTGCCTTCAAATTTAAATTATGACGATATGACTTGATAGTACCACCTTGTGAATCCCCTAATTAACCCCTGTTTTAAGTAGTACATATAAAAATGAATATTAATTTAAAAAAATAAATTAAAGCAAAATTGTATTAAAAACTGTAACAATTTTCCCATAGTTTTTTCACAAATCTTGAATGATGAGGGCTCCAGAAATTGATACAACAAAACCAAATGACTTTCATGTCTTTGACTCATCTTCCTACAAACTCGAATCAAATTTGGAATCTCTTAGTAGCGTGTAATTTGTGGTCCCAAAAAAACCCTTCACAGAAACAAATAATTTTCATATTTAAATATGAAAACCGCATATTTGATTAAAAAATTATTTGAATTTTCTGCGATTATGGTTTTTGCTGTATTGATAAAAAAAAGATTTGTAGGTATAGGTATTAAAGTTTTCGTCAACAACGAGGTTTATTGGGTCAACAAATAAAGTTGTTGCCCAAAATAATTTTTTTGAACAATATGTTTACGTGATTTATTAAAATAAATTGTTGGAAATGTTGAATTAATCAAATAAAATGTTTCAATTCCAAATTTTTATTTTATGCGCATTTCGCTGGTTGCTTAGGCCACATCATAAGGAAACCTTTTTCCAAAGACTTTGCAAAAACTAAAGCTATTTTACAAATAAAAGCGAATGTGAATTACAGACACTCAAGTTTTATTTGCAACGATATCAAAGCTGTTAAAAAATGGACAAAAGTTGTAAAAATACTTGGGGTATTCACAAGGTGTGCTATAATGTTATATTGTCAAAATGTTCTAACATTTTACAATGGTTTAAAAAAGTGTCCTACATTAATTGAACTTTACTTGCTATGTTTATTGTGCTGCGTAATTAATCAGAATAGACCTGCGCTGAGCGGCTTAGCCGAGCTGCATTAGTTTGTGTAAGCCGTCGCCGTTGATGGTGCAATTTTATTCGGATAACATCGGAATTTAACCTGCGGCTAGGAATTTTTGCAACAAAGCACTTGCAGCGTCAAATTAGATCGGCTTAGGACTCTGCTGTTTGGTAAGCAAACAAAATAAAATTTATTTGGGATTTGCGTATGAAAAATGGAATATAGTCATCTCATTTAAGTTATTAATTCATCGAATTTTTTAGAATTAAAAATATTTTTACTTTGGGTCAATATTTAATTTTTATATTTTTTTTTAAGTCAGCTGATTTAAATTCAAAATAGCACACTAAATTATGAGGGGTTCTTCACAACAGTCGTATTTTTTCATGTTATTATTTTAAGACATATCATTTTATGACATCTTGTAAATCCCCCAAATGTCTTTACTTTGATTCAAATATTTACATATGTTATTGAATATTAAGAAATATTTAATCATTTTATTATTAAATTAGTTTTAATGGTTGCTATTTTGCAAAGCGCAATTTCGATAATTTTTTTTGATTAAATCAAATAAAAAGTTTGTCGATCTTAAATTTTATTTTTAACAAACTGCGTTATTAAAACTTTTCCTTTGATATTTTTTTCTGTGCTTCTTTAATTTTGGTACCCGATACGTTGGGAAAGACGATTTTCAGGTATTCGAAAGCGACACAGTTTTCTCTTTTATTCTAAGTTTTGACAAAATTTTTGATATGTAACGGTGGAAAAATAATGGTATCTATTTTTACCAGTACTTTCTACATGACATTATCCTGGCCAAGCGTAAAATTTACTCTATCCGGTCAATCTTTTCGGGCATAGCGTTCGTGTCGGGCACGGCTGTCCCATTTGCACAAAAAACAGCAATATATTATAAAGCCTTCTTGCCACCCAGTCAGTAAATCTTCTGTAGCTTTGTCATTTTGCACCATTCTGGGTCTTGTTGGGCGCAAAAAGTGTTTTTAATTGTTTGGTTCAAATAAATTTTAGGGCTTGTTTAAAATGTTGGAATTTTTCGCGAATTTTAGGCATGTTCGCGATAGAAGCGATTTATTCCTGTATGTTTTCTGTTGCTTTACAGCTTTAACTACTTAAATATCCGGTAATTTAGCAATTTTTAACGAATTTTTGCCATTCCTTATAGTTTTAGGGACTCTTAATTAATTTTATGGCTTGTTTGAAATATTAAAAATTTTCGCTATTTTTTGAAAATTTTTTTGTTGTTGTTTTTTTCCTACATTTTGTTTTTTTTTAAACCCATTTATCGATTTCAAATAAGTTTTCGGGTTTGCAATTTTTCCCGAATTTAAGCAAAGTTCGCGAACCGATTTTTTCCTCTGATTCTTTACAGCTTTTACAGATTTTAATAAATATTAGACTTTGCTATCATCCCGGTTTTAGCAAATTAATAATCATTAATTTAAGCCTGAAATCACAACAGAATTCACAAAAGCAAATATCAGTTTTGTAGTGCTGCCGAACATTCTTAATTTTAAATGTTTTGTTGTAAATAAAACAGTTTATTGCATAGTAAACAACACACTGAATATTTTATTTAAATAATTTATTATGATGGTCATCATACAATAGTCGAAAAATACCAAAGTGATTTCAAAAATAACGTTTTGAAATCACAAAATAATATGCCGAAACCACCTTTCTTGTGATTTCAAATCACTTTGATAAAATGTGATTTTCAGAACAGAAAATTTTATGAATGCCGTTGTTAAGATATACTTAAATATGCCTACTTTGTGCCAAGATGCTTATACCTAATTTGGAAACTTTGGCTCTTTCCGTTCTCTACACCCAGAGAAAAAACTTGTTTAAATATGATCACCTCCAACAAAACTATTTTTGCAGAAAATGTTTAACATATTATGTTTAATCTAACCATATTGTTGTTAACGACAACCATATTATGGCAAAAATATCCATCAAGAAGCCACAACCATATTATGGTTGCCTCTAAACATGTTATGGTTAAATATGACAAAAATTGTTTTTAAATTTACAAGAGTATTTTGCTCTTTTCCAAGAGCAACATGTTATGGTTGATACCCAACAACGCTATTATAAGTTTTAAACATATTTTTGTTATTAATAGCCATAACATGTTCTGAGGCTACCATAATATGTTTGTTACATATTGAAGGAGACCTACTTTTACCATAATATGCTTGCCGATAACAACAATATGATTAAATTAAACATAATATGTTTAAAATAATATTTAAAAATAGTTTTGTTGGAGCTGACCATATTTTAACATGTTTTTTTCTCTGCGTGTAGATATACAGAAATACATATATAATGTCTTTGCATTTTAGGTACCACGTCCAATTTTCCTATGTGTTTCATATTTGGACAATTTTTCTCTTACCGTTCTTAAGATATAAAAAAAAACTATTTTGTGGCACGCATTGTTCTGTATCCTTGAACCTGGACGAGGGCCGGCTATACAGAGCAACTTTAGTAAGCGCAGGGATTTTCTTCTTAATAGCATAACAACAGTGTTCGAAAATAAGCAGAGCATTATGTAGCATTCGGCTCACACACCCAGGAAAGATATCTGTTTTTTAGCGCTTGTGTAGACGAACACACCCTTAATACCGTTCGTAACTATTTTCAAGAAAGAGCCAAACATTATACATATAGTGTTCTGTTCTTCGTTTAAAATCAGAAAAATTGTAGGGATACTGAACGCAAACATTATATTTGTATCTTCTACAAAGTTTCTATCTTTACATTGATAAAGAAATTAACAAACAAACATTTTTAGCAACGACCGCAGCACGAACAGCTTGTGTGTATGTTTTTTGTATCTGTTTTTCGTTTTGTTTAAAAAATGTTGGGTTTTTTACCAGCTAAAAGGGCGCTATGCACAACAGAAACGAACGAGCATAAATTTGCTGAACCGAACAAAATTAAGTTTGTGGTTAAAAAATAAAAACGAACGGAATTAAATGTTCTCATCTTTCTATTGAATTGGATAAGAACAATATTATTATATTTTGTGTTCAAAAGATGACAAACAGGGAAACTTTATCTGTTTTTAATGATATTCTAAACAAACATTATTAGCGTTTGTGTTTTCCGCAAATCTTCCGAACTGAACACTAAGCAGGGATATTTAGTGTTTATTTTCGAACACTGAATAACAACACCTACTGATATGTGTTACACACATTAGCACAAACGCATAATACCCTCTCCACTATTGTGGTGTGGGTATAAAAGTATATCGCTAATTAGTTAAATGTCTTAATTGTTCAATGTTCTTTGTGACCAAAAGTGGCTAAATGAGATTTTATTAAAAAACTTAAAAAATAAACAAGTATTAACAATAAAATTGACAATTAGAGGTGAGTAAACTTTTTCGATAAAAGAAAGACAAATCATCGATAGAGTGGAATTTTAATATCATATTCAAGGCGAATTCATATAAACGGCGGTGGCGATACTACAACAAGTACAACACCTTAAACACAACATTGCATTTAATTTGTTGCTTTCGTTGGTCGATATGTCAAAAACACTAGCAACTTTTGACATTCCTCTCTCTAAATACGAAAAAAGTAGCACAGCTGTGCTTTCAACGCCACCTGCAAAATAAAATCGCCTCGGTCACATTATTTCTTTTTATATGTATATAGGGAAGCCAGATATGGAACTGGCAAAAAAAGTACATTGATGAAAAAAAAGCAGTATATTTAAGAAAAAAAAGTACATTATTTTTTTATTAAAAAGCGTTTAAAAAATTCAATCAATAAAGAACATAAAAATGAGATCGTAAATAAGTATAAATAATAACTTAAAATTAGTCAGGTCTTTTCAAATTAAATTCTTTTTTTTTAAATACAATTAATTTAAATATTTTTTAATACCGTGGCCGACAAACGTCTACATACGACTACATTGAAGATGTAATTCGTTATCAAGAAAGTTGACAATAAAAAACCAAATTACTATCAAGCAAGTTCTTTTGTAAAAAGTGCTGTTTAGATAATTTATCAACCCTTAATTAAAGCTTAATGACGCTCAGATTGATTTAATATTTAATCTACTACGAGCAAAAAAAAAACCAGAGTGGAAGTATAATGAAGGCTTTGGCTTTAAATTTTGCTTGTAACCAAACGTTTAATAAGTATAGCAAAAACGCCAGCAGTAGCTCTGCTTTTCTACTTATATAATGTTAGGAAACAATCTAAATTCAAAGCCAAAGCCTTCAATGTACTTGTACCCTCAATCGCCATTGTAGATATTTTACTGGGTGTTTCAAAGAACTTTTTGATCTACACTAAAAAAAAAAATTACTAAAAACGTTAAGCACAGAAAAAAAGTACAAAAAGAAGTGCAAAAGGCGAAAAAAGTACTTTAGCGTACTTTTTTAGGTGTTGTGCAGAAAGCAGAACATTGATGAAAAAAAAGTACGTGTCCTGCTGAAAAAAGTACGTCTGGCAAGCCTATATGTATATGAATTTATAAAAATTCTACATTACATAATTCTCATAGCAGCATTTATCACATTTTTTGTATTCTAAAATTGTTTAAATACTTGAAGGAAATTTCCCTAAATAACAATTGATAAATTCAGTATTTAATGGCTAAAGCCCTTATGACACTACATTTTTATTCATTAATTTATTTAGAATTGATATAAAGAAACAGTTAATGTTAGAAAGAGCAAACTAGGTATAAAAAATGTAAGCAAAGTTTTTTAGTTTTTTTTCTCTTGTTATGGTTTTGTTTCAGGGATGGCGTTAAGAATTTTTAAAATTGTACTAACAACTTTTAAAAATTATTACTTTTTTACCCTAATTGTACTAAAAGATTTTTTAGTTAAAATTAATTTTATTTATGTTCTTAAAAAACACCACAAAAAGGGATTATAAATCTTAATTTAAAAAGTATCAACAAAAAAGAACAATTGAAACAACTTACCCATCCCTGTTCTGTTAAATTTATTAAATGCTGCCAACTTTTTGTTTATGAGAAACCTAAAAACAAAAAGCGGTAAATCGCTGAATTTGCCCATAAATCGCTGATTCAGCAACACTTTTAATATTTCAAGCTTGAAATGTCAATTTTAAGTTGAACAATTTTACATTTTTTTTTTTGACATAACTTCATTTTTTATCGATAACTTTAGTAAAATGTTTGACAGTTTGCCATTTATCTTAATACGGTTGAACCCTTCGCACTTGGTAAATTTTTCTATTACTTTATATTTGCACTGTTCACCAAAACTTGAACAATGCATTAAAAATGTAGTGTCATAAGGGCTTAAACGAGATGAAAAATGACTTAATTGCTTAATTGGCAGCACTGGTGCCTTTCAACAGAAAGCTGTTGTTTTTATCGCAAATTCAGCCATCTGTTTTCTTAAACCTGGTAAAATTTACCATTTCTTTGTAATTCGGTATGATTCTTTTAAAGTATGTATGTTTAATGTCATCAAAGCAAATAGTCCTGCAATACTTTTATTTCTAATTACCGCAAATTTAACATGTGCAATGTTCTCTATTTTGGGTATAAATTGCTTTAGTGCTTTTTTGATTGCGATTAGTTGTTATTTATATTTATTTATATAGTTGTTGCGTTTAATTACTCTTCAAATTAATTTAGGTCATCCACAAACAAAACAACGACAATATCGGACTCAGCCTCAGCGTCAGTTATTTGAGCATAGATTTACATATATAATCATTTTTTATGTAGTTGCACTTTCTGTTTTTGCTGCTGTTGTAGTTTTTCCTCGGTTGAGATGCAGATAAAAATGCAAAATACCTTCAAACAACCAACAAATAAATAAATGATTTAGGAAAAAAAAACAAGTAAGAGTGTTTTATTCTGCTATACCGATTCTTATGTACCCTTCACCAAGGTGCGATAAGAACAGAAAGTAATATAAATACCGTTCTTTAGGTATCAATAAATCGATTTTGTACCACGCCTACTTCTCCACTCCCGCCCAGTCTTTGTCGGATGTTGTCTATTGGTAACCAAGATGCTTTTACCTAATTTGGAAACTTTGGCTCTTGCCGGTCTCCAGATATACAGAAATCTCTAATATTTTTGTATGGGTAGTGCACGCCCACTTCTGCAATCACGGCCATTTATTGGAGAGGTTGTGTATTGATAGCCCAGCTAAATGTACCCAAATTTAGAGAATTTTTCTCTTACCGTTCTTTAGATATGTATAAATCGATTTCGTATCACGCCTACTTTTCCACTCCCGCCCATATTTTGTAGGATGTTGTGCATTAAGCCCTCAACTTTGGCTTAGATAATTTAACGGAGCATATGTGACATAAAAATTTAACAAACAGCTGGGGTCTTTCAAAACCCCATTTCAGCAGACAGACGACATCGTGATTTAAACTTATCTGGAAGGACCGATATTGTCGAAATTACAAACGTTATGTCAAAGTTATTTACTCTTTTACCTTCGGTGAAGGGCACAAAGTGCCATCGAGTTGCCAATTCTATGATTATAAATTTGTCAGTGCAATTGAGTGTGTGTGTGTGTGCGTGTGTGTTAGTGTGAGTAAGTGTTTGTGTATTGGCTTTGCAATTTAGATTGTTTTGTTGCTTGCGTGCATTTAAGCCATTATCTTTGTAGTGTCATTTAAACCCAGTTAAACATTTTGCGCAGTTTCTACCTTTTTAACATTTAGTAAAATGTCACATTGTGAAAATGTAATTTGGGTTTGTTGTTTTAAAAATAAATAAAAAGATAAATTTAATTTGTTTTTTTTTAGTTTTTGTGTTGTTTTAATTAAACTTAACAAGTGATTTATTTTTTTGGTTGATGTCAACGTAAATAAATGAATTTGCGATAATGTGGCGTTTGCAATAATGTAAAGCTTATGGTTTATTTGACAACACAAACGTTAAAATGGAGAAGTGGATATTTTTTTAAAATATCATACTGCTTGTAATTCAGTTGGGCTTTTGCCAAAGGTTTGGAAAAATTGCCTTTTATTAGAAGAAGGCTGAAAATTGCTCAGTGGAAGTGTTTCCTTTGCATGATCTTTCGTTGTGCAGATGATGCTTAATTTCTTTATAACCTTCACAGCCTTGCACAATTTCGTTCGTTGTCCTTCGCTAGAATCAGACATGTTTATAATTTCGTGGAGACCAAAATTGAGTTTATCGAAAACGGAGGTTTTCTACTTTCCCATATAGAAGATGACAGCACAGTATCAATATGCTTAAATGCGCAGCATTTTCGAATAACTTAATAACACTTGAGAGAACTTTATCGTGCAAAAACCACCTAGAAAAAAACTCAAAAAATTAAGTCGATACATTAAAGGTCCAACCAGAATATGCATAAACAAGCTTAAGCTATTGTCAAAAAAATAAAAAATTCCCAAAATTGTGTGTTGTTGTGTCACATGAAAAATTTTGGGGCCGTTCTTCACTTTCCTTTTGGGCCATATTTCCTGGGGTCATTTTGCGCACCGCCGTTGAAACCAGGAAACTAGGTTATGTGAAGGAGAGAAGAGGTAGTCCGTCCTGAGAACATTCGACTTGAATTTAATCATGTTGACAGTGAGAGGGAAGACTTCAGAAGGCAGGTTATTCCACATACGAACAGTCCGGCCAAACAACGAATTTTCCCGATTTACCAGCAAATCGACCACAAAAGCATGGGCTCTTGAGGAAAAACGTGTATTACGTACGTATCATTTATGTTCAGACTAATAGCACTCATCGGATACGCTTGGTCTACAATCAAATGATTACGAATGGCAAAGGTTGCTGTAATTTGCAAAAGAGTAGATAAAGTTGGAAGTAAAGTGCGATCTCTGAGATAACTCGATATAAATCGAAAGAGATTATCACCGACACCAAACGCAACAAGTTTCGACAAGAGTGCACCATGCCATCAAACGCCTCGGAAATATCTAAGTAATTACTTAGCTCTCGCCAAAATTGCAAATGGAACAGCACCATTTTGCCAATAACAGGACTAGTAGGTCTTCAGTAGAGCACCCTGAAAATCAAGCGCATGGTCTCGTAAGATCTGGTTTCAACAAGACGGCGCTACGAGCCGTACATTTTGATGAGCACTTAATTTCATGTTTTGCTATGGTAAATTGGCCACCTAGATCGTGCGATATCACAACTTAGACTATTTTCTCTTGGGATATGTTATGTCTGGGGTCTTCGGGAATAAGTCAACTACGTTTGAAGCTTTGGAAGCTAACATTACTCGTGGTTTTCGCGAGATATCGGTCGCTTTGCTCGAATTAGTCGCTCAAAATTGGACCTTACGAATGGACTACCTCACTTGAAGTCATGGCCAATATTTCGATGATATCATTTCCATATAGGAAATGACATAAATCATTAACCAATAATAACAACTTTAAGTTAACTTTCAAATGTAGGTGTTATATTTATGTTCTAGTTCAAACCTCACGATGAATCACCCTATATAATTATTAACCATTTTTTTATTATTATCCATGCTCAGCCCGGTCATATGCGAGCCGGATAATCGAGGTTCAACTGTATATTTTTAATTGTAATAAATGCCATGTTCTATTTTTCTTTAATTTAATAAAATTAATTAGTTTCAGGTTTTCTAAATTTACAACGTTGGATTAAACGATCCCCATTTTTCTCAAAAACAAAAAATCTAAAAAAAAATTTGGACTTCAGATTTGTGTTTTCTATTCCCAAATTTTATATCAACCACCAAGTTTTATAAAGTTACTCGCAAAAAAAATCGCTAGGACGAAATGGGTTAAGACAACTGAACTTGATCTCCCGGGCAAATCATGGTGTAACATGAACCGCCTTCTATTTCCACAGTAACCTAACCCAGATGAAAGTGGCAGTTTTTAAGTGAAGGAAAAAACTTCCACAAATAGAACAGTGGAAAACGCACACTTAAAAAATATAATTTTTGTAGGGAACTCGTTATTTTTATCCATTCAGTTTTCCCGGTGAATTGTGAATAAAATCAAAAGTTGTTGTCCATTTTTTCTAATGAAATATAGCTAATTTGATTCGAAACATGTTTAACTAAATGTTCTTGAAAAAAAACTGTGATTTTTTGCGCATTTTAATTTTTTATGACTTTTTTAAAAACAAGAATTCTTGTCAGTAAATGGTCTACTGAATCAAATTTAAATAAATAGTTAGCCACGGAGTCGAAAGGCTATGCTGCTAGTACTCCTTTTTTTCTTCACATATTTTAGTTATAATAATTGTATTATGTAATTAATAAAATAGTAATAATAAAATCTTTTTTATAATTATTCTTTTTTTTCAAAACTTAAACGATATCTCTGACACTACTGAGCAAATTAAAAACCAATGTAAGCGCGGCTTAAAGCTAACATTGTTGTCAAATTTTGAATTTTTTATTTTTAAACTGAATATGGTGAACCGTTTTCAAGTTATTCCAATATATGTAGTGAAGGTGCCTTAATTTTGGACAAAGCGGTGTATGGAAAAGTCGAGCTGACAGAGAAAAATGCAGATTTCATTTGAAATCAGCGACCTCATTGGTAAAAATATGCAATAAAGTTCTAGGTCGCAAAATGACTGTTCCCCAGTGTAGTTATTCATATCTGGTAAATTAAGATGACTCTGATTTTATCAACAAATCATTAACGTTTTAAGCAGATTTTTAAATAATTTTATATTTAACATTTAAGGTTTCTAAAACTAAAAATAATTACAAAGATCTGTTTAAGAAAATTAAATTTCTATGACTTAAATGATCAAAGAAAACAATTTATGACAGAAATTGTTCAGCATAAAAAAATAATATAAAATGTTTATTAAAAATTAAAATTTATTTATTGCGAAATTTGCAAATTGAAAATATGACCTTTAATGCTTATTCTTAACTGAGGCATAAAGTTCAGCAATGTAATAATCGAAAGGCAAAAATAGAAAATTATATTACCACATATTATACGTGTGCCCTATGACCTATACCCCAACACACTTGCACTTAAAAAAAACCCATTGACACATCAATTTAATAAACATTATATGTATAAGAGAAACGTCCCCTTCTCTCGGCTGCACTTCATGCTTGTGAAAACTAGGAATTGTCTTCTTTTAATATTTAATTTTTTTTGTAATTGTTAGTAATATTTTTTTTTTTTTTTTGTTTGAGAAAAAAAACAAAAAAATTATATAAAATGTTTTTGTTGAATATGGGCATTTCCATTTTGACGTGTCGTGATATTTGAACCACAGAATGTAAAAAAATTAAATGAAGAAGTCAAATTTGTAAAAAGGGTTTTTATATATACGAAGTAATGAAGAAGCACCATATTCAGAAAAAAAAATTACAGTAATCGACGCTAAGGATTTGCAGATATAAGCAAAAATCTGCGCTGGCGTGACGTTAAAAAACGGAAGTGGATTTTGACTTGCATTACAAAACTGAATAAGACTGCGAATTGAGGAAGATGTTTTGTATAAAACCTTTTTTATAAAACTTTGGACTAACACAGATTTATTTTTCAAGCTATAAAATGTAGAAATCTTTGCTCGTTTTAAGGTAAATATGGGAATTTTCAGCTAAAAGTCTACTTTTTTAATGTAACGCCAGATTGCAAATAAGGTTGTATTTTCGGACCATGTTGTTCAATCGTTATCCCTTTGGTTATTAAATGTAGAGCTAGTTGCGCTTTACACCAAAATTTAAAAAAGTAAACTGTACATATAAAATTTTTTGAGAAACAATTCAAAATATTTCTGGCGTTACGTTACAAAAAGTAGACCTTTCGCTGGAAATGCCCATATGTATTTTTATTTCATACTGTTGTATATTTTTCTCCTTAAATTATATTTTGTACCCTTAAAAAATACTATTATATCGTTAATATACCCTTCACCGAAGGTAAAAGGGTATAGAAAACTTTGTCATTTCGTTTGCAATATCGACAAATTGATCTTAAGCCCTATAAAGTATATATCGAGCCCAAAATTAATTTATTAAAAAAAAAAAATAATATTTAAAATGATGTCGCTTACGTTATTTTTGCTGTTAGGGCTCGATATATTTTGGGTGCTCTCCTTATGAGGAGCGAAGTGGATTTTAACGATGTCCGTTTGTCCGTGTGTCCGTTGAAATGGGGTTGCCGAAGACCAGATATATGATGGGGACTTCGTAAAGATATATTTCTCTCATAGAAAGTCCGGAATTGAAATTTAGACTAATCGGTTCACAAATGGCTGAGATATGAGCAAAAATGCACGGCTGCCTCTGATTTTTCCCAAAAATCCCTTGTCGTTGTATTTTATTTTATTTTTATGAATATCTGGAGAACGGCGAGAAATCGCCAAAACTATCGTTAGTACTATTAAATATTTTGCAGCTCTACTGCAGCATTTTCCTAGCACACATAGGAAAACTACAAAAGGGTTTATTAGAAAGGCCACGACTTTAGCAATTCATGTCGTTATTTTATCGCTCTTAAAGGTCTGAATTCGCAGGTTGTAAAATTTGACATTAACTCAGACACAAGAACGTTTCCTCTTTAAGCACAATATACTGGCAACGTGACAGTCGTGCTTCGTTGAACGAGTTTTGGTTAATATTTACATCTGTTCTAATGAAGAAAATGATGATGTTTTAAAGGGAGCCACTTTTAGTTCACTGTTGGTACCTTTAGGACAGGGGTGCTCAAAAATGTTTTGCATATGTATTGCAAGAGAATTTCAAAGTACAGAGATACGCAAAACTAAGCGCACAAATTTTATTTAAATTAAATAGAAAAAAAATTGTTTTGGCTATAAAACATTTATAATAATACAGTCCAAACTAAATTTTCTATTTTTTAAATTGGCTTTTGAAATTTTAACTTTTCAAACTTTTTAAAAAACATTAAGAATTGGAAATTTTCCAATATGACCATCACAAAAACATTCAGTGTGAACTGGGATGCACATGCTGTTTGGAAATTAAAAGTAAGAATTATATCTAAAAAAAACTCCACTAAAATCTTCTACATTAATGCTTTTATGGCAGTTTCGGGAAAGTATTAAAATATTTTTTTTAATTATATTACAAATCTTACACCCTGTATTTGAATTAAGGTCAACAAAGCTTCCGTACATGTGCAACTAAATTAATGAGCGTAAAAACAATTGTTTGCTTGAATGAGCATCACTGCTTTAGGACCTCAACTTTCTTTAAAATGATTCATAAACTGGGTTCATTAAAAGTACTGCCCCATTCCTCCGGCCCGGCTCTCTTTGTACACATCATTACGGCATACGGTATTTTTGGTGCTACCCTGCAAACAATTGGACTACTCCAAAAGTAACCCAAACGTATGGAAAAAACATGGTATATTTAACATTACTATGTCCTAGGGCAGAACCATACAACCCAGCTTTGAATTGCAAAGGAGAAGTCTTAAAACTACTCCATGGTCTACTTAAGTGGATTAGTTTTGAAGTCGTTTAAAAACGCAAACATGTCGCTAAAAAACGAAGACATGTCATGTCGTCTCACTACAAACACTTTTTAACAATGACATGGCCCGTGCTTGCATTACATCGGACCAGTTCATGGAGTAGTCCATTTAATCAAAATGGATCAGGTGGTCCAATATTATTTGTAGGGTATACCTGACATCCCTAGTAGTTTCTGTTGTTCGATCTGTGAGAACGATGAGGGTTTAGTTTAACAACATATCAAAAGCCCGCCACTGGAGTGAATATAAACTTAGGAATCTAGGAAAGTGAATCTTTTAAAACCGACACCAATACATATAGCGGATGTTCTTACTTACTTCATGACGTATTTCAAGAAGTATTACTTTAAAAGAGTCGTCAAAGCTTCACAATTCTCAAAATTTCCTAACTTTTTTACTACTGCCACTCGCTTAGGGAAGAATTTCTGTTGGCATATATCAAGGTGAATAACTACAGGTGCTGCCGAAACGGCATCTGATTTTGACAGTTCGAGCTTATTTGTTTTGATTTGTTAGTGTTTTGCTAAGAATGGTCGACATTTCGAGCTATAAAAACTTACAATGCAATGCAAAAACCCCTATGTTGTTGTTGTTCTTTTTGGATTGTTGTAGATCTGACACTACTTGTAGTTGCATTCGCTTTGGAATATATAAAATTCAAAGTAGAGCAAAGATTATAAGTTCTTAAAAACTCATACTCACTCACATATAAATATATGGGGCATGGCTGCAATAATGTTTTGACCTCAAGTTAAAAGAACTAAATAAAGGAAACACACAAAATAAAAAAAGAAGAAAAAACAAGAACACCAACAACAGGACTTTTTAAACAAATAAAACATTTCCTAAATGTGTTTTTGAAATATCCGATTATAAATAATGTAGATGAATACAATATTTATGAAAAAGAATAGATACTTAAACATACAAACAAGCATACATAAATTTAAATTATTTAAAATTGTAATTTGTACCAAAGACCAGTACCAACAAGTACGTTTATAAAAGAAAACAAATATGTATTGTCAAATACGTGTAGTATAGTTAGGCCTGCCAGACGGCCCACAGTGGAACGAATCCAGAAACTGGCTTGACAAATTCTCTATATGGTTTTAGAGCTGCTAAATTAAAAAAATATATAAAATTCTATCTCAATTTTTTAAGGAAATACAATACTAATGGAGTCCGCATTGGACGTCCTAACAAAATGGAGCCAGGGTTGTCGACTGGATGTAAATACTGCCAAAACAGAACTGGTACTTTTCACAAGGAGATACAAAATTCCCAAATTTGATACCCCGAGGATAAAGGGGGTTTCACGGGAACTGTCTGATAGCGCCAAGTATATTGGGCTAATATTGGACAGCAAACTGAACTCGAGGATGAACACCATTTCCAGGACTTACAAGGCGGCAACTGCATTATATTCCTGCAAAAGTGTCATTGGCCTAAACTGGGGAATTAACCCGAGGAACGTATACAGACTATACGAATGTGTCATTAAACCCATTCTATTATACGGGGGCCGGCGCTCAAGGTGGAGGGAGAGTTATCAAACTAGGTTTGAACGTAAAATGAGAATGGTGGCGATAGCGGTGTTAAGACTAAGGGCCACCGGAACATGGAGGGATTACAATATCGGACGGAACGAAATTAATTGGCACATGGATGTTGATTATGTCACACCCGAGCCAATCTGAATGATAAGAATGTGGTTGTTCACGAAACTAGTAAATTCGGCCCGAGTTCAATCCCGTGTTTAGTCAAGAAAACTTATTAAAAAAATTTAATTCATTTCATATTGTAAATTCCTTCCTTCATTAAAAATAATTTAATGAAAATTAAATTTAATGAGCTTAAGCCTAACTAAAATATCAAAAACTGCAAAAAAATAGAAAAATATCTGGGATGAACGAAGCATTTGAAACCCCATTCCGCTCTTCTTAGTAGTTTCTTTCAAATTTGTTTCAACACTTTAATATTTTTTTTTCTCTCCGGTGCATTTTTGTTTTTAAATAGTTTTGTTCCGCTTTTTATTTCTAAACTTCTGTTTTTATTTTAAAACTAAAAAAAAGTACAAACACATTTTTTACCAATGGTTAAACTCCTTGTCATTTCGATAGTACGAGATTTATTGGAAAAGTTTGAAATTTTAAACAGTTCTTTTTAAATATATATTTTTTTAGCCAGATTATTTTGTTACAAAATTTTTATTTCTCTAAGCAGTTGCAGGATGTGAAAAAATAAATTAAATAATAAAAACATATAAACTTTAACAAAGCATTCTTATTATTCAAACAAAACGAAAAAAACAGCAGTTGCATACTTTGAGTCTTAAATCAAATTTAAGTTACAGTTGTCGAATCTGAGAGGTTTATTGTCTTGTAATTTGTATTAAATTTCGGTTTATAAAAAAAATATAGTTAAATAGCAATTAATTGAATTTTACTAAATATCTCAATATAATTTCAGTAAAAATTTCTTTTTGTAGAACAGTGTTGCCAAGTTAGGGATTTTCACCCCAACTTTGGGGGTTTCCTTTGCGTTTAGGGTCAGTTTTAGGGACTAAAAAGTAGTTAGGGGGATATTTAGTGTGTATAAATAGCATTTGGGGATATTTTAGGGTTGATATTATTAAATATTTTAAAAATTACAAAAAAGAATGGAAACCCCAAATGAATTTAAAGGTGATTATTTAATATGTTTCATTTCAAGTAAATGTTCAAATATTAGTAGGAAAGCATCTGCGTTACTGGCACTAACATATTCGAACGCAACTGTCGAGTAGAGGTCTGCAAGAATAAATAAAAAGCAATTTCAACGCACTCATTTGTTTTTTAATTACAATGTGTCGATCACCCAATGATAACGAAACAAATGAAAAAATAACCAGAGACAAAACAACAAAAACTCATTCAATTCAGTCAACTCAAGTCAAATGAGTAAATTATTCAAATATAATTTGAATGTGAAATATGTGTACCTACACATTATGTATGTACGTGTAAGCTTAACTTTTATAAAAAAAAGAAGCCACAAGCTTACACACATATTATGGCAAGGTATTCAAATGAATGTATGCACATTCAATAATTCAAAAATTATTTGAATATTTTTTGTAAACTTGCTCTCTCTAGCGGGTCATTCCAATGTTTTGTTATTTATGAATGCCTCTCATATTCATTTACAGTAAACAAGTTTTTTATTCAATTTATTCATTCTTATTTTTGTATATGGTTTATTCTCTTCTTATCTTTTTAAATGTTTTATAATTGAATAAATGTTGTGCACTTTGGGTAAAGGCAAACAAGTGAGTTATTCAAAGCAGACCTCTACTGTCGAGCGAGGATTCTTAATGTTTAGTATATATTATAAAAAATAAAATAAGAAACCAACTGGCAACTTCAACAGTTGAATGTAATATTTTAAGAGTTAAGGTCTAACCATTATATGCATAGCCTTGCTTAACCTACTCTCAGAAATTAACAAAAAGTCTCTCAAATGTATTTAGAAACATTTGATTCCGTATGGAATGTGCGATTAGATTCGCACCTTGCTTAAGCAAATGCCAGTTTCATTAAACTTAGCAAAAAGTTTCCTTAAGTTCAAAATGGGTTTCCTCATATAAATAACATGTATTCGCACATTTCCTTATGCCAACTTAAGCACATTATGATTGGGCCTTTAGATATTCTTTAAGCAATGAATACCACATTTTTATTCCGTCTTTTGAAAGTTTTAATTATTTAATTATGAAAACATGCACGTGGACGAGAGGGATGAAAATATACTAGACGTTTTTAATCAGTTATAATAATTTATTCTGTTTTTCTAAAAGCTTTTTTTATGTAAGTATGCATGTTAAAATATAGTTACATGCATACATATGTAAACAATTACATAAATTAAATAAAATGATATGAAGTTATGTTTAAACAAATATTTAGGCCCTAATTCTGTAAAACGCAACCGCAACGCCAAAAATTATATTGAAAGCAAAAACAAAAAAAAAATATTTCATTATTTTGTTGTTGTTTTTCACAGAAATTCATATTGAATTTTTAAATTTCAAACGCTGCATATCTTGTGGCGTTGAAAATTTTAAAACGCAGTATGAATTTCTATAGAAAGCAACAACAAATATTTTACATTGTTTTTGCTTTTAATGTTATTTGAGGCGTTGCGGTTGCGTTTTACAGAATTAGGGCCTTAAACAATTATTCTTTTTTTTGGGGTTTTTATATTTTTTCTCAGTACAAATTTAGGGGGTATTTTTTTGATTTGGGGTAATTTCGTTAAATTCACTTGGCAACACTGTTGTAGAATAACAATAAAAACTGCGATATAATTTATTTTCATTAACTATCACAAACAAGTTCTAATAAAGTATTGCATACTTGAGGGTTACTAACAAAAATAAACTTTTTCTTAATAATTCCCGCACCACAATTAGGAACGCTATACATTATTGGTCGAAGACCCACCTTTAAGCATACTCTGAATAAGTTTCGGACTAGATCTGACGATGTCCGTGTGTCCTTCCATCTGACTGACCGGCTGGCTCTCCATGTACAGAACGCGATAATCTGATGAATTTAAGTACACAGGACCAAGCTTATAGTGAGAACCGGACCATATTTTCACATAGCCCTATACCATTTTTTCCGGAATAGAGTCTTTGAGCTAATAAATTATCTTATTATGTTGGTATTTAGATTTAATTTGTTCCAAACAAACCTATTTTAAGAAATTTAATACCGCTTAGACTTCCGCAGAATAATCTCTCAATTTGACAATTTTAATACGTATTTTCATTTCACTGATCCTCTCTAACCTCTTAAGTGCCTTAAGATAACTCTAATCCTAAATTTGTATACCCACACCACAATAGTGGAGAGGGTATTTTGTATTTATGCTGATGTGTGTGTAACACAAAAAATATGTTAAAAAATGGGTCCTGGACCCACCTGAAAGTATACTGATCGACTCTGAATCAATTTCTGAGTTGATCTAACGATGTCCATCCGGCTGGCTGGCTGTCCATGTGACCTTGTGCGCAAAGTACAGGTCGCAATTTTGGAGATAATTTGATAAAATTTGGCTTATAGGTTCTTATTGGCACAAGGACCAAACCTATTGAAAATGGGAATCGGAGAACCGCGAGAGGAGATAGGGGCAATTCCTGTCTCTCGGAAATAATCAATCCTATTTTAATGAAATTTAAAACATAGATAGATCCATATTTATGTATATGGACACATAAGCATGATTCTACATGGGTCCCAAATAGGGTGAACTCTCATAAATGTGTTTTAAAATACTGTGGGGTAGTGTTCGAAAATAAACACTAAATATCGATCATTAGTGTTCGGTTCGGTAGATTTGTGAAAAACACAAACGGTAATAGTATTTGTGTAGAAAATCATTAAAAAAATTTCTTTTGCACACAAAAATAATACTGTTTTTATCAATCTCAACAAAATATGAGAACATTTAATTCCGTTCAGGTTTTTTAAGTCCACAAACTTCATTGTGTTCGGTTCGGCTCATTAATGTTTGTCCCTTTTGGCTGGTAAAAAAAAAACAAAAATTTTTTACAAAAACCAAATACAGATACGAAAAAAAAACATAAAGCCAGCAAAATAATTTTACACAAACAAAACTGTGTATATGTTTTGTACACACAAGCGGTCGTCGCTTTGTACTACAATTGTTCTGTTTTTTGACGAAGAACAGAACATTATATTATGTTCGGCTCTTCCTTGAAAATAGTTACGAGCGGCGTTAAGGGTTGTGCTCGTATACACAAACGCTAAAAAAACAGATATCGTTCTGTTTATTTTCGAATGCTGCTTTTCCTTACATCATTCTTTATAATACATGGTAAAAATTAAAGCATACTTTTAGACAACTAATGTTTACTACAATTTGTTGCCTAATTTTTGACATTTTATTTTTTTTTTTGTAATTAACTTTATTTGACGTGCAAGTGAAAATTTATTGAATTTTTCTTTTAATTAAATAGTTTTATGTTGAATACTTCACTAAAAAATATGCAATAGAAAGTGCCGGTTTGTGTGTATTTGAAGAATACGAGTACAAGTAGCAGCGTAATCGCTTTTTCCAAATGACACACAGGTATTTTTATAATTGCCTCAATTAAACTTATAAACAATTTTGCTGTTGTTGTTTTTTTGTTGTTACAGTTTTTTTTGCAGTTTTGTAGTTTAGTATGAAATAAATGTATCCTTGACACACTTACACATACCTATAAAATTTTATTTTTGATGTTGGAGAAATGATGTTTTAATATTGAATAAATGGAGGGTGGGTGTTGATGTTCGGAAAATTCACTTTATATTTAAGGCTCTTCGAATGAGTTGCCTAAATTGTTTTAAGATATTTAGGAAAAAATAATAATTAGATAAAAAGAGTAACATAATTAAAAATAATTTTTGCATATACAAAAAAAGTAAGCTCTTATTGACGAACCATTAAAATCTGTCCGTACAATGCAAATGTCGTCTAAAAAGAACCTAATACCTTCCTTTACATACATTATATTATATTTTTACTGTATATCGTCTGCTGATAATTTAATTGTCGTATGTGGATTCCGATAGTTTCGAGTAGATTGAATTTGTAGTTTGAACTCTTATAAAAATCGTTCTATATGGATTTTTATAAGAGTAAAATAAAAAAATAAATAAAAAAATTCTAAAATTTGTTTTTGTTTTAAATGTTATTTTCTATGCGAACGTTAACGTTCGACATCGTTGAACAGGCTGTAAAATTTGGTCATGAAAAAAAAAACAAACAAAAAAAAATATTACCTTAAGGGTTTTTTTTAAAATTGGAGATTTTAATAATAATTAGTATTGTGGTTATTTTTTGAACAGTTCTATGGTTTTTTATCCAAATTTTGATATTTAATTAGGCGAAAGTTCATCAAATTTAATTTCCATTAAATTATTTTTTTGAAGAAAGGAATTTTACAACATGAAATTAATTAAAATTTATTGATAATTATAACGCTAAGCTTATTTAAAATGTCTTCTAGGTTTCAAAAAAGTTATAGCTTTTCAAAAAAATAATCGAAGAAATGGCAAAAATTGCATTTTCTTTCTATTGGTACATTTAAAAAAAAGGAACACAATTATGCACTACGTAATAAGACATACAGATATGCAGTAACAAATTAAAAAAATGTATACAGGGTCCGCCAAATAACTTTTTTTCGAAAATGCTATAAAAAAAACTACAAAATATTTTCTCAAATTTCTTTTTTTATTTGAAAGTACAATCCTTCCGGTTAATAATGGAAAATAATTTCATTCAAATGGCTGCCTCGGCTGGCCATGCAGTAGCCTACACGATCGGTCCAATTTTCAAGCACATTATCGATTGTGTGCAGCTGTATTTCACCAATGGCTTCACGAATATTGTCCTTTAAAGCGTCAATTGTCTCTGGCTTGTCGGCGTAACACTTATCTTTGACGGCACCCCACAAATAATAGTCCAACGGTGTCAAATCGGAGCTCAAAGGAGGCCAAACGACATCAGGTCTGCGGCTGATAATGCGATCTTCAAAAACAGGGCGCAAAACATTGAGTGTAGCTTAGGCTGTGTGTTGAAACCAAATGTTGCCAATATCCTCCTCTTCAATTTTTGTGAATAAAAATTCGTTCAAAATGGCCCGATAACGATCGCCATTGACTGTAACGGCCACTCATTGTCCATTTTCGAAGAAAAATGGCCCAATTATGCCTCTGGACCAAAATCCGCACCAAACAGTGACTCGTTTTGGGTGCAACGGCTTTTCAATGTTTGCGTGCGGGTTTTCTGTGCCCCAAATGCGACAATTTTGCTTGTTTACATATCCGCCAAGATCAAAATGAGCTTCATCTGAAAAGATGATCTTTTTGGCAAAATCGGAATCTTCTGTAAGTCGATCGCAGGCCCACTTAGCGAAGCGAAAATGCATATTTCCCAGCGTTGTTCAAGCCTGTAGACAACCATATCCGTTCAGCGAAAGGATAGCACTAATTATCTGTCAAATCAGACATGAGCTAAGTGTTACGATTCGCGAAAAAAGCAGTAGTTGAAAACAAAACGTTAGATTATAACATTTGAGGAGCCACGATATTCCCTTGCTGCGAAGCAGGTTTGTAAGGGAGAACTGTAAAAGTGTCGGTTAAAATAATGGCTGTCGCAGGTATTGTCCCAAATGAGCCAAGTTAACAATAGGACGGATAGTCTTCATTTATAGTAATAGAACTAGGTAGAGTCAGTCATTACCTATACAAAATCCAGTTACATGACTAGTTGTTTGTCAATTGTTACTCTTTAACCCTATTGCTAGGAACACAACTGGGACGAACGACGAAATTCGTCCAGCACGACGAATTATTCGGAAGAAATTCGCTGTATAAATTCGGCTTATGAAACACAATAACGACGAAAAAACAAAATGGAAATAAAATATTTTATATAAACAAGAAATAGTGGTACCATATGAACAAAAAATACTTCACAAATAAAACATTGAAAACAACTTAACTAAATACTTTTTTATTGTTAATTTTTTTTTCAATTTGTATTTTATATGATATTCAGTTAAAATTTTACAATCTCTAAAGTAAAAAGTTACTTTATTTACTAAAACACTTACCATTTTGAAACAATATGGCTACCCAGTACTGATTTGTTCGTAGTACGCCGGCGTAAGAATTATAATTAAATCTATTTTAAGTTTGAAACGTCCGGCGAATTTTCGTCGGCGCCCTGATTGTGTGCATTTTCATATGCACAAATATTTTTTAATTTCCTGATTTGAACTTGTTTTGTTCGTATTAAGTGAAGCTTTCTTAAATAAAGAAATATTTTCTCATGATCAAAAAATCAAAAATTTCTTAAAACAAGATATACAAAAGTAGCTTATTTTCTTAATTAAAAACAAGAACGATATTTGTGAAATCAAGCAACATTTATTTATTATTAGTCTAATTTTCTTGATTTTTAAAAGAATGGAATTTCTTGCATCAAGTAACAAATGCTAGGAATTTCTTTAAATTTTTCAGAAAATGCTCAAGAAAACTTGGTTTGATTCAATTAATTTTTATTTGGAATGACATGTGAAGCAAATCAATCAAAAGTTTCTTATTTTTTTATGTTAAGTGATACTCGTTTTTCTAAAAAAAATGCAGGCTTTTTTCTTCGGATTTTGTAAAATAAAAAGCAACGAAAACTTGATTTAAGTAACTATAAAACTAAAATTGGTTTTTTTTAGCTGTAGTTAAGTAAATTTTAGTTCGCTTCGAGTCAATACTTTTTGCTTAAACCAAGCCACTCATATGTTTACAGTAAAAATCTTTTGGCTTGGACGAAAATGGTGCAACATTTTCATGATTTAAGAAATATTTTCTGGTGATTTAGTAAAAAATTCTTTCCGTGTTTATTTGAAATTATATAACTTAACCTTTCCTGAAATATCAGAGAAGGCTTCTTAATAATGTTAGTGTTTTATTAACACAGTTCGGAAAAAGAAAAAAAAAAAAAGCCGATGTAGAGAACTTGATTATGTGATTTTAATTGACTTAAGCGTGTTGAATCCAAATAGTTAATTCAATCACGTCTAGTTAACATCTTTATGATTTCATGTCTTATTTTATTCCAAAAAAACCTGGATTTCTGATAAATGATAAAAATGTGTTCATACTAATTTGCATGAAAATATGGTCGCCACTCATTAAGAAATAATTTTGAAAATAATCATTTGTAAAAGATCAAAATCGCACAAATAGTTCTCAATTATAATAAAATGTATAACCGCTTTATTTCAGTCGAAAATTAGTCGAGTCCATAAAAAAACTAGACATGATAGAAAAAACTGAAAACGGATTTGAATTAAGCTCTGTAAAATCTTTGTATTTCATGTATTTCATATATTTTTATTTAAAACGATCTCTGTTTGACGACCAGTGTACATAATAAAACTTAGTTCTTAAACATTTCATTAAGTATTTTATTAAAATTTTATTTTTGCGCTTTTTGATTGGGGGCACGGCGCTTTTTGATTATAAATAGTTCACAGCCGTGGTCCTGGAACATTGCTTTTATTGGTTTTGTTTATGCGAAGCGCACAAAGTTGAGCTTTGTGATTCTTGCTCAAGGTGGTATTCAAAAAAAAATATATTTTTTTTAAAGCTTAAATGTGTTTTTCAAGTTTTTACTTTTTTTATTTTTCAGTTTTACTTACAATAATTCTTAGGCGGTTTTTTATGATCTCAAAATAAGTGCAACATAAAATGGATTTGTACATTTTAAAAAATCGCTTATCTATATGAATATATATTAAACTAATTTATTATATAGACTTATAAGTTGTCACAATGATTAATAACATTTATTAAAAAGGCATATTTTGTTTTAAGCCAAAGTTATAGACAGTTAAAAAAAACATCGTCGAAGCGACGATCATTAGCTGCAACGTATGTAAAATATGGTTAGTACTCTACTCACCAGTTAAGTGATATGTTTTCACCCATCACAATTGGTTTCAATTAGCGGTTAAGGGAAAAGTACTCTAAAACCAATTGACGCAAATTTCCCGCAGGGTTTGTACTTTGAACACACACATTTTCTACCTTTCACGTAAATTGGAAAGGGTATATGAACTTAAGTTTGTCAATCCGATTGTAATTTGTAATTGTCCATGTGCATGTTGAAATAAGCTTTCCGAAGGCCCCAGAAATGGTCGGGACTTCGTCTATGTCTAAGTCTATGTTACCTATACTTTGTTTGCTATTGAAAGTCAGCCAGATCGGTCCATTAATGACTGAAATATGAGCAACAAACAACAACTTCATCTAATTTTACCAACAAATCCCTTGTTGTTTTTTATATATCTGTGGCCGCATGGAAAAACTTGTTAACTCCACTTTTTGCATAAAGTGAGATAACACCAAAAATAGAAAGCGTGTTTCATTAACTACAAAAAAAAAAACAAAAAAAGCGTTTAAGAAATCGACAAAATAATCGCCAACTTTTTAGTTTCGCCAAGAAAAACGCCAAGTTGCCAATTACTAAGTTGCATCGCCTATTAAGGTTTATAAAGTCGAATTAACGATGTCCTTTCGACTGGCAGGCTGTATGGCTGGCTGGCTGTCCATGTAAACCTTGTGCGCAAAGTACAAGTCGCGATTTTGTGATAATTTGGTACATATGTAGGTCTAATGTGGTTAAGGGTATTAATAATCGGGTTTAACCGACTATACTTTATTACTTTTTTTACTGTAGATTTGGACTCAAAATGATGGGTTAATGTTGTCATGATTATGATTTATCTTTCAAATATTTATAACTACGGGTGGCACAGAATGATCTACATGTTTATGGTTTAATAAGTTTATAACTTTTTTATTTTTGCGATTATTATAATTAAAATATAGAATCTGGGAATTTATTTCTCTTTGATTAGCAATGAGGAAGGCCGTAGCGGGCCAGAAAATGCCTTACATTCTGCTGGTATCTAATAGTTGTATACATTTTCTGTACAATTTACTTCATTGCTAGCCAAAGGATAGCTAAAGTAAGCCTCGTCACAGAAATATACAAACGAAAATTCTGATAGTGCATTGAAAATATTCCTGGAAAACATTGAAGGAATAACTATAAAAGCTTTAAAAAATTGTAATTTGACTAAGAATACACATTCGAATAATATGAAAATTGATGATATCCTGCAAGTGATGTCCATTTTCTACTTCACACATACGTGCTCTTTTTAGCATATTTTCCAAAATTCGCTGAATGCTGAAAAAAACTCCTATGAGATGAACAATAACGACAACGAACTTATCAATGATTTTTAAATGCTAAAATATTAATTTAGGTTTATTCTTATGTTAACAATTGAACTCAACTAACAATTGCATTGTAAAAAATTTTTAAGGAATTACTTCTGTTTTGTTATTGAATTTTAATGTGTTTTTTTTTTAAATTATTTTAAATTGATTAAGCTTGAGGTCTTCTTTTATAAAAAATATTATATTTATTATTTTCAATATTTTATAAAAAGAACGGTCAAGTAATACTAAATAACATTTATTTAAAAAAGTTTTTAGCCATTTTATTTTCAGTAAATTAAGCCATGCTTGGTCACCAAGTTTTGGCAACACTACTTTCCTATGACACTATAATTTTTCTTGTACTAGATGTTATATTAATGCATACATTTTTTTAAATTTTTCCTCTTATTTTATTCTTTAATTCAAAAAAAGTAAAAGTATTGAGTCAATACTTCAAAAGTATCGAGTAGTATCGAGAAGTCAAAAGTATCGAAACTTTACAACACTTATTCATATTTTAATCCGGCTTAAGTCACATTTATTTTTGGGACTAAAATTTATTATTAATAGGATTTTATTTTTGGTTTATACACTGAAATTTGTTGTTGAGGGAAAGCTAATTCCTATGCGCATTTAACAGGTTGCTTAGGCCAGATCATCAGGAAACCTTTATCCAAAGGCTTTGAAAAAACTAAAGATATTATTCAAATAAAACTGTGAAACGATTGAGAATTACAAACATTCAAGCGTTATTTGCAAACGATATCAAAGCTTAGACAAGACAACAACAATAAACAGAGAGTTTATCCTTTCTTACGTTTCCCTACAATTGGTTGGCTTTTTTCCGACTCGAATTGCAGTTGTAAGTGGATCCATTAAATTTAATTTTCTTTAAATTATTTTATGAAGGAAGGAATTGTTAAGACATGAAATTATTTAAAATTGGATAACTTTTCATTCTTGAATTACGCTGGTAATGAGCAGACATGTTTCGATAGTAACCACTCCATCTCCCCAAAGATCATTGCCACTTAACACTCACCTCCATTGACGAAGGCTGGCAGTCGAATATCAATCTTTAAGCCAAATGGGATTTTTACTTTGGTGGATCGAAATTTGTTATGAATGATTATCTAATTTTTATTGATTTGTATGTTCTTTCTAACTTTTGTTTTTTATACTTTCGCTATCAACCAGTGCACCGCGATTAGCTTGAATGTTATATTTTATTTTATTTATTTATTTTAGGTAATTCACAAATAGTCCATGTCGTGTTGAATTAAACGCTGGGCAATCACATAGAAGAAAAATACTGTCTCCTCAGTTCCAGGTTTCTTGCAGCTGCGGCAGCAATCATTAAAAGGGAGGCCGAGTGTCATAGCGTGCTTACCTATCTTCCAGTGGCCAGTCCAGCAGACGAAGAGAGAGATTCACATGCAGTTCTTCCGAGTTCCTGCCTAAAGCCGACACCACAAGTCATCTTAGACCCACCTCGTGCGGTATTCCTCGGCCAGGATTCCCCTGCTCTATTTCCGCCTGGACGGCAATATGACCTTGAATTTCTTATCAAAGTCCGTGCGGGGTATCATATAGTCCGTTGGTCGTTTCAGAAATGTTTCAGCAAGTTAAATGGTATTAATGGAGCGCGCCGGGCCAAAACATGTAGATTTTTAATTTAAATTGGCGCTATTTCATTCAATAAAGTCACACTTATCTCACAGCCAACGCCCCTTAGTATCTCTTGTATCACAAAGCGAAAGAGTTAAGAATATTCTTAAAAAAAAATTTCTAATCAAAATTAAAAATTTGTTAATTTTGAGTTGACCCCATTTAGAGGAACCAATGCGATGTGTCATTTAAAAAAAAATTAAATTTGTATTTTTGCATGAAATTTCGAAAGAGTTTCTTCGCTCTAGGTTCGACGAAAGCTGCTTCGTTAACAATAGTTTTTATTAAAAAAAAATTATTGTAAGAAAAAAAATTATTTCAGGTAATCATTGCAGCTATAAACAATGAAACTTTGTGTTTTATTTAGTAAACTAGGTATAATGTTTATTAACATAATTTCACAAAGAAAATTTAGTTTCGCTTTACAATATAATTAAAGGTTAGAGGTTTAATTAAACAAATTCAAAATTTGTTGCCAGAGCGATGATCCACATTTTGAATCTTGAGTATCTTCTACTTCTTCATTCTTATAATTAAAAAGTTCACATATATAACCCATTTTGACAGCGCAATCGGAAGCACTCCAACGATGGAGAAAATGTGATGACAACATTTGTATACAATGTTCGTTAGCATTAAAATTATTAGCATTACTGCGCCAATTAAAATATGTTAAATTTTGTCCTCTTACCGACCACCAGGGTTTTTGTGCAGTTTTGGTGTTTAAGCCGTCAGTGCCGCTTATCCATAGATTTTCCGTTTTTTCGAAGTTTCGAGTAAGAAGATTAACAATTAGATCACCTTTTTCCTTAGAATCGATTCGAAGAAGTTCGCCATTGCTTCGTGTACAGGCATGAATGGATTGATAGAAGTTGTACTATTTTTTTTTTTATTGCAAATTATTAATTTTATTAGTTTTTGTTTTATGGAAACTATAGATAAAATTACCTTAGGATCTACTTCGACCAGATATTCTATGCCATCTGCAGATGTGAGTATATCCGCTGAGATTAAAACTGTCTTAAGCAGTACGAAAAATATAACAAAGACTTGCTTGAGCGAGGTAAGCATCATCTTTACTAAACGTTTAAAAGTTTAATGTTTTGCTTTTTAGAAAACTATCATATTTATATATTTTTAATATACATATCTTTTTAATGAGTTTAATAGTTATAAATTAGATATTGTGTCAGCTACAAAAATAAACAAGCAGAAACTGTTAAGACAATAAAGATGCGAATATATACATACATACATATGTACATATGTTGATAAAAGATAATACAGAATTGTTTTCTTTAAAAATATTTTTTTAAAAATTAAAGCCAATATTTTTTTTATTCAAACACACAAGGTACTTCGTATTAGAAAAGATTTACATTTTTAGTTACCTTTATTTAACAAATTGTCAGACAAATTTTCCTTCCAAATATTCAAACTCTTGCAATTCACGTAATTTTTCGCCCAAAGCACTAAATATGAAAAAACAAAAGGACCAACAGGGCTGCCAGATAAATTTGTGAGGAAATCGTCAATTTCCTGAGAAAATATAAAAAAATCGTCTTCCACGTTTCGAAAAATCGTCAAAAAAATGTGACAACTTAAAAATTAGTTTTTTTTAAGACGCTCTTCAATCCTTGTGGGAATTATTTAAGACGTGGGTGGTGAAATGTTCGCCGCATAATTGTTAAAAATATGTTTTATACAGAGAGTTGCAAAAGGCTCATTCGATGATGGTTTGACGAAAGATAAACAAAGTGTAACATTGTTGTTTTTGTACTCTGACATTAACCATTTAAAGTTTTTCTTAAGACTACTTGTAAATATATTACAGCCGTACAAAAGCCATACGCGTTTTCTTGTTTTCCAATAACAAAAATCATCAAATCTGGCAGCCCTGGTGACCAATTAAACAACAACTCGTCACGTAAAAATTATTTTTTCGGATTATGAGTTTTACGTGAACGTATACGTTTAAGGTTTTTTACCAGGGCTGTGGAGTCAGAGTTGAAGTTTTTGTACCGGAGTCGGAGTCAAAGTACCCACAAAAGCTCGCGACTTTGACTACGAAATTTTTCGGTATAAAAATTTAAAAAAATTTTCTTATATTTTCCAAAAAAAAAAAAATTAAGAATATCTGCTTTAAAAATATTGAAGTCAGAAAATAAGGAAGAGTCGTCTACGGCACGGCACGTATTAGAATTAAAATATCGTTTTGAAAGCTTTACAGAATCATTTTCTTGCTATTTAAAAAAGAGTTTCAAGCCAAATATGGACCAGCCTCAAGCCAGCATCAAGTTTAGAGTAGTAGTCGGAGTTAAAAAATTTCAGTCAGTAATTGGAGTCGACGTCGGAGTTAGAACTATTTTATGACTACTCCACAGACCTGATTTTTAAGAACTGTCGTCATCCGCTAACAAAATTCAATACGAGTAAAAGGTAGCTAATAGAGATGAGCGATATTTTTGTACCTGGGACTTAATCACTGTTAATGAAAAATCACGAATCACAGTTGTGACCAAATTTGGCAAGTAACAGGTACTTGTCGTTCTTTTTGTTTTCTGTTACATAAACAAATTTATCAAGAATGATGAATGTATCATGCAAATTTATGATATTTCACTGTTTATGTGGGTAATAGCGTTTTTTTGCATGCAATTACGAATAATGTTACTGTTACTTTTGTTCTCTCGTCTTCCGTATTAGTATTTTTTTTTAAAGCCGAACTTTATTTGTTCTTGTATGTACTATGTATATCAGTGATGGAAAATTAAGATGTACTGACCCCCAAACAAAATAGTACTTTTTCAATATTTGGTACTTTTTCCAAACATATTTTTTATTTAGAAATAAACTTGAAAATAAAAAAACAAAAACGCGTAATTTTTTTCGTTTTTTGCCAAATATCTCAGCCATTTTCGTACCGAGTTTTCTGAATTTCAGTAGAAAAATTCTGACGATGACATCTGACAAACATAAATATATACCAACCAGCACGGAAAGAATTATTTATTAAATATTCGTCCAGGCCAAAAATTCCTTATTCTAAATTTAAAAGGTTTTCCAATAAGAACTTTTTTTATAAAACAAAATTAAACAAGAAATTTAGATGCAGATGATTAAAATTTTTATTGTATTACGAAGAGAAAAATTCAGTTCGGAAAATATGTCTGAAAATGATTTCTGACAAATGTTTAACACGAGCACGGTGACAGATGTCGATTCTTTCATCGAAGTTTTAAATCATTTTTTGGTAAAATGGTGGGTCTATTTCGTTAATCCCATGAGGGATTTTGAGTTTTCAGGCTGCAATCGTTTCGATTGGCTCCGTATAGACTATCAGCCGTATTCATAGAACTTTATTAATGGTTAATTAACCATATTTAATGAAAAATTGCTAAAGTTATTTTCATAAACGAAAAATAGTCTATTTAATCTTTAACAAACCATCCACAAAGTAAGAACATTTTTTGTACGATTTACCCTTCTTTAAACCAAAAACAAAATGACATTTTGATAAGCGTTTGCATTTTTTGATTTCATTTTTGTGAAATATGTTCAAAAATAATGAAAAAAATGTTTTATTTATTAATATGGGCATGTTAAATACATTTAACTAAATTTTTTTTTTATTTTAGACAACCAATTTAAAGTTATATGGTTAATTATTTAAAACATTTTTATATGATTTTAAAGAATATGTTCAGGGGCAAATGCTGATATTATCATTAATTACTTATTAAATTACTGAAACTATTTGTTTTTTTGTTTAAACTAACGAAGTATTGTTCAAAAATACTGAAAAATATAGAATAAACAAATCATAATAATAGTGATGGTAATAAAAAGTAAGCAAACTTTTTATTCGAATATTTTCTTATCGTATACATATTTCTTTCTGCAAGATTTTGTTTAGAAACTAAAATAAAATGTAGTTTTATTTGATAAGAATAATTTTTAAGTTCTACAATAAAATAAAAAACTATAAAAAAATTAAATATAGAATATCATGTGAACCGAATAGAAGTTTCATGCATCACTAGCAACAAAATGGCAGCAAAATATAAAGAAAGTTGCCATACTTAAACACAAAATCGCTACAAACAGTTAATAGAAATAACACTGTTAATGTAGGTTTATGAATACAAATTTTTATAGGAGGTTTACTAGATTAAAAGCGTTTGATAGTTATTACATGCTATAAGCTTAAAATAAGAACTTTTTATGAATATGGCTGTATGTCCTTAACATAGCAATAAATTGATCGTTTCATTGGCTGGGACATGTGGAACCGTCCTGTTAAAACCACATGTCAGTGATATCCACGTCATCAATAATAGGCCAAAATTGAGTTGTTAACATCTCGCAATAGTGTGATCCATTGACCGTTACCGCATGTCCAGCCTCATCGAGCAAAATTTAATTTAATGTAACAATTGTCAATGCATTAACTACAATTAAGTCAAAATCTGAATGTCAAACCTATCATGTTGTTGGTGTTGCCACAATTTAAAAAAAAGTTCTTGTTAAAAAACCCGATATTTGTGGCCTAATTTAAGCAAAAAGTATTCGACTGAATTTTTGTTCGCTTTTAGGTACTAACTTTTTGCTTGCTTTTATTTCGCCACACATACATATATCGAGCCATTTTCAATTTTCTTTTTTTTTTTGTCAATGAATTAATTTATTGACGAAATTTGCGTCATCTCCTAAAATTTTATGGTCACACAAGGTACGGTTACGATTTTTTAGCAAACACAATTTCAGCTTAAGCGCCATTTCTAGTATGTTTTTATTTTGTTTTTATAATAAAAAATGTTTCTCCTGTAGAATTTTATATTTCTCACTTAAGCTTTTTTTGTGGTTATGGCTCGATATTTAGAATAATATTTTTGGCTTTGACGAGAATCGTTAAAATTTTCTTGGTGCAAGCCATATTTAGTAAATAGTTTTTTCCGTGAGGTCCCCCTAATAACTGCGGTCTTGGAGTACCCATTTCAACAGACACACAGACAGATAGTAACCGTATTTGAACTTCTGTTCTCATAAGAATTCAAAAACTATATTGTTTAAAGGGTCAATATTGTAGAAATTACATGATCGAAAAAAAGAACAAAAATTTTGTGTAGGCAAATTAGCAACGCTTAATTTCTAAACAAACAAGCATAACAAGAAAGAGTACTAAAACTGACGTGGGGGTACCGTGGTATTTTTAAAAGGAAAAAGTACTTAAAATAGTACCATTGTACTGAATTTTCCATCACTGATGTATATGCAAGTAAACAGACGACCATTTATGTTGCCTTCTCTCTTTGTCAAACTCCATATAAAAAGACAAACAAAATTTTGCATATTTGGAGTTTGATACTACTTATTTGTTCTATTTTAAAATAACTATAAAACAGCTGCGTCCAAACGATTTTTTGTGAAAGTTCGCAAATTATGTATATGGCCAGTGTAATTCAGTAATTTAGTACTTTTTCATATTTAAAATACCGCAGTGCCCCCACTCATCTTCCAATTATTTATTTGCCATACAGATAAATTTAATCGGCTGACTACCATCTTTTGCATGCATATTTAGAGGAGTTGCTAACTGAAAACAAGTTTTTTTGTCGGCATATTAAAACCAGCGTTGCCATTTTGGTGCCTTTCGGGTATTTTTTGGTGCTTTTTTGCTTATGCAATACCCGAAATTTTGTTAAATACCCGTTTTTGAAAAGCGGGTATTTATAGTGCTTTTAACAATTTCTCACAGTGCTTTAAAGTGCCTTTTAAGTAATCTACATATATTTTTGGCAGCGATGCCAACTTAGTGCTTTTGGCACTATTTATTGTGCTTTTGATGTCTCAAAATGCCAAAATTTTATCCTTAGCGCCAAACCTAGAAAAACACTGATTTGGTGCTTTTACAATTTTTCGTTAGTTAATTTTTTTAAACTACGATTATAGGTATAGAGGATGATTTAGATGAGCTTTGCTATTTGGATAACAATTTTGAGAAAGCCTGTAAAGATTTTAAGATTTCAAATGATAAAAAAAAGTGATAAAAGAAAGTTGCATTCGTTTTGCCAAAAACTTTATTTACGAGGTTAGAGCTACTCTTCCTAGCAATTTGGAAATTTTACAAAACGTTTCACTTTTTAGCGATTACAACATATTTAGTAATCGTAACAAAAACGATGTATTTCTTTGCGATAAATATTTTTTAAAGATGTAGACACTGTCAAAAATAGAAACTGGCTTGGAAAATATTAGGAATTGTGAATGGAAAAATAAACAACGATTTTGAGTCATGTAGAAAAGTTAAAAAAATGCAGTAGGAAACCGTACAAAAGAACGCAAAGACTTTAAAAACAAACAAAAATAGTCGTAACTTAGTATAAGCAAAGTGTTAAATAAATTAAAAACTGCTGACAGAAAATGCTTTTTTAACGAGCGTTGTGTAACCTGCCATTTGTCATAAGCTTTAGTTTTCAAACGCACAACACTCGTCTCCAAATAACCGCGTGTTGTGCACTTCTACCTTTAGTGCTATTGCAAAAAGGTTTGACTAAGTATCAGAATGCAAACATAGATGTTTTTTCTATTTTACACCTTATTTTCATTCAGAAGCGTACATAGGTTAAAATAATTGGATACTATCATACGCCAATTGTTTTATTAAACTTTGCACGATTGTAATTTAGATTTATTTAAACGATAAAATATAAAGTTTTTTTATTAAAATCTGGGCTGTCATTAAGTTTTATAAACAATGGTCAGTCATTGCAAATTTTCGGTATTTGCAACAGGCAAGATTTTTCGAGTTACAAAAATCGAGCTCGCACTGTATTACTTTATAACGGTATTATGGCCAATTCAAACATAGCTGATGGATCATCATGATTTGGATAATATTATTTTTATTGAAGATAATAATAATACAATTAAAAATGTTTTTATACAAATGTAAATATATTTATTATTTAATCTTAAAAAAATGGTCCCAATAAACGCCATATGCAACTTGTTTTGTGTTTAATTAAATTTTTAAAAATGGCTTAGTGCTTTTTTACGCTTTTTTTTTGCTCGAAATAGTGCTTTTTAGTGCTTTTTTTAAATTTTAAAGTGCTTTTTGCTCTCAAAAAGTTGGCATCACTGATTGAAACAAACAAAATCGTTAACGGACAGTTTATCGGTTTAGTAAATCCATGTCGACATTAAGTAGCAGGCAGTTTGTCGAAACATTGAGAAAATCAATTCGATATCAGACTTTGTTAATCATGTGTTTGTTGCAAAACTCATTTTGTTGTATATTAAAAAATAATTTACACCGTTTATATTAAAATGTAAAGCGAGGACGCCAGGATTCGTATATTGCTATCCAGAATGGAATATTTGTTTTTAAAGGTGGCAAGTAATTTGCATTGGATAAAATATGAGTGGAAAATTTAAATTTAAAAGAAACCTTTTAATGGAACTCGATTTGATTGAAGAAACTACAAAATCATTTTAACTGAGATTTTGCGAATCGTTAAGAACTTAATTTTGATTTTAAAATAAAACTTAAAAACTGATAAGCAGATTCACTCCTGATAACATTGTTTCTGGAAAAAACCAATAGCATAATACCATTGTTATTAATGTTATTTCCGAACGAGAAAAACTATGAAGATATCAATTCCGCGTGCTGAAAATATTTATTTTTTTTTTCTTTTTTTTTCGAAAATTGTAGCCAAAATTAAGAACGAAATGGATGAGCCAATGTTTTTTGCCATTTAACGTATTGCTTTTGGAATTTTATTGATACCACAGTCCTCAGCATCAGTTTAACGCACATTTTAATTTTCATGCAAAATGTTGTAAAAAGCGAAGGACGAAATCGTTTAAACCTAGAAACTGTTTAAAGTTTCATAAAAACTAAAGATCTAATAAAATCAAATGATAGTTGCTGTTATACTTTTAATATTTTGTTACATCTCTTAAAGTAAATTTGCGTTATCTTCACTACACTGAATTAAGAGCTTCATTTTTAAACATCTACCAGTGAAAATGTATGTGTTCGAAAATCAAATTTTTAATTTATTTACTTATTCATAAAACTTTTAACTATCTTAAATAATTTTCTTTAGAAAACTGTTTAACAGACATATTACATGTGTACCTTTAATAAACATATGTACATAGATTCATTGTAATAAAATATTTGTTGTTTCTTTTATTTTTAAAAATTATCTTTTTTAACAAAAAGTACCGTTTGGTGGGAAAAGTACCCTTTTAGTTAAAGTTAAGTACCATTTAAAAATTTTAATTTTGCTACACTGGCTTGGACATAATTGCTATAAAACAGCTGCGTTCATCCGAACACACATTCTTACTTATATATTTGCAAAGCTCTTGCAATTTGTTGTTCTCTCTTTGCAAATTAAGCAGGAAGCATTGTTGTTTGTCTGTTGTGCTCTCGTCGGTGTGAAAGCACAAAAGCTCGCACATTGTGCATATGAGCTGGACTTAACTGCTTTAAAAGAACTGAACACTGACAAACCGTGCTGTGATCACAATTACAGTTTTAAGGAACAGTGATTTTTAAATCACCTTCACTAATCACGATCGCCCATCTTAAGTAGCTAACAGTAGGATTTAATCGACTGTATGAAAAGTGTTCCATTATACTAATTTCACTTATCGCTTACTATAGGTTAAAGTAAAGTTGATACAGTGAAATACTTTTAATACAACCGATAAAATCCTAACTTTAGCTATCGTTAAATTGTCAAAACGGGCCCGAATATAAAAAAATAAACCCACGGTGAAAGAAAGTAGTGACAGAGTTCATAAAGAAACTAGTGTTCTTGGCAACAAATTCGCTCCCTTATTAGGCGAAATGAAATGCCACAATGAACTCTAATCTAAACTTAAATAGTTTGTTACTGAAAATAAGCCAAATTATTTCAGCAATTCCCTATACAAATCGACTTTTTAGAGGTTTAGGGCTTTTTTTTACCGAATACGATTAGAAAAATAGAGTTGCAGAGCTTCTGCATAAATCAAAATTCAGAATTTCTTATATTACTAAGGGCCATTTTTAAAACTTGCCGCTAGTCAAAGGTAGGATGAACTTTAATAAACTGCTCAGTTTAGTACAACGCAAAGTTGTAAGAATGAAAAATTTTTTATACGTGGGACAAAAATCCTACCTTTAACTAACAGCAAGTTGTAATAATGGCCCTTGCTACTGACCTATTTTGTCTTAGATTGGAACGAAAAACCAGAAAAACTTAAAAATTTTGTGTGTAATAATTGTGATTGGAAATTTTTCCAAAAACCTCTTGCTCCACGATGGACTTTGGCACGCTGGTGTTTTCGGCTTTATCTCGCCGGGAATGGCGGGTTCGTGTCCATCTAGGTTTGCACAATTATTAACTTTAGTCTTTCGTGCCAATATGGAAAATATGTTAAAAAAAGAAGCAAAAAAAAAACGATGTACGAAATACCTAACGACAGGGGTAAATACCTTTAATAATCGGACAGACATTTCGATGACAGAAACTTTCACACTACATTGGCTTGGCCGGACTCGAATCCTCGGGACAAGGTGCAATGGGCTGCCCACCCCATATGACAGGTTAATGTCATCCGTGACATTACTTGGTGCCTGATTAAAAAAACTAAAAGTAATTACCCTATTGGGGTTTCAAAAGTCAATTTTTTAAGGGATAACTATGACTCTTTGGCATATAATTTAAAAGTCCGATTTTATTAAGAACAACAAAACCTAAAAATTTTATGATACAATTGTAAAAGGTATGATAACATTCGGCAAAGCCGCATATAGCAATCTTACTTGTTGTTAATTCGTTTAATTTTTTTTTTATTTTTGTTTATTTAATGTTGTTTTTTAGCTTTTTTCTTTGTTTGTTTTTAAATATTTATTTTTTTAAATAAATAATAAATTTAACTTTTTCTGTAGTCGAAGTTTTATTCGTGCCGTGTGCTACCTCTTATTACCAAAGAAATATTTCGTGGCACGCGTGAATTACGCATTACCGTGATTACTTACAATAATAATCACGTGTGAGAGAGAGAGAGTTATCTTGCGTTATTAAGAATTCAAAATCACGTAGGGTTTCTCACGTACATACTCTGGAATGTCAAATGTCATAATAAAACGCAACAATTCCATTTATGTATTTGTATTGTTTTTTTTTTACTGAATGCTTTTCTTCATATTTAAATCGATATATACTATATGTATATATATATTCTACTTACATTTAATATTTTAATCAGGCTTAAGTTCATCAAATTTAATTTTCATTAAATTATTTTTATGAAGAAAGGAATTTTACAACATGAAAATTAATTAAAATTGTTATTGATCATCATTCATTCTTGACTGACCTGAGATTCGAACCCAGGCGGCTGGTTACCATGACATGTTTCGATCACAACCACTTGATCTCCTCGGATGGATTTGCCGTCTTACACTCGCAGCCATCGACGACTGCTGACGTCAATAGTCAAATATCAATCCTTAAACCAAATTGTATTTTAACTTTTGGTATATCGAAATTTGCTTTTTTTGAATGATTATCCATTTTAATTGATTTTACATGTTTTTTCTAACTTCTGTTTTTTCCGTACTTATGTCAAGAATTCTTCTTAGAGTCCAAAGTACATTTTTTTTTTCATTTTGTCTTTCTTTTTCTTGTTGACCTTTTTCAGCACAACTTGACATAAGTACGGAAAAAACAGAAGTTAGAAAAAACATGTAAAATCAATTAAAATGGATAATCATTCAAAAAAAGCAAATTTCGATCTACCAAAGGTTAAAATACAATTTGGTTTAAGGATTGATATTTGACTATTGACGTCAGCAGTCGTCGATGGCTGCGAGTGTAAGACGGCAAATCCATCCGAGGAGATCAAGTGGTTGTGATCGAAACATGTCATGGTAACCAGCCGCCTGGGTTCGAATCTCAGGTCAGTCAAGAATGAATGATGATCAATAACAATTTTAATTAATTTTCATGTTGTAAAATTCCTTTCTTCATAAAAATAATTTAATGAAAATTAAATTTGATGAACTTAAGCCTGATTAAAATATTAAAAATTTGGATTAAAAACCATAAATAGTTCAACAAAATAACCACAATTCTAATTATTCTACTTATATATATATGTATGTACATATGTACATTGTTATTAAACTTACCAATTATTCAATTGTTATGTTGTAATAGTTCAGATCAAAATGAAACAATGCCACACCTATAAAATAAACAACATCGAGATATGTATAAGTAAAAAGTGCAAGGAATATCACAAAAAAGTGAATATTGTTTATTTTCTGTAAAACTTATAAAAAAATTAAAACAAAGAGGTACAATTAATATATAAATGAAATGGAAAAGTCTTACAGCCTGTTCATCTATTTCGAACACGCAGAGAAAAACATGATTAATGGGTGGTAACAACGACCACTTTTGTTTATATATGCCTAATATGTTTACCCCAATAGCTTTATTATAGTCCTAGTGTAACTTGAAAAAATATTTTTTGTCCTTAACATTTTTAAATTCACTATAATAATATTATATGGTGGTTAACATTTTTACTTTGATCTTGCTAAACATATTAAATTTATGTGAAATGTTTGCTACTTTAATTTATACATTTTAAACTTTACAATTAAAATCATAATATAAGTTGCCATTATTTTTGTTTGCTTAAATGACCCCGCTTAAATTCGTTCCCTGTTTTAATGATTTATTAGTATTGTACGAAATTACATAAATTTGAACAAAATAAATCGCTTAATTGCGTAAACAAAAAAACTTGAATTTTTTTTAAATCCGGCAAAGCATCTACAAATTTATTAAAAGTATTTTTGTACTTATAGGTATGGCAACACAAATATTTAAAACAGCAGTTGATGTATAAAAGTAAATTTCTCTTAAATTTCGAAAATAGAATAGAGAATAATTTTTAAGAGTTATCGGAATCTTCCTATGTTGAAGAAGAGGAAATAATTGAAGCTCCAACTTATTTACAAGTTTTAAGCGCAACAAAATAAATGCACCAATGATATTGAACCGATGGAATGAAGACATAATAAATGGTTTTAATAATATTAACACGGCGTTAACATTTACCAGAGTTGTGTCGGTCATGACTCATGAACGAACTCGTTCAATTGAACGGATCCAAGACGAATTGAGTAGAAGGTGAGGTCAACTCTACAGCAACACTGCTTCTGTGGCCGGGTTGTCAAAAATATTGCTAGTAAAAAAATAGGTTTGTTTACATAAAAAACTATTTTGTATACAAACTTTGACAAGTCGACCACAGAAAAAAAACACCATACTTGACCCCACCTTCTAGTCAATTCGCCTTGAACGGATCAGTCAGATGAACGATGAACGGCCGTTAAGTTTCATCGGTCAATTTCGTTCAATGGTTCACTTGGGTCTTTTTAGTCAGTCGGTCACTTGTTTACCGAACAACTGGTTGAAAAGAGACAACAATACTTTTGTGGTCTATATGCAGCGTTACCGTTCAAAATTTTCAAAAAGCGGCACAAAAAGGGGATTTTCAAAAAAAAGTGTCACAAAAAGGGGAATTCTGAGAAAAAAAGGAGCAACTTTAAAAACAGAAATCTGGACCACTATTTTAGTATATCGACTCAGAATCACTTTTTAAAGTCCATGTTAACCTTGTGCGCAAAGCACAATTTGCAATCGTTCAGACAATTTGATCAAGGACGAAGTCTATGTAAATAAAAACTTCTTTCCAAATTAGACTCTTTGTGTCCATAAACTATTTAATTTATTTGGTATTTATATTAAATTCACCAAAATATTTTACTGTAAATTAAATTCTTTTTGAATCGGTTCACATTTTCCCAAAGCTCTCATCTATAAATAGATTTAACTTCGTTTAAAATGTTAACATTAATAAATAATTTATAATTTAGTTACCGTCCATAAAATCTCTTTAAGACAAAAGTTCTTATATGGATGTTAATATCTAGATAATATTCGGTTCCAAATAGGGTAAAATCCCGATAATTCTTCTTTAAATACTATTGTGTTTGGGATTTACCGATTATAATTTTTTATTAATTGGAACTGTTATTGAATTGTGGAATATTTTGTTTTTTTTTAAATTAGCGATTTTTGATTTTTTTTGGGCATATTTTTAAAAATTTTTAGGGCATATTTTCAAGTTTTTACTGCATATTTAATGCGCACAAAACGCGTTATTTTCGTACATATTCCTGGGGTCTACTCTCTAATGCGATGCGAAAACAATTTCGATGCGAAAGCTAAATGCCAACTTGGTACTCTCTATCACTTTCGCTAAATGTTCTAAAAATTAAGCAATAGTGGCAATAAAAATTAAAGATGGCGCGGATTTACTGTAATGAAATGCCAGTGTGTAAAAATATTTGAAATTGAAAAATTTAAATAAAATAAATTGATGATTTAGAAAAGAAAAACAAATTAAAAAATGCGAAAGAAACATGCGCAAATGTATTAAAGAGTTCCAATCGCTAGATTTGCTACAATTTTCTTGCGCATCGCAATAGAGAGCAGCCCCCCCCTGGTTTCCATGATAAGTAATATAATATTGCCAGTATAAAAAATATTTGGTTCAAAAAGGGGCAAAAGGGGCACAAAAAACTACAAAATGATACAAAAGGGGATTTAAAACAAAGGGGCCAAAAAAGTCGCACTGCAGTCAAAAAGGGGCAAAAATGCGACTTTAGTCGCATAACGGTAACGCTGTCTATATGTGATGTCAGTAAAATTTACTTATTTCATTTACTCATTGCTTTACACATTTTCATAATACGGTCAGGTTTGTCAAGTTTCTTTACGACCTAATATTCAATTTGGCGACATGGCGATTTTTTTGGCGGTTTATAAAATAAATGGCGATTTTGTTAGTTATTTGACAATGCTATGTTCACACTTGGGTTTTAAGACGTGTTTAAGCAAAATGTTATTACATATGGGATGAATAAGATGACAGATGATTAGGAAAAAACCCAACAAACAAATTTATATTTCTTTAAAGTATTAAATATGGATACAAATACTTTTATAAAATTATCTGAAGATTGTTTCAAACATATTAATAATGAAGTTGTGAAAATTTATGAATTATTTAAGGAAAAACATTAAGCAGAAATCGTGGTCGGTTGTTCACGTTCATGTTGGCTGATTCTACATTGTACTCAGTTTGAAGTGATTTTATACATATTTATTTAATTTATTTTTTAACATAACCTTTAAATAAATAACCAAATTCAATATTTGACAGCCTTATTTATTAACGCTTAGTTTTTAGAGCACGAAATTAGTATGGAAAACCCACTTTTAATGTATACATTACTAAAGAATTCGTTTATGAATAAGACTGCTAGAATATAAAAAAATTAGTTTATATGAAACTACTTATGAATTTTAAAAGCTTTTATTTAACTTGCAATGTATGTTTGTGGGTGAAATCTTGCAACTCAAAGCAGATACCTCGAACAGATTTAGCTGACATTTTGTAAACACGTTCAGTTTGGATGACAATGCACGGTTAACTGTGTAAAGTTATTCCCAAGATGGCGGACTTATTATTTTTAATGAATTCCTACAAAATGAGTATCAAATTACAGGGCTTACTGGGAATAATTCGAAAAATTCAGTGACTTAGTCTCTAAATCCAATATGACGGACTTAGTTTTTAATGCTTGCCTTCAATATGGGTATCAACTGAAAGGACTTTCTGAGAATACGAATGCGAGTTTTGGAATAAATTAAAAGTAAAAAATATTAGAAAAAAAAAATAATAATGTTAATACAATTTACCTCATTCCTTTCCAACGGAAAGCTAAGGTAAAATGTAACAAGAAAATACAATATAATAGTCTGATAGTGTATAAAGTCATTTCTAAAAAATTGAAGGAATATGACTATTACAAAAAAAAAAAAAAAAAAGCTCTATAAAATACATAACTGAAATTTAGCTCATAGAATAAATTCGAAAAATAAAAAATGTTGAATATAAAATAATATTTTATTTAAAAGCTGTTAAAAGAAAAAAAACTTTTACTATCAACTTATAACGACGTTACACAATTTTTACGATTTAAAGCTTGTCGCGAGATTTACTTGTGTAAAAAAACAAGTAAATTAAAAACTTGCGGCAAACTTTTACTTTAACATCCAGTTAGCAGTTTGTTTTTGACAGTTATAGCTCATAATTAATTATAACTGAAATTGGTGAAATTGACCGTTGATGTGACTATTGAAATTTTTAAACTTAAATCTCGCGACAAGCTTTCATATTTAAAAAAAATTGCGTATTGACAAGCAACTTGCTTTTATATTATACTAGCTTAACCCGGTGCGCTTCGCTACACTGCTTTAACCACTTTATCGGTTGAGAGATATTTAATATATGCATCCTATGGAAGGTAGTTCCCCCTGTGCCTACCCGCCTTATTTTTATTTTCAAAGTGAAGTATACCATAAGAGTGACTTCTACAAAGTTTGAACTTTCTCACTATAACAGTTTGTAAGATATCCGATATTAAAAATTGGCGTCCTATGGGGGGTAACACTTCCCCCGCTGCTATTTTATTTAAATTTTGGGGCTCAGAAGATCCTACTACCAAAAGTTCAACAAATTGCTTGCAGCGGCTCTTATTAATATTTCTATCTATGAAGGGTACTGCTCCTACCCTGTCTACCCCGCCCATCTGTATATTGAAATTTATAGTTTGCCATAGTAGTAGCTTTAACCACGTTTGAAGACTCCCCCTTTAATAGTTCTTCAGTTGAGCGATATTTAATATATGCATCCTATGGGAGCTTTTCCCCCCTGCGCCTACCCGATTTATATCTATTTTCAAAAGAGTAGTGTACCATAAGAGTGACTTCTGCAAATTTTGAACATTCCCACTATAACAGTTCTTAAGATATGCGATATTAAACATTGGCGTCCTATGGTGGGCACTACTTCCCCCGCTGCTATTTTATTTCAATTTTGGGGCTCAGAAGATCCTACTTCCAAAAGTTCAACAAAATGCGTGCAGTGGCTCTTATTTATATTTCTATCTATGAGGGGTACTGCTCCTTCCCTGTTTACCCCGTCCATTTTTTTACTGAAATTTATAGTTTGCCATAGTAGTAGTTTTAACCACGTTTGAAGACGCCCCCTTTAATAGTTCTTCAGTTGAGCGATATTTAATATATGCATCCTATGGGAGGTTTTCCCCCCTGCGCCTACCCGCTTTATTTTTATTTTCAAAAGTGTAGTATACCATAGGAGTGACTTCCAGAAAGTTTGAACATTCTCACTATAACAGTTCATAAAATATGCGATATTAAGCATTGGCGTCCTATGGGGGGAACCACTTCCCCCGCTGCTATTTTATTTCAATTTGGGGGCTCATAAGATCCTACTACCAAAAGTTCAACAAAATGCGTGTAGCGGCTCTTAAGATATGCGCTATTTATTATTGGCATCCAATGGGGGGTTCCGCTTCCCCTGCCCCTATCGAAAAAATAAGTACCCTATTTTATTTTTAGGGCTCACGTGAAGCTACTGTAAAAATTTCAGGAAAATCGGTTCAGTAGTTTAGGAGTCTATAAGCCAACAAACAAACAAACAAACAAACATACAAACATTTTTCATTTTTATATACATACTAGCTTAACCCGGTGCGCTTCGCTACACTGCTTTAACCACTTTATCGGTTGAGAGATATTTAATATATGCATCCTTTGGAAGGTAGTTCCCCCCTGCGCCTACCCGCTATATTTTTATTTTCAAAGTGAAGTATACCATAAGAGTGACTTCTACAAAGTTCCAACTTTCTCACTGTAACAGTTTTTAAGATATCCGATATTAAACATTGGCGTCCTATGGGGGGTAACACTTCCCCCGCTGCAATTTTATTTCAATTTTGGGGCTCAAAAGATCCTACTTCCAAAAGTTCAACAAATTGCTTGCAGCGGCTCTTATTAATATTCTATCTTTGAGGGGTACTGCTCCTCCTCTGGCTACCCCGCCCATTTCTATATTGAAATTCATAATTTATCATAATAGAAGCTTTAACTACGTTTGAAGACTATCCCTTTATTTGTTCTTCAGTTGAGCGATATTTAATATATCGATCCTATGGGAGGTATTTCCCCTCCTACGCCTACCCGCTTTATTTCTATTTTCAAAAGTGTAGTATACAATAAGAGTGACTTCTACAAAGTTTGAACATTCTCACTATAACAGTTCTTAAGATATGCAATATTAAACATTGGCGTCCTATGGTGGACACCACTTCCCCCGCTGCTATTTTATTTCAATTTTGGGGCTCAGAAGATCCTACTACCAAAAGTTCAACAAAATGCATGCAGTGGCTCTTATTTATATTTCTATCTATGAGGGGTACTGCTCCTCCCCTGTTTACCCCGCCCATTTATATACTGAAATTTATAGTTTGCCATAGTAGTAGCTTTAACCACGTTTGAAGACTCCCCCTTTAATAGTTCTTCAGTTAAGCGATATTTAATATATGCATCCTATGGGAGGTTTCCCCCCCCCCTCCCCTACCCGCTTTATTTTTATTTTCAAAAGTGTAGTATACCATAAGAGTGACTTCCACAAAGTTTGAACATTCTCACTATAACAGTTCATAAGATATGCGATATTAAGCATTGGCGTCCTATGGGGGGAACCACTTCCCCCGCTGCTATTTTATTTCAATTTTGGGGCTCAGAAGATCCTACTACAAAAAGTTCAGCAAAATGCGTCCAGCGGCTCTTAAGATATGTGATAATTAATATTGGCATCCTATGGGGGTACCAATTCCCCTGCCCCTATCGAAAAAATAAGTAGCCTATTTTATTTTTAGGGCTCACGTGATGTTACTGTAAAAATTTCAGGAAAATCGGTTCAGTAGTTTCGGAGTCTATAAGCCAACAAACAAACACACAAACAAACAAACAAACATACAAACATTTTTCATTTTTATATATATAGATATAGAAGAAGATAAATAAATTGTTTAATGAAGTTATAAGTTCTAAAAACAGACAGTAAAAGTTTTTAAGTAATTTTGTTTTAAAGAAGGTTTTTTACTTCGTATTTTTATAAAATAAAAACAAAAAATTAAATACATGTTATCATATCTTCTGAAAAATAACACATATGAATAATAATAATTACATTTGCTATTTATTCATTGCTTTTTAAGGATTGCTGTTATTTTTATTTTTTAAAGTCTTTTGTTCTTTAAAAACCACATCCATTTAAAATTTTTATTTATTTTCTTACATTTTTTTTGTTTATATTTTGAAAAATTGCGCTCAACATTTGCTGTAGATAGGTATATATGGAAAAACTTCGGAATTATGACAACGTCTTACTTTGAATAAGATCTCGCAAAAAATGTTGTAAAACATTAGAACACCAAACAAGGATTAAAATCGCCGCGTTTAGCGAGAAATCACTACATATGGCAGCCCAGATTATACTATGCAAATTTTAAAACAATGTGACAAATTTCCACTGGTAATGTGTTAAAAGAAACAAGTATAGTATGTATATTCGTATAACATAAACACTATAATAGTTTTGTTTCTTTTCAATCAGTTGTTTGGTAAACGAAAAACACAACTGCGAATTTGGGTACACTCAAAAAGTTTTACAGTTACTGAATGTAATTTACTAAATTTATTTTCTGTAAAGTTAAAAATTAATGAAAATTTTGTTATTTTATAATTAAACAAACTCTTCAACTGCTTCAACATGTTGTTTCAAAAACAAATATGTTCAGTTATTTTTTATGCCTAAAATAAAACTGAAATACTTAACTGCAAAGTTATCTTAAATTATTTTATTATTTACATACCTACATGCATGTGCACATAAATAAAAAAACAAAAATATTTCGCTGATTTGGTGCACTCACAATATTCTGTAAGTAAAATTAAATGGTTATATAAAATTAATAAAAATTCCGTTAAAAAAGGTCTTCATACTTATTTTTCAATTATTTTTAACAAAAAGTTCATTTAGTTTTTACCTTTATAAATTCAACCCCATGTTCCGTAAAAACAAATGAATTTTCAGTTATTTTATATAAATTAACTATCAACAAATTAACTACATATTCCGTAAAAAGCAAAGGAATATTCAATTATTTTATATAAATTACCATAAAAAAATTAACTATATATTCCGTAAAAACATTTTATATAATTTAGATGAAGGTAGTATTGACAGGTAAAAATACTGTTTAAGCTGGCTTAGTATGTAATTTAAATTGAGTTAAAATTAAATGAAAAGCCCTTTGAATAGTAATTTTTATAGAATTTCTTCCTTTATTTTAGATGAAATTATCCGTTTAATAATTACACTCACAATATTCTGTACGAAAAATTAACTGAAATTGTAATATAAAATAAATGAAAGTTCAATTAAAAGCCGGTCTACCTATTTTTCATTTATTTTTAACAAAAAGTTCATTTAATTTTTACTGCCAAAAATTCAACACCATATTCCGTAAAATCAAATAAATATTCAGTTATTTTGTAAAATTTTACTGTCAAAAATTCAACACCATATTCAGTAAAACTGAATATTTAATTGTTTTTACTGAATATGGGGTCAATTTGACAGTAAAAGATTGACAGTAAAATTTTAATAAATAACTGAATATTAAATCGTTTTTACTGAATATTGAGAATTTTTGACAGTAAAAATTAAATGAACTTTTCGTTGCTTTAAATTACATTTTTATTTACTTTAACATAAAGAAGAATTTAACTCAATCAACGGACAATATTAACTGCAACTGAAAATCCGTATTAATATGCACTTAGTTTTTTGAATAACTTTTAGAATCAGTTAAAAATAAATTTGCTTGGAATTTTAAATGTTTATTTATTTAAAAATGACTGAACGGAATATTTCTTAAATAAACTACAGTCCGTTACTGTAATAAAATTGTGAGTGTAGTCCAAGAATTAAATTTAAGAGCCAAATTTTAGAAATTACCAAAAAATGTGTCACAGCACCAGTTAAGACTGTACTGTAATTCATTACTTTTTCTACCTTTTTGTTCCGTGTCACTCCAACATAATCGGCAATGAGGTGGCTGATGAGTTGGCGAGACAGGGCTCGAGATGGAGGATCCTGACCGGGTGGAGGCAGTTAGGCCTCCAATTGGCTTCCTCTTTGGAAGGATCACGGAATGGATTCTGGATGCGACCAACCGGGCCTGGGGGAGCCGAATGGACAGCCGTGTATCAAGGACACTGTGGCCGGTACTTAGGAGGTCCGATTCGAAACCGCTGCTGGGCAAGAGTAGGGTCTGTGTCAGGACCTTGATAGGGATTATCACGGGCCACTGTATGATAGGCAGGATGGCGGTGAGAATGGGATCCGACTTATCGGATGTGTGCGGGTTGTGTGAGGACCCGGAGGAGCTGGAGACGGTTGAGCATATTCTGTGCCATTGTCCCAGGCTCCAGAATAGCAGGCTGAGGTGGCTGGGCAGTAGATTCCTGGGCGAGTTAGGGGACGTCTCGGGGTGTGGACTCGAGGGTCTTATAGGATTCGTAATGGGGATGACCTGGCTGCGCGAGAGGAGACGGGGCGCTGTCCGCGTGTAGTGTGAATTTTGTTTTGGTCTTTGCTTTATTTCTATATCTATTTTCTTATTCTCGGGCTGTCATTCTCTTTTTCATCTACCTTTTCCTTTTCACCTTATCTATCCTAATTAAGGCGTCGCAATGGACCATATTGGTCTCTGGGTGAAGGTGTGGAGGAAACTTCACACCAGCCTTTCTACCTACCTACCTACCTACCTACCTACCTACCTACCTACCTACCTTTTTGTTCTTTATAAACCAGTTAATGGATTGGTTCTTCTTTCACTGGTCATGAGTCCTTTCTTTTTGTACTTGTTCTTTTTTCTCAAATCCCAGGACCAGTCGGTTGGACCAATTGACACAAATTTCCCGCAGGGTTTTAACACATTGCCGTATTCAATCAATTGTGAATGAATGAACGAAAACCACAAAAGACCGACTGACACAAAAGATCAACTGACCCAAAAGATCAACTGACCCAAAAGACCAAGTGACCTTAAATGAACGATTGAACGAACTCGTTCATTGTTTTGAATTGAACAATAATGACCGGTCACTTAAATGAACGATTAAGCCCAAGACTAGTAAAACCTCTTTATAGCAAGTTGTGGTGAAGGGTATACAAATATTGGCACTCTTATTTCATTATCCTTATTCTTTTTACTTTTATGCTATGTTCACATTTGGCTTCTTAAACGCGTTTAAGCAGCTCGAACGTGATTAAGCGTTAAACACTTCAAAATCGAGATGATTACCCATACATTGAAGTGATTTGTAAATCACTTCAAATTGACTTGATTACAACTAAATCACTTCATAAACCACATAGAATCCTGTGAACATACCTCAAACCAAGGCGAATTTAAATTCGTCTTGCCTCAAACTGAAAAACGGCCACAATGAACGTACCTCTTTGACAGAAATTTTTTTTTTTATTACATAAAAAAAGTTAAAATATAATAAAAACTTAATGGATTTGGAAAAGAAAAAAAGAAAGAAGCCTTGGAGTCAGAAGGACGAAGAGATGCTAGTGGAAGTGTGGGGTGAAAGTATATAATCTGCTGATAACTTTATTAATGTATTTCTTTCTTTAAAAATTTGCTTGTTCTTTTTTCTTTATCGATCAGCTGTTTTTGCTGTCAACTTAATCATCTCAAATGTAATGTGAACGGCTTTGATTAGCTAAATCAACATTTTGCTTAAACGCGTTTAAAAACCTAAGTGTGAACTTAGCATTACTTTAGAATTTCAACATTCAAACTTTCTCTCTGTAACAAATTATTGCTTTAAGGTACTTAGAACCATGTTGTCCCACATCCATGTACCCCATTCTTAATTATCAGGGTTCTAACTATTTTTTGAGACTCAATTTGTGGTAAAACTAATAAAGTACGTAGCATATACTATACTGTTAAAAAGATATTTATATCTCAGGACTAAAATACAGTTATTCAAAAACTGTTTTTAAGTTAATAGGAAACGTACTAATGGCTTATAAACCACTGATGGTTTAAACGCTGGTTTTGTTGAACTTAAATTGAATTTATATGTAATTTAAACTCAACAGCTGTTAATCAGTGCCCCATATATTGCATGCTGTTTAAGAAATAATAATTTTGCAGCACTACGATAAATTTTGTAAAATTCCATCACAGTTCCATTACTTTTGCCATTCTGGTTTCAAATCATGTGTTTGTAAGCCGCGTTTTTGCATTCCTTTTTCTTCTTGTTTTTTGCATATCATTTGGTGTCAGTAAAATAGAATAAATGTTTAATGTTGTTTTAAAAGTCAAAGAAGAAAGAGGTGCAAAACTGCGGTATTAGATACATATTTTGTCTTTATTATGAAATGAACCATTTCTTTTTTTATATAGAAATAAACTAAATATCAACGCAAACCTCTTTTATTTCTGTCAACAACAGTCTGTATTGGTGGTTTAAACGCCCAATTTTAAGCGTTCAAAGATGGTTTATATGTTTACTGATTAACAGTTTTGCTAGTTTTAACAAATTTTAAACAAAAAAGAGTTGAACTTACAATGATTTATTAGCCATAAGTAAAGCGATTAATAATATTATACCTTTAGTGTTGGTGCAAATAGAATATTCTTGCTCTAAGGTTTCGATGTGCATATGTTATTTTGAAAAGAATAACATTTTTCGCTTAGTACGACGAAAATTGTTTCGCTTTTTTTGCCGGCTAAACAAACTAACAAACAAACTATTGTTACCGAAGCCCAAAGCTAAGAAATAAAATAAGGCATTTTGACATGAAAGAGCATTTATATTTTTATTTAATAAATTATAGTGTTTATTACTTAATTTACCCAAATAAAATTTAGCTTTGCTTTACAATATACATAGTTAAAGAAAGTTAGTCGAACATTTTCAAAAATTTTTGCCAGAGCACCAATAATTTATTTCCTGATTTTTGAGGTTCTGAATCTTTACTTTCTAAATCATTTTCTTTTATATCATAAAGTTCACATATATAACCAAATTCATGATGGCACTCTTCATCATTCCAGTGAAATAAATCTTCAGAACCCAACATGAGCATACAATGTTGGCTACTTCCATAATTATTTGGACTATTCCTGGACCAATTGAAATAAGTTAAAGATTCCCCTCCGACCGAATACCAGAGCCGGTGGTAGTTTTGTGCGGTGTTAAAGTTATCAGTTGGGCCCAACCATAGATGTGGCGTTCTTTTGTAGTATTTTTTAAGAAGATTTGTAATTTCCTGATCTTGTTCCTTTGATTTGATTGTTAGAAGTTCGGCTTGGCTGCGAGAACAGGCATGAAGGGCCTTAAACCAGGTGTACTATTTTTTTTTTTGCAAATTATTAATTTCATTATTTTGTTTGTTTTATGGAAACTATAAATAAAATTACCGTACTGTCTGTTTCGACGAGATATTGTGTGCCATTTGGTGCTGTGAGTATTTCCGCTGATATTGAAACTACTTTTAGCAGTACAAAGAATATGACGAAGACTTGCTTGAGCGAGGTGAGCATCATCTTTACTAAACTTACGAAAGCTTAATGTGTAGCTGTTTAGAAAATTTTCATATTTATACGATTTTTAAATTACCATTTTACTGGTAATAAATTAAATATTGTGTGAGCTACAAACAATCAACAAGAAGAAACTGTTAAGACAACAAAGTTGAGAGTAGTTAAAAAAATAATAAAAAAAAATGTTCTTTTACAATATCTTTTTAAAAAAGAAAGAAACTTTTTTTTATTCAAATACACTGGTATCTATGTATATTGAAAAGTAGGATAAATTAAATTTACCGTATTTAATAACATGTTTTTTACATTTGTATAGCCTTAATCAGAAGTCGTGTACGAAGGTATACCATGTTTGTGAATCTTTTTTAATATTGATCTAAGATATCATAAAATTTAAATCGTCACCCATTAGCGATTTTATTGACAAAAAAACAAACGGCTCTATCTTCAAAAGATTATACGATAAACACTAAAAGACCTAACTATCAGTTTGTATAATATGCAATATTTTTAATTGTCAAAACAAATGGCATTATTTTCATGAAAAATAGAAAAACTAATTATAAACAGTTTAAAATTGTTAAATTGAATTTATCATATTAAATAGTTTTTTGCTTCTCCTGTAAAATTTTCAAAGTGGTTGATAGGGCCTTTTGCATTTTAGGTGACGGTATGTTCTAAGTCCGTCAGTAATTCTAAGTCGATTCCTTACCACAAAAAAAAGCTTAAGCGACAAAAACACTAATTTAATTGAGAATGTTTTTTATTTTATTTTATCTTATAAAAATTTTGTATGAAGGTTGTCGCTTAAGCTATAATTGTGTTTGCATTATATGTAACGGTACCTTATGTGACCATGACATTTTGTAAATTACTATAAATTCATTTATTAAAAAAATACGAAATTTGAAAATGATGCCGCTTAGGCTATTTTTGCAGTAAGGGCTCACACACCAGTATATATTTAGGCATAACTATGACTTTTTGAACTCAACTTTAAAAGTCCGATTTAAGAAAAACTTATGAATAAAAACCTAAAAATTTCTTTATACAATTGTAAAGGGTGTAAATAACACTCGGGAAAGCCTACTTCTTGTTTATTCGTTTCTGTTGATTTAATGTTGCTGTTCTAACTTTTTTTTGTTTACTTTTTTTGTTTGTTTTTAATATTTGTTTTTTTTTTTTAATAATAATATATTTTTTCTAAAGCCGAAGATTGCTGCCGAGTTTTTTTAGTGCCGTGCGCTACTTCGTTTTACAAAAGAGGTATTTTTTTTTTATTCCAGAATTGCCTTTTCTAAAAGTATATGTAACATTTTTGAAGGGTTATGCCAAATGTGACCCTAGGAAATATGGCATCTAAAATTAAGCAATTTATATCGGAAGCCTTGGCATATAAAATAAAAAAGGTAAAAAAACTTCTTGCAAAATAAAAATGCTAAAAGATATTGTTTGTCATGCTTAATTCCTGGGAGTCTCATGTAGAGCGTCTTTGGTCGTCGATTACCGCATTTTTTAATCGTAGAAGATTCCTCACACGGGAAAAACACGATTGAGATTCTTCCATTGCACAGCGAAAGACGCTTTTTCAATCGTTGTGGAAATCGTTTAAGACATGGGTAAAGATAATCTATTGAGACTTTCATGTCAAGAATCGTATGAGACTCATGTAGATATTCTCTTACAACTCGTGAAATGTTCGTCGTATAATTGTTGAAAATATGATTTATACAGGGAGCCATAAAAGGTTCATTCGATGATGGTTTGACGAAAGATAAACAAAGTGTACCATTGTTGTTTTTGTACTCTTAAAATAATCAAAGATTTTCTTAAGACTTGCATATTACAGCCGTGCCTAAAAAAAGCGGCATGCGTTTCCAAGTTTTTGAGTAGAGCGGCCTGAACACTTTGCAATTGGAAAAGCCGATTTCGACAGCTCGTTTAAAAGTGAAGTTTGCCGCTATTGTTAATTAATAATGACAATATAGCTAATTTTTTTTGTCAATCTAGCGCTTTTATCTCTATTTTTATTAAGATTTTTAGTGGGTTTTATTAAACAAGAAAGCTATCACTACTGTTCGTGACACAACGTTGACGCTCTTGCTAATCTAAGCGAAAGAAAACGTTTCGCCTACCGCTCTTGTTAAGGTAGGGCTGTTAAACATTCCATGATTTAAAAACAAAATTGTCATGAAATGATATATTTTATTAAGACTTTGGAGACTGAAAAAAATCGTCACTTTTTTTTAAAAAATCAGAATATCGACACTTTGCTTACTTCGGAACAAAAAGTCGTCAAATCTGGCAGCCCTGGGTGTTATGTTGTTTATTTCGTCGTGTATATTACTTTTTAATTGCTGGATGGTTCTAGGCTTATTAATGTAGACTTTTCCTTTCAAACAACCCCGAAGAAAACATTCTGGGGCGGCTAAATCCGGTGAACGCGGAGGCCAATTAAAATCACTGAGTCACAATCACGCTGAGTCAAAACAATGGATCGTTGATTTGAAAAATAAAACTCAACAATTTGGGCACGTTGTTCAACTGAGTACTACTCCAATTTAAATTCCACAAGTCTTCTTTACAAAATACTGAAAAGAAAAGAATAAATTATAATAAAAAAGTTATAAGCAATTCAAACCCCTTCGGTAATTTTGGGCCACCCTGTATTTTCAGTGACTAATGAAACCCCTAAACAAAAGAAGATAGAAAATTAAGATAAGAAATCGATAAGAGAGTTATGAATTACACGTAGGGGCTCCAAATGTTAAGTAATATCCTTCAATGGCTTATCCATTTCTTCAGCAGTGGTAGAAGCTTTAGTGTTTGCAACTTTTGAATTAAAAATCACATAAATACGTACCTTTAAAAATTGTTCAAGGTACAAGTTTGTCATTCCGTGTGAAACTGTTTAATTGTAAGTCGATTTAGACATGTCCGTCCGGCTGTTGAAAACACGCTCACTTTCGAAAAACTCATAACCCCCCCCCCCCCCAATAAGCTATTGGGGATTGATATCTAACAAAATCGTTTCAGTAGGAAACGAGTTATGAATAAAAATCTGTGGCATTTTGACAAAACATCTTAAGTCGAATTTAAAAAGTTGAAAAAAAAATGTTGTTAATCATACGAATTTTCATTTAAAATACATTTTTGTTAGCGTTTTTGAAATTTTGTATTATAAACGGAATTTTTCTTTAATTTTGGTTTATTTTGTTATTAAATAAAAATGATTGCTTCACCGAGCTTTTTTAAAAAACTTTTTTGCTATCTTTTCTCGACTTAAGATGTTTTGTCAAAATGTCACTGAAATGTGGAACCACCACTCTAAAAAATTTATCATTTTGTTGAAAAAAAAACAAACAAAAATGGTAATATAATGCTCGAATTGATTTGGCACGCATTCGCTCTATATGAATAGAAATCATACCACAAACTTTCGTGAAGATGAGTCAAAAAGTTACCAAAAGCCCTATATGAAACCTACTCTAGGAAAACAGTTTAGTATGTCTAAGCCCGCAAAGAATAATGTTTTTTGCAGCAAGATTTGGTATATTGTAGTTTTATAAGGCTTAAAATCACAGTAGAAAATATCGTGAAAATCGTTCCATAACTAACCATATTCCACACATAATGTGCACTCTGAGACACCTAAACGGTGTTAAGAATCTTTCCTAGGAAGTTCATATGCTCTAGAAAGTTGTTAACTGAGATCTTAGGTAAATTTTTGTAGTTGGTAGTTTGCTTGAGTTTTTAACGGTTTGCTACCTATGGACGTGAACAGGGGAAAAAAGGTAAAAAAATATCTAATTTCTTAAAGTTTTTTTGCGATTTAGATCTTGAGGAAGGAGTTTTTTGATTTTAAATGTTCACAATTTTTTATGACTTAAAAACATACACACAGTGCTATCGAAAAAAACTAAACTCCAAATTTTTCAAATTAGGAAATAAAAGCATTTTAATTGTTAATACTGACGTCCAATTTTATAAAGATTAATTAATAGTTTTGAAGGGTCGATGTTGAATGTGAACCACACCTAAGCGTCAAGTTTTTTTCTGCATTTCATTTGACATTTCTCAATTTCAGACTTAATCAATTCGTTAAAAAATGTTTAATTTGAGTAAATTTTTGGTGCCGTCAACGATATGTGTTACTGGCGTGCTCAACGTCTGCAATGTCGCAGCGGCTTCGGGTGCAATGTTATGACATTTATAACGTAACGACGTAATCTCTTTTGATAGTTTTCGACCTGAGTTACAGACACAGTTTTTTCTCACTTTTCGAGAAACGATGGATTATTTTGTTTCACATCTTTTCGATGCGAGAAGTTCTTACTAAAGTTACAGAACATGGGCACAGATTTATGTATATGTTATTCTTTTTTCCGCTTTTTAAAATTTTTCCCAACACCACTTTATTTTTTTTTTTTTTAAATTTTTTAATTTGTGTTCAGTTAAAAAACCAAAATCAAAAAATATACTAAACATACCTTAAAACACACTTCGATCACCAAATTTTACTTGTTTGTGTGTGTGAGTGTTTTTATGATAATTAAATATATGGGAAAACATCTAAAAATTAACATGTTTTGAATTCTAAACACTTAACATTGACTTAAGCATGAACAAACGTTTATTAAGGAAAATTTTCATAGAGCATTGGTTTTGTAAACCTTTATTAAGACCCTGGTCCACGATGTCGACAAGAAGAAGTTTAGTTTTTTATTATTGTTTTCAATATAAATATTCTTGTCGATATCGTGGGCCTGACAATTAATTTAAATTATCTTTATGGATACAGGCAGGAGTCTATAAGGAATAAAATAAAACATTTTGTTTGAAACAGAAAAGCCTTCATTGTTGCAGCGTAAAAACTACAAATTAACATTTTTATTTAATAAACTAAGTATATTATTATACACAAATGCAATTTAGATTTGCTTAACAATATACATAATTAAAAATAAGATATTTAAAACATACCGAATATTTTTTGAAAGAATAACTTAAATTTATGTAAAAATTCTTGAATTCCTGAACGTTGCGGTTCTAAACATTCAACTTCTTCATACTTTTCAAACTCACATATATAACCCATTTTTGTTGAGCATGGGATATCACGCCAATAATAGAGTCGTGCAGATTCGAGCATGTGCATACAATGTTCAGCATTAAATTGATTCTCAGGATTAGTGTCGGCCCATCTAAAATAAGTTACGTTCTTTCCATTGGTCCACCACCATAACCGGTGAAAATCTATTTCAGTGTTGATGCCATCAGTGCCGGCCAACCAAAAATTTGGAGTTGAGTCATAGGTTTTATTAAGTAGATTAATAATTTCATCATTTTTTTCCTTCGAATCGATTTTTAGGAGCGAGGCTTTGCTGCGAGAACAGGAATGAATGGCCTGATACCAGTTGTACTATTTTTTTTTTTTTTTTTTTTGAAAATTATTATTATTCTTTTTGTTTAATGGAAATTATAAAGAAAATTACCTCAGGGTCTATTTCGACAATATATTCGTGGCCATCTCGAGTTGTAAGAAAATCCGCTGAGATTGATACTGTCTTAAGCAGTACGAAGAATATAACAAAGACTTGCTTGAGCGAGGTGAGCATCATCTTTACTAAACGCTTAAAAGTTTACTGTGTATCTGTTTAGAAAACTTTAATATTTATACTGTTTTTAGTTTTGTTTATTTTATTTACTTTCGTATAAAAGATTTAGTGAGCTACAGCAAGAAACTGTTAATACAATTAAGGTGCGAATATTAATAAAAAATAAAAAAACGCACATCGAGGGCCTATAATCAAAATCCTCTATCTTAAAAAACACAACTTTTCAGGAGAGCCAAAAAACTGTTTTCTTAGCGTATTACTTAAGTTATTAAAATTCGATATTTTTAAATCAACTACTGAATCTCGCAGATAATTGGTTCATAAAATTTTGCATTATTGGGGACTTAATGCGAGATGGAGGGTTTTGCTTCTCAAAAATATTCAAATGAAAATGCATTTTAATAAAAATAAATTATTTTGATTTTATTTATGCCATCTGTCAGTGTTTACCGTGGTTTATTTAAGTTAAAGGCTAATAATACAACATAAGATTAAACAAATTTACAATATATACAAAAAGTTATAGCAACAATTTTTTTTGTTTTGTTTTAGCTTTTTTAATTTTGTTTAGAGTTTGATTGGTGTAAATGATCGAAAAATAATGATATTCCGCTTAGTTGGATGAATTGAAAGTGAAGCAGACTAAAGAGGTTTAGGTTTAATATGTTCTGTACAAGGTTTAATACAAACAGGTAGATCAATGTGATCTGTATCAAAATTTAATTTATATTTTACGCTACCATTTGGGGATCGTTTTTTACTCGTCCTGGTCTAATTAAAAAAAGTTTGTCATCACTGCAACTATTAAAGTAATAATAATTTAAATATTCTGCATCAAACGGCTTTTTCACGATCTCATTCTTAATTTTAACAGTCTTTCTGGCTTCTCTAGTAATTCTAACGTAATCGATTGGCAAGTGTATGGATTGATTTTTCAACTGTACATTTTTTTTTGGCTTTGCGTACGACGTGGCTTTTTACAAGCACTTGCTTAGCTTCCCAGGTCATATCCAAGAAAATAAACCTGTTTCATGTGAGCTACGATTAAATGAAATACCATTTTTTAAAAATGAAAATAGAATGGATATTTTTTGGGTAATATTTGCTATGCTATATATACATCAGTTCCTGCTATAAAATCAATTGACCGTTTACAAAACCAAAATAATATAAATAAAACTGATTCGAAAGATGCGGTTATTAACGTAAAGATGTGACCTGCTTATGATAAAAATTAGTTCTTAAAATCTTATGCGAATTTTTGGAAAATTAATAAAGGTTTTTTCTTCTCCTTAAGACAACTTGGTTTTAATTCTGACAACAAATTTTATGTAAACGAAAATCTAACACAGACTAATTTTAATTTACTACATGCTGCAGTTAGTCTCAAGAGAAAACATCGCATACACAGTGCTTTTACTATGCGTGGTTTTGTTTATATAAAAAACTATGCTAATGACAACCAGTGTTGCCAAAACTTGGAGTTAAAAAATGGCTAAATTTACGGGAAAAATGGCTAAAAAATGGCTAAAAATGGGCTAAAAAATGGCTAAAAGCTTTTTTAAATAAAAACACATCAAAATTCAATAACACAACAGAAATAATTCATTTAAAGTTGTTTACGATGAAATTGTTAGTTAAGATCAATTTCTTAAATAAGAATAAACGTTATTTAATATTCTGAAAGATATTTAAAAAATAAAATCATCGATAAATGTTGTGTCGTTATTGTTCATCTCATAGGAATCACTCGTGCCTATTAGTTTTAAATAATTTGAAGGTAAATAGTAAACACGACAACATTTACCCAACCTTTTGATTCCAGATCTACAATAAAAAACAAGTAAGAAAATATAGTGGGTCAGCCCCGGCTATATGATACCCTTCACCTCATTAGAACCTGTGCACCAAATGTTATTAAATGATCTGCAAATTTGCGATCTGTACTTTACGCACAAGGTTTACTTGGACAGCCAGCCAGCCGCACAAACATCGTTAATTCGACTCAGAAAGTGGTTCTGAGTCAATCGGTATAAGACAAGGTGGGCTTAGGACCAATATTTTAAGGTGTTACAAACATCATTGATAAAATCGAATTACCGGTTGCTCAATGTAACCTTTTTCTCAAATTACTTTTAACGATGTTAACTTGGCGAAATACCCTCTCTACTTCAGCATTAGACCATGGAAGTGAGAGCAACTTTATAGTAAATTCTGAAATTTCTAAAAAAAATTTGTTGCCGCCTGCATCTCTTTTTTGGAATATTTGCAACCAGAAAGAAATACCGATGTTTGTGTTGGTCCATTTTATAAATTTAATATTGGAATACTGTTTGTTTATTTTGAAAGATGTTTTATCATCATCATCATCGTTAATAGCGGTTTTCAACATTTGTAAAAGTTGTGATTTAAATTAAAGGCGTGTTAATTGTTAAAAATGTTTATTTTGCCTTTATAAATTTTTATAATAAAATAAAAATGATTCTTTTAAAAGAAAAACGGCAAGAAAAATTTTATGGCTAAACAAGTTGAAAAATGGCTAAATCTCGCCACTAAATGGCTAAATTGGCAACACTGATGATAACATAATTCGAATTGATGAGATCGGGCGTTTGTATGAGTTATTTTCTGAGTCTGAGGAACTGGATGTTGCCGTGGAGGAAATGCGTGTTGATGTTTCATCTAATTAAAACTACTTATTTATATCTTTTTTTAAATTGCGACTATTTAATTAAATTTTTGTTTGCTTTATCAAATTTTTTTTTTTGTTTTTATTAAACATAACTTTCACAATCTTTATTAACTTGTACAGCTCCTTAAATCCAAGAATGTTCAAGAATTGCAATATATTTATATTTGTACGCGTTGGTTATAGGCTTGTTACGTTTGTTAGTCAATAGTAATAACCGTTCCAAAGATAGTGTATACAACATGCTAAGAATTCTTTCTCGACAAAAGACAGGCCTTAAAGTCGTTCATTTAAATGCACAGAGTCTGAATAAGAAAATTGATGAATTGCGATATTTATTTGCATTTGCTGGTCATGATATTATATGTGTGTCAGAAACTTGATTTCCCTTGGATATTTGTGATTTGTGTTTTCAATGCAACTGGCTTTACACTTTTTCGATCTGATAGAAGAAAATTAAAATGATGGGGTTGAGAAAAAAGCAAAAGGAGGTGGAGTAGCAATTTATGTAAGAAATGGTATACATTCCCAGTAAAAAAAATTTGGGTTTTTTGAAGCACTTTAGAGAAAAAGCGCATAATCGAGCGCTTCAATAAGAGAGCTTTTATATAGCAGTAAATAATCAAGAATAAAATATAGAAAAAAGCTGCTTTTTTGGTGCTGACAACGATGAGGTTTTAAACCGAAAAAAATACAAATATATAAAGGATTACGAAAATTATTGAAACAATGCATTTAAGCAATTAAAAGCAAAAAATCAATGAATATGGAAATTTAGTTATCTCTTAAAAAAGCGCTTTAGGAGTGCTTTGTTTGCGCTTATTGTCAGCAGAAAATAGTCCTCCAAACCGGGAACACTCCATACAAAAATCAGGCATCTTATTAGCAGGTTTGAAGCGATTTGAGGTATGCATTCATACATAAAACCTGCTCATTTTGGAGCACATTTTTTACTGGGTTGTGTTGAGAAATTAAGATCAAAAGTTAATAGTGAAGTTGAATATTTATTTCTCGAAGTCTACAGTCAAGATAAGAAGAAAATTTTGGTTTGCAGTGCGTATAGGCCACATCGTCAAATAAAAGTTGATACATTTATTAGTACGTTAGAGAACATCACTGTATCATTTGATGACATTATTATTATAATTGGAGACTTTAAAAATTATTTGAAGATAATCCTCTAGTTGAACCAATGCGTATATTGAATCTGTTTCCTGTTAATACTATATCTCCAACACACTTTCAAATTTACATCAAATAGTTTAATAGATCTAGTGTTTGTCAACCACAAATCAAAAAGGCTCTTCTCTATGATCAGCTGTCAGCACCTGTTTTTTTGTCAAAACACGACATTATATTCTTGAAATATAATCTCTGTATGAATAGTCAGGACACTCTTGTTAACTATCGGGATATCCTTAATATTAATTACCCTTTGTTAAATCAACTCATTGAAAACATATTCTGGAGTCATATTTAATCATTGGACAATGTGAATGATCCACTGACTTTTATTGAGAACAATGTCAACGGCGTATTTGAGTTCTGTGTTCCCATGAAAACAAAATTAATAAAAGCTAATCAGCAGCCTTGGTTTAATTCGCAAATCAAACAACTAATTAAAGAAAGAGATGCTGCTTATGGCAGGTGGAACAGGTTTGAAACTGTTGAACTACAAACTATTTTTGAATTTGCTAAAATCATCGTGTTATCAAAGAAACTTCTCCTCAGCTATTGAAAGCAGAACTAAATGGAAGGTAATTCGGAATATTGGTATAGTGCAGAAACACATTTTCACTAGTAATCAGGCCGTTGATGTTAATGCGCTTAACGCCAAGTTTGTAAACTTATGATGACATTTGCAGTGTATCCATTGAAAATTGTTTCAGTTTTCGTTGTGTTGATCAGTGGGATGTACTTGGGAGTTTTCTATCTATCAAATCAAATGCAGTTGGCATGGACAGTATACATCCAACTTTTCTAAAAGCGATAGTTCCGAAGATATTGCCTTATTTAACCAATGGATGGAAGGTGTCCAAGATTATACGAATTCCCAAGCCTAACAATGATTACCGACCGCTAGCAATTCTTCCTTATTTATTAAAAGTGATGGAAAATATAATGTGTAGACAAATAAATCAATACTTGAGCCAAAAAAAACCTACTATGTGATCGACAATCCGGCTTTGTGAAAGCAAAAAGTTGGATTTCAGCACTTCCAGACGTTGTTGAGGATCAAAATATGGTATCCTTCCTTTTTCTTCTGGACCATAGCAAAGCATTTGACAAAGCATTTGTTCATCCAAGCTTAATCAAGAAACTCGAATAACTGTTCTATTTTTCAAACTCCGCATGTAGTTTACTATCTTCATACCTTTCTAACAGATCCCAAGTCGTACAGTTAAATGGTAAACTTTCCAACCCGCTTGAAGTCAACAGAGGCGTTCCACAAGGATCAATTATTGGGCCCCTCCTATTTTGGTTATATATAAACGATTTACCAGAAGTTACGATTATACCAGCACCAATGTCGCTGACATTCAATCATGTGTAAATAACATTGACACTGATTTAAGTCATATCAACAACTGGGCTAATGACAATGGTTTACTCATTGATCCTTCGAAATCGAAATGTATTTTTCTTTCAAAAAGTAAAACAACATTAGATGATCAATTTCAAATTAGGATAAACAACAACATAATTAATTTCGTAAATTCTTCAATAAATCTAGGAGCAACATTTAATAACGAATTTACTTGGTCAACCCGCATCAACTCTGTTGTAGGGAGAGTTTATGGTATGCTACGAAATCTGTGGGCAGAGAAATTCTCAACACCCTTAAAATGGCATTGCAAGGAAATAAAAGCAACATTATTTTTCTGTTCACACTTAATTAATCAATATCAAGATCAGACATTTTGAACTGTTACAATAATCTTATTATTAAACTAAATTCTTCTTCACTGTGGGGTATTCCACCACTTAAACTTCATTGAGCCACAAATTATCTGCAATTATAAACTCTGTTTTAATTTCACAATTAAGGGGTTGTGAACAACCGTTTCATATGAGAGATCAAGACCACCGTATTTAAACTTATTTATTAAACTAAATTTAAAACTTACTATTTTGTAATTTTATCACACGATAATAATCTTTTAATTACATAAATATCCTATGAATTATTTATTTTTTTGGGAAAAATATCATAGATGACACCATAAAAGACGAAATTTTTTTTGGCAAATTTCAACTCAAACCTTTTATTTTTATGCCATGGGCATTATATTTTCCCAAAACAAGCATGTAAAATATTTTCATCGCAATTCAGTTCAGAATCGGCTTTCGCTATTTTGATTAATTAACCAATAAAAATGTCAAATTCATGATCAGCTTGCAAAAAATAGTAAAAAAAAAAACACATGTTGCAAGAACAAGTTAGTCCTAAAAATATTTAATTATTTTTATTTTTAGAAAAGATAGAGAGAGGAATTTGCATTCGGTAAAATTAATTGTGTAAGACAGAGTAAATACAAAAATGCAAATCAAATATCAAAAAGTTCGAATATTTCAGGAGTGATATATACAGGCTTGCCAGTTTAGCACTTTTAGTGCTGGATTTAGCACATTTTTTTCTGATTTAGCACTGAGAATTTCAAAAAAAGTGCTAAGTGCAAGTTTAGCACATTTCTATAATTATTTAACATCTTTAGCACTTTTTTTAATCCCAAAACTACTTAAAAACTCACATAATCAATTCAAGTACTTTGTACACGCGTGTTTGGACTATTCCTATTTTGCAGCTTTAGGGCATACTGTTTTCTGCATCTTTGTAGTGTACAAAAAAGAAAACAACGAAAGAACGAATAGAGTTACTTTTATTCTTATGATCAAATAAATTTAAATTGTTTATTGGGCTTAATAAATAGTAAACTGAGAACTAGAATGAAAATAGAACTGTAATGTTCAATTGTACGCATAAGAGATAGGACCCTTCTTTAGGCAACATTTGTTGCCACACTTCAAACTTATCGGATGATTTGTAAAAAATCGGTTCATATGAAAATTCAAAATGAGTTGGTATATGAGAAAGATGAAAATGACATGATTGAAATTTAAAATAGTTGTAACGACTTTATTTAAAATGTGTTATATTGTTACATTTAAATAAGTGTTTACATTAAACAAAATTAATATGTAAAAATTTCCAATGCAAATTTTTTATTATATTCAAAAAATCAATGTTACAAAACGAGCACTTATGTTTTCTGCTGTAGAACAATTTAGCACTTTTTTTTTAATTTGAAATCTTCTGGCAAGCCTGGATATATATTATTGACCGACAACCTTGAGTAAAATATTTTGATTCGTAACAGTTTAAGCCGGACTTAAATGATTTTTAGGAGGGGTATTTATATTGGACCAATGGTAAGTTATGAACCAATCATCCCAAAATTCCGCAGAGTGGTGAAATTAGTTTTAGCGTTTACAGTGAATTTCAGAAGGCTGCTAAATATGGGATCTAAGGTAAATTATGGACCGTATATCACGAAATTAAATGACATTTTTCTGGCCAAATGATGCTAAGTTGGTAGAAAGTTTACCGTTATATCTATATCTGCTTTAATTCATAGCTCTGATTCTACTGAACCGATTTTGCTGAATTTCAATCCTATACTGATTAGGACAACTACAAGAAATTTGACACCAAGTTTGGTTATTTCTTTTGAGTTTTTCGAAAGTGAGCGTGTTTTAAACAGACGGACATTGCTAAATCGACTTAGAATTACTCAAGGACCTAGAATATAAGTAAATACTTTATGGGATATGAGATGAATAATAAAAAAGTTTAACACGGAATGACAAACTTAATATACCCTCTTCACAACTTATTGTGGTGGAGGGTATAAAAGTATGTTTGTTATGAAAATCACAGCATAGATGAGGGTTGTTGTTTTACTGAACATTTTACGATTTAAAGAAATATTCGTGAAAATCAAAGAAAGAGGGGTTTGAATATAGTTTTTTGACATGGTAAATATATTCAGAAAGTTAATTTCTTTAGGTAATAATTATCTTTATAACATTAAAATATGTTCGAATATGTTTCTATGAGTGAAATCTCAATTTATAAAGATATTTTACAATACTTCTTCTATTCGCTAAATATTTCACATACTTTTTGCTAAACCCAACCTTTGGTTAACATCTTCATATTAAACCTTATTCAGTTAACAAAAAAATCCGAAACTCGGCAACAGTTTTCTCAGAAAATTTTGAATAAAGTCAAAAGTTGTGCATCGATTATAATGAATTAATTCTCATTTCATTCAAAATTATGTTGATTTAGACCAAAACTGTGAGTTTTATCGCAACTTTATTTTTTATGAATTAAGAAAAAAAGTTTTGTTTTTTTTCAAAATGTTCCTTTTTGGTTTCAAAAATTCTAAGATTTACACTACAGGGCAAATTTAAAAACAATGTAAGCGCGGCTTAGAGATAATACTGTTGCCGAGTTTCAGATTTATTTGTTAACTGAATATAGTCAACCGTTTTTTATTCCAATATATGTAGTGAAAGTGACTTAATTTTGGACATAACGGTATATCAGGAAAATTAGAGCTGATAGAAAATAATGGTTATTATATTTAAAATCAGCGACCTCAAATTAATAAAAATTTGCAATCAAATTGCAGACTGCAAAATTACTGTTCCGCAGTGTAATCGATGACCCTATGAAAAAAACTTTATTCCTGCAAAATTACAAAGCACTACGACTTGATTTACCGGTAGCTTTTAAAGCAAAAAATGATTTTATATAAGTAGTTAAGTACCAATCCAAATTCTGGAAACACTTATATTTATATGCGCGTAAAATTAAGTTGGGGATTTCCCATGTGTTAATAATATTATTTCGGAACTGTTTCTTTCAGCTTCTTCATAAGAAAGTATATGTGCTGCATGTAAAACAAAAGCTTGTGAAAGCAAAGGAAATGAGGGGGATTCCTGTCTGCCGCATTGATTGTTAATGCGGTAATGATAGATTTAAACGTTCTAGGTGGCGAAAATTCATCAAACGTAACAGCTTGAAGATTGGACATTTATCGGTAGATTCAATAAAAACAGCAAATATTGTGAAGATTGTTGTTGCCTTTATGATAGGAAAGTATGAATGTTATTCGCATTTGGTGGCAATTGAATGTGATGATGGAACGGTTGTCAAGACAGGGCTTAGAAATGGAGTTATTGCACGTTATTAAAAAAAACATTTGAAACGTCAATTAAAAAGGCCCAATGACTATTAAATATTCCAATAGCGAAATTTCAAATTTGATTTGTGTTAAGATCGTAATTAAAGCCTCAATAAATGTGAGTGGATTCAAAGCAAGAGATGGTTTCGTTCGCTCCGGAATAAAATCAAGACAAGATATTTTATTGCTTGAGACGAAATCTCAATTTTAATAAAACCAAGACTCTTTATAATGGGCAATGCCCAGGTAGGCTAGCTGGTAGTGTCAAGTCACATGATCGTGTGACGTGAAATAACGCAGCCATTAAACTTCTCGCAAAAAAGAGCCATTGTTTCTTTGGCTGTGTGGAACCATCCTGCTGGAACCACATATCGTCCATTCCCATATTTGCAATTTCTGGTCACAAGAAGTCCGTTTTCACCTCGCCTTAGCAATCACCATTCACGGTAACTGCTTTGCTTGGTCGACCTCAATTTCTAAGACATACGGCACGATGACGCCGCCTGCCCATAAACCGTTTCAAACAGCTACTCTTAGTGGATGCATCAGCTTTTCAAAAATCACTCGTGGATTCTCATTTGCCCAAATTCGGCAATTATTCCCTAACAAAATCAAAATTAATGTCTTAGAGGTCTTAGAACTTAAAATTCGATAATGTAAATAAGACTTACGAATGATATTACTGGCCCCTAAAGCACACAAACAATTATACGTTCATTCGAAACGGTACTATTTGCAACAGGGGTTCTAGATGTAAATTCAAAATGGTTTTCTCAACTTGACGAAATCTAAATTTAACAAATTTAAGGTAAAACAGCTGTGTTGTATACCAGCTTATATTGGATTCAAGGTTTTTTTAAATATACTTCTGTAGTGTAAAGAAAACTGAAGGCTTGTTAAATATAAATACAATTTATTTACAATAATTTTTTTTATTTCTTATTCCGTGTTTGTTTAATTGCTTTGCTTATTTCTTCCAATATTTTTATAGCCTTCAAAACAGTTGGTAGAGGGGTATATGTAAATAAGTTTGTCATTCTGTTTGTAATTTCTGGAATACTGAAATATAAGACTCAAAAGAGTATGTATGTACATATATGCCAGGGACTGATATAAAGATGCCACCTTGTCCGTCTTTCCATATGGTTGTTGAAATCTCTAGGTAAGGCGAAGTCGAGAATATTACACACGTGGATCGCAAATAGTTCTGAAAATGTTGCTACTCAAATTCAGAAAGATCGGTTTTATATATAAATAACGAAACTTTAGTTTGTTAGTTGGTATGTAGTCAAAATTAACAGTAACAATTCAGATATGGCCGCGTTATAGACAATAAAATTCTCCCGAAACATATTATTTAGCACGGTAGCGTCCCCATCATGTAAGCCAAGAGGACATTTGCCGCAATTATTTAAAGAATTGGGGTATTCACAAGGTGTGCTATCATGTTATATTGTCATAATGTTCTAACATTTTACAATGGTTGTTGGTGTTGTTGCTTTGTAAACAAAAAGTGTTTTAAATCAATAGAACTTTGCTTGCTATGTTTATTGTGATGTCGTAAATAATCCGAACGGCTGAGCCGAGCCGCATTAGTTTTTGTAAGCCGTCGCCGTTGATGGTAAATTGTATCCAGCTAACATCCGGATTTTTTAGCAACAAATCACTTGCGGCGTCAAATTAGATCGGCCTAGCACTTTGCTTTTTGGTAAACAAACAAAATAAAATTTATTGCTGATTTGAGTGTGAAAAATGGAAAGATCTAATTTGATTTATTAATTCATGGATAAGAATTAAAAAATATTTTTATTTTTGGTAAATATTTATTTTTAAATCAGCTGATTTAAAATCAAAATAGCACACTGAATTATGAGGGGTTGTTCACAAGAGTCGTATTGTTCATGTTATTATTTTAAGACATATAACTTAAAGCCGTTTTACACTTTCCCACAAAGTCTTTAGTAATTTACGAAAATGCAACCCTGTCATGATAAGTTGTTATTGCTTTTTGAAAATGTTCAAAGAATATTTAGATCAGGGATGCATTTTTGAAAAATACGTAAGACTTTGTGGGATAGTGTGTAACGGACTTTATGTAAACTTAGTTTTATACTAAAAATGAGCCAAAATATTTCACCGATTCTCCATACAAATTGCCTTAGTAGAAATAGGTGTTTTTAACGAATACGATCTGAAAATAGGGCTGAAGAGCTTTTTAATAAATAAATTTTCAGGAGTTTTAATCCTCCTAGATGGATTATCACCTTAAAGCGAATGGATAGTTCAGAAGGCGTGAAGATCCTGAGAGCGATGCCGGTGGTAGCGTAGCTACTGGTAATGCCACCCTTTCCGGTAAGGTCGATGGCGATCGCCGAAGCTATGAATAATCCGCAACGTGGAAAGTCAATGGTGGAGGTGTAATAGCTAAATTACAACTCCGGCGAATGAACTGATCACACCACTGCAGCGTCTGTCGCACATTGAGCGGGCTGGAAACAGCATCTGAACTCCATGAGGAGCAGCTGAATAAAGAAAAAAAATTCCAAACCCATTAGAAGGCAACGGGAAACCATGTTATCCCTCGAAACCATGCAATTATGAATATGGATCAAAACATACGTCCCATAGGCTCAGGCAACAAAAGGGTGCTAAGAATCCCCAGAGGTAAAACAAAACAAAAATTAACATCAGGAAATCTGAATAAAGCCCATAGAACTGGCGTAGGAATAGTTGTAACAAATCGAATAGCCAAAAGCGTAAAGCCTATATTATACGGAATGTAAAAAGCCACATGCGCATGTGGATCAGACGTAATTTTGACATCACTTCAAAGCCTCAAAAGCAAGTTCGTGCTGTGTGATGACGACAAAATTACGTCAGAGCCACATGCGCATGTGACTTTTGACATTCCGTGTACTATAGGCTTAACCGATTTATACCAAAATCTGACAGAGTTATGATGATACAAATTGAAGCCAAACCACTTAATATTAATGTTATTCAAGTCTATGCTCCCACGTCGGACAAAAGTAATGAGGAAATTGAAGCGTTCTACGATGAGGTTGAGAATTTCTGGAACTTACAAAGCAGCATGAAATAACCATCATCAAAGGCAACTGTAACGCAAAAGTAAAAAGAGAGGCATTATTCGGAGTCACTGGACAATATGGTCTGGGAGAAAGAAACGAGAGAGGTGACAGACTTACTCAATTCTGTCAAGAATACAGACAAGGCTGTGGATTCGGAGTCAGAGTTGGGCTTTTTGTACCGCAGTCGGTGTCGAAATCGAAGTACCAACAAATAAGGGCAACTCCAACTCTAAAATTTTTCTAATATTTTTCAAAATAAAAAAATTATTTAGTTAAATTTCTTCGAATTTCTTAATATTATTTCTCAATGGATAACTTCTTCAGCGATTTTTGGTTTTTTAATTTTAAATAAATTTTTCAAAACAAAATTTTATGAAACAACAAAATTATGAAAAATAATAAAAATTATACACAGGAAACAAAAATTTTTCTATACCATTTTTATTAACTTATTGTTTTTCCTATCTTATTCTTATAAATAAAATGTCTGTAATTTTGATTTATAATTAATATTTTTTTTTTATAAAAGTGACCTTAACGGAAATACCTTTACTTATTAATTTGGACTGGGTATGCTTTACGTTCCATGATGATACAGTGTAACCCGGTAAGTTACCCAACGCTTAGATGCCATTCACGCTTATTAACCTTGATTTTTAAATCCCCGTTTTTTTCTTCCATTTTTCTAAAAAAATCCACGTGTAATTGCCATAATAATAATAATTATCCGATTCGGCTAATTGCTTTAAAAAATAAACTTATACTCCTAAATTTCATATAAATCTGAACCGGCATAAACTTTGTTATATTAAAGACCGATTCTCACAATTTACATAGGTTTCGTTTTAACGACAATTAAAACGTGTTTACAAAATTTTATCAAATCATCTAAAAACTGCTACTTTCACTTTCCGCTCAAGTTTAAAATGGGCAGACAACCAGACAAATGGACGGACGGACACGAAAAGATTACTGTTTCTGATTCGATCGGCATACTAACGATGCGTACAGATTTCTATGTATCAGCACAAATTTATATAATTTCTTTTTTCTTAATTTTGTTTAATTTCTTAAAATTCTTATAATTACCACAACGAGGTAGTTAAACGTATTCGTTTAAATACCTTCCCCGCATAATTACCCAACAATTATAGCATTTGTGGCGAGGTAATTATCCGTGGAATACGTATTGGTACTGCTGAATCCCTTGAGACAAACAGCACCAAGTTCAACAATAAAAAGTCTACTATTTCCCAAAAATAATACAAGGCTTACAAGTAACAACAGAAGGAGCATCTTCATGGTCGAATAGAAAAATTTTATTTTTCCTGAGAACAAAGTTGATCGAAATATTTGACTAAACAAATAAAATAAAACCAAAATTCTGCACAAAAAATTGTAGGAGTACCGGCGGTTTCGCAGAACAAATTCAAAAGAATGATGCTGTTTTTGAGAATTCAGAGTTGAAGATAGTTTGAAAAGAGAACGTTCAACTACTGTTTACAGATATTGATATATCTTGTTTCAGATCTTACACACCTCAACCGATGACAAGCACAAACATTACAGTGTGAAGTAGAAGGTTCTATTACATTCTTAAGAAAAAGGAAAGCATCTTGACCGCATGAAACGGGAAACTATCCGCAATATAGGATAAAATCTACATTTATCTTAAATTCTTAGAAAAGTCACGCTAAACAGTTTAGCAATCACCGACTTATTAGCTTAATGAGCCACACACTTAAAATATTCCTGAAAATTATACACAATAGAATGCATTAAAAATGCGAACAAGCTATTGGAACAAATCAGTTTGGTTTAAAAGAAGGGATGGGGACACGGGAAGCACTAGTCTGTGTTCAGTTTCTTATACAAAAATGTAGAGAGGCTCACAAGGAACATTTTCTTTTGTATAATCGATTATGAGAAAGCTTTCGACACAGTCAATCAAGATAAGCCAATGGAAATGCTCACGTCCATACTAAAGTCTGTACTGGCAACAAACTGCACAGATTGATATCAACGGATATTAGACAGATGAAGTAGTCATATCAAGAAGTGTTAAGGTCCAACCAGAATATGCATTTGCAAGCTTAAGCTACTGTCAAAAATTAACGAAAAGCCTCTCAAATGCATTTAAAAGAACAAAAAACATTTGGTTCCGTACGGAATTTGCGATCAGTTTCGCACTTCACTTAAGCAAATGACAGTTTTATAAAATTTAGCAAAAGTTTCTTTAAGTTCAATATGGTTTGGCACATAAGATTTACATGTATTCGCACTTTTACTTAAGCAACGTTTTACACATTCTGGTTGGGCATTAAGACAAGGATGTATTTTTTTTTCTCCTCTACTACTTACCTAATATATATTCAGAGAGAATTTTCCAAGAATCCATTGAAACGATCAAGAAGGAATACAAATAATCGGTGTTTATGTCAACAACATAAGATATGCAGATACTGTACTCGCTGATAGTACATCTGGACTGCAAAAAATTATAATTAAACTCACTTCATGCAGCGAATAATATGGACCCAAAATTAACAATCATAAAACCAAATATATGATCGTTAGTGAGAAAAACAAATACAATGAAGCAACTTTAAAAATAAAAAAACTCTTTTGTCGAAATTGCTTTAATAAATAATAAGTTAGCCTTCTCAAAGGAAATTAGATGTCGAATAGAGCTGGCAAGAGGTGCTTTTTTTAAATATAAAACAGTTTTGACCAACCATGATACAAACATTGGGACAAAAGTACGGTTCATTAACTGTTATAAAGGGTGGTTAAATATTAAGGGCCGATGCTGATTTTGAATAAAACACAAACTGCCGTATTCATAAAAAATTAAAATGGATTTGAAATTCATTTTAAGAAAAATTTGTATGAAAATTTTGCCTTAAAACACATTTCAAACTTATTTTATTTTTTATGAATACGGCAGAAAGTATTTAGGAACTAATTGTCATTTCTTTTTATTATTTATGATAAAATTGATAAGGTTCAATTATGTATAAATTAAAAAATTGACAAAATGGTTGCCGCGACCTCAGCGGCACACCTCCATCCGATGGTCCAAATTTTCGATGACTCTGAGGCATAATTGAGGTTCTATGCCGTTAATGTGCCGAATTAGCTCATTCTTTAGCTCTTGAATTGTTGCTAGCTTATCGACGTATTCAAATAACCCCAAAGGAAGAAGTCCAACGGTGTCAAATCACATGATCTTGGCAGCAAATTGACATCGCCACCACGTGAGATAACACGACCATTGGTCGCAGTGGCACCGTACTGTTGAAACCACATATCGTCCACATCCATATCTTCCAATTCGGGCCATAAAAAGTTAGTTACCATCCCACGATAGCGAACACCATTCACAGTAACTGCCTGAATGGCCTCATTTTGGAAAAAATACAGCCCGATGATGCCGCCAGTCCATAAACCGCACCAAACAGTCAGTCTTTGTGGGTGCATTGGTTTTTCGACAATCACTCTTGGATTATCATTCGCCCAAATGCGGCAACTCTGCTTATTGATGAATCCACTGAGTAGGAAATGTGCCTCATAACTGAAGATGATTTTCTTCGAAACTGTTACCATTTCTTGCCACCATTCTGACCATTGACGGTGTTTCGAATGGTCAAGAGGCACCGTTTAAGCGTGTAAATGCAAGTCTTTATGCATAATGCTCATCAACGACGAGCGTGAGAGTTGCAATTGTTGGGCACGACGACGAGTTGAGGGGGACGGCTCTTCAGCCACACTATCGCGAACAGCAGCAATATTTTCTGCAGTACGGTCTGTAGGAGCATGCGTTGGTGTTTTCACATCTCCTACAGACCCGGTTTGCTCAAATTTTTCCACCAATTTACCGAAAAAATCACGAAGTGCACGATATGCATTTTGATTTAAACGCCCATTTTCATAATAAGCCTGAATAACTTAAACGCGTTCTCGATTGTGCATCTTTCCATGGTTCAAATCGAGTTAGTCTAAAATTGAGAAATGAGAAATGAAATTGAAAAGAGATGACGTTTAACTGTGGTTCACATGCAACATCGGCCTATAAAATTTAACCACCCTTTATATGGTCAGTTTTATTGTATGCGGTAGAAGTATGGACTGTTAAAGTTACTGAAATGACGATTGGAAGTCTTTGAAATGAGGATCTACCGACGGGTATTGAAAACACCTTGGACTGCGTTCGTATCAAACATCGAAGTTCTGAGAAGAATGAACCAAGAAAGAGAACTTGTGTCTATCATTAAAACGAAAAACTGCGTATTTAGGACATATTATGCGAACCAACAAATATAGATTATTACAAACGATTTTGAGAACAGAAATTTGCGGGAAGACGTACCAGGGGCAGAAAGGAGATGCCCTGGTTAAAAATATAGAAGAATGAACAGATTTTCGCAATACGATGAATCTCTTAAATGCGTCAAGAATAGGGGATTGTTAACAATTTATAAATGTTATTAATATATACATTAATGTAATTTACATATGTATATAATTGTATGATCGCTTACATTCGAATATCGAATAAGCAAATAAAGAAGAAGAAAATATGAAAAAATCGGATCAAAAATTTATGAGTTACATATTTTTTAGGAAAATACCAGAAATAACTACTTCAATATTTTAACAAAAAAATTCTGAACGGTTTTTAAAAAATCTAACTTTAAAGGCATAAATATGACTTTTTGCCCTAAAATTTTGAAGTCGGATTTTAGAAGGGCTTTCGGATAAAAATTTAAAAAATTTATTATACAATTGTAAAGGGTATTAAAAGCATTCGGCAAAGCAGCACATAGCACTCTTTCTTCTTGTTAATTCGTTTTATTCTTGTTTATTTAATGTTGTTTTTTAACTTTTTGTTCACTAATTTTTGTTTGTTTTTTAATATTTTTTTTTTTCAAGTAAATAATAAATATAATTTTTTTGTAGTCATAGATTGCTACCGAGTTTTATTCGTGCCGTGCGCTACTTCTAATTACAAAAATTTTTTTTTAATTTTAGGAGGTACTTTTCATATAATTAAATGCATCTGAATAAGAAATTTATAATCAATTTTTAGAACGCGTTTGTAAAATTGTTCTTCTTATTAGTTCTAGGCATTTCTTTTAATTAAATCCGCAAATATTTACGAATCTATAAAGGTCGGCGTTTTATGGCAATGTCCACGCAGACCCCAATAAAAAATATTAGAAGCAATGGCAATTCCAAATACAATAAAATAATATGTACAATAATTGACCACTTTACTGCTTGCAGCTGACAAGTCGCTTGGCAATGCAAGCGAGCGTTAACGTAGTAATTTTCATACAAATTTGCGTACCAGCATGAAATATTATGCGACCACAAATTTTAAAAGTAGTCACTTGTGTTGAGCGTGGCCATTTCGGCATTATTGCAGCTAAATTTAGCATTTTTTTATCTGATTTAACTGCGAATTTTCAATTTAACAGTAGCTTTTTTTAGAATTTTTCAACTACGTATTTAGCCTTCTTTAATTCTTTAATGTGCTAATTGCACATGCATACAAATCCCTATTCTATTGCTATAGAATCTCTTTTAAACTTTTAAAAGACCTTTCATGTCAAATTGTTTTAAAATTTGATCAGTTTGATCCATTAAATTCATGTTAAGCTGATTTTTTCCCCTCAATTACGATTTTGAAAAATTTTTGGAATCGAAAAGAGATACCATAACTTTTGAAATAGAAGAACAAATACGAATTACATGCCGAGATTTTATAGCTCAATTAATATTTCAAATTAGACAACGATTGCCAAACAATTTTCATAATTTAACAAATACTAAATTTTTTGTGTGTAAAAAACAGTTTAAAAACTAATAAATATTTAGAATTGTGGTTATTTTGTTGAACTATTTATGGTTTTTTAATCCAAATTTTTAATTTTTAATCAGGCTTAAGTTCATCAAATTTAATTTTCATTAAATTATTTTTATGAAGAAAGGAATTTTACAACATGAAAATTAATTAAAATTGTTATTGATAATCATTCATTCTTGACTGACCTGAGATTCGAACCCAGGCGGCTGGTTACCATGACTATTGACGTCAGCAGTCGTCGATGGCTGCGAGTGTAAGACGGCAAATCCATCTGAGGAGATCGAGTGGTTGCGATCGAAACATGTCGAAACATGTTTAATTTAACCATATTATTGGCACCGAGAACAATATTATGGTCAAATTAGTGCTCCATCAAGAGTCAACAACCATATTATGGTTGCATCAAAACATGTTATAGTTTAATATGGCAATAATTTGTTTTTAAATTAACAATAGTATTTGGCTCTTTTCCAAGAGCAACATGCTATTGTTGAAAACCAACAATACTATTGTAAATGTTTAACATATTTTTGTTATTATTTACCATAACATGTTCGGAGGCAACCATAATATGATTGTGGCCTCTTGAGGGAGCACTAAGTTTACCATAATATAGAATTGCAAAATGTAAAAAACCTTATTCAGTAGGTGAAACGCTAGTACTACCACCAGCTATTGATATGATTAAACAATTTTTATCTTAGAAATTGGCGGCCCATATTTAATTATTTTCTTATTTGAGTATCAGAAAGTTTGGAAACCGCTGTGTTAAGCGATAACAGTGTAGTGGAAAACGATGGAGAATAATATTGTCCACAAATCCTAATCTTTTTTTCGCCCACGTTGACTCCTTTTCCAGAAATCTGGGCGCATACATCAATACAGCGTTAACAAAAGTTCTTTTAAGTGGTTAACATCATTCTGTTAACATAACAGAATGTGTTTAGAGAAATTAATTTTAAAATTTATCTTCACACACATTGTTTTAAGTATTTTTTTTTTTTATCAATTTTGCACTTTTTAAATTTGAATATGTTAATGTGAATATTTCGATAGCAGACTTTGGTAATCCCGTGTTTGTTGCAAAATTTGTGTTAATGTAAATTAAAAATAACTAACGACTTAAATAAAATGTTATAAAAAGAAATTAAAACTATATACCTTTAAATGCAATTTTTTGAAGAACTCGATTTGACATCCATGCATACATATTTATAGAAACTTGCAAATAAATCAAGGAAATGGTTTATACATTGAAGGAAACCGTAAAGTCAATTAATTAGAGATTTTGCTAATCATTCAGAACTAAATTTTGTTTTGAAAATAAAACCTTAAAAAATATAAGCAGCTTCACTTCAGAAAATATTGTTCCCGGGAAATCCAATAGTATAGTGTACGTTCCCAACCATAATATGCATTACCAAAAAGTCTCTCGAGGGTACATTTTTGAAATGTCAGTATTAAATACAAACTAAAAAAAAATCGCCATCTCAAAATTAGATTAACTATTTTGGAATGCAAAATAGGGCCAGTGTACAACAAATCATTTAAACTTCTGCCATTTACCAAAGGACTTGATGCATTAAAAACTACCCTCAATCTTGTAGTCGACTTTCTGGCTTAAAACCCCATGATGGGGTAAATAATAGCCCGGGTCACCTCAAGCATTTTCTGCTTTTTCCATGTGCCCTAGAGCTATATATTTTTATAGGACCTCATCGCATTTAAGATTTCTCGTTTCTCATAAACTTACAAACAGCTATATGCCTATTGGGACCAAGCGACAGACAAATATTAAAGGGCAGACTAAAAGTGAATCTCCCTTCAGAGTTTCTAGTGGTAGTAGAACTGTAGATCTCCTCACATTTTTTATCCTCTTCTGATACAACACGCCTATGAGACACTTCTTCTAACTCCCAAAACTTTGACAGTTGGTCATCAATCGCTACTTTTTTCACATGAGACACTCTGAGTATTTGAGGGGAAACTCTAGCAGGCGTTGGACCTGTAACTATCCAACCAAAAATGGTTTCTTGAGCCACTAATGATTCAAAAACACCATGCCTTACTCCACCACGAACAATAGAATAAATCTATCTCACTGCTCTCATAAAACTTCGGATCAGCATAACATAATTTGGGCAACTCAATTTCCTTCCGGGGAAAAAATTAATGTGTTGGAATACTACCCGTTAGTCGAGGGACAAAAAGAGCCTGTATATTTAGAGCCACATCCTGGTTGCATAAGCCTGAGACTTTTGCAGGAACTGGATGAATTTTTTTATCTTTTCGGAAACAAAACTTTCATCAGAAAATTATTTAATTCTTCCCATTTGGGAACCTCTGTTTTATTTTTTACCCATTGCTCCCACAGATGTTAAGTATTTTCTGAGAGCCGAGACGAACATTGAAACACAAAAATTGGGTCCTATGAGGCAATATCCACATTATATAATTTTAGCACTGAAATACAATTATTAATCTCCCTTTGAAGCCTTTTTATTTCTGCAGCTGTTTCTAGCTGACTAATTATTAACACCCGTTTATTCTCATATTGAGATTTTAAATTACGCAATTTCAAAATTTTCTGCTGTTAGGGCAATATTTCTGTTTATATCACGGGCCTCACTATTTTTCTACAGGGCTAAGTCTCAAGTTGTTTACGTAGATTGCCAGTAACACAAGGGGTGACAGGTATAGAACATAGGTTGGGAACCACTGTTTAATTTTGTTGCCTCTCATTTGCCAAATATTTATAAATTTTTTTAATAAAATATCACGTTTTTTTGTAGAAAAGAAAACACTATTATTATACCGATCGATTTAGAATCGCTTTTTAAAGAGATCTGGCTGGTTGTCTGCCCATATTAATTTTGTGCGCAAAGTACAAATTGAACCCTTGTAGATAATTTGATCAAATTTGTTAAATAAATTGTAATTGTACTAAGGACGAATTCTATGTAAATGTGGAGAATCGGTCTATAATTTTACATATTTCCTATAAAAACTGCTTTCCAAATTAGACTCTTTGTGTCCGTAAACCAGCTAATTATGGTGGTATTTTGATTAAATTTGCCCCAAAAATATTTTACGGCAAATTAAATTATTTTCGAATGAGTTCACATTTGTCCAAAGCTTCAATCTATAACTGGCGTTAACTTCCTTTTAAATGTTAACATTAATAAACAATTTAGCGATCGTCCATTAAATCCCTTTAAGACAAAAAATCTCGTATGGATGTTATTATTTAGATAATACTCCGCACAAATAGGGTAAAATCTCAAAAATTCGTCTGTAAATACATACTATGGTGTTTGGGAGTTACCGATTATAATTTAAGGATTGTTGTTATTAATTGGAACTGTTTTGAAATTGTTGAATATTTTGTTTTCAAAAAAGGAATTTTTGAATTTTTAGGAGCATTTTTTTTAACAATTTTCAGGGCATATTTTCAAGTTTTTACTACATATTTAATGAGCATAAAACGCGTTTTTTAGAGCATGTTTCGGGTTTTCCTGGTAACGGCTAATATGTAAGTATGATTGCACAGTTTAGAAAGGTACCTTGAGCTAAACGTTTGTAGCGTTTCCTTAATTGTAGGTATATTGAGATCATTATGTGTGAGGAAAATTGAATAATTTTTTTGGTTATTATTATTTTTTTTTTTGTTTTTTTAAGAATTTTTTTATCGAATTCGTGTTACACCACCATGCAAAATTTAACGACCGAACAACAAACCAAAGTGGTAGTTTATTACTTTTCCAATGGGTATTCGATTTTACTAACGCAACGAGCATATCGAAATTATTTCAATACACCTAGCCAAATAGCAATTAATCGTTCTTACAACAAGGTGCAGTGTCAGACCTTCCACGATCAGGAAGGCCGAGAATAGTACAGGAACAAGTGAACATTGATCGTGTACGGGACAGTGTTGAAGAATATCAAGAAACTTTAACGCGAATATGTTCTGGACAGCTGGGCATCGCTAGAACATCACTTCGACGCATTTCGTCACGTCATTTGCACATGCATCCATACAAGGTCCAATTAGCCCAACAACTTTTACCAGTTGACAAAAAATTTATTAAATTTATACATGCAGGCGTGAATTTTGGACCACCCTTTATTTAAGAAGATAAAAAAAAAATGAAAATTTTCAATAAAAAAACAATTAATAATTCGGTAAATTAAAGTCCGAAGACGCAAACTTGGAACACACACTTAGAAGAGAAGATGACAACATATGCCAAAGAGCGCTTACATATAACCCCCAGGCTACAGGAAGACGAGGAAGGCTGAACAACTCTTGGCCCGATTTAAATGATAGAAAGATAGTTAATTTGAAGGAACTGAAAAGTATTGCAAATATACGCTCCAGATGGAGATTTCTTATTGAGAGCCTATGCCCACAATGAGGTAGAGCAAGGCTTATTATTATTATTGTAATAAATTTTAGTAAGCAAATTTTTTTTTATTTAGTAAAGGGTTTTATATTTATATCTTCTTCCTAAATATTTGCCATTCACATTCAGTTAAAACAAACTTCAAGTTAACAATTTTTTTTTGACAGTTATAACCAGTATTCGAAAATAAACACTAAATATCTCTCCTTTGTGTGCGGTTTGGTAGATTTGTGGAAAACACAAACGCTAATAGTGTTTGTGTAGTAAATCATTTAAATAAAAATAACGTTTCCCTGTTTGTCCTCTTTCGAACACAAAAATAACACTGTTCTTATCCAACTCAACAAAAAGATGGAAACATTTAATAACGTTCTGCTTTTTTTTAACCACAAACCAGGCTTCCCAGTTTTATTTTGAGCCTTATCCCAAATTTGCGATTTCTCATCCCCACATTTCCTTAACAATAAAATACATAATATTATGTCAATGGAAAAATATGCATTCATTGATTTATTTAAATAAATTTATTTGTGTAATATTACTAAAACTAATGTTATTTATTCTTTGAGTTCTACATATCTATGCACACATGTATAGTATGTAACAAGGGTAACGCAATAGAAAAACAATTACGCGTCAATATTTATCATTTCAAAAACTAGGGAATCAAAATCTTCTGATTCATCAGGCAAGGCCATTTTGGTTTACATGTTGTTAGTTTAAAAAAACATTTGAAATCATTGAATAAATTTGTCACAGCAAGCTGCATTATTTTGCAGTGTGTATGAATTAAAAAAAGAGCATCTAATAACTCATGTTCCATTCTGTTGGAAATATAGATTTTGGTTGTATTCATTACAGAAAAAGACTCGTTCAACAGAAGTAAGGCTTGTTGGTACAGCAAGCCTACTTTAAACTATTTCAGAAAGCCCTTGAAAGGGTTTTAAACCTGAAAAAAAAACTTAAACTTGTACCCACATCCTCATCAAATCGGTCTTGTCATTGTAAAAAAGGAATTTAAAATAATATTTCATCCCCACAACTCCCCAGCGAAAAAAGTGTTTTTCCCCCAAAAAATTCCCTGAGGATTTTAACGAAATTCTTACCCCCAATTACAAAAAAAAATTCCCAATTTACGGATAAATCCCTAATAACGAGAACGCTGCCACAAACTTCATTGTTTTCGGTTCACCTCATTAATATTCATTTGTTTCTGTTGTGCGTAGCGCCCTTTTAGCTGGTAAAAAAAAACCAAATATTTTTTACAAAAACAAAAATTGTAATTGAATCTACTTTGGCAGAAATGTGGAATGAGACTTTTTTATTTATTATTTTTTGTTTATTTTGCATAGAGGAACACAAAAAAAATTATTTTAAATCATTTTACTACTTTTTAGTTATTTAAATTTTCCCTTTTGGGTATTTTGCTTTCAATATCAAAGGAAAAGTTTAAAAAATGTTTGACCTGATCGTCCACTGAACAAATTGTTGTTCTTGGAATATTTTTTAAATCCCTAAATCTGGCCATCTGACATTAAATATAGATATTTAGTAAGCGAAAACAAAATGTATGAATATGATTTAAAACTTACTAGGTTGAGTCTTTTTTTCTTTATCTTATTTTAGTCATTGTCAAAATGCAAAATGGCTTCTATCGTAGGCAGCTCTAAAGGGGTTTGAATAGAAAATTCATAAATGCTTCTTGGACTTTGGCTCAATGAGGGAATTCTCTGCAGTCTTCTTAAATGCAACAAATCCTTAAAATTCTCTCAAACCCCGTTTAATCTTTTTTTGTAATATTTACAAATTTTAAGCGAACGTCCGTACATTTTTTTTAATTCTTAATTTCAAGAATTAAAATACAATGCGCATTGAAAAGGTCTGCGCAAGAAGCCTGATGATCATTGTTTATGTTCTTTTTAGTTGTCAAAAGTTGTTTACATGTGCATGTATACGTTTTTTCCTTTTGCTTTGTATATGAGGTAGTAAATTTTTGACAACTAAAAAGAATCTTTTTTGTTTTTGTTCAAGTAAGCAGACCTGATAGATGGGCCTTGTTAAAATATTTTCAACTGAATAACAATTGTCATTATTTCCACAAAAACACATTTGTATGAATTCAGACAGAAATCTATCAGACATAACGGTGCATAAAATCCACCCAAAATCTATTTCAAAGCGGCCAGACAATACGAATATTGAATTTATGACAGAAATTTAGTATGAAGTCCCGAAGAATAAAGTCAGAAATTTGCAAGAGCTGCCTGATTCAGGCAACATCGGACTATTTTGCTGGCTGGGTATAAGCAATGAGGATATAACAAATATTCTCACATGCACAAACAAAAAATGGAGCATACACATTGTGTATTACACAAATGGAATACAAAAACAAATACAGAGCGAACGGAAAATATTTTAGCACACATGCAAACAGAAATGAAACAAACAGGCAAGCATTACTGTTGGCTGTTACTGTTGTTTGTGTTGTCATTGTTGTTGTTATTTAGATGATGTCGTTTATTCTTGAGCGACCTCAATACACAAATAAATTGTTTGCATATCGTGCAAATATTATGAACCAGAAAAAAGGAATCAACTTTTTCTCCAACTCCTTTGCTTCTACTACACCACACACATACACCCTACAATAACTTTTTCCTTTTTACAAGTATGTAAGTTATCGTATGTGGAATTTTAGCATTTGTTTATAAATTAAAAAAAAAAAAACTTATTCATATACATGTTTGTAGGAGGGTAATCGGAAAAGGTGATACTAAAAGCTAACAGTGATAGTATGACCATGCAAAATTGATAAATTCCACCCACAACCAAATAACAAAAACGGTATCTTAAACATTTATATACCAAAGTGTGTTGCTCTAGCTTATATTGTGTGGCCGCTGTCGTCCCAAACTTCCTTTTCCGAATGAAATTTGTGGCTGGGACTTTTTTTTATATCTCAGAATAAATTTTGCTCGATGCTGAAGCTAACGTGCCAAAATCGTTCATTTCACGCATCTATATATTTTATAATAGACCGATTTTGTCTAATTTCAATAAAAAACTAATTCGCCCTCTAAAACATATTTATTATTTCATCTGCAGAGGTTCTCTTTTGCATTGAATGCGTCTTGAGGAGCACATACCTCTCAACGCACACAGGAGCCAAAGGAAGTGATTTCACGCATTAATTAAAAAAAATAGTTCAAGTAGTGTGAAAACTAAAAGTACTCGGTAAAAGTAAATTCTGCATCAGAAGGCAAAACAATTAATGTAATGTTACAACAAATTTAAAAAAATAGCTAAAAAAAATGTTCGTAAATAAATCCGATTTACCGATTTTGGATTTTTTATGAATTAAAAATAAAAAATTAAAATAATTAGAATTGTGGTTATTTTGTTGAACTATTTATGGTTTTTAATCCAAATTTTAAATATTTTTAATCAGGCTTATCAAATTCAGGTTCATCAAATTTAATTTTCATTAAATTATTTTTATGAAGAAAGGAATTTTACAACATGAAAATTAATTAAAATTGTTATTGATAATCATTCATTCTTGACTGACCTGAGATTCGAACCCAGGCGGCTGGTTACCATGACATGTTTCGATCGCAACCACTCGATCTCCTCAGATGGATTTGCCGTCTTTCACTCGCTCACTCGCAGCCATCGACGACTGCTGGCAGTCAATAGTCAAACATCAATCTTTAAACCAAATTGTATTTAACACTTAAAGTCCAAAGTACATTTTTTATAATTTTTTTGTTTTTCATTTTTGTTTGTCTTTCTTTTTCTTGTTGACCTTTTTAACACAACTTGCAGGACTTACGAAACATATTACATATTTTAAAAGTTATTTTGTATATTTCAATGCAATTGTTAATAACGCTCTTTTGCCTATTAGTTAACTTTCGGAAGAAGCACAAGAAGCTCGAAATAAGAATTTAAAAAAACTTAGAGAGTTTCATTCAAGAAAGTGCAGTCGCGAAAAATCTAATCAAGATATTTAACACTTTCTTTTTAAAAGCTCTGATCCTTTTATTTCTAGCATGCGAAAGTTGTCCAAAAAAGAATCAAACTTTGCCTGAGGAAGCAATGGATTTAATTATACACGATGATTGTGGTAATAATGATAATGATGACGATGATTATTAAGATGACACTGATGTTGATGAAGAATTTGAAGCACAATATAGTACCTTTTAACATTTTTGTTCAAATGGTTTTTTTAACTGAAAATCTTTATTTCTAATTAATCTATTTCCCATTGTACTGGAAAACTACTTGTTTTGATTAATTACAGGTATAAAAGTATTAAAAGCAGGACTGATGAAAACTGTTTTTTTGCATAAAACGTACGTGAAGTAATTTATTGCAGGGAATTAAGCAGGAGTGTGCGTTAAGAAAAAATCATGTTTATTATTTTAATAATAATTTTTTGTATGGGGGGTACTTGTCTCCTCCCTCTTATACCTCCAAAATTTTGTTGGAACATGATATTTGATCTAAGAATTACCCACATCAAATTTATTGTGCCTCACTGTTGTAGCTGAGGAGCTATAAATTAATCCTCGAACAAGGGCTTTTGGTCCCACTGTGCGCCGTTTTGCTTATAGCTCAAGCTTGACGGGATCTAAAAATCGGCAAATCTCCGATAAATCGCCACCTGATATCATGGGAACTGGTAGCATACAGGAATTTATAAGTTCTTGACTTGTTCTTTGTGGATCACACGATCGCTATATTTTACATTCAAATCTTTGAGAGGACGGATTTTGGCCAAAACCTAGGATTAAGTTTAGATAGACCTGTACCAAAATTGCAACCCATGTTTGCGTTCACAATCAAAAGCGCAAGTGAAGGATTTAGTTTTTACCTGTAATTTATGTCACTGTGGGATAAAGTGGTTTTGACAGGAAATTTTAAAGACATCTTCTGTGTAGGCAGCCTCTGGCAATATTAGCACAGTTAATTGCGATCTACCAAAACTCGTTTATCTTTCAAAGTTCTGCCTCCCACTAAAAGGGTAAAGTACATGATTCTAGTGGCCATGACTTTGCTAACTTTTAGTTTGCGCCAACATTGTTTTTTGTTGTTGATGAAACAGCGAAGCATAAAAATTTAAGTGAAAAATAATATTCTTAAAATTACCAACACAATAAATTATTCAACTATTTAATTTGGGGCTAACGCTTCTTGGCTATCGGCTCTTCTTTAATTGCTTTTAATAATGACATTTTATTCAGGGAGCAAAACAATAACACTTTTTAAGAGATTTTTTTTTGCAAATAATGCAACTTTTTAAAAAATTAAGAAAATATATTTTAAACCAGTGTTCGAAAATAAACCAAACATTATTAACGTTTGGCTCACACACCCAGGAACAGTATCTATTTTTTAGCGTTTGTGTAGACAATCACAGCCCTGAATACCGTTCGTAACTATTTGCAAGAAAGAGCCGAATATTATATAGTGTTCTGTTCTTCGTTAAAAAAGAACAGAACAAATAAAGTGATACTGTAGACAAATATTATATTTTAATGTTCTTTAATGAAATTAACAAACAAAAAATTTTAGCAATGACCGCAGCACGAACAGCTTGTAGCTGTATGCTTTCTTTGTGTAAAATAACTTTGCTGACTTTCAGTTTTTTTTTTTCGTATGTATGTGTATTTTGTTTTTGTAAAAAATGTTTGGTTGCTTTTACCAGCCAAAATGTCGCTACGCACAACAGAACCGAACGAACATTTATGAGCTGAACCGAACACAATGAAGTTTGTGGTTAAAAAACCCGAAAGGAATTTAATGTTCTCATCTGTTTGTTGAGTTGAATAAGAACAGTATTATTTTTGTGTTCGAAAGATGACAAACAGGGAAACGTTATTTTTTCAATGATATACTGCAATATTAGCGTTTGTGTTTTTCACAAATCTACCGAACCGAACACTAAGTATCGTTATTTAGTGTTTATTTTCGAACACTTTTTAAAACAAATAGAATCTGGGAATTATTTCTTTTCACAAGTTAATTTTTTTTTTGATAATGTTCATCATTGTTGAAAATTACAAATTTTTAAAATAATTTTGATTTTTAAGAACAATTTTGATTTTTAGTTGAACTGTTAATTTTTGATATTCTTTAATTAGGCTTGAGTTCATCAAATTTAATTTTCATTAAATTATTTTCACTGAGGGAAGGAATTTTACAACTTGGAATTTTTTTATTAAAATTTATTGATAATTTTTCTTGGCTGAGCTGGGATTTGAACCCGGGTTGATCTTTACATGTTTCAAGAAACACCACTTTCTATCGTCAGAAGATCTTTGTGTTCTACCCACTGCGGTGCCCGTTAGCCAACAGTCAAACATCAATCTTTAACCAGTAGTACTGGTGGTTCGAAATTTGCTGTTATTATCACTTAAATTTCAAATTACATGTTTACACATTTGTTTATTATGTAATTTTTAAAATATATTTTGTAATGAAAACCATTAACATTGTGTTTTAATTTAAAATTTTAGGATTATTTGTTATTTTTCGACCAGTGTTTCCGTGACTTAATATAAAAATGAATACGAAAACTAAATGCACACATTCTTTCGCACCGAATTTCATTTGCGCAGCGCACTGACTTTCCCATCGCAATACAGAATAAGCTTCCTGACTTAAAACAAAAGCGTACAGAAACTTTTGTTGCAATAAATTATGTAATTTGCTGGTATTATTTGCTTTTAACTGGTTTTAACAATTGTTTTATTTTAATTATTTTAAACCAGGGCTGTGGAGTAGGAGTCGGAGTTGAAGAGTCGGAGTTGATGTTTTTGTGCCGGAGTCGGAGTCGTAGTACCCACAAAAACTCCAAAGTTTTTCGGCATAAAAAATTTAAAAAAAATTTCCAAAATAAAAATTATCTTCTTAAAACACATTTAAAATTTAAATAAATGGTTTATGAATACTGCTCTTATGTGCTGTTTCCAAATGACAGGCGATGGACTGAGTGCTTTTAATATAATAAATTTTGCTATATTATCAATCGCCTGTCATTTGGAAACAGCACATTAATGTTTGCGTACGGTAATTGCTTCTCAAAAACTCTAATTTTTAGAAGGACGTACGGTAATGAAAAAAAGTTAACATCACTGAGTCTCATATACATTTAGCATCAAGATTATAGTAGGAGTCGGAGTCGCACTTAAAAAATTTCAGCATTTGGAATCGGAGTCGATTTAAACAAGATTAATTTAGGAAGTTTTAAATTGTCAAGAATTATTTTCAAAATCAAGGTTTATTTGAGTGAATATCAAGAATTTCGCAAATTTGAATCTGGCAAGCCTAGGTACCCATAATAATCCTGCATTAATCTGTGCTTTTACGGATAGATGAACCAACCCGGAATATATTTATTCATTACAGAATTTGCAGTGATTCCTTCGATGTGTCACAAATAGAATGACAACTTTTCATTCCTCCCTCGTATTTATTAATATGTTGAATTGTTTCTTTGGCATACAAAAATCAAGAAAAATATTAGAAGTCAAGAAAGGAAAAAAGTGGAATAGAAAAAAACCGAACTTTTAAAAATACTTTAGATATTGTTATTTTGGGTATTTTTCTCCTTTTTGAAATTCGTTAATGTTTGTGTTGTTTGTTCTTTCATGCTGCTGGAAATGTTGATTTTTTTCTATTTAGTTTCTTTTGCATTTAGTTGTTTATTTCTTTTCGTCTCTTCTGTTGTCGAGTTGCAAACAGAATTGAAATTGTTTGAATTGTGTTGGAGGTTGTTGTTTTTTTTTTTTTTGTTTTTGTACGCCTTTTTATTTATTTAAGTTTATTTGCTGGTTCCACATGAATTATTTTAACACCATATTTCAATATTGCTAACAATGTAGAATATTTATATGCAACATGGCTTTGTGGCTCTGTGATTTGTTTGCAATATTACTGTGAGTGTTTTGTGGCAATCGATATAACGGATTTAGTTTACTGCAACAATGTAATATTTTATTTGTTTTTTGTTTCAGGTGGGAGTAAGTGGGGTGTCAATGAAAAAAGTTTAGCCTAGATTTTTTTATATGCAATAATATTTGTAACATGTAATTTGGTTTTTATTTTATAATCGATTAAGGACATTTAGTAAAATAAAAAAAGGTTTTCTTTTTGAAATAACACTGAGCAACACATTAAGTTCTCTCGTGTGGAATTTCTTGAAGTTCTTATCGATTCGGATTTTATGGCTAAAACTTGATTTTTCTGAAGAATATGACATTTTTCTAATTGGAATTTCGTTTTCCTGTCTTCGGTACAATTGTAGCTACATACTAAGATAAATTTATTGTTAAACCAACTAACCCAGAAAAACTGCATCTATTGCTTCATAATATCTCAAATGTCGAACCATTTTCAATTTGTATATCTTTTTTCATTATTTTTGGCCCGTAACCGCCAAACTGTGGGAAATTCTGTACAGTAATCTTTATTTTCCAGCCACATTTTACATTTAAAATTCGTGAAATGTATGAAAAATGTAACAAAATGAAAAAGCATAAATAAAATAATTTTCATTGAAGATAATGGCATCGTCATTTTTGAAAATGATTGTTTTGATAATCTAACCTCATATAACTTATCTTTTTAACAATGTAATAACAAAGGGTGCTTTTCCACAAAGCTGGACATATGCAAATAAAATACCAGCACCGAAAACAAACTATGACTATCGTCCAATTGTCAAAGGGCCAATGTTGAATGTGAAACACATCTAAACGTTAAGTTTTTTTCTGCATTCCATTTGACATTTCTCAATTTCAGACTAACTCAATTTGAACCATGGAAAGATACACAGTCGAGCAACGCGTTTAAAATATTCAGGTTTATTATGAAAATGGGCGTTAAAATCGAAATGCCTTTCGTGCACTTCGTGATTTTCTTCAGCCAACTTCGGTCAAATGTGCGTACCATCGGAAAATTGGTGCAAAAATTTGAGAAAATTGGGTCTGTAGGAGATGTGAAAAGACCAGTGCATGCTCGTGCAGCTCGTGCAGCTCGTACTGCGATAGTGTGGCTGAAGAGCCGTCCACATCAACTTGTCCAACGTCCAACAATTGCAACTCTCACGCTCGTCGTTGATGAACATTATGCATTAAGACTTTCTATTAACAATCTTACAAGGTGTAATTGACTCAAGAACTAAAGCCTCTTGACCATTCCAAATGTCGTCAATGGTCAGAATGGTGGCAAGAAATGGCAACAGTGGATGATCAATTTTCGAAGAAAATCATCTTTAGTTATGAGGCACATTTCCACCTCAGTGGATTCGTCAATAAGCAGAACTGTCGCATTTGGGCGAATGATAATCCAAGAGTGATTGTCAAAAAACCAATGCACCCACAAAGAGTGACTCTTTGGTGCGATTTATGGACTGGCGGCATTATCGCCCTGTATTTTTTCAAAAATTAGGCCGGTTAGGCAGTTACTGTGTTCGATGATCGCTATCGTGAGATGATAACGAACTTTTTATGGCCCGAATTGAACCAGTCTATGTACATATTTGATAAAATCTTATTTACACAATCAGGAAGGGCAAATGACATTATTCATATACGATATCCGACTTCAGTTTCAATTTTACGTGTATGCAATCCGTCTTTGGAACTCGTTTACACCGACCACACAGTTTATACGCAACACACTGCACTTTAAAACAGAATTGCTGAAAATTTATTTGTTTGTACGGGACATGGGGTTGTATTTTTGACAGTAAAAATTAAAAGAACTTTTCGTTAAAAATAAATGAAAAATAAGTAGACCGGTTTTTAACCAAATTTCCATTTATTTTATATTACAATTTCAGTTAAGGTACGTTCAGACTAATGAAATATTTGACAAAAAATATTTGTTCTGATATTTGCTTTAAACTGTGTGAAACAAAAAAAAAATTTTGTTTGACGTTCAGACTAAGCTCAAATATTTGACAATTTTTGTTTGTTAAAACAGTTGGCAAATAGTGTCAAATAAAATAAATTAATTCATGTTTGCCATGCGTTCAGACTAAAACAAATATTTGCATCAAATAATAATTATTTAATGAAAGTGTTCAAAAATAAAAATATATTTCACAAATAGTAAAAATTCACGCAGAAGCCGAATTATTTGTTTTATTCTGTGGGGCAGCATCTATTATATTGTTAGAACAGGAGTATGTAAAAGAAAAACAAAACTGGAAGACAAATGGTTAACGGAAACATGGCTTAAATTTGCGAAAAATTGGTAACAACCCCTAAAATATATGGTTCGGTTAAAAGCAAAATGTCGGGAAAAGAACAACAACAAAAATGTTGCAAAACAGCCATAAAATTGATTAAAAGTCCCTTAAAGTATAAGGAATGGCAAAAATTCGGTGAAAATTGCTAAATTAGCAAAAATTCGCAAAAATTGGCTAATAGCAAACCCTAAAATTTATTTGAAAGCGCTAAATCGGTTAAAAACCCAAAATGTCGGGAAAAACCAAATAAAAAAATGTTGCAAAATTAGCGAAAATTCGCGAACAATTTTAATATTTCATACAAGCCATAAAATTGATTAAAAGTCCCTCAAAGTATAAGGAATGGCAAAAATTCGGTGAAAATTGCTAAATTAGCAAAAATTCGCAAAAATTGGCTAATAGTGGCATGATAGCAAAGTCTAATAATTATTAAAAATCTTTAAAACTGTAAAAAATCCGAAAACTTACAGGAAAAATTGCTTCTATCGGGTACATGGCTAAAATTATTTGTCGTTGTTTGCTCTTACAATTTTTTTGTAATTTCAAATAAATGTTTGCTCAAAAATTACTAAAATATTTGATTTTTTGTGTTCACACTATGTTCACATTGGACAAATATTTGTTTGCCGGCAAATACTTTTATTTGCTCAAAATCAGCTGTTATTTTATTTGACACTCAAAAATATTTTGTGTTCAGACTACGTTAATGAAATATTTGATGTTTGCTATCAAATATTTCATCAGTCTGAACGTACCTTTAGTTTTACGTACAGAATATTGTGAGTGTACAATTCTTGACTTATGATACAAAATTCTAATATTTCTAAGACAATCGACTACAGCATGACTCTGTATTCTGAAATTGTAAAATACACGGTCACCCCTACACCTAGTAAAACCCCAATCGTTTTAAACCCCGCCCTTAAGAGGGATGTTACAAGTTTGTAGTGTTCATACAATAAATCTTTTAAAACGTTGAAATGCAAAGCTAAAGTTTTATAAAACTTTCAATTCATCTTACATCTCCTGCATTCTTAAAGAAAAAAAAACAAGAAATCATTATGAATTTACCAGAACAACAAATGCCAACTTCTCTAAGGTGCAAACTATATATAAACCTTTCAATTCAGTTGAACGAAAAAAAAGCTTAAAGAGATTGTCAGAAATAATTTGCGACAAGTCGTCTGCAGAAACAAAACACAAAGGCACATATAGGTAACTTACAAACATTCTCACCCGAAAGGAGACATAAGAAATTTTTCCAGCCAAAAAGAAAAGAGGAAAAACTTCACAAAAAGCTAAAGAATTGCCAAAGCAAATGAATGTACGAATGAACAAACAAACAATCGACGGCAACGGCAACAAATCTCAAATGCAAACAATAAACAAAATTTCCAGCAACCACAGAGCCAAATAACCAGCCCAACCAGCAACGATTTAACCAACTTGAGCGAATATCAACACCAACGCCGCCAACATTTGGGAATTAGTGAGATGAAATTTTTAGGAAAAAAAATTAATCTACAAAAAAGTACAACAGCAACGCAAACACGAACAAAGACAACTACAAAAGAAGCAACAAAAAAAACTTTTTACATCAAAAATTCAAATAACAACAATTTAAAAGCATACAAACACAAATTCAGACTTAAATCCCTGCAAATAATATTGGACCACCTGATCCATTTTGATAAAATGGACTGACTACTCCATGGACTGGTCCGATGTAATGCAAGCATGGACCATGTCATTGTTAAAAAATGTTTGTTGGAGACGACATGTCCTCGTTTTTTTACGACATGTTTTCGTTTTTAAACGAAGTTAAAAGTAATCCTCTTGGGTATACCATGGAGTAGTCTTAAAACTACTCCTAGTCGCCTAGTCGCTTGTGGGCTACTCTTTACACGCGGGTTTGGACTGGTCCTATTATTTGCAGTGATATTATATACAGAAGGTCTAGAAAGTCTTCGGACATTATTAAGATACTGATATATATTGGGCATTGTACAACTACACAAGGTAGACTCGTTGGCCCATATGTTTGTTAGCTGTTTACCCCAGGCAAAACCCAATTGTGAAATTTTGTATATTTGAGCCAATATTTGTACATGTGTGCGTTGTATTGTTATTGTTTCCCTGCAAATAATAGGACTAGTACCAACACGCGTGTAAATTGTAGCCCACAAGGGACTAGGACTAGTCCAAAAGTAACCCAAACGTATGGAAATAACATTGTCTATTTAACATTACGATGTCCTAGGGCAGGACCATATAACCCAGCTTTGGACTACAAAGGAATACTTTTAAAACTGCTCCATTGTATACACAAGTGGATTAGTTTTAACTTCGTTTAAAAACGAAAACATGTCGTTAAAAAACCAAGACATGTCGTCTCACTACAAACACTTTTTAACAATGACTTGGTCCATGCTTGCATCACATCGGACCAGCCCATGGATTAGTCCATTTAATCAAAATGGATCAGGTGGTCCAATAATATTTGCAGGATTTATATGAAGACAATTTTGATAAGTCGGTTATTTTTAAAGAGCAGCATGTCTACACTCCCAAATGAGTCAACCTTGTTTTAATGTACCTTGATATTATGTTTATTTCATAAATTTTATCTCCGAATCTTTTAGTTGCAAGCAGTGTGACCACATTAGCTTTTTTCGAGCTAAATTCAGCTTTATTTTTTTATGTTTAGCTTAAGATTTGTCACTAAGCTTTAAGCCTTTTTCCGTCTTTTTTTAACAATGCATTTAGCCTTTTCTAGCCTTTTTTTATTTTAATTTCGTGTTTATTTATATTAAAAAGAAATAAAAAACTTTTTCCAAATAAACTTATGTGTGATTTAGTTAAAAGAGTAGTAGTCTGGCAGTGCAGAGGAAATCTATGTATGTTGCAGATTTGATCTACATACATAACAGTGCGACCAGGGGAATTATGAATTTTTTCAAAAGTTACACTTCGAAATATTTCTTGAAAAAATAGTAAGTTTTTATGATTTATAAAAACCAAATACATATTTCTATTCCATATTTCAATGATAATAGCAAGACTACAAATCAATTATTGAACAAAATCATAGCTTAGAGTAAGTTTTTAGTCACTTAAGCGATATAGGTATTCCAATTAATCTGTTGTTCTGCCGTTCTAAGTGAATTTAATATAGGATTTACGTGATCGTCTATTTAGCGATGTACTTATAAGCATATTTGACATAAATTCCATCTATAAGATGCCAGAAGAGACAAAAGTAAATCGAATTATGTGCGTTGTAGTCAAATTAGCAAAACGTTCTACGTTCTTTATAATTTTCGAATTCATATAAAAGAACTAAGAATTAAATCGTTTAGTTTTTGTTATCACCACTCAATTTGAACACAATTAGTTTTTGGTTTAGGTATCAGGGAAAAATACATTGATTGGCCTTCTTATGAGTTTGGTTGTCGTAGTCAAAAACTAGTCTTCTCTAAAAATTCGATTTATGATTGACTTGACATATGTATATACGACGAACTTTTAACTTATGTGATTTACATTGTCGTTGTGGTGATTTTGAAATCGACAAAAATTTCAAACGACTACGACTTCGACAACGACTCGTAATTTTTTTTTTTTTTAAGTTTTTTGAAAATTTCTGATAGTAAAATGTTTACTAGCAAGAATTATTTAACCTGTTTCATATTTTTATTTAAAAAAAAATAATTTTCAAAAGTTTTCAATTAAAAGTTTTTCAATAACATAAAATATTTATTTTTCTAAAATGTAAGAACAATATTATTCGGCAAATATGTACACAGTTCAAAACAATTAAATAAATAACGATCATTTATTACATCTGAAAAGTGTCGATTAGGGAATGGTAAATCGATTTCGGTTCCAATCGAAAATCGATTCTTTGCAATCGAATTTACGCATGCGATTTTATACTGAAATCGATAATTGGGCTTTTAAAATCGATTTTTTTATTTTTATCAAAATGTTGAAAATTTTAAATTGAAATCTTAATTAAAACCATAAATTATAGGCATGCACAATATGTAGGTATACCATAGTAGGTTTATTCAGTTTAAAGTTGTAGTTTTACATATTTACCTATTAGTACCCTTGGTATATTTTCAACTTTAATATAGGAGCTCTTGTTCTTCACAAATTAAGGTCATCACTGGACAGTGTACAAAACAGTCCAAACAGGTTAATTAAACCACGACATTCCTGTGGAAATACGCTAATATTTAAACAGACCAGTGTGTGAGAGATATTTAAATCTAGTTGTAAGCAGAGTGAAAAAGATAAACTCACTGTTTATTGTTGTTGTTTTTGTTTAAGCTTTGATATTGGTACAAGTAAAACTGAGGCTTATAATTCTTATTCGCTAAACAGCTTTATTTGTATAATATCTTTAGCTTTTCTAAAATGTTTGGATGAAGTTTCCTGACGATCTGGCTTAAGCAACCAGTGAAATGCGCATAGGAATAGCTTATCCCTTCAACAATAAATTTCAGTTTCTCAATAGTATGAAATGGGAATTTAACACATTTGAAAAAAACATTGTCAAAAATTATGTAATTTATCCTAACAAATACGATATTACAAAAAAAAATAAATCTGCATATTTCCGACATAGGAAATTATAGTAACTAAGCAAAGATACAGTCGCCACCGATCAGGAAATGTTGCCATAATCCGTTGAAATACTATGCATACATTCAGGCTTGCCACAGAAATCAATTCCGATCAAAAGTCATTTCGTTTTATGTGAAACAAAATGCTACACAAGAACACATCGCACTTGTTATCTAAAGGCCATCTTAAAATTTACACATTTTTGCAGGAAAATTATAAACAGTAGTAGTGATTACCGACTGTAAAAATCTTAGTTCAATTTCTCCAAAAAAAAATGCTGGTGTAAGGAATAAGTTTGCAAATTTATCTTAAACAATTTTGAAATCGATTTTGAGGTCCGATTAATCAATTTCAAAAACCGAAATAAAAAAAGTCAATCGAAAAAACGAAAATCGATTTTGGAATCCATTTACCATGTCGATATGGCCAACTAACTAATTTTTGCTGTTCCTTTCCTTTTTTAATTTTTTGAGTAAATACGAGAAAAATTTTGTAAATTTTAAATTTTTCCCCTAGTTGCATGTTTCTGCTAGCATATGAACTACATATAATTAAAAAAATTGTTTATAAAAACTTCAAATGTAATTTTTCAAATATGAGTATTTTGACAATGCCCTTTAAGAACAAAGCTAGTTACTTATTTAAACACCATTTAATCTATAAAAATATCGAATTAATTAAAAGTTACTACAAGAAGCTATAAAACAGTTAAGCTTTATTTTTTGGCTTTAAATTTCCTTCTTTAGCTCTATTTCGAGCATAATTTAGCTTTATAGTTTTTAAAAATCTAGTCACACTGGTTGCAAGTCTATTTGGAGTATCGCGCATGTACATTAGGGTGGCCGTTATTTACTTTTTTTTTATTTCTTAGATTCTCGCCCCCCAAATCGGTTCAGTTTTATGTAAAAAAAAATACAAAAAAATTTCGTAGCGAGAAGTTGTGTTTTAGGGGGGGCGTCCGCCCCTCAAAGTTTGCCATCAAGCCATTTATTCAAATGTAATTTGTTTGCATATTACTATCTCTTAAAAACAACATTTTACAAGAATATGATATATGGCAATATTTTAGCTCTTCTAGTCAACAACATTAGCTTCGAAGAAAGTTTTTTGCTAAAATTAATATTTTAGAAAATAATTAAGAAAATAACAACAAAATACCAAACTTTTTATATACGTTTTAAATATATAAAAGCCGGATTTAATGTCAAGTGACAAAATTTTGAAATCGATGTCTTCCGATTAGGATGAAATTTGCACCAAGGTTAGTCCTATTGGATGGTAGTTTAGACACAAATTTTCAACAAGATCGGTCAATATAGTTTTATTTTTATTTGACATGAAAAACGAATTTTAAGCATAAATTAAAAGACTTTAACGTACATCAATAACATTTATATTATTTATATTATTTTACTTCATTTTAATTATAAATTATAATATTTGAAACTAAAATTTAATTTAAAATAAAATTCTGTTATTTAATGAAACTTAATTATATTTCAAAATGCAAGCTCTCCTTTGTATCAACCTAATGATATTTTTGCGATTCTTCCTATTTTATTTTAAGTGGTTATCTGTCAATATTGCTAGTTTGTCATTTAGCAGAATCACTTTCATATTGCTTAGAAGTATTGTCATCGAAATAACCCATTAAAAATTATTATCATTTCTCGAAGCACAATTATTAGCTGAGCAATAAGACATACAGAAATGCAGTAAAATAAGTAAAAGATCACTAAACAAGTTTCACAAAAGAAAAAATAATATGTCAAGTGCCATGGCATTCCATTAGTACGCAGCAGGTTTGTAAGGGAAAACATCAAAAATAACTGTAAAAAACATTCAGTCTATAAAGCTGATAGCTACGTTCATCAGTTTTTATATGCATTGAATAAAGCGTATATTGTGCCAAAATATATATTGCTTCAAAGCGGAAACTTGCCATATAAAATTCATGTCTTCCGGAAACGGTATGGTAAGCGAAACTCTTACATTTCTCCCTTACAAACCTGCTTCGTTTGCAGCTCAATTTTTTATTGGGATGTTTCTTTGTAAAGGAAGAACCTTCCGTAATACGAAATAGATTATTGACGCAATAATATGCAAACATCCAGACAATACGTATGACAATATATTTGGTGAATTTCTGTGTTTGCTGGGATGCCGAAAACTGTTTTTGAAAACACGGTTGGAATTTTTTAATCATATTAATATGTTAAAGAAGACGGTGACGCAAACAAAATTTTCGTGGTAAAGATTTGATTTGCGAACTGGCTTATGATATAAAAAACCATTTCGATATGTTTTGAGTTGTGTCTTTTTATGATTTAGTGTGCGATATGTATATTGTCGTTGAAAATCCAAAATAACGTAACGTCACTTTTTCTAATTTTACAGGAGAAGCTAAAAACGTTATAAAATAAAAAATAGTTCAGATATAGAAACAATTGATGGAATATGGAATTAAGACAGAACAACTAAACTAATTCAAGAGAAAAAACTATACTTTCCAAAATATTTTTTTAGTTATATTTGTTACGTTCTTTTGTATTTGTGTTTTCCGAAACAAAAGGACGCATAATCATAAATATTTTTTTTAAACAGAAGTGAAAAATTTAAGAATTTAAATAATTTTTTTATTAGCGCTTTTTTAATTATTACCTTTTGATAAGAGGAATCAAGTTGCACTAATATAAATACTAACAATAAAAGTAATAATTTTATAATTTAAATAATAGAAAACAAAATTATGTGTGAAATTCAAGTTTAGAAAACATTAGCTGACCCGGCAAACGTTGTTTTTCCATATAACTTATTTGTCTCCAGATGTTACACTACTTGTCTGCCAAATTTCAAAAAAATCAGTTGATTAGTTAGGAAGATATAGGGAGAGGGAGCTTTTACCCCTCTTGCTTTATTTCACGCCCTAAATAATAAAAACTATAGCTTTGAAGTACTTTCCAGCTGTAACACTATTTGCCTGCGAAATTTTAAGAAAATCGGTCGCTTAGTTAAGAATATAATGGGAGGGGGAGCTTTTACCCTTCTTGTCCTATTTCACATCCTATTCCTTATTTTCATTCAGATGTTACAGCGTCTGCATGCCAAATTTAAGAAAACCCGTTCATTAGTTTAAAAGATATAGGGAAGGGGATCTTTGACCGCTATTGCCCTATCGCACGGCCTATTCCTTATTTCCTTTCAGATGTTACAGTGTCTGCATGCCAAATTTTAAGAACCCCGGTTGATTTTTTTTTTAAATTGGGGAGGGGAACCCGCTACTTCGTTAGCGTGTTCTTTTTCTTCGTGGACATATTTTTATGCCAAAGTTTATTAAAAAATACCAGTTGTAGAACCAAAAAGCTAAAAAAAATGTCAAATTTCCCGTATTTCCTTTTTTGGGTACTATTTTTCCCCCCATTAAAATATCAAAAATTTCAGTATGTAGTGGCAGCCCATAATTTAGTATGAATATGCCGATGAATGGAGAAAAATGTTTTGTAAAAAAAATTCCAAAAATAGAACCAAATTCGTGTTCGTATTTTCTTGATAAGTTTCAAATGAGGTATAAACTTTGTTTCTATGTTTTTTGGTTCAAAAGATAGATGGGGTTTACTCCCTAATATGACCGAATTTCAAAAAAGTACCAGACACCTGTCCGCTTATTTTTCTTAAGAACAACGATAAGTATCAAATTTTGTTTGTATCTCTTTTAGTTTTGGAGATATAAGGTTACCGAATTTTCCCGTTTTTACTCTTTTTTACCCCCTAAACATTTGAATTTCCAAAAATCCTGTCTTAGTCAAACGATTTGGGGAGTAACCAATCTCTGGTCCAAATTTCAAGTTTTTTAGCATCAGGCGTTTAGCCTGTGCGTTGATGAATCAGGCAGTAACGTCACTATTTTTTATATATAGATTATATTATTTATTAATTAATGTATGTATATGTTAATATTCCTAAAAAAACTCTTAGGCTGGGCTTTTGAGGTCTCAGTTAAACTATGTTTAGTAATTCTGAAAACGGGTGGCGCAAAAGTTATCAACCGATGTTCTTTGACTATATTTTTTTAATTGGTGGAAAACTTTAGTTTTGTTTTTGTATTGTGTTGTTTTTTTTTTTTTGTTGTCTAAGTTTTTTTCATTAAGTAGAAAAAATGATATCGGCCAAGTGGCCGCCGGCATAATATCTGATTTTACTGTCCCGGTTTAAGGCATTTTTCATCACTCTGTCCAGAACTTCCGGCGATACGTTCCCTCGTTTCTAAAGAATATTCTCTTTAAAGAACTTCGAAAGTCTGATGCTTGTTGACATAGACTCTTGACGCTAACAAACTCCAAAAAAAGAAGTCTAGAATAGAACAGTTAATTCGGCGATCTTGCCGGCCAGTGCAAATTACCAAAACGATAAATTAGGCGACCAAAATATGCAGCCATCAAAAGATTTAAACAATAATTCCGATTGCTTGAGGAGTATAGCGCTCCAATTCATAATAAAGTGTATTTTGCATCTATTTACTTCACTAATGTCAAAGCAGAACTGACATATTCCGCCACTTGCTAAAATTATGGCATCTTCCATCACCTTGTATTATCTTTGGTTAATTAAAAGTTAAATTTGTCTCAGAGTATGCAAAGAAAAACAACAAAAAAATTTTAATAATAAAACCAAAAAGTTTTTTTTATATGGAATTAATGCACTTACAGCCGTATTCATAACAAAAAGTTAGCCAAAATTTGTACACTACGCACAACGAGCTGCTAACTAGAATACCGATTAAGCTTAGCAGCTTGTTGGCACAGAGTTAATTCATAACGAACTTTTCTCCATCTGTCAACTTTTAATAAATCAACTCTGAATTTTTATGATGCCACATTGTATTACTCAAAAAAGCAACACGTTTTGCATTTGTTTTGCATTGTTTTTACCTTCATACATATATAAAATTTTTTAAAATTAAAATAAATTAAGTAAACGACAGAAAATGAAAAAAAAACTAACAAAATTGTTTGACATTAAACGGCTGTTTTTCACGAGTTGGCAAACGTTTGGCAGCTCGCTAACGAGAGTTAAGCAAATCGTTAGCCAGAGTTTGGCTAGTGTATTATAAATAAACTTTTTGCTAGCTTTATGCCAAATTTGCATTATGAATACGGCTCTTAAAGAACTGTTACTTAAAAGAAATCATCATGGAAAATCGTACTAAAGGTGTGTTCACCCATAACAAATTGTTGAGCACTAAACTGATGAACGAACGGTTAACTTCCTTTTCAACAATTTTTATTGATTTACTTAGCTTAAATTCTAATGTAAAATCAAACAAATATTTAATAAAAAAAAGTGATTGCGTGTGGGCATCAAATATGTATTTGCTTTACTAACAAAATGTTTTTTTTATTCTTTCGTTTATTTATCTCTGTTTGATATGTAAAGGGTACGTAAATATAGCAAAAGGTATACATACATCTGTATCTATATACATTTTCCGTTTTTATAGAAAACATCCATATTAACCAAATCATAACACGTCTCTATAAGAAGAGGGTTACTGTGTATTAGTTTATTAGCTTGGATTTATATTGCAGAGTGAATATGTTCGTCTGAATAGTGCCAATTTATGCAACAAGTTCATAAGATACGAATATTTCATGTTTACTTACAAGCCGTGTTGCCAGATAACTTTTGGCTTATGCCACCAATTTAAAGTTTGAATTCCCCAAAAATTCCCATTTCAAAGTTGTTATCGCCAATTGTGTTCGCATACTTTTATTATTTTCTTAGCTAACACTTCATTAAGGAACTAAATGTATTAACAAGGGCTGTAGAAACGGAGTTCGAGTTGTAGAGTCGGAGTTCAGGTTTTTGTACCGGAGCCGAAGTACCCAAAAAAACTCGCGACTCCAAATCCAAAATTTTCTAATATTTTCCAAAATATTATCAAAGTAATTTTTTGTAATACATAATTCTTAATAAATAAGTTTTGGTTTTTCGTGCTTAATTCCCAATTTTCATTCTTTATAAATACACTGAAATTTATTGTTGGAGGATAAGCAAGTTCCAATGCGCATCCCACTGGTTGCTTAGGCCAAATTATCAGGAAACCTTTAAACAAGCATTTTAGAAGAGTTTAACATACTAGACATGCAAACAAACTGTAGAGTGAATGAGAATTACAAACCCTAATAATTGTGTTTGCAATGATTTAAACAAAATACCAACAATAAACAGTGAGTTTATCTTGCTTAAGCCCTTATGACACTACATTTTTAATGCATTGTTCAAGTTTTGGTGAACAGTGCAAATATAAAGTAATAGAAAAATTTACCAAGTGCGAAGGGTTCAGCTGTATTAAGATAAATGGCAAACTGTCAAACATTTTGCTAAAGTTATCGATAAAAAATGAAGTTATGTCAAAAAAAATGTAAAATTGTTTAAATTAAAATTGACATTTCAAGCTTGAAATATTAAAAGTATTGCTGCATCAGCGGTTTATGGGCAAATTTAGCGATTAACCGCTTTTTGTTTTTAGGTTTCTCATAAACAAAAAGTTAGCAACATTTAATACAACTAACAGAACAGGGATGGCTAAGTGGTTTCAATTGTACTTTTTTGTTGATACTTTTTAAACTAAGATTTATAATACCTTTTTGTGGTGTTTTTTAAGAACATAAATAAAATTAATTTCAACTAAAAAATCTTTTAGTACAATTATAATTAGGGTAAAAAAATAAAATTTTTAAAGGTTGTTGGAACAATTTTAAAAATTCTCAACGCCATCCCTGAAACAAAACCATAACAAGAGAAAAAAAAACTAAAAAACTTTGTTTACATTTTTTATAGTTTGCTCTTTATAGCATTTACTGTTTCTTTCTATCAATTCTATATCAATTAATGAATAAAAAATGTAGTGTCATAAGGGCTTTACATTCCCAACTACAATTGGTTGGTATTCTCCCAACATTAATTGTAGTTAAGAAAATGCAAAATTGAAAAAACGCTTTGTTGTTTTCGCAAGAAAATCAAAATAAAGCAACTTGCCAGTTCAGTTTCCAAAATAAAAAAATCTGCTTTAAAAAATTTGAAGTTTACTTTACATGTGTAAATTACTGGTCCAGCCATAATGCACGATGTTAATTGTGAGTCGCATCTTGACGTCAAGTTTTTTGCCCAACTTAATTTGACATTGTTTTGTTTCAGTTTTTGACAAATTCAACCATGGAGAGGTACACAATTGAGCAACGCGTTAAGATAGTTGAAGCCCTTTACGAAAATAAGCGTTCAAATCAAAATTCGCTTTAGCCTAATCGATCAAATGTGTCCACAATCGGGATAGTTGTGCGCAAATTTCTCCAAAGCGAATCTGTAGGAAATGAGAAAGCACCTGTACTTGCTCGCACAGCTCGTTCTGCGGAAATCATTGCTGTTGTTCGCGATAGAGTGACAGAAGAGCCGTCAACCTCGACTCGTAGTCGTGTCCAGATATTGCGAGTTGATAACGGACTTTTTGTGGACAGAAATTGAGGATATGGACCTAGACGATATGTGGTTCGAACAGAATAGTGCCACTTGCCACAAAGTTGCCGAAACAATGTCTCTTTTGCGCGAGTAAATAAATGGCCCTTTTATCTCACCCCCTCTAACTCTGAAACTTGTTGACCGATCTTGTTGAAAATTTGTGTCTAAACTACTATCCAATAGGACTAACCTTGGTGCAAATTTCATCCTAATCGGAAGACATCGATTTCAAAATTGGGTCACTTGACATTTAATCCGGCTTTTATATATGCAAAACGTATATAAAAAGTTTGGTATTTTGTTGTTATTTTCTTAATTATTTTCTAAAATATTAATTTTAGCAAAAAACTTTCTTCGAAGCTAATGTTGTTGACTAGTAGAGCTCAAATATTGCCATATATCATATTCTTGTAAAATGTTGTTTTTAAGAGATAGTAATATGCAAACAAATTACATTTGAATAAATGGCTTGATGGCAAACTTTGAGGGGCGGACGCCCCCCCTAAAACACAACTTCTCGCTACGAAATGTTTTTGAATTTTTTTTTACATAAAACTGAACCGATTTGGGGGGCGAGAATATAAGAAATAAAAAAAAAAAAGTTCTCCATACAACTAACGGCCACGCTAATCTACATACAAACATACATATAATCCTAAAATTAAGTTGAGAAAAACATTTTTCGAATGTTTATTTACGTTTTTAATCAAAGAAATACAAATTTCCTTTATTATTTTTCTTAACATTATCATCAACTTCATCATCTTCCGATTCCACGAAATGAATTTTATTTACAGAAAAGTTTAATTATTCTTCTTTTTAAAATGATTTTGAAATGGTTTGAAAGCTTTTTTGCAGAAAGTGATTAAATCAAATTTTAACATATGTACAATGTACATACATTTTAATAAAATGATAAGATTTTCACTAAGAAATTTTGTAAAAGATTTACTATGATTACACAGTGCAACAAAATTCGGGTCATCGCCACTAGCCTCAATCCTTGCAACTCGAAATGAAATAAGAGTACTCGTAGAGCAAATCTGCCAAAGGGTTTTGAAATGTTAGCTTGTTTGAATTTTTTGAAAAGTCGTTTGGTGTAAGTCAACAAAAAATATACTTAATGTACTTCTGACCTAAAATACTATTTCAGATATCTTCAGTAGAATTGTATGACACTTTTTTTTGAGAAGGGTTAAACGAATATTTTCTGCATCAAATTTCACTAGGGGTCTTCAATGTATGTAAAACGGATTTTCAAAATTTTTCGAAAACCCCTTTTTACATACATTGCACGATTGTTTCGTCTTAGAAGACCCCTAGTACTTTTGACAGCATTTCATGTGAAATTTTTAACAGTGTACCCGGCTTAAGCGACGAAAATTGTTGGTGCTTATTAAAACTTTATTGCATTTGATAGTCTTAATTTCATGCTTCTTCACTTTTCCATGTTAAAGAATTAAATGGACACTGACTCTCACGAAATACCAGCCATATTTTTAAATGATGTATGACCTCTTCGTCAACTCCGATTACATCAGCATCGTATGGATGGGCATCGAGGGGAAAAAGTCTTGTTTATTTGCTTGACATTTACGTAGTGTTGCCAATTTAGCCATATGCTTGCTCGTTTAGCCATGAAAAAAAAATTAATAAAAATGGCTACGGCTAAGCCATTTTTATTTAGCCAAATTTTTCTCAAGCACAAGTTTTGTTGTAACCAGTGTTCGAAAATAATCGGGACATTATTTAGCGTTCGGCTCACACACCCAGGAACGATATCTATTTTTTTAGTGATTGTGTAGACAAACACAACCCTTAATACCGTTCCTAACTATTTTCAAGAAAGAGCCGTCCATTAAATAGCATTCTGTTCTTTGTTAAAAACCAGAACAATTGTAGTAATACCAGTGATGGAAAATTCAGTACTATGGTACTATTTTCAGTACTTTTTCCTTTCAAAAATACCACGGTACCCCACGTCCGTTTTAGTACCTACTCTTTTTGTTATGCTTCTTCTTTAGAAATTTAGCGTTGTTCTTTTTTTAATGCAGTACTTTTTAAATGGTTAACTATAGCAAGAAAAGTATTCAGTAAAAATTTTGAATCAATATTTTTAATATTGCATCGCAAATTTCGAAATATTTTTATTTTGGAAATTATTAGAATATTTTTTTAAATTTTTTGTGACGAAAAATTTTGGATTCGGCGTCGAACTCCGGTACAATTACCTTTACTCCCACTCTACAGCCCTGTTTACAAAGTTGTATACCTACACAAAATTAATTATTATCAAAAGGTTATGGCAACACTGCTTGTTGGTATATTTTTATTTTAGATATCCTCATACGAATTATTTTGTTTGAATTTGGACCAATAAATGGCTGAGATGTGTGAAAAAAAAAATGTGTTTAAAAAAGTTTCAAAATGTTGAAAAAAGTACTATTTTGCTTGGTTGTCAGTACATATCATCTAAATATTTAAATTTTCCATCACTGAGTGATACTGTAGACAAACATTATTTTTAATGTTCTATAATGTTTCTTTTTTAAGATTGGTAACGAAATGAACAAACAAAAAATAAGCAACGACCGCACCACGAACAGCTTGTATGCGCATTATGTATATGTTTTGTTTGTGTAAAATTATTATGCTGGGCTTTTGTTTTTTTTTCGTATGTGTACCTATTTTGTTTTTGTTAAAAATCATTGGTGTTTTTACCAGCCAAAAGGGCGCTAAGCAGAAAAGAAACGAACGACCACTTAGGCTGGGTTTTTGAGATCTCAGTTAATCTAGAATTAGTTAATCTAAGAACAGATTTGTGCCGCCATTACCAAATTTGTATTAAAATTTTTGACGGAACTGCTTAGTTTTGCTTAAAATGTTAGTATTTAATGAAATAGTAAAAAAAAATCAAATTTCGCCGGACAAAATCCGAGTTTTAGACTACGTTAAACTAAGTTTAAACTTAATCTACATCTCAAAAAACCGGTCTAATGATCCAAACCGATGAAGTTTAAATTAATTAAATTAAATGTTCTCATCTTTTTGTTGAGTTGGATATGAACAGTATTTTTCTGTCTTCGACAGATAACCAACAAGGAAACGTTATATTTTTTAATGATTTACTACACAAACACTATTAGCGTTTGTGTTTTCCACAAATCTGCCGAACCGAACACTAAGGTTCGATATTTATTTTCGAACACTGGTTGTAACGTTGAATTTGTTTTTAGTTTTTCCAATGACTCTTACAAGAAAGCAATTAATTTAAGCTTTTTATTATTCAAAGATGTTTTATGTTTAGCTTTTTGTTACTTAAAATGTAAAATACAAACATATAATCTTTTATTTTCAATTTCAGTGCAGTAAATAATATTAATGCGGCTTTTGTAATAAAATCGTGTTAAGCCATTTCTTGGCCACTATATAGAAATTGTTTACTAAAAAATTTTAGTAGTGAAGTGTTAGCATCACTGCATTTATGTCATATATCATTAAAATTATTATGGAAACGCTTTGAAATACTATCTTATTCTAACCTCCTCAACTCAATCTATAGAAAGTTTGGAATTTTTAGATGTTATGAAAGTGTTTAATAACTTCAATATTATATGGCAGCTATTTATTATTTTACACAGTTCCTCATATGAAACCGAAAGCAAGCTCATGTTTATAATTTTACAATCGCAAAATATGAAAAACATTAAAACAGAACTTTTGCATACATAAATTTTATCTCAAAACCAGTATACAAAGACACCCAAAACAATTAACAATCTGCAAAGGGGGGGCGGGGGGTCCTTTTCATGTGGCAAGGAGTGTATAAAAAATTGTTATTAACTTTGAATATTAAAATCTTAAATGTTGTTATCACCAGTTTTGTTTTTAATTATCTCTTTACACTTTTTCACCCGAATTGTTAATAATTTTTTTTCCATTGAAAATGCAAAATCAGTTCATTTTTGGAGGCTTATAGATTTGGGCATGTCTTCTTAACGGTTTATTATATCCTCATAATTACTCTTTATTTTTAAAATATACTTAAGTCAAACGGCATTCTGAATAAATTATAAATTATACCGCTCCTTTATAGCAACATAGTCATATCTGAAAAAATCAAAAATTTCAAGTTACTTAAGCAAAAGTGTTCCTTTATACCTTCTTAATTTGTGAAACAGAATTCAGCATTATATCTCAACCTGCATGGAAGTTATGGCAAAATATATTTTATTTAGCCTGTATAAAAAGTAACATTTTGAAAACCTTAATCGCATTTTGCCAAGTTTGATTTTTTTTTTTTGAGATATGACTATGTTGCAAGAAAGGAGCGTATATACTTGTTTGGACCACTGAATTGCGTGAAAAGTTAAGTGATTTCTTGCTTAGCACCATTGATTGGACTTTATTTAAATTTTTTAAAAATAAAATGAAATTTTTCTACTAAACGATTAATGCACATTTCATATTTAAACATTGCTCTACACAGAATAATTCTACAAAATTTTTCACCAAGTAAAGCATTAATCAAAAATAAAAACAGTTTTAATTAAAAATTTAATCAAATGAATTAATCGTTAAATTGATACTATTAATTTGTATACTGGTGCAAATTTAATTAATTTTTTTAAATTTTTTAATCGAAATCAATTTTTATTTTTTTCTGTGTACAAAACTGCATCATTAGATTTTTTTTAAAACTTATGAGTTTTTGACCCAAATTTCCCACTGTGCTTCGTACAACCACTAAAGACTTTTAGTTTATAAAATAAGGTAATATTTTAAAATTACCAACTTACCTTTTATTTTCAGCAATTCTTTATGTTGTTTGTTGTTAATTTCTTACAAAAATTTATTAAGTCTTTTAATGTATTTCTTATTAACCTGCGGTCACTTTTTTAGTTTTATTGATTTTTATTACATTTTAAATATTTTTTTAAAATTTATTTAAGTTATATTTTTCTATTTAATGATGATGAAAACAAAGGCACACCAGCAAACCAATTCTTATTTAGAAAAAAAAGTTTCTTTTTTTTTAATTTTTTATTTAAACAATTGTTTTACTTGTCTTTACTGCAAAGAATAAAAGGCATCCAAATAAAAGAAAACAAATATCAGATTGCTTCAGAAAACCATAGTTAAACTTACAAGCAACAACTAACGAAACAATTGATTAAATATTTAATAAAAAAAAATATATTTATATTTTTTGCGAAAACCTTAAAACGAAATTTTCCTTATGTCTTTAAAAACAACACAATTTGTTGTAAGAGTATTAATGATTCTTGTTCGCATGTTTCCTTAATTAATTGTGGTCGTATGCATTTGTAGAGTTTATTCCTTTAACTTTACCTATTGTTTTTGTAATATTTTATCCGTATTTTATGGAATACTGTTTGGGGGCAGACAAAATTATAAAGAAAGCAAATACGTAGGAATTAACAGAGAAACGAAAAATTTACAGAATCCTGGAGACAAAAGTAAAAATAGAAAAAATTTATGTATATTTACACAAACCTACACACAATTGTCCTTTTTTATACACACACACACATACACATTTTTGCTTAAAGCCATTAATGTCTTAAAGAAAAATCGGAAGACCAAGAAGGAAAATACGAAAAACAAAAATTAAAAAATAAACACAAAAATCAAAATATGAAAGCAGAGAAAATTATTAAGAAAAGTTACATTTACAAGACAGAATGTTTAGGTGTGTAATTTTGTATGTATACGCGAGTGTGTGCGTAAAGGAACCTAAAACTTCGTGTGCCAAAAAATAAAAATTTTAATTTAAAAAATTTAATACAGTGTACTCACGATAATTCGTTATAGCAAGATACCGGCCATTTCTTACGTATTATAGGGGTTTTCGATTTAACGGGGTTGAAATAAAACAAATACGAATTAACGGGGTTTTTCAATTAAATTAACAAAAGCGATAAAAAAAACATGAAAAAAATCTTAGGATCTTAAGAAAATAAACACACACACACATGCAAAAACCCACGCAAAAAATAGCAGTAAACAAAAAATCATTCTCTCCATGTTTCTGTTGTTTTTATTAGGAATTATAAGTGGTAGTTAGCAAACAATTACGATTTATAAGAGGTAAAGAAGATTTTATTGGAATAAAAAATTACGTAATAGCGAGGGGACCAAAATATATGGAAATTTTACGAATTAAAGAGATTTATTCAAGGGACCGACAGTTTATTACGAATTGTCGGGAATTACGATTTATCGGGGTACGAATAATCGGGATTTGACTGTACTAATCGCGACGCCATCTAGTGTTAATAATAACAACGAGTTAAGTAAAAATGCTTTATATACTGGTCTACAAATTTTGACTGCAGAAACGAAGCAAGTTTTTGAACTAATCTGGGTGCGCTGAATTCGTATCTGGCATTAAAATTGGGCTATCACGTTTTGTTGATTTTTTATTGCATGCTGGCAATACTGTAAAACAGTCAATACTGCAAAACTGTCAATACTGTAAAACAGTCAATACTGTCACTACAATTTCTCAATTATTTATTTGACAGAAGACAACATTTATTCTAAATCTTCATAATACATAGTAGCGTTTAAGCATGTCAGGGAGATCGTGTGTCACTGATTCAAGCTATTTTTGCTTTGTGTGTGGAGAATATTTGCTTGGAAAAAAGGATATGCAATATCAGAATCATATTTAAACAAGTAATTTGTATACCCTCCACCACAATTAGTTGTGAAGAGGGTGTACTAAGTTTGTCATTCCGTGTGAAACTTTTTTATTATTCATCTCCGATCCCATTAAGTATTTATATTCTGGGTCCTTGAGTAATTCTAAGTTGATTTAGTTATGTCCGTATGTCTGTCCGTCTATTGAAAACACGCTCACTTTCGAAAAAATCAAAAATCGGTTTAGTATGGTCAGAGAGAGCTTTGAATCATAATGTGGAACCACCACATAAAAAAATTGATAATATTGTTACAAAAACGAACATAAATGGTGGAACAATGCACGGAATGATATAAGATTTTGCAAAAATTCGTTTTATTCGACTTAAAATCACGCTGTAAAATTTCGTGAAGATCCGCCCATATGAGCCCTACTCCCGGAAAACTGTTTAAAAGGCCTTAAACCGTAATAAATAATGTTATCATAATAGAATTTGGTTTGTCGCAGTTTAATAGGACTATAAACCGTAATTAGTAATGCTATCAGAATAAAATATAATACATCACAGTTTTATAGGAAATCACACTAATAAATTTCGTGATGATCGGCCCATAATTAAGTATAGGCCCCATATAAAGCCCACTCTGGTAAATTAATTAAATATGCCTAAAACCGTAGCAGATATATTTATTGTGGAAACATTTCTTCCATTTTAGTTTCATACGACCAGAAAAAATGTCATACAATTTTGTGATATACGGAATCTTTGATTCCATATGTAGAAGCCTTCTGAAATTCACTGTAAACGCTAAAACTTATTTCACCGCTATATTTACATTTATGTTTTTTAATACCAGATATAACCCCGCAGAATTTGGGTTCATACCTTACCATGGCTCCAATATAAATTCCCTCATTTAAGTTCGGCTCAAGCAAGTTAAATTTGCTATAAATAGAATAAAACTTTAATGCTGACGTCTGTTTTTATAAAGAATAAGTAATAATAAATAGGTATCACTCCTGAAATATTGGAACTGTCGGTGGGTGATATCAAAGATTCGCCACAGCCGAATTTAGCACTCTAACTTGTTTATGTTAAAAACGAATAAGAACATTTTTTTGTGTCTCGAAAACCTGACGTGATAGAAAAAACCAATTACAGATTCAAGTTAAGCCCACCAAATTATACTAGTAAAGATATTTGGTTGATCCAGTCCAAAGCCTTGTTGGCTAGCGTTGTAAAGGTTTTTAGTAAGTATCTTACAAACCATTCGCCGATTTCAAATTTTTTTAATGTATCCTATCCAAAGTAAAATTGTACGCTTAAAACGATGGCGATATAATTTTTTCAAAACATAATGTTTTTTTTTTGTTTTATTATGAGTTTTTGGCGAAAAAACGTTTTTATTTAGACCTTTGTTATTTTTAAGGCTCCAAACCAATTTGTATGTATTTTCTCGCGTATCAAATAGCTAGCTCATTTCTAAAGAAATTTGCACGTTTAAAGCGATAATGATATAAATTTTTCGGAAAAAAAATAATTTTGAACGATTTTTTGTCGAAAAATTTAAAAAAAAATATATGGCCATCGTTTTAAGCTTACAATTTTACCTTGGATATTCTACATTAAAAAAATTTGAAATCCGCGAATAATTTTTTAAGATACTTTCTAAAAAAACCTTAAAAATTAACGCGTACAAAAATTAATTATTTGACAAAAACTAGGCTAAAATCTCAAGAAAAACATTTGTTCTATCGCCATTCAGTGATGCCAGAAGTGCAGATATATCTGCATTTTGAAGAATTTATTCCTCAAAATTAGCAAAATGCAGATTTGAAGATTTTTGCCATAAAATTGCAGACTGGAATCTTTTCAATATTGTCACTTATGTTTGTACTATTTCCACTTCTTGGATTAATAAACGAAATATATTGTTACGAAAGTAACTTTAGTTAAGAATTAGATAAGTTTATTAGTTATTTTGTATTGATTAGTTATTTACAATTTTTAGTTTTTCTAAAATCTTTGTTAAAGGTTTCCTGGTGATCTGGCCTAAGCAACCAGTGAAATGGGCATAGCTTTCCCACAACAATAAATATCAGTTAATTTATTAGAGTTGTCAATTATTCGCATTTCAACTTTTTTCGAATAATTCAAATAATTGTTTTAGTTATTTAATTAGTTTTAATTGTTATTGTATGATTTATGCACACATTTACAGCCTGTTCAACGATTTCGAACGTTAACGTTCGCATAGAAAATTAAACTTAAAACAAAAACAAATTTTAGAATTTTCGTTGAACAGGCTGTTTGTGTAAAAATCAATGTACAGATGTAATTTTAAAATTATTGTGCATAATTGTACTTCAACCCCACTGTAAATACTAGAATGTTCGTTATTTTAATTTATTGTTAAACCTAAAAGTATGCCTTTGTTTATGATGCATAATAACTCATTTGAATTCAGCCTTATAGATAATCCACAATTTTAATAAATATAGATGCCATAAGTTTAATTCACAAAAAATACGTTAGAGTTCGTACGTTCTAGAGCCATCTAGACGTCAGAGCTCGAACGTTCTATGGCCATTTACCCGTCTGGGCTAGAGTATAAATAGAAACGCAAAAGATGGCATACGATTATTCTAAGTTCATACATTGTCATGTTGATACGCTTCACGAGTAGAATATTATAAACATTGACGTGTTTTGAGTTGTAAATTACACTTGTTAGAGTGACTAAGTTCTTAATAAACTTTAAAGTGTTGTGTTTATTTATTTTATTTTTTATGCAAGAAACGAACTCAAAACGGCTTATTATACAAGAAATAAACCAAAACGTTATTGAAGGCATTAACGTAGCAATATCAACCATTCATGGAAGAACCGTTTGGAAATAGATTCATCAGTGGGAGTTTTTTTTCCAAAAAATATTAACCCTTTCGCTACAAGTTTTTACTGGGTTACTAAAAAATACAATTTTTTGGATTTTTAATTTAATTGGCCCTAACAACAACAATCAATACTGACTTTAAAAAAAAAAACGTTTCAAAAACGCCACGTTTGGCGATGAATCGCCAAATCTGACAGCCCTGCCTCATACTTCAAGGATCTCTTATATTTATTTACCAGAACAACTTTAAAACTACCATCGATTTTAAATTCCAGCACATGGCTGTATACATATTTTGAAATTAATCGTTATATTTTTTCTAAATAATCTACATAAAAAATGTTTAAATGTGTTTTAAAGATTTATTGAAGATTTTAAAAATCTTGACGCAGATTTTTTGATAAAAAATTGTGAGGTTTTGCTGCTTTTACCTCTTAATGTTCTGGCAACACTGTCGCCCGCCATTGTATTTAAAAAATGTAAAATCGACGAATTTTTACTATCGGAAAATCGATGGCACAATAAAGAAAAACATTTGTCCTAACAAATCTGCTCTATTCATATAAACTCTTTATCAAAGTTATTTTCGGGAACGAAAAATGTATTACTAAAAATTGTATTAACTGTTTTCTTTTTAATTCAACCGTTAAAAAATTTGAAGAAGGGGGGTTTTTAATGATGGATGAAAAACTTGGAAATAAACAAAAAGCTAAATTATAAAGAATTGATTAACATATATAAATCATATCATGAAAGTAGAAAATTTGGTTATTGTATTATCCTTTTTTTAAATTTTATATATTTTTACCATTTGCGTACATGTCACAATATTACCGTTGAAAATGATGTATATAGTGGAAGATAATCTAACGACATGTCGAACTTGGTCCAATATAAAAATACATAAAGAGAGACAGCGGTTGCTCTAAAAAAGAAATTGTATACAAAAGTTATGCTGAAGATGGCAGGTCTGCCAACGCCAAAGTAATATCGAATTATTATGGAATTAATTGTTTTACAATGCCTTTAAGTAATACAACCATATGGAGTTAAGATGAAAAGTTTTACGTCAAAAAAAAAAAAAAAGAATTCATAGTAGATTTTAGTAAAAATAAAGAAGAAAATGGAAGATTTTCTATAGTTGTAGATGAATGAACGAATGTAACTTATTAAAAATACGTTATTTTTTTGGTAAAAATAATTTTTTTTTATTCGTTATTCTCATCGATTAATCGAATAATTTTATAGATTTAATCATTTGATCGAACGAACAAAAACAATTATTTGAATTATTCGAAAAAAGTTGAAATGCGAATAATTGACAACTCTAATAAATACACTGAAATTAATTGTTGAGGGAAAGCTAGTATCTATGCCCATTTCACAGGTTGCTTACGCCAGATCACCAGGAAACCTTTAACAAAGATTTTAGAAAAACTAAAGATATTATACAAATATAATTGTAAAGCGAATAAGAATTATAAGCACTCGAAAATCTGCTTGTAACAATACTAAAGCTTAAACAATAAACAGTGTGTTTATATTTCCTTACATTTTCCTATAATTGGTTGGCGGTTTTTCCGACTCGAATTGTAGTTGTAAGTGGGTAAAAAGTAAATATGTATTGAACGCCTGGTTTCGAATCTCAGGTCAGTCAAGAATGAATGATTATCAATAACAATTTTAATTAATTTTTATGTTGTAAAATTCCTTTCTTCATAAAAATAATTTAATGAAAATTAAATTTGATGAACTTAAGCCTGATTAAAATATTAAAAATTTGGATTAAAAACCACAAATAGTTCAACAAAATAACCACAATTCTAATTATTTTTTTATAAACCTAATACTAAATAAACCAAAACAAATCTTAAAAAACATGTGATATAAATTCACTTAAAATTACTTTTATGTACTTATGGTTTTGTTTTTGTACTAGAAAAATTAATTCTTTGCTCGTATCAATTTTGAATGGAGATATCCTTACAATCGTACAGGTATAAGGATAAATTTTTTTTTAATAAGTTGCGGTACACTGGAAAGTAGTTATAACAATTTTTACAAAAATGTATGAATGTATACATTCGTCTTATAGAATAGAGCGCAAAAATTACTTTCGCTATCTGTATTGGCATGTGACTAAAGAGGGAAAATTAAATTTTCATTAAATTTTTTTATTTTGGTGATTTTAAACCAAAATTTTTGATGTCCATCTTTTACAAATTATTTATTTCTTGCTCTGGAAAATTAAGTTCAAAAGCTCTTGAAAGGAGTTTTTCACAAATTCCCGTCAAAATCAAAGATAAAATGGCTCAAAGAAATTTAATGTTAAGTTGCCGTATAAACAATTTTATTAGTATGATATCACAAATCTAAAAGTTTTCCAAGTTTACTCAAAAGTCCCTTAATTTTATTGATTTAAAAAAGTCTGTTCTTTTTCCCCAACGGCCTTTTTTTAGAAGAAATTCCCAACGAACAGAGATTTTTCCCAACTGCTTGGAATATCTCTGAAATCAGCCTTCTCTTTCTGATCGCGAGGAATTATTTTTCATAAAATATTTAAGTCAATAGGCATATTTAATTTTAAAAAGAAGAGTGATAGAAGAGTGCGTTCAAGATTAGTGTACATCAAGATTAGCAAGATTTTTATAATTGTACTTTTTTGGTGTCAATCTATCTTGAAAAGTGCAATGATTACTAGGGCTGAGATTCTGATAAAAATATGCGCTTAAATAGTAAAAAATTCTATTCAAAATAAATTTTAAAAACTTAAAAAACTAATTTTAATTTGAACGAGGGGAGAGAAAGAGATATACAATAGAAAGCTTGAGAATACAACAAAACATAATGAAAACAATGAACCACAATGAAGATGTTGACAACATTAGCGCTTGCCATAGAACCGCAATACAACTAAATCTGTAATTATAATTTTAAGTTGTGCTTTACTGTTTTTGTTTAAATGTGCGTGCAATTTAATTTTATTAAAAATCTGTCGATGTTTTTAATGTAAACTAATATATATTTTTTGTAAGTTGTGTTTGCTTGATGTGAAAAATATTTTATATTAATATTGACCTTTTATTATCTTTATTTAAATAGACGACCCTTGAAAAAGTCACCAAAAAAGTGACGAAACGTCGAGTGAAATGTAATAAATTTGTTGTATTTACATCACCATCATTAGTTCTTATTAACTTGTGAAGAAAAATAAACTGAAAATTAATAACCAATTGGCCAAAGAAATAAATACGATTAAATTTTTGTTTGTTTATACAAATAAGTTTCGTGTTATCAAAAGTAAAGGCCGCTTTAGCCGACCGTAAATGTAATGAAATGCAATGTAACGTACCGTAACGTACTGTAAGCTGTTTTTATTTTCAAAAATATAAACAAAAGAGCATTTATATACATAAAACAGCACACACAGTGATGAGAATTTGTAATGTTCAAATGGTGACAGCTTTGCAGAAAAAGTACCAAGTGATTTAAATAGTATTGAAACTGTATTTCTTGTATGTATAAATACATAAATAATTTAATATTTTATATTAATATTACATATTTACTATAAACAAATATGTATTATAGCATATTCATACACATTTACTTTAATTTTTATGAAAATGTGCATACACAAAGCAAGGTTTTGATACCATTAAAACCCAGACTTTTTATTGTTTGTATATACATATGTATGCATTTGTTTACTTAATACAAACATCTAAACATATAATTGTGTAAATGAAAATATGTATGTGTTGTTATTTTGCCAAAAGTCCACAGAAATTATTATTGACAAAAGTACCGAAGAAAACGAGTGATTTTACCCCCACTCCATTTAAAATAATAGCAGCCCATCACTATCTACAACTGTCACGTAACCTCGTAATGAAAATCTATTTTTTACAGATTGGTACGTTACGGTTAAGTGACATTACAGTCAGTTAAGCATTTATATTACTTTCCATATAACAGAAACGATCAGCTGTTTGCATTACATTTACATTTCTACATTTACGGTCGGCTAATGAGGCTTTAAAACTTTGTCTGTTCGGACGCAAAAAACATTTTTCCATGGATAATGATCACTGAACGCCAACCGAAGTTGAAGGAGAATACTTAAAGGATGCCAACGAATTTTCTTAGAATTTTTTAGAATAAAATTATTGGAAATTAATTTTTTTGTAAAACATTTTGGATTTTTTTTTATTTTTCAGGCTATTCTTCCGTCCACAATGTAAATTTTACTTTCTGAAACATCAATTAATTTGGCTTGAGTATTAATTGAACTTAATCCCTCCAATTTAGTAATTGTTTCACCAATATATTCGTAGTTGGAAAATACAAATGCTAATTGACTTGTGATGTTTTTTTAACTTTTATATTTCTTTTACTCTTTTATTTGCATAATCATCGGTATCAGCAAACTCTTTAATAAGATTCTTAATTTGCTTAATTAATTTGGCTTCTAATTTCCTCTTCCACGCGGTTTAACCCAAGTTGTTTTTCATTATTTATTTATTGAATATTCATAAATTAAATATGAACTAACAATAATTAATCAAATCTTATTGGCCTGCCAGTGTCAGACAAAAATTTTTTTCATCACGGGTTCTGTTCACATATCAAGGTGTTTATCGTTCATTTTAATGGGTAAGTGCTATAGTGTCTCTACTCCTTAAGTGAGTGTGGCCGCTATCATTTAAAATATTTCGAGCTAGTGGGTTCGGATGCAGTTTGAGCCTTTTTAAGTATTTTACTGCATATTTCGTAATCATAGTTTTCACTAATGGCACATTGAGATCCTTGCAAATATTTGGGTCTTTAACATACCAAGCGGCAGCTGTGTTTATTCGAAGAAGTTTATTTTGACGCCTTTGAATTTTTTCGATATTAGAGGCCGAGGCAGTGCCCCATAACTGAATATAATAGCACCAGATTGGCTTTAAGATGGAGTTGTAAAGTAGAAGTTTACATTCCAGACTAAGGCGAGAGTTTCTTCCAATAACCCAAGGAATTTGGATGGCTTTTAGTTTCATTTGAGTTAATTTTGCGCACACACACATGGCTTTTCCACGTTAAACAGCAATCAAAATGTGTACCGAGATATTTTACATGCGAATTTTGTGGTATAATTTGATTATTGATTTTAATAGGGAGCATGATGCGCGACGCAAGGAGAATGTTCTATGTACACATTTTTGCTCATTGAACTCTATCCTCTATTTTTTTAACCATATTTCTATTTGAAATATATGATCATGTAAGTAACGAAATGCTTCATGACGGTTTTCAGACACGCTTAGAAAAACTGTATCATCAGTAAATGCTGAAGTTTGGGTGTAGTTGTTTGTTGGCATATCCGAGGTATACATATATTAGACATAAAAGTGGGCCCAGGATGCTTCCCTGAGAGACATCGGCATCAATTGGCTGAGGAGAGCTTAAATAATCACCTTTTTAAATAATAACCTTTCGACCGACTAAGTAGCTTTCTAACAGCTTGTTATGTAATAAGCCTTCATGCCAGACTTTATCAAAAGCTGGTTTAACCCATGTGCCAAGCAAATTAAAACAGTTGTGGATAAAATATTGTAAGCGCATTGGCAGGTGGTGCAACGGTAAAAATATATAAGAATCTTTTGTCGAAATCTTAAAAATCTTTCAGGCAAAGCTCCAAAAGAGTTTATTTATTGATTTAAAAAAAATGCTGTTTTATCAAAATCTGCGAAAAATATGCATTTAAAACCAATTTATATGCAACAATATGCAAAAACTGGTTTTAAAGTGTAGTTGCTCCCGAAAAAAAAGGTAACTTGCATAAAACTACTTACTCGTGTGACTCGATTTTGTGTGCAGATTCTTCCTGATTCTATTTTTTTTATATGAAGGCGGTCTATAATATCAACATGGTTCACTCGGAACAATATCTGCGTCAGGAGCTATATTAACCAAAATTTAATGTGTCTATTTATATGATTTCAGTAACCTGTTAGAAATTCTGAAAAATTGAGCAACCCCCTGGCGATGTCCTAGGCCATGTTAAAGTGAAAGGTCCACTTAATATAAATTGTTAAAACTAGAGCCGATTACCACCACTTTAGAGCTGCCACGTGACAAGTTTGGTGTTAGTTCCTTTTCCATTAGTGACTTTAAATAAATCTATAGTGATACGAAACAGACGAGGAACTCCTACTTTAAAACTTTGCTATTATCAAATTATTTTTATACGTGCAAATCTGAGATAGAGTGTTTTGAATGTTAAACCTCGTTATGATGAGAGATACTCATACAACATTTTAGCAAATCTTTAGTTTTTGGTTAATTAACGAATTTCTTGTCTCTATTGTCAATTAAAACTCTTCTCTCGATCTCTTTTATATTGGAGTTGACCAAAAACTTCTAAGCCAATTAATAAATAACTCAAATATGTTATTAAACACGCTAAATAGGCGTCACTTTCTATGAAAATTACGAATTTTTATTTTTCATCTGCTTTTTAAGTGTGTTTGCAGTTAAAAATAAAGTATTATGTGGGATATGATGAGTATTAGTGGCGAGTTTTGTTATTTCTTCATTTTCCCTTCTCGTTTTTTAGGTTTTCATTTTTGCCATTTTTTTTTTCTTTCTTTTGTATATTTAGTACACAGACTGTGTGGCTGTTAAAGTTGGCTGGATATCTGACATGATTGTGGTTGTGTCACTGTGTGTGTGTGTGTGAGGGTATTTGTGAGTGCGTGTGTATGAATGAGTATGTGTGCACTTGAAAAGCAAACCCTTTCATTGCAAGGATACTTATGATAAATAGAAATATGTAGAAGATTAAAAAAAAAGAAAATTAAGCACAAAATAAAAACCTAAATGATGCTGAAAAGTTTAAAAATGGTTTAAAGTAATTTTGTTTTAAAGTATTAAATATAACAATTTTAGAAAATATTTTTCATCTATTGTAATTTAGTTTCAAATAAGATGTCAAAAAAGTAAAGTAGTTTAAACGACAGCATATTTTCGGGCTTATAAATATTCTATAAGGCAAAGCATACTTTCAGGGTCTTTTGAATAATATACATGCACAGATATAAAGTGTTTTCCTTTTATATATGTATGAATGAATACTAGATTTTCTTTAAAGATTTGTTATTTCTAATTAAAACACTTAAAAAAATTTCCAATTTATTTATAATTATTTGTATACTTTTTGTTGCTTTTTTTGAAAGTTATATACACTTATACATTTACATGAATTTTTTTTTTTTTTTTTGTAACATTTTTTCATATGTGTATAAATTTTTATCTTCCATTTTTTTTCCTGTAACCACTCATGTAATCACTAACCTTTTAACAAAAGTTTTGTAAATATTTTCATTAATTTTCAAAGAGCTTTTCCTACGTTTAGTTTTCTTTTATTTTCACTTGATTTTATGTATTTTTTCAGATGATTTTGTTTATTTTTAATATATTTTGTTATTAGACTCGAGTATTTGTCTGTTACTGGGTTGTTTCGTTAATTGTTTAAATAAAAACTAATGTATGTATATTATATAGAAATTTTCTTTCAACTTTGAGTTTTCTTCAGTTTTTTTCATGTGATTTTTTTATATTGACACATTCTTTAACTACTTTTCAACCTGCTTGCGGAACCGCCCTAAACAGTCGAAATAAAACTGAAAATACAAATTGATGAATATTTACCGCACACACCGAAACGCCGAAGCTTTTTAGTGCGCACACATACACGCGCTCTTAGGCACACTCAGTCACTTGTGAAACTCACCACAGTACACGAAGGATAAAAGACATTGCATATAATCAAACTTTATACGAACAAACGAACAAAGTATGAAAAACAAATAAGGAAGCGGACAACAAGAAAGATGTAACAAAAGGAACAAAGGCAACGCAACTCGACACAGCAACGTCAAAATGAGTTCGAGTATTTTGTGTGTTGTTTACATACTTCTTTAATAAAAGCTCAATGGAAGTGGTGAATTTGTTGTTTTCCTTCATATTTTATTCAATTAACTTTAAAAAGTGTTGAGTTTCAAGTTAAAGTTTTACACCAATAACATTCTTATACACATACGTACTTACAAACAAACATTTCAATATACATATACATACATATGTAAAAATACTGTAAATGTATACTGTGTATGTATATATGTACATATATGCATAAAAGTATTTGAAAAAAATATTTTCCTTTTTCTTTAAACATTATTAAAATTATTTTTAAAATTTCTGATGATTTTTTTTACCATTTTCTTTAGTTAGAAGCTAGATTTATATTTTTTGTAACGTAACAGTTTCACTTTTTTCCAAATAAAATCTCAATTTTGTCTATTTTTTTTCTTCTTTTTTTTTTGCTTTCAAAATATGCTTTATTAAAAAAACTGCGATTCCGTTACAACACGTTGTTATGTGTCGTTGTTACTACTGCGAATGTCAGTTGTACGTCCTTTATTTTGCAGTCTGCTATGAACATGACATTTGCAATTTGAAGTTTAGTGTGGTGAATTCGGAAAGCCGTTATTTTCGTGCTGCCACATGTTCCTAAAAGCTAAATAGAGTTGTATTTGGTAGGTATTTAAAAATAACAGTTTTGTTGCAGTATAACCCTTTAAAAGCTAATATGTATAAGACAAACAAGTTTTTAATAAAAATGGTTAATGTGCTGCATTGTTAATCAACTAATGTACAGGGTTGCATTTTTTTCTATTACCTCAAAACAATTAAAAAATTTCTTGAGTAAAAATTAATATGTACCTCAATTATTGCTTAAATGCATTTCTCTTGGTGCTATTAATCTAGAAATGCGTGTATAAAAAAGTGTTTTTCTGCACATTATTTGACTTTTGGTTTTTTTTGACTAACGAATTGATTGATTTTTGAGTTTCAAAATACCCAATCAATCGAATACGTGTTTTAAATTTTTCGAATTATTCGATTAATTCGAATTAAATCCAATGGAAACAAAAAATATCTCTATTTGAATTATTCGGGCATGTTCTACAAATCGAAACGAAGTGGAATTGAAATCGAACGAGATTTTGATTTAAATTATTGACAAAATTACTGTATTTTTTTATCTTTTTAAGAGCTGTTCTTGTAAATATAATTGGTACTCAAAGTATGAAGTATATAAAAAGGAATACTTTTATGAACTTTCTTTACAATCTGGTTTTCAAAATTTGTTCGGTTTGAAATCCACTTCATTTCGATTTGCAGAACATACCCGATTATATTTATAAATATAATAAAACAAACTTGTAAATAAACCAAGTTAAACAAAATAGCAATTCAGTTGTAATACGTAATACGCAGTATCTGCCGTATTCATAAAAATATTTTTAATTTAATGAAGATTTACAACATAAATTTTACTTAATAAAAGAGTCAACGTGGGCGAAAAAAAATGATTAGGATTTGTGGGCAATACTATTCTCCATCGTTCTCCATCCCCAGAATTTTTAACAGAGCGAGTTGGAGTGACTTATGGCCAATTTACTCTTTTGAAGTCTCTAGGGGATGAGTCCAGATTTCTGGAAAAGGAGTCAACGTGGGCGATAAAAAATGATCAGAATTTGTGGGCAATACTATTCTCCATCGTATCCCATCCCCAGAATTTTTAACAGAGCGAGTTGGAGCGACTTATGGCCAATTTACTCTTTTGAATTCTCCCAGAGTTAGAGAAGAAATTAAAAGATTTATTAAAATATAAGTTGGCAGGCTCAGTAATCATAGCAATGCCTTGTCTATTGCTTTATTCGATGACAGTGAGGAAGTTGTAAGGTTAAAAAGTTTCCATGTTTTAGACATGCCCTTTAGGAAATAAAAAAAAATTATTTTTTGTAAATATGTAAATACTATTTTAAGTACCCAATAAAAATTTTTATCATTTTACGAAGCACTAATGGTACATTTAAAATGTAAGCGCACAATTATGCGCTACGCATTAACACACAGAAATGCAGTAAAGTAAGTGAAAGAACTCTCAACAACTTTTATAACAAAAAATAAAATTTCAAGTGCCACGGCATTCCCTTACTACGAAGCAGGTTTGTAAGGGAGAATAATAAAAAATAACAGTATCAAAACATTCAGTGTGTAAAGCTGATTGTAACATCCAATAATTTTTATATGCGCTGAATAATGCGCTTTATGTGTCAAAAATTTACTACTTCAAACTTTTACGTGTTTCAGGTTTGTAAGACCAGCTTTGTTGGAAGCTCCATTTTTTATTGAGTGTTAATAAACACAAAAATGTATATATGTTTTAAGTATAATATGTATTTTTAAGTTTTAGTCTCACTGGAGATTAAATCGAATGTTATGTTTTTTATTTTATGATGTAATTTGCTTAATATTGCTTTATAGATTGCAAATAAATATATAAAAAAAAAATTGGGTAATAGGTACAAATATGTTCATATGTACATTTAAAAAAAAACTTAATTTTAAAAAAAGTGTAATTTTTGGGATTTCAGTACTTTGGTCATAATTCAGCCATTTCTTAACCGATTTAACTGATTTATATTCCAACGTCTTAAAGAAGACATTTACTAAAGATCCGATCTCTTGATATACAAGGGATAACCATAGGTCATATGACACAAAATTTTGGTTTTTAGACAATTTTGGACGTTTTTTGTACGCCCACGTTTTGTGGAATAATGTGTATTGTTAACCTAAATGTGTGTACCTAATTTAGAAACTCTTGGCTCTTGCCGTTCTACAGAAAAACGTAATAAAAATACAACAACAACACTCACAATATTATAACAGTAACGGACTGTAGTTTATTTAAGAAATATTTAGTTAAATACATAAAATTTTAAAAGTAAAATAAAAAAAGCCATATTGGTCATACTGCTGGTCTCTTATAATTGAGAGTTCTTCTGTAAACAACGTGGTCAGTACTACAAAAGTAAAACAAACGTGTGTAAATAAAAATATTCTCCCTCTCTCGCTTATAAGAAAAACAAGCGGACAGGTGTCTGTCTGGTATTTTTTTGAAATTCGGCTCTTTTGTGGAGTAAACGAAAATTTAATAAAATAACAGAATGTTGTTTTTACTGAATATGGGGTCAATTTGACAGTAAAAAATTGACAGTAAAATTTTAATAAATAACTGAATATTAAATCGTTTTTACTGAATATGGTGTTGAATTTTTGACAGTAAAATTTTACAAAGTAACTGAATATTTATTTGATTTTACGGAATATGGTGTTGAATTTTTGACAGTAAAAATTAAATGAACTTTTTGTTAAAAATAAATGAAAAATAGGTAGACCGGTTTTTAATTGAACTTTCATTTATTTTATATTACAATTTCAGTTCATTTTACGTACAGAATATTGTGAGTGAACGAATTTTTGGAAAAAATTTAAAATAGTCGTGGTTTTTTGCTCATATCTCAGCCATTTTTGGGCCGATCCTGCTGAATTTCAATAGCAAGAAATGGTGGACTACAACCTAGACGCTATCATGTCTGGAGTATCCGTAAAACACATATCAAACGTAAGGCGGGCAGACGGACCGACAGACGGACATCGTTTAATCGACTTTCCTCCTCATAAGGACCAAGAATATATATACTTTATAGAGTCTAAGATCAATATTGTAGAAATTACAAACGGATTGACAAACTTATATATACCCCTTTCCACCATTGGTGAAGGGTATAAAAAACCACAACAACAAGGGCTTTATGGGTAAAATAAGAGGTCGTCGTGGTTTTTGGCTCAAATCCAGTCATTGAAATGAGCATATCTGACATAAATACATATATACCATTCAAGTACCCATCATATCAGGCGTCTTCGAAAAACCTATTTGAAGAGATGGACGGACAGACTGTCAATAGGATTTAAATTACACTTCTCATAACGATCCAGAATATATATACTTTATAGGGTCTACGATTGATACTGGATCACATCGTGGGTGGATCTGTGGTGAAAATTTACGTCGATAGTCAGGCGGCGCTTAGGGCATTGACAAATTATACGGTGCGATCGTGCCTGGTTGCTCGGTGTAGGAATGCTCTTAGGGAACTCATGGAGTCATTCAATGTAAGTCTGTGTTGGGTACCTGGACACAGCATGGTTGATGGAAATGGGGTGGCGGACGAACGCGTGAGAGGGGGCTCATATCTGGACTAAGTGGTATGGGGACAGAAGGTAAAGCCCCCCTATGTTACCACTATGGGGTGATACGGGAGAAATTCCGTGAGGACGTTAACCGATCCTGGTGGAGCAGAACGGATAGCAGGGTATCTAGGGCACTATGGCCCAGATTGGACGCGGGGGCATCCAGGGTTCTTAGAACGATTATAGGGTTATTTACGGGTCATTGTCCTGTCAGGGCTTTTACGGGCAAATGGGACAACAACATACCAGACTTTTGTAGGTTGTGCGATGATTCTGAAGAGCTGGAGACGATCGAACATGTATTATGCCATTGTCCTAGGATGCAGGGTCTCAGACAGAAGTGGCTAGGAGATAGATTTCATCCGGCTGATCTACTGGGATTTGTCAGGGAAATATTGCGGTTGTTTCTGTTGAGGGGACTGTAGAGAGGGTATAGTTCTACGTGGTACCTACGAACATTCTAACTTTCTTGTAACTTTCTTAATTCTATTCACCTCATACTTCTTTTCTAAGCTAAACTAAACGTTTCTCTTTCTATCATTGAAGGGATTGACAATGGACCGCATTGGTCTCCGAGTGGAGATGTGCCCTTGGGCGCATAACCCTTCTTAACATAAACCAACCTAGGGTCTACGATCAATATTGTGGAAGTTATAAACGGAGTAAAAACACGGAAAGACGTTTATTTTCTAAGTTTATCCATTTCGTTTCTTAAGAAGTTTGTTCACAATAGGCAGCAACATTTTGACTGGTGTTCAAAGTACCGCAACTATTTTTTTTAACAAACTCACACATTTTGCATTAAAAATCGTTTGCAAATTTTGCCCACAACAACTGTAAACTCTGCATTTGTTTACAATTATACAAAAGTTAATTAATAAAAATGTGTTCTTTTTAATTAATTTAAATTTAATTCTTAATTTTATATTACAACCCACGAAATTGTTAAATTTAAAACTTTCCTTAAAAACAATATGGCGCTCCATATGTCAAATTGTTTACATTTGTTTGCAACGTAGCAAATATGCTCTACCAATTTTGCTCATGGTTCTTTAAGTGCAAACAAAGTAAAATAGAGCAAATTGCAAACACGTAAATTTTGTTGTTGTGTTGTGCAAATGTGTGTATTTTTGCACGCATTTGCATCGTTTGCACACTTTGCGCTACCCATCGAGACTTCCCTTATTATAAAAATCCCACTAGGCGCTGAGGCCACCTATATTTAGTAAAAAAAACTCATTTTTAATTTAATACAAATTGTTAATATAGTAGAAGAAGATTCAAAAACCTTTAGTTAAATTTTTTTTCTAAAAATGAAAGACAAATACATTAAATACTTTGGGAAATTGTTTCTCCCATTGCGAACGAAGCTTAAAGCAAGAAAACTTAAAATCCAAAAAAAAATTCTTGATTTTAACTTACTCTGCTCGTATTTAGTTAAATTTTCTTAAATAAAAAACATATTCTTAAAAAAAGAAATACAAAAGTGGCTTGATTTTATTAAAAATAAGAACGATATTTCTGAAATTAAGCTGCATTTACTTAATTTTAGTCTGGTTTTCATGATTTTTAATTTTTTAGAAAATACTCAAGAAAACTTGGTTTGATTTAAATAATTTTTATTTGAATCGACATGTTAGGCAAATCAGGAAAAAAGGTTCTTATTTTCTATTAAGTTTTCTTTTGTCATATTAAGGTTTTCTGCATATTTTTCCTTTAAAAATGTTAGTATGTACTTTAAAAAATTACTGAATATCTGTGATTAAACATATAATTCGCTGTAATATCTATAGATAAAATCTCGAAAAACGTAAATATATCAACAAATATTTTAATAAAGATGAATTTTAATAAAAATAAAACAATAAATGTGTGACCTTTTCCGTGAAAAGGGACTTAGTATGTCAAAAAATGGGTTTGGACTCAAGAGTGGATTCTGGTACCTTAACGGTTATAGAAAAATAATAATGCATTTTTCTCAAAACTTCATTTTCACACACTTTTCTCAAAGAAGGTGACATCAAGTTTCCTTAAATTAACTAATGCTTTCGGGCTTTTCTTCTTCCTTTTTTGTAAAATATTAATGGCCGATTTTACCAATTTATATCAGGGACCGAAAATAACAGATATTTTGAAATTTTAAAACAAACAAAGTAAAAGTCGGAAAACTGATTCAAGTATACCATATTGACCCTTATGAACTATTTATTCTATGATAAATTATATTGCTTTCCAAAAATTGTGATTTTTATTTTTTGATCAAAAATAACAGTTTTTTTTATTTTTATTTTTTTGGACAAATATAACAGTTATTTCTAGATGTGTATTTTTTTGATCAAAAATAACTTTGCCATTAGAGTCTTTAAAAAGTCCTTGTTAAAAGATTTTTTGTGTTACTGTCGAGAGTTGCTTCTTATGTCAGGTCATGATCTGACTCGTCCTGGCAAAGCTCCGCACAAAACATTCTGCAAAAAAAGTGTATTTCCGAATTCCTTAGTTCCCGTTTTTGTACTGTATTTTAATAATAGTTTAATGCAAAAAGGAAATTTATTGCAAAAAAAAAAATATTGGCTAACATATACCTTTTTTTGTATATGCGACGAAACAAATATTTAAAAACACAAAAAAGTATGTTATAAAAATTAAAAATTTTGTTACATCGGTTAATCAGTTAATCGAATAAAATAAACCGGTTTATTCGTAATCGAAAATAGCTAATTTTAAATTTACCGATCAGTTAATCGGGTAATAATTAATCGGTTTAACTTTAATCGGTTAACAAAATAAAAACCCTAATAAATATCAATTTATGTTTAAAACAGGGCTGCCAGACTTGAGGATTTATCCCCAAAGTTGGGGATTTTAATGCGAGCAAAAAGGACAAAGAAAGTCATTTGGGGATTGGGGATTTAAGAAAAAAAATATCGGGGATTTTTTTTGGGGATTTTAAACAGTTTTAATATATTTTCCCTTCTTTTATTATTCACGCTTATTTTTCTTTGTTTTGTATAAAAAATATCAAAAAAAAAAAAGTAGCAAAACTTTTATCTTACTCTTATCAACAACTAATAAGTTGCAAAGGGTCCTGATTAAGATTGCCATTTTTGTTGATTGTGTAAAAGGTACCTTATAAACTTATGTTATTATTCTTGAGTTAGTCTCTTAGGCCGACCACTCACGTTTAGTTAAAACTGTACGTATGTGGGTAAAATCTGACTGTTCAACTCAACGGTTCAGTGTTACTGAGAAATATACAATTTTTACATTTTTAACAGTTTTAGCTGAACAGTTGAAACTGACAGTTAAAACTATACGTGAGTGGCCGGCCTTAAAAAGAAAAATTTAAAAAAATTATCTAAAACCGTTGACAACACATACAATTTTTGATTTTTTAAAGACAATTTTCAGGCAAATATAAGCAAATATGAAAGACAACATAAAAAAGTTTGGGAAAAAGAAATTGGTTATTATTTATGATGCATCAAAGTATTAAATAAATGACGGATACATTTATTTTTATTGTTGATTTAAAGGATGTCTAAAACCGATTGCAAATAATTATAAACTGGCTCATCCATCTTTAAAAACAGCACATTGTTCTGCTTTTAACTCCTCAGTTAAATCGCATAAAAATAATTTAAATACTCTTTTTTAGATATTTTTGGGGATTTCTTATAATAATTGTTCTTAATATTTTTAAATAAAATGGCGCAAAATTATCATGGTTCAAGCCATATTTTCTGGTTATGAAGCAACTTATTCTTTCCGTAAAGGGATAATAAAACATCTTTCCAGTCCACTTTTTATGCACGGGCACTGGCACTTACTTTGATAATAAATTTTCAAGTGGCCGTGCATAAAAAACTGAACTGGCAAGTTGCTTTATTTTTATTTTCTTACGAAAATAACAAAGACATTTGTTTTTGTAATTTTGTTTTTTCTTGACCGGCTTGCAACAACAATTAATGTTTGGAGAATTCCAACCAATTGTAGTGGAGAATGTAAGACCCCTTTCACACTCGGCAAGATACTTGCGCAAGTTTGTTGCGGAACTCTTGGATTGGGATGTCTGCGGTAAGGTCGGGTTAAGGGGGAAAAAATTAGTATATTTTGTTGTACTCGGCAAGTAACTTGCGCAACTAACTTGCCGAGTCTGAAATTGATTTATTTAGGACAAAACTAAGGTTTTTTATACTTTCCATTAGGACAACGAATTAATTGGAATCTGAAGAAAACTTAGCTGCACTTTATTATTGACACTGGAACCACTGAAGTTCCCAAGTTCTCGTCTTGTAAGATGGCTACCAAAGGCATCTAGCCTAACCATAATGCATATGTAAATCTAGTATAACTTTAAATCAATTAGAAAAATAAAAAGTCTCCCAAATAATTTTTAAAAACAAAACAAGCATTAGCTGAATTTTACTACCCACGATCATATTCACGTGATTTTGTCCGTTATTATTTGAAAAAACAACCAAAATCACACACTGACTAATTATATTTTAATTGCAGTATTTGACCATTAATTAAGCATTAAAACCCACAACACTACAATGTTTTCTGTGTAATGAGAGCCATTCAGACGATCATCACCAAAATAAAGAGTAAACAATTCAAAATTTCAACATGTGCAGGAGTAGGGACACTAGCCAAGTAGTATTTATTTACAAGAAATAGTAAAAAAAAAAGGGGGTGGTTTATATTCATATTAAACTTTTTGTTGGTTTTATTTTATAACACAGTTGTCTTAAATTACAACTAATGAGCATCGTTTTTCGATAAATTTGATGTGGCAAAAGGAAACCTGAAATGCACACACTCACTGAAGTAATTCGCTATGTATTTTTTTTTTTGTGTTAGAAAATACTTTCAAACACACCTTGAAATAACAAAATTATTGATCTTAATTGCAGACAGATGAAAAAAAAGACTAAAAAGGAATTGAATATTAAGGATCAAAAAATTTTACACACACTTTTGATAAATTTATAAACGAACACACAAAAAGTAAACAATCTCATGCGGTTGTATATCAAATAAAATTTAAATGTGTTGGGGTGGGGTCGGGGTTGTTGTATTGGAAAGATGTATTTATTAGACGTGGCAGTATTTATGGTACTTATTCCCCTTTTTTTCTTACTTGTAGTTTTTGTAGGTGGTAGATAAATTTGAACATTTATTTACACGCACAGGAAGCGAACAGCTGTAGAAAACGCTTAAGTTTTTTACTTTTATTTTCTTCTATCTTAAATTTATCTAAATACTTTCTGTTTCCGCCAAAACAAACAATTAATCTCTCATACATGCACCCAAATGCAATCATTAAAAAGCTGGGTTGGACCAAACAGGCTTTTTGTATAGTAAATTGCACCACTTTTTAATCGTTACTTGGTGCTTGTCAGGCTTTATTTACTTTCGTGACATTCAAGAAAACGTACCAGTTATTCGTAGAAAAGGCAAAAAAGTGTCTATGCATTTTGTTTTAAATAAATATTGGTGATAATGAACATTTATGTTCGTTTCGATTAAGGCCACATCCTAGTACTGCTTCTTATTTCAATATCTGTGTCAAGTTTAATGAGTTTTTTTTTGTAAATGTAACACGCCTTAAGGGATGCTTGTGACAATTAGAGAATCAATTAAAGGACAAACGATTGTAGTGCGGGAATTTCTTTGGTTTTTGTATACCCTTCACCGGGTATAATATAGGACAAAATGGAAATAATTAGGCGAATATCATATACAATAATATTGCAAGTGTATTGACCGCTTAAGCAGACCCTGCATAAAAAAATTTAAGTCAGAAAATAAGGACCCGTCGACCTTACATAATATGTAAATAACTCTATGCGGCACGTGTAAGAATTAAAATATCAATTTCTCGCTATATTAAACCATTTAACCATTTATACATTTAGTATCAAGGTAAGGGAAAGCGTCGGTGTTGGAGTGGGACTTCAAAAATTTCAGAGGTTGAAGGTGGAATCAAAACTTTTTCTTTTAATGACTTCACAGCCCTGGTGTATATATTTTGGGTTCTTTTGAGGAACGACGTTGATTTAATGATGTCCTTTGAAATATAAATAGATTTTCCGAGGACCCCAGATATGGTGGGGAACAGGTGTTTATAAATTTATTTTACATATACATACATACAGCCCAATTATAAATACAAATTCCACGGGAGTTTTTTCCCTTTTCCTATTTTTACAATTAAATTTACATAGAAAAAATGAGAGAAGGGAAAAAACTCCCGGGGAATTTTTATTCATAATTGGGCTGATAATCTGAAATTATTTGCAATGGAAATTCAGCTCGATCGGTCCACAAGTAGCTGAGACTGAGACCACGACTGCCTCTAATTTTACCCATAAGGCCCTTGCATTTGTGCTGATGTTTGTAACACCTTCAAATATCGCTTCTAAACCCATCTTTAAGTATACCGATCGAATAACTTTCTGAGTCGATTTTACGATGTCTGTCCGGTTGGCTGCAAAGTACAGGTTGAAATTTTAAAGATAATTTCATAAAATTTTGTAAACAGGTTCTACAAGGACCAAGCCTATTAAAAATGGAGCGAATCGGTCCATAATTAAAAATTGCACCCATACAAACATCTCTCCCGAATAGGGTCTTTGTATCCATAAGCAATCTTATATTGTTGGTATTTAGATAAAATTTGGTATAAAACTTATTTTATTGCAATAAAAATCATCTAACAATATTTATTGGAATCGGTCCATATATGACCATAGTACGTCCCCATACAAATAATACTCCTGAAAATAGCTGTTAATGCCATAACTTCCTTACAAATCTGGGTATTAACATGAAAATTACGGATAATAACTTTTACAATAGTGACTATGGCATGACAAAATATTGTCCTGGTAGGTGCAAAATTAGCCATAGGGCTTATAAAAAGCATTATCATGAAATTACTTAATCCTGCACAGCAAAAATTCTCCAGAATTCTGCAATTAAAGCATTAATCAAAAATAAAATCAGGTTTAATTAAAAACTTTAATTAAGTGAATTAAACGTTTCATGGATGCTATTAATTTTTACTAGTGTTAATTTAATTAATTTTTTTTTAATATCACAATTTGTTTAATTAAAATAAAAGTGCGGTAAGAGAAATATTGTCCAAATTTGGTTAGCAATACACAACCTCTTCAAAAAAAATGGTTTTTATTAGATAAGTAGGCGTGGCAAGTTCCATACAAAGACATTATAGATTTATGTTTGTTTGGAGAACAGCAAGTGCCGAATTTTCCAAAAAAGGTACAAGCAGCTTGATTATCAACAGCGTGACCGCTGTGATTCCAACAGTCCGGTCTCCAATGTCGATCGATATCTTAAGCGAGCGACAACAAGTCACTTAAGTGACTTGTATCTTAAGCGACCCACTAAATATCGACTTGTCGGTCGAATGGTTTAACGTTAGAAACGTTAATCATTTAAATATTTACTGTCAAATGTATTGATTAATCAGCAATTACTCAAAGAAAACGCTTGTTTGGAAATAAAAATAGACAAAACATATAAATTAAGCCATAAAAATAAAACTCTGGCTTCACACAAAGCAAAATAGAAAGCAACCCCGCAAACAAATGAAAGATATCCCCTATGGCAATAGTTTAGCAATATCCCCAAATTGTCATCTAAAAAAATCAATCAAAGTATTTTTTTATTTTTTTCCTTTTACAATTTTCGAGCAAATTACGCAACATAAATAGAAAAAATTTAATTATAATACACATGTACGACATAAATAAAAAAATAAAAATTAATCAAATTATAAAATCTAAGAAATAATTTCTAAATATATTCTGCAAAAGGTAAATATTTTATACAAATTTTCATGTTATTCGAATAATATGAACATTTGTACATATAAAAAATGTTACTCAACATGAGAAATATATTCCCAGATTCTATTTGGTAAATATTTTAATTAAAAGAACCTGTTAAATATTAATCTGTTGCCTTTTCAATTTAGTCAAAATATTTCTCAACCCAGGATGCAATTTTTATTATAAATTATATTATTTATAAGTAAAATTTATACGTATACAACTACCAATTTAATTTTAAATAAAAAGCTGTTCTTCTTTGTGAATAAATGAACATTTTTTTAAATGCAAAATCTTCTTTTTATCATCCCAATCCAATTTCGCGATATCTTCCTACTTTCTAATAAGTGGTTATCTGGCGATATTGCTAGTTAATCATCTTGAAGAATTACTTTCGTATTGCTTAGGAGTATTGCTATCGAGACACGTTTCTTCCCGAAAGAAGTATCTTCCGCAATACGAAATCGATTATTGCCGCAATAATTTTTTTCATCCTGGCAATACGTTTGGCAATACATATGGAGTATTTCTGTGTTTGCTGGGGCTGTTTAAACATTTTTTTAGAAAACAGAAATATGAATTATTCTAGTAAAGGTGAAGACTTTAGTGATTCTGACACATATGCAAACCTAAATAAAATAAATATAAGAATTAATTTTCTTTTTATAATAATTAAAAGGGCGAAAATGCTTCTTCTTCTGTATAAAATGCTATGGGGATTGATAAAAAGGTGCCATTTTTAAATACGTTGTTGCCATTTGTTGTTACTCAGTATGGCAATGCTGCGAGGTTTAAGCTACCTCTAAAAGACGGAAATTACTACTCAATTAATTTTATTTTCAGATTAAATACCCTACAAGAAATGCATAACCAAAACAAAAAAAATCACTATTACTATAACACTATATTGGTCAACACTACCGGTCATATAACTAGTAAAATGACCGGTAGTCTTCTTGTAGGGTAATTATAGTTTGCCGTTAAGATTAAACTCGATTTTAAAAATCCACTCTTAAAGTTTATTATTTGTTTTTTAAACCATATTTATCCTACTTGTCTATGATAAAATATATTGATTTTTATTTATTCGATCTAAATTAACAGTTATTTTTGATGTTTTTTAACAAAAATAACAGCCATTTTTTTCATTTTTATTTTTTTGAACAATACCTAACAACAATTATTTTTTTGAGCATAATTCAAAGTTATTCTCTAAAGCAATGAACGTGTAATAATAATTTAGTTCACTTTTAATGTTTATTTTAATGTGTAATCATCATTGGGATTTCCTATGCACATTAAAATAAATACTTAAAGTCAATTCAAGCATAATAACACGTACATTTCTTTAGAGAATAACTTTTATTTTGGTTCAAAAAAATAAAAATCAAAAAACAACTGTTTTCATCTGACTTTTATGAAAAGAGGAATAATTGTTACGGTAACTGCGTAAAACAATAAAACACAATACGTGGGTGAAGTAGCTGAAGGCCTCATTACTAAAGTTTTAAATTGTTTTCTTTGAGATTTGCTCGATGTTTTCATTAATAACACTGTGCTAGTTGCAAAATTAGACAAGCCGAGCACATGGCGTTTTAACATAATTTCGAGATACATATACCGTTATTTCGAAAATGAAGGAGGTAGCACAACATACACATATTCGCATAACTCAAAAACGGTTTAGTTTATTAAAATTACTAAAAAAAACCGCAATTCCGCAATAAAATTTCCTTTAAGAAATGTAAAACTTTTTTCTTATATGCGCAGTCGTTTTAAAAACATAACTAGTGGGATGTAATATATGATCGACCTCAATTAATTTTTTATCCTAAACAATTTCTCGAGACATACTTGCTCCTTATCACCACTTCATAGGGGGCTCCCATACAAATATTGCGTTTTATGAAATTCTTAAATTAATTAAAATTTTAAGACTTTTGTGAATAAAATCAAATGTTGCTAACAGAATTTTACCATTTATTGCTTGTTTTGTTTGCAGCTTCATTTTTTATATGTCTGAAAAAATTAGAGCCAATTTTTTTTATGAATTTTTAAAAAACAAAAATTTCGAAATTTTGATAAAAAAATAATTTTTTTCCAGGCGAGCGCCACTGGATTCAGCGTTCCCGAATTATGTTAAAACGCCAAGTGCCCAGCGTGTCTAAAAAAAATGTAAATTTCGAGCACAGTGTTTCTATTACTATTTCCTACATTTTTTATTTATATTTTTATTTTTTTTATTGTGGTTATATTTTATATACCAGAAATTTTATATGAACGATGCAGTAAAAATTACCAAAAATAATGTGGATTGCCCTAAAATAGTCAGTTTTAAAGAACGAAGAAAAAATTGTATTTATATGATACATATGAAAATTAAGGCTACACCGATTTCGATGTTAAAAAAGCCATTTAATTAAAATAAAACTCATAACGAAATGTATTAACTAACCTGCACTATTATAACATATTTTTTACAAAAAAAGAACAAACCATACCCATACCACGTGGTAGCCAATACTAAACCACAGAATATAACTAAACTAGTTATAAAAATCGCGTTTGCTGGTCATTTTGACAGAAAAACCTTTCGCACCAAATGCAATTCCTAAAAATTTACACATACTTTTTTTTACTAAACTTACACAGTTCTGAAAAAGCAAAAGAAAAAAATCGTAGATTAAATTTAACAACGAAATACAAAGAGTTTCCAATAGATTTCTTAAATGAGCTACGACATTCATACTTAAGCCGTTTGAAATTGTGAAAATGTAGAACAAATTCCAAATCGCTGGTGCAGGAATTTTTTTAAAGCAGCGAACAAGAAAGATGGCGTTTGCTTATATTTTTTATGAACATTTTGGCTATGGCATGTACAATTTGATATTTGGAAAAAAAATTTAAAAAGTCATACCTAGTCCAACCTGACATTTTGATAGAAATTTGTAATTAGGAATGTAGGTACATGTTTTGAAGTGCTTTTTTTTAATGAAAAAAAAAATTGTAATTGAAAAATTCAAATAAAAATATTTAAAACATCGACAGTAAAATATTGCCGATATCGTTATATCGGCAAAGCTTAAGCATCGCCTAAAAGCGTTACAAATAAAGTAATTGTACCTAGTCACAGTTTTACAAGAATTAAAATCACAAATAATTTTAGATAATAATTTTGTTTAACATTTTTTTTCGGTAGTAATAAAAAAATTTTTCACAAAATTTTATTTCTGCATTTTATGATATTCTTTTAAAAAACGTATGTATGTACCTTTAAATTGCTTAAAAATTCTTTAAACTTTAATAAAATCTTATTTAATTTTTCTTTATTTCTTCTATATCATTTTCACTTTCTTTTCATTTTTTCACATTTTTAACAAAAACAGGCCATATTTTGTGGAAATTTACCATCTTTAATTATTTAGCTTTTTAATTTACCAACAAAGAAAAAACCAAAATAAACTCTTTTTTTCTTTCATTTAATTTGCTTTTAGCTAAGACACTTTTCTTCTTTATATTTAGTATTCTTTTATTTCCTAAAATACATACTACACAAACAAACACACATTCCAAAAAAACACGACACAATTCACTTAAAGCTGCCCACAACCGCGGCGAATTCAACAACTCAAAACCAGCAGAGACTGAGCTGTCGATAGCTCTGCTTTTTATAAAGATATTTTCAATCACTGTTTTTACAAGTATCCGTTCAACTTTTTGTTAGATTTTTTAATAAAATAATACAATAGCGTTTTAATTTTATTTATTTATAAAAATTACAATTGTTCTAACACTTTTTACTTTCTTTTTAATTGATTTAAAGGAGTATTTGTTTAAGACGTTCACGCACTTTGTAAAGTTTTAGAAACTAAACAGAAGTGGAAAAGTAAATTCAAAAGATAGTAATTTAAAAAAACCTTTTGGGTAACTTAAGTGTGAGAGTAAAAGAGACACATAGAGCCACATTAGGAAGAATAAGTGCTTTGTAACAATAAGAACAAGTGGTTAGGGAAATTTTTTGGGTTTTTGTCAGTGATGGAATTTATGGCACAATTGGGCCATTTTTGGCACTATTGCATTTTGCTAGTAGACCCTATCGCCACTGTTTGCCAAATCAAACTTCAAAGCCGCAAAATCTTAAATTAAACGGGAATTTTTTAAAAATACCGCTAAAACTTAAACAATTTTAAAGTTTTGTAAAAACCTAGATGTAGGTTGCTCTTTTAAAGGCATACGACTCTTAAATTACATTACATTCTCAGGTTTTAAACGTCCCTTGCTATTTTATTTCCCAAAAAAAGTTATAGTATTCGGCAGTGCCGCAACTTTGATACCCTTCACCTGCAAATAGAAAGATTCCAGAGTGGTCTTTATATAGGACCCATTGTAGATTATGAGCCGTTGAGAGTTTTTTGAAGATTGCTAGATTTCCCGCTATCCACCAAAACGTGTTTTCTCCGCTACAGACATTTAAAAAACGTGGGAAATCTCTAAATTGGCAACAGTGCTTATGGCTAGCAATTTTTGCATATTATAAACCAGTAAAACAGTGGGGAGTGGGGTCTTTCGCAGAGGCTGAAAGCTCTCTGTCTGTTATCCACTTGGGGATATCAAGAAGCGATTCCTCTGTTGAAAGATTCAAGCAGTTCACTACTTTCGGTCTTATACCAAGTATTCCCTGGTAATGTCGTTCAAGCAGCCGCTTGTCGACAGCTGGAGTGAGAAGGCATCCTGCAGTTGAGTAACCTGAATGGCATGCTAATCACAGGTGCGTCTCAGGTAAATAGGTGACAAACGAGAATACAACGTCTGACTGGAGACCTTAGTTGGCCGCCCCAGCACCAGTCTAGGATGCAATGGGCTAATCACCTGTTCATCTAAAACTAAACTGATTAATGAAACCAAAATTATTTGAGGCCCTATGTTCCTTATAAGGAATTCCAAGGATTACATATATAAAACAGTATAGTCAAACCTACGTCATACTATGCATAGACAAGTTTTTTAATCTTTCACTTTGGCGCCCATGGGCATCGCGAACAAACAAAGTTTTCTAACAAAGATATCGCGAAGCAGAAATTCTGATTTAGCGCTAATCAAAACCTTTAGAACAGTATACTCTGGTCCATGGGCTTAAAATTGTGGGCATATGTTTCTTAAAACTAGTTATATATACGTATGTATTTGATTTAATGAAATTTAAATCACCCTTAACGTGGTTGGTGAATTAAAAATTCCGATTAGCTTGAATACTTATTACAAAATTTAAAAATAAAAAAAGGCACAATTTAATAAACCTGATCTTTTTCTGTTTTTAACGTTAAAAGCATTTTTAAATTTCTATTGATTATAAAATATCATGGTTATCCATTGAAAATGCAAAATTTAAAATACATTTTGAAAGATTGATTTCTATTATAAGGGGATTTGACCGTTTTCGTTAAAATTTAGCCCGTTTTCGTTACAATAAAAGTTACTTTATATATTATACGAATTTATAAGAATATATTATTTTACATTAGAGATGAGCGATATTTCCGTACCTGTGATTTAATCACTGTTACTGAAAAATCACGAATCACAGTTGTGACCAAATCTGTTAAGTAACAGGTACTTGCTAAGTTGTTATTTTCTTATTTTGTTTCATACACAAATTTATGATATTTCACTGTTTGTGTGGGTAATAGCGTTTTTTGCACTCATGAATGTAATTGTTGCTATTTTTTCTTTTGTTCTCTCTTCTTCCTTTTTAGAATTTTTTTACAGCCAATGTTTATTTGGTCAAGTATGTCCAACTAAACAGGTGATCGTTTTTGTTGCCTTATTTCTTTGTCAAACTCCATAACAAAAAATTTTCAAATATCCTAGAACAAAAATAAAAGTTGTGATCACAATCACAGTTTTAAATAACAGTGATTTTAAAATCACGTTCACTTATCACGATGTTCCTTAAAAATCACGGGATCGCTCATCTCTATTTTACATGCTGCTGAAACGAGTTTTACCCTTGAATTTTGTAGTTAAATTGAACTCAGCTCATAACGGGCCGTAGTTTTATGATTTGATTCAAAGTTTATTCATTCAATTCAGAAGATATTATTTTAAGAATTCATGTTTCTGTTTTTTTTTATATGTAAACAAAATAAAAAAATTTTTTTTAAAAAAATTTAAAATGATCAATGAATAAAATTAAAAATTTGTTCAGAAAAAAAAACAAAAGAAAATATTAACTTTTTAAAGTTTTGATTTTTAGTTTGGGGATTTTTGGGGATTTTATTTAATTTTTTAAGGACAAGGCAAAAAAGTACCTGGCAGCCAATTTGCACTAGGGACATTTCTTGAATTCTCTTTTAATCTTACCTGAAGCGCTTACATATGAAACATTAGAAGTCAGACAGATATTAATACTTGTATGTAAACTACGAAATGTAAGAAAGAGAAATGAAAAAATGTCCAGTACAGACAGTCATGTACTACACGCTCTACCTTTTCGACCCCTCGCCAACAAACTTCGTCTATCCAGCAAAAAAGTCCCTAGTGTAACTTGGGACTAACACCTAATTTTCACGATGATTTAAAAGACATGTCTTTTTTGTAGTTCTTTTTTAAAGAAACTTCCAAAAACATGTTAAATTTTCACAATGTTTCTTATTTTGTTTGAGTTTTTTTCTTTTCCTTATATATGTATGTATGTATTGAATTTTTTTAAATTAAATTTGTTTATTTTTTTTATATTTTAATAAGTAATTGTCATTTTGAAATAAAAATACAATATAAATTAAAAAAACCCAAATAAGTGCAAGGAGGAATGTCAAAAGAATCACAGAAATTACGATTCATGTCTTTTTTTCTACCCTGCTTACTTCTCTCCCCCGCTCGCTTACAAACTAAAAAAGACATGTTTCAAAAATAAGGGAAAAAATCATCATGAAAATTGGGTGTAAGAAAATAAAAAGAAGGGAAAAAGGAAATTAAGAAAATGGTAATTACAAAAACACATGTTAGTCAAACTTGAGTGTAAGAGTAACAGAGACAGATAGAATTAATTAATTTTTCGGGTGGTGTTGAAAGCTCAGCTGTGCTACATTTTTTTCTAACTTGGTGGGCACACGATCAACTTTTGCCTTTCAATTCCATTCAATTTGCAAAATACTCTCACTTTTTTACTAACACACTCACACTTTTAAAATTGACCACGAGCAGTGTTGGAATTTTTGTTACTTTTAACCAAAATTTGTTACTTTTTTTCTCGATTTGTTCTCGTGTACTTTTTTTCCGTTTTGGTTACTTTTTCTTAAAAAAATACTCAAAAAAATAACCAATTTTTTGTTTTGGAACAAGAACTACCCAATCTGATTTTTTGACCTTTAAAAATTGTGTGTGATATATGTTCACCTTAAAAAATATACTTTTTTTTATCTACTGAAAAAACACTTTTTTTTTAGAAGCGATATGTGATGTTTTCACAACACAAGTAAAATTTATACGAAAAACACTCAAAAAATGGCACGACATTTCAAAAATTCCTAGCGGTAACCCTGCTTGTGTTGTGAAATGTAATATATTAAATGGCCATTATCTGCTACTCGTAATGCTTCATAGACCTAACTGAAACACTATTCTAGATAAACGATAAGGTCAAAGGCCCTTCCGTTCCTATCCCGTTTAGAATGATCATATTGCCACCGGGCAAAAACATTTATATATAAAAGATCTACCGCATAATTTAGCTCGATTTTGCACTTAGATAACATAACACACAGCAAAGTTCTACCTGTAGGAGCTCTTCAATTAAAAAGGTTGAAAGCTCTAGCTTAATAGGAGGTGCCACATCTGCTAAAAATATCAAAAAATTATATCGCCTATTGATATTTCCAGACCATCGGTAATATACTGTCAAAACTTTATAAGAATCGATGCAGCGTCTTATGAGCCTACAAGATACAAAAAAAAACAATTTATTCTATAGACATAATTTTAAACTGAAGTGCGATTAAAATAGTACTTTTGATACAAATAATTTTGGTTACATTTTTTCATTTTTGGTTACTTTATTTTTACATTTTGGTTACAAATTTATTTTGGTCGTGGCAACGCTGACCACGAGATTGCTTTCAATTTCGCCTTTCTATTTAATTGGCAAATTTACTTCAAATTTAACAGCTGCTTACAAGTTTGTTTTTATAAATTGTTTTCTTGATGACATCTTGAAATAAATTCGCTTACAAATTGAGTGCACGCTACGTCACAGCTTTCAATTTATGTTAATTTCGACAAACAGTATATGTAAAAGACTATCAAGAAAAACTTGGCCGTGTGGCCGCAGGGTAAATTAGAGAGAGGAATGTCAAAAGTTAATTTTGTTTTTGACATATCGACTAACGAAAGCAACAAAATAAATACAGTGTTTTGTTTTTTTTTGGTGTTGTTACTTGTTGTAGTATCGCCACCCCCGTTTACATGAATTCCCTATTATAATAATATTATAAAAATAAATTATAATATGTAATAAATAAACAATAAGCAGAGTTGCCAATTTAGCGCTTTTTAACTGTCAAAAAGGAGCATATTTATCTTTAGCGGTTCTTTTAAAAGCGAAATTATAGATACCCAACATTTGTGTACTTCTATTTGCATACATTCAAACCAAAATTTGTTTCCGTTTTTAAAGTACTCTGAAATGCATACTATACACGGAAAGAAGGTTATTTTTTAAAGTAATCCATTTCGTTTCTTAAAACAAGAAAATCCGAAATAATTTCCTGATTTTAACGTGTTTTGTTCGTAATAAACTTTCTTTAATAAAGAAACATTTTCTCATGATGAACAAATTCACGTTTTTGGTATATGATCAAAAATTTCTTAAAACAAGAAATACAAAATAGTATATTTTTATTAAAAACAAGAAAGATACCAAGCAGCATTTATTTAATATTAGTCTGATTTTCTTGATTTTTAAATATGTAGAATCGAATTTTTTGCATCCAGAAACAAATGCTAGGGATTTCTTTAAATTTTTCAGAAAATGCTCAAGAAAACTTGTTTTGATTCAATTAATTTTTATTTGGATCGACAGTGAAGCAAATCAATCGAACATTTCTTATTTTTATATTAAGTTTTCTTTAACTAACTAGTTCTACACATTTTCATGAAAAAATGCAGGCTTTTTTCTTCTGAATATGTAAAATAAAAAGCAACGAATAATTGATTTAAGTAACTTTAGAATTAAAATAAGTTTTTTTTTTAGCTGTAATTAAGTAAATTTTCGTGGTTCAAGACATATTTTCTGGTGATTTAGTAAATAATTCTTTCCGTGTATATTTAAAATTATATTTCTTTACTTTTCCTGAAATATCAGAAAATGTTTTGTAAATATTTTAATGTTTTATTAACACTGCTCGTCAAAAACCAGAAAAAAAGTCGAGGTAGAACTTGATTATGTAATTTTAATAGAATTTAGCGTGCTGAATCCAAATAGTTTATTTGCCGTCTAGTTAACATTTTGTTCACTGATCTTCATGATTTAATGTCTTATTTTATTCATAATGTACCTGGATTTCTGATAAATTATTAAAATGTGTACATACAAGAGTTGTCAGCCGATTAAGAATAATTCGATTCGATTAATTGTAAAATGTCCATTTTCGAATAACGAATAAATCGATTAATTAATGTCGATTAATCGAACAATTTTTTTATTAAAAACTAAATTAAATAAAAGCTTAGAATTTGATTTATTCTCATACGATTCTAGTGATTTTATACAAAATGTAGGAAATTTTAAAGCTATATCCGTGACTGTAATTAATCTCAATTTTTATTAAGCAAAAATCCTGATGAGTACATATAGTATTACAAAAATGTATTTTATATTCTTATTGAACAAATCTTTGATGAAAAGTTTAACGTTAAAAAAAGAAGAATTCATAGCAGATTTAAGTAAAAATAAAGAAGAAAATGGAAGATTTTCTATAGTAGTAGATGAATGAACGAATGCAACTTAATAAAAAAAAAATTATTTTTTTGGTAAAACAAATTTTTTTATTCGTTATTCTCATCGATTAATCGGGGTACGGCTCTTTTTGATTAGAAATACATAATAATTTAAACAGGCAAACATTTGGAATTTGGGTTATAGCAAATTAAGGGTAGGGAAGAGAGAATGGTTTTTGCCCAACAAACGTCAAACGCTTGATAATGATTTGAAAATCATAGCATTCTCAACAAAAACGGAAATTATTATCAAATTGAAAAATGCCTTTATTTTCAACTGGCTTTCAAACGTAATTCTCAAATGTTTTTCAAATGTGGATTATAACGCTATGTGGGGCCTAAATAAAATTTTTTTAATTAAAATTAATTATTTATTTAAATAACCTGTGAGATAAACATTCGGCAACACGGCTAAAAAATGTAATAATGTTCTCTCCGTTCTCTAATTCTTTCAAAGATGAAATAATGGGCTCCTTTTTTATTTTGAGGATTGTAGCATCACGATCATACAACAAACTTATAATTTCTTCACTTTGCCGTTTTATTTTTTAAATTCGTAAAATGTAACTTTAATCGCCATTTTTTTAATGTTTACATTTATTTTTCGCTTAAGTATTGCCAAGTTTAGTTTTGATTTGAATTTAACATTTGATATCAATTTTACATCAAATTGATAAAACATTTAATGTCAAGTGTTTAATTTCAAAGCATTATCCATTTTTTGTATTTGTATTTAAATGTTTAAATCAAACAATTGAAAAACGCTTGAGAATTGTGTTTGATGTCAGATGATGAAGTCATTTCATATCGAAGGTTTGATCTTGTGTTTGTTGGGTAATTGAACTTTTTGACTTCCCCTCTAATTATCTAAAAAAAAACCTAAAAATTTTCCCAAATATCTTTTCCTAATGTTATAAAAGCACTCTATCTTCCTTTGCTGGCACTATCAGTCTCTTTTACTCCCACACTCAAGTTAAAGCAACCAGTGGTTTTTGAATTCCCATCTTCTTAATTTCCTTTTCCTATTCTTTGTAAATTGAACTTTTTTTACTTCCCCTCTAATCATCTAAAAAAAACCCAAGAATTTCCCTAACCATAAAAGCACATATTCTTCCTCAGTTGGCTCTGACCGTCTCTTTTACTCTCACACTCTAGTTTGGCCAACAGGTGTTTTGTATTTCCCATTTTCTTAATTTCCTTTTCCTTTTCTCTTTAGTTTCTAAAAATTTACAAAGTGCTTGAACGTCTTAAAAAGGTTCTCCTTTAAATCAATTTAAAAGAGAGTAAAAAAGTGCAATTTTAATAAATAAATAAAATTAAAACGCTATTTTATTATTTTATAAAAAAATCTAAGCAACAAATTGAACGGATACTTGTAAAAACAGCGATAGAAAATTTCTTCATAAGAAGCTGAGCAAACGACAGCGCAGTCTCTGTTGGTTTTGAGTTGTTGAATTCGCCGCGGTTGTGGGCAGCTTTGTGTGAGTTTTGTTTTTTCTTGGAATGTGTGTTTGTTTGTGTAGTATGTATTTTAGGAGATAAAAGCAAATTCAATAAGAAGAAGAAAAGTGTCTCAGCTTATAGCAAAGTAAATGAAAGAGAAAAGAGTTTGTTTTGGTTTTTTTGTTGGTAAATTAAAAAAGTAATTAATGAAAGATGGTAAATTTCCACAAAATATGGCCTGTTTTTATTAAAAATATGCTAAAATGAAATAAAATTAAATGAAAGTTAAAATGGCATAAAAGAAATAAAGAAAAATAAAATAAGATTTAATAAAAGTTTAAAGAATTTTAATGCAATTTAAAGAAAAGTTATGGATGTTTATAAGGTAAGTTTTAAAAAAAAATTTCAAAAATTTAGTAACAAAAAGGATAACGATTGAACAACATGGTCCGAAAATACTACCTTATTTGCAATCTGGCGTTACATTAAAAAAAGTAGACTTTTAGCTGAAAATTCCCATATTTACCTTAAAACGAGCAAAGATTTTTAAATTTGATAGCTTGAAAAATAAATCTATATAAGTTCTAAGTTAACTAAAAAAGGTTTTGTACAAAACTTCTTGCTCAATTCGCAGTGTTTTTCAGTTTTGTAATGCAATCAAAACCCACTTCCGTTTTTTTAACGTCACGCCAGGGCAGATTTTTGCTTATATCTACAAATCCTTAGCGTCGATTACTGTAATTTTTTTTCTGAATATAGTGCTACTTCATTACTTTGTTTATATAAAAACCCTTTTTACAAATTTGACTTCGTCATTTAATTTTTTTACATTTTGTGTTACAAATATCACGACACGTCAAAATGGAAATGCCCATATGCGAAATGCATTTTATGTAAATATTTTCCAATAAACATTTATGTATGTATGTATCTAAAATATTATAAAAACTTAATTCTCTTGTTTGTAAATTTTATTTAAAATTTATACTTCTTTTTTTCAACATTTTTTATTTTTTCGAATTTATTCTATGAGCTAAATTTCAGTTATGTATTTTATAAAGCTTTTTTGTAATAGTCCTATTCCTTTAATTTTTAGGAATGACTTTATATACTACCAGACTATTATGTTGTATCTTCTTGTTACATTTTACCTTAGCTGTCCTTTGGATAGCAATGAAGTATATTGTATGTACAGAAAAATTTTTTACATAAAATCTTTCATATTTGTTTGTTTTTTATTTAATTTGATGGTACAAATTTTTAGCGGGTTAATTTATTCATAAGAATAAATAACTGTTTCAAAATGGTTCTTTTTGATATATTTTGTGAATCATTGAAAAATATTGTGGCGAATATAAACAAATTCGCCTTTCGTAACGTACATTCAATGGGAAAAAGTATATGACTGACAGTCCAAAGTTTTTTTTTTGACCAAAAATTTCTTAAGTCTTACAGCCATTTCTTAAAGAAAATTCCATAAATTTTAAAATTATATTGATATGTGTATTTTCAAATTTGTATAAAAATATACTTCTGAAAATAACATAAAATCCAGAACATTAAACATTAAAGTTTTTAGAAACACTAAAACGAATTTTCTGAAATCGATTCCCCATGATTTTATGCACTTCCTACCTTAAGTCTTTACTACTCTTAAAATCAAGAAAAACTACGCTCCTTTAAAAAAATAATTAAAAATTTCCATTGATTAAAACTTCATTTGTTTTCGATTTCAGAACATTGCGTTTTTGATATAAAAATTACAAATGGCCATATTTTCTTAGCAAAAATCTCAAAAAATTATTTGGTTGCTGTTTTGAAAGGGATTTATTGTTTTCGATAAATTATAAAAAACTTCCGTTCCTTAGTAACAAATAGTGAAAAAAGCGTAGTACACAGTACAAATTATTCGAGCTCGTAAATAATTGTATCAAGAAAATCATATTCGTACGCATTATTATTTTAGAAAAAAGTAACCAAAATGAAAAAAATATTCACATCTCCACATTGAAAAAAAATATAACCAATTTTGGTTAGAAATAACCAAAAACGGCAGCCCTGCTTGTATGTAAACTACGAAAAGTAAGAAAGAGAAATGAAACAATGTCCAGTACTGATAGTCATGTACTACACACTCTACCTTTCGACCACAGTGTATTCTGTGCTTTCGACCCCTCGCCAACAAGCTTCGTCTGTCTGGCAAGAAATGTCCCTAGTGTAAATTGGGACTTTGCTGTACGCGCAAATTCCTTTTGTTTTTTGCTCGTATTTTTTTACCAAAAGTTGGCTGCAACTTTATATTAATATATAGCGTTGCCAGAAAGTTTGGTAAAAAATCATCATTTGGCTAAAAAATGATTTTCTTGAAGAGAAAAATCTGCAAATTTTTTTTTTAAATTAAATTATTTATAACAAGGGCAAATATGTAAAAAACTGTTAATTTTACATAAAAACATAATTTTTCCCAGCGAAAAACTTTAAGGTAGTTCAAGAAGAGGGAATATTTTCATTATTATATTTTATTTATTATTTACTTAAATGCATTTAAAACACATACGGTATAATGAATTTTTAATAACTGAAAGCATGAACAATTACATGCAATACTTCCATTTAACTCTTATGTGTGAATTGCAATACTTCACTATAATTTGGTATGTATTCTTTTTGGATTTAAAAGGGTCGAATGCAATTAAAATTAATAGTTAAGTTAGATTTATTTAATTTATACATTTAATTTTAATAGTTAAAAAAAAGAAGGCGAAAAAAGATTTGACAACTTAGTGAATTTAAGAATACGAATTTGTTTGTAAATTATATTATTATGTTTAATTTTGTGTCAATATCACATTTAAAAATTGTTTTCCATACCTTTTAATGTTTGACACTATTTCTTTAATAAAAAAATAACATTAGGATTAATATTTTGATTTTTGAAAATGGAAAGTTTAACGCACGTATTTATAAACAAATTTTAAATTTAATAAAGGTTTACAAAACAAATTTTGTAAGAAAATTTGCCTTAATAAACGTTTGTTAAATTTAATATTCTTTTATAAATACGGGGGTTTAACTTTAATGTTATAAAAAATTCAAAAATGTATGGACAACATACCTTATTTTTTTTAAATATTTGCATGTTTCTTTTTAATTAATTTATAATACAATTGATAATGTATATTATAATTAATATTAAACACCGATAAATCATTATACTTCTTTGGTTTTAATTCGCAATCAATCAATGAAAATCCTAATTTATCGCTGAACTTTTAATGATGAGCCGTTTAACTAATGCGAATCCTTTCTCGCCAATGACACGCGTATGTTAAAATCGTACATGTTTCGCCTAAATAGAACCAGTGCATTATCCTTGGATTATTTCTTCTTTTGTATGTATTTTTTTGCCGGGTTATTATGTATTATTATATATTATTATGTATAATAATGGGTTAGTGAATTGCCATATTTGGACATAATTAAATTGGTTTAAAATGTTTTCAGTTATATTTTCCGTACAAATTTTTCTAAAAATACATTATTAATTTCTAATAAATATGAAAGTAAAAAAGCCCATCTAAATAAAGAAGTTTCATTAAAAGTAATTTAATTCTTATATTAGTGATTTATAAATTTTGGTCACGAAGATTATAGTTTAGGAGCTATGAAGCTCATATGTCACATGAAATCTAAGTTTGTATTATATTTTTTAATATCGATGTAATAGAGAAGATATTTTAAGAACATTTTTTTTTTAAAAAACTCATTGAAAAATATGGATTTTTCTAAATTAATTCTAAATGGAATAGTTATTAATAGTTATTAAATGTTGGAACAACTTTTAAAGGATATTCTTAAGCACTTTTATATACATACTTTATTTAAAAATGATAATAAACATGGAAGGTGTAATTTTCAAACTTAAAGCTTCTTCAATTCCATAAGTTTTACCTTTTGGTACTAAATACTTGATTTTTTTGTTCTTTAATATATAAAACTTTATAATAAAAAAGTTTTTCATTTCACAAATACATAATTTTTTCATCAACATTCTCAAAATTAACAACCGCTTATGTAAGTTGCTTCTGTTTTAATATTTTGTATGCCCAGAAATAATGATGCAATTTTGTGTATTCTAGACTAATGAAAATTAAATTTGATGAACTTAAGCCTGATTTAAAATATTAAAAATTTGGATTAAGAACCATAAATAGTTCAACAAAATAACCACAAATCTAATTATTGTAAATCATAATTTCTAAAAATAAAAAATCATAATTTGAGAAAAAAATCTTTAAATGGTATTTATGTCAAAAAATAAACGACAATATGATAACATCATGATTCTGGCAATGCTGTTTATTTAATATATTTAAACCAAACATTGTCAAATTAAACTTTGTGTGTCTAAACACGAAACAAAGTTTTAAAGAGAATTCAACAAACTTTGTCATAGCCTGTCTAAAAGGGGGCTTATTGTTATAAAAGCTCTTCATCTTCCTTTGCTGGCACTTTCTGTCTCATTTAATCTCACACTCAAGTTCAACCAACAGGATTTTGTTTAAAACCTTGTCCTCTTCTTTTTAGTTTCTTAAAATTTACGAAGTGCATGAAAAATACTAAATTGAACTTTTTCTACTTCCCCTCTAATCAACCAAAAAAAAACCCAATTCCCCTAACAATCATTTCTTATTGTTATAAAAGCACTTTTTCTTCCTATTGTGGCTATATCTGTCACTTTTACTCTCACACTCAATTTTGACTAACAAGTGTTTTTTTTAATTCCCATCTTCTTAATTTCCTTTTCCACTTCTGTTTAGTTTCTAAAACTTTGCAAAGTGCGTGGACGTCTTAAACAAATACTCCTTTAAATCAATTAAATAGAGAGTAAAAAGTGTTAACACAATTTTAATTTTTATAAATAAATAAAATTAAAAACCTATTTTATTAAAAAATACAAGCAAAAAGTTGAACGGATTCTTGTAAAAACAGTGATAAAAAATTTCTTCATAAAATGCAGAGCTAACGACAGCGCAGTCTCTGTCGGTGTTAAGTTGTTAAAATCGCCGCGGTTGTAGGCAGCATTAAGTAGGTTGTGTTTTGTTTTATTTTTTTTTTTGGAATGTGTGTTTGTTTGTGTAGTATTTTATGAAATAAGTGGAAAGTAAATAGAAGAAGGAAAGTGTCTTAGCTAAAAGCAAATTAAATGAAAGAGAAAAGAGTTTGTTTTGGTGTTTTTTGTTGGTAAATTAAAAAAGTAAATAATTAAAGATTGTAAATTTTTAACAAAATATGGCCTGTTTTTATTAAAAATGTGTAAATGAAATAAAATTAGAAGAAAGTTAAAATTACATAAAAGAAATTTGGAAAAAATAAAATTAAATTGAATAAGAGTTTAAAGAATTTTAAAGCAGTTTTAAGGAAAGTTATGGATTTTTATAAGGTAAGTTTTCGAAAAAAATTTAAATGTTTAAATTGAAAGAAAACAAATAAAATTTTACTGGGGGTCTTCTAAAACCAAAAAGTTCGTCCAATGTATGCAAAAGGCGGCAAGGCCCGGAATTTCGAAAATCCGTTTTACATACATTGCACGAACTTTTGGTCTTAGAAGACCACTAGTAAAATGTTATGCAGAAAATATTCGTGGAACATTTTAACCCTCTAAAGTGCCTTTTTAGTATACTTTTGTGGGGAAGTTAAAAAAAGCACAAAATAACCCCTTTAAAATTAGTGTTAGAGGGTTAATATATTCTTAGCAAAGAATTGCCATACAATTCTACTGCAGACATCCGAAATAGTATTTTAGCTCAGAAGTACATTTAGTATATTTTTTTTGACTTATACCAAACGACTTTTCAAAAAATTCAAAAACTTTAGGGGTTCATTTTCGGGAGCCCGAGCTAACTTTTCAAAACCCTTCGGCAGATTTTCTCTACTAGTAGTCTACTTTCATTTCGCGTTGCAATTGTTGAGACTGGTGGCGTTGACCCGAATTTTGTTGCAATGTGTTATTTATAACAGTTTGCGAGTATCATAATTTAGTTCTGAACAAATTTACAAAAAATAATTTTTTTCTAAAACAACATACTACAATTCGAGTCGGAAGGAACCCAATCAATTGTAGGGGAATGTATTTATAAAATAGGAAAATTTGGGAATTCAGCACGTCATACGGAAATCGTATTAATAACATAAAATATTTGTTTAAGCCAGCTTGCCACACCCACACCCACAAATACAAATATTTTGATGCAGGATTTTGGATACCTAAGTTCTTATAAGTTTGCTATGAATTGGCATTACAATTTTTGAAATCCGCGATAGCAAAAAATTGGACTTCTGGCCGATGAAATCCAATTTTCAGCCACAGTGCGACGATAGTTTTAAATAATTTTTTTTCTTTTGAGTTTTTCAATAAACAATTTAATTTACAATGATTTTTTTTACAAAAAAGAAAAAGAAAAATAAACTTTTTAAAAACAGAGCATGAAATCAGAATAGAAATGTGAAATTCTTTCTTTTGAATACTTACCGTTTTGGTTTGCACCATAGCACGGCCAAAACCTTTTTTAATATGTATGTAGATGCAATATTAAAGCAAACACTTAAAAACATGTGCATAATTGCAAGTTGCAATCACAATGTACAGTAGGGCAGGGTGATGACTTTTTAAATTATATTCCAAATACCAAATTGTGCATGCCATACATTTTTTCGCTTTTTCGTTGCTTTAAAAAAATCCTGCACCAAACGATTTGTAATTTGTTCTACATTAAAAACAAAAATAAACTATTCAAATTGCCATTTTCACAATTTTAAACAGCTTAATTATGTATTTGGTAGCTCTTTTAAGAAATCTTATGGAAATTATTTGTATTTCGTTGTTAGATTTAACCTAAAGGTGCACAAGTAAGTATTATGAGTTTCACAACCAACTTTTTAATGTGTTATTATTGAGAAAATCGAGCAAATCTCACATAAAAAAATTTAAAACGTTAAAGCAACAGCCTTCATCTATACTTCTCCCACATACACTCAGGTCTTCTTTTATGCGGTAGATGCGTTCCCAAAAAAACCGCATAAATGAAATCCGCATAAAAAAGACTCCATTTTCACACAAAACGGATGATTCGTTCCGAAAAGTTAAAAAACCGCATAACTTCAAATCTGGGAGTAAATATTATACCAAAACCGCATAAAAAAGTCATTATATAAAAAAATTAACCAAAAACAATTCATTTATTTATTATAAAAAATACATAAGAAGAGAAAAACTACAGTATAAACCAGTTTTATGAAAGTTAACAAATAGTTAAAGGCATGCATTTAAATTAATACGTAAATTAGTAATGAATAAGAAACAAAAAAAAAAATATTTATAAAACTTAAATTAATATTTAATATTTAAAAGTAAAACATTACATGTTATCGGCATCACTACTTGGCAGCTTTCTAATCCGCTTTTTAATTGGTGCAAAATCACTGTTATCGCTAGAGGACCTAATCAAATCCTCGTCACTAGATAAGACAACATACACATTAGCAGTTGGTAAAGTCGGAACATTCATACAATCTTTATTTGGAAGGGTTTCGGCAGTTTTTTCAAAATAATTCGTCATTAAATTTTGAAAACTACTATTCATAAGTGATGCCATCGTTTAAAAATGTTTAATACGACAAAAAAATATAAAAAATGAATAAAAAAAAAAAAAAATGTAAAAAAAATCGAATTGAAACCCGCATATATTCAAATCCGCATAAAAACGGACCTAAGTGTACTATCTTTTATAGCTTCAGGAAAGGAAATAGTAACGGTATGCCTACTATGTTTACACTTGGGGTTTTTTAACGCGTTTAAGCACCTCGAACGTGAATAAGCTCTAATCACATCAAATCGAGATGATTAACCCTACATTGAAGTGATTTGTTATTGTCTTTGTGTCTAAAATGTTTGTGAGAAAGTTCCCGCTTTGAACTGTCAAATAAAGACACGAACAGGTTATTTCTAACCAAAATTGGTTATATTTTTTTCAATGTGGAGATGTGAATATTTTTTTCATTTTGGTAACTTTTTTCTAAAAAAATAATCCGTACGAATATGTTTTTGTTGATACAATTATTTACGAGCTCGAATAATTTGTACTGTGTACTACAATTTTTCATGATTTGTTACCAAGGAACGGAGTCATTTTATAATTTATCGTAAACAAAAAATCAATTTCAAAACAGCAGCCAAATAATTTTTAAGATTTATGCTAAGAAAATATTGCCATTTGTGATTTTTATATCAAAAACGCCATGTTCTGAAATCGAAAACAAATGAAGTTTTAATCAATGGAAATGGAATTTTGGACTTTAGAGTGGATTCTGGTACCTAAAAGGTTGTAGAAGAATAATAATGCGTATTTCTCAAAACTTCATTTTCACACACTTTTCTCGGAGAAGGTGACATTAAGTTTCCTTAAATTAACTAATGCTTTCGGGCTTTTCTTCTTCCTTTTTTGTAAAATATTAATGGCCGATTTTACCAATTTATATCAGGGACCGAAAATAACAGATATTTTGAAATTTTAAAACAAACAAAGTAAAAGTCGGAAAACTGATTCAAGTATACCATATTGACCCTTATGAACTATTTATTCTATGATAAATTATATTGCTTTTTTAAATTGTGATTTTTATTTTTTGATCAAATATAGCAGTTATTTCTAGATGAGTATTTTTTTGAACAAAAATAACTTTGCCATTAGAGCCTTAAAAAAGTCCTTGTTAAAAGATTGTTTGTGTTACTGTCGAGAGTTGCTTCTTATGTCAGGTCATGATCTGACTCGTCCTGGCAAAGCTCCGCACAAAACATTCTGCAAAAAAAGTGTATTTCCGAATTCCTTAGTTCCCGTTTTTGTACTGTATTTTAATAATAGTTTAATGCAAAAAGGAAATTTATTGTAAAAAAAAAAAATTTGGCTAAACATATACCTTTTTTTGTATATGCGACGAAACAAATGTTTAAAAACACAAAAAAGTATGTTATAAAAATTAAAAATTTTGTTACATCGGTTAATCAGTTAATCGAATAAAATTAACCGGTTTATTCGTAATCGAAAATAGCTAATTTTAAATTAACCGATCAGTTAATCGGGTAGTAATTAATCGGTTTACCTTTAATCGGTTAACAAAATGAAAACCCTAATAAATATCAATTTATGTTTAAAACAGGGCTGCCAGACTTGAGGATGTATCCCCAAAGTTGGGGATTTTAATGCGAGCAAAAAGGACAAAGAAAGTCATTTGGGGATTGGGGATTTAAGAAAAAAAATATCGGGGATTTTTTTGGGGATTTTAAACATTTTTAATATATTTTCCCTTCTTTTATTATTCACGCTTATTTTTCTTTGTTTTGTATAAAAAATATCAAAAAAAAAAAAGTAGCAAATCTTTTATCTTACTCTTATCAACAACTAATAAGTTGCAAAAGGTCCTGATTAAGATTGCCATTTTTGTTGATTGTGTAAAAGGTACCTTATAAACTTATGGTATTATTCTTGAGTGAGTCTCTTAGGCCGACCACTCACGTTTAGTTAAAACTGTACGTATGTGGGTAAAATCTGACTGTTCAACTCAACGGTTCAGTGTATCTGAGAAATATACAATTTTTACATTTTTAACAGTTTTAGCTGAACAGTTGAAACTGACAGTTTAAACTGTACGTGAGTGGCCGGCCTTAAAAAGAAAAATTTTAAAAAATAATCTAAAACCGTTGACAACAGATACAATTTTCGATTTTTTAAAGACAATTTTCAGGCAAATATAAGCAAATATGAAAGACAACATAAAAAAGTTTGGGAAAAAGAAATTGGTTATTATTTATGATGCATCAAAGTATTAAATAAATGACGGATACATTTATTTTTATTGTTGATTTAAAGGATGTCTAAAACCGATTGGCAAAGCTGCAAATAATTATAAACTGGCTCATCCTCAGTTAAATCGCATAAAAATAATTTAAATACTCTTTTTTAGATATTTTTGGGGATTTCTTATAATAATTTTTCCTATTATTTTTAAATAAAATGGCGCAAAATTATCATGGTTCAAGCCATATTTTCTGGTGATTAAGCAAATTATTCTTTTCGTAAAGGGATAATAAAACATCTTTTCAGTCCACTTTTTATGCACGGGCACTGGCACATACTTTGATAATAAATTTTCAAGTGGCCGTGCATAAAAAACTGAACTGGCAAGTTGCTTTATTTTTATTTTCTTACGAAAATAACAAAGACATTTGTTTTTGTAATTTTGTTTTTTCTTGACCGGCTTGCAACAACAATTAATGTTTGGAGAATTCCAACCAATTGTAGTGGGGAATGTAAGACCCCTTTCACACTCGGCAAGATACTTGCGCAAGTTTGTTGCGGAACTCTTGGATTGGGATGTCTGCGGTAAGGTCGGGTTAAGGGGGAAAAAATTAGTATATTTTGTTGTACTCGGCAAGTAACTTGCGCAACTAACTTGCCGAGTCTGAAATTGATTTATTTAGGACAAAACTAAGGTTTTTTATACTTTCCATTAGGACAACGAATTAATTGGAATCTGAAGAAAACTTAGCTGCACTTTATTATTGACATTGGAACCACTGAAGCTCCCAAGTTCTCGTCTTGTAAGATGGCTACCAAAGGCATCTAGCCTAACCATAATGCATATGTAAATCTAGTATAACTTTAAATCAATTAGAAAAATAAAAAGTCTCCCAAATAATTTTTAAAAACAAAACAAGCTTTAGCTGAATTTTACTACCCACGATCATATTCACGTGATTTTGTCCGTTATTATTTGAAAAAACAACCAAAATCACACACTGACTAATTATATTTTAATTGCAGTATTTGACCATTAATTAAGCATTAAAACCCACAACACTACAATGTTTTCTGTGTAATGAGAGCCATTCAGACGATCATCACCAAAATAAAGAGTAAACAATTCAAAATTTCAACATGTGCAGGAGTAGGGACACTAGCCAAGTAGTATTTATTTACAAGAAATAGTAAAAAAAAAGGGGGTGGTTTATATTCATATTAAACTTTTTGTTGGTTTTATTTTATAACACAGTTGTCTTAAATTACAACTAATGAGCATCGTTTTTCGATCAATTTGATGTGGCAAAAGGAAACCTGAAATGCACACACTCACTGAAGTAATTCGTTATGCATTTTTTTTTTTTTTGTTTTAGAAAATACTTTCAAACACACCTTGAAATAACAAAATTATTGATCTTAATTGCAGACAGATGAAAAAAAAGACTAAAAAGGAATTGAATATTAAGGATCAAAAAATTTTACACACACTTTTGATAAATTTATAAACGAACACACAAAAAGTAAACAATCTCATGCGGTTGTATATCAAATAAAATTTAAATGTGTTGGGGTGGGGTCGGGGTTGTTGTATTGGAAAGATGTATTTATTAGACGTGGCAGTATTTATGGTACTTATTCCCCTTTTTTTCTTACTTGTAGTTTTTGTAGGTGGTAGTTAAATTTGAACATTTATTTACACGCACAGGAAGTGAACAGCTGTATAAAACGCTTAAGTTTTTTACTTTTATTTTCTTCTATCTTAAATTTATCTAAATACTTTCTGTTTCCGCCAAAACAAACAATTAATCTCTCATACATGCACCCAAATGCAATCATTAAAAAGCTGGGTTGGACCAAACAGGCTTTTTGTATAGTAAATTGCACCACTTTTTAATCGTTACTTGGTGCTTGTCAGGCTTTATTTACTTTCGTGACATTCAAGAAAACGTACCAGTTATTCTTAGAAAAGGCAAAAAAGTGTCTATGCATTTTGTTTTAAATAAATATTAGTGATAATGAACATTTATGTTCGTTTCGATTAAGGCCACATCCTAGTACTGCTTCTTATTTCAATATTTGTGTCAAGTTTAATGAGTTTTTTTTTGTAAATGTAACACGCCTTAAGGGATGCTTGTGACAATTAGAGAATCAATTTAAGGACAAAGGATTGTAGTGCGGGAATTTATTTGGTTTTTGTATACCCTTCACCGGGCATATTATAGGACAAAATGGAAATAATATGGCGAATATCATATACAATAATATTGCAAGTGTATGGACCGCTTAAGCAGACCCTGCATAAAAAATTTAAGTCAGAAAATAAGGACCTGTCGACTTTACATAATATGTAAATAACTCTATGCGGCACGTGTTAGAATTAAAATATCAATTTCTTGCTATATTAAACCATTTAACCATTTATACATTTAGTATCAAGGTAAGGGAAATAGTCGGTGTGGAGTGGGACTTCAAAAATTTCAGAGGTTGAAGGTGGAATCAAAACTTTTTCTTTTAATGACTTCACAGCCCTGGTGTATATATTTTGGGTTCTTTTGAGGAACGACGTTGATTTAATGATGTCCTTTGAAATATAAATAGATTTTCCGAGGACCCCAGATATGATGGGGAACAGGTGTTTATAAATTTATTTTACATATACAGCCCAATTATAAATACAAATTCCACGGGAGTTTTTCCCTTTTCCTATTTTTACAATTAAATTTACATAGAAAACATGAGAGAAGGGAAAAAACTCCCGGGGAATTTTTATTCATAATTGGGCTGATAATCTGAAATTATTTGCAATGGAAATTCAGCTCGCTCGGTCCACAAGTAGCTGAGACTGAGACCACGACTGCCTCTAATTTTACCCATAAGGCCCTTGCATTTGTGCTGATGTTTGTAACACCTTCAAATATCGCTTCTAAACCCATCTTTAAGTATACCGATCGAATAACTTTCTGAGTCGATTTTACGATGTCTGTCCGGTTGGCTGCAAAGTACAGGTTGAAATTTTAAAGATAATTTCATAAAATTTTGTAAACAGGTTCTACAAGGACCAAGCCTATTAAAAATGGAGCGAATCGGTCCATAATTAAAAATTGCACCCATACAAACATCTCTCCCGAATAGGGTCTTTGTATCCATAAGCAATCTTATATTGTTGGTATTTAGATAAAATTTGGTATAAAACTTATTTTATTGCAATTAAAATCATCTCACAATATTTATTGGAATCAGTCTATATATGACCATAGTACGTCCCCATACAAATAATACTCCTGAAAATAGCTGTTAATGCCATAACTTCCTTACAAATCTGGGTATTAACATGAAAATTACGGATAATAACTTTTACAATAGTGACTATGGCATGACAAAATATTGTCCTGGTAGGTGTAAAATTAGCCATAGGTCTTATAAAAAGCATTATTATTATTACTTAATCCTGCACAGCAAAAATTCTCCAGAATTCTGCAATTAAAGCATTAATCAAAAATAAAATCAGGTTTAATTAAAAACTTTAATTAAGTGAATTAAACGTTTCATGGATGCTATTAATTTTTACTAGTGTTAATTTAATTAATTTTTTTTTAATATCACAATTTGTTTAATTAAAATAAAAGTGCGGTAAGAGAAATATTGTCCAAATTTGGTTAGCAATACACAACCTCTTCAAAAAAAATGGTTTTTATTAGATAAGTAGGCGTGGCAAGTTCCATACAAAGACATTATAGATTTATGTTTGTTTGGAGAACAGCAAGTGACGAATTTTCCAAAAAAGGTACAAGCAGCTTGATTATCAATAGCGTGACCGCTGTGATTCTAACAGTCCGGTCTCCAATGTCGATCGATATCTTAAGCGAGCGACAACAAGTCACTTAAGTGACTTGTATCTTAAGCGACCCACTAAATATCGACTTGTCGGTCGAATGGTTTAACGTTAGAAACGTTAATCATTTAAATATTTACTGTCAAATGTATTGATTAATCAGCAATTACTCAAAGAAAACGCTTGTTTGGAAATAAAAATCGACAAAACATATAAATTAAGCCATAAAAATAAAACTCTGGCTTCACACAAAGCAAAATAGAAAGCAACCCCGCAAACAAATGAAAGATATCCCCTATGGCAATAGTTTAGCAATATCCCCAAATTGTCATCTAAAAAAATCAATCAAAGTATTTTTTTATTTTTTTCCTTTTACAATTTTCGAGCAAATTACGCAACATAAATAGAAAAAATTTAATTATAATACACATGTACGACATAAATAAAAAAATAAAAATTAATCAAATTATAAAATCTAAGAAATAATTTCTAAATATATTCTGCAAAAGGTAAATATTTTATACAAATTTTCATGTTATTCGAATAATATGAACATTTGTACATATAAAAAATGTTACTCAACATGAGAAATATATTCCCAGATTCTATTTGGTAAATATTTTAATTAAAAGAACCTGTTAAATATTAATCTGTTGCCTTTTCAATTTAGTCAAAATATTTCTCAACCCAGGATGCAATTTTTATTATAAATTATATTATTTATAAGTAAAATTTATACGTATACAACTACCAATTTAATTTTAAATAAAAAGCTGTTCTTCTTTGTGAATAAATGAACATTTTTTTAAATGCAAAAAATTTTATCATCCCAATCCAATTTCGCGATATCTTCCTACTTTCTAATAAGTGGTTATCTGGCGATATTGCTAGTTAATCATTATTGCCATCGAGACACATTTTTCCCCGAAGGAATTATCTTCCGCAACACGAAATCGATTATTGCCGCAATAATATTTTTCATCCAGGCAATACGTTTGGCAATACATAAGTCCACTTTTAGACACACAAAGTTCAATTTGACAAAGTATTGTTTTGTTTTGTTTGAATATATTATCTAAACAGCATTGCCAGAGTGATGTTTTATCATATTTTTTTTTTTTTTTTTTGACAAAAATACCATTTAAAACCTTTTTTCTCAAATGTTGATTTTTTTTTAAAAAATAATGATTTACTATAAGTTTGATTGTACAAAATACACAATTTTATTAAAACAGTAAATTTTTAAAACAATGAAGTTTTGAATCAGCTTGTATTTTATTGGTTTTGCACACTTTTGCACCCAGTGTCAAGAATACACAAAATTGCATCATAATTTCTGTGCATACAAAATATTAAAAAAGCATCTTAGATTAGCGGTTGTTAATTTTAAGAATATTGATGAAAGAAATTATTTGTGAAAAGAAAACCCGTATTGTTATAAAGTTTCATATATTAAAGAACAAACAACCAAGTATTTAGTACCAAAAGGTAAAACTAATGAAAATTAAGAAGCTTTTAGTTTGAAAATTCCACCTTCCATATATATGATAATTTTTAAACAAAGTTTGTATAAACATACATACATACATACATATAAGTGCTTAACTATTCCATTAAGAATTCATTTAGAAGAATACATTTAAATAGAATTTTATCAAAATATCTTCTATATTACATTGAATCAAAATATATAATATTAAATTAAGAACCCTTAAGATTTCATACGACGTAGGTGCTTCATAGCTTAATATTAGAATTTAATTTCTTTCAATGAAACTTCATTATTAAGATGGACTTTTCGATGTTCTTATTCCTTAGAAATTAATGGATTTATAATGTATTTTTAGAAAAATTTGTACAGAAAATATAACCGAAAACAATTTAAACCTATTTAATTTTGTAAAACTATGGACATTCGTCAGCTCGTCAAAAAAGAGACATCTAAAAAAGTAATAAATGCATGGGTTCCAAGGATAATGCACTGGTTCTTTTTAGGCGAAACATGCAAGATTTTAACATTAGCGTGTCATTGGCGAGAATGGGTATGAAATATTCATTTGAATGGGTATGAAATATTCATTTGAATGAGTGCGAATTAAAACCAATGAAGTTCAATGATTCTAATACGTATTTTCATTAGTGGTCAATATTAATTTTTATATGCATTATTAATTGTATTATAAATTAATTAAAAAGAAACATGAAAATACTAAAAAAAATAATGCATGTTGTACATTTTTACATTGTTTATTAAAGCTTTAAACTTTGGTATGTATTTTAAATTAATTTAAGTAAATAAGTACTAAAGAAATCATGAAAATATTTCCTCTTCTTTTTTTTTTTTTTTTTGCTAGGAAGAAGTATTTTTTATATAAAATTAATAGTTTTTACTTTTTTGCCCTTGTTATAAACAATTTGATTTAAAAAAAATGTTTGTAGTTTTTTCTTTTCAAGAAAATCATATTTTAGCCAAATGATGATTTTTTACCAAGCTTTCTGGCAACGCTATATATTAATATAAAGTTGCAACCAACTTCAGGTAAAAAATACGAACGAAAAACAAAAGGAATTTGTAAGTACAGCAAAGTATGTACTCCCCGCTATTATCTTTTCCCTCCCTTCTATAAACTCAAGACTTTGCAAAGTAAACTTTGCCTGTCTAAAAGGGGACTTAGTATATATTAATTAAATATATTATACTAAAAAAATGTAATTATGTATACTTACTTGAATTATAAATCAATGTTTAAACTAAGAAACAATTCGCAGGTACATTCCAATATAAGTCATATTATCAAAAACAGAAGTTACTTTTACAAAATTTTTTGATAATGTTTATCAATTTTTAGAAATACTTATTATTTATTTTGTAATTAATTCTTTAGTTGGTGTCCATTCTTCCAGCTCATATTCGAGCAAATTAAGAGAGGAAATCATGCACTCACAAGTTTATATATTAAGTTTGCTTGTAAATTGTGTCCGTGGATACTATGACACTGAACGTTATGACATGCTACAAATTTTTATATGAGTTCACAACACATGAGAACTTTTGTAAGTCCCAATTTACACTGGGGACATTTCTTGCCGGACATTTCTTGAATTCTCTTTTAATCTTATCTGAAGCGTTTACATATGAAACACTAGAAGTGAGACAGAAATTAATACTTGTATGTAAACTACGAAAAGTAAGAAAGAGAAATGAAAAAATGTCCAGTACAGATGGTCATGTACTACACACTCTACCTTTTAGACCCCTCACCATCAAACTTCGTCTGTCCGACAAAAAATGTCCCTAGTGTAAATTGGGACTAAGGAATATGGCATGAAAAAGGGTCAAATGTGATACTTTATTGTCACAACGGCAACGCTGCGTTTAATAGTGCATGACAGTGATGCCAACTAAGTCTTTTTCTGGTTAAATTTTTAAGTTTTTTTTTTAATTATTAGTATGTGGTTATTTTGTTGAACTGTTCTTTTGGTTATTATTCCAAATGTTGATATTTAATTAGGCTTAAGTTCATCAAATTCAATTTTCATTAAATTATTTTTATGAAGAAAGGAATTTTGCAAAATGAAATTTATTGATAATTTTTCATTCTTGACTGAACCCAGGCGTTTTTTACGGGCAGGTTACTCTTACATGTTTCGATTGCAACCACTCAATCTCTTCAGCAGGGCTGTCAGATATAGCGATTTCTCGCCAAACGTGGCGATTTTGAAATGTGTTTGGCGTGGGATTTTCCATTTGGCGACTGGCGACTTTTATGGTGATTTTTGATATAACTGGCGATTTACTTGGCTATTTTTACCATTTATATTCACCCTTATTGTGTTTGGCGTATTTTAAATACGCTTACGACTGTTTGGTAATAGATTAAAGAGAACATGAACTTATTTCTAATATAAAAAAAAACTTACAACTTTTTGTCACATGATTTCTGTTTTGTTATTATTTTAAGTTAATTTTATATTCAGTCACTATTTAATTCTAATAGGTCAAAAATCGGTGAGGCTGAAGTGAACGATCTTATAGACTTGTGTTCTTAATTTTGGGTTTTTAATCGAATATATGATCTTCATTTTATGTTATTTAAAAAAAAAACAGAAACAAAACTAAATTCACTCTCGGCGACTTTTTTGTATTTTTCTTAGTTTTTGGCGATTTTTGGCTGCAAAATTATACTTGCTTTTTTGTATGCAAAATTTATTAAAAAAAAAAAACATAAATTTGATAAAAAAAATTGTTACAAAAACTGAACAAAATTGACGTTTAGCGATTTCTGACATCAGGTTTGGCGATGGAGCTCGTTTAACACTCGCTGCCATCGACGACTGCTGGCAGTCAATAATAGTCAAACATCAATCTTTAAACCAAATTGTATTTAACTTTTGGTAGATCGAAATTTTTCAATCTTTAAACCAAATTGTATTTAACTTTTGGTAGATCGAAATTTGCTTTGAATGATTATCTATTTTAATTGATTTTACATGTTCTTCCTTACTTCTATTTTTTCGTACCTTTTGTCAAGAATTTTTCTTGAAGTCCAAAGTACCTTTTTTTTGTTTTTTCATTTTTTTGTCTTTCTTTTTTTCTTGTTGACCTTTTTCAGCACAACTTGAAGGACAAATACAAGGCGAATTCAAACATTTAAACTCATCTCTAAAACTACAAAAATCCCCATGTATTTTGTTTATACAATTTTCTGGTTGGTTGTCAAAATTTTTTTATTGCAAATTTAAATTATCACTTTTTTATAAAAGAAATTAATAAATTCACTTCAATCATGCGCAGTTTTGAAATTTTTTTATTTTAAAAATAATATTTTTAACACTTTTCATTCAACTTCTTCTCAAAACAAAATCATATTTTGACAATTGACCATATTTTTTAATTCGCCGTAGAAACAGCTGATGAACGGCTGACGAGATGAGTTTACCTGTTTGAATTCGCCTTGGACAAATATAAACTTTTTAATTCGCCGTGGAACAGCTGATGAACGGCTGACGAGATGAGTACCTGTTTGAATTCGCCTTGAATTTGACAACGACAAAATAAGCACAGACAACAACCTGAAGCTATGTAGCCGTGTCGTCGTGAAAATAATCATTTCCATATACACACATGTACATATTCTATTTTTGACATATTGAAGTTGGTAGCTTGCTGTCTCGAATGTGTTTATTGCATGAACAAGTACGGGAACAGAAAAAACAAAATTTTAAGCACGATTCTGTGATTTTGACAGTCTTTACAACGCCAACAAAAATTGCGCCACTTTTGAAAAATTTTATATTGGCTCTAGAATTAAACAACTTTTACTAAAAATAAAACAAAACCACTTTTACAATAACTAACATTATGTTTCCCTAATACTTCAGTACAAAACTTTTTATTTAAGTACATTGTTTTATTCCAGAACACTTTTTCCAGAATTTGGGTTATGAACTTTTTTCCTTTTTTTGGTTTTGTTTATGTTTTACAGCTGTTTGACAATTTACACAATTTGCACGAAGAAAAAGTCTGGGCTGTTTCGTGCAAGAAGAAGAAGAATTTAATTCTTTCAAATCCGCTCTCATTTACACAAATTAAAAGTACGGGAACCAGGGATGATAGTCAGTACAATTGTACTTTTTTCAGTACAATTTGCATTGCAAAAGTACTGAAGTACTCCAATGACATATTTAGTACAATTTGAAAATTTCCAAATATCAGAAGAATTTCCAAAGACATATCTACACAACATTCGTCGGCGAATATGGAAAGGAATTTTTCGTAGCAAAATATGATAAAAACAAAGCGAAGAAACCGCCTTTTTGTGAATATTGCATCGAATTTAATTTAGACAAAATATATAGTACAGTCTGTTCAATCTTGTTGCTATAAATAAACGAAAACTTTAAAGCTTGATTTCTTTAAGTATTGGGTAACGGGGTATAGTGCTGCGCTACGTGGTTGGTCATCGGTTGAATAAAAAATTAGTTTGATTTGAGTTTTCAAATTGATACGCCTGATGGCGATTTTTTCCTTCGTTTTTAATTTTCATTCTAAAGTTTTGAAAGCAGCAGCGTGCAAAGCAAACAATATTTTAAAAAACTAATACGAAATTCCAATGCACAATTTTAGTAAAGAAAACAAAAACTACCGGAACTATTATTTAATTTCTTTTCTTGCTCCTCTTTTTACTCCACTTCATTTATCTCCACTAATGCTAAAAAATCGGTACTAATGTTGACTTTATAAAAATAATTTCTTAATAAAGCTTACTGAAAGTTGGTTAAACAATTGTACATATGCTGCGAACGATCAACTGGTCTATTCAACTCAATTGTACGACAAGTTACAAAATGTAGAGGTCGCATAAGGGCCCTTAGACAATATCTTTTGGGGTTATTACTGGGTGAATCGTATTTATACCCTATTCCACTTTGCTCCATTAGGAGTAAGAGGAATATAAAAAATACCCTGTTCCACTATCAACTTTAAAAAAGCATCGTCTTAATTCTTTATTACGTATTAACTTAATGTTTTTTGTTAATTGCCAAAGATTCATTTCAAATACGTATGTAACTATAAAAGTATATTACAAGTGAATTTTAATGTACATATAATACGTTTTCCGTTATTTTAATAATAAAACTAGTAAAAAATATTTTAAGTACAATTAGGGTTAAAAAGTACAATTATTTACTTAAATAAGTACAATTTAGAAAATGTCATTTATCATCCCTGACGGGAACGCTTTTCGTGCAAATTGGGATCCCGAGGGATACCAAAGTAGAGTAAAGAAACAGAGCTAATAACTAATCAAATTTTCGTTTGAAAATGAAGTTAAAACTTATCCTCTTGTGTATACAATGGAGTAGTTTAAAGACTACTCCTTTGTAACCCAAAGCTGGGTTTTATGGTCCTGCCCTACGTTTGATATTTGAATAGAATTGGTAAAATTGGCCATTAATATACATATTTTAAAACAATTTCACATTGAAATTATTATTAATTCTTCGATTAACGCATAATTAATATATTATATTTTTTTATGAAAATGAAATTTTTTTTATGAAATATGGTTTTAAAAATATATAAATTTATTAATTAAAACGTTTTTTATTCTTCTTTTAAGCTCTACTTTTATGCATGAATCCACAATTGTGTACCTGCAGATAAATGCATTTAAGAAGATAAGAGCCTTTTTGATTTATCTGCACAAAAAATCGTGCAAAGTAGATTGTGCAGCTAATTCAAAATTACAAAATCACTGGCTAAATATACATACTTTTATAAAAATTAAATAAAACCAATAAATCAAAAATAAATGTGTGCTAATATATTTGTTTAACATACAAACAAAGGTGTTTTGTGGGCTACTTACTGTATATTAAACAATTTTGAAATATCTAACTTTTAGGTACTACATAATCAGACCAATTATGAATAAAAATATTCCCGGAGTTTTTTCCCTTTTCCCACTTTTACAACTGAATTAACATAGGAAAAATTAGAGAAGGGAGAAACTCCAGGGGAATTTTTATTTTATTTGGGCTGAATATAAAAAACTATTACTACGTTTTATTAATTGGGTTAAATATTTCTTATTTTAAACCTTATTCAATTGCTTAAAACCCACTCGTTGATGATTTAAATATTCCTTGCGACAGTCCATATCATCAGCAGGGCGATTATAAGGCAACCAAACTGGTTCACCCACAAAGTAACGTTTTGCTTTTATATAATTCTGTCAAATAAAAAAATATTAGTTTTTTATTAAATACATACGAATGGGCTTATGTATAAAAAAAAAGTGCTATGTATATTCGGCTAAGCCGAATCTTATATACCCTTAACCATGGTGGGATAAGAACAGAAAGTTATATAAATACTTTTTTTTAGATATAAAAAAATATAATTTGTGCCACAGCCACCTCTCCAATTCCACCCATTTTTTTTAAACATAACCCACCTATGTGTACCGAATTTGGGAAATTTTTCTATTACCGTCCTTTAGGGACTTAGCCTATGGATATTAACTTCAATGTAGGAATCCGAGTAACTGGACATTTTTTTTGTGGATTTTTTTGGAAAATCGTATCAGGTTGGGGTTTCAAAACTCTGGAATACTTTGCCAAGAGATCTAAGAAAATTTTCTCACTCCCTGCCCTTATTAATATCTAACTTGTTGAAATTTGCAGAGCTAACTAGCTTGTCAATTCACTTAAACGAATATGTTAGAATTTTCTATCTCGTGCTGTGCAATATGGAAACAAAATATATAGCATTCTTAATGTCTTTGTTATTTACAGCCTGTTCATCGATTTCGAACGTTAATTATTTAAATAAACATTATTTAAAACAAAAACAAAATTCGAAAGTTTGTTTGTAAGATAGCTATGTTAAATCTATATCTTTATTCATATATCAACATAAGTTGTCCTCTGTTCGTCTATTTATATCTCGAGAACCACTCAACCGATTTCCAAACGAGTACATGCGTTGAAAAGGTCTTTTTTCACTGATGGTTTATAAAAAAACTCCCGATAGGTGGCGCTGTTGTGATATTAAAATTTGTTTAATCGATAATAGATAGCGCTGGGGTCAAGGTATTACCGAAATGCTCCAGTATTTCCTTTTTTAATTTTTATTTAGAAAATCCCGAGCAGCGCCGGGACCAAACAGCTTGTTTAATATAAACAAGTGTTTGCCTAATGGTCGAAATTCGGCCATAATTTTTTTTAATATGAAGAAAATAAAGTATATCTAAGTATATATGTACATTGAATAAACATGTTTCGAGCATTCATTTTTTTTGTCTTAGTGGATCGATTTGGCGACGGACCAACCTCCGGTTCATATGTTATGTTCCACGTGAGCGGTTCACAAACAAAGAAAGATATCGTTCTTAACTGGTTTGCCTGTGCCGATTTATATAGTCGAAATATTCGAAAACCGGTTTCTTGAAAATGTCGAATAATTGACCACCCTATTTTTTCATTATTTGATAATTGAAAAAAACAAAATTTTTATTTATGTGTTTAGCATATCGAGCCCTAATAGCAAAAATGATGTAACCAACAAAAATAAAATTTACAGGAGTTTTTTTTTAAATATTTTTGCTTCAAGTCTAGGGTTTCGTTTTAAATTGCTTTTGCTCTTATTTCGTAACGGTACTTCCCAGAGATATGAGCTTTTTAGAGATGACGCAAATGATCAAAAATTTTCGATTTTCATCAAAAAACTAAAATTTAAAATGTTGTTGGTTACATAATTTTTGCTATTAGGGCTCGAAATGTTAGTATGTATTAAATTTGAACGCTTATAACTCTGAAAATATTGAACAGATTTTAATAAAATATATATTGTGCACTTCTGACGGTAACTACCTTTCAAAAGGTGTATTTTTTATTCTAGTCGCTGGGCAAACTGAGGAGAAAAGTGTTCTTAAAGGTTTTTCCTTAGCCGTTTTATATACATAAAATATATATATGTATGTATATACATATAAAAGGCCCTAAGGGCCCGGATATGTAATTGAATAAAATAAAATAAATAAATCTATTTTGTGCTACGCCCCCCTCTTTGGATCTTTCTGTTTGCCAGAAATACAGAAATTTATAATGTATTTGTATGGGAAGTACCACTCCCACTTCTCTAAATAGAGAGGTTGTGTATCTATAATAAAAAAAGTATCCAAACTTTCCGTCCATACATACAGAAAAAAGAAATAAAACAGCAACAAGAGATTTATGGGTAATATAAGAGGCAGTCGTGGGGTTTTGCTCATATCGCAGATATTTATCGAACGGTCTGGCTGAGTTTCAATAGCAACTTTTAACATAGTATGTGTGCCATAATATACAATGGCATCTACTCCCCATCATTTCTGGGGCCTTGAGAAACCCTATTTAAACATACACACGGACAGACGGACATCGTTAAATCAACTGCGCTACTCATAAGTACTCAGAATATATACACTTAATAGATTCTTAATTCAATATTGTAGAAATTACAAACTTATATACATATACCCATTTAAATTTGGTGAAGGGTTTAAATATACATACATACATTACTTACATTAGTGTCCAAAGTAAACCGATGATAAATGCCGGGTGGTATAATAATTAAATCTCCCTTAGTTACAGCAATACGTATCCAATTTTCTTCATTACTAATGGAACATTTTTTAATATACATTTACTGTATGGACATATGTTTGTATATTTCAAAATATACTTACTCTCTAACATCAAAATAACCTGAACCATCTAAAACTAGACGTATTTCTTCATCCGTATGCAAGTGCTCGGTAAAAAATGATTTCAATTTGTTAGCATAATCAACTAAACATTTTTCAGAACAAACTATTTCATCTTCATAGCTATAGTTGCGTTGTTTTCTTAAATTTTGTAAAATATTATCGTTTTGATAGTCTTCAGCGTTAATCTGGAATTGAATAAAAAATAAATCAATCGGGCCTGTTCTAAAAATCACGTGATTTCAAATCAAGTGTTTTTGATTTCCTCTATAGACTCCGTAACCATCTAACCGATGTGCTTCAAACCGGTTTCATTAGAAAAGTAATTTCCTAGGGATGGTTTTAGGCTTAAATTTTTTTTAAAAATTCGGGCCACGAGGGGAGTTTGGGGTAAATTTCTGCCCGCCCGAAATTACCTCATAGACTTTAATGAAATTTAAAACTTAAATATATGGACACTTAAGCAATACATTTTTTAAAAAATAGGACCGCAAGGGGAAGTGAAGATGGTTTAAGACTATACATTTTTCCACGAAGGGAGTTTGGGGGCAATTAATGCACCTGCGGAGATATCCAACAGATTTTAATGATATTTGAAACATAGATTTTATATTGACAAACAAGTAGTTAATTTTTTTTAGATAGGAGCACGAGGGGAGGTGGGGAAAATTTCTACCCCTCTGGAACTACCTACTAAATAGGACCGCTAGGGGAAGTGAAGATGGTTTAAGACTATACATTTTTCCACGAAGGGAGTTTGGGGGCAATTAATGCCCCTGCGGAGATATCCAACAGATTTTAATGATATTTGAAACATAGATTTTATATTGACAAACAAGTAGTTAATTTTTTTTAGATAGGAGCACGAGGGGAGGTGGGAAAAATTTCTACCCCTCTGGAACTACCTTACAGGTTTTAGAAATTTTTCACGTAGCTGGATGGCTACTTATATCGACAAATTAGAAATATATTTTTTGAAAAATAGTACCAAGAGGGGAGGTGGGGGAAATTTCTGCCACTTTGGAACCCTTTAAAAGTTCTTCAGTTGAGCGATATTTAATGTATGCATCCTCTGGGAGGTATTTCCCCCCTGCGCTTACCCGCTTTATTTTTATTTTCAAAAGTGTAGTATACCATAAGAGTGACTTCTAGAAAGTTTGAACATTCTCACTATTACAGTTCTTAAGATATGCGATGTTAAACATTGGCGTCCTATGGGGGATTCCAATACCCCCGCTGCTATTTTATTTCAATTTCGGGGCTCAGAAGATCCTACTACAAAAAGTTCAGCAAAATGCGTCCAGCGGCTCTTAAGATTTGCGTTAATTAATATTGGCATCCTATGGGGGGTACCAATTCCCCTGCCCCTATCGAAAAAATAAGTAGCCTATTTTATTTTTAGGGCTCACGTGATGTTTCAGGAAAATCGGTTCAGTAGTTTCGGAGTCTATAAGTCAACAAACAAACAAACATACAAACATTTTTCATTTTTAAAGATATAGATAGATAGATAGATTACAAAATTATTATAAGGGTGTTTTCAATACAAGTAGAAGCGAAAAGCCTGCTGACTGACAGTCCGAACCAATTTGTTTTGTTTTCATAATGTTTTATTTAAAAATAGTTGACATTTCGAGCCGTAAACACTAATAATGCAATGCAAAAAAAAAAACATCTGTTGTTTCTGTGGTTAAATAAAAAAGCACATAAACAGGCATGTTATAGAAATCTAGTGAAATTGAAAACAATGGAGATTTTCAGTTAAATCTTTGTTTAAATTATCGTCGTTTTTGTTTTCTTTTAAGATAAGTTCTAATGGAGATAAGCTGTACTCATAGTATGAAGTATATAAAACAAAATTATATAATGAACTTTATGCACTGGATCGTTTTCAAAGTATGTTTAATTTTGATTTTACTCGAATTCGATTTCCAGATCATGGCTGATAACTATTTCTTTAGCCACATCATCAAAATCTAGTCTTATTATAATTGTAGCCTTTATTCGGTCAAAGGAATGGATAATTGTGAGTTGAGATTATTAGAAATAACTTTAGTCCTTGCACAAAATGTATTGCTAGTTGGCATGACTAACAAGTAGGGTAGCCAGATTTTAAATTCGGAAAAACAGTACATTGAACACAAAAAAACAGTACAATCAAGAAAAAAACAGTATTTAAATTATTATATATTTAAAAGTTTTGATTGAATATGCAACAATTATATAACGAAAAACACTTAATATGTGTAGCGTTTTATGGCATTTTATACGTATACGAAATTACTCCATTTGTGTTAAAAAAAACACTAAAACGAAGCATTTGGCCTATATATTTTTAATTTTTTAATTTGAAGACAGGAAAACCATAACATTCCTGTAAGCCATATAAGAAAGGAGAGAAGCCTAACTTAGCTTAAAACAATTAACTCGTTGATTGTGTAAGTAGGACTTTCTTTAAGCATATTGGTATTTAAAGCAATTTTCACCACACACATAGTTGCACAAATCATATAGAATTTGAAAAAATGTATGTATCCTAAGTTAACACCTGAAAGGAATTAGGTATTTTTATAAATTTTGAGCCCGGAGAATATTTTAAATTTGTACGTTTTCAATGTAACGTGATTTTGATTTCCAGAACTTGCCCGAATATTAAAAAAAAAAAATTCTAGGAATTAAAAACAATAATGTTGGAATAAGTATTTATTTAGTATTTAAAAAATAAAATATTTTTAACAAAATTTCGATTTTGGTTTTGTCTTGCTCAGGTGTTTAAAGGAAAATACTATTGGAAGACGTAGCCACAAAATCATGTCTTAAAAATAATAAGTCACCCATTATAATTAAGATTTTTACTGCGTATTTATGAGAAAACAATGACCACGGCGTAAAAAGTCTTATTATTTTTGAACTTTTTTGTTTGGAACACAACATTTTTTTAAGCTATGTACTGTTAAATATTAGGATATTTTCAAAATATGACTTTATCAGGGTTCTTCTTAATATCTTGGTTTTTTGTAGACTGAACAAAAAAACAGTACAAAAACAGTACAAAGTGTAAAAAACAGTACATTTGCGTACTGTTTTGGACATTATGCATAAAACAGTACAATTGCAAAAAATCAGTACATGTACTGTTAAAAACAGTATGTACGTATGGCTAGTAGGGTTGTCATTTTTGAAATTGGAAAAATCAGTGCATCGTAAGAAAAATACCAGTACATTCGGAAAAAAACCAGTACACAAATTTTGACCCAAAATTTTATTGAATTCAAAAGTTTTAAACGATTATTAAAACAGAAAGAAAGTTATGCATTAAAAATAATTCATTTTTCTATTTTTTAAAGCAACAACTTAACAAAATATAAAATAGATAGAAGTAATGTCATTGATCGGCACATTTGTTGTAAATGCACAAACAATTCTAAATTCATACAAATTATTGTAAATATAATGAGGGTATTCACGAGGTATCCAATCTGGCCATATTGTCATAGGCTATAAAATTAAAACCCCTTAAAATTTATTGTTTTTGAATTACAAACGAAAAAATGCCTTAAAATAAAACAGTTAGGAGAACAAAATTTATTCAGCCTAATTATGAATACAAATTCCCTGGGAGTTTTTTCCCTTTTCTCATTTTTACAATTGAATTTACATAGGAAAAATGGGAGAAGGGAGAAAACTCCCGGGGAATTTTTATTCATAATTGGGCTGATATAATTATTTTAATAATTAATCATATTTGATATATTTCGCTTACCTAGCATTTACACATGAAAGTAATTTCTTGAAAGTGGCAATAACTTACACTTTTTCATTAACATTCTCACAATTTTTGTACTTTCAGCCAATCGGCTATTTCTACGATTTTTCGTTGCCCTGCAAATAATATTAAACCGCCTGATGCATTTTGATTAAATGGACTACTCCATGGACTGGTCCGATGTAATGCAAGCATGGACCATGTCATTGTCAAAAATTGTTTGTAAAGAGGCGATATGTCTCGTTTTTTAACGATATGTTTTCGCTTCTAAACGAAGTTAAAACTAATCCTCTTCTGTATACAATGAAGTAGTTTTAAGACTACTCCTTTTTAATCCAAAGCTGGGTTATATGGCCCTGCCATAGGAGATCGTAATGTTAAATAGACTAGTCCTAGTCCCTTGTGGGCTACATTTTACACGCGTGTTTGGACTAGTACTAAAATTTGCAGGGTGATAATACGTATACTATTCTTGCAAGAAAGTTCTTTGATGTGTAAACCCTGGGTTATGTCTACCTGCTTGCATGTGCCGTTTAATATCTGTTTTACACACAGGACGTTGGACAACAAAACAAACATTTTACGTTCTTTTTCGTTTTATTTGAATCACAGAATACAACCAAGAAGTGTTAACGTTGGCAATTGTTCAAAAAAAAGACAGGCGAAGCCAACAATCCTGCAAGTGTTTTTGGAGGCAAAATTTAAAAAAAACCAGCACTTTTGCGTACTGATTTGGGTGTTATGCATAAATCAGTGCATTGAATAAAAACCAGTACGTGTACTGGTAAAATCAGTACGAATGGCAACCCTATCTACATGGTATAACAAACACCGGCTTCGCTAACTAAAGCAGACCATACACGATTCAATTCAATTGTCAACTGAGTCGGTTGTTGTCCAAATCAAAGCGTGTATGGCCTTGTCAGTTGATTAGTTTGACGGTTGTCGAGTTGGTTGAAGAAAAATCAAAAGATTTTGATTTTTTCAAGTTGACTCCAAGTCTTTCAATTCGATTGTACTGTGTGTGCTTAAGTCTCTTGATCAGCTGTCAAAATTTATGTTTGTAATTTTTTTTGCAAAGAAAAAGTGAAATATTTTTCAAATTGTCTTTAATTTCAATAAAATTTTAAATAAAAAAATGACATTGGTGGCAAACATAGATACTTGGAGAGAAAATAAATTTTTGTAAAATTGTAAAAAAATCTAAATTTGACAGTTGAATTAAAATCTTTCAATTCAGTTGAAGAAGTGTGTGGCCAAGTATCAATTCAGTTGAAAGACGCAGTTGACAATTGAATTGAAAAGTGTATGGGGCGCATAAAGCTACGGTCACACTTGTTAAATATTTGACCAAATAAGCGTAACCCCTACTTTTGTTAATAGTTATTAAGATTTAGCATGATCTTAATATCAAAAAATAAACTAATTATACTACTAGACATACATAGCAACAAATTGTTGTTTGTAAGATGTGGTATTATTATCAAAATTTATAATGGAATTGAAGGAAATTATTATTTAGTTTTCTTATTGGTCCCGTGTTTTCGACAAATATTTGAGAAGTGTGACTGTAGCTTAAAGATTCTCTGCATAGCCGACCTTCGGCCGGGCGCAACTAACAGGGGTGTGCTGGAAATCGCAAACGCAAAACGCAAGAATTTGGAAGTTGTTTTTAATAAACTTTAAACCTAATTCTTATAATTTTTGGTTTAAAATCCTGTTTAATAGGAAAATATTTGTCATAAAATTCTTTTATTACAAAACTCTTATTTAAAAACGACTTTTAAAATTCTGGCGTTATACGTTTGCGATTTGCAGCACACCCCTGTATAACTTTTCTGCACCTAAAAAATACTTAACTTAAGACGAAAATAATATGCGAATACAAAAACAAAATACATACATACATATTTGCAATCGTGAGCAAATTATCTTTAATTTGAGTAACCACACATATCACTAAGTGGTCGGGGCAGTTTTTTGGTTCCAGAGGGCCCCACGGGCCTCAAACCCCTTCAATTTTAATTTGGTTTTTTTCTTTTTTTATTCTTAATCGGATGGCATATTTTTTTATTTTTTTTCGTAGCCCCGTAAACTACACTTCAGCGAAATCACATATTTCTATGAAAACTAAAAACGTCCATAACTCGAAAACTAAACGTTTGCGCCAATTTTGGTTTTTAATTTGTTCTTCTTATTTTTAAATTTTTTATAACCCTAGCTACTTTTCTTTTTATTTTGAGCTGCGTCGGTAAACTAGATTTAAGCCAAAACTAATTTCGGAACAAATCTAGTTTACCGACGCAGCTCCAAATAAAAAAAAAAAGTACGTAGGGTGATAGAAAATTGAAAAATAAGAAGAAAAAATTAAATAAAAAAATTGGCGCAAACGCTTAGTTTTCGAGTTATGGACGTTTTTAGTTTTCATAGAAATGTGTAATTTTTCCACTACATTTCTAAAGGTATACGGCCAATATTGGTATCATTTTGAAGATTTTGACTAGATCTAGAATTTATTTTAAAATTGTTAACTCTTAAGCTCACATTACAGTTTTTGTGTACTTAGTGTATAATACATATATTTAAATAAAAGTGTAATAGGTACAAATTTTATAAAATAACAAACACCAATGTCGCAAACATACACTTCATGTTTAGCCGCCCTTCGGCCGGACGCAAAGATTTTCTTCTCTGTGGTATAACAAACACCGGCTTCGCTAACTAAAGCTTCTCTGCATAGCCGGCCTTCGGCCGGGCGCAAGGATTTTCTCCTCTATGGTATAACAAACACCGGCTTCGCTAACTAAAGCTTTTCTGCATAGCCGGCCTTCGGCCGGGCGCAAGAATTTTCTCCTCTATGGTATAACAAACACCGGCTTCGCTAACTAAAGCTTCTTTGCATAGCCGGCCTTCGGCCGGGCGCAAGGATTTTCTCCTCTATGGTATAACAAACACCGGCTTCGCTAACTAAAGCTTCTCTGCATAGCCGGCCTTCGGCCGGACTCAAGGACTTTCTCCTCTATGGTATAACAAACACCGGCTTCGCTAACTAAAACTTTTCTGCACCTAAAAAATGCTTAAATTAGCCTAAAGAGGAAAATAATATGCGAATACAAAAACAAAATACATATTTGCAATCGTGAGCAAATTACCTTTAATTTGAGTACCCACACATATCACTAAGTAGGTGGGGCAGTTTTTTAATTCCAGGGGGGCCCACGGGCCTCAGCGCCCTTAAATTTTAATTTTGGTTTTTTTCTTTTTTATTCTGAATTGGGTGGCAAATTTTTTTTATTTTTTTTCGTAGCCCTTTAACCTGCACTTCAGCCAAATCACATATTTCTATGAAAACTAAAAACGTCCATAACTCGAAAACTAAGCGTTTGCGCCAATATTTTTATTTAATTTTTTCTTCTTATTTTTCAATTTTCTATCCCCCTAGGTACTTTTTTTTTTATTTGGAGCTGCGTCGGTAAACTAGATTTAAGCCCTAATTTCAAATTAATTAATAAAATAAAAAACTTTTGCAATTATTTAAAATAACGTTTTAAAAAACTTAGCCTTAAATAGAGGCAAAAATTCATGTATGGCACACCCTATCCTAAGAAACACTGTAAACAGAAAAAACACAATTTTATTCACCCCTCTCCCCAACCCCCACAATATTATAAAACAATATCTAAAATAAGTGCATTTAATAAACGAACATACCGTAAAGTGCTCCACACCAGTTTTTGCGAATAACTTTTCTAAATTTATAAATTCTGGAGGATTACGATGATGTTCTATGCGTTGGTCTGTGGTTTCATTATCCATTAACCAAGCTTTAACCATTTTAAAGACGACTTTTAAAAAATTACTGTTAATACACCACAAATAGTTTAGTTTTATCAGCCGACAGACTATTCACTAAATAATTGTTGATAACCTTGCTAAACTACAGTAATGGCAACTTAGCGGTTTTATCTGCCTAAAAAAGTTGAACACTAGTATTTAAAATTTTTTAGCAATTAGCTGTCCCGGCAAAGGTTGTTTTACCATATGACTTATTTCTAGTTAAATAAAGGGAAATAAAGCGCTTTATACCATGAGCGGTGATGGAAAAAAACAATTGCTATTTATTTCTTTATTTCTGTTTGTGGCGTATCCAAAAGTTAAATATGAAAAAGTTATGTATTTTTTTATTGAAGTATGAATATAAAAGAGAGATAATCAATTTTTATTACACTCAAAGTCTATATTATCAAATTAATTCTTGGGAGTACAAAATTTATTATTAGTAAGATTTCTGTATGACGTGCTTAATTCCCAATTTTTTATATTTGATAAATACACTAATTAGCTAAGTTAGCCTTTAATTTAGGAGCTATAAAACAATAGCTCTTTACATTTTTTTTAAATCGATTAGGATCATGTGTATGTACAGATATCAGTTGAAAGTGCTTCATACTGGATCTACATATAAACTAAAAACCAATCTTTATTTAAACTGCTTTAATATTGGACTTATTGTAAATTATGGATCGTTCATCACAAAATTAGAACAAGTTTAAATACTCTATTTTTTTTAGCATTTTATTCGTCTTAAAGTGCTTTTCGGAAGGCCGCTTTGTATGGGGCTTATGGTAGATTATGGACCGATATTCACGAGTTTTGGCAGAGTGATTTCTAGTCTTATAAAACTGTAACAGACTAAATATTATTAAAAAACATTATATGTTACTAAGTACTAAAGTGTAGGGCGTGTGGTAAATTATGAACCACTCTTCACAAAATTCAGCGAAGTAATTTTTATACTTACAAAACTATGACAAACCAAATTTTGTTACAATAGCGTTATTTGTTGTGGTTTTAGGCGAACTAAAGTATTTTCCGAAAGTGCCTTTTATATCGGGCCTATGGAAAATTATGGACCGATCTTTAGAAAAATTAGTAATATGATTTCTTGTCATATAAAATTAATTTTTACAAATTCTGTGCATTTCGACACAATTTATAATGGTTTTTGTCAATTATCAATTTTTTAGCGTGGTGGTTCCATATTTTGATTTATGTAACATTTTCTACTAAACCGATTTTGGTAACTGCTAAGAATAACTAGAAGCAATTTGACATCAATATTGCTCCTTTCTTTTGAGTTGTTAGAAAATGAGTGAGTTTTTAACAGATGACAAATAGACGCTCATGGCGTAATCGACTAAGAATTACTTAAGGACCCAGAATATATATACTTTATAGGGTCTTAAATGAATAATGAAAAAGGTATGGCGATCTTAGTATACCCTCATTCACCACTTGTGGTGAATTTGTGTTGTTTTTAATATTTCCTTTACATACATATTTTACTTTTTGTATCTACCAATAAATTTTAATAATTATTTAAATCGTATTTTATTATTACATACTTTGAAAAGAGAGAATGACTAGATCTGATTTTTTTTTATAGAAATTTAAAATCTATAATAAAAGTAAAATCACTTTTTACTGATTTCTATCTAATAATCATTTAGACCGTTTTAAGCACACAAATGTTAAAACACTGGCTTAGTTATCAAGTAGTGTTACCCATGGTGTTACCAGCTAGGCAATGGTTGATAGTGGCAACCAGCGATGCCAACTTAGTGCTTTTGGCACTATTTATGGTGCTTTTTGATGCCTCAAAACGCCAAAATTTTATCCATAGTGCCAAACTAAGAAAAAGCACTAACTTGGTGCTTTTTCAATTTTTCGTTAGTGCCTTTAGTGCTTTTTACAATTTTTATTTTTTTCTATAATTTTTTTAAACTTTGATTATAAAAGTATGTACTCAGACGAGATTTACTATTTGGGGTACAATTTTAAGAAGGCTTGCAAAGATTTAAAGATTTAAAATGATAAAAAAGTGCTAAAAGATAGGTTATTTACGAGGAAATTTTACAAAACGTCACACTTTTTAGCGTTGACAACATATTAAGCAGTCGTAATAAAAGTTATGTATTTGTTTTCAGTAAACACTTTTTTAAAGATGTAGACACTGTTTCTAACATAGAAAAAGGACGCAAAGACTTTAAAAACAAAAAAAGAGCCGTAACTTGATATAAGCAAAGTGTTTAATAAATTAACAACAGCTGACAGAAAATGCTTTTATAACGAGCGTTGTGTAGCCTGCCATTTTTCATGCGCTTTAGTTTTCAAGCACACGACACTCGTCTCCGATTAACCAAGTTTTGTACACTTCTACCTCTTGTGCTATTGCAAAAAGGATGACTAAGATCAGAATACAATCATACAGGTTTTTCTATTTTGCAGCTTATGTGTGTTCTTCATTCAGAAGCGTACATAGGTTAAAATAATTGGACAATATCATACGCCAATTGTCTTATTAATAGTATATAGATAATAATATAGAATTATTTAAACGATAAAATATAAGGTTTTGTATTAAAAAAAGAATGGTCGGTCACTGCAAATTTTCGGTAATTGCAACAGGTACGATTTTTTCAGTTTTATGTCTAATTCAAACTCAGCTGATAGTGATACAAGTGATTTGGAGGATATTTTTATTGAAGATAATAATAATACAATTAAAACGGTTTATTTACGAATATAAATATACTTTTTTTTTATTAAATTTTAAATGAAAATCCCCCATCAAAGCCGTCGCCTTTTTTTAAATTTTGGAGGTATGTGTTATTTTGCACAGCCGAGTAAAACTTGTTTTGTGTTTAATTAAATTGTAAAAATGGTTAGTGCTTTTTAACGCATTTTTTTGTTCGAAATAGTGCTTTTTAGTGCTTTTTTTAAATTTTAAAGTGCTTTTTGCTCTCAAAAAGTTGGCATCACTGGTGGCAACATGTGTTGATACACAAAGTACCATATGTTTTACCCTGAGGCCACACGATTAAGTTGTTCTTGATAGTCTTTTACATATACTGCTTGTCAAAATTTACAAAAATTGAGAGCTGTGACGTAGGTGGCACTCAATTTACTTTCAAGATGCCATAAAAAAAACAATTTATAAAGACAAACATGTACTCAGCTGTTAAATTGAAAGTAAATTGTCAAACAAATGGAAAGGTGAAATTGAAAGCCATCTCGTGGTCAATTTAAAAAGTGTGAGTGTGTTAGTAAAAAAATGAGAGAGTTGAGTAAATTGAATGGAATTGAAAGGCAAAACTTGATCGTGTGCCCGCTATGTTATAACAACGTGCTTCCAATAAAAATTATATAATTTACCACTAGTCCCATTTTCAAAAATATGATAAATTTTATAAATAAAGTTTATTTTCAAAATTAACTTAAAATGTTAGTAGAACCTGTTATTTAATTTTGCAATAATTATCTTTAATGATGGTTTATTTTGGATTTATATATTTTACAAAAAGTACAAATAAGAAACCAAATAAAAATATAAGCAATTATTTTTAAGTTTTTCTTAGTTTTATATTTTTAAAAATTTTTGATGCAGAATTATATATGAAGTATGTATGTATATTCCAAAACCAGCAAAACAAATATAGCACTGATTAAATAAGAATTTTATTCATTTATGTAAAAGTTATATTAAAACATAAATATTTTCTATTTTATAAAATTATACTTCTATTAACAAATAACAAATAAATAAAATATACAGGAGTGTGCTGGAAATCGTAAACGTAAAACGCCAGAATTTGGAAGTTGTTTTTAATACACTTTTAATTTAATTTTTATGATATTTGTATAATATTTGTCACAAAAATCTTTCATTAAAAAAAATTTTTAAAAAACGACTTTTAAAATTCTTGCGTTTCACGTTTCCTATTTCCAGCACACCCCTGTATCAGGGTTTTTTTTATAAAAAAATTCAAAAAAGAGGCTATCAACTGTTTTGGGATCTGTTCTGTTTTTTTATGGTTTCAGTTATATGTATGTAAATGTATCGCTCAGATGCTGCGCAGCTGACAGGAAATTTAATAAAATCTTGATTATTTAAACAACCGTGGAAATCGAAGAAGAAATCTCTATAAATCATATTTTATAATAAATTACCATTACTATCAGGTTTTATATAATGGTATCAAGCGTATATTTCAATGTGGTATGCAAAGCGAAAAGGAAATAAGTCGGAGTGTTAAAATCAAATATTACGAGAGTATTAAAAACAAAATAAAATAATAATTTAAAATATAAAAAAACCTGGGGGACGAATTACGACATTCGATATCGATCAAAATTTCCATTTAAATTGTATTATAACTTCGATCGATGTCGAATATCGTAACTTGCACTCTGATTTTATATAGAAACAAAAACGAATCTAGGTTAGAAGTTATTTTTAAAAATTTTCATGTAATAAAATTGTTTGGAAAACTATGTTGACTTGAAATATTGAATATAGGGTATTTTCTGGGAAGTCTAATTAATATCCAATTCGAATATAAATTTTATGATATTTATCTTTTTAATCCAAATTTTGATATTTTAAATAGGCTAAAGCTCATTAAATTTAATTTTCATTAAATTATTTTTATGAAGAAATGAATTTTACAACATGAAATTAATTTAAATCTGCGGTCGAACTTTTTATAAAGTTTCGATGAAAATTGAATAAAAAATTTGCTAATATTTCGAATTATTTAAACATTTCTACAAACAATTCTACTCATTTTGCAAACTGTATTAAATTAATACTTAATTTGAAGATATTAAATTTAGAACGTTAGAAATACCAAAATATAAACACTACTAAGAAAAGGGAAAATATAGATATTTTTAATAAAGGCAAAATTATTCATGTGTAAAATTTTGGCGATTTTCGAAAAAGAAGCTGGCAGCCCTGGTAGTGGCAACCAAAATACACAGTGCTGCCAACTATAATTTAAATTTTAAAATATAGGAGACGGAAATTTAGCTGAAAATAAACAATTTAGAAATAGTTTTTTTTTAATTTTTTTATTATTTTTAATAATTAATTCTTTTTATAAACTTAAGACTTAAAATTAAAAATATTTTGTGTTCATTAATTTGTTGTTTTTTCATCAATGTTTGTTTAGGATTTTACTTAAAGTTGTAATTCTGTATTTGTTGCTGTTAATACAAACACAAATCTTTTGTCATTCTTTGTTTATAACTCAAAGTTGTTTTTTTTAATATTTTGGTTTTTTAATTTTATTAATTAATATATATGTTCTCAATAAATAAAAAATAACTTAAATAAAGAAATGTTGGTGGTTTATAATGTTCTCTCCAACTGCTTTTGATGTGCTTTCCCAATAAAAATTATTAAATAAAGATGATAAAAAATGAAACACAAAATATTCAAATTACAAAAAAAACTTAAAGAACGTTAAATTCAAAAGAAAAAATGCCAAGAAACGCACACTCTTTAATTAAAAAACGATTTCACAAATAAATGAAAGTGGAGAAAACAGGGAGAACATTACGTTGTGGTTGTGTGTAAAGTTGTTGTAATAATTTCCACCGAACGTGTATCTAGCGGCTACAAAGATTTTGGGCCTAGCCGTAAGCTCTAATGTTGCTTTTGTTTTTGGGGTGGAGGTGTAACACCTTACATGCTCTTTTCGATCTTGATGAGTTCGGCAATACCGTCGTACATTTCCTTGACGGCTTGGAATTCGGTTAGACCCATGCGGCGCTTGTTAGAGATATCGTAGATACCACCTTCGGCTTCGGTGTGTTCACCACGGGTACCACGGACTTGCAAGTTGTATTTGCCGGCAACTTCTTCCAATTTAGCCATGTTGGAGGCCAATTTGGGTACCTTAATATGCACGGAGGCACGGATGGTGGTGCCCAAGTTGGTAGGGCAGAAGGTTAAGAAGCCCAAACGATCGTCGTGGCTGAAGGGAATGCGCTTTTCAATATCATTGACGGCGGTTACCAAACGACGGTACACTTCACCCAAATCACCACCCATTTGCATGGAGATGATACGCAAATGATCTTCCTCATTGCACCAGACCAAGAAGGTCTTGTTGTCATTGTGGTAGATACCACGACCAGATGGCCAGTAACGGCAGGCGTTGGCGGCTTGCAAGAAACGATCACCTTCCTTGAACAAGAAGTGATCATCGATCAATTGTTGTTGAACGGCCTTTTCCATGCCAGTCAAGGGGTAGAATTTACCCTTCAATTCACCTTCTAAACCGGACAAGGTGGTGGATACTTTTTGTTCCATTTCCTTGTATTGGGCTTCGGTTAAACAGGGGTTGAAGGGGTAACCTTGCATGGAGCGACCGCAACGGACACGGGTGGAGATGACAAATTCATTGTTAGGGTCCAAGTTGGAGAAGATGGATACATCACCGAAATCTCTGGCGGGGTGCTTGTCGGTCTTCTTGAAACCACCATGGTAATCTTCAATGACGGGATCGAAGAGTTCAGCGAATACTGTGTAGGCTTCAGCATCGGGAGCATAGATACCGACACCGGAATCGTGGTTTTCCAAGCCAGATTGGATGCAATCCAACAATGTGGAACCGAAGCTTGGGGTTTTCTTGTTCTTTAGGTTATCAAAGACTTCCTTAGTCAAGTACTTCTTCAACAAGGACTTGGAGTCGGAGGCAGCCAACTTGGCGAAGCCTTCTTCCAATTTAGCTAGAACAGCAGCATCAACCATGGTGTCTTGTTTACTATAAAGTAAAATAAAACAAAAAATAACAAAATTAGTTAAGTTTTCACATTTTTATTTTTTATTTTAAAGAAAATTAAAATATAAAGAAATAAAGCTTACAAATATCCAAATTTGCACCAATTTTTACAGAATCGTTTTAAACTTTGATTTTGTTGTGTTAAATGACAAAATTTCCATATTAATCGCATGTTGTTGGAAAATTTCTTAATTTATGTATGAATAATAAAAAAATGTTTAATCGTAAAATGTCAATAATAAAAAATTTCCAAAATGTTTTAAAACAAGGTATCAAGGTAAATTCGCCTTGCAAGGTATATTTATACGAGAAATTTCTTTCATGGTGCTATGCTGGCTGTCCCTTTTTCTAAGTAGTAGTTTTTTTTTAAACTATTCTAAAAAAAAAAAAACAAATTACAGATATCATCTCTGATCGCTGATAAATGTACCTTATAAATGTGCCTTGGGCTTAGCCATATACCAGTTTATGGTAACCTGCACGAGGTTAAATATTTTTGCATACTTTTTATTTAATAAAGTTTGCCATCCCTTATGTTTCCCGCATAGCTGGCGTTAGTGCACGAGCGCTTTGTAAACTTCTGCCAAAAACGTTAAACTAGTATTTTTCATAGAACAAGTTACATAAAAAACATTTTTGCGCGTTTGAGGCAGAAAGTTAAACTTTTAAACGCATTCGGGCATGTTCTAGAAATCGAAATGAAGTGAAATTGAAATCGAACAAGATTTGAAGTTTAATTATTTACAAAATGACAGTTTTTCCTGGTTTTAAGAGTTGTGTTTGTAAAGCTAATTGGTAATTAAAAAAATTAAATTGATAAAATGGAATATTTATATACTTTCAGCACAGGGTCGTTTTTAAAATTTGCTCGATTTCAAATACATGCCCAATTGTGTGTTTTTAAAAAGTAGTCAGCTGACAATATAAAGGGATAACTTAAACAAATTTGTGAAACTAATTAAAGAGGGTTTTTAAACATACAGTATTGTATAGAAAATGAAGCCAGAACTACAAAAATAAAAACAAAGAGCCGAAGCTTGTAATTCTAAAAGGCATTTAAGGATTAAAAATCAACAAGTAATTTAAATTTTTTCTCAAAAGTTACAAGATTACTGTATTTTTGTTTAAGTCACGAAAAAGCAATTTACTTTTGACTTAAAAAACTAAAGTTCGAAAAAACAGTTACTTTTGATACAAAAACAATTAAAATTATACATTTATGCACTTGGACTTTCAGTCTCTTTTTTAAATGTTTTAATACGTTTCAAAGTCTTTTAAATATATCTACATATGTAAGAAAAACTTGACTTTTTTTAATGAAAATTTTTTGAAAACACGTTCAGGGCTGTTTTTTTTTCTTTGGTTAGTTAAAATTAAATTTTTTTTTTTAATAAACTCTGTGTTTTTAATTCAGCGCTGAAAAAGTTAGTCATCGTTTATTTTGCATGTTTTTTTTTTGTTTTATTAAATAAATTTTTTCCTAGATACGCGATATTTTAAAAGGGTGTTTTTGATATATGTAAGGAAAAACTCTCCCTTAAAATCAGCAAAAAATAAAAGCCGAACACGTGACATGCGCTTTTAAAAGGAGTGCCGCTGTCATTGTCTTTTGTAACGTATACTTCTTTAAAAAAGTGTATATGTACTCATAGCATATAGATTTAAATTAGTATATAGTACAAAAATATGTATAACTTGTATATAAAACATGAAAATGCCGGTATGGGTACAATAGAGTCCACATTGGTTTTGTGTGTTTGGGCAGGGGTGAAGATTTTGGCCCATCAGCGGCGACTGTTGCTTTTTTTAAATGCTCATGTTATATGGCATTTTATGCAATTGTAGCACGCGATCTGTAAAACTGCTGGTAGCTGGCCGGTCAGAATAACTGTATATGTGACAAATCATGCATACTGTCAATATTACTACTACTGGCTTTTCTGGTGTTTGTTCAGAGGGCTATACTCTCTACTCTACTCCTCCTGCAATTGTCTGCCTACCTTATGACGTCAACTTTTTTATCATTATTATTCCGAAAAATATCCCTTTTCTTGTTTTAAGTACAGCTAAATTGCAAATGTTCAAGCTTACGATTTTGAAAATATGCACAATTTGTCTAAAGTAGCCAGGCAGGTTTGGGGTAATAGTGGGTGGTATTTGTAGTTTTTAGGGTGAATACTTAAGTTGGCAATACGATAAGACTAGACGGCAATTAAGATAAGTACTAGCCAACCATATACACGCATACTAGTAAAATGCAAAAACAATATCCAAATGAAGAAAGAAAAAACCTAGTTTGAGTCACTAAGTTAATATAATACTACATGGTGCTGCCAGTCATAAAATAAAGTTTAATTGAAAGTAATAATCATGCATATCCAAATGAGGTTCTTCTCCTCCACCGACCCTTTGTACATTCAACAATCTTTTTGAAATTCTTTGTATTTTTTTTTTTTTACTTTCTGCCTGGCATCATAAATGCTTTTTATGACAATGATGATAGTTAAACAAGATTACGAGTACACATTATGACTATATGACATGCTCCTTATGTACATACATACATACGAACATATGTATAAAAAGTACATACTTAAACAAATTAAGTGGACTTGTTAATAAAGAGAAAAAAACTACATGTTCAAGAAAATGCCAATAAATTTATTTAAAATTAATGATTGCATTATTATTATTTAATTTTTTTTTGTAGAAATTAAAATATTTAATTTTAAATTGTGTGTGATACTTGTATTTATAAGGCTCATTTCCGTTGCATATGAAATTAATGGTTTATTCAAAATGTAAAATTTGTAAGAATTATTTCACATTTCAAGTCTATTACAAAGATTTCTTTAGAGTTTGTGTACAAAAACTGTAAGTGATTTAGACTTTTACTAAAGCCTTTACCGACCATGTTCTAGAAATCGAAATCGAGTGGAGAGATTTTCCGTTTAACTATTTCAAAAATTGCCGTAATTTTTCCTAGGTTTCTGGTTAAATTATTTAGTAATGCAAGGTGAATGGTTTACTGAACAGGGTCCTTTTTGAAATTTGTTCGATTTTAATTTACATTCAACATTTTTTTTAATTTTTCGAATTTATTCTATGAGCTAAATTTCAGTTATGTATTTTATAAAAATTAAAGGAATAGGACTATTACAAAAAAGCTTTATAAAATACATAACTGAAATTTAGCTCATAGAATAAATTCGAAAAAATAAAAAAAATGTTGAATATAATAAAGTAACCTATGAAAGGAAATAATTCCCAGTTTCTATTTCTCTTACATTTTTAATTTTCAGAAAATGGCTTTTTCATTCACTTACTAGATGTTCTATCAAACAGTAAAAAAGGTTTACTTTTTAAAGCTTATAGATTTTTTAAAAAATAAAAATGGAAATGAATTTAAACTATCTCTTGCACTAAATGCGAAATAACTCTTTTTTTTTGACTATATTTAAGACAAAAATAAATTAAAAAAAAATTTGTTTTTGTTTCAAATGTATTTGTGCGAAGAAATACGTCCTTTCGACATTGTTAGATTGGCAGATAATAAAAAAAACCTATAGCAGTAGTAAAAATTAACTTATTTTCGAAATTATCTGAACGAAATAATAAAATCTGTATATTTTTACCCCCAAATTCATAAAACAAATTTCCTATGAAAATTGGTTCAATAAACTTTTTATAAATCAAAAATAGTTTTTAGGAATATGGCGGTTATTATTTAAAAAAATACTATAAAATATGAAAAGCATAAACTTTTAATAACAAAAAAATCAGATGGCAGCACTGCCTAAAGCTTATTATATAGCCGGATTACAATTGTCACCGCAAGCGGCTAAGGATAATGTTTCCTACATAGATTCGTGTACAATTGTAAATAACTGACCACCATTAACACACACAATGACTATTTCACCAAAGTTATTGACAAGATGTTTTTTTTTTAGTTTTCAAACTTTATGTTGGCGCATTAGTGCTGATACAGAGAATTAAAAGGGCTACAGACTTATATTCCTTTTCCTTTTGTTATCGTATTCGCATTGTTCTACACAAGTTTTACATAAAGAAAAAGAAAATTGACGAAACAAACTGTTTCTATATGAACATTAACGACGCGGTTTCAAAAGAAAAACTAAACCTGATGCATGTGCATCAGCACTTAATAAAGACTTTCAAAAATAGATAATGTAGTTAAAGGGAAAAATATGGTTTTTGGAGATAAACTATTGCGTAAATAACTTTAACCATTCATTTTTAAACATAATCTTAAAAGAAAATCTTGGTTGTGTTGTTAGTTTTTCTTAAATTGCAACAAATTTCAAGCCAAAATAGAATAAAACATTTTTAAAGGCGTTGCCTTATACAAACTTTCACTGCCAGGATTAAGCTCAAATTAGAAATGTCATAACAATACAAAATAGCTTTTTGAACCAACTCTTTGGGCAACACTGTGTTTGATTACAGGTGACTTACCACAATGCCATAACCATTACCAAGCAAACCAATTGAATATTGGTTTCTATGGTCATGGTGACGGCTATGGTATTGTTGGACCTTAAAGCCGAAATAAAACCAAGCACATTCCACCGCCTTAAGCATTTGTTTTATTTGACATAACGTTTGCTGCTCGATCGATCAAACATTATACTTCTTGTTTTAATTTAAATGCTGAGTGTGAACATAATTTGAGTATTTTTATGCTTTAAAGTTTTTTTTTAGGAATAATTATGAAAAAGTTAAGCAAGGTTTCACAATATTTATTACTAACGGCCGATTTCACCAAGTTTAGTTCTAATTAACTACCAGTTGTAACTATCAAAAACATATTGCTAACTGGAAGTTAAAGTAATAGTTAGTTTGAACTGAACTTGGTGAAATTGGTCGTAAGTTATAATAAAATTCTTATTGAATAAAAAATTTTTCTAAACCCTAATAAAGTTAAACCATATGGACTTGATTTTACACAACTTTAAATACTTTGTTGGCATATGTTAAGGGCTCTAAAATTTTCCAACTTAAAAGTTAGTGGTCAAGATTACAATACATATTTAATTTATTTTTTTGGTTTTTTTCATTTAAGAAACCTAGCATAGGTTATAGAATAAAAATTCGGGAGTTTAATACATATTTTCAGGCAGACTTTTGTTTTATTTGTTCGTAAAAAAAAAAATAATTGTATTAAAAAACAGAAATTAAAAAATATGTCGCTTTTCAGTATTTTTAAGCAGATAAGGAAACTTTACATTTTGCAATATTCCATATAAATAAAATCTCTTTTAATTTTATTAAATCGTTTCTAAAATTTAAATCTGTTTCAGATTTACTCTTTAAAATAAAATAAATTTAAATTAAAATCTGAAAATTTCGTAAACACCGTTTAAAATAAAACGGTTAAAAAAGGAATAATAAATTATATTATTATTATTTATTTGCATGTATACACACCCTTCTGCATTAGTGGTAGCATCACCATTTGCCTCAGTAGTGGTGGCGGCTGATGCTTTGTCACCATCAGCGGTGTTTTCAGTGGCATTAGCGGCGTTAGCATCACCATCTACCACTTTGTCCTTTTTATCCTTGGATGCGCAACCGCCCATTTTGAATGAGTTTTGTTGTTGTTTTTTTTTGTTGGGGGGTTTTTGTAGAAGGTTTATTAAAGATTATATATATAGAGGTAAAAGTTTAAAGATTTTTTATACGATTTACGTTTTTGTTAAATTTCCTTTAATTTTTTATAAAAATTTGGCGATTTTGGTCACAAAAGTTGCAGTTTTATATTACAAAATATAGTTTTCTAAAAAAAGTTTTCGCTTTTTTCCTTATAATTTTTATTTTGTGTCTACTACTTTAAGCTTAAATTAATTAGCAGGTAAGAAAAATTAAATCACACTTTTTGTTTTATCTATGTATATCGTAAATTAGCGGAATGTTAGAATTCTTCCTTTTTTTTTGGGATTGCTTCAGTTGAAAAGAGAATATGTCTTTCGGTTGAATTTAATAGGGCGCTGTCTTGAAAAAATGTGTGTTATTTTTTAAATATTTTTTTAAAGGGGGTTTGAAAAAGTGGTGGGTTGTATGAAAATGTTTTTTTTTACTCTAGTATGTATATGTAAAAAATTTTTTTATGCAAAGATCTAATTAATAAAATCTTACAATATTTTTTTTTAATAACGATTTTAGGTTGTTTCAATTTACTGACTGATTCGTTGGTTTTCTTTATAAGGACGTTTTAAATTATGATTTTCGTTTATTTTTTGTTTGGAAAAAAATTCACAACTTTATTTTTTTACTTTGTTTTGCTTATATTTTATATATATTTCATAGATTTGTTTTATGTTTCTTATATATTTTTGATTTGTTTGATTTGTGCAACTGTTTTGATTTAATAGATAGTTTTAATTACAATCTTTTTTTCCTTTTTAGATAAATTTGTGCGTTGGGTTTCCTTCAATTTTATTAATTTTTTTTATAAACAATTTTAGTTGTTTATAATTTTTTATATTTTTTACTAAGAAATTTTCAAAAAACTTTTCATTTGCTTGCTTTGCCGCGCCCAAAAGTATACTATATACTATACAAAAAAAATTGGTTGTTTTAATAAAAAAAATTCTTTTGCTGCTGCTGTTACTCTGGCTCTTCTTCTGCTCGTTCTTGTGTTTCAGTTAGAAATTGTTTCAATTCTGCTTTTTGTTTTCCTGGTTTTTAATTTTTCTTTTAGCAAGCGCGCGCTTTACCGACAACAAACGAACACACTCGGAAATTTATAAGGAACTAAACTTTCAGATCCTGTCGATACTAGTGTGAAGCTGTTAAAGTCTGGTTGGAAATTAAAATTTATTTTGTATATACAACAACGTATAACTGACAAATGTGACTCAAATTGTGGTGGTGCAGGCTCTATATACAAAACTATGTGGAGAATTGTATGTAGCATCGAGCCGGCACACTTTTAGCGCAAGTGTATTTGATTGTATGCTCAATTAAAATGTACATACACTGGCATTACACGCACACAAGTTGCTATCTGAAGTACATCATGTTACTTCTCATCATTATGTCAGGGGTGGAAAATGCAATGCGTTTATATTATTGTTTGTTTAACCCTAAAAGTACATTTAATTGTAAGAAATGGAGTCGGTTGTAATTTAATTTCAAATTTTCTAGCATTTACAAATTCTATTTCGGTTCTTCGGATCTTTTAAATTAAAAAATGAAGAATTTTACAAATTCTTTATTCACTTTCTGTAATTTTAGAAGAATTGCACAATTTTAAAATCTTAAATTTTCACATTTTTTTCTGAAAGTTATCTATTTGTTGAAATCCAGCTGGTACGAATTTTGAAAAAAGCATTTATACTACTATAAAATCTTCAATTCCGATCTCTGTCTTAAAATATTTCAAATTTAATGTTGCTTAGTTATTGTTATTGTTATTGTACTTTTATATTCATATTTAATTTAAAAATCCTATTTGAATAAACTGAGAGCTAGAGCATAAGAAAATTCAGACAATAGGGTGCTTGTGTTTTCAAAAGAGAGCGAGAAAAAGAGAGTTGAGTATTACCGGGTTGATTTTATTTGATTAAATTTTCTTTACAATAAATAATTAATTTTTTTATTTATTTATTTTCAAAAAACTTATTAATTGAATTACGTTTCTTTTTTTATTTTGGGTTTCAAATAGTTCTACTGGTTTATGGTTGGAAGACGTTGCCCGTATTCTTTTTTAAATATTTAAAGATATTTCCCATGACAATTGAGACCTTTTTATGCAGTGATGGGAACTTAGCCCTATCGGGCTAAATTTAGCTCTTTTTTAAGGTACCAAAATGTTTAGGCCTAAACTAAAATAACGAGCAAATGCAGCTATTTTTGTTTATGAACTTTTTAGACCTTTTAACTGGTTTTTACTTTTTTTGGTCCGGTAGGGTTATATCAAATTTTGAAAACTATAATAAAAATTGAAAAACATGCGAATGGAAAAAATTCCGTAATTTTTTTCAATTTTGCCCTTTTTAACCCGTTTTGCAAATGTTTTTTCGCATTTAGTGTCATCACTGTTTTTAGGATTGTTAATAGTTATAATTATATAATATGGAGTGACCCACTGATGAGAGGAGTATAATTTAAAACAAATTTCTTAAAAATCCTATTCTACTTATATATTGGATAAAGTAAAAAAAATCTTAATTTATAATAAATTATCTTTGTTTAATGTGAATTTTCTTTTTTATGTGTGAGTCCTAAGTGTTTCAACATCGGTAAAAACGTTGTATTTTCTTTTATAACAATAAATTTATTACCATTAAAAGTTTCTCACAATTTAGGTGAAAAGTGTAGTTGATTCCCATCAAACTATGATTAAAGGCGCTTAAAGTTATAATGATTCTTGTGATAACAGGTTTACTGTAGTAAAATAAATTATAAAGTTATATCAAGGCGAATTGACTAGAAGGTGGGGCAAAGTCAACATATGGTGTTTTTTTTCGTTGGTCAACTTGTCAAAGTTGTATACAAACTAGTTTTTTATGCAAACAAACCTATTTTTTTTTACTAGCAATATTTTTGACAACCCGACCACAGAAGCAGTGTTGTTGTAGAGTTGACCTCACCTTCTAGTCAATTCGCCTTGAGTTATATCTTAGGTTCACTCACTTTTGACGATGAGTGTACATATATTACAACTTAATGGCAGTTCATGTAATTACACAAATAACATTTTTTAAATCTATTGCAAATATCTAGGCAATAAAAGAATGTAGTTTCTTAGTTAATTTCAATAAAACACAAATTTGTTATGTTAAAATCCTCCCTGAAAAAGATAACAACAGAAATCCACAAAAAAAGTATGCGGGTAATAAAAATTAATTTCTTTTATTTAAAATAAAACATGTACAAAATGCATAAATCTATAATTACACCCCATAGACTAGTAAAAAAAAAAAACATTTTCTCTTGCTGATGTTGAAAATATTTTTAGCAAAATCATCCAATTAATTTCTTTTGCTTATTCGACTAACACAAGAATCACAAAATATGATTGCACTTCTGATTGCACTCTGAAAAATCCCAAAGCGATTGATAGATTTAATTTCACACAAGGAAGATGCGGAGGAACTGCATGATTTTTTTTCTTGATTTATTGTTGTACAGAACATTTTATCAATACAATAATGATCCCCACCATATTAACTTAGGAAAAAAGTGAAAATAAAATGGCCAACTTAAGCCGGATTATCGTAAGTGATGACACAGTAACGGAAACATGATAAAGGATACGATTACTTTTTGGAGTGAGTGGTTGGCAAATGGTTTGTGGATTTAAATTTTTAAGGCAAAAAGCTTAAGTTATCACACAATAAACTATTGAAGTTTTTGATATGAACTACTTCGAAAATAACATAAAATATGTTGAACGATTTGGAAATTTTGGCTGAAAGAAATGGCTGTGAATCATGTTTTTAAGTATATACAGTGTTGCCATATTTTTTTTAACTGACAATTTTAAAAAAAATCTGTATATATGAAAAAAATTGCTCCTTAAAAAAATTATATAACATATTTGTGTATCTTAAATTAATTTTTATTGAAAAAAAAAACAACTTTCTATTAGTATTAGCCAATTCATAAAGTGTTTTCAAGCGCTAAATACTAAAATAATATTTTAGGCTAAAAAACATTGTTGTGAATAGTGTGTTGTATTGTAATAAGAGAAATAAGAGTAAACGCAAAATAAAATGACGAAAAAATTCAAAAACTTATTTGCTTTTTATTATATGAATAAGTTAATAGTTAAAGAAAAATAAAAGTCGTTTTGTCAAATACATAATTGGGGGATTCACAAGGTGTGCTATTGTCATAATGTTCTAAATAATATTTTATAATTGTTAAAAAAAATACAGTTGTGTTTAAAATAAAATAAAAATATTAATGCTGTTGTTCATTAATTCGTCACAACTGTACAGTAGTAGAAATCTAAATTATAAGCGGTTGCCCACAGCAGTCATATATGTTTCTTGTAATTATTATAAGACATATGACTTTACAACTTTATGACTACCTTGTGAATCCTCCAAATATAAAATTAAGCAAACTTTTTGAAACAGTCATAAAATTATATCAAATACAACCAACTCTACACAAAAAAAAAGCTTTTATAACACTGAAATATTTTTATGAATAAGGATGCATATCCTTTGTTGCTTTTAAATATGTTAATGTACATGAGCTACTTTAAAAAGGGAGTACAAGTTTTAACATTGTTGCATTAGATTAAATTGTTAATTATATTGTAATTAAATGCATCTGTGTATCATTCGAATAAAATTTAAAAACTTCAGTGAATAAAAAACACTGTTTTTAAGGAAAATTCTGCAAGACTGTTTGCACTTTAAAAAAACTGCGAAAACTAGATAAATCTGTACGTTTGGAAACGCTATGTTATATTATAAAAAAGAGGTCAGGGAGTGGTTAAATAGGTAAAAGTAGTGCTTTGGGGGTGCCAGTTTCATAAATTTAACCAAAAAGTATGGTCAACATGGTCCGAATCACATGTATCTGTTTTATCTAATTTAATCATCTGACTGCTGCTGACTACCACATCTTTTTTGAGAGGTATTGCCAACTGTAAAGAAAATTTTTTGCGGCATATCAAAGAAACTAAAATCGTCAACGGGCAGTTTTTCAGTCTAATAAATTAATATCGAGATTTAGTAACAGGCTGTTTCTCCTCCATACATTTTTACTTTTAAATGCAAAAATTTTGAGAATTGAAACAATTGTCAAAAGGTTAAAAATGTATTTAAAAGGTTCATAAAATCAGTAAATCGTTTTAGTTACTTATTACTTTAAGCAAATTCTTAAAAAGTATTTCGTAACTGGGCGTTTGTAGATGTTGCAAACCCTGAAGATATTCGAAAAATATCCTTTTCCACAGCAAACACAAAAGGGAGTAAATTAGTAAGCTGATAATACTCTCCATACTTGTTTTTGTTCATTGCATTACACGGAGACTTTAATATTTGTTTTAGGGTGTATTACACTCTCTTTACGCACGTGTTTCTATAACGTTAGTTTGCCATATTCTCTGAACGAATATTTCTTCTACCTCATGGTGGTTAGTACTCCTGTTGAGTGTTTTTGGGTATCTATAAATATTTGCTATTTTATATTATTCTCCAACCATTGCCCAGGTGCCTGTATTTTTTATTGAGTTATACCAACTCCATAATATTATCAGTAGCTCACTAGCTTCTTGACACAAAACAAATTATTTATAAACCCATAACCTCTTTAGTACTTTGAACTACCCATTCCTAGGCGACAACAAGCTGGTGGCAAGACATTAAATATCAATACAACAACAAGAAGAAGGAATGTATGATTTTTATATGTACATATGTATATAAGTCAAGTGTTTTTCTGTTTTTTTTTATTTGTTTATGTTTAAATACAGGATATAGATTGTTCAACACCTAAATGCTTTGCTTTAAGTCTGTATTTTATTTCCTTTTGTATAATTTTTTATTCAAAACTTCTTGAGAGTTGTGATATACTACTACATATGCACACACATATGAAAATATTTCTTTACACACATGTCTATCTCAGCCCCTCATCGAAAAACCACAAACACACCATAATTTCTTTTGTTATTCAATAAAATTGAAGTATGTATGACTGTTTATTCAACAGCTTCCTCTTTTTCACAAATTCCATATCAAGCTGTTAGAAAACATGTGTGGAAATATGTTAAAAATCATCAATTCTATGTCAGACATATTATTTAAAATACATATTTCGAAAAATTCCTTGTTGACTCAAGCACTCTGGGAGAAATATTATGAGTAGGAATGTAAATTTTATTGTCAACACAAATGCTTAGTATTCAAGTGGCAACAATGTGAGGATGCCAGATGATTTTGTATTTCACTTTTTTTTAATTAATGCAGCTCACAAATACAAATGTACATAGAATTAAAAGAACTTTCACTTTTTTTTAACAATCTATAAATGTATGACGTGGTTGGGTATTTGCCATTTTTGGAAAATTTGTGCTACCACACTACTTAAAAAAAATTTAAATATATTTCGATATCAAAATATTTTTAAAGAAAATAAATAAAAACCTTTTAATATCAAGTTCTAGGCGGACTTTTTGGTTATTTTTGTTATTTGCATTCGCATAAATGTAAGCAAATATTTAAAGCGAAAATTTAATCATGGCAATATCAATAACATCTAAAAAATTTTTTAAGAAAATAAATTGTAATAAACGTGAAAAATACAGGGTTTAATTACCTCTCCTGTTAGCATTTGGAAGATTGTTTTTTTGAAAATCATCGGTTTGAGTACTTTTGTTGATTAAAAACTGATTAATCACTGACACGCTTAAAAATCGACACAAAAATTACTCGCGCTTATGATTTAAAATTCAATAATAAAAAGTGTCGAAAATGTATCTAAACTAATAAAAAACCGAATTATAAATGACTCCTCAAGAAGAGTCGCGGATAGGGTACCACTTTCTCCAGACATCATTTATAATCAAAAAATGAGCGCATATTCTGGTATTTTAATCGTGCTGTAGAGTCAATAAAGACTCGAATGTGATTAAAAAATTCAAAAAATGCTAGCTGGGCTGTTTTATTTCTTATAAATTAGGCAGTTAAGAATGAAGAATGATGCTTTAAAGGTATCTTCTTCTACTTCTTCACTGTCACAAAGTTTTCACTTAATAAATGCTTACACTAGACAGCACAAAAAGTTTGACAAATATCCAACATGTCTGCAAAAATTAAACATTCTTAATATTTCTTCAAACATTGCTTCAAAGATAAGTCTAGTTTTTAAGTTGAGAAACTCAAAAGTGATTTCATAAAAATTTTATTAAGATACTCTTTTAACTCTCTGTCTAATAGATGCGTCATCCTCTAAATAAACATCAACATCCCTTTTACAATTTATGTTGTGAGAGCTGTCACAAATAGAACATAACAGGGTGAGAAAGACTTAAATGGACAATTTAAAATATTAAACATAAATATGCAGAAATATGGTGGTGATAGTGAAAAAGAACTAGACAACTATGTTAGGCAATTACCAATTTCAAAGACAACAAAAACCACACAAATAAACTACAGTCAAATCAAACAAATTGTTTGAATTAAGAGATCTGACTGCAGCATTTTTTTCTAATCCGAGCAAATGAAAACAACTGTCAAATTCTGAAATATGTACACTCAAAGAAAGTAATAAACTAAAACTATTTGTTTTTATTTTAGAGTTTTTTTTTCCAACATATTTTATTTTCAAACTTAACCAATAATTAAGAGCATGTTAGCAAATCATAGAGAGAAAAAATAAGTACACAATCGTTTTCCATAAAATGTTTATAGAGCGTAAAGAAAGACAAAAACGCATAGTTTTTTTTTTATATATTTAGCTTTTTTTCAATTTTTAATGGAAACATTAAAAAAAATGCTATAGAAAATTTTAAACAAAACAGAAAAAATAGAAATAAAAAAAAACACTTGTTGTTAAATTAATTTATAAAGAAATTGAAAATTATTTTACAAACACTTAAGTCAAATAAATACATAAATATTTCTTTTTTTATATTTATAGCAATTTTGTATGTGCACATATAAAAAAATTTGTAAAGCAACAAAATCTTTTAAGATAAAATTCTATGACATTTGCAGTCTATTAAAGAGAATTTTTTAGCCCTTAGAACTATTCAACAATTCACATTGCGTCTTCAGAATCATACCCAAAATACCCTTGCAATAGCTCAGCAAGCACGTTTATCAAAATAACTCCATAACACTACATACAAACATTGAATATGCAATAAAATGCTTATTTATTTTTACAATTCATAAACATTGGGTATTATTTCTATAAACATTTTTATTTCTTTCATGTTTATTAATCAAATTTCAGTAAACTTTTGTTTATTATAAAACAATCAGCAAATTTTTCAGTTAAAATTAACTTTGTATTACTATTAACTTTCAAATAACATATTGCTAACTGACAGTTAAAGTAGTAGTAAATTATAACTTTAACTTATGACTTTGGTGAAATTGGCCGTAAATCAAGCAATTTGTTTGATTTAAAGATTATTGACAGTATTCTTACAACAATTTTAAATTTAAATAAAGGTTAACAAAACAAAATTTGTTTGAATAGTTTATTTAACCATTTGTTGAACTCAATAATCGTATTTGAATAAGAGAGTTAATTTTCAAGCATAATTTTCAAATATATCTTATCTTAAAAAATTGAAAGTATTTTTTTATTTATTTTATAGTTTAAGACTTGTATGTTATTTAAATGTAGACAAAATAACCATAAAAAAAAATATTATTATCTAAAATTGATTTACAGTTTTAAGTGCATGTTTCTTTTGTTTGATAAAAACAAATGACAGTTTAACGCTATTAACTAAAAAAATTTAGGTGCTTAATAAAGTTATAATTAGATTTGAAAGTTTATCAGGCCATAGAGTTAAGATAGCATTTGAAAAAAATTAATTTTCTTTTAAAAATTTAAGATAGTATTCATTGACAGATATACTTATAGATACTTTTAAATTCTAGATTTGCAGAAAATCAAGTTTGTTTAAAAACATGTTTAAGTTCCTGTTTTAATTCATAAATAGCCTCTTTACATTACAGGAGATTTTGAGTAAATTCTAGTTGTTTTTACTAGAGTTTCCATACAAAACAAAATCTACTTTATGACTAGAATTTGACGAAATCTACTTAAAATGTAGTGAGTAGTATTTAGTGATGCAACTATCGTTTTTTGATATACAAAAATGACAATTTAACAATTTAACAATTTTGACAATTCGGGCTTATTTTGTAATGCTCTCCCTAATAAGCCTACCTTGTTGAACTCGCCTTGCAATGCTAACGGCATATAAAAATAATCATTAAACAATAATTGCAATTATTTTTTTTTTGTGCAGACTTATTGCATGCCGTTTTGCCATAATTTCTGTAACATGTTATTAAATATTTACACAAAATGTACATACTTAATTGTAAAATCGATATTAAACTCGTTAAAATAAAAAACAAATTCAAATAGCTTTAAATAAAACCCCTTTCGAAGCTTTCAAATATCGTTTTAAAGTAGACATTTATTTAAATTTGTTTCAAAAGTAATAACCCATAAAAGCACAACAATGACAATTACACCGAAGAAATAAAGTAACAAACAAAAAAGCACAAAATCAAACAAAAAATTAATTTAAAAGGGTGACTAATATTATGTAATTCGTAAATAAATGACAAATGTGTGGCACAAATTGACAAATGGAAAAGTCCTGGTTGACTTTTGTTTCCAAAAAACTTCACGTGCACATGGAGAGAGTAAGTGAACGAGTTTTGATATACAGCATTGTAACAGATGGTGCCGATTTACACGCTTCAGGTTTAATTCAACAAGTCTTGCATTTTTAGGAGAGAAGGGAAAATAGGATGTCATTTATTTTTTTCGTTCTCTTAACAATTTAAATCAACAAAAATCCTGTAAAATACTTAAGAAAATTATTGACGACTTTTGTGTGGCTATAATGTATTTTTTGAACTCAAATAACTTCTACGCTTAGTTGTACACATGTGTTCTCTTGCAAAAATGATTATGTTTTTATATTTCCTTTTAGTTAAATATATGTATATTACTATCAATAAGTAAACCTATGAATGAAAACATAAATAAAAAAATAGTTCTAAAACTGTAACAGAGTTGTATTTAAAAAAAAAAAAAAAAATTTAATTGAGTGACAGATTTTTTTTGGCAACTTGCAAATGTTAACGAAAATTTTCAGAAAATTTATAGAGTTTACGTGATCAGAGTTGCATTTTCTCGTAAAGTCATATTATTTTGTATCTTTTTTGTGTGAAACAACCAATTTTTCAGACACTTTTTTTATTTCGGATAGAATTCTGTCAGATTTTCTTTTGAATGAATCATACGATTTTGTAGCATGGCCTTAAATGTTTTTGGCACGAAATGTCAACCATTCCTTAACAAACCATTGCATTGTTTAAAATTAAAGGAGTCACAAGGAATTTTTTTTTTGCAATTTTAAAGCTTCAATGGTCATTTAATGTCTGGTTTAACGATTTTTTTTATCATTATAATTTAATACTTTTTAAATAACATACATTTTTTTAAAATAACATAAATTGTTTCAAGAATTAAGAAAAATTGTAAGAAATTTATATAAATTTTTTGTGTTCTAATTAATTTTGATTAATCGAATATTTAAAATTTTACTCAAGAGTTCTTATTCAGAAAAAATATTTAATATTTATAAAACGAATTCTCTATGAATTTATGATGGCAAATCTTGTACACATTAAAATTTAAATCAAAAATTAATGAACCGATTTAAAAAAATGAAGTCTCAATAAAATTAACTAACAAAATTGATCTTCCTTTCATTATTTTATTTTGTTTGTTATAATTACAAAAACTTTCACTTTTTTCATAAAAAGTTATTTTTTAGTTAAATATTTAAAATGTTAATTTCAATGTTTTTTTTTTTTTGTTTTTAATATTTGTTTTAATTAATTTTTTATATCATTGTGAAATTCTGGTTTAAATCATTTTTTTTATCTTTAATGGTTTTAACGATTATTTTCATTTAATTTAAAATTTGTTTTACTTTTAATATTCAAAATCAAAACTCTGCGTGTTAAATGTTTTAACTTTTAACATTTCTTTATTTTTTTTCTAAACTTTTCTGTTTAAGAAAAACAAAATTGCAACACGCGAACCGTTAATGCCAACTTATGATATTCGATTAACAATTAAACAAACGTTAACTGAAGTCTAAACACCAGTCAACCAGCCAGCCTACAGTTAAAATAGAAATTATTATTACACTCTCTCTAACGCTCTCTCAAATCTTCAATTGCAACAAATCATAGTATAACAAAAAAAAAAGTTATTTTATTTAATGATTTATTTTTTATAGGTATATTTTTTTTTCAATAGTATTAGATTAGAAATATTAAAGATAAGATTTTAAAACTCTCTTCCACAATATTTTTATTTTTAAATTTATGTATCTCTTTAATTTTTTAAATTGTTTGTTTATTTAACTCAGTAAATAAAGTGAAATTTAAGATAAAAATTAAAGCAATTCATTATTTTCTGTAGTTTGCAAAAAATCTTATAAAATGATTTTTTATGAATAAGCAATTTTTTTTTAAATTGGGAATAATTTAAAAAATTTTAGAATTTTAAGAAAATAAAATTATTTCCTTTAAAATCTGCTTATAAAAATTTTGAATTTGCAGAGATAATAAGTTTTGAATTTAAGCATTTGCTCAATTAATTGTTTTCTATAATAAACAAAAACCGCAAAATTTGCTTTACAAATAAACTGGCTTTAATTTTATGACTACAACCGATTAGTCATAAAAAACAAAGTTTTAAAAATTTAACTTAATTCTTTTAAATATGAAAACAATACAGATTTTCTATTAATAGAATAGCAATTTTCCATTTTAGATAATAAAGTGGAAAATAACGGTTGACGCTATAAAAAGTTTTGCTACACTTCTGTTTTGTAGAATTTTAAGAATCCATTTCAAATTTTATTAATAACGGCAAAATCTTATAAGTAAAATTATTTAAAGTTATAATTTTGTCAAACATTTTTTTCTTTTATTCAATTCGCGTTATAAAAACATATTCTTTCAGTTGTTTTTTATTTGTTCGACATTTTTTTAGAATTCCAAACTTCAGCTCTTTGTTTTATACAATACTGTATGTTTTATATGCTTTTCAATAAGTTAATCTCCATGATTCACAAATTTGCTAAATTATTATTTTTTATTGTCAGCTGATAACTTGTCAAAAAAAAATCAACGCGTTAAAAAGTTCAAAGTTAATCAACTTTCTGCTGCTTACGCGACAAAATGTTTTTGGGACACGTGTTCTATGAAAAAACACTAGTTTAACTTTTTGATAGAAGATAGAAGTTAGACCGCACTAACGCGTGTTATGTTCTTCCTCCTTAATATTTTTGGCGAGTATTAGCTGTCAAGTATGGAAATTACTCGCCAATTCACAGAAAAAGTGTGTCTGTAAAATTTCTGTGAGAAAGTTTCCGCTTTGAACTGTCAAATAAACTCACGAATAAAAACGGGGCGGGAAAAAATTTCAACACTAAAAAAACATAAAAAATGCAAAGAATAATAATAAAAACAATTTTTTTTTGACACATTTTTTCATTGTTTAATTATTTCGCTTTTAACATTTTTTTAAAAAATACGAATGTTTTCAAAGCTCGTTTGCAAAAAACCAACATTAAAGCCGCACTTTACATTTTTTGGTATAGCCGACGGTTCTATTTTCGCCGCCTTCGTTGAAAATTTTTTAATTTTAGTAAATTTTGATCGCCGTCAACGATATGTGTGACTGGCGTTCTTAACGTGTGCAATGTCGCATCGGCTTCGAGTGCAATGTTATGACATTTATAAAGCAGCCCATACACGTTTCAATATAATTTAAAAGATTTTGAATAAACATTTAATTAATAAAGTCGAATAAGTATGAATTGATATTAATAAAAATAATTTCTGCAAGATGGCGTCAGTTTTTACACTGCACCTTCCTCCTTGATTTTTTTCAAATTATGAATTTACATAAGTACGTGCTCCCATGTCTTAAACATAAGCAGAGAAATAAGAAATATTGCTGTTATTCTGCCGACGTTATTGCTAACGAGCTGAGATATTTATCTTTAGTGTAGACCTGGGGTTACAGGCACACTAACTCAACACACAACCATATAATGATCAAAAATCAACGGATACAGGATGTTACGTCCTTTTGCTACCTATGGTGTATAATGAAGTCAGACGCAAGAGTTGACGACGACATAGGAAACTGAATTTAACTCCTGTGTGAACTTCATCCCAATATATGTATCTGTGGCATTTTGTTAAAACACCTTAAGTTGAGATTAGATAGCAAAAAAGTAAAAAAAAAAAATAACGGCGAAAAACATCATTTTTATTAAATAATAAAATAAACCAAAATTAGAAAAAACATTTAATTTATAATAAAAAATTTAAAAAAAAAATTTTTGAATGAAAATTCGTATGACTAACAAAATTTTTTTAAATTTGACTTAAGATGTCATCTATCAGGTCTGCTTACTTGTACAAAAACAAAAACCGATTCTTTTTAGTTGTCAAAAATTTACTAGCACATATACAAAGCAAAAGGAAAAAACGTGCATGTGTGGCATACCATAAATGTAAACAAACGTATACATGCACATGTAAGCAAAATGTAAACAACTTTTGACAACTAAAAAGAACATAAACAATGATCATCAGGCTTCTTGCGCAGACCTTTTAAATGGGCCATAGTTTTGTCAAAATGCCACAGCAGAAGCCCTTTGTTCCCAAGTGGAATAAAATAAAGGGAAATTAAACATATAATGTATTAACTGTACAACACAATTTTTTACCCATGATCAAACTGACCAGATTCCGAAAATTAGCTTAAAAAAACATACGTATCTCTCAGTTTTCTAGATCAATCTATTTCGCGTTTTTACGCGCAATTCAATTTTTAATGTGAATCCACCTGTCTAACTCTTCATACTGTTTATTTTTTATTTACTTATTTGTCTATGGAATATAATCCTTACAGACTTCTTAATTAAATACAAAAATTTTACAAAATATATACAAGTGTGAAGCAAAAAATTACAAAAATTATGTGTTTAAAAAGATTAACAATTTAGTTTTAATATCAGTGGGACTAGAAGAATAAAGATCCTTCTTAACGGGCCTCTATTAGCACAATTAGCTCTTCAAAATTGAACTGATAACGGAACCAAATGAGGTGATGGGCATTGAGGAACATTAAATGTTATATTGCTAATTAGGCATCCAGAGCATACGTCGCATACAATTATGTTAAAAATAAACGAGATGTTCAGCACAGTTCTACGGCTCTTTAGAGTTGGCAGAATAAGGTGGCATATTCCATTGGTTAAAGTTCAGATATAAAGTGTAAAAAATTAACAAAATCGGTCCACGGGTTCGAAGAATGTGATCACATTTCTCAATTTAAATAAGATTTCATAATTGCTCTTAAATAATAATATTATATGAAATTGTATTAAAATTTAAGAAATGTAATCATAATCTTGCAACCTGTGGATCAATTTTGCTCATTTTTTACATATTACATCTTAGAAGAGTATGAAGTATTTAAGTATTTAAAATTATTAACTTTAAATTATTAAATGATTAACTGATGTGGCTGTAATCGAAACATCCCCAAGAGATAGGCAGGAGGATTCACATTAAAACTTAAATTGCGCGTAAAAATTCGAAATTAATTGATCTAGAAAAACTGAGATTTACATATATTTTTTCAAGCTATATTTCCACAAACTGGTCAGTTTGATCATGGGTGAGGCCAAAAGTTGAAATTTGTCGTACAGTGTTATTTATAAATGTGTACAATTAAATAGTAAGTAGTCAAAAACAGGAAAAACATTTTTATGCATAAAGATAAAGAACTTTACTTTTTTTTATCAGTTATTTTTGCGAATATAAAATTGTTTTCTTTCATACTTTTTAATTAAAATTTTATTGTTTTTCCTTAACCCCCCCTATACGTGTGAATGTAGACATGATTCTATTCAAATTCAGTTTTAAAATGAACAAATACTTTTAACATAAAAACTTTTAGTCAATTAAAAATTCCAGTTACATTTCCAATTCAATGACCCACAATTTATGCAATTATATACCTACATAAATATATTTTTTTGCAAAAAAAAAAACGCACATACAATCAACCTGCCATTTTTTTAAATATTATGTAAGATATTTGGAATCACCACAACTCCATAAAAATGAAAACAAAACTTACATACAAAATCGCAGTTTGTATGCAATTTGTTAATAGTGTTAATACCACTTTTGTTAATAAAATAAAATCGAAAGTGGTTAATAAAAAATAAATATAAACAACTACCGGTAAAGCAAATGTTTAGTTTTTTTTTTATTGTTAAGCCAACTAAATGTTAGAAAACTACAAAATAAAGAAATTTAGTCAAAAATGTCAGTTGTACAATTTATTGATTAATATTAAATATGGCTCACAAACTAACAGATAGGAATGGTAAATCTATATAGGTTTGTACATAGATTTGTTTTTTATAGCTTAATTGTAATTAGGGTTTGTTTTTTTTTAACATACATAAGTACATATTTAAGTATTTCTTTACTATAAAGTTTATTGCCAATTGCTCGACTTTTGTCTATATAAAATTATTTTATTAAAAATAAAAATCAAATCGAATAATAGGTAAATATGTATGTATGTCATTTAAAAGCTAAATTACTAACTTTAACAAAGCCACTAGATAGATATTCAGCCATGTCACAGAGTACAATTCCGTTCGGAAACGGAATTTTTTCGTAATTCGGTGATTTAGAAAATAATGAAAAAATTTCTCGGAATGAAACCATTTTTGTTTTTATGAACGGTATAGGAGTTTTCTGTATCTGAAAGGCCAAAAAACAATCAAAATACACTTTCTATCAATAAACAAATATGTTTTCTTCAATTCCGAATGGAATTGTACTCTGTGACATGGCCCATTATTATAAAATTATTTTGTAAATTGTACATACATATGGGGCCAAGGTACATAAACACTGCTCTATTAAGATAACCGACTTGTCAAAATTGTCTACATATAAAACAAAAACAATATAACGCACACATGTACAAATTTTGGCTCATACCCAGCAAATAAAATTGGGCCACCTGACCCATTTTGATAAAATGGACTACTCCATGGACTGGTCCGATGTAATGCAAGCATGGACCATGTCATTGTTAAAAAGTGTTTGTAGTGAGACGACATGTCTTCGTTTTTTAACGACGTGCTTTCGTTTCGACTTCAAAACTAATCCTCTTGAGTATACCATGGAGTAGTTTTAAAACTACTCCTTAGCGGTCCAAAGGTGGGTTATATACCATGGAGTAGTTTTAAAACTACTCCTTAGTGGTCCAAAGGTGGGTTATATGATCCTCTCCTAGGACATCGTAATGTTAAATAGACCAGGTTTTTTCCATACGTTTGGGTTACTTTTGGACTAGTCCTGGTCCTTTGTGGACTACTCTTTACACGCGTGTTTGGACTGGTCCTATTATTTGCAGGGTATACACGGGGTAAAAAGCTTGTAAGCATATGGGCCAACGAGTGTACCTTGTGTAGTTGTACCATGTATGGGGCATTCGACGCCCGTTTTTGAATTGTTTTTTTTTTTTGGTTACTCATTCAATAGAAAAAAATATTTTTTTTTATTAAAATTTTTGGATTTGAAGTCCGATTGTGGGCCTTCCATATTTACTATTTTTTTTTCGATTTTTGAAAAATTATAAAAAACTATATTTTTTCATTAAGATACCGATTTTTGATTTTTACAATTTTAAAAATCGAAAGAAAAAAATTAGTAAATATGGAACCCACGGCCGGACCGGGCTCAAATTCCAATTTGCACCACTTTTAAGAAGGCTATGAACAAAACTAAAAAGAGTGCTTTGAAGGAATAATCGAAAAAATTGCAAAGTTTACCAGGAAACCCCTTTTGAAGTCTACTAAATAAAATTGGGGAAATAAAATAAAAATTTTTTTTAAACCAACCGACTTGGCGTGAAATGCCCCATATACACATATGCATATAAATATAAAATTCTTGTGAAATATAAAACGGCCCTAACGGTAAAAATAACTTGTTCGTTCAGTGATGCCAAGTGTGCCGATTTTTCCCCTTTTTGTAAGAATTTTTTTTAAAAATGTTCTTCTTCTACTTCTGTTTAACTGTAGTGATTTTTATTTAATTGCAGATTATTTTTTAAGAATTTACAATTGTAGGCGCCTATAACGGTTTACAACTCAACTCAGTTGAGTTGTAATTTCTTTATTTTTTGTTTTGTTTGCTAAATTGCGGTGAACAAAAACATAACAAAAATTACAACTGATCCAAACCAGTTGTCTTAATTAAACCGTAATAGGGGCCGTAAACTTTAGAATTACATAATAAACACTTTTTTAAGTGCAGTATTAGAAACTCGTTAATCTAGTAATATAAAGTAAGAAAATATGTGAAATCTTTAATAATAATCTAAATTAAGCACTTGTTAAAAAATAATGATAAGACTGATTGTGCCATTAGAATGATGCTCATGTCGGCAGAGTATGTGAAGAATTGTTGAAAACGTTTTCAAAAACTATTGTTCATCCAATAAAATCTGATTGTCTACAATTTTACATAAATGCTGTTGAAGAAACGCAAAGAAGACTGCTACTAGCTGAGTGATCGACTCGGTGTTTTAACACTTTTTTCCACAATACTCATATTATGATTTTATAGGCCTACAAATGTGTGCTATACACTGAAGACAAACATTTTTTTCAGGAGCACTAGCAAAACATCATTGTATATACAATAAACAGAAGTGTAGTACCAGCATCAGGGGAATTATTATGTACGTATTTCGATTCGAAAAGAAAATAATTGGAATTTATAGGTATATCGTATCTTTCGAAAAGAAATAATAAGTACTTAATTAATAGTAAGTAGGTATTTAGGATTTATATTAAAAGCTAATTTTGATTGTAACTCTAATGGTACTTTTTGTGGTACAGTAGTTTTGACTTAGCTGCACAATCTCCTTTGCACGATTTTTTGTGCAGGTAAATCAAAAATGCAGTTATCTTAAATGCATTTACCTGCCTAAATGTGCAGGTACACAATTGTGGTTACCTGCTCAAAAGTGCAGCTAAAGTAAAGTGTTTGATTTAAAAGTAGAATAAAAAATTATTTTTTTAATACATAAATTTATATTTTATTGAAATGTTTTTTCAACCCAGGAGCTTACTGGGAATTTGATCGTCGACGAGCTCATGTTTTAATTGTGGACGATTCCTACACGTGCTGATTCGTATGAGAGATTCTTCCATAACGCAGCGAAAAACGCTTATATTAATCGTAAAGGGAATCGTTTATGATGTATGTTGAGATTATCTAACGAGTCTTTCAAAAAGCATGCTAAGAGTCGCATGAGACTCATGTATATATTATTTTACAACTCGTGAAAAACTCAACCGTATGACTAAGCTACCTAAATAAGGGCATCAGGTGTATTTTTGATGCCAAAACTTCTAATTTTCATACAATTTCTATAAAACAAACCTTAAGGTCGTGAAATCAACACCATCCTGTCGTAAAATCCTTTTTTGCAGATCCTTAGGCCGGTGTGTTTTATTAAAATTGAATTGGCAATAGCATTTTCATACTTCAAAAACTGTCTTATTTAGGTAGCTCAGTAATTGTTATACGACTCTTACAGAGAGTCCCAAAAGGTTCATTTCAAGATTTAAAGACAAGCGTGTCAAAAAATAAATAAAAAAATAAATAAATTAAAAAAATATTTAGATGTTTTTGTTACTCGTCAGATAATCGTTAGAAGATTCTGATTAGGAGTTGTATATTAAACATAATCGTCTAACAAACAGCCTATGCAAGCTGGGAAATAACAGTCATTTTATACATGCATGTATGAAAAAAAGAAAAGAAACATTAACAAAAACAATGAGAATTCACAAAGAACATAAAACATAAAAAACAAAATAACTGCGATTTATAAGTTTATAAACAGCTTAAATTGGATATTTATGTGAAAAAGTGGCCACAATATATTTGTATGTGTGCAGCTAACTTTGGTGTTTTGTATGAAAATATTTTAAAGCTGCCCAAAAATATAAAAAATGTACAGGTATACAAAATGCACGTAAACAAGGATTTTGAAGAATAATTCCAGAAAATATTAATTTTGGGCAGTTAAGTCAAAGTGCAGCTAACTTTGATTTTCTGTATGAAAATAATTTTAAAATGCCAAAAATTTTGTGCATTTATCTTAAATGTGCAGGTATAGAAAGTGCACTTAAAAAAGGAATTTGTATGGAATTAGAAAGAATAATTCCAAAAATTAATCATTTTGTGCAGTTAAGTCAAAAGTGCACGTAAACAAAAGGCAGTTAAGTCAAAACTACTGTATTGTTATTTAATTCAATGAACCTAAATTTATATACCTGAAATAAAAATGTACAAATTTAAAATAAAGTTTTGCTTTTTGAAAAATTTTAAAAATGTAGTGTAGGGAAAAATTAAGAGAGGAAATAGTGGTTGTAGGGGAAAAAGCGAGTTTTTTTCATAAAAGTAGGGATTTTAAAAATATATATTCTGGCATCATTGAGTTTATTTATAAAAAGCTGTTTTTTAGAAAATTGTTCTATTGGCTGCGGTTATTTCGAACACTTGCAATTTTGTTTGGACTGACTATGACTATTGTTTAATATCAAAAAACAGTTTTATTTTAATTTTTTTTCTTTTTTATAATTATTATAAGGTATAATAATTATTGACAAGTCGTGATTGTTGAAACAAATTTGCATTTGTTTTCTATTTTTTTCATTTATGTATTTATCCTCTAGTTGCAAAAGTTTAATTCTCTGCATACCTATCAATATTTTATACGCAAACTCAGGCGTTTTGTACTTTGTTTGTTTATTTTTTATTTTTTAAATCAAACCATATTTATGGTTTGATTGTTGGGGGACTTAAAAAGAATTCCTGAAGATTTGCAATTATTTTAAACATGTAGGTATGTGTGTTAAGGAGCGGAAGTCAGTAATTGGTTGAATAAGTTTAAGTCATTTGTTATAGTCACTTAATAATATGTACGCATAAAATTAAATTATATAAAAATTTAAATTGTTAAGGAATTTTTGTTTTAAGAGGTTTTAATTTAGGTATCAGTAAATAAATATAATTTATTAAACTAGAGGTAATGTCTTGTTATTGAAATATTCATTAAAATAATTCAAATAAATGAAAATAACACTTTGTGTGACAGTTTTTTGACCAAATGTATGTAAAATTATCCGCTGAATCCGAATATGAAGTCAAAATGCTCAAGGTAGTACAGTTTTCGAGATTTTTCAAAATAACCGTTATTGTCGGTTTTTAAAAAGATGATGTCACTTTAATAAAATTATCTTCGAAAATATTCGACGAAATTTTGAAATAACTAATATAACCGCAGGTCGTTTGTTAATATTGGTCAAGAAATGACTAAATAATTCTTTTCGTGTACCATAATAAGTACTTTGTTTATCATTCTGTATGCCATCGTCCAGACTTCCAATTTTTAAGAGTTCTGCTTTGAAATTACATTAGTGTCCAGATCATGAAATTATTGTATTTTTATCTTCCATCCCTGCAAATGATAGGACCAGTCCAAACACGCGTTTAAGGAGTAGCCCACAAGGGACTAGGACTAGTCCAAAAGTAACCCAAACGTATGGAAAAAACATGGTCTATTTAACATTACGATGTCCTAGGGCAGGACCATATAACCCGTCTTTGGACTACAACGGAGTAGTTTTAAAACTACTCCATTGTATACACAAGAGGGTTAGTTTTAACTTTGTTTAAAAACGAAAACATGTCGTTAAAAAACGAAGACATGTCGTCTCACTACAAAGACTTTTTAACAATGACATGGTCCATGCTTGCATTACAGCGGACCAGTCCATGGAGTAGTCCATTTTATCAAAATGGATCAGGTGGTCCAATATTATTTGTAGGGATATTCTTCATTTTGAAGTCAACTTCACGTTAAAAAATGTGAGAATAACAAAACAGAATTGCAGAGTTCTCCTCCCAAATATTCTCACCACTTTCACCAAAAAACTTAAGTTAGCACAGAGTACACACAGAGGTGAAAAAAGTGATGTGTGAAAAAGGCCCGAATCAGTTGCGAAGCAAAAATACTTCAAATTCTCTCTCATCTTATTGTTTTAATTTTTATTTTCTTTATTTATTTACCTATATAAAATTTTATAAAAATATGATAGCATTGTTGGGAGAGTAAATGTCTATGTGTGAGAGCATAAGATAATAAATAATAAAATAAAATTAAATTTTGACTAATTTAAAAATTTTTAACAAAACAAAGTAAAGCTGATATTTAAGAAAGTTACAACATTTAAAAATTAAAAATGTGTTTACGAGGCACATGTTTACTGGATTAGGGTTAACAAAATAAATTTTTAAATAAAACCATTTTTTCGACATTTATCAGGCGCCACCTATATTTCAAATAAACAAATTTTGACTCAAATAAGCAAAGTTTTTTACCTTTTAAGAAAAGCTTTTTTCTCTTTTATTCTATTGTTTTCTCTTTAAAAGCTTTGACTAAATTATAAGACGAAAAGCTTTTAACTATAATAGAAATTTCCCCGTTTAGAGGCAAATCAAAATTGTATATGTTTGTCGTTGTGTATTTTTTCGCGCCAAACTATACATATGCATATGTAAATGTGTATTATTCTGGGAACATAAATTAAAAAAATGGACATAGTTTCCATGTATTCCAATAATTGTTTGTTGTCTGTGTTTTTCTCAGATTTTTTATGTGTTTTTTTTTTTAATTTAATTAATTGCATTGCGTAACATTTTATTCAGTAGGTACATACTTATGTATGTAGGTATGTACTTATTTCGGTTGTAGTTAGTAACCTTATTTCAAAAATGCGAATTTATACAAGTGAAAGAGGACAAATTCTCATTTGTCAACTAAAACCGGTGTTGCCAATCCGTGTGGAATTACACACATTGTGTGTAATTTCTACTTCTGGGCCCTTTTTCCCAAAACTACAAGTAAAATAGGTACCTACATTTGAAACAAAAATTTTTAATAGCCGATTCATCGATTTCGAACGAAAACTTCGTTCGCTTAACTTACATGTAAAACAAAAACAATGTTTTTCATTTGTTTTAGCTTTAAATGTAAGTTAAGCGATCGAAGTCTTCGTGCGCAAATAGATGAACAGGCAGTAATTTATTGCTGTTTTTAATGTGTGTATGTAGGTATGTATGTATCTATTTTACTTGTTTTTTGAGAAACAGGGCCCTGTTCTTTTGTTTCGTTTTTGTAATTTGACAGTGCTTTCAAAAGGGCATTGGTACCTATTGTAATGGGATTTTTACGAATTTTATTACGATCTTTTAAACTTCACTTAGAATTTTTATAAAATGCTTTTAAGATTGTAAGAAGTGTTAAAATGTATACAGAGACGTATGTAGGTATTTCTTTATAACTTTGTTTTTTCAATTTTTTTAACATTTCCGGATTTTTTTCATTACTAGGTAGGTATATTAAAAGCATTTTTTTTGCAATGTTTTCACTTAAGTTTATTAATTGTAAAATACTGTAATATGTATGTACATAATTAATACATACGGTGACCATCCGTTCTGGATTATACAGAACAGTACTGAATTATCCGACTTTTGTCGTTATTAAATTCTTACACAACATTTCTTATTTTTTTAATTTAAAGGAATAGGTACATAATAACATTTAAAGTGTAAAAAATCTTGCTAAATTTATTCTATAAAGCACAACTCATTAACACTCTTTTTGGCACCAATGAAATAAAAATAATCAAATTTAAAATTATAAAAAAGGAGAACTGAGGTGTTTAGTTTCCAAGAAAATTTAAAACATAATTTTGAAAAAAATCCGTTGAACATTATAGTTTTTTATCGCGTTCTAAGATCGTTAATATTCTTCTTAGATTTTCGAGAAAGCTATTCTAGAAACTTTTCAAACTGCAAGTTCATACTTATAGGTACCTACCTAGATAGTTTTTTTTGCTTGAAATGCGTAATTTTCATGCGATTGACAATTTCGAAAGTTTTCAAAAACTTTAATTTAAAAAAAGGTTTCATATACCTACATACATACATACATAGGTATAATACAATTTTAATGCTTTTTATTTTTAGCTAAATTAAAAAAAAAGGCATGTGTTATTTGTCTTCAAATGTGAAATTTGGGAAACAGTCGTGTGTAATTTCCGAATTCTTCATTGGCATCACTGACTAAAAATGTCATGAATGAAAAAAAAGCCAGCATCAGCACATTTTTTGCGTAAAGAGCGCATTGATCTTTCTAACAAAAAAAATATGATTTTGTCAAATGCTTTTAATAGTTGCCGCCGCAATAGAAAATCTAAGCATTATTAATTTTGTAAATTCAATTTAGGTAGGTACCTATGATTACTTTTTAATATGTAATTTATACTTATTTTGATAGGTGGGTAGGTAGGTACCTACCTATTTTAAGTTTACAAATTAAAAAATTGAGAATATTCATTCTCACAAGTTTAACATGAATTTTATTTTTTAACATACCTAGGTATTTGTTTTCTAATTTCCGCAAATTTAATCATGGCAGTTACATGACAAGAAAGTACTTAAAGTAGGAAGGTACCTATTAAAACAAGCACAATTGTTTGACTTTACATTTTCAGAATTATTTCATAGGCCGCTACAGATGTATGTAGGTTGACATTCCTACCTATTTAACTCGCGAAACAAAACAATTTAAAACTGCCACAAAAAAATACCCCCAATTCGTTCCACTTGATTAAAAAACAAATGCAATTTTTTTTCGCTAACTTAGTTTGACTGTTTTACTTTAATTGAAATAGATAAATTCTAATATTTAAGAAAATAAAAACAAATTTTAAACAAGACATCCATTCATATACTACATATAAACGTACAAACTTAGGTATAAGTATGTATGTATGTATGTACCTACATACATACATATATGACAGAATATGATATATGTGCAATAAGATAGAGACTTTTTTTAATAAAACTCAATTGAATAATAAACAACACTAACCAAACCATAAACAAAAATAGCAGACTATTCAAGTCATATACATACATAGGTACACTTAAAAAAATTTTGTGCTTAAGATAGGTACCTATGTAAATTAATTGAAAACACACCTCCATTATTAAATATATTTTTTTTATGATTGAAGTGCACAAGACTAATATAGCCAAAGATTGTGTCGGAACTACAACATTCCAAAAACAACAAAGAGTGTTTTTGCATTGCATTGTTTGTGTTTACGGTTCGAAATGTCAACCATTCCTAACAAAACACTCACAAATCAAAACAAATTGGTTCGAACTGTAAAAATCAGATGGCGTTTCGACACCACCTGCAGTTGAATTCGCCTTGGAAGTGAATTTTATGCCTACCTACCTAGCTTAATTTGTTAAAAACTATTTAATTTTTTGAGTTTTTGTATATATGTACCTACATACATATCTATTTGCAAATTGCTTAATATGTTTTAGCAAAAAACTTAAAATTTTTTTTTTTGATTAAAAGTATTTTTACATTTGCAAAAATGTGTATACCTACCTACCGGCCGGCAATGTTTAGCCGTATAAGTTGTTATTTTTAGAAAAATACCCTGTTGGGGTGTATTGAAACATAGACAGTGATTTTTTGTTCATTATTGTTTCATTAAAAAAATGTTTTTTAAACAATTCCTACATTTTTATAGACATATGGAAGAGCAGATTAAGTCGATATAAGATAGAATTAAGTTATTACAATTAGAAAAGGTGTAATCTTTTTTTTTATTTTTTAAACTTTAACTTTTAGCCTCTATTGAAGTGGTTACTAATACGATCATAAACATACTTAACGCGAAAAAATCCCTCGAAAAAAACTTCAACAAAACTGAGGATATTTCAAAACTACAATATTTGACATAAGCTACTTTTCCATCAGCCCAATTATGAATAAAAATTCCCCGGAAGTTTTTTCCCTTTTCCCATTTTTACAACTGAATTAACATAGGAAAAATGAGAGAAGGGAGAAAACTCCTGGGAAATTTTTATTCATAATTGGGCTGCATATCGGCACAAATAAAATAACTTCGGCGAATGCGTAATAAACATAAAGTTGAAGACATTTAAAACAATATCTTTTAATTGACAGTAGACATAGGCATATTAGGTGCGTTTGAGAACTTTTACAGTAAAATGCATAAATGAGCAAAATGAAAAATTTGCTCTCACAAAAAGCTGCCGTGCAAAAAAGTACGTGAACGCAAAATTAGTAAAACATCCGTAAAATAAAGGCAACAGCTGCTGGCAAATAATTAAAGTGTTGAAAAATGTTTACGCTTTCGACTACTTAACTCGTTACTCGACTAAATACCTACTTTGTATTTGTCTTTTATTTAATTTGATTTTACTAATTTGTGGGGGGTTAATTTATTCAAATGAACATGAATAATTTGTTTGCTATTGATTACTTAAGTACCCAAATACGTCACACTTTTACAACACTAAAAAATTCACATAACAAAAAAAGTTTCAAAAGTTGGTATTTAGCCAAATAAATGCTTCACAAACAAGTGTATTTAGTTAATATTTATTCACATTTTGCTTTGGTTTAATTTTTATTTCCACATTTCTTTTATTTAACAATTTTTTCCACAATTTGTAAGCTTTTTGTTTGTTACTTTGGAAACATATGTTTTCTTGTTTTACTAAATTTAACTGCAAAAATTTATGCAGAAAAAATTTGTAAATACTCAGACCAAGGTATATTTATAGCAGGTAGCCGCGAGATTACAACAATTGTACAATAAAACAAACAACAGGGCTTTTTATTGTTGTAATGCGATACAAACTGTCAAAAAGCAAAGGGGCTGATAAGAGACAAAAAAGACAAAAGATAAAGACAAAAAACTTGTTTACTTGTTTGCTATACAACATTTGACAGTTCGTATCGCAAAACAAGCAAATAAAAAATAAACAGCTGGCTTTCCGAGACTACCTGCTATAAATATACCTTGACTCAGACAATAGCTGCCACTTTACGCTCTCATTTACTGAATTTTGTGTACGCGAACGCAATTTTGTAAAGTTCAGTAAACAAATAGTAACTACTTTTGTGTTCTCGAACGCAGCTTTTAACAAACTACATATGTAGCTACATCGGTAGGTAGTAGGCAGTGTTGCCAATTTAGTATTTTTCATGCCAGATCTAGCCTTTTTTAAAGTCATTTAGCATGAAAACAACTGATTTAGCATATTTTCTAGCTTTTTTAGTTCTTGTGATATTTACATATAATATTTTGCATTAAGGTTTCATTTTAATGCAAATATTAAAGGAAAAAAACTAAAGATTCTAACATTGAATTAGATTTAAGAAATGCAACAATGTAAATGCTCATTATCATGTATAGATGAGAAGAGGGTAAATATCCAATTGTTATATAGGTAAATAAGGAAATTGGATAAGAATTGGTAAAAACCCTGGTGAGTATTATCTTCACTAATAAACACATAGGTACCTTCTTCACAATTTTAAATAAATATGCTCCGGTTTATTGTAGTTTTAGTGCAATTGAGTGACAGTTAATGATACCCAAATAAATTAACAAAAAAAGGAATATTCCCGCTATTTACCCAGACATCACGTAAATACCCGGCAGAATCCCATCTACATATATTAATGTGGATATAAATAAACTGAAATACAAATCAAAAAATTTTCAAAACTTACAAAAAAGTTTTACAGAAATGCGATCGATATTGGTTGTAAATTTAGTGGCCTGGATCAACATGCAGAAACAAGAAAGCTTAAAAATGCTAAGGGCACAACTTAAAACCATTCAACCAACCCCTTTTTAAAGAATTTGTTACAGCTTTTAGCAGAGGCGGAAGGTATTAAGTTTATGTTCTGTGCACAGTTCAATTGCACCTGTCAATCATTTGACAAACCTTTGTTGAAGGCAATTTGACACCTCTCCGCGAAAGCTGAAGGACAAAATTGGGCATATTATCGAAAATGTGCTTAGCCCTTACTTTTTCTTTATTTTTTATATACATTTTTTTGCATTTAATCACTTTTTTTTAACAAAAATCTAGCATTTTGGCAACACTGGTAATAGGTAACATTTTTTTTTAAATAGGTACACATCTACCTACTTATTTTTAATATATCTACCTCGGTAGCAATTTAATTTTTTTTACCTAAATGTCTATGTAGTACATTCATATCGGAATTGATCATAGAGGGCTTTTACTCAAAATTTAAATTTTTTTTTACTTTTTGGAAAAAATCGGCACGTATGTACATATCTACCGGCTGAACAAATATCGTGCTATTTTGCCTACTTTTTGATGATAAAAGGGTTGGTTAACAAATTCTTTTTCACGTGCCCTAAATAGGTATTAATCTGCTTCTGCTGAAAATTTTTAAATTTAGAGGTAATAGGGATCCAGTTGCTGATCAAGCGTTATCTGGGTATACCAATTATGTATGCACCTGTGTATGAATTTATTTACCTATTTAATATTACAGCAATATTGTCAATGTTTCATTATTTATGTAGATAATTTAATACTATTATAAGGTGTTTTTGAAAAATAGGTAGGTATAAAATATTGAAGTAACGAAACGCCTTTTTGCCGATACGATACCGATACCCAAAATAAAATACCTATCACCGATATCGATACGCACATTGAAAAAAAAAATTCGTTTAATTTTATGAAAAATAAAAAATTTAACAAAAATTCTAAAAAAATCAAAAATAATAGGTACCTACCTACCTATTTTAACATTTTTTTTCGAAAATTTTTAAATATTTTTATGGGAAGAAAACTTTCTAAAGTTTAAAAATACTAGAAAGGATTTTATGAAAAGCTAATACAGTATTACTTGAACAATTTAAAAATACATATAGGTACATACATATTAAGCACCTAGGTAGGTACCTCTATTTTGTGATAGCAATCAATTTTAAAAACGAAACGGTCAGTCATACATCAACAATTTTAAGGATTGCTAGGAGAATTGTTCTTTAATTCTTCTTTACATGTAAAAAATTAGTGTTACCTATGTATATCTCAAAATGAACCCAAGTTATAGCAAAATATTTTTTGTCAAATCTGTATAGGTACCTATGTAGATAGGTATGTACATACTTTAATCGCATTTTGCCAAAAAAATTTTGAGATAGGTAGGTATGACTTTTTTGCAATAAATGTGCGATATGTACAATGTACTTTTGTATGTACATATGTACAAATGTTTAAAAATTTCTATTTTAATACCTACATTATTTTCTGTCTACCTACCTCTAGGTAGGTAGGTAGGTATATTCTTTAAAATTTTTCATTAAAAGCCTACATACATACATATGTACATACATACCTATATGTAGGTACCTATATGTTAACTGATCTGTATTTTGAACAATAATTTTAGACTATTATTCTCAAAAATGGATTTTAAAGTCACTTAAAATTCATTACACCCTTTAAAAGCGATCGTTTTAAAATCTATCGATTTTAATCACATAGGTAGGTAGGTAAGTATGTATATATTTTTTACACAAAAATTTCTCAGCGTAGGTACACATTTTAAGCTAAAGTAGGTAGGTACCTATAATTTTAAACAAACAATAATTTTATCTTAAAGTTTTTTACCATTTGTTTTTAAACATTACAAATATGTATGTATGTATGTATGTACATATGTACCTACTATTATGCAACATCACAAACTGCTTGAAACCAATTTTCTCAGTCAAGTCAAAAAATTTAATTAATTTAACTTTATGTAATTTAAGACAAACCATGGCGCAGACACTTTTCAAGGCTGAACAGCCGGTAGAAAAGAGTATAAAAATATTTGCACATATTCTTAGTTAGGTACATATTTACATACATATGTAGGTATGTTGATATTGCAAATACCTAGTAGATCAAGTTCTTATACCTAGATAGGTATAAAAAATTCACCTCAATGAATCACCAACAATATTTTAATACCTACCTAAGTTATAAGAAAAACACTTCACAACAGTAGTTATAATTCAATCTTTCAACTGATTTCACAAGCCGGTAACCAGTTTTTTTGCAAGCCCACAAAAAAAAATTTCTTAAGGTTTTTGTCAAACCATTAAAAACACTGTACACTCATACAAAGTTGTTGTTTCTTTTGAAATCTCACCGGTTTCTTCTTGCCTTTTAAAACATTGCCCAAAAAATTTAACATTTTTCAACACATTATTAACTAGAAGATTTTGTCATTTACCACAAGTTTAAACAATTGTTTTTTATTTCTTGAATTAAGCTTTTTTTTTCTTCAATAAAAAAATTAAAAATTATTATAAATTTTTATTATTTTAGCTCACCTTTAGAGAACTTTTTGCAACCGCAGATTTCAACGTTCAACGTAACAATGATCTTAAAGTTTGCTTGACTTTACTGCAACACTTCGCTTCTGAAAAATTTACTTTTAAAATGCCCCACCAATGAAACTTTTTTAATTCACCAACACTTATACATATTAAGCACATACATTGTATATACTACATACATATATTCAGTAAGAAGAGGCAACAAAACAAAAATTAAAATTAATATTTGTTTGAAAAAAAGCAAAATAAAATAACAAAAACAATTCCTATTGTTAAAAACATAAAAAGTTCTTTAAACAACTGTCTGTTCAATACGTAAGTACTTATTAGTACGTGTGTTTGTTGCTTTTAAAAAAAGATACAAAAAGCACCTCGCTGAGAGTAAATACTCGCACAAATACATACACAAAATATACAATATTATTTTATAGCGTTTTGTTTTGCGTAGATTTTGTCATGTGTAGTTGCTATAAAAGCACACAGAGATAAATTTATAGATATTTTTTGAAAAGAGGAAAAAAGAAACCTCCTGCAAAGTTTAGTATGTTAAGGGATGGAAAATGGCTTTTCCGGAGTTTTTACCAATTTAAAAAAATTTTCAAAGTACGACTGAGGTTTATAATTCTTATTCGCTTAACAGTTTTATTTGTATAATATCTTTAGCTTTTCTAAAATCTTGGGATGAAGTTTCCTGACGATTTGGCCTAAGCCACAGAATACACCTAAGCCACCAGTGAAATGCGCATAGAAATAGCTTATCCCTTCAACAATAAATTTCAGTTCCTCAATAGTATGAAATGGGAATTTAGCACATTTGAAAGAAATCTTGTTAATTAATTTTTGAATCTCAAGAAAAACTTTGATTACAACAGCAACATTTTTTTAATTTTTAAAGCAACAAGAACTTGTATGTTTGGGCTTGATATGTGTATTGTTAGATCAAGAACGAGCGCAGTTTGCAAGTGTTCAGAAAAACTTTTAACTAAACACTTTTATCGCTTAGATGTATTTCATTATTATCACGTTTTTGATGTATTTTTTATAGGCGTTTTCTTATATGTAGGTAGGTATGCCTCTTTTTTAAACCTCTTTGTATAAAAAAAATCTTAAATCGTCTATTCAAAGCGGATTTTAGTAAAAAATATAAAACAGAAAATCGATAATTAAAAATAACGCTTTTTCGAATTATTCGAAACCCATTTTTTGGGTAGGTCGAAGATTTAAAACTCTTTAAATAAATGGTCATTTCATTAACCACACAAACGGTTAAGTCAACTTATGACAAAAGTGTGAAGTATGTTTGCGTAAATTTTCAAATATTTTAATATTCACACAATCATATTGTTGTTGTGTAGTTTATGTGACCCTCAAGTTGCATAAGTAACACAAAAACAACCCAGTACAATTCTACCATAATTCCCATCCCTGATTCAGTAAATGTTTGTTATTCAAAGATGTAAAGTAGAGTGTGCTCAAAAAAATCCATAAAAATAAGGCTGTCATACTAAAATAGGATATAAAAAGTATTAAATAAGGGCCCCTTAATTAAACAACACTAACGAACGTTTAGAAACAAATGAAATTTGTATGAGAACTATGTACTGGAAACCTCATAAAACCTGTTTTTTTTAAAAACAAAAAAAATTTTATATCGCACTCGTTCAACAATACTAAACTAAACTAAACTATTTTTAATTTTACACTAAAAGCATATGAAAAAAAATGTTTAAACCAACCGGTTTATTACTAAAAAGTAAACAAAATTGCATTATATTTTTACAGAGATATGCATATTAGGTACGTGTCGATTTCTTCCAAAAAGTGAATAAACAAAAATTTGGAGTTAATACATTATTGTTGAACAAGTGCGATATGTTTAAAAAACCAATTAGTTCTCATTATTATGAAATTCTGTTTTTGTGTGAAATTTGCATTTAAGCACTAGACTGATATTCATACACATGCTTATGTATGTTTAATTAAGCCAAACAAATTAATTAATGACTTAATTAGACAGAATACTGTGCTAAGTAAAATAAGAGATAATTGAAATATCTACACAAATATAAAACGAAAGTGGTCAGAATTGGGTAATATAATTTTAATAATTGTTAAAAGTACAAATAGCAATAACAAATATAAAAGAAACATATGTATGTATGTATGTAGGTACATACTAAATATACTAACATACAGGTACTGAAAACTTTTATGAAATTTATAGCAATAAAAAAATTTAATAACATCAAAACAGAAATTTAAAGAAATGTTCATACAAATCTAAACATCAAGTTTAGACCAAGGCGAACATAGGTATTTAAGAAAAAAAACCCAACCACATAAAATAAAGTTAAAGAAATCCACAAGAAGTTTTAAAGCTGTACTAACTTTCTTTTGTAATTGTAAATTTTTTAGCATAATTGTATTAAATTACTTTTTTATTTACAGAAAATTACTTCGCTATATAGAAAATTGATTATAAGGTTTATCAACAAAACCAATCCCCAAAACAAAGCTTAAATTATTATATAAAAATGAGAAATAAATTGGAAATTTTGCAGCTGAATCTGAAATAAAAATGGTATATTTATCTACAAAAATGCTAAAATGGTTACACTGCTTTCAAGTTTTTGCAAATAAGCTAGCTATAAAAAATACTCTCTTATCGCAAAAAATCCCTGTTTTTCTCTCTCTTAATAACACTTTTAAAGCTTTTATTGTTTTATACTACCAGTGTTGCCAATAAAGAATTCCGAAATTAAGCATCACTGTATCGCAAGTTGCACATTTGAACCGATATTATACCCACAAAACAAAAAAGTTGTTATGATAAAATTTATAAGCCTTGCACAACCTTATTTATATGTTTTCCTAGTTTACAATGATATGGTTATGTTTATCAATTGCTAAGGAAAGAAAGGAATAAATGCACATATATATTTTCAAACGCAATGCACGTCGCCCAGTGGAGCATTTCACGAGAAAGCGGTCAAAACTCGAAACTTTTGCTGGATTGGAATTTTGATGTGTGGTTTTGTATTTTTTTTGTAGGTGGGCCTTTAGCCTTTAGTTTTAGCTATTAAAATTAAAAATCGACTTATAAGAAAAAAGTTATGGCGGGTTTAAAATATCTACATTTTCGTTTTTAGTTGATGTTTTGTATAACATTAAAGTATTGAAACATTAAAAAAACGGTACATTTAATCTTACTGCCTTTTCATCTAATTCCGAACGAAGACTTCGTTCGCTTAACTTACATTTTAAACAGAAACAAATTATAAAATATTGTATTTACATGTAAGTTAAGCCATCGAAATCTTTATTCGAAATCGATTAACAGGCCATTATTAGCAACTTTCTAACTTGTATTTTATCTTAGCAAAAAAATGCCAAACTTAATAAGACCCCTATTACGGCTCACAACTCAACTCAGTTGAGTTGTAATTAAGACCACTGGTTGTTACCAGTTGTAATAAGTTGCCAAACTTAACAAGACCCCTATTACGGCTAACAACTCAACTCAGACAACTGGTTGTCAACAGTTGTAATTTTTGTTATGTTTTTGTTCACCGCAATATAGCAAAGCTGTAAACCATAATACAAAAATTAAGAAATTAACTAAGTTGAGTTGTAAACAGTAATAGGGGCCTTAAGCTCCTGTTAATTCTTAAGTTCTAATGGAAAAATGTCGGCTTTTGAAAAAACCTAATTTAAAATAGACAACGTACATAAAAGTAATTTGATATTGGTTAAAATTTCGCTAAGATAAAGAAGTTTTTTGTATGATTTTATTTTAGTCTTATGATATTGTTTTAGTTAAACAATTTAATTATATATTTTTAAACATTTTCTATATTAATTTTTATTATAAATTTAAAAAATATTGATAAATTCACAAACATAATTTTTTTAAATCAAGAGCAAATGGTTATCTGCATGTATATTAATTAGTAGGCAAAAATACCAACCCACTATTATCATTCCTTAAAGGGGCACCTATACAACATTTTCTAGTATATTGATGAAAAAGGTCCACAACTGCCTAGGGGTCTTAGGGGATTAATATGTATGACCGACCATCATTAGTTTTTTAGTCTAAATATTTTCTCAAACCACCACTTTAAATTTTAATCCCAAAAATTTAGCCACCCCAACGCCTAAAATTTCACCAGACAGGTTAAATGTAGGGCCAGCCTCTGACGGAAAGGAGTTATGCTCTATTAAGTAAGGAATTTTCAAGCAATTTTGACTTTTAGAAGAAAATTTAAATTTAACAAAGCAAAATCTTCTTTCAAAGGCGATAGCTTCTAAGTAACACAATTATACAAAATTAATTTTGCTTTAAAATTTCTTGAAGTTTTAGTCATTTAAAAATTAAAATTTATGAAAAAAATCGTATATAAAGCAGGTTGTTATATATTTATATCACGAAAAGTCCGCAATAGCTTGGCAATTGTAACTTAGCCAGATCGGCCCTTAGATTGCTGAGATGTAGATTTTTCCGACAATTATTTCGACTTCAGGCTAAATATAAATTACGTCATTAGTTATTGTTTTTTTCTTGATATTTCTTAACAATTTCAAGGAAAAATTTTTAAAATTCCGGTTAAGCTTTCAAATGAAATTTTTTTCTAGATTCTTGACACGCATTGAAAAAGCTTGACAACCAAGCGAAACCAACCGCGACTGGCAACTCTGCATGGACTGCACATGCAAGTATGAATTACACATAATATATGTAACTACACATATGTAGGTAGATTGGCAACCATACAGACAATTTTTTGAAACGGAAAGTAATAGTTGCCTACAACAAAAGAAAAAGCAAAAAATCGAAAATAACGGAAGTTTTATTTCAAATGAAATGTATGTCTTGTTTACACACTTATGTAGGTACCTATGTATATGGAAGTGTATATATTTGCATTAGTATTTGTGTAATTAAAGTGGGTGTGTGGGAGCATTTGACAAGCAGCATTTTATTTTAAAATTATTTTTGTTTTTTTTTTTATTTGCATTTAACGCTATTGCAGTTGTTGTTCTATATTCATTAAAAGCAATTGTTTAATTTTTTTTGTAGGGATTGCTACATATGTATGTGCAATGTATGTAGGTACGTACTTACATACATATGTATGTATGTGTAAATTCATTTGCGGATTTTTTCGATTTGATATTTGTCGTCTATTGTCGCTGTTTGGTCTGTCTCGATTTTGATTTAGTTTTTGATTTTTCACTTGACAAAACAATTTTTAAATTAAAATTTATATAAACGAAAATAATAGGTACATTTTCAAATGTTTGTTCGTTTATGAATATTTTCTGGCATATTCTGCCACATTTTTATGAAATTCTATGTTTATTTCAATTTCAAAATAAAAATCATAAGATTTCAAATTTACCGTGAATTTTTCTTTTTTGGTGTGAAAATATGTAGGCATAAAAATGATTTAATTTATATGAAAGCAAAATGTAAACAAAATACCTACCTACATACATACATTAATAAATGAATAAAAAAAAAAAAAATAGGTACCTATGTTAAACAGATTAATGGCCGATTTCACCAATTTATTTAAACAACATTTAATGTTTAAAACTTGTTTTTCATGTTAAATAATAATAAAGTTATGTACCTAGGTATGTAGGTACATATATACAAAACTATACATTTTTAAATATGAATTGATATCTGCGACCTTTTGACAAAACATCTTAAGTCAAATGTAAAAAGTTGAAAAAATGCTGATAATTATAAGAATTTTCCTTCAAAAAACATTGTTGTTTACGATTTTAAAATTTTGTATTGTAAACAAAATTTTTCTTTAATTTCGGTTTACATATTTAATTATTTTATAAAAATGATTTTTTCGCCGAGTTTTTTTTTATATTTAAAATAATTGGTTGACACAACTCAGTATGCAAAATGATTCGAATATGTACCGAAAGCAACCAATTTTTCTTAAAATTCAATTGAAATCGAGTTTATTGTACAAACATACCTATAATGTCAATATCTAGGTTGTTTTTCTTTTATTTTTAAAAGTCCCTTATTACGTGTTTTTTCAATACGTTTGGGTTACTTTTGAACTAGTCCTTGTCCCACGTGGGCTACATTTAACACGAGTGTTTGAACGCTTCTTACTTCTTAACTAGAACAACTCATTATTTGTACAAGAGCCGTCCCCCATTTTAACGTATTATATTTTACTACAGAAACCATTAAAACAATTTTTTTTAGCAAAGCTGAGATCTGAACTCAAGTGCAACGAACAACGTCTTCTCAGTCCCAACTCTTATCCACTGTTCCGCGTTCGCATTATTATATTACACAGTACAACATTTTTCACGTGATTGATTCGGGACTCAATTCTGATAATTGTTTATGAAAGTAGACCCAAAAAGAAGAATTTCTGCATCATTAGTTTGATCATGGTACCTCAATAAATAATTTAAAAATTAATTTGAAGTTAGTAAGTATCGTATAGGGAAATTTGTCACGTTTAAGGCTCTGTTGTTTGTCATAACTCGAGAAACACTAGTCCGAATAAGCTGCAAAATATTTAAAAAAATTAAGAATTACAAAAAAATCAGATGGTTGCAGTTTTACAATTTTTACAAAAACAACATGAAAATTTACTGAGTTGATTTTAGTTGTTTTTGAAATTGCATAACAATGCTACCACTTTCAATATACTTTGTTAAAATACACCTCTGGGGTGATGGAAATACATAAGTTTCTAAAATGGTTTATAAAAAAATTATTTACCGACCGCTTGTCAGATTTTGTGTTCGTATTCACTCTTACTCAATACACTTTGCTTTTACATGGTATGATTTTTCTTATTCTACATAATGTCGTAATACAATGTATTACCGTGTAAACTAGCCTTTAATTGTAGCCCCATACTCCTACGCTTGTGAATGGCACTAAGAATGTGTAACAGAATTTTACTAATTTATGAATCTTTTTTCGGACGACTCCACAGCCCTGGTCATAAGGACGAAACTTATCGGTGTGAATCGAACCATAATTTAACAAACTTCTTTTCGTAATAGTCTTTGGGCTCAAAAACTATTTGATTATCTTGTATTTAGATTAAATTTTGTTCAAAAATATCTTATTTCAACATAAAAGATCTTGCTAACCTTTTTTTGAATCGGTACATACTTGACGAAAGCTAAAAAATAAATACCACTTCCGCAAAGCAAAGTGCGAAACTGATCGCAATGGCATACGAATCAACTGGTTATTGATTTTGTTTTTTAAAATGCCTTTAGAGATATATTTGACCCAACATCTTTTCAAAATAAAAGTTTACTGCCGGTTCTTCAAAACAAAATAAAACGGAAGTGATAGGTGCATGATTCAATACTCGGGAATTTTTTAAGCGAAAAGTCTTCTTTTTTTAAAGTAACGCCAGATTGCAAAAAAGGTTGCATTTTCTGACCATGTTGTTCAATCTTTATCGCTTTTGTTACTATTTGTAGAGCTAGTTGCGTTTTACACCAAAATATAAAAAAGTAAACTAGGTATACATATAAAATTTTTTAAGAAACAATTTAAAATACTTCTGGCGTTTCGTTACAAAAAGTAGACTTTTCGCTGGAAATGCCCATATACATAGATAGTCTTATTCATGTATGTATCTGAATTTCGAAAAATGTTTTTCATTATTGACGTATACAAATATATATATTTTTTTTATTTAAAAGTTAAACAAACGGTATTTTTCAAAGCAAAAACAAATTTAAAAATGCAATTAACTTGAACTTGACGTTGGTAGTACCTTTGGCTCCTATTTTTTATGTACATAAGTATGTATGTAGGTATGTACTTTTTTGTCAAAACAACCAGCAACTTTGTATTTAAAAAATTTCGTTCAGTTTCGAAGGCAACAATCAACATGTAAAATAAAAAAAAAACATTGAAATTTTGCCAAAAATTTCATTATGTTTTTATTTGCCTTTCTTCTTTTGTTTTTCGCTTATAAAATGGCATTCAATATTAAATATCTATTTAAATTTGATAAATAAGAATAATAATATGTATGTATAGATTACATAATTCACCAGCACAAGTGCTGAATTAGGGCACATTCAATTTGTCATTCCGTTTGTTACACAAAGAAATATTCATCTTTGATGCAATAAAATCTGTCTGTGGAAAACAAATTTTCGAATAATTCGACAGAGAATAATTGGAGTCGCACTGTTTTTAATTATTCGAAGCAGGGATTGAATCGGTTCTCTATAGAAAAGTAGCTTTTGTCAATAGAATCAATAAAAATCATATTTTGTATGTGTCCTTTTTGTACCAATAAAAAAGGGCAGTTTACACTGTCGACATATGAAACAAGTAAGAGTGCTATATTCGGCTAGGCCGAATCTTATAAACCATGGTTCGACAACAACAGGCTGTTATGTATATATGTAAATACCGTTCTTTAGATGTGAACAAATCTATTATTATTAAATAACGTTTACTTATGTACATACATATGTGAAAAAAACCCACATGTATTTTTCAGAATGTAAAAAAAAATAATTTTTTCTATTTTACATATTCAGTTTTTAGGGTTTGTGACATTTCTGTTACATTGAGTGAAACTTTCAAAAAAAATCTTAAATGGTATGAAATAATTTAAAACAATAATTTTGTAACATAACGCTACACCGCATTTTTCGAAAATAGTTTGTGTCAAAAGAGCTCCTTTTTTTACATTGGGTTTTAATCGAAACTTGCTTAAAGTTTCCAATCTCAAGTCGGAAATCCGCTGAAAACGTTTATTTACCTTCAATATCTTTCGAGGTTCTAGCTCTACGAAATAATAGCCAACAATTTGTCATGGTGAGGCCTCCAACAACAAAAACACGATGAATTTCAATGTATTTTTTATTTGATTTATCGTATCGCCTATTGACAAGAGCATTACAGCTTTATTGTTTTCCATATGACATTTGAAATATCAACACCATTCACATCACCTTTGCACCTCCTGATCAGTTGGCATTTTGCCAGCGACGGCAATGAGGTAAAATAATCGGCAACGTATATTTTATAAATTTGATGTTTTGGAACGATTCTGGACATTCTTATTACCACGTTTGCTGATGCCCGCAAATTTGGCTCATTGGTGTGAACAATGTTTTCAGCTCCTGTTTCTGGTTTTATGGAGCATCACGTCGTGGTAGATTAGAATTGTCATTGAAATGAATGAACTGTCTAATATTTTCAAATTTTTGTCTTGGCATTATCTCTTGTAACATGGGTGTACCAATTGATGAGGTCCAATGGATATGTAGTTACACTTGGTAGTTTTATCAACGACATATTTTATATTATTCCAATAAATTGCTGAATATCGGTATAAGTTATTTGTAATAATTGATTGATTTCTCTGAATTGCGTAGAGATTTGTTTGCTCTGCTATAAAACTTCACAGCTCTTTGGGGGAAAAATTGAAAAAATATTGTGTTGGCATTTCGAGTTCCAATAAGTTTGATGGAACTGCAGTGTTTCCTGTTGCTTGGTAGTAGTGGTCAGCAATGGTATCATCATCGTTATCTAGACCATATTATCTCTCGTATTGGCAAAGTATGTCATATATTGCACTTTCACGGAGTACTCGCGACGTCATTCTTCCATTAGCAACTCACATTCCTTTGTATTTCTTGTCACTTTATAATTTTTTTTCACTCATTAACTCAATGTAACAGAAATGTTACAAACATAAATATTTGTTTTTCGTTATAATAATACAGTACTTTTCGTTTATAGTTAATAGTCACATTAGCGATATAGTCCATTTTATCTGTTTATTTTGCCGCTATAAGTTAATTTAATATAAAGTATTAACGTTATATGTAGTTGATTTAGCAATGTAAGCACATTTGCAATATAGTTATGCCACATATCAACAGTCATCGAAGGGAAAAGTAAAGCAAATGGCGTTATGGTCACATAAGCAATATTTACTAAGTTCTTTTTAGTTTTCGAAACCATAATCCATCCAAAGAAAGAAAGAATTAAATCGTTTAATTTTTGTCATCAACTCTCTACTCGTAACAAATTATTTTTCGCTTTTGGTATCAGTTATGAAATACCTTGTTATTATTTTAACTTTTTTAACATCTCTGTTGCAAAACTATAAGCCTGATGTCGGTGTAATTTATATGCATTTTTTTTCTATATTCACATAACTTGATTATATTCGAACTCGGTTATATGCCTCATAGTGGCATATAAAGGATGTGACTATAAGCGAAAAGTACTGTAGTACTTTTACGTGTTGTAAATATGTAATAGAATACCAAAATTATACACCTGCCTACAGTTTTTTTTTTTTATCAAAATACGAAACCTAATTTTACATTTGAGATAATTTTACGAAATTTTCAATTTGCTTAACAGGGGATTTTTTAAATTTGAAGTTGGTCAAACTTCGAAGCGATTTAATTTCATAGTGGTGCCATCCAAAAGGCTTATTGTGAACAAAAATCTTAATTAATGTATTGCCATAGGGTTACAATTATTTAAATCAACAAAACGTTGTTATTACTTAATTTGGAGACATTTTATTGGTTTGTTTTAGATGTGTCATACTGGGTTATAAAGTTTTAAATGTATGTACATATTAGGATACATTTTGAAAAATTTAATCGCATTTGGCCAAGTTTGATTTTTTTTTTAGATATGACTATGTTGCAATAAAGGAGCGATATGTTTCAAATATAGCCTAATCCCGAAAACCACATTAATACAGCTTAAACCTTAACGAATATTGACATTGTCATAACATGGCACAAATTATGTAACGGGTTATCCATTTTTCGGTTTCAAAAGTAAAGTTAAATTAAACACACACAAAGTTATGATTTCTATATTTTATTACATTAATATGTATACGAAATGCAATATAATTCAAATAGCCGCATCTAGATGGTTTGCAGCAGTCGATCCTTATGAGGTAGTTTTCGACCACTTCTTCGCACGCATTTATAACTGGTTTAACACCTTTTTTAAACCCAAAATTAATTTTATAATTAAGAACGCTTGTAGTAAAGGAGCTCCTGCATTTCAAATAAATATGATTTAAATACCAGAGGGTAACGAAAATTCGGCAAATTTGAAAATAGCATTTCAACTTACTATAACTTAATATCTATTTACCCCACAATACTTTTAATGATTTATCAGATATGTATATGAAAAAAAGAAAATAGGAAGAAAATTCTTTTGCTAAAATTATACATCAGCTGTTTTTCAGGAGGTGGGAGACGTAAATTCTTGAATAAATAAAAATAGGAACAACAAAGCTGTATATTCTTTGATGTGCGAATTGTTGCCAACAAATTGTTTATTGTGGGTGGTTCTGGGCCCGGTCGATTTTATTGTTGGCAAGAAACACAACAACTACTCGCAATCTACTTAAAAACATATGTTTGACGAGTATTTATTTATCTCTTTGTTGTTTTATTATCAGAAATATTGTACGACTTGTAGGTAAAATGTGTGTTCATAATAAATAACGTTTAATGCAGATGACTTTTTGCACGTATGCAGGCAATATTATCAGTTTTTTTGATACAGAAAAATATAATAATTTATTGTTTTTTTTGTAAAGAAAGCGTGCTAGAATTGCTTTAAATAACTTAATATAAGAAATTTGTTGCCGTGCAAAAAAGCTGTTAAGCGATTTAAATTTATTTATCAGCGTCTTTTTTTCAAAGAGATAATTCAATCAATTAATTAATCAGTCAATAGATTTACAAAAAAAAAGAATCAAATTTTATTTTAAAAATCATCTTAAAAAATTTAATCAATTAAATTTGTTTTGAACAGATGTTTTGTGACAAAAAAAGTTTTTTGCAAATTATTCTCGTTACACGAAAAAAATATGGTTAGAAGTAAGAGTAGCTATGGTAAAATTATATATGTGGCACCACTAGGGCCACACATATAACATTACAACAAAATATTACTGCCTATTTCCGATGTGCGAAAGAATTCTTTTTTTTAGCACAAATACATTTGAACCAAAAACAAAATTTTTAGAATTGGTTTTTTGTTTGTTTTAAAAACAAAATTTTTAGGTTTTGTTTTTGTTTTAAATGTAAATAGTTGTTCGGAAGAAAGAATTCTTTCGCACATCGGAAATAGTCTATTACCCTACGTTTCAACAAGCAAGTAGTAATACGTATTGTCAACGAAAAATCGGGGAAACAGCCGATTGGCTGAAAGTGCCCTGCAGATAATATTGATCTACGTGATCCATATTGATCAAATGGACTACTCCCTGGACTGGTCCAATGTTATGCAGGCATGTACCATGTCATTGTTAAAAAGAGTTTGTAGCGAAACGACATGCCTTCGTTTTTAAACGATATGTTATCTTTTTTAAACAAAGTTAAAACTGATCCTCTGGAGCAGTTTCAAAACTATTGCACTAGGGGTATGTATGAACATGCAGTAGTTTTAAGACTTCTCCGTTGTAATGCTAAACTGGGTTACATGGTCCAGCCCTAGGACATCGTAATGTTAAATATACCATGTTTTTTCAATACATTTGGGATACATTTCGACTAGTGCTAGTCCCTTATGGGTTAAATTTTACATGCGTGTATGGACTAGTCGTATTATCTGTAGAGTACAAAAATTGTGTAAATGTTAGTGAAAAAGTGTGAGTGTATTGGGTGTTTCGAACTTGCACTTGCATGTGGAAAGGGGGGTTAGCCTCTGCATACAAATATTGTAAAAAAATTTAGGGATCAACGTAATAAAATAAATTGTAAGCCAAACCTTTTATCTTTATGGTTAGTATCTTCGTTAAAAGCATTGACTCTTCTTCTAGACAAACAATACTGGATTAAAAAATTTTAATGTGGCGCAGTAATGCCTTTTTACAGTGCCTTAATTTTGCCCAAAACTTTTTGGTGTCCAATAATAGAAGAGCGTATTCAAAATAACAAATTTAAAAAAAAAGTCGGTAAAAAAATAATTTTTGTCAAATAATAAAATTAAAAAAATTTAAGAAATTTTCGTTCATAAGTCCCAATCCATATTATGAAACATTTGCTGTGAAGCATTTGAGTTTTTTGATGAAAGGGGAAAGACGAATGAAAAGTGTAATTAGTTTGATGTACAAGCAGTTTTTGTAAGTTTGTTATTAAAAGAAAAGAGAAGACATAGAAAATGACTCAATGCTATAAAACTAAATTTTTATTCTATGGACACGAATGCAGTTTAAAAATAGAATTGAAGAAAGTTTTTGCAGCAATTGTTTCATTATATGAGTGAGGACTAATACAAAATTTTAAAAATGTAAACAAAATTTTTTTTTGATTGAAAATTCACCTGGTTAAAAAAATTCATTTTCAACTTTTTAAAATTGACTTAAGATTTTATTAAAATGCCACAGACATAAATGGTGTCCCGAAATTAACGCAAGACTTGCATGTTGTGTTTGATTTGACTTTTTAGGGTTAATTTTGGAACATCCTTTATAAAACCTATATTGGCAGCACTGCTATATTAATTCTATCGTAAATAGCGGAAATGCAGAGTTGGGATACACCAAAATGTGGCAAAATATAAAAACGACACTGAAAAAAGATTTTATAATCTTCCGTAAATGAAAAAGTCTGCTAAATTTAAAAATAATTCAAAGTTTATATTTTAGTTGGCAAAAAAATTTAAGTCTCTTAAATCTTTTTTTCTGTTTGTATATTATTTTTGCTTGGGTTTTCGGCATTCAATTACATTTTGAATTTTGACTTCTCTATGTATTAAATCTAGTACGAAATTATTCTCAATTATAGAAAGTATTTAATGACTTAGTAAATATGTACATTTACTAATATATTTAATGAGTATACATATTTAATTTTCTCTAATATTTTTGTATTTATTTTCTCAAGTGTCGTCAATTATACTTTTACTTGTTTAAACTTGCACAAGTATTTGTGTGCAAATTATTGTATTTTTTAATTATTAATGTATATTTAGACTCTAAATTTTAAAGAATCGTTTAGATCATCAAATACAGGGCTGCCAGGTACTTTTTTCCTTGTCCCCAAAAAATAAAAAAAATTCCCAAATTAAAAAACAAGACCTTAAAAAATTAATATTTGTTTTCTGTTTTTTTCTGACCAAATTTAAAATTTTTTTTTAAAAATAGTAAGAAAAATATTATTTAGAAATCCTTAAATAAAAATATGTATCCTTCATTTATTTAATACTTCGGTGCATCATAAATAATTACAAGAAGATACAAGATAATGGTCTGGTAGTGTTAAAAGTCATTTCTAAAAATTTAAGGAATCCCTGCAATTAATAGGACCAGTCCAAACACACGTGTAAGGAGTAGTCCGCAAGGGGCTGGGACTAGTCCAAAAGTAACCCAAACGTATGGAAAAAACATGGCCTATTTAACATTACGATGTCCTAGGGCAGGACCATATAACCCATCTTTCGACTACAACGGAGTAGTTTTAAAACCACTCCATTGTATACACAAGAGGGTTAGTTTTTACTTCGTTTAAAAACGAAAACATGTCGTTAAGAAACGAAACGAAGATGTCGTCTCACTACAAACACGTTTTAACAATCCATGCTTGCATTACATCGGACCAGTCCATTTGTCAAGTTTTCTCTTTTATTGCAATGTTTTTTTGTTAAGCATTTTTTTATATTTTTAAACAAATGGAACATCAAATACATTTTTGTGAAAAGAGAATAAACAAAATTTTGACATCCAACAGTGATTTTAGCTAATATTAGCAGGGCTTTTGAGACCACCTGTAATAAATTCGCCTTGGTTAATAGGTTTGTAGAAAACTAACGTTTAGAAATAATTTTCATTAACTTTTAACGCATTTCACATTTATTATTTCCGCTTCTTAAGAAAATATCGATTGGGATATTTGAAAAACGAATTGAAAACACCTGCCATTTTTTATTGGATTAACTGGCTGCTTTTAATATTATTACGTGTACAGAAATAACCTTGATTAGTTAAAAATCTAAAAAAAAGTTCAATTGAATGCATTTCTAAGTAGACAATAAATAAAACATTAGAAAAATCGTTATTTATTGTTTGACAATTAATTTTACACTAATAAAACATTTAAAAAAATGTCAAAATGGAAAAATACATTTTTGTGGGTGGGCAATGGAACATCAACATGGTTTCGTAGTAGAAAAAACAAATTATTTTGTATTTATTACGTTTATTTTCTATTTTAATAAATTTTTATTTTCGATATGTACAAATATTAAATAATTTTTATAACAAAAACAAAAAATAAATAATTAAGAAAATATAGTCGGTCGAGCTCGATCATATGATATCCTACGTCACTTGTATAATCAAAACAAATTTTAAGAGTGGGCTTTATCTTGGACCGCTTTGGACTTACTAGGTTATACGTTTTATCAAACAACTATTTGTACCGAATTATATTGAGATATCATCATTATCAACATATATGTGATTTTTAGTCGCAAGCAGTACCTATAGAACTTAAGGTCAATTCAGGACCTTACGTTACAAATTTGTATCACGAAATACTACCTAAAGTACTTTGCGTATGGACAGACAATTAGCTAGCCTAGTGGACGTGCGAACAGTATGGTTACAAAGATCAGCACAAATGTGTAACACCCTGCTCGACTGTTGTGGTGTAGAGCAAAAACAAAAAAGTACAAACATACAAAAGATTACGTAAATTATTAAACTTTATCCGAAAAAAAAAAATTGGAATGGATTTGAATAACTTTTTTGTTTAAACAAAATTTTTTGAATTTTTGCCAAAAATATTTTTATCTTTTATTCATACAATAAAATTTTATCAAAATTTTTTTTTTTATTTTAAAATTAAAAATATTTTTTTTTTTCAAAAATATGTAAATAAAAAATCAATTTTTTTTTATAATTAACAAAATAATAACCCTTTTCGTAAATCAGTCGATTCGCCCTGTTAGTGTTTGTGGAAACTTGTTGTGGGTTATAATCTTTTACGCGGCCATGAGGGCCATATGGGCAACGTGATGACTGCTTGGCAAACAGGGGCGCTCGTCAAATATTTATAGGCCTGAGCCTTTCTTTGGCGTCACTGTCGGTACCAAAAATAGTCCGAGCATGAATTTCTTGATTAAGATAGTGCAAGGTATTTGTGACACTGCCCCGTTGCAGAACAGGTAAGCTACTTCTTCTTGAAAAGGCAGAACTTAGGCTACTTGTTGGCCTACTTACGGGGCACTGTGGTTTTTAGATATGCAGATCTTGTGAGATTGATAAGTAGGATAATTGGCTTCATACGTAGGCTTTACCTGACATGATAAGATACATAGCCTGCACAAAATATCCTCTGGGATCCTCGTTGTGCTTATGGCCTTCTACATATCTATCTATCTTTCCTTTTTTTAATCCATTTTTAACTTTGAAAACAATTAAAAATATATATCGTTGGTCTCATATAGAAAGGCTCGATTACTCGATTTTTTTCGAAATTCCGCTTTTTTTATTTTAATAAATTTAACACAAATACACCTTGTTAATGCAATAGTATCAATAATAAGTAGGGGTGGTTTAGTAGGCTATCCCAAATCTTATATACCCTTAACCATGGTACACCGCATTAGAAGACTCATAGACTAACGCACATTATCAATCAGCATTAAAATAAAATTTGCTGAGTTAATCTTTTTGTTAAGCTGGAGGTCCACAGCACGCGTTACTCGCTTTTTCGCTGCGTGCGCTGCTGTCAAAAAAGTAGAATCTGTGTAGTTATACGTAGTAAGTTACATGCACAAAAGCGTTGATGCCTTGAGGCGAAAAGTAGGTTTACTTTCGAATTTTGTAAGCGTCACAAGCTGCGTTCGAACAAATCAGCTGATTTTGACAAATTAAATTTTATTTTTACTTGTGGTGCTGCTGCATAAAAAGCCTTGCATGTAACTTGAAACGTAGAACGCAAGTAAGGTTAAAAAGCATGAACTGCGTGGAGGCGAAAACGCGTGGTATGGACCTCCAGCCTTAACATCAAATTCTCTATTTAAGCGGCAAATCATGTATGTATGTATGTTTTTGTTATGCATTACAAAATGAAAAAAAAAATTCTATACATGAAATAAAAAAATGAAAGAAACACCAACAACAAGGGATTTTATGGGTAAAAATTGGAGACAGTCGTGGTTTTTTTGCTCATATCTCAGCCCTTTGTAGATCTATCTGGCCGAATTTCATTAGAAAACAATACCGGCCTATATGTGATATAAATATATAACAACCTAGTCCATAAGATATCTGGGGTCTTCAGAAAACCCACCTCAACTATTCATATGGACCCAGATACATACATACTTTATAAGGCATTTAATCAATATTGTAGAAATAATAAACGGAATGGTAAACTTACTTATATATAGTATGTCGTTTGAAACCAAGAAAAAGCAAAATTTAAACAGGCATTGACTTACGTCGACCTTGTTAAACTAACAGATTTTGTTTACATATGGCAGCTTTGATTTCACAACGAATTTTTCGAAATTGGTGAATCGTGCAGCTGAAAACTCACAGTAAAAAATTTTTCTATGAGTGAATTCACCTTTAATCCCTTCATTTTTAAATGAAATTTTTAAATTTCCAAAATTTATTTTATGTCTACTTTTTAAGTGTTTATGAATATAAGAAGGTAAATTTCAATATTCTGTACTATAATTTTATTGGTTTACTACAACTTTTTAAGAGACATGTTCTGTTGGCTTTCAAGTTTTCAAAAGAAAATTGATATTACATATTTTATTGTATTATAATTAATTTTAATTTTTTTTGAATTTATGAAATGGTTTTTGGTAATTTAGTTTGTTTTTACTGTCGTCTTTAATTTTTTCTGTTTTATTCATAAAAAAATCAAATTTAAAATTTTTATTCTTAAATTTTAACAGAATTTTGAAAATTTGCCAGAATAAATGAAATTGTTTGTTAGACAAACAAGTGGCAAATTTTTGGCCACACGTCAATTTCTTTGTTTTTTTTTTATTTTTGCAATTATAGCCAGGCATCATTTGAATAAGAAAAACAAAATTTCGAAAGTTAATAATAAAATTGAAATGGTTTCATATGATTTTGCATAGACAAGAATGTTTGCTAATTAAACATACATTTATTTTCAAAAATTATTTTAATAACTTGAAAATAAATGCATCATATTATTACCTAAAACAAAAAAACATTTACAGGAGAAGCAAAAAACTATTAAAAATAATAAATTGCCTTAAACATTTTATAATTTATTATTCTTCGATAAACAAATTTTTTGACAGTAATACCTACCAATTGATAATGTTGCGTATTATGCAAACGGTTAGTTAGGTCGTTTAGCATATAATCGCTTTTGTAGATAGGGCCGTTAGTGTTTTGTTAATAAAATTGCTAATTTTAGCCGAAAGATTCCAAAATGTTTTGTGTTGATGCAAAACATCAGAATCAATGAAAAAGTCGATTTTGAATTTTTGGTATGCGTTTAGCTAACGATAAATAAGTTTTTATACACATTTTTTTTATAACAAAAAAAAAATGATTTTGTTACGTAAGATATTAAAACAGAATATTTTTAAAGTTTTCTTTGGAAAAACAGGTCCTTTTTTAAACTACGGTTAATGGCTCTTAATTTTGATTAATGGCCATTACTTCGCCCATTTGAACGAAAAATTTTCATTATCTTGAAAATTATATTAAAATTTTTTAATAAATAACTCTGTGAAAAAATCATTATTATTAAATTATCAAAGTAATTTTGTGGGAATAAAAAAATTTTTAATTAAAAAGATTTTGGTTGTCGTGCTTTATTCCAAATTTTTATTCTTGATAAAAACACTGAAATTTGTTATTGAAGGGATAAGCTATTCCTATGGGCATTTTGCTTAGGCCAGATCGTCAGGAAACTTCATCCAAAGATTTAAGAAAAACTAAAGCTATTAAACAAATAAATCTGTTAAGCGTATAAGAATTATAAACAACAGCTTTACTTGTTACAAAATCAAAGCTTAAACAAAAACAACAACTTTAAACAGTGAGTTTATAATTTTATACGTTTGATTTGATTTCTAGAAGAAGGAGTTACATTTGAAGAGAACGAATACATTGATTTTGATTTAACTTTAATTTCAATTGTAATTAAATTTTATTGCATTCAATTTTTATAAAATTGATTTTAAAAAATTTATTTCATTCAAAATCAGAAAGTTGTATGATTTAAAATTGAAATAACACGATCAATTTTCAATTTTGAATGTTATTAAAAAGTTTGGATTTCATTACCGAGAAATCATGTGATTACAATCGCTTACAGCTCTGATATTTAAACCGTTTCTATTTAATTTTCATGCAATAAGCATGGGCTTGAAACTAACACATATCTCCAATTTAAAAAATGTTATTAAATTTAAATTTTGGTCTTTACGAATTTACAGATCTTTTTTTATTCGGAATAAGTAATTGGCATGCAGTTGCGAGGAATATAAGGAATTTAATCTTAATGGGTTCAATGCTGTCCCAAGAACGTGAATGATTCCAAACTTCTAATTATTGGTGTGGACCCTATTTTTACGTGATGAATGTTGCTTAAACCCAGCTCTGGAAAAGGGGGAAAATAAAAGATTTTTTAGGGACTGAATTTTGCTCCAAACTTTACAACGTGGCACTAAAATAAAATTGCATCGCCAGTGGAGACAAACAAAAAGAACTTATATTTGTTGTACAGTCATTTGCTAGTATTGCAGTATTTGTATGCTTAAGTTTTATTCACATGCGGACGCACAGTGGAGTACACAGCTACTGAAAAAGTGAAATTTCTAAACTGATAATTTTTTATAGGTTTAAATTATCTTTAGAACCTTCAACGAAGACCTACTTTGGAATCTCCAAGGCTCCATCACTGCAGATACAATTTTTTTTAAAAACTGAGCCATATGTTAAAAATATTGTTTTATTTTCCCTTTTTTCTATATAAGTCACTGGAGCATTAGAAGTCACATTATGTTTCACCCCGTTATTTAAAACACTAAGGGTATTTACGTCAAAGTTGCACCCTTGCAAAAAAGCAAAAGTGCAAACACATACACATGGTTGTTGTTATATTTTTGCACTTTTGCTTTTTCGCAAGGGTGCAACTTGTGACTTGAATACCCTTACTGCTGAAGCTAGTCTTAAATACAGATATATGCGAATTATAATAAAAAACAAAACAAATTGTTGAATTGACTTTGTTATAAATTAGATAAAACTTCTCTTTGTTTAATTAGGGGGCAAAACACTTTTACGTACCCATTTTACACCATAAGACATCCTGTTAACCTATCTTTACAAAAATTTTGATAGTCTAGGTCCGTTCACATCAAGTCTTTTAAGAAATGGCAACTCATCAACAAAATCAGACCTCATGCCAAGATAATTTTACTAAATCCAACCATAAAAGAAAATTATTTTGTAACAATGTTATTTTTAATTTATTTTTTTTTGTATCTAAAAATTATATATAAAATTCATTTTAATTTGTAACAATCACTGCATCTTGTATGCAACAACCCACAGTAAGTGGACAAATTCCCCCCAAAAAAATTAAATAAAAAAAAATCACATTCATTTTGGGGGAGAACTAAAAATACTTAAACACATGTCTCTGATGGTGATGCAACTTGTCGCATCTAAGTGAGTGTAAAATGCGTGGCCACCACTTTAAGTGCAACAACCTTTAAGATACAACGTTTTGTAAGTAAATTTAAATATTTTTGTGTAGTTCTAAGTGCATCAACCTGCAGAAGATATTTGGTTGACAGTAAATACAACACCACCGGCAACCGGCACGATTTTTTTTCATGTTACACTGCGTTTAGTTTAGTGCGTGTGTGTGTGTTTTTTTTAATATTTTATATTCTAAATTTAATTTAAAATTTTTTTTTAAATTTTATGGATGCGACATACATAAACATATTTCGTTGGTTTTATGTAGAAAGGGCCTAACTCGATTTTTTTTGAAATTGAGTTTTTTAGTGATTCCAATTCATTTCCCACAAATACACCTCGTCACAAGAGTTGAATGCAATAGCATCGAAAATATCAGTTGTACATGCAATTGAAGAATCCATTTTACATTATGATACATACAGTTTCTATTATGTTTTTTCCTTCTCCTGTAAAGCTGCAATTATGTGAGTTAGGGCCTTTCTACATGAGACCAACGATATGTAGCTGTCATGCCTGGCTCCAAGATAAAAAAATTTAAACAGAAAAAATATTTTCTCTCTCTAAATTCCTGCTACACATTATTCATGTTTGTGCTATATACACTAATTCCATAGTTTTCTGAACATTAAAATAAATCTTAATGCATTAGAAAAAAAAAAGAAATGTGGTGCAAGCGAGTTGTGAAAGTGAATTTAATACGATTCTTTTAAAACAACTTAAATTATATTTCTTGAAGTAGAATGGAGTTCTTTATCTTTGGATGCATAGCAAAATGGTTTCAAGAGATGTTGCACGACACGTTTCTTTTAATTAAGTATACATATATTTTTTGAATATATTTTTTTTATGTTTCTTCCTACGCAAGTTTTTTAAACTTAACAATTGGGACCAAGGGGCTAATTCTGGCAGTCGTGATCGAATACATTTTCGATTCAAAAGCAATTTTATTTCTAATTAATTAGTCGATACTGAACGAATCGAAATTATTTGTTCAGTGTTGTAAATCATTTATTTGAGTTTTCACAACACGATTCGGTCAGTATCGACTGAAAGAATTAGAAATAAAATTGCTTTCGAATCGAAAAAGTATTCGATCACGATTGCCTCCATAAATCTTTCATAATCATATATCATAAAGATATAAATTTGATATTCCAAATATCTTAATCCAGATTACTTGTTGTTCATTTGTTTAATAAAAATAGCTTGACAGTTCTTAAAAAGAGCATATAAAACTTAAACAGTTTTTATTTGGAAATCCCTGTTTCGAGATTTTATTAAAAACAAGTAAGAGTGCATTATATTTGGGTGTGCCGGATCTTTGAGAGCTCCACCGAGAGCTCTAATATTTCAGGATTGGGCTTTATATGGATTTTAAGCAAATTATTATAAATGACTCATTATTAAAACTGACCTCTCAGAATGTTGTTCTTAGCGGTTTTAGGTGTATTTGTATCTACATATTTCAAAAAGCCGAATAAAACTGAATTTGATTTTATTTAAATAAAACATCTTGATTTGTTAAGGCAATTTTATAATGGAGCTATTGTAAATAATGGAACGTTTCTTACAAAGTTCGTTAGAGTGATGGTTGGTTTTAAAACACCTTAATTATACCAAAATTTCAATATGCTAATACAATTTCAATCTAAAACGACTTAAAGTGCCTTTCGAAATGCCGCTTTATATTGAGCATATGGTAAATTATGGACCGATCTTCACAAAATGTAGCAGTGAGAGTTCTAATTTTATGAAACTATGAGAGATTAAATTTAAGTACTTATGGGTCATTTGGTAAATTATTGACCGATCTTCGCGAAATTTGGCAGTATGATTTCTTATGTAACTATATAAAAAAATGAGTTAGATATGGGGCATTTATATTTAAATACCCCCTATTTTAATTCAAACCCGGTTTCACCAAATTTTTTATGAATTCTTAGATACATAATAAGTAAGCAAGCATTTTGCTCCATATTAACTATTTTAAAGTTTTTTTTTGCTCTACAGGCCACTGCTTGGCGAATGCAGAAAATTCCTCTTACAAAAAAAATGTAATTCTTGCTTTGCTTCATTTCATCATTACCGTAAAAAAAGTAGTTAAAGCGAAAGCAACATAAAAAGTCAACAAATCAATACACAGCAGTAAGTATACGTATGCAGCACAAAAAGCTACTTTCTTAAACTTTGCGAAAGCATTGTCACTTTAAATAATTCGCTAGAACTTGTTTGGTTGGTTGCGCTTGGGATTACGTGGCATTGTCGTCTGTCAAGCAACATGCGATTAGGAAGGCAGCTAGCTGACCGTAAAACAAAGTTGCTAAAGGGTTTTAAACTTAAGCACGCAAATATCTTTTTTAAATTTTATGTAAATCGAATTATCCTTAATATTTTGACGCTAAGTGTAAAAGTTGTAATATCGATAATTTTCAAGGCGAATTAACTACAGGTGTCGAAACGCCATCTGATTTCCGACACCACCTGTGGTTGAATTCTCCTTGAATATTTTCAATCAAAGACTAAAGGCCCAACCATAATATGCATAGTCTTGCTTAACCTACTGTCAAAAATTAACAAAAAGTCTCTCAAATGTATTAAAAAAAAACAAAAATAAAATCAACAAACATTTGATTCCGTACGGAATTTGCGATCAGTTTCGCACTTTGCTTAAGCAAATGACAGTTTCGTAAAATTTAAAAAAAGTTTCCTTAAGTTCAATATGGTTTGCCTCATATGATTTACATGTATTCGTTCATTTGCTTAAGCCAACTTATGCACATTATAGTTGTACCATTGCCCAATTAGTAGAACTCGGGCAACTAAAACAATCTAACAATAGAAAATCAACGGGCATTTTGTCTGTGTAAAAAATTATAATGATTTCAAGAGCAAAAGCATTTGTTTGTGTAAAAAATGGTAGAAATGTCAAAAACAATTGGACGAGAAAAACACAACTCTGCAAAAAATCAGCAGGCGTTTCGCGCATACCTACTAATTGGACCATGGAATGTACCAAGGTATGAAGTTTGACATTTACGGGCATGTTCTGACAATCGCAAAACACTTAACATTTGCGATCTTGACTTGAAATTGCATAGTACGTGTACTGTTAGTCGCAATCGCAAGAAGTTTGGTGACTTCAAATTGCAAAAGGGAACTTTAAGAAACTATATCAGGTCGCAAGCAAAACTCATGAGTTTTGCGATTTCAAATCGTGCGATTGTCAGAACATGGCCGGTAGAATACATATATGTATGTATGTACATAGCTATTAACTATGTACATACATACAAAAAAAGGGACAGCCAGCAAAGCTCTTTCTCAAATGCGGTCACCTGCATAAATTTTCCTTGGAATAAACATATACATATACATATGTATGTATGTACATAAGTACATTTATTAGGTTTCATTAACTCAAGGTATAAATTTTTTTATTTAAAATTTGCCACTCAATTATTTATGTTAGTATGTACCCGTAAGGTATGTTCGTATATTTTTATTTTTTGAAGATTTTACAAAAAAATTACTTAAACCTTTAATAGTGTAAAAAATAAATTGAATTTGTTATTAAAGTAGTATACCTAAGTACTTATTTTTAGATGTCTTCAGAAAGAATTAAAATGTTTGCCTTATTAGCGGTAAATTTAAACGACCAATTTATTTCTTTTTAATTGTTTTCAATTTAAATAATTTATTATTGATTTCTTAAACTTTATTTAATTTAATTTTTATTTACCTTAATCTGCCAAAAGTCGTGGTAATTTCAGAGAACAGATCTCAATAAAATATACTCAAGAGATTTATAATGAATAATCATTAAATTAACCCAATGTTGCCATTACAATTTGGACTTATATCCCCAATTTAAAGTTTTAAGTTCTCTAAAATTTCCATCGCCAATTTTAAATGTTAAAAAATATAAATTGTTTCATTTTAATGAAATTAATACCTATTTGATGAGAAATAATTCCGATTTTTATTTTTCAAATAAAAACTCATTAGGAATTTATGAAAGCTGATAGAGGTATCAATGACAAACGTATTATTAAATGCAATATCCAAATTTTTGTAAAAATCCACAAATCTCACCCCCCAAAAAATCTGCCACTAAATAAAAGTTTAAATAATAAGTTTTTTCCCAAATCCCTTATTTGGTAACACTGATTTTATTAACAGTTATTTAAAATAAAATTGTTTTTGGTTTATTTTACAAAGTTGCAATTTATATGGCATGTATGACATCGAGTTAAGTGTTATACGATTAAGAAAGTATGTATACACTTGAAAAAATAGTTTAAAATAATATTAAATAATAATAGAATAATAAGTTTATGTCCTTGTGTCTTACCTTTTCATAGGTGGATGGGCATTAGATTCTCCGCTCAAAAAATCCATTGTAGCGGTTTTTAGATTATCCTTCAAGGTTTCACCATTTTCCTTGGTCTTTGAGATTTCTATAAGTTTCTTGTCCGTGGCATCATTGGGTGTTGGCATTGATTTGGCAAGAGGTGCTTCAAAGGGTTTAAATGGTTCAACAACAGGCGAAGGTGTAAAATCAACCGGTATTTGAGGTTTTGGTACTGAAGCAGGGATAGGGGTAGGTTTTGGAGCAGCAGGTTTGGTAACTGGAGTAGGGGCAGGAGTTTCAGGTTTTGCAATAGGAGTAGGGGTAGGTTTTATTACAGGAGCAGGAGTGGGTGTGGGATCTGGTTTTGGTGCTGGTGCGGGCGTAGGAGCAACTTTCGGTGTTACTGTAGGCGCTGGCTTTGAAACACTAGGTTGGGGCTCAACAGGCTTAGTGGCAATTACATTGGCGGGCTTGTTGTCCAAGGCGTTGGTATCAGTCTTGTTCGTCTTATAGAAAATATCAAAGAAAGTCCAACCAAAACGTTTGCTGAAGTTTAAATTAAAAGTGGAAACAAAAAAAAAAATTGAAATTAAAAACGAAATTAAAACTTAAAATTAACTTATAATAAAAATTAAATAATAATTATGCATATGTATGTATGTAATTATGTATATATAATACTTTGAGGTTTGAATTATTAAAAAATAATTAGGGTGGACTTGCATCCTCAAAAGATATTCTAATCAAAAGATATTCTAATTCTTGTAGTTTTAAAATTTTCGAAAATTTTAGTCTTTATTTCCACGTATTTAATAAATTTTGATTTTAAATCAATCATTTTATAACTATGGATGTAAATTAACAAACTATTTTTATCAATCCCCCCAATTGCTTGGAAAAATAAAATAAAAATAAAACTTACATATATACGATTTACTGCACCTACAAAAAGCAGATATGTATTCATAGGTTTACATTTTCTTTTATCTATTACAATTGCAGAGAAAGAAAAGCGAAATGAACATTTTTATTTAATTAAAATCCACTGAGGCAGAAACACTTGCAAATATAAAAGAGGTGCAGTGTAGACTTCAATTAAAAGCCAAGCAACTGCCACCATGCAGACAATCATAAAGAGCTAAATTTATTTATAAAAAGATAATAAAATAATAAAATGATCACTTGCATTTTGTAGTTCCCTGCCATTATCAAAACTAAAAAGATGACAAGTTTTAAAATTTTTCTTACTTCATTTCTATTTTTGAAACCGATCATTTATTGTATGTATGTTGTTTATTCGATCTTTTGTGTAGGAAATGTTCTAGAATGTGTACAACATGTTTCAATATCTATGTCTTAACAGTTAATATTTTAAAAATTCAATGTTTTGATTATTTTAAAAATATATAATTTTATTTAGTTTATTTCAATACGAATATTTTACGCCCAACAAGACCTAGATTGGTGCAAAAATTATAAAGCTACCAAAGATTTATTGAATTAACCAACATAATAATTTGACAGTTTTACGCTTTTTTTTAAAGTTTTTTATTACTAAACATTTCGCTATGTGTGTTTTTTGTGATTTGGTAAAAAATTTAAAAGTGGGATATTTTAAATAATCTTTTGTAACTTTGGCACCTTTTAACCGGTTTGGATCCTATTGGTCATAAAATATGCATATTGAAATAAGCTAACGTCGTAAGTGATAACACTTAATAAAATATTATTGTTTGGATTTAAAAAAATAAGTTAAAAAGAGCAAAACTGCAAAATTGCAAAAAATCATTAAAATTTTTGTGAAATTTGAACTTTGGTCCAATGTAACTTAGTCATTCCTTGACCAAATTTTACGAACGACCTGTGGTTGTATTAGTAATTTTATTATCTTTGAATAAAGATAAAGAAATAAAAAAATCCGTCGAATATTTTCGAATATACTTTTATTAAAGTGATATCATCTTTTTAAGAACCACAAATAACGGTAATTTTGGAATATCTCGAAAACTGTTACACTTTTGACTATTCTGACTTCACATTCGGATGTCAGCTTCATTTGGTTACGACTTTGTTGAAAAGTGTAACTGAATCAAATATTTTTTTTTGTTGAAAGAAAATTAAAAATATTATTTTGATTTAATTAACATTTTAGTTGTTTTGATATACATTTTTAATTAAAATATTTATTAAAAAACAAAAAGTTTTTTCGTTTAAAATAAAATAATTTAAGCTTGTGGAATTGTTGTTGTAAATTGTCAAAATCAATCAACACATTGTTTAAAACGGCAAAGTTTTTTGATAATTTTTTTAATTAAAATAAAAAGTATCATTTACTAAAAAAAAAATATTTAAATTATTAGTAATTTAATCATTATGCCTATTAATAAATAAAAGAATAAAGAATGAAAAACAAAAATGTTTTTTTGAATTTTTCTAAAGTTTTTGGTAGGGATACATATTTTGCACACTTTACACTTTGTATATGAACAAGTACTTTATGTTAATTACAGCACCATATGAGAAAATATTTTATTTGCTTACAAACGATTATATAAAGTACCCCAATAACCACTCAAATATAAAATTTCAAGTGTTTTAAAATTAATTGAAAATAAACTTGAGTCTAAACGCATTTTAAAATGCTATTCAAGTTTCAAAATATCTTACTAATTCACTTAATTTCAAATTATAATTTTACTGGAGAATGCTATTGAAATAAAGTGTAACAAAAGTATATCTCAACCCTTGAAACTTGAAATTCGAACTTGAATACCAATTGTTTTGTACATGATTTCCAGCAAAATTCCTTCGTGCCGGTTCACACACGTCAAGTTTAACTCGTCAAGTCTGGTGTTTTTAGGAGAGAGGGGAAAAGAGTAAGTAAAAGCACCGATCGAGGCTAAGTGACTAGAAGGTGAGGTCAACTCTATAGCAACACTGCTTTGGTCGGGTTGTCAAAAATATTGCAAGTAAAAAATAGGGTTACAAACTTTGACAAGTCTACCACCGAAAAAAAACATATGTTGACTTGACCCTATGAATCAAACAAACAAGATTGCGCATTGCGCAGGTCCGTTATTTTTGTGTGTGACGAAACAATAGATTTGTGTATGTTCATTTGTGTGTGTCTTACATTTTGTACAACAAACACTGATATTTAGTCTATGATGACGTAGATGCGTAGTAGAAATTCTTTTTGTACGTCTAAGTGCGCAATCTTGTTTTTTGATTAATGGACTTGACTCCACCTTCTAGTCAATTTGCCTTGGTACCATGAATCAAAAAAACATGATTGCGCACTCAGCCGTACAAAAAAAATTTCTACTGCGCATCTACGTCATCATAGACTAAATATGAGTGTTTTTTGTAAAAAATGTAAGACACACACAAATGAACATACACAAATCTATTGTTTCGTCACACACAAAAATAACGGACCTGCGCAATGCGCAATCTTGTTTATTTGATTCATGCCTTGGTACTAGGGATGCCAATCCCGAAATCCCGAATACCGAAATCCCGGGATTATTCTAAAAATATAAATCTCGAATCCCGGGATTTTTTATGTAAAAATCCCGAGATTTTAGATTAAGAAAATATGAGGTAATTTTTTATTAAAAACAAATATATTAAAATAAACTTCAAAATTTTATTATTAAATTATACTGGCAAAGAATCTATTTTTTAACTGGTTACAAAAAGAAGTCGCAAGTGAATAAATGTTACGTGCAATGCATTTTGTAACCCAGAAAATAAAATCTGAAGATAAAGTTCGGTGTGGTCTTTTTTCTAAGTGAATGATAATAGAACTGCGAACGCACAATGCAAGTTGTGCTAAAAGGTGTTAAAAACTTTAGGGGATTCTACCAAAGGTCTTTTGACAGATTTGTTTAAGTTTATTTTATTAGATTAATACTTGCATATATATATATGTATTTGATAAAAATAAATTAAATATGTATTGCCATATAGCATATATGTATCTATTAATTTACGATACCAAACAGAAGTGTTGAATGCGAATATTGGTTTCGTAGACAGCATATCGTCACCTAATATGCAAAAGGGCGTAACAACAAAGAAATTCAAAATCGAGTTTTTGATTGATTATAATGCACTAAGCTAAATTACATGTCTCTCTAGAATTTTGATCTTATACGTCAAGAAAAAACGATTTTACAAACGAAATTCAAAAGGCCGTAACAACAAGTGTATAAATTTCAAAAACAAAAAGGCGTAACAACACACTTGAATGAAAAAAAACTGACTCTTTTTATTTTGGAATAACTAAGTTGCCTACGATTTGTTTTGTCAATTTGTGTTTGTAATTTTTTCGTTCAATGTTAACGGTAATATTTTGAGTGAGTGGTATTGTGAAAAAATTAAATAAATATTAAAATATTTGTAAAAAAAAGTTAAATGAAAAATAATAATAAGGGAACTGAACAAAGTGCCAAAAAACAAATAAAAGAGTGGAAAATAAAAGAAAACGGATGAATGGCAAAGCATACGAAGGATTTTCCATGGGGAAAGTATGTGAAAGAAATCCAAGAGATTTAAAAGTGGGATCAACTTATTGTGATAAAAGTAAAAAAAAATTGCAACCTTTTTTTAGAATTAATAGATATTTTAAAATATTTATGTACTGTGTTAATACAATGAATTTTAATAAATTTTGTTTTTAATAAACTTCCTACAAAACATGTTTATTACTCAATAAAGTGGGAAGAATACTTATATTCTAAAAACAAAATCACCATTTCTCATGTTTAATGTTGTTACGTCTTTTTGTTTCAGAATATCGAATGCCAAAAAGGCGTAACAACCATAACTTAAAAATATTAACAAAAAAATAAAAAAAAATCTTAAGAAATAAGTCTGTAGTCGTGTTTTAAGCAAGACAATAAAATATGTCTTTTAAATCTAAAATATCTTTAATTCTACAACCTTTTTTGCTTCTCCTATAAAAAAATAAAAAGTGTTGTTACGCCCTTTTGCATATTAGGTGACGATATGTTTGCAATAAAATAAAGTATCGATTATCAGACGTCATTAATTTGTTTTAGAAGCTTTTTAAAATATAAGTTTTAATACATAATTTTTCCATATTCCTTTAAAAGAATACATTAAACTGTTTTATTTTGTAATGAGTTTAATATTCTTCATGAATTTATTTGTTTTAATACTTATACATAAACATTTTATTATAAATATGTATATGAATTCTAAAAATTGGGCTTTACATATGAAATCCCGAAAAATCCCGATCCGTCCCGGGATCCCGGTATTTTCAATAAAAAATCCCGAATCCCGGGTTTCAAAAAACCTGGTCCCATTTGGCATCCCTACTTGGTACTGATTAACTTATTAGCTTTTAATTTATTGGCCACTACGTTTTTCTGTAATTATATATATGTATGTATATATATGTTCCCGAAGATCCCATAAGGAGCATAGGGCCTAATTTTTTCTGTAATTGCTACAAGGGTATTCGTTTATTCGGTTTTATTAAAAATAAATTTTATTTCGATGAGTGTAGAGAGAGCAAAGCTGAAATGACGTTACATTAACTAATTGTCTTTTCCACTATATACGAAAGAATGCTTTCTTTTGCGCAACTATGTACACTTGAAACAAAAACAAATTCATTTTTGTAAAAATTAACACATTCACAAAAATAAGCAGACGACAAAAGAACTTAGAAAATCTTATAAAAAAAATTTTATTTTTGTATATAGCGTTCACTGTTTTTGTAGTATTCATAACGAAATGATAACTTTAAAAAACTTTGTCAGAGACGGAAAGCTTAGTATTTTATTTCTGCGTACAGATTCAAAAGATAAGAAAAATGTCAGGTTTATACATGGTACCTGAAATCATCAAAAGATACGAAAAATTTATCTTTCGTGTCCTAATGGCATCACTGAAATAGGCAGTAAAACTTATAAAAAATAAATTAAAAAATTTCCTCAAAAATTAAAAACAAATAAAAGCAAACAGTAAGAAGGTGAGAAAATAAACAAAAAAATAACAGAAAACTAAAAAAATGAATGTATATATGTACATATTATGTACAAATGTATTTACATACATTCATACATATATATGTACGTACATATGTATGTATGTAGTATTAAATAAATTAGTCAACAAATTACTTTTTGGCAAAACAATCGAAAAAGCAATGAAAACAAAAACAAATAATTATGTTTATGACTGTCAGTCACGTATGTACATATGTTTATCCCAAACAAATTTGTTATACACGATTTATCTTTTATAATGTCGTTAATAATTATCCCATGTTTCGTAATTATAATATGATCGACGTTTTTTTGATACCCTAACAAATTAAAGGTTATAAAAATTTTAGATTTTTAAAAATTAACGAACAAAAAGTTGAGATTACAAAATGTTTTCCTAAAATATATGTACAGTATTTATCGCTATAAACGAATCCATCTTCAGTTTTTCACAGATAATTACCTCGCCAAAAATGCCAATATTGTTGGTTAATTATTTAAAAGAATTTGTTTAATTACCTCAGTGAGGTAATAAAACGTATGTATTTATTTACAAGATACCTTAACTTTAATGTATGAAAACAGTTAAATTATATTGTGAATAGAAATTTTTACATGTATCATAGGGATTACTGTTCGGTTTTAACCGAAATCGAAACGACATTAAAACCTGAAAACCAGTGTTGCCACTTTGTGGGTCATTAACCGATTTTGGTATAGTTTTTACTGTCGTGGGTAGAGCGTCGGTAATTACTCTTAGGTGTAATTCAGGTGTAATTTAAAATTCTTGCTTCAGATAACCAAATAATATCAAGATTCGATATCGGTGATGACATTTATTTATTTTTAAATATTGTTGATAAAAAATGCAGAGTCTTCTGAACCAAAGTCTCGGTTTCTTTTTAAGAAAAGTCTTCAATCATTTAATATATATTTTCAAAATGTCGCAAGATGGACTCTTTGATTTGGGTAAAGATGGCTGCCATAGTGATTTAGAACCTGAGGTCTATTGAAAAAAGTTATTCAAACTTAAAACTAGCCTGGGGTAAGAAATGTTTCCAATATTCCAACATATACAGCCCAATTATTAATAAAAATTCCCCGGGAGTTTTTCCCCATTTTTCTTATTTAAATTCAATTGTAAAAATGGGAATATACTCCGGGGAATTTTTATTAATAATTGGGCTGATAATTAATTTTATTTTTATCTGGCAACATTCAAATGCTTTAGTTTAAAGAATAAATAACGGTCTTAAGGCTAGTTTACACTATCTCACAAGTCTTACGTATTCCATAATACCTTGTGAGATAGAAATCTAGTGAGTTTTGTTGCGACTAGCAGGAAATCAAATATAAAAAAACAGTTTGTGTTCAGACCATCACACGAAGTATAAACACTCACACATAAAATAAAATGCAACCCTGATCCAATTAAAAGTATAATTGCTTAGAAAATTTTCAAAAAACCATGAAGTCGTATGGGATGTCAAACTTTTTTTCATAATACATGTCATTTTCATGTGTAAACTAGCCTTTTTACAGTTGTAAAACTGAATTACGAAATGGACAGTTGTATAAAACCCTGTAGGCATTTTGCTTACTTAATAAGGTTTAAAGTGTATTTTTAAGACCATGAAACAACAAAAAAAAAATTAATTTTAATCAGAGATTAATACACGGCATTATCAATTGAAACTTATTTCAAGCAAAAAGGCACCGCGCCTGTTCTTGACGAAATTCATTGCAGACGTCCAATTTTGTTAGGCTTTTTCGAGCATTTCTGACTGCATATCACCAATTAAATGAACAATGTTGAACTGTAAGACTTACCATGGCTTACCATACGGAAAACAATCAAGTAGTTTCACATCATACGGCTTTGAAGTCTAATTGACAGTTTATTTTCTCTAAATCAACACAAATAAGTTGCGTTATTTACATCATGAAGTGGCCTATAAGTTGCGAAAATCGATGGCTGATTTTCAAAGTAAATTTGTTCAAGCATGAATCTATTCATAATGATGTGCCTGTAGAAATTTTGTTCTCAATTTCAAGACCCATATGACGTCAAACAAAAGAAAATATGGAAAAATTAAAGCAAGTGTCAAAAATCAAATAAATTATTTTGACATTACATTGGTAAATAATATTCTATAAAAAATTATTTAAGCTTAAGGTCACTTTTTTATAAAATTTATTTAAATATTTTAATTCACAATATTTAGATTTCCATTGGAAATCTTCTATTTTTTACAATAAAATAAAATTTCAAAAGTTTACAATAAATGGAAAAATAAATTTTAAAATTTAAATTAACAAAATTGTCATAATAAAATTAAAATTCCATTCTACAAAAATTTAAACAAAAAGACAAACAAAAAAGGAAAAACTAAATTTTAAATTTATTCAAAGCCTTAAACGTATTTTAATGTCCCTTTCCGTCAATAGTTATTTTTATTTAATGAATAATTACCAACTGAGAATAATATTTAATAAAAAAGGTTGAAGAAACAGGATTATAATTTATGGGTTAATAATGAAAACTCTCCCTAATTAACATACCTTTACTTTAAATAAATATTTATGCTAAAAGAAATTGCAAATTATACATAAAACTCATACTTTATTTAAAAAAAACTTTTAAGAGCCTGGAACAATGGCAAGGTATTTCAAAATTCTTTAAATTTAATATAAGTACTAAGAAGAACAAATGTTTATTTTCTAATAAGAAAACCTTTGATATACATATGTATGCAGTTTTACTTAGAAATTTTCAAAACCGAAAACCGAACCGAAGCCGACCGGTTTTAATCATTTAAAAACCAAAACCGCGGTTTCCCATTTTTACGGTTTTTATCAAACTCTAATGTACATAACAGCTTAATCTTAAAAATATTTAAAAAAAAAACAGTTGCATTTGCTGTCTTAAATTTTATCGTTACTGCTTTTTGAGATGTCCTGTAATACCCTACTAAAAAACCCCTTCGCAGACATACAAACTTATGATCAGGAAAACCGTAAGTACGAAATTGCGTGTTTATTTTTTTCCGACCAATGAAGGTAGAATTTGATAATAATAATTTGATAAAATTTAGTATATACGTTTTAACTGTCATAAAAACGAAACATATCGCACTTGTTCAACAATACTGGAATATCGGTATCGTATCGGCAAAAAGAAATACCGTTACATACCTAGTTTAATGTGTAGTTTATAGAACACCAGAAATTTCAAAATTTTATTTTTGTTTTAAATGTAAGTTAAACGGACGAGTTTTGCTCTCGTGTTCTATAAACCACACACACATCGTAAGAATTTAAAAGTTTAGTGTGCGTGATAAAATTTCATTACCTTGGGAGCTTTTGTGATCGTTAGTCAAAAACTACTCACACGCACAGCTCTCGTTAGAATATATATTAGTAAGTTAATAAGTGTGTTCGAATGAATATATTTACATATAGAAAATAAATTCAAGTTCAATTAACACTTTATTTTTTTTTTTATTATTTTCGGTAACACTCGTCAGCAAAAAACAAAAAAAAAAAAAATCGGTAGCAAGAACTGTGTTATGGGATTTTAATTGACTTTAGCGTGCTGAATTCAATGACGTCTAGTTTTATTTATGGGTATACTAATATTTTGCCCAATATAATTTGGTTATGCTAAACTTTCCTTTGATTTTTCATAAAATTTTCGTACTAGTTTTTGTTTCCAAAACTGCATAAAAAAATTACAAGGCTAAATTTTTACATTTTTATAATTTATCAGAAACCCGAATACAACAAGGCGTATATCCTGAAAATCGATGAACAAATGTTAAATTCATAAAAAATTATAAGGATAAACATTTTACATTTTTTTCATCATTTATCATAAATCCATTGCCCATGTTCTGTAACTATCGCGTCGTGAAACTTTTCGATGGAAATGTGTGAAATGAAACAAAAATGCCATAAATTGAAACAAACAGCTGTTTTACTCACTTTACTGTGTCTTTAACTTTTTTTGGCGAGGACTAGCTTTCAGGTAAGGAAATTACTAGCCAATTTATAGATAAAGTGTGTCTGCAACATTTTTGTGAGAAAAGTTCCAGCCTTGAACTGTCAAGTAAACTCACAAATAAAAACGGGGCGAATTAAAAATTTCAACACTAAAAAACAATTAAAAACGTAAAATACATATGTACATAGAATAATATGTACTTATGTAATAATATTTATTTATTTAATTAATCAACAGAATAAATTCTGAGACTAAATATGGAAGTGAGCGCTGGCAGCTCCAACTGTAATATTAATATTTTGTTCTTGGCACATTTTTTATTGTTTAATTATTTTGCTTTAAACATTTTTATAAAAAGGGTATACGAATGTTTTCAAAGATCGTTTGCAAACAACAAACATTAAAGTCGCTCTTAACATTATTTGGTATAGCCGACGGTTATATTTTCGCCGCCGTCGTTGAAAAATTTTCAATTTCAGTAAATTTTGGTCGTCGTCAACGTAATGTGTTAGTCCCAATTCACATTATACGATTTTTGTCGTTGCGATTATTGTCGTTTCCTCTTTGAAGTCGGTCTGATGTTTACATTGTACGATTTTTGTCGTTACGACTTTTTCTGTGCAACCGAACTTCAATACATTTTTCGTCAAATGAGAGAACATTGAGAGAACGAATGAGCGAACAAAACGAATCGAAGAGTACACTCGCTTGTGTACCCCTTATAATTCCTCTCACCCCTCTTGCCAATAAAGTAAGAATCGCAACGACAAAAATCGTATAATGTGAATGGGCACTTACTGGCGGTCTTAACGTCTGTAATGTCACATCCGCTTCGAGTGCAATGTTATGATATTTATAACGTAACGACGTACAACGTGCGAATAAAATCAGCCATAAATCAGTGGCCAAGTATTAATTTTATTCACGATAAAGTGAAGGTACCCATATAATTAACCTTGTACTTAATCGCTTAAATTGAAACTTAATGCGTAATCCTTAAGAAATTATACACGTATATATTAGCTTCCGGCCCATAACTTTAAATGAAAACAGAATTTGTTAACCGAATGTTTACGGCTTATTTTATTCGCATTTAAAGCCAGGTTTGATGAATTATAAAAAATGTAAAAAAAACTGAAAACGGATTTTATTTTAGCACATTAAAATCTTTATACCTATACCAAATATTTTTCTTCAAAACAATTTTTGCTGCAGACCAGTGTAATCGTTAATCGATGCTTGCGATAAAAAACACGTAACACATTTCGAGCAAACAGAACATTGTGATAATAAACTTTCACACAAATGCAAACAAAAGCAAAACACTAGCACAATGTTTTGCAAATCACGTGCTAATGGAAAATTCAATTGTTTATACAAACTAACTGAAGTAAATGTTTTTATGATGTAAGCATTTTTTCAAGTTTTTATTTTGCTTGCAAAAGTAAAGTTCAAGCCAATTGATAAAAATAATGTTTTGAATCGTTTGAAAATATTTATCTTGATATGCAAACATATTGAATTTGAAATAAAAAATATAGTTAAGATTTTTATTTTTTTCGAATTTATTCTATGAGCTAAATTTCAGTTATGTATTTTATAAAGCTTTTTTGTAATAGTCCTATTCCTCTAATTTTTAGGAATGACTTTATACACTACCAGACTATTATATTGTATCTTCTTGTTACATTTTACCTTAGCTGTCCTTTGGATAGCAATGAAGTATATTGTTTGTACAGAAAAATTTACAATCATTAGACACCAGCAGAATGTAATGAATTTTCTGGCCCGCTACAGCCTTCGTCAGCATTCTAAAAATTAAAGGAATAGGACTATTACAAAAAAGCTTTATAAAATACATAACTGAAATTTAGCTCATAGAATAAATTCGAAAAAAATAAAAATGTTGAATATAATAAAGTAACCTATGAAAGGAAATAATTCCCAGTTTCTAAATATAGTTAAGAGTTAATCGAATTTGAATATGAACCAAATTGGTCCGTGCAACCTCTACACTTTAAAATTATCTAAAGGCTCAGTTAGCCGGGAGTAACAGTAACGTTGCAAATCAGCTTATTCATTTTGTTGAATGTAATTCACTGAGCCTTAAGGCTTTAATAAACGTAAAACGCATATAATTTCGAATTGACTCATATTGGAATCCAAAAATGTTCCTTCGATGTTTCATGGCTTTAGCACATGTTTATAGATGAGAAAAGGGTAAATATCCAATTGGCAAATATCCGGTAAATAGGGAAAATTGGGTAAGAATAAATAAATACCCTGGTATTTACCCAAAGGGTGGGTATAAACGTTTTGAAAAAATTTGTAACTTATTTATTATTTAATTTAATCAATATTAGCTTCATAAATAAATACCTGGCAGAATCCCATCTATGTATGCATGTATATCAATGCTCAATATTTGTAAAGGTTATTTTTGGATTTAACATGGACAAATTTTAGAGATTGTACCCAATTTCGGACCCATGGGCAATCATGAACCAGCCAGAACAAAATGATTTTATCAGTTTAAACCCATTTCCCACGACGATTTAAAAGACATGTCTTTTTTTGTATTCCTTATATTCTTTAAATTCAAAATACTTATAATAAGTAAAAAAATGTTCTTCCTATAAATGTTTAAAAACATTTTGTTTAATTAAATATTATCGAAATACATACATGCAAATATATGAAAAAATTGTAAAGTTTAAAGTTTCATAACATTAATGACGTCACAGTTTCATAGGACTAGAAATGAGACTGTGAAATTTCGTGAATATCGGTCCATATTTGACCCTAGGGCCCATATAAACCATACTACCGGAAAACGGTTTTGTACGCCTAAAACCGTAAAAAATATTTCTATCAGAATAAAATTTAATACTTTACAGTTTTATAGGATTAGAAATCGCACTTATAAATTTCGTGACGATCGGTCCATAATTTGGTATAGGACCCATATAAAGCCCACTGTGGTAAATTAACTAAATACGCCTAAAACCGTAGCAGATATATTTATTGTGGTAAAAATTTGTCCAACTTAGTTTCATATGGCCAGAAAAAATGTTATGCAATTTTGTGATATACTGTCCATATTTACCTTAGATCCCATAATAAGGATCCTTCTGAAATTCACTGTTAATGCTAAATTTAGTTTCACCGTTGTATTGAAATTTATTGAAATTTATGTTTTTTAATACCAGATATCACTCCTGAAATATTCGGTCGAGGGTATCAAAGATTCTGCACAGCCCAATATAGCACTCTAACTTGTTTTTTATTAAATTTGTTTATTTTCTATATTTAAATAAGCACACGTCACTTTAAAAGAAGAATTAAACCTTAATTAAAAAACACAAATAAGTGCAAAGAGGAATGTACAAAAAGAAACACAGAAAATACGATTAATGTCTTTATTTCTCTTTAATTATTTTCTGATTTAAAAATAAGGGAAAAAATCATCGTGAGAAAAAATATGGATGGGCATGGTAACGGCAACTACACTTTGTTTATTGTAACAATATATTGTTATCGTACACAAATAATTGTTATTTTTATTTAATATCAGCAATAATATAGTTACTGTAAACATATCAATGCTTATCACAGTTATTTATTTAAGTATTGTTGACTGAAAATAATTATTTTTCTAACAACTAAATAATGATAACATACATATTATATTACTGACAACCATATCATGATATTTAATAGCCATAAATTGATAGCTTTCTATACATTTACCATAATATGCTTAGATGCAATCAAAATATCTTTACTCTAATAAAATTTTGTTATCTCCATTTTTAAAGTAATTTTCCATCAGTTGTGTCGTTTGTTTTACATATGCCTATAAAATTATTTGTTAGTGAGTGGTTCAACAATTAAAAAAATACAAATTAAATATAGTTTTGCTTGCTATTGTAGGTTTTATGAAAAAAGACGCGGTAAAATAGATTAACGAATTATATTCCTTGAAAATGGAAATATCGGAGAAAATAAATGGTTAAAATAAAATAATAAAAGCCGAAGCAAATAAATAATCACACAATTTTAAAAAAATTAAAAAAAAGAAATTGAAATTTAAATTTTTTTAATTGTTGCGACAGCACCACTGTATATCATAATGTGATAATTTCTAATTTTGTTATGATTAACATGATAATAATATAATAATAATATGATAAGTTCTTAACTAAGTATGATTAATAGGATAATACAGTAGTTTTCCGGTTTAACGAACCAGTACTTTGTCAGGCCTGTTTGTTAAACTGAAAAGATCGTTATATGCCATACTTATGTCTAGTACCCATGCAGGGCTGCCAGGTACTTTTTTGCCTTGTCCCCAAATGATTAAAAAAGAATCCCCAAAAATCCCCAAACTAAAAATCAAAACCTTAAAAAGTTAATATTTTGTTTTGTTTTTTTTTCTAAACAAATTTTTAATCTTGTTAATTAAATTTTAATTTTTTTAAAAATAGTAAGAAACATTTTAATAGGAAATCCCCAAATAAAAATTTTTAGTAAAACAATTATTTATTTTGTTTGAAGCGACTGGCTTCAGCATGTTTTTTTAAATCCTTTTTATGTAATTCCAGTGAGGAATTACAAGCAGAGCAATATGCTGTTTTTGAAGACATATGAGCCCAATTTATAAGAATTTGGAGCTTGTTCAGTCGGGTTTTGCCATCCATAAAAAAAATACATAAATCCGTCGATTATTTAATACTTCGAAGCATAATAAGTACTAACCAATAGCCCCGCATTCTTTTGCCCAAACTTTATTATATTATGGGTCCTCAGATATCGTTTATAAGTCTCGTAATCTGTGCAAACTGTGCATTTTTATTTTTACGCCCTCGTAAATGAACTGTCAAAAATTGTATGAGAATTCATTTACACAAACTTGGTAAATTTGCCCAACAATTTTGTCTCGTAAACTTGCGCTGTTCAATTGTGCATTTATACAAACAGATCTTTTAATGATTTTAACGTCGTTTTCAATGAAAAATCCAAGTGTCTATAAATCACAAACAATAAATTCTAGCAATAATTTCAGTAAATTGGTCTTTTGGCTTCCTTTGAGCATTTTTAAAAGCAAATTTCTCATACATATTAATCACAAATTTAAACACAAATTTTTATATTTTTGAATTTTAATTTTTAATTTATTTTTGTATTGACGTTTCTTACAAACTGACATTAATTGTTTAAAATTACACAAAAGTAAAAAAAGGGGCTTCATGAAACCAGACTCGTAAGTTTGCGCATTTGCACAAATAGCAATTTTAAGCGACATCATGAGGACCCTTATTGTCTTTTATATTTCGTCACCTAATTCGCAGAAGTAAAAACTATTCAAAATGATAAATTAAAAAATCACCTTAACTGTTTATACTTAAATTTCTTTTATTTTTCTTGTAATACATTCCAGTTGTTTCGACAATTGACAATGTGGCATATTATGCAAACTGTCAGTAAGGCCTTTTAGCGTTTATCATAGTATCTTTTGTAGATAGGGCCTTTTTTTTTTGATAATAAAATCGCAAATTTTAGTCGAAAGATTTATTTGTGGTCATTTGTGTTGATGCAATAGATTTGAATCAATGAAAACGTTGATTTCCTTTTGCGTTTCAGGTAACGATTTACTTATTTTTGGGAAGGCCATATTTGCTTGAAAATTGTCTTTTAAAAATCAAAAATTGTATGTGTTGTCAACGGTTTAAGATTCTTTTTTTTAATTTTTCCTTTTAAAAACACGCTCAAAATTTTTTACGCCTTTGAGCACCTTTTACACCCTTAAGAAAAATGGTAATCTTAATTAAGAGGTAAGGTAAAAGTTTTGCTAATTTTTTCATATTTTATGTACGAAAGAAAGAAAAATAAGCGTAAATAATAAAAGAAGGGAAAATTATATTTAAAATGTATAAAAAAGCGTGAAAATGAATATATAAAATTGCATTCACAACTTTCAACAGCAAAACTGCCTGTTGTTTTTTATATAGTAGTAATTCTGGATATAGTGCCGTTTTAATTGTTTTTTACGAAATGCGATAGAAAATTTGCTTAAAAAAGAACTTGTGTTTAGTTTTCAGAACATTATTTGTTTTTCCTTTTTTTCGTGTGTTTTATTAAAATCAACTGAGCCATAATCAGGCCTGGCACAAAATAAAGTAGTTGTAGTAGAAGCTAATGAATGATCTGTAACGCAAAAAAGTTCAAAATTTCGAATTTTGCGCTTCAACTTCAACTGCTACGAATACTGCAACTACGTATTCTACTGACAATACTTTGAAACTGCCGTTTTGAACTTTTGACAACTTGCAGCGCTTTTCGTAACTTTGTACTTAAGTCTTTGCAAATGTTTTATTTCTTATTTTTTTAACAGTTTAAGTCAGGGACCGCAGTTAATTTTTGATTTATATTTTTTTCAGCAATAATTTTTTAATTTTTCTTTTGAGCAAAAATAAAAGTTATTTTTTGATTTTTATTTTTTTTTAAGCAAAAAACAGTTAATTTTTGATATTTATTTTTTCGACCAAAAGTAAAATTTACTTTCTAAAGAAATGAACGTGTTAAGTTGACTTTAAATATTTATTTTGATGTGCAAAATAAAAATCAAAAAATAACTTTTATTCTTGCTCAAAAAATTTAAATTAAAAATGAACTGTTTCCATAAGCAATATATTGCTTTACTTTTATATGCTTTTTTTTTTGTAAAATTTCAAAATAACTGTTATTTTGGGTCCCTGGTTTTAGTATAAAAAGTAAAGATTGTGCTGCAATTTTTTTGTTAAAGTAATTTTGCAAATACCGGCGAACAAAAAGCCGGTTAATGTGTTTTTTGAGTTTATTTGTTGTTGTTTTTTCACCAGATATCTTTCCATTAAATATTGATTTAAATGTTTTATAATTAAATCACATGATACTTTAAAACGTATAATTAGAATAAAAATATTTCATTTTATTTTTCAGCTTTGGTTTGTTGCCATTTAAAGATACGTCCATAAAACCATCAGTCATTCATGTGTTAAACAATCACTTTGCAATTTATTTTCCCTGATATAAATTTGTGCAATTTTGAACTGTAAATGATTGTAAAACTCTAGATAAGTTTATTTTTTCTTAGGTAATAAAAAGCGCTAAAAAATAAACGCAATTTAGCTATATTTTAAACAATTAATCCGTTAAAAATGTAAAGGAAAATTTATTTTTTTGTTAATTGTTAATAATTAATAAAATTAAGACCAGTATTTATATCACAAACAATACATACATATATAAAGGTTATTTAAATTTGCCACCACTTGTGATTGCCCTAAAAAATACAATATGACAGCTGAAACTATGGCTGTCAGATGTGGCGATTTCTCGCCGAACGTGGCGATATGAAACGTGTTTGACGGTAGAGTTTTCTATTTGGCGACTGGCGATTTTTTTTCGCGGTTGATTATTTTTTAAGCCTACACGCCATTTTTGAAAAATATGAGTTATGAATGGATTATTTATGGCATCCATGTTCCGGTATTAGGGTTTATATAAGGCCTAGGAAAAATTATGGACCGATCTTCTCGAAATTTCACAGTGTCATTTCTAGTAATATAAAACTGTGACGTATCTAATTCTAATACAATAACATTATTTATTACGGTTTTAGGCGTACTAAACTGTTTTCCGGTGGTAGGGTTTATATGGCGCCTAGGGTAACTCATGGACCGATCTTAACGAAATTTCACAGTGTAATTTCTAGTCCTATAAAACTGCGACGTACCAAATTCTATTATGATAGCATTATTTGTTACTGTTTTAGACCTTCTGAACAGTTTTCCGGGAGAAGGGTGTATATGTTGTCTAGGGTAAACTATGGACGGATCTTCACGAAATTTTACAGCGTGATTTCCAGTATAATATACAATAAAACGAATTTTTGCAAAATGTAATTTGTGTTAGTTTTTGTAACAAAGTTATTTATTTTTTAGGGTGTTTCTACCTTTCCATTTACAGTTCTGATCATAATAAACCTTTTTTGCTGGATTTCCATTCCAACCTGTTTAGGTTAACTACAAGCAATTTGACAAAAAGTTTGTTCTTTTCTTTTAGGTTTTTCGAAAATGAGCCAGAATATATATCCTTAATGGGGTCTTAGTATACCATCATTCACCACTAGTGTTGGTGGAGGGTATAAATTTTAATATGAAGTTTAGTGCCGATTGGATAAAGAAAAGTCGAGGCGGAAATGAATGGAAAATTTAAACAGTCTCTTATATTTTGAATTAGGTTTCTAAAATACATAGTTTTATTATAAAATCAAGAAATATAATTGGTATTAATTTTAAATTTCGAAATATTTTTATTGATGCAACAGTAAAAACTAGAGATTTTTATTGTAAATATCTGTTGAGCTACATAACTTTAATAACAGAAGATTTTTATGTTAAAGCCAAATGGGCAATTTCTTTTATGTTAATAACATTTAACTAAGCACCTCAAAGTAGGCAATAGTTACTTTTAAGATTTCAAGTAATAAAAGCTTTTATGCAAAAGCTTTTATTCAACAATGAAATTTTTTTATTAAGTAGGTACATATTAGTGATGTTAACTTTTTTTTCATTACCGTACGGCCCTATAAAAATTACCGTTTTTGAGAATAAATTACCGTACGCAGAGATTTTTAATCAAAACATTTTTTTTCAAAAAATTTTTGTCTGAAAATAAATTTTTAACCAAAATTATTGTATTTTTTTATCAATAAGATAGTAAAATAATTTTGAATTTGATCCGTACTTAAAATAATCCGAAAATTATAGTTAAATTTATAACATTGAGGCTATTTCATATGTTGATTTTTAAACAAACAAAAAGTCAAATATAAAATGCATAATATATACGAGTAATTTAATTTTTCTTTTTTTGCACTTATCGGTGTAACGAAAACATTTATAGAAACATAATGTTCTTAATTTTTTTTAATATTTTAAAAGTTAAGACTTTTAACCAAACATCCAAATTTCTTTAAATTATCCTATTAAATTAAAATTACCTTGCTACCCAAAATTAACCCTAAAAAAGGGTAACTACCGTACGGTTAACATCACTGGTACATATCGTCTTATAATTTAAAAAAAGCACTAATTTACATTGAAAAATATTTACAGAAGAAGCAAAAACTTTACATTGAAATGTAACATTAATTTAAAAAAATTTTTTTAGGATAAGAAAACAAAACAAACGATCTCTTATTAAAACCCAACAAATGCAAACTTTCTGTTGATAAACAAAAATAAAATATGTTTTTTGATACGTTCCATCCTAATTGATCAAAAATTCGATTTTGATTTTTTTGTAACTTAGGGCTTTTTTTAAATCATATGACGATATAATGGAATTAAATTGCTTATACAGTTGAGAATCGACTTACACCCCAGTAAAAACTTCGCTTACTTTTTCAAAATGAATAGCTTCTCTCACTCATTATTTAGTAGCTTTCTTCTTCTATTACTGCTTCTATAACAACTTCTATAACTACTTATTTCTGGATGTATTAAGGTAAAAAAATAATGACTTACTTTTATATACGTTCATTTTGGGACATCCCTTGTAAAATTCATTAATACTTTCAGTAGAATTGTAAGTAGTGCTTTAAAGTTTTTCTGATTACTTAACACATTATTTTGCAGGCGAAGTGGGACGTTACCTCATTTAGCGATTTCGATATACATAGCTCGGAAAAATAATAACCATATTTCTTGTACGTCTTGTTATGCTTCATTCTTCAAAAATGGGTAAGTACCAATATTTTTGAAAACTGGTTCCATTTTTTGTTTACGATGCAGAAATGTTCACAAGTTAAATACCAAAGTACAGTGAAACTTCGATAGTCTGGACATGCACCAGTCCAACTATTCCAATAAATCGGACGCTTCTACATTTCGGACAATTTAAAATTTTTTCCTCTACAAAAATTAATTGCCGTTGTTTAACCGTTTTTCCTTGCATGTTTTGCTGTTCACACGTTGATTCACTTTTTTCACTTCAGTTTCAGTTATTGCAAGCGTGTTGGTACATGGAAAGAATTATTTAATAAATCACCTGAAAATATGGCTTGAACCAAGAAAATTTTACATGATCTCGTCCAAGCCAATAATTATTGATCACTTTAGAAAATAAACTTCTTTTCGTTTCTAATTTCGCACCAAGTTCCATGTTTTTAAATAATAAACGAAAACATAAAACGCTAACTTGAAAGGAAAAGAGTAATATTTTACAAAGTCTTAAAAAGGGAACAACTATTAGGCAAGTTGTAGAAAAAATTTCACGTTCTTCAATCAACAATTTGCGACATTAAAAAAAATGAGGAGATCCAGCAATTTATTTCGAATACCTACAATGGATCCGGCAACATTTAAACCAAAATAATCCATTAATCCATTTAAATAATACAACTCTTTTTTTTTAGCAAAAAGTTATGAAAAAAAGCAGAAAAGATAACAGGGTAGGACGATTTTTCAGCGAGCGCAGGCTAGTTAGATAAATTAAGGTTAAATTTGTGGTGACACAGCTTCCTAAAGAGTAAATTCAGTGTCAGAATTGTCGAAGTTGCACCGAACGTATCAATCCCAACACCACATTGTATAAAAAACAATCTTGCGCGTGTACCTTATTTGGGACCCATGGGCAATCATTGACACGCCAGAACAAATTTATGTTATGAAGTTTGTTTTTAATGAAAAAAGTTTTTTGCTATTTTTTTTATAAGATTTGCCATACTGGTCTGCAAGTGCTGGCAACACTGCCTATAAGTTACAGCCAGCGTTGCCGGTTTGGTCACTCTCAACCAAAATTGGTTACATTTTTTTCTCAATGTGTACTTGTGTATTTTTTTTTTTATTTTGGTTACTTTTTTCAACTGAAAAACAACCAATTTTTGTTTTACTTGGGATCAAGATTTGCACTTCTAGTTTTAAAACCCCCAAACTTTTTTACCAACTCACTCATACTTTTTTAAAATAAATCTTATTTGCTATCAGTTTCTCTTTCGAGTTGAGTGTTTCAGTTTACTTTCAAGAAAACAGCTAATGACAATTTTAATGAGCATCTTTTTCGATTGTCTTTATAACATCTTGAAAATAAATTGCTCTAAAATTGCGTGCAGTCTATATCACATCTTTCAATTAGGGGCTTAAAAAATACATTAAATCACTGATCTGGGGTATCCTTTTCTCTAACGCTTACAAAATTGTATGCGTGTTAGCTTTGTTTGGGTTTGGCACCACCCACGAAAAACTTTGAAATAAGGCCTATTGTACCTTCCAGACATACTGTAACATACTGTTAAAATTTTATAAAAATCGATCCAGATTCTTATATAAAATATTTTTTTTAAACTCAATTGCAAATAAAATAGTGCTTTCAATACATACATAAATATTTTGGTTACTTTTTATTGCGTTTTTTACATTTTGGTTAACAGTTAAACAGCAGCCGTATTCTGTAATTCGCTTAGCTAAAGCTAAATCTCGATCGCTAAAATGCCTTAGAGAATACAAAATTTAAAAATTTTAGCGATGAAATTAAAAGCGAAAATTGCTTCGAATTAAATTTGTATGGCAATGCGAAATTTAGCAATGCACGTTACAGTATTGCATTCGTAGCCAAAAATCGCAAAATCAACTTTTTAGATTTTTAGCGATAGAGATTTAGCTTTAGCGAATTACAGAATACTGCCACAGGCTTGCCAGAAAAATTCAAATTAAAAGTGCTAAATTTACAAAAATAAAGTGCTAAATTTGTCTACAGTGAAAATCAAAAGTGTTTGTTTTGTAACATACTATTAAGAATTGATTTAAGACATAAAACCATAATAATAAATAAAAATTTATATATAAAATTAATTGTTTTGTTAAATTTTCTTTTTTAAAAAAAAAAAAAAATATACATATTAACTTTTGTTTATAAAAAAAAGTTGTTAAAGAATTGTTCTGTTAATTTTTCCTTTTTTTAAAATTCAAAAATAAATAAAATTTAGTTTATTAAAAAAAATTGCTTATGAATTGTTTTGTTAAGTTTTCTTTTTAAAAATTCAAACTTAAATAAATAAAGTGTTGTTTGTTTTAAAAAGTTGTATATTAAAGAAATACATTGAACCCGAAAAATCCAGGGATCCCGAAAATCCCGGGATTTCGGAATCGGGATTTGTTAAAATCGATCCCGTTTGGCATCCCTAACTCCCATATAATGAGCTTTATCATTTTGATACAGAAAAACCCCTACAAGAAATCAAGTTTTCGGTCATTTCTTTCTATCATTTTCTTAACACCAAAATGAAAAATGTGACTACTCGCTCATTCATTTCTTGTAGGGACTTATTACAAATTTAAACATCGTTTTGGCACTGCTGCTACACGTTCCATATACATACATAGATTGACCACGCTCCAGCATTGAAGGTGTAGCATGCAAAATATTAAACGTTTAGCATATTTCGTGATATTAATTTGCGATAAGTTTAAAAGAAGTGATAAATAAAACAATAAGAAAGTAAAACATTTTTGTGTAGGTTGTGCTTTAACACGGGAAAATCAAATATGTAAAACCCGATTTAACTATTTAGCTTACTTTTCCCGTTGGATTTTTAAAACACCGACCGACCCGCACAAGACAAAGTAATGTAAACACCGTTGCGATAAATAATTAACATGTAGCATACGCGTGCGATCTATCAAATAATTAAAATGTATCGCGATCGAAATATCACAATATGTATTGAACGTGTAGCATTGCCTCTTAAGACGAAGTTACATTAAAAGTAAAATCTTAAAATTGACTTTGTTAAATTTTACTTACCGCAACTCATCGACGGCCAGAGACAGATACCATAAAGCGAACATTTTGCTAAAAATAAAATAAAAATAATATTAAATTTCGTTTGTATTAAGTTACCCTATACAAATTTTATTTTAAGTTTACTTAAGTTTCCAATACAATTTTAGTGTTATTTATTGCTTTTGTTTATTTTAGTTTCTAAAAACACCATGCAACAAAAATTCTGCATGCGACACCGATGTTAGGCATTAATTTAAAGACTTTTAAATAATTTCATAAACATATCAGAATTCATATATACAATTTTAGTATGTGCAATACAATTTTATAAACCGGTTGCCTTTGAAACGCCAAAAAGCATATATGTACCAATGCATAACAATTCAACGATATTCTGCAAAGTAAATATTATCGTACGTAGATTTTTGTAACATGTTGTATCTTCGATAGTTTTGCCCTTTTACTTTATATGTGTGTATATAGTAGAGTCTCCACTAGAACAACGATTAATCGAGTGAGTGCTCGTATATGGCTGTACAACTTGGAAGGTGACCAGTGACATAACAAATATCTACAAATTTTTAACAAGCGCTGTCTAAGAAGAATTTTTGGTTTATTGGCCACAAACCATCTCTAATACGGAATTACTAACTGCTACGAACCATATATGTGCCAGTAGCAACTGTGGTACGTAAACGAACGTGACAGTGGATCGGAATTACCCTACCACTCAGTCACGACAATGCATCTAAACAAGCGCTTAGATGGAAAAGTATCCGAGAATGCGGACAACATGGAGAAGTTCAACAGAATCCAAAATGTGCCCACTGAGAGTATCTTGGGATGAATTAAGGTATATTGTTCTATCTTGGCGCCCTATGCTCCAGTGGGAGTTAGAGGAAGATTTATAGCATACGCAGATGTCGTGATCATTTTTAATAATTTTCTAAAGCAAAACACAAAAAAATTTTATTTTAATATTAATTTTTGCACTTTTTTACATTTTTCTTTTTGAAACGCTTTTTATAAACCCCTCTTCACAAATACATAATAAAAAATTGCAAAAAATTATTATCGGTTGCTAGATAAGCGGCTCATACACTTGCAATATTATTGTATATGATATTCGCCATATTATTTCCATTTTGTACTATATTATGCAATAAGTCGCACTATGTTTTCACTCATTCAATAAAAAGATGAACATAATCTATAGAAATAACATAAACAGCATTGTACAATGTTGCCAACACATTTCACTTTCTTTTCGTTGTGCAATAAAATTCAAAAGTATTTTGATTGTTGCCAATATATTGCGCCATCATCGTATATCACATACACATTGGCCGTATAATTGTACAATACGTAAAACTGAACAATTTTATTGCAAGTGTATGAGCCGCTTAAGACAGCAAATCCATCTGAGGTGATCGAGTGGTTGCGATCGAAACATGTCATGGTAACCAGCCGCCTGGGTTCGAATCTCAGGTCAGTTAAGAATGAATGATTATCAATAACAATTTTAATTAATTTTCATGTTGTAAAATTCCTTTCTTCATAAAAATAATTTAATGAAAATTAAATTTGATGAACTTAAGCCTGATTAAAAATATTAAAAATTTGGATTAAAAAAAAATTTTTCTGGAAAATAATCAGTGCTTTTCTCTTGGTACTTATTTTAAATTTGTAGCGTGCGACATCGTAAGTGTAAAATGCATAAATTCCAAAAAAATTTTTTTTTTAAAAAATCCCTTCAACAATAAATATCAGTTTCTCAATAATATGAAATGGGAATTTACTACATTTGAAAGAAGCCTTGTTAACTAAAATATCTTTATTTGCGATGGCCAGCAACTACAAGCAGCAAGGTCAGCTTATTCCATTACAAAAACTTTATTTGAGACTAGCAATACTGTTTTCAGTGAAGTTAGTTTTTGTTCTATATTTGTATTTTTCTTTATTGAATGTATTTAAAATAATGTAGAATCATCTTACGCATGTCTTATTACATAAAAAGTAAAAACATAAACAAAAAAGTATTATGGAACAAAATGTCGCATGCAACATGTAGCGTGCAACAGTGATTAAAATTAAATTAAAAATAAACTACACAATATTTTTGAATAAAAAAAATGCATTATTAAGATACTTCAATGCATAACATTTTAAAATTAGTCGCATTTAAATATTTCATCAGGTTTCGCTGAAATCAGTGTTTGAACTGTTTGCTTTAAAGGCGACTTCAGTTTTTGTCGCATGCAAATGCCTTGGTTTTTTTTAATTATCTTGAAAACGAACAATTACTCAAAGTCAAACTTAGCACAAATTATAGTGCTAATCAAGAGCTATAAGTTTCGCCTTTTGCCAAAAAAAAAAAAAAATAATGTTTTGGTGTGTTTTTTTTCACTTTTAAGGCGTACGAATGTCGCATTCAGAGAAATACCCATATATATATATGTAGTTTCTGTAAAATTTAATAAAAAATAATGTGGAAATTACTTGGAATACATTCCAAATATTTTGTGACAAATAAAAAAAAAAATTTAAGAGTATTTAGTGGGGATTTTAAGGGATAAAATAACATAATTTTGGAGGATACACATTTTGGTGATAAAATTTAAAAAAAACATCTGGCAACCCTGACCATAAGTTGGAGAGTGTACTTTTGTTAACGTCATAATTTTGGTTCGTAATATGAGTAGGAAAACTCGAACTAACTAGAATTAAAAACATTGAATAATGTAGTTACATTATTTTTTTCTGTAGTAGAGCTTTACGTTAATAATTTAAAATAAAAGCTACTACAAAACACTTGACATTTGTTACATTTGTTCATTTCTTTGCATTCTCATAGCAAAAATAATTTGAATATTATTTGATTGCTTACATTACAAAAAAATGAAGTGAATCACTGTCATGTGCTAAAAAGGGGAAGGTGGTCATTTTAAAGCAAATTTTTTATTTTTTTAAATTTGCTCCTAAAAAACCTTTTCAATTGATTGTTTGCAGCACTGGTTTTAATTTTAACTTAAAACTGCATTGACATAATTTTACTATAAAAAAATGCTTCTTACAAGTTAAAAAAAAAAGAAATAAAAACTCATACATTAGACCGTGCCTCAAAAAAAGTTTCCCCGTACTAGAGGCTTCACAAAGTATAAAGTATTTTTGAAAGGAGGATTCAAAAACCCATTTTTTTTGCCGAACGTAGGGTCGCCTTTTTGCTTTGTTCATTACGTCTTTGGCATTTGCAGTCCGATCTTAAAGAATTATATATCAATGTTTTTGTCTCGAGAAGATCTTTTTTCGAACCACCCTAATGTACCACACTTATGTCAGAAAATTAAAACTCGCAAGAAACTATTAAACTTTTGCTAGGAAAGTAATTTAATAATTCCAGCAGAAACATTTTTAAATTTAATTATACAAAAATAATAATTAAAAATAAATTAAATAGAATGTGGGAATTATTCCTTTTTCATAAATTATTTTAATTATATGGGCTTCTATGAGTAAAATTTAATTCAAGGAATAATTTTGTTTCACAAATTTTTTGGCTAAACAAACACAGAAAACAATGAATAATTTTTAATAAACGTTCTTTGTTAATATTATGCACACTTTTTTGTCCAGTGTAATATAATAATGTATAATATTCCTCGTGGGGATGAACTCTTTCCATATTCAAAAATAGATATAGAACCAACCATTAGGCGTTACACTCTCGCGGGAAATATTCACAGCCAATATCTAAAGCTTGTCTGGGTTTTGTAATTGGCTGATCTTCTTGGATCGGAGCTGACCAGAGTCCTTTTTGATACCACAAGAAACAGGAGGCTCTGGGGAGAAGAAAGCCATTTAATTTGTTATTGTTAAGGCCCCTTCACGAGTTAACTAACTGGTGGGTAAGGCTTAAATACGTTTCAGGTACGAGGTGATGGTTGTAGTATAAACCCATAGTGCGAGGATGATCTTTTAAATGCCTTTTTATTACGACAATCGAAAACAGAGTCCCATCTGGTACAACGATAATCAGTAAGACCAAGAATTTTATATGTTCTGGGATTGTTATAGATGAAGAAGGGAATTTATGTCAAAATCCTTGTTGGCTAAATTTACTCAAATTACCACCAGAGTACTTTTTCAGATTATGTTAATAGATAAAGACTCTGGAAACTGTGTATGCTAATGTTTGCCATTGCCCAAAATAGAGAATACCTATGCTGACTTCAATCTGTTTATGATAAACCAAGCAATAACTAAAAGCGTTAATTGCAAGATATAATTTTTTTAATGTTAAAATTTTAACATCATTTATTTTTTTGTGGATATCCATCCCTTGTTATGCCGGTATTTTTTATGGTTTATTTTTAAATTAATTCACACAGTAGTGTAACAAACAACAAAATAAAGCTGTAATGATTTATATCAAATAAAATATAAATTCAAAAGCAGATTTGCCTTTTTTACTTGAAATGATGTAATGTTTGTTTGAAAAACCGTGATAAATTCAAGTCAATAAAATTCAATTAAATGTTCAATACAAATACAAGTGTAGTTAAGTGTACAAATACAACTGTGCACATATTTATTGTAGTTAGGCCTGGTTTTTGAGATGTAGATTAAGTTTAAACTTAGTTAAAAGTAGTCTAGAACTCGGATTTTTCCGGCGAAATTTTATTTATTTTTTATTATTTCATTAAATACCAACATTTTAAGCAAAACTTAGCAATTCCATCAAAAATATTAATACAAATTTGGTAATGGCGGCACAAATCTGTTTTTAAATTAACTAAACCTAGTTTAACTGAGATCTCAAAAGCCCAGCCTTACTGACGCAAAAATTTTGTTACTTTTACTTTCTATTACCCAATAGAACTTAAAAATTATAACGACGATTTTTCTTAAGAGTAAGTAGAAGCTGACAGTCAGTGGCTGTCATGATTTAAAGGGGGCGCTTGTCAAATATATATTTTCGGTAAATATATATTTTAGTAAACTTTCTTTAGTAATCCAAGTTATAAACTATTGTTGAAAGTACCTACAGAAATGTAATTTTCGATTTAAAAAAAAAACATATTGATGATCATGCGTTCCAGAGAAACTTTTGAAAAAAAATGTAATTTACTAGAAACATTTTTAAGTGAAAACGTAAACACTTGGATTCATGATTTTTTCAGTTTTCATTTTTTGGTTCTTAGGACGAATAATTTTTTTAAATCGATATAAAAATTAATAAATGACAACAGGTACTTTTAACCAAAAATTTAATATTAAAAAATCACTGGATTCAGCAAACTCGAAAAAAATTAATCGCGAAAAGGTCTTAGTTGGCATCACCGCTGACGGGTTCCCTTTTTGTTATAAAAAAAACAAGTATCTCACCCGGCGTTTTACATGCAAGTAATTACTTGCAAGTGTGAGTGTATTGAGTTTTTCGAACTTGCACTTGCATGTGGAAACGGGGGTAATTCTAGCACAGTGTAATAATCAATCCTGCTAACATGGGGTCTTCACCTGAGATAATATCTGATATAATATGTGAGAGAACGTCGGCAGAATGAGAGAACAAATTTCTTCATGTCAATTTTAATCTTAAACAAGGGGAACACTTATGTTATAAGATTTCATAATCGAATGATTCTCGTACAGTAAACTTGTGTCGTTTTTATTATTTTTTTTAGTTTTTTCTATTTTTTTAGTTAAAAATATTGTTTTTTTAAACATTTATTACAAGATTTTCACTATTTGCAATAAAAAATTAAACAATTTAATGAATGCGTCTTTTTTTTGTTTTATATGTATGTATGTATGTGTATTTTTGACAGCTCATCTTATAAGATGGTTGTTATAAGATTTCTCATAACAACTGTCTCATAATATTTATTATAATATTAATATTAACACTATTTGAGAGTCTACACGTAATGCCATGTTTCCACGGTACGTGCTTCGCTCTCTATTCATGCTTCACTTTCCAATCATGAACGAAGCAACTGCTTCGCCATACAAAATTTTGAGAGCGAAGCAAGTAGATTCAATATGAATCTACTTGCGAAGCACAAAAAATGTCTCTCTTCTCCAATTTTTATCGCAAGTTTATCTGATCTAGCTGTAAAAATCGATTGTTTCAGAGTTGTCAACTCGGTTCGTTTCGCACCAGTTTCGGTGCTTTTTTAAATTTGTTCTACGATTACAATAATGATGAAAATATTAACTTAATTAGTTTGGAATAATTTTTATAAATTTTTGATCTCTTTTTAAAAAGTTTTAAACAAGATTTATTAATTAATTTTCGAAAATGTATCATCTTGTACAAATGAATGCAAACATAAATATTATTATCAAAGTTATTTTCGGGAATACAAAATTTATTATTTATACGATTTCCGTATGACGTGCTAAATTCCCAGTTTTTCATATTTGATAAATACACTGAAATTTGTTTTTATATACAAAGTTGTTTATTTTTTTATAAAGTTTTGTGTTTTTCTTGTTTAACTATGTATAATGTAAAAGGCTGTTTAATTGTTATAATTTTAAATATGGAAATATAAAACTTCTAAAAAAAATAAATTTTTTAATAAAACGATAAATACTGAACTATTGTTAATTTTGAATCCCTACTAGATATTTACAGTTGATCTCTTTAAAAAAAATGTATATATTTTATGTCGAATTCAACAAGGTAAACTCGTCGGTTCAACAATTACAACTCTAACAAAAATAACAGGAATTTTGTTAGTTTAACAAATCCAATTTGTCAAAATTGTTGTTTACAAAAAGTGTGATGAAAACGTAAATAATAAATGAAATAAATTTTATTGATTGTTTTCATATTTTAATTTGTGTTTCTCAAGATTTTGAAAATGTTGGAACAATTTAAAGGGAATAACTAATAAATAAGCTATTGAAAAACAAGTAAGTATAAATATTTTGTAATCAATTTTAATAAAAGTTTCACAACAAAAAAGTTTTTTCTAAAAAAATTTTAACTTCGACAATTTAATGTATGTAATTAAAACAACACAATTAAAAAAGAACATTTTTGACAAATGGGATTTAACAGCTGACGAGCAGTTGCTCTAAAGAGTTTGCCTTGTTGAATTTGCCTTGTATGAATACAAACTAATTTGTGTAATTTTTTTATGTTTTTTAAGTTTTATTTATTCTTTCTAAAAACTCTGAACTGTAAAGACTGTTTTATTGTTATACAGTAGAATCGCGAAAAAAACCGAAATATTCCATGAGTTGTCGAAGAAAATTTACTAAGCGGGATTTAATTGTAAAAAATGCACAAATAATCAAAGATTTTTCCAAAATAACACACCTAATTTATTTAAATTACTTATTTTTAATAAATTAACTTAGATTTAATTTTCACCGGCTGGTTTAAAGCGCACAATTCTTCTTGAACTACAATTTGCGATTCTACTGTATTTTACATATAAAAAGATTATGCAAAATAATTCAATAAATATTTTAAATAAAAAAAATTCTAAAATTGCTGCGTTTTTTCACCATTTTGGTGCGTTTTGAAAATGCTAAGTTGACAACGCTGATTTGTTTATTAAAGACAACTGTCAAAACGAAGCAAGTAGATATGTCGTATAAACACAGTGATTCATTAACATGATTCAGAGAGCGAAGCAGGTGATTCAAATCGTCGTGGAAACATGGCATAAGATAATGCTCTCTGCGATTGAATTTGACGTTTGCTGATATAAAAATCTTATATCTTATCTCACGTGGAGACCCTGTGTAAATCGCCATGAAACAAAATGCTTATTATTGATTATAAAAATGATTACTAGTTGGTTAGTTTTAACCATTGCGTCCATTATACGCCTTTGTTTTTACTTTAAAATTACCTTTTTTTGTGTGTTGGCCTAGTCCGGGTTTAATAAATAATTCCAGGGTTTAAAAAACTGCAGTCGAATACAAAAACTGTCGAACAAAAAATGAAAAGTTGGGAGCAACTAATTGATCCGTACGTCAAAAGTACACCAAATCGGAAAAACATCAACAAAAGCCGAAAAAGTGTGTAATTGAAAAACCAAAATTACAGTGCTGAATTCATCATTGCAAACTGTATTGTAAACAGATTAACCAAAATATTTTGTTTCAAACTATACAATATTGACTTGACATTGAAATAGACTTTAGTCGCTCAGTTAATCCCAACTAGACGTTTTCTAAAGCAATGTTATGAGTTTGCAGATCTTCTTCAATACAGCTTCGATCGAGCCCACAAACAGAACATAACTCTAAGAATCCCTAATACATGTTATATTAGACCTTTTTAAAATAAGACCTCGATGATTAAAAAATGTTCTTATATTGCGAAACAGTAAAAGCAAATTTGGAAAATTAACTGCCTGTTCATCTATTTCCGAACAAAGACTTCCTTCGCTTAATTTACATTTTAAACAAAAACAAATTACAAAATAGGGTTTTTGTAAGATAAGCAAATGAAGTCTTCGTTCGAAAGCGATACACAGGCCATAAGCGCACATTTATGCGCTACGCAGTAAGACATACTGAGTTTCAGTAATGCAAGTTTATAAAAAAAGGCCGCGGAATTCCTTTACTACGAAGCTGTAAAGGAGAATATTGAAGAATAATTGTTGCAGCACAAAAATTGAGCTGAATGTTAAGTAGGGGACATAATACTCGCTGTAGTCAAAAGTTAAAAACGGAAGTTTCAAAGCAGTGTCAACAGAATACGTAGCTGTAGAAGTCGTTGAAGTTTAAGTTGACGCGCAAAATTCGACATTTTGAACTTTGTTGCGCTACAGAGCATTCGTCAGCTTCAGCTTCTACTAGAAATACTTTATTCTGTTTCAGGCCTTACACTTCTCTCTTCCTACATGCGTTTAATAAAGCGTGTTTTCTTTAGAAAATGAATTGCTTAAAGCGGGAACTCATGCCTTCCGTAAGCGAAACTTTTATATCTCTCCCTTCCAAACCTGCTACGTTTAAAACTCAATTCGGGTAATCTTTGAAACTGTAGCAAAAAGCGAAGATTAAAAGTACGATTTAAATTTTAAATAAAATGTAACTTTACTGTGAACCCCGTTTTAATGTATAAAATACCAAAATGCCTATTCACTTTAAAGTAACTTGACTGTTTGTTTCTTTATTTCACCGATATTAGTAATTGGCATTGGCACCTAAAGTTATAAGTCTGCTTACAAAAGTTTAGAGAAAATGGGAAACAGTTTCCGAACTGCAGGGTATCTGTTAAACATGCAAACATAAAAAATGCATACATGTTTGTCTGCGCGAATGACAAAGCAAAGTTTGTTCATCAATTAATGCTAAATAAAGAAATTGACTTAATTGAAATGTATTCAATTCATTCATTGTTGTCGTGTTGACTGGCGTCTATCATTCGGTGATAAATAAAGATTTAAATAGATTTCAGAAAGATAATGAATACAAAAGATAAGCGACTTCTTGCGAATAAAATGTACCAACAATTGTTTGATAAAAAGATTTCGTCATTTGGCAAGTGTTAACTAACCGTGTCTTCTTATTTAGTTTAGACCGGTTTTAACAAATTTTTGTAGTGAAATGTTTGACACTTTTTTTCCCTAATATTAAAAAAAACCTTTAATCACTTTAAAAATAGACGATGTGAATCGCAATTGTTTTGCGTGGAATTTTTTTTTCATCGCCGGTATTTTAGATACAGAGAATTTGTGTAGATCTTTTGCAGAGAACTTATTTGGTACTACAACAGATTTCTCGATTTATTTATTTATTTGCTTGAAAACTTTAATGCTATAATAAATTTGATTAATAAAGTATATTAATAGAAATTGTACTTATTATCAGTACGAAGTTTGAAAAGAACAACTTATTCGAAATGTATTTTAGGCTTATCTTACGCACAGACTGTATAAGGTAACTATCATATCTGTGGCATTTTGACAAACATCTTAAGTCGAGACAAGATAGCAAAAAAGTTGAGCTATAAGGGGTAATTTTCTGTGGAAACACTCATATGCAAAACCGGAAATGACTAATTTTTTTAAAATCAAAATTAGCCTATAGTGTCATTATATTGTAAAAGTTTTATTGTGGGACATCTATAAGTTTAAAAGTTATGCACATTTCTTTACACTCGTACATGTGGTTATGGCAACGTTCTACCGTAAAAGATAGGAAAGAACGAGTTTAAATTTTAATTTCTCTCAAACTTATTTTTGGGAATACAAAATCTATTATTAATTAGATTTTTTAATGTGCTAAATTTTAAATTTTTATATTTGATAAATACACTGAAATTTATATTTGAGGGGAAACTAGTTTCTATGCTCTTTTCACTGGTTGCTTAGGCCTGATCATCAGGAAACCTTTTTTTTCTAACTACGACCTAATTTTTTAATTTTCTTTTAAGCGAAATAAGCCTGTGGCGTACTTATTATATTGTAAAACTTTTATTATGTGCTCTTCATAAGTTTAAAAGTTATAAAAATTATGATTTTAGGCCCTTGTTTATGTAGGCTGGTAAGTAAAGTTTGTACATTTCGCACACTTATTCATAGTTATGCCAAATTGTTTTATTGGGTTGTACGCTTTACAAAAAATGCCCAATATCACACTTCATCAACTCAAAATTAAAAAATTTTCAGTAACAGCAAAAAACTTTAGATTTAATATAAAATAAATAACAATTTTTTATCCAACCGTTTCATTGCCAAAAGAAGACAAAATAACACGATATTTTTACTGCGAATAGATATGAATGATTTGTCCCAAAAAGTGAAAGAAATAAAAATTTAGATTTAATACCCTCTTTATGATCCAGTGCGATATGTAAATAGTCGATAGACATCATGTACAAACATGCGTTTTTTTTATCGTCAATAGGATACGATGCTTGTACTGTCATTTAAAAATTTATTAATTAAAATTGGTAATTAATTTTTTTGTTCTGAAAAAAAAACGTTAACATTCATGTGTATTATTAGCTGCGTTTTTATTTGTTAAGCCTGTTTAATTCTTTCTACACAACAAACACGAAGTCAAACCTTTAATATGAAATGACTTTATCATTTCATATCAAGCGCAATTCTCAAACTATTTTTAATTGTTAGATTTTAGCATTTGATTTCAAATTGATAATGATTTGAGTATAAATATTTGACATACAATATTTCGTCAATTTGATATCAAATTGTTATTAAATGTTATTCCCAAATAAAAAATAAACTTGGCGACACTAAAGCGAAAAGTAAATGTTAACATTTAAAAAGGGCGATTAAAGTAAAATGTGTTTTACAGTTAAAGAAAATTTCATTTTTTGTGAAGTAAAATCGCCTTTAGAAATCCTAAATTTCTTGTGAAAAATATAAAAGATTTATTTAGCTAATAGTTTATTTAATAGATAATGAATTTTAATTTAAAAAAAAAAAATTTCAATTTAGGTTTCACATTGTATTACAATCCACATGTGAAAATCAAGTGCATTTCTCAATTTGAAATTAATTTTCCCTTATTGTAGAGAATATTATGATTTTTAAATCACTTTTAAACGTTTGTCGTTTGAAAAAAGTTTAATTTTAAATAATTTGCAAATTGAAATTAAACCTCCTTGTTTGTTGGGTACGAAAAAGTAAGTTAAGTCGTTTTGAATTTCGCATACATCGCACTATTTTGGATGCTCCTAGCAGAGAACTGCAACGAGCACCCGTTTTTATGATTGATGATACTCGCCTTAAAACGAGTTGCGGTGTAGTTAATACAGCCTATTGTTTTTGTATGTGCTCGCCAGGCTCGTAAGAAATTGTGTTTTCAACATACGAGCCTTTAGCAAACGCAATGAAATTTATATGAGTTCTGTTTTGTATTGTTTCTTAAATATATTATTTCAACATTCGGCAATAGCACTCGTACTTCTGATAAATCAACTAATTTACTCTCTTTTATTCAATGTTCTCTATCTGCCCTTCGCTGACCTAGAGTTATAATTGTTTGAGTGCACAAGTGTTTACTCGCAGCATTCGTCATTCGTAGTAATACTTAAAGCAGCGTTGCCAGATGGTTTAGGAAAAAAACAATGATCGTATATTTAAGTAAACATGTAGGGCAAAATTCATTATGAAATAAAATGAATTTAAAAGTTATTATAAGAAAAATTTTTGTGGAAAATTTTAATTAAAATATATAACGAATGCGACAGGCTTATGAATCACAATTTTTTTATACGTCAATTTCATTTATATGTAAATATTTTTACAAAAATATTGACCAATGGCAACGCTGCGCATTCCGTTATTTCATTGTGCGACGTAAACACAGAATTTACTTTTTATATAAATTTTTGACAATAAATTTTACAACAAACACACAATTATATTCTATGATGCTAAAGATGCACATAATAAAATTTTTTTTAAATGGCTGAGTGCGCTCTTTATTAACGGTAAATATCGGCTGCTAATTGAGTTTTTTATTTTACTAGTTTTCATCCATAAAATAAATAACAAAACATGCACTAAATCATTTAAACGCCTAAAATCGTCTTACTTAGGACAAATCATAAAATCTGGCAGCCACATTTTCATTTAGTGTTTAATTTTAAATACACGAACATATACTAAATGAATATGCCGTGAATGTTGTTGTTACGAGCTGGTCGTAACACCTAAGTCGTGTAAGTTAAATACAAAAAAGTTACCGAATATGAAAATAGAAAAAACACGAAACTTAGCTTTGCGTTGTTGTGATATTGTTCATACATTTTTCTGGGCTCTTACTACTTTATGTAGTTCACACATGTACAAGTAAAAGTTATTGTGAATATTTTTATGCATGAAGCTCGCTTTGTATGAAGAACGAGCCAACGAGCCAACTATATCAGTAAAAGCGGGTGTTTAAAAGTATTCGAGACTAAAAAAGATTTAGTAAACAGCGAGTGCGCTCGCGAGTATTATGTATTGTTGCAGTTCTCTGGCTCCTAGCTCATCTGTATGGATACTGCATTTTTATTTTTCCAAAGATTAGATTTAATTTTATTATTAGGAAATTCATCCAATATACATACATAGTTTTATTGCTTGTAATTATCCATATTACAGAAAAATATTGATTTTTGGAATTAATTGACAAAAAATTTACTTTCCCAAACATATCACACAATTTTAGGTAGAGTGTCTAAAGAAAACATGTGCAAATTTCGAACATACACGAAATTTTTATTCATACATACATACTTATATACGTAACACATATTGTACGAGTATTAAGCAAATAAAATGTCAAAAGAATGATGATTTGTCAGATTAGAAACAGACGGCAACTAGAAAAACGTAAAACAAAGTGTTTTTCAAAAGCATTGGAAAGAGTTGGAAAACAAGAACATACAATACACGCCATTTAATTATAATGTAATTCAATGATAAACAAAAATTAAAAGTTTTACGAAATTTAAGAAAACTTCCAAAAACTGTTCAAATTTTCAATCGATTTGCGCTCATTCATTACCTTAAGAGTTAACTTTAATTTTTTTGAACACTTCTAATGTACATACTACATATGTACATATGTCTGTATAAAAGATGATTAATTTTGATATGGTGAACTTTTTTTGGGAAATTAACATTGTCAAAATCTATATTACAACAAAAACTATTAATTTTAAATAAATATGAGAGACAAAATTTATAAAAAACCAAAACTTAACTTTTTAGTTCATAAATGCTACCAACTAAAACTTTTTTCCAAAAAATGACGAACAGTGAGAAAAAGTTACGTCATAACGGGGTTTATTTCTTTTGTTTTTATTTTCATGTTGTTGCTGTTTTTAAGACAAAAATATGAAAGCTTATATCATAACAACAACAACAACAATTAAACTGAGCAGCGTAAGAATTTATTTGAGTAAGCAAACATACATATGTATGTACATGTGTTTGTTTGTATATTTATTAATGACATATTGAAAATATGTACATATTTATGCTTGCTAATTTTTTTTTACTATATGTTATTATGGGTGTGTGTGTGTGCTTGAAATTCGCTTCAATCTCGTGCATTAACATTTTGTTTTCTTTTTCGTTTCATGATGTGAATGCACTCACTCACCTTAAGTTGTTGTTTTTGGGGGGTTTCTTTCAAATGACGGTAGTATTTGCACAAAACACAATTTAAAGGGGTCCCAAGGCTTAAAATAGTAATTGTGGATTTTTGTTGTCGTTTTTTCTTTTTCTATTTTCAAAAAGTTAACTAAAGTTTATTGCACTTTTGGTTTAAAGTTTATTAGATAAATTTGTTCGGTTAATGGTTTTTTAATTCAGTAAGTTTATTTATAAAAAAATATAAGTAAGAACTGGGTATAAAGGAAAAAATTTTTAATATCGTTGAAAGTCTATAGAAAAGGTGGTTATTGATTATTTGTTTTGTAGTTACCAAGTTTATTGTTTTATTTAACACTTTTTGTTTGTTTGAAATTTAAATTTAGTTTTATTAAAAAATTCCTTTAGTTTTTAAAACAGACACAACTAACAAAATGTATTTTAGTCATCCACTGAATTTCGTTCTCTTTGCACAACTGACTAAATTGTGCAGCTTGTGTATTTTTACCCTCAGATAAAATGTTAGTACTGTGGGCATTTCTGTTTTTTTTTTAGTTATTGCTCATCATATCGTCTATTGTAAAAAATTTTATTTTCTTGACTTCTCATTTTACTCTCTGTTCGACTCTTGTTTTTTATTTCACACTTGGATTTGTCATCAAAATTCTCTTCATTTGTATGTATGTTTATTCTACTCTTTAAAGTTGTTTTATATTAAAATTATGTAAAACCCGTTACCATATTAACACAACAAAGTTTAGGTGTGTGTGTTAGAGTTTGTTGTATTTTAAAGCCGGCATTGACGTATAGTTAGATGATGCGTATGATTGATAAGAATTTTTATTATTAGAAAATATTACTCATACTCCTTCTATTGAGAGAAATTATTTAAAAAGAAAAAATTTAAAAAAAAAATCAAAGAATAATAAATGTGAATATTAAAAATAGAGCAGTGACACAAAATTTTTAAATATACTAATGTATTTTTAAAAAATAAAACAGTTTAATAACAAAAAACTAATTTTCATACAAAATCCGTTTCATAAACCCTTTATAAACCTGTTTTATTTTTTATAAATAAGACCTCTAAAATATAAACAAATGTTTCTTAAAACAGAAATTAGTTTAGAGTGATTTACAACATAAATAAAACATTTGTATTTAGAGATAAAAATTACACAGCTTAACAGTTTGTGGAGCTGTTTGCAGAACGCAAAGTTTTTTAAACTTCTGCAGCACTTCGAGTTGTATTAGTATTCGAGTAAGGCGATACATGGTAAAAAAAATCGAGTTAACATTTTGAAAGAAACTGGAGATACTGATGGTAGGGAGCCTCAAGATAACCGTTTTTTTTTATTGGACAATTCAACTTTTACTTTTTTTATATTTTGAGCCTTGGCAGCGCTGAGTGTTTACATATGCCATCTGACGTTCAGAATTAAAATCTTGACTTTTTTTCAGTAAACTTTTTTAAAAATGTCGTCGTTTGAGCACAACTTATGTTGTTTACAGTGCCTTTCAAAAGTTTATCTTAACAAAGAAAAAGATAAAACTCGTAAAACTCGCTTAAATGCCTGATTTTCCAAATTTAATTTTTCAAAAATATCAATGAGTTTATATTATTCACCTAATAAAGATAAAAATAATAAAAAAAAATAAAATTTATTATCAAAGTCATTTTTGGGAATACATATGTACAAAATTTTTAATTAACAAGATTTCGTTTGTCGTTCTTAATTCCCAATTTGTATTCTTGATAAAAACACTGAAATTATTGTTGTTGGATAAGCTATTTCTATGCGTATTTCACTGGTTGCTTAGGCCAGATCATCAAAAAACTTCATCCAAAGATTTTAGAAAAACTAAAGATATTATACAAATAAAATTGTTAAGCGAATAAGAATTATGTGCACCAGTTTTAATTGTAACAATATCAAAGCTTAAACAAAAACAACAGCAATTAACAGTGAGTTTATTGATTCTTACAGTTCCCACTACAATTGGTTGGAATTTCCCCAACATTAATTAGAGTTGTAAGAAGGTTAAAAACAAAATACATATAAACAAAAACAACTTGCTTATTGTTTTCGCAAGAAAATAAAAAAATAAAGCATGTTGCCAGTTTAGTTTTTTTAGTCCGTGCACTTGCCAGTTTGCTATCAGAGTAATTTTTTCAATTAACAAGATTTCGTTATGAAGATAATCTAATAATGGCTCCCTATTATGCCAACGACGAATATATATCCAAAACACTACAAAATGGTTATGTTCCTCCTGAAGCATTTGTGTACCTCGATAAGAACAGTTTTATACACAGGCGTCCCTATATTTTTTTCATATATATAGAAGAGCAAATATTAAGGCTATCACTAGCAAGCAACTGATAGCTGAGAACAGAAGATTCGATACAAACTTTTTTCGTGAGGATAAGAACATATTTCAAAATTTAAATATTAGTAAATACTGGTGGCTTAGTCAAATACAGTAATTTCTTCTTTTAATTCCTGACTTTTCCTTTTATTATAATAATTATTATTATAATGTTTTTTGAATAATTTTTAATTACGAAACATATGTTCCCAAAAAACAGATATAGCCTTGTATATATTTTGTATAAGAATAATAATTAGTTTTAAAAAATGTATATATTGTATTTTATACCTATATATATTATACTAGGGAGCTCGTTTATGGGACAGTGTATAGTTATATGATATTTATACCATTACTTTGTTTATTTGTAGTAATTATTATAAAAATTTTCTTTAAATAAACGTTGGTAAAAAAAAAAAAAAAAAAAAAAAAATTCGTTTGTCGGGCTTAATTCGCAATTTTTATTCTTGATAAAAACACTAAAAGTTATTGTTGATGGGATAAGCTAAAAATTCGGTATTAAGTGTTATAATGTCTCCCGCTATTCCCTTAACACAAATTATATAATATAAATATGTAACTACTAACATACGTACATAAATATGTACATACTTACTTTTTACTCTATTCCAAGAATTGCTTATGAACTTTATTTAGTTCACTATTAATAATTTGCATTATAAATATTAACAGTCATACATATATATGTACACACTTTAATTTACTTTATTCCAAGAATTGTTTATGAATTTTACCAAGTTCAATATTAATAATTTGCACTCCCACTAAATAAATGCAACTCCAGCATTTAAACACAGACAAATTTATTGAGAATTGATTTGCAACTATTAATTTGCAATCATCAATTTTTGATTATTAATTTATTGTTTTGCAATTGTTGATTTATTGGGAACTGTTTTTATTAATATGATGAACAAGCTTTTTAACTATAAGAACATAAACTGTAAAATTAGTATTTAAGAAAGCTCAAGAATGAAAATAAGGTTGGTCTTAATTTGGAAATGAAATAGTGAAAGTGTTTTTATTTTTTTAACATTATTTTTTTAAATTCAAAAGTATTAAGCACGACAAACGAAATATTTTTTATATTGATAATATTAAAGAATTTAATGATTGCAAGAGCACAATTCGATTTAAAGTCCGGTATCAAATTTGAAACTTCAGGCATTTAAGGGTAAAAACTGAATGGCAACGATCAAATTACTTCGTCTATAGACGAAGTAGTCCCTACCTTGGCCACTGTGAAACGGTGGTACAATTCCACGGATAATTACCTCTCCAAAAATGCCAATATTTTTGGGTAATTATGCAGGCTAAGCATTTAAACGAATACGTTTAACTACCTCATTGAGGTAATTAAACGAATTATGAAAACGAGTACACAGTTTCATGAACCTTCTACGTTTTGCAATCTCTTTGGGTATTTTTTTCTCCCTTGTTCGTATTTAAAGGCTATACAAAACAAGTAAGAGTGCTATATTCGGCTGTTCCGAATCTTTAATACCCTCCAACGACTGTTCGAATATTTCAGGAGGGATATCTATATGATGTCTATTTATATTAGCATTATTTTTTATCGGTTTTAGGCGTACTAAACTGTTTTCCGGGAGTAGTGTTTATATGGGGCCTATGGTAAATTATGGACGGATCTTCACGAAATTTTACAGCGTGATTTCCAGTCGAATAAAACAAATTTTTGCTAAATCTTATCTCATTCCGTGCCTTGTTCCACCATTTATGTTATTTTTTGTAACAAAATGCACCGATTTTGCTGAATTTCAATCCCAAACTGCTTAGGATAACTACAAGCAATTGGGCACCAAGTTTGTTCATTTCTTTTGAGTTGTTCGAAAGTGAGCGTGTTTTCAACAGACAGACAGACGGACATGGCTAAATCGACTTAAAATCACTCAAGGACCCAGAATATATATACTTTATGGGGTCTGAGATGAATAATAAAAAAGTTTCAAACGGAATGACAAACTTAATATACCCTCTTCACAACTAATTGTGGTGGAGGGTATAAAAAGGTGGGTTAAGTAATATTTTTTATTGGAATTTTATCTTCATAAACTGTGTTTTATTTAACATTTTTTTCAAATAAAACCACAAAAAAGTTGGCGACACAATCCCTTAACTGTTACAGAAAAATACATACATAAATAATACAAAAACTTGAAACTCTTTTAAAAGGAATTCCTCTAGAAAAATGTAAAGGAATAAGAAATGTGTAGTTCAACCAACCTCCTGATATATGTACTCTCATATATAATCCTTAAAATAAAAACAAAAACACAAAAATACTAACGGAATTTCCTATAACAATCAAATGCAAAACATCTACTTCATACATTAGTATTTGTGTGTTATGTCATTGTAAACATGGATAAAAGAGAGCTGGAAAGAGAGTAAATGATTACCCTATTAAATATTGTTATAATACACAAACATATATACTTTATCTAAGGAACGCAATTTTATGGGAGCTTTTCTTATGTCAAAATCCTTGAACCTTTGACCTTGTTTTAAAAAAAAAAAAGCTTCCCGCACAGATGTTATGTAATGTGAAAACAACATAAACGTTAATAGAAAGAACTTTATACCAAAAACACATGCCTACACCATACATACAAATACAGGGTGGCTCAAAATTACCGAAGGGGTTTGAATTGCTTAAAACTTTTTTATTATAATTTTTTTTCTTTTCTTTTCAGTATTTTGTAAAGAGACTTGGGGAATATGAAAGGGAGCAGAACTCAATTGAACAACGTGGCCAAATTGTTGAGCTTTATTTTTCAAATCAACGACATCTTTGGTGAACGAATTATTTCGCGTACAAGTGATTTTAATTGGCCTCCGCGTTCACCGGATTTAACCGTCCCAGACCCCAGACTGTTTTCTTTGGGGTTATTTGAAAGGAAAAGTCTACATTAATAATCCTAGAACCATCCAGCAATTAAAAAGCAATATACGCGACGAAATAAACAACACAACTCCTGAAGTTTTGAGAAAGGTTATGGAAAATGTGTAAAAGAGCAAGAATTTGCGAAGCAGAAAATGGCCACCACCTGCGAGGTTTCATAACTTAACTAAAAATATTCCCCAGTTGTATACTGTATTAAAAAAATATAATTATTTCTTAAATAAAAAGTTATAACGAATTCAAACCCCTTCGTTAATTTTGGGCCACCCCTTTATTTTTGTCATACTTTGTATGTAACAATATTTTAAGATGTGGTTATTATTATTATCCTTTTTGTATAATGCACTGGTACCTGCTTAGTTGAACTGTTCCACTTCTTGCATTTTTTTAACATTAAGGTGATACTTATTTGAAAGTTTCTTATTCTTTACTTAAACGAAAGACATTAAAATAGAACATTTTATTCGTTTATGTTTTCTTTTAAGTGTTCTTTTTAGATTATCACTTGCAATTTTCTTAGTTCGCAATATATAAAATAAAAGAAATTTAAGCTAAAAATGTTTATGTCAAAGGGTTGAATTAAAGAATATTGTAAACAATCTTATTTTCACATTTTATCATTTATACAAAATACTTCAGAGATTCCATATCTTGAGCGATAAAAAGTAATAAATCTCTATGAAATGCAGGCAGTTTGTTAAGAACTCGCTAGATTCCAGATAACGCAAATGCGATGTGTTTTTAATACTAGTTTAGTTCTAGTTCTAATTTCGCTTAGTTTTAGTTTAATAAAAGATTTTCTAGTTCAGTTCTAGCTCAGTTCTTAACCAGTTTTTGTTCAGTTCTATCCCTAATTTAATTCTAATTTAGTTACAATTAGTTCGATTTAGAACAGTTCTACTTTAATTGTTCAATTGTAATTTAGGAATTTTATTTCAATTACGGTTTAATCCCAGTGCAGTTCGATTCTAATAAAGATACATATACATACATTAGGGGTATAACCAAATGTTGGCCCTAGCACTACGCGATAGCAAATATTGTGTTATTTACGAAAACAATTTGTTTGGGTCGTTTGAAAATAAAAACCTCACCCACAAAAGCGATTTTCTAAAATCCCTAAAGAAAAAAATTTTAAATATTTTTTTAATACATAAATGAAAAAAAGTTAAAAAGTTTCTTTATTATTAAAGGACATTAATTTCAAATTTAATGTGCGTGTTGTTTTGCTAAAGTTTTTGGCTAATTGCATTTGTACGAATAAAAATAATGTTCCAACTTTACCGCGTTTTGTGGGCGACCTTTTTTGAAAATCGCGAAAAATTAATATAATTTTTTTAATGGTTTTCAATGGGATATTCGTCTATGTTATACCGTGTTCAGATATGCCACTTAATTGAGTTTTACGCAATAAATAACTTTATTGAGCTCAGTTATCCATATAAAATTGCAATAAGTCGCAAAATGGTTTCTTTCATTCAATAAAAAGGTGAACATAACCTATAGGAATAACATTAACAGCATTGTACAATGTTGCCAACACATTTCACTTTCTTTTCGTTGTGCAATAAAAATCAAAAGTCTTTTGATTGTTGCCAATATATTGTGGCACCTTCCAATATCACATACACATTGGCGATATAATTGTATAATACGTAAAATTGAATAATTTTATTGCAAGTGTATGAGCCGCTTTATTTATTGCTCAGTTAATACGAAATTGTTATAAATATTGAGTAAAATTAAAATGCGACCCTGTCACAAGTGTGTTTAGTAAGCAAAACACAACTTAGTGCTGGTTCACACACATCAAGTTTGACTCGTCCAGTCTTGAGCTTTTGGGAGAGATGGGAAACGAGAATGCCATCTCTTTCCCCTCTCTCCTAAAAACTCAAGACTTGACGAGTAAAACATGACAACAACAAGAAAAATTTAAATAATAAAGCAAAGTATTTAGTATTGGAGGGATAGTTTGTTTATAACGTTAGTAAAATATTTTCCAAAATTCTGCCACCACGTCTTTTAAAAGCTTCACCAATCCGCAAGCAATTGATCTGTTGTTTTGCATTTTGTTGACCAATATTAGGTTTGTGCCTTAATAACGAAAATAGCCCTTAATATTCGATTTATATACATTCTCTGTTCCCTAGCAAAAATAAAGTTAGAAAATCTAAGGGAAATGTGAAAAAATTACGAGGGAAAAAACCTTTCACGATAAGGGGAATTTTTTCCCGTGAACATTTGTTTACGTTATTATTCTCATTTGAATTATCTTTTTTTCGTGGGAGTTTTTCATGATCACAAATATGTGAAAAGGGGAATAATTACGAGGGAAAAATTATTCCCGATAGGGGTGTGTTCATACTTTGTGTAATGGTGTGAACACAAACTGTTAAGGTTAATTAGATTTTTTGACAGTCGCAACAAACTCATTAGATTTCTATCTCACAAAGTATTATGGAATACGTAAGACTTGTGAGAAAGTGTAAACTAGCCTTTAAAGCGAAAAATAATTGCCAAAAATATCGTAAGTGCAGGGGTCTAATCACCGCATACAATATCGAGCAAAATTCAGCGAAATTATTTATTTTGGTATCATGAATCTCGATATCGAATAAAATTGATTGAATTTAAAATAATATCATTCGATATCGAGTAACTCGGCACTACATTTCTCGAGTTTTCATTCGATACGTCAGTGTCTATCGTATGCAAAAAAAATTGATGGCTTATTCGATACGATAGTATCGAATGCGGTGATTAGACCCCAGGTTTGTTAGATTTTTTTGAGCTCCATCGCCAAGCTGTTTTCAGAAAACGCCCAACGTCAATTTTGTTCAGTTTTGAAACATTTTTTTTTAATTTAAATTTTGCATACAAAAAAAGAAAGAAAAAATACAAAAAAGTCACCGAAAGTAAATTTTGTTTGGTTTCTATTATTTTGTTTTTAAATAACTTAAAATGAAGATCATGTATTCAATTAAAAAAAAACTAATGTGTGATTAATAGAACACGAGCGCAAAACTCGAAATTTATAGCCAAGTAAATCGCCAGTTAAATCAAAAATCGCAAAAAAAAAATTAGACAGTCGCCAAATGGAAAATCCCACCGCCAAATACTTTTCAAAATAGTTGTGATAATGGTATACTAAGCTTTTCATCTATTTATCACGCTCACTTTCGAACGACTCAAAACAAAAGGTAATATTTGTGTCAAATTGTTTCCAGTTTTCCTAAGCAGTTAGGGATTGAAATCCAGCAAAATCGGTTTAGTAGGAAGGGAGTTATAAATCAATATGTGAAACAACCACCCAAAAAAATGTATCATTTTGTTACAAAAACTAGCATAACTAGTGGCGGAATGCACATATTGATATAAGATTTTGCAAATTCGTTCTATATGACTAAAAATCATACTGTTAAATTTCGAGAAGATCGGACCTTAATTTACCATAGCCCCCATAAAAAGCCCACTCTCGAAAAACACTTTAGCACGTCTAAAACGGTAACAACTATTGCTATTGTAATCCATTTTGGTGTGTCGCAGTTTTATATGACAATAAATTACACTGTCAACTTTCGTGCCGATCAGTCCATAACTTACCATTGTCCCCATATTATGCATTGTCTCAGGAAAAAACTTTTGTACGCGTAAAACCGCAACGCAATCAATATGTGTTCTATTATAATAAAATTTGGTAACCCATACATACATTTCTGTGACAGGCTTGATAGTTTTATAAGATAAATAATAAAAAAATATAAATTACTTTTTCAATGTCGTAAAGATCGGCCCATAATTTAACATGTGTCCTATATAAAGACCACTCTGGAAATTTCCTAATTGTAGGTGTAGGGTATCAAAGAATCGGCACAGCCGAATACATCACTTGAACTTTTTTGGGAAGCAGGGGAAGTCGAAAACCTGAGTACGTAACGTGTGTATGTTATTCCCGCTAAATGAAACATTTAAAGTCCAATTTAGCGGGAAGTGTTAAAAAAAAGTTGGCAACAGTGTGCAGGACTCATCCGATTAGAAGAGCGCTAAGCACCTACATATGTATGTGAAAAGAAACCGTTATGGAGAAAATGTCCATCCAGCACTGGCAGGACGTTAAAAAGTATTAGAACAAGATTTGATTAAATGTGCTAGTTAAAAAAACAGACAAGCCGGGCACCTGGCGTTTTAACTTAATTTGGGTTCGTTGAAACCAGTGGTGCTAGTCAATTTGTTTAAGGTTTCATTAAAAGTAAAACAATTTTTAATTTTACATATGCAAAAGGCTTTTTAAACCAACGGTTTCATTAAAGAAAAAAGGGGAAGTCGAAAACCTGAGTATGTAACGTGTGTATGTTATTCCCGCTAAATGAAACATTTAAAGTTCAATTTAGCGGGAAGTGTTAAAAAAAAGTTGGCAACAGTGTGCAGGACTCATCCGATTAGAAGAGCGCTAAGCACCTACATATGTATGTGAAAAGAAACCGTTATGGAGAAAATGTCCATCCAGCACTGGCAGGACGTTAAAAAGTATTAGAACAAGATTTGATTAAATGTGCTAGTTAAAAAAACAGACAAGCCGGGCACCTGGCGTTTTAACTTAATTTGGGTTCGTTGAAACCAGTGGTGCTAGTCGATTTGTTTAAGGTTTCATTAAAAGTAAAACAATTTTTAATTTTACATATGCAAAAGGCTTTTTAAACCAACGGTTTCATTAAGAAAAAGTAAAAAATAAAGCACGATATTTTTGAATATTTGGCGTCGATTTTTTGCAAAAAGTAAAAAAAAAAAATGAGTTAATACCCTCTTGTTGATTAAGTGCGGTATGTATGAAGATTCAATAAATAAATTTAAAAAAATTAATTGTTGAAATTCTGAAATATTTTGAGCAGTAGCAACAAATCCATATACTTACGTTTAAACTTTTAAGAATGAAAATAACTTACGGCTAATTTAACCAAGATCAGTTTTTATTGTTAACTGAAAGTTAAACTTATAGTTAGTTTTAACTGAACTTGGTGAAACTGACCGGTTATATGTAATTTTAGTTTTAATTTCCAATTTTATTAAAAGTGTGTATTTGTTTACTACAATTTTACATAAGATGTTTATTGTTTGGATTTGTTATTTTTAATATTTTATTTATTAAGTATATAGTATTAAAGTTTAATAATGATATTGCATTTGATTAATTATTAATTATGCTTGTAGTAACATTTAGTAACATTAAAATTATAAAAAAAACTTAGCAATAAAAATAGATTTTTGTTGTACAAATTTAAGCAAACAAAAATTATAACATTATAGATTTCATTATTCTGCTTTATTTGCCATTTTAAATGTAGTATATGGCGTAATTAAAGAAAAAAAATATTATTTATTTATATAATCAATACTATATAAGTCTAGATTAATAATTTTATTTAAATATTGGTTTAGAAACATTTATGATTGAATTTTAATATTTTTTTTTTTTAATCTTTGTTGTTGCTTTTCCTATGGCGTTTTCTTTTCTGAATAAAATTCTGCATTTATTCTGCCTTTTACATTTTTTTAATGTTATTTTCTGAAAAACATGTGTTATTTTAAAAGTGTAAAGCGTTCTTTTCTGATGATGTTCCCTTTAAAAAAAAAAATCCTACATGTTCAACACTCATTTTAATTAAAGGGGCATGAGTGCAGCACTAGATCAAGGCGAATTCAGTACAAGGTGGTGGCAAGTTTCGAGCCGTAAACACTAACAGCCGTATTCATAATGAAATATTGGCATGAAGTTAGCAAAAAGTTTATTCATAATACACTAACCAAACTCTGGCTAACGATTTGCCAAACTCTTGTTAATGAGCTGCCAAACGTATGCCGACTTGTGAAAAACAGCCGTTTAATGTCAAACAATTTTGTTGGTTTTGTTTTTAATTAACTGATTTATTTTTTTATTTACTTTCTTTTACTTAATTTATTTTAATTTTAAAAACTTTTAAAAATGTTTACATGTGTAGGGAAAAACAAAAAAAAAATGAAAATTCAGCGATGATTAATGAATGCAAAACGTGTTGCATTTTTGAGTAATACAATGTGGCACCATTAAAATTCAGAGTTGATTTATTAAAAGTTGGCAGATGGAGAAAAGTTCGTTATGAATTAACTCTGTGCCGACAAGCTGCTAGGCTTAATCGGCATTCTAGTTAGCAGCTCGTTTTACGTAGTGTACAAACTGTGGCTAACTTTTTGTTATGAATACGGCTGTAACAATACAAAAAAAATCTGTTGTCTGGTGGCTTTGGATTGTTGTAGTCTTGCCACCACCCACCTATTATTGTATTTACCTACCTTGCGCTAATTGTACTTTATTGTTTAATGCCGAAATTTGTGTTCTTTTGTAAACGTAAAATATAAAACACTTCTTAAAAATTAGGGGAGCATTTAAAAAATGCTCTCAAGTCGCTTGTAACACTTAAGCAACACTTTTTTTTAGAAAAGAAAACGCCATTAGATTTGAATACATGTTTTTTTATGCAGTAAAAACAGGTTTCTTAAACACTTCATAATTATTTTAAACATAGTTTTCAATATAAAACAAAGACCTAAAACAGAATTGTTTAATTTAAATTTAAATATTTTTGGACGTTTTATGTAACAAATGTATAAAAAAATAAAAATTGAGATTAGAATTTTTTTTTTTAATTCTAACGGCACAAATATGCATTAATTTTTTTTAGGTCTTTGTTGTATAAAGTAGTAGTCTATGGTATCTTAGATTTCCGTCTTTATTTAAAATTATTTAGGCATTTCATTGATGTTCACATTTTTTATTTAAAGTTTTCCCTTTGTTTATTTTATATTTGAAATGATATTAGATTTAGTAGCCTAATTAATTGGTTTTAATTTTTTACATTACATACATTTGTAGCCATTTGTTTAAATATGGTTTTATTTGTTAATATACTTACTAGCTTTTTGTTTTTGTTAAATAATTCCCTGCTTATGATTTGATAACAAATTTTTTCTTAAGATTTTCTTTGTGCTTTAAATAAGATTGTTTAAATTTATATGAGATGTTTAATAAATTTTGTTTGTTTGTTGGTTGTTTATAATTGTTAAATACATAAACGGTTTTTTTTTATATTTGCTTGTTGTGATTGATGTTCACATTTTGTTTGTTGTTTGTTTTAATATCACAGTTTAGTAGAGGATTTCTTAGATTTTAGTAAAGATAATCCCAATTTGTATTTGTAGGTGTTTTGTTTCATAATTTTTTTTTATTGTTGTTATTTGTTATTTAAGAAAATACATAAAATCTTTGTTTTGTTGTTTTGCTGTTCGTAAACTTGTGTTATAGATTTATTTTTCTAATTTTAAATTGGAAAATAAACTATTAGTTAAAAGTGTTTTAATTTGACTGAAAAGAAATATTTGGATAGAAATTTTAAAGTTTTTAATTTTTTAGAATAGTTTGGGTTTTTTGTTAGACAAGATTTCTCCAATTTTCTGACTCTTATTTTAAAGAAAGACAAAGGAATTCTAACTTAAGTTATACTTTTCGTAGGCATCAATACGCATTTGTAAATCACACAACACAAACTTGCTATTGTGGCTTTGTAGTGTCGTGAAAATTACGTCAGAACCACATGTGCATGTGGCATTGTAAGAGCTGTATGTACAAGGCGGTTCAGGGAGTTAAGCGACTATTTGTGACTACCTCGTAGGAGCACTGCAAAAGCAAAGACATTAACTTATTGTAAATTACGTCTTTTATTAGCTTAATTGCCAAAAAGTAAATAACGACTGCCTGCCCTGTTGGTGTATTTGGGACGGTTCTCAATAACATGGACCTTTTAAAGTATATATGTAATTAGGGTTCACCTTTCAGGTAAATACGATAAGCCTACTAAAATTTTTTGCTTTATCTTATCTTTTATTAACTAACGGCTTTATAAAAAAAATTTATTTTGGGTTTATAAAGTGAATTTTTTTTTTTCATTAAAAAGCTAAAGGCCGTATAAAAAGTGATCCATTATTTGAACTTTACTTTAGCCTACCAGATAGGATAAACACGCCTTTAACTTGGCCGATAAAATCCTACCCTTTGCTATCGGAAAGTTGTGGAAACGGGCCTTAGAGTTCTAACTTTGAAGATTTAAAAAAAGTATGCTTTAAAAATATCTTTTAAAATCAAAACTTTTAATGATCATCTTAATTGGCAAGCAACAGATTTAAACATTCGTTAGCGTTTAAATTTGTCGGGTATTGACACTCGCATTATTGTCAAATCGCATGTGAGTTGGAAATCTCGAAACTGGTTTCGAAAAGAAAAACATATGTTTTTTAGGAAAATTCACAGCACTGGCCACATACGTTTTACGTAGATAAATGTTTAGTTCAATCGCAAGTGCATAAGAAAACAATGGATAAACAAAATTTTCAAATTTAATATTGTAAGACAAATCGACTAGTTTTGATGCGAATAAAAAGAAAACATATTCAGCCTTATTGTGGTTGTCGTTTTCGGTAACAAACGTGTCGTTTTTTGTAGTAGATTAAAGAACACATGTTGTGTATTACTTTAATCTATTACACAGTCGTATACGACAACGACAACCACAATAAGGCCGATTTATTTTATTGGTTCTTTGATTTTGATTTAAGTCTAAATTCATCAGTCTTGAACTCGTCAAGAGTCTTGCAATTGCGATTTACAGAACTCCTTGTCACAATCGCCAATTTTATGCGTTATGCGAGTGTCAGTAAATAAAGAAAAATAAAAAAAGTGTCAAAAAATAGAAGAATTAAAAATTAATTAGACTTGTAAATTAATAAAATTAATCATTTTGTGTATTTTTCATGAAAATTACGGTTCAAGGGGAATTTATTTTTCAGGTGGCGTTAAAAACACAGCTGTGCTACTTGTTTCCTTATTTAGAGAGAGGAATACCAAAGTTGCTTGTGTTTTTGACATATCGAACAACGAAAGCAACAAATAAAATACAATGTTGTGTTTTTGGTGTTGTACTTGATGTAGTACCGCCACCACCGTCTACATGAATTCGCCTTGTTACGGTTCAAATTTATTAATTTTTTTTTTAAATCGCAAGCGCCAAGTGGAATATTGTAAATGGAAGGGGTGCGTTGTTTCAAGGCCTTCTACAAAACAAGCCTACACAATAATCAAACTGTGGTGCATCGTTTAACTTGAAGAATCAGCCAAATTTATTACTGTATTTTTTTCTAATTTGAAACCGTTCAGTGTGTAAAAAAAATATTAATTGCATTCGTTTGTAGACAGGATTTAGCTTTCATCATTATTTGAAAAATCCTTGGAGATTAATTAAATATGTATTTTTACATGAAAAGGTTATTATCAGGAAAACCATAAATATGCAGTTGAATGTTTTTCCTTGTGCGACCCTTATTGTGTTTGGCGTATTTAAAATACGCCTACGACTGCTGTTTGGTAAAATTAAGTTCACGTTCTCTTTAATCTATTACCAAACAGTCGTAGGCGTATTTTAAATACGCCAAACACAATAAGGGTAAATATATATATCTGTTTAAGAGCTTTTTATGAATTTTGGCATCGATTAGTAAGTGCATATTTTAGCATATTGTACCGTTTGCAGCATTTTGTGCATAATTTAGTTAAACAAGCATTTTTGCTGCATTTTTCAAGTTTATAGCCCATATTTTGCCTTTAAAGGCATATTACATAAGATCTTTCGCAGCAAATAAAAATTTGTTTTCTCGAAATTCTGTAAGTTTAATTTCGTTCGACGTCTACATTTAATTTTTACTCTAAAATTATAAGACAAAGCAGGTTTTCATTAAGGATAAATGTAATTGCGATATGTATAATACATAGAAATCTAGACCAATCTTTTAGTATACCGATCGGCTCAGAATCGCATTTTAAAGTGATCTAACTATGTCCATCCGTCCGTCTGGCTGGTTGTCTGTCCATGTTTACCTTGTGCGCAAAGTACAAGTTCAAATTTTGTAGATAATTTGATCAAATAAGGGCAAAGTCTATGTAAATGGTGAGTATCGGTCTATAATTTCACATGTTCCCCTTAAAAACTTTTTTCCAAATTGGACTCTTTGTGTCCGTTAGACACATAATTGTGATGGTACATACATATTTAAATTAAATTCGCCCCAAAAATATTTTACTGCAAATTAAATTATTTTCGAATCGGTTAACATTTGCCCAAAGCTCCCATCCTTAAATAGCTTTAACTTTCTTTTTACCTAAAATCTCTTTAAGAAAAAAACCCATATGAATGTTAATATCTAGATAATATTCGGCGCAAGCATCTCTGTTATGAATTTTAACCTAATATGGGCTTAAGCGATAATAATATTTTTTGAATATTTTGTTTCAAATGAGCAATTTTTGATTTATTAGGGCATATTTTCCAGTTTTTACTGCATATTTAATGCGTATAAAATGCGTTTAAAAAGCATATTTTTTGTTTCCCTGTTAATTAGTTATTTTTTGCAATAAATTCTCGAAAAAGAAAAGCTTCATTCAGTCTGGAAATGTCAAAAGTTCGAGAAATAACAATCCCTAGTATTATTTAAAACATTTCAAATTCTCTTCAATTATACATTTAAACACTTTTAACTAAGAATTTTATTTTAATTCACTTTTTTCACTTTGTGATTAATTTAGGCCTTTTTTAACTTTATACTATTTAGCAAATTTTTTTTTTATCCAAAATTATAGTTTTTAAATAATTAAAATTAGTTAATCAAAATGAAATCTAGATTTATTTTTGTTGCATAGTGGTTTATGGAATGAATAAAATAAATGACATTAAGTATAAGAATTAAAATAATTTTTCAGTAGTAGTTTTTTGTTGAATTATTTTCTAAAACATACAACATAGATGTTTCTTTAATAAAAGTTATTAATAAGTTTTAATTTATGGGTGTTAAATCACATATCGTTTGTTGTTTTTGTTTTATAGGTTGACCTTGTGTTATTTTTTTTATATCTTAATTACAAAAAATTTTCAAAAAGTGTTAATTTCCTGGTGTTTCATTAACACTTTTTTGTTTATCACAAAAAATGCTTATTTTTCAAATGTTTTGTTGTTGTTAAACATACCTTACAATATTTAAGTTATAATAAATATTTGTTTATTTTTCTTCTTGTTTCTTTTGTATAATTTCCTATAACATTTTTAATTGGTTGTAGTTTTACTTTAAATAAACTACTAAACTATTTTGTTGGTTTGTTTGACGTTACAGAATAATTGTGTGTTGTTTTTTTGTATAACACTGTGCTACAGCGAATCATTTAGCAAAAGTGTTAATGATGGTGTTGAGGTTCTAAATAAAAATAGTGTAAAGTTCGGATTTCAATTTTTAACAGCTCTTTTCATATTAATACACAAATTATATGTTAAAGCGCATATTAATTCTAGAAATCTAAGAGTTTTATGCAAAAAAAAAATAGTTGCCAGAATTGAATTCTTTAAATATCAGGGCTAATATTTTTGGTAATTTAATTTCTTTTTTCTGGTAAAACTCTGGCAGTAAGGCCAAAGAACCAAGCTATCCGCGTGATTAGTTAATAAACAACGCCGCTAGCAACTGTCCTAGGAACTGATTCTGCCATTGAACTGATATTTGTCTAACGTTGTAACGGTTTTGCGACTACGTGGTATTTAAGGAAAATGTAAGAGGAAAATGTAAGAGAGCAGGCAAATAATGGCACTCGATATTTATCGAAATTTTCATTTGAAATGATTTGTAATTTTACACGATAGTAAATAATTTGATTGATAGGCAACCATGAAAATTTATGTTTAAGTCCAATGTATTTTTCGCAACAAACATTTTTTAAGAAGTCCTTGCAATAAAAAACATTGGGGACACCTGGTTCAGTGCAGATACCATCACATCTTAGCTGTATTTTAAGGTTGGATTATAGAAATAAGTCACCCCAATTATATAAGTCGTTGTTGATTTCAACATAATTTTTAAGTTGTACTAACATAAAATCAAATACGTTATTTTGGTATTTTCTAAGAATGTTGTGTCGATGTCGACTTTTATTAAAAAAAGTCTGACAAAAAAATCCATCTCTAGTTAATTTTTCCACAGAATTCATGTAACCGGTGGTGGCAAAACAACTACAAGTACAACACCAAAAACACAACATTGTATTTTGTTTTGTTGCTTTCGTTGGTCGATATTTCAAAAACAAAAACAACTTTTGACATTCTCTCTCTAAGTAAGAAAAAAAAAGTCGTCGCAAAATTTCCTGTCGACTTATGCCCGTAATTTCTACAAAAAGAAATCTAGCTGTACATAGAAACCTATGGTGTAAAAGCTGCCATATTTTAAAGGAAAACTGAAGGTAAAAACACGTAGGCAAAATAAACGTTGCAATAGGTATAGATAACTGTTAGGTATGAACACGACCTGCTTTTTTTTGTGGAAATTACGGGCATTAAACAGATTTAATTCTACTCGACTTAAAAGCTGCATAGAAAATACCAAGTGACTGTGAACTACAACTGTTGTTGTCAATAACGACTCAGAAAATACAATTATTTTTCCGTTGCAGTCGACTTTCATTATAGGGGCGAAAAGCATAATTTAAGAATATTTTTATATTTCATTTTATCTTAATTATCAGGTGTGTCACACATGCCTGTCGAAACGGTTTTAACTCCGTAGTTGCAATTCCGATCGAATTTGTTTTAGCTTCTTAAAATTAAATTTTCGTTTTTTAGAAAAGCAAAATACGTAATTCAGTATGTATTTCCATTTTCGAACGGATTAGATTTCTGTGACAGTGTTGTTTTTTTTTTTATATCGCTTTAAACTAATGTAATTATTTTGTAGCACAGTGTTATCAATTAATTGGTAGGTTAATAAATAAAAAAGGCTTTTAAACAATTAGGACATTTGTTAAAAATATTTTAAACAGCTTTTATTGAGAAATTAATCTTAAATTTTTTTTGATTTATTAACGCTTAAATGTCACTGAACTCAAAATAACTTTAGGCCTTTGACAGCCGAAACTGGTCGACTGGTCCAACCCAATTTTTCTAGCCAAAATTAGTTATTGTACATAATGATAATATTTTGTTTATAAATTAATTAGTATTAATGTGATATTTTGTGAATTGCGTGAAGTGTGAGAAATTTGGTTACTTAAAGAAATTTATACGTCTTTAGATTTCCTGCCACTTTTTTTCAAACTTCATGCAGAACATCCTAATTTTTTCCTGCAAGTATTTTGAATGACCTGTTTTATAATAAACTTTAAACGGGCTTTCTTTATTTGAAGTCAGCTTGCAGCCATATTTGCAAAACGCCATGGTTTTTAATGGAAATATTATCTGGCACAAATTTATATAATTTAAAAAATTGCAAAAAAACAAAAGTGCAAACACATAACAACAACCACAAAGAAAATTATTTACGCACAACTAATTATCTGTGTGGGTGTTATATTTTTGCACTTTTGCTTTATCGCAAGGGTACAACTTGTTACGTGAATACCCTTCATATGATTCATAATAAAGAGTCTTATTATTCTTTGATATTGGTTTCTAGTTAAACATATGTATTTAGACTTTTTTCAAACAAAAGTTTATACATTCTCAAAAATGCATGCAAAAAGTGCACGTTTTTCTATATCGCATTATTATTTTCATCCTGGTTTATAACAGTTTATATTAAAAAAATAATTGTGGCCAGAGAAATTGGTTTTTGAATCATCGTGCATTGTTAAAAATCCTTTTTATTTGTTTTTTCAACCCTCAACATTCTTATTCCTTGTTCTAGTTTGCGCGTGTTCTTTATTTTATATCAAACGTTGTTTTGCCCAAAAATGTTTGTTGTTATAAATTTTATTTAATTCAATTATTTGTTTGATTGATCTTTTAAATTTTGACAACGTTATTTGTGTAACTTGTTGTGCTTTATCAGTCTTTGATTTTTGCATATTGTATCAAGAAATTGCTTTTTTCATTTACATTTTGTTATAATAATTCTTCATCATAACCATTTTTTTTTATATTTTCATATTCAATAAATATTTGTGGTTCTCTTTGATTTAATTTTTTTGTAAAAACTTGTTCGATTTTTTGTTGTTTAGAGTACAACTAAAAGTTGGTACGTTATTTTTTATTCATTGTGTTTATGTGATTGATTGTTGTACTTTATTTTATTTGTTTTTAGTTAAGAAAGAAATACTTTAAGTTGTTCAGGTACATATTCTTTTGTTGTTGTTTTTGTAAATGTATTCTACATTTATATATCAATAATTAAATTCCCTATAATTCACACAACAAATAACGTTGATTTTTATACAAGAGTTTTAAATACATATATAAAGGTTTTATGTTTCGTTTTGAGATCTTTCTAAAGTTTCTGCTTTATGAAAAAGGCAAGTGAGAAAAACATTGTCTGAATAATATTTTTATATTTTATAATCAAATTTATAGTTAATTTGCTGAATTGTATTTAAAACCAAAGTGGAATCGATTTCAAATTAAAAATATTTTAGAAAATTTCAATGGTAAGGGGAATATAATATTATCAAAACTATGTTCTTTATGGTTTTCAGTTAAGAGGCACTGCCTCGGCCTCTAAAAAATAAACTTCTTCGAATAATTACAGCCGCCCTCCGGTATGTTTGAAACTCAAATATTCACAAGGATGACAATGTGCCATTAGTAAAACCTATGATTACTATGAAAGTGCTCACGTTACTACTACTTTTTATATCATTCTATTTTATACAATCAATAACTGTTAAGCCTGTCCCTGCCAGGTTGGAAGATCTCTTTAAGGTAAGCCCCAACGTCAGTACCATTCTAAGCTGCATTTGTCTTTAGGGGGCTTACAAATTAGCTGAAATGTAAAATAACACAATTTTTGCCACACCCCTTTTCCTCTCGATTCTCAGCCCGTAGTCCAAAAATCTTAGATCCGACTACTTCAGGCTATGCTCCATTGTAAGGACTTTATGCTGGGCAATTTTTAGCTTCCTATGCCATTAGAGGGCTTTAATATAGCTAAAATGTTAAAAAAGTTAATTTCGCCACGCCCCTCGAAAGAGCAGAAAATTTAGATTGACTTAACACCTTTATAAGATTTATAAGAGATTCATTTGAAAGATTTGCCTTAAGTTAATGTTTTAATATACATATGAAGATAATATAAATATATAATGAGAAAGACAAATAAGGTGTCAGTCTCATCATGTCATTATAATCAGGAGATACATTTAATCTCTTAACGCAACTTCTTATTGCGTAAGCAATGATTGTTGCATATTACCGATAGAGCAATCCTAACCAATCGGTAAGAATTTAATTTTCAAAAAATAGGAAAATATAACTTTAATAGTATTTAAATTGGTCTTAGTTATTTCTAAAGACAATGTTTTTTATATTCCTTTCCTCTCTTTTACTTTCATATGGACTTTTTAATTTTTTTTAACATTTTGTGATTTTAATATTTTTTAGTATCACAATAACACATCCACTTGCATCATTTCATTTAATGTCACAATACAAAACACGGAGCGTATCAAGGCAAATTCATCCCAGGTAATCTCGGTACTACAACAAGTACAAAAACCACAAGCAATTGGTTGTTGTAAAATCATTGTACAATGTCAAAAACAGAAATAAAACAAAACAGTAACAAAGATAATAAACAAAATTTTGACATCCAACAATGATAAAGCAAAAAAAAGTTATCAGCAGGGCTTTTTAGACCACCTGTAATAAATTCGCCTTGGAGCGTATTTAAATTGTTTGTTTTTTTTACAAATAAACAAGTAAAAACGAATTACCGCTACCGGGGAAAAAATCAACCCGAAATCATGGGGAAGAAATCATCGTTTGAGTATGTGGTGTTTTTGGAAGCAACTTTTAAAAGTATTTAAAAATACATGATTTTTAAATCAAGGTCTGAATCTGGTGTGACTCTCTCTGATGCATGAATCAAAGAAACAAGATTGCGCATTGCGCAGATCCGTTATTTTTGTGTGTGACGAAGAAATAGACTTTGTGTATGTGCTTTTGTGTGTGTCTTACATTTTTTACAACAAACACTCATATTTAGTCTATGATGACGTAGATGCGCAGTAGAAAATTTTTTTTGTACTGCTGAGTGCGCAATCTTGTTTTTTTTTTTGATTCATGTATACATACATACCATATGAATGTGCCCTGGTATTAAGCTTATTATTTTCGGAAAACTGTTTGTGACAATTTTATTGTTTTTATACCCTTCACCACATGTGGTTTTTTATTTCTACAGTATAAATCATAGATCCCATAAAGTTATATTATTTAAGCAAAATTTCGAGGGAAAAACAGTTCACTTTCTATTCACCATAGGGGTGTATTGTTGACACTTGTAAAATTCTAAGACGATCTGTCTAGTCATGTCCGCCCGCTTGTTGAAAGCACGATTAAGGTTACAATAAGATCTCTAGGGTACCCTGGTTGGCTAGTTGGTAGTGAGCTAGTCTATCAGTGCGGGGGTTCGATTCCCGCCACAGACTCTGGTCTCCTGCAGACAAACGTAGAGCTTTGCGGGATTTGCATAAGTAAATAAATTATGAAATTTCAAAAAAATTTATAATCGACAGATTCGTTTGGTATTGAAAACGGATAACATCGGTCCATTATTTCATCTCGCGCCCCTTACAAAAGTCCTCCCAGGAAAAGACATTTAGCCCAATCACGAACATTCCCAAGGAATTTTCTCTTACGGAAAACAATTTTCTCAAAAAAAAAACCCTCCAATTATAAATTCCGCAGGAACAAAAATAGCCTTTGCAAGTTCTTTATTAATAAATTCTTTTGTGACAGGTTTATCGGTAACACCAACAGGCTGTACCGGCACAACTTCGACTTCTGATTTTATTTCTCTTGTGTACTTTTTTTGTTTTTGATCCCTTTTGCTTTACTAACGTTTTTTGGATTGATCAATTACTTTTGAGAATATTAATAAAAAACATGTTTTTACTTAGTAACTTAATTATTTGGTGGTCCCATGTAGTTCAGCTCGTGTTCAGCATTCCTTCAAAAATCCTACATACACCTTGTTTTGCAAGGGAATTTTTTTTCGGCAAATAGAGAAATTTCATGCGGAATTTTTATTTGTAATAGGAGGAATGGGGAAAGAGAAAAAGTTTTCGCGGAACTTTTTATTCGTGATTGGTCTGATTTTAACGGCCATACGAGAGGAGCTTAAGCAACAAAATTAAGTACAAATATGCACTTATTTTATGCATATCGCACACCTAGTTCAAAAGTGACTCATCTTAAAAATTACATTTTTCTGGTTTATATGCTTAAGCTATGCACAATAAACTTGTTTTGTTATGTTTTTATGTGTCAATTGGAATAAAGTTGAAATTCATAAACGTGACTTATTTTTAGTTGTGTCAGAAAATATATATGTAGATCCCTACTGCTAAGTGCTTAATAGTCTTAATTCGAATTGTGACACTCTTTGTTGGAGTTTATCAGGGGTGTGCTGGAAATCGAAAATGTAAAACGCAAGAATTTGGAAGTTGCTTTTAATAAACTTTTAATATAATTAGAAACTAGGAATTATTTCCTTTCATAGGTTACTTTATTATATTCAACATTTTTATTTTTTCGAATTTATTCTATGAGCAACATTTCAGTTATGTATTTTATACATATAATATGATTTTTATTATTTTTGTTACAAAATTCTGTTTAATAGAGAAATATTTGTACACATAATATTTGTCATAAAATTCTTTTATTACAGAAATCTTATTAAAAAACGACTTTTAAAATTCTTGCGTTTTACGTTTTCGATTTCCAGCACACCCCTGTATATTAATTAAACTTGTGTCAGTTAAGAATTTCGCAAGTGTGGTTACATATTTTAAGACTATTTTGTGAGAAGATTTATAAGAGATTTTCATAATGATTCATTTGAAAGTTCCACAATTAAGGTTTGTGAACAACCTCTCCACCGGAGATGCCATGCCTGACCGCCAAAACTTGAAATGAATTCAGCTAAAGTGAAATAACTTACAATAATTCGGAAAATTGTGCACATAAAACATCATCAAAAATGATACAACTAAAAATTGTTAATTATCTAGTGTATTAATATTAAAAAAAATTTTTTTAGATCATAATCTCTATGGATTTTCTACTAATTGGTACAAAATTTGTTTTAGCTATTTTTTAAGGTCAAATCCCGCTTTTTTCGATTTCTTAAAAATAAATTTTTTGAGTTTAGGCACTTTTGAACTAGGTGCGCGATATGCTCCGTAGCAAAATAGGGGCCAAGTAGGTGCACTATTTTATCTAGTCCAATACAAATTTTAATTTTAAATTTCTAATTGCACCATTTAACAATATATATTTTTAAAATATGGACTTTAATTTTCGAAATATCGCTCGCACGATTTTCTTATTTTCAGTGTTTTTTTTAACTAACTATCATTAATTGTGGAATAAATCCAATTCAACACATTTTACATACATAAGTAACTAAGATCGTTTTAGAATGTTTGAGCAAAATGTAATTACATCCCAGCTTATTTAATGCTAGGCATATAAATATATTTAATTGATTCAGACGTCTGTCTGTCTCTTTATCTTTTTCAAACAAAAAAAAAAAAAAAAAATATTTGGAACAGCACAGATTTTGAAATCTCAATCTTGATTTCCTTTCTAAGACTGTGTTTTTGAGATCTTAGTTAAACTAGGTTTCGTTAATCTGAAAACAAATTTGTGCCGTCATTAGCTTAGTTTAGCTGAAAATGTCTTTAATGAAATAATAAAAAGCTCACTAAGTTTAAACTTAATCCAAATCTCAAAACCCCAGCCTTAGTCGACATAATTTAATTTTATGTACATATATTGATAGTGGTACATCAAAAGATTTTTCAATTTTCTTTGAATTATTTGCTTAATTTTAAATTAATAACAAGTAGTTGTTTTTGTTTTAAGATGTTTAACATTTTTTGTTGCATCGTTTTGTTTGTTGGGTTTTTTTATATATTTTCTTTAAAATAATTGTTGCACATTTTATTTCAACAAAATTACTCTTAATTTTTGTAAATATTTTTTTTTGAGATGGCTTTCATATTTAATCACAGTTTGATGTTTTCTTAAGTTCTTGTTTAACTAGAGTGTGTTTATGTTCTTTTTTTAAAATTATATTTTGAGTTTTCAATACAAATTAATGGTTGTTTTTATAGCAGGTTTCACAAATTCGCCGTTGTACGCCATAATGTGTGAAGTGCTTAAGTCTTTAAGATGATTTATGTTTGTTGTTGTAATACATTTTGCTGTCATTGTTTCAATTTTCTTTTCGACAATGTCTTGGCTTATATTTAATATTTTAAGGAGAGTAGGGTGACTCTTATTGTTTAACTATTTTATGTGTTTTAGTAAAATGTTTTGCTTTAAACATTTTTTTTTTAACTTTAACTTAATTATATATTTGTCTATAACTATTTTATTAAATTTTGTTTGTTTTTAGATTATTTAAAAAAAAAAACAAAAAAACAAACTTTTTTTTAAGATAAAAAATAAAAATTTTTAAAAAGGGAATTTAGTGTGGTTTGAAAAGTTGTAGTTTTAACCAACTAGAACTTTTTTGTTTAAAAATGGGTACATTTTTGCAGTAAATATGTTATTAATTTATTGCATTGTTCTGAGATAGGTAACTTTTATTAACATTAGATCAGAGATTTAAAACTTTTTTGAAATTGTATTCATTATTCTCTTTTGGTTTTAAAGATTTTATCAAAGAATATGAATTTGTCAGACTTGTACCTGGGCTTTAAAATAAAAATAAAAAAAAAACGATTTTGTTTTAATGGACTTTATATCACTATCTATCTGATGATATATTAAGTTGAAATTATGTAACGCAACATTTTCGAAACTAATTATTTGTGCAAAGCAAGTTTTTTTTATTTTGTATTATGCGTAAATAATATTTCAAATATATAAAAGTTTTATGCAATGAATTTGCTATGAAAATTTTTTAATCAACATTTTTTTAATGGGAATAGGAACAATATGATACAATTCTGACTTTGTTTTTATTTTGGAATGTTTTACAAATTCAAGTGCGTGTTTCTAAAAATATAAATATATAATACAATCTTACATATGTATTATTTTTTATTTTTGTAATAATTTAAAGTGATAAGTCTTATTGTTTATATTTAGGTTATTTGTAAATCCCTTTGCCTTGCATATAAAGTTTTTTGAATTTAAAAAAATTTTTATGAAAATATTTTTAAAGTGAGGTGAAGTGTTTTACAAAATACCTCTTAAACTGAAATTATAGAACTTTTCCAAACACAAAAATCCCTTTTTATGTTAAATTACAAACCAAAAATTAACAAAAAAAACATTAAAATTTTTCAATATTTTTTATAATAAAATTTGGCATATTTTTGTTTTTTTCTTTTCTTTTAAAACTTTTTTTAGATCAATGTTTAAAAAATGTTGTCTAATGGCCATGATGGAAAATAAGTTTTAAAGAAAATCTACCATATTGAAATTAAAATGTTTATAATCATTTCTTATATTGTTTTTAAGATGGTTGTAAAAAGGACATTTTAAAATATATACATATAAGTAGTTGATAACACATTATAAAATAATTATAAAAAAAGTCGTAAAATAATAAATAAAAATCTTCATTTATAGAATATCACTGTCATGCAAATGTTTGTTAATAAAAATACATACAAACATATTTACCCAACATCATTGTAAAATATTGCGGCTGCTGGAAATCCTTTTAATTTTAATAATTTGATGATAATGATGGCTAAAATCGTTTATTGATTTGTAAGTCGATCGTTAGTGATTTACTTGGCATGACTTTTAGTTTGTTGTTTTGTGTTGTGTTTTCTTTTTGCCCAGTTTCTTTTGATGTTTTTAAATGGGATTTTAACTTAATATTAAAATATTGCAGTTTTTTTAATGATAATTGTTATGGTTGTTGTTTTTATGTGTGTACTTCTTAATCAAAAGAGTAACAAACAAATTTTTGTTTATATGTAGTTGTAGAAAAAATTTGTTTTTGGATTTTGAGTTTTATTTGTTTCCAGTTTTAATTGGAAATATCACGTCGTATGAGATCGAAGACATATTCATCACGTACATCATCTGCAACGGGCATAAAGCCAAGTGCTGGATGCATGTTATTGAGATTTGATGGTTCCCATTTTTGGCCCAATAAGGTATTGATTTCCTAAAAAAATTTTAGAACAGTTCTTATAGTATAATAATGCGATCAGAAGAAATTTTGTAAAAAAAATTTATTTTTTTCTTTAAATCTCTTTTGAAGAAAAAACTTTATTTGGTGAAAAATAACCTTTTTTCTTTTTAAATTAATTTTCTTTTTTTATGGCCTATTCATCTGTTTCGAATGAAGACTTCATCACTTAGTTCGCTTATAATTAATTCGATTTATAATTTGAACAGGCAGTTAATTTTTGGATTTTTGTTTTTGAAATTAATTTGTTATTTTATTTAGCATATTTAAAGATTTTTAGAAAATTTTAAAATGTTGATAACTTTTTGGGCGATATTTAGGAAAGTTTAGTGAAAATCTTCAACTTTTAGACTCTTTCAAATTTCAATTTCTTTTATACATAAAATTGTATTATTCAAGCAGAAATGCTGGGCAAAAAAAAGTTCATTAAGGGTATTCATTTCAGTTTTTTTATATGTTGGAAAAATGGAAAAGTGGAAAAATGTAATTTTTGTTAAAACAACCACAAGAAAAAAATTCCACCAAAGGTTACATTTTTGTCGAACTATAACCAAGTGTAAAAAAGTCAGGATAAAAAGATGTAATTTTCCACTATAAACGTCAAACGAAATGATATTGCCATTCATAAAAAATTGCCAAATTTTAATACAAAGTACGAAAAATTACATCTCTTTTTATAAACTCTTTACTTGTACAACTCTGATTTTAAAAATTATTTTTTATAGTTACAACTAAGGCGAATTGATTAGAAGGTGGGGTCAAGTCAACATATGGTGTTTTTTTTCGGTGGTCGACTTGCCAAAGTTTGTGTTCAAACTAGTTTTGTATGTAAACAACCCTATTTTTTTTACTAGCAATATTTTTGACAACCCGACCACAGAAGCAGTGTTGTTGTAGAGTTGACCTCACCTTCTAGTCAATGCGCCTTGGTTACAACATTTTAAACATAACTTCTTTCTCATTTAACTTTCAAAAAGCAAAAGAAGAATGTGTTCAATAAAAAAGTTATTAAAAAAGAATTAAAAAAAAGAAATGAAATGAATGAAGTAAACATTTCTGCAATTTAATATTTTAAAGTTTATTTTGTATTGTTTTCATGAAAATTTATCTTTACATACCCTTATTTTCGTAAATATTATCAATATTAGTTAATGATGTGACAATTAAATAAATTAATTAATTCACTTTTTACACTTATTTGGCATATTGAAAATATCAATTACTTCCACGAATTATTTGGCAGATTTTTTTTGACAGTTTGTACTTTTTACAAAAAAAAATAAAAAAACCAGTTCACGTCAATAAGAGTGTAATTTTTCTTTTTTCCATTTTTCCAACCAAAAAAACTTTGAAATGAATACCCTTATTATTGTGGAACGTTAAGAGGTTATATCTGTGGTTTTCACGAATAATCGCGTAAGTTATAAAACCAAACTTTTCAGGGGAGCAAAAACGATTATTTTTTTCAATTGCGGCTTCTGTAGATGCTTTTTTAAACTTTTTTCTTTACTTTCCTCTTAACAGTGACTTTCTACGTATTATACATAGTTTTCATGAAAAAATCCTCACAGGATCACAATCTGTAAAAGGATTAAAAATGCATATGTTTGATTGACTCATTAAGTGTGTGCAATATAACATCATATCTCCACATAAGTTATTTTTTGTGAAAATAAATGTTATCATTTTAATCACACATGACGACTTACGTTGTTATTTTTAGCACACAAGGTGGCGACATATTCAGAGTTTTTGATAGTTATAGCACAACGTATACAGTAAACGGGACTTAAAATTACAAACAACCGCTCATCTGCTGTTGTTGCAACTAAAGAAGTCAACAATAAACGCACATGTACATATAAGTTGTTATTAATAGAAAAATTTTCAAAAAATACTTTCATATTTTTTGCACGAATAACAACATAACATCACATATGCTTTTTATTTGGAAACATATTCAGCAATTTTACAATTTTTGGCGATGTATGTCGACATAAATCGTTGTAATAGCAAAATATTTTATTAAACAGTTAACTTAAGTTGTTTTTAGCAGAAAAAAATTAATAATACTACATTATATTCTAAAAAGCTTAATACTTATAAAAACCTAATGCAAAATGTAGCACTTTGACATCATTATTTCAATTTCGGTAAAAACCGACTTACGCGATTATTCGTGAAAACCACAGGTATACAGCGCTTAAACACCTAAAAGGATATTTTATAGGGGCTAGCTAAGCGACTAGAAAGAAAATTCTTTAGGAACATTTGATTGAGCCTAAAGAATGCCCGCGTGGGTTTTTGAGGAGTGGAACATCGTTGGTAATAAAATATATTAACTTTGAATGATTCCTTTAATAAAATCCCCGGCAGGCTTCTTTCATAGAATGATAAAGGCATAGAGGACCGTAAAGTTGTAGCACTTTCAGGCATAAGCATGATTGGTTTACGGATCGTAAAATGGATTATAATAAGAGATGCCTAATCGTTAAGATGGTACCAAAATTATTCGTTAGCACATAAGACTATTGTAGGAAGTTTAAGATTGCTGAGGAACTGGATACAAGTAAAACTTATATTGTGCCACGATTCAAGGTTACGATATTGTAGAAAAGATAATAACACCATTTCCCAAAATCTTGAGAACTAGTTTTTTGAATTTTGGAAAATTTACACTGTTACAAAAATATATTTTTCCCTTTTCAACACATATCCATACTGTGTTTACCGGATAAAAATTCACTGAGTTTTGAAAAAATTTATTATTTAAATTTTTCAAAATTTTACAAGATTTTGTTAGCTTGGGCCATGTGACAATTACAACTTATGTATAACATTTCATTAAACTATCTCCAAAATTGCAACCAGTACTTTGCGCACAAGGTTTACATGGACAGCCAGCCGGGCGTGATCAAAAAGTGATTCTATGTCGATCGGTATACTAAAAGGTGATTCTTTTAATGAAAGGTGTTACTAATATCAGCACAAACGAATAATACCCTCTCTACTATTGTACTGTGAGTATAAATTTCAGACTAAATTAAATTTATACGAAAATAAGAAGATGCCAAAACTGATTTTTATTTTTATTTCTAATGGTTTTAAAATAAACTAACGATATATTTATAATGTAATAAGAACACAATTATTTTCTTAAATACTTACTTCAATAAAGGAATCTATGTTGGCTTCTGTGGGAGCATTATCAATCATTGATACCTCTAAATGTTTTAAGGTACGCCCACGTAAACGAGAAATGCCAACAATGTTATGGGGATCCAAAACATAACCATGTATGACAATTTCTTCCAAATTTTTGCAACGCCAAGACATCATTATAAATGGATCTTGTCCAGAGCGTAAAAATAAATCCATAACATTTTTATCGGAATGTTTGTAGGCCTAAACAATGTACAAAAAATAATATTAAAATTGGTGATAAAAGTTAGTAAAAATCTTGAGTTAACTGAAAGGATTTTGTTTAAAAGATTTTAGTCTTTTTTAATATTTTTAATCTCTTCTAAAAGAACGCCGATCATTTTTAATTGTATATTATGGATTTATATTTTGCATATACTATGAATACATTTAAATTGTTTTTTTTATAACTTACTGAATCAATCCATTGTATGCTTTTTAAAGTGCGGCTATTATTAATAGAAATCCATTCCAATGCATCAACATTCATCTGAAAATTTTATTATAACCGTAAAAAATTTATTAGTTACATTCTAAAAAATGAATAAAATTCAATTTAAAAACAATAAAATTATTAACTCACATAATCACAGAATAAAACACGCAAATGTGTTATGGGCATATTTTGCCTAAATATACGCATTTGCAAAACTTCGACAGCTTCAAAGGCATAAATTAGCGTTAAAATTAATTCAATATTATTAAAATGTGCTGAAAATTCTGACCATACTCGTTCCGAAATGCCCGGATGATGGCGATCCAAGCCGTGAACACATATTAAAAATTTCTTAAGTGGCAAAACTTTCAATGTAAGCAAAAGTTCTTCGTTTAGCGTATCATAATCGAGTGAAAGTACTTGTAAAGATGAACATTTTTGCAATAGGCTATTCTCCATGGCAAACATGGGATAATGACTAGGATCGTATTTGATTGAGGCCAATGTTAATTCATTTAATTCTTGAGGCCGGCTCAAAGATTTTAGGAAATCTAAACCATAATAAGTTAAAGCTTCAATTGCACCTAAGTCCAATATTTTACAGGCGGTTTTCTTGCGACTTAAAAATATTTTTAAGGGTTCAACAAAAAGTCTGAAAGAAAGATTTATTTTTAATTTTTTGTGTATTACATATATTAAAAATGTAGATGACAGATCGAAGTTTATTTGACCGTCCATTTAAACACATAGGACCGCAAGCTTTCTGGAAACTTAAAGGAATGTACATATTGAGATATGGATGTAATTAATTGATTTCTAATGTTGAACATTTTTTAATATCATTATATGTCCCTTAAGCAAAACTTTGGGATTATTGTTGCCAACTTTAATACTGAAATAAACATTTAAAACATTTATGATATTTATAACAGTAAAAATTACTTATTAATTGTTTTTGTTTAGCTGCAGGTCCACGTAAATAAATATAATAAAAATTCGTGATATTTTTATTTGTTATATTTTTATTTTGATCCAAATTACTAAAAAAAAATTTTTTAAAGGGATTCCAAGATGTAATTCCTGCAGAATTCTAAATCAAATAGGTCTAGTTTATTCTGTACTTTAAGAACTTCGGATATGTTAAATAAAATTTTACTCAATTTATTTTAAAACTCTGATAGACATTAAATTTGAGCGACGGATACTAGTCAGATCGAGCCAGAAATTTGCATTAGGTATGGCGAACAAAATCTAACGTTGTCATAAATATTTATAAAATTGGATATATCTGATGAAAAAAAATAAAATATGTTAACCCATTCTAATTAATTTAGAAAAGAAACAATATTTTTGACGCCGATCTCATTAACCCTTAAGTTACATGTCTAATAATCAGGGGTGTGTTGGAAATCGAAAACGTAAAACGAAAGAATTTGGAAGTGGTTTTTAATAAACTTTTAATCTAATTTTTGCTATAAAATTCTGTATAATAGAGAAATATTTAGAACCTTTAGAATTGGCTTATTTTATGTTTATTTAAAAAAGTTGAGCATCGATTATCCGGGATCGATTTTACCGTTTTATTGAGGAAAAAATTTGTAACCGTTTTTACATAAATGTTTGCTTTTTTTAATCAATTTATACATAAGAAATAATTCTTATGCGTTTTTAATTATTGCTTAAGTAATTACATATTATAAAAGTCATTTTATGTAGTTGGTTTCTTCTTCTTTACCTGTATATTTGTTGCCCAAGTTTCTCTTTCAAACGGAAGCTTTGAATTTTATCTTGTTCTGTAATGTTCAAAGATGCAGAATTTTTCAATAATATATCGCGAAAATATATACATTTTATGCAATATGCAATCCCGGATAATTAAGGTAGTCACGGTTAATCGATTAAAATATTTAATACTCTCGGTTTATTGAATCACGGATAATCGGTGCTTAAAAACTGTACATAAAGTCTAACACGTTTTTTTTAAACTTTTTTTATTAGAATATAGACATAAATCTTGCAATTTTCATTTTAAATAATAAAGATTCTAATTTTTTTTTAAGAATCTTTCAACTTTTGCTCGCCACTAAATTAGTACTAAATCTATTTTATCTCTTTCTACTTACTGTTCAATATCGACTAGACTCTCTTCACTTATATCACCAGGTGGCGTTAGGCCTACATTGTTTGTTTGAAAACGTAAACCTTGTAAACTATCACATCGTGCAACTCTATATAATTAAAAAAAAAGATTAAAAAAAGTATTAAATTAAAGAGTACAAATATAAATAAACTTACTTGTATAAGATGCGTCGTATTTTTTCTATATGGAAAACATTTATGAAATCGAAGATAATAATAAGCTCGTTCGTCAGATTACATAAAGTATGGCGAAAAAATTTACACTGACGATCGTTGTCAATATGTAGTTTAAATTTAGAATTAATAAAAAATCTAAAAAAAAGAGAATAGGTGTGCATAATTAATATTCTGAAAATATAATCTTACGGTCATGGTCTGGAAATCGAATTCGAACAAAATTTTAAAACGACTCTGTTTGAAAGGTTCATAAAAATAATACATTTTTAATATATTCCGCTTTAGGAACACACAACTTGTGTTCCTAACACACAACCTGTGTTCTTTAATCTATTACCAAAAACAACGCCTTACGTAATGAGACTGACTATACTTTTATTTACCATTTATCTTCACCGAAACAACTCTTAAAACTAGCAAAAAAAAACCGTATCCCACCAATCTTTTCTACGCACCGGAACGACTCCGACTTCAACGAACACCCACCAAGGAATGTCAACTCAGCAAACACTTGTTCTTTAGATCTCGCTGCTACAACAACTGTATTTTTCATACGTGTGTTGTTGGTGTTGCTGTGTTGAAAAGCTTTTGTCAGCACACTGTGTGCTTCGAGTCGTTCCGGTACGTAGACCCAATTATCGCGGGAACTCTGTAACAACAAAAACAAGAGTATTTTTTTTAATTGAACTTGAGATCTCATTCGATTTCTATTCCAATAAGATATGTTTTGTGTAAAAAATATATCTATGGCTGTTATTAACAAAGGTATGAATGAAATAAACAATACATATTCGATATTACAGATAAACTTAATAAGAGTGGCAAGCGTTTTTGAAGCTCGTATTTCGAAACCTATTGGTGTTGTAAATGCGGTGTACAGGTCAGTTTAGTAGAAACTGGATGCAAATAATAGTTTTTACATTAGCTTGTCGCTATGATCTGTCCATTTACATATATGATTCCAACAACTATGTTTATATTTTATTAAAGTTATAATTAAACGCAGTTCTAACCAATTTCGGAATAGATTTGAAGTTTTCATTAATTTACTATTTATCATTTCATTTAATTAAAACGTTAAAAGAAAATTTTCTACATTTCGCTCCTTTATTGCAACATAGTCATATCTCAAAAAAATTAACTTGGCAAAATGCGAATTAAGTTTTCAAATTAGAACCGGCCATTTTAATGTATTGGACGCTCTGAAATTTCTGGAAGTTTTTTTTTGGTTTTTATTTCTCTATACCAACAAAATGTATTAACTAACACTCAATTTACATGATGAATTTTATGTTTGTCATGTCTATTTTTCTTCCCCTCTTTCTTCTCTACACCGCTTGCTATCAAACAAAAAAATGACGTCTAAAATTGGACGTCATAAAATTCATCATGTAAATTGAGTGAAAGTGACCTCAGTACTACAACTGAGACGGCAAATATCAAAATGCCTTTATAAAAAATTTACATAAACAAAAAAAAAATGACGCCAAACTTCACACACGAAGAAAACCACTGCAAACCAAATTAAACGCTCTAAAATTAGAACAGGGGGTTCTAATTTCTGGAATTTTTACTTTTTTTTTGTATTTTCACTACAAATTATTTTGTTCGCTCATTAAAGTAAAATTAAACGGGGAATCACCGACTTATTGGTGGTGTGTATAATTCGGTCATATGCGTATCATGGTGAAATAATTAGAAGGTGGCAGCACTACGGAATGTATTATTTTTTTGCTCAATTCGTGGTGAACTTTTATAATGTCAAAATTATTTGTGATTTTAAGGTTATGTCAAAATATTGTTAATTTTCAAAATAATTTGTGTGATAAAAAAATATTTGTGCGGGATTTTATTTAAATAATTGTTATAGAATTCAAGTTTAAATTAAAAAAAAGACGTATTGTTTAAAACGTGTTTGAGTTGTCGCAGAGGGCAATTGAGTTTTATTAAAACAAAATCAATTAAAATTTTAAACTAAATTGAATTGTGCAAAAAGTTAAGAATATAACTTTAGTGGAATAGTTATTGTGTTATAAATGTGCTTTTTAAATTATTACAAAGAACAACTTGTGTTTAATTAAAACCAATACTTTTTAAACGTTACATTCTGTTCAAAAAAGTTGTGAAAATTGTGCAAAAAGTTTGATATATAACTTAAATTAAATACGGCTTTCAGTCTCCTGCATCTTATTAATTGTGTTTTTGTTATATATCGTGGATTAGGCCTACAGGGGAAACCACGTTAAAAAACGCACTAAGTACACTACCTCAAAGGTGGCGTGGAAAGGTGTACACAAGATTTTTCAGAAGAAGCAAAACAATTATTCGTATTTATTTATTTGGCCAAATGATTATTCAAACGTTTCATTTAATAAAAACAATAATATTTTGGTGTGGTGAAAATATATTTTTTGACATAATGGACTATTTTACACAAACAAATTTGCCTGTTTTTGTTGTATTGTTGGACAACAACTCCTAGTGCTGCCACCTTCTAGTAATTTAACCATGATGCGTATGAATTTTTATATGCTTGTACAAATTTGGGTCAGTTGATAACTGAAGGTGTGAAAGATAAAAAAATATATACATAATATGTTAAATTAATTAAATGATATTATATAAAAACTGTTAAGAGTTAAAGTAAAACTTACACAACTATTCATATCTATCACTATTTCATTATATTTTTATAATTTTCTGTAAAAAAAAAATGTCCAGAAATTCGAACTGCCCGGTGCACAAAGTGGTTCTAATTTGAGAGATTCTTTTGTACGTACATACATATATACTTACCCCCATATTCATAAAAATCCTTTCAGGTTTATAAAAGGTTTATGAAACGAAATTTCAATGAAAATTAGTTCAAAAAACCTCTTATAAATCAATTTTTTTTTTAATAAATATGGGCTTTACTGAATTATTTAATTTAAAGTTTCGATTTTTAAAACCTTCAAACATTTAATTATTAAAATTAAAATGCATTGAATGGGTTAAAATAAATTGACGTGGAACAACATTAAATAATTTTATTCCCGAATATACGAAATAAAAAGAAACTGTAACAAAAACAAATTTGGCCTTGAAAAAATAAACAAATGAACAACAAAATAAAATAAGAAAAAGCCAAGAAAGCAACGTGAGCGTTAACAGCACAAATTCATAGACAGAGACCAGTCAGTGAGAGCCCATTTAGACAGCGAAACATTTGGTAGGGAAACATTTTGCTTGGTAGCAAATTAGGGGTGGAGAAGAGAGAATAGTTTTTGTGTTCGGTACTCGGCGACACGCTTTGTTCTCATTTTCTTTGTTGACATTTACTTTGCTTTTTGAGAAAAAAACATCAATATAAACAGAATGTTTCCGACAACATGTTCGTCAGTGTGACCGCGAATGAAAAACAAAAGAGAATTCCAAATGTTTTCCTTCCAAATGTTCGCTCGTTTAAACTCGGACTAAGGCCCAGGCCCACGATGTCGACAAGAACATTTCTTTCGTATATTTGTATTGAAAACAAAAACAAATTTTGTGGCGATCTCAACACACAAAACACCCTATGGGGTTCTCAATATACGTCCAGACCCGGTCAGCTTTGGGAATATTTTGCAAACGAACGTAATCTAACGTTTTTAAATGACGGATCTCCTACTCTGCTGAGCACAAGAAATACACTAACAGCTATTGACGTCTCAATGGCCACTAGTGAACTGGCAACATCTCTTACTTGGCAATGCTTCAATCATGAAACGAGCGACCATTTCCCCATAATTATGCAAAATAGCAACAACAACAATCACCAACAACATGTAACCAAATTTAATGAAAAATTTGCCGATTGGGTGGCTTTCTCACGGAAAACCACCGAATTATCCAACTCAAAATCAATCACTGAAAATATCAACAAAGAATCTGCCACACTAGTAAAAATAATAAGAACAGCTGCGAACAAAGCAATGCCCGTAACTCATGCACCAAAAAATGGGAGAAACAACAGTCCTATTTGGTTTAACACAGATATTGCCCAGCTTATTAAACAAAAAAACACTGCTTGGAAGCGTTTCAGAAGAGGGAATAATTTACTGGATACCATAAACTACAGAAAACTATGCGCACAAGTAAGAAGAGCATGCAAAGAAGCGAAACGCAACACTTGGGCAAACTTCCTAAATTCTATCAACCCATTTGCAGAATCAAGAACTTTGTGGAACAAGGTAAAAAAAATAACATGTTCTAGATCCATAAGTTTTCCATCAATATATGTGGAAAATGAAATCCTTCTACATCCCCGGCAAATTGGTGATGCATTTGCAAGAACATGGAGTGCAATTGGATCAGATAATTCATTTAACCATATAATAATTAAAAAAAAGAATCAACTCAACATTGACTTATTGGCAGATCAACCTAATAAAATAAATAGTATGAGTAATCCAATAACAGTAGTAGATCTTCAAAATGCTTTAAAAAAATGTAAAGGGACGACACCGGGATTGGATAAAATTACATATCCTATGATAAAGAATTCGTCAATCACTTTCAAACTTAGACTATGTAAACTCTACACAACAATCCTTATTGAAGGAATTTATCCACATGCGTGGAAGCATGCTATCTTGTCCCCAATACCAAAACCAGGTAAAAATCCAAATAGCACGGAAGGTTATAGGCCAATATCATTGCTACCAGTTTTGTCCAAGGTACTCGATAGAATTTTGGCGCAAAGATTGTGGAAACACTGTAAAACAAACACTGCAAACGAACAGCATGCATATTTGCCAAATAGAGGTGTCTTTACACTATGTCATCAAATAGAGACTCAAATAAAAAAAAACATGAGGGAGGAAAAACACTCTACAATTCTATCGGAAGACTTGGAAAAAGCCTTCGATAAAGTTGTTAACTTTGTAATAATAGAAGAACTATATAAATGGGGTGTACCCAAAAACATTTTAAAACTAATAAATTCATTTTTATCGAATAGAAAAATCACAGTAAGAGTAAACGGGTTTCTTTCCAATCCATGTAGGATGGATAATGGAGTGCCACAAGGCTCCCCGCTTTCGGTGTTTTTATACACAGCATACATCAATTCGTTAATCGAAAAATTAAAACAAGTCCATGGTATTGACCACATATCAATCTATGCGGACAACATATTTGTGATTGCCTCTGGTTCATATGATGACATTACTACAAACCTAAATAATTGTGACGCGGTCATAAACAGTTGGACCAATGATGTAGGTGCGGTGATCCCAATAAACAAATGCGAGGCCCTTCATGCCTGCAGGAAATACAAGTGCAACTTATCACCCATATCTATAAGAGAATTTCCAGTCCCAATAAAAAATAAAATGAGAATACTTGGAATCACATTTTCAAAAAATCTTCTTTGGAACTCTCACGTACAAAATATTATTGACAAGTTAAAAAAAACCAACAATTTATTGAAAATAATATGCACAAAACGGAAAGGCCCACATATGGAAACAGGTATTTCAATTTGCCGTGCTCTAGTAGAGGGAATAATTCAACATGGTATAACTATGTATGGCTGGACAGCACAAACTAATATAAAAAAAATTAACGCCGCGATAAACAGATGCTATCGCACAGCTACAGGTATTCTTCAGGCAACTCGGACCGACGCTTTAGTTGTAGAAGCGAAAATTAATCAGTTTGACTTCATTTTAAAAAAACAATCCATCAAAATGCTTGCGAAAGGATTAATCAATTCTGACCACGGACTCCATAAGTATTTTTGTCAAATACCAGATAGCTTCAACATGCCTTACCCATGCGGTCTACAAAATATAATGAAATATGCAAAAGATATCCAAATGCCTCTGCCAACCCGTGAAGATACAACAACAACTTGTCTCGCATCTGAGAGCAATCTAGTTATTAATACCACATTAAACATGTTAAAAAAAGATGGTTTGAGCTCAGAAATTTTCCAACAACTTTTCCTAAGGGAAAAGGAAAAATATAATGCAACCATAACAATTTTCACTGACGGGTCGTTCTCAAATGGTAATACGTCGTATGCCGTAGTTCAACAAGAAAATAATAGTTTCATCACCGTTCATCAATCTATTCTCCCTGATCATTCTGGAATTTTCGCTGCTGAATTAGCTGCCATAAGATTCGCTGTATGTTTCGCAGCACAAAAACAACAAACGACAATAATATGCTCTGACTGTCTCAGTGCAATAAAATCATTGAAGAACGATAGCGAAACAAGGAAATATATGATAAAAAATCTTGTATTATCTAACAAAGTTATCGTAATATGGATCCCCGGACATATTAACATCCCAGGAAATGAATATGCCGACCAAGCTGCAAAAAACGCAACTAAACTTCCGCTAATAATGGAGGTACCACCTTTGGTACAGGTATTAACCAACATCCATAAAAATCAACAACAAAACCAAAAACAACAACTATGGAATAGCTCGGAGAGCTTTCTAAAGTCGCACAACAGCAGCATAACAAGACCCCCTTACAACATTAATTTTAGTCGCGAAGACTGCATCATAATGGCCAGAACCAGACTGGGTACCACGAGATTTAGTACTCAACACTACTATGATCGAACGCAACCAATGGAATGCGTACACTGCCAGCAACAGCTCACGATATACCACATCCTAAAAGAATGTCCGATGACCTCAACAAATGATCCCCTAGATGAAATTCTTAACTGCAATAGCAAAGCCTCATTATATAAAATTAAAAACATCCTATACACTGCTAATGTTCTATATGATATCTAAGTATCAGCCTATATAGTGTAATGGCCTAGAAGCCCACACTATTATCTCATGTATTTCTATAAATTAACTTTGTAGAATACATTTTAATAAATAAATAAATAAATATGCGAAAGAAATGTTCTTGTCGACATCGTGGGCCGGGCAGTAAGTCTTTATTTAGACGGCTCATATCTAATTGACATGAGTCTTACTTTTTCTTTTTGAACTTTAAACAATTTATGTCAAGTTGACATTTTTTGGTATAGTCTTTAAATACAAATAAGGGAGAAAAAAAAATACCCAAAGAGATTGCAAATTAGAAGGTTCCTGAAACTGTGTACTCGTTTATTTTCCCCTCTCGCCTATAAAGTAACAATCATGTCAATAAGACATGAGTAGGGTTTTTTCCCGGGTTTTCCCGTCCCGGGAATTTCAATTATTTTATTTCCCGTTTTCCCGGGATTTTTGTTGCGTGATCCCGGGAAATAAAAATTCCTCATAGTTTCAGAAAAAAGCTATTTATACTTTGAAATTTAGTTTTTTAGCAACAAAAAATCTTTAATGTGTGCTTATCAAAACTAAAAAAATTTTTTTTTTGAAAGTTTTTTAGAGTAAGCCCCTAACTCAGTCACTTTTGAAACTGAAAATCTTGTCCGATCGAAATGAAATTTTTTGTTGTAAATAAGCTAATAAAGCTAACTAATATTAAAAAATAAAAAAAAAAAAATCGAAAAAAATTTTTTTGCTTGTATGGAAATTTTTTTTTATCATTTGAACTTTGACCTCAAATGGGCACGGGTTAAAGTTATCCGATTTGGCTGAAATTTTTTCCACATCAGTTTTAGACCATGTGGCACAATATTCCGCCCGGGAGATGTTGAAAATCCAAAGTTGTAATTTAGCTGCCACCCTATTGTCCATGGACAAGTCTTAAAAATAGGAGATATCCAAAAATATCGCTCCTTTATTGCAGCAAAGTCATATCTACAAAAAAAATCGCGTTTGGCTTAATGCGATTAAAGTTTTCAAAATGTACCGATTTAAAGATATATTTTGCTATAACTTCGGTTCAGTTTGAGATAAAATACCGATTTTTTGTTACGAGAAAGTATGAAGGAACACTTTGCTTAATTAACTTAAAATTAAAAAAAATTTGAGATATGACGATATGTTTATAAGGTGACACGTGTAAGATACTACAACATACAATTTTAAAAACACATTGTCCTAAAGATTGCAGGTGGATCTTGTAAGAAGTCCGTTTGATGCTATTTTTTGCATCAACCTTGACATACATTTGACTAATATAGACGTTGTTTATAAAAAAGAAAAATTACTTCGGATTGTGAATTGGAAATATTTGCAACAACTTTAAACTTTTGCGCTTTAAACAATTTGTCTAATCTCGGTAAAAAGTAAACGAAATTTTTCGGAAACATGGTAATGAGTAAATAAAATAAGAAATATACTCTTAGCCGACTTTCTAAACGCACTGAGTGTGTCTTAATGCTATTTCCTAAGCTGTTAAAAAATGTTAATACATATATTTATTTAAAATATATATACTTATAAAACATATTTATTTAAAATATTTTATCTATTTTATGAATTTACTTTTTGATCTCATAACTTGAGTACCACAATTCTTGTTTGTTTTTAAAGCGTAAGGTAATAATCACCCCTATTATGATCGTCGTCGTCGACGTAGACATTCATTTTAAATTGTTGTCACATCAAGTCGACGACTACACCACTTCGACGTTAATTTGGTATTATATAAGAGTGTTGTGTCGACGTCGACTAGTTATCGAAAATTTGACAAAAAAAAATCCCATCTCCAATTATTTTTTTATTATTTTTGTTCTTCACTCACCTTTTAACGCTATTTATGCTATTTCCGACATATTTTTGTAACCGATTTAGCTTTTTAAAATAAAGTGTAGAGTTTGTTTCCAATTTTGAATTTTTTTTTCGCAAATTTCGCCATGTTTTTGATAAGAGATATTTTTACTGTAAGTTTTCTGATTCTTTATAGCTTTAACGTTTATTAATAAATATAAGACTTTTCTATCATGCCGCTGTTTGCAAATTTTTGCGAATTTCCCTTAATTGAGCAATTTTTACCGAATTTTTGACATTCCTTATAGTAAAATGGACTTTTAATCAATTTGATGGGTTGTTTGAAATATTAAAAATGTTCGCGAATTTTCGCTATTTTTGCATAATTTTTTTTTTGTTATTTCCCGACATTTAGTTTTTTTTTTAGCCGATTTAGCGATTTCAAATCAATTTAAGGGTTTGGTTCCAAGTTTGCCATTTTCGCGAATTTTAGCCATGTTCGCGAGCGATTTTTTTACTATACATTTTCTGATTCTTTATATTTTTAACGATTTATAATAAATATTACACTTTGCTATCATGTCGCTGTTAGCAATTTTTTGTAATTTTCCGCTAATTTTGCAATTTTAGCAAAGTTTTGTCATTTCTTATAGCTTTAGGGACTTTTAATCAATTTTATGGCTTTTTTGATATATTAAAACCGTTTGCAAATTTTCGCTATTTTTGCAACCTTTTCGGAATTTTCACAATTTTGGCTCTTTCAGGCGTTCGTCTTAAATGAAACATTTTCGCTATTTTAGCAAATTTTTATAAATTTTCGCGTTAAATTTACTAATAAAATTTGTGCCCTAACTGCTTTTAAATTTGAATTTTTTATTTTAATAAATATGTTTACATTTCATTTAAAATTTTTTAACTTTCATTTGAGTCGTCGCAAAATTTCCTGTCGACTAAAACAGGGACAATACTACTCAACGTCGACTTAAAAGCGCCTTAGAAAATATCAATTGACTGTCAATAGTAATCGATTATTGCCAATAACGACTCACAAAATACCATTACTGTTCAGGTGCCGTCGACTTGTGTCGACGTCGACTTTCATAATAGGGGTGAATAATTCAAGTTCCTCTTTCAAACTTTAATTAATTTTTGTATTATTTAGGCATTTCCTTTACTTACTTTGAAAACAAGTTCCCTTACACTTTTTAAAAAAAAAGTTTTTTTCATTAATTTAAAACCAATTTACTTTGTATTATTTATATGGAGCGGGATCCCGGGATCCCGGGTAATTTAAAAAAAAATTTCCCGTTTTTCCGGGAATCGAAAAACTCCGGGAAAAAAACTCTTAGACATGAGCCTTAGGAACACAGATTAAGTGAGATGCGAAAGAAAAATAAATTACTGAAAAAGCCCTAAACAGTTTTTTGATGATAATGATGACAAAAAACAACAAAATAATTTTTGTTGCTAACAAAAAAATATTGCTAATGAGAAATTTTAATTGTAACACCAAAAAAATTCATTTTAACAACCAAATCTTAGCATAATTTCCAATTAAATTTTACACTTAATAGTAAGTCTTAATATAAAAAATAAGAAAATAAATTAATTAACTTTAAAAAATACAAAATGTAATTGACCATATGTAGACACGTTCACTTAGCTGATAATGGATGTTTACATAGTATGTATGTATATGCATTATTATTTTATTTTTTTGCTTTCTTAATGAAACATTGTGTATATTTATATTTAGCATCCACCATTAAACGACAACATCATTATCGACTTTTAACATAATAAGTGATTTTTTTAAATTATGTACTTCATACATATGGGGGATTTCATCAAGTGACCCAATTTTGAAATGGATGTCTTCCGATTTGGATGAAATTTGCACAAATTTTCAATAAGACATTTTGGCCAAACAGGTGTTGTTACTTATCCATGTAACTTATTACCAATTGGTGTTAGCAAAATGTAAACCAAGTAGCTTATACTAAGGGAAATCACGATGGGTAGTGCAAAGTGTGCAAATGTGCAAACATAAAATTTGCACAACACAACAAAAAAATGTACATATTTGCAATTTGCTCTATTTACTTCGTTTGCACTAAAAACACCATGATAAACTTAGAAGTGCATATTTGCTCACTTGCAAACATATGTAAACAATAACATTTGACATATTAAGCGCCACATTGTTTTTTGAGGAAACTTATAAAATGAAAATGTTTGTAGATTTTATTATAAAAAAGATAATTAAATTTAAATACATAATTTAAAAAGAAAAACTTTATTTTAATTTGCTTGTGTATAATTGTAAAAAAATTCAGATTTTTTACAGTGCTTTCAGAAGTTTTTTATGCTGCCACAAAAAGTTTTTAGAAAAATAGCACATTTGCACAAAAATAAAATTGGTATGCTGACGATCAATCATAATATGCAATGCAAATTTACACATTGCAAATTTGCACAATGACAATCGTGATTACCCTTACTATGTTTCTACTATGAGCAAAACAACTTGTTTTGGGCCAAACATGTCAAACTGTTTCCATTATGTAAAACTGGTTTTGGTTTTCGAATTTTTGAAATCAATTTGACATTTATGTTCTAAACAAGCATAAGGGCCAAAAAAAAATATGTGTTGAAAAAAAAAATATTTTTCTTTAACATGAAATTTTCCTGTTTGTTTTTTAATACATAAAATATATCTGTGGCATTTTGACAAAACATCTTAAGTCGAGATAAGATAGCAAAAAAGTTTTTAAAAAAAACTTGGCGATAAAATCATTTTTATTAGATATTAAAATAAACCAAAATTAAAGAAAAATTTCGTTTATAATACAAAATTTTAAAAACGTAAAGAAAAGGGTTTCTTTAATGAAATTTCGTACGATTTACAACATTTTTTTCAAATTTTTAAATTTGACTTAAGATGTTTTGTCAAAATGCCACAGATATATAAATATATGTATGAACGTATCTAATTTTCTCAGCAAATTCTAATGTTGTAGATAAATATACATGAATCTCCATGTCTGTCCACAACATTGGGACAAGAATTATTATTGTTTTGTTTACATTTTTATTTCTTAGGCTGGGGAGCCAATTGTAAGATAATATTTAAGATATTATATAGTATTTTATTCAGGACGTACATATATATGTATCTTTGTAATATGAATTTTTTTGGCCTGTTTAGGCTTATTGTATTACAATGAAATGATTAAATAAATAAATAAATATAAAAGCATATAATTTACTACCTTTTTATTATATTATTTTATTATTTTTACGCTGCAACCAAATAAATCAGCTGGAGAGTTGTATAAACCTATTTAATAATTTTGGTAAATATGTATGTCACTTTTTCGAAATTGTCGATTACCAATAATGGATAGCCCAGAGCTGTATTCTTGGTTTTCGACATGTTTTGGAGCAAAACTAGTTTTTGTTTGAGTTTTTCGAACATGAAGAATTTATGGGAAAACAAGTAGCAAAACTAGTTTTATGGCCCAAAACATGTAAGCGGAAACGTACTATAAGAAAGCTATTTAATCAATTTTTTTAAATTTTTTTTTTAGTTTTTTAAAAAAATTTTTTCTTTTTAAATTTAAAACTTTTCCTGTATTTTTTTTTAAGCGGGAATGTTTTTTTTTGTTCAAAAGAAAGCTTATATTTTTTTGGGCCGCGAGTGGGCTATGTATAAAATATTATAATTTCTAACTCAAGACGATGGTTTTTCAATTTTTATCTTATGCACTATTTTGATTTTTTTTCTATTTGTGTTAAAAGAGTTAGGTTAGGTTAGGTTAGGTTAGGTTAGGTTAGGTTAGGTTAGGTTAAGAAGGGTTATGTGCCCAAGGGCACACTTCCACTCGAAGACCAATGCGGTCCATTGTGAATCCCTTCAATGAAAAAAAAGGTATAGAAAGATAAAATTAAAGATAAGAAGTATGAGGTGTATAGAATAAAGAAAGTTAGAAAGTTAGTAGGTGGCACGTAGAACTATTACCCTCTCTACAGTCCCCTCAACAGAAAGAGCAGCACTATTTCCCTGACAAACCCAAATAGATCAGCCGGATTACATCCAGCGATGCACCCCAGTTCGTCGCGAATTCTATCTCTTAGCCACTTCAGTCTGAGACCCTGCATCCTAGGACAATGGCACAATACATGCACGATCGTCTCAAGCTCTTCAGAATCATCGCATAATCTGCAGAAGTCCGGTATTGTGTTGTCCTTAACAGAAGCCCTAACAGAACAATTACCCGTCAAGAGTCCTATAAGTGTTCTAAGACCACCGCTATCCAATCCCAGTAGAAGCCTGGTAGCCCCCGCGTCCAATCTGGGCCATAGTACCCTAGGACCCTGCAATCCGTTCTGTTCCCCCAGGATCGGTTAACGTCATCACGGAATTTCCCCCTGTCCCTTACCAATAAGTCCAGATTCGAACCCCTCTCGCGAGTTCGCCTGCCACCTCATTTCCATCAACTATGCAGTTTCCAGGTACCCAACACAGCCTTACATTGAATGACTCACTGAGTTCCCTAAGAACATTCGTACACCGAGCGACCAGGCACGATCGCACTGTATAATTTGTCAATGCCCTATGCGCCGCCTGACTATCGACGTTAATTGTCACCACAGATCCACCCACGATGTGATCCATTACCACTTCCGCCGCCCTCCAGATCGCTAGGATTTCATCCTGAAGACACTGCACTCGTCAGAGAGTCAGAATGACCTTTCAGTTCGGTGTCCGCGATAAATACACCGGCACCAGTGCCGGTTTCCATCTTGGACCCATCCGTAAATACATCCCACTCCTCAAACAGTCCATTGGATCCACGCCAAATTTCCCTATCCGGGAACACCACTGGTGGTGTTACACCGAAGTCCAGGGTCATAGTCCTATGATCCAAAATTGCCTTGAGAATAATTCCCAGATCAAGCAGACCCACTTCGTACAAAATTCCCGTGTGATCATCCCGCCTAGGTCTAGCTAAGGAAGACTCGTAAAGTCTAAGCAAGTTCCTAGCAGCCACACTCCTCACATAATGCTCAATAGGGGACAGATAAAGTAGGATGTCCTGCGCTGCCTGCGGAGTGCTTCTCCTTGCGTCTGTTATGCCAAGAGATGCACTCCTTTGAACCTTGCTGAGCATCTTCCTATAGCTATCCACTCTCAACGCATCCCACAAAACAGTGCATCCATAAATGAGTATAGGACTAACCACCGATGTGTAAATCCAGTTTACCATATCCAAAAAGTTACCCAAATACTTTGCACCGTCCGATAGAGATAACTCGATTTTATACCGCTAGGTCATTAGGAAAAAAAAAATTTATATTTTTTTTGCCAACATTTTTTGTTATTATTAAAGAAATTAATTTAGTTGAAATTATTGTTGGTTTTGGTTTTACAGTTTTGTTTTTTTTATCGGCGATATCGGCGATCTTCGCTTTCAGCGGTACATTCCTCTTACTGCCATAAATCCCATCCCCACACACTAGACTACATTAAAAAAAAAAAATGTACTTTGGACTTCAAGAAGAATTCTTGACATAAGTACGAAAAAACAGAAGTTAGGAAAAACATGTAAAATCAATTAAAATGGATAATCATTAAAAAAAAACAAATTTCGATCTACCAAAGGTTAAAATACAATTTGGTTTAAGGATTGATGTTTGACTATTGACGTCAGCAGTCGTCGATGGCTGCGAGTGTAAGACGGCAAATCCATCTGAGGAGATCGAGTGGTTGCGATCGAAACATGTCATGGTAACCAGCCGCCTGGGTTCGAATCTCAGGTCAGTCAAGAATGAATGATTATCAATAACAATTTTAATTAATTTTCATGTTGTAAAATTCCTTTCTTCATAAAAATTGTTCAATGTACATTGAACACATATTATATTTTATATTTTTCTATGTATTTTTAAGTTGAACTATATTGAAATTGTTTATTGAATTTAATTGCTATTTAAACTACATATGTATATTTGAACTTATATTTAATGAATTTGAAGTTGTATTTGCATCGTAACGGTCATTTGAATTATTTCGCTAAGATTATTGTGAATTATAAAAGAAGTATTAGTTGAAATGATTGAAATGACCACTGTTGTTGAGAGTTGCATGCGCTCTTTAGTACTCTCCAAGGTCAGACTGTCAAGCCTGGCTTTGGAGAGTAAGAAACAAGATGGGGGCAGTGTAGAAAGGAAAATGTCACTTGGCATTCAACTTTCAACAAGAGAAGTTCACTTCTTTTTATAACCCTTTTTTTAAACCCTTAAAGTTTCAATTTAAAAATTAAATTAAAATCCTAAATTTTTTATTAAAACTTTAAAATTGAATTCCGCTATTACAAATTTAAACTTGTGAACATATCCCCCGAATAAATTAATTTTATTGAAAAAAAATTAATTTCGTATTCCCTCTTGGAAAAGGCAACCATCCAAGGTAAGCATAAGCAGGAACACCCCACTTCCTCTGCAGACTTACTCACCCCCTTTTACTCTTCTTTTCCCTTCCCTGCAACCACTTTTCCTTGCTCTAAGGAGCAAGTAAAAGATTTGTTGCGTTTATAGATTTTTCCTACTCTGATCCCTTAAGAGAGGAAAATCTATAAACTTAAATAATTTAGGCTACCCAACAGGCTAATTTATTCATGGTCCATACGAGCCTGGAGTAATAAACAGGAAGTAATTTACAATCTGGTCACCCCAAAGACGAGTGTTCATCAAAAATATCAAACATCAATTCTCTTAATTTCAACAAACAGCAAAAGCAAAACCGTGAGCATGAGGTAAATTAAGAAACAAAACAACAGGTTTAGTAATTGAAAAGCAGCAAACGGGTAAGTTCAAAAATAAAAAATTTTGCTAGTTGAAATAAAATAATTTAAAATAATAACAAGGAAAGTGTGTTAAGTGAAAAGCAGTGTGTTTGAGTGGAAAAGTGTTTGTGAAAAAGTGGAAAAAGGCTTAATACCAAAAAGAAAATTTGGAAAAAAAAAAATATAAAGAGAAAAGGCCAGAAGAAAATTTTAAAAATTGAAAAAAAAAGGCGCGAAAAATCGCCATATTACAATAAAAATAAAGAAAAAAGGCCAGGAAAAATTTGAAAAATTGGAAAAAAGGCGCGAAAAATCGCCATAAAAGCAATAAAATAAAAGAAAAAAAAGCCAGAAAGGAATAGTGCCAAAAAGTTTAATAAATTGAAAAAAAGGCAAATCGCCATATTGCATTAAATAAGAAAAAACGTGAAGAAGAAAAAATTGTGTAAAAAAAAAAAAAAGATGATGGTTTGAAAAAATGCCACAAAAAACGGTATCTATGTATGTACAAGAAAATCGCCATAGTGGTATGTACATAGGTATGTAACTTAAAAGAAAAAAGAAAAAGAAATATTGAAAAAGGTAAAAAGAAAAGAGAAGAATTAACATATGTACGAGAAAAAAAAAGAGAATTTAAAAAACAAAAAAGGAAAAATTTGTAAAAAAAAAAAAAAAAAATTATAAAAAAGAGAAAAAGTGCATATGCAGCGTATCCATAGAGATTGGAAAATAAATTCAAACCAGAAGCTAAAGTATCCACTTGAAAAAGAAGCCAAAGAAAAAAAAAGAGAACCAGAGCCAAACGAAGTGGATAAAACTTTTATTAAAAGGTATTTAAAATTTAAAATAAATAAAAACCATCTTCTCTTACCTTACAAATCATCCCCCAAAAACATGTAAAAAAACACACACACAAAATCTTCAAATTTCATTGCACTCCTAAAATAAGAGCTTTAATACATACATACCTCTCATTAAACCAAACACACACACCACAAATCAACAAAATACATTTGCGCTCTTAATTAAAACAACCAAACACACACACACACACACACAAATAATCATTTACACTCTTTAATTAAATCGAAATCTTAATATAGTGCTGTTAATTGTTTTCACATTGAGTTTTCGTTAGCTAACAAGAGGAGTAGAAGAAAAAATATACTCTTACTTGTTAGGTTGAAAATACAAACACACACAATTCAATAATATCTTATACGCTCGTGAGTTTTAAAGTAAAAGTTTTAATGATTGTCTCTTAAAAGTGCGAAAACAGACAAACAATATAATTTATTGAACTCTGTCAATTAAAAGTAACTTATTGCGCTCTTAAAAAGCAACAAATTGAGGAAATTCTTAATTTGTTTGCTAAATTTAGCTATAGCCGGAATACTGTGCCATAGCTAAAGAAAAAAATACAGTCCACTACACAAAATTTCGAACACTTCATGAAACAAAAATTTTATGTGATAATTTTATAATTTATTTGTTACAGCACATTATACTATATTATATTATATTATTATATTATATTGAATGCTCATTTTTTGTGGAAATTAGGGTTGATTAGAGGGAGTAAAAACCCATTGTGAAATTTTTTGAGTATTTAAAATTTAATGGGAAAATTTGTATATTGTTAAAGGGAACAAATTTTCCCAATGCATGAAAATTAAAATAAACCCAGTAATAATAAGTGCGTTAATTTATAAAAATTTAAAAATTTACTTAAAGGCAATTTCCCAAATTGTAATTTTAGTAGATTTCAAGTGCGTTAATCGGATTAGTAAAAATTTGTTTAATAAATTTACTTAAAGGCAATTTCCCAAATTGCAATTTTAGTAGATTTCAAGTGCGTTAATCGGAGTAGTAAAAATTTGTTTAATAAATTTACTTAAAGGCAATTTCCCAAATTGCAATTTTAGTAGATGTCAAGTGCGTTAATCGGACTAGTAATAATTTGTTTAATAAATTTACTAGGGGCAATTTCCCAAATTGTAGTTCTAGTAAATTTCAAATGCGTTACTCGGATGACTAAAAAAAGAAAAGTTTTTTTTTATAAATTTACTAAAGGCAATCCCCAATTGCAGTTTCAGTAAATTTTCAAGTGCATGAACAACTTTAATAAAGAATAAGATAAATTTACATAAGGGCAATTCCTCCAATTGCGAGCTTAGTAAATTTATGGAAAAGAAAAAGTGCTAATAGTAGCGGAATACTCGAATGGGGAATTGAAAATAGCTTATAAGATTAATAGAGTTAAGCTTGAGAGTCCCAGAGTGGGACTTAAGGGATAAAAGGAAAAAGTGGAAAGTTGAATTGGGTTAAGAATTCAATTACTTCCATGGTAAAATTAAGATCACACTTGTATCAAATTACATATGTATTATTATAATCAAATTTAATAAAATTAAAAGAAAAAAACTAAAAAATAAAGAAAACATTAAGAGTTTAAATTTATCTCAAACTGAATCAGGCTGAATTGGAATGGGCGAGATAATTGGGGATCTTAAATTTCCCAGAAGTTTGTGTTAAAATTTAATTTTCGGATTGGACTAGAACTTAAATTTCCCAGCAGTGGAAAATTCTTGTTATTGAATTAAATGCAGTTGATAAAATTTAAATTTCTGAATAAACGAAATACAATATTCTTTAAAATATTTTCTTAAAATAAAATTCTTGATTCCCAAATGAATAGAATTGAATTAAGGGAATATAAATCTTAAAACCATAAATTCCCTCTTCCCAAAATTTTAATGTTCTTAAAAGAATATAATTCTTAGAGTTATAAATTCCTTTTTTTGACAAAAAGTTAACCGTTTTATAGCGGACAATTCTGAAAATTATAAATTCCAAAATAAATAAAATTTAATTCCCTCTTAACTAAAATTTAATATTCATAAATGAAAATAACTCGTGAATTTAAAATATTTAAAAAATTAAATAAAACTTTAAAGCGATACAGTTCCCAAAAGTGGTAACTAAAATCTAATTTTTCCACGTAAAATAGAAAAAGTTCTTGAATTTGTTCAAATAAAATTTACTTTTCCAATTTTCATGTTTTTTTATAAAATTCAAACTTCCCTTGTTAATATTTTGAAAGAAAAGTATATGAATACAAATGGAAATTGGGAATCTTGTTTAAGTAAACTTTACTTTTCAATTTTTTATGGTTTAATAAAATGGTAACATCCCTTGTTAAAATTTGAAATTGAATTAAAGTTGATCTATGATCTTAAATCCATAGGAAAAGTTCAAAGGAAGTGATAACGGTGCGTGTCATTTGAACGTAAATGCAAATATAAACTTTAGGCATATACTTCCTGGGTACGATATTGTTTTAACTAATCTATAGTTACCCTACCCCCTAAAAATTACCCAGGAAATTGTTGTTTTTTTTTGATTGAATAATAATCTTAAGAAAAGGAAGTCAATAACTAACTCGTTTCCAATAAAGGGCTTACGCGAATAGTGAGTCAAATACCCTAATGCCTAAGGGTGCCATTCCTAACCAATATTTGCATTTATCATAGCACACACACCGTTAGTTACCGGTAATTCTCATTCGAAACGTGAGGAAATCTTTTTTTTGAATTTAGTTATACATTTTGTAAATTTTTTTTTAAACAGATCATAATTATGACAAGCACGACAGGAACATCTGATTCGGCTTTTAATACCCTTTACAAGGAGCAATTTCTCTTTGATTGTGGGAATCTGCTCCAGTTTGGGGAGACGTTCAATAATAGTACCATTCAGGATCATAATGAGTCGACACTGGAGGCAAAGCTAAAGGAGCTGGACTCAGAATGGGTGACACTAAAGGACTCATATAGAAAGGTTATGGTGGCTCCAGATGGAATAGTGGGAGCCGAATTCAAAACGCATGCCAAGAGTGAATATTCCACTTGTTCTGAAGTGTACTATCATTGTTATTCGCAACTTAGTGATTGGTTAAAGGTCAGCCGGATTGAGTCATCGCCAACCCCCGCCTTCCAGTCTACCGCGAGATATGCCCACCCAGAACCTAACATGATGCCCAACGCAATGGATAGTTTTATAAAATTGCCACCATGTGACACGGAGATTTTCAAAGGCAGTTATGAACAATGGCCCTCATTCAGAGACATGTTCACTGCGGTATATATAAATCACTCAAGATTATCTCCCGTAGTAAAACTTTATCATCTACGAAACAAAACCAGAGGTGAGGCTGGAGCTATAGTAAAAAGATATACCCTCTCGCATGAAAATTTTGAGTTGGCTTGGAATGCGCTGAAAATAAGATACGAAAATAAACGGGTACTGGTAGATAACCAGATAAAGTTGCTTTTTGATATCCCAGCAGCGGCCAAGGAAGATAGCGAGGCAATTCAAAGAATACAGTCTGCCGTCAACGACTCGCTGGCCACCCTCAGAACTCTTGGGGTGGAGGTAGACAGCTGGGACCCAATTCTTATAAGATTGATATCTACAAAATTACCAGACACAACTCTTGCGTTATGGGAGCAATCGCTCACGTCCCCCCGGGAGCTGCCAAAATGGAGCCAAATGTCGCAATTTTTGGTAGAGAGGTATGAAGCTGTAGAGCGGCTTAAGAGCATACGAAATTCTAAGGACTGTTTTACCCTATCGCACAGGTCACAGTCAGCCGTGCAGACGTATGTTTCTCAGGAAGCGGTTAATTTGAATTGCAAATTGTGCAAAGAAGACCACAGTTTAAGAAATTGCCCTAAGTTTCGCGCTTTCACTATACAGCAAAGAGTGGACTTTGTATTTCAAAATAAGTTTTGCAATAATTGTTTGGGGACTTCACACCTCAAGGCAAATTGCAAAAGTAAATACACCTGTCTGGTCTGTAAGAAAGCGCATCATACCCTATTGCACATGACTAGGGGAGCTCCAGGGTTGTCTCAAGAATCTCAAAGGATAGATAGTGCGACAAAAGGAAACAATTCACTAAATTCTGCCCCTAAAACGGTGCGAAAAGCTGAAGATGACCGCCAGACCGAACGGGCAACAACATCCTCACGGGTACAAGCCAATTGCTCTGCCGGGAGTGAAAGCATTCTATTGCGGACTGCATTGATGCAAATTGAGCACCAAGGAGAAAAGTTTACGGTAAGAGCTCTTATTGACCCGGGGTCTCAACGTACCTTCTTAACGGAGAAGGTCAGAAGTCGTCTTCAGCTCCCGTATAGAAAATCCTACTACGAAATCGTGGGGATAGGAGGGCATAAACAGTCTGCATCTAAAGAATGTGAGCTTACGCTGTACGCAAAAAGGTCAGACACAAGAATAATTGTAAGAGCCATAGTGTTGCCGAAAGTTACTAAGCGACTCCCAACCTGTTCATTCCAGGCGCCCAGCTGCAATGAGTTAGATAAGTTAGATTTAGCCGATCCCGAATTCAATAAATCAGCACAGATAGATTTGATTCTCGGCAGCGACTACGAGAGGTTTATTAATCTAGAGGGGATAAAAAGAGATGTTTGCGGCCAAGCGTCCGCTTATAATACCGTATTTGGCTGGGTGCTAAGTGGTCCCATGCAGACCCAATCAGCTCATACGTTTACCACCTCAGTCACACAATCCGATACTGCTGAGCTAAGTGCCCTTTTGAAAAGGTTCTGGGAGGACGAAGAAATACCGACCGATCGACCGAAGTCGGTAGAAGAAGAAAATTGTGAACGTATTTATAAAGAAACCACCACAAGATGTGAAGATGGTAAATTTATGGTGAGATTACCTTTCAAACTGGAATTCCCTGATAAAATCCATCTTGGATCATCCCGTTTTACCGCCCTGGCACAGAATGCTAGAATGGAACAAACCCTGAATAAAAACCCCGAACTCAAGGCGCAATATAAGGCCGTGCTAGAAGAATACGTAACGCTGGGGCACATGGAGGAAACAACTTCTCAAGAAATTCAATATGATGGTAAATATGAATCTTTTTATTTACCCCATCATGCCGTGGTTAGACCTGACCATAAAACAACGAAGGTAAGGGTGGTATTCAATGCCTCCAGAAAAACTAAATCGCACGTGTCTCTGAACGACGTGCTGTACACAGGGCCCACGCTGCAGAATGACTTAATAACAGTCATTCTAAACTGGAGGAAATATCGCTACGTGTTTAGTGGCGATATACAAAAAATGTATCGGCAGATTTGGATACATCCGGATGACAGGCGGTATCAGAAAATCGTGTTTCAAGGCCAACCTGATGAACCAATAAAAGATTACCAATTAAAAACGGTAACATTTGGTGTGAATTGTGCCCCTTACCTCGCCATTCGTACCTTGCTACAACTCGCAACCGACTGTGAAGCTATGTTTCCAAAAGCAGCAGCAATACTCCGTGGCCAGACCTATGTGGACGACATATTAGCCGGGGGTTATACCCTCGAAGAAACTCTTTCGGCGCAGACGCAGCTTATCAGTGCGTTGAAATCCGCTGGATTTCCCTTGAAAAAGATAACTGCTAATATTAATGATTTACTCTCTAATTTACCGGCAGAAGATTTATATGATTCCAATTTTCTTAGGTTTCACGAGGCAAGTTCTGCTAAAACCCTTGGTATTAAGTGGAATGCACTCTCGGATGCATTCACTTACAGTTTTGAGCCTATGGAAGATTTCAAAAAATTAACAAAAAGGCAAATTTTGTCATCAGTTGCTAAACTATTTGATCCAGCAGGATGGCTTACACCCATAGTCATCAGGGCGAAAATTCTTATGCAGCAACTGTGGTTAGAAGGGTTGGATTGGGATGAAGAAATTTCAGCAGAATCCATGCAAAGCTGGACGGAGTTGGTCGCAGATCTCGCGAAAATTGAAAAGATTTCAATTAGTCGGTGGATTCAGTACACCCCTGAAGATGAGGTACAAATTCATGGTTTCTGTGATGCATCAAAGGCGGCATACTGTGCTACAGTGTATATTCGCTGCCAAACCGAGTCCCACACCACCTTTTCAAATTTATTGCTGGCAAAGTCTAGAGTAGCCCCTATACAAACGGTTTGTTTACCCCGTTTGGAACTAAACGGTGCGGTTTTATTAGCGAATCTGATAAAGTACGTTCAGAACGCACTTAATTTTACTAACTGTGAAACGTTTTTATGGACGGATTCATCCATAGTGCTGGACTGGCTCTCGAAACCACCATCAACATGGGAGACATATGTGGCAAACAGAATTGCCCAGATTCACCGCCTGGTACCCAGCGCAACATGGCGGTATGTTCCAACACATACAAACCCGGCAGACCTGGGTACACGTGGCTGCAAATCTCAAGAGCTGGTGAATCACACGCAGTGGTGGTACGGACCGCCATGGTTGCATAAACCCATTTCAGAGTGGCCCAAGCGAAGGACACCGGAAATAATCAAAACCCCAGCTGAAGTTCATACGCTGCTTGCAGAGGTTAACCAAGAGGATGATATTCTTAACAGATTTTCATCATATGCAAGGGCTCTTAGGGTAATAGTATACGTCTTCAAATTTTTTAACAAAGTAGCGGCCAAACTCAGGCCGGAGATGTCCCAAAGCACACATGAAATCACTTTAAAGGAGATGAATCATGTCAAGGTGAGATTGATTGCATTGGCTCAAAGGGCACATTTTCATGAAGAGTACCAATGTTTGCTAAAATCTCAGCCAATAGAAAAAAAAAGTGCTTTAAAGCCCTTGAACGCATTTCTTGATGCAAATGCAGTTATGAGGGTAAATGGTAGGTTGGCTCAGTCGTCACTGCCGTATAATGAAAAATACCCTATAATATTACCAGGCAACTCCCGAATTTGCCACCTTTATTTAAAGCATCTGCATGAATTTCTCTGTCATGCAGAAATAAGTCAAATGTGCCGAATGGTACAAACTGAGTACTACCTTTCTCGACTCAAAACGCGAGTAAAAAAGGTAATACGAAATTGCAAAACTTGCATTGTGTATAAACAGCAAGCATGTAGCCAACTAATGGCGCCTTTACCTCCAGAAAGGTGCAATTTATCTTTACCTTTTCAGATTACCGGTATAGACTTTGCCGGCCCTTTGGACCTCAAGTCATCCACATTACGCACTGCCGCCATAATAAAAGGATACGTTGCAGTATTTGTTTGCTTCAGCACGAAGGCGATCCATTTAGAACCATGCTCGGATTTGACGACAGCAGCCTTCCGTGCTACATTTGCTCGTTTCGTTGGGAGGCGAGGACTACCCCAGCGGGTAGTAACGGATAATGGGAAAAACTTCTTGGGGGCAAGCAGGGAGATAGAAAACGACTTTGGCGTGTTTGTAAAGACGGTAGCCCAGGATATAGCCCAAAAATATATCGCACAGGGGTTCGAGTGGAGATTCATCCCGCCGTACGCGCCTCATATGGGCGGCTTATGGGAAGCGGCCGTGAAAAGCTTCAAGTTTCACTTGAAACGAGTAACCGGTAGCAGGAGGTTAAACTTTGAAGAGCTTGCTACTATTCTGGCCCGAATTGAAGGGGTGCTTAATTCACGACCGATTTCTGCCTTATCTGAGGACCCATCTGATCTTACCGCGCTGACCCCTGGACACTTTTTAAGAGGAGCGCCTTTAATGGCTCTACCTGAGCAGGATTTTCAAAGCATGTCAGTAATAAATCGATGGGAGGAGTTAAAGGCAATGCAACATAGATTTGCGGTTAGATGGAAGGATGAGTACTTAAGGTCGTTGCAAAGGCGATATAAGTGGAAAGACTCAGGGCCAAACTTACAGGTGGGAGATCTAGTGGTAGTTATGGATGACTTGCTACCACCGTGCGAATGGCGACTGGGCAGAGTAGAACGCACTTGTCTCGGGTCTGACCAGAATGTGCGTACGGCGGAGGTACGGATCGCCACAGGGGTCATTACAAGACCCATTGTAAAACTGTGCTATCTTCCTTTTTTGAACAAAGGGGATACGAGTTAGAATTATGTTGAATTACCCATTTTACGAATTTTGCACTTATTCACTTTGCTTGCATGACTGTTAACTAATTAAATCTATAACATACACAGTTACTCATATCAATACTCATACTTATTATTTATCTATACATATCCCATGTTATTGAACTTGTGCAAATTAATTCCCCCCCTCTAACTCCCCTCTAATCAACCTCTAAATTTTCCGTCAACTTACACATATCCATTTCTATTATGAATTTACCCATTATTAACCAAAGTGTCTTTTGCTATTTTCTATAGTCATAGGTCCAATCGACGTCTTACTGCTACCAGGGTGGTACGAAGTCGCAGTCCAAGTCGGAATCCAGGCCGGAGTCCAAGCCGAAGCCCAAGCCGTCATTCAAGCCAGACCATAAGCCACGGTTCAAGCCGTAGCCAAGGCCGTGGGTCGGCGGGAGATGAAGGTCAACTAAGAGACCTAGAAGTTTTGTATTGCGTGTTGTGTCGTGGTTATCACGGCCTAAGATTCTGTAAAAGATTCAAGCGCATGCCGGTAGAGAGGAGACGTGAGGTGGTGTCAGGGTTAGGCTATTGCTTCAACTGCTTAGCACGAAGCCATTCCCAGAATTACTGCACGTCAGAGGAGGCCTGCAGACAATGTGATCAACCGCATCACACCATGCTTCACATCCCCTCTCGTCAGGAGCAGAGGGAGAGGTTAGCGCTAGTCCGTGCCACAGCTAGGACTCGGCAGCCGCAGGTCCATACTCACCATTCACCACCCCAGCGGCGACCACCCACCCGGCAACGTCAACAGCACCAACGTCAACAGCACCAACGTCAACCGCACCAACGTCAACAGCATCAACGTCAGCCAAGGCCACAACGTCAGCCAAGGCCACAACGTCAGCCAAGGCCACAACGTCAGCCAAGGCCACAACGTCAGTCGAGGCCACAACGCCAGCAGCATCAGCCTCCAGCAGCAGCAACAGCTACCGCGCCGCAGCCAGCACAACACACAACTACCTCAAGGGCCACGGCCCCAAATACGAGGGTAATTTTAGAGGCCATTAAGTCGCTGGCACAAGTTCTATGTGTGGATGAGTAGCCCAGCAGTTTTGGTTCGAGGCCGGAGCATGTTCAATGTACATTGAACACATATTATATTTTATATTTTTCTATGTATTTTTAAGTTGAACTATATTGAAATTGTTTATTGAATTTAATTGCTATTTAAACTACATATGTATATTTGAACTTATATTTAATGAATTTGAAGTTGTATTTGCATCGTAACGGTCATTTGAATTATTTCGCTAAGATTATTGTGAATTATAAAAGAAGTATTAGTTGAAATGATTGAAATGACCACTGTTGTTGAGAGTTGCATGCGCTCTTTAGTACTCTCCAAGGTCAGACTGTCAAGCCTGGCTTTGGAGAGTAAGAAACAAGATGGGGGCAGTGTAGAAAGGAAAATGTCACTTGGCATTCAACTTTCAACAAGAGAAGTTCACTTCTTTTTATAACCCTTTTTTTAAACCCTTAAAGTTTCAATTTAAAAATTAAATTAAAATCCTAAATTTTTTATTAAAACTTTAAAATTGAATTCCGCTATTACAAATTTAAACTTGTGAACATATCCCCCGAATAAATTAATTTTATTGAAAAAAAATTAATTTCGTATTCCCTCTTGGAAAAGGCAACCATCCAAGGTAAGCATAAGCAGGAACACCCCACTTCCTCTGCAGACTTACTCACCCCCTTTTACTCTTCTTTTCCCTTCCCTGCAACCACTTTTCCTTGCTCTAAGGAGCAAGTAAAAGATTTGTTGCGTTTATAGATTTTTCCTACTCTGATCCCTTAAGAGAGGAAAATCTATAAACTTAAATAATTTAGGCTACCCAACAGGCTAATTTATTCAAAAATAATTTAATGAAAATAAAATTTGATGAACTTAAGCCTGATTAAAATATTAAAAATTTGGATTAAAAAATAGTTCAACAAAATAACCACAATTCTAAATATTTTTTTTTTAACAAATAAAAACAATTTGTATGGCAGAATAACGATTGGCGGGTCAGCTAGTATTTTGACGCTACGAAATATGGCTTGAAAATATAAATGTAAAATGACCCCAAATAAGGGGCTCAGCAATATGACCAAATTTTTTTAATGAAAAATTAAAAAAAAAAATTTAAAACTAGACATAAAAATAAAATTAAATATGACCCTAAATACACAATTGAATTTTAACCCCCAAAAAAGTTAATATAAAAAAAAACACAAAGAAAGTTATATTAAATATTTAGGTTAAAATCCCAAATTTAAACTCCTGAATTTTAAAATTCCAGCTTAAAAATTCAGAATTTGAAAATCTTGTGATTTAATATCCCGAACAATTATACAAAGGGTAATCACGATGATCACTGTGCAAATTTGCAATGTGTATATTTGCTGTGCATATTATGATTGATCGTGAGCATACCACTCTTATTTTTTGTGCAAATGTGCTATTTGTCTAAAAATTTATTCTGGCAACACTAAAAACTTCTGGCAGCACTGCAAAAAATCTGCATTTGTTTACAATTATACACAAGCAAATTAAAATAAATTTTTTCTTTTTAATTAACTTAAATTTAATTCTCTATTTTATAATAAAACCTACGAAAGTGTTAAATTTATAAGTTTTCTTAAAAACAATATGGCGCTCCATATGTCAAATGTTATTGTGCACATTTGTTTGCAACGTAGCAAATATGCACTACTAATCTTGCTCATGGTTTTCTTTAGTGCAAACAAAGAAAAATAGAGCAAATTGCATATACGTACATTTTGTTGTTGTGTTGTGCAAATGTGTGTGTTTTTGCACGCATTTGCATCGTTTGCACACTTTGCATTACCCATGGGCCTTCCGCCGGGTGAAGGGATTTTCTCCTCTATGGTATAACAAACACGGGCTTCGCTAACTAAAGCATCTCTGTATAGCATCTGGCAAAGATTTTCTTCACTTTGGCGGAAGAATTTTTAATACTATCTCTAGAAATTTTTATATAAAATTGTTTGGGGGTAATTTTTCATTTCTAAAATTTGCAATTTGTATTAGTAAATGAAAAATAAGTAAAAATTGTGATTTAATTTGATTTCGCGTTCTGAAAACAGGCAGTAAGTTTTTTAGACTTTTTTACGTTTTGTTTAGAGTTTTTACGCGGGAAATTTTTTTTTAATTATTCTCGGGAAAATTTTTCCGGGAATTTCAAATTAAATTTTTTTAACTTTAATTTGTTAGCATCGTTAAAATCAAAAACGAGCAATAAAAATATATTATTTACCAAAAACAACCTACAAATCGAAATATTTTTCCTACGCCAATAAATCAACGGTCTTTTTAATTGCTGATGAAATGTCTAAAAAGCTTATTGAAGTATAAAATGAAATGTTCTTAAAAGAAAATTTATTTTACCAAGTTGCTATTAATTATAACTACTAAATCTTAATAAGTTTTAATAATTCGTGATCTCCCAAAATAAAAATAAATATATACATACTACATATGTGTGGCATTTTGACAAAACATCTGAAGTAGAGATAAGATAGCAAAAGTTTTTTTTAATTATTCTCGGGAAAATTTTTCCGGGAATTTCAAATTAAATTTTTTTTAAACTTTAATTTGTTAGCATCGTTAAAATCAAAAACGAGCAAAAAAAATATATTATTTACCAAAAACAACCTACAAATCGAAATATTTTTCCTACGCCAATAAATCAACGGTCTTTTTAATTGCTGATGAAATGTCTAAAAAGCTTATTGAAGTATAAAATGAAATGTTCTTAAAAGAAAATTTATTTTACCAAGTTGCTATTAATTATAACTACTAAATCTTAATAAGTTTTAATAATTCGTGATCTCCCAAAATAAAAATAAATATATACATACTACATATGTGTGGCATTTTGACAAAACATCTGAAGTAGAGATAAGATAGCAAAAGTTTTTTTAAGAAAACTCGGGTGGAATAATCATTTTAATTAAAGAAAAATTTCGTTTATAATACAATATTTTAAAAACGTAAACAAAAATATTTGTTGAAAGAAAATTCGTATGTTTAACAAACTTTTCAACTTTTTAAATTTGACTTAAGATGTTTAGTCAAAATGCCACAGATTTAAAATATGCATGTACATATGAATGTAAAAATTTATTTGGTTTTGTTTTGGTTTTCTGTGGAATTAATAAAGCTAATTTTTTTAGACTGTTGTATATGGGTGTTTCCACAGAAAATTACCCCTTATAGCTCAAAAATTAAATTATTATTTTGAATTTTTTTTTCGCTAATATTATACAGGTTGGAATTTTATTTAAAAATTCTCCGAAAATCGGTACCTACCAACCTACCCAAATATGCCAAGAGGATTGCTCTATTTTGGACTTGCGAAAGGTCAAGCAATATCTGTCTGTCTATTTTTCTATATATCTGGAGAAAGGAAAGACCAAAATATTTCAAATTAGTACACAGCATCCGTCAAAATTTGGGCGGTATTATCTAATTTATAAAGGCATTTAAATAACTTTTTCTTCTTATTGCACCATGGTTAAGGGTATATAAAATTCGGCAGTCAAGTCTAGCACTCTTACTTGTGAATCTGCTAATATTATAACATTTGCTAAGTAGCATTAGTAATTGTGAAATAGACTATATTGTATGTTTTAGTTGCTACTATTACTTGTAGTTAAGTTTAAAAACACTGCTTAATTTGTTTTTTTTAGTAACAGGTAATTATCATAAAAAACATACGGCACTAGTTTCTCTAAAGAAAGTCAACTCAAAATTTTTCAATTTTAATTTTTTGCAATAAATCGAAGTACAGTGGTCATGCATAAGCACTGTAAAAATTTTAGATAATTTCTCTAATGTTTTGCCAGAGTATAAGAGTACATATAAAAAGAAAACAGTTTTTTTTCTCTACTGAAAACTTATAAATTTTGTGTTGACCGCCTTTAGAGGAACCAGTGCGATATGTATGTATCTGTTGACAAATTATGAGAATTTTTTCGACACGGATATAACAACATAAAATTGTTGGTTTTTTCGAGTTCGGTTCATTCATATGCAACTACTGTATTAAGAAATTATTATATACATATCCTATATAGGTACATATTAAAAAATATATTTTTAAACTTACCTCTTTTGGAATATAACACTGCGCCAATGTTTACAAGTTTGACTGGCATTAAGGCGATCATGAGGTTCTAAATATTCGTAAATTTGGCCCAATACCAATGATGGTAACTCTTCCCATCTTGTTAATGTACAATTCATATCCACAGGTAAGACGTCAAAAATAGTATTGGAGATCGGGAAGCAAACGATTTCAAATGCGGTAATTTTTAAAAGGAGAACAATTTTAGTATCTGTGTCAACACCAACCAATTCACACGGCGGTGACGGTGTGTGAGCGAGTGTGTATCTTTGCCCTCTACACAAATTCTGTATATTCTTCAATTTTTGCTTCTGTCAAATTGATGTTTAGATGCGTAATATTCCCGTCTTACGGGAAAGGACGATCTTAATAACAATTGTAATATATGTATGTAGGTATATTATATATAAATAATCAATAAATAGCTGATGCACAAAGAAGATTGATTATTCGGGCACTAATTGGCAAAGTTAATGTTTTTTTTTCCTATTTGCTTCCTTTTATTTTTTTATACATTTAATCTGTTCCAACACTTTTTGTAATTTCCTTAACTTATATATTTTTTGTTGAAAAAATGGAGTCCCAAGCAGTAAATTGTTGCGATACGCAATTATGTTGTATTTTTAGTTTTATACAGCGACAATATTCCACCAAAAATTATTCGTCAGTTATTGTTTTTATTTTATATTAATTTTTATGGGTATTGGTGCGCAAAGTATAAATACAGCAACATATGTAAATTATCAAATCAAGCAATTACATACATATGTATATATATGACCAACGGCCCCACCAACAATTAAGACAATATGTTGTTTTTTAAGGTGAACGCAAATTTTTTGTGAATTAAAAAAAATATATATATATTAATTTCAAACAATATACATACATACATATTTTTAATAAAAAATTTTTAAAATTTGGTACATATTTAAAAAAATAATGACAATTTTTTTTTTTATTTTCTTTTTTCTTGTCATAGTTATACTTTGGCTTACCTTTCATTCCATTTTAATTTGTTTAATATTTTGTCAACAAAATATTTCGTTTTTATGTTCTTATTTCTATACTTTCATTTCTTTTATATATTATTTCTTGCTAGAAAAATATATTTAATTTTAATAAAAGAAAAATGCCTTCTTAATAGTTCGTTTTTTATTTCTTCTGACTTCTGTCTGTATACTCCACAATTTTTTTCTTTTTGTTTTATCTACATAGGTGAAAAACTGAAAATTAATCCATATGTTTTCCTGTGTGAGGTAAACAGGGTGTGTTGTAATAATTTAAAACGAAAATTATGTCGTTAAGCCAGCAGGGTTGTTCCTTAAAAATCGTTAACAGTTTTAACAAAATTCGCCAAAAATCGTCAAATATATAAATGTTTCAAATCAGAGGCTGTTTATATTGGCGCATATTCATAAATTATCACTAAGTGTTAACTATTTTAAGTACCTATTTATGTTATTCACAGTTGGTTACTTTCAGCAGAAAAAGTTTACACTTAATTATGGGTAGATCTGTAACTAAATGTTAACTAACAAATACATACAAAGAACAGCTGATTGATATTATCTTATAATTTAATGGGATAGCAAAACAATTTTGGCGGCCAATTTTTGTCACTCTAAAATACAGAAAACTCTAAATACTCTTACAATTTTGTAAATAATAAACTTGCTTTATTACATTTGCCACTTGCATCCATTTATATTGCGTCCAAAAACATCCATAAAAAAATAAACTAAACTAGAGATGTGCTTTTAGTCACCAAATTTTATTGAAAAATTAAGTTTTTACAGGCACCCATTTTAATTGATTTATATCAAAACTATAACCAAAAAATTACTTTTTTAGAATTTGTATGCATTTTTTAAGAACAATAATTGTTTTTTTTAATAGCTTTATAAGCTTTTAAATAAACTACAGTATTTATCGTTCAAAATATTATCGACATTTTGTTTTCACTACCTGTCAATATGCATGGTTGCATTTCTTCAATCAGCTGAAAGCTCTTGCCAAGCTAGTTATGAATTATGAATAGGATCTATAACTATTTATGAACTATTTTTTAGTTTCTGTTTTATTAGTTGCGACTTTAGTTATGATTTCTGAATACGACCCATTGTCTTTAAAAATTAAATTTTTTTTGCTATTTTCTATTGACTGAAATCTCATTTTAGATAAAAAAATTAGGAAAACAGCAAAGAAGTCAAGTAGTATTTCTGTTTAAAATAACAGATGGAGTTATTAATTAAAAATTATTTCTAACAGAATTTCCGAAACAAAATCTCTTTTAGTTGAATGTTTTATTCAACATAGAATTCCACACAATTATTAATAAATTAATTGTGTGCTTCAACATTAATTGCAAATTGTGAAATTTTTTCTTTAACGTAAACTTCTTTTCTAGTTAAAATATAAAAACAAACTGCTAAGCGAATGAGAATTATGAGCTATTAAAAAAAAGGACAAGAGCTGTAAAAATACTGGAGTCTAATCACCGCATACGATATCGAGCAAAATTGATCTAAATTATTTATTTTGGTATCATGACTCTCGATATCGAATGAAATTTATTGAATTAAAAATAATAGCATTAAATATCGAGTAACTCGACATTACATTTCTCGAGTTCTCATTCGATACGTCAGTGTCTATCGTATGCAAAAAAAATCGAGAGTTTATTCGATACGATAGTATCGAATGCGGTGATTAGACCCCTGTTTTTACTTTGATTCAAATATTTTTTATTGAATATGAAGAAATATTAAATTATTATACCCTTCACCTCAGGTGGAAAAGGGTATTAATAAGTTTGTCATTCCGTTTGTAATTTCTACAATATTGATCTTAGACCCTATAAAGTATATATATTCTGGGTCCTTATGGGGAGAGAAGTTGATTTAACGATATCCGTCCGTCTGTCCGTCTGTCCGTCTGTCCGTCTTACGCTTGATATGTGTTTTCCGGAGACTCCAGACATGATAGCGGCTAGGTTGTTTTACATTTGTGTCACATATAGTCTACCATCGGTTGCTATTGAAATTCAGCAAGATCGATCCACAAATGGCTGAGTTATGAGCAAAAAACCACGACTACCTCTAATATTTTCCAAAAATCCCTTGTGGTTGTTGTAATTTTATTACTTTTTGCTGTATATCTGGGGAACGGCAAAAGCCAAAGCTTCCAAGTTAGGTACACACATTTAGGTAGCCCATACACACGATCCTACAAAATGTGGGCGGGATTGGAGAAGTGGGCGTGGTACCTCCCGTATAAAAAAAATTAAAAATTGTATAAAAACCTAAAATTGAGGGCTGCCATATGTCCTATGGATATGACTTATATACCAAAATATCGAAAATTTTTAGTAGAACATATTTTATAAAAAATTCAGAAAAATCGGTTCAGATACAAAAAAGTTATGACCAAAACTAATTTTTTTTTTTTAAATACCCACTTTCGGGAACCACAGATCTCCCCGAGTCCAAGCTTTATAACACAAGTAAATGGTAAATTCCTTCTTAAACACGTCGGTATATAAATCTGTCAAATCGGTTAAAAAATGGCTGAGTTATGAGCAAAAAACCACGACTACCTCTAATATTTTCCAAAAATCCCTTGTGGTTGTTGTTTTTTTTTGTTTGTGCTTTTATTTGAACGTGTTGAATGTTAGGCATATCAAACACACACATGTTTGTACATGATTGGTCGCTTAAATTGAAAAATACGTACCTACATATTAAATAAGCAGAGTGACGGAATATATTCTGCTTTAATTGTTTATTTGCATAAGCGTTAATGGATGAGTTGTCTGGGCGGTTGCTGAAAGCAGCGTTGTTGGTAGCTGCCGGGGTTCAAATCCGGCATCCACCTTTTCAAAAAATTTTTTTTAACTTTTTTTATATTCTATATAACGATTTTAAAATAATTCAGCAATTTTTGATTTTTTTGACAATGTAAATATTAATCGTTTGCTTAACTTACATGTAAAACAAAAATCATATTCTATACCTATTTGTTTTTTATTTTTTATTTAATTTGTTTATGTCCTAAAAACGATTTTAAAATTACTTAGGTACCTATAAAGCTTTTCGATATTTTAATTTTATTGGCAATGACACAGTGTTTTATTTTATTTCGGCAAGCATATACGTACCTACATATGTATGTACATAAAAAGTTGTATGTAATTTAAATAAATCCATACTAACTAGTAGGTTAACCTAGCTATTGCAAAGCCATACATATGTATGCACATGAGTATGTATGAATGAGCAAAAGTTATTTATGTATAAAGGCATTGCTTTCGTAATTGTTGTTGTTGCATTTTATTTTTTTTATCTAATAAGCTGTTGCTACGTTGATCTCTTCTTGCATTTCTCTTGGTTGCGGTTTTTTTGTTGTTTTTTTTTTATAATCTTTACCACAAGTGGTGGATTTTAATGTGTTTTTTACGCATACACACAAGGTATATTTACACAAGGTAGACTCATTTGGGAGTGTAGACATGCTGCTCTTTAAAAATAACCGAGTGGAACTGAATTGTCAAAATTGTCTTCATATAAATTTAACGCACACATATAAAAATTTTGGCTCATATACACGAAATTTGACATTAATGTTCCAACTTAGGTAAACAGCTGACAAGCATATGGGCCAACGAGTTTACCTTGTGTAAATATACCTTGCATACACATGTATGTATGTTCATAAAATTCTCTCAATATATTTTAATTTAACGCTTCTTTAATAAAACCGTTCGTAGCTGAGTTGTCTAAGTTCTCGCTTAAGGCTCGTAAGATTTCGAGTTCAAGTCTCCAAAATAAATTTTTTTTTTATTTTTATTAAATTTTTTTATACACGATTTTAAGATTAAATATAATTAAAACTTATATAACGAATTTCAAACATCAACTTTGTCAAAAGAGGAAACGGACTTAGTTATATACATACATTTTTTGATTTTGTCATAGGTATTCTTTTTAAAAACTTCTTGTTCTTATCTCACCATGGTGAAGGGTATTTAAGATTCGGCATAGCCGAATATAGCACTCTTACTTGTTTCATTATTAAATATGTTTTATTCTGTGCTATTTTGCAAAGTGTAAAGTTAATAAATTTTTTCATTGAATCAAGGAAAAAGTTTGTTGACTTAAAATTTTATTATACCCTTCACCTCAGGTGGAAAAGGGTATATATAAGTTTGTCATTCCGTTTGTAGTTTCTACAATATTGATCTTAGACCCTATAAAGTATATATATTCTGGGTCCTTATGGGGAGAGAAGTTGATTTAACGATATCCGTCCGTCTGTCCATCTGTCCGTCTGTCCGTCTTACGTTTGATATGTGTTTTCCGTAGACTCCAGACATGATAGCGGCTAGGTTGTTTTACATTTATGTCACATATAGTCTACCATCGGTTGCTATTGAAATTCAGCAAGATCGATCCACATAGCTGAGTTATGAGCAAAAAACCACGACTACCTCTAATATTTTCCGAAAATCCCTTGTGGTTGTTATTATTTTATTACTTTTTGCTGTATATCTGGGGAACGGCAAAAGCCGAAGTTTCCAAATTAGGTACACACATTTAGGTAGCCAATACACACCATCCTACAAAATGTGGGCGGGATTGGAGAAGTGGGCGTGGTACCTCCCATAGATCTCCCCGAGTCCAAGCTTTATAACCCAGTTAAATGGTAAATTTCTTTTTAAACACGTTGGTATATAATTCTGTCAAATCGGATAAAAAATGGCTGAGTTATAACCAAAATACTGAATTCCCAAAAATTACTCATTTTTATTTTTTATAATTAAGTTTGTTAAAATATATACAAGTGTATATAAATGTAATTAAATTATTCCTTAACACGCCGGTATATAAAACAATCAAATCGGTTAGATAATGGGCAATTTATTAGCAAAATACTCCAAAAATGGGCTAAAAAACATCAAAATTTGTATACAATCCTACATTTTAGGGCTGCCATATGACCTATGGAAACGACTTATGTATCAAAACATCGGCAATTTTTAGTAGAACATATTTCCCAAAAAATTGGTTGTTAAAACACAACATCCGACATAATGTGGACGGTTTGGATAAGTGGGCGTGGCACAAAATATAATTATTTATATCTTAAGAATGGTGTTCACATAATTTTTTGTTCTTATTGCACCATGGTGAAGGGTTTATAAGATTCGGCACAGCCGAATATAGCACTCTTACTTGTTTTTAACAGACGGTGTTGTTAAAATTTTCTTGTAATATTTTTTTCTGGAATGCAGTAAAAATACAGGTTTTAAGTATTGTTCACAATAAGAGAAATGTAACTAAAGTTGAGACCACTTTTACTTCAGCAACAATTTGTATGAAATTGAAACTGACGTTAATAATTATTTTATTTAGTTTTGAATGAAAATTTCAACAAAAATTAAAAAAAAATAATAAACACATAATTTTGTTGTGGGAAAAATTTGCAAACGGTTTCATAATTGCGGATGTGTGTTGATACAAAAAAAAATTGTAAACAGCAGTGAAAATGTCGCTGCCTGTTGTAAACGAAGCTTTGCACGTTTGCTCCACAAAAGGATTTCTAAAAATACCAGACAGAAACCCGTCCTCTTGTTTTCTAATGATAGAGAGAGAATATTACACTGGTCTACAAATTTGTAAAAAAAATTGACTGCAGAAACGAAGCATGTTTTTTAACTAATCTGGATGCGCTGAATTCGAATCTGGCTAAATTGAGCTAATATGTCTTATTCTTTTTTTTATCGCATGCTGGCAATATTGTTAATCAGTCAATACTAGGTGCGTTTGAGTACTTATACGGTAAAATGCAGTAAATGAGACAATTGTAAAATTTTCTCTCACAAAAAGCTGTTGTCCAAAAAAGTACGCGAACGCAAAATTTGTAAAAATTCGTAAAATAAAGGCAATAGCTGATGGAAAATAATTGAACTGTTGAACAATTTTAACACTTTTGACTACTTAACTCGTTTTCTTATCGGTAATCGATTAAATACTTTTTATAACACGAACATTTTTGGAAAATACAAACAAATTATTTCATGTAATCTTTCATATTTATTTGTTTTTTATTTTATTTGATGTTACTAATTTGTGGCGGGTTAATTTATTCATAAGATCATCAATACATTTATGCTATTGATTACTCAAGTACCCAAGTACTTCACACTTTTACAACTCTAAAAAAGTAACATAACAAAAAAAAGTTTCAAATGTTGGTATTTAGATAAATAAATGCTTATAAACAAGTACAATTAATTAATATTTATTCACTTTTGGTTTTTGTTCAATTTTGTTTCAACTTTTCTTTTATTTTACAAGTTTTTTACAATTTGTAAGTATTTTGTTTGTAACTTTTGTTTGTTTACCTTTTGAAACATATGTTTTTTTGATTTACTAAATTTTACTGCAAAAATTTCTGCAGTAAAAATTTGTAAATACTCAGACAAGAACTGTAATTTTTCGCTCTCAATTTGTGTTCTCATTTACTGTATTTTGTGTACTCGAACGCAATTTCGTAAAATGCAGTAAAGTTCAGTAAAAAATAGTAAAAACTTTTGTGTTCTCGAACGCAGCTACTGACACTTCAATTTTACAATTTTTAATTTGACAAAAGCCCACTTTCATTCTACATCTTCATAAAAGTAGCGTTTAAGCATGTCAAGGATATCGTGTATTACTAAGTGCCGATTCACACAAGTCAAGTTTGACTCGTCAAGTCTTAAGTTTTTAGGAGAGAGGGGAAAAGAAATGACATTCTCTTTTCCCTTCTCTCCTAAAAACTCAAGACTTGACTTGACTTGACTTGTGTGAACCGGCACTAATTCAATTTATTTTTGTTTTGTGTGTGTTGAATATTTGGTTGAAAAAAGAATATGCAATATCAGAATCATTAAAATATGCATATTTACATTATTTTCGTTTTGCAGTCAGAAACTTGGACAAACCGTCGCACCAACCATGTTTTGCATTTTATTCATTCACATTTAGACTTTATTGTACTAAGCCTAGGTGCAGTGAGCTTCGACCAAGGGCACTCTTTCCTCACCAAGATTTATTGAAAATTTAAAGAAATTATCAAGGATTTCGGGACAAAAGCATGCTGAAAGACTTATGGTTAATTGTAATACGTAAAACCGAAATAACAAAACACAAACGACGCTCAAATTACGCCATTCACTTTGGAAAATTCATTGATTTTTAAATATACCAGTTTTTTTTATGTAAAAAACGAATTAAAACATTTGTTGTATCTCGAAGACCTGACGTTATAGAGAAAAACCAATTATACAGATTCAAATTCAGCCCACCAAATTACCCTAGGGAAGAAATTTGGTTGATCCAGTCCAAAACGTTGTTGGCTAGTGTTATTATTTACCTTCCCCGTCACACATGTTTGTTTTACTTTTGTTGTACTGACCGCGTCGTAACAGAAGAACTCTCTAAGACAGCTACATGGCTGATATGGTTTCGCAATTATTATACTTTAAAAATTTTACTATACAAATTTTCATATTATTCGAATGTGTATTCTAAGTCACACAAAAGAAGCAAATCGTTTTTTATAGATAATAAAAATTTATTTTTGGAAGTTCAATTATATAAAATAACTGAAAATTCATTTGTTTTTGCGGAATATGGGGTTGAATTTTTGACAGTAAAAATTAAATGAACTTTTCTTTTTTTTTAAATTGCATTTTCATTTAATTTAACATACTTTAACTTAATCAACGGACAATATTAACTGAAACTACAAATCCGTATTAATGTGCACTTAGTTTTTTGAAAATATGTTACAAACAGGTAAAAAATAAATTTGCTTGGAACTTTAAATGTTTATTTATTTAAAATGACTGAACAGAATACTTCTTAAATAAACTACAGTCCGTTACTGTAATAATATTATGAGTGTAGAATTAGAATTTTGAACCTCAAAATCGATTTTAAAATCGCTTAAGATTAACTAACAAACTTATTCCTTATATCACAAAGGGTGATACACCAGCATTTTTTTTTGGCAAACTACTTAAGAAATTGAACTAAGATTTTTACAGTGGGTAGATATAACTACTGTTTATTATGTTCCTGCAAAAATAGAAAATGTGTAAATTTTGATTTTATAAATGGTTTTCTTGGTGACATCTTGAAAATAAATTGCTTAGTGCCGGTTCACACACGTCAAGTTTGACTCGTCAAGTCTTGAGTTTTTAGTAGAGACGGGAAAAGAAATGGCCTTCTCTTTTCCCTTCTCTCCTAAAAGTTCAAGACTTTACGAGTCAAACTTGACGTGTGTGAACCGGCACTAACAAATTGAGTGCAGCCTACGTCACAGCGTTCAATTAATGTAAATTTTGACAAACAGTATATGTAAAAGACTATCAAGAACAATTTGATCGTGTGGCTGCAGGGTTAATGCCCAGTTTTCAGGATTGATATTAAAACACATTTATTTTTAAAATCGATTTAAATACAAAATTCTTTTCTTCACTAAAAACTTAAATCAAACTTAAGTCACCTATGTGGTACACTTATGGCGTTTTCTTTTCTAAAAAAAAGTGTTGCATAAGTGTTACATGTGACTTGGCAACATTTTTAAATTCTTGCCTAATTTTTAAGAAGTGTTTCATTTTTAACGTTTACAAAAGAACACAAATTTCGGCATAAGACAATAAAGTACAATAAGCGCAAGGTAAATTCAATTGCTGGTGGTGGCAAGACTACAACAATTCAAAGCCAACAGAAACAACAGATGTTTTTTGTATTGCATTGTTAGTGTTTACGGCTCGAAACTTGCCACCACCTTGTACTGAATTCGCCTTGATCAAGTGCTGCATTCATGCCCCTTTAATTAAAATGAGTGTTGAACATGTAGCATTTTTTTTAATTTTAAAGGGAACATCATCAGAAAAGAACGCTTTACACTTTTAAAATAACACATATTTTTCAGAAAAGAACATAAAAAATGTAAAAGGCAGAATAAATGCAAAATTTTACTCAGAAAAGAAAACGCCATTAATTTCAACTTAAGTTTCCATTGTAATATTTTAGCAAGGTGGCCTCAATATCACAAAAATACAACAACAACAGGCAAAGCATTAACAGTCAGCTGTTTTTTCAGACCACCTTGTAGATATTTACACTTTTTTATATTATTTTTTTGTATTTAGTAGTGCTACCATACTTTTATCTTAATTAAATAAGACTTTTCAAATAAAACTCAAAAAACCCAACCTGTTTTAAATACGATTTAAGTTTGTTATGAAAATTAACTTAATATAGATTTAAATACTATCCTGAAAATTGGGCATAAGTAAGATTTCGTTTTTCGACATTCTGAACTGAAATGCAGGCAGGAATAAATATATTAAATACGGTGTTACCCTGTTGAAAATGCAATTGACCGGCAACACTTTGATCAGCTGGGTTATGTTTTGATTCGTCTTTTCGTAGATTACAATATTCAGGAATTTGTTATTTAAGCAATTTAATATATCAATATGAATTAAACATTAAGCTTATTTTAACGTAATCTATAGTAAAATGAATCAATTATTAAAAGCCTCACTAAAAATTTCAAAAGTGATGTCTGTTAAAATAACTTTGCAAAGCCATGATACAGTGCTTAAGCGAAATTTTAGTTATCTGGGACAATGTTATGGATATCGAAGGTATAATAAGCATACTGGGCAGCTTAATATTAAATCTAAGCGTTTTAATTCAACTGAGGCGGTTGTAGCAACAGCATCAGCTGTTGACCTCGGATTTTTTGGAAGTTTTTATCAGTCATTGTCAAATAGTTCACCGGTATCTTATGTGCAACAGGGTCTGGTGGATATTCATGATTTTACAGGTTTACCCTGGTGGGCATCTATAATTGTAACAACATTTCTATTCCGAACTATAGTAACGTTGCCTCTTACGATTTATCAGCATAAAATAACAGCCAGAATAGAAAAAATCTCCCTTGAAATGCCGGCCATTGTCGAGGAATTGAAAAAAGAAGCAGCAATGGCTATGAGAAAATTTAAGTGGACAGAAAAACAAACGAAAATTGTTTACCAGAGATCGGTAGTTTAATGTTAATATGTTTTTGATGTATATTGTTCCTATAAATTTTAACTCTCAGATACGAAAACAGTGGAACAAATTGGTGGTACGGGATAATTGTCATCCTGCCAAAACTTTTATTGTGTTATGGGGTCAAATACCCTTGTGGATTTTTCAATCTATGGCCTTGCGTAATTTGGTTAGCATGATGCCGGATCCTACGTCTCTGCAAGCTCAAATTGTTGCCACCGAAATGACAATTGGCGGTTTTGGTTGGATACCAAATTTGACACAAGTCGATAGTTCCTATATATTACCCGTTGCTTTAGGTCTACTTAATATAAGTATAATTGAGGTATTTATCTAACTACTTGTATAACAATACTGTATTAATTCAAAATTTTCGCTAGAAGCAAGACTGTTTAATTTAGTATTAAAAAGAATTTTTAAACCAAACGTTTCATTACCAAAAAGTAGACAAAATAGCACGATATTTTTATAGCGGTAAGATACGAATATTACGTGTCGATATTTTCAAAAAAATTAAAAATTTTAAGTTAATACAGTATTGTTGAATAAATGTATTATTGTTAATTTCATTTATTATATTTATGTTATTAAAGATGCAACACATGCTACGCACTCGTCCTCCAACACGTTTTCACAATATAATCACCAATGCTTTTCGTGGTCTTAGTCTTTTTATGGTTCCAATAGCATGCTCTGTACCCTCAGCGCTAACAGTATATTGGGTTGCTTCATGTTCTTATGGTTTAATGCAAAATCTTTTGTTAGCCTCGCCACAAGTAAAAAGAGCTTTTGGCATACCAAAAACACAAAGTGAATTAGAAAATCCCTATGAACATTTGTGGTTGAAAATCAAACAGCGTACTGGCGTGAAAAAAATTCCAGTTGAAGAAGTTAAAGTCATTGACAAAACAAAATCTTCAAAAGGACTAGGAGGAAAATGAGAGAGATCACGTTATAAGGACTACACTTTATGCCAACCAAGTACTGCAAATTATTTACCATTAAAGTTATATTTACGTTTTGTATTTTAAGAACAATTAAAAAAGATTTGTTATCAAAAAATATTTTGCTTGGAAGAAACTCGATCTTTTCAGAAAAATTAAAACAAAACATTTTTAACTTTTCGTTGTAGAAATTTTAGTTAACGTTTTCGATTTTATGAAAAGTAAAGTCTATTTTTGGCTAGATAGTAAAAATAATTATTATTCTTTTTACAGTTGAACATTAATATTGTATGCGAAATAATTGAAAACACCTATTGCCTGTTCATCTATTTGCGAACAAAGACTTCGATCGCTTAACTTACATTTAAAACAAAAACAAAGAATAAGATTTTGTTTTTGTTTTACATGTAAGTTAAGCGAACGTAGTCTTCGTTCGAAATCAATGAACAGGTCACCAGTAACACAGGGATCTCAGTTAAATTTAACATCAATTGCAATTAAAATTTGATCTAATTTAAACCATGGTGTAAAATTAAATTATAATTCAATTACAATAAATTCTTCATTCCCATATTTCATTACTATATTTGTATTATTTTTTACATAGATAGACGTAAACATAATTTTTAAAACTATAGAACCTAACTCTTGAAAATTCTAATTATTGAAAGTTTTTATTAGTAAGCGTCTACTATAATTCTAATTGAAAAAATTCGATTATAACTGCATACAAGTAAATGGAATATATTTGTTGTGAAAGGCAATAAACAAAAACTTTTGAGTTACGTAAATTGTTTTTTTGTTGAATATTTTGTTAAACTTTGTAAATATGAATTTTATATAAAAAATAATTGAAAATTTTTGCAGTTAGATAACATGGTATAATAACTAGTGGGTAGGTGCATAAGACCCGCAATTATAAGACCCCTATGATGTCAAACAAAAGTAAACAACAAAGAAATAAATCAAAACAAGCATCAATAATATAGTATATGTATGTATGCCTCAACGGCCGCAAAACACCTCATTTGAGCGATCATTAACGTCATTTCCTCCAAGAACTGGAAGCTCACACTCAGTAGAGCGTTCCTGAATGTCTTAAGGGGTAACCCTGGACCACCACTACAATGTGAAGATGCCGCCTGGTATCAAGGCCACATTAAATTGATAGCGTGTGCAGATGAGCGTTCAGCGCTGCTGTCCCAGGATGCCGTGGAGTCCCTGGGGGAAGTTTGCCAGGGCGCCAAGTTTAAGGCAATACCTTTTGCCAATATCCCCGCTGAGCCATCCGACCCCAGGAGATCCTGCAAATTATACAGATCAGTAACCCCCAGCTACCCACACATAACTGGAATCTGTTGAAGAGTCCAGGAAGGCCACTGTTGTAATAAACAGTGACTCTCTGCCGTTACTTCGGAAGACACAGTGGAAAATATTCTATGGATTTAGAACTATCTTCCTCCGAGTCTACAAAGGTGATGACAAAGGGAAGCCTAAAGCTCCGGTGACTACCGCCACAACAACAGCATCAACGGAGCATATGGAAGACGATTCTGCTACGTCATCGGCCAATGAAGACACCCAATCGGTCAGTGGACTTGTGGGTGACTTCTTTGGTAAGATGAAAGTGGTGGACGACGGGGACATCCTTCTGGAATCTGACGACGACCCAGAGGATGCCAACGTCACAGTCGCCCATAGCGATTAGCTATGATGAAGGTTACACAAATTAACCTTCATCACTCTAAAGCGGCGTCAGCTGCCCTTCTCCTCCGATTGGCTTCAGGCACGGAGGAGCTTATATGCATCCAAGAACCATTGTTGTATAAAGACAGGGTTTGCGGACTTAGTTTAGACGGCTATAGTCAGCCGATCAAGGTAAGACCAGGGTTTGTGTTATGGTCAAAAACATCCTTAAAGCTTTAATTCTTTCTGATTTTAGCGATAAGGACACCTGCACTATCGCAGTAGAATGAAAAACCAGTACAGTCTGGCTTATGAGCTGCTATATGACACACGATCAGGGTGCTAATTCTCCAAACTGCACAACCAGGAAGGCGATGTCGTATGCTAACAGGCGCAACATACCCCTAATAATATGTGCTGATGCTAATGCACATCATACCGTCTGGGAAAACTCAGATGTCAATCCACGAGGTGAGTCGCTTTTGGACTTCATAGTTGAAAATGAACTAATAGTAGTTAAAAGGTGTAGTGAGCCCACCTTTATTATAACTAACAGAAGGGAGGTTCTTGATATTATGCTTATTAGTGATAAGTTCGCGGATATGATAAGCGATCGGAACGTGTCAAAGGACTGTTCCTTCTCTGATTACATGTATATTGATTTCAATTTTTCCTTTAGAGTTTATTCAGTTAAACCCTTCACGAATAGAAGAAGGACCAACTGGTCTATCTATGCGAGTGTACTCGGGGACATTGACTGGTGTCTTAATTGAGGCAACAAACGAATCCTGTAAAAGAATCGACAAGAAGGGCAAAGCTAAGCCCATGTGGTAGAATGCGGAAATTGCTGAAAAGTCATGGAGGAAATTCTGCAACGACGTAGAAAATTCCTCGGAGACAAGTAAGATTTTATCCTCTAAACCAGCTATTCCATCGTATATACGAAAGATGGATGGATCCTGGACCACAAACAGTCGGGCCACCCTTGAGGTCCTGATGAATACACACTTCCCAGGTTGCACTGATGATATGCCTAGAAAGGGAGCATTTAGTGGCGCTCGGGGTATCTCTAATATTCCGATAACTCGCCATCGTGTGGAATGGGCGGTCAAAAGCATCCATCCCTTTAAATCTCCAGTTGACCTACAAAAGAACCTGGGAATATTGATGCGATGGCTCTTGGCAATATTTAGAGCCTGCCTGAGTCTCTCATATGTCCCATCAACTTGGACAACATATAAGATCGTCTTCATCCCCAAGAGCGGGAAGACATCTCACACTATGGCTAAAGACTTTAGAGCAATTAGTTTATCCTCCTTTCTAATGAAAACACTGGAGAGGATTTTGGATATTCATATTAGATCATCGTTAGGACATAATTCCTTGTCACTGGCTCAGCACGCCTACACGAAGGGAAGGTCCACTGAAACTGCGCTTCACTCATTGGTGGGCCACATAGAAAGATCCCTGCACTACAAGGCATTTGCTTTAGTTGCATTCCTGGATATTGAGGGCGCTTTCAACAACGTTAGACCTTAATCGGTTATTAACGCTATGAGATATTTGGAAATCGACCCAGCGATCATTCAATTTGTCAGCAGTATCTTGTACTTCAGGCATATCGAATCCAACTTGAGCGCCTCGAACATTTCCAAGGTTGCGACTAGGGGCACCCCGTAAGGTGGTGTACTGTCACCTTTATTTTGGAATCTGAATATAGAGCCATGGAAAGGACGTGCTGGAGAACGGTTGCATATGCAGATGATGTTGCAATTGTGGCTATGAGTAAAGATCCCAGACTATTGTCTGAACTAATGGAGTCCGCATTGAATGTCTTTACAAAATGGTGACAGGATTGCGAACTGGATGTAAATCCTGCCAAAACAGAACTGGTACTATTCACAAGGAGCTACAAAGTTCCCAAATTTGATACCCTGAGGATAAAGGGGGTCTCACTGAAACTGTCTGACAGCGCCAAGTATCTTGGGCTCATTTTTGACAGCAAACTGAACTGGAGGATGAACACCATTTCCAGGACTAATAAGGCGGCAACTGCATTATATTGCTGCAAAAGGGACATTGGCCTAAACTGGGGAATTAACCCGAGGAAGGTGAAGGGTCATCAAACTAGGTTTGAACGTACAATGAGAATGGTGGCGATAGCGGTAACAGGTGCCATTAGAACAACCCCCTCTAAGGCATTGTTTATGATTTAAACTGGTTACCACCAGACATTTTGGCGAAAAGGCTAGCTGCGAACGCGGCGGTAAGACTAAGGTTCACCGGAGCATGGATGGATTACAATATCGGACATGCTAATATTCTGAACGAAATTAATTGGCACATGGATGTTGATTATGTCACACCCGAGCCAATCTTTGATCCTGGCTTCACGGTAAGCATTCTGGATAACGTGGTCCACTATGATGACCTACAAATTCCCGCGAATGCGATTCGAATATTCACGGACGGGTCTAAAACACTGTATGGTGTCTGGCATATACTCCGAGCAGCTAAACTGGAGCTTTCCTATAAGGCTGCCGGACGACTGCAGTGTCATCCAGGCCGAGATAATGGCTATCCACACAGCCGCGAGACGCATCCCATACGGTAAAATATCTGGAAAGGATATTCACATTATTACCGATAGCAAAGCCGCCATAAGATCCCTGTAGAATGTGTTCATCACATCGAGAATTGCCCGAGAATGCCGGATGTCTCTGGAGGAGATAGCGGGGACATACAGGGGAACTGCATGGCGGATTCGTTGGCGTATGCAGGAAACACCTTGAATCGAGACGGTCCAACATATAATGCAGGTGCTTCCCTCCCAAGGAGTAAGCAACTTATAGCGCACAAGTTTCATCTTATTGCCAGTCATAGGTGGCACGATGAAACTGCCTGTGGGGAAACCAGGAAAATCTGGTCCATCATAGATGAAAAACGGATTAGGCGGGCATTACAGCTGCCCAGACATCATCTAAGAAACCTAATTGCGGTTATAACTGGCCACTGGCCCATTGGAAGGCACGCCCAGAGGCTGGGGCTCCTTTATAATGACTTGTGTAGAAGCTGCGGCGCACATTGGTTGAAGAGTGGCCAAAATTTATTTTTTTCATGTTCACCGATTTGGATAATTTTTTGGTATTTTGTTGTCAGATATCTGAATATTATGATTCCGTAATATTAGGCTGATATATTTATTATTTGTTTGAATAGACACGCTCGAAGTTTAATATGTTCGCTTGTTTAAAATGGCATGCAAATTTACTGTATATTCAATCTTTTGGTACAATCACAGTCAACTTATCATTTGACTTTGTTGTATATTTTCGTAAATGACAATTGTCAAAGATGAGATTTGCATTAAAAAAAGTTGAAAAAAGTGCCAAATAAAAAATTTCATTGAACAAAATATAAACAACATCAAAATTTCAATGTTCATCAACTTCAATAGGCTGTATCTTTTTATCGCTGTGGAGCGCTGTTTAACGAATGATGTCAAATTACAGCTTGAAGTCTCAGCTAAAAGTTAAAAAAATTCAGCTGCACATATTTGCACTTTTTCAAAAAAACAGTAAAAACTATAAAGTAACAAAACATGAATTTTCGTTCATGCTTGTTGTTGTTGCCATAATTCTTAACTGTTTAAAATTATTACAAAATGTAATTTACATACTAGTCAATAGTGTTAATTATAAATTTCATTCAAAAGCATAAGCTTCAATTGAATTTGAATTGTTGTTTACTAATTTACATTAAATTGGCAAGTGCAGTGATAAGTGGTGTATTATTAAGTGATATCAAAATTTTATTTTATTAATTATGGAAAATTTAACAATTTCTTATTTAAATATTTGCGAAATATTGATTGATACCAAAATGGATATTGATATTACTGTCGAAGTCATTGCAAATAACAATGAAGAAATGACTGCTAAGGATGTAATGCATAATCTTTTATTGTCTTCAGACCCATTTATAAACACATTTCGCTCAAAGCTACAACTCAAAAAATTGGAGTTCGATAATGATGTCAAAAAATTATTAAAAGACTATGCTTAAAATTCATATTATCAGGTATATATTTTCAAGAGCCCATTCTACAATTATAGTATTTATTTTTTAGTGAGAATTGAGTTGATACAATCAAAATCAAGGGAGTTATACCACTTTTTCAATACAAGTTGTATGGGAGGTAGGCGTAAAAGTGGGCGGATCAGGTATATATTTCCAGGAGCCCATTCTACAATTATAATATTTATTTTTAGTGAAAATTTAGTTGATACAATCAAAATCAAGGGAGTTATGCCACTTTTTCAATACAAGTTGTATGGGAGGTGGGCAGATCATTTTGATTTTTCCATTTTTTCTTGATTCAAACAAATAATGCCTATGTGCCAAGTTTCATTGTCCTTCGACAACTTCTTCTATTTTTAGCCGCTCGTTATATGAACTTCAACCAATGTGCGGTGACGAGGAGGAGGAAGAGCCACTCCTTTATTGAATCAACCGGATGGCTGCATTGGAATACTAGCAGCCAGATAACATAGGACCCATGGGAGACGGTGTGACATTGTAACACAACGAAAACTAATTAATGGACCCACGTGAGCTGTGCTTGATCACGGCTGTCAATGGAACCTAACCTAACCTGCCCTCAGAGACTTCTTTCGTCTTGGTGACCTATCCAACTTTAATGTTTTTCAACCATATAATTCTTAGATAAATCTAAATCTAGGTGTGAGGTTCTTGATGTCTCGCTAGTTAGTATAAACCACGTTAATATGATTGAGAACTGGATGGTGTCTAATGACTGCTCGCTCTCTGATCACAGATACGTGGAATTTGTTTTAGGGCTTAGGTCTCCAGGACCGAGGGCTATAGTAAACAAGAGACGTACGAATTGGGGGATTCAATATACCTCTCTGGTTCGGACACTATCTGATCCTCCTGAGGTCAATGATATCAGGGGGATCGACGCGGCAGTGGATCTGCTTTCGAACTCACTGCAATTGGCGACTTCCTTGGTGTGTAAGCCAATGATTCGCAGGGGCAGCGATCGGCCACCGTGGTGGGATCTTGAAATTGCGCAGGAAAAAAGTGACTGTCGTAGGTTGTTCAATGTGGCTAAGCGCCTTGGTAATTGGGTGGACTATAAGTCATCATTGAATAGGTTCAGAAACTTGGTTAGATCGGCGAAAAGGAACGCTTGGAGAAACTTCTGTAGCGTCGTGGAGGGATCCTCTGAGACGAACCGTTTACGTAAAATAATGGCTTCGAGCCCGGCTGTCCCAACCTATGTTCGGAAATCGGATAGTTGTTGGACTACGAATAGTCAGGAAACACTTGAGGTGTTGATTGACGGGATCAGGTGTGGGAGTCGACACCCACTCCTATGTCCATTCTTTTGGACTAGGATCAAGTGGGCTTTCGATAACTTCAGCCCATATAAATCTCTGGGTATGGATGGTATAATTCCGGCGGATTTGCAGAGGAATTCGACCCTGATCGTACCCTGGCTGATGGCCATATACAGGGGATGCGCTAGATATTCGTATCTCCCGGTAAGTTGGACCTTGTGTAGAGTAATCTTTACACCCAAAGGGGGTTAAGACTTCTCACACTGAACCGAAGGACTACATACCGATTAGTCTTACATCCTTTCTTCTTAAGACTCTTGAAAGATTTATTGACATACGCCTTAGGATGACCATCCCGGGAAGTTAACTCTCTGCTTCCCAACATGCCTACACAAAGGGCAGATCTGTTGAGACGGCTCTTCACTCTCTGGTAGGAACTATTGAGAGATCGCTCGAATTTAAGGAGTACACACTCGTGGCCTTTCTCGATATTGAGGGAGCCTTCAACAATGTCAACCCGGACTCTATTGTGACATCCATGAGGAGCCTGGGGATCGACGTTGGCATATGTAGACAATGTCACGCCGGGATAATCAAATGTTCGACTGTCGCTGATGGGGTTGACTTTTGCACCCCGGTGCCTTTCACTGGTGCGGGGTTCGTGACACAGATGGCGCACGGCAATGTGCTTTCGGGTACTCTCCACGAACTAATCCTAGGGGTTTAAACTGATGGTTCGAGGAGGGGTGAAAGAGTTGGCGGAGGTTTTTTCATAGAGGTACTGGATGTGAGAGTTTTCTTTCGTCTGACGGATGGATGTAGTGTCCTGCAGGCTGAGATCTCGGCTATTAGGCATATCGGGAGATATACGTATATTTACTGACAGCAAGGCTGCTCTTGCTTCCCTAGCGGGTGTCTATACGACATCTAGGTTAATTGTAGAATGTCGGATGTCTTGGAATGAGATTGCGAAACATTCAAGGGTAACGCTAATATGGATACCGGGGCACTCGGAGTGCCCGGGTAATCAAGTGGCAGATCGGCTGGCCAAACAAGGTGGTCACATGAATGACGTGTTCATTGATCAATTTGTTGGTCTTCCAATGGCTCACTGTAAATTACTTATCAGGCGCGAGGGTTATAGAGTTGCGCAGATACGGTGGACTCGATATCCAGGCTATTATTGCCCGGTTATGATGAACGGAGAACTAGAACTGTTGATAGCTGCCCATGGAACCTAACCTATCTTCACTCTAATAAATATGTATTTTAAATACATATGTATGTACATACGTTTTTATTGTTTTAATTAAAGCTGTATAAGTTTTCTTATGCAAACCTAAGGAGACGAGATACTGCAGCACTTTTTCGATAAGAAGAGCACAAAAAACCTATGTGAATGATTAGAAGAATTTTCGTCCGGCATTGGCAGTGCGCAAACTTAAATATAAGATTTGATTAATTATTGTTAGTTCACATTTAAATATATCGAGGGTTTATATTCTAATAGTGCTATGTCTCTACAATTTTTTCGAAAGGAATGGAAAGCCACATCAGCTAGTTCTCCTGTGTATTTTGTGTTAGTTGCAATAATTACATTTTGTAAGTAATAATAATAAATAACCCATAAAAAAATATTTGGTTGCTGTTTTGAAAGGGATTTTTTGTTTACGATAAATTATAAAAAACTTCCGTTCCTTGGTAACAAATAATGAAAAAATCGTAACCAAAATGAAAAAAGTAACCAAAATGAAAAAAATATTAACATCTCCACATTGAAAAAAAATATAACCAATTTTGGTTAGAAACAACCAAAAACGACAGCCCTGCTAGCATTATTTTCAAATCGTTTTTCTTTTGAGAAAGGGTTTGACTTCAAATCATTTTCCTTTAATCACACATTTCAGTAGTTTTTTAAGTGTATTGAACTGTGTTTAAATTGTCACACAAGTAAGAAAATATGGACAAAACCCTACACCACAGTATATACAGTTCGTCTTTAAGCGATTTTAGAGAGGGGTCTATATGTGACCTATGGTCAATTCTAATTCTAAACCCACCAGTATAAAGCTCTGCTATGACATGGTATCTTTTTTAAAAGTTATTATCGCAAAATTTCTTATCGATACCAGAATTTATAAGGAAGTTATGGCATTAAAAGCTTTTTCAGGAGTGGGATTCGTATGGGAACTATAGTTAAATATAGACCGATATGAAATAAATTCAAAGAAAATCATTTTTTTTCAAGATACTACAAGTTTTTGAAGGAAGTGGTGAAAAAACTAAAGGCGTCTAGAGATTATATTATGTGGTTTTGATTATAATGACAAACATCTGTAGAAATCAAACATGGTTTCTCATGATCAGGACTCTTCTTGATAAAAATTAGAAAGAGGCTGTTAAACGATTGTGTATATTCTTATTCTGTACTAAAATCCTATTTTCAAAGAAATATTTTGCTTAAATAACACAGGTCAACACGATTTTTGAGTCTGAGTTCTGTACCTCTAATTTTGATTACTTATGCCAAACTAAAGAAAGAAAAAATATTTTTATGTAATAAAGTTTGCTTTTGTAGATACCAAAACGAAATTTCAACATTTATGGAATATTTTTCAATGTAAATCATATTTAAAATTAAAACAAGTTATGAATTATATATTTTAATTAATTTTTATTATAAAAGACAGCACAAATAAACATACAAATTCAAAAAAATGATACAAAAGAATCTTCAAAAATGAATACTTTTAGTATTTCTAGTGTAATCGTCAGAACTTTATCGTATGAGCATCCAAATGTAGTCACCCATCATGTTCTCATTATATTGTCCTTGATATCTTTGTTCAAAGTTCATTATATCCTGGTGGAAGCGTTCCCCTTGCTCTTCTAAATATTCACCCAAGTTATCTTTGAATTTATCCAAGTGCGCATGTAGCATGTGCAGTTTGAGTGACATTCTGCAACCCTTGACTTTGAAGATGTCAAGCATATTAGAAATAAGCTCTTCATAATTCTCGGCCTTCTTGTTACCAAGGAAGCCATGAATGACTGCTTTACGGCTGAGCCTGACACTCTGCTACCTCTCACTTCACACCCACAGTCCCTCTCACCCCTCTCTTGCATCATAAATGCAACGGCTTTTAAAAAAATGTGCAAAACCACCGTATATTTAGTTTTCATTATATTAAGTACAAAAGCAAACTTTATTTATTATTAATGGAGTTCCAGTTTACTTTTCCATTTATATAATCAGAAAATAATCACTAAATAAAAGACTCAAAAAAAATTTTTTTTTTTGTTGACCTGTGTAATTTACATAACTATTTTGGCTTTATAAAAATGATGGTGGCTTTGCATATAAAGAACTGAAGTTTTTTATTTTTGCTAACCCTTAATAAATGCATTGATGAACTTATTTAATAGATCTCATGAATTGTTATTTATTTCTTATTCAAATACATTTTGCACTGTTTTATATTAAGCTGGAATTTCCGTGAAAATAAAATAGTCCATCCAGCCTTCCCGGGGAATGAAAAAGTCTGGGAAAAGAAAAACTAATTATAAATTAATATCTTTTTGCTTATTATAATTAAAACATGTATTTGAATTTGTTTAAATAAACACGGTAGGGTAAGATTCATGTTTCTTTGTGCCGAATATTATTTTGATATATTCATAACTTTTGTTTTTAAGTGATTTTAGGGAGTAGGTTTATAGAGGACCTTTGTTCAATTTTGGTCCTATAAACATCAAATTGTGACACGACATAAAAGCTATAAGAAAGTTATGGAAATTAAGCTATTTTCGGGAGTATATGAAAGCTATGGTAAAATATGGACCAATTTTGATAAATTTGGGAAAGCTTATTTTTAAAATTAAGTTAAGACCAAATTTAATCTAAATACCAATATAACAAGATAGCTTATCGGCACAAAAACTCTTTTCCGGAAAGCGGGCTATGTAAAATTATGGACCGATTCAGGCCAATTTCAATGGACTTGGTCCTTTTGACCACCGGAAAATATGTACCAAATTATATCAAATTTCTTACATTTATATACGATTTTTAAATTTTTTTGCTTTATAATAATCATAGTTGGGGGTAGTGCATTAAATATTGATTTAAATCAGCACTTTACTATCACTAAATAAAACTGCAAAAAAATTAATTTGCACTCGTTTTTGCCAGCTTTAGTGATGCTTGTTATTTTTAGCTACTACTAAAATTTTTTTAGGGATATTGCAAATTTTTTCACTATCACTAAGCGCAGATTGAATGCAAAAATCTGCACTCAATTCAAAATTTAAAGTTGCAATCAAAAAAGCTCCATACGGTTCGAAGGACCATGAACAATTCCCAACTTATTATCTTGGAAATTGTGGTAATTCAACAACAGCGTTGAATAAGGCACAAATAAAACAAGAGAAATTTTATTTGTTACTTACTTGTTGGGTTTTTCTCTATGAAAACACTGGGGGTTTGTTGGGCTTAAAACTTCAGTTGGGTTTTATTATTCCACAAGATTTTTTTCCTATTGTTGCACCGGGAGTGCGGGCTTTTGTCTTTTTTTTATTATTAATTTTTATTTAAAAAGAGTAGCTGCCGAGCGCGCACTTCATTCGGGCTTTTTTTCTTTTTCAATCCCCCTGAAGCCGAGTTATGGAGGTGTTTGAAAGCCGTCAGTCAAAGACGATAAGGCCGTCATCGAAGTCGATAAAATCGTTTTCAAGATCAATAACGGCTGATCGATCGATAACGGTATAATAATTTGCTTTAATCATGAACAACAAGTCTTTGATTTTTAATTAAGCAACATTTTTAGTTGCACTCAAATGAGTGAATAAACTGCAATAAACTGATGATTGATTGTTTTTTTTTTAAATCAAACAATTTTTTTTTGAGTGCAAAATTTTTTAACATCTCTTTCACTTATATTAGGTTAGGTTAGATTAAGAAGGGTTATGTGCCCAAGGGCACACCTCCACTCGGAGACCAATGCGGTACTAAACTTATGTTTAGTAAGACTGCAAATTTTCAATTCATCACTCAACATCAACAAAATTATTGCAATATTTTTGCACTATCACTAATTGTGAGTTGAAACTGCAAAATGAGTGCACTACCCCGATCTATATCATAATAATAATATTATATGAAATTGTATTAAAAAAATGTGATCATAATCTTTGAACCCGTGGACCGATTTTTCTCATTTTTTTACACATTTTACCTGAAAACAGTACGAAGAATTTAATCAAAAACTCTGGCATTTCGATTAACGGGTGTGGGTGTAATCGAAACTTTCCCAAGTGATAAACAGTTGGATTTACATTAAAAGTTGAATTGCACGTAAAAACGCGAAATGAATTGATCTAGAAAAACTGAGAGATACGTACATTTATTTAAGCTATATTTTCAGAATCTGGTCAGTTTGATCATGGGTGAGGCCAAAATTTGAAATTTGTCGTACAGCGTAATAATTGAATGTAAATAAACCTACCTACTTACAACTACAATTAATGTTGAGAGAATTTCAACTAATTGTAGCGGGGAATGTAAGATGAGATGAACGCACTGTTTATTGTTGATGTTGTTTTGTTTAAGCTTTGATATTATTACAAGTAGAACTGTTGCTATAAGTCTTATACGTTTAACATTTTTATTTGGTTTAATATCTTTAGTTTTTCTAAAATCTTTATGGATGAAGTTTCCTGATGATCTGGCCTAAGCAACCAGTGAAATGCGCATAGGAATAGCTTATCCCATCAACAATAAATTTCAAGTGTTTTTATCAATAATAAAAACTGGGAATTTAGCACGAATAACAAAATCTTTTGAAATTTAAATTTTGTATTCCCAAAAATTGAAATTACTTTTTGATGTAAATAAAATATTTAAATTAAAGAAATGGACTTTTTCAAATATACTTTGCAATTTTTTTTTTATTTTAATGTAAGAGAAAAATTATTGCTATTAGAATATGATTCGATGACCTTTAAATCAAAAGTTGGATTTCTTTAGGTCTCTTTAGGTCCAGCCAATGTGGTGGGTATTGATAAAAAACAACGCACCAAAAAATTTAGGACGATCGGCGAAGGTTAAGCCATCCCTCACACCCACCAAGGTTTGATAAAAATTACATTTTTACATAAAATCTGACTTTTATGTTTCATAACTTAGATAATATTAATTTTATAGAACGGTTTTTCCTTAATCTCTCATTAAACAAAATAAACTGAAAAATATCGATTTAGCCACTAAAAAATCAAATTTTTAATTTATTAAAGAAACGCATTTTCTATGAATCACGTATCTTTAATTTTGTTGAAAATATTTTTATGAAAAATTGGTCATTAGTGACCTTTTTGGTGCGGGTATAAAAAGATATAAAGCACGGTTCGGGTAAGGAAATCTAATTATTAATTAGTTCCAAAGGCTTACACATTTGTTGTTATGTTTTGTCAATTTCTATGATAATTTAAGTTAGTTAGTTTTTTTTAATGTATTTAGAGTTTGTTTTAGGTGACTATATTATTTGTTTTTCTTTAATCTTAGTTGACATTCTGACTAATTGTTTATTTGACAAATAATAATTCTAAAAGACAAGAATATTTTTTTATGTAAATAAAAAAGAAAAATTTTGAGAAAAAAAATGTAAAACACTTTAAAAAAAATTATAAAAATAATAATTCAAATGCATCCAATTTTCTTATCAACAATTAGTTAGTAAGGTTGGTTTATGGCGTATTTACTTGCGCCACCGAAAATAAATAAATTAAACAACAAAAATAAATACATATAAAAAAAAACATTTATTTATGTATGAAAGTGATAAGAAATAGAACTTCTCTCTCATAAACATACAAATTTACACTTGTTATTGGTTTAACGGCTTAAACCAATAAAAATTAAAAAAATTAATGTGCCGAACTCGAATCGAATACAAAGTGCGAAAAATCAGAAACTTTACTTTAGATTGTAAAAATGTGAAGAATAATTCATTTAAAACAAAAAAGAAACAATTGGAAATTGTGTTCGATTTATTGCATAATTTCAGTTATCAATTGCGTTTAACTGGCAAATATGTAGCACATACTTCAGCAAGTTTTTTCTTTCTTATTTGCCATTGGAGGATTTTTTTTCGAGATATATATTTTCCGTAAAGCCAAGAAAAGAACTCTGTTCAAATTTGTGGAAAATGTTGAGCAACATTAATTATTTCACACGAAAATTCTGACATGTAACAATGTTACCTATCATGCGAGTTTGTACAATTTGACGTTTTTATTCCTGCAAAGTATGCGACACTGTTTTGCGTATGTAAACGAACCCCACATGTATTTAACTAAAACTTATTTTTTTTAATAAAAAAATTTAATAAAAAAGAAAGTAAATATGGATAAAAAAGCTGTTACCGGTTGTGTTATTTTAATTTTTTATTTCTTATTTAATAATCGTTCATACTTTTTTGCTATTGCACGTGCAATGAGAGCACCTTATTTTACTTTGCAGTTGTAAAAAAATGTTGCTAGAAACATTTCGGTTCTTTTTCACAAAATGAACAGAGTACAACTCTATCAGGCTTAAGAAAAAAATTCATTGGGAATATTCGTGATTGGGCTGATACATTTTTTTATAACAATTTTTCAAGAAAAACTTTAATAAAATTATGCATGTTATTTCCTCGTCAAACCAGTCACTAGTTTAAAACAATCCCAAAGATGTGAATTGATAATACAGATCATATAGAGTAAATTTGAGCAAGAAAATGCTCAAATAAAAAGGAAAACAGAACAGCGTTTATACAGAGACAGGCAAACATTAAAAACTTTTAATTAGTGAATTTGTCATATAGAATTTAAAACTCATTTGCATTTCGAGTACTACGCATCGTTTGAAAAATAACGGAAACAGTGTTTTAAAAAAGGATTATTATCGTGGGAAAAAGTTTAAGAGTCTTAAACGAAATAACAATATTCGTAAAATAACTAAAAAAAAAAATAAATAAATGACATAAAATGTGGAAAATTTTAACAATATTTTTGTGTATATTTTACACAAAATTTGTGCAAGCGGTTAGTATTTGTGGAAAATATTAAAATTAAAGTTTAATAAAACGCTACAAAATTGTCTCTTAAAATGTAGAAAAATAAAAAAATCAAGTAAATTAGTAAGACACAAATAAGGAAATCAACTTAACTCCGTACAAATGCGATGGAATTATATTTTATTTTAAATTATGTGGAAAAATAATGAAATTAATAAACAATTCAAGAGTTTGCGTTTTTTCCTAAACGAATTCTTAAGCAATTTATTTACTTAAATTGTTCATGAGTGTTTTTGTGCCTGAATTAAAAAATAAATAATGATAATAAAGATCAGCCAGTAGGTGATAACATTTGTCTTTTAACATATTTGTATTCCTATTTTTTTAATTTTCTTGAGAATACAAAATAAATTTTAGCAATTTTTTTTATATATTATTTGCGCGTTTTGTCTAGGGTACTCCTCATTTGTGTTTGACAGTGTGTTTGTGTGTACAATTTACAAAACACAGTGAAAATAATATTTTTATTTTCTGAATGAAACTCTTAAATTAATTCTTTTAATGAGTTGTTGTTTTGTAACAAATAGTATAATTAGTTGCGATGGTGGACCTTAATTGATTGCGATGCCTTGAATTTGTAAAAGAAAAAATAAATCGAGCAAAAATGCATAAAATAAATAAAATGCTACAAAAATTACTTCTTAATTAACGCAATTTACGCGGCACAGTGGTTGTTGAGGTAACAAAATGTGTTCACAAATATTTTTATGGCGCTGCGAAATATGGCCACAAAGAATAAATGAAAGTTCACCCCAAAATTTAGGTCCCTTTTTCATAATGCAATAGACTCCATTTTTTTAATGAAAAATTACCCCAAAAAAAAAAATGTTGGAAAACTAGCCCTAAAAATAATATTAAATACGACTCTAGATTTGGGCTAATTCTTCATTTTGAAAAATCACTTAAAAAGTTTAAATGAATTTTAACCCCCAAAAAAGTTTTAACGAAAACAAAGAAAGTTATATTAAAAATTTGGTTTTAAATCTCGAATTTAAAAATTCCAAGTTTAAAAATCTGAAATTTCAAAATCCTGAATTTTAGTATCCCGAATAATTATACAGTTTTGTTTTAAAAATCGCACGATATATAGCATGGTTGTACTTTGGTGTTAGAATTCGAGTTTTTGATATTATCCCTAGAAATGTTTGTATAAAATTTTATAAAAACTTGTATACAATTTTTGGGGGTAGCTTTACATTTCTTAAAATTATTTTTAGCAAATGAAAAATAGTCCCAAAGCAAAAATTGTGATTTCATTTGGTGCAATTTTTTATTCCACTTAAAATGTAAAAACACCCCAACGAAAATCTGAAAACCCCCTACAAAAAAAAAATCCCCAAAATTGCGTGTTGTTGTTTTTATTGTAAAATTGTTAGACTATTCTTCATTATCTCTTTGGGGCCATATTTCCTGGGGTCATTTTGCGCACCATCTATTTTTATACTCTCCACCAAAACTAGTTGTGACAAGGGTATACATTAGGGTGGGTCAAAAAAATGTTTTTTCTCTTAAAGATTCTGATACCGTAAATATGTTGTATTTTTGTCTGAATTAGATCCCTGTAAAATATTATTAATTTATTTTTAGTGTAAGCGCCCCAGCTTTGACCTTCAATTTTAAATATAGCAACAATATCATTGTATTGCAGAAAAGCATATTACTGTATTTTAACGACTTTTAGGTTCGTGAAAATAGTGTCAGAAGCATTCATGGCTCTTTGCGCTAAAAAGTCAGGAGTTGGTTTAATATAGACGAAACTTGAATCAAGACGAGAGATGCCCAGATTTGACAGTAAACAAGATCTTGTGACCAAAAATGATTTTATTGTTTCATGTTGTATAAGAACCAAATTTTTATTTTATTTAAGTTTCATTCAAAATGTTTGTAGTTTTAATTAATAATAATTGATAGTAAATAAAATATTAAAATTAAAAAAAATGGACTTTTTTCAAATATACTTGATTCTAAGGAGCTCCTGCGCGGGTTATAATGTTCACAAAGTTTATCCAATATTGTTAGTCAAACAGTCAAATCGTCACTATCTCAATTAAATCTAAACTCTACGATACAGTGGAGCAAATAACAATTTAAACTAATACGACATAAATAAGAATTTACAAGATAACTTACAAATAAAACTATATATAATTCTTAGATGAATCTAATTTCGTAACAATATATTTAAAGTTAAAGCTAAAACCGAGGTTTTTTTTGTCGGTTTCGGTTTTAAGGCATTAAGACCGCGGTTTCGATTTCGGTAAAAAAACGAAACGCAATCCCTAAAATAAATAATTTTAAATTAAACATTACGAAACAAAACAGTTTCTGACTTAACCTCTTTTTGCCTAACGACAAAGATATATTCTGGGTCCTTGAGTAATTCTGAAAATCACTCTCACTATCGAACGACTTAAAAGAAATTAACACCATTGGTGTCAAATTGTTTATAGCAAATATAGCATAAGCAAATTGATATTGAATTATTTTAATACAAAACTAGCACTAATAGTGGCACATATTGATATAAGATTTTGCACAAATTCGTTCTATGTGACTAAAATTATACCGAAAAATTGCGTGAGGATTGGTCTATAATTTACCATAGGCCCCATATAAACCCTACTCTTGGAAAATCGTTTAGTACGCGTAAAACCGTAACGAATAATGATGTTTTGGCCAGTCATAATTTTTAAAGACTAAAAAATCACACTGTCAACTTTTGTAAAGTTCGGTCTATAATTTAGCATAAACCCAAGTAAAAGCATACTCTCGAAAACCGCTTTAGTACGCCTAAAACCGTTACGAATAATGCTATTTGACTAAAAATCACACTGTCAAATTCGTGAAGGCCGGACCATAATTTTCCTAGGCCCTACTCTTGGAACAACCGTTTAGTATGGGTAAAACAATAACAAATAATGATGTTTCGATCATTCATAGTTTTATATGACTAGAAATTACATTGTCAACTTTTGTGAAGATCGGTCCATAATTTACCATAGGCCCCATATAAAGCCTTATCTCGGAAAAAACTTTAGAACGTGTATAATCTAACGAATAAAGATATTTTAATAAATTTTGGTAATTCATAGTTTTATAAGACTGTGAAACAATTTGTCATATTTATTCAAGATCGGCCCATAATTTACTATAAATCCTTTATAAAGCCCACTCCGGAAATATTATAGCTGAATGTCGAGGGTATTAAAGATTCGGCACAGCCAAATATATCCCTCTAACTTGTTTTTTGAATAGTCTATAAGAGTTGTTCAATAACCACTTACTTATATGACATATGAAAGCATCTTAATCTTAAAATTTGATTAAGATGGCAACATTGATACACTGAAAGAATTTTCCAATGGATCATGACATTTATCCAATGAAATATTACATTAAAAATTAATATATGTAACCCTTCATTCGATTAATGAAGAATGTTACATTAGCCTAGCGCTAATGAAATGTTTCATAAAATCAATAAAAATTTTGCATTATTTTAATGTTAGAACATTTTATTAAGACTGTGACTATTTGACATCACATTAATGAAATATTTCATTAACAAAATGATAAAGAGTCAAACGTTCAAAGACATTTTTTATTATTTTAATATAAAAGTTTTGTTACAAATAGAACTGTTGCGGTGATTCTTATACTCTTAACAGTTTTATTTGATTTAATATCTTAAGTTTTTCTAAAATCTTTATGGATGAAATTATCCCATCAACAATAAATTTCAGTGTTTTTATCCAAAAAAAAATTGGGAAATTAAGCATGAATAACAAAATCATTTCAAATTAAATTTTGTATTCCCACGAAAATTATTTTGATAAAAGTTTTTATATTTTTAATTTGTTTTTTTTATTATGATAATATTGGTATGGTTCAATTATGTATGGAACAAAATATCGGCGAAATGGCCGCCGCGACCTCGGCGGCACATCTCCATCCGATGGTCCGAATTTTCGAAGAAGCTGAGGCATAATTGAGGTTCTATGTCGTTAATATGCCAAATTATCTCATCCTTTGGTTCTTGAATTGTTGCTGGCTTATCGACGTTCACATTTTCCTTCAAATAACCCCAAAGAAAGAAGTCCAACGGCGTCAAATCACATGATCTTGGCGGACAATTGACATCGCCACCTCGTGATATAACACGTCCATTGAATTTGTCGCACAAAAGAGTCATTGTTTCGTTAGCTGTGTGGCAAGTGGCACCGTCCTGTTGAAACTACATATCGTCCACATTCATATCTTCCAATTCGGGCCATGAAAAGTTCGATATCATCTGACGATAGCGAACACCATTCACAGTAACTGCCTGACCGGTCTCATTCTGGGAAAAATAAGGCCCGATGATGCCGCCAGCCTATAAACCGCACCAAACATTCACTCTTTGTGCGTTCATTGGTTTTTCGACAATCACTCTTGGAATAGTATTCGCCCAAATGCGGCAATTCTGCTTATTGACGAATCCACTGAGGTGAAAATGTGCATCATCACTTAATCACGAAGCGCACGATACACTCAGAGAAAAAACATGTTTAAATATGGTCACCTCCAACAAAACTATTTTTAAAAAAAATTTTAAACATATTTTGTTAAGTTTAATCATATTGTTGTCACTGACAACCATTATTTTGACCAAATTAGTCATCCATCAAGAAGCCACAACCATATTATGGGTGCCTCCGATCATGTTATGGTTGATAATAACTAAAATATGTTTAACACTTATAATAACATGGTTGTTTTTCAACCATAGCATGTTGCTCTTAGGAAAGAAGAAATTACTATTGTTAATTTGGAAACAAATTATTGTAATATTTAACCATAATATGTTTAGAGGCAACCATAATATGATTGAGGCTTCTTGTTGGATGACAAATTTAATAGTAATATGGTTGTCAGTGGCAACAATATGGTTATATTAAACACAATATGTTTAAAATTTTCCTCAAAAATAGTTTTGTTGGAGGTGACCATATTTAAACACGACAGGACAAGCTACTGTCCTTTATTTTGAAAAAATCTTAAAAATCAAAAAAAAGGACTGTTCTCTCAAAAAAAGGACGAACGGTGACCGTAGATAAAGGAGACACAATTAACAAAAAATTAAGTTAGTTTTATTAAAAAAAATAAGGATTTTCGTTAAAAAAAGCTATTGGGAATATTTTGGGAAGCAAGCGGAATTGTGAGTCCAATCGTATAAAATATTTTCAGAGCAAATACTCAATTTTAAATATGCTCCCTTAACATCTGTAGATGTAGAAAGAACTTTTTCTATGTACAAGAACTGCTAACTTCAAATAGACAGAGTTTTCTTTTCGAAAACTTATCGCATCAATTTATATTTTATTTATATTTTTTTTAATTTTAACAGCTTATTTTCATGTTTTTAAACGATTTTTTTAAAAGCTTTAAAATGTTTTCTTAGTGCTTTTTTGGTTGCCCTAGTGATGACTTTTGCGCTACCTTGTGTAAACAGAAAAGTTTCTCCAATGAGGAACCTAAATAACATTTGATAAATTTGTTAACATTGAAGTACAATTTTCATGAGATTGGATCCTATAGAAGTGCAAATGAGTAGTCAGTCCACTTGTAAATTCCGCTATGAAATGGATTTAGAAAATTTAATATTACTACATATGATTGAAAATTATTTATTACGTATTATGTAGTAATAGAAATGTTCCTAATTTTATTTTCAGAACTAGGGCCTTGTTTCTCAAAACTGCAAAACTGCAAGTTACAAGTGGGTGTTTCCACAGAAATTGACCCCTTATAGCTCAAGAATGAAATTATTATCTGTCATTTTCATAAAGATTAACTTTATACTAGCAAAAATGTGATTCTTTGAGATACCCATTATAAATAAGTTCAAACACAAAAAACTGTTTACTTTTTGAAATGTAACTACCGTTACTTTTAAAAATAAAAATTTTTTTAGGTAACTAATTCCTTTGGTTTGAAAATAAATCCATTCCCTTGAACTTTCGTAAGTCCAAAATGTAGCAATCCTCGTGGCAAATTTTTGTGTGGGTTGGGATTTTATATAAAAAATCTCCGAAAATCGGTAGCGACCGTTACTTTGGAAACACCAAAGTTCGTTAAAAAAGCAATCATTTTTGTTTTAAATATATTTTACTTCTAGATTTTTAACTTGTAGTGTTGAGAAACAGGGCCTAGAAGTTTTGGTTGATTTCTCTAAAAAATTTGTTCGATTAACAAGGCGGCCTTTGCAAGTGGACTACTCTAATGTGGATATATTCTAATAACATTTGTTTTTTTAGTCTTTTATATTTATATAAAAGTAAATCCTGCCAAATTTCTTAAGAGATTATAATTATTTTTGGTAAAGGTTTCTTTATGAGATCTTTTCAATATTACGTGTTCCGTAAACATTTTAGTAAAAGCTTTGATTCTGTTTAATTCGGCCAAATACAATAAGCTTTCACAGTACGTCTATCGCCGTCCTTGTGTACTCTTCAACTATAGACGACATGTATTTTGCAGTGGCTTTGTCAGATAAAAAATACATATGTATGCCATTGCAAATGTCTGTCGAAATTAACTAATACAGAAGGTTTATAATTTTTGCTACCACTCGTCCACTTTGGTTTCATCTGACATAACCCAAAATCATTTACAATAGCAAATTATTAACTTATTTATGTTTCTATTCATTTTAAACTGTATTTCAGTGAATTAAAAATTTTGGTTTTCTAAAGAAAATGTGAAAATAAAGGGATTCAAATGGCTTCTTGCCGCTGCAAATAAGGGACTTGCAAAACTGCTGATGTCAGTTAAAAATAGAAGACTCTCTAGTTTAAAAATTTTTACACTGAAAATTTGAGCTGACATTAAGAGAAGCAATTTTGTTTTTGATTTTACACGACATGTACGCATTTCGTTGTGGGAAACTTGATAAGCACACTGCTAAATACAGGTCGTCAAACCAGCTTCATTAACACCGTGCTTAAGAAGCAAAAGCAAAACAAAAACAAAAAATCCTTGAAAAAGCAACAGGTAATGAAAAACACGTCTCATGTAATCATTAATTTAGCTTAGCTTTACAAACAAACAAAAAAAATTATATATTTAAAATCTCCTTGGATTAAACCCACAGCTGGTTCGATTCTCCGAAAAGCCTCCAAAAAATTTTTACAAAGTTATAAGAAATATGTACCTACTTGTTCTCAGTATAATAAAGAATAGTATGTATATGAAGCATCCTAAAACTGACTTTAAGCGATGGCTGAATATAAAATAGTACGATTTTTTGTTTGTTTACAAGGGAAGAAAAAAAAAATTAATAAAGTCCGAAAATTTAAGATATTAAAGAAGTTAAATCGCAAATTTTAATAAAAAGATGCAAAAAATGTATACTATGGCCGCACAAAATGTAAAAGCATGTGGCATTTTTCCAACAGAATAAACAAAAAAGCTATTTAAGCAAAAATCGAGTTACGCCTTTTTTATCATACGCCGTATGTAGGTTTTTTTACTGATACTGAAATCTCTTTTCATCAAATAAAAAGCTTATAAAAATTAATGCACATCGATACCTCAATGCAATAGAGTCATAACGCAGAATTCGCCGATTCTAAAGTCGATTTTAAGTAACACCACAAACTTGTTTAAGTCTTACGCTTTTGTGGATTTGCTTAATTTTTCTTTTTGAATATGTTCAAAAGGCTTTTGCTCAAATAACATATTGCATTTGGGTAAGTGAAAATAGAAAAAAGGAAATTCAAAATTTAATTTAAATTTTTCTTGCTTTTACCTTTTCTGTAATGTGACTCTTTTGCATTGAGGTATCGATACGTGTTTTTATAATCATCTTAATTTCAAAATTTTTTTGCACTTATTAAAAAATTTCGTCTCATTTAATACTTTAACAAATGCGTTTCAATTGTGTTTGTTAGATCAACCAAAATAACAAAAATATAAAAATTATAATTTATTTTTAGACTTATAATACAGGAATTAAAACTAGAGTCTATGAACAACAACCGATAACGCATGTCTATCATCATCACCAATCGTATACACCAACACATGGACATCATAATCAATATAGCGGTAATAATGAAAAACATTATCCGACCCCAATTACACATCATTATGTTCACAATGATAATTCGTATCAGCAACAGCAACGTGAAGGTGATTATTATGAACAAACGCCAACACAGCAGACACAACAGCGACCCCAACACCACCACCAACAACAACCATCCCAACCATCTCAACAACTTCCCATTTATGAGCGCCAAAGGAATTCCCACACACAAACAACAGGAAATTCGGAAAATTCTATTACCGAATTTTATACTGGTTGTCCTTCCGGTCACACTGGACAATTGCCTTATGCTTATGATTGCAGACGTTTTTTAAATTGTTGGCATGGTAAGGGTCACATTCAAACATGTTCAGTTGGTACTGTATTCAATCCAGAAACGTTAGAATGTGATCGCCCCGATAAGGTAAAATGTGAAGCAGCTTTAAGTGTTTTAGGAAAATCACGCTCATCCAACAATGGAAATTTAAAGCAACCGACTCAACCAAACTATAGAGCTGGTCGTTATACTGATAATGCAAATGATAATGTGGAGGTATTGTGTCCAGTTGGTGCTGTGGGCTTGCAACCACATCCCTCGGATTGCACACGTTTTATTAACTGTGCCAATGGTAATATGCATATACAGCAATGTGGTCCCGGTACTGCCTACAGTATAAACATGAAAGTGTGTGATTTTAAGCATAAAGTTGATTGTTCCGGCAGGGAAGGGGAAGATGGAGTTCCTGCTACTAGACAAGGTAAGCTTATTGCAAAAATTAAGAAAGTTTTTTGTAATTGCATAACTTTAAAGAAACTAATAGAGGATTATATTACAAAAATATTAGATGATAATAATATTATATCCTGTCCTTTGGATGCCTCTGGTTTGTATCACCATCCTTTTGATTGTACGAAATTTTTACAATGTTCTAACGGTGAGACCTATATACAAGATTGTGGCCCCGGTACTGGCTTCGATAGTGTACGTTTACTTTGTGATTATAAGCACAAAGTTAAATGTTGTTCGGACTGCACGTGGTCCGAGACGGAAGCGACAATTGTTTCGGTTGAGAGTAGTCGTGAGTTGGTTCTTTTATTTATTAATTGGCTTTATTTATTTGAAATTTTACGCTTTGAGTGATTATGCTTTATTTTATATTTTGCTTGATTCATACTCTCATCGCTTTAACCTATTAAAAAATATTATATTGCAATACACAACCGAGGTCTTAGTTTAGTAAAATACATACATTCTATATAAATGTTTTAAAGAATAAAGAACTGGGCGCCCCAGTGTCTAGTTGGTAGTGACCCTGCAGGAAATGCCACTGGTACATCTGTACTGATTCACTATAGACACATTATATTATTGCGCCAACCCCCTTAATTTTTATTTTGAAAGGCGTAGTCTTCAGATAGTAGTTCTTTAGTTACGCGATATTTAATATATGCATCCTATTGGGGGCATTGCTACCCCTGCGCCTACCCCTTTAATTTTTATTTCGAAGGTGAAGTTATCTATAAGAGTGGCTCCTACCAAGTTTGAACATTTTAACGATACGCCTTTTCGCCGATACGATACCGATACCCAGAAGGAAATATCGGCAATACCGATACGAGTAAAACTGTTAACTTCAAGGTAAAATTAACAAAACTAAAGTACAGTAATTTTTTTACAAATACAATCTAGGCATTTATTTCTCATGGTGAGTAACAGAAATATACAAACAAAAATTCTGATAGTGCATACACAGAAAAAATAGAAAATCGACTTTAATTAAACAATTCGTAAAGACAATTAAATATTTTACTAGTTTTGCCCCTGCAAAGGAATTGATCATATCAATTAACGGATTTGTATTTTCGAGTCATGGGACACAAATTTAGTCAATTAAAAAATTAATTGCATAAACTAAAAAATACACCAGATATACACAAACATTTAATTTTATGGATTTTGATTAAAAAAATTCATTGCTGCAAACAAAAAATAATTGAATAATTAATGTTCACCAATTTATTATTTAATTGAATAATTTTTCGCAAAAATTTTTTCTGTGTAGAAAATATTCCTGGGAAATATTGAAGGAATAAGACTATTAAAGTATAAAAGCGTTTTAAAAATTGTAATTGGTCTAAGGCCAGTTTTCACAACTTACCGATAGCTAAAGGTAGGATTTTATCGCCCGTATAAAAAGTGTTCCATTATTACAACTTTACTTTAACCTACAAGGTAGGACGAACCTTAATTTAATTAAGCTTACTTTAGGTTAAAGTAAAATTTGAATAATGTAACACTTTTTACAAGGCCTGGTTAAGTCTACTTTAAGCTATCGGTAAGTTGTGAAAACGGGCCTTTCGAGTCATGGACCTCTAAAGTTTTCATATAAATATGCGATTAACCACTACATTGCTGAACGTATAGGTCCAATATTGGTATTATTTTAAAGCTCTTGAATAAATTTTTCTGAATATACAAAATTTATATCTAAATGGTTAACTCCCATTACAGTTTTTACAAAATTTGACATAAAATTAAGTTAACATGTTTTTTATTATTAAAAGTGCAAAATATTGGATTGTTTTTAACTTTTGATTGTAAAATTTTTAAAAAACATACAGTCGAATTTTGCTTTATTTTGTTTTTTAGCCCTTTAATTAATTTAAAAAATATTTTTATGAAAACTGCAAAAAAACTTTTTAAATACATTATGTATTATTTTGTTTGATTTTATGTTCTGCTTTTAAATGTGTTATTGCTCTTAGCTGGCATGCAAGAAATTAGCATTGCAAATTAAACTGTTTTTTCAAAAAATCTATAAAAAAAGTATTGTCGCATCGCCAGTAAAATATCGCCGATACCGATATATCGGCAAATCCGAAGTATCGCTAATATATCGGTACTGGTATTCGTTACATCCCTAATCTTATTCCAATTTCGAAGATTAAAAGATTTTACTGCGAAAAGTTAAAGAAAATGGATCGGTTCGGTAGTTTATGAGTCTATAAGCTCACAAGCAAACAGGCATACATTTTTCGTTTTTATATATGTACATATGTGACCTTCTCCGAGAAAAGGGACCTAGTGTGTGAAAATGAAGTTTTGAGAAAAACTTATTTCATCTTATTCTACACCCTTTTAGGTACCAGAATCCAATCTTAAGCACAAACCCGATTTTTGACACACTAGGTCCCTTTTCTCGGAGAAGGTCACGTATATAGATAAGTGAATAACAACAAGAACATTTTATGAGGCCTGTCAAATATTCTGATCGCAATGGTTTTAATTCCGCTGTTGCAATTCCGATCGAATTTATTTTAGCTTTTTAAAATTAAATTTTCGTTTTTGGAGAAGCAAAATACGGAATTTCTACCCCTTTCGATTGTCAAAACGGAGTCACTGTGGACTCAACTTGCAGCACGCCTAGATCTGTGCGTGGTACCACGTTAACCTACTAACCTCCTTCGATAAGAATTCATTTCTAATATTTTTTTCGACTTAAAATTAAGTAGTACAAATAGCCTCCAATTTAACCAAGTTCAGTTATAATTAACTAGCAGTTACAGCTGTCAAAACATATTGTTAACTGGAAGTTAAAGTAATAGTAAGTTTTAAATGAACTTGGTGAAATTGGGAGTAAGTCAATTAAATCGGTTTCATCAGAAGAATTTGTTCACAATGGCAATTATGTTACTTAAAGAAACCTCTCTCTTTCTTTGTAAACCGGCAATTAAACCAGTATATTAAAGTTATTATAATAACACTTTAAAAACTCCATATTGCTTTATTAACCTTAGCTTGCACAATGTACTACATTTCATATACTATATGCATTCCTTAATCTCCTTTATATCCCTAAACCCCTAGACACCCATGCCACATCGCCATCAATAGATTCCCCAAATAATCAACAACATGAAGATTTACCTCATACTGCTGATATCTTGTGTTTAAAAGGTTTAACGGGCTTGTTCCCATATCCTTTCGACTATACTAAATTTATTAATTGCAAAAATGGTAACACGGCCATACAGAATTGTGTAGCCGGTACAGCTTTTAGTATATCGAAAGGCTATTGTGAACCATTGGATGATATACAAAAAAGTGATCATGTCGTGTACATTGTGTCGCAAGTTAGTTATGAATATTGTAAGTTTTTCAAAAACTAATTTAAATGAAAAAAAAAAATCTAATAAAAATTGTTATCATTTCCAGCCCAAACGCTAATCACTTGCCCACCCGGTACAGACGGCATGCATTTGTATCCCTTCAATGCCGAGTTATTTGTAAAATGTATAAAGAGTCAATTAAAGGTTGTACCTTGTCAAACTTCTCAAGTGTTTAGTATAACCCGACGTAGTTGTGTGCCTCTTGCTCAAGTGCTTAAGCACGAACGTGTACGTTTGTTAAGTGAACTACAAACGACGAACAATTATCGCCTAGTCGATGAACACTATAGTATGCAAAATATGGTATTTTGTCCAGGCGGTTTGACGGGCACTTATCCCCATCCCTTTGATGCTACGAAATATTTGAAATGTGTACGAGGACGTTTGATGAGTGAATCGTGTGCCTCGGGGGAAGCTTTTAGTTTGTCACGCAAGGTTTGTAGCCCGAAAGAGGAAATCAATGCTGAAGATCATGTGCCTCAAGCAAAAACGACTAACGGTCAAAATTTAAGAGTAACTGATATGGAAATAACACATGGTTCTAGTTAGTTATTGGGATTTAAAGTTAAATGTTTTATTTTCACTTATATTTTATTGATATATTTTAGTCGATGGCCTGACTTATTTAATGTGTCCTCCCGGTTTTGACGGTTACTACTTGCATCCTTTCGATTGCACAAAATATATAGAGTGCTCTCAAGGAGTAACTGCGGTGGATAACTGTTTAAATGGTGCTGTTTTTAGTATAACACGTCAAGAGTGTATTCCCAGAGATAAAGTCGAGGCCTATGATCGTGTAGAATATTTGACTACTACAAAAAATGAGTTCTCTAATGAATCAGTAGATCAATATCGTAAGTATTTATTTTTAAACTATGTACCCAGTTAAAACTTCGCCTACAAAATAATGTGTTAAGTAATCAGAAAAACTTAAAAGCACTACTTACAATTCTAATAAAAGAATCAATGAACCAAATGAACGCATTCAATGTCATTTATTTGTTTACCCACATGAATTCAGAAATAAGTAGTTACAGAACTTGTTATAGAAGCAGATATAGAAGAAAGCTACTAAATAGTGAGTGAGAGAAGCCATTCATTTTGAAAAAGTAAGCGAAGTTTTTACTGGATAGTATGCCCCTATCTTGTGTACGTCATAAATGAAATAGAAGTCATACAAAATCAAAATCTTTGTATGTATCTTCCATATACATTTATAAAAATAAGTTGTCCTATGTTCGTGATTTTATAATTCTAGAACCACACAACCGGGTTTCAAACGAGTACATGCGTTGAAAAGGTCTACTTTCATTGATGGCTTATAAAAAAAACTCCCGAAAGGTGGTGCTGTTGTCATGATATTAAAATTTTTTTTATTGATGGTAGATAGCGCTGGGGTCAATTTATTAACAAAATTCTCCAGTATTTAATTTTTTATTTTTATTTAGAAAATCCCGAGCGGCGCCGGGACCAAACTGCTAGTTTACTATATAAATACCACTTTTTTTGCGGAAAAACTTGATTCTAATTAGTTTCTTCGGTTAAAATCAGCACTAGATTATGTTTTAAATCATTTATAATTTTTATAATCGATTTTTGAATACAAACTTGTATTTTGATTAGAAATGGTGACTTTATAGGTTGTGATCTTTCCCTGCAGGAAATGTCACTAGAGACACCAGTACTAGTGACTTATTATACCCCAGACAATGTTATTTACTATAGACATTTAACATGTGCGTGTTTCGTTTTTATTAAAAAAAAGTATTTGATAAGTTTGAAGTTAATCTGTCAATAATTCGATTATGTACAAAAAGTCCAAAATTTGCATTTTCCTGGATAACTTCATGTGTATATGTAGTGTTCAAAAAAATTAAAGTGAACTCTAAAGCCAATGAATGGGCTTATTGGTTCCTTTCTATATAAAAACATTTAATATGAAGTTTGGTGACGATTGGGTAAAGAAAAGTCGATTGAAATGTCAAATAGTGTGTACAAGGCATAACAATCACTTATTTAAGTTTTTGGAAAATTTTTTAAATATCGTAAAAGTTTTTAGTCCAGATTATAAATAATTCAAATTGAACACACCATTATGTTAAAAAAAAATCGGTTTAGAACAAATGTGACAATTACTACTTGACCTAGAAATGCGAGCACACACCTTAAATAGTTTTAAAATTGATTTGTGCAATATAATTTTTTATTCAAAAGACTAAAAATTGTCAAATAATAATTACGCATTACAGAAAATACAGTACGTTACGGTACGTTACGCAAGAGCCTTCAAACCTGTATTTGTAGAGAAACAAATAAAGTAATTCTCAAATGCTTAATGCTGCACGTGGGAATGTAATCCAAACTAGAACAGCCTAATTATTTTTTTAAAAAAAGTGGAAATAAAATTAAATTAAAATAATAAGATTTTTTAAAATTAAGGGATTTTGTGGTCTCATGCAAATTCATTATAGAAAAGTTCGACTGTATAAATATATATATATTTAAAAAACAACTACATATTTCCTTTCGATAAAAATTATCTCTTGTAGAACATGGTACAAGTAAAACTCAAATAAATATTTAAATTATCCGTTAAAAATTATGTATATTTTTACAGGGGCTTATTTTGGGGATTCTTTCTTTTATCGGGGGATATTTGGGGAAATTTATTTTTATATTTGGGAAGAACGAAAAAAAGTACCTGGCAGCCCTGATATATGTATACATTTGGTACCAGAGAATCACTAGTACGCTTTAGTTTTAATAAAATAAAAGTATGAGATGTTTGCTTTTTCCCATTGGATAAAATTATTTGATTTATTCGAGTTACTCGAGTAATTCGAACAATTTAAAACCTTTATTCGATTAATCGAGCAATTTTAAATTAAAAAATCAATTAATTCCCTACTCGAACTAAACGAAAAGTCATATAATTGGATACTCTAGTCATATCCAAAAAAAATCATAAATTTCAAGTTACTTAAGCAAAAGCAAGGCGAATTTACACCAGGTTACCCTATCTTGATATCTGATTACTAACCTTATATCAAAATGATATAACGTTCATGTGGTTCTGGGGAACATTTACTAAATTTTATAATTTTTGCTTAAAATTATGATATTTAAAATTTTTTTTAAATTATTACATTTCAAAACAAACAATTTAAAATTAAAATGAAAATTAAATATTTGTTGAAATTGTTTATTTCAGTCATGCTGATTTTTGCAGAGTTTTTTACGTGCAATTGTTTTTGTAGCAATTGCTTTTGACATTTCTACCATTTTTTACACAAACAATTGCTTTTGTTCTTGACATCTTTATCATTTTTCACACAAACAAAATGCGTGTTGTTTTTTCTATTGTTGGATTGTTGTAGTTGCGCGCAGACCTACTAGTTGGGCCATGATTTCAGTGTTGTATTATTTTGACAAAACGTTAAAATATTTTACAGTGTTGTAAACGTTTTCAAAATAAAGCCACCTTGTATGAATTCGCCTTGAGCAAAAGTGTTCATTCATTCATTCTTTATATGTAAAAACAAGAATCAGTATTAGATCTCAAACTGAACCGGAGTTATAAATAGCAACATATATTTTATTAAACCTGTTTATAAAGTTTCATTTCGAAAACTTCAATCGCGTTTTTCCAAGTTTGATTTTTTTTTGAGGTATGACTGTGTTGCACTAAAGGAGCGATGTGTATAATACACACACAGACTATTAGTGATGTGGCCGTGCAAACTGTCGAACAACAACAACAATACTAGTGAGGCACACAAATTAAAGGTTTATGTATGTGGAAAATCGAAAAGACATTGAAAATAAAAGGTTAAGTAATATCAGAAATGCTTATAAAACAAGAAAATATAAGAGCATACCCCCATAAAGGCGACCGTACACGACATGTATTTGTCATCTGACATGTCAAATTTTCCACGGCAAAATACATACATGTCGTGTGTTACCTTTTTAACTTTGCTTCTGTAAAAGTCAGACGCAAAGTCATCTGACAAAATTTCAATTAGAGCGTGCTCTATTTTCTTCTGACAAACCATCTGACATCAGAAATCTATGCCGGGAAGAAACCGGCAGCGGCGTCCACTATTGACGGAATCATTAGCCGGCTGAAGTTAATTTTTTACAATACCGAGATATGTTTGATCATCTTACCATTGAATAGAATTTATGTGAATATATATATATAAACCGTATTATAATAAAATCCTAAATTGGTATCTTTGAATTAAAAGAAAAAAAAATGTTAAGATGGCTAAACTTTTTTACGGCGCAAACAAAAAATTTCATGGCGGCAGCAAGCTGTTTTAAAACCGAGCACTACTTTGGTTTCTCCAATAACAATGCGAAAAAAACAGAGACAATGTCAGAAGCAAATTACATGTACGTTTGTGACCGATTATTATAAAGCTTATGTAAAACAGCGATTTTGACAGACATGCACAATTACATGTGACTTGAATATTTGACATGTCAGATGACAAAAACATGTCGTCTATATGCTCCTTAAAACGCTGCAGAGCAGGTTATGTGGCCAAAGCGTTCTAATTACACACTGTTTGTTGTGAAACTTGAAAAACGTTCGCGTTTTTTGATATGTAACGTTTTCAACTAAAAAAAATAAAAAGTTAATTTACATTCGCATTAAAGTAATCATTATCACTGTATTTGATAATCTATTAAAGTTATCTCGCTTTAAAAACGTTTTTTTTTGGTCTCATAAAAAATTATTATTATGTCACTTACGACATTATTCGCAGCTTTGCATCAAGAATTAATAACTTTTTGAGTTATAAAGCTGAGATAAGTGTACATTTTTATTATTAAAGAAAGAAATTTCTTAAGTTCACCTCAGCCAATCGTCGCAGGAGTCCCACCAGGCAGCATCCTGGGCCCTCTATTATACTTAATATATACTTCGGACATACCAACAAATAACTACACCCAAACTTCAGCATTTGCAGACGATACAGCTTTTCTAAGCGTCGACGAGAACCGTTATGAAGCATCTCGTTACTTACAGCATCATATATTTCAACTAGAAATATGGCTTAGACAATGGAGGATAATGGTCCATGAGCAAAAATGCGTACATATAACATTCACCTTGCGCCGGGAATCTTACTCCCCTATTACAATCAATAATCAAATAATTCCTCAACATTTGCATGTAAAATATATCGGTATACATCTGGATCGGCGATTAACGTGAGTGCCCCGTTAGACTAGCTGGTAGCGAGCTAGTCTATCAGCCCCGGGGTTGCGGGTTCGGTTCCCGCCAGAGACTCTGGTTTCTTTTCTGCAGACAAGCATAAAGCTTCGCGGGATAAGCTTTGGAAATTAAAAAAAAAATTAAAAAAATGCCATATAGAGGCAAAATTAACTCAAATGAAACTAAAAGCCATTCAAATTCATTGGCTTATTGGAAGAAATTCTGTCCTTAGTCTCGATTGCAAGCTTCTACTTTACAACTATATCTTGGAGCCTTCTGGTGCTACGGTATTCAACTATAGGGCACTGCCTCGGCCTCTAATATCGAAAACATTCGAAGGCGCCAAAATAAACTTCTTCGAATAATCACAGCCGCTCACTGGTATATTATAAACTCAATCATTCATAAGGATCTCAATGTGCCATTAGTAAAAACTATGATTACAAAATATGCAGTAAAATATTTAATAAGGCTTGAACAACACCCAAATCCACTAGCTCGAAATATTTTAAATCATGGCGGCAACACTCGCTTACGAAAAAGAGACACTGCAGCACTTACCCAACTAGATGAGCGATAAGCACCTATACATGTGAACAGAAATCTTGATGAAGAAAATGTTTGTCTGGCACTGGCAGGACATAAATAAAGTACAAGGATAAGATTTGATTAATTATAATAATTATTGTTAGTTCATATTAAATATATTCAATAAATAAATAATGAGAAAAGTTTAATGAAATTTCTATTTTTCGATCAATTAATATAAATAATACAACAACAACACTTTAAAAGTACATAAAAATTATACGTCTTGCAGCCAATTTCATTCACCAAGTTCAGTTATAATTAACTACCAGTTATAACTGACAAAACGTACTCTTAACTGGAAGTTAAAGTAATAGATAGTTTTAACTGAACTTGATGAAAATGTATGTATATAGATCCAATTTTAAAGCAGTTAGTAAATTATTGATATGATGGGGACAAATCTTCGTTAAATCCTCTAAGCAGTGACAATAAGAAAAAAATATCTTGCTCTTGATAACTAAATCCCTAGACATCAACAAATGTGCACGTTGTTATTCCTTATCTTTAAGAAACGGGATAGAAAATTACAGCAATAAAACTAACAAGTTTCAAGTATTACGGATTTGCTTCTAATATCACTTTGTTTCTATTTTATAAAATTTGACCTCTAATTGACCCCAGCATATAAAAATTCGAAAATAAGGCCTTAAAAGTTCATTTCTAATAAGATGTAAGGATTTTTAATGGTTATTTTCTAAATACTTAATAGAATTTCTCAAAAATTATACATAAAATATAACAACTTTTTATAAATTGATCTTCCTAGATATTTTAGATCATGATCTTGGTGTCAGTTGTAATCCAGGAACTTTTGGTATTTATCCACATCCTCAGGATTGCCATAAATACATACGTTGTGCAAATGGTCGTATATCGGTGGAAAGTTGTGGGGCCGGTCAAGTTTTTAGTGTGACAAGAAGTTTTTGTCATAATGAAAATGAGGTTGATCGCAACGATCGTAGTTCCTATAATAGAGGCTTTAGTGTTAATCCAAATAATAATAGAGGATCAGTTACAACAACAAATACAGGTTCAATATCTTTTTGAAACTCTACATGTATATGTGAATATAAATTTACCTTTAATTTAGCTCATCAAACCGGTTCCTATTATCCCGTTAACATGCCACAAACACCTTTGAATCCACCACCCGCTTCGGCTATGACCCCACCTTCTCGCATTTTAAGTCCTCCTTTACCACCACCTCCTCCTACTGCCTCGAATTTTAATCAAAACTGCCCTCCGGGGGCTAGCGGTCGCTTTCCACATCCTTATGATTGTACTAAATTTTTAATGTGTTCAAATGGTGAGACCCATGTGCAGGATTGTGGTCCTGGTACTGCTTGGAATAAGGCTATGGAAGTATGTGATTTTAAGGACAAGGTGGATTGTACTCAGAGTAATTTAAGTGGCACTATTTCAACGTCTTTAATAAATACTCAATGTAAGTTTGATTGATTTAAAATTAATGGACGTAATATAAGCGATTTATATTCAACACATAATTTCCTCTAAAGCCCAATATCACTGCCCTGTTGGCGTGGAAGGGCTGTATCACCATCCCTATGACTGGCATAAATATTTAGTTTGCAATCATGGTCAGACCACTGTAATGGACTGTGCTCCGGGCACAGTTTTTAGTTTATCGCGGCAAAATTGTGATTTGGAGTCAAATGTTTTGAATTCGGATCGTTGCAATAATGGAGTTTATAGCAGTGATTATGATTATACTTATAGTCAGAGTGAGAATAAATTTTCATTATATCCATCCTTAAGAAGAGATAATATTTGAATTTTTTGGGGTGTTAATTTAAAAAAAATCAATTCATTTTTGAACATTTTTAGTTTATTTGCATAATAATTTATTCTAAGTTCAAAATTTTATTGACTTATTTTCCAGTCTGCATGACAACTTTAATACTTTAATTAGCATGACAACATAAAAATAATTTATATTTGCATACTTTTAATAAACTTGCATATTTTTTATCTATTATTTTTTCATAGATCCAAATCCTATTTCAAAATCGTATGGCGCTGGTGCTGTTAATACACAATGGTCATATGCAAGCACTAGCCAATCTCCACCCACTACACAGGATACTGGAAACCGTTGGACAAATATGAATGTTCCTCGTCCCCAGGGAGCATATGGCCACACCAATACTTGGCAACAACCATCCAATAACCATCATCAAAAACCTCCAACTAATACTGACCAGACTTCTGTCTGGTCTGGAACAGCTGTACATGTGGATCAGCATAATCCTTCACATACTGTTATCTACGAAGAAGGATCATTTGAACCGAATCGTAATTATAATCGTCCACAGTATAACACACCATTAGCACCATTAAAACCAACCACAACAACAACCACAACGGCTGCATCAAACATTTTTTATGCTCAACCAGTTGGTTCACAAGAAGATTCTAAGGAAATTTTTTCCAATACACCCACAAAACCTACAAATACCTATTTTCCGCAATATTATCCCACTTCAAATCGTGAAAATCATACCAGACACTTAAATTCTTGGACTCCCATACGACCCGTAGATTTACCTAGGCATGAGTTAATGCCAGCCCATCACGGACACAATACTGTTTATACGAATACTCGGTTGCAAATACCAACATTCTCACAATATATACCTCCCAATCAAAATCCTCAGCACAGTTCCCAACATCCCGGTACACCCCAAATTTATAGGCCTCTTTATGGCAATGAAGATACAGGACAAAAATCCTTGCCTGAATCAGATTTTAAAATTACGACGATTAATATAGATCAATTGCCAGGTCAAATAGCTTACAATCTTGATGATTTAGATCAATTGCCATCTGCTTCGTCCAGGCACGATAATGACCATAATTTGTATGGTGGTCTTCAGCCCCCGTTAGACAGTACTTCTACAATGCCTACCATTAAAGGTTTTTTAAATCCCCAAGAGCATACTACCCAGATACCGCATCCGCCAAAACCCACTAGGCCTATAAGCAGTATTATAGGTTATCCACAATTATCCAATTCCACCATACAAACCTTTCCACATCAACCCCATTACAGTCGCCCGTACTCTGAAGTTACACATTCACGTAACGTTTCCTGGGTGGGCAGGAAAGTACCTCAACATTCTGTCATTAAACCCAGTCATAGAGATCCCTTAAATTCTGAAAATTTTAATGTAAAAATATCTAACGCTCTTTTACCACCGCATTTTGGGCCACCTCATTCAAATAGCGAGAGGGGGGAGAATAACCCTAACGCTGAAGATCAAGAAGAGGCTATGAAAGAAGCCTTGAAGCTTTTACTAAGACCTTATCTTGATATCGAAAATAAGGCAAATGATGAGGTAGCCGAAAAAGCTCAATCTCATGTTATGAATTTAGTTTCGCATTCCGACAGTCATACTACCACCACTTCTACGACCACAACTCATAAACCTCCATTAAATATTAATACTCTTGTACCTACCACAACACCCCATCAAGAAGATGTTGAACTTATACTTGCAGGTGAACAACACAGTCTTGTAGGGGTAACCACAACACAAACGGGTAATCGTGAGACATCGACATCATATAACTTACATCAGACTCCTTTACAATCTGGACGTTCAAGTTCAAACCCATCAATGTACTCTCATGATCATAATAGCAATTGGCATAAACACCATTCCCATGATCCGCATCATTTTAAAATCCAACATAGTCGTGATTTCCACGAAAAACATCCAAATATACCGAATCCTTTTGAAGATACCACTAATCCCATAAGTTCCTATAATCCACGAACAGAGCCTACAACACCAAGGAATTATAATTTGGAATTAGGAATTGGTGGCGATAGGTGTCCATTCGAATGTGGCAATGGAAAGTGTGTGGAACAGCATCAGGTAAATTAATGGAGGAAGGTTATTAAATATGTTTGTTTAATTAGAAGGGAGGTATTTTGAAAGTTTGATCAAGTGCATGTTCCCAACAGAGAACTGAAAATATAACTTTTTTACTTAATTTAATCATAAGTTCAAATTTGAATGAATTTGACAATGCATTTGTGACTTGGATGATTAAGCGGGCTTTATTGACATGTTGGAATAGATTCGTGTTTGATATCGCTACGTTGGTATCAGAGTGTGAACACGTTTTAAACATATGTTCGAATAAATCAGATTTTGTGTTAAATTTGTTCAAATAACTGAGTTTTTTTTTGGATTATAGTCTTCTCTTTCTATGGAAATCTTTTGTTTGCATGCATGAATCAATAAACACAGGCGGTGTATACCAAATGACGTCACGAAAGCGTTTCATTTAATTATTTTTCTTTCGAATCCAGCATACGAAAAAACTCAGAATAAATCACTACAATAATTGTTTGCTTTTTTGTATTTATTCTTTACTAAAGTAATCATTGTCGAACCAAATGCACAAACATCTAAATTGACGCATGAAGCTTGACTGACGATGATTAAAACCACAGAGCCAACACGTTAGGATTAAGCGATTTAAAATAAATTTAAGGGTTTGTTTCCAATTTTGCAATCTTTCGCGAATTTTAGCCCTGTTTGCGATTGAAGCAATTTTTTCCTGTAAGTTTTCTGATTCTTTAAAGCTTTTACGATTTTTAATAAATATTAAACTTTGCTATCATACCGCTGTTGCCAAATATTTGGGAATTTCAGCAATGCTTAAAGAATTTTTTCGTTGCTGTTAGTTTAAGGGACTTTTGATCAATTTAATGGCGCTATCTTGCAAACTTTTTCGAGTTTTTAAATTTTTGCGAAGCTTAAACCGAATTCACCTAGTTTACAGGGCACTCTTAGCATTGTCGATTTAGAAGGGTTCGAAAAGTTTAATGCCTTTTGCAATTAATAAGGGTGAAATTTTAAGCATAAAACTTGCCTCTCATTAAGAGAGCAAAACATTTTTAAGAAACGAACACCTTTTTACATTTTTTAAATAAAATGTCACAGTTTTTATTTGAAAATAAACCACCATAAGTTATTTAATAAATAAAAAATAACAAATATCTATGTATATGAGTTATGTTTGCTACTAGGGAAATTGTACTTTAATTTGTACTTTACTATCGAAAATCTAATTTAGAGGACGTAAAAAATCTTTTAACATAAACTTTTTACGAATACTAACTACTTTTTAGGAATGTGCGTTCTATAAATTTCATATTAAATCTTCACTTGAAGTCCATTCCTCCATCTCCGCTTAATTCGAAAACATTTGTTTAGCACTAACGTTCAGCAGTGTTGACAACAAAAATGTGAGTGCTATTTCCAAAAAGGGTCAAAAAGTGGCACAAATGATACAAAAGGGTAATATAAAAAAGGGTCGTAAAAGGTATCCAGACCAAGGGTTAGTATCACAACGGTAACGCTGCAGCGAATGTGTGTGGCCGAACAGGTTTGATTGTATGAGCGCAAAAGAATGTATTTTATGGTCTTGATTAAGTTTGATTAATTTTGCAATCACACAATGGTTCCCAATGAATAGGTAAAAAATCTTTTTCACTCTTCTTTGAAAAAATAAAATACATTGTTCGAAAAATCTTTGATGGAATGCAAATTAAATTGTACTAATAACTCAAATATTGAGAAACCCGATTCAAATTTGTCTTTTTTTAATGGTTTTTATACGATTTTCATAATTTCAGGTCTGCGATGGTGTCAATAATTGTGGCAATCGTAAAGATGAAGAACAATGTGATCATTTGGATTACCAGTTACGATTAACGGGAGGACAAAGTTCCAACATGGGCAGAGTGGAAGTCAAGAGTGAGTTAAAAAATACTACAAAGGCTTAATTAAGCGTTCTTCACACTTTGAATTATTTTGTCTTATACTTTCCCTAGTTCTTGGTAAATGGGGTTACGTTTGTGACGATAAATTCGGTTTGAAAGATGCTGATGTTGCGTGCCGTGAATTAGGCTTTAAAATGGGTGCCGTGGAAGTCCGCGGTAATTCGTATTATGCGCCTAGTAATGTTAATGTATACTTTGCCATGGATGAGGTAGAATGTAAAGGAAATGAAACTTCCTTGCGATATTGTGATTTCAAGGGTTGGGGTGTTAATAACTGTGGTCCGGATGAAGTAGTGGGTGTAGTTTGCAAGGTACCAAAACTCAAGTGTCCCGATAACTATTGGTTGTGTAGTACCTCCAAGGAATGTATACCAACTGCTTTCCTTTGTGATGTGACGCCAGATTGTGAAGATGGTTCAGATGAAAGTGAACAAGTTTGTAATGTAAGTTTTCAAATAAAATAATAATAATCTGATAGAAGTTCTGTTAATAATACCTTAAATTCTAGGCTCCTATCAAATACCGTTTGGAAGGTGGACGCAGTTCAAATGAGGGACGCTTAGAGGTATTTTACCGAGGAGAATGGGGTACAGTCTGTGATGATGATTTTGGTTTGAAGGAAGCCAATGTTGTGTGCAATTCCTTTGGGCTTTATGGTAAACCGGTATGAAAAATTCATTTATTTTATTATATAGGTATACATATAAATTTACTGTTACATTGTAGGAAATAGCTAAAAATATTTACGGTCCCGGCAGTGGTCCTATTTGGTTAGATCAAGTGTCATGTTTGGGCAATGAAACTAAGATTGATGAGTGCAATCACTGGTCGTGGGGTGAAAACAACTGTAATCACACAGAAGATGTTGGACTTAAATGTACAGCCGGACCAAAACCAAATCCCTCAAACGCAAACAAATCTTTGACAGCAGCTTTCACAACCAAAGAAAATAATTCCGAATCTCCTTTGGAATTTGAACAATCTGAACTAGATGATTTAGGCTTGTACCAAGGCCTGTGGCAACGTTCTAGCAAAGCAGTACGTAGTCAAAAGAAATGTGGCCATTTCAAATCCAATTTGGTGGACGAGTATGAACATCCTGAGGAGAGGGTAATCAATGGAACTATTGCTAAGCGAGGGCGTCATCCCTGGCAGGCTACAATACGTACTCGAGGACGTGGTGGTATATCGAGTCACTGGTGTGGAGCTGTCATTATCTCCAAGAAATTAATTTTAACAGCTGCTCATTGCTTAGCTGGCTATCCCAAGGGTTCGTACTTTGTGCGCATGGGTGATCATTATGCAAATATAGCTGAATCCTCCGAAGTCGATTCGAATATTGAGAATTGGTATATTCATGAAAAATTCCGGGATCAAAAGCATATGAACAATGATATAGCATTGATTTTGCTCAAGACCCCAGTTCGCTTCAACGACTATGTGCAACCCATTTGTTTGCCCGAAAAAGGAGCTTCTTTGGAAACAAGCCGTTTGTGTACGATATCAGGATGGGGCTCCATAAAATCGGGGACATCAAGTAAAAAGACATTTTTAAGTTACCATAAATATCATACATGTAAATGTTTGTCATATTTCAGCACCCTCTAATATCTTGCGCTCAGCTCAAGTCCCTGTATTGGCTGATGAAGTTTGCAGCCAGAAAGATGTTTATGCTAGTGCCATGACAGAAGGCATGTTTTGTGCTGGTTTCCTTGATGAAAGCGCCGATGCTTGTGATGGTGATTCGGGTGGACCTTTAGTTTGTTCGGATGAGGGTATACAAAACTTTTTCAGAATATTTGTTAAAACGTTTTCTATTAATGTGTTCTTATATTTTAGATGGTGAAACTTTGTATGGCATCATTTCGTGGGGCCAACATTGCGGCTATGCCAATCATCCAGGTGTTTATGTACGCGTTGAAAAATATATTGACTGGATTTATGAAAAAATTAATCTTATGTTACAACAAGGCAAACTTTAGTATAATTTTAGGAGGACTTTAAGGAAAGCTCGAATTTAATTTTTTTAAGAAATCTCGTAATATATCGACCCCTTTGCGCGAAATTATCGTATGTTACAAAAACCAAATTTTACAGGACAGCCATTTTTCTACGTTTCTCTGATTTCGCTTGCAATATCAAAATGAAAAAATACATCCAATTTTTGGAGCAACGAAGTGGAATTCGCCTACAATATTTTGAAAGGTTACGTCTCTTTGAATGTAGAACAAGATTGCATCAAAAACTCAATATCAAAAAAATTGGCATATACGATAATTTCGCGCAAATATGTACGATATGTACTTCAATAAGTTTAGTTTGTAGTAATTTGTAATATAAAAAATTAAAGACAGTTTGTAGAAAATTTTTTATTAAACATGAAAACTTATTTATATTTTAAATGTTGTATGTATACTAGCAGATACTCGGCGTGTGCAACATAGCTAAAAAATAAACACATTTTGTTCTTAATTTTACACAGAAAAAATTATCGCTAAACCATTTTCAAACAACTTTTTTGAAAGTTTTTATTTTTAATTTCTAAAAATTTTTTTTACTGTTGCTACATATTGAAATTTTTTGCTAAAAAAACGATTTGCTTGTATGTGTAGTTAACAACAGCACTAACAACAAAACTATGTATTTACTTGTTTGTGTTGAACCTACAACAACATAAATAAAAAAGCATACATTTTTGGTTGGTTGACAAATTTGGTTTTTATGCAATTTTTTTAATTCCTAGATGTTTTCCATGTAAAATGTAAAACAAAAAGAGAAAACTTTTGTGTTATGGCAATCATTTTTTGTTAAATCGTTAAAACATAATGAACAACCAAAAAAAAATTCCCAAATTCTATTAACCAAAATTAGTTAAATACATAATATTTTCAAAGTAGAATGATGGCGTAAACCATATCTCAACAATTGATCAAAAAGAAGGTATTAACTTAAAATTTAATTGATGACAAAGCCACAAAAAAGTATTACATTGTAGGCTTAATATGCAAACCTGCTAAATTCCCTTTCAGCACAATTACAGGAGAGACAGAAAACTTTTTATATTTCATATTTGCAGCTTGAGAGGAAAATCAAAAATATAGTTGGTTTTACACACTTCAAGACTCAAATGGAAGAAAAACTACATGCTGGTCGACAAAGCGTATCTTTCTCTAACACACTGCGTCAAAATCTCAATTTACTTAAAAAGTGGATTTAGCAGGTTTTGCATATTAAGCCGACGATATCGCACTTGTTTAACAGTACATACTTAATTAACTTAAAATGTTAAAACTTTTAGTAGAAGCAAAACAATTTTTAATTTAATATTAAAGACATGTAAAAAAGAATTTTTAAGCCAACCGGTTCATTACCAAAAAGTAAACAAAATAGCACAATATTACGTGTCAATTTTTTCCAAAAAATAAAAAGTTTCAGTTAGTACACTATTGTTGAACAAGTGCGATATACATATGTATGTATGTATACAGATAATTATTGATTCCGCACGGAAAGGAAAATTTTGCGTAAAAAAATATCGAGCTATATGAAAATTGCAATTATTCATTCCTGCGGTTTACATTTTCCGCGAAGAAAATTTAACATCCCTATTTTAATTAATTACGAGTTGATTTTGTGACAGCTGATGTTAAAAAATAGACGTTTCAAGACAAGATTAGAAATTGAAAAGTAAAATAAAAAGTGTTTTTAGTGCCGGTTCACACACGTCAAGTTTGACTCGTCAAGTCTTGAGTTTTTAGGAAAGAGGGGAAAAGTAATGGCATTCACTTTTCCCTTCTCTCCTAAAAACTCAAGACTTGACGAGTCAAACTTGACGTGTGTGAACCGGCACTTACAAATGAACGATAGAGAGTAAGTTCAAAAATAAAAAAAAAATTCAGGATAAAGCTATTATTAATATGTTCACTTTAAATTAATTTAATTATTTCACAGCTTTGTTTTGTCTGAGCTGGAGTCTGCAAGCTCTGGAAGCAGTTGTCAAGGATCACATTCTGCAAAAGATAAACTTTCTGCTTATTTGAGGTTTTTTGCCGAAGGCAGCTACCAGCATAGTGTCGGCAAGGATTTAAATATCAACATTGCCCAATCAACGTTTTCCAAAGTGCTGTATGAGGTTTTGAACAAGCTAGAAAATTTCTTGTGCATTAAATGGATATCCAAAAGCATGAATGGAGACGAAGAAAGAATAGCAAAAATGACACTCTATAAAAAATGTGGTATGTATTCCGAATGTGATGATGGCTGTAAATGGTACTCATGTTAAAATTATTGCTCCAAATTGCAATAAACACCTTTCTTTTAATCGTAAAGGATACTACAGCATTAATGTTATGATTGTTATTACATAAATCTTTTTTAAGTTGTTCAGCACAGCATTTTTCTCATATATTTTAAATATGTATTATAGGTGTGCGATCACGAATCAAAAAATACGATATGTATCTTCCCAATATTCTGGATGTTGTCATGATTCGCACATATGGGAAATGAACGCTGCAAAAACATTTCTTCAATCAAAATATAACAATAGAAGAAATTCCCTCGTTTTGGGTTAGAAAATTATTAAATTATTAGCAACAAAGATGTACAATTTTAATTGTACATAATTATATTTTAAAAAATGTTTCAGGCGATAAGGGATATCCTTTACAACCATGGCTACAAACACCCTTCAGAGAGCCTGCTAATTCTCCAAGAAAAATTAGGTTTAATACTACACATTCTAAAGAAAGAATTATAGAAGAAAGAAATATTGGGTTGCTCAAATCTGTTTTTAGGTGTCTTAACAATGATTAGAACTCACATATTGGGTATGTAAAATTAGTGCTTGAATGGGTCTATATTAGGGATGCCAAATGGGACCAGGTTTTTTGAAACCCGGGATTCGGGATTTCTTATTCAAAAAAACGGGATCCCGGGACGGATCGGGATTTTTCGGGATTTCATATATAAAAGCCAAATTTAAAAATTTATATAATTTTAATTTAATGTTTATGTATAAGTATGTATTAAAACAAATTAATTCATGAAGAATATTAAACTCATTACAAAATAAAACAGTTTAATGTATTCTTTTAAAGTAATATGGACGAATTATGTATTAAAACTTATATTTTTAAAAGCTTCTAAAACAAATTAATGACGTCTGATAATCGATACCTTATTTTATTGCGAGCATATGCTGTCGAGGAAACCAATGTTCGCATTCAACAATTTCTTTTATCTGAAATATACATATATTCAAGTGTAATCTAATAAAATAAACTTAAACAAATATGTGTCGAAAGACCTTTTTGGTAAAATCCCCTCAAGTTTGTAAGACCTTTTTGCACAACTTGCATTGTGCGTGAACAGTTCTATTATCATTCACTTAGAAAATAGACCACACCGAACTTTGTCTTCTGATTTTATTTTCTGTGGTACAAAATGCATTGCATGTAACATTTATTCACTTGCGACTTATTTTCGTAACCAGTTTAAAATTAGATTCATTGCCAGTATGATTTAATATTAAATTTTGAAGTTACTTTTATCAGGGGTCTAATCACCGCATTCGATACTACGTATCGAATAAACTATCGAATTTTTTGCATACGTTAGACACTGACGTATCGAATGAAAACTCGAGAAAAGTTATGTCGAGTTACTCGATATAGAATGCTATTATTTCAAATTCAAAAAATTTCATTCGATATCGAGAGTCATGATACCAAAATAAATAATTTCGATAAATTTTGCTCGATATCGTATGCGGTGATTAGACCCCAGGGTGACTCACGTTTATTTAAATTTAGTTGTATTTAAAAACACATATTTATTAAATCCAAAATTTCGGGATTTTTACATAAAAAATCCCGGGATTCGAGACTTAAATTTTTAGAATAATCCCAGGATTTCGGTATTTCGGGATTGGCATCCCTAGTCAATATGTTTCTTATAGATTAATGAACCCTACTGAAAAATTATTGATGTTTGTGAATTTTTTTTTAAGTACATGAATTACAATTTTGATACCCGCGTAGCAATAATATTACTACTATTAGTATTTCTTACTTTTTTTCTCAAAGTTGTTGAATTTTACAGTTTTTGCTTTGTTTTTAATAAAAATATATTTTGTTTCTTGTTGCATCACTAAGGACTTCAAGATTTTGAGGAGATTTCGTCAAAATCTAGCCAGAGATTTTTTGTTGTATGGGAAATCTGGTCAGACGATTTATTACAAAAAAAAAATCGATATGTTAGGAGGACAACGTAAAATAATGGACTTGTATGACCCATTGTCAAGTCCCAAAAAGGTGTATGTAGAGATCTAACCTAAAACAAAATATTCTAGCTCTTTTATACCCTTTTTCGGAGTTAAAAGTGTATATGTATATATGTTTATCATTCTATTTGTAATTTTTAGAATATTGATGTAAGACCAGTGCTGCCAGGTTATTTTGTTTCTACCTCCCAAAATATTTTAAATGTTTAAAAGCCTCCCATAATCAACGTATTTTGCAAAAAATCCCCCTAAATGTTAAAGTTTAGATAGTAATTTCAGTTCAGTTAATTAAACTTGACTCAGTTATAATTTACGTATAAATAAACCTTAATAAAGCAAAGCTCGCCAAATTTTTAAAATTTTACTAAAATTCTCATAAAATACAAAACGAACAAGTGCCCCGGCAGGCTAAATGGTAGTAAGCTAGTCTATCAGCGCCGGAGTTGAGGGTTCGATTCCCGTCAAATACTCTGGTTTCTTTCCTGCAGATAAGCGCAGAGCTTCGCGGGGTTTGGCTTAGGGAATTAAAAAAAAAAAAAAAGGATCCCACAATTCCCAAAAAACAGCCGAAAATCCCCAAAAATTTGTTTTTTTTTAAATATTATGGGTCCTAGAGTTCCTATTGCACATTATTATAAACATATCGGGTTATTAAAACTCTAACGATTCGCCAAAAATTTTACCGTCCGAATGGACCACCTCAGACGAAGTCATGACCAAAATTTACATTATATCATTTTCAAACAGTAAATGCCATAAATTGTTCTCTTGACCGATGAAAAAAATTCACTTTCAAATGTATGTGTTTTAATTTTCATTATAAAACAAACCTCACGATGATTCTCCCGATACATGATGAATAGGGATATAACTTCTTGCAGTTTTTGCAAATATCAAAAATACCACCTCAAAGTCGTGTGGGGCATAAAAAAATTTTAAAAAATATGGTGTCACTTTTCCTCTATTGTTCATAAGGTTTCCGCACCAAAAGCGTTGAAGTTTTGTTTTTATTTATTTATTTTCATTATTAAATCAGTTGCTCTTGTCTTAAATAAATTCGTTTTTGTTTAAATTCCTTTAAACTCTTCAACAATTAACCATTTTTCATTAGTCTAATGCAAAAATAAACGAGTTTTCAATTTTCAAAAATTAATTGCATACATAATATGGAGATTTATCGCTTACGGTGCGGAAACTATTTTTCACCGAATCAACCTAAAAAATAGATTTTTATTGTCAGAAAAACATTCTCCACATGTCGCTAAACAATTTTTTTTATAAATAAAAATAATACTTTTTTAAATAAAAATTGCAAAAAATCGACTTTTTCAGAAGTTTAAGTTCATATGCATGTAACTTCTTAAATAAAAAAGATTTTTTTACAATTTGCAAAATATAGAATATTAATTGATTTGCTGTTAATTCACAAAAAAATATTTCAAACAAATTATGATCAATTTGAGTCTTATATTTCTAAAATACTGGACCAATTTAAAATTATAAAGAACTCGACAAGCGCATATTACTAAAAAATTATTTTTAGCATCGAGCTAAAATTAAGAATTAAGGATCCTTTTTTATTTTTGTTATACCCGAGGTGGGAGCGAACCTCCTTTCCTGCTAAGTCTATAGACCTCAAATCCAAGACTTAAACTCGACTACAACTTTTTAATTGTCACCTCAAACTGCATTCCAATCGGACCAACCGTTTATAAAATACAGAATTATTTCCATTTTTTTCCAAATTTCCCACACTGTACAAAACAAACTTTGGATTTGTAATATGAAACGGCTTAATCAATTCCGGGAACGCAAACAATTCATTCAATCAAAAAGAAAATCAAATAGTACAAACAGTAAAAAAATTTATTTAAAATGTTAAATCCCGAAAATCGCTTCCAAGCCCACTGTGCAAAATTTTTTCTATTTTTTATTGCATAGTAGATAAAAAAAGAAAAAAAAATACAAAAAAAATATTAGTATTTGGACTAATATTGAAAACATTTTGGATAATTATTTAAATATATTTTTCTAATAACGAAATTTTTTTAATATTCGATTTGCCTCTTGCTGAAATGTGCTGTTGAGAAGAAACATCGAAACTGTTATAAATAAAGGAAATCAAAAAATATTTAACTCCAAACTGTCCGATTTGACTTGGATATCCCTAGTTAAGAATATAATTCAGAAATGGGTTTTAAAATCGGACGAAATTCATCACACCTGCTAAAAACAATAATTTTAAAAACAATTGTTTTTCACCAAATACCTGATTATATATCACTGCAGTAAATATTTTTTTTAAATTCTACAGATCCTTCTCTTTTATTTGGTACCGAGTTTTTTGGATACTTATATTAAAAAAAATATTTAAAAATAAATATTCTTGAAAAATGTTAGGTCCTTTAAAAAGGACAAAAGATGCGGAAATGAAAAATCAAGCACACACTTTGACGTACATTGTTTTGTCTCTAGATTAAAGTATAAAGTGGCGTTTCTACCAAAAAGAAAAAACAATTATTTGTCACAGTGTGAATTTGGAAATTAAATTTATTTATTTATATGTGTGTGATTGGCATGTGCATATGCAGTGTTGCCAGTGGATTTTTCGAAAAAATACCTACACATGCTAATAGAAATCCGATTTTTCCTTAAAAAATTTCCCCTAAAAAATCCCTCCGTATTTATTTATTTATTTTATTTATTTATTTATTTATTAATTGAATTGCTCCATACACAAGACTAAGAGTCTTATTTTGCAGTATGGAACTGAGAATATGTTAAACTTTAAATCATTAATTAATTAATAACTTAATAACTAACTACAATTTTTATATAAGTAATCAAAAAACAATTTAATTTAAACAATAAAGAAAAAAATTAAGATAATTTAATTTAAATATTTAAAAAAGCATAAAACAATATATTTTAATAATCAAAAATTTAGATAATTTTATATATTTTAATCTCAAGTAATTATGTTTAAAAGTGCTATGCTGAAAACAGTTTAAAAATATTTTCCCTGAATTTTCGTGCGTTACTAAAAAGTTGAATGCTATATGGTATAGAATTCCAGAGAGATACTGCGAATATGTAGAAATGCCACTCAGAAATTAAACTTTTATACCCGAACGATCTAATTCTTTTTATAATTAAAAAAAGAAAAAACATTAGCTATAAAAAATAAATTTTAATCGAATATGAATATTAAAGCTTTGACAAAAAATAAGTACAAAATTAAAAAAAATAATACATTAAATTCAATTAAGTCTTTCAACATTAGGTGTGATCCCGTACTCAACGTTGGGAGCCCGCGGGATCCCAATCTTATCGAAAACTGTCCCCGTACTTAAAGATTGGTAAGGTGGAGCTTGTAAGAGAAAAATATTCTTCTTCTTAGACGAAGTAGCCCGTACTGCAAGTAAGTTAACCAAATAATTAATATAAGAAATATTTATGTATATATAGAATACAATAGAAAATGTTGAAATATGTAAGTATGTAAATGCTTAAATTTTAATTGTATGCTCGTTAATGTGTCATTTATGTATTTATTTAAACATATTTCATATTAACGTTTTCTTCTGGATCAGAAATTTGGGTTTTATTGTTCCCGTACTTTTGTACATCTCACTATAGTGAGAGAAATTTTTGTTTACTCTCATTGTACCGAACGTTACCCAAAAAGTACGGGAGCTCACCAGGCTTGCCAGTTTTACAATTTTAGTGCTAAATTTAGCATATATTTTTCTGAATTAGCACTAAGAATTTTCAAAAAAAAAGCGAAGTGCTAGTTTAGCACATTTTTATAATTATTTAGTATTTTAGCACTTTTTTTAGATCCCAAAACCACATAAAAACTCACATAATCAATTCAAGTAAAGTATCAATTCTTTAAGTGTATCAAGAAAAATCCATGCATATAACCTTAACATAACTAGTCGAATATAGCATATTTTTTTTAGTCACAAAAGTTTTCGCATCAAACGCAATTAATTTTTTTATAAGATCATATAGCAATTCAAATTATCATTAAATTTTAATAAATTTTATTTGTAAAAAAATGTTTAAAAAATTTATAAAAGTGTGACATGCAATACTTATATGGATTGGCCAAAGCTTTTAAATGCCTTTAAAAATTATTATTTTCCCTTTAATAAAATTAGAGGAATGCCAGCACTCAGTAATGCTCGTTGGAATTCTGGCTCTTTTGTCTTTTATACTTATTCCGGAATATCAATTGCAATTATTTGCTAGTTGTAAGCAGCGATGCCAGAAGTGCAGATTTATCTGCATTTTGAAGATTTTATCCCCAAAATTGTCAAAATGCAGATTTGCAGATTTTTGGTTTAACATTTCAGATTTTTTAGCTCGGTGGAAGCTTCTTTACATTGTCATGATTGTACTATTTCCACTTGTTGCATTGATAAAGAAATATAGTAAATCAACCATTATGCACAAAAGATTACTTAAAAATTCGCAATGCCTTGACACATTAATATCGCCGGACATATGTCATCTGATTTTACACAAAATATTATGCATACATATGTACGTATATATTTATATGCACTTATGTACAAATATCTTTAAAAGTTGCAATATTTAATCTCTTCTAAATTTTCAATAAGACCCTTGATAATTTAAATAACATGCCAAACAATTAACGTTTAATTTGTTTTTTAAAATAACAAAGATTAATCCTTACTCAGCCTGAGTAATTAAATAGATAGATATTTTTAATGTAATATCCAAAAGTTATTAGTCATGTTCTTAAAATCGAACAAATTTTTAAAACTTTTCTGTGTTAAAAGTTCAAAAAAATATTACATTTTTTATACCTCTTACTTCGAGGACCACTCATATTGACCAGAACTATTTTTAAATCTACCATCGAATTTAACTTCGGGAACATATTTTGAAATTAATTGTAATATCTTTTTCTAAACAAACTTAATAAAAAATTTAATAAATTTGTTTTGAAGGTTTATTGAAAATTTTTAAAACTTTGGCGCAGATTTTGCAGATTTTTTGACGAAAAATTATGGGTTTTTGCTGATTTTTCCTCTTAAAGTTCTGGCAACACTGGTTGTAAGTAATACGCATAAGAGAAGGCGCAAAATTAGACAACGTTTGTTGCCAGCCACAATTTAAACATATCGGCCGATATTGTAAAAAAATCGGTTCATCTGAAAAGTACCAAAATGAGTTGGTATATGAGGAAGATGAAAATGACATAATTAAAAATTTTAAACAGTTGTAACAACTTAATTTAATGGCGATTTATTTTCTAAGAAAAATATGTTACAGTTTATACATGTAACACTTTCAAATGCTACCTATAATTACTCAAAGTGTTACATGTTGTGCAACTTCAATACAACAAAATTACACTTTTATCATTAACGTACTTCATGAGCGATTTTAAAAGCTATTTGAGCGGTTTCTGCACGCTATTACGGCTTGGCAACAAATATTGACATCACTAATGGCATAGGAAAATTAAAACTATTATAATATACTATATATTATATAGATAGACTTTCTTCATTTTAATATGTACTAAATATTTTTATATTTTGTTATGAAACAATCTTTTTACAAAATTATTAGCGGTATGAATTATGACAAATAAAATAAAACATTGGTTCTACAACCAAAGTAGTTAGTACCAAAGTTGATTAACAGGGCAGGATGAACACCTTAAATAATAGAAAGGGTAAAATATGCAACATGTTTTGCATGTTTTTAATCAACTTATTCACAAAAAAATTTGAAAATTTTTCCAACAGTTGTATTTTTTGTACAAACTAACACAAAAATGTAAAACATTTAACATTAATACAACATAGTTCTGAAAAAAGAAATTGGCATAAAATATATTTAAATGTAATATTATAATAAGTGTTTATATTTAACAAAATTAATATGTAAAAACAATTTCATATGTAATTTTTTTATTTTATTCATAAAAATTAATGTTACAAGAGTAGCACTTTTGGTTTTCACTGTAGAACAATTAAGCACTTTGTCGATTTAGCTGTTTTAATTTGAATTCTTCTGGCAAGCCTGGATCACACCTACATACATATAAGTTTTGCCAACTTTTTAAACCACAATTAACTCTGGGAATATATTTTGGCTATTTTAAGGGAAATATTTTTTTCCAACCGTTACTGCCCATCTACAACTGACATGACTTGCTGTTATAACTTGAAGTTATAAAAGCGTTATTAAAACATTTGCATTAACAACCGTGTTATAACATGAGATAACTTCTAACTTGATGAGTCTATACTTAACATTAACATCATAGCAGTTGTCTATGTTATGGACAATAAAATACCATTAGAAAACGTTTTTTTCAGCATTTATAATAATACGATTTGACGAAAAATCCCTTCATTTTGTAGATTATGAAAAATCTGTCTGATTTTCCCTACGCTTCTATTTGAGTATCAAAAATACCTACATGTAGGGATTTTCCCTACTTCTGGCAACACTGTACATATGTATTTAATTTGGTTTTTTTCTTGTTGTTAATAAATGCTTTAATTGTTAATTTTAATAAATGCCTTAAATATAATATTTTAAAAATTTGAATTTAATTGCCTGTTGCTTAAAACAATAAAGGAAGTGTAGAAAACATTTTTTTTGGTTATAGGAAAAAAGGGATTTTTTAAGACACGAGGGAATTTTTTTGATATTTTACTGGCATCACTGCTCCAAGGTTTCCATACGAACCTAAGACTAACGGTGTTTAAGAAAGTATGGGGTCGTAGTCATCCTCCTACTTTTTAAGACACCCGTCGGGTAATCTGGTTTCACTGACACTTCTAACTAGGGCCAGCGGGGTTGTTAATCTTGTTATCCCCGAGAGATAATACCCTTCATATCAAAACCTTGTATAGGGTGGTTCATTTTTTTTACCAATTTTTTTCCTTATAAGCTTCTCCTCTTCACTTTTATTCCAAAAAGATGTGTTGTTTAAATTTCGAGACAAGGAAGTTTTCCGAACTTATGTGTACTGAAAGGATTACGGTCAACCATCTGATCGATAAGAATTGTTTAATGTTAAGTAACTACATATTTAACTTTGCGGTATATGTAGTTATGATTGTCGAGCAAATTCATATGAATTTGTAAAGTTTTAACTTAAAAATGTGCGGTTTTCACAATACGAGCACAAGTGATTGAACGTGGAGTAAAATTTATATGAAAAAAAGCACTGAGTTTTTTGATCGCACTGTTAAGTTTTATGTAAAATAAAGACTCAGTTAGCAGGGAGTAACAGTAACCTTACCGTAAAGAAGTAAGACCAATCTATTTCTTAAGGCTCAGTTAGCCGGGAGTAAAAGTAACGTTGGAAATCAACTGATTAATTTTGTTGTATGTTACTCCCCGTCTACAACTGCCATGATTTGCTGTTATAACATGATGTTATAAAAGCGTTGTTAAAACATTTGCATTAACAACCGTGTTAAACCATGAGAAAACCTCTAACATGATGTGTCCATACTTAACACTAACATCATATTAGTGTTAATGTTAAGCATTTCATGTCAGTTGTTGACTGCATGTAAAGCACTTAGGGCCATTATAACAACTTGCCAATAGTTAAAAGTCGGATTTTGTCGGACCGATAAATAGCTTTGCATTATAAAACCTTCATTTATTATGTTTTCATCTATTAAATATTATAATTATTGAAAATAACAGCAATAAAAATGAAAGTTGTAATAATGCAAAGCTATTTATCGGTCCAACAAAATCCGACTTTTAACTATAGGCAAGTTGTAATAATGGCCCTTAGAACGATTACGGTTAGCAGTAAATGTTACGTCTCAATCTGTAAGAAATACATTGGTCTTACTTTTTTACGGTAAGTTCACTGTTACTGTTACTCCCGGCTAACTGAGCCTTAATTGAAACGGTTTTAAATGTACACAAAAGATTTTGTATACTACTTACTTTGAAAATGAGAGTCACTCTTTTTATAAATTAATGAAACTCATTTTATAGAGAAGGCGTAAGTGTTTTATAATTTTTATTAGTTAATTAATTGTCAAAGAATTGTTTGTATAAGAAGAAGAAAATAAAATGAATGAACATACATACATACATACATAATTACATTCGAACCCTTCAAAGACATGCCATATGCTTACGGTCACCATCCGTTCTGTATTATACAGAACCGTACCGCATTTTAAAGCTTTGTGCTTTTTGAATTATTTTTTTTTAGTGAAAAACCATTAATTGTTCTGTATTTAATAAAAAGTTCTGAAATTATACAGTATTTTATAAAATATGTAAAACAGATAAATTTTCAATTTATCTGACTTTTCAACTTATTGGAAAGCACAGAATTCAATGAAGGATATTCATATTCAAAAATGAATCGGTTGATACTTTTCAAATTTAAATTCATATGGGGTTTTTTTGTGGAAAAATTCAAAATTTTTGACGCATTTCGGCAAAGCCACACTGTGCATCAATATGATCTATTTGCATAACTTCAAATTTTTGTGTTCTGTATTTTTGGTTTAAAATATGTAAATTTGAAAATAAAACACATGGAAATTTGAAAATTAAAGTACCAAAGTTTTAACGTTTGATTTCATATTCGAAAAAATGGATTAAAAAAAGTGCTTTCAGGGTTCGTCGTGCATAATAATTAAGTTTTAAGATAAAAGATTTTAAAGTGTTATTTATGTAGGGTTTATTTAAAATGATCATATTTATTTTTAAATACTCAACTAGGAATAAAAAAAGAATAATCAATACTTATTTGAGTAAAACATAATTAACAAATACAACAAGAATTTAATTGCATATTTGTACACTGTACGATGCCGAAGTAAATACGACAATAAAATTCACTCACAACAATGAGTTTTCTCATACTTGTGTTGACTCTATGAATATATAAATGGTGTTCCCTTGCTACAATTATTCTGAGCGTATAACGGTTAATGTGCGTAATGAAAGATCTTTGTATTTGTGTAGTCTCATCCCAGCAAACACGTAGTCGAGTCTTTGATATAATATTACTTTATTATTTTAAATCAAGAACAAGTAAAATATGAATATAAATATTTGATTTACATAACAATGTTTTAAAAACAATGTTTTATCAATTTGTTATCAAGTGTTGTTCTTCTCAATCATACTTAAAGAGGAGGATTTCGGTTTGCCAAGAATTCGAGAACGAAGAACGCTGTTTCATATTTTATTGGCATTGAAGTCGACAGCTTAAATATTTGATTAAATAATAAATTTAAATTTAAAAATAAAATAATAGTAAAATGAATTTACAAAAAATCTATTTTTCTTTTATGTTCCACGTTATATTACAATCCATATTTGAAAAACATTTGAGAATAACGCTTAAAATCAAGTTAAAAATACGTATATGAATTCCTCAGGTTTTTAAAATTATTTTCAAATCATTTTAAACTGTTTAGGTATAATTTGAGAAGGGTTTAATTTCAAATAATTTTCAATTTAAAATCAAACGTTCGTGTTTGTTGGGATAACACTCATCCAACTACAATACCCATAACCCCCACAATTTGAGTTTGACGACAAAGTAGTAATACAAAAAATCGTTTAAGTTCAATTATTATTTTTGTTATTGTCGCTGTGCAGTTGTTGTAGCCTGATCTTGTAGTTAAATTTCCCTTATGTACGTACCGTACGTACCCACCACAAGCAATTGAAAGCAGTAAAAAATTCATCTTTTAGATGAAAAACAAAAATATCTGTGCTCGTATATAAAAAAAAAATAAAACAAAAATTGAAATAAAAACTTTGAGTCAATTAGTTTCTACTTTTTTCCACTGGGTTCAAAATATTTATTATCTCGTTGTAGTTCAAACAGATCGCACGATCGCAAAAGTAAAAGAAAATCAAAAGAAAAGCAATTAAAAGAAAAGCAAGTCAAACAAATCGAAAACAATTACATATTTTGAAAAAACGAATACATTCAATTCAAAACTGAAGAATTAGCATTTAAGTGAAGAACTTGATAAGAGTTTCGTAAAAACAAATTAAAATGTTACACGGGGTAGCCGCTTTTGTTTTCCTGTTGATAACATCCCGTGCAGTCGGTGATTCTATATACGAGACAGATGTTCGATCCCGAAACGGTGCTGATGCGACTGATAACCGACAACATCATGCTCCGTCGATGTTGTGTTTGAATATTAAACCTCAACATTCTGTGGATATAAAACAAGTGCGTAAAATATTTAATAACAAATAAATTTAAGTTAAATTTAATTTGAGAAATAATTCGAAATATGGATTATTTTGGTTTTAATGAAAAATTCCGTTTGGTTAATACTTAAATAATTTTGAACATTAGATTTTTTTTGAACATACTATTACATATCGTTAGCTAAAATGCAAAAATACTTAACAAGCAAAAAATTCTAAATCGCGTATTTATAAGTTCAAAACGACGAAATTATACGTTTTTTTCTAACAAAATATAATTAAATTATTATTATTATTTATTAATTTGTCTATGGAATATATAATCCTTACAGACTTTTAAATAAATACAAATAAATTTAACAAAATATAGGCACACAAATGTGAAACAAAAATTACAAAAATTATGTGTTTAAAAAGATAAATAATTTAGTTTTAAAATTAGTGGGACTAGAAGAATAGTCAATAAATTTATAAAACTTGTTGAACTCAATACACGTCCTTCTTTACGCGTCAATATTAGCATAATTAGCTCTTAAAAATTGAACTGATAACGGAACCAAATGACGGGATGGTCGTTGAGGAACATTAAAGGTTACATTGTTGATTAGGCATCCAGAGCATCCGTCGCTAACAATTATGTTAAAAATAAACGAGATTCTCAGCACAATTCTACACCTTTTTAGGTCTTGCAGAATAAGATGGCATATTCCATTGGTAATAAAGTTCAACCCATGCAGACAAAAAGTCAGAAACTGTTTTTGGACTGATTCAATTTTGTCAGAATATTAATTAAATATATGGTCCCATATTACAGACCCATACTCCAATACAGGTCTTACAAGGGAAGTATATAGACTTTTCGTAAATTAAAAGATCTAAAAAATTTTCCACTGACTCCAACTGATAGCTTTCAAAAAAGTAGTATTGGACTCTTTCTAACGAAACGCATGTATATACATTTTCTTAAGATTAAGTTGCATAAAATTTACATTGCACCACGAGTAAAAAAAAGTTAAGTCGTTTTTAAGAAGTTGTTGCTCAGATATTTGACGATAGCTAGGAAAAACTTTCACGTCGTCCCCATACATCAGAATATTGGATGTACGAATCATCTCAGGTAGGTCATTAATAAACAATGTAAAACGAAGTGGCCCAAGGTGGCTTCCCTGAGGTACACCAGACAGAACTTCTATGCTTCTAGAAATTGTGTTTTTTAAGCAAATCGTTTGTATTCTGTTGCTTGGGTATGCATATATCCATTTTATACTTAAATCAGTAAGGTTTTGGATAATAACCTCCTAAGTTTGTAAAAAAATATATTCAACATAGTTTTTGTCTAAATATATTCAAGATCCTGATTCATAAACTTAACTCAATTTATGAGTTGCGCAACAAAGTCCATTTGTATGGAATCAAAAATATTTTGATTGATCAATTATTAAATATATACTACATACATATTGGGGATGCTAACCCTGAAATATCGAAATCCCGGGATTATTCTTAAAATCTTAGTCCCGATTTTGGGTTTATAAAAAATGTGCTAATTTTTTTTTATTAAATACAACTATATTTAAATAAACGTGAGTAACCGTGCTAAAAATCACTTTAACAATTTAATATTTAATCATACTGGCAATGAATCTAATATTTAACTGGTTACAAAAATAAGTCGCAAATGAATAAATGTTACATGTAATGCATTTTGTGCCACAGTAAACAAAACCAGAGGATAAAGTTCGGTGTGGTCTTTTTTCTAAGTAAATCTTAATAGAACTGCGTACGCAAAATGCAAGTTGTGCAAAAAGGTGTTAAAAACTTCAGGGGGTTCTACCAAAGGTCTTTTGACTCATATTTGCTTAAGTATATTTTATTAGATTAATGCATACATATGTATATACATATATGAGTTAAAATAAATTATATCGAGCCCTAACCGCGAAAATAACGTAAGCGCCTAAAATCAAATTTTACATGAGAGAGATTTTTTATTTTATTTCATACACATTTTGAATGAAATTTGTCGATTACGATACAATTGTTTATATCGATTATCAGATGTCATTTATTTGTTTTAGATGCTTGTTAAAATATTAGTTTTAATACATAACTCTTCTATATAACTTTAAAAGAATACATTAAACCGTTTAATTTTGTAATGAGTTTAATTTTCTTCATGAATTAATTTGTTTTCATTATACGAATTTTAAAAATTGGGTTTTATGTGCCGTTTTTTTGAATTAAAATTCCCGAATTCCGGGTCTTAAAAAACCTGGTCCAATTTGGCATCCCTAATACATATGTATGCACATTAGGGTGACAATCAGCGTTGCCGCTTTGGTTAGTTTTAACCAAATTTGGTTACTTTTTTCCCAATGTGTACTTGTGAACTTTTTTCGATTTTGGTTACTTTTTTCAACACAAATATAATAATTTTTGTATTTTGGAACAAGAACTTTACGCTCCGCTTTTTTGAGCTTTAAAAATTGCGTGTGGTATATGTGCATCTAAAACCGCTACTTTTTTCATCTACTTTCTAGAGAAAGGATAAGGTCGAAGAGATTTTCGATCGCACCACGTTTACTATTATTATTATTATATACCGGGCACATATGTATGTATAAATGATCTACCGAATAATTTAGCTCAATTTTGCACTTTGATACTATAACACACAGCAATACCCTAAAAGTTTTACTTGTAAGAGCCCGTTATATAAAAGGGTTAAACACTCTAGCTCATAAAGCTGTTCAAATTGACGAAAATACGTGTTAACTTTGGATTAGAGGTGCCACCTCCACTAAAAATTTCGAAAAATTATATAGGATGCTGTTCTTTCCAGGCATACATATATTACTGATGGTCAACACTTTATAAAAATCGGCCCAGATGTTTATGAGCCTACAAGATTAAAAAAAAACAATTTCATCTTTAGACATATTTTTTAAACTGGAGTGCGAATAAATAGTTTTGGTTATTTTTTTCGCTTTTGATTATTTTATTTTTAAATTTTGGTTACAAAATTTTTTTGGTTTTGGCAACGTTGGTGACAATCAATTGTGTGCAAAAAGGCGTATCGAGATCAAAGGTCACATGTTTTCAAATTTTTCAATTTATGTATATGGGAAAATCGTAAATTTTTAGCAGGATATGCTGATTTATTAATTTTAATAAAATCACCGTAAAACCATTTGTTTGTATATTAACCCTCATATCTCCTTAGGGTCGAAGTGACCCACAAACTATTTTTTCGCAAATTTTTTTAATATATGTCATTATTAGCCGAAAGTTAATAGATGCTTTTATTCAAAAACGCTAATAACAAAAATTAGTTTTACAAATCAAATGCTTGATCAATGACACAAGTACACAAATATAGATGGGAATCCACCTAGTATTTAACTAGTGTCTGGGTAAATACCGGATATATTTCTTTTTTTGGGAATTTATTTAGGTATACAAAACACAAGTAATTATGGCAAGCATTAACTGTCAATAAGCTTTTAAATTACTTTTCGTTTTTTGTTTGTGGGTCACGTTGGGTTAATTTAAAAAAAAAAACGGGTTCACTGTCCTCTTTATTAAAATAAATAAGTCCACATATTTTGCTAAAAATTTACGATTTTCACAAATTTTTTTCATGCAAATTGTAAAACTTGCCAATATCTTACCTTTGACCTCGTTGCGCGTCCAGAAATCGTAATTCAAATTGGGTCAACTTTTCAGCACAGAACTTTAAGATCTAGTGTCACAATATTCAGCAAAAAAAAGCTTTTAAATTCTAGAAAATAATTTGTGCATGTGTAAAGTTAAATGTCGCAAGTCATTCAAGAACATAAAAAGCAACAAGTAAGAGTGCTGTATTCGGCTTTGCCAAATCTTATTACACTTCACCATTGCAGCTGGTCTTTTTAAATAACATTGTAAAGTTGTAGAATAAATGTTCTTTAACTGCCTGGTCCACAATAATAAAAAAAAAATAAAAATTGTTTTCATTGGAAATATACGAAAGAAATGTTCTATTCGTCATTGTGGTATGAGCAGTATTTAAGTTGTAAATGTTGATTTTAATAACAACTTTAATGCTATTTTAAAAAAAAAATTCGTTTGGTATTTTCAGTATAATTCTATTACGTTTCTAATCAATCTAATATTTAATGAATTATGTTTATAGGAACCCCTAAACGTCGATTTATACAAAAGAGATCAGTATTTTGGGAGAACATTAATATTAGGACTAGGTAAAATAATGGACCTGTTGGTCACGTAATAGATCTAAATTTGGAGGGTTATATTTGGAGGCATCGGGGTTTTAAGTAAAACCCAACAAATTCAATCGGTCCAATTTTGCACAACTTTTTCGAGCATACCCGTGCTCATTTCGTCAATAGTGCGACGAATATTGGCTTTTAAATGAAAAATTGTGGCTGAAGTTTAGCTCAACACGCACCACATGGCATGTTGCGACGTCTTTTTGGAACCATTTCTCATCCAAATGATTCGCCATTACACGCGGAATAAAAAAAATTACGAATAGTTTGCCTGTAGCGTTTGTCATTCATTTAAGTACAGTTTGGCCTGTAATACCTTTAGCATGTAAACCGCATCAAACAGTGATTTTTCGGAATGTTATGGAGTTTAAAAAGTCTATTGAGTATTTAGCTTTCTCTAAAAACGACAATTCTGCTTGTTACATACCCGTTAAGCTACAAATCTGGTTTATCTGCCCATTCCCCGAACACACGATGCAATTAATGGTTCACTGTCTTTAATAGTTGCAGTTAGATTTGAACTGGATGATGGCCAGGATCTTTCCTCTAAATTTTCCAAGTAGTGGACGGCAGAGACTGAGTTTCAGCGAACGAGGTGGGATTGATAAATTCGAGTCCTCTGTCACATTTTATACTGAATTTTTAGATGTAGTGATTGAGGCTGCTCGATCATACTCCTTCAACTCTTTGATTTGGATCAATATCAGGGTTGCCAGATTTTTTGAGCTTCATCGCCAAACCGGATGTCATAAATCGCCAAACGTCAATTTTGTTCAGTTGTCGTAACATCTTTTGTTTTTTTTCAATTAAATTTTGCTTACAAAAAAAGCTAGTATAATTTTTCAGTAAAAAATCGCCAAAAACTGAGAAAAAATACAAAAAAGTCGCCGAAAATAAATTTTGTTTAGTTTATGTTATTTTTTTTAAAAAATATTAAATGGAGAAACTAAAACTAAGTACACAAGTCTATAAGTTCGTACACTTCAGCCTCAACGATTTCATTCCTAGTGTTTTGACCTGCATACATACTAATATAATTTAATAATGACTGAAAATAAAATTCACTTAAAATGATAACAGAACAAATTAACAACCAAAATTTTAATAATTAATGATAACAAAAAATGATAAACTGCAGCATTCCCGATATGGTTTTCATAATCATTCTACTTTGAAAGTTTGATGTATTTTACTAAATAATTTTAATAAATAGAATATGGGAATTATTTCTTCTTATTTTACTTATTAAACATTCAAATGTATTCCAATATGATACTAAGCTTAGTTTATGTCAATGGTACGGTCCTTTAATTATATAGAGACTTTAGAGAAATCCGGTTTTGTGTATAAAAACTGAGGCAATTCTGGCATTATTTCATTAACAGCAAGTTATACATCGATACGGCTGAATTAATAAGGAAATCTAGACCAGTATATATTTTATACAAATATATAACAACCTAGGTCCCATCATATATGGGGTCTTTGGCAAGTTAATTTCAGCAAACACACGGACGGACGCACAACGTTTAATCAACACCCTACTCAAAAGAATCTCGCCAAAGACTCTGGTCGGTTTCAATGCAACGGCTTGAAGGTCCACGTTACCATTGCTCCGTAATTTTTGTATTTATATGAATTAGAATCCTATCAACCCAATTATAAATAAAAATTTTCTGGCAATTTTTCCTATTCCCCCTTTTAAAATTGAATTGGAAAAGGAAAACTGGAAGAAGTTTTCGGAAAAATTTGATTTAAATAGAAATGTATGTAAATAACAAGTAAGTTGGCATTCCAATCGTATTCGATAGAGAGAAGAGTAGATAAGCTAAAGTCACAAATTGAAGGCAACTCTTTCAAAGGCGGTTAAATGTTGCCTTAAGTTTCCTTGAGCTTGTGTTTATCTGTTTATCATTTAAATTTGATTTTTAATAGGTATATAATTTTCTATGTAATTGGTACAAACTATATTAAATGGACTGCAGAAAACACTTCTCTATTAAATATTTTAAGAGCTTTTCCTATAAGTTACCGCTTCAGTTAGTAAAAAAATATAATGTTATAACACCCCGTTTCCACATACTACTGCAAGTTTGAAAAACTCAATACACTCACACTTTTTCACAATTCTTGTACTTTCAGCCAATCGGCTGTCACCTTGATAATGCGTAATTACTTGCATGTGGAAACGTAGGGTAATTTGTAATTATAAAACTTAATTTCTTTTAAATTAACATGTATCATCCAACACTAAGTTCAACATATCATAATTAAATTAGACTAAAACTTTAACATTTTTCCCTCACCTTCTGAACTTTCGAAGTGAGAAAAATACAAATTCAGCCCACATAAACTGTGTCACAGAAGAATGTTGCAACCACAAAACAAGGGGAACAATAAACATATTGACTCGAAATGACCTTTTGTACTGCAGCAGCACTCTTCACTACTCATCCCAGCCTTCGATGTGAATTTTATATGCTGGGATATGACAACTTTATGGGAATAGAGATGTGTTACATGTAAAATACTGATTCGTTTTCATCATCATACTTGTCTGCTAAAATTCAGAGCAAACAAAGCTTCCTTAAAATCTAAATTGATTAATTAAATTATACAATTATTTAATGCAATGTGTGTTATTTATGTATATTTTTTTCGAGTTTTTAAACTAATATTCAAACATTACAAAAGCAATTGAAATTATGTGAGGGTTAAGTTGTACTTTATAGTTCTCTACATGGTTGAGCTTGGGTACGTCTAATTAGGCTCACACTTTGAAAGTTTTCTTTTAGATTGCCTGAGTTTAAAGGTTGGACATTCTCTTATGTTTTAAAATTCGTAAATATAAACCAGAAATTAGCTGTGATTCTTACACGTTTTTTTATATTTTGTGTTATTTTCATTCAGGGACCTAATTCTGGCAGTCGTGATCGAATACTTTCTCGATTCGAAAGAAATTCTATTTCAGTCGATAGTTAACGAATCGAAATTATTTATTCAGTATTATAAAACTTTAATTAATGTGCTGTTTTCACAAGCCTGTTTTATATTATTAATGTGTTTTTCCATGTCGCTGAAGATCATTGCTTAGTTCACTAAAAGCTGCTTCCAAACTCTACAAAAGACCGCTTTAATTAAATGTCTTGCCATTTCAGTTCCCAGATACCACTAATTATTATGTTTCTTGGAAGGACCTGCAGCGATGTTAACGTTATCTTCTTTCATTGACTCGGCGGCTAAAAATAATTTTGTAAAATGAGCACTGCAAACACAAAAAATTTTTATTTCAAAAAGCTTTTTTGCTAAAACTATTCTTTGAAACTTTGCGAAAAATTTCTTTAATCCATTGTTTACATGACAAGGTTGCAAAAAGGGGTATAAAATTGTTGCCAAAGATACAATAATCTGTGAATTGCTTTTAAATTTTGACGATTTATTGTGATAAAAATAATAAGAAAATTTATAATTTACTGCAAATTAAATGTATTTTGGAAGAAACTTTCAAAAAAATGGTAAAAATTAAAAAAGTCGGTGATAAAAAAAAGACTCACAAAAAGTCGCAGCCCGCTTAAAAAGGGTAACATTTTGTTGTATGCAAAGCAATTAGGGAGATTATTGTTAGTAGTAAGATGTTACGTCTCAATCTGTACGAAATAGATTGGTCTTACTTTTTACGGAAAGGTTAAGTTACTGTTACTCCCGGCTAACTGAGCCTTTAGTCGGGCGAACGATAACCCTGCTTGCATGTGTAGCCCATGTGAAATTTGTGTGTTATAAAAAAAATTGCCTTATTCTGTAAAAACTGAGGCATATTTTGTATATAATTTTATTAACTTTTTTTAAACTTCATTTCCATTTTGCTTTTAGAAGTAAAATTCATTACATTTGCAATGCTTAATTTTGTGTTTGCTGGGCTATATTATCTTATCCAATACAGACGCATTTCATTTATTGAGAGTTTTGGTTAACTATGCTCTAAACTTTAGAGTCTAAAGTATACTCCAAACTCCACACCTTCTTTACTCTGAAGTATGACATTTGCAAAAATTAATAATATGTTTACCCAAAAGCTTAGTTTAAAATCTGTGCACTTTTAAGTTAAATATCGCAACTAACTAAAATTTAAATGTTTTTACAAATTATTTTTTACATTTTACACAATTATTTACTCCGCAGATAACTGGTAACTGGTATGGTAATGAAATCATAATGCATACACAAGATATACCGGGAGTATATCGTTACGACAGTTGTGTCATGATAAATTTAAATGATGTCACAGATCAAGTGAGTAAAATAAATATTTATTAGTGGTACTCATAGTTCTACATGCGTACAGTCAATCTGTCAAGCCACTCATAAATAAATTAATAAATGTTACTCGTCTAATTTAAACGATAAAAAATGAAAACTAAAACAAAAAAAATCTAGATTTTTTCTAGTATGTAGTAAGAAAAGAATTCTCTACAATTTTTTTTTTTTATTTTCAAATACAGATGCGTGATTATTATCAGCCGACTAGTTATAGAAGAGTAGACACAATGGCAGCAACAGCATCAACATCATCGTCATTATCACCTTCGAATGGTCAGCATTATGATGTGACTACAAACTCTAGACACTCACATTTGAATACCAGATATTTACGTTTGATTTGGAGTGAAAAAGATGACAACATTGAATACAATTTCAATTATACCATGAATCATCCGGGTCTTTGGACTAATGTTGGCGAACAGCGTGGTTCAATGGTGGCCTTAAATAAATATAGTCAATTTACCGGTACCGTACAGGTGGTCAAAGCCGTCAGTGATCATTTGGTATTGACATTCTGTTCAAGTGACTTACATCACAGCATTTATACGATTGTTTTGAGCCGAGAGCCACAGGGTTTGAGTCAAGATGTAAGTATGGAAATTATAAAAATTTGTTTGTCCGGTGTGTGTGTGTGTGTGTGGCTTGTGAGATTTAGGTCAATTAATTGATTGGTTAATTGAAAAATTTATTGGATATTAATGTAATTGAGAAATGTATTTTATTGAAAAAAAAAAAACATTTTAAAAGTTGTTAAGTTAAAGTATTCTTGGCAACTACAGGTAAGGGCGAAGTAAAACAATTAATATTTATATTTAATAATTCAGATTTATCTTTAAAATATAAAAGAATTACTACATGCAATTTTAACTTTTAATTAGGGATTTTTTTTTAAATTTTCATTCTTTAACATATAAAGGGTGTTAAATTTTAAGGGCCGATGTTGATTTTACATTAAACACAAATTATTTAGGAAATTACTGCCATATCTTTTTATTATGATAATATTGGTATGGTTCAATTATGTATGGAAGAAAATATAGGCCAAATGGCCGCCACGACCTCGACGGCACACCTCCATCCGATGGTCAAAATTTTCGATGACGCTGATATATAATTGAGGTTCTATGTCGTTAATGTGCCGAATTATCTCATCCTTTAGGTTCTTGAATTGTTACTGGTTTATCGACGTACATCTTTCCTTTCAAATAACCCCAAAGAAAGAAGTTGAACGGAATTATAAACCTCAGTTTTACTTGTAACAAAATCAAAGCTCAAACAAAAACAACAACAATAAACATTGAGTTTATCTTTTCTTACAGTCCCGACTACAATTGGTTGATTTTTTGTCAACTCTAAATGTAGTTGTAAGTGGGTAAAGAAAAAACAAATAAAAACAAATTACTTTATTTTATTTTCCAGTTCACTTTATTTACTCTGCCACATGCATATTAGTTATCAATGTTTTTCTTGGGATTTTTGTCGTATTTTCATTTCCAGTACGTTGTTTGAAAGTTGTTGCTACACCTTGAGATTTTAGTCAAAAATTAACCCTTAACTGCCTATCTTACTTTTTTATAACGATCATTTAGACATTACTAAAAACCCCTTTTATAACCACAAACAGTAAATATTTGCCCAGGAATCCGTTAATGACCAACATTTTTAAGAGGACATATACAAATTTTTTTTTTTAAATTTAAGTCAAGTTGTATACTAAAAAAAAATAATATAATTGCTGTCAAGGCACATTAAACAAGGTATGTTTGTGCAATACACTGAACACAATTCGCGAAAAGATTTTTTGTAAAATATGTTTTGCTAATTCTTTTTAATTAATGTTGTTGGCACGTTGCACTACACCAAAAATTTGCCTAAATACTGCAAAATGGGGTGTAAAATTGAAGAAATGTAGGTTATTCTACAACTTACAAATTAGTTATTCAATAAATTCGTATTTTCATTAATTCGTAAATAGTTATAATGGAGAAATTTCTTCGATTTAACTTTAAACTTTTTAGGTAAATTGATTACAATATTATTCAAATTAACTAATTATGGTAGTTAAATATTATTAAGTTTGAAGAATTTGTATTCATTTTAACTAATAAACGCATTTATTTTGAATATGTTTTTTTATTTAAATTGACAAATCATTATTCAAATTAACTAATAAATTTAGTGCATATAAATAAAATATTACGAATTTCCTGACCGCATTGGATATTCAATGAAACACTTTAGAATCAGGCACATTGCTGCCCTATGTAAACTGACATACGACGTCCATCAACTGGTATTGCAAGAGCTACCATTGACTGGAATCCTCAAGGTCAACGTCAGCCTGGTCAACCACATAATTCCTGGATCCGGCCCATCAGAAAAAAACATGAAGCTGCTCGTCTTACATGGAACGAGATTAAACTACTTACCATAGATGTAAATAGATCGACAGAATTCGTTAACGCCTCTATGTTCTCTCTGATAATTTTATTATATTATATTATATTTTAATTTCTTTTTTTGTATTTTATTATTTATATCAGTTTTAGATAAATAAAGGACATATTTATACATATATGCTAAGAATCATAAGAATCATTTGTATTTTCACGAAATTTTAACGAATTTGTATTCAAAATAACACCCTTGTGGAATTAAATTAACAAAATTTAGTTAAATAAACGGATTAAGTATTCAAATTAACTTCCTTTAAGGATGCTAATTCAAATATTTTTATATGTTCCTAAAACATTGTGTTACTACTGGTTTACTACTATTTATTTTAGCAAAATTTTTGTGTATATTACAGAATTTTACCTATTTTTCATCAAAATCTTTTACATATACACAGATTTCAATTACAAAATTAGTTAACGAAAACTTTTGTGTTAATTTGAAGAAAAATTGTGTTTGTGTTGAATAAATTTTAATTATATTTGAGTTGATTTAAGAAGTTTTTTAGTTAAGGGCTTACTAAATTTTTTAGTTAATATTACCGATGATATTTGGTTCAGTGTGGCCAAAAAAGGGTTAAATTGTATTCCTATTTGATATCAAAAAAACGTGCTTCCTAAACGAGAAACAATTTTTTTTGGAGTTAAACAACTGTTTAATGTGCCTTGATATCAATTATATTATTTTTTTTAGTATACAACTAGATTAATTTTTTTTAATGTCCTCTTTAAAATGCTGGTCATGAACGGGTTATTTTAATAGTAGCTTAGTACATTTTTAAAACATGTTTCCTGGGCAAAAATATGCTTTTTGTGGTTATTAAATGGGTTTTTAGTGATGTCTAAATGAAATAGTAAGATAGGCAGTTAAGGGTTAATTTTGGACTAATATCTCAACCGGTGGTCGACAACTTTCGAATGAAAAACGGACAAAAAATGGTTAATCTACGTAAATTTTCATTAAAATCGAGTTAAAACGCTTAAAAAAAACTGACATAAACATCTCGCAATCTCGAGTCTGTAGTGAGATTTTTAAAATGTTTAATGCAGACTCAAAGAATTCATTATATTTGGTCATTCATTGGACAAAACAAAATCGCCGACTTATTATTCATGAAAAATTCCATTTTTGGATCCTTTTTTGACGCGGTTTAGCTACGGGAGATTATCGCTAGAGCCAAAATATTTTGGGAATCTTCATAAAACATGTCAAAGTAAGTTTTGATGGCGGTACATTTTTGAGTCGGTCTAATGTACATACGTTTTTAATGGTTGGAGCCCACACTACAAAATTGAAATTTTTATCATTCCTATAAGATGAAAAAGTAGGTACTTTTTTTGTTAAAACTTAGCAATATAAAATTTGGTATATAAATGTGTCCACGAAAACGGAGACGATTACGAAGCAGTGGGTTAATTGCTAGTTATAAATAACATAAATTTATTCAGAGTATTGTCCATCGTTAGCTAGGACCTTTTTTTGGGGGATAAAAAAAATTAAGAACATTTCGAATACCCTGTTCTGAAAAAAGCCGAATCCAGGGAGAGCGTTGTGCTTCTGTAAAAACAAATGGTAGTCAGATGAGTCAAGATCTGGATGAAAAGTTAACCGTCATATGGTCAACATTTTTCAGAATTTGGTTAGAAGTAACCATATTATACACCATACCAATATTATCATAATAAAAAGAAGTGACAATAATTTCCCAAATTATTTGTGTTTTATTCAAAATCAACATCGGCCCTTAAAATTTACATACATTTTATTTAAAAATAAATTTTTCGAAACTTTTGAAAACTTAATGCAGTACATATTTCAATGAAAAAAATGAAAAAACATTAATATTTGCATTGTCTGTATGTTCGTTTTATTATTACATTTGACCAAAAGAATATCGGTTATAATTTAATCCTTAAAATTTAAAAAAATTTAACAATTTTACAAATATTATAAAAAGTATTATTAACTTATAATTTTCCTCAAATTAATTAGAATTAATGTATTTTCATTTATCTCTCCAGATAATACGCAGCATAAGAAATTTACTTTCAAGACGTGGTCTGTATACTGAATCCATACGACAAGTCTGCATGAAATCATCTGCCTTCACTACGAGATCATCTTTCTGTACAGCTCTATTATTGTTAGCTTTAATTTGCATATTAAGAAAATTATTTTATTGAGGAAAAAAAATAAATACCGGTTGGAAATGATGGAGAATGAATTGAATTGAAATGATCTTTGTACTATGGCGTCTTTTTTTTAGTATTTTTTCTATTTTACCCAAAAAGTAACTCTAAGAGAATTCACTCCCTCATAAGTCAAGTCTAATTTAAAATATAAGCTGTTACAATTTTTATAAAATGGCAAAATAAATTTGTTTTTTTTTTTTATTTAATTACTATTATGACTGTTTATTGTTGTTGCTTATTTCTTATGGTTTGTTTTAATTAATTTCAATTATTTTGTAATTTTTTTATTAGTTAGATAAATTTCTTAACACACCCCATTAAGTTTTGAGTGAGCGAAATGTGAGAACGTGTTCTACGTGTGGGAGGAGGAATTGTTTTAATTAATTTATTTTTACTAGATGTTTAAAATTATCTACTTTATATTTAAGATATAAGATGATGTGTTGCAACAATTTCAGAATTTCATTTATTTATGTAAAAATAATTAGATTAAATTACTACGTTTGTTTTGAAACATGCATACCAACACACACATATACACATAATTATACCCAACAAACACGAAGTCAAACCTTTAATATGAAATGTCTTTATCATTTGATATCAAGCACAATTCTTAGATAATGATCAATTGTTTAATTTTAGCATTTGAATTCAAATTGATAATGATTTGAATTTAAAAATTTGACATATGTACTATGTTTTATCAATTTTAAATCAAATTGTTATCAAATGTTATTCTTAAACCAAAAATAAACTTGGCAACACTAAAGAGAAATATAAATGCAGACATTAAAAAATAAAATGTGTTTAAAGTAAATGTGTAACCCAAAGCTGGGTTATATGGTCCTGCCCTAGGATATCGTAATTTTAAATATACCATGTTTTTTCCATACGTTTGGGTTACTTTTGGACTAGTCCTAGTTCCTTGTGGGCTACATTTTACACGCGTGCTTGGACTAGTCCTATTATTTGCAGGGTACGTTCAATGAGTTATTCTAGTTTATAAGCGTTATTAATTGAATTTTGATATGCATTTTGTTAAAGTTAAACGTGCCCAGCAAATAAACTTTTAATAGAACTAGGGTTTACGTATAGGGTGTGAAATATTTGATAGGTGTGAACATAGCCTTAGTTTTTTGTTTTTACTATAATTGCATATTACAAAAAAAAAAAAAAAATAAAAAAATAATATGTAGATTTATAGCTTAAAGCCTAGTACTCTGTTCGAACTTGCGAAAAATGTTGAGCAACATTGATTATATCACACGAAAATTTCGTCAAGTATCAGTACTGTCTATCTCGCGGTTTTTAAAAACTTAACGATTTTATTAGTTACAAGTATACACCATTATTTTTGAAGGTAAACAAAAACCATAGTTGGGGGTAGTGCACTAAATGATTAAAATTAACATTGCACTCTTATTTAATAAAACTGCAACAAATTAGTTTTTACAATTTTTACCAGCTTTAGTGATGATTGGTATTTTTTTCCTAGCACTAAAAAAATTAATTGGTATTGAAAATTTTTTCACTATCGCTTACTGTGATTGTTTGCATAAAATCTGCACTCAAGCCAAATTTGTGGTTCAAAATTTGAACTTGCAATCAAAAAGCTGTACGAAAACATAATATCACCAAAAATTTAAGTAAATTTAATTTTGTACGTGCATGGTTTTTGATTTTTCCGATGATATGCATAAGCAAAGGAAATTAAACTAAATGAAATTCTGTCAATAACGGAATAATTTTTGGATTTCATCATTAAAACACAAGTTTTGTATTTTAAATTGTGTGCAAAATTTTTAGTAAAATAAGTGATGAAAAAAACTGCAATTAACTGATGATTGCTTTTTTTAAATTAAACTATTTTTTTTAGCGCAAAATGTTTTAACATTACAATCACTTATATGTCACTCAACATCAACAAAATTATTGCAATCATTTAAACTAGTGCACTACCCCCACCTATGACAAAAACCATGTGTTTTGATAATTGTCATTAAAAAAAGTAAAACAATTTTATTTTAATAATTTTCTATAGTAAAAAACAAAAAAATTTTATATAAATTTTTTTTTTAATTTTTGCACTTTTCTATATTTTTCTTTTTGAAACGCTTGTTATAAACCCCACCTCAGAAATACAAAAAATGATTAGCTGTTGCTTAAGATTCCGTGCGAAATAATATGAGCTGCACTTGTTTCGCACGGAAAATAAAAATGTTGCTAGAAACATTTCGCATGTTTTTCGTAATATAAACAGAGTACAACTCTATCAACATTTTTTCTTTTGTAGTACACAGAAATTTTTTTTATATTGCGTTTGAAAACATTTCGCACGAAATACTGAACAGAGTACCAGGCTTTAGCCAAAAAAAATTATACTTTATATCAAAATACATATGCGAACATGTCATATAAAATGCAAAAGGGCCTATCTTCATTAAACAATTTTTTTTTTGAGGAATGATTTAAACTCGTTAACACATTACGCATGATTGACGCTATCCTAAAAAAAACTGTTTTTGTAATCTCAATAGTTTGCTTTTTATTAAGCTTCGTATCGCTACAAAAAATTTTTTAAAAATTTTGATAGGCCCTTTTGCATTTTTATGACGATATAATTGTTTTTAAATATTTCCAAAATTTGGTCGGTTTCAAAGGATTTTGGTAGGTTTGGCAGACAATTTTGGTCGGATAAAAATTTTTCAAACGGCAACCCTGGTTGAGAATCAAAACCAATTTTGAACATTTTCTAAAGTTGCAATAAAATATCTTAAAGTCCCTGCTACTTCAGTTCCTTCAGAAAGGTGCACAATTTTTAAAAACTGTCATCTAAAATAACGTGCGTACATACATACGTCTCATGCGGTCAATAAAGTGATAAAAACAACGAACTGTGGCCTGATAAAAAACTAGTTTAAGTTTTCCTGCTCAAGTACAAACATTCAGTCGATAGTAATATCGATAGTGAAATCTGAACTATCGATAAATATCGAGAGTAGAAAATATCGATAGTATCCTAGCAATACCACCTAAACGGTGTTAAGAATCATTCCTAGGAAGAATGATGAATGAATGAACTTTCTCTAGAAAGTTGTTTATTTAGATCTTAGGTACATTTTTGTAGTTGGTAGTTTCCTTGAAGTTTTAATGGCTGGCTACCTATGGACCTGAACAATATACCCATACCTATGGACCTAAAAAAATGTGCATGACTTTCGGCAAAACTGGGAGACACGGGTCGTTTTTTTTGTCTTTTATCACGTAGTGGTGTCCGTTTATGGTTATTTTTCCATGACTTAAAAAATTTCACACAGTGTTATCAAACGTTTTATGCTTGCAAAAAGGTTTGATTTCAAATCATATTCAATTAGAAATCGCACTTCCGTGTTTGTTGGGTGGTAAGAAAGCCGTAGTATTTTTAGTTTATTTATCTTGTAGACACATCAAGATTTTGTTACGAGTTAATTTTAAAGCTTTTGGAGGTTAATTTTATGTTTTTTTTAACATATTAAATTCGTTAAATGGGTATAAGATTTTGGTAGATTTTTAAATTGTTTTAGATTTATCTCTGAAAATATAAACTAGTTAATCAAACTGTGTTCTTAAGGTTATTTAATTATATTGTGGTAATTATGGCTTCTATACATAAATGAAAAAGCAAATTTTTGAGATAATTAAATACAAAAAAGTGAATGTAGGAAAATAATAACATTACAAGTTGTAAAGGGAAATTACTTTCCTGTTGGCAGAATTTTGTTAATTAAAATAAATTATTTTAAATTTACAAACAGGAACAAAATTCATTGATTAAATATAAGAAAAATTAAAATATGACATCCTTTTACTTAAAAGTATGTGAAGAAGCAACTAATAACAAAAAACTTTACTTTTTTTTTTGCAAAATTTGAAGAAATAAACACAATGAATAAAAATATTGTAAATTAACCAACAGGATACTGATCAAATTAAAAAAAATAAAAAATTTAAGAGTAAGTCTGATCATATGATACCCTACACCACAGTATTACCAACAGCGATAGGTAAGTTAAGGGCTCCGTGCCTATTTTCCATTTTTAAAACCCAGTCTACAACTAACATGTTCAACATTAGCACTTAATGATGTTAGTGTTAAGTATGGACTCATCATGTTCGAGGGGTTTCTCATGTATAAACAGCGTTTCTAAGCAAACTGCCTTGAAAGCTCTTTCATAACATTATTTCTTAAAATCATTTGATGGCTAATGGAGACCAGGGTTACGTACGTTTGTACACACTTTAAAGAAAATTTTACAACATTAAAAACAACATATATGACCTTCTCCGAGAAAACGGACCTAGTGTGTGAAAATTAAGTTTTGAGAAAAAATTATTTCATCTTATTCTACACCCTTTTAGGTATCAGAATCCACTCTTAAGTCCCAACCCGTTTTTTGAAATTCTAGGTCCCTTTTCTCGAAAAAGGTCACATATGTAGAATTCATACAACGCATTAATCGCAAATGTGTCCAACTTAATATCTTAATATTTCCTATTATTAAAGAAGGATCTATGACAGGTATGTCTGAAACTGATTGTCTGAAAATATTGGCCAAATAATCGCCACGGCTTCGGTAGCATACCTCTATCCGATGGTCCATATTTTCAATGATTTCGAGACATAATTGAGGTTAAATGTCGTTAATGTGCCGAATTATCTCATCCTTTAGCTCTTGAATTGTTCTTGGCTTATTGACGAACACTTTTTCTTTAAAATATCCCCAAATAAAAAAGTCCAACGTTGCACCCTAGAACGAAAGTTTCGTCAATGAAGTTTCCAAAACAGGTAACAAATTAACAATAAATAAAACAACAGGGCTTTTTATTGTTTTTTTTTTTTTGTCATAGGAAGCCAATAAAAAATGTTATGATTTTGCGAAGCACAATAATGCACTACGCAATAAGACATTCAGAGATGCTCTAAAGTAATTGAAAGAGCTCTTAACAAGTTTCATTAAAAAAAAATATTTCAAGTGCCCTTACTACGAAGCAGGTTTGTAAGGGAGAAGATCAAAAATAACGGTAACAAATTCATTCAGTGTGTAAAGCTGATAGCTACGTTTACCAGTTTTTAAATGCGTTGAATAAAGCGCTTTTTGTATCAAAAATGTATTGCTTCAAAGTGGGAGCTCGCCATATAAACTTCATGTCTTCCGTAAGCGGTATGATAAGCGAATCTTTAACATTTCTCCTTTACAAAGCTGCATCGTTTGAAGCACAATTTTCTATTGTGAACTGCCAAATTTTGTTTATGTTATACTATTGTATGTGTGTGTGTGTGTAAACAACATTTGACAGTTCCTATTACAAAAAAAAAAAAAAAACAATAAAAACCACTGAAAAAAGTTAAGAAAAAAATAACCAGCTGGCGATTCAAGCGTACCTTGTAGATGATTATACCATGTAACATGTACTATTTAAAATAATCTTTTATTATAGATAGAGGTGTATATTCGATTCAATTTCACTAATTAAATGAGTCTGAAATTCTTAAGGTTGATAAGATACTTGTCATCAAAATAAATAGAAACTCAATATTTTTAATTTTCAACAAAGCCACTGAACTTGAAAAGTACGAAACCATTAAACAAATATGGTTTTTGTTTAGGTATTTATGTATGCATGTACATATCGTCACCTTAAATGCAAACGGACGTAACTACACAAAAATTCGAAATTGAGTTTTGATAAGTTTTTTTCGTTTTATTAAACTACATGTTCACGAACATTTTTAGATCCAACAACTCGTTGTTATTGATTTTGTAAAGTTTTTTGCTTTTCCTGTAAAATAAATAAAAATGTAGTTACGTCCGTTTGCATTTAAGGTGCCGATATGTATGTATGTTCGTACATGTATATTCTTATCATTTTGTTTCGATCGGTGCTTTCGGCAACGATTGAGAAAAAGTTAAACATTTGTTTATTTTTATTCTTTACTAAATAAAACGCTTGTCCGCATTTGTTGAACTCGTGTAAATGTCGTGATTATTATTTTTCATCAGAAGGTGGAGCAGAAGAATGGCAATCAGTATTGCCATCTTGGCAATTTTGCATCTTGTTAAGCCAAGAAAAAAAGAAACTTTTTTTACTGCTATGTTTATTATGTAACGTTAAATTTTACGGGATTTATTTAAATTTTATCCAGAACAAAATCAATCAAAAGCAGCAGAAAAAGATAACCAATTTTTTTAATGCCTAAATGTTATGGGTACATAATTTTATTTGAAATGTAATTTTAATTTAATAGATTTCTTCGCAATAATTAAAGAATGCTGTAAATAAAACAAAATCGAAAATACGATTTTTTGCATCATTTTTATCAGAAAAAAATACTGCGTCAATTGGTCCCGGTCGCATATTTGTATGATGAAAAAAAATTCACTTACGCAAAAAAAAAAATCGTTTGCTGTAAGCCGCAGAATCACCGGGAATCAAGTCTATTATTCCCGGTGATTCTGCGGAGGATATGTTTACAGCCAATATATAAAGAGAGAATAAATAAAAATACGTTTTAAAAATCATGTTCGTAAGTTTTATAGTTTTTGTGATATGAATTTTTTTATAAACAAGGTTTCCTTCAAATGTGCTAAATTCCCATTTCATACTATTGAGAAACTGCATTTCACTAGTTGCTTAGGCCAGATCGTCAGGAAACTTCATCCAAATATTTTAGAAAAGCTAAAGATATTATACAAATAAAACTGTTAAGCGAATAAAAATTATAAACCTCAGTTTTACTTGTAACAATATCAAAGCTTAAACAAAAACAACAACAATAAACAGTGAGTTTATCTTTTCTTACAGTCCCGACTACAATTGGTTGATTTTTTGTCAATTCTAAAAGTGGATAAAAAAAACAACAAAAATAAAAACAAATTACTTTATTTTATTTTGCCAGTTCAGTTTATTTACTCTGCCACATGAATATTAGTTATCAAAGTTTTTCTTGGGATTCAAAAATTAATTAACAAGGTTTCTGGTTCTGGCTCTGGTGAATATTTTATGTTTTGTCAGTTACAGCGTTCTTTAATTCTTGCGACGATATAATCTGGTGATCTCATTTTGGTTTGTAATGAATTTTAATTAATAATATAATTTATATATTTTAGTAATGGAAATAATAATAAAACATATAAATTTATATTTTAATAATGGAAATAATCAGAAAAGAATTTCACGTTCAAGCGTGTAAAATACACATATTTTTTCATGAAATTCGACAATCGCTAACGTGAACAATTTCGCTAACATGAAGTCCCTTGGTTTTAATTAGTTCACGTTACCGCGAGTGCACTGTATTATTATTAACAAGATATAAATTAAAATCTTAAAAACCGTAAAATTGACTTACGTAAATCGTCATTGTCAAATCACTTCTGTTATTTTTTTTTAAATTTTTGTTTTATTGGAAATAAATATTCTGTAACTTTGGTGAAAGTATGAAACAAAACATTCCATCGTTTTTCGAAAAGTGAGAAAAAGTGTGTCTGTAACTCATGCCGAAAACTATCAAAAGAGATTACGTCGTTACGTTAGAAATGTCATAATATTCCACTCAAAGCCGATGTGTTTTTTTTCTCATATTTATTTATTGAATCTTCATATATTAAATATGACAGTGATGGCAAATTCAGTACTATGATACTATTTTCAGTACTATTTCCTTTCAAAAAATACCACGGTACCCCCATGCTTTTTTTGTTATGCTTCATCTTTAGAAATGAAGCGTTGATTTTTTTTAGTGGTTTATATGTTTGGTGATTTATAGATTTGTTGGTTTTAACACATTTTGAACCAAAAAGAGAGTTTAACTTGTTCTGATTTTTTCGCCCTTAAACGTATTTCTTATTTAATTTTTATTGGTTGAATATGCTTTATGTTTAAACAATATCGAGAATATTGCATTAAATAAACAGTAAAAAGCTGTGTTTTAAAAGTTTGGGGTCATTTTGACTTCAAGGGCATTTAGAGGTTAATCTGCATTTTCGCAATGTTTTTTTTCCTCTGACTTTAGGGTATATTTTTATTTACTTTCATAAAAATCGGCACCAAAATTTACAACAAAATCCTTAGAAAAGAACGCCAATGAACATTTTGAACCTTCCATTTCTAACAAAAACGAGAACATAAGAGGGAAGAAAATTGACGACAGTTATATTCTCAAAAAGGTAACTTAAGTTTAAAACTGGGGTTTTTCCTAGATTTTATAATTAAATTAAGTTCATCTCAATATGTTGGGAGGTAAATATCCTTCCTTATTTAAGGATATTATTCTTTGGCATATCAAATGCTATTAAAAAAGAACTAAAGGTAAAGGAAATCCTTGTGGGATCCCGTTTTCGAACGTAAATGGTGAGGAATATTGTTTTCCAATTCTAACAGCTATTTTTCTTTTGTTCATGAAGTTTAACACGTAGTTAATGATTTTAGAGCTTTTCATATAACGAGATGATCCAAAATCGATAACGATCCTGCTTTCTCTAAAAATATCAACAAAACAACGGAAGGGACCCGAGTTCAACCTGCAACTTTTGTGTTTGCTAATTAAATTTTTGAAATTTAAGCATTTTTGATCGTTAAGATTTGGCAACACTTGCACCAATTAAAATGGATTTCACTGATTAAGAACAAAAACAATTGCTACAATTTTAAATTATTAGTACACGTACTTATTTAGTAATATTTTATTATTACTTTTGTTTCGTAATATATTTTTTTGGAAACGCAGTAAATCGGCTGTCATTATTTTTAAAAGTATTGGCAGAATGCATTTTTTCTAATTACCCATAACTGTAAGTGCTGAAGGGTTCGATTTGTGTGGAAATGCGTAGTAATTTAATAAGAAAATTGTGTTTCTAGAAAAAAAAAATATATTTGTTTAATAATTGTTATTTGTTGATCTTAATAATTGTCTAATGACGAACAAAGAAATGAATATTTTATTTTATATTTTTATGTCAAGAACTGCGGAGAGAATATTGTTACAAAAACATATTGAAAATGGAGGATTAAAGTCGAAGTAAAGTCGGTTGTTTGTATGGATTAGACAGGATAAGTCCATTTCAAAGCCCATGACCCATTTTACTTCATAAAAACCTCATTGTTTTTGAATGTACCAAGTAGTTTTTGTGACACTAACTGTCAGTTTATCATTATCAAAAAAAAAAAGATAAAAAACACATTTTAAAAACTCTTAACGGGGAAACTGGGTTTCAGCAGTACACTTAACTACATAAGTATTTATATGTCATAAGCGCAAAAAAGCTTATGCGACAAAAACAAAATTTTACAGGAGAAAGTTTTTTTTATTTTATTTTATATAAATTTTGTATTAAATCGTAACGGTACATTATGTGACCATGATACATTTAATGAATCAGAAGTTAACGCAATCGTTTCATTTTGGCCAAAGATAAATGAAGAAGTGAAAGAACTGGCAGTTTTTCTACTTTGGCTGCAGTTTTTTAAACGCTGGTTAAAAGTAAATTTACAATTAACAATTATTACAAATTTGTAACAATTTTGGACACAGCTATTTTAGGAGATGACGCAAATGTTGCCAAAAAAAGTCATTTATTAAAAAACAAACGAAAATTGAAAATAATGTCGCTTAAGATTTTTTTTCGCGGTAATGCCTGTATGTATTGGAAAAAAATCTAATAACTGTTTCAACGAATTTGCAACATTTTAAATGTATTATAAAACAGGAATGCCAAATCTTTTGTTCTCAAGCAAATGCTGGAGAGTATCACCTCAAATGTTTCTCAAAAAAAAAAAAAAAATTCCAGTAATTTTTATTACGATTTTCCTGAATTGTTTTGTGATGTGATGGAAAATTTAAAGACGAAGTCAACAATTACAAAAGGCTAGCTATGCATAGGTATTAGAGGTCTGCTTTGAATAACACACTTGTTTGCCTTTACTCAAAGTGCACAACATTTATTCAATTATAAAACATTTAAAAAGATAAAAAGAGAGTAAACCATATACAAAAATAAGAATGAATGAATTGAATAAAAAACTTCTTTACTGTAAATGAATATGAGAGGCATTCATAAATAACAAAATAGTGGAATGACCCGTTAGAGAGAGCAAGTTTACAAAAAATATTCAAATAATTTTTGAATTATTGAATGTGCATACATTTATTTGAATACCTTGCCATAATATGTGTGTAAGCTTGTGGCTTCTTTTATTTATAAAAGTTAAGCTTACACATACATACATAATGTGTAGGTACACATATTTCACATTCAAATTATATTTGAATAATTTACTCATTTGACTTGAGATGACTGAATTGAATGAGTTTTTGTTGTTTTGTCTCTGGTTATTTTTTCATTTGTTTCGTTATCATTGGGTGATCGACACATTGTAATTAAAAAACAAATGAGTGCGTTGAAATTGCTTTTTATTTATTCTTGCAGACCTCTATTAGGTATGTAGCTATTATTCTGAAATCTGATTAAGCAAAAATATGTCTGTATGACTGCTAAATTCCCAATATTTTTAGCATTTCTAAAATCTTTGGAAAAGGTTTCCTGACGATCTGGACTAAGCAACTGGTGAAATCCGCATAAAAACTAGTTTTCCCTCAACAATAAATTTCAGTGTATTTATCAAACATGAAAAAAATTGGGAATTTTGCACGTCATACAGAAATCTTATTGATAATTAATTTTGCATTCCCGAAAATAACTTTGATTAAGCAAGTTTTGACAACGGATTTTACTAATCCTTTCACACCTAAATCGTGGAGCGTGACAGAGAGATGTAAAATATTTTAGCGTGTAGTCCAGCCTGCTAAAATCTTACTGTATTAGTGAAAGAGGGACAGCTTAAAAACGTCTTTTAAAAATATGTTTTTTAAATAATTTATTGTAGTTTTATTGCACTTTTGAACAAAGCGAGATGAATGTTTATTATATCGCATCGGTTCTTCGAAAGGGGTTCAACCAGTGATGCCAGAAGTGCAGATTTATCTGCATTTTGCAGATCTAATACCCCAAAATGCAGATTTGAAGATTCTTGGTTTAAAATTCCAGATTTTTTTTTTAGCTAGGTAGAAACATCCAGTTCTTGCAAAAATAAACGAAGTATATCATCCGTTCATGGAAGAACCGTGTGGAAATGGATTCATTTGTTGGAATTTATTTCACAAAAGATTACTTTAAAATTCGCATTGTCTTGATACATCATCTGATTTACACGGGGTTTACATTTGCCAGTACTGGCAAGACATGCAAACTTTTTCACTAATACATGCAAACTTGTCTAACTGCCTTGTCTACTGTCTAGCAAATTTTGCAGACAGTAAAATTGGACAGTGATTTGACATTTGCTAACAGTAATCTAAAGTTTTGTAAGCAAAAGAAAAACAAAAAATCAAAATGTAAAAAAATAAATATATTCTGTTTTGATTTTGAATGGTTTAGTTAAGTGTTATGTTTGTAAACTATTTTTTAAGCTATTTTTCAATTTGTTTAGTTAATGTAAAACACCTTTAGCTGGACTTGCACTGCAACATTCAGGTTTGACATATTTTTAAAAGTGAACTGTCTTAACTACTGTCTGGACGCCTACGTCACGAAGACAGTTAGTAGTATTTTTGACAACTTATATGTATATTCTTACTGTCTTGCCAGAACTGTCAAATGTAAACACAGTGTTAACACGAAATATGTACGTACATATATATTCATATGTACTAATGAATAAATATTTTAAATGGTTTCAATATTTTATCTCTTGTAAATTTGCAATAAGAACCTTGATAGTTTAAATAACATTTGTTGTTTAAAATAACAAAGATGTGAATAATCCTTACCAAGCCTGAGTAATTAAATTTGGATAGATATTTTTAATGTAAAAATGAAAATCGCATTTATGTGAAATTAAAATAGAACAAATTTTTAAAACTGTGTTGAAAGTTCAAAAAAAAATGTTCTTGTTTTATTTCTCGTACTTTGAGGACCACTTACAGATACATATTTACCAGAACACTTTTAAAGCTATTATCGATTTTAAATTCTAGGACATTGCCGTCTATTTTGTAACGAATTGTCTAAATAAACTACATAAAAAATGTGTTTTGAAGATTTATTGAAGATTTTTCAAATCTTGAGGCAGATATTTTGATAAAAAAAATGGTTTTTTTTTGGCGATTTTACCTATAACAGTTCTGGTAACACTGGGGTCAACTCAAAGTTAACAAATGTTTAATTTTTATATTATTTTTTCTAATTTTTTGCAAAACAAAACAGTTGTTTTCCTCTACTAACTCATTTGGTATCAAAATAAGCGAAATTTTACAGAGATTACATGGGGCCTTCATCTAAGATAATATCTGAGAAAACGTCACACATTGGTTCAAGATAGGGATGCCAATCCCGAAATCCCGAATACCGAAATCCCGGGATTATTCTAAAAAATTAAGTCTCGAATCCCGGGATTTTTTATGTTAAAATCCCGAGATTTTGGATTTAGTAAATATGTATATGGTATTATGATTATGCCATTAATTTGTTTTAGAAACTCTTAAAAATATAAGTTTTAATACATAATTCTTCCATATTGCTTTAAAAGAATACATTAAACTGTTTTATTTTGTAATGAGTTTAGTATTCTTCATGAATTAATACTTATACATAAACATTTAATTATAATTATGTATATGAATTTTAAAAAATGGGCTTTTATATATGAAATCCCGAAAAATTCCGATCCGTCCCGGAATCCCGTTTTTTTGAATAAAAAATCCCGAATCCCGGGTTTCAAAAAACCTGGTCCCATTTGGCATCCCTAGTTCAAGAGCGGCATTAATTATTTTTTTCATGTTCGCCGATTTGGATAATTATTTTGTTATTTTGTTGTCAGATATCTGAATATTATGATCCCGTAATATTAAGCTGAAATATTTATTATTTGTTTGGACAGACACGCTCAAAGTTCATATATGTTCGCTTGTTTAAATGGCATGCAAATTTACAATATTTTCCATCTTTTGGTACAATCACAGTAAAGTTATCATTTGACTTTGTTGTATATTTTCGTAAATAACAATTGTCATAGATGAGATTTGCATTAAAAAAAATTGGAAAAAGTGCCATATAAAAAATTTCGTTGAACAAAATATAAGCAACATCAAAATTTCAAGGTTCATCAACTTCAGTGGACTGCATCTTTTTAGCGCTGTGGAGCGCTGTTTAACGAAAGATGTTAAATTACAGCTTAAAGTCTCAGCTAAAAGTTAAAAAAAAAATTTAGCTGCTCCTACCTGCTCCTTTCCAAAAAAAAAAACTATAAAATGATAAAGTAACAAAACATGAATTTTCGTTCATGCTTGTTGTTGCCATAATTCTTTAATGTTTAAAATTATTGCATCATGTAATATACATACTAGTCAATAGCGTTAATTGTTATATATTTCATTGTTAAAAAAATTTTTATTTTTTACATTTTAATTGACTAATTATAAAATATTGTTTTTGTTTGACATGTAAATTAAGCGAACGGAGTCTTCATTCGTTATTAACGAACAGGCCCTAAATTTGAAGTGTTTTTTGGGTTTTATGTTTTTCGTTTAATGATATCGACCCCTAACCGCGAAAATAGTGTAAGCGCCAAAAATCAAATTTTACAGGAGAGAGCTTTTTTATTTTAATTCACATAAATTTTGTATGAAATTTGTCGCTTACAATAAAATTGTTCTTGCTATAAAATCGTAACGGTACCTTATGTGACCATGACATTTTAGGAGATGATGCAAGTGTTGCCAATAAAGTAATTTATTAAAAAAAACGAAAACTGAAATTCATGTCGCTTACGTTATTTTCGCGGTTAGGGCTCGATATAATAATTGGTCTAAGCAATGTTGTCAACTCAGCACTTTTCGGTAAAGATTTAGCAAGAAAATCTTCAAGATTTTTTTTATGACATCATCATCAAATGCATGCGTGGTTAAAAGAAAAGCTAGGACTTAAATAAGTCCTTACATAAATGCCTCAACTGTCAAGTAACCCAAAAGTATGGAAAAAACATTGTGTATATAACATTACGATGTCCTAGGGCAGGACCATAAAAACCAGCATTGAATTACAAACAAAGTAGTAGTCTTAAAACTACTCCAGGGTATAATCAAGAGGATTAGTTTTGAAGTCGTTTAAAAACGAAAACATGTCGTTAAAAAACAAACACATTTCGGCACACTACAAACATTTTTTTAAAAATGACATGGTCCATGCTTGCATTAAATTGTACCACTCCATGGAGTACTCCATTTGATCAAATTGGATCAGGTAGTCAAATATTATATTTCCAGGGTATATACTATATAAGGCCTATTTTCTTTGCGTTTTATAACATTTCATCGTTTTAGGTTTTTAAACTGAAGGTAGTGGGTACTCATATTTTAATATCATCAATACTTTTGCAGGAAAACTTTCCATGCATTAATTGGATATAAATTTCATTCACACAGAAAAAAATACCAATGTAAAATTAGCATGGAAAAATGTTGATTGAGAATCATAGTAAATTTGTGTCAAAGTATGCCCTTTATTTAAATTTATCATTATTTCATATTAATTTTAAATGAAAAATATTAAAATAATCTTAAATCACGCTTATTCAATAATATTCACTGTTAAAAAAATTTTAAAATATATTAAAATATAAATAAATATGGATTCAATATTGAATCCATTAAAAACCCAGTTTTATATTAAAATCAAAAGTTTATCTTGTTAAATTAACATGCATACATAGTTAAGTATGTTAATTTTTTTATTTTCGTTCTTAAAATATGTTATAAAAAGAAGACAATTCCCGTATTTTTTTAATTAAAATTATTTAGTTAAATAGTACATCAAGTTTTCAAAGTAGAATGATGACGAAAACCATATCGGGCGATTCTGCTGATGCTTCTGTTGACAAAGAAGAATACAAAATAAGTGAAGCATGTATTACAGGGGTAAGTGTATTGAATGATTCTTAAATTAATGCATATGTTGTCTCTGTTATAACACACTCAAACCAATTTGATTCTACATGAAATTCACGTTGTTTCAACTTGAAATAACATTCAAGTTCACACAAGTCAAGTTTGACTCGTCAAGTCTTGAGCTTTTAGGAAAGAAGGGTAAAGAGAATGCCATTTCTTTTCCCTTCTCTCCTAAAAACTCAAGACTTGAAGAGTCAAACTTGACGTGTGTGAACCGGCACAACGTGATTCGGATTGTTATTTCAATGTAAATGACAATTTGCTCTAACTTTACTGCAATGTTAAATTAACATGAATTATAGTTATTTTAAAAGAATAAAATGTTGTTCGCAAGCAATTGTAAAATCAGGTTGAATTAACATGAAAAACGAATGAAGCAAAATCAACACCGAAAAATTTTCAATCAACCTTGTTTCTACGTTTTTAACTTGATTTTTTTCTGTGTGTTGAAAGTATTTTCTCCTCACACTGAATAAACAAATTTCAGAGAAATGTATCACGCGAATTACAGGTGATTTCAATTCATAGAGTGAATTTACTTCTTCAAAAGACAGTTACAAATTAGCTTTAGTAAAAATATTCTTATCAATTGTGTTTTATTAAATTTTATTAGAAAAAAAAACAAAATCAAGCAAAAAGAAAAACCATAGAAAAAAGTAGTATAAAAGTATAAAAAAAAAATTTACAAGTGTTTTTCTAAAAGATAACAAATGTTATCGAATTATAAACAAACAAAAAAAAAACTTAATAATCAAAATATTTATTTAGTTATATAATATTGTTTTAGTTATTGTTAATAAGTTAGTGATATGATTAATTTTTGTTATTCCTCAACAAAAACAATGTAAATATAAAAAATTCAAAAAAAAGGTTCTGTTGCTAAGGAATTATTTTTTTAAGTGCAAATAACAAGATCATCAATAATTTTAACTCAATCTTTAGAAAATCATAACAAGAATTTATGTGTTTTTTTTTTTTTTTTGAGAAACGATACACGTGGAAGATTTTGCAAAAAAAAAAAACAAAATTGAAATAATTCTTGATTTTGTTAACGTTTAGTTCGATTAAAATAAAATTTTAGGTAGCAATTAAGGACTTGTATTCGATTTTAAGTTTTGAATTTGGGGTCTATAGACATATTAGGAAAGCCGCCATAGATTCCTAAGGTAGCGAACCTCGAGTTTCTTAATTAAATAAAAAAAATCGATATTATTTTCCGGTCTTCAATTTGTGTTTGCTGGAGATACGGAGTTGATTGTCAAAATGCCACTAGTACAACTACTAGAAATAGAGATACTAGTGCTAACGGGGTTAGGGTTTTTATTTAAAAATACTAGTGCTTATGAGTACCAGTACTTGATGTAGTACAAGGTCACCACTTGTAGAGTCTACAATGTAGCCTGATGGAATTTTTGTGTAACAAAACTAAAATTCGATAAAATATGTAGTTGTATTTTGCTGCTGCTTCTTAAATTTGATTTCAAATCATTTATTTATGCCATTTTTATTATAAAAAATTTTAAAATGTGCATGCTAATTTTTTCTATGCACAAGAACTGCTCAAACTGGTTCTTAAGCACACTTTTTTTATGGGCCCTTAAAGATTTTGGGCCTCGGTGTAATTTTTGCAAAAAAGTGATCATTTTCTCAGGCACATATCTTGCAAAACGTTCGGAATTTTGATTAACCCTCTGAGACAAAGTTGTATATGGTTATTTTTCAATGACTTAAAAAATTACACACAGTGTTATTTGACTTTTGGTTGTGTTCGAGTAAGAAATTAATCGAATTTGAATTTTAAATTTGCTCGATGAATCAAGTATGGGTTTTAAATTGTTAGAATTACTCGAATAATTCGAATAATTGAAATAATTTTATTCAATGGGAAAAAACATAAATCTCTACATGAATTGATACTTTTATTATAAGGGTATTCATGCCACAAGTTGCACCCTTGCAAAAAAGCAAAAGTGCAAACACATAGCAACAACCACAAAGAAAATTATTTATGGACAATTAATTGTCTGTGTGGTTGTTGTTATATTTTTGCACTTTTGCTTTTTCGCAAGGGTGCAACAACTTGTGACGTGAATACCCTTTATATTACCCAGTAAAAACTTCGCTTACTTTTTCAATATTAATAGCTACTTTCACTCATTATTTAGTAGCTTTCTTCTATAACTAACAATACAAATGATATGAAATGTGCATACCTACCTACATTTAGTATGTAAAAATTCCGATTGGCTTTTAAAAATATCATTCGCCAAAAAAGAATGTAAAAAAATTTATTTCACTAAAAGACTAATAGAAGAGAAAAATTATAACAAGATATAAAACAGATACATGAAAGAAAAAAGATGAAATCAAAAGATGAAAGAAATTGAAAGAAAATACGGAAATATTTCATTCTTTCACCTAAGAGAATCTTTCAGTTGAAGTAATTCATTCATGAACGACACAAGCCTAGTAGAATTGTAAGTAGTCTTTTTACTTTTTTCTGATTACTCAACATATTATTTTGTAGGCGAAGTTTTTACTGGGTAATAAACACAAAAAACAATAATACAAAAATGTAGTTTAACAATAAAATAACAATTCATATCGCTCCTTTATTGCAACATAGTCATATCTCAAAAAATCAAAAATTTTAAGATACTTTAGCAAAAGTGTTTATTCATACCTTCTTTATATGTAATACAAATATCAGCTTTATATCTCAAACTAAACCGAAGTTATAGCAAAATATATACATATTTAATTAAACCTGTTTCTAAAGGTTCATTTTGAAAACTTTAATCGAATTTTGCCAAATTTAATTTTTTTTGAGATATGACTTTGTTGAAATAAAGGAGCGATATGTGCTTTTAAACTAAATAAATAATTTAAAAAATCAAAAAACCCGGCTGCAAATAATACAGTTTTTTGCATTAAAGAGACCGATATTGTTACAAGTAAGACTTTGAGTGTTTATAATTCTTATTCGCTTAGGGTTTTATTTGTATAATATTTTTGGCTTTTCTAAAATCTCTGGAAAAGGTTTCCTGATGAGCTGGCCTAAGCAACCAGTGAAATGCGCATAGAAGCTAGCTTTCCCTCAACAATAAATTTCAGTGTATTTATCAAATATGAAAAACTGGGAATTTAGCACGTCATACGGAAATCGTATTAATAAAAAAACAAAATTATATTTACACTAATTCGGTTTAAAGGGGTCTATTATCAAGCGCTATGGTAGTATTAGTGAACATGTGTAGTGTATGTGTCACACCGATGATGCTGGATGGAAAATCAAAAAATTTAAATATGACAACGAATATAACGTCCAGCACACGTTCATACACGTGTGAATTTGCCTGCTGGACAAGCATTTGAAATGTGTATTTGGCCCTTAACACAGGGTCTCCACGTGAGATAAGATATAAGATTTTTATATCAGCAAACGTTAAATTCAATCGCAGAGAGTATTATCTTACGTGTAGACTCTCAAATAGTGTTAATATTAATATTATAATAAATATTATGAGACAGTTGTTATGAGAAATCTTATAACAACAATCTTATAAGATGAGCTGTCAAAAATACACATACATACATACATATAAAACAAAAAAAGACGCATTCATAAAATTGTTTAATTTTTTAGTGCAAATAGTGAAAATCTTGTGATAAATGTTTAAAAAAACATTATTTTTAACTAAAAAAATAATAAAAACGACACAAGTTTACTGTACGAGAATCATCAAATTGTTCCCCTTGTTTAAGATTAAGATTAACATGAAGAAATTTGTTCTCTCATTTTGCCGACGTTCTCTCACATATTATATCATATATTATCTCAGGTGAAGACCCCATGTAACAGACTATAAAATGATCCGAAAAACAAAGTTTAGTTAGTACAGTTATGTTTATTAGCAGGCGGGAACCAATAATTTTTTTTCGGTTTATAATTTGCAATTGTGTCCCGCCTGCTTAATGCGGGTATTAAATATATGAAGGTTCAGCTCATACATTTTAAGACAATTTTTTATTTACTTCTTATATTTTTGTCTTTTTAGTTCCGGCATATATTGTGCCGGTTAGTTATGAAAAACTTTGAAACCCAATTTATTATTCCTAGAAATCGAATGAAATTGAAGTCAATGGAAATTCTTAGTTAAAAATCACTTATTTTTTATTATTTTTTTTTAATATTCTTAAGTTTTTAAAATTATATACTTTGATTTTAATTTCACTGATAACTTATTAAATTTTTGTAATCTCCTTTAATTTACAAACTTCTTTACGATAAATGTTAAACTATATATAGATCCAAATTTCAAACGTATGGAGTTTGACGTTATACCTAATGATATACATAATTTGTCTCTCGCACAACAACATCTAAAAAGGGCCTGACATATGCTTAAAAGTAAGTGTAATAAAAATAAATGTAGAAGTTAAGAACATGTAATTAAGTTTTAAATAATATTAAATTGTAAGAAATCTAAAAACCAATATTTTTATATAAAAAAAGTAAATTTTTTAAAGATATTCATCTTAATCGATTAATTGACATAAATTGTTCGAGTTGTTCGTCATTCGAAATTGGCTATTTTGATTATTCGATCAAATAATGGCGAAACAATTCCTCGATTTATCGAAAAACGATTAATCGAGTGAATACTCTAGTCCAAGTGTCCTAGTATGTATACGTCTAGGACTAATGGTACTATTGACTTTCCAAGCACACTCAATGGTTATTTGAGCATTAAGATGGTTTAATGGTTTACTTATACTATAATAACATTTTTACGATTGCATTTTCATCACTTAAGTTTTTTTTTTATAAGATAACAGACTTAGGTTTTTGACACCTTAGGTTTGAAACACCACCCAAAAATTAATAATTTTGTTACAAAAACTAACATAAATGGTGGAACACTGTACGGAATTATATAAGATTTTGCAAAAAGTTCGTTTTATTCGACTGAAAATCACACTGTTGAATTTCCTGAAGATAGGTCCATAATTTACCCAAGGCCTCATATAAACCCTACTCTCGGAAAACAATTTAGTACGGCTAAAACCGTAATTAATAACGCTATCATAACAAAATTTGGCACGTCACAGTTTCATAGGACTAGAAATGACACTAATAAATTTCGTGATGATCGGTCCATAATTTACTATAGGCCCCATATAAAGCCCACTCTGGTAAACTAACTAAATACGCCTGAAACCATAGCAAATATATTTATTGTGGTAAAATTTCTTCCAACTTAGTTTCAAATGGCCAGAAAAAATGTTATGCAATTTTGTGATATACTGTTAATAATTTACCTTAGATCCCTTAATAAGCATCCTACTGAAATTCACTGTAAACGCTAAAACTAATTTCACCGCTGTATTGAAATTTATATTTATTAATACCAGAAATCACTCTGCAAAATTTTGGGATGATTGGTTCATAACTTACCATAGCTTCAATATAAATTCCCCTCCTGAAAATCATTTAAGTTCGGCTTAAACTGCTACGAGTCGTGATATACGTGAGATACTCAAGCTACAAAAAGCATAAAACTTGCTGATTGTCGGTCAATAATTTAATATGTATAGGCCTAAAGCGCAACATATTTTAATGCTGATGTCTGTTTTCATACAAATAAATTAATAATAAATAGATATCATATAGACCCCACTCCTGAGATATTCGAACTGTCGGTAGAGGTGTTCAAAGATTCTGCACAGCCGAATATAGCACTCTAACTTGTTTGAATTAAAATGAACTGCCAGGCCCACAATGTCAACAAGAACATTTCTGCCGTATTTTTATATTGAACACAATAATAAAAAAAAACTTTAATTTGTTTTTGTTTTCAATAAAAATATTCGAAAGAAGTGCTCTTGTCGACATTGTGGTCCAGGCATTAAATAAGTTAGTAACCATATCGAAATAAAAATTGGCTAAGAAGTTATTTATTTAATCGCGTTCAGCAGCAAAATTTGATTTTAGTTTAAAATAAATTTTGAAGTATGCGGAGGTTAAAGGCTAAGTTAGCCGGGAGTAACAGTAACGTTGCAAATCAGCTGCTTCATTTTGCTGTATATAAAGCAATTAGGACGATTATAGTTAGTAATGAGATGTTACGTCTCAATCTGTTCGAAATAAATTGGTCTTACTATTTTACGGTAAGGTTACTGCTACTGTTACTCCCGGCTAACTGAGCCTTTATTATTAGTTTTTGTTGTAAAGTTCTATTTGTTGCCTTATGGCTGCCACCTGTATTACTTCACCATGGTGTGAATTATTGCTTTTTGAACTGACTTCTTTGATGTTTGAGCTTTGTTTATGTAGAACCGAAAATTTGCCTAGTAAATTGAAAAAAGATTCTCAAGCGAAATGCAAAAGTGATCTGATGATTTAAATAATTTTTAAAACGAAATGATAAGATAATGCTGAATCATTTTGAATGTAATTAAGTCACGAAATAGGATGATTAAAAACCTTGCAATAATCTAAATTGAAATCGAATTTTTCATTATCCTTCAAAATGTACGACTCATTTCTTTTACACTTTTAATTGCAGTGACTTTCTTTTTCATGCACTTGGGAAGGCTTTAAATGGATTTTGATCATGCACTGACGTTTGTTTTAAGGTGAAGTACAAGTCATTTTCAAAAATTAAAAAACAAAAATAAAAAACACATTATCAATTAAAAATTAAAAATCTTTTCGACGATTTTTCTCACAATTGAATATGAGGAATTTACGTCATACTTAACATTTAATAATTGCAATTAAAATAATAATTTTGTAATTTGAAATTACTAGTTTAGAGAGGCGGAAATGAGTTTAAATAAGATGACCTACTAAATGTTATGAAATAAAATTTTCTTATTAAAGTAAAGTGCACTTTATTTGATTAATATTTAATTAAATTTGAAATATTTTTAAAACGTGTTAATTTAAAATTAAAGTACAGTCTGGATTATTCAAATTTATTTATTAGCAAATCAAGGGGCAAATCGTAACAAATTTTGCAAGTATAAGTAAAATTTCTGTAAAACTACTATTACAAAGTACCTACATAAGAGCTAGGGTTGCCAGACGGCCTGAAATGGCCTGGATTGTCCAGATTTTTTAGTTACCAGCTAAAATCATTAATAAAATAATTAAAAATAAAATACAATTTGTCCAGTTAATACAAAGAACAATTTCAGTTATCCGAAAGATATATCAAGATACGTTTTTTTTTCTAAATGGAATAAAAACAAACGTACAAAATCTATCTAGATAAATTGATCTAGTTGAACTATTGTACGAGCATAAGTGTATTTTGAAATTGTTCAGTTATTTTTTGTCAAAATCCAGGTGGCAAATTTCGGCATTCGATATCGATCAAAATTTTCATTAAAATTGTTTTGTTATTCGATCGATATCGAATGCCGTAATTTGCCCCTAACGTTTTCCTGTTATTTTAAGTTTGTATTTTGGCAACCCTAATAAGAGCGTACCACCTTACAAGGAAAAAAAAGTGAGCCTCCTTGCAAAAATACTTCATATAAGATGGTGTACGGATAAACTACTTTTTAAGGTACTGTCTAACCTACATGTACTTATGTATGAACTTTTTTTACTTTAAAGTACTAAATAGTTACTGCCGTATTCATAAAAAATAAAATTTGTTTGAAATGTGTTTTAAGGCAAAATTTTCATACAAATTTTTCTTAAAATGTATTTCAAATCCATTTTAATTTTTTATGAATACGGCAGTTAGCATTAATGTAGCAATAAAAGTAGCTATTGATATTGATGTCCAGGTTAACACAATGGCAATTTCCTTTCGGAAAGTCCAAGTTTATTGGTGAAAGGAGGAGCGAACATGCTATTCTTTTCTCCCCTCTCACTGAAAACTCAAACTTTTTGAAAGAAAGCTTTCATTGTGTGAACCCAGACATAGTTTAAAATTATGTTGTCCGTTTCAGACGTTTGTAAAATTAACGTGTTTCCCATATCGCTATTTTGTCTTCTTTTTGTAAATGAAACATTTTTAAATATTTTAAGCCTTTTTACACTGATCAACATCTAACATCTACCATCAATTTGCGAAGATGCTAACATCTTTCCATAAGAAATACATAGGGCTAAAAACCAACATCCTTTAACATCTTTAAAATATGTTCCTATCTCATTTTATTCCATTCTACATCTTTCGATAATTTTAGTCTCATCACTAGAAAAGTGGCAATAAATTATATTGTTATCACTGACAAGAAGAAAAAGAAGTTCTATTGACACTACTGACAAGAAGAAGTTTGTTTTAAAAGGTGCGTTACCATTAGTCAAGTTTTCTCTTTTATTGCAATGTTTTTTTTGTTAAGTATTTTTTATATTATCAAAATAATTTTCGTGGGAAAACAAAATTTTATTTAAATGATTTTGTTATTCGTGCTTAATTCCCAATTTGTATTCTTGATAAAAACACTGAAATTTAATGTTGATGGGATAAGCCATTCCTATGCGCATTTCACTGGATTAACAGAATGAAACTTGTGGTTAGAAAAAAAACCGAACGGAATTTAACGTTCTCATCTTTTATTAAGTTGGATAAAAACAGTATTATTTTTGTGTTCGAAAGATGACAATCAGGGAAACGTTATTTTTTTAATGATTTTATACACAAACACTATAAGCGCTTGTGTTTTACACAAATCTACCGAACCGAACACTTACGAACGATATTTAGTGTTTATTTTCGAACACTGCTACGCACAACAGAAACGAACGAACATTAATGAGCTGAATCGAACACAATGAAGATTGTGGTTTTTAAACAAAACCGAACGGTATTAATTGTTCTCATCTTTTTGTTGAGTTGGATAAGAACAGTATTATTTTTGTGTTCGAAAGATGACAATCAGGGAAACGTTATTTTTTTTTTAATGATTTTATACACAACCACTATAAGGGTTTGTGTTTTGCACAAATCTACTAATCTGATCTTTAAGGATCGACATTAAGTGTTGATTTTCGAACACTGCTTTATACTATAATTTTACTGCTACATCTTCAACTATTGCTGAGAAAGTATCAAGTTAAGAAGTAATAGTAGTAATAGTAGTAAAAATATTACCCCAAGTTCTTTACATATTTTACATAGACTATTGTAGAGGAAGTGTCGAGGTGGTGGTACTAAAAATATAGCTTCAAGTTTTTTAAAGTGTTTAACATGACTATTAAGCATACTCTTATTGACAACGCCACATGTAACCTCCTTTTTTTTGAAAATTAAATTCAGAGGAAATAACGAAATTTATATTAAGGTAGGTTTCAAATCAGCACATAAGGTAAATTTTTATGAACATTAGTTTAAAGAATTAATAAGCACATTACGCAAATGATACAATCTTGGGTAAACATTAAACACACTTTCAGTTTAAAGATCCACAAAACAAACCTGGTATTTTCTTGTAAGAACCAAAACAAAATTATTAATTAAATAATCTGATAAGAGCTTAATAAAATAAAGTCTCTTCTCTAGAAACAAAAGCATATTGTATAATCAAAATAAAAACAAACGAAAAATAAATAATAATATTTGTATGTGCCGACTAAGAAATAAACAAAACGATCGTTTAAAATGATAATAAATTTTTAAAAAAGTGCTGCGAATAGAAAAATACACAGGCAATAGCAAAATAAAAAAAAAACAAAACAAAATTAAATAAAGAAAACCTTTTAAGAATTAATTGAAAACACAAATACTTTTATAAATGGCAACGATTCTTTTCAACAAGCAACAGAAAGAAGTCAACTGTAACGTGAATTAGAACGTTCAGCAAATCAAGTAGTTTTTCCAGACAAATAACGCTTTAAAATTCAATTAAATAATTTATTTAGTGTCCTCAATTACAAACTAAACCAAGGACATTCAAAATGCCAGCCAACAATGTCAACGCCTTAGTGGGAGCCACCACCCGTTACATAGCAGGACGTCATGCTATGCAAACATCTTACTGGCGTGCCGCTCCTGGTTTCAATGGAAAAATGGTCAAATACAATAAAACCTGTGAATTTGATCGTTCCCAACAAATGCCTTCGGAAATAAAGAATCAACGTTTTAATCAAAATTTTCAAAAGACAAAATATGAATCTTGAAGAAAACTTGCAGCAGGATTTATAAGATATCCTGTCAAAATTGTGTGTGATATGTATTTATTTTTCAACATAGAACCAGTATGATCGTGGAAGTGTGTATATGTACATTTGTAGTAATTTAACTATAACAAACCTTTAAAAAAGTTCCTATAATTCCAAACAAATATGGGAAGTCTAGTAAAATTCCTGTTAAAGAAAAAAAAAAAAAAATAAAAGCCTCAAAGGGGTTAAAAGTTCATTCATGGACTTTGACTTACATTCATCCTATAATGCTTTGAGCATTTTATTGGATCACGTTTGTGATACATGAATTTTACGTCAGCATCTTTAATGAACAAATTTTGTTTTCTTTTATTGTATATAAAATTTTTATAAATGTAGTTGATAAGAAAATTTATAAATATAAGCAAAAATAAAAATAAATTAAAAACCAATCATAAAAATGCAATAGTTTCATTGTGAGTTCGAAATCAACAAGACAATAAAAAAAAATTGCAATACAAAATGAAAGTAGGCCAAGAAATCACCCCCCGCACGCGTTTTATGATTTGTTCGCGTATACGATTGTGATGTTAGAGGTCATCGTGATTGTACAAAATAAAACGAATTTTAAAATTACTCATGTAAAAAAAGAAATTCATCATTCTTAATTTCGACAGTCAGCCACAAATGACTGTTGAATGTTAAAAGTTATTGTAGCCAATTTGTATGTCAATACCGACACTTATAACAAATTCATGGCATTACAAGCTTTCTTCGGGAGTTGTATTTGTATGGGAGCTATGGTCAAATATGGACCGATTCCAATAAAATTTAGCAAGATGATTTAGATAACAATAAAATAAGTTGAGACCAAATTAAATCAAAATACCAACATAATAAGCTGGTATATGAGCACAAAGACTCTTTTTCACGGGCTTTGTGGAATTATGGACTGATTCTAACCATTTTTGAATAGGCTTGGTCCTTGTGACCATCCGAACCAACTTTCATTAAATTACGACATTCGACATCTAGAATGCCATAATTTGGCCACTGTTCTTTGCATGGCCGGATATCGTAAGATCGATTTAAAAAGTGAGTCTAAGTCGGTCGGTATAATAAATGGAGGTTCCAGGGCAAATATTTTAAGATTTAGTAAGCATCAGCACAAAGGCATAATACACTCTCCATTATTTAGAAACATTTTTGTAGTCTGAAAGACTTTTTTTTTTTTGATTTTTTATTAAAAAAATTAATTTTTGGCAAACTATTAGAGATCTATCCCAATATCCAAAAAATTGGAGCAAAATATAAATTAAACCAAAATTATAATTAAACCCAAGATCTAAGTAAGATCTTATAGAATATTTTCTACTGTTTCAATATACATATATGTATCTATAAAAATATATGTATTGGCAAGAGGTTGAGTGCTAAGAGCCGGAGCTATTCCTATACGCATTTCACTGGCTGCTTAGGCCATATCGTCCGGAAACTTCATCCAAAGATCTTAGAAAGGCTAAAGATAATAAACCAAATAAAACTGTTAAGCGAATACTTGTAACAATCATTGTTGCCAACTTTTTTTGAAGACTTCCAGTCAAATTTCACTTCAAAAATCGCTAGAAACCGCAAAATTTTTTATTTAGCTTAAAATGTTTTAAAAATATCGCTAAAATCTAAATATTTTGTGAATTGTTTACACAAATCTAGATATTGGGCTTCACTGACTCTTAACTCCCGCGAACGTACAAAATGTGGATATTCATATAATATTCTGGGATTTGTATTGCTTGAAATCTATCCAGACATTAGAGTTAAGTGCACTTAATATACTTTTGGTAATGATGCAAAACATTTTAGACCGTAGACCAAGATTAAAAAAATTGCTAAAAGAAAGAAGGAAGTAAAGGCAAGACAATCGATTAATATTTTTACACTATTTTATATTTGATATAAACTTACATTTAATTTTTTAAGGGACATTAATTCAAAAAGGTTGAATAAACATATGTATATATGGATAACATGGCCACTACTGCTTAATAACGCTAATAATTTTTAAAAGTGTTTGCTGGCCATTATTTGGTTGCTTAAGTGCTTTAATATAAACATTGATTTGCTGTAGACAACACCCTTTTAACTTTAACTTTGACTATAGATTATATTTTGATCGATAAAAGTTGATAACACAAATTGTTTTAAATTAATTCAAGTCCGTTCTCAGTTTTTTTTCTATCATGTCTAGTTTTTTTTTTGGGCTGGACAAATATTTCGCTCGAAATAAGGCGGTTATGTTAATACATTTCTATTTAACTTCCTAACAAGAAAATTTATAAAATCTGTTTAAAACGTTGTAAAATTTTTTGTTGCGGAAACATATTTAATTTCCTCAAAAATCAATTTTTTTATCACTTAATTACACTTATTACTTTTACAAATGTTTTAAATCTCTTATTTTTAGATAAAAATAGTAATTTGCAAATGCCTAGAACAAAAATTGATTTTCTAATGATATAAGAAAAACCGCTAGATTCCCCGCTTACCGCCAAAACGGAAATTTTACCCCCCATGGACACGCAAAAACCGCTAGAATCGCGGTAAAACCGTCAAATTGGCAAAAGGTGTTTTCTTTTCTACAAAAAATGTGCCTTTTTTTTAAAAAATTCAATTTGGTGTCTTTTTCCTAAACATTTTGCTCCCGAAAAGGGTGGCTTGTTTTATTCTAAAAAACTCATGCTTTTCGGGATTTGTGAAGAAGTTAAATTTGTAAGAAGGGTTTTTATATATACAAATTAATGAAGTAGCATATTAATGAAGTAGTATATTCAGAAAAAAAATTACAGTAATCGACGCTAAGGATTCGCAGCAGGGCTGCCAGAAATTTTTAGCAAAAAGTCTTAATTTTACCAAAAAAAAATCTTATTTTTGAAGAAAAAATCTTATTTTTGGAAAAAAGTAGTTTTTTTTATTATATATAATAAAAACAATTCATATTTTATTTAATACATAAAATAAACAAAAAAAAAACATTACAAAAAATTTAATTTCTTATACTAAATTGTATTATTTAGTTTTAAAATTATTAAATGGGAACAGAGAAGGTTTTTTTATTGAACCTAACCTTCGTCTGGACAAAACAAAAAGTCTTGTTTTTGGGGAAAAAATCTTAAAATCTTTTTTCGGTTAAAACATCTTAAAAAATAAGGTAAAATCTTACTTCTGGCAGCGATGATTCGCAGATAAAAGCAAAAATCTGCGCTGGCGTGACGTTAAAAAAACGATAGTGGATTTTGACTTGCATTACAAAACTGAATGAGACTGCGAATTGAGCAAGATGTTTTGTATACAACCTTTTTTAGTAAACTTTGGACTAATACGGATTTATTTTTCAAGCTATAAAATGTATAAATCTTTCCTCGTTTTAAAGTAAATATGGAAATTTTCAGCGAAAAGTCTACTTTTTTAATGTAACGCCAGATTGCAAATAAGGTTGTATTTTCGGACCATGTTGTTCAATCGTTATCCCTTTTGTTACTTAATGTAGAGCTAGATGCGCTTTACACCAAAATATAAAAAAAAAATTGACTAAACGTATAAAATTTTTTCAGAAACAATTTAAAATACTTCTGGCGTTACGTTATTAAAAGTAGACTTTTCGCTGGAACTGCCCATATTTGCGTATGCTTTTAATTAAAATTTTTTAATAGTTTTTTTATATTATCATAATTAAGGACTTTTTTATATTTATAAGAAATACTTTAGTTTATTTCCCTTTTTTTATTTAATTTTAGCAGTTCTAACTAGTTAGCAATGATGTAGCTTATTTCCCTTTTTAATTAAAAAGTGTAGGCAGTTATTTTCTTTTGCTTTTAATAAAAAAAAATATTACTAGTGTTTTTAATTTCCTTAATAAAAGAATTTTCTTATTATTATTTTTTTAATTTGTTATCTAAAAATATCTTACTAAGTAATGAAATTCTAGTCAAATCCCAAAACAACTGTTAAAATGTGCAATTTAAGTAGGTACATTTAAGTTTTTATTCATACTTATATGTACCAGCAACATAAATATTTTCTAATTAATAGTGAGAAATGTTGATAAGTACATAAGTCAACATGTTGATATTAATCATAGTATTTAATAATAAAAACAAATTCTTACCTTTAACACTACTAGACTGACACTAGTATACAACAACAGCAAAATTAACTTTTAATGCAGCAACAAAACACACAAACACATACACTTGTTCAAATTTACTCTTACTTTTGTATTGTTTTCTCAAAAATTGCAACTAACTTGCTTCCCTTTTACAAACACACAAACACTATTTTTGGCAAAACAACAACAAAAGCTAAAAAACGAAAATGGCTCCCAATTTTTTTATTCTTCTTTAATTTGATACAATTGGAACGAATTTTATGATAATTTTAATTATTTACACTAATTTCACATAAATTTCTATACTTTTTGCAAAATAAACTTAACACTTTTCATTCTAACACTTTAAATTTAACGCTTTTAACAAATTTATTTATATTAAGTAACAAAAACCTAATTAAATTTGCGCTTAAAATATAAATTTTTAATAAAACACGGAAACGACTTCTTGATTGCACTAAATAAAACCGCGAACTGAATTGATGAATATAATAAGAGCAAAAACTAAAAAGATTAAAAGTGAGTTAAGAATCTTAATTTAAGATAAATGTTTGACTAGCTAGTGTCAAATTGGGGTGACATCTATGTGTCATTGCCTAAATTGAGTGGTAGAAAAATTTAATAACTATTCAAATGTGTTTTAAGAAAAACATTGCTAACACAAACCGCGTAGAAATATTTTTGAAAAATGATTGAAAAATACTGAATAAAATAAAATTACAAATAGAAAAACATCTTATTTTTTTATATTCGCAAAAAAAAAATAACAATTAAAAATTTTTTAAGATTTTTAAAAAAACTAGGATGTATTTGCTATAATTTTATGCATTTCCAATTGATCTGACATACTCACTGATTGACAATAGCGGTTTTCACCCATGATAGTAAAGTCCCTTGTAGTCCTTGATAACATGGCCACTACTGCCTTATAAAGCTTATAATTTTTAAAAGTGTTTGCTTGCCATTATTTCAAACATTCATGTTCCGAAGACTTCGCAGATTTATACAAATTATTTTTCACTTTTTTAGGAAAACTAGAAATTAGGTTTTTATCTGTTAACTAAAATAAAAATATAGAAGAATTTTGGCATATCTAGTTACAAGCTTGCTTATACTAAACAACAAACTTATATAAACCCATGCAAAGGCGTAAAATTGCGCTTTTTTTTTTTTGTTTTTTAAAGCATCACAAACAGTATTTCTTGAATTCCCGAATTACAGTACGTTGTTTGGCAAAAGGTTTGACAACCGTGTGGAAGTTTTATCCGAGGGATAATAAAAAATATTTTTAATTTAACTTAACCTTTGACTATAAATTATATTTTGATCGATAAAAGTTGATAACACTGTTCTGCCGTAAAAATTGTTTTAAATAAATTCAAGTGCGTTCTCAGTTTTTTTTTATCACGTCTAGTTTTTTTTTGGGCTGGACAAATATTTCGCTCGAAATAATTTTAATTTAACTTCTTAATAAGAAAATATGTACATAAAATCTGCTTAAAACGTTGTAAAATTTTTTATTGCGGAAACAAATTTAATTTCCACAAAAACAATTTTTTCTTATCACTTATTTACTTTGAAAATAAATATTTAAATCTCTTATTTTGAGATACAAATTGTAATTTTCAAATGCCTAGAACAAAATTGTATTTTCTAGTGATATTAAAAAACCGCTATATTTCCCGCTAACCGCCAAAACGGAAATTTTACCCCGATTGGCACGTAAAAACCGCTAGAATCGCGGTAAAACCGTCAAATTGGCAACAGTGGTAACAATATCAAAGCTTAAATAACAACAATAAACAGTTAGGCTATTCTTTTTTACATTCCCCACTACAATTAAGAGATGACTTTGCATCTGACTTTTACAGAAGCAATGTTATTAAGGTAACACACGACATGTATGTAGGTATTTTGCAGTGAGAAATTTGACAAGTCAGATGTAAAAAACATGTCGTGTACCAATAAACAACACGCAAACATGAAATTGACGATTTTAAACTCAAACGTGATTTTGCAATCACGCGTTGTTCAGCACATACATACATAGGTAAAAGTCTACTCTTAGACGTAACAAATATATTTTTTTTACTAGAAAGTTCCGTGCTGTGGAGTTGTTAAACAATTATGCAAAAATAAAACTTAAGCTAATACGACATACAAGTATAACATTAAATCTGCGGCATTTCGACAAAATATCTTAAGTCAAATTTAAAAAAAATGTTTTTAATCATACGAATTTTCATTCAAAAAATATTTCTGTTAACGTTTTTAAAAGGTTGTATTATTAACGAAATTTTTTTTTAAGTTTGGTTAATTTTATTTTTTAATAAAAATGATTTTTTTCACCGAGTTTTTTTTTAACTTTTTTGCTATCTTATCTCGACTTAAGATGTTTTGTCAAAATGCCACAGAAAAAAATCTTAAATAAATTTAATTTGCAACAATCGGGTGTGTTCTAGAATCCGAATCCACTCAAAAGTGGACTACTTCAGCATTTTTGCTACAATTTTTGTCTTAGTATTGGATCGAAAATCTCAATGGTTTGGCTGTTATAGGCCAAAATATCCAAAAAAAAAACGTGACAAAAGTGTGGGAAAAAACTACAAGTCAAAATTGGGAAGCTCGATTTTCACCGTAGACGTTTGGTCTAGTGGACTTTTTTGCTCAGTACAATCCCAGGAATCAGAAACGCGAAGCGCCCATTAAAATTTGTATCCTTCCATACTAATCGCCCCACTCTAATGTACATAACGAAGTAATAAACAATTTAAGGAGACGGAAATGTACGGTCGCCGTCTCGTTAGATATTGAAAAAACATTCGACCGAGCTCATCATTTGGTATTATTAATACACTAATAAAACTGAGATGTATTTCTTTCATTATAAGGATGTTCAAAGGCTATTTTGCAGATAGACAATTTTTTGTTGCAAGATACAAACAAACACTATTTCTTCTTTAGACATACAATTTTAAAATTAAAGTGCGAATAAAATAGAACTTTTGATACAAAATAATTTTGGTTACTTTTTTTACTTTATTACTTTAATTAAAATTGATGCAAATTTCGATCTACCAAAGGTTAAAATACAATTTGGTGTAAGGATTGATGTTTGACTATTGACGTCAGCAGTCGTCGATGGCTGCGAGTTTAAGACGGCAAATCCATCTGAGGAGATCGAGTGGTTGCGATCGAAACATGCCAGCGTAACCAGCCGCCTGGGTTCGAATCTCAGGTCAGTCAAGAATGAATGATTATCAATAACAATTTTAATTAATTTTCATGTTGTAAAATTCCTTTCTTCATAAAAATAATTTAATGAAATTAAATTTGATGAACCTGATTAAAATATTAAAAATTTGGATTAAAAACCATAAATAGTTCAACAAAATAACCACAATTCTAATTATTCCTATAATTATTTAAAACCAAATTTTTTTAAAAATTTCTACAGCTATGTTCACACCTATTAAATATTTGACGTCCTACACGTAACCACAAGTTTTCTTAAACAATTGTTTTCATTTGCAAAACGTTTGTCTAGAGCAAACATTATTTATTGGTTTCTAAACTACATTATACATAAATACAATTATCATAAAGTGTAGCAAATGAATAGAAACTGTTAAAAATAAAGCATAAGTTTTATCAATTTACTGGTCACGCTTTTTTTAGATTTTATCGTCAAATATTTTATTGACGAATAATCGATCTCCCTAATATACACATTGGCGATATAATTGTTCAATAACAAAAAATTTAACAATTATTTTGCAAGTGAATGGGCCGCTTAAGTAATACAAAAATCGAAATTGAGAAATTTCTGTTATTTCGAATTTTTAAAAAAGGCTCGAATTTCGATGATTTCAGTATCGCAAACCCTAATTTTGACCTAAAAGTGAGCTTCTTTAATTTACTTACCGCGTTTTCTAACCTCCAAAAATTTAAAAAAAAACTTTTTATTATATTTTTTTTTGTATTTCTTTATTTTTACGTTTATATTTATTTATTACATATACATACATATATAAGAAGTGTTTGTTTAGTTTATATAATATATTTATGTATATATTTTTTTTAAATTTAGTATTTTAATATATAATATTCTTTATGTTTTTATTTTCTATTTTTAAATATATCGGTGATTTTTTTACTTTATTATTAAATTTATTTTATTTTTGATGATAATTTCTAATTGTATTTTTGTTTATAATGTATTGCTAGAATAATTTTTATTAATATTTTTTTACTTAAAATTACAGCCTTTATAATTACTTAATATTTTAATAATATTTATTTTTTATTTTATGACTTTTTTATGTTATTTGACTAATTGTTTTACTAAATTTTTTATTTGTTTAATTTAATGTTTTTTATTCATTGTACTACATATCTTTGCATTTCGTTTACAAAACAAGAGAGTTGTTTTTTTATTTTATGTATTTCTGTCTTATTTTTTATGTAGAAGATCTGCACATAATTTAGTTCCCCAGGGGGATTTTCTTTTATATTTCTAATTATTAACTTTATTATTTCTTAAAAATTGAATTTAACTAATTGTATAATTTAATTTTTTAGTACTTAATTTTTTTTTAAGGGTCATAGTTTTACGTTTTTAATTTTTCTTAATATTTTTTTTTATAACGGCAGACTTTTTTATTTAATATTTTTTTTAAAATTTCAATTCTCATGCCTTTTTTTAATATATGTATATTTTATTAATGTTTTTATTACCTGTTTCAGACTATGCAATATTTCTCTGCAACAATAATTGTATTTTCTTTTGGTGCCCCGTCGAAAACTCGTATACGATCAGGCATTATGTTTGTTTTTGCAACCATTCGATGTTCAAGTTTTAAATTCAAACTTAACTATTCAATTAAAAAAAAAAATACGAAACATATTAAGGACAAAAATTAAATTGTTGCTTGATTTTACATTTCGTGCGGCACTGTTTATCACGCAAGCGTGTCCACATACTTTGCCACCAATCCTCTGTTTCATGAAATATTTCTGTGCGACATGTCGCATAGTCTGATTCAGTTAATTGCTCTTATTTTTATTCAAATTTCAGGGAATTTAAAAGAGAACCTAATTTTTAAAGGCCTGCCTTTTTTATGGAAAATTAATCAATATTCTTAAAGAAATAATTTGAAAAAACTGTCAGCATTTTAGAAATTCTGCAATAGTTAAACTTGTTTGCAAGTTAAAATTTTCGAAAAATATGATGCAAAGGATCTTCGGATAAATACTCGGTTAGGTTGAAATGAAAAGGGTGATGTAGCGCCCATACCCATTTGTGTATACACGTACGCTTATATGACATGTTGTTCGCTCTTATTGAAGAGTTTCCTCTATCTGTAATCCTAAGCCAGATTCAATATTTGCTAAGAACGTTGTAGATATCTTGTATATATCAAAAATGGTTTGTAAATCGTGTCCCGTTAATACACTAGACAGAACGAAATTGTTCAACAATTAAAGCATTAATCAAAAATAAAATTAGTTTTAATTAATAATGTAATGAAATGAATTCAACAAATATACAAATACTAACTCAACTTTCAACTAGTCATCGAGAATAATCTCGGCGCCAAACTTCGCTTCAGACAAAAAACAACAAAATGCTATTGTTGATAAACAGCAGACTGGAGTTATCAAAAATTTGCTGCGGTCTTAAAGCATGCATCATCTGTTGAAATAGCAAGAGCACAAAAGTAAATCCGCCAGCAGCTGAGCTTCTCTTCAAGGTGGAAAATCAACCTGTGAAGCGCACGTTTTAAGATATACCTTGCCGCGACTTTTAAACCATCACATGATCCCCGAAGGACCCTTACCAATAGCTATGCCGAAACCAAATTCTCAGGGGCTCCTGAATGCCGTGGTACGAGATGGAAACTCTGATCAGGAGCGATCTCCAGAGATCTTCGAATTTTTTACTATGCCGAATCCCACGTATTGAGTGCATCTGATTTGACCGGAGACAGGAAATCAAGAGATCTACCAGTTTTTTACTCTGCCGAATTCCACGCATTGAGTGCATCTGAAATGACCGGAATGAGCAACACCAGAAGGTGAAATAAAGAACAGCTGACTTTGTTGAAGACGCAAATTGGTTCTGTACATCTGACGGAAAAGCAGTTTTTAAATTAATCTGAATATAAAGGAATTTTATGAAAAAACAAAATGAAATATTTTTACTTCAAATACCAGGCCCCTAAAAACTGATCTCGCTTTAAAAATCCTTTATAAAGATCAATAGTATTTGTTAAATTTTATTTATTTTTTCGATCAATCTTGTTTAGTTTATTTAATAATGATATCTCTATTAAAATTTCTTAATAATTTTTAAATCTTTTCAATGTTTATCTCAAAAGAGAAAAAATATATATTTCATATTAAGATATTTATTTATTTTTCTTTAAATTAATTTATTATGTTGTATAATATTTGTTTATTTTTTTTTGTGGTAATTTATTCACTTTTTGATTTAATATATATTTTTTTTAATTTAATTTCATTTTTATAGTGTTAATGACAAAAATTTATGTTTTTCATTATTTGTATTTTAAATAATTTCGTAGTTTAAGAACACAGTAGAGATCAGCATTAATTTCCTTTCTTTAAATATTCTTCTTAAATTGCCATCATTTATTTATTTATTTATTTTTTTTGTATTGTATTCTTTTTCTTTTATTTTTATTGTGACACATAAATTTCTAAAAATTACTTTTATATTCAGTAGATTTTGTTAAAATTTTAAAAAATATTTCTTTTTTAATTTATAATTTGAGTTTAAATAGAATTTTATTATTCTGTTGTTAATTATTTTCTTTTTGAGTATTTTTATTAATCAAAATATTTAGGGTTAAAAATATAATTAAATAATATTTAAAAAAAAAAACATTTTCTTTATTTAAAAAAAAAAATTTAAAATTATTGTTAAAAAATAAAAGCTAATTTGCGAAAGTTTTTGTTTTTTAAGGTTAGAATATTTTTAGATTAAAAACTTGTTTATGATAGAATATTATTTTTTTTTTGCTCTAGAATTAAATTAATAAGTTTGCTAATATTTTATTTCAATAATTGTATTTGGTTTAATTGGAAGAATTTGATTTAATATATAGATTTATTTAAGATTTTAAGAAGCTACATTTTTTTATTTAATTGATTTTAGCTAAGATATCTACCAATAAAAAGTGTCTAGGATTAAGAATGCTTGTTTTTAGATAAAGAGAGTAATAGAGAGAGAGAGAGAGTTAAGGTATTGCCAAATGTTTTGTTAGATAGTTTTTTTTTTTTGATTACTAATATATGTATATGAAGATCGTTCAGTAAATATTCTCGACATCGAAAAAAATGTTATCAAGTGCCAAAAGGGGACTAAATCATACACTGAAACTACACTAGACCTCTTTATTTATATGGCTTATGTTGCAAAGATGGTATGCTAATGCACGAAGATGGTATGCTAATGCACGATACAAGAGTTTACAAGGAACGAGTCGCCATTTTAAGCTAACAAGTGAGAAGGCCTATGTAAAAAAATATGAAAGCATAACTGCAAAATTACTTAAACATTATAATTATATATTGTGTGCTTTCTAATTGTCGAGCCGTCTAAAGTGTAGATTCTACTCCACCATGATCCTATCAAGGAAAGGATCCAAGAAGAGGCGCTTAGAATTTGATGTCCGACTAAAAAGACACCAATGTAAAAAATAAAGCCTCTGTCAAGCCATGCACAACGATATGATCAGATCGGACTTTAAATGGCAGAGCTATGTATACATAAAAAACAAATAAGGCTGTATTTGGGGGCGTGGCAAAAAAAGTCCTGTGCTTGAAACTTCACTGACATATCTTTAATTCTTATGTTTCTTATGAAAAAATTATATGCACACTCAAAAATTATATCAAGCATGTCATGCCATGCCACACATCTTTTTTTCTCTTTTCGTAAGGATTTGATAACATATAAAATTCTGAAACTTGAATTTGTTAGTCCTAAAGTTTTCTAATGAATTTACTGAATCTTTACATAGCTGATTATGCTGGGTTCATTCATTCCAGATTTCATCAACGTTTTGATATTTTGAGGTTGCATTGAAACAGATTGCACTGTCTGTACCCAGCATTAGATTAAGCAATCAATTTCAAGGAAAGCTTAAAAAAAAACTTTGCAAATAATGAGAAATATGCAAGAATAAAGAAGATTTTAAAAAATGTATCTCAATAAGAGCTTTAAAAGTAAAATAAAACAAAAATGTTACTGTTAGTTAAAACAAAAAATGCAACCCTGCAGAGACGTTTTTAAAAAGAGTGTTGTATTTTCAGCAGCACTTGCAAAAGCAACTCTGCAAACAGTACACAGTACAAACAGTAGGACTGTATTTATAGTAGCAACTTTCAGCAAACATTTTTTCTAAAGCTCTAATTAAATATAGAAATTATGTTTAAAATTTACAATAAAAGCCTCGCAATTAATAATTTAAATAAATTTAAATTTAAATTTAACTATAACAAAAAATATTTACAAAATGTAGTTATTAAGTCACGTTTACAGAACTATTTTTCTTGCCAAAAAAATTAATTTGTTTCTGTTAAACAAAAAAAAAATATTCTTTATCTAATTCTCAAAAACCAACTGAAATTTATAAAGTTCAATATTTAAATGTAAATTATTTTTAAATGTATAAAAAACAATTAATATTTTGTTAAAAATAAGTTAGATTTTTTTATTTATTCATTAAGGTGTATACAATTCAACAAACAAGACTCTTTTTAAATATATTTTATAAAATTATATAAATATATTTTTTTTTTATTTTAAGATTTTTTTTACTATTTTTACTAAAAATACTCAACAATTATTTTTAAATATTTAATTGGTTGAAACCATTCAATATGTAGAGTTTTTATTCATCCAATTGGGTGTTTTTATTTTGGTTTGTCCTTTACCAGTGAGTGTTTCTATTAAACTTTAATTGTTTCTATTAACAGTATTTCACTTTTTTTAAGTTCAGCACATTTTGATCTCATTTTCAAAGAAAATAAAAAGTTTTTAATTTTTCTTCAAGGAAATTTTATTGTTTTCATTATTTTAGTTGTAGTTTTCACAAATTCGGTGGCTTAATGTTTTAATTACCATGCGGTTTTTAAACATTGTTAATTCTTCTTTTCAAGGCATTTTAAAACCAACGAAAGCTGTTGTTGGATTTTTATATTTGAAGAAATAAAATAAAACAATTTAATTCAAAATTAAATAAATTAGGGAGACTTGTATTGCACGGACAATGTTTTAATTTAATTAAAGGTTTTCGAATTTTGATAAAAATTAATGAAGATGATTTTAATTTTACTTGATATTGAAATGAAAAAAATGTCGAGTTTTTGACTTTGTATTAAATTATTTTTTAAAATTGTTTACAGTTTTTCTTAAACAAACCAAATAAATATTTCAGTATTTTGTTTTAGTTTTTGTTTAAAAATCTTATAAAACTAGGTTTCCTTTATTCAACATTGTATATATTTCTCTTTCTGTACCAGTGTTCGAAAATAAACAGAACATTAATAAGCGATATTTTTTTTAGTGTTTGTGTATACGAACTCAACTCTTAATATCGTTCAAAACTATTTTCAGGATGGTAACGAACATTATATAGTGTTCACTTGTTCGTTATAAAACAGAACAATTGTAGTGGTTCTGTAGACATTCATTTTATTTTAATGCTCTATAGGGTTTCTGTTTAACATTGTTAAAGAAATGAGCAATCAAACATTTTTAGCAACGATCACAGCACGAATACCTAATTTGTGTATTGTTCACATGTTTTTTGTGTAAAACTTTTTCGTTGGCTTTAGGGTTTTTCGCATTTTTTTTTTTGTAAACAATTTTTGGTTTTTTAGTAGCCAAAAGTTAAGCACATCTGAAACGAACGAACATTAATGTACTGAACAGAACACAACACAACGAAGTTTGTGGTTTAAAAAAACAGGCCTCAAATAAATGTTCTCATTTCATTGTTGAGTACTGCCACCACTGTTTTTATGAATTTGCTTTGGCATTCGTCCGATTTTAAGTTTTCTTTGACAAAGTTTGTTGAATTCTTTTTTAAACTTTGTTTCGTTTGCCTGTCTAAAAGGAAACTTTGGAAAATTTGTACAACAAAAATTTGAAAAATACTCTTTTCAAATCGGAAATATTGTAAAAAAAAACTAAGGACTTGTTTCCGAATTATTTTATATGCTCGCGGAAATAAGGAAAGTCCGAATATTTGAAAATGGTTTTTTATCTATACTGTTTCACTTAATACTCGATACGAAAGCTAAATGCGATAAGAGGCCAATTTGGCATTTTTTGAAAACGAAATTGAAATATTGACTTATGTATGTAAAAAAAAAGTATAAAAATTAAAAGTCAAGCCGCTTAAGTAAAAATGGAAACATTTTTATATGGCCCATACAGTCCTACTTTGAGCTATCGGTTAGTTATAAAAACGTATTCAATTGGGGAGCTGAGAAAAATTTTTTTTAAATAACATTAGAAATTAAATGCCATAAAATTTCAAACAAATCTAAACAAACTGTTGGAAGAATTACAAGGTGTGCTATGAAGTTGTTAAAAAAAAATATTGTTGTGTTTCAAACAAAATAAAAATTTAAATGCTGTGCATTGATTCGTCATAACTAGGGATGCGATTTCCAATGCATGTTTTTGGTCGATAGTCTAAGATTTATGTCGACCAATTATCTTTCCGAATCATTAAATTTACATTAAAATGGCATCGATTTGTTATTGCAGATTTTGGTGAAAATGTATATTTGGGTTTTAAATGCATATTTTTGCATATTTTAAAATTTTTGAGTGACATTTTTTTTATATTTTCATATTATAAAAAAAGTTCTTCAAAAAATTTCAAAATTGTATAAAAACAAATTTTTTGGAGCTCTGCTTAAAATACAAGATTTCGACAAAAGATTCTTCAGTTTTTAACCGATGCAGCACCTTGCATGGTTAAGGCTGCCAAGTGGCCTAAAACAATTTATACAAAACTGTTACATGTTACTTGCTAGACACATGGGTTACATCAAGTTGCTGAGGAAATTAGAAGCCAATTCGATGATATTGATTTATTGATTTCATACGGGCAACAATGTGGAAGGAAAAATAGCCCGACAAATGAAAAAAAAATCCAAAACGTGTTGCAAAAAAATATGGGATTTCAGACAATAAAACAAATTTCAACTATTTTTTTATCTAGAATCAAATGTGAGATCTTAATTAGAAAACTAATTGTCTCCAAATGAATTGTCATCCTTCAAGTAAGCTTCAACTGCGGTTGACGTTGAGTGATTTTAAGTTTTAAAAAATATAGAACAATAGAATTTTTAATTTTTTTTTTTAAATAAAATTAAAAAAGCGCACACTTTTTTATTGAAAATGTTCAAGTTTTTAGTGCATATTTTGGAGTTTTAGTGCATATTTTCGATTTTTTAGTGCATGAAAATCTCATCTCTGTTCATAGATATACAGTAGAAATCTAAATTATAAGCGGTTGCCCACAGCAGACATTAGTATATAGTTATTGTAATTTTAAGACATATGACTTTACAAATTTTTAACAACCTTGTGAACCCTCATATGTAATTGTTGTATGCATTGAAAATTATACTTTTTTAATCAAAACAAAATTCTAAAACTTAATAATTAATAAATGAAAATATAAACGAAATCATCTTCATTATATTTATTAAAAACATCTTATAAAAATAAATAAAATGTAATTAAAAACTGCAAATAATTCTTTGAAAATAAAATTCTACTTCATTGTCTAGTTTTAGGATTTTTAAATAAAAACTAAAAGTAGCATATGTAGAATATTAGAATTTTAGAACAAATAGAATTTCTAGGAATATTTTTGTAAAATCCATGTTTGTTATTCTTTTGTTTTAATAAACTCTTCCAATTTTGTAGTTATTTATTTATTTATTTATTTATTTATTTATTTATTTATTTATTTATTTATTTATTTATTTATTTATTTATTTATTTATTTATTTATTTATTTATTTATTTATTACTATTATAATCATATTTGAATATATTATATCATTTCGAATGTTTCGTTGCATTATTATTGTAGATAAATATTTTTTAAATTACTTAATGCAATTTTTTTTTTCTATTATAAATAATTTTGACTATTATTTCACTTAAAAGAGCTAAAAATGTCTACTTGATTTATTTCTTTAGAGAATTTTATTTGCTTTTGTTCTATTATTTTTCGTAATGGATTTTTTAAACAACATTTAGATTTTTTACTGGAAATGTTAATAATGTTATCTGTTTGTAAATTAAAACATTATTTCAATATTCATCACAATTATAGCTTATTTTTTCATATTTTAGATTTTTATTTTGTGTATAGATTGCAATGATGTGCGTGTGTATGTGTGTATGTACGTTGGTAATAGAGAATGACAATAAGTACAAAGGCGAATTCAACTACAGGTGGTGTCGGAACTACAACAATCCAAAAACAACAGAAACAACATAAGGTTTTTTGCATTGCATTTTTGGTGTTTACGGTTCGAAATGTCAACTATTCTTAGCAAAACACTAACAAATAAGAACAAATTGGTTCGAACTGCCAAATCAGTGGGCGTTTCGCCACCACCTGTAGTTGAAATTCGCCTTGATAAGTACGTAATTTAAAAAAAATCGTACTTTTGTAATTATTATTTAACTAATTTTTCTCGTTATTGTGTAAACTCATACTTGTACAATAGAGAATACAAATGTCTGGTCATTTGCTGTGAAACAAATTTGAATACATTCAATTTAAAAAAGTAGTCTAGATTCTACACAACATACTTAACTAAGTACTGATTCATACGTATCAGGCTTTAGCCATCAAGTCTTGACTTGACGACTAAAGCTGGAGGACCACACCGCACCGTGAGACAGAGGACTATAATTTATCGATCCGACGCCGATCTAAGCAAATTGGTCTCTACTTCTATGTATAAAAGATCCAACAAGTGCGACCAATAATTGAGTCGTTTTTTCGATGAATGGGCTGAGAATCAATTGGAAGTTGAACCAGATTTTTACCGTCAAATCATCTTCAGCGATGAGGCTCACTTCTGGCTTAACGGGTATGTAAACAAACAGAATTGTCGTTCTTTAAAAAAAGCACGATCCTCATGAAATTTAAGAAAGCGATATCGCCTTCCCATTTGTCTTTAAGTCCAAAGCCATTCTCAATATCACCGTGAAGTCCAAAAGCTATAGGCAAATAATTTGTGACATTGCAAATCCTATTGAGGAGAAATGGTTCCAACAAGACGGCGCAAAATGAACCACTACAATTTAGCGTGTAAAAATATTACTTTGTTGAGCCAAACGTTTGCTGACCGAATTATCTCAAGAAATGCACCTGTGAATTGGCCACCTTGTTCGTGAGATTTGACGCCTTCAAACTACCTTTTGTGAGGGTAGGGCAAATATCTGGTCTGTGCTGATAAGCCAGCAACAAATTATCATTTAGAAGCCAGCATTCAAACCAATACTGACGAAATAAAACCGGGTATGCTCGAAAAAGTCGTTCATTAGACCGGCAAGATGGCGCTCGTTCATTAGAAGCAGTCGCGGAGGTCAAATGCCAGAAATTATTTTTAAACATTAAATGTCATAAAACCAACATTTTCATCATTCCATTGAATCTGTTGTATTTTATTTTTAGAAAAAGTTCTACTCCAAAAAAATAATTCCCCTAAATAAATACGGGTTTGTTAAGTATGATGTGTGGTTTGATCATCTCGTAATCATTCAAACATGTTTCAGCAGTAATATATAAAGAGTACGTACTTAAAATTATACTTTTGGCATTCTCTGGTAAGCAGGGTTACATTGAAATGTTAAAGGGAAAAAGTACTAAAGGACTTTTTTTTAAGGATATAGAAAAAATCAAATATTTTGAGGAATTTAAACTTTCCCCTCTAGTACTTCCATACTCTTTTTTGTTGTATGATTTCATTGATGACTTTTTTTATTATTTATAATAATATTTTTTTAATTAAATGTAAAAAATGAATTACATACATACGTAGTAAATATTACAATATATATGCATAACAATTATTTATTTTTTTTTGTCTGGGTATCGTCTTGTATATTGAAATATAATTTTTTTATTTAATGATTTTTTTTTATAATTTTTTGTATAATAATCGCAAATTTAATATTTCTTTTGTTCACATTTAGATTATTTAAAGAAAAAAAATAAATATACATATTTTTATTGATTTAAAATTTTTGGGCCAATTACATTGATTTAATGCATATTTTGTTTTTTGTAGGGGAAGAGTGAGAAAATGCACATTTATTTATATTTTAAATATTTATTACTTTTCTTTTTAATTAATGGAAAAATTGCATGTTTTATTTTGTAATTTTATACTTTTTTATCCTTAAAAATAAGTATTTTGCAAGTGATTTTTTTTTGTCTTTCTAATTTATAGTTTTTGAAAAAAATTTTATTTTTTTTTTTTGGAATTTTTTATATTTTTCTCTATAATTTCTATTATGTTCGATATTTGTTTGGTATTTTTTTTTCATTAATATACATATTTCTAATTTTTATATTATCTAATTTTTTATTATTATCTTAAAAATTTTTATTTTTATTCTATTTATTTTTTTGAGATATTTTTCAAAGATTTTTTTATACATAAATTTTTTTTATTTGTAATTTCTAATTTGACACAACCTTTTATGCTTGTTCTTATTTTAAGCATATTTATTTTGTAAGAAAAAAATTTTAATTTTATATAAACAAATTTTTAATTTTGTATAAAAAAAATTATTTTAAAAACAATACAAAATTCTAAGGTATATTTCGTTGTGCTAGAAAATAATTTCGAAATTCAAATGGTTAGCTCAACGAACTGAAATAAGTTAAGGAGGATTCACTCATTTGTTACAAGCAAACTTTTTCGACGGTAAAATTATTATTGACGTTTCCTTCTTTCTGTCTCTTTAATTAATCGGACAATGGTAGTAGACGGATATTTTTTTTCAAAGCTTTTTGTCTGGTGCTTACATATGCAAATGCAAGTTTGTAAACCTCCATGCTTTCGTATTTTTAACTAACACACACACACACACTTTTCGTACATTTAGTCTATGCAAGGCTATAATTTTTATTAAGTTGTTTCCTTCTCCTGTAAAGTAAGGAAAACATTAGTTAGGGCTTTCCTATATTAAAGTAACGATATACATACTTTACTTGCAAGCAAGTACCTGCATTTGTGAACGAAGCTTTTAACTCCGTCTTGACGAGCCATCGTTTTGTGTGCACAAGAACAAAACATTGGCTAACAAATTATTTTATGGTCATTAATGTGGGAAACACGTGTGGCAATCAAGATGGCGTTTATTTATGTGACAATACTTTCATTGACGTTGTTCACAACGGCATTAGCAATCTTCACGAGCCATATCCATGCGTGCACAAGAATTTGTTTGTTGTTTGAATAAAGCGATGTCGCGTAAAGACGGTTTCTTTATTGTAACTATTATGCAAGGAACACAACTGGGACGATCGACGAATTTTTGGTCGCGAATATTCGTCGCCAAAAATAAAATATATTTGTGTAAATGAAAATGCACACAATCAGGGCGCCAACGAAAATTCGCCGGACGTTGCAAACTTTAAAAAGATTTAATTCTAATTCCAACGCCGGCGAACGACGAACAAATCAGTACCGGGTAGTCAAATTGTTTCAAAATGGGAAGTGTTTTAGTAAATAAAGTTACTTTTACTTTAGAAATTGTAAAATTTTAACTGAATATCACTTAAAATACAAATTGAAACAATAATTAACAATAAAAAAGTATTTTAAGTATTAAAAGTATGGTGACACTATTTCTTGTTTATACAAAATATTTTATTTCCATTTTTGTTTTTTTTTCGTCGTTTCATACGTGTTTCATACGTCGAATTTATACAGCGAATTTCTTCTGAATAATTTGTCGTGCTGGACGAAATTCGTCGTTCGTCCCAGTTGTGTTCCTAGCATTATCCGAAAAAATTGCAACAAAGTTGCCACATTATATATGTAAGTATGTATGTACATATGTATTTTTATAGTGTTTGTTTAAGATTAGTTTACACTATCTGACTAGTCTTGCGTATTTCATAATACTTTGTGAGATAGAAATCTAATAAATTTTGTTTCGACTGTCAAAAAAACTAAGTCACACTATCATACATCAACATGCGTTTGTAAAAATGCAGACATGATTCAATGGAAAGTATTATTGCTTGGAAAAATTTCAAAAAACAATGAAGCCGTAATTTTTTTTTTAATATTTGTCATTTTCATACCAAATTGCATTCACATTTTCACATGTATTAATACAAAGTAGGGCCTTAATAAAAAAAATTTGGCAACATTTTTCATTAAATTTAAAAGCCAACAACAAATTCATTGCCCAAACTAATAAATAAACCTTGTTTATTACATATAAATATCTTTCATATGGTAGCTTTCATTTTCTGTAAAATTGTTCGAAATTGGTGAATCCTATTGCAGAAAACTCTCAGTAAAAAAGATTTTGGGCGGAGAAAAATATTGTTCGGAACAAATGAGTGAATTTCCCTTATTAAGTTAGAAGTGAACAAAGAATCGCTTACCTAAATACTTACAAGTTTTGTATAAAATTTAAAAAAGAAACAAATAAATCAGTACCCGATTCGATGAAAAACTTTACCAGTTTTCGAACGCATAAATACCTACTGCACGCTTTCTTCTAGCTAGACATTGCTTATTATAATTTTTGGTTTAATCTTTTTATTGGAAGCTTCTTAAAATCAATTATTTTGAAAAATTTCTAACGTGAATTGTTTTTGTTTAGAGCGACTTTCGAAAACCGTTTATTTCTTAAAATTTTTTTATGAAATATGTAATTTTAATTTAGTTTAAAGAATCTGTTGATGTGATATTATTAAAATATCATTTTTTCAATTAGCTAAAGAATTGTAATTTTTATCACCAAAAACTTCATAATCTCATTTAGAATCCCTGATAAAATCACATGCACAATAAATGTTGATGCTATGCGAGGGCGGACCCAGCTTTCAATTCAGTCGGGACAGCTTCCTAGCACAATTTATGGTTGTAGAATAACAGTACTTGACTAACCCATGGGGAGGCTATGTTCATAATTCTTAATTTTTGTTGTAAAACCTACCAGTTGTTTGGACAATTGACAATGCTGCATATTATGCAACGTACTAGTAAGGTCCTTCACCGTTTATCATATGATCTTTTGTAGATAGGGCCGTTTGTTTTTTGCAAATAAGATCGCACAATCAGCTGATCGAACGAATTTTTATTTGGTATTATTGCCCGCATTCGATAAAAATTTACTATTGTGATTTTTGTGTATTCACAGTAGTACATTTTCGACGAGCTTTCACTTGAAATAAAAAAATTTTGTTTACAAATTAAAAAAATTAAATTAATGTTAAACGTGACCACGGCGGAATTGTGATGATTTTCAAGCAATTTAGCTTCAGTGGGGTTTTATCCAACTTTTTTACATGCTGAACTTTGCTGCAAATCATTTTAACAATTCCATAAGGAATATGATCGTTTCCAACTGCTGTTTACGACGTTGGACTTGCATAAAATTAACAAAACTGATAAGAATATGGTATTTGGTATACGAACACAAAAAAAAATTTCAAATAGTTAAATTTTCAACAAGGGTTTTACATTTATTTGCACCGTCGAAAGCAAATTTGTTTTCGCTAAAAAAAAATTCGATGCACAACGAAATATTCGACAGTGCTGTCAACTCATAATACAAAATGTACATTCGATAGTCGATGTTCGATAGCCAGCGAAAATCGTTTGACGAATCTAAAGGTGCTATCAGACGGTATGCATTTTACATATGTACTGTCAAATTTTCCATCTGTAAAAGTTGTACACATCGTGTGATACATATGAAACTTTGCATGTGTAAAATACATGTGGAAATACATATGTAATTTCTTCGATTAGAACACGCTCTATTTTCCTGTGGCAAACATAAACAAAACAGATGGTTTTTGTTTTTGTTTCTTTTTTTTTATTTTTATTTCAGATATTACTGCAATAATGCTGGACGCTACAATTATTTTATTAGCAGTTATTACATCCATTTTACTTTTAAAAACTTTATAATTTCAGCAGCTTTATAATTAAAACAATTAATACACTTTAAAAAGTCAGCTTTTGTTTACATTTATAGGTTATGTCATACGGAAAAACATAAGCAGGTGTGATAGCAAAAATTATGAATCGTGTGTAAAATGGGAATTTTGACATACATACGCAATTACATATGGGTAAGAAAAGTGACAGTACATATGTAAAATACATACCGTCTGATAGCACCTTAAGTCATAATAGGCGCCTAAAAGAACACATGATGGATCAAAACGAATGCAAGAATACACGCACATGTGTGCGTTGAAAACACAGCAAAGCTACTTTTTTTTTCTTAAGCCTAGTACTCTGTTCAGATTTGTGAAAAATGTTGAGCAACATTGATTATTCCACACGAAAATTTTGGCATTTATCAATGTTACCAATCTTACGAGTTTGTACAATTTGACGTTTTTATTCCTTCAAAGTATGCTACATTGTTTCGTGTATGTAAACAATCGCCACATGTATTGACTAAAATTATTTTTTTTAATAAAAAATTTAATAAAAAAAAGTATATATGGATAAAAAACTGTTACCGATTGTGTTATATTCATTTTTTATTTCTTTTTTAATATTAAGTTCATACATTTTTGCTTTTGCTTAAAATTCCACGTGAAATAAAGGCAGCTTACATTATTTCGCAGTTAAAAAAAAATATTGCCAGAAACATTTCGGAACTTTTTCACAAAATAAACAGAGTACAACTCCATCAACATTATTTCATAGATATTCCGCACAAGTTTTTTTCATATGCATTTTGACAGCATTTCACGTGAAATGTTGAACAGAGTACCAGGCTTTACTTAGAAAGAGAAATGCCAAAAGTGACAATGTTATTATTTCATTGTTGTAGTCAGGGCTGCCAGAAATTTTCAGCAAAAAATCTTAATTTCAACAAAAAAATCTTATTTTTAAAGAAAAAATCTTATTTTTGGAAAACAGTATTTTTTTTTAAATAAAAACAATTCATATTTTATTTAATACATAAAATAAACAAGAAAAAAAACATAACAAATCTTATACTTTATTGTATTATTTAGTTTAAAAATTTTTAAATGGGAACAAAGAAGGTTTTTTTAATTGAACTAACAAAAAACAAAACAGAAAATCTTGTTTTTGGGGAAAAAATCTTAAAATCTTTTTTAGGTTAAAAAATCTTAAAAAATAAGGTAAAATCTTACTTCTGGCAGCGCTGCATGAGTTCGCCTTGTGCAACCCTTTAAATTCTTCCCTCCCCTCTCAACAATAAAGTTGAAAGCCGAAATCATTACAGGTGAACTCGAGCAAGGCGAATTCAGTAGAAGTTAAGGTCAACTCTACAACAACTCTGCTTTTGTGGTCGGATTGTCAAAAATATTGCTATTAAAAAAAGGTTTGTTTACATAAAAAACTAGTTTGTATACAAACTTTGACAAGTCGACGAACAGAAAATCACCATATGTTGACTTGACCCCACCTTCTAGTAAATTCGACTTGAACTCGTGAGATCGGTAGACTAGTTTTGCTACTTGCATTTGGATCTAATTTGTCTTGTTAGCTTGCCAATAAAGACAAATAAATCACATATTTCTTATGCAAATTCGGGGCGTCTACCTGTTTTGATTTTTCCTTGACTTGTGGCGACAAACATTTTTCAATGTAATCGGGCACTTATATCTTGAGGCGGCGAACACGTACATATCTTAGAACATTTATTGAAAAATATCCTGAAGAGAGGTTGTGTGTTATTTGCGTTGTAATAGAAAAGATGAGCGAACATTTTTGTAAAAATAATTATGAAAAAATAGCTTCTTTCAGAAAACCCCCAAAAATTCACAATCGTTAAAAACACCTCGAAACTTTTCTGATATTTTTAATAAATTTATTTATTTTTAATACATACATAATGATATTTTTCTCATGATATTTTTTCAGCGAATTCCAATATACATACATAGTTATTTAAAAAGAATATATGTATTAGACATATTGAATAAAAAAAAAGTTGTAATAAAATAAAATATGAGAAATTACATTTAATGAAACAAAAACCCCGAAAAGAAAAAAACAAACGAATAAAGAGGAAAAATAACAAGATACAATTCATCAATGATATAAAATTTAATGTCTAATGACTGGCTGGCTGACTAGTATTGATGAAGCTGGCGATGAAAGATGGCAACAGCAGCATCTCATGGGAAACATTTAAAAAAAAATACCAAGAAATCACAAACAAATTAATCTCTTTTTTTTCTTTGTTCGTTTTTGGTCCTCAGGAAATTTTTCACAGAGACCCACTAAAGACCAAACAGCCAGCTATGTCAGTCAGCCAGAAAAGATGAATAGTAGTCGCTTTTATTTCAGTTCTTAGAGTAGTTGTTTGTTTTCTCTTTCCCTTTTCAGGGCTCTTGCTTGTGACTATGTGTATTTGAGAATACTTGTGTGTGTTTGTGGGTGTGTAAATGTCCTTTGCGCTAAAATCTGTTATAAATTATACAAGAGTGTATTTGTGTGTGTGTGTGAGTGTGCTTGTGCTGATGTGTTGTAATTGTGGCGGAAATATATTGAACAAAATTAAATTGATTGAATTGAAATTGAATGATGGATGGAATAGATAAAATATTGAATTGCAGAATACTTATACATAAACAAATTAAGGCAAGAGCAGTGAAAGAATAAATGAATAAAAGAACGAACTAATAAATGAGTGAGTATGAATGTAGCAACATCTACAGTTAACAACCAATATAATTTGAATATAAAATTTTGGTTTTTTTTTATATATGGAAAACTTAAAATAAAATTAAATAAATAAATATTACTATGGAAGTGAAAATAAAGGACTTAATTTAAATGTGGCAATTAAACTGAAATAAAAAGAGTGTCAATAGCAACTTATGTTTATATAAAAACGAGTTTTGGAAGGGGAAAAAATCCTTAATTAATTTAACATAAATCTTGATTTCTTCTTAAACTGGATTTTTAATCTTGATTTCGTAATATTTTTGCCGTCTTATTTTATTTTTAAAGCTTCCATTAGTATCGCAAATAAAATTGAGTTTCTTAAGTTTTAATTAAAGATCTGTAAAGAATTTAAATAATTGCTTTAAAATAGGTCTGTTCCAAGTCAATAAATTGTAAAACAAAAAGTAGAAAAAATAGTTTATTTTATATTTACAATAAATGATAAATATGATGCAGACAGAATGCTATGAAATATTAAGAAATACTGTAGCTCTTAATATTTCAGAAAATAGGGGTGCCGCATAAAACATTCGAATTATTAACAATTGTTTATATGCTAGTTAATTTATTGAACAGTTTATGGTTTTAATCCAAATTTTGATATTTTAATCAGGCATAAGTTCATTGCATTTATTTGCATAACATTTTTTTTATGCAGAAAGGAATTTTTACAAAATGAAATAAATTAAAATTTATTGATAATTTTTCATTCTTGACTGAGCCAGGAATCGAACGCAGGTTTTCACGGGTAGAATGCCATTACGTTTCGATTGTAACCACACAATCTCCTTAGAGGAGTTTGCCGTTTAACACTCACCGCCATTGACGACGGCTGGCAGTCAATAGTCAATAACCATCAATCTTTAAACCTAATTGTATTTAACCTTTGGTAGATCGAAATTTGTTTTTGAATGATTATCTATTTTAATTGATTTACATGTTCTTCATGTAACGTTTCCACATGCAAGTGCAAGTTCGAAAAACTCAAAACACTCACACTTTTTCACTAACATTCACACAGTTTTTGTACCTTCAGCCAATCGGCTGTTTCCTCGATTTTTCGTTGATAATGCGTATACACTACTTGCAAGTAATTACTTGCACGTGGAAACGTAGGGTTACTTCTGTTTTTTTTTTGTACATGTTGGCAAGAATTCTTCTTGAAGTCCAAAGTACATTTTTCTGTTTTTCATGTTTATGTCTTTCTCTTTCTTGTTGACCTTTTTCATTAACTAAAACGAAATCACAAAGAAAAAACCAAGATTTTTTAAATAAACGCACATTTTTAAACATATTATGGGTAACTTAACCATATCTTTTAATGCCATCGGCATTCATATTATGGCTCAAATAATCCTCCTTTAAAAATCCACAAACACATTACGTTTGCCTCAGAATATTTTATGGTTAATACTAAAAAAAATATGTATAAAACTTATAAGGGCGTGGTTGTTTTTCAACCTTGGAAGATATTTGATAAAAAAAAATTTTAAATTTTCTGTGATGACGATTTTTGCGGTATTGATAAAAAAGTTTGTAGGTAAAGTTATTGAATTTTAAGTCAACAACACAGTTTATTGAGACAATAAAATAAGTTGTTTCAACAAAATGTTTACGTGATTTGTTAAAATAAATTGTTGAAATTGTTGAATAAACCAAACAAAATGTTTATCGAATCTGTATTTATTTATTAATTATGATGTGCAAAATTCCCCAGATTTCATTTTTGATAAATGCACTAAAATTTATTATGGGGGATAAGCTAGTTTCTATGCGTATTTCGCTGGTTGCTTAGGACAGATCATCAGGAAACCTTTTTCCAAAGACTGGCAAAACTTAATATTTTATAAAAATATAACTGTAAAACGAATGAGAATTATGAGCTATAACAAATTGACAAGAGTTGTAAAAATACTATCTTAAAATTGATTCAAATATTTTTTTTATTGAATACGAGGAAATATTTAATGATTTCATTACTAAATATGTTCTATTGAGTGTTATTTTGCAAAGTGTACATTTTTTCATTGAATCAAATAAAAAGTTTATTGGCCTAAAATTTTGTTTTTAACAAACTGTGTTGTTGAAAATTTTTTTGATATATTTTTTTTTGTGTCATCCTATTTTTAATTTAAAAGCAAATAATTTTTAGTGGTGAACATATTATTTGTCGAATTTAACCACAACATGTTGAAACGCAACCATAATCCAACTGCGGGCTGCTTGATGAAGGATTAATTTAACCATAATATGATTGCCGGTGATACAAATATAGTGTGAGTCACCATAATATGTTGAAACATTTTCCGTAAAAATTACTTCGTTAGAGGTGACCATATGGTAATTTTTTTCTCTGCGTCCATCTATTATGCCATTCTTCATATTGTCAATTGTAGTGTACAATGCATATTACAATTAATTAAATTTGATAAACATTTGTCCTTTTTGTTTTGCAATCTGTTTTCAATGATTTCAAAACCAGTGTTCCCATTTTAGAATATTTTCTTACTTGAGGAATGAAACAAATACAAAAAAAAAACCGCTAGATCTGTTCATAACTTCAAAATGTTCCATACAAGTCATTCAAAATTTGGTAAATAACCCTATAAGATCCCATACAAATGAAATAAAAAGTACCAAAAATATTTCGCATACATCGGCATTTTTTTTGGTAATAAAAATAATTTGTAATCGGCCTATGATTTCATTTAAATCAGTCTTTCCTTGGCCCCCAGACAAATGCCTATCGTAATATTATCTAAAGTTCCATTAGGACGTGAGATAACAAAAAAGTACCAAAAATAAATTTGTTTAAGCCATTGTAAAATGTTATCTAGTTTCGATAACAAGGAGAGATACATTCAAATTCATGATGAGTTTGGAATATTTGAAAAAAAAATGCGAAATGGATTTATGATATTTTTAACCCAGTACTATTTTCTCCCGATTAAGGTTCAAAATTAATCTGGCTAATGAGTCTTACATGACTATGACTACAAGTTCACGAGTCATAGAGTTAAGTACAAGCAGAATAATTTTCAAATAATGAATTAATGGCTATCAACTGCATTTGATCCGGTACTCCACAATTTTCGGGGACTGCTTATCATGCATTGATTATTAAAACAGCTTACGTTTCATTATTAAACAATCGATTGAGTAGAGGATGCCGCTTTACTTGTTATTCCTTGATTGTGAGAAAGCATTTGATACCCTTTCTCAATCAGCCATTTGACGAACACTACCATGCAAAGGCAGTCAAGCAAAGGTATGTAGGTGATGAATGCATAATAAAAGCCCTTTATCACAATGCAGAATGTCGAATTCTTCACGATGGCTGTACAAGCGAATCATTTACAATTAAAACTGGAGAGTAAGGCAGAGCTGTGTTCCTTCGTCCCTATTTTTATTAGTATCCTGGGTAAAAAACAATTAAAAGGGCCCCTTTCCGAAGACATACATATGTCTACTATCCCACAACTTCAATGATATGCAATCTAAAACACTGCAGTACAAACTGAATTTAGCTGCTTGGTCTTAAAATAAATATTGCTAAAACTAAAGTAACGAAAGTAAATGCTACTAACAATATTTAACATTCACAATAGATGAGAAGAATCAAGAAGACGTTTCGACGTTCTTCCATCTCGAAGCCTTCTGGGAAGCTACCTTCTATTAAGATGCGAAAGAAAATGGTAGCAAATCTAGTGATTGGGTCCTACTCTTTAATGCATTTGCGCATTTGTCTTTCGCAAATCATTACAATTTATTTTATTTAGTTTTCCAATTTCAATTAATTTTTATTGCCAGTATTGCATCGCATCGCAATAGAGAGTAGCAGACGATTCTTCTGAGGATGAAAAAAACCGAATAAAACCTGGAAAACATTGATTTGGAATTGTATGGGGTTTACATGGCGATCTGCATACATACATCTCAAGACAAGCAAAGGCTAAACATATTTAGGTCCTGCATAAAATCGATTATCCTCTATGGATGTGAATTGTGGAATGCATTTTGCGACCGCGAAAGGAATACAACTCTAATGTGTGGGTCGGTGCTTCAAAGTCTATTTTGGAGCTTCGTGACCGAGTACAGGAGAAGCGAAGGTGACAGTAGGGTATCCAATTCTATTGACTCCCTTCAGCAATGTGGGTTGTATTTGCCTTACTACAATGGAATGTGTTCTGATGTAATTAGGGATCTAGTTCCCGAAACACCTACGCTTGTTCGTAATACACGGTTTTTCCTCAAGAGCCCATAATTTTGTGGTTGATTAGCCAGTGTTTCGTACAACGCATAAGAGGGAAAATTCGTTTTTTGGCCGGAAAATGTTTAAATCGAATATTCACAAGCACTACTCCCTCTATCCTCCATCCCAAAACCTATTCTCCTAGTTCCAACACAATGCAGTGCATTAGTTTTTAGCCTTTTTCATACATGCTGAGATTTGTATAAGAAAATTGCGCTGGTAAGAGCATGCTCTGCAAAAGCTAGTTAACGATATCACAAGACACGTTATCGAAAGGTATCCGCAGGGAAGCCTTAGAAGAGGGAGACCATCACACACCTGGCGTCGCCCAAACGAAATTAAAGCGGCCAATCAAGACAAGAGCTGGAACGAGATAAAAAGACTCGAACAAACCAGAATGGAATAAATTTGTTATGGCCCTACGCTCCTTATATGACCTACGGAAACTTACTTATACGTGGCTATAAGTCACATTCGAATCATTTATAATAAAAAATGCAACTAAAATAGATTTTTTTGTTATAAACGTGACGTTATTTTTTTGCGATCGATACGTAGACGAAAAAAATATTCAATTGACAAGGTTCACTTATGATGTTGTTGCAGCAAATGTTCGATCTATGGGTACAGATTCCGTTCGGAATGCTGTCAATTTTGTTTTCATCAATCCGAATAATTTTGTTTAAGAGATTTTAATGTAACCAATTTGGCAGCATTTGTATTTATCACTGAGTGATATGGCAATAAATTCACTTATCAAAACAAAAAACAGCTCTTAACAAAATTTTTGTACCAGAAGATTTACATTTGAGTTTTTATTTACATATGTATAAAAAAGTGATAAACTTTAAAATTTGTGAAATTTAAAACGGAAATATGCCGGGCGTAAACTTTAGGAAATGTATTTGTTTTAAATTTTTCATGTGCTTTTCAGTTTTCCTTTGTGTGTTACCGGTATGTAAATTTTGGCAAAAGATGACAAAAAATAAATAAATATGGCAATGCTTTATAAGTCCATTACGAAAATTATCCGCCTGTTCAACGATTTCGAACGTTAACGTTCGTAAAGAATTTTATATGGAAAATATTTTTAAAACTGAGTGTTTTTCATAGAAATTTTCTATGCGAACGTTAACGTTCAAAATCGTTGAACAGGCAGTATCGGGTATGTTCTGTAATTCAAAATGAAGTGGATTTAAAACCGAACAAGTTTTAAAAACGAGCCTGTAAAGAAAGTTCGTAAAAATATTTCTTTTTATATACTTCATACGTTGAGTATTCATTATATTCACAAGAACAGCTCTTAAAAATAAGAAAAACTTCAGTCATTTTGTTAATAATTGAAATCAAAATCTCGTTTGATTTCAATTCAACTTCATTTCGATTTGTATGTTTTCTTTTAAAAGTATTTGTAAAGAGTTTTAACTGTTTGTCTTTTGAAAAATAAATAAAGAAACCCTCTTGTTTATGGATAGAAAATATATTTTGATAGTTTTTTGCCCTTTAAAATATATAAAACTACCATTTCGTTAATAAAAACAAAAATGGTTTAATTCCGATAATTTTTTGAAGCACCAAAATACGGAATGAATGTGCTCTGTGAAATGGCTGATTATTGAGGTTTTAGTTTAATTTTCTCTTTTTTAGTGCTCGACACTGCCATATTGTCGACGTAGACATCTAAAAAACGTTTCTGGACTGTTTGCATGCCCTGGCGGCTAATTCTTTTTCGATAAGACAGAAATTTTACTTCTAATTCTTTCAGTAGATACTAAACGAATCGAAATTATTTTTTCAGTAAAATTTTGAATTTAAATTTATTAAATTTTTTTTTTTTTTTTTTATTTATAAACAAAAACTATTTGTTGGGAGAAAACAAACCTATTAAAATCGACCAATTTTGAAAATAAAAATAAAATTTGTGTTGATGTTATTTTTTTTTTTCATTATCACTAGAGTTTTTATTTGTTAATATAGTTATTTTCCTTAACTTGTAATTAATTTACGTTTTTTTTTAATCTTCTTAATTTGTAATTTGTTTGTTTGTTTTTTCTGCTTAAATTGTAAGTTTTATAATGTAACAAATTATTTATTGTATTTGTAGGTGTATATTGTATATGTAATATGTTTGTTAGTATGTATGCGTAATTAATTAGAATCTGTTTTTTTTAATGTAAAATATTGCTTTGAAAAAATAATAATAATGACAGAAGTTATAATTGAATAAATTAAGATTTTATTAGATTTATGTCAAAATTATTATTGCTTTTTATATTTTTTGAATAAATAGAAATTTATTAAATTGAAATATTTATATCACGAATACAATTTGTTTAAAAGAACTTAAGTGATTTTCTGAAGTTTTTTATTAAGGAAGTTCTTAAAAAAATATCCAATGCTAAAAGTGCAATCTGCTTTTCGGATATTATTAATGCTTTTCTACTGAAAAGTGTTTTATAAAAACTATTGCCTACTTTTGGGTGTAAGCGTTTTTAAAAACATTCTCAAGATTTTGCAAAAGTTTTATGTTACTTAAGGAAATTTGTTTTCTTCTTTGTTCAGAGGGCGTTTTTCAATAAGAGTTGATATGCATTCAACTGCCTGACCATCGATTACATTTACTAACTGGACCACGATGTCGACAAGAAAATTTCTTTCGTATACATATTTATATTGAGAACAAAATTGCAAATGTCGTGCAGACACCCGTCTGTGTGGCAGCAAAATGGCCAAGGCGATCAGTACTGATTATCCTGATGGCATTCTATGTGTCTCAGAAAACTAGATGACAGCCGACGACACTTGGTCGCGGAAACTCGACTGTTGTTACTCAACCGTAAAACGGTTTACCGGCCTAAAGGTGTTTAGCAATGCCAATACTAGTATCGGTAGTTTTGGCTCAATCAGCCAGTCCCCCTCAATTAATTGATTACAGAAATGTTATCCAATTTAAACGTAGAATAAGTTCAAGAACATTTTTAATTTTTAAACTATGCCGATCTTAAGAACAAATTTTGGACGTTTTACGTACAAATAAAAGCATTTAAAAAATCCCAAAATGATACAGCAGACAATTCAACTTCTTACAAATGTTCTTAATAGGAACTATTGACTACTTTCAGGGATCTGTGTTTTTACAAGTAACTCTACATCAAAATAATATTCTTAAAAGAAACTATTACCTGTTTTTAGGTATTAAAATTCTTTTTATAAACTATTGCCTACTTGCAGGAGTCAAACACCCTTATCGGGGTTAGCGAATTTAAAATTGCCTTCCGACTGTTTGCTAATAAATTAAAGAGAACGTAAACTTATTTCCTTAAGTCTATTACCAAACAGTCGTAAAGTTGAATATTTTCATAAACTTGTTTAACTCTAGGCTTGTTCGTGGCAGAGAAAGCTTTTAGAAGCCTTATTAATTTTTTTTTTTTTTTTTACAAATTTTCAACTTTTTGCCATAATGAGAGGTTTTCTAAGCTAAATTGGGGCTGCTGAACACGAATATGGCATCCATTTTTTAAATTACGCAAATTTTACACTGTTAAAAAGATATACGTTCCCTCTAGCACTTATGTTTAAACTTAAAAGTTTATGCTTTTGCGGATCTCTTCTAATTTTTTCACTCTCACAGAACTAATTCGCAAAAAAAAACGCTCAACGTTGGTAATTCATTCGCGATGTTTTTAAGAACTTTGATCTGTTATACTCAGTCTGTTGTACGATCTTAAATCTTTCAAAATAGATAAAAAAAATAGTTTCTTTAAACAAATTATATGAAAAAATTTTAAAAAAACTTTTCATTTAAAAAAAAAAAATTATATATTTTTTATACTATTTATTGCTTATTTTTGCATTTTATTCGTTTCATGTTGATTTTTTTGTTGTTTTAATTAAATTTAAGTGTCTAATTTTTTGTTTTATTTGAGTTTTATTAATTTTTTTAGAGCAATTTTTTTTTAATTATTATTTTTTTAGTTTTAATATAATTTTTCATTCTGTTTGTATATTTTAATATAATTTTAATAGTTTATTGTTATTTATATAATTAATTTTATTATTTCTGTTAAGAATTATTTTATTTTATTAATAATTATTTTAATATTTAGTTTTACTTTTAACTAGTCAACAATATTCTCTTGTTTTTTTTTGTTCTCAAGATTTTAACAGTTAAATTTTTTTCAGTATTTTTCTGCTTTAAAAAAAGGGTTCGAAAATTTAGTTTAATTTATTTATTTTGGTTTTTTTTATATAAAAAAAAATTATTCTTTTGTTAACAAAATTCAGAAAAAATTAAATTTTTAAAAAATTAAAGAAAAAATAAAACATTGAAGTGTTTTTTTTAAATGTTTCACAGGTATTTTTGAAACCTCTTGTGTTACTACAACAAAAAAACTTATTTTATTATTATTTTTTTTTAATAAATTTTATCAATTATTTTAAACAATTTAATTTTCTTGGCTTTTTCTAATCAGTGTTTTTTTTTGGGGAGTTTTGTTGTTTAAGGCAAAAATTTAATTCAGCTAAAAATTGCACCAATTTTGTTTGATTTTTTTACACTTCAATGTCAAAAGAATAGATTTTATTTTAACATTTTTTTTTTGTTTTAATAACAATATTTTTTATTTTGTTTTTGTTTTAATATTATTTTTTTGTATACAAGAGTTTAACAATTTTGTATATTTTCAACAAAAAAAAGTATCGTTGTTTTTTTGTCATTTTTGATATTTGTTTTTTTCTATGAAAATAAGGTCTTTGTTTTTTAAAAAAAAGTTTTGTTTTTTTAATTAAATGTCTTTTAACTGGCCTAAAATTATGTATGGAAGTTGAATGGCAAAAATTGTGGAAGAACTTGAGGAGAAAGTTAATAACAATTACCAAAGCATACTTATAGCGGAAATTAAAAAAAAATGTCTACTTTTATTATTTGTTACAAATAAAATTAAAATTTTTTAAAAATTACAAATTATATTCTAATTTAATTAACCGGACAATAGTTACGTAGACATTAATGCTCCTATTACGTTTTACGACTAAGCCCAAGTTCAGTTAAAATTTTGCAGTTTTGTATTACTGTTTACAACCTTGTGTTAGTACGGCTAACAAAGACATCAAACATTTCCAACAGTACAGTTTCATCTCAACTGATTTGAGCTGTAAAAGGCAATAGGGGCATTAGCTGTTGTAGGGAGACACACCAAAGACTCTGGCGGGAACCGAAACAGCAGACCTCACCTCACACTAATCGACCAGCTCACACAACCAACTACCAGGGTACCCGTTTTTTACGAGAGCGTATTAATTAGTCAGTGTCTTTATGAATTTCCCGCCTCTTAACTGGAAGGGCAAGACTGCTTTTGTAGACTCCTGTCAAACATTTTTTTTAATAAGCTTCGTCATTTAGTTTGTGTGTTGACAGCCATTGAAAGCAGACTACCGCGTAATTTACAGACCTGTTCTAAAAATCACTTAAATGCAAATCACAAATGTAATACTCTGGTGTTCTGTTTTTATGTTTTTCGATGTGATTTTCAATTGCCGAAGGCACACAGAGAAACACAAAAACAATGTGATTTTCCGAACACCACAATATCACACGTCTGTGACAAACGTATAGTAAAAGTTATATAAAAAGCACTAAGTGAAAAAAGACATGTTGAGTTACCTACATCTATTACAAAAAAGACAGTCTTTTACGCCAAAACTTTACACAACCAGGCATAATATCCTATTAAAATAATTTACTCGTACTCTGACAGACATTACTTTAAAGGTGAATTTATCTTTCAAGATCAATAAAAAAAAACTAATATTAATAGCAAGTCTATGGAAAAATCTAAAAGCTTTTTGACGACTAAATTCAATTGAAATTAACAGCCATAAAAAATATCGAAATATCCTTAAAAAGGCCAGATTCGCTGTTAAATTAAATTTGAGAAAAAGTTGCTGTTGATGCCAAATTCCACGGCCTACTTCTAGGGAACGTATTAAATAATTACTTTACAAGACCAAATCGGATATTTTTTTAAATTTCTTGAAAGAGACACGTCAAAATAAAATAATATCTTTATCCAGATGATTCCAAACACTATTTTGCTGGCCATACTAAGCAGCATGGAAAAAAGAAAATAATCAAAATTGACTGGAATTCAAATTTAAAAAATTGTGGCTTATTCACGCTCATTTGCACATAACATCACATTAAATACCCCTCGCTAAATTCTTTAAACAAAATTTCGCTTTCCATTTAACAAAACACCAAAGTATACTTTTAGGCGTAATACATATTATTTTTTGCAAAAACCACTTTATAAAGTTATTTGTTTCGAATTTAATTGAATTTCCTGCTTTTATTTTTATTAAAAAACAATAAAAAAAAAGTTTTCAAAGTAATATCTACAATTTAACTAATGCATCTTGATGACATTCCTCCCCATAGATTGATTTTTTTTTTAACACAATTTCATTAAAGCTGACAAATGCGAAATGATGTTTAACAAAAACTTTTTTCTTAACTTGTGTTTATCAGAGTGATTATAATAAAACTCGCTTTAGATTCCCTTACTCTTTTAACTGTACGACTCCCTAACGAAACACTTATACCCAACAGTCACACCTTATTTGGAAAATTTTTTTTTTTTTTTGTTCTTCCTTCCTTCCTTTAACTCTATTGATGTTTATCTGAGAGAAAAAAAATGTTTCATAAAATGTGACGAATTGCTAGAAAAACATTAAAATCTATCTGGCAAATAAATTTTACCCTGGAGCATATGTTATGTAATCAATCAACAACCGTATCTTGATCTCCCATAAGGGATTATTTTTGTTTTGTGTGTGTGTGTGTGTGGTAAAGTATTAAAGGAAACCCAGAATCTAGGAGAAATATTAATGCAAACATCAATGCCACATTTCGTATACGAGTACAACATACTCGTAAAAAGTGGTATTTTTGTACAGTGGCATTTTTTTTTTGGTTCGATTAATGGCAACAGGATTTTGGATTTGTTTTAAGTCAAAAGGTTTGAGTATTATTTGCATTAGGAAAAATATGTTTAAAAGCAAAAGACTAAATGCCATAAATGAATTAGAAATTAATAACATTAAAGTATTAGAACTCTATTAATACTTTGGTATCGTATTCCGAAAAGTCAATTAAATTCCAATAACTCCTTAAAAGTGTTCCATTAGGATTTAATTATATTTAAGTAAATTTAAAATACTCTTAAACAAATTCTTGTAAGGGCTTCTTGCAATCTCTTAGAAGAACTTTAAAAAAAGGATTCATTGTGACAAGGAAATTTTATAGAAATCGTCGGATGTTTTTGGCTTTACAATCGAAAATTTCTATTCTGCTATTTTAATGTAATTTTTAGTTGTAATTGGCATGCAGGGGTCTAATCACCGCATTCGATTTCAAGTAAACTATCGTAGTTTTCTGCATACAATGGACACTGACGCATCGAATGAAAACTCGAGACATGTAGGCGCTAGTTGTGTAAAACGCTACGCAACGCCAAAAATTACATTGAACGCAAAAACAAAGTTAAAAATATTTTATAATTTGGTTGTTACTTTCTACAGATATTCATATTGAATTTTTAAATTTTAAAAGCTGTCATATATTGTGGCGTTGCTTTCAATGTAATTTTTGGCGTTGCTTTGCGTTTTACACAATTTGGGCCGTAATATCTTTGGTAACTCGATATCGAATACTTTCATCTTACAATATATTTCATGCGATATCGCGTGCCATGATACCAAAATAAAAAATGTCAAATAATTTTGGTAGACATCGTTTGCGGTGTTTAGACCCCAGTTTGGTTGTTAGTGCTGGTTCACACGCTTCAAGTTTAAGCCGTCCACCTCGAACTGTTAAGAGAGAAGGGAAAAGAGAATACAATTTATTTTCCTCTCTCCCCTAAAAAACTCAGGACTTGACGACTAAAACCTAAATTGTGAACTTACAAAAAGTCTTGCGATTGCCTTTTAAGAAAAACCTCTCTTGCGAGTTAAAGTTACAATCGAAAATTTATATTAGAGACATTTTTGTTAATAAACATTTATTTATGAAATACATATTAGTTTTACTAAGATAAGCCTGTTTTTGCTTTTCTCCTATAAAACACAAAGTCATGTCTGTTCACTTAAAAAAAAAAAAAAAATCATGATGAAAAAACAAAAAAAAAATCTAATCTAACTTTTTGCTGGCCTTCCTGCATTTTCGTAGTATACGCAGTATAAGGGCTAACTAATATAATCAGTTATGCTCTGGAAATTGAAATCGAACAAATTTTTAAAACGGTCATGTTTTAAAGGTCTTTTAGTACTACTTGTATTTATTAGAATTTCTCTAAAAGCACTGCAAAACTACTGTAATTTAAAAAAAAATTTCAATTATCAGAATATTGCCGGATATCTTTTTTAAATTTACTTTAATAACGAATAATAAAAGCACATGATAATTTCTAGTATGCCATTCAATTTAAGTACAATTTCTTATAAAATTTTACAGCCTACCTTATGGCTATTAAATAACAAATTTAGCATTTAATTTTCATACATAATTTTAGGCCAACATTTTGTATTTTTTTTTTTTTTAATTTTTTTTTAATATTATTATTTTTTCACTTTAAAGATTCATCATAAATTATATACAATATAAAAAAAAAATCTCTTTCTTCTTTTGCAAATTTTTTGTGGAAAAAAGAGTGATTTTTCAAAAAAAAGTCTTTTTTTCTTGTTTTAAAAAATATGTTTTTTTTACCATGTATATAATATTTTTTTCTAACAAAATACACATTGTTGTAAATATATATAATTTATTGCTTATTTCAGTTAATGTTTTTTTTTTTATTTATTTAATTAATATTTATTTTTATTTTTTAATAATAATAAAAAAACAACAATTATTAGCAAAAAATGTTTTATTTTTATTTGGAGACTTACATACATTTAAAAAAAACCTATTTTTTTTTACTTATATTAAGTAAATTTATTTTTATAGCTAAAACTATTATTCTTTATAATTTGTTGCTGTGTAATTTTTAAAGATGTCTATTTTTTTTTGTTTTCTTTTACCAGTTTGTTTTATTTTGTTTTTTTTTTGTTATAATTTAGACTAAATTGTATATAATTATTATTGAGTTTTTTTCATAATTTTCCTTTTCATGAATAATTTTTTGTTAAGGTTTTTCTTTTTAAATTTTTTTATATAATTATTGTATAATTTATAAATATATATTTTGTTGTTGTTGTTGTATGTAGTTTAATAATAAATATTTCTTGTTTACTTCTTTTAAGTTTCAATATTTAAGTACTTAAATTTCTAGAGCTTAAAAATAAAAAATATTTATTTTTTAGGTGTTTATTTAAAAATTATTTTTAATTTTTTACGTTAATATATTTATTGTTATTTAGTTTAATATGTTCTTGTGGTTTTTTTTTTATTAAAACAAAAAATATTTTTTATTTGTTTTATAAATAATTAGTTTAAATATTTCTTGTTTTTTTTTTATTTATTTTAATTTAACGTTATTTTGTGTATATAGTTTTTTTTTTTTATTTATAGATATACAAATAATTGTCTTTAGTTATTTTTTTTTTAATTTTTTTGTGCCTTTTTTCTTTGACTTTTTTGTTTATTAATTATTTGAGATGCACCTTAAGAGTTTTGTTTTTGTTAAATATATATTTATTTGTCTATATATATATTTTATAGTATGTATATAGTATAATTAATATATATATATATATATATGTATATTTATGTATACTTTATAAATAGTTTTGTTTGTTATTTTATTTTGTATTTTAATGTATATAGAGAATAGTATATTTTGTGTTTTTATTATATTTTTTAGTTGTTTGTTTATGTGGATAGTTGTATATAATCATATTTTTAATAATAATTAGATTTAATTGTAATAATTGATCAGTAAAATATTCCATTCAATAATGAGATAAACTGCAATTTTATAAAGATTATTCTTTTCAAATATTTTAAGATTTTAGTCGATTTTCAGAAAAAAATAAACTTACGATTTTATATATAAAAAAAAAATCAAATTAAATTATAAAATTTTTCATTAAAAATTTGTTTAAAAAATGGACTAAATTCAGAAATCAAGAATGAAAATTATTTTGAAAGTGACTATTTAAGAGTTAAAAGTACGAAAGGCCAATTTAAATTAGAGCTTCAAGCGTTTTTAAGATTTTAAAAAATTCTATTGTTTATACAACTCAACTTAAAATCAAGATCTGTCAAGTCGGATGTTCAACTCCCATGTGTTGTGCTATTATTTAGGTTGACTTGAGTTGAGAGGAGCCGGTCGCTTACTTATGCGGTAATTGTTCTCTTTAAGTCTCTCTAAAACTACAAATATTTCTAAAAATCAGCGCTAAGCAAACAATTCAACGATTGAACTATCGATTGCTAAAATCGTTTTTTAACAATTTGACATAAAATTTTCCGTACAAAGACGTCGTGAAATATAATCGACTGAAATGTGAGAGCATTTTTTCTTATGCTCTCACATATAGACCCTCATTCTCTCAACTATGCAACCATACTTTCGTTAAATTTCATATGCATATTTTGTAAACAGAAAATTAAAACTAAAAGAAAATAAAAATTAAAAAGAATAAAATAGAGAATTTGAAGTTACTGCCGACAATTTAATCATGGGTTTGTAAATGTTTGCCTTAAGTTAAAGCATCAGCTCGGTTTGAAAACTAATCCGATTTATTCCTGAGTGACGCATAATAATTTCGTCCCGTAAATGCAATCTTTAGATTTTTAAAGGAAGAAGAAATATCATTCAACTTCTTTTAAATGGTGTGTAAAATCTACTTATATTGGTTAACAATTAACAAAATCCGTCTTAGATATCGACATTACGGGTTAACCGGACGATGTAAAAAAGTACTATAAAAAATATATGAATGTGGTGTGACTTGATCAACTTAGAAATCTGTTTCATCAATTAGGTCATTCTGCTGTTATCGATTGAAATGGGTTTTTAAAATAAGAGTTTATAAAAATGAAAGCACATCGTTTCACAAATTAGGCCGTTCTACAATTTAGGAGAGTTTTCAAGACTTTAATTAACTTTAGTTCCTTCGTTTGAATGAAATTTAATCAAATTAATATGGATCATTTACGAATCTTTGTTATATGTTAACAATTAACAAATAAAAAGTTGCTACTACACAGGGTTTTTCATAAGTTTAAGGTTCAAGAGCTTTATCAATTTCAGAGGCATGTTAAATCTTATACTTTAACTTATACTTTAACAGTAGAAACAAAGTTTGCAGTCTTCATTTTTTTCATAAACTAATTTAATAATGCCATACAGTTGCATTTGTTAAATTCTTTTAATGTGTGAACTTGGCAATACCAAAAATCCGAGTCTAGAGTCAAAAAAGAGTAATTAAAACAAAGATAGCAAACTCCATTGGAAATTTACTCGATACGATGGTTTATTCGATATAGAATGCGGTGATTAGACCCCTGTATTTATTCCTAAGCCTCAGAGTGGTTTTAATTCAACCTTCTCTTATCTCTTCTTCTACTAATGCGAATATCTACATATAAAGATATACTAGGTTTTTATTTTTTATTATAGAAACTAAAAAAAAAAAAAAATGGAGATGCTACCCTTGTTTCTATATACTTTTTAAGTTTGTTTTCACTAAAAATATTTAGGTTTTAGATTAAAAAACCTTTTCAAGACATTATTGTTAACATTCTTAGGTGTATTTTAATAGATTTGATTATAAAGAAAAGCAACTATCATTAAATAACTGCTTTCAGTTTCAAAACTATGTAATAAATTTCTCTATTAATTGCAATTTTCCATCTCTGGCACAAATGTTTTTATTCATATTTTAAAGCTAATTAAACAAGAATATGTATTTATTTAACTTAAAACTGTGAATTAAATTAAATTAATGAAATTTAAATTGCTTTATATTTTCTATATCGTAAGTTTATCTTCTTCATTTGTTGGTATTGTTGTTGTTTTCGAAAAAAGCTTTTTCTAACAAAATGACGAATAAAAGGTCCATACCTACATTGGTATGACCAAAACAAAAACATGTTAACCTATTTTTATTTGTTGCTCTTAACAAGGAAGAGCAAAAATAAGCAAACAAACTTTTATAATGAGAAGATCTATTGTGTTAACGGAAGAGAGAGAGAGACAACGAAAGTGGAAGTGGGAGGGAGTTTATTATTAAGTATGTATGTGTGTGTGTTATTGTTAATGTTATATTTATGCAGTTGGTAATTGTAGTTGTTTTTACTGTTGGTATTATTATTTTTATAAACTGTATGTAATTTATAATTTTCTTTTGAGCTAGAAAACAAAAATGTACTCTGTTGTTTATACAAGAGTATAAATAAAACAGATTATAATAATAAACAGTTTTTCTTAACGATGGCTGTTCGAACATGAGAGAGTATGTGTGTGTCTGTGTAATTGTTGTATTAATACGAAGACGTATACGTAATATTTATTATTGTTGTTGTTTATTTTAGCATAAATTATGTAGAAAAAAACTTAAAGAGGATCAAAGTATGTAGAGTAGTACATGAGTTAAAGTTATTTATGATTAATGATTACATATGTATAATAAATTTTCGGTAGTTCTCTCGGTATCATTGTTGTTTGCTGTTGTTGTGTATATGTAAATATGTACTTATGTATGTAAATTGTTATCTGGTTGCTGGTGTACAAGTAGTAATAGTTGGATTTGCCGTTACTGTTGGATAGCATCCTTAAAAATTATTAAAAAAAAATACGATTTTTTTGATGGTTTCCAGTTTTTTTTTTCAAATACATACATCATAATTTATAAAAGTGCTTTGTTTTTTTTTTTGTTGTTACTTTTTCTCTATTTTCTTTTTTTTATTTTATTATTGTAGTTGTATTTGCTAATTTTTCAAAATATTTAGTTTATTTTCTAAAATGTTTGTAGTAATTTATGTAGTAATGCTTTGTTGTTGTTGTCGTTTTTCCCTCTACGATAATTATTGTAGTTTATAGCTGTGGTTTTTGTTGTTGTTTGGTTGGTTTATCGGTCATTATAGTTGTTGGTTGTAATTTTTTTTTAAATTATGTTGGGATGGTGGTTTAAAATTTTTATATTGTTGTTGGTTATTTTATAAAAGTTCTTGTTTGTTTTATCCTCAAAATTAACAGGGATAAATACCTATAATAATAATTAATTTATTATATATCTTTTTAAAGTTTATAAATAATAATAAAAAAATATGTTATTTATGGCTTATTAATTGCTTATGGTGTTGTATTTATTAATTTGTTTTAAATTCTTATAAATATGTATAAGCATTTTATTTACTATTGTTTAAAGTTTTGTAGGTTTTTTTATTTTAGTTTTAAAACTAAAACTTAAATTATAAAAAAGTGTTGTGATTGCTGTTGGTTTTGCAAAAAAGCAACTTGAATTTTTTTTAGTTCTTGTTTTGTAACACAAAAAAATTATATGATGTTTATAGTTGTTGTTTTATAATAATATCTAAATAATTTAAATAAATGATATTTTTCTAATTTTTAACAAAAAAAAAATAAACTAATGATGAGTTTAAAGTTGCGCTGCGTTGGTGCCTCCATAAGCCAGTAAAGTTGACTCAACTGATGTGTGTTAAAAAAAATAAAATAAATAAATAAAAAACAAAAATTAAGAAACAAACTTTTTTACATTTTTATTTTTTTGAATATAAGCAAGCAAGAGTAAATAAATTAAAATGGATATAAGTATTAACAAATATAAAAAAAATTGAACTTTCATTAGCGAGCATAAATTAAAAAAAAAAACAAAAAAAGTCTTAAAAAAGCTTAATTAACGTAAACAAATATGAGCTCTGGACAATGGAAGAAGAAAAATAGTAAAAAAAAAATTCTAGACCATTTAACAAGTTAAAGATTACCAAAATTTTCAATAAGAAGTACAATTGTTTATTATAAGTTCTGTAGAACCGATCTTAAACTTTGCACAATAGGTCAAACAAATGAAAAATAAAGTAAAAAAATGTCTTCTCATAATGATTTTTATTAAAGCAAAATTGTTTACTGAAAGTTTAATATAACCAATATTACGTCAATCTGGGGAATAAGTACATATCAACTAAAAGTTTTCCTCTCCAAATTATTTAATAAGTTTTTTTTATTACCAACACTAAGGGGTAATCAAAAATGTTTTATTCAAAATTTTAAACAAAGAAAAAAAAATTGTTTAATAGAACTCTGCACAATGGATTAGTTACAAGAAAACTTAAAAAAGGGGTTTTTTTAATTATTGTTTTTTTTTTAAATATAAACAATAACAAGCCAAATTCTTTATTTAAAGTTATATTTGATGAAAATGAACTATGCACAATGGGTTGATCAAAAATGTTTCCCAGACATTATTTTTTTTTAACTCAAAAAAATAAATAACAACCTTTTTCTAGTTGCTGAACACAAATATGGTATTAATTAATTTTTTCTTAAGAAGCGTTTGCGAGATATTCACGAAAACCCTGTTTTTGCAGTTCATAAGACTGTTTTCAAAACTCTTGAGAATTAATTTTTTGAATTACGCACTTTTTACACTGTAACTTAGATATATAACTTAAACGCAAAACTTCTTAATCCACTTTTTAAGTAAATTGAGATTTTGAAGCCGTGTGGTAGAGAAAGATACGCCTCGTCGACCTGCATGTAGTTTTTTACAAGCCTTAAGAATTGAAAAAATAATTTTTTTCTACGTTTTTTCAAAAGTCGTTCCAGTAATGAAAAAAAAATTCAAAAAAACTACAATGTCCAGCATTGTCATGTACTACATACTCTACCTTTTCGATCCCTCGCCATCAAACTTCGTCTGTTCGGCATGAAATTCCCATAGTGTAAATTGGGACTAAATCAGTATTAATTAAAGTCTAAATGGGTTTCTTGTAATTACAGGAGAACGCATGTCATTGAAAATACATTTTCTTTAATTTTATTGTGACGGAAATGGTGAGAGATTTAACCGAGATTGTGCTTAATGGGAAAAGCGTTATCAGCGCCATTGCCCTCAGACCAGGATGGGTAACTACTGCTGGGCCTTGTATCTCAAATAGATTGGAAACAAAAATTGTAAAATTGTTTTTTTTTTAATGTATTTTACCTGAAGATGTCCATGTTATGTAACTCCCGTGTCAAGAAACTTTTCGATTGAAACGTGAGAAATTGAAACAAACAACTGAAAAACTGTTTTTCGCATTTAACTGTGTCTGTAACTTATTTTTGGCGAGTACGAGCTATCACGTAAGGAAATTACTCGCCATTTTACAGAAACAGTGTGCCTTTAAAATTTTTGTGAGAAAGTTCTTGCTTTGAACTGGCAAATAAACTCACGAATAAAATGGGATAAGAACATATTTTAACATAAAAAAATATATTAAAAATGCAAAATGCAATGAATAAAAGCTCGGAAGAGATAAGTATTTTGTTCTTGGTTAATTTTTTCATTGTTTAATTATTTCGCATTAAACATTTTTGAAAAATATACAAATGTTTTCAAAGTCATTTTGTAAGCAACAAACATTAAAGTCGCACTTTACATTATTTTTTATAGCCGACGGTTGTTTTTTCGCCGCCGTCTTTGAAAATTTTCTCAGCGTCTGCAATTATACATCGGCTTCGAGTGGAATATTATCGACACATTTTTCTCACTTTTCGATAAACGATGGAATATTATGTTTTACATCTCTTCGATGCTAGAAGTTCTCACCAAAGTTACGGAACATGGGCACTGATTATTAATTTGATAAAATAAATAGAAAAAAGAGTATTTGGCTTGCAAGAAAAGGAATAACCCTTGAAAAATTTAAATTTGCATGTTTTTACTAATTATATTACAACTTTTTTATTTTTTGCCCGATGATAACACTTTTGTGACTTGACCATTTGGAACAAAATTTTCTTTAAGATGATACATGGGATAAACAATATTGTTTTTTATTTTCCCTTAATTTATTTTTTTAAAATAGGGCATTTTGAAAAAACGTCAAAAATATATAATTTTTTCCAAACTAAAGGCGTGGAACTCAGTAAATTTGTATCCGATAAATACAGTATAGAATAAAAGAATATATGTAGAATAAAAGAATAAAAACATATTTTTGTGTAATTAAAAAAATGGTTCAAGATTTTTAGAAATAACCCTATAAACTGTAAAAAGCTGGGTTTTTGCGTTTATCTCAAAAAAAAATTTTAAATGCCATATTCATGTCCAGCAACCATAAGTTAGCTTAAAAACATTTTACTTTTGAAGTGATAGCAAAAATTTTAGAATTTTTGAACCAGTGTAATCGTTAATTATATTAAAGAAACACACAACCTGTTTTCTTTTATCTCCTTAATCGTCTTAAAGGGATTTTAGAAAGAAGGATTTTATGGGAGCTATGGTTAATACTGTACCTACTAATACACAATTTTGATCGCCAAATTATCAATACCAAAATTTATAAGAAAGTTATGACATTAAGGCCCAGGCCCACGATGTCGACAAAAACATTTCTTTCGTATATTTGTATTGAAAACAAAAACAAATTTTAGTTTTTTTTTATTATTGTTTTCAATATAAATATGCGAAAGAAATGTGTCGACAAGAATCGTGGGCCTGGCAGTAAAAGTTATTTTCTGGAGTGGTATTTGTATGGGATCTATGGTCAAATATAGACCGATTCCAATAATATTTTGTAAGATGGGTCAAATTTAATCTTACTAATATTGGTGGAAATACTCTATTTTAGAAAAAAGTTTGTATAGGGCCTATTTGGAATTATGAACAATTCCCACCAATTTTAACAGGCATTGTTCTTAGGACAATTCCAACGTCTGTACCAAATTTGATCAAATAATTTTTAAAATTGCGACCTTTACTTTGCGCACAATGTTCCATGGACAGCCAGCCGGACGTCATTAGATCGACTCTAAGTCGACCGGTATATAAGGACCAGAATTAATATATTTACGTGATGTGTGCAATCAGCATAAACGGAATTTTTTTTGAAAAAGTATTCATTTAAAATTAAAAGGTTTAGGATATTTAATGGTTTTAATACCCAGTTTATCGATGTCGAATGGAAAGTAGTTTTATCGTATGAAATTAATTCTTATATCGAGGCTTTTTTTGCATAACATTAAACCGGCGATTTTTCCTTTTATTTTCTGCTTCGCGGGCCCCAAATTCGTTTCTGCGGTACCCTCAACGTATTTTGGTTATAAAAGATATTAAAAAATATTCGTCGAATTTAACTCATACGGCATTAAAAGATTGGCAATAATAATAATTTTTTTTTTTTATTTAAATAGAAAAGTTTTTTTTTTTAATTTCAAAGACAAGAGCATGAAATATGTCGTGGTCTTAAAATGGTGCGCGGACCTCCATTGGGAAACCTTGATTTCAGAAATACATACTCACATTTTAAGCGAATTAAAGTCAGCATAAGCATGCAGCAAAGAAAAGAGCATTAATATGCTGTGAACGACGAAGTGATATATTTGACTTAAAAACTTTTCTTTAAATATTGTTGAAATCGCCACAAATATACGTTTATGGATAAAATACTTAATAATATCGAAACCTTAACGTAAAAAAAGCTTAAGCGACACCATTTTCAATTTTTATTTTTTTTTTAATAAATTAATTTAATTTAGGAGATGATGCTGCAGCCTTATTGTGGTCGTCGTATAAGACTGTGTCGTTTTTTGTAGTAGATTTAAGTAATGCACAACCTTTGTTTTTCAATCTTCTAAAAAAAACGACACGTTCGTTGACGACAGCCACAATTAGTCTGAAGATCTCCTAAAATTTCGTGGCCACATAACGTACCGTTACGATTTTATAGCATAAACAATTTTAGCTTAAGCGCCATACTTTAAACAACATTTTTATGAAATAGAACAATTGCGATTCTTTAGTTGAACTGTCGGTTTTTAATTTGAAATTTTTAATATTAACTTAGGCTGAAGTTTATCAAATTTAGGGGGTAATTTTGTTGTTCACTTCACCTTGCGTTGAGAAAATTTTCATATAAAATTTTTTGAATTTTTGAATTTTTGAAAATTTTGTATTCCCAAAAATTGAAATTACTTTTTGATTTTTGAAAAAATTTTATATGAAAATTTTCTCAACGCAAGGTGAAGTGAACAACAAAATTACCCCCTTAATTTTCATTAAATTATTTTACTGACAGAAGAAATTTAAGAACATGAAATTAATTAAAATTTTATGATAATTTTTTTATTCTTGGCTGAGCTGGGGATCAAACTCGGTTGAATTAACGTTTTAAGAATAACCACATTCTCATCATAAGAATTCTTTGCAATTCTACCCTCTGCACCACTGCGGTGCCTGCCAACATTCAAACATCAATATTAAACCAATGGTATTGGTGGTTCGAAATTTGCTGTAATTATCATTTTTCAAATAAATATATTAAAAAAAACCTTCTCCTGTAAAATTGTGTTTTTTTGTCGCTTAAGCTTTTTTAAGCTCGATATGAAACATAATTTCGTCTGAGGAACCACATAAGAAGAAGTAAGCAGTTAGTGTCATATTAAGGTATCGCTTTAAGCAGCCACTTTGTCATTAACTTAAATTAGCAAAGAATTGTCATTTAAAAAAACCCTTAAATCGTCAAAATTCATTCTGAATTTTTCAATAAATCGTAGTTAAAACGAGCAGGGAGAGCAAGTTTATCAATATTTGATAACGTTTTAAGAAGCTTTTCACATTATTGTTTAGGAAAAATGTCCTGGAATCATCAGAAATAAAAGAAACATTTTTTTTGTTCCACGGAATTTAAAAATTTAAAAAACATTTAAATTTGTTCAAAAGTGATAAAGAGAGAGAGATGGAGAGAAAAGGCAAGACAATTAGACAAAATTTTTCAATACATATTTTCATTTTCATTTAAAAATGTTTTGCTTTCAAATTTGTTTTACAAAATTATTATTCAATAGAACAAACTATGTACGTCATAAACACCAAAATTCATTAAAAAATAAATGTTTGTATACATATATAAAAACAATGTTGTCCCATAAATTCAAAACAAAAAATTTAAATTAATGAACAAAACTTGTGCAATGATTTATATCGTGAAAATATATATAGAAAATTGTTAAAAGACAAGAAAGCCACGGAAAAATGTATGTTATCGATTATTTAAAATGCAAACAAAAAATATATATACATATAAATATATGTATATGTAAAGCATTTATAAACAAGCGATGCTGGAAAAGATGGCAAATTGATCAAAAATCAAATGAACTAATGCTGCAATTAAAAAATAAATAAACATTCCAATTCGTCTACTATTGTACAATATTTTTTTATTTTTGTATTTACTTTCAAAACAAAAACTTAAACAACCAGTTTTAACAAAAAACTAAATTTAATAAAAAACAAGTAAGAAAGTATAGCCGGTCAAGACCGACCATTTGATACTATACACCACGGTTAACAATGCTCAATAAAAAGGTAGATTTTGGAGATTGTATTACTTTATTTAAGCCACATGGCCAAGCATGGAACCAACAAAACAAAATTATGCTATGAGGTTAAGATTTATATAAGAGTCATTTAAAGAATGGTCCAACCATAATACACGATAAGGGAAATCACGATGGGTACTGCAGATTGTGCAAACGATGCAAATGCGTGCAAAAATACACACATTTGCACAACACAACAACAAAATGTCCATATTTGCAATTTGCTCTTTTTTACTTCGTTTGCACTTAAAAAAAATCCATGAGCAAAATTTGTAGTGCATATTTGCACAGTTGCAAACATATGTAAACAATAACATTTGACTTATAAAGCGCCATATTGGTTTGAAGAAAACTTATAAGTTCATAATTTTCGTGGATTTAAACATACAATAGAGAATTAAATTTAAAAATTATAAAAAGGAAAAATTAATTTCAATATGCTTGTGCACAATTGCAAACAAATGCAGATTTTTAACAGTGCTGCCAGAAGCTTTTTGTGTTGCCAGAATAAATTTGTAGAAAAATAACACATTTGCACAAAAAATAAAGGTGGTACACTCATGATTAATCATAATATGCACTGCAAATTTTCAAATTGCAAATTTGCACACGTTTTTAGAGAATTATCTTAATATTTTTTATTATGATAGAAGTATCTCTGACAATTATGTGTGCATTTAAATGTCGCACAGTGGGGTTTTTGATACCAAAATTGGGAATTAATTCGAGGTAACTTTCCCTGTTTCTAATTTTAACTTTTTTCAGTCAAATTCACTTTAAGAAGTAAAACTTATCAATTTTTTTATATTTTTAAGTTCAAATTTTATTTATTTTCAATTAGTTAATTTTTTAGAACATACCTTTAATATTGATAAAAATTGTAATATTTCCAACAAAAATAAAAATAAAAATATTTGTTCACATTTCTATTCCTTATCCGATTCTTTATCATCATCATCAATAATTATCATCATCATTATCGCTATAACTAGTATAGGTATCATTATCATCATTATTGACATCTTCTTCACCATCGAGATTTGATTCAAATATTAATAATTGAATTGCTTCCATAGGCAAATTATGGGTTTTTTTCTCTTTTAATTTTCTCATATTTGTTATTACTGGATCTGAAGTAACTAATAGTCTTTTAAATATATCTTCATTTGATTTTTCTCTAGAACATTTTCGCGAAAAATGCTCCCTAAAATTTTTGAAATCTTTGTTTCGAGCTTCTTGTGCTTCTTCCGTCAACTGTCCAATTGGTAGTAAAGCGTGGTTTATTATTTCTGGTCCATGGATTAAAAATTTATGGATAGTTGGGGACATATAATACCAGGGATACAGTTGTACAAAATATCTTGCGGTATCAAGAGCGAAAGCTCGAAAGGCATTATTGTTTATTTGAAAACCACTAGAAACAGTAACCATAATTGAATGCAGTTGTCTTATCAATTTTGCATCCAATTTTGTAATTTGAGCTGAAATGTCCGCATTTTGAAAGAAGCGCCGAGCTGTGTTGCCGTCATTCGAATTTCCAAAGCCAGGTTTCGGATGATCAATAATAAGACCAGTTTTATTTTTGAACTCCTCTTGAATACGTGCTTTGTTTTTTGCAACAACTTGTTTCTCGATGTCCGATCTAGCTTGCCATTTCTTTATTGGAAGCTTGTATGCCACATGGAGCAGGCATTCAAAAAATCTTATCCATCCATGCAGAATCGACAAACCGAACTCCAAATTTTCTGTTTTTACTTGCAAAGAAATCATTTTGTCAATATTATTAAATTCTTTGGAAGTAGCACCACATAAAAAGCATTTTTGTGTGCTAGTAGTTTCTGTGAGTGCATTACATATTTTTCCATCAATCATGAATAGGACCAACTTATGATTGACTTTCAAACGTTTTTCTCCATAAGAAATGACCGACTCTTTAAGGTTTTTTATTTCCTGATCCACTCTATCTTTTTCGTTCTTAGCAACAGTCGTGGTTTCTTTTATAAATTCCACTTTCAATGGCCTACAAAATCTAGGAGATGCTGGACAAGGATTTTGCCATATGATTATGCTGTTGCACATTAGTTTTATTGGCACGATTGAGGTAATAAAAACCGATTAGTCAGTAGCATTCGGATCGTGGAATGCTTGCTTATAAGGTGTGTGACCAGAGCTACCATCAAAGCCCCATTTCGTGTATAGACACAAACTGTTTAACTCATCATCCTTTAATGCATCAATTAGACTGGTTTTGAGTGATATAATGCGTTCTACGGTATGGTCCAAAAGAGCCTGTAAACTTATTTTTGCTGAAGTTTCACAAATCGTAAGGCACTCATTTTTGGGGTAACAATCCTTTTTCGCTAGTTGCACTTGTGAATATGATGGAAATCTTTCATGAGCGGAAACACTGATAATATTATATTGATGTCTTGACAACTTGGCTTCAACCAAAACAGCCAATGCTTGCTCTTTAGACATTTGGGTCACTGTAGAGGGTTTTGAAAAACTTTTGTAAAATTTGTCTACATCAGATGGTGAAGTGCTTGTTATTTTTTTTACCATTTTTGAAGCTTTTAATTTACCATCTGCCCTCAGACTCATTTGGCACACGCGAATAAGGATGAAGGAATGGTTTTCCTCAAAGCAATGGTCTTCTTGTTTTTGCTTCGTTCACCACAATCTTCAAAATCAAGCTCCTTTCTACCACGTTTAACACCAGATTGACGAGGGAAGCCTATTGAAGAATCTAGCCATGTCTTATTATTCAGAACAAAACGTTCCTTCATTCGCAAAGATGAAGCCTAGCGAGTTCTGAATTGAAAACAAAAAGCATTCATCGTTTCATTGAAAACTTTTACATTATGTTCGCTTGGCAATAAACGTTTTAGCATTTGTTCTTTAAGAAAGGTTAATTTTCCATGGATATTTTCACAATCCGACTTCATCATTATTTCAAAAAGCTCTCGTCGGGAAATAAAAATCGTATTCGAGGATGTGGCTATGATTAAATAAATACGGTCATATGATTTTATACAAAACTAGAAAAAAACACGAAGAACGATTACACTTAGTGCACAAAGACAATTAACTACTTTTCAGATCACAACAAGTAAAACCTATTTTTATTTGCTTTTATGACATAAAGAACTACCTAAAAACATTTAAATTATTAAGTTAACAATATACTTTTATTATTGTGTTTTTAAATATAGTTCTTATAAAACTTTTTGGGAACCACTGTCTCATATAAAAATAGTTTCAGAACTTCTTACATTTTATTTGAAGTAAACAACTAATTTTCCTACATACTCTGTATTGCTTTTTTCAAAATATTTATTCTTAACAATAATAACTGTTCTGGTTACTTTTTGTTTTTGTTGCTATTATTGTTTAAAATTGTTATTGTTTTTGTTTTCCCTTTCTTCTTTTAATATGTTTTTATATACTCTTATTTAATAATTAAATGCAAGCTCTCATGAAAGCAAAAACAATAGTAACAATAATGTTTGTATTGCTTTTAATAAAAAGTTGATTTTTTATATGGAGTGCAGCAATATATTTAAATTTTATTTTAAAATGTGCAAAAAAGTGCAGACAAAATTTTCATAAATATTTTCAAAAGCGTTTATATTTTTAGGAAAAAAAAAGTTTTTATCTTAATTTGGCTTTATACACAACTATTTATCGACATTTATCCCGAAATCCACTAATTTATAGGCTTACGCGTGAAAATTAATTAAAAATAAAAACAAAAATTACACATAAAAACAAAAACCATAAATTAATCTTACTAACCTGAGGTTGAAGGTTCCATTAAAATATTTTTAATTATCACTTTAGAAACCACTCAAAACTTATTTTTAATACACCAAAAGTTGAAATTTATGTTGCACGCGAGGAAAACGTCAAATAACTCAAACTTTAAAATTGTATAGTGACATAACGGTAGTTGTTAAAAACAAAATTTTTGCACTAGTGATGTAGAATGTTGTGTACTTTTACCGACTACAAAAATTTATTCAGTTCTCCTAAATTTAATTTTGCAATTAATTCCCATTTATGGTATCAAAAACCCCACTGTGTGTCGGCCAAATGGCTCTGAGACATAATTGAGGTTCAATGTCGGTAATGTGCCGAATTATTTCATCCTTTAGCTCTTGAATTGTTCTTGGCTTAATGACGTACACTTTTTCTTCTAAATATCCCCAAAAAAAGAAGTCAAACGGTGGCAAATCACATGATCGTGACGAAGTGAGATAACACGGTCATGGAATTTCTCCCGCAAAAAAGCCATTGTTTCGTTGGCTGTGTGGTAAGTGGCACCATCCTGTTGGAACCACATATCGTCCAGTACGCTATCATCTCGCGTAACGAAAACCATTCAGGGTAACTGCTTCGCCGACCTCAGTTTCGAAATAGGCTAACGGCTCGATGACGCCGTTAGCCTATAAATCGCACCAACAAGCATGCACAAGAGTTTTCACATTTCCTACAGACGCGGTTTGGTGAAAATTGCGTACAATTCTCACGATTATGGACACATTTGGTCAATTATGCTGACAAAAAAAAATTCACGAAATGCATTTTGATTGTAACGCCCTTTTCGAAAAAAGGCTTCAACAATCTTAACTCGCTGCTTAATTGTGTACCTCCTACCCATGGTTGAATTTGTGAAACACTGAAACAAAGAAATGTAAAATTAAGTTGGCCAAAACACTTGACGCTAAGGTTTGACTCACAATTAACATCGTGTATTATTGTTCGACCACCCTTTAAATTCAAGAGCACAGGCTGTGTGTTACATTAATCTATTACAAAAAACGATACAGGCTTTTACGACAACGCCAACCGTTATTAGGCCGGTTTCTTAAATATCCACATCTCTATGAGATTTGTTCGTCTTGAATCGATTTTGGATAGGGGTTTATAAGAGACCCAACAGTACAAAATTTTGCCTTATTGTGTTAGGCGTATTTAAAAGTTATCGTTGCAAAATTTTATATATGTGAATACCACCATTAATCACTTATCGTGGTTGGCGATTTTTAAATACGCATGCGATTAAAGAGAACGTGAACTTATTTCCATTAATCTATTACCAAACAGTCGCAGGCGTATTTTAAATTCGCCAACCCCGATAAGGGTGAATAAGAAACTTATTTTTGGCAGTGGTATTTGTATGGGAGCCATGGTCCAATAAGGACCGATTATATATTTTTGGACCAAACTTAATTTAATCCAAATACCAACATAATAAGATAGCTTATAGATACAAAAGAATTTGTATAAGAGCAACATATAGGAAATTATGGACCAACTCTCAAAATTTTTAATAGAGTTCGTTCTAATGATAATGGACACGTAATTTAATTGTGTTTTTTTAATTGTTTTTAATCGAATTATCTTCAAAATGGAGACCGGAGGCCAAATTAAGGCATTTGATATAGATCGAAATTTCCATTTAAATTGTATTGTAATTTCGATCGATTTCGAATGCCGTAATTTCGTCCCAGAACTTTGCACACAGCCAACCAGCCGGACGGATGGACGGACATCGTTAGATCTACTCAAATAGCTATTCTGAGTCGATCGGAATATTAAATATGTGTATGTGTTACACACATCAGCACTCATGCAAAATGCCCTCTGCACTATTATGGTGTAGGTATAAAAAAAGTGGAATGGCAAATAAAAAAACATAGAAAATAAAATGAAAACTAAGCAAAAGCACAAGCAGTAGAGGAGGACCAACCGAATCGAAATTGGCCGTTATAAAAATGTCAACTTTTGTTCAGGGGGTTGGGTATAACAAATTGTTAAAAATTTGTACAACAACCAAAACGAAAAAAAGCAAATAAAAAACAAAATTTTATTTAAGTGTAAAAAAAACAGAATAAAACTATTTTTAAATAAAAATCGCCATTTCATGTAATTATAATTTGTTATGTTAGGGAACGTTTGGTGTATGTAAAACAGTTTTTAATAGTGTTAGTAAAGAAGACAGACAATAATAAGAACGAAAAAAAAAAAAAAAAATTAAAAATAACTTAAAAGCCCATATAAATTTTAATTACCTTGATAATTTTGGGGCCAAATGGTGGGTACATTCTGTAAAATAAGAAAAAAATAAAAAGAAATTAAATTTATTTTTATTAGTTTTTAGTACAAAGCTATTTCAAGCAAATGACAAGAAATAAAATCTACAATTTTATTTTATAAAAATTCAAGACAAACTGTCCCAAAACAAGACAACAACAACAACGTTTGACTCACCATTGGCACACTGTAGTATTGATAGAATGGTTGATATTGCATTGAAGGTGGGTAAATTGTTGGCACACCAGCTGCAGCAGCGGCTAAAAGTAAATAAAATTAGTAAAAAAAAAAGTTATAATAAATTTTAACATAAAGAATTAAAAACAATTTTATGGGAAAACTAATTTTTGGCAAAATTTTAATTGCTAAATGACCGTAACAAAACTAATGCAATTTTATGCTTTTCTGCAGATGTATTTCGATAAAACGAACAAAAAATAAACTAAATTTCGGAGAAGCTTAAGGTCATTATTAAGCTGTTTCAAGTACCTGTATGAGTTGCATTGTAGCTTTAGTCAATACTCTATAGATTACTTTTTGCATTACAGTAAGCAGAATTTACAATAACTGCCTCGTAAGGCAGGTTTTAATAATTTTCGAAAATTAATTTAGCATGCACATACACGCAGAGAAAAAACATGTTTAAATATGGTCACCGCCAACAAAACTATTTTTTATTAAATTTTAAGCATATGTTTCATTTAACCATATTATTGTCACCGACAACAATATTTTGGTCAAATTAGTGCTCCATCAAGAGTCACAACCATATTATGGTTGCATCAAAACATGTTATGGTTAAATATGACAATAATTTGTTTTTAAATTAACAATAGTATTTTGCTATTTTCCAAGAGCAACATGCTATGGTTGAAAACAACCATGGTATTAACTATAAGCGTTAAACATATTTTAGTTATTATCAACCAATTATCGAAGGCAACCTCTCTGCGTGTAAGCGTAAGCTCTTTTCCATTATTTATTTCACATAATTTAAAGGGTTTGTTTCAGAGGAACTGCCATTTAGACTTTAAATTGGCTGATGCTAAGTTCTTACGACAGACAATTACACATAACAAATTAAGCAGCTATAAGCTTAAAGAGGTGAACTTGCAGAGCAGAAGACATGCAGGTGGTCTGTAATCTTTAAACTTAGAAATATAACAAGGTGCTGGCAATCTTAGAGAAGAACTCAGTAATGCCAGCCAGCATTAAGGGCGTAATTTATCTTTTGCAGCATTTTTTTTTTGCCTAATTTATACAAATTTTAATTTCGTGCATTGTTTCGTTAGCTGTGTAAGTGGCACCGTACTGTAGAAACCACATATCGTCCACAGCCATATCTTCCAATTCGGGCCATAAAAAGTTCGTTATCATCTCACGATAGCGAACACCGTTCACAGTAACTGCCTGACCGGCCTTATTTCGGAAAAAATACGGCCGCACCCAACAGTCACTCTTTGTGGATGCATTGGTTTTTCGACAATCCCAAATGCGACAATTCTGCTTATTGACGAATCCACTGAGGTGAAAATGTGCCACGATATGCATTTTGATTTGAACGTCCAATTTCATAATAAGCCTGAAAACTTGAACGCATTGCTCGATTGTGTATTTGTCCATGGTTCAAATTGAGTAAGTCTGATATTGGGAAATGCCAAATGAAATGCACAAAAAAACTTGACGTTTAGGTGTGGTTCACATTCAACATCGGCCCTTAACATTTAACCACCCTTTAAAAATGCATTGTGTAAGACTATTTTGATACTTGTTTACAATTACTTTCGCAGCGAAAAAAATTCGTTTTAAATTCTAGTAACAGATTATTTTTTTTAATATCTTGCGTATACTTCAATTTCACCATCTACCTTTTGACTTAACTCTACTATTGTAAGCCGAAGCAAGTTGTCATAAAAGATGAATGAAATTCGAAAGGAAAGGAAAAAATTAAATACGTTTGTGCGATTTGTTTAATACAGACCCATTTTAGTATAGTATATGTATAAATATTAACTTTCTTTTAAATGTTAATATTAATACAAACTTTAGCGACTGTCATCAAAATCATTCCAAGACAATAAAACACACACATCTAGATAGTATTCCGCATAAATAACTCTTATATGAATCACATAATTTGGTTTGGTTGGTTTGACTACCCGTTTTTAACAAATCTGTGGACACCGTACAGGGGACTAATTCTGGCAGTCGCCTTGTACTTATACCACCATCATTCAAAAATTCTATTTTAGGGGCATATTTTTCAACCATTTTGAGGATAATTTGAAATTTTGATATTAAACGCAGAATTAGTCTTTACTTTCTGTTTCTGTTCTGTTCCGTGCCGTTCTGTTTCGAACTTGTAATAGTAGACAAATTTATTAGTTTTGCACCGTCCATTGTTTTATTTCAATAAGTTTTATGCACATCAATTTGAAGAAATTAAATTTTATGAATTTTTAAAATCAAAAAATAGTTTATTTCAATATAAATATGTATTTTTTATTATATATTTTGCTGTCACTTACAATTACTTAACAAGTTTTTGATTTTATTAAACTGAACCGCAACAGAACAGAAAAACTAATCAATTTCACAGGTTTTTTAATAACAAAAACAAATCAGCTGATTCGTAACAGAACAGAAAGTAAAGACTAACTGAGCCTTAAGTTAGGCTTAAGTTCATCAAATTTAATTTTCATTAAATTATTTTACTGAAGGAAGGAATTTTACAACATGAAATTAATTTAAATTTATTGATAATTTTTTTTTTTATTCTTGGCTGAGCTGGGGATCAAACTCGGGTTGAATTTACGTTTCGTGAAAACCGCATGCTCATCATCAGAATTCCTTGCAATTCTACCCTCTGCACCACTGCGGTGCCTGCCAGCCAATAGTCAAACGTCAATCTTTTATTTGCTGTTATTAATTTTAATTTTTTAATTTATTTACATTTCTCTTCCTTTTCTTCGGTTTTTTCTCACTTTTTTTGCCAAGACTTTGTCTTGGTTAGTTTAATTCTTTTTTATGTTATTAATGCATATATGGATAATGCGTATAGCACTATTTTTTTTAGCACATTCCCGGTTTCCCTGGTTATTAATTAGTTTTATTTTTTTATTTGTTAAGTATAATAAATACCTGGTGGATAAACAGCGGCAGCAAATTGATCAATAGGCATATTACTAATGGGAGCTGGAGGTGTAGTTGTGTAATAGACAGCACCATTGGCAGCCACAATTGACTAAAATTTATTAAATTTGATGAAAAAAATATTAATAAAAATCAGAATTATTTAAATAAAGAATTTAAACCTGTAATAGTGTTAAGAGAAAAATTAAATTATTTATTTAAATTTAGTGTTACCAACCTGTTTCTTAATGGCTGGCGCAATATTCAATTTACGATCCCTCAGAACAACACATTCCGCCTGTTTATTTTTTAAGGAAACAGAGAGAGAGAGAGAGAGAGAGAGGAAAACGCAAAAAATATTATAAATTTTTTAATTTTGCAATTGTTAAGAACATAAAAAAGATAAAACAAAAAATAAAAACAAATTTCTTTTGTTTTTTTTATTAAAATAATTGTAAGTATGAACCATAAACTGTAAGAAAAAACGTAACGCTTTTTTATATATTAAAGATAAAAAAAGAAAGAAAAAAAATTATAATAAAAAAAATTGAACGCAACATAAAGTAAAAGATAGAAAAAAGTATTAAATTAAAACGGAAACTGTAACTTGTAATTAAAAAAAAACTGTAAAAATTTCAAACGCTCTTCTTCATCTAAGGTGGAAAGAATTTAAAAAGTAAAAAAACTAACGATATAAAACATTTTTATATATATTATTATTATGTATATAGTATATATAATAGATAGAAAGTATAATATTATAAATTCAACTCGAACGAACGAACGAACTTCAAAAAAAAAAAAAAAAAAACACAATTTCCATAAAACACTCACAATATTATTACAGTAACTTACTGTTATTTAAGAAGTATTCCGTTCAGTCATTTTTAAATAAATAAACATTTAAAATTTCAACCAAATTTATTTTTAACTGATTCTAACAGTTGTTTTAAAAGCCAAGTGCATATTAATACGGATTTTCAGTTGCGGTTAAAATTGTCCGTTAATTAATTTTTGACAGTAAAAATTAAAAGAACTTTTCGTTAAAAATAAATGAAAACTAAGTAGACCGGTTTTTAACTGAATTTTCATTTATTTTATGGCTGAGTTCCAAAACATCATAATACTTTGCAGTCGAAGTCAAAAATGTACCATCAAGTTTAACGATGCACAGTTTGGTCATTGTGGACGCATCGGTAACTGTTTTGATGCACTTTGGGACAGATAACATTCTAAAATTTTACACGGTTGCATTGTAGAATGCGTTTAAAAAAGAGAGTTGCTTTGCAACTGACGTTTTGGAACTCACCCTATATTACAATTTCAGTTAATTTTACGTACAGAATATTGTGAGTGTATTTTTTTGTTTATGTTTTCAATTTAAATATACACAATTCAAGGCAGTTTATATACAAAACGTTTTCGCTTAAAAATAAAACTAAAAATAAAGAAAAAAAACTGTAAACAAAGAATAACTAAATGTAAAAAAAAGATATTCATTCCTATTACGAAAGTATGTTACACTGTGTGTAATTTTTTAAGTCATGGCAAAATAACCATATACGGGTCCGTAATACGGACAATAAATAACCATAAAGGACCAAAAAAAAAAAAGACCCGTGTCTCCCAGTTTTGCCGAAAGTCATACACTTTTTTATGGGCCCTCAAGATTAAGGGCCTCGGTGTCATTTTTGCAAAAAAGTGATTTAAATAAAGCGAGTTGTTTTTGTTTTTTCTTAACCTACTTACAACTACAATTAATGTTGGAAGAATTCCAATCAATTGTAGTGGGGAATGTAAGGAGAGATAAACTCACTGTTTATTGTTGATGATTTTGTTTAAACTTTGATATTGTTACAAATAGAACTGTTTCTGTAATTCTTATACGCTTAACAGTTTTATTTGGTTTACTGTCATTAGTTTTTCTAAAATTTTTTGATGAAGTTTCCTGATGATCTGGCCTAAGCAACCAGTGAAATGCGCATAGCTTATCCCATCAACAATAAATTTCAGTGTTTTTTTTTTTTATCAAATAATAAAAATTGGGAATTAAGCACGAATAACAAAATCATTTAAAATAAAATTTGAGTTTTTTTTATTGTTGTTGTTGTTTCAATAAAAATTCCCAAGCGATAATTTTCATTTTATTTTGAAAAACAGGCAGTTCATTTCTCGATGACCTTGAAGCAAATCTTTTTCTTTTATTTTATCTTTAAGAGTCTAGTTTATTTTACAATATTAAATTAATTTGACAAATTTTCAAAATTTTTCCTAATAAAACGGCAACCTTTTATAAGATTTTTTATTATTAAATGCCATAAGTTCTTACATTCTCTTCAACTTTTATGTTCATATTTAAATTCTATTAAATTTAATTAAAATATTAATAATTTAATAAACCAAATATATTCCCTATCACATCTTGTCAAAGTTTTTGAGTGACAGCTGACACCATAACAGATGTTTGCTGTCAAGTACATATTCGTAAATTTAAAAGAGTTTTAATAAATTAATAAATTTTCTTTGTCTGCTTTTTATGAAAAATTGTCATTTTTTTTAGTGTCGACAAATTAGCATACAATTCTTTTTTTTACATAAAACGTATTGGATGATAAGTAAAAAAATTAATTTAAAAAACTGTTAGGATTTCTTTCGTATAGAAACACGTATTGAGACTGTCATGTTCTAGCAAGAGGTCTTGCGTTACTGTTGTAGGCTTCTAAAAGAAATAATTACTCCCGATTACTTCCCATGATTCACAGTTAACCCCATTAAGAAAGCTATTGTAAACTTTATGAAAAACTTCACTTCGGACTTGATAGACGAGTGTGTTTAATATACAAATCCTAAACGAATATTCTCACGATTATCTGACGTGTAATTATAACAAAAACATCAACATTTTTTTTATTTATTACTTTTTTTATACATTTTTTGGCACACTTAAACAATGCAAGTCCTTAATTTAATGATTATTTAAAAAGTACAAAAACAACAACGGTACACTTTGTTTACGAAAAACTATTTTCATGAGATTCCTAGGAAACCCTTACACGACTGAAAATGCTAGCTGGGATGGACACTGGACGTTATGACCTGCCGGATAGGATAAACGTTAGTTAAGGTATGTTCACATTTAACAAATATTTGACAACAAAACTGAAAAAACGTGACGTGACTTTTTTCAAATACATATTTTTATTCATTTACTTAACTTTATTTCTATAGAAAAAAACGTCCTAGAATGTAACTAATAAACTGTTAAACGCTGTCGTATCAAACAAACGTTATATAAAATAAAACAAACGTTTAAGAAAACTAACGTGTGGAGTGTAAAATATTTGTTAAGTGTGGCAATAGCTTAACTGCTATGGTGACTTAACCCAATGTGTAAGCGAAATCAACACACACACACACACAAGTTGCAAATTCTGCGCAAAAATACAATTGTTCTTCGCTGTTGTGAAGCAAGCAGCATCTGTTGAATATCAATGGCACCCATGGAGAATCGCCAGCTGGCAACATTCCCATCCAGGTAAAAAATAAGCTTTTCCGCGTTTTTAGGTGTAACAGGACCTCACTAACAGTCAGACTGGAAGCAAAGTTTCAGAGGCTCCTGACCCCCGTGGTATCAGATAGGAAATCATGTCGTGCGTAGGATGTAGCACCAAAACGTGAAATATCCCTACAAACAAACCCCCTGGGGGCTGACTGCGTGTATGTTAAAGTGAACTTTTCGAAGACTCCAAATAAGATGATATACAGTAACATTTAAAAATCATTTAAAATCTTTAATTTTTCTAATATTATTTGTATAATAATACTGTGCTCGAAATTAACACTTTTTTTTAGACAAGCTGAGCACTTGACGTTTTAACATAACTCGGGTACGCGGATCCAATGGTACCCACCGTTTTTTTAGGTTAGCCATTGTTTTCGAGATGGAGGAGGTTGCACAACATATATTCGCGTAACTCAAAAACGGTTTTGTCTATTGAAATTACTAACAACAAACGAAATTCTGCAATAAAATTTCCTTTAAGAAGAGTAAAACTTTTTTCTAATATGAGCAGTCGCTTTAGAAACATTTGTTCAAAAAAAAAACAAATTAATTTTTTATCAAAATTTGAAAATTTTTGTTTTTTAAAAATTCAATGCAGCAAGGCTACTAATTTTTTGCAGACATATAAAAAGCGAAGCTGCAAACAAAACAAGCCATAAATGGTAAAAATCTGTTAGCAACTTTTGATTTATTCACAAAAGTCTTAAAATATTAATTAATTTAAGAATTTCATAAAACGCAATATTTGTATGGGAGCCCCCCTAAGAAGTGGTGATAAGGGGCAAGTATGTCTCGGGAAAATGTTAAGGACAAAAAATTAATTGAGAAACCGCCATGTGCCCGGCTTGTATAATTTTGCAACTAGCACAGTGTTATTATACGAAAATGCTCTCTATTATACAGAATTCTTTAACAAAAATTTTAAAAATTTGATTAAAAGTTTAATAAAAAGAACTGCCAAATTCTTTCGATTTACGTTTTCGATTTCCATGACACCACTGTATTTTTTAAAAAATTGTTACTCGAAGAAAATGTCAATAGTTGAGTTAAAAAACAATTAAAGGGTATTTAAATCGTACCGGATTGTTATTTTACATTATGGTTTAAACACAACTGGGACGAACGACGAACTTCGCATAGTACGACGAATTCGTCGTCAAAAATTCGTTGCTTAAATTCGTCATGAGAAACAATAAGGGCGTGAACCTAAATTTTTCTTAATTTATAAATTCTAGAATCCGAATCCACTCGAAAGTGGATCATTTCAGCATTTTTGGTGTTCTGTTTCGATAAAACGATCTCAAATTAGTTTTTGGGTTTGCTTCAAATTTTGCAATTTTTCGCGATAAAAGCGATTTGTTGCTGTAAGTTATCCGATTCGTTACAGCTTTTGCGTTTTATAATAAATAGTAGACTTTGCTATCATGACGATGTTACCATATTTTTGCGAAGTTTCGCTATTTTACAAATTTTTCACTAAATTTTTTACATTCCATATAGTTTTAGGTACTTTTAATCAATTTGATGGCTTGTTTGAAATATTAAAAGTGTTCGCTATTTTTTTTCATTTATTTCAAATAAATTTTAGTGTTTGTTTAAAAGTTTGCAATTTTTCGCGAATTTTAGCGAAGCGATTTTTCCCAGTGATTCTTTACAGCTTTCTCGATTTTTAATAAATATTAGACTTTGCTATCATGCTGCGGTTAGCTGTCCCTGTCCCAATTTATAAGTCGTTCGTCTGCGTAAGAAATAGAAATAAACCTATCGCAGAGTTCGTTACGCACGACGAATTTCGGTCTACGCAATAATTGTGTGTATTTTCATACATACCAATGTGTTCTATTTCTGACAACGAATATTCGTTGCAAATAATTCGTCGTTCGTCCCAGTTGTGTTTCTAGCATTAAAGAAAACAAACTAACACTGTAAAAAAAATTTCGATTAACCGATTAATCGACATAAATTATTAGAATTATTCGTTAATCGAATATAAGCAAGTTATTCGAACAGTTATTCGTCCAAAATTATTCGATTAATCGAACAACGGTTAATCGTTTGAATACCCTACTATTTACTAAAAGCTCGAATAAAAAAATATTAAAAATTTTTATTTTAGTTTGAAAAACAGGCAGGAAAAATATGGCTGTAAAGTTATTTTATTAAATTTTATAGATTTTTTGGATTTGAAAGGGGAGCAATGTTAACATATTGACAAAACATCTTAAGTCGAGATAAGATAGCAGAAAAGTTTTCAAAAAAAAAAACTCGGTGAAAAAATCATTTTTATCAAATAATAAATTTAAAGAAAAATTTCATTTATAATACAAAATTTTAAAAACGTAAACAAAAACGTTTTTTGAATGAAAAATCATATGATTAACATAATTTTTTTTCAACTTTTTAAATTTGACGTAAGATGTTTTGTTCAAATACCACAGATATATTTGTAACGTTATTGACTGACTCACTGATGATTTATCATCGCTCAACGCTTAAGCTAAAAAGTAAAATTTGGATGGGAGTTTCATCTATCGCTAAATCGATCAACTAGACGGGACTTTAGGAAATTCGAATGATTAGGGGGTAACAAAAGGGTAAAAACGTGTTAATTTGCTAACCACATATCTTGTAATCAAAGAGATAGTAAAAATGTTTGGGGGAGTAAACGGGTAAAACGAAATTAAAATTATATCACTTTCTTATCTAAAAAAAAACAAACATAAATTTTGTACTTTTTCGAAATTTACAATATAAAATTATTACATTTTAATTAATCAATAAAATCATTTTGGTAATAAGTAGGTGTCAGTGATGCCAGAAGAAATTTTACAAAATCGCTAAAATAAAAATCCCTTTTTTCCCTAACACCAAAACAAAATTTCCCTACACTATTCCCTACGTTGAAAATTTGTTGTTTTTAGCAACAGGAAAACTAAAAACGTGTTTTGTGAACATTTTGTTAATATTACTCCTATAAGAAAAGCATTTCCTAACCTTTATTATCTAAGAATCTCTATATATAAACCGGCTAAGGCAAAACACTTAAGAACACTTTCCTCCTCTGTTTTCCCAACGAATAACACAAGAACTACAGAAGTGAACAAAAATAAAATATATATTATTAAAATCTGTTCCATACTTTCCGAGTTGTAACCGTTTAAATTTGCTACTAACAAAACACATAAATAAAAATTAATGTTTTCCAATTACACAAAGTTGTTTCTATCAAATAATAAAAAAAAATATAGGGTGATCGATTATTCAACATTTTTCAGAAACCGGTTTTCAAATATTTCTACTATATAAATCATATATATAAATTGGCAAAGGCAAACCAGTAAAGAACACTTCCTCCTTTGTTTGTCAACCGAACCTCAATAAGAAAAAAGTATCAAAAAGTGGAAATTCGGGAAATTAAATTTCTTTCTTTACTTTTTCGTGCTGAATGTGATAATTTTTGAATTTGCTATAATATTGAGCGTAGGAACATATTAATATTGGTGCACGATCCTGAGTAAATGAGAATCTATAAGATGAAAAATGTTGCTACTTTTTTTGCTCTTCATCTGGTACTTTTTGAATTGTTGTTAACATTGGACTTAAAAAGATAAAAGTAAACATATTTGGTCCTGAGTGCAAAAAAATATGTAAGGCGGAGCTTGTTGGTACTTTATCGTTCTACATCTGGTAATTTCATAAATTTTCGCCAATATTAGACATAGAAACATAAAATTAAACATGAAATCTTCTGAGTGGATAAGAATCTTTAATAGGAGACTATGATACTCTTTTGTTTTTCAGTTGGTACTTTTTGATATTTTTTATATTGATCTTACAAAATTGAATTAACTCACGTGAAAGATAACATATTAACCGGAGGTTGGTCCCTCGCCAAATCGATCCACAGACAGGGAAAAAATGCTCGAAACATGTAAATTTATACGTACTTCGTTCAATTTATTTTATTTTTGGCAGAAATGCCACTATAAATCCTTTAATCTAGAGACAAAACTTAGGCAAGCTGCGGACCAGATTTTTCAGTTTCTCATCTTGAGCCCTTTTTAAACGACTTAAAATTTTTCAAGAATACTTATTTTAACTAAATTTTTTTAGTATAATGCCCAATTTTCAGGATAGCATTTAAATCTATATTAAGTTAATTTTCATAACAAACTTAAATCGTATTTAAAACAGATTGTTTTTTTGAGTTTTATTTGAAGTCTTATTTAATTAAGATAAAAGTATGGTAGCACTACTAAATGAAAAAAAAAAATATAAAAAAGTGTAATTATCTACAAGGTGGTCTGAAAAAACAGCTGACTGTTAATGCTTTGCCTGTTGTTGTTGTATTGTTGTGATATTGAGGCCACCTTGCTAAACTATTGCAATGGAAACTTAAGTTGAAATTAAGTGTACCACATCGGTGACTTAAGTTTCACTTAAGTTTTTAGTGATGAAGAGAATTTTGTATTTAAAACGATTTTAAAAATAAATGTGTTTTAATATCAATCCTGAAAATTGGCCATAAGAATCTTATATTAGTATTTAGCAAACTTAGTACCAAATAAAAGGGAAGGCTCTGTAGAATTACAAAAAAAAAATATTTACTTCAGTGCCCCAGAACAAAAATATAAAAAAAATTAGCTTTTAAAAATATATCTCTACATATCCTTAAAAGTTTTAATTCAAAATTCGAAATTGTATGTTTGAATTTTTCTTAGTTTAGAAGGTCTGATTGTTTTTATATAGAAATTGCATTCATTAGATATTCGCTTTTATTATTTGCATACATTTTAGCGAATGTGATTGCGAATAGCAAAAATAAGCGTATAGTTCGAAAATGCGAAACAGAATATTCGCCGCCGCGCTAATATTTACGTAAATGGTTTTGCGTCCGGCTATTAGGACTCATGTATTGGGATTCTAGTAAAAAAATCTACATTTCTACTTAAATGCCATTGTATATTAAAAAAATGTTAATTCCATTAATAATCAAACTATTTTATGCATATAAACATGAAACTATAAAAAAAATAATTTACAAAAGTTTTTGTTGAAAAGCAACTTAATGCACTAGTTAGGCTAATAAGGAAAACATAATTCAACACTTTTTTGAACCAGCAACTAAAAGTCTCTTTAAACATAATTCTTAACAACCACTGCTTTGACCAAACTTCCGCCACTTGTAATTTTACTCCCTCTACTATCCGTCATAATTTTTACCACCTGTCAAAAAGAATATTTTTTCGAAACCAACTGCTTTTTAACTGCAACATGTACTTGTGGCAGATGCAAGAAAGTGCACAGCTTTTAAAAATAAAACAACCCAAAAAGAGAAAAAAGGACACTCACGAAATGTAAGTGTGGAATAAAATTTCTTTGTGCCACCGAAAAAAAAACAGCGCAACAAAAACGGAACTGGCAGCAGCTGAAAACGGAAGTTAACTTAACGAAACAGTACCAAAAGCTGAATGAAAACTAAAGTTAAGTAATTAAATGAAAAAAAAACCCAAGAACGCAAATTTAAATGTTAATTAGTCAAATTAAGAGGAGTAAAAGAAAACATTTAAATGAAAAAAAAATTAGGGCTGATTTTAGACTTTAAAAAAAAAAAATGAACACAAAAATATAAACTGATTTTAGACATTAAAAGGAAACGTGATGGTGGTGGTGCAATTAAATTGTATGCTACTTCAAATTAAAAATTTATTAGTACTTTGCAAAATTTTGAAAGGCGTGGGTGTCATTAAAGGCAGTGCTGCCAAGTGTTGCTAACACAAATTAAGAAAAACACTTTTAACTGGTATCATTAAATGGTTACATTGCACAGGAATTGTGATTGTTGTTTAAATATCTATAACATCTTGTGGAGAAAAGGACAAATTCAAATTAAATTTATTTTCTTCTTGTTGTTTTAATTGTTTACTTATATATTTTATTTAGACAACGCATGCACTAACGTTTCAGTACAATATTTTGCATGATAATCATTGTTGTTTTATTTACATTGCGAAACACTCATAAACGATTCAAGCTTCTAATAGTTTCTATTCAACTTTCCCACGGTTTGCATGCCGCAATTTGTGCGTAAATTCGTGTTTTTTGTCGCATCGGATAGTGAAGATGAAGAAAATGCGTTGGAATTAGATACCGAGGAAAGTAGTGTTGGATAATTTTACAGATTTAGAGATCGGCACTGAAATTGAAATCGAAGATATTTTACAGACCGAAAAACCATCAACGAGCTAAAATTCTAAGACTGATGGGTCAATGGCAAAACGAGTTCCCAAACCACATACAGCCAAAGAAAGTTTTGTAAAATTTCAGTGAAAAAAATCAAATCAAAATTACGTATCGCCAGCTTATACTGACAGTGATTATATATACGAGCAGGTTTTAAACCCAAAGGTAAGCGATAGTGAGGAGGTCTCATCTGTTTTAAAAGTATTTAATACAGTTTGTGAGTTTGACGCACTAGCAAAGTACATAATTCACCAAACGGAAATTTATTGTGAGCAGAAAGCCATACTATGCTTTATAAGTCAAAAGGAGTTTAAATCGTTTTTTTGGTATGATTATTGCAATGAGTATCCACAGATTGCCAGAAATAAGGTTGTACTGGTCGACGATGAATTTCTCACTCCATATGGCTTTATTTCCATGTAAGTAGTGAAATAAAGCCATCAAGGCCTTATTTCACATTTAAATTTTTTTTTTTTAATATAATTCAAATTTATTTAAGAACTGTTTTGTTGTTTTCTCTCGGGGTGTATACATTAAAAATATAACGAAAACACTTTTGGGCGCAAGGATTTTCATCCTCTATAGTATAACAAACACCGGCTTCGCTAACTATAGCTTCTCTGTATAGGCTGGCTATGCTTTGGAGCTTGTAAACATGCTGTGGCGGGCCCGCCGCGTGCGTCGCGATCTTCCGCCTGACGCGCTCCTCCCGCTCTCTTCCACCAACTGTGCCATGTTTGGCAAGTCATTCTTTATGGTTACTAACCAAAACAATTTTTTTTTTTTTTAATTCCCTAAGCTAGTCCAGTCTTTCCAGCTTACATTTTGGTAACAATACTGAACAGCCAATTCGTGACGACCCATGATCGAGCCTTCAAGTGACAAATAAAAGAGATAGTGTTGCCACCTTCCAATCAAAAAATAGCGTAAAACGTTTATTAGTTAAAATGCTGATTATGAATATGAATTTAGAAAAAAGCTTTTTAAGGCTTAAAATGTTTTTTAACTAAAATGTAGCTAAAACGTGAATTCAGTTTTTATTATAAATACGGCTGTAAATATTTTGCTTTATTATTTTAACTTTTTCATTGATTTTTAATTTTTTTTTTAATCTTTCTTCTTTTTTACATTCACTGAAACTGATAGCGTGAAAAATTTTCCGTTAGAAATGTTTTTTAATTTTCTTTTGGGGTTTTTAAATGCATTTGAGAGGCTTATGCATATTATAGTTGAGCCCTTAGACTGAAATTCTTTTTAATGAGTTCCGTGAGGGATATGGCCACTGAGTCCAAATCCTTCCATCTCAGGGTATCAAACCTAATACAAAATGAAGACTATGGACAAGGCTACCATAATTTGAATATAGTGATTATAGATTTTGGTAGCCTGTAAATAGTCTTAATTTTGTATTTGGTTTGTATTCCCTGAAATGAAGGATTTGGATGGATACTTCGGCCATATCCCTCGTGGAACTCATTCAAAAGAATTTCAGTCTCATATCCCTCGTGGAACTCATTCAAAAGAATTTCAGTCTAAGTCATATTTTTTCAAAAATCATAAATTTTATTATAAAAAAACTAATAATATATCAAATTAGTTTTTAATAATTAATAAAAATGGTTAATATTTAATAAAAACTTAAAAATTTTCGTGTAAATATTCGTATTTTCCTTTCAATATTTTTTATATTTTATATTTGTGAAAAATAAATTTAACTTTTCGTATTTATCTTCACACACATTTGAAAATTAACTTCTTTCCATGTGTGTTTTATGATTTTCGTACTATTTTAGCCTGACTTTGTTACTTATTTTTAAGATATTTATGGCCAATTTCGCCAATTCTATTTAAATATCAATTCATATGTAAATAGTTTTTCATATAACTCTATTTTTATTTGACATGAAAACCGAATTTTAAACATAAAATGATATTTAAATAAATTGGCGAAATCGGTCATTAAAGGTACAGTGTAGCCCCGTTGAACGCAACCCTCGATATGCGCAACCCCTCGCTTAACGCAACACCCAATTTCGTAACATTGGTGGCTCTGTAAACGAAACTTTTCAAAAAACAAAGCCTCAATCAACGCAACTTTGCAAAAGCAAAACAAGTACGGCTATTTCAGTTTTTTTTTTTAGTTTGGTTTTTGATAAGTAAATTCAAAACTAAAACGCGTGTATGTAAAATCTTATGCTTAAGTGCAATAGTCTTTTTGATTAACCGTTATTCTAAGAATGATAAGCAAAAACGAATTACATTTCTCGCTTGCACCAAAGAAACAGGAACACATAAAGTTAAGCCTTTTGTGATTGGGAAAGCCCAAAACCCTAGAGCATTTAAAGGATTTGTCAATTTGCCAATTGTTTACAAAGCCAACAAAAACCTTTGGATGACTTTAGAATTTTTCGAGCAATAGTTTCACGAAACTTTTGTACCAGAGGTAAAATTATTGCTTTCGTTTTTTTTTTAATTCTGTAGTTTTAAAATGTTGTTTCAGGAAAACTCTTCCGTTAAAGGCTTTGTTACTTTTGGACAATGCGTCATCCCAAAGAGGGAGAGTTGAGAAGTAACGATGGAATGATAACTGTTATTTGTTTTCATGCAAACTGCACTGCAATTCTCCAGCCTATGGACCAAAACGTGATTAAAATTACAAAACTTCTGTATAAAAAGTCTTTTGGACCACATTTGCGTAATGCTGTTTGTCTTATAGCAAACGCTTAGAATAAAATAACGCTCTGCACCATTGCGAAAAGCTGGAACGTAGTACTGCGCCGAAATCATGGATGGACTAAAGAAGACGAACTGCCACTGAGTATTAAAACTCGATAACAACCATCAGTACAAATTAACATACATTTGAATGTGTATTTTATTAATTTGTTATTAGATGTATATTTTGTTTCTCTGTTTCTATTCTTTATTTCAATTAAATAAATACGATTATTAAAAGCTAACCTTAGTTTATTTTTTATAAAATTCTTGAATGGTTTAAAATTACCTTTTAAATAGTAAAATATGACTAAAAATTTGTGACTTGGTTTGTGCAACAACTCAGCTATCGCAACAGCCCAACATTTCTATTGGTTGCGTTCACCGAGGTTACACTGTACTTTTTTAAAGCTACTTTTTACAAAACATGATAATAATACTCGAAACGTAATTTAAATGTCGTAAACCTTTAAACCATATTAAGTAAAGATCAATTAATATTTTCTTCATTCCCTTATCTTTAAAAAGTAAATATGTATAGAAAAAAGTCAGTCAGTCAGTATACTCCTACTTGCAGTAACAATTTAATTGTTTTGAAAATAATTGTAGTTAATATTAATTAACAATCAAGCATTCGTATATAATTATAATAATACAAGTAAAATAATGTTAAGAAAACTGATCTAAACAAAAACACAAATTGTCATTGTTAATTACAATCAAGTAGTTAAGCTTTTGTTTATTTTTAACAAACGAGCATTGCAATTTTTCTATTAAACAAATAATTTATACTTGTAAATATAATTGGCAAATTTGCTTTTGTTCCAGCATTTATAAAAAAAGCTGTCGTCGTATAATTAAAAATACAAACAACTTTTACCAAAATTATAAATTTTAATTCTCAATTTTATTGAGGAAAACACTATTCGATCGTTCTCATGTAGGAGGAGGTGTTCTTTCGTTATATTACTTTTTTTCTAACAATTCATTCATTAATTCCATATTAAAGCCATATTAAATTTTATTTATTGCTTAGAATTATAAATTTTACAACGATTTCTCTTCGTTTTTTCACATATAGTGGGATTATTTTTAATACGAAATTGTTTGGGTGTTTAGAAATTTTGTATTGGGGATGTAAATTTTAAAATATATTCGAATTCAAATTAAATTTACATAATTTTTTTTTATTGTAAAACTATTACAAAATTTAGTGTCATTTTATATTACAGAATTATTTAAATAAATTCATAATTTGTTGCAAATTAAAAAATTTAAACATCGGTCGACCTAAACATTCGTTCTAGAATGCCCTCCTGAGTGTTATGGTCGCAAGCAGAAATCAATCTGAATTTTAAATGGTACTCCACCAGTAATCAGTATGAGTTGTAAAGGTCGCATCGAGTAATATATGTTCCTCCACTCGACCAAACAGGCATATAATTAATATTCAAAAATGTCACTTGCTACAGTTATACGACGCCAAGCCATCGGTCAATGCGAGATAAAACACAAAACGCACAAAAGGCAGACAAACAAACGGCCTGATTACCAGGGCTATGGAGTCGTCCGAAAAAAGTACTAACTCCGATCCGACTCCAAATGCTGAAATTTTTTAAGTGCAACTCCGACTCCTACTTCGACTCCGACTCCTACTCCGACTCCTACTATAATCTTGATGCTAAATGTATATGAGACTCAGTGATGTTAACTTTTATTTTTTCATTACCGTACGGCCTTCTAAAAATTAGAGTTTTTGAGAAGCAATTACCGCACGCAAACATTAATGTGCTGTTTCCAAATGACAGGCGATTGATTATGTAGCAAAATTTATCAGGGCTGTGCTGGAAATCGCAAACGCAAAACGCAAGAATTTGGAAGTTGTTTTTAATAAACTTTAAACCTAATTCTTATAATTTTTAGTTTAAAATCCTAGGAAAATATTTGTTAAATATTTGTCATAAAATTCTTTTATTACAAAAATCTTATTTAAAATTCTTCCCCTGTATATGAAAAGCACTCAGTCCATCGTCTGTCATTTGGAAACAGCACATAAGAGCAGTATTCATAAACCATTTATTTAAATTTAAAATGTGTTTTAAGAAGATAATTTTTATTATGGAAATTTTTTTAAATTTTTTATGCCGAAAAACTTTGGAGTCGGAGTCGCGAGTTTTTGTGGGTACTATAGTACGTATATGACTCCGACTCCGGCACAAAAACATCAACTCCGACTCGTCAACTCCGATTCCGTCTCCACAGCACTGCTGATTACTCTTACAAAAATAATAGCACCAACATGAAACAATTTGTTGAGCCAAACGTTTGGTGTCCGATTTATCTCAAGAAATTAACCTGTGGATTGTCCACCTCGTTTGTGTGATCTGAAACCTTTCTTTGGACTACTTGTTGTGGGGGTACGTCAAAGCTCTGGCCTGTGCTGATAAACTTGCAACGATTGATTATTTAGAAGCCAACATTCGACAGATTTTGACAATTAATGACCGGTTATGCTCGAAAAGTGGTACAAACTTTGACCAACACGATGTCATGTAAAGGGCGCAGCATTGGAAGCCATATTTAACATGAAATGCCATGAAATTTTAAAGCTTATAAAGCCAAAAGTTTGGTCTTTCCATTGCCTCTAAAAAAACACAACTTATTATCTTTAAAGACTATTTTCCAAAAAAAAAAAAAAAAAAACCATTTTACAAAAATGCTTTAAAAGAACAAAAACGATTTAAATTAACTTGAAATTTCATGTAAATTGAAATTAATTTATATTATAATTATTTATAAAATTAAATACATAATTTTTTTGGACTAATTTCAGCCAATTAAAAAAAACGAAAGAAACTGACATTAAAATACTACTGCTTTCATTGATAAATATTTGTTGGCAAATTTACAAATTTAATTACAATCAAAAACCTCTTACTTTTATAAATGTTGTTGTTAATGAAATTTATCTAAACTTTATAACATATTTTATTGTCATTTTAAAAGTTCAAGGCTATTAACCAAAATTTTAAACATTGAAATGACAGCAAACAAACAAATAAATAAATGCAGTGTTGTTTTAAAAGCAATTAATTAGCAATAAATGGACGCCTTAATATTTAACTATAATGATATTTTTTTTTTTTTGGCAAAAGACAAAACAATGAAAAACTCCCAGGTTTGACACTTAAAACGACCGCAATAGATTGATTGATTAGAGCGGTAAAAACAACACAAACTCACACGCACACAGAGACACTTTAAACAATTTGTTTAATTTACAAAAGTTTGTTAAATAACATAAAGAATTTGAAAATAATTAAAAAAAAAAAAACTAAATATTAAATATACAAAATAAAAATGAATGAAAAAAAACAAATAATTATTATAAAAAAAAATTAAATTTAAGCTTCTAAAATTTCTTGCACTAAATAAATGGAGCGAGCCACTTTTCTAAATCACAAAAACGCAATTGAAACTGAAAACAGAAAACAACAACTCGTAAAACTCGAAATGGTTTTAAAAAAAAATTACAACAAACACAACTGTTTCCATAAAAAAACGCAACAACATTGTACAGAAAACAAATTTGCTTAAATTTGCTGCAGCCTTTTAGGTAAAATTTAAAAATAAATATGGAATTTTAAAGAAATATTTTTTTCTTTTTAATCGAACACAACAAATAAAAACAAGTGCTTTAAAAAAAACTTTGTTTCACAAAAAAAAAAAAAAACAATAATAATAATAAAAAAAAATGATTACAAATAATGTTAAACATACACGTTACAAATTAAAAAAAAATAAATTGTTTTTTTTTATGTATGCAAAATAAAACGTGTTTTATTTTTAATTAACATATTTATTTTTGTTTAAAAAATATTTATTCAAAAGTTTATTCAAAACATTTATTTTTAATTAAAAAAAGAACTAAACTTATTTTAATTATTGTAAATGTGTAAAAAATGTTATTTGAGCAAAAATCACAGCCTTTAACAATGAATTTTTGTTCTGTAAACTTCAGCCTTAAAGTAGACAACAAGTTTTCTAAACTAAAATCTCTAAATCCAGCAAAAAAAGTTTATTATTATTTTTTGTGTATACAATATAAATACATATGTATATTTATTTATTTTTCTAATAAAAAGTTGGTAACAACAAGTAAAAATTTTTATTTAAACTAAAATTGAAAAGAGAATTTTAAAATGTTAAATTAGACTTGTTTCAAGAACTAGATATTAAAACTATCGGCTAAGTTCAGGAAATCAAATTCGAGTCAAAATTAAGTCGAACAGAGAATTTTAAAAAGGGAAAATTACACTGTGCTAGTTGAAAAACAGACAACCGGGTACGCTGAACCCAGTGGTGCTAACCGTTTTTTAGTTTTGCTCTTGTTTTCGAGATATACGGTTATTTCGAAAATTAAGGAGGTTGAACAGCATGTACATATTCGCGTAACTCAAAAATGGTTTAGTTTATTGAATAAATTAAAACCCGAAATTCCGCAAAAAAATTTCCTATAAGTAAGGTTAAACTTTTTTCTAATATGCGCAGTCGATTTAGAAACATATTTTTTTTTTTTTTGGGGAAAAATAATTTTTTAACAAAATTTCGATATTTTTGTTTTTTGAAAATTCATAATAAATTGGAAAATGCAGCTATGCTTCTAGTTTTGTTTTCTACACGTATAGAATAAAACAAAGTTCCAAACAAATGATTAAATTCTATCCACAACTTTTGATTTTATTTACCAAAGATGAACAATTTTAATTGGATTTAAGAATTTCATAGAACGCAATATTTGTATGGGAGCCCCCCTTCACCCTAAGAAGTGCTGACAAAGGGCAAGTATGTTTTGGGAAAATGTTAGGAACAAAAAAAACTTATTGGGATCGGACATTTATTTTATCCCCCTAGGGACAGGACGACACCTGAGCAGTTATGCGACTTTTCTAATCTGTATTGAAAATTTTGTATGGGGGCCACATTAAGGAATGAATGGAGATAGCGGGTAGGTATGTTAGAAATAAATGATGGAGATAAAAAATAAAGTGGGGTTGTTCATACAGTGACACCAAGGCGAATTCATACAAGGTGGTCTTAATTTGAAAACGGTATACCATTTTGACAAAATGTTAGTTATCAGCTGTTGCTTACGTAACAAAATAAGGTCATCTGGTGTTAATTAGCCTCGATACTAACCAAAAAAATCTAAGACATTTTGATAAAAAAAAAAAACAATCTAGCTCAACTTGTTTCTTAAGCGATGCTGTTTTTTTTATTTACTGCTTGTTTTAAGAACACGAGCGCAGAACTCAGTTGAGTTGTAAATTCTTTATTTTTGTATTATGGTTTACAACTTTGCAATATTGCGGTGAACAAAAATTACAACTGATTAGGGAATGGTAAATGGATTCCAAAATCGATTTTCGATCGACTTTTTTATTTCGGCTTTTGAAATCGATTAATCGAACATCAAAATCGATTTCAAAAACGTTTATGATTAATTCGGAAACTTATTTCTTATATCACAAAGGAATCATTTTTTTTTCAAACTGCTAGAGAAATTGATTGAACTAAGATTTTTTACAGTGCGCAGATATGACTACTGTTTATAATTATTCTGCAAAAAGTGAAAATGTGTAAATGTTGAGATGGCCTTAAGAGGAACAAGTGTGATATGTATGTACATTTCACATATTAAAATTGTGTTCTGGAGTAGTCAGTCAGGCCTGTCATATAAACCAATTCCGATCGAAAGTGATTTCGTATCTTGCTTTTTATAAAACGAAATCACTTTTGATCGAAATTGATTTCTGTGACAAGCCTAAATATATGGATAGTATTTCGAAGGATTATGACAATATTTTCTGACCGGTGGCTACTATTTCTTTGCTAAGTTACTATAAGTTAGTTTTAGACAACAAACGTTTGCATGTCGTTGGTGTCGGAAAGACACAGATTTATTTGTTAGGATAAATTACATACTTTTTGTTTTTCACTCTGCTTATAACTAGATTTAAATATCGCTCACACGCTGGTCTGTTTAAATCGGGTGTGTTCTAGAATCCGAATCCACTCGAAAGTGGATTACTTTAGCATTATTGGTGTTCTGCATTTCACATCCACATGTTTTTATTCGTTTTCAATTAGAGTAGATGTGGGTTGGTGAAAGTAAACCGAATCGACTTTTATTGTAATATGTGATAACATTTTTAACAAAAAAATTAATATTGCTTTTAGCTTAAAATATTCTTAATCCAATTTAATCAAAAATATATCGTTATCTAAAACGCAAAAGGCCCTTACTAACCCTAAATTTAAAGTCGACTTTTTCATTGATTTTGATGTAATTATACCAAATTTTTTTGAACGATTTTTATGTTAAAATTACATTAATTACAACTCAACTGAGTTGAGTTGTGAACCGTAATAGGGGCCTAAAACAAACACTAAATTCCAAAATTAGTTTTTATTGTGTTCGTGTTTTAAAAAGCAGGCAGTTAGTTTTTCTTCTTTTTGCTGGATTAAGTTTAATTTTGTTTTGCGATATAAAACTTTTTTTTGAATAAACATTTAATATTATAATTGTGTTTTTTGTTTTAAATGGCAGTAATTATTTAAAAGAATTAAAGAACACAAAATAATTAAATAATTAAGTACAAATAAACCAAAAACAAATTAACACTGTTAACCAAGGAGTGACGAAAACGAAACAGACACAAAAAATTATTAGATATTTTTATAAAAAAAAAGAAAAAAAAAATGTTGAACAAAGTTTTTTTAAGGGGGTTTAAATTTTTTTATTTGCTGACAACAAATCAATTCAATAAAAGTAATAAACTTTTTTTTTTTTTTTTTTTTTTTTTTTTTTTGTAAACAAACGCTGATTTTTTTCTAATGATAAAAAAACACAACAATTTTGTAAGTATTAATAATAAAACGAAACGAATTTGAACGAATTTTTAACGAATTATTTAAGTAGTAATTAAAACTCAATAAATTAAAGAACCAGAAAATTGTAAATAAAAAGAAAATTAAATAATTAAATTGAACTTGTAACAAGAATTTTCAAAAAAAGTAACGAAAACGAAATGTTTATTAAACATTGGGCTTCCCTGTATTGGTTTAGTTTAGTTTTTATTTAACAAAATTTGAATTGGATTCGATTTGATTTCGACTCGTTTTAAACACACACATACGCGGTTGAATCACAAACGGATGTTTTGAAGAGCCTTTTTTTAAATCTCAATTTCGAAGAGATTCTTTGTTTTTTGCGGTTTTTTGTTCAATCTTTCAGTTTTTTTTATTATTTCTGTTCATTTGTTATCAAGTTTTATCCTATTATTATAAATTTGTTTAATTTTGAGGATTTTAAACCGTCGTGGATTTCAAATAGAGTGAGATAGTAGTTGGATAGTAGTAGTAGTAGTAGTATTGGTAGTAGTTGTGTATGTGTGTGGGTAATATTTTGTATAAAAAATAAAAAAAATAAATAAGAAATAAATAAAATACATTTGGTTAAGATTAATAAAGTCATTTTCATTTAAAATTTTTTAATAATTTTCAATTCATTATCACAATTGCATTTTTTTTTAAATTGTGTTGCAAGAAAGAATAGAGAAAGAGGTTTAAAGCTTAAATGAAATTAAAATAACTTACATCAGTTTGCAGCCTCTGAGCTTCCTGTTCCGTTTCAAAAGTAACAAATCCATAACCTTTACTAACACCAGCACGGTCCACTATAATCTTTGTTGACTTAACATTACCGTAGGCAGAAAAGACACGACACAAATCGGATTCTGTTGTGTCGCCACTGAAATAAAAAAATAATGTAGGGATTAAATTTTAAAAAACGTTAAAATAAAAATTGAAATATGAGAAATAACAACCTAAAAGTATGCACTTTTAGCTAACAATTATCCATAGATAATATTTTAAGGCTTGCAATGGTCTCTACAACAAAATTTATTTCTGGGGTCTTCGGAAAACGCCTTTTAACAAATAGACGAACATCGTTGAATCTACTTCGCTACTAGCGTTGCCGTTTTGGTTACTTTTAACCAAAATTGGTTACCTTTTTGTCCAATGTGTACTTGCGTACTTTTTTTAAATTTTTGTTACGTATTTTCAAAACAAAAATAACCAATTTTTTGTTCTGGAACAAGAAATTCACGCTCCGCTTTTTTGATCCTTACAACTTAACCATATAAAGTACATACTTTGAAGTGTAGATGGCCATTATCAGCCACTCTCAATGCTTCATTCGTCTAACTGAAACACTTTTCTAGATAAACTATAAGGTCAAAGAGCCTTCCGATCGCACAACGTTAACTATTATTATATTTCCACTGTGCAAAAGTCATCTATATATAAAAGACCTACCGCATAATTTAGCTCAATTTCGCACTTTGATACTATAACAGAAAGACCTTAAAAGTTTTACTTGTAAGAGCTCTTCATATAAAAAAGTTGAAAGCCGTAGCTCATAAAGCTTTTAAAATTGACGAAAACAAGGTGCCACCTCCACTAAAAATTTCGAAAAATTATATAGCCTATTGTTCTTTCCAGACCATCGGTAATATACTGTCAAAACTTTATAAAAATCGGCCCAGAGGTTTATGAGCCTACAAGATAAAAAAAAACAATTTCTTCTTTAAGACATTGAAGTGAAACTGAAGTGCAAAATAATTATGGTTACTTTTTTCGCTTTTGGTTACTTTATTTATACTTTTTGGTTGTGGCAACGCTGTATGCTACCCACAAATACTTTGTCTAAAATCAATATTGTAAAAATTACAAAAGGAATGACATACTGTGGCATTTTGACAAAACATCTTAAGTCAAGATAAGATAGTAAAAAGGTTTTTAAAAAAAAGTTTGGTGAAAAAATTCAGTTTTATCAAATAAAAAAATAAAACAAAAATGTTTTTTGAATGATATTCGTATGATAAACATTATTTTCCACTTTCTAGATTTGAATTAAGATTTTTTATTAAAATGCCAAAGATATATATCTACCCTTTCCATCTGTGGTGAAGGGTATAATTAAGCCCCCTTCTTATTCGACCAGAATCTACTTAATCTGCATTTAAAATGACTTAAACTCCACACTTTAGTTTCTTGATTGAACATTTTGTGTTCCTTTTATGGTTTAATGTCGCAAATTCCAAGCAGCTCACTACTTTCGGTCCTAGACCAAATATTTTCTGGACAATGACTTTTCAGATTCCTCTGAAAGCTAGCTAGAATGAGAAGAGAAGGCGACCAGTCAGATAGCCCAAATGGCTACAGAGAATCGATTCGTTGCGGTTTAAGGCGTACTAAAGTGTTTTCCAAGAGTTGGCTTTATATAGGGTCCACGATTTATTTTGGACCGTTCTTTACAAAATTATTTAGTACGATTTTCAGTCATACATGCCTGTTCTGAAAACAACAATTTAACAAAGTGATTTGAAATCACAAGAACGTTGTTCTGGGCATGTTATTTTGTGATTTGAAAACGTTAACAACAATCACTAGGATGACCATCATAATAAATTACTTAAATAAAATATTCAATGTGTTGTTTATTAATTTTTTATGCAATCAGCTGTTTTATTTACAACAAATCATTTTAAGTTAAGAAAATTCGACGACACATCAAAAATTATATTTGCTGGGTTAAAAAAACAAAATGTCGGAAAATAACAAACATACATTTTTAATACTACAAACAAGCCATAAGATTGTTTAAAAGTCCCTAAAACTATAAGGAATGTTAAAAATCAATCAAAAGAATCAGAAAACTAACAGGAACAAATCGCGAACAATTTTCGCGAAAAATTTCAAAATTTTAAACAAACCCCCAAACTAATTTGAGATCACTAAATCAGTTAAAAAACCAATTGTCGTAAAAAACCAAAAAAGGCGTTAAAACATAAGCTATAATTCCACTTGTGTTTGCTTGTGCTTTCGACAATTTGAAATCACACCGAAAAACAAAAACAGTGTGATTTACAGAACACCACAAAATTACACGAATGATTTTAAAAGCACATGTGATTTGAAATCACGTGATTTTCAGAACAGGCCTGATATAAAAAGAATTTGTGCAAAAATAAATGAAAATCGGTGTATTCTGTCACCAATTTATGTTACAGTTTGTTTGTAACACAAAAAATATAAATTTTTTAGAAAGGTTTTTCCACATTTGGGTTTATAACTCTTTTTGAATTTCTGTAGAGTTTTTCGAAAGTGAGAGAACAGACTTGGAATAACTTAAAGACCCAGACAATTTGTAATAAACTCTTAAAAATACCTAAGTAATTTTTTTTAAACTTTTCATTACAAAAAAAAATTAAGTATTCTTCATTTGAAGCATGTACATCAGTTATAATAAATAAATAAATAATAAATTTTATAAATCATTTGTTACTCCAATAATACTCGAGAGCTCTATTAAGGGACTTTGTATATAAAAAAAAATAATATTGTTAACTAGTGTTTATTATAGTTTAAGTTTTCAAAATTGTGAATATATAAACAAATAAAAAAAAAAAAAAAAAAAAATATGGTTACAAACAGATCTATTGTGGTCGTTAGCAATACGGTTCTTCGTAATCGTTTTATCAAAACTAATGAACCAAGAGCTAACGTGTTTTTTTCAAACTTTTATCAGGAACTGAAAAAGGGTTTAAACGAATTTTCTTATGACCAATAATATTTCGGAATCTTTAATAAGTGGAAATTTAAGGAAAAAAAAAACTTAAGGCAAATAAATTATTTTTAATTTTTTTTTTTATTAAAATCAAATTTTCCTAGGGTCTTTTCTGAATGAAGTGACATCGAAGATCTGTCTTAAAGGAAAAGCAAGCGTTGGATTTCAATATACAAATTATTTAGCCAACTTTAGTCTCTCATTTAGAGAAGGCCATTGTAGACAGTGATTGTCTAAGATCAGGAATTCGTTTCCACTGTACTCATAAAAGGATCTACAAGTTGAAAATAATATAATAAAGACGGAATCTTTATTACGAATTAATTCATACAGCTATGTTGAAATTTAAATCTATGGAGAATTGCAGTACAATTTTCTTTTTAAATAACAGTAGTTTTTTCTGATTTGAATAGATCTTCTGGTAGGGATAAGAGGTACTCAAAATATTAAGTACAATAAAAGGGAATATTTTTATGAAATTTCAAAATAAAATCGTTTGAATTTTACTTGAACTCTATTTTTATAACATTCCTGAGAAACATATTGCACCTTTTCTTTAAAAGAGTGGTTAAATCGAAATTTATACATTTTCAGTAGAGACAGAAAACTGTTTTTTAATATGAACTTTTTTTTTCTTTTTTTTAAATAGTAGAGAAATTGATCAAAAATGTCTGTTCGGTTTTAACCAAAATCGAAACCGCGGTTTTAAATGGCTAAAACCGAAACCGAAAATCGACAAAAAAAAACCTCGGTTTTAGCTTTTACTTTAACAATATATTTATGCTTAAAGAAATTGAAAATTGAAATTGCAACAATGAAAAGGATTTCAAAATTCTTAAAATTCAAAATAAGTACTAAGAAGAACAAATGTTACCTTTTTAACTCTAAAGTAGACAACTCATTTGTGTGGCACAATCTACCACCTGGGCTGGCTGGGATCACTAGTATTTTGTATGGAGTTTGTGGCTATAGGAAAACCTAACACTAATGAACCCCTAGGTAGGGCTGGGACTACTTTTATATGTATGGAGTTTTATGGCTATAGCAGGAACATTTTGTTGGGAAATAGAATAATTCTTCTAAAAAACAGTAAATAAAGAATTCTTATGTGTTGCGCATGGTACAACTACACAAGGTAGACTCGTTGGCCCATATGTTTGTCAGCTGTTTACCCCAGTTAAAACCCAATTGTTAAATTTCGTGTGTATGAGCCAAAATTTGTACATGTGTAAGTTAAATGGTTTTTGTTTTATATGAAGACAATTTTGACAAGTCGGTTATTTTTATAGAGCACCATGTCTACACTCCCAAATGAGTCTACCTTGTGTTAATGTACCTTGGTGTTGCGTATGCTTTTTAAGGAACACATAAAGTTCGTTCTAATTTACTTAATAATTTTATATATAAAAAAAACCGGAAAAAAGTAAAAAAAAAGCCTGGTCAGGACAGGTATACACTTAAGGGCTAATAAAAGTACCTGAATTGAAACAAATGGAAAAAATTGTATTACATTCAAAAAATTATGTTTGTTTATGTATGAAATTTAACTTTTATATTTTCAAACCCGAAAACCGAAGTGAAACCGACCGGTTTTAATAATTTTTTTTAGCAAACTCTAGTAGATATGACCACTGTTTAGCGTTCTGTTGCAAAAATTAAAAATGAGCTAATTTTGAATTGACTTCCTTTAGAGGAACCAGAGTGATATGATTTTGGATTAATTAAGAACATGTCGTGTGAAGTTTAGAAGTAGGCCAATTGGAGAATCATTAAGCAGCCTTCGGGCAGCAGCTACAACGCATTCGTTTAACTAAATAGCAGCCTGTTTGTGTAGGCACGGTTTGTTTAAGAGGCTCTGAATAGTTCCAGATTAGAATACGGAATATGTGTTAAAGAACCAAATATATTCTGGCTGACAATAAACAATAAAAATCGTACGAATTAGAAAATATCAGTTTATTAAAGCAATTTCTTTGAAAATTTTCCTTAATATACGTTTGTTAAATTTAATAAACGATTATCAATACGGATGTAAAACTTTATGAAACATAAAACCCAGACGAAACTTTGTTAAAAGTTTTCCAGGAAAAAAGGTCGATAAGTTCGTTCTTATGTAGCTTAAGCTTTATTTAAAAAACAAAAATTTAAGTTCAAAGTCTTCACATGCACTAAAAAAAACAAAATACTGCACGTTTTCTTTTTGCTATTAAATTCTTAACTTTTACTTGGCTATGAAAGATTGTTTATATAATTTAAAAAATCAGCCACACTTACCTTATTCCGCCTACGAAAATTCGATTGGGTATCAGCGTACCATATTTAGGTGCCGACAAGGCACCTTCTATTGCATTCGGCGGCGCTGCTCCAGTGGGTGCTGCCATTTTATGCATAGGCTGCTGGGGTTGAAGTTTGAAATTCGTTAGGGCTAGAATTTTGAAAGATTGTTTTAAAAGCGCGTACAACAAAGAAGATTCAATGGGGCCAAAAACACACGGTGCCTTGGTTTCGCTTTTGCTGATCTACCTTACAGACAGAACAGCAGCTGATCACAAATTAAAACTCTTTTTTTTAAAGGGCTTAAAGCAGCGTATAAGCGTTGCTCTTAAAATTAAATTTTAGGAGAGAAAAAAATGATATTGCTTACGTAAATATGTAAATTTGAATGAGAGTTTGTTAAGATTTTGGCTTTGAGCTTTCTGGTTTAAACTTTTGCGCACGTTTACAATTAACTAACTAGAGCTTAAATGTAAATAAACGTAGTTTTAATGTTTGATTCTAGTTTTGTTACAAACTAATTAACAAACGTATTTTTGAAATTATGGCTTCTTTTTTTTTAAATTATTGTTAACAATTCGATGACAACGTTTAATATCTTTTTATAACAATTTATTTTTTTGTTTTAAATTATTTTATAATTAGGCAGAGATCGTTCTTTCAGTTTAATAAATAAATTTATTTTGAAATATTCAAAAAATAACAAGTCGATTTGAGTTTTTTTTTTATTTTCTATTTTTCTATCCTTCTTTGTGTTTTTATTTTCGTTTAGAATTATATTTTCTTTACAACCAATTTGTGTGTGTTTTTTTTCGTTTTAAAAGTTTTTTTTTTGTCAATTTTTTTGTTTTTAATTTTAAGTATCACTCTTTTTTTCTTTAAGTACGTATGATTTTTTTGTTTTTCAATTTAATAGATATTTTTAGATTTTTTAATATGATTTTTCTTCTTGCTTCTGTCGTCGAGTTCCTTTCCTCGGTATCTAAAGAATAGAAATTTTCTTTATTTGCATCTGACAGTCACACTATGACTGACGGACTAAACGAATGAATTAAATAGTGAGTTTAAGTGTGTGCAAAGATACATATGTATATTGCCGCGTTTATGCTTAAACGTCTTAGTGTTTTTTTCTCGATTCGAAGACTTTTGTCACACAGTTGTTGCTTTGGCTGAATTTATTGCAAATTTATTTCGTTGATTCTTTGGCGAAAAAAGAATTCCTGAGAATTCTATGGCTGCGCTTTTCGAAATTATTTTTTCTAAGTGTTAGGCAAGCTATTGGCTGTTGTTGTTGGCTGTTATTTTTGCTGTAGTTTTGAAAAATGCTTGTTCGAAAATATTTTGAAATTTAAAAATTTACGTGTTGGGGTTTTATAGTTGGTTGATTGGTTGTTTGGTTGGCTGACTGGCTGGCAAGAGTATACGTTAAATAAGCAAGCGCACAAATTGTACTTTCTTGGCTGATACTTATACTTCTTTTATGTACCCAAGATCATTCGTCTCTATTTTTTTTTTAAATTATTTGTATTTTAAATGCTGCTATTGCTCCTGTTTTTTTTTATTATTTGATTCTGTAAATATAAAAATAAAAATATGGCAAAAGTTAAGTTAATTCTCAAATAAAAACAAGAAAAGATTTTTCTTATTAAATTTACAGTGAAGTTCGGTTATACCAAACTCCGCAGGACCGGATTATTTTGTTCGTTAAAGACGAAGTTCGTTATAACCCGATAAATTGCGGTCCTATGCTCCTTGCAAAGCAAACATTCTTCGCTTTCAAAATTTTTTTGTAACATATTTGGTACATTAGCATGCAAATGTTTATGAAATAGGAAATTCAAAGCAAGTTACCAAACATAAATTAAATATGTATTGCATTTATTTTAAAAAACAAAACTATAAATTTTTTAAAAAACCTTTTTTTATTACCACTTTTTTATTTTAATTCATAAAAAATTTTTATGAAGGTTGTCGCTTAAGATAAAATTGGTTTTGCTATAAAATTATAACGGTACCTTTTGTGACCATGGCAGTTTAGGAGTTGATGCAAGCGTTGCCAACAAAGTCATGCATTAAAAAAAAAGAAATTGTTATAATTTTTGTTTTTTCTTTACCTACTTACAACTACATTTAGAAAGTACAAAAAATCAACCAATTGTTGTCGGGGCTGTAAGAAAAGACAAACTCATATTGTTGTTGTTTTTCTTTAAGCTTTGACATTGTTCCAAGTAAAACTTGGGTTAATAATTCTTATTCGCTTAACAGTTTATTTTTTTAATATCGTTAGTTTTTCTAAAATATTTAGTTGAAGTTTCCTGATGATCTGGTTTTAGCAACCAGTGAAATGCCCATAGGAATAGCTTATCCCATCAAGAATAAATTTCAGTTTATCAATAGTATGAAATGGGAATTTAGCACGTTTAAACGAATGAAAATGATGTCGCTTAAGCATTTTTTGTGGTAATACCTCGATAAGAAAGAAAGAAATTAAAAATGATCAGGCACTTCAATAATTAAAAAAAAATTAAAATTGTTACTAAACTTGGTACAGTCCAAATGTTATTTTTTAAAGAAATCTGCTATTTTCTTTTGGAAAGTGGACTTATTCACGTCTGTTTAAAAAAAGTTTTTTAATTTAAACAAATTATTAAAATCACTTATTGTACTGTTTTTGGATTCGAAAAATTTGCGAAGGGTTTGAAAACATTTCCTTACATCTTTGGTTTGCAAGTTATTGGCCAAATGATTGTTTAATTTTCATACATAACCGGAGTTCGCTATAAGCGTGCTAATGTGTATTAAATAAAATTGATCCAACCAAAACGCAGGCTTATTGTAAATAAAACAAAAAGTTATCACAAATTTATCTTAATAATTTTTATTATGATAGAGAGATCTATGACAATTACCTATGTGTGAAACAAAATACCCGGCAAATGCTCGCCAGGCTTCGGTGGCATACCTCTATCCGATGGTCCATATTTTCAATGACTCTCGGAACATAATGGAGGTTTGATGTCGTTAATGTACCGAATTGTCTTATCCTTTAGCTCTTGAATTATTTTTTGCTTATTGACGTACAGTTTTTCTTTTAAATATCCCCCAAAAAAAATGAAGTCTAGCGATGTCAAATCACATGATTGTGGCGTCCAAAAAGCATCGCCACAACATGAGATAACACTGCCATTGAATTTCTCGCGTAAAAGAAACATTGTTTCGTTGGCTATGAAACCATCCTGTTGGAACGACATATCGTCCAGGTCTATATTCTCAATTTCTGGCCATAAGACGTCCGTCATCATCTCATGATAGCGAAGACCATTCACGGTAACTGCTTGGCCGACCTTATTTTCTCACCTTCGCGAACAACAGCAATGTTTCCCGCAGAACTGACTGGGCGTGCATGCACATGTATTTTGACATTTCCTACAGATCCGGTTTGCTGAAATTTGCGCGCAATTGTGGACAAATTTGATCGATATGCCGACCAAAAAATCACGAAGTGAACCGAATGCTTTTTGATTTGAACGCTCACTTTCGTAAAAGGTTTCAACAATCTTAACTCAACAATCTTGCTCAATTTGGTGCCTCTGCATGGTTTAATTTGTCAAATACTGAAGCAAAGAAATGTCAAATTAAGTTGGAAAAAAACTTGACGTTAAGGTGTTACACACAGTTAACATCGTTCACCCATTATAAGCGGTGTTCGTTATAACCGAACTTTACTGTACATTAAAAACATATGTAAATATACAAAAATATAGAAAATATATCTGTGCCATTTTGACAAAACATCTTAAGTTGAGATAAGATAGCAAAAAAGTTTTTTAAAAAAAACTTGGTGAAACAATTTTATTTTTATCAAAAAACAAATAAACCAATATTAAAGAAAAATTTCGTTTATAATAGAAAATTTTAAAAACGTAAACAAAAATGTTTTTGACTGAAAATTTATGTGATTAACAACATTTTAAATTTGACTTGAGATGTTTTGTCAAAATGCCACAGATATAATTCAACAACAAAAGTGTAAGAAAAAATTTATTAAATTTTTATATTTTTTTTAGGCAACTATCGTCAACTTGTAGAGCGTAACAATTAGACATATGTACATACATATTTACAAGGCCCATTGAAAAGGTCTGCGCAAGAAGCCTGATGATCATTGTTTATGTTCTTTTTAGTTGTCAAAAGTTGTTTACATTTTGCTTACATGTGCATGTATACGTTTGTTTACGCCCTGCAAATAATAGGACCAGTCCAAACACGCGTGTAAAGAGTAGTCCACAAAGGACCAGGACTAGTCCAAAAGTAACCCAAACGTATGGAAAAAACCTGGTCTATTTAACATTACGATGTCCTAGGAGAGGATCATATAACCCACCTTTGGACCACTAAGGAGTAGTTTTAAAACTACTCCATGGTATATAACCCACCTTTGGACCACTAAGGAGTAGTTTTAAAACTACACCATGGTATACTCAAGAGGATTAGTTTTGAAGTCGTTTAAAAACGAAAGCACATCGTTAAAAAACGAAGACATGTCGTCTGACTACAAACACTTTTTAACAATGACATGGTCCATGCTTGCATTACATCGGACCAGTCCATGGAGTAGTCCATTTTATCAAAATGGGTCAGGTGGTCCAATTTTATTTGCTGGGCGTTTATGGTATGCCACACATACACGTTTTTTCCTTTTGCTTTGTATATGTGGTAGTAAATTTTTGACAACTAAAAAGAATCGTTTTTTGTTTTTGTACAAGTAAGCAGACCTGATAGATGGGCCTTGCATATTTATAAAAATTAAATTAAATTTCAAAATGATTGCTTTTTTATTTTCCTTTTTTTTAATTTTACTTTCCCAAAAATGTCAAGCACATTTAAATATGAAAACAAACAAAATCTAAATAAGAATAAACAGTAGGCAACATATTAAATACTACTCACAAGCCTAAAAGTACGAATTATTGTCTTAAGAACAATCTTAAAAGCATGCTATACTTTTTAATAAAACAAAACGAAGGCATGAAAACAATAATGCAGAGTTCCAACGACTGCCAAGATATTGCTAATTTACAGAGCGATTTTCAATGGCGTTGAATATTTTGTGAACAATAAATTGGTTAGTTGCCTATAAATGAAAATAATTATAATTTTTAACTGGTTTTATTTTTAAACTGTCTAAACGCAGAAAAACAATTAACAAATTAAGCTTTAAACGAGTGGGCAACATGTTGAATATTACACAAAAGCTTAAAGGTATGACTTACTTTTTACTTAAATAAAAGTTTTTGAAGGCTTTTTATAAGAGATTTTTTGATAAGGCAATAAATAAAATAACTAATTTTTTTTTAATAAAAATTAACTAAAATCATTTTGAAGATCTTTTAAATTAGCCCCTCAATACAACTCTACTTCGCATCTATTTTATTTGAAAATTACGAATATAAATCAATATCATAGGAATGCTTCGAATGGACGAGACAATAATGAATTAGGAGGATTTCACAGGGTAAGATTAATTCCAAAATGTCAGGTAACAAAACTAACCTTAAGCTCATTTAATGGGCCTCAACAACGTCTTTTCTTATACTCCTGCCCACTGTGATGACCTGTAGAAATATTCTTGCCCGATTTAACGTTTGCCCAAAAAAATAAAAGGTAATGTTTTGTTTTTTTTTTGCGCTTAAAACCAATAACGACACTAAAGCAAGAAATTTAAATTTATATCTTTAAACTATAAAACAGTTGCAAACGGCTTAAAAAATTATTTATTATACAAATTTAATTAATAAATATTTTAATTAAAAAAATAAATACATAAACACGAATATGGCAAATTTCAAATGAAATTATGTTGTTGTTAATTGAAATTAAATGTAGCAGTACTTATTAAATGGAAATACCTAAAATATGCTTTAATTTATTGCATACTATCAGGCGTATTATTGACAAATTAAAGTATGCAATTAAATTTAAATAGAATTTAATTTAAGCTCATTTATTTATAGTATTTTATATTGTTACTATTTAAGCAAAACTGCATCAATGGAAATGAAGTTTAATTAAAAAATATATTTATGTCTATAAAATAGGAGTAAACAAATATAAAGAGTGATATTTATTTCAATAGAAATAAAATAAAAATAATATTGAAAAATAGAAAGAAAAATACAAATACAAAAAGTCATGGTTTCTTGTACAAATATTTGTAAACAAAAGTGAGTATTTTTGTTGAGAAATAAGTACACAAAAAATTAAATAATAAAAAGTCCTACAAAATAAGTGTAAGAAATTTTCCAGTTTTAATGTGGAATTCGAAAAGCTGTAGATTTTTGTGTATATATTTTTACTACACAACAGTAATATATTTTGTCAGGACACAAACAGGACAGAGCATTATGGGTATTTTAAACTGTTTCTCACAATAATTAAAAAATCATAAATTGGGAAATTCACAAGGTCGTCATAAAGTCATATGTCTTAAAATAATAACACGAAAAAAATATTACTGCTGTGAGCAAACTCTCATAATTCAAATTTGAGTCAGCTGATAGAAAAAAAAAACAATTATGTATGTATAAATATTTGATGTCAGAATGTCAAGATCAAGAGAATAAACTAAAATAATAAAAATATTTTTAAACTCTTCCCTAGCAACGCAATCGAACAACAGGGCTGCCAGGTACTTTTTTTCTTGTCCCCAAAAAATTAAAAAAATATCCCCAAATTAAAAAACAAACTCTTAAAAAGTTAATATTTTTTTTTTGTTTTTTTCTGAACAAATTTAAATTTTTTTTTTTAAAAATAGTAGGAACAATTTTAATTTTTTTGTTTGTAGCGACTGGTTTTGGCATGTTTTTTTAAATCCTTTTTATGCGATTCCAGTGAGGAATACCAAGCAGATCAACCCAATAAAAATTTGTATCATTTTGCGAAGCACTAAGTGAACATTTAAAAAAATAAGCGCACAATTATGCGCTACGCAATAAAACATACAGAAATGCAGTAAAGTAAGTGTACTTTCAACAACTTTTATTAAAAAAAAAATAATATTTCAAGTGCCACGGCAGAATACTAAAAAGTAACTGTATCAAAACATTCAGTGTGTATACCTGATCGATACATCCAACAATTTTATAAGCGCTGAATAATGCGTTTTATATGTCAAAAATGTATTGCTTAAAGTGGGAACTCGCCATATAAAATGCATGTCTTCCGTAAGCGCAATGGTAAGAGAAACTTTTATGTTTCTCCCTTACAAATCAGCTTCGTTGGAAGCTCCATTTTTTATTGAGAATATGCTGTTAATGAAGACGAATGAGCCAATTTATAAGAATTTGGAGCTTGTTCAATCGGTTTAAGCCATCCTTATAATCAAAAATAAAAAAAATAAAATATATTCGTCATTTATTTTATACTTCGAAGAAAAGAAAGCATTGCATTCTTTTTCCCAAACTTTATTATATTATCTTTCATATTTACCTATTTTAGGGGAAGACATACATACATATTTCCATGAAAATCAAAAATTGTCTTTAAAAATCAAAAATGTTATGTGTTGTCAACGGTCTTAGCTTCTATTTTTAAATTCTTTTTTTTTAACACTCACTCCAGAAAAATAACATATGTTTATAAAGTACCTTTTTCCAAATTTATATTTGTAGATTTTTGTACGAATTTGGTATAATCTTTATTTCTATGTTTATTGGTTTTAATATAGCAGCTTCTAAATACAGGACGGCACATTTCTTTGGCCGAATGCGGTATTTTTTTTTAAATACTTATTAAATCGATCCAATAGGTTCGCCATTGATTGTTTTACCGTCCTAAATGTAGTCAATGTGGATAATACCGCGTGCATCCCACAAAAAAAAAGGTCGCTATTGCTTTATTGGCTGACAAATCCATCATTTCCTTTATTTTGGCGCCGATTCACCACAAAAAACCCAATGTTTTGACTAGTGTGTGATCTCTGATGTATTGTGGTGGATCCACAGTTATTAAGGCAAATTTTCATACAAAATTTGTTTTGTACACCTTTTTTAAATTAAAAATTGTTTATAAATACGGGCGTTAGTGTTTTTTTCGAACACTGCTTTAAAGACAAGTTCTTTTATTTTGAAAAATTATGCAACTTTTATTTAATGTATTTACTTAATACATTTTTTTTATTATTTTAAATTTGACGTTTATTTGTTATTTTTTGACCAGTGTTGCCCCAATTTAAAATAAAATTCGAATGCGAATAAGAAGGTCCTTTAGAATAACAACTTTCTTTCCCATAGCATTTCATTTGCATTGCAATACAGAATAAGCCCCCTGTGGACTGGAGCAGTATTGCCCTTTCATTAAAGAGGCGGAAAATTCAAAAAGTTACGAAATTTTTGAAATTTGGAGATTTCTCAAATAAAAACACATAATTTCCAAGAATTCCCTAAACATATTTCCCAGAATCTCCCAGGGGAATTTTTTGGTATACAATATCTAGGTTGATTTGAAAGATATCCTTAAAAAAATTAAATAATGTTTCTTTTTTAATGTAGAAAAATGTGTAAAGGAAACAGTGTTTCCCTTAACATAGAAATAGTAAAAAATATCACTTTGAAACAAAAGGAAAAGTAAAATATTTTGTAGAACCAAATACATAAACATAAGTACATATAACAATATATGTACAGGTATATATGTATATACACTATTTTTTTTTAAACTCTTTAGACGTAGTATAGTTGTATTTTATATTCTATAAATATATATAGAATTTTTTTCTTTAGTATTTTAACAAATAATTTTAATGTACGCCATTTCAAAATATAAAGAATCAACAAAAGAAAATCACAAAAATAATGAACATTTCTAAAAATATATAAAGTTTTTACTTCGACATTTATTTTTTTGTATTTCAGCGACTGGGTAGAAAAAAAATAGAGACAAAGATATAGACAAGACCAAACGATACTGCGACAACGATAAAATACAAGAGAATGAAAACTTTTTCATTTTTTAAATTCTTTCATTGCAATTCCCCTCTTTAGTTAAATAATGACAATAAATCTATTCGATCATTTCAATTAAGATAAGATGCGATGACAAGTAGTTTTTTATTAAAACTATTTATTAAAATTAAATTTGGTTTAAGAAAAAATATTTTGATTGAAATTTCATAGAAATAAACCATCTCAAGCAAATTTTAATATTAAACAGATTAAACAGCCTAAATGTATGCTAAGAAATTTCATTATATTTAAAAATTATAGCTAAGAAACAATTTAAAAGAATCAGAAATGGCAGAACTTCGTACATTTCTAAGTTTAATTAGTGTCCCTAAGCGCATATCAAATAAATAAAAATAAAACAGGTTAATAAAGGGTTTATGAAACAGATTTTGTACGAAAACCTTGTATTAACCTGTTTTATTTTTAATAAATTATTCCGTAAATATTTAGCTATAATTTGTTTTTTAAAACAAAATGAAACCAGGCATTTAAATAAAAATTATTTAAAATTTAAATTTTTTGTTGGTTGAAAAATGATATCGGACAGATTTCATAAAATAGATCTGGCGTTTTGCGATTTTAAATCCTGCTTTGGTCAGAACATGGCCTTAAACAAAGACCTACAGAAAGTAATCTAGTGGTGCTCATTCGCATTATCAGGGCGATTAAATAAGAGCTTAATTTTGTAAAATTATGCAATCGATTAATTTTTTGCCATAATTTAATTTTTATGGTGGCTGTTAGGATATGTTCCATCGTTCTGTTAAAACCACATGATCATACATCAATAACACAGGGCGATACAAGAAAAGTTTCCTGGGGGCTAATTCTCTCCCTTTAGTCCGTACTTAACGAATTAAAATCAAAGCATTTATTTAAGTTTTTACAACACTGAAAAAATTATTTTGTAGGGGAATGTAAGAAAAGATAAACTCACTGTTTATTGTTGTTGTTTTGTTTTGGCTTTGATATTGTTACAAGTAAGACTTTGAGTGTTTATAATTCTTATTCGCTTTAGTGTTTTATTTGTATAATATTTTTGGCTTTTCTAAAATCTCTGGAAAAGGTTTCCTGATGAGCTGGCCTAAGCAACCAGTGAAATGCGCATAGAAGCTAGCTTTCCCTCAACAATAAATTTCAGTGTATTTATCAAATATGAAAAACTGGGAATTTAGCACGTCATACGGAAATCGTATTAATAATGAATTTTGTATTCCCGAAAATAACTTTGATAATAAAAATTATTTTGATTCGCTCGGTTTTGACAGAAATAATTAGAAATAAAATCGCTTTCGAATCGAAAAATGATTCGATCACGACTGCCAGAATAAGCCTCCTGACTTCTGACAATTGTTTTTGCTTGCATTAAGTGTGCTGATTACGATGGCATCATTGGTTTTTTTCTAGCAGCTTTAGCTTTGAAGATAAAGTTACATTTAATATTTGCATCATTTACAAAATTGTATGTATAATTCGCTTAAGATTTCACGAACGACCCTACAACCATTAAAACATTTTGTGGATTATTAATCTACTCAAAAATCTCTTTTATTGGAGTAGAGTCACATATGTGAGTACATTAGGATAACTAACTTGTATTGCAAGGATGTCCGAAATTATGTTTTTTAAGCTGATCCTTAAAACTTTGAAAACTCCAATTTGTTTTCTAATTTTTCAATATATGCACAAACTGGACTTTCAAGCGAACTATTTTTAATAAAAAAAAATTATAAATCTATTAAAAGAATTCTGAAATATTTAGAAAACAACTATAAAATTTAATCTAGTTTTCTACATATTAAAAATAGTACCAAAAAAATCGTCGTGATGATTCCTGCCAGAGCATTGGTGTCGCAAATTAATTAAGAATTGATATTTTCCCACTTGACCACTGCCGTAAAAATACAGCGCAGCTTTGGCAAATAGTATTTAGCACCCTGTCTTGATTGGAACTATTAAGTTAAAAATCTTTGAAGATACAAAGTCTAAAGGTTTACGATACTGTGCAAGAATATAATGACAACAAATAAATAAATAAAAACTGTCTGGACTATTTGCACAATATATTGGCGAATCCATATTTAAAATATTAACGACAATAAGACGACTGCGCCTTATTAACGATTCTGCCTCACATTTTCGAGCATTGCCGGTCTTATTTCGTCAAAATTGCGTCGAATGTTGGCTTCTAAATGATGAATCCTTGCAAGTTAATCAGCATAGAGCTGAGATTTGATGTACCCCTACAAAAAGTAGTAAAATGTGTCAACCGGACGAGTTGGCCAATTAAGAGGTCAATTTCTTGAGGTAATTCGTCACCAACCGAACTGTGATACGCCATCTTGTTAAATCCATTTTTCCTCCAAACGATTTGCAATGACATGAGGAATAAAAATGATTATCATTTGCCTGTAGCGTTTTTCATTCGCGGTAATGTTGGCACAAGATTCGGTTGTATGAGCAAGTGTTGCCTTCGGCATATAAACCGCATCAAACAGTGATTTTTTCGGGATGTAATAGAGTCCCACCCAAGAGACTCAGGAGGGTTGTGCTCTCTCCAAAAACGACAATTTAGCTTGTTAACATTAGAATAATTTTACGAAAAAATAGTTTTCAACTTTCAGTTGATTCTCAGTCCATTAACCGACCACAGGACACTCAATATATGGTCCGCTGGCTTTAATTATCGCACCGGTTGTATCTTATATGGATGTAGGCAAAGATCTCAAATTTTTCCAAGTAGTGGACGGGCAGAGACCGAACTGCTGAGAACAGCGTCCGATCGATAAATTCTAGTTCTCTATCTCACTCACGTCGATTTAAATGAATATTTTCCAAAAAAAAGTAAATGTGGTCAGGAATCGATCCCATGTTTTTATCCATGTAATTTTCCCATTTAAAAAATTATTTTTGCGTTGGTGGTACTTAATTAAACATTAGTGTATTATATGAAAAATCAAATTGTACTAAATATTGTGCAACTTTACCAACTTCTCTAAGCCTGAGTATTATTAAAAATTTTTATTGCTTTTTTTCTTTAAAATTTTAAAACCTCTTGATTTATTATTGCCTGTTTCAAAAACAAAAAGACAAGTGCACACTTTGAAGCTTAAATAAGTAAAACAAGTCAATATAAATCTGTAAATGTCTTATTTTGTTGCCTTTAAGCAAGAAAAAAATATGCAAAATATATATAAAATTTTAAATTGAAATGTATAAAGAAACTTTTTTATGATTAAAGGATTTGGGAGAAGAAGAAAAAAGCCAAGAAAAATAAAAGTATAATAAACAATTCACAGTAACTGTAACCAAGGGTATACACAGAAATAATTCAATTCAACCCAAAAAGTATACTACAAATTCCAAGAATTTTTCTCCCCTAAAAAAGCACCGTAAATTCCACTAAAATTGGCTTAAACTTATCTAAAAAAACACATTCAAATTAATCGAACCTAGAAACCAAACAATGTTAAATATTTTAAATAAAAATTTATTTTGGTACACATTTTATTTAAATATTCATATATTTCTTTTAAATTCCACTCTCTAAATAATCTACTCTCTGTACTGTCTATAACAGAATTTTAATCATTTTCATATTTTTAGGAAACATAATAAGCTAACCTTTATTTTTTTTTTTTTTATTATAAACAATTTAATTTTAAAAATAAATTAAGCTAAATTATTTTGCCATTAGTAATATTAAATAACGAACAATGAGAAATGAATTGCATACTTAGAGGCTTTTAGATAATATGTTTAAAATATGTGTACAAAATGATTTGCATATTTTTAGGTTTCGCAAATAAACAAATGCTCGATTAAATATTTAAAATTTCATATTATTTAGAGAAACATTTTAAAATTTGCTGAAAGCAAAGCACAAGGTTAACAAATAATTTTATATGATAAATTGATAGTGTGGGTTTTAAATAATTTTTTTATGCAGGCGGCAGCAATGGCTACAAGCCACAAAACAATTAAATTAAAAATGCTATAAATTGTATATTTTCAACTAGATATTGTGATGCTGATAATAAAGTTATTAATGGTAATAAATATTTATTTTCTAAACCAACTAAATCGATTGAAATTTGTGTATATAAAACAGAAATACTAAAGAGTTTTAGTAATGTTTTCTTGTGTATATTGCCACGGTTGTCCTTATCGGGCAAATTACATTTCAGAACTGCTTCAGTTTTAAGAGTCAAATGTTCAGAGTCTAATTTTATAACAGAGAACTATCTGTAGATCGTCTTTGAAAAAACAGCATCAATTTTTAGCACAAAGTTGACAATTTTGCAGTGTTGCCACTTTGTGGGTAATAACCCGAATTTAGTATAATTTTTACCGTCGTGGGTAAATTCTTTTAGGTGTTGACTTTAGATACCCAAATATAATCAAAATTCGATTTCAGTGATGACATTTATTTCTTTTAAATATTGTTGCAAAAATATACACAGTCTTTTGACCCAAAGTTTCGGTTTCTTTGTGCACATTCACATTATACGATTTTTGTCGTTGCGACTCTTACCTTATGGACGAGAGGGGAGAGAGGAATTAAAAGGCGTACACAAGCGAGTGTACTCTTCGATTCATTTTGTTCGCTCATTCGTTCTCTCATTGTTCTCTCATTTGACGAAAAATGTATTGAAGTTCGGTTGCAAAAGAATAAGTCGTAACGACAAAAATCGCACAATGTAAACATTAGACCGACTTCAAAGAGGAAACGACGATAATCGCAGCGACAAAAATCGTATAATGTGAATTAGGACTTTTTAGGAAAAGACACCAATCAATAATTAAATATATTTCCAAAAGTTTTGTAATGAAATTCGCAAGATGGTCCCTTAGATTGCCTCTTACAGTGATTTGGAAGCTAAAGTTTATAGAAAAAAGTTTTTTTTAACTGAAACTAGCCTGGGGGATGAGATGTTTTCAATATTTCAACATGTAATTAAATTTATTTTTATCTGGCAACTTTCAAATGCTTTATTTTGAAGAATATTAAACGCCCTTATCAGTTGTAAAACTGATTTACGAAAGGGACAGTTGTTGTTACAATGAATTCGATTTCGATTGAAAATTGTAGTTCTGTTAAAGTTTCGTTTCGTGGACGACATAATCGACCATCTGAGAGCGCTATTTAGAATTTTGTCGTTAAATTTGAATCGACAGGCTCGATACAAAATGTTGAATAAGTTTGTTGAAACGCGTTTATTAAAGGAAAAACGTAACAATCACCCCTATCGTGAATAACAATTGGAACTTTTGTTTCCATGAAATTTGCATTCCCCTTGAAGGGAAAAAAGCAATCATGAATATCATGTGAAAAATTTTTCACGCTATCAGTTCCAGTGAATGTAACAAAAAAGAAGAAAGATTAGGAAATATTAAAAATCAATGAAATTTATGTTCAAAAATATTATGTATATATTTTAAAGAAAAGTGAAAATAATAACGCTAAATGATTAGTATTGGAGGGACGGGACAGGTTGATTGCAACGTTAGTTTTTTGCATTTTAAAAATTTTATGTAGTAAAATATTTCCCAAAATTCTGCCACCACGTCTTTCGAAAGCTTTACAAATCCGCCGGCAATCAGCCTCTTGTTTTGCATTTTGTTGACCAATATATCGGTTGGTGCCTTATTAACGGAAATAAACCTGAATATTCGATTTATAGGAGAAACATGTTCTGTTCCCTAGCAAAAATAAAGTGAGAAAATCTAAGGGAAATGTGAACAAATTACGAGGGAAACAACTTTTCACGATAAGGGGAATTTTTTCACGTTATTATTCTCTTTTGAATGACCTTTTTTCATGGGAGTTTTTCATGATTGCAAATATGTGAAAAGGGGAAAAATTACGAGGGAAAAATTATTCACGATAGGGGTGAATATTTATAGTGCACATTATCCGAAAAAGTATGCTATGGAAATTCAGCCAGGTTAGTCCACAAATGTCAAGGATATTAGCAAAAACTTAGCAGTTTTCACTATTTATCCATTATATAATTATTACTTAAAAATTTTAGTTCAAGAGATACTGTGTACCATAAACCCGCCGGTAGAAATTAGCTCTAAGATAATTTTTTGTATTGATGAAAACTAAGTCATTGCAATAAATTAAGTGCGTAACTTCTAAAAAATCTACTTTTCAAAGTCTTCTTATTATTAACGAACTTTTTTATTCACTTTCACCTTAAATAAGCTTAGAATAGTAAAGGTAATTAAAAATTATCGAAATCGGTTCACAAGTTATATACCAATAGCTCCCTTTGTTCATCCTAAAATCATTGTGGTTTTGACACAAAAGAGCTAGATCCAAGCTAGACGAAATTTGGATATGTATACATAAATGTCAAAGGAATATTAAATATTGAAAATAAGTCAAATAAGATTCGGCAAAGCCGAATAAATGTCTATATTCGGCTTGTTTTATCTTCAATCGTTACGTAAAACATTAAAACAAAAAGTTATTAAAAACTTTCATAAAAAAAATTAAATTTTATTTACATTGAAGAAATTAAGGCCCTATTAGCTTGACAAAAATATCATTCATAAACTCATCACTCTGGCCAAAGGAACAACTACAACTTAAAAAAAGTTTTTAATAACCTAAAAATCTCTTTCCAATTTGTAAACAATTTGGCCTAAATCCATAAATCCTTTCTTTTATTTTTAATAAGAAAATCTTCTTTAACATTTCCCTTTTTTTTTATTAAATTGAAAACGTGACTGTTAAAAATCTTGAGAATAAGAAAAAACCGAAAAAAAATTTTAATGGAAAATTTAATACTTTTTTTAGAAGAAACAAACAAAACTGCGGTTTTCGGATACGACATTCTGCCCTTAAAAGTTAAATTAACTAAAAATGAGGTAGTTAAATGTAGCATACTTTTAAGTTTAACAATTACAATTACAAAAAAATCTTGTAAACGTATTAAATATTTAATTAACTAAGAAAAACGGAGCTATAGAAAAAAAACAAAAGAGAAAGAGTATGATAAAAAGTAAACTTCATTACAGAAAAGAGTTAAAACAAAAAGGAAAAGTTGAAAAATTAACAAAAGTAAAGAACACTTTTAAGACTTAAACCCAATAGACCCAATTAAACACAAACAAACATCGATGATGAGGAAATTCTGTGTTTCTCTCGTTCTTAACATTTTCTGTTTCATCCACACACAACATCTGTAAATTGTAATGCTGACAGATTTTGTAATTACAAAATTTACCAGGCAAACGAAACAAATGAAGGAATGATAAACGATTTAAAATTATATACATAAATGTCGTTCGTTATGCATAAAGGTATGTACATATTAACAATTTTAAATTAAGAAATAAAATAAAAATGTTAATGCTTCTTCTTAAACAAAACACAGTGGCGTAAATTGAAAAAAAATATATACTTATTTAATATATTAAAAAAGCTAAAAATTTAGAAAATAATAGTTTTACCAAAGAAAACTAACTACACATTGTGTCATTCCTTTAAATGTTATTTTGTGGCCATTGTTATTTGTGTGTTTTTCACTATGCGCCCGCGATATAAAAGCAACAAATGATAATTATAATATTGTTATGTGTGGCATCCCATTAGTTGGAAATTATCATAAACAGCAGACAAATATTATATAAATATAAACTATGAATAATTCCCGAGGACTTTTTACAGAAAATGTTGTCAACTTTCACAGCTATACAATGCGATATAGCAGGGTGTCTTTAATTACAATAATCTAAAAGTTCTTAGTTATAAACTACAGTTAATACTATGTAAATTTTTGAAAAAGTTTAAAAACTTTTATTTTATTTATTACGGGTTTTTAATATAATTTCACTGTGCACAACAGCAACAAATTTAAAACTGACTTACTGTTAAGGAAAATTTAATTAATTTATGGTATTTACCAAAAGCTTGAAAAACTACAACAATAAAAACATGTAAAACAAAAAAAAATCAAGTTTATTTAAATAAGAAACTTTAATTCACTCTCTCTCACACACACACACTGTCAACTACAATTCAAGAACACAATATCCTCCCAAGTAATTAGTCAAGATTTAAAAGTAAAAAAAATAAAAGTAGCATACTTTTGGGGATTAATATATAATCCTTATGTTTTTCCAAAGTATAGAAAACAAAACGACCATTAAGGAGCATGATAGACAAGAAAACTCAGAAAGATAAAAAATAAAATGAAATTAAGAAGAAACTTAAAATAAAAAAATTTTGTATGCAAGTCACATAAATACAATTAGCCAAAAAGTCCTTGAATTTTTAACTCTTTCCTTCTATCCTTTTTTTTTTTTTTTTTTTTTTTTTTTTTTTTTTTGTCAAAGCAAAAGAAAAACAGAGTAATAAAATCAGTATAAAAAAAGACAAAATTCGAATTATTCACCAGATTAGTGACACATATAGAAACTTTTCTGAAACAAAACATTCATACATATACATATGCATATATATATATATATATATACATACATATACATACATAAACAGGATGGTTCGGTATACGGTCGGGTAAGCTAAGTCAAAGGTCAAATGCCACCCAAAAACCAGCAGAAAAATGGAAACAGCAGAAAAAAAAACAAACAAAAGTGGAAAAGGAAAAACTGACAAAACAAACAAAAAATATTGCCATGGAAATATTTTTAAAGAAAATGCTTAAAAAATTAAAAGAATCTGAAATGAAAACTAAATGAAAAAATAAAACAAAAGGGCTCTTAAAGCGTGTTTGAAAATTGGAACACAAACAACACTTCTACGAGAAATACAAAACCAACATAAACGTTGTCGTCTTCATCATCGTCATCATCAGCATCATCATCATCATCGGAGATGGTTGAAATGAAAATGGCAAGAACAAACCCTAACGATGGCGGAAAACTAAAGAAAGGAAACTTTGGCAAGGATACAGCGTCATTTAGTTAAAGTTTAAGCCACCGCCGCCACCCACACACCCACCAAGATCACACGCTGACGCCCCCATACAGACTTAACAGGCACTTACAAATTTTATCAGTAGTATAACAAACGACGACAAACAATGTAGTCTTACTCCCCCTTTCCCATTTGCCACTCTGTTACACGTAACAAAAAATAAATATATAGACCACTTAAAAAAGGCAAACAGGCACAAACTCATACATACGAGGGTGGGCTAATCAAATAGAAATATAATTTTACATTTATGCCGAATCTAACATTTCCGCTCCGCTTCCGATTTTGAATACAGTTTTATAAAATCTGTGATTGTGATCATTACTTCTCTAGTCATGTAAAACTAATTTGTGCCGAAAGTTACGGGCTTGACTATATTAATTATTAAAGTTATTTTTGGCAATACAAAATTTATTATTTAAAAGAAAATCTCTATGACGTGTTAAATTCCCAATAAATACACTGAAATTTATTGTCGAGCATTAGTTGCTTAGGCCAGATCATCAGGAAACCTTTTTCCAAAGACTTTGAAAGAGCTTAAGATTTTATACAAATAACACTGTTAAATGAATGAGAATTACAAACATTCAAGTCTAACTGGCAAACAATGTCAAAGCTTAGACAAAACACCAACAATAAACAGTGAGTTCATTTTTTCATTCGCCTACAATAAAAAGAAAAAAACAAATTTAAAGTTATTAATTACGATCTAAGACTTAATTTCGTATTTTACGTTATGGAACGGCACACATTCGCTCAGAATCGCTTATCGACATAAAGTAGAACTAATCAAATTATAGAATTGATTACAAAAAATATTTAAATACAAACAGTGCTTGCTCCCGGCCCTTACTTTTGGACGTAGAGTTGTATCTACTATTAATATACTTAAACCTTAATCTATAAATTATAACTTAAACTAGAAATAAAAAAGAAAACAAAAATAATAAAAAAAAAATTAGCCCCTGTGAATGCCGGGAGTAGTACGTAAATAAAAGCTTGGACCAGGAAAACTACCAATTTGTTCCCGTAATATCACAATTTTTGAAAGATAATTGGTGTTTGACCAATTAATTCCATGTTCAGCTGACAAAATCTCCTGAATTACACTGCCCTTAAAGTATGAGAGCCTCTGCACAAAATGCTTCATTAAATTTAGAGCGTAAAAAGAAATTGCAGTAATGTTGGCATTTTCGTAAACAAATTTATTTGAAAATCTTTTATTTGTCGCCTTGTAATTTTTTTCACAAAATCTCCTGTGATCGAAAAAGCTTCGAAAGAGTTTAATTATTCAAGGCTCAAAGCCAATGTTTATCATTTTGTATAATATACCGCCATGAGAAGCCTTATCAAAAGCTTTTTAGACGTCAAGAGACTGCAATACTTAGTACATTGGTCTTTTCTTAAATTCTGGACTACATCTTTATGAAATTTCAAAAGCGCATGAACGCTGGAACGACCCTTCTTAAACCCAAATTGATTCCATTCTCGTGGGCAATAGCAATTATTCAAACAATTGTTGAATAGGAAATTTTCTAATCAAGAAGTTCGATATATTGTCTAGTCCACAAGACTTTTTGTTATTTATTAATTTCGAGGTGTTTAAAAAGGTATCGATACTAATATGTCTGGAGTCGTTTCCATTATTCAATGATGTCGTTTCATCATTGCATTATTTATTGTATCGATAAACAGATATAATTGGGCTGAAAATGATTCATAAAAACATTCAATTTATCATCTAACTGATCAATTTTTACACCATTTTCAGAAACCTCCTTTATTAAGGGACGAGTCTAATCTATCTATATATATAAAATAGGATGTGTGTATGTATGTATGTATGTATGTAACGTATGGACTCCAAAATGGCTGGGCCGATTTTGATGAAATTTTCAGGGAATCTTCAGAATATTCAGGCGGGTGACACTGTGAAGTCTGATTTTTGATTTTTAGTCTGGGGGCGGAGGGGCGTGGCAAAATCCATAACTTGAGAACGGCTTGACCGATTTAAACGATTTTTTCTTTAAAATGATCGCCATGGTCCAAAATGGTCGATTTACCTAAAATCAGAAAACGGCTCCATCGAGTTGACTAATTTTTCTTTCAAATGTTCGTATTAATCAACTTTAAGTTTTCATCGAAAGAAAAATTTACCACGCCTACTTTTACGCCCACTTTTTCTATTAAGCGCATAATTTGTGAACGGCTTGACCGATTTGGACGATTTTTTCTTTAAAATGATTGCCATGGTCCAACTTAGGTTTTTAGGGAAAGAAAATTTTGTTCCGCCCGCCTTTTTTCGATTTACTTAAAATCAGAAAACGGCTCTATCGATTTGACTAATTTTTTGTTGGTTACATCATTTTTGCTATTAGGGCTCAATATTAATCGTCTGGTAATACAACACTAATGTTTCCTAAGGGCCATCAACGCGGACCGGGTCAGCTAGTTTCCAATAATTTTAAAAATACGTTTATAACCAGGTTTATGGACCAGGTTCAATTTCCCCTAGTTTGGCATTAAATAAACCTTTGTTTTATTTAAAATTTGTATTAAATAAATTGCTTTGAAATTAGCCAATACTCAGGATGTTTTCTGTTCAAAGTTCTAGTAAATATTCTCTTCAAATCTCTTTGCCAATTTTATTCCAAGTAACTTCCTAACCTTTTCCGTTAAAACATATTTCTGATTTTTACACTCCATTTTTTTGGTATGCACTTGTGCAATAAAATTTATAGACGTACTAAACTCCTCTATCAAATAATCTTTCTCATTATAAGATAAGTTCCTATTTTTCGGTGGAAAGTGGTTCAGCAAATATATCCATTTTAAACGAATTCCAATTTGTTTGTGGGTTTATAAGAAACAAAATGGTCAGGAGTTTTTAAAAAATAAAATTTTAAAATTCAGCAAAGTTATACAAAGACTTAATGGTAGATGATCTGAGAAAGTGGAAAGTGTACATGTTTTGAAGTTTTAATGCAAAGTATCCACTATGTCATTGCCCACAATAAAATGATCCAAATGAGATGAACCACGAGGGTGGTTCATCTCATTTGATTCAACAGTATCTGGGACAATTCTACATTTTTCATATTTAATATCATTAACATCAGATTTGCTATACAGACCTCTACAAACTACTTTATGACGCATCTAAATGTTTTTCAGCAGTGCACTATCCATTGGAACGATCTTAATAAAATAAAATTTGTTGAAAAATAACAATTACTTTATTCCGCTTTATTTCCCCTTTTCCAAATTTTATAATTCAATTTACATAGGAAAAATGGGAAAAGGAAAAAAACTCCCGGGGAATTAGGAAATTGAAACAGGTGTGATTGCAGGCCAATGTGTATCAGTTAATGAAGTTTTTAAAATTATAGAAAAAGTGTGAATTTGTATTCATAATTGGGCTGATAATATTTTTGTAGGTATTTGTTTTTCAACTTTTTTCACAACATTTCAGATAACCCTCCTAGCGCAACAATACAAAAACAGACACATAAAACGTACGAAACGGCTGAACGAGCAAACATCAAAATAAGAAGAAATAGCAAAATATACTTCCTATTTTCTCGCCACACAATTAAACCCACTTGCACTCCCAACTACCCGTCGAACACTTACACACACACATAACTACACTCTTTGCAAAAATAACAGTAGAGAGGACTAACAAAAACACACAAACCCATTAAGAATAAAATTTAATTAAATACAAAAAAAGTTTAAGGAAAACTACAAAAATTCTAAAAAGATCCTTTTTTATTCTAAAGTTTTCTATTCAAATCGGCATTGTTTCTGTTATACAATATTGAAAAAAAAAAAAAATCAACGTAAAAGAAAAAATAAACCTCTAAGTTGTTGCATACTTTGTGGGTGATTGAATTAAATATTCTTTTGTTAGAAAGAAAAGCAATCTCTTTTTTCACTGATTTTCTGTTGCACAAAAAAAAACACAATTAAATGCAGGTCTTACAAAACAAAGAGTATTTTTTTTTAATTATTTAAATATGTGTAATTAAAAAATTATAGCATACCTTTAGGTAAAGTTATGTAATAAAATAAAATAAAGCATAATTCTTTGTTTTTAACAACTATTACGATGATGATGATGATGATGCAAAAAAAAATATGTATGTGAATATGTAAATATATTATGTGCTTATAATAAAAAAACCTATTATGAAAATGTGTACTTCATTATGGCAACAATAATATTGTTAAGTAATTTCTTTTGGTAAAAATACAACCACGAAATAAATTAATTTAAGCTGGCTGAAAAATACGTGATTTTTTTTAAATATACTTATGATTGTAGCATACTTTTTGGTTAAGGATATATGAATATTAGAAAATACGACCTTATGGTGTTTTATGAAAAATCAATGTTGGCATAAATTAGTTTTGTGTCGAAGAAATATTAAAAAGTATGTACTACAATAAAATACACAGTCTTACAAAAGTTAACTTACGAAAAAATTGCGGGTTTCTTTAATATATAAAAAATAATACATCCAATATAACACAATAGAACAATTTGTGAGTTGTCTAGTCGTATGTAAACTTTTGTTAATGTAAATAAAATGAAGAAATTTAATACTTTAAGTCAGTGTTCGAAAATAAACACTAAATATCGTTCTTTAGTGTTCGGTTCGGTAGATTTGTGGAAAGCACAAACGCTAATAGTGTTTGTTTATAAAATTATTAAAAAAAATAAGGTTTCCCTGTTAGTCATCTTTCGAACACAAAAATAATACTGTTTTTATCAAACTCAACAAAAGATGAGAACATTTAATTCTGTTCGGTTTTTTTAAAATCCACAATCTTCATTGTGTTCGGTTCAGCTCATTAATGTTCTTCACTTTTGGCTGGTAAAAAAAACCCAAAGATTTTTTACAAAAAAACAAAATACACTTACGAAAAGAACAAAAATCCAGCAAAATAATTTTACAAAACATATACACAACACACACACAAGCTGTTCGTGGTGCGGTCGTTGCTAAAATTGTTTGTCTGTTGATTTCTTTATCAATGTAAAAAAAGAAACATTATAGAACATTAAAATATAATGTTTGTCTACAGTATCACTACAATTGTTCAGTTTTTTAACGAAGAACAGAACATTATATAATGTTCGGTTTTTTCTTGAAAATAGTAACGAACGGTATTATTCTACATAATCACTAAAAAAAATAGATATCATTCTTGGGTGTGTAAGCCGAACGCTAAATAATGTACTGTTTATTTTCGAACACTGCTTTAAGTTATTCAATATAATTTAACAAAGTAAAACTATTTTTTGTTTCCATTTTTTCTCAATATTTAAATTATAAAAAATAATATAAAAGAATACTATTTTAACTTTTTTTTAAAAAAATTTGGGGTTAGGAAAAAATTTTTTAGTCAGTGTTTTATACACAAGCAATTTTTATAACAATTCGAAAGTTAACGAGCAATAAAAGAAAAACTTCAGTTTTTTGTCATACTTTAGTATAGAAAAATTTCACTAAAACTTGTAGCAGAATTTTAAGGCTCTAAATACAAATTTAACTCGTAAATCTTTAAAAATATATGATAGAATAAGCTAGAAAGTCATTTTTAATAAAATAAGGTTAGCTAAATAAATTCAAGGCCTTAAAAAAGTATTAAAATACCATACTACCAGTTTTCCATTTTACTTTTTATTCCATTTCTTCTAGGCAAACAAAAAGCACTCAATTTAAAACACTAATGCGAACATACCAGAAAACTATCCTGCTTAAAACTCCTTCACTTTAAAATACCCATTAAAAATCTATAAAAAAAAGAGCACCGTCCTCTCTCTCATAGAAATACAAATAATGTATGTCATAAGTTATTTATGACAAAAGAACGCAAAAACTGTAACATTTAAATGGCTATGCAATTTTTTCACAGCTTTAAACAATGCATTTGTTGTTAAAACGTCCCCCACCACCACTTCTACGCCAACAAAACGCCCACAAAAAACACCACTAAACTACTGTCAAACTGCACTGTCAATATTCTTCAAGCCTCGTAAGCTTCAATACGATGCCATGTAATTTCAATGCAACATGCATCAATGACCAACATTTTGTATTCGTAGTAGTATGCAGATGCTTAAAAATGAAATCGGTAAAAAAACGGCAAGTAAAAAATACAAAAACAAGGATACGCTTGAAATAATGACATAATGACAAACTTGTAGTGCTAAAGGATAAAAACGCATCGGATGGATAGAGGCAGTGGAAAATTCTATACCATCAGTATTGGTTTCGTAGTGATGAGAAAAAAAACAGATAAAACAATGGCAGACAGACATACGAGACAGAGATTGGTTGGACAGACAGAGAGACAGCGAATGTTGTTGAAAATGAGCACATACATATTTTAGCCTATATTTTCTATATACACAGCCAATATATGGAAGTATGTGTAATTAAAACGTTTTAAGGATAGTTGTTACAATAACGACGTCAGACTACAAGCCACAATCGACAGTTGTGCAAAGCATTCGGTTTTGATAAAAGGGTGGGTTTTATGCTTTGCCAAGTGGTGAAAAAAATCAAGTTTAAAAAGAAATTTAAAAGGTCTAAAATAGCAGTTATTTACTTAAAAGTTCAGAATGGTAGATAAAGAGAGTGACTTCAGTTAGAATTACCGCCTAACCAGAAGACTAAATACACACAAAGAAAATATGTACATGATTGTGGTAAACATATTCTATGAGTAACATATTATGATAAGATTTATGATTGTTGTCACCATATAACGATTATTATTGAATCATATTATGACCAAATAAATTCGTAATATTACTTCATAATATTTTTCCCTTAATCATATTATTATCCAGTTAATCATAATATTTGATTGCATCTTAAACATATTATGATAAATGTATAGAAAGTTATCATGTTATGGCTATTAAATAACATGATATGGTTGCGAGTAATAAATATAATACGTTTTGAAAGTTATCATTATTTAGTTGTTAGAAAAATAATGATTTTTCGGTCCACAATACTCAATTTATCATTGCGATAAACATTTATATGTTTACAGTAACTATAATATTGCTGATATTAAATTAAAATAACAATTATTTGTGTACGACAACAATATATTGGTACAATAAACATAGTGTAGTTGCCGTAATCATGCCCAACCATATTTTTTCTCTGCGTGTATGTTAACTTCCGCATATTCTGAATCGGCAGACGATAATTTAATACAATTTTTATACTGTTGCCATAGTAGAAGTTAATAGTTTCCAAATAAAATTGCAAAAAAATCGTCAAAATTTAATAAAACATCGTAAACCTTCTAATTTCGTTTAGTTGCTAGCATAAAAATCGTATAGGGGTGTGCTAGAAATCGAAAACGCAAGAATGTTAAAAGTCGTTTTTTAATAAGATTTCTGTAATAAAAGAATTTTATGAGAAATATTATACAAATAGTTCTCTATTGTGCATCCCGGTAGGCTAGCTGGTTGTGAGCTAGTCTATAAGTGCCGGGGTTGCGGGTTCGATTCCCGCCAGAGACTCTGGTTTCTTTCCTGCAGACGCTAATAGTGTTTGTGTAGTAAATCATTAAAAAAATAACGTTCCCCTGTTTGTTATCTTTGAGCACTTAAATAATACTTGGGCCAAATTACGGCATTCACTATCGATCGAAATTCGTACTGTTATTGTATAGTAATGTTCTTATTAATAGTAATTATTTATTAAAAAACCACACACTTCATTCTGTTCGGTTCAGCTCATTGTGCTTAACGCCTTTTTGGCTAGTGAAAAAAAAACAAAAAAAAAACATTACAATATACGAAAAAGCAAAAAACGAGCAACAAATTTTTCGTGCTGTGGTCGTATCTTAAATTTTTTGTTTGTTCATTCCTTCATCAATGTAAAAAAGTAACATTTTAAATAAATAACATTATAGAACATTAAAATAAAATGGTTGTCTAAAGTGCCACTACAATTGTTCTGTTTTTTTTTTATCAAAGAACAGAACACTATATAATGTTCAGATCTTTCCTGAAAATAGTTACGAACGGTATTAAGGGTTGTGTTCGTCAACACAAACACTTTAAAAAGATATCGTTCCTGGGTGTGTGAGCTGAACGCTAATTAATGTTCTGTTTATTTTCGAACACTGGTATAAAGACCCTTAAAATCAACCGATTAAAGTGTGTATATTTAGATTTTATCTCCACAGAAGTAAGTCTTTAAACCAGTCTCAAAAGAATTGCAATTAATGTTATAAAAAAAATATTAAATTACAATGGGAACTATCGTTATTATTTTACTACATACATACTTTCAAAATCGTCTAACGACTTGTAGTTGCAGTCTATGTTGTACTCTATCAATTGTCAGCCAATATTGTAATGCTTCACTTGAAATACTTAAAAATATTTTCAAGTACTCACTGATGCCCAAACAATACAAATGAGAGCACTGCATACTAATAATAATAAAGAGCAAAAGCAATGATGCCAATTTAGCTATTTTCTTGCCATATCTCGCGATTTTTAATCAAACTTTTTAGGGGAAAAATTTAATTTTGCTTTAAAGCGATTTTTATTAAAGTTTTGAGCGCTTTTATGTCAGATTTTGACAAGAACCAATGCGAACTCACATAACATGTGGCGTTGAAATCAGAGCTGTAAAAGATTGCAATCGATTTAATTATAATCACATGATTTATCGGAAATGATTGCTAATTTTTTGATTGCTTTCAAAATCGGAAAACTGATTTAATTTTTAAGTCATACAATAAATTTTCCGATTTTTAATGGCATCAATTCGTTGAAAACAATTTATAAAATAACACTGTGCTAGAATTCGAAACTTTTTTGTGGCAAGCCGGTCACCTGGCGTTTTAACATAATTTGGCTACTCTGAGTTCAGTGGTGCTAACCGTTTTTTTTAGGTTAGCTCTTGTTTTCGAGATATACCGTTATTTCGAAATTTCCGCAATAGAATTACATTTTAGTAATGCTTAACTTTTTTTCTTATAAACGCAGTTGTTTTAGAAACATAATTTTTTTTACAAAAAAAAAATTATCAAAATTTTGAAATTTTGCTTTGTTAAAAATGTATAAAAAAAATTGAAAAATTCTGCACGAGTAGCAAGCAAAAAAGCCATAAATAAAGATGCGTTTTAATTAAAATTTAGAATTTCCTAAAACGCAATATTTGTACGGCAACCCCACTGAGGGGTGGATATAAAGGGCAAGTATGTTTTGAGACTAGGATGCCCCTAGAGCCTTCAAATGTATGACCAACCCAACTTTATTTTCCATCGTCATCTTTTGTTTCTAACATACCTATCCGCTATATCTCTTTCTTAAGGGAAAGAGCAAGTATCTCCAAGTCACCAGTTTTGTCCACTATTTTGTTAACTTTTTGGCGACATTGTCAACGAAGTGTCTACACTTTTGTATTTGCCTTTGATATGAAAAAAAAATGTTATGAATTCATATTTTTATTTTTTTTTTTTTAATAAAATAAATTTTGCATTCGACGTCTTCTTTAAAAAGTACCATAAGTGTTGACTAGTTTTACTAAAATGTACAAGTGGATCCCAAAAGAACATTCGAGTCAATAGTACCATCGTTAGTAGTAGATTTCCAATTACACGCACATGTTAATTGTCTATAGTAACATTATTGTCTGGAATACAATAAGTAACTACACAATTTTTCATTGAAATTGAAAAAATTCCAAATGATATTGAGATTTTCAATTTGAAATTGAGAATATTCCGAATGAAATTGGGAAGTTTTAATTTGAAATTGAGAAAATTCCAAATGAAATTGAGAAATTTTTATTTTTCATTGATAAAATTGAATTATGTATATTATATGCATTCAACAAACATACATAACTAGCAAAAAGATAGAAAAAATTAAACTAAATACATATCGCAGTATTATTGACCAACAGGCATATCTTCCAGATTCAGAGCAGATTGGTAAAACGTTGTAGTATGTTGTATGGCTCTACTGCAAGCTCCAGTATGCCTGTTGGTCAATAATACTGCGATATGTATTTAGTTTAATTTTTTCTATCTTTATGCTAGTTATTTTAATCAATGAAAAATTAAAATTTCTCAATTTCATTTGGAATTTTCTCAATTTTATATGGAATTTTCTCAATTTCAAATTAAAATTTCCCAATTTCATTTGGAATTTTCTCAATTTCAAATAGAAATTCTCAATTTCATTTGGAATTTTCTCAATATCAAATTGAATTTCTAATTTTCAATTGGAATTTTCTCAATTTCAAATTGAAATTCTCAATTCTATTTGGAATTTTCTCAATTTCTTCTAGAATTTTCCAATTTTAAATGAAAAATGGTGTAGTACTGGTGACTGCGTCAATAGTGAATCAGTATACTATAATATACTATACTATAGAGATTCACTAGTGACATTTCCTGCAGGGTCATTTTATTTTTTATTTAGCCATGTACATGTGTATGTTTGCATTCTTCCAGTGTTCTTTTTTTTTTAATTGAACTTCATAACACATTACAAAATTTTATAGAATTTAACGTAAATTACTGATTTTATTGACCGCCAAATTTTTTAATCACCCTTATTCTATTTGGCGTCGCCAACAGAACACAACACCGTTTTTTATGTTTTGTTTCAATTTCGTATTCCCATTGTCAATATTGCTATATTTCGAGGCTGTTAACAAATGTTTGGTATTTTTTAAGAAATATCGGCGTTGCTATTGTCTGTAATTGCCTTTTTTTTTGTCGTCGGCGTTTTTGGTGTTGTCTTGTGGTGCTTAAAAAATTTTTAAAAAATGTTACGTAATTAAAGCTGAAAATCATTTTGATTTCTACGGCAGTTTTGATATTTTTCTACATTTGTGTTGTGTTCTTAATATATTTTTGTGGAAATAATAGTGCCAGTTCGAAAAGCTATTGAAAGCGCTTGAAATGACTCCATCACTAGCCAGAGGATTTAGCAGGAGCTCTGTACCTAATAATTTTAAGGAACAGTGGGAGACTATTGCCACTGTGATGACTTCTCTTGGTAATTACAGGTTGTGTCGATACGGCATCTGATTTTGACAGTTCGAGATTATTTGTTTTGATTTGTTAGTGTTTTGCTAAGAATGGTTGACATTTCGAGCCGTAAACAATAACAATGCAATGCAAAAATCCTATGTTGTTTCTGTTGTTTTTGTATTGTTGTAGTTCCGACACCAACTGTAGTTGAATTCGCCTTGGAATTCTTTGTACAGATTTGGAGGGATTAAAGTTCAAAGTAAAAAAATGGCCACAAATAAAGCAGAAAGTAAAGCTACTGGAGGTGGTTTATTTAAACAGGGAATGCTGAGCCCCTTGGAGGAAGCTGTGGCAAATTTGGTGCAGTTCCTAAAACAAATAAATCCATTGATATTTAACTATTTACAGGAAAGAGAACGCACCAAAGCAAAGCAAAGCTGCTACTCCATCTACATCAGCGCCAACAACAGCACCAGCGCCATCAATAGCTTTAGCGCCAACAGCACCATCGGGCAAATTAAAAATGCAAGATTTCTGTCCAAGCAATCTTCTTTCCATTATTAAATTTTTGTGTTTTCTTCGTCACGAGTCCGCAACAGAAACAAAAAACCTTTTTATTTAAGCTTTGTTCACAATCAGAGCAACAATTTGTTGTTCCTTCCATATTATTTCTTCCCAAAGTATTTCATATATTTTTCATTAATTTTTGAAACAAATATGCACGCAAAGTTTTTTCAAAAAGTTGAGTCAACTTCAACTTCAGCAACAATTTGTATGAAATTGTTTCTGACGTTTAAAATAATTTTATTTAGTTTTGAATAAAAATTTTAACAAAATGTTCCAACAAATAATAATAAATACGTAACATTATTCTGGCCAAATTTTGCAAACGGGTTCTTTATTTAAAATGTGTGTGGTCGCGAAAAAAATGGTTTCTCTATTATGAACACCAGTGAAAATGTTGCTACCTATTGTGAACGAAGGTTTTACCTTTTTTACAAACAAATTTTTATTTAACTTTTTATTTTTCACAACAGAACAGTACTTTTTTTTATCAAAAACAGTGAACAAAATGAATCAGCTGACTCTAACATTAGAGATGTGTGTGTATTTTATTAACATTATCGATAAACAGTCAACGGCGTTACAATTCTCTTACAAAATACCAAATTAACATAGAATTGGTGTTGTCTTTGATAAGAATTGATGTTGCTTTAAAATTGCCGTTGTTATTGCCGAAGCCAAATAGAATAAGGGTGATAATGTATTTAAAAATTTATTTAAGGGTGATAATGTATTTAAAAATTTACTTATTTTCTAGATATCAAAAAGTAATTTCAATTTTTGGGAATACAAAATTTAAATTTTCAAAAGATTTTGTTATTCGTGCTTAATTCCCAGTTTTTATTATTGATAAAAACACTTGAAATTTATTGTTGATGGGATAAGCTATTCCTATGCGCATTTCACTGGTTGCTTAGGCCAGATCATCAGGAAACTTCATCCATAAAGATTTTAGAAAAACTAAAGATATTAAACCAAATAAAACTGTTAAACGTATAAGAATTATAGTGGGGAATGTAAGATGAGATGAAGCCACTGTTTATTGTTGATGTTGTTTTGTTTAAGCTTTGATATTATTACAAGTAGAACTGTTGCTATAATTCTTATACGTTTAACAGTTTTATTTGGTTTTATATCTTTAGTTTTTCTAAAATCTTTATGGATGAAGTTTCCTGATGATCTGGGCTAAGCAACCAGTGAAATGCGTATAGGAATAGCTTATCCCATCAACAATAAATTTCAAGTGTTTTTATCAATAATAAAAACTGGGAATTTAGCACGAATAACAAAATCTTTTGAATATTTTCTAGATATTTTACGTTCTGTTTTCGCGATAATCTCTGGAAAAAAGTTGGCAACAGTGGGGAAAAGTAATTTTTTACAAATGAAGAGAGAGCAATGTAAACAAAGTTACCAAAAATAGAGAAAACTGTAACAGTTTTATTTGAGAGATGATAAATGACATTTTTAAAACTGTGCTTAATTCAGTAAAAAAGTTTACTTTGTGGACCCACATTGAACTTAGACCCAAAAATGTATTTTTTATTATTTTTATTTTTATAGTATATATTTGTTCCTTTGGCTCCTATAAGGAACATAGGGCTTATTTTTATAATTTTGTTTACATATGTATATACAAAAATAGAAATTATATCCCAGCTCACGTCAAAAAGTACTTGAAACAAAAATCAAAGCGTACCCGTTGAACGTGATGAAATAAAAAATATGTTTCGCCAATTTTTTTTTTAATTATGGTCAATATCTTATTTATTTTAATATAAAATTATTAAAAACTTTAATAAAATACAAAAATCACATCACAAAACGTGGACTTTTTGTTAACATAAGAAAAGCTTTGACAAGTGTTTGTGTTGTGTTGTGTTCGTTACTTAAGTCTGGAACTTGTTTCCCGATTGCCTGCTGATCAGGAAAATATTGAATTTCAAAACTGGCACATAAGCTACTTTAAATCTCATATATAAAAAAGTAGTTGCATTAAAGGTCAAGAACAAATTTGTAAAGGTGGGGAGAATGACTTTTGCGAATTATGCACTTAGCGAAATACCCTGGATTTGCCTCATCTTCCGGATATGGTATTCCATAAATTGAATTATCCTAAATACACGGGGGCGGCGCTATATTGGATTTTTTCCAATGGATGCATTACGAAAATGGTTGAAAATGGAAAGCAAGTTGCATGTGCTAAGGAATGGAAAGATAGTAGGCCAGAAAATCGTATGGAAGAAAAATTTAAGCCGTTTGATTGGACATTTACTACTGATTATCAAGGAACTGCAAATGACAAGTTTCGTGTTGAGAAAATTGACCAACAATTGAATAAATTTAAATTAATGCAGAAAGAAAAAAAGTTATTTTATTATGACTTAACATTGTTCGAAGATGAACTACACGACAATGGCACCTCATCTTGTTCGGTTAAAATTAAAGTGATGCCATCCGGGTTCTTTATTTTGCTAAGACATTTCTTGCGTGTTGATAATGTTCTTCTTAAATTACACGATGATACTAAGTTTCATTACGAAATTGAAAATAATTTCATTTTTAAGGAATTTACTAAACGTGCTGCTACCTATACAGAATTAAAAAATGTTCCCCCTCCATATTATAAAATAAAAAAAAGGCTTATAAATTATATTTCAAATAAATTTTTCTACGCGTTAATATTTAATTTATAATTTTATACTTAAATAACACGGTTATATGAAGAAACTAATTTTAAAATGTAGTATATCAGATTTTGATATATATGATTTTTTTATATGATCAGAAAAATAATGCAAGAGCAAAAAATCGTCATCTGGCGTAGTGCTGCCACCTTTATTATTTCACCACGGTTCATACTACGTAAACGACGTATAATAAGAAACGCAAAAATTATTTTATTATTTTTCAAGGACATCAAAGTCCGATTTACATATGTAGATAATCCGTTTTTTTAGTAAAGTAGAGATACGTTTTTTATTATTTTTATTACTATAGCAACAAGATTCATTAGGCTGTAGTTAATAGTTTGTCTTAATTAAATTCGATACAATATTTACATAAAAGAAATTTCTTGGCTTTGTTTTTAGACTCAAAAGCTTCAATGTTAAATGTTTGAAATTTTTAAATTGTACTAAACATGTCATTGAAGTACTTCAGTACTTTGGCAATGCTAATAGTACTGAAAAAAGTACAACTGTACTAACTGTATCATTCCTGTTTTATTTTGTAAAAGAGCAACAATATTTAACGTTTAAACATAAGAGTGCATATACAAATACATAAAATAAAAATCATACGTAATGTACACTAACGAGAGTGGATTGAACAGTTATTTAAAGCCTTACAAAAACAAATAACTTTTTATTACCTGAAGGCAAATACTAAAATGGTATAAGCCTTAAAGGTAATCTTTTAAAGAAAAGCTAACGAAAGAAACCAATATTTTGGTTTATTTTAGGGGAGTTTTTAATATAAAAATAACAAAATATGATATAAAATCCTTGGAATTATGTGATTCAGAAAAAACGGAGGCGATAAATTTCTATTTTACCAAGTGTGTTGGTAAAGTGCCATAAAAACTCATATTCTCGCTGATTGTTTGACAGAAACAACTATACAGAGGACGTGGAAAAGACGGTGTTTAAAATTGTGTGGGTAGAACTGAGTGTTTTTCATTATTGTTTTTTTTTTTTTTTTTTTTTTTGAAAAGCAATTTTTGGGTGGAAAATTGTTTTTTTTATAACATTTTGATGATGGCAAAAGTGTTGCTATAGAAGTGACTACCATGTATGTGTGTTTTTTACATACATGTAAATAAACCCAACAAAAAAAAACAAAATAAAATAAAGTAAAAGAACAAAATGGAATAAAAAAAACACAATAGGATTTCCATGTTATTAACACAAAAAAACTGTGTAGTGAAAAACCATGCAATATGAATACAAAAACTAAAAAAAGAGAAGGATTAAATAAAACAAAACTGAGAATCAAACGTATTGTTTGTAAAATAATTAAAAATTTACAGGAGAATAATTTATGGCAGAGATTTTTTTGTTGAATTATATGTCAAAAGAATGACAAATACAAACAAATGGAATTAACTTTTGCAGATAAAAGCATTTTTCTGCATTCTGAATACTGAATACACAAAAAGAGAAAATAATTGTAATATAAAAAGGCTTCAAAGCAGGAATTAAAGCCCAAATCCCTAAAAGTATATCACAAATAAAATCAATAATATTTTATATTAAAACTTAGTTGAACACATATGTATGTATGTACATATGAAAATAGTTAATTGTTTGGTTACAAGAAATTAACATGAAAATTTCCAACTAGTTCTAGTTCTAGCATAGTTGAAGGTTATAAAAAAATCTTATGGATGTATATAGCAAAGTTATCTATGAATCGACAGCTCAATTCCAAAACATGCCAACTTAGCATATTTTTAACTTTATTACTTTTTTTATCTAACAACATTGTCAGCAACCGTGCGGACTGGCAATTAATGCTTGGCAACGTTGTTAGAAAAATGCATTGTCAGTCCATTTTATAACCACAATATTGTTGCATATCTGCCAATCGAGTGAACAATCTTTCTTGCATTTTGGGATACCATTGGCGGTCGTTGGAAGATTATAGATTATTTTGTATTGTCAGATGTGCGAAGTTTATGCATCTGCCAACGGCATTATTGTCAGAGATCGTTTTATATTGGCAACGCATCAGGGATGGAAAACGGACTTTAGATATTTTACCTGCTTTAATAACAAAACACAGTTTCGAGACTATGACGGTACCAAAATTATATTTTCCTGCTCATCTCTTGACATATATCGACCCCTAACCGCAAAAATAACGTAAACTCCAGGAGATAGCTTTTTTATTTTATTTCATATAAATTTTGTATGAAATTTGTCGCTTACAATAAAATTGTTTTGGCTATAAAATCGTAACGGTACCTTATGTGACCATGACATTTTAAGATATGATTCATGTGTTGCCAATAAAGTCATTTATTAAAAAAAAAAAACGAAAATTGAAAATCATGTCACTTACGTCATTTTCGCGGTTAGGGCTCGATATATAGTTAGAAAAAAGACTTTTAATTAATTATGAAAATTCTATCAAAAAAAAAAGTAAGAATGCACCATAGTTTTCATTCCTGATATGCATGAGTGCAAAGAAATAACAACAAAAAACTGAAAGCTATTTAAAATAACATAAAAATATTAAAAATCCTTGCAATTGCTTTTTACCTTTAATAACAATATTTCCTTGTTTTCATTTAATAAAAATAAACAAAAAATTGTAATTTTCTAAAACAGATCTGGCAATTCTTGCCATGCAATTATCTGACCACCGTGGAACTGACAAAAAAGTACAATTGAAACAACCATCCATTTCTTAATTTTATTAAATGTTGCCAACTTTTTGTTTATGAGAAACCTAAAAACAAAAAGCGGTAAATCGCTGAATTTGCCCATAAACCGCTGATTCAGAAACACTTTTAATATTTCAAGCTTGAAATGACAATTTTAAGTTGAACAATTTTACATTTTTTTTTTTTTCTGAAATAACTTCATTTTGTATCGATAATTTTAGTAAAATGTTTGTCAGTTTGCCATTTATTTTAATACAGCTGAACCCTTCGCACTTGGTAAATTGTTCTATTACTTTAAATTTGCACTGTTCACCAAAACTTGAACAATGGATTTACAATGTAGTGTCATAGGGGCTTTAGTAATTTAATAAATAAAACTGAAGAATTTGTCCATATTGTTGATTTCTCCGATATGGTGTAGTTTTAAGCATGAAGATATGCTAGAACTACTTAAGAGTTTTTCATTCATTATTGGCAGCATATTTTAGTAAAGTAGTACTTGCAGTCTCCTAAAAACTACTTGGAACAGAGTCAAGTTTCACTTGGCGTATTTTTATGTCAAGCTTGTAGACTAATTAAAAGTGATTAAAAAGTCGTGTCGTTGAATAACCTTTGCAACTTATCATTTTTGGGCCGTTTAACACCATTGTCTTTTAAATCAGTTCGATATTATCACCAGGGATGACATCTTTATAAAGATATATGGGTGTTTCCACAGAAAATTACCCCTTAGAGCTCAAAAATTTAATTATTATTTTGAATTTTTTTTCCGCTCATAATATACAAAATAAATGTATCTGTCATTTTCCGAAAGATTAACTTTTATTTTCTTTATACTAACAAAAATATCCTACTTTGAGTTCCATTATAAATGAATTCAAACACAAAAAACGGTTAACTTTTTAAAATGTAACGACCGTTACTTTTAAAAATAAAACTTTTTTAGTTAACAAATTTCTTTGGTTTGAAAATAAATCCATTTCTTAAACAAAACATTTCAAAGAATTTAATCAGATATTTTACTTGACATATCCTGCCAAAATTTTACAAAACATGATGTTTGTTTCCGACATTTGAAAACAGCACATTTATAAAGTAACGACCGTTACTTTTTAATGGTCAAAAAAAGTATTGAAATTACGGCCCCTTTTACGGTTTATAACTCAACTCAGTTGAATCCCATGTTAAATTATGTGCCGATCCTTTATGAGCAAGCATGGGCACCACTACACTGAAAGCTTTGCATGTGTGGCATTGTATTGGTTTATTCACGTTTGCATTTGTTGGTTTTATGCTCTTTTGCTCTTTGTTTTTTGTGTATGGATCAGGGATGATAAACTACATTATCTAAATTGTACTTAATTATGTAAAGAATTGAACTTTTTTGACCCTAATTGTACTAAAAATATTTTTTACTAGTTTTATTATTGAAATAACAGAAAATGTACGAACATATGTACATTAAAATTCACTTGCACTATACACTTATGTTCATATACATACGTATTTGCAATTAACAAAAAAATATTAAAGCGTATAGAACACGGAATGTAAAAAGCCACAGTAGCAAGTTCGTGTTGTGTGATTACGACAAAATTACATCAGAACGACATGCGCATGTAGCTTTTTACATTCCGTGTACTTTAGGCATAAGTTAATACGTAATAAGTAATTTAGACGATGCTTTTTTAACTGTCATTTTCAAATACTCAACAGGGTATTTTTTATATTCCTCTAACTCCCACTGGAGCTTAGGGCGCCAAAGAAGAACAGGGTATAAATACGTTTTAACCCAGTAATAAGCCCAAAAGATATTGTCTTAGCGCCCTTATGCGGGCCCCCAATACGTTGTAACTGGTCGTACAATTGAGTTGAATAGACCAGTTGATCGTTCGCAGCACATGCTACAATTTTTTAACCACCTTTTAATTAAGATTTATTATTTTTAAAGAGTCAACATGAGTACTGATTTTTTAGCACTAGTGGCGATTAATGAAGCAAGAAATTAAATAAATAATAGTTCCGGAAGTTTGTATATTCTTAACTAAAATTGTGCATTGGAATTTCGTTTTAGTTTCTTAAATATTGTTTACTTCGCACAGTTGCATTCAAAACGGCAAATGAAAATTAAAAACGAAAGAAAAATTCGATGCAATATTCACAAAAAGACGGTTTCTACGCTTTGTTTTCATTAAATTTTGTGTAGACAATATGCCATTTACAATTCTTCTGATATTTGGAAATTTTTAAATTGTACTAAATATGTCATTGGAGTACTTCAGTACTTTTGCAATGCAAATAGTACTGAAAAAAGTACAATTGTACTGACTTTATCATCCATACTATGGATACACATCGATCGCTCTTTTTGCATTTTCATTTTGCATTTGCCCATAGCAGTTTATGAGCCATCGCTCGGTTTCAACAGCAAACAGTTTCGTGTGCCCACATGAATTTGGCTAGTGAAAACTGCTTTTGCCCATGTTTTGATCTTGTTTTAACAGCGTTATTCAAATATTTTTTCTAACAGCGATGTCTAACATCAATGCCACTATTGCATTTAGAAAGAACGTCTACAATTCGAGTCAGAAAAAAGCCAACAAATTTTAGTTTAGGGGAGTGTAAGGAAGGATGGACTCGCTGTACCACTGCAACCAGTGAAATGCGCATAGAAACTAGTTTTCCCTTAATAATACATTTCAGTGTATTTATCACAAATACAAATTGGGAATTGAGCACGTCATAAGAAATCTTATTAATAATAAATTTTGTATTCCCGTAAATAACTTTGATAAGCCATATTTATTGTAGCTTTTTATGTATGTATATGGGTTGTCGTCATGCCATCCGTACTCCCCAAATGAAATGAATAAACTTTTCTGCCAACATTTTGTTGTTGTTTACACAAAACAGGGTGTATATACCTTTCAATTTGAACTTTAATTAAATTAATTATAATGACAAACTTAACTACTATCCCTTCAATTAAAATAGAAATTTTTACCGTATTAACAGAGATATAACCGATACCGATAAAAACAACATTAAGTTCGCTATGAGAGTCTTTTAGAAAAGCCAATTTTAGCATTTATAGTTAATTTTACAAAAACAAACGGTAATTCAAATCTTACGGGACAAATACACTTGTCAAATGCTTGTCCAACAAGCGAATTCACTCTTGTACGTGTGCTGGACGTAATATTCGCCGTCATATCAAATTTTTTTGATTTTCCATCCAGCATCGTCAGTGTGACACATACAAACACATTTTCACTAATACTACCACAATGCTTGATGAGTATTTTGATCAGTGTATTTTGGCCTTTAAAGTAAAGTAACATTAATATTTAAAAATTGTGTATGTACTAGCATATTTTGTGACCAAAAAACACAATAATGAGTTGAGTTACGAACCGTAATAGGAGCCTCCAATTTCCCTTTGTTTGTTTTTTGTGCACCTGCTTATCAATACAAAACATCCGACGAAATGTGGGCGAGATTGGTGAAGTGGGCGTGACACTTGCCATACAAACATTAAGCTTATCGTATTTGGCGAATTTAAAATACTCCTGCGACTGTTTCGCCAACCACGATCAGGGTGATTTTAAATTTCTGTATATCTGGAAATTGGCAATTGCGAAAGTTCCCGAACTGGGTACAAGCATCTTGGTTATCAATAGACAAACGTGGGTGGGATCCCGATCTTTGCGTGAACTTTTTTAACAATCCGAAAAAAAATATCATATGTTTTATTAATAACTTTTAATGTTCTACACGGTTACATATACTTGGGGGATTCACAAGGAGTGCTATTAAGTCATATCGTCATAATGTCCTAAATAATATTTAACAATTGTTTAAAAAAAAATATTTTTGTGTTTCAAACAAAATAAATATTTTAATGCTGTGTTCATTAATTCGTCATAACTATACAGTAGAAATCTAAATTATAAGCGGTTGCCCACAGCAGTCATATATATTTCTTGTAATTATTTTAAGACATATTACTTTACAACTTTAAGACAACCTTGTGAATTCTCCAAATATTACTATGCCGTTTTTGATATTCGCAAAGTGTGAAAAAGTTATAGCTCTAATGTACATATTTTCATTTTTGTGAGGCAACATTACATATTAAAAAAGAACACGTTGTGAGCCTACAATATTAAATACCGCTGAATTTATGCCAAAAAAAAGGCCAATAATTTTTAAAAAATATGCACACTTTTTTTTTAAATTTTATCACTTACCCAAACAATTAAATATTCTGAAAATAAACAGAAAAAAAATAAATAATTAAATTATATTTTTACAATATTTTTTAACATAAAAAAATATCTACATACATATCGGGCGAGCCCTTACCAAAAAAAAAATCTTAAGCAACAAAAACACAACTTTACAGAAGGTTTTTTTTTTGTTTTTGTTTTATTTCATAAAAATATTGCATAAAGGTTGTCGCTTAAGATAAAATTGTTTTTGCTATAAAATCGTAAATGTGGCCAAGGCAGTTTAGGAGGTGATGCAAGTGTTGCCAACAAAGTCATTTATTAAAAACCCCCAAAATTGAAAATTATATCGCTAAAGCTTTTGTCGCGATATATTAAAAAAAAGTTTAAAAAAGTTGTAAAAGAAAATAAATTTAGCAAAACACAGAAAATAATTAAAAATGCGTTAATGTCCTTCAAAGATCTTTGACTTAATTCTGCACACAGTTATAAGCCTTTTTGGGCAAGTTGTTGTTTTATAACCTACATCAATACCTTGGCGATAAAGGATCTAAAAGCTTTTAACAATTTTTCGGCTTTCTTAAAAGGATTTCCGTTAGTACACACACTGATGACTGTGGATTAACCTTAAGCAACCGGTTTACCCTCGCCTATGGCTTTAATGGTAATGAATAACACTTCTAAATCCAAATAGTGGGTTTCCTATTCAGAGGCATCTTAAAAACGTCCTGTGTATACGGAAACCGCAATAAAGTTTTCCCAAATTTCCCTGTTAGTGTTATTGCATTTTAAGTACTCTGCTAAAACTTTGTGGGCTCTTTGCTTATCACTTAATTTAATGAGGGCAAACATTTTCACAAAATTTTGCGCATTTGCAGCATGTATTTTATTAATTAATTATTATTATTAATTAATGAATTCGCCTTCGCCTTCGTTTTATTTAATATTTTATGTTTTCGCCTTACGTCATTTGTTTTTGACATTGTACAATGATTTTACAAAAACAAATTGCTTGTGGTTTTTGTAGAGTTGTACTTGTTGTAGTACCGAGAGTACCTACCATGAATTCGCCTTGATATTATTGCTTATTCTTTTATAAATATTTTTGTATGTTTTTTTTCACAAAAGTCAAAATCGTCATCACAAACAAGAAATATGTATATCACTACAGGAATATATTTTTACCATAATACTGGTTACCGTTTCAATTTACTAAAATGTATCTTATGAATTATTTCAAACTTTAATTTTAGTGAATTAAACATTTTGAAAAGTAAACAATTGTATAATATACCTACATAAGACATTCCCCTTTGATCACCTGTATCGTCCCTAACAAAGCCTTTTTGTTAAAACTTTAGGTGAGAGACTTAATAAGGAAATCAACCGAAGTTTTCTTAATTTCAAAAAATACCCTTTTCTAATAAAATATTACTATTTAATTAAGAGCAAAGATGAAAAGAACCCGAATATCTTACTTTTCCACATAAATTGTACCTACTCAGAATAATAAAAGAAATTTTAAACAGAGAACTGAAAATGACACAATAAGTAAGGAAATTGTGACAGAAGAAAGAAGTTTGTATGGATGTATGTATACGGTAGGTAATGACATGAAATAATTTGGTTTATTTGTGTTTATTTATTCATAAATTTTGGCTCAAAAAAATGTTTTTGTTTTTCTTGTTGTGTTTAATTTTTGTTAAAAATTCAAGAGACAATGTGAAATGGTTGTTTTTTTTACATAAATAAATATGTGGCCTGTTCCAAAAATAACAGTTAATACACTTTGAGAAATCGAAAATCAAAAATCTTTCAACGCAAAGTACTTTTAAAAACTTCTTCTTTAAAGGTTTAGTGTTACTTAAATGGTACCTTTTAAAAAAATGTATGCTTAAAACATCTTTTAAGAGAAGTGTTTTTAAAGACAACTTAAAAAACCAGTAAAATCAATTAAGAATGCTATATTCGGTTGTAGCGAACCTTTCTTTGATACCTTCCACCGAGAGTTAGCATATTTAAGAAGTGAGAAAAAAATATGTTTAAATATTGTCACCTCCAACAAAACTATTTTTAAAGAAAATGAAAAAATTATGTTTTATTTAACCATATAAATTGTTATGGGGTGGGGCTTTTCTCAGAGGCTGAAAGCTCTTTGTCTGCTATCCATTTGGGGGTAGCAAGAAGCGATTCGTGTGTCGAAATTTCCAAGCATCTCACAACTTCCGAACTTAGACCAAGTGCTCCCTGGTAATGTCCTTCAGGCTTCCGTCTGGTGGCAGCTAAAGTGCGAAAGCGTACAGTACCGAGTATCCAGAGTGCATGCTACCACCGATGCGTCTCTGGAAACTAGGCGACAATCCGACAACAATTAGTCGCTGAAACTCAACTGTCAACATTAGGATCGGAAGCTTTTGCCTAATCAGTCGGTCTTCTTTAACACAAGCGATTACAGAAACGTCAACAAATTTGAATTTGACGCCCCATGTTCTCCGTGAACAGTTTATTTAAATATTTTATTTTACATTTTTTTTGTATTCATATTATTTTTTTTAGATAAATAAAAAAAAAATATATATTTATATATAATTGTCGCCGGCAACCATATTATTGTCGAATTAGTCCTCCACCAAGAAGCCATAAACATATTATGGTTGCCTCCGAACATGTTATGGTTAAAAATAACTACAACATGTTTAACACTTATAATAGCATGGTTAGTTTTCAACCATAGCATGTTGCTCTTCGAAAAGAGGAAAATAGTATTGTTAATTTTAAAACTAATTATTGTCATATTAAACCATAACATATTAAGAGGCAACCATAATATGGTTGTAGCTGCTTGCTGGAGGACTATTTCAACCATAATATGGTTGTAGGTGACAATAATATGGTTATATTAAACATAGCATGTTTACAATTTTCTTTAAAAATAATTTTATTGGAGGTGACCATATTTAAACATGTTTTTTCTCTGCATGTATGGACAATAATAAACCAATCTTTACAAAATTTAATTGTGTGATTTCTAGTCTAATGAAACTATGACAGACAAAATTGTATTACAATAGCGTTATTTGTTAGTTTTAGGCGTACTATAGTGTTTCCAGAAGTGACCTTTTAATGGGGCCAATGGTAAATTATGACCTAACCGCTACAAAATTTGGCAGTATTATTTCAAGCAGTGTTCGAAAATAAATAGAGCATTATTTAGCGTAGTTGTATGTGTTTGTGTACTAATACGCAACCCTTAATTCCGTTTATAACACTATTTTCCAGAAAGTTACAAACATTATATAGTGTTCTTTTCTTCGTTATAAAACTGAACAATTGTAGTGGTTCTTTAGACATAAATTAAATTTTAATGTTCACTAGTTCTGTTGTTGTTGCTTGGCAATTTGCACGAACACCGCCGAATAACTTGTATTTGTATTATGTACATGTTTTGTTTGTGTAAACAATTTTTGCTGGCTATTTTTTTCGTAAATGTATGTTGTTTTTGAAAAAAAAAAAATTCATGTGCTGAACCAAACACAACGAAGTTTGATTTTAAAATAAAATAACTTAATAAAATTGTATCATCTTTTTGTTGAATTGGATAAGTACAGTGTTATTTTTGTGTTGGACGATCACAAACAGAGAAACATTTTTTTTGTTTAATGAATTAAAAGAATTACTTACTACACAATCGTTATTAGCTTTTGTGTTTACCACATGTCTACCGAACCAAACAGAACACTAAAGAACAGTATACACCCCTATATTCACAAACGATTATTAAATTTAACAAACGTTTATTAAGGAAACATTTTGTTAACCTTTTTTAAATTTAAAAAATTCTTAAGAATACAGGCGGTAATGTTTAATTTCGAACACTGATTTCAAGTCTAAAAAAGCTATGACAGACCCCAAATTTTACTTCAACATATACCGTGATTCGATATAGTTTTAGGCATATAACAGTGTTTTTCTTAAATGGGCTTTATTTGTTTCGAAGACCCCAGATAGAATGGGGACACTAGTTTGTTATATATTGATTAGTTGTTAAGTATGTTTCTGCCACGCTGAAAGAACAACTACTTTAACCTAGCATTTACACGTGAAAGTAATTTCATGAAAGTCGCAATACACTCACACTTTTTCACTAACACATTTACATTTTTTTACTTTCAGCCCAACTTTCAGCTTGCTTTCAATGAAAATTTGAAGAAAGCGATTTTTTGACAATTTCATTAAAACAAATGACAATAAACTAAGCGGTGTTGCCTATTTAACATTTGCATTTGAAATTTCAGGATTGTGTTAAATTATAGTTACAAAAGCAACTTGTTTTGGACGTATATATAAAGAATTTTAATATATTTTTTTAACTACAATTATTTGAAACACAACTATTCTAATTAAAGTGGATAAATATTAGGAAAATAAATAAAAAATAAATATTAATTGGAACGAATGCCTAAAGTTCGGCGTGAGTATTTGTCTTGGCAACTCTGAAATTACAAATAAGAAAAACAATAAAAATGGAGGCAAAATAAAGCAATAAACAAATTATTAAATTAATAAATTTGTACCGATCCCACCCCATTTTGTGGGATATGAAAAACAACTCCTACAGAAGGAACGACATTAAAAAAAAAATCGTATGAAGCTATTGCAGATGAAATGAGTTTGGACGTTGAAGCCATAAAGAAAAAGATCCGGTCGCTGCGTATTACATACACCGGGGAAAAAATTCAGTAAATTCGCTTCCACATCGAATTCACATCTTTTTATTAATAATGGTTTTACCCACTTCCTCCTATTTACTGGTTTTTTTATTTTCATTTCTTTTTTTTTTTGTTTTGGTTTTCAATTTCTAGTTTTTTTAGTTCTAAAACTAAAACAATTTTTGCCACTTTGCGCTTTGACGACATTTTTCAAATGAACTTTCACTTTCCTGTGTAATCGAACAAGAAATTTTCAAGAAAGTCGTCTATTTCATTGAAATTTTTACTTATAATACGTATACAGAAATTTCATGAAAGAACTTTCATGTGTAAAGGCAGTGTTAGGTAGGCCCCAACGTCAGAACCAAATGATTGGCAACTAACGCTTACTTTGCCTATAAATCTCTTGTTTTTTATGTATATCTGGAGAACGGAAAGTGCCAAATTTGCCAAATTAGGTTACTTGTTATGCTTAGATTTTATATAGACTTTATTATAAAAACATATTTTTCACAATGAATAAAATGCGTCTTAAAACATAATTACAACTAAATGTACCTTTAAAAAGTACCTTTAAACACAAAGAAGTAGGCAAACCCAGAAGACGCTACTATAAGAAGTTGCCTGCAAGTAGAAGCAGGGCTGTCAGATATGGCTAACGTGGTGATTTTGAAACGTGTCTGCTGGCAAGATTTTCCATTTAGGGCCATTATTACAACTTAACTAAAAGTCGGATTTTGTCGGACCGATAAATAGCTTTGCATTATAAAACCTTCATTTATTTTGTTTTCATCTATTAAATATTATTATTATTGAAAATAACAGCAATAAAAAATGGAAGTTGTAATAATGCAAAGCTATTTATCGGTCCGACAAAATCCAACTTTTAACTATTCGCAAGTTGTAATAATGACCCTTAGGGATATGGCAATTTTGTTGGCTATTTTTGATGAGCCATAAATTTGCTTTGAGAATCGTTAAAGTCATTACGAAAAATTTAATTATTTTTATTTTGGTATATTTGTATATGAAATTTAATGATTTCCCTAAACATCAATATATTTTTTTTTAGTTTTGGAGCTTTTTCCATTTAAAAATGTGTCAATTTATTATCACAAACATTTTGGCGATTTTTGTATTTTCCAAGTTTTTGGTGATTTTTTTTCTTAAATATTTTACCTACTAGCTTTTTTTGCTAAAAAAAAAATTAACAAAATCTGAACAAAATTGACTTTCAGCGATTTTTTACATCCAGTTCGGCGATGGATCAGGCAACACTGAGTAAAAACTCTAGATAACACAATACACGATTGTAGTATGCGATGGTGCAGACATGTATTGCGAATGAATAACACTAGATTACCGCTCATTCAAAAAGGAGCTAATTGCAGATTACCGCAATAAGTACTAAAAAAAAACTGGTTCCCGTCAAAGGAGCCTAAGAGGTTCACCTGATAGGTCTCTATAAAGGAACCCTTTACAAATCGCGGTGTTGACCCGAAAAGTGCAAAACTAAAGCTTAGGGCCGATGCTATTGTAGAAGACTCTGTAATACCTCCACACTGTAGTAAAGGTACATAAATAATAAGTAAGTAAATACAAAAAGTACTTTTTAGCAATTAAAAAAACGACCCTTAAGCAAAATGGGTTTTAAATAAAAATATTTTATTTTCGCCTTTAAAAAATACTTTTTTTTACAAAAGTACCTTTTTTAACAATTTTCTACGTTTTTTTTTATGATTTTTTCAAGTGTTGACAGGTTACCAAGTCTGCTCTACAACATGTTGCCAACGTATGTGTGTAAGTAGCTGATTGTAATATGTTTAAGTGGAAACGCATAAAATTTAAAATAAGTGCTTTTTCTACTTTGATTTTACTTCTTTAGCAGGGGGTACTAAAACCAAGTATGTACACAATTTCAGTTCAAAAAAAAACAACAACAAGAAATAATTATAATTACTGTAACACATGTGAACAAGTGTGTGCGTAAGTTTGTTTGTCATGTCACTTAAATTATTAAAACGTCTGGTTGTTGTTTTTGCTCTCACTCCGAGATTTTTTTTTTTTTGAATTTTGTCACCTATTGGATTTAATGTGTTTGCTTTATTTTGCTTATTTTTTTAGTTCGTTTACGGATTTTTTTTTTTTTTTTTGGGCAAGTACATAAATGGAAAGAGTCGTACAAGAGTCAAAAATAGAACATAAATTATTTATTTATAAGTATGGGTGTGTTAGGTTATGAACATGTCTGTTGTATGTTTGTATAATGTAAGAATTCTTAAAGAACATGTCAAAATTGAAGATTAATGAGAAAAAGGAAACAATTTTTTTGTTGCTTTTTACGTTGTACATACATATGTACATAAAAAAGGTTGTGGTGTTAAACAAAAAACTAAGATATTAGAGAGTAAGAACTAATTTAATTTTTAAGTCTCCTTTGTATCCTAAAAGGCTTAAATAGGTATTTAACTTAAATAAATAAATATATACAGTAGAGGTCAAGTTTGAAGCAACATGGCCGTATTAAATGGAAAAAAGTTTAGAAAATTCCGAATTATACTGCTAAAAAGTCCTTTTTTCAATTGTACTTTATTTTTTTTTCGTTAGTGCTGCTTTACACTCTTCAAGTTATTTCCGTAGTAAAATAACTATAAACAGAGAAGCAAATACGCCACGATATATACATATACCTATAAGGGGGCAATCCAAGTTCTTAACTGGGGCAATCCAAGTCAAATCGGGAAGTTTGGAAAACAATTTTTTTTTATTTCCTTTATTTTTACTGTGTTGATGTTCCTTCTCAACAGCACATTTCAGCAAATTTTCAGATTTTTTTTTGGCTAATTGTTACAGAGATATCGAATGTTAAAAAAATCGTGTTATAAGAAAACTATGTTCAGATAAATCCTCATTACTTTTTCAATATTACACCCAGGGCTGGGCAGTATTTGAAAAACATACGTATTTAAAATACAAATACCTACGTATTTTGTATTTGTATTTTAAATACCTACATGACGTGCAAGTATTTTGTATTTTAAATACATGTCCAGCAAGTATTTTGTATTTTACAACATACAACAAATAGAAGTAGCTTGTATTTTGTATTTTAAATACATAAAAAATGGGAGTATCTTGTATTTTAACACATAGTTTATAAAATATATTTTGTCAGTTTATTGATGGTTGTTTGCAAGTATTAGAATTTGGAAATATCAGAAGATGCACCCGTAAAGAAGACGATGGTTCTGTTGTTTTCGTTGATAGGAAAATATGGTGAATCTAGGACATCAAATTTGGAGTTGGAATTTGTTAGCTTCCTCAGTGACAAGAGCTATCCAAATATAAAAAGAGTTTTCATAGATTTTAATACAAGTTTGTGCTCATCAGGACCTGTTGAAAGATTATTTTCTTCAGCAGGTTTTAATTTATTCGCCAACAAGAAACTGTTTGTCTGATGCTGCATTAAAAAATCTGATATTTATGAATGGAAACAATTGTTTTGTTAATTAGTTTTATCTAATATATTTTTTTGGTTTGAATAAAAATGGAGTATTTAGTATTTTAAATACATACATGTTTTTGGCGCGGATGTATTTTGTATTTGAAATACGTACATGAAATGGAAGTATTTTGTATTTTGTATTTTAAATACATCCAGATGTGTAAGTATTTTGTATTTTAAATACATAACCTGAAAGTATTTTGTACTTTGTATTTTAAATACATGACTAGCAAGTATTTTGTATTTTAAATACCGCAAACCATGTATTTTGCCTAACACTGATAACACCCAATTTCCATGATGATTTTTTTCTCCTATCAGCAGGGTAGAAAAAAAGACATGAATCGTATTTTCTGTGTTACTTTTTTGACATTTCTCTTTGCACTTAATTTTATTTTTTAATTTATGTTTTTTTTTTATTTCAAAGTGACAATTGCTTATTAAAATATGAACAGAAAAATAAAAAAATGTATTTCAAAAAATTCAATACATACATACTTTTTTAATGAAAACAGAAAAAATCAAAAAGAGGAACATTGTGAAAATTTAAGAAGTTTTTAGAAGTTTCTTTAAAAAAGAACTGCAAAAAAGACATGTCTTTTAAATCATCGTGAAAATTGGGTTTTAGTCCAAATAGAATAATTATTGGTTTTGTATGTTTTCTTTTTTTGTCTACTATCCAATAACAAATATTAAACAATTTTGCACAGTGGATATGATGTTCGGGATTTAATATTTTAAATACATTTGTTTCACTGTTTGAACTATTTGATTTTCTTGAATTTTTTGTTTTTTTTTATAAACTTTGGACTTTTTCCACAAATTTTAAGACCGCTTTGGTTGGGGGATTCAAAGAACTACTACTATGTATCCTGATTTTTTTTAAATTTGTTAAAAAAAATATTTCGAATTTTCTTCTCCTTCGCACAATTAAATAAAGATTGTAAACAACTGTCAGAATCGGTGTTCGAAAATAAACATTGGGTTCGGTAGATTTGTTGAAAACATAAACGCTATAGAACATTAAAATATAATGTAAGTATACCAATAATCAGTATTGTGGTTATTTTTGTTGAACTGTTCTATGGTTTTTAATCCACATTTTGATATTTAATTAGGCTTAAGTTCATCAAATTTAATTTTCTTTAAATTATTTTTATGAAGAAAAGAATTTTACAACATGAAATTAATTAAAATTTATTGATAATTTTTCATTCTTGACTGCCACGGGAATCGAACCCAGGCTTTTACGGAGAGATTACCCTAACATGTTCCAATCGCAACCACTCGATCTCTTCAGAGGGGTTTGCCGTTTAACACTCGCAGCCACCGACGACTTCTGGCAGTCAATAGTCAAACATCAATCTTTAAACCAAATTGTATTTAACACTTGGTAGATCGAAATTTGCTTTTTTTAATGATTATCTATTTTTAATTGATTTACATGTTCTTGCTTGCTTCTGTTTTTCGCACTTTTTGTCAAGAATTCTTCTTGAAGTCCAAATTACATTTATTTTTTGTTTTTCATTTTTGTTTGTCTTTCTTTTTCATGTTGACCTTTTTCAACACAACTTGAAGGACAAATGTAAACATAGAGCTCGTGCCTAAGCTGTTTAAAAATAATCAGTATTGTAGTTATTTTTGTTGAATTGTTCTATGGTTTTTAATCCACATTTTGATATTCATCAAATTTAATTTTCATTAAATCTACCAAGTGTTAAATACAATTTGGTTTAAAGATTAATGCATATCTGCAGAGCTACTACAATTGTTCTGTTTTTGCTAATAAATCAATGCATGTTTAAACGTTGCTTTAGTTAACCGAATCTTAAATTTATATGTAGTTTAAACTAAACAGCTGTAAACCAGTGCCCCATATATTATATGTAGTGCAAAAAATAATAATGTGGCAGCACAACGATAAATGTTTTCAAATTCATATGGTTTGTATTGGTAGTTAAAGCGGCGAATTTTATGCGTTTAAAGCTGGTTTAAATGTTTACTGAATTATAGTTTTGCTGGTTTAACCACATATGAAACCAAAAAGTGAGTTTAACTTGCACTGATTTATAAGCCCTTAATAATGTTCGTTACTTTCTTAAAAATAGCTATGAACGGTACTTAGGGTTGTGCTCTTATACACAAACACTAAATAAAAAAATAGATATCGTTTCTGGGTGTTTGAGCCGTACGTTCAATAATGTTATGTTTATTTCCGAACACTGGTCAGAATTAAATAAATAACATCACCTGTTTTTCTGTTTCTTTTGCTTGTTTTTTTAGTTTAAACATGTAAATGTCAATCACTTTAATTTGCTTTGCGTTTATTTTTTACGTTCTTAACAAGAGTTTTTTCTTTTAGTTACCCAAAAGTTTTAATAATTTCTATCAGTGTAATCAATTTTTATTCATTTTTTTTATTATTTTACTGTTGTTTTTTTAACCGTTATAAAACATTTTAAGCCTACATAACTGTTATACACTTCCTTTTATTTACAGTTATTTAAGCCACCTTTTCAATTTCATTATGGATGACGGTGAAGAAAAATAAACAAAATAATGAGTAAGAAAAAGAAATAGTGAAACACAACCATTAAGTACATATTGTATTTTATTGGTATAAAGAGAAAATGTTTGCAAGGAATTTTAAGAAACCCTTTTTTAATCTTTCTTTGATGAAGGTTTCTTAGTTTTCTTCTGGAAAAAATTAGCAAACATTTTTATAAATAAATTGCTTTTCAGGGCAATATTTGAATTTTAATGTTTCTTTTGCCTGGTATGAAAATAATATTTATTTTTATCGATGAGAGGAATGAATTAATTTAAATTGTTTTTTTTTATAGGTTGGCCCAAAATTACCGAAGGGGTTTGAATTGCTTATAACATTTTTATTATGTTTTTTTTCTTTTTCTTTTCTTTTTAGTATTTTGTAAAGAAGATTTAGGAAATTTAAAATGGAGCAGTACTCAATTAAACAACGTGCCCAACAAAGTGCAGAAGAAAATCCTAATTTTATTCATAATTTAATTATGAGCGACAAAGCCCATTTCCAATTAAGTGGGTTCGTTAATAAGCAAAACTGCAGGATATGGGCTTCGGAAAATCAAAGAGTAGGTCAACAGCGAGAATTACACCCACCTTAGTGTACGGTTTGGCTTTTTTTTTTTGAAAATGAACATGGGGTCGACGACAGATATCGGGCAATGTTGGAAAATTTTTGAGGGTCATTTTGGGCCACCCTGTATAATATGAAGAAAAGGTAGAAAAGAGAAAGAAAATTTAATGGAATGACTAATTTGCAAACAAAAATAAGTAAGCCTTATTTTCAACAAAACTTACAAAGGGTGATCTAATCATAATGCATGATGTTAATTGTGAGTTTTTGCCCAACTTAATTTGACCTTTCCTTGTTTCAGTGATTGAAAAATTTAACCATGAAGAGGTATACAATTGAGCAGCGCGTTAAAAATCACCCCTATTATGAAAGTCGACGGCACCTGAACAGTAGTGGTATTTTCTGAGGCGTTATTGACAACAATCGAATACTATTGACAGGCAATTGATATTTTCTAAGGCGCTTTCAAGTAGACGTCGAGTTGTATTGCTCCTGTTGTTGTCGACAGGAAATTTTTCGGCGACTCAAATGAAAGTAAAAGAAATTTTAAATGAAATGTAAACATATTTATTGAATACGTTTTAAATAAAAAATACAAATTTAAAATAAGTTATGGGCACAAAAAATATTAGTAAATTTAACGCGGTAATTCGGAAAAGTTTGCTTAAATAGCAAAAATTCGCAAACATTTTTAATTTATCAAAAAAGCCATAAAATTCACCAAAAGTCCCTAAAACTATAAGGAATGGCAAAACTTTGACCAAAATTGCGAAATTTGCAAAAAATTCCTAACAGCGACATGATACTAAAGTCTTATACTTATTAAAAATCGTTAAAGCTGTAAAGAATCAGAAAACTTAAGGGAAAAAATCGCTTCTATCGCGAACATCGCTAAAAATCCCGAATATTGCAAACTTGGAAACAAACTCATAAATTGATTTGAAATTGCTAATCGGCTAAAAAAAAAAAAAAATTCGCGAAATATCAAAAAATATTTTTATGCAAAATTAGCGAAAATTCGCTAAAATTTTAAATATTTCAAACAAGCTAAACTATAGGAGATGACAAAAATTCGGTTCAAATTGCTCAATTAAAGGAAATTTGCTAACAGCGGCATGATAGAAAAGTCTTATATTTATTAATAAACGTTAAAGCTATAAAGAATCCAAGAACTTACATTAAAAATATCGCTTACCGAAAACATAGCAAAAATTCGCGAAAAAATTCAAAATTGGAAACAAACTCTACACTTTATGTGAAAAAGCATAAATAGCGTTAAAAAGTGAGCTAAACGAATAAAACAAAAATAATAAAAAAATAATTGGAGATGGTATTTTTTTTTTTGAGAAATTTTCGAAAACTAGTTGACGTCGACACAACATTCTTATAAAATACCAAATTAACGTCAAAGTGATGTAGTCGTCGACTTGATGTGACAACAGTTAAAAATTAATGTCGACGACGACTTACATAATAGAGGTGAATGTGAAAGCCTTTTACGAAATAGACGTTCAAATCAAAATGCATTTCGAGCACTTCGTGATTTATTTGAAGGAAATGTGAAAACACCTGTGCATGCTCTCATCCAGCTCGTCCTGGATTACAGTGTCATCAGGCCTTACTTTTTCTAAAATGAGGTCGACCAAGCAGTTACTGTGAATGGTGTTCGCCAACGTGAAATGATAACGGACTTTTTGTGGCCAGAAATTGACGATATGCGGTCATATGTTTGTTAGTAGTATGAATTGGGAATTTAGCACATTTAAACGAAGCTTTGTTGATGAATTTTTGACTCCCAAGATAAACTTTGAAGCAATGTCTCTTTTGCGCGACAAATTCGTGTCTAAGTTAATTGGCCGTCACAATCATGTGATTTAACACCGTTGGACTTCTTTCTTTTGGGATATTTAAAAGAAAAATTGTACATCAATAAGCCAAAAACAATTCAAGAGCTAAAGGATTAACGACATTGAATCTCAATTATGGATCATCGGATAGAGGTATGCCACCGAAGTCATGGCGCTTATTTGGCCGATATTTCGTTTCACTCAAAATTGTCATGGATCCTTCTCTATCATAGTAAAAAATAAAAAAAACATAATACTTTTTCTTTTATTTCTAATGAACATCATGCGTTTTGGTTGGCCCACCCTTTATTTCCTTGAAGATAAAAAAAACAAAAAAAAAATGTTTTTCAATTTACTTATTGAAAAAAATTCATGCATTCTCAAAAAAAAACTTAAGTTGTTTCCGAGAAAAGAACACTTCAAACAATATAAACTTCACTTCTTTTTGCAGGAATTCTAAACTTTTCGCCATTAAAAATCAAAATCTTTTTCACGTAATAAATTCATTTTTCCAATATGTATAATTTTAATAAAAACAAGTAAGAGTGCAATATTCGGCTGTGTCGAATTTTTAACACACTCCACTGAGAGTTTGAATATTTCAGAAGTGGGTTCTATACGGGATCTAAGTTATAATCCAATCTTTCTAAAATCTGACCTCAGAGTAGACCAAATTTCAGTACAGCATTACTAATTTTTTAGAATTTAATGCTTCCTAAATGGCTATTCCGTAGGCGGTTTTATATTGGGCCTATGGTTAATTATGGACACGACATTTGACAGTGTGATTTTAAGCCTTATAAAAACTATGACAGATCAAATATTATTACAATTGCGTATTTCGTTGCGGTTAAACGTGTTCTAAAGTATTTTCCGAGAGGGTCCTATCGTAAATTATTGCCCGATCTTCACAAAATTTTGTCGTACGATTTCCAGTAATATAAAACGAATTTTTGTAAAATGGTTGCGAGAATCGCTGCTTTTCGTTAACAATGTTTGTAATTTTTTGTAACAATAATATCGACTTTTTAGGGATGTTGTCCCACATTTGGGTTCAAACAGCGCCGAATTCCAAACTGATAAGCAGCAGTCGAAACAGTTTAACACCAATATTTTTTTTCTGTGGAGTCTTTTGAAAGTGAATGTATTTTCAACAGACGTACGGACAGACAGACAACTGGAATATATACATATAAATATTTATAGATGAATATAAAAAAAGTTTCACACGAAACGACGAACTAAGAAATCCATCATTCACCTCAAGTGGTGGAGGGTATAAAAAAGTAACTTTAGTAATATGATCTTCATTTTGGAAATTTTCAAAAGTTTTTTTTTATGAATTCTAAAATTTTAGTACATTTCTATTTTAATGTTGAATTTAAATAAAGAATATTAATAAGCAAAAATTGATTTTCGTAATGACAATTTTTGACTTGTTTTTTTTTTTATAAAATAACAAAATGTTTCGGTTGAAAAATATTCTTGAAAGGAATAAAAAATAAAAATATATTTAAAAATTTTAAACAATCTCAGACATTTTTTTAATATCACTTTTAACTTACAATTTAGCCCCAATAATTTTGTTTTTAAACACCAAATTAAATTCTTTTTTTGAGGGAAACTTGAATCCTTTTCATTTACAACAATTAAAAACACTAACACAACTTACACAATTTGTTCTACTTAAAATCCTTTTAAAAATGCATTAAATGCATTGAAAGCATTTAAAATGTAATAAAACATGAACAATGAAAAATAACAATGAACAATTTATAAATAAAGAGAAAACAAATCTACAAGTTAAAAGCGTTTCAAATAAAAATTTTCCCTTTTTATTCGTTTACATATTTGTTTTTTTCATTTAATGTTCGTATTTGTTTCGGTTTTTCATAACAATTTTTCTAACACAAACAACTGTTTGGCACCAAGAAAATACATAAAAAACGTTACCAAAATTAAAAAGCAGAAACCGTTGTTTCAAAAGTTTCCAAAGAACGATTAAGGCTGGGTTTTTGAGATCTCAGTTAAACTAGGTTTAGTTAATCTGAAAACAGATTCGTGCCGCCATTACCAAATTTGTATATACAATTTTGACGGAACAGCCTAAACTGCGGTCACACTTGTCAAATATTCGGCGTCAAAAATGAAACCAACAAGCAAACTAAATAACCATTTCGTTCAATTCCAATATTAATTTTGATTATAATTCCACAACTTAAAGAAAACAGTAGTTTGCTATGTTTAGTAGTACAGTAGAATCGCGAAAAAGTTAACTCTCGAAAAAGTAAAACTCGCGGATAAGTTAACTGAATTTGAATGTGCCTGCGTCGCTCTAAAAAGTTAACTTTTCTGAAAGTTTTGATAAAAAAACATCGGAAATGAGCAGCGAGTAGAGAATTTGAACAAAATTATAAAGATATTTAAGGAAAACTAATAGCGTTGGATTGTGGATCTTAAAAATTAGAAAAAAATGTTTGAAATTCTCGAGGCTGTGGCGAATAAATATGAAAAATATGAGTTTCTTTTTTGTTATTATGAAAACTTAGCCATTGGAATAAGTTTAGTGTGTTATTTTTCAAAGATCCATGTTTATTTTTGTATATTTGTCAAATTTAAGCCCGCTTAGAAAAGTTAATAGTTCGGAAAAGTTAAAAACCCTTGGGACATTTTGGTTAACTTTTCCGCGATTTTACTGTATCATTAGTTTTTTTTGTGATATTAAGACCATGTTAAATCTCACTAACTATTAACAAAATTAGTGGCTTTAGTTTTGCTTAAAATTTTGGTCTTTAATGAAAAAATAAAACAAATAAAATTTCACCGGAAAAGTCCGAGTTTCAGACCACGTTAAACTAAGTTTAAGCTTAATCCACATCAAAAAACCCGGCTTTAAGCATGCACACTGCTGAAATTATATAGGGAAAATAAACATGAACCAATGTTTTAAATCTAATATAGATTTCGCAAATTTTAATTTATTTTTACTCCCTAAAACGATGGTACCCCAGAGTAGCATACACCTTAAATAAGATTTTAGCCCCTTGTATCGGTGCATAGTAAAGACTTCCTTAGATCATAAATGATCACGTTTGGATATCTGTTTGATTTGGTGGCTTTTTGAGAAAACTTGATCTTAATAAAACGTTGACTTAACCCCGCCGTTGACGGGCCATAATAAAAACGTTTTATTGTCAAATCAAAAGCTTTCGACTTTGACGTTTGACTTAAATAAGATAAATCTAATTTTCACAAAAAATCTATTGTCTATTATCTGTGTTCCACTGTTCATTAAATATTATAGTATTTAATAACTTTATTTAAACTTTCTTATAATAGATAAATATGACGAGGGCGATGATGATATTATATTGTTGCTGCAGCTGCTGGTGCTGCTGCTACTCTTGCCGTTGTTGATGATAATAAACCCACCTGCTGCTGTCAATCTGCCAACAACTTACAATAACAAAACCAGCAGCAAAAAAAATTAAAAATATTTTTAGAAAAATAATAAAACAACAACAAATAATAAAAAAATATATATACATATATAAACAATAAAATAGAGAATCCGCCTAGAATAATTATTTGTTGTTATTGTTGTTGCTGTTTGCTTAAACTTAGTTATTGTATAAACTTATTTTGTTGTAGTTGTCGTTGCTGCTTGTTTTATTTATTATTGTGAATTATTTTGTTCTTATTTAATGTAGTATTTTTTCATTTAAATGAAAATGTTTCTGACCTAAAAGATTTTTCATTCTTTAGTTTATTTCTATTATTTTATTTTATATAGAACGAGAAATATTCATCTTTTTTTTTGCTCTTTATTTTTTTACGGATTTAATGCATTTTACTTAACAAAAGCCCCTTCAGCACTACCAACCCGAATGCCTCTATCCTGTGGCAGCTCAGACAATATTAATTTTAATGGGTGGAAACTTTCTCATTGTAACAAGGTCCCTTTTATAAGTTAAAGAAATGTACTTAATGGTTGAGAAGGAAGGACAGAAGGGCATTCTTATTAAAGTTTTGAACAATTTGTGCAAAAAGTACCAAGCCGTCGTAAGGTGTGGCGGTACATATCGCACTGGTTATTCTAAAGGGAGTCAACTTAACATTTTTCAATTTTCACTTTTTGCAAGAAATCGATGTACAGTGGTCATATCTACGCACTGTATAAATCTTATATAAATTTCTCTAATAATTTGCCAAAAAAAAAAAAAAAAAATAATAAATTCAAATGTAACCCCCCCCTTTGTGATATAAAAGTACATATAAAAAATTTGGAGTTAACCCGCTTTAGAGGAACCAGCGCGATATGAACTGTGCCCCAAATTTAAACTTCGTCTATATCCAGAAATATCGAGTAACCAGGGGGTGTCTACTAGTGCTGGGATGCTATTGCAAAATGTTTTAAAATGAAGCAATACTGGCAAAAAATATTTAAGATGGCGCAGATTGAAGGTAATGAAATGACAAAATTAGCAACGCCAAAGATTTCATGAAAAGCAAAAACATTTTCAAAAATATTATCGAAGTAATTTTTGGGAGTACAAAATTTTAATTTAAAAGATTTTTTAAGTCGTGCTTTATTCCCAACTTTTGTTCTTGATAAAAACACTAAAAAATTATTGTTGATGGGATAAGCTATTCCTATGCGCATTTCACTGGTTGCTTAGGCCAGATCGTCAGGAAACTTCATCCAAAGATTTTAGAAAAACCATCAAAGATATTAAACCAAATAAAACTGTTAAGCGTATAAGAATTATAAGCAGTTTTGGGAACCACAACATTGAAAGCTTTGCATGTGTAACATTGTATTGGTTTGTTTACGTTTGCATTTGTTGGTTTTATGCTCTTTTGCTCTTTGTTTTTTGTGTATGCATACACATCGTTCGCTCTTTTTGCATTTTTATTTTGCATTTGCCCATACATGATTATAAGCAACAGTTCTAGTTCTACTTGTAACAATATCAAAGTTTAAACAAAAACATCAACAATAAACAGTGAGTTTATCTTTTATAATTTTAAAATCTTTCTGTTGCTTTCCGTTGAAACAGGTGTGATTGCAGGCCAATGTGTCTCAGTTAATGAAGTTGTTAAAATTATAGAAAAAATTATAAAAAAGTTATGTAAGAGCTGGTTTACACACTTGAAGTTTAAGTTTTTAGGAGAAATGTTCCTTTTGTATTTGTAGTATGTATATAAGATGAGATTAAAAAATTCTTTAAAAATATCTATTTAAAAAAAAAAACGAAAAAATACGAAAATTGTTTTCGGCTTTTTTGATGGAGGACTTATTTAAACATATTATGGTTTCCGGTGTCAATAATATGTTTAAAACTTTCGTTAAAATTAGTTTTTTGAGGAGGTGACCATAATGAGAAATATTGTTTCTCTTTGTGTAGATAACATTTTCTACTTTTTTAAAAAAACTTTTAACAAAAATTTATTTATACAAATTTTCATGTTACTTAACATGAGAAATAAATTCCCAGATTCTATTTGTTAAAAATTTATTTATTTAATTTATTTCATGTCTAAACAGCATCATTTCTTATAAACTACAAATAGAAAAAAGCATTAAGTCAATATTAAATTTCAGTCTCGTGCAACTTTTTTTTTTTTTTTTTTTTTTTCATTCAAAAATCTTTTGGCATAAAAGAAATAAATTTTCAGTGACATGTTACTACCTTTTGTTTTGTTATCAATAAAAAATATGAATATTGTTTATTGTTCCCACACTTGTATTTAATATTTTATTTGATATTCATACATAAACAACAACAAATACAATGACAGCAAAAATAACAACAACAACAACAACTACAACGAAAAATAACCGCACTAAAACGAACCGCAGAAAATTAAAATTTTATGTGGAAAACAAATTTGTAAAAAGTAGTGTGTATGTGTGTGTGTGTGTGTGTGTAAAACACATACAGACACACAGCCACTCCCCGTTACCAACCAACCCTGCCAGTGCCACCAACGAAATTGACCACAATGTGTAAGTAAAAGTTGTAACTGTGACATTTTTACAACACAAAAAAAAATAAAAACTGGAAACTGAAAAATTAAAAAAAAACCAATAATGAAAATTTTTTTAAGTGTAACCAAAATTGAAAAAACCGTCAACTAAAAAAACAAGTGCTAAAGAATTTTAGTAAAACTTGGTGACAAAGTAAATTTGATTTTTGTGTTGACTGACAGTCACAGAAAAGGGATTCTTTCAAAAGGAAGGAGGCGAGAAATGAAATGTATAGAATTACAAGCACAAATAGCAAAACATAAAAAAATGGGACACAATTAAGAAGTAAAAAAAACCAGTTTAAAAACAAACTAAAAGCAATGACCACTTTTGTATTTTATCCTTTTTTTCTGCATCAAACACCCTGTAAAACAGAAAAATTCCACCTACATGTCAGACAAGTGTATACAAGTGTTTGAGTGTGAGTTTTATGTTTGAAAAGAAACATCAGCAAAGTTTATGTCACCGTGAAACATGTTGGTGACAAAACGAGGAGAAAAGCATGTAGGAATATACGGCGGAATAAACAGAACAATAAAAAAAAAATATGTAACTACAACATCACCTAAAACAAGATGTTTCTAAACTACAAAACTATAAACTAAACTATAAAAGAAAAACAAAAGTTTATTTTGCTATTTTTCACAAGCATATTTTCTTAAGTTCAGTATGTTGTTCTTTTTGCTGATGTAGCACAAAAATATTTAAACAATTTATCTTTTTTTTTCTCTCTCTCTGCTGCCTTTTGTATTACGAAAAGGCAGGGAAACATTGTAACATTCTGAACAGGATTGCCAGGATTTAAAGAATATTGCACGAAATAAATTTACAGAAGCAGTTTTTAAACAACTTGTGTTTTTTTTTTATTAAATTTGGTTTCATCAGCTGCGTGTTTGGAAATTAATAAAAATCGTTGCCGAAATTTTTAGTGTCCTTCATTGCGAATTCAGATTGTCTAAAATATTTTACCAGACAGTCTGACTGAACGTGCTCTAGTGAATAGATTCGTTTCGAACTATTTGCTCTTGCATGCTCACTTCACCCTGGGTTGTGCAAGCGTTAAGGCCCAACTATAATATGCATAAGCTTGCTTAAGCATCTGTCAAAAATTTAACAAAAAGCCTCTTAAATGCATTTGAAAAAAACTAAAACAAAATCATTTGATTCCGTCAGAATTGAAAAAAGTATTGTTAAAAACTTTGTAACCATTGCGGGAATAACTAATAAAATGTTTTTTTAGCCTCACCTTAACGATGTTTTTTTTTGTGCTGAGTCCCCAATTCTAAATGATTGTTGAGTTGTTGAAGCAGCAAGGATCATCGATTTGTAATTTAAGAGTTCTATTCGAGTTGTTGTTTAGGAACCTAATTGAGATCACTGTAATACTCTAATAAAAAAAAAGCGTGACCGAGATTTGATCCAACTTTAGCTTTATTTAAAGCCGTTTATATCAATTTAATTAGTAAAAAGACAATTGTATAATGTAATTTAAAAATTTGAAATGATGTTTGATCTAGCCAAACGTTTTGCGAAAGCAAAAAATTTGTTTAATAAAACTAGTGGTTACGTGTAGGACGTCAAATATTTGAAAGGTGGGAACATAGCTTTAGACTAAGCTTTAGAAGTGACAAAGCAAGATCCACTAATAAATCTCTCAATCTCTTTTTTTCTGCATGCTGCTGATACCTAACAGAAATTCAAGGGTTGTGACCACGGTAACGTTTGGCCTCTACGGCTGGTACTTTCCTAAATCTTGAATAAACTTTTAAATATCAAAGTAACTTTTGGGAAAACAACATTTTAATTTACAAGATTTTGTTTGTCGTGCTTAATTCTTAATTTGTATTCTTGATAAAAACACTAAAATTTATTGTTGATGGGATAAGCTATGCCTATGCACATTTCACTGGTTGCTTAGTCCAGATCGTCAGGAAACTTCATCCAAAGTTTTTAGAAATACTAAAGATATTAAACCAAATATAACTGTTAAGCGTATAAGAATTATAAGCAACAGTTCTACTTGTAACAATATCAAAGTTTAAACAAAAACATCAACAATAATCAGTGAGTTTAACTTTTCTTACACTACAATTGGTAAGTAGGTTAAGAAAAAACAAAATAAAAACAAAAACAACCTGCTTTCTTGCTCTCGCAAAAATAAAGCATGTTGCCAGTTTCGTTTTTTTTAAGCCGTGCACTTGTCAGGTTATTATCCATCAACAATAAATTTTAGTGTTTCCATCCAGAATAAAAATTGGAAATTAAGCACTACACACATAAACTTTTCATGTTCATCAATTGCGTATACGCACCGGTAAAAATATCAAAATTATAACAAAACTTACCCACTTTATAAAGCACATGATTAATATTTTAAGCAAATAGAAACAAAAGTAATATAAGTCGGCTTTCACACTTCTCATCTTTTGATGCGCAACTCTTATGTTTTTAGGTGAGAGAAGAAAGAAGAAAGGGGTTTGTACGGAGATGCCTGCAATCGGTCAGTACGCTTTGTGTTTTTATTCGTTGGTATGCCCAACGATGGCTGCAAGTAATTTTTTTTCTCTTTGATTCGCTGTTAAAAAAGTTGTTCTTGTTTTGAAGCGAAAAAAGGTTGCTGCATGTGATTATATTGGCATCTTTAAAAGGGAATTAAAAAGAAGTTGAGCATCAAAAGATGAAACGTGTATATTCAGACAACCAACTCAAGTTTCTTAAAAACCAGTGTTTCGTTTCTTGTTTTCAAAATTTGTTATTTTGTTTTGAGACGCGAAGCAGGCGCAGGGTCCGCTAGTTATTTAATAAAAAAATATTCAAGATCTTTGTTAAAAATTCCCAATAGTCTGATAATGTGAAGAAAGTCAAAACGTTGGCCTGCAATCGATCAAAACTTCGCAAAATTTCTCACATCAGACAGAGAGTAGCGTTGGCAGCCCTCAACATGAAAAACTGCAAAAAAAAACTTAATTAAAGTGTATAAAATGTAAACCATGATGCACAATACAAAAGTTTCAATGAAATTCTGTGTTAATGTATGTGTGAACAGGAAAATATAAGTGTGCAAGTGGATGCACTTTTGATCACAAAGAAAAATACGAATTGTTGGTATTTTTTTTTTGCAGCATTAAAGCATCTCTTCTTAAATTTTTTTCCTGATTTTCCCCAGAAAATTAACGGAAAACGACGTTTCTAGAGTAAAAAACCAAGAACTTTCTGTTGCTGTTTTTCTGTACTGCGTTGTCATTTTTGTTTAGTACTTTTTTTTAATTCTAAAGCACCCAAATGATTGCAATTTTTGCTGTTGTCACCACACTAAGGAAAAGGAAAAAAGTTGTATATTGGATGGATGCATGCAACACACTACTCGTTCGTAGTCGTCTAATATGGGAAATATTCATTCAACTTTTGCTACTGCTTGTGCTTTCATGAGCATCAGCTGAAGCAGAAAGTTTTCCCCCGATTCTCTTCTTCGTATTCTTTCTTTGTGGTGGCAATAAAAAAATTTTCAGAACTCAAAGTACGATTTTGAAGATAAAAAGTGAAAAACATTTGTACCAAAATTTAAAAAAAACCGAGAGAAAAAACGACGTTGAAACAAACACATAAATAAAAAGTGCAACTGAAATTGGTGTTCGAGTATAAATAACATGAACAGAAAAATAAAATGCTGGGAATTCACATGTCTCGAGTTAAAAAGTAGAGAAAAGAACGAAGGATGCCTACAGTAGAATTATATAATATTCGTTTTTAATTAAAAAATCCTGAATTTTTAACTTGAAAATTAAAACTAAACTTTTAATGGTATCTAAAAGACGTGTCTAGAGTATTTGGTTAAAAAATATTTGTTTGAAATAATTAAGGAAAACAATTTCTTCAATTTCTTTGCTTCTCTTACAGTTTTGTACAGTACCCCTCTGGGCTTATTAGATCAAAAAGACTGAGTCGAGTTCCTATTATATGACCGTGTTCTCTTAACTATAGTGTAGAACTGATGATTAAAGAATTTTTCCTAACTGGATCCTTAAATTTACTTTACATACGACAAATTTCCCACCCCAAGTTTGGGAAATGCGCCTTAGCAGATCTGTAAAATCGGGGCAGTCATATATGGTGCCACGGAAATCAGTACCACTTTGTCCTAATAAGGCTCTCGAGGATTGTGGCGGTCACCGCAAGGTGCCATTAGCGTCATTAGCCCCCGGTGAGTGCAAAGCTACGGGCTGACCGTTTGTATCCTTCTTTCGAGAAAAATTTACGATAAGCAACAGAAGGGTACTTCCTCGACAAAGGGATACTTTCAGCGATCACGTGCTGGCTGTTAATACCCAAAACCACGAGAAGAAAAACTTCCACATGGGAGGCTGATTTTTCACCCTTGTCGGAAAGTTCGGCAAGTTGGAGTTCTCCCTAGGCACTCTTGCCAATCGACGGATGCTGTACAAAAGCATTAAAAATAATCAAGCATTTTTAAATGGTGCAATTCACATAGTGCACAGTGGAGAGTTTACAGTTTCTAAACGGATTAGTTCTTATTTGGGGTTTTCAAGCACGAATTCGGGATAAAATTAACTCTACAATACTTAAATCAAGCGCATTTTAAGATTGATTCAATCTTAGTTTAACTTACATCAATCTCATTTCCGGATTATTTCAAGTACGAAATCCGAACGGTCTTGCGAAAGTTCAAATGCAAAATATTGTAGCTTTTGTTTGCAATCCAACAACAAAATACACAGAATTGCAATTGTCTCATCATTGCTTTTGCACAATACTGAAACTGTATAGCTTTTTCTGCTACGTGTTTTGCGTTTGCATCCCTGGTAACCAAACAGATGACATTTGTGAATAAAATCTACTAACGCTGCGATAATATTTTCTTTTACACTTTTCGTGGTATTTTTAAACAATTTTAGAAAAAAATCAAAAACCTCTGTACATTTTCACGACTAGGGCCCTGTTTCTCAAAACTACAAGTTACAAATCTGCAAGTAAAATACATTTTAAGCAAAAACAAAAATTGTAGAATTGTTGTTTTTTAATGTATTTAAAGGGTCGATGTTGGATATGAACCACACCTTAACATCAAGTTTTTTTCTGCGTTTCATTTGACATTTCTCAATTTCAGACGAACTCAATTTAAACTATGGAAAGATACACACGTCGTCAATTGTCAGAATGGTGGCAAGAAATTTCAACAGTGGATCATCAATTTTCGAAGAAAATCATCTTCAGTGATGAGACACATTTTCACCTCAGTGGATTATTCAATAAGCAAAATTGCCGCATTTGGCCAAGCGATAATCCAAGAGTGTTTGTCGAAAAACCAATGCACCCACAAAGAATGACTGTTTAGTGCGGTTTATGGGCTGGCGCCATCATATTTTCCAAAATGAGACCGGTCAGGCAGTTACTGTGAATGGTGTTCGCTATGGTGAGATGATAACGAACTTTTTATGGCCCAAATTGGAAGATAGGGATTTGGACGATATGTCAAATCAACAGGATAGTGTCACTTGCCACACAGCTAACGAAACAGTGGATCTTTTGCTCGTCAAATTCAATGGCCGTGTTAGCTCACGTGGTGGCGATGTTAATTGGCCGCCAAGATCATGTGATTTGACACCGTTGAGTTATTTGAAAGAAAAGGTGTACGTCGATAAGCCAGCAACAATTCAAGAACTCAAGGATGAGATTATTCGGCACATTAACGGCATAGAACCTTAATAATGCCTCAGCGTCATCGAAAATTTGGATAATCGGATGGAAGTGTGCCCCCGTCCTACATAATTGAACCGTACCAATATTATTAAAATAATTTCCTAAATAATTTAGGTTTTATTCAAAATCAACATCGGCCCTTTCAATTTAACCACCCTTGTAACCACCACAGTTGTAACCTAAATCGCAGCAAACACTGAATATCGATAGAATTTTTTTCTGATTTTAAGAGTATGAAAGTTCTGGTAGCAACGAATGGTTCTCTAAGTTTGAAGTACGTAAAAGAGAACATTTGTATGCACTTTTAAGACAGGATCGTTCTTAAAATTTTTTTGATTGCAAATTAAATGAAATTTTTCAGAACATGACAAATCGCTTGAGTCAGTCAAGTCAAAGTATACCACTGGTTCCTTTATCTTTCCACAGGTAATCCGTTGAAGAATCAACTTGCTTTAACATAATAAGCATTACATAAAACCCTGTGGAGATTACGGAAGTTCTGTTGATCTTAAACTGTCGCATGGCCTCTCCGTTTAAAAGGTTATTTACAAGGATATTTGTTGAACATTAAATACACCGGCTTAGAGTCTGAACACAATGTAACGATAATTTATAGCGGCAAAAAACCGCAGCGCGGAACGGCATAAAATTAAAATCTATTTTATTTTCTTTGCAGACTTTCTTTCTCTCTCAATTTTTGATACTCGTTCTCTTTCTGATGTTGCCATAGTTTTTGAATAATTGGCGATGTTCACAACATAATTGTAAACAAAAAACATGATAAAAATGTATCCACAAGTAAATTAATAAAAATGTAAACAAACAACAACAACTATTGCCTGCGCCGTCTTCCGTTGTATTTTGTTTATTTTCTCTCCCCCAAGGAGAAATCTAACCGCACCCCAAACATTGTGTTTACACTCTGAGATGCACATATTTGTTTCGAAAACGAGGAACAAGTTGCCGTTAATGTGAATGGCATTCAATACCGGGTAATGATTAAAAAAATGTTAAGGCCAAAGATAGAGAACAATCCGAAATTATGGTTCAAAAAAGATGCAGCCACAGCTCATCAAACTATGGCTCTTCTGTCCGAATTTGTTGGCAATAGAATAACATCTCGTTTTTCTGATTTAACTACTCCCGATTTTTTCTTTGGGGTTAATTTAAACGCAATTATTATTTAGCAAATTTTATCAAGAACATGGGCTGTGTACGTAAAATCTCCATGTCTGTCTGTCTGCTGCAATATGTTCGTTGAACGACTACCTTGTCGTTCCAAGTTATTTTCGGTCTTCCTTGCCTCATTAAACCCACGCTGTGGGTTCCACTCCAGTGTCTCATGGAGAATTTCGTCGTATGGGTTTCTTACTGTATGTCCGAGCCGCTTTTACTTTCTTCTTTTTTGGGTTTTTGGCGAAGACAACGCCGACGATTTGAAGTTGTTAATTTTTGACCACTCTAGGCCACCAAATCCTAACCATGCCTCGCAAACATCAGTTGGTAAATACTTGAAACTTTTTGTTTAATAGCTTTATTTACTGACCAGGTTTCGGAACTGTAAAGCAGGATGCTTTTCCAACCGGCATTGTATATGTGGATTTTAATTTTGGGGGAAGATGAAGTTTGATTTTCATATATTTCCTGCGTTTTAGTAAGCTGATTTGGCCCTACCTAAACGTGAATCTACATCGCTGATGTCAGTGCCATCTGGTGTTATTATGCTACCCAAATAGCATTTTGAATAGGCACATTGTTCAGCAAATATGTTGGTGCTGAATTCGATTTTACAACTATGCATAATTTTGTTTTGGCTGCATATATTCGAAGGCCGTATTTTGAAGCTGTTGAAGCTACGTCGTTTTCTTCTTCTCATATCCTACATCTTTGTGTTCAGCACGACTAGGACATCCGTATAATCTAGATCTTCAAGTTTCTTCATTAATTCTCCACTGTATACCTCTACTTCTACCTGAAGTAGTCGACAGTATTTCGTCAAGTACAGTAATAAAAAGGATAGGGGACAGTAGACACCCTTGCTTGACGCCGCTTATTTTATTGAAGGGTTCGCTTATTTTGCTTTTATTAGTGGAACTATCTTATCTGGAATATCTTTGTGACTAAAGGCATGCCATATTTTACTTCAATTGAGGGTATCAAATGCATTCTTGAAGTCGATGAAATTTAAACACAGTGTTGAGTTGTGTTCGTTGCATTGTTCGATTATTAAACGAAGACTATTTATGTACAGAGTCATTTGAACGATTTGGAGGGAAGCCAGCCTGCTTCTTCCGAAGTTGTCCGTCTTGGCTGTTTAGAATCCGGTTCAGGATTATCGTATTGAATGGCAAACAGCGGAAGTTAGAGCGAAACCTCTCCAATTTCCGCGAAGGTTGATATCTCCCTTCTTAGTAATTTTAATTAAGACTCTCCTTTCAATCTTTTGGTATAGTTTTTTTCACCAAAACTTTTTTTAAATTGGTTGTAGGATGGTTGCGGTAGTTTGAGAATCGTATTTGAAAATTTCTGCTATTTGACGACTTATCGGCATTTTGGCGATTTTTTACCTCTAAATTATTTGCTCAAAAAATGTCGATTAAAACACGATAACTTTTTGTTGAATTTAGTACATTTTATTAATTATGGGTATCATTGAAATATTTGTTTCATGAATAAGAGAGAGAACTGTTATTTACTCAGTGCTTTTACTTAAGAAAAAAGGGTTAGATTTGTTTGTTATGTATGTCTAACCCAACACACACATTTTATCTAAAATGTTTCAATTGTAAAGAATAAAAAACAAAAGAAAAAAATCAAAAATTTTTTGGCAAAAGCTAACAGATGAAAAAAGATAATTTCAAAATATAAAGTTCTTTATATTTGAGTTTGGAAATAGATTGACACTTACAAAAAAGTTGTGTCAAGCTAAATTCATATTCACTTTTAAGGATGATGGTTTTGGTAGTTTTAAGCATGAAGATGTGCTAGATTTACTTAAGAGTTTTAATTCGTGATTAATTAGTGATTAATAAGTCGTGTCGTTAAATAACTTATGAAACTTATCGTTTTAAGCACCATTGTCTTTTAAGTCAGTTCGATATTATCACCAGAGATGACATCTTTATAAAGATACATACAGTATTTAGAATACTGTCGAATTGCTACTTACTTTTTAAGCTGAACTTTTTTAAGTAGTATTTTGAATAGTTTTTGGTTTTTGTCACAAGAACACACGCTTATATAAGCGATTTATATTTACATTGCTCATAATGTTTTTTTGTCTTTTGTTACATTTTGTTTTGACATTTTTTATAAAAAGTTTAAATTTGCTAAATATTCAATTAGAAAAAATACTTAAATTGCGGGTACATTTATAACAAAAGTAAGGAAAAATAAATTACACATTACTCTGCTTAAATAACCGGTTTGTTCGATATTAGAAAAATGGACATTTTAAAATATTCGACTTGGGCTAAACTAAAATAACCGGTTAAAACCAGTCGAATAGTTTTCGATCGATCTCCCAGGGTAACTAGCCGCCTGGGTTCGAATCTCATGTCAGTCAAGAATGAATGATTATCAATACCAATTTTAATTAATTTTTAAGTTGTAAAATTCCTTTCTTCATAAAAATAATTTAATGAAGATTAAATTTGATGAACTTAAGCCAGATTAAAAATATTGAAAATTTGGATTAAAAACCATAAATAGTTCAACAAAATTAGCACAATACTAATTACGTATTTTTTGTTTGCCGATTTTTTTTGCAGATTTTTTTAAATTCAAGTGCCGATAATGCCGATTTTTTTTTTTTTTTTTTATAATAATCATCTTCTTATAATAATCATCTGGCACCCCTGGTTGTGATTGAGAACTTCTTGAAATTGTTCTCTCTAAATCTATTTAGTTGTTCATCAACATTGCTGAGAGTAATGCCTGTGTTATTTTTGATTGGTGTATTGGGAACTCACCAGAAAGTTGAAGAATTATATCAGACAGTTTTTAATTTTTCTGTGTTTGCGGCGGCTTCAGAGGATATACAGTGCACTCGGGAAAACGTCAACACTCGTTTACGTCAACATCCCAAAACGTCAACCCTTTTTTTTTTACATTGCCTACTCTAAAACGTCAACCCAACCATAAAGCTCTAAAACGTCAACTCTGAATAAAATAAAATTTCGAATTTAGCAGCAGTTAAAATACACACATTTGTACACACACACATTTATTTTATGAAATCAATTCAGAAATTGGGGATCCGCCTGGATAATGTTTCTAATTCGTGTAAAATTGAGGAGTTGGAAGTGATCGATGATGAGGAGAACGATTTAGATACAAATGTGCAGACAATAAAACATAGCGAAGCCGTCGAAATATTTAACAGGGCTTTGGATTGGGTTCAATGCGAGAATGTTGAGCAAAATGACTTAAATGTATTAGGACGTTTAAGAGAGAAGGCTCTCTTCCAAGTGTTGGATAGAAAAAAACAGCAGAAAAAAATAACAGATTTTTTTTAAATTCATATGTGTGCATGTAAAATTAAAAATATGATCTCATTTAAAATGTATTCTTTTAGTTCCAGTTGTCTTCTATGGTTTTAGTCAGGTTGAATGCCTTTTTTATTTCCTTTTTGAATTTGTTTATGTTTGGATTTAGTTTATAATTAATAAAAACGTTTAAAAGCACATTATCGATATGTTTTTTATTTAAAAATTTTACATTTGTAAACGTCAACAATTTGTTAAACGTCAACACCCGCGGTTTTAATTAGTTGACGTTTTCCAGAGTGCACTGTACTAAAGTTAAAGGTGTATGCCAAAGCTCCAAGAACCATTCAACAGCTTAATTCGAGAAGTGAGGGAGGGCGCTTGGACCTAAAATTCTTGGAGAATTTATGGAAAATGCTCTAGAAAGAGTGCAGTTAACAATGAGCACCATTTGATAGATATTATAAAGTAAGTCATAACCAGTGATGCCAACTTTTTGCGAGCAAAAAGCACTTTAAAATTTAAAAAAAGCACTAAAAAGCACTATTTCAAACAAAAAAAAAGCGTAAAAAAGCACAAAGCCATTTTTACAATTTAATAAAGCACAAAACAAGTTGCATTTGGCTGTGCCGAATATTATATACCTCCAAAATTTAAAAAAAAGGCGACAGCGTTGATGAGTGACCATTTTTTATTATTATCTTCAATAAAAATAATATCATCCAAATCATTTCGATCATCATCAGCTGAATATTAATTCTCCACAAAACAGTTTGAAAGTAATACGTGCGAGCTCGATTTTCGTAACTCAAAAAAATCTGGCCTGTGGCAATTTCCGAAAATTTGCAATGACCGACCATTGTTTATAAAACTTAATCACAGCCCATATTTTAATAAAAAAAACCTTCTATTTTACCGTTTAAATAAATCTAAATTGAAATCGTGCAAAGTTTAATAAGACAATTGGCGTATAATGCAACTTTCTTAAAAAATAATGATATAATCCAATTATTGTAACCTATGTACGCTTCTGAATAAAGCACACACATAAGGTGTAAATAGAAAAAACATGTATGTTTGTATTCTGATACTTAGTCAAACTTAGCACTATAGGTAGAAATGCACAACACGCGGTTATTTGGAGACGAGTGTCGCCCGTTTGAAAACTAAAGATTATGAAAAATGGCAGGTTATACAACGCTCATTATAAAAGTGTTTTCTGTCAGCTGTTTTTAATTTATTCAACACTTTGCTAATACCAAGTAACGCCTTTTCTTGTTTTTAAAGTTTGCGTTATTTTTCTAAGCAATTTTCTATTTTTGAAACAGTAAATATATCGTTTTTATTACGGTTACTAAATATGTTGTCAACGCTAAAAAGTATAACGTTTTGTAAAATTTCCAAATTGCTAGGAAGCCTAGCACTAACCTCGTTAATAAAGTTCTTGGTAAAACGAATGCTAGTTTCTTTTATCACTTTTTTATCATGTGAAATCTTAAAATATTTACAGGTCTTCTCAAAATTTTACCCGAAATAGCAAATCTAAATCATCCTCTATAAAATGAAAGTTTTAAAAAGCACTAACGAAAAATTGAAAAATCACCAAGTTAGTGATTTTTCTTAATTTGGCACTATGGATATAATTTTGGCGTTTTGGGGCATCAAAAAGCACCATGAATAGTGCCAAAAGCACTAAGTTGGCATCGCTGGGCATAACGTTATTTATGCACCACCCTGTACAATATAATAAAGTACCTAATAAATACATACATATAAAGAAAACAAAACAACTTAAACTAAAAAAAGAGAGCAGTAAAAAAAAATATTAAATACCTTTTTTGTTTTATTTTTTCTTCTTTTTTTCTTTGTAACGTTTTGAAATTGTCAATAAAATACAGCTGGTGTTGTCGTGTTGTTTGTTTGTAGTTACAGTTTTGTTGCTGCTGCTTTTTTTAATAATTTTTTATAATTAAACTGGAAATAGATGGGAGAACAGAACGGGCAATTGATGTAATAAAAAGCACTTTAAACGAAATACAAATAATTAAATTTAATTTTTTTTTTAAGGTTTATGTGTTTTAAAGTTGTAGATACAATTTAACACTCTCAAAAAAGTATTTTCAAGTGTAAGTGTTGAAACTTGAAAACACTTTTTTGTTTATTTAAAGATCTACATCTTTCTAACAAAACTATTGAATTTTTTTGTTCGATTTTAAATTAGAAAATAAATTTAGCACCTTTTTTCCATGAAGAAAACAATAATAACAATAAAAATTACTAAATAAATAAACAATTTGTTAACAATATTGTACAATAAAAAAAATCAAAATTTCATATTAAATCTTGGTTAACACTTAATAAATAATGACGATAATGATATGTAAAATTAATGGTGGTGGTTGGTCTGGTTTTTAAATCTGTCTCGTGGTGGTCACTGTAAATTTAAGTGATAACAATAAAAAAGAACTTATAATTCTGAAAAAACAAGGGACTTGAATTCAAGGATATTTTTTTTTATTAGGGTAGACAAAGAAAACAGCACACGCATTAGCAATAATATGAATGACATTAATAAAAGGAAAATTAATAGACACGCAACGTTCTGAAGTTGTTTAGAGAAAACATAAAAGGCGAATTAAAATTTTCCTGAAACGTTCGGCCTTGTTATATGGGTGTCGTAGTCAAAACCCAGTTGTTTTCAAAAATTGTTTAATTGTTGTCGTAAACAACATAAATGCGACAAACTTTCTATGTGTTTTACATTGTGGTTGTCGTGAATTTTATATGATATCGACAAATATTTCAAACGACTAAAGCTACGGTCAGGTCACACTTATTAAATATTTGACCAAATAAGCGTAACCCCTACTTTTGTTAATAGTTACTGAGATTTAACATGGTCTTAATATTACAAAATAAAATGATTATACTTCTAGACATAGCAAACAACTGTTTTCTGTAAGTTGATGATTTATAATCAAAATAAATATTGGAATTGAAGGAAATGATTATTTAGTTTGCTTGTTGGTCCCGTTTTTCTGTTAAATATTTGACAAGTGTGACCGTAGCTTAAGACATCGGCCCTCGTAATAAGTTTGATTGGTATTCCAATTGAATAGAAAAAATCATTTATTTTTTTCTTTCAATTTTATACACAAATGTTAAAAATGTATCAAGAAATTGTTACAGCTTTTTAGGTAAAAATTGCTTACCAATTAGCCATTAAAAGAGACCTACCAACCAATGTTTTACACAAGCACAAGTGTAACTTTTTTTTATTTTTTATTACAACATATAATTATTTTTTGTTATAACTCAGGGCTGCCAGACTTGGGGATTTATCCCCAAAGTTGGGGATTTCATGCGAGCAAAAAGGGGATTTTTTCGGGGATTTAAAAAAAATCGGGGATTTTTGGGGATTTTATACATTTAAAATATTGTTTTCCCTTCTTTTATTATTAACGCTTATTTTTCTTTGTTTCGTACATAAAATATGAAAAAAAGTAGCAAAACTTTTACCTTAGTCTTATCAACAACTAATACGGTAATAAGGGTCTTAATTAAGATTACCATTTTTGTTAAGTGTGTAAAAGGTACTTAATAAACGTATGTTATTATTTTTGAGTGAGTGTTTAAAAAAGGAAGAATTAAAAAAAGGAATCTAAATCCGTTGACAACACATTTTTGATTTTTTAAAGACAATTTTCAAGCAAATATTTCTCTCCCAGAAATAAGTAAATCGGTACCTGAAACGCAAAAGGCCCTAACTAACGAAAAATTAAAAATCAATGCGTCATTGATTCTGATGTATTGCATCATCACAAATGTCCGAAAAACAATTTTGGAATCTTTCGACTAAAATTTGCGATTTTACTATCAGGAAACAAAAGGTCCTATCTACAAAAGATACTATGGTAAACACTAAAAGGCCTAACTGACAGTTTGCATAATAAGCAACATTGTCAATTGTCAAAACAACTGGAAGATTTAACAAGAAAAATAAAAGAAAATTTAGTTATAAGCAGTTTAGGACGATTTATTAATTTTTAATTTTGAATTGTTTTTTATTCTGTTGTGAAATTTTCAAAATGGTAGACAGGGCCTTTTAGGTGACGATATATAAAAGTGTATTGTCTTTTATATTTCGTCACCTACAGTTTGGGGAAAAGAATGCTGGGCTATTGGTAAGTACTAATATGCTCCGAAGTATTAAATAAATGACGGATATGTGTTTTTATTGTTGATTTTATGGATGGCTAAAACCGACTCAACAATCTTCAAATTCTTATAAATTGGCTCACATGTCTTCACAAACAACATATTGCTCTGCTTGTAATACATCACTGGAATCGCATAAAAAGGATTTAAAAAAACATGCCGAACAAGTCGCTACGAACAAAATAAAATAATTTTTTATTAAAAATTTTTACTTGGGGATTTTTGGGGATTTCCTATTAAAATTTTTCTTACTATTTTTAAAAAAAATTTAAATTTTTAATTAACAAGATCAGAAAAAAAACAAAAGAATATATTAACTTTTTAAGGTTTAAATTTTTAGTTTGGGGATTTTTTTTAATTTTTTTGGGGCAAAGGAAACAAAGTACCTGGCAGCTCTGTTATAACTGAATAAATGGATATTTATAATTATCTAATACATACAGTGCCCCAAAACAGGTTAAAATTATAGAATTTTTCACTTCTTGTTATAGATTAATTGTTATGACGCAGTGAAAATATCGTCAATTAGTTACCCTCTATAATTTATTTCGTTGTCGATGTCGATGTCAAATTTTAATTGTTCATACATCAAGTCAACGACTGCATCACTTCAACGATAATTTGGTATTTATAAGAATTTAAACTGTGGGATCTGAATTAGAAAATTAATCCTTCGTGTATGCTTCAACTTCGGTTGACGTTGAGAGATCATTTTCCAGGTACAAAAGCTTTTTGACAGACAAAGGCTTACTTTTGATATTATAAAAAAGTATTTATTTGATTATGCAAACAAAAATTTAAATAATGTAGTTATTTTAATAAAGTTGTAAAATATATTAAACCTTTGAATGGCAACAGAATAAAAACCACAATACAATTTTTATTTATTTTTTTTTAATTAAATTGAAGAAAAAAAGGTTTTTTATTGAAAATCTTCCAGTTTTTTGGGCATATTTTTTAGTTTTTAATGCACATTTTGGAGTTGTTAGTGCATATTTTATGCGCATATTTTCGATTTTTTAGTGCATTAAAAACTTATTCCTAAACATAAGTAAAATTAAATTTAAAAGAATATATGCAGAAAATAAGAGAAAAATGCATAACGAGGGCCTATATTCAAAACCCTCTATCTTTGATTTTGACGAAAATTACTTTTTAATGGTAAAATGTTCAGTAAAACAAACCTCATGTATGGTGTGATTTTCATTACAAACATATTTTTTTTTTTGCTGTTTTATTTGCATTTTTGTATTTTCTCTATCTTACACAATTAATTTTTCTGAATGCAAAACCCTCTATCTTTTCTAATAATTAATTTTCAAATATTTTTTACTATTTTTTGCAAGCTGAACATGAATTTGACATTTTTAATGATTTATCAAAATAGCGAAAGCCGATTCTGAGCTGAATTACCATGAAAATATTTTACATGCTTGTTTTTGGAAAATATAATGTCCATGACATAAAAATAAATGGTTAAAGTAGGAATTTGCTTAAAAAAAGAGTCTTCTTTTAAAGTGTCATCTATGATATTATTGTCAAAAAATAAGTAATTTATAGGATATTTAAAATCGCATGTAATTAAAATAATATTATCGTGTGATAAACTTACAAAATAGTAAGTTTAAAATTTAGTTTAAAATAAGATTTTTTTAATAACCTTTTGTAACAGTTCAAAATGTTGATATTGATTATATTAAGTGTGAACAGAAAAATAATGTTGCTTTCAATTCCTTGCAACGTATAGCAGTCGATTATGTATCATCAAATGAAGATATAGAGGACGGTCGGATATCAGGTATGTTGTCACATAATAAATTAAAACGGCAATAAAACAAAAATCATATCTACCCAGATTCCGAAGACGAAAAAATCAACAATAATCTGGTCGTTTGCAAAAGAACTAAGCGGAAACATAATCCTATATCAAATTTCCGAAAGGAAAACTCAGTAAAGCGAATGAAAGGCCAAAAGTATTTAGGATTTTCTACTACTGATGGATTTTTCATACCAAATTCAAAAAACCCACCAAGAAAAATGGGAGTTTCGTGTTCATCATCATTTTGCGGAAAAAGCAAATTAAGACACTGCCAAAAGTTTGATCATGAAACCAGAGATTATATATTTAAAACGTTTTGGGATATGACCTGGGAAGCTAAGCAAGTGTTTGTAAAAAGCCACGTCGCACGCAAAGCCAAACAAAATTGTACAGTGGAGAATTCAAAGAAACAGAATAGCTTTAAATTTACTTTAACCTTCAACCAGGAATCTCTAGGTATGTCGTTTCATGTTTCTTTCCACTCTATCAGTAAATGTTGATATGGTAAAAGGTTGGTTAAAAGTAAAAGAACCCAAAATTTCATCATTTAATGCTAAAAAATCTGAAAATGCAGTACATTTAAAAGAATATTTTGAGCAATTAGATAAAATGGAAAGCCACTACTGTCGTAAGGATACCAACAAAATATACATCGAAGCAACATTTAAAACCAAAGCAGATATATATAAAGATTACTGTAATTACTGCTCAGACAAAAATTTTCAGGCCGTTTCTACTTTTTCATTTTCTAAATCTTTTGAGGAGGAGAATTTGGCTTTATTTATGCCTCGCAAAGACCAATGCGATATCTGTGTCGGATTTAAGGCTAAACAAGTATCAGCTGATGAATATAATCAACACATTTCAAAAAAAAATCGTGCACAGTATGAAAAAAAAATTGATAAAATTGCAGCTGAGAATGGTGTACGTCACGTTTTTACAATGGACGCTCAAGCAGTAAAACTGTGTCCCAATATTAATGCTTCAGCAATTTACTTTAAGCAACGCCTTCAGGTACACAATTTTACTATTTATAATATAGGTACTCATCAGTGCACAAACTATTGGTGGAGCGAAATCAATGGTGATTTGTCAGCGTCGGTATTTGTTTCCTGCATTATTCATCATTTAAAAACGTATTGCTTATCAGATTCATTGCCAATTACAATTTTCTCGGATGATTGTGGCTACCAAAATCGTAATCATTATTTATCTAATGCTCTATCTAATTTTGCTGCTAAAAATAATAAAGTTATTGAACAGAAGTTCTTAGAGAAAGGCCATACGCAAATGGAGTGCGATAGTGCCCATGCTAAGATAGAGATTAAGTTGAAAAATCAGTCTATACACTTGCCAATCGATTACGTTAGAATCACTACAGAAGCCAGAACAACTGTTAAAATTAACAATGAGATCGTGAAAAAGCCGTTTGATGCAGAATATTTAAATTATGATTTCTTTAACAATTACAGTGATGGCAAACTTTTGCGTTTTTTTTTCAATTAGACCAGGACGAGTAAAGAACGATCCTACAGTGTCTAATTAAAGATCTCTTTTATATCTTCCAGATGGTAGCGTTAAATATAAATTAAATTTTGATACAGATCACATTGATCTTCCTGTTCGTATTAAACCTTATACAGAACATATTGAACCAAAACCTCTTAATTCTGCTCCACTTTCAATTCAACCAAATAAGTGGAAGAATTTACAAGATTTGAAGAGGGTTATACCACCGGAATACCATTATTTTTACGATCATTTGCACCAGTCGAACTCCAAACAAACTTAAAAAAGCAAAAACAAAAAAAAATGTGTTGCTATAACTTTTTGATTAATATTTTTAATTATTATTTTTTTTATCTTATGTTGTATTATTAGCCTTTATCTTAAGTAAGCCAGGTTATACACCGACAGATGGCATTAATAAAATCAAAATAATTTATTTTTATTAAAATTCAAAACCTTCTATCTTTTCATTTTCATACATACATATTAGGCTGGCTCAAAAAAATATTTTTTCTCTTATCGACTTCTAATAGCGTAAATATGTTGTATTTTTGTCTGAATTTTATCCCTGTAAAATATTATTAATTTATTTTTAGTGTAAGAGCCCGCGCTTTGACCTTCAATTTTGTTAAATTTTGAATATAGCAACAATAGCATTGTATTGCAGAAAAGCATATACATAACTGTATTTTAACGACTGTTAGGTTCGAGAGATGCCCGAATTTGACAGCAAAGGCTGTTACACACTATCCCACAAAGTCTTACGTATTTTTCAAAAATGCTTCCCTGATCTAATTATTCTTTGAACATTTTCTAAAAACAATAACAACTTATCATGACAGGGTTGCATTTTCGTAAATTTCTAAAGACTTTGTGGGATAGTGTAAAACGGCTTTAAACAAGATTTTGTGACCAAAAAGGTTTTTATTGTTTTATGTTGTATAAGAACCCAAATTTTTATTTTTTTTAGTTTAATTCAAAATATTTTTAGTTTTAATTAATAATAATTGATAGTAAATAAAATATTAAAATTTAAAAAATGGACTTTTTTCAAATATTCTTAATTCTTAGGAGCTCATGCGCGGGCTCAAGATGACACTTTTTTGAACTTTTTTTTGCAATTTTTATTTGTTTGAACGTAATACAAAAAATATTGCTATTAGAATATGATTCGAGAACTTTTATTTTTTATCATACATCAGTGACCCACCCTAATACATATTGAATATTTTTGAGAAGCAAAATCCTCTATCTCGCATAAAGTCCCCAATAATGCAAAATTTTATGAACCAATTATCTGTGAGATTCAGTAGTTAATTTAAAAAATATTGTAGAATACCGAATTTTAATAACTCAATTAATTCGCGAAAAAAACAGTTTTTTGCCTCTCCTAAAAAGTTGTGTTTTTTAAGATAGAGAATTTTGAATATAGGCCCTCGATAAGAAACTATTGTTTAAAGATACTTTTTTTTTTTTTTTTTTTTTTTTTAATTCCCTACTCTAATCCCCGCGAAGCTTTACGCTTGTCTGCAGGAAAGAAACCAGAGTCTCTGGCGGGAATCGAACCCGCGACCCCGGGGTTGATAGACTAGCTCACTACTAGCTAGCCTACCGGGGCACTCTGAAAACGATATTATCGGTTTTAAATCGTTTTGCTTTTAAAATCAATTAACATCCTATGCCTGATAAATTTGCGGTCATTAACATAAAAATCCTGTTATTGTTAGGTGGAAACTGCTAACATTAGTGTTTTAAAAGCGTTGTTAAGCTAACTTTCGAAATAAACGTGTTTAAAGTTTTTGATTTGTGCGAAACACTTAGAAAAATTAACGACACATTCTTTTTAAACGGGGAAAGTATAAATATATCAAGATGAATTTTATACACAATATAAATAAAAACAAAGCGAACAATTCTGCATCACTGACTCCAAAATTTCGTTTTTTTTTTTTGAGTTATACGACGTTGCAGCAAATGAGCGATATCATTTCATTGCTTATGAAGACAAAGAATTACGATTACAAGATTGCAAATGATAAGCAGTCTGTTGTAAATACAAAAGTAAAATGCTTAAACAAACCTAAGCTAAAGTAAATAAACTCAAATATTTCGAGAAGATATTTTTATAAAGCCGTGACTGTATAAACTGACTTTTTTAAGGGTGGAAAAAACTATCTAATAGACTGAAAAAATTACGTTATTACGCCATTTGCTTGCTAGTGATCAGGAATAAATAAACCCTTTTTTAGCCATTTGAGTTTTACATTTATAACATATATTTTACACCTTTTGGGAAGCAAATAAAACAACTGTAAAGATTTTTTTTTTAATTGCATTTGAAGTCTTACCCCGTATTTATAAACGATTATTAAATTTAACGAACGTTTATTAAGGCAAATTTGGATACAAAATTTTTGTAAATCTTTATTAAATTTAAAAAAAATTTATAAATACGGGCGTTCGAAATTAAGAGTGCACATATGTGTACCTCAGGTCTTTATACATATATGAATAATTTCAACTTAAAGCCTTAATTTCTTAAGATCTGAACTGAACCGATTGAGTAAAGGGTTTATTAACTATTTTTTTTATCTTATGAAGTGTAATTTAAATTTCGCTTTTTATTATTTTTTTTATTTAAAGTGGTAGAAAAAGGAGTTACACTGCACATATGTGCACTTCAGGTCTTGGAACAATATTTTGGATATTGTATAGTTTTTTCTAACTGTTAATTTTAAATGCAAAAAATAATGGCTAAAACTCTTAAGCTTATACGAAAAAAGTTTGTCAAAAAATTCAAATTCCTATTAAAAGGAGACATCGATTGGATTTACCATTTACATATTACAATTTTAAAAGCCAGGAGCGTAGTGGCAATTATGTACTTTATGAAATCTAGATAATGCAGGAAAAAAGAAAATTAATGTTTGTTTGCCTTAAATTTTTATTTTAAAGATTACAAAATTCTATTAATAAAAAACAACTGTAAACAGGGTATTAAAGATTGTGGGATTAAGATTTTTTTGACAAGCAAAATATATACATGATGTTGCAAGGCATTTTTTGTGTGAAATAAATGTATAAAAATCACGCACGTACATGTTGATGTTTATTTTTTTTATATAAATACCAACATGAAATTTAATGCCAATTTAATATGGTAATAAAAAATATTTTTATTATATTAAGTCTCACACATAAATTCAGTTTTGAATAACAAAATATGTAAAATATGCAATTAAAGGAGAAATTATATGCATATGTATGTAAAGTCATATTTTTATTCGAATTATTCGACCAAAGCCTAAAAACATATTTTTCATACACCAAATTTTTTTTTTAATTTGAAAAATTTTGTTATATTAAAAGCCTTCATGGCCAAATCATAATACATATTTCAATAAATATTTTTAAATTAACATAATATGGCATCAACTTATAACAATTTTTAAAACAAAAATAATCAATAAATATACCGTCAAATTAGATCACATTGTTACCGATGTATTTAAATGGTATTGAAATACTCAATTAAAGCTTTATGATAGCTATTAGGAGACAAGCGATAATTCCGTCGTATAGGAGGCAAATGATTCCACTCTCTGGCAACCCTTACAAGGACCGACCTCTCAAAAAAACGAGTTATAAATTCTGAGTATAAAAATTTGCATATTTCTTGAAATTGGCATAAATTCAAAGCGTCGAACTAAAAACAAATGTGTTTGTAAAAACTCATAAGAATTTTAATGGTAAGAAAATCAGAAAAATTGCAACCCAAGAATCGATTACATGGGCTGTAATATGATCTCAACTCTCAGATTGCATACAAATCGAATGACTTTATTTTTTAACTGCCTGTTTAACGTTTGAACAGGCTGTAAAAGTTCAACTCTACAAATATTACCGTATGAGGTACAAGAATACATTACTAAACAATAAGATCTAAGCAATCTTATCTAAAATGGTAAATATACATTAAGTGAGTATAAACGACAAAGAGTAAAATGAACACTAGAAATTACCTTGTTAATGTGAAAGGCATAAGAAAGTTTATCTTTAAGTTACCCTCAAAAAACTCGCATTTTCTCAACCCAGTCTATATATTGACCACCAATTTGAATACGAAAAGGCCGAGAAACCTATCCTCCAAAACCCTTGACATTTGTCTTAGATAAATTTATCAGTAGGCAATTTGATTGCATCCATTCCTCAACCAAACTCAAGGTATTGTTAACCAAATATTGAAGATTTGCAGAAGATTGTGAATTAAAAAAATTAAAGCTGAATATCATCAGCATATGCATAAACTTCGCATGTTCTCGAATCAAGAATGGAAAATAAGTCGTTAATATGCACTGAAAACAATAATGGTCCTTGAGCAACACCCGTATAAATTGAACGTAAATGTGATTTACTTTTATTAATTTCAACAAATTGCGTACGTTCCAATAAATACGACAACATAAGATTACAAAATGTGGGATTCAACCTAAATATTGAATTCAATTTTGTCACCAATATTTTATAATGGATACGATCAAAGGCTTTTGATAAATCAAGAGAGACTACAACACAAGGAAAATATAAATTAATCTTCTCTCTAATCATCTCAGTAAGTCCTAATAATAATGACGAAGCACTACAATTTATTCGAAACCCAGTTTGTTTATCAGCGAGTTAATCATTTATTTTTTAATATACAGTAGAAGCTTGATAATTCGGATAATTGATGGCACACCCTAATCCGGATTATCAAATTATCCGGATTACCGAATAAAAATTTGAAACAGTGTTTTTGCATTAAAAATGCTCGATACATATCGATTGATATATTATATTTATTATTTATTTGAATAAATAATTACATTTAAAAAGAACAAAAAAATGCACATAAATACAACTGTACTTTTCCGTGTTTTAGAAAATTAAACATGGAATTGCGAAGCAAAATATTTTGTTTTTGCATCAAAAAAGATAAACAATGAATGCAACAAGAGCAAGGCGAATTCAACTACAGGTGGTGTCGGAACTACAACAATCCAAAAACAACAGAAACAACATTAAGGTTTTTGCATTGCATTGTTAGTGTTTACGGCTCGAAATGTCAACCATTCTTACCAAAACACTAACAAAACAAAACAAACAGGCCCGAACTGTCAAAATCAGAAGGCGTTTCGACACCACCTGTAGTTAATTCGCCATGAACAAGAGTAATAATGAATAGAGATTAACACAACACAATAGTTTGTATAAAATCTGGTTTATGAAGTTGCAATCAATCCGGATTATAGAGTACACAATTTATTGAAAAACGATGTCCGGATTACCGAATAATCCGGATTAGCGAGGTGCGGATTATCAAGCTTTTACTGTACATCTAAATATCTAAATATGTATATAGCTATACATACTGTATTTGTAACATCGCCGGTTTACTGATTCACCATCGCACAGCCTAAACGTATAAAATTTGCACATCGAATGTTTAGGGGGTAAAAAAGAGTAAAAACGTTTAAATTTGCTTACCTCATATTTCATAAACTAACAGAGATACAAAACATACTTAATACATAACGTTGTTCATTTAAACCATTAGCGGGCAGGTCTTTGGTGCTTTTCTACAATTCGGTATTTATGGAAAGTAATTGGTTAAAACCTGTAATTTGTAACATTTTTGTTAGCCCATCTATATTTTTAAGAAATAAACATAGAAATAAAAATTATATCACTTTCGTAACTCATCTACAAAATATAAATATAACTATTATACCATAGAGGAAAACATCCTTTTGATAAAAAGTAGAAACATAAGATTTGGCATATTAATATGACCACGAAAGATACGGAGAAGCTAACGAAGTAGCGGCTTATATGCTAGTACTTACACAGAAAGAAAAACACTCGGCATAAAATATTTTTTTTGGACTGACTTTAAGTACGAGTCGTATTTAAAAATTTAAGTACGAATAACACTAAAACATACTTAAAGCAATCCTTAATGGGAATGCTTTAGAAAATCAATCACGGAATTTCTTAAAATAAGTACAAAATTCTTAAACCAAGTAAAAAAAGATTAAAATTTTCGTTGTTAGTGCCACTCTGAGAATTAAATTACAAGGTGAGCGTGTTAGAAACAACAAAAATAACAGAACCACATTATTTTCATGTTTTAAAAATAGAATTGAGTACTCTTGCTTCTCATTTAGTTTATATTTTTAGTTATATAATACTTTAAGTTTTTATAGTAAGAACCATATTGGGAATGATGCAGGTGTTTGGGATCATGGAGTGGCCACCGCAGAGTCCAGATCTGAACCCGATCGAAAACCTGTGGGCTTATTTAAAACGGCGACTGGCAGAATACGAAGAAGCCCCGAAAAGTATTAATGAGCTCTGGGAGAGGGTTTAGGCTGAATGGTACAAAATTCCTATAGATTATGTGGCTAAACTTGATCAATCTATGCCAAAAAGGATAAATCAGTTGAAGAAAGCAAAGGGATACTGGATTAGTTATAAAATTTGGATGACAAAAACCTTGGAGCAAAAGTATGCCAATGGTCAGAATTATAAAACATTTTTTTTATAAACTTAAGTTATGAATTAATGTTTTTGTTACTGTTTTATATTTTATATAGATGCATATTTTATAATTTAGCAAAAAGTTTAGAAATAATTTAATAAAAACTATAAAATAATTAAGTAACGTACTTTGTTCAAAACATTGGCTTATTTTTGCACCACAGTGTATAATCCTTATCCGCAATATCAGAACCTTTTATTCTTTATCAGGTATTACAAGATGAAGGTGTTAATTAAGAAAATTAATTGACTTAAGATATGTTCTAGAAATCGAAATTAATGGAATTTAAGTCAAATTCACTTACTGCCTTTTTTAAGTTTGTCACATTTTAACTTTTACACTTTACTGCCTTTTTTCCTAAGCACGGCAGTGTATTTTTTCAGTTTTGAAGAGTTGTTCTTGTAAAGATAAGCGGAACAAAAAGTATAAAGCTTGTTTGTGTATGGAATATTTTTATGAAATTTATTTAAAGGCCCATTTTCTAAATTTGATCCATTTAAAATGCACTTAATTTCGATTTATAGAACATGCCCGATTAATTCGGATACAACAGCTTAATTAAGGCAAACGTCAGTGTTTTACAAAATTTTCAGTTCCGCAATTTCATTATTGCTTTAACAGATCACTAAATGACTTGGAAACCTATGTGGACATTAATCCCTGTATTTAGGCAAAATTTTCAAACTAAATTTGTTGTTTAAACCTTTATTAAATTAAAAATATTTTTATGAATACGGCAGTTAGGCTCTAAATGGAATTCCTTAAAATTTAAAGGCAGATCAAACTTCTCCGGTGTATGTACACAGATGACAACGAATCACATGCAATTTTGGTCGGCGAAAGTATTTTAGATATAAATACAGAGATCCCAATGGTCAAATAAAGTATAGATTGTCGTAAATATTATATACTTATAGTTTCTAAACGACAAAACGACACCTGACAGTTGCTCCTCTCTGAGCTATTTCGAACAAGGGGTGTGAGTATGTCCAAAATGTATGGCAATACAAGAATTTAGGGCCAAAAGGGAAGACTTTTAAAATGAACGAAACAGATCCCAGACAATACAAAATAAAGAAAAGGTGGTCCAACACCATAATGCCCGATGTTAATTGTGAGTCACACTTTAAAGTCAAGTTTTTTGCTCAACTTAATTTGACATTTCTTCGTCGTCTTTGTTTCAGTGTTTGACAAATTCAACCATGAACAGGTACACAATTGAGCAGTGCGTTAAGATTGTTGAAGCCTTTTTACGAAAATGGGCGTTCAAATCAAAATGAATTGCGTGATGACAGCATAATCGACTAAATGAGTCCAATATCGGGATAATTATGGGCAAATTTCCTAACCGGGTATGTAGGAAATGTGAAAAATGTGTACGTTGCTGTTTTTGGGCTGGCGGCGTTATCGGACCGCACTTTTCGAAAATAAAGTCGGCCAAGTAGTTATCGTGAACGGTGTTCGCTATCACGAGATGATAACGGACTTCTTGTGATCAGAAATTTAGGTTATGGACTTGGACGATATGTGATTTCAACAGGATAGTGCCACTTGACCCATAGCCAACGAAACAGAAAATTCTATGGCCGTGAAATTTCACGGCGTGGCGATGTTTTTTGGCCGCCACGATCATGCGATTTGACACTGTTGGACTTCTTTCTTTGGGGACATTTAAGAGAAAAAGTGTACGTCAATAAGCCAAGAACAATGCAAGAGCTAAAGGATGAGATAATTCAGTACAATAACGACATTAAATCTCAATTATTTGAATTAAAACGATTCAAAATGCGATATAAGTGTTTCGCTCCCAAGGAGTAAGCAACTTATTGCACAAAGGTTTCAAATTGCTGCCGGTCAGAGGAAACCACATGTGGGGAAACCTGGAAAATCCGGCCCATCAAAGATGAAAAAAGGACTAGGCACCCATTACAGCTGTCCAGACATCACCTGAGGAACCTGATTGCGGTTATAACTGGCCACTGGTCCATTGGGAGGCACGCTCAAAGGCTAGGGCTCCCTTACAATGACCTATGTAGAAGTTGCGGCGACGAGGAGGAGGAAGATTCAACGGAACATCTTCTTTGTCATTGCACGGCATTCGTAGATCTAAGACTTATGCCCGTAATTTCAACAAACAGATATCTGGTCGTGTTCGTACCTAACAGTTATCTTTACCTATCCGGTAAAAATAGTTTGGTCATTTCAACGTTAATTTTGCCTACGTGTTTTTTCCTTTAAGTTTTCTTTTAAAATATGGCAACATATGTATTTTTATTAATATTTTTAATTAACTGTCAAAATCGATGGTGTAAAATACTCTACAGTTCAACTAGTAGGTAAGACAAAATTTTAACAAAAATGTTAAAATTATCAAAAATTCGTAACACCATAGATATCTATACACAGCTAGATATCTGCTTGTAGGAATTACGGGCATAAGGCCCGTTTTCACAACTTACCGATAGCTAAAAGTAGACTTTATCCTTATAAAAAGTGTTTCATTATTAAAACTTTACTTTAACCTTAAGTGGGAGATAAAGTAAGTAGAGGTTCATCCTACCTGGTAGGTTAAAGTTAAGTTAACTTTTAATACGGCCGATAAAATCCTGCCTTTAGCTATCGGTAAGTTGTGAAAACGGGCTTTAGACTGTTTGGTCGAAGAACCCTTTAAGATAAAACTTGTCTCTCTAACACTGATTTAAACAGGATCCACTCCTTTATTGAATCGGCTGGGTGGCTGAGTGAGAATATTAGCAGCCAGGTAACATAGGACCCTTGGGAGACGGTGCGACGTAGTAACACAACGGGAACTAATTAATGGACCCACGTGAGCTAGGCTTGATGGCCAATGGAACCTAACCTAAACCTCAATTATGTTTTGAGAGTCATTGAAAATATGCACCATTGGATAGAGGTATGCCTTTCGAAGCCGTGGCGAGCATTTTGCCGATATTTTGTTTCACACATATGTAACTGTCATTGATCCTTCCATCATAATAAAAAATATTAAGTTAGTTCTCTGAAAACTTTTCGTTGTATTGACAATTATTAATAACGTGAGTTTTGTTTGGAACACCATTTACGTTTTCGGGAAAGAAAGAGTGCGGATAATAGAAAAGCATATTCAAGATGTTAACACATGTAAACACGATCGATAATCATTTTAAAATTTCCAAAACTTAAAAAAAAACACAAATATTAAAAACTTTAAAATATCTTCTTCTAATTGCCAATTTCACCAATTCTATTTAAATATCAATTCATATGTACTTAAATATAGTTTTTCATATTAATTTTTTTTTTGTTTAACATTAAAAACGATTTTAAACATAAATTTAAATTTAAATAAATTTGTAAATTTGGCCATAAATCGATTACATTATTTATATTGTTGTTGTTTTTTTTATTATTTATATTTACATATTTAAGTTAGTTAGTGAAGAGGTCAACTTTAAAAAAGGAAGTGAAAAATGGGATTTAGAAAAATGTGTATCCAAATTTAAATAAATTTACAAGTAAGCCTGAATGAATATCCTCTAAAGAAACTCAAACACTCGCACTACTACGCAGTCCAGGGGGAGCATAAGCACACAGACACAATAAAAACACACACATGAATACAGAGATACACAATCCAATTGGCACGCAATCCAGATTTGATATTTATTTATTTTTTTTCCATAAAATTTTACTTATTTTTTTTTATTTAAAAATAATAAAAAAAAATATACTTTTTTTGTTTGTTTGTTATGGAAATGATTACGAAATACTACGACATGGGAAAACTCATTAATCATTAACTGTGTATTTGTAGTCCATTTATATTCAATATTTTTTTTAAATTTTTTCCAAGATTTCTTGCTTTTGTGATTGTATTTTTGGAAATTTTTAAGTTGTTTTGTTAAAAAAAATATTCTTTAATTTTTTTTTTCTAAAATTTTAAAGCTTTTAAGAGAAAAACACGTTTTTTCGTTTGTTCAAATTTAATTTAAGATAAAAAAAAATTTCTTTACCAATTTTTTTGTTAAATAATTTCACAAGTTTTATATTGGGCTGCAGTATGTTGTCAAACACTGTAAAGCATTTGTTTTAATTTAAATTTAATTATTTTAACTTGTCCTAAAATTCAACACTTTATTTATCCGTTTTAATATTTCGTAACGACAACGTAACGTTTTTTTTATTTATTTAACTTTTTGTTGTTGTTTATTATTTTGATTTTTAAATTTGTTAGTGATAAAAAAAATTTTGATTTTCTTTTTTTTAATTTTGTTAAAATTATTTTTCGTTTGTAACGCACAAAACAAGAGACAGACAAGTGTGTGTTGCAATCTCAACGATAGTAGAACAACGACTCAATTTTATTTAACAACGAGGTTTTTCTGCTGCTTTTCGTTCTATTTCTGGCTGCTGCTGCGACTACTACTACGACTGTTTGGTTATTGCTGTTGGGTTGGCTTGGCTGCACTAGTTAGTAACTTGGCCCCCCACATGAAAAACTAAAAGACAAACACCAAACACGAACTACAATAGCAACAACTAGAACAACAATAACAACGCCAAAAACATAAGCAATTACAACAATAAATACCGTATTCTAACAATATGGCTGAGAGAGAAAGAGTAAAAACATGATGAGCGTAGGAAAATTCTTAGAGATTTTTCATATATTTTACTTGATTCTTATTCCAGAGAGCAAAATTACGAATTAAATTCAAAACACTGGCTCTTACATGACGAAATAAAAAAAAAAACGTGGAAAATTGTTTAGTACTTGAAACTGTGTACTATAATTTTACATAATTTTTGGATTTTTCTTTTTTTTTTCCCAAAAAAACACATGAACACATTTTGGGACAACATTTTTTTTATTTAATAGTCTCTTATTATAAGAGAGTTATACGACAATGGGTGAGTGAGAGAAGAATGTGACGAGTTGCTATTTCAACAGGAAATAGTGCATAATAACTTTGTCATACGTAATCGTATGGGTAAGTCCATAAATAAAGGGTGTTAATTTAATTTTTTAACAAACTGATGAAATTTTCTACAGGGAAAAATAAAAAACATCACTTGAGTTATGCTAAAACAAGTAAAAGTGTTATATTCGGTTGAATCTTGTATACCATTCACTATGGTTGTAAAAGAACAGAAAGTCATATTTGAGCTCAATTTTATTCAGCTAACTTGTTTTGTATAGAGCCTATCGTACCAAAACCCTAAAGGACACTTGGTTAATTGATTTTGTCTGACTGGCCTTCGCTTTCGATCAATAATTTCGTTCGCTGAACTTATATTTAATACAATGTTTAAAAATTTGGCTTTGTTTTAAAAGTAAATTAAGCGAAAGAAATTTTCATTCGAAATCGAAGGACTGACAGTAACTGTTAAGCACTTCTTATATTCCATTTAAGTAGCTCATACGGAATTTGCGCAATCGTGGCCAATTTTGAAAACCAAATAAATTTTATACACTAAGGATATTTGAGCTCAATTTTAGCTTGAATTGTATGGACCCTATAGCACTTAAACTCTTAATTCGGTTACTTCTTATGAATGTGCTTATTAATCGCGACTCATCAGAGAACTTTATCTGGTGGTTATTGCTTGAGGTTTCTTCGGGAATCCCGTTATTTGTTCTAAGGTCCATTTCGCTTGTACTCCATTTTCGTTAAAAAGCAAAATTTCTTTGCATGCGTATATAATTCTTTGCGCAAAAATGATCGCTTACAGTCCACTCTGTTTTTTATATTTTTTTAAAACTTTTATTTTGTTTAAATAGACTGGTTTTATTGAAGAAAATAATTTTGTATAACGTCGAAAATGTGGATTCTAGGTTTCCATTTTTATCAATAAAATGGCTTATACAAATAATCGGTTTTAGTCCAAATTCGCTTATAGTCGACAAAAGTTGCGCAACTATAGTAGTGGACTGTAAGCGAAAAGTACTGTAAAGCGCATTTTGAGATTGATTCAATCTTAGTTTTACTTAAATCAATCTCATTTTCGGAATATTTCAAGTACGAAATCGGGATTGAATATGGATAATTTAAGTATTTTGCGATTGAAAATTCGTACTTGAATCAATCTTTCTGTACTTGACTCAAGAAAATCCGTACTCAACGAACTATTAGAACCGCTTCGGATTGATTTGAGTACGGATAGATTGATTTTTCTTTTGAGTGTGGAAACGACTATTAATTGAAATTTTGGTAAATAAAAATTAATTAATTTGTTCATGGCTTCACAAAATGAAAAAGCTCTAAATTGGCAACATTAGTAATAAAACAGGTCGAGTCTTTATTCCAGTTGGTGAGAATAAGAAAATTCCTAAAAAAAAAATACTTTCTACTGCATCAATGTTCCTAGTTTGAAAAACCCTTTTTCACTATTCCCACTGCGAAAAGCCCCTACTACCAAAAATATATGTTCAGTTATCCATAATTCCCAGTGAAACAATCATAAATAAAACTGATATAGTGTTCCATTTTCCTCCCTTTTAAATGTCTATGTAATACATTTTAATTGTAATTACACAGTTTATAAGAGTTTAATGATAAAAAAAAAAACTGTTCTACAACAAAAATAAAGTTATCAAAACAGAACATGAGTAGAGTTAAAGCAAGACCGTGGACGTGTGTGTATCTATGAGAGACTAACAGCCAACAACTAGCAAAAGCAGCCAAATACACACACATACATAGTTTGTACTAATACCTGTGTCTATCAACCAGTAAGTTTTTTTTTCAATAAAAGTTTGTGTGTGCAACCTTTTGGTAAAATTGTGCAATCAGCCATAACGAATTAATTGGTTTTTCAAAAAAAAAAAAGTGTAGAATAAAAAAAAAAAATTATAAACAAAAATAAACAGCAACTTTTTTTTAATTCTATACATCACGACAAAAATAGTATTTTTTTTATTCTTGGATTTAATTTTTAATGTTTGTTGGTCTGGAACAGCCAGACGGGCAGACGATGTAATCAACACATAATGCACACTATTTTATAAAATATAATTCTTTTAAATGGCGAATATTGCTGGCAAGTTTTCACTGTCAGTCAGTTTCTTACTAGTTTGTTAGAGACTCTGGACACTAATCTGTCGATGACTGCTATTCTTTTGTTACTTACACTCCCCTACTTTTGGAATTTCTTTGGTAGATTTCTTTTTATTTTAAAATTTTGTCTTTCCGATACAACGAAACAAAAGGGTGCACACGGAAACTGGGGATATGTCCATAAATTTCAAAGTTCAATTAAAAAATCGTTTTATTTATATTAATTCATATTTTAGCAAATCTCGTTCAGTTGACTGCGACTTTCACATTAATACCGAAAATTTCTCACTGGGAAATCTTATAACGGGTGGCCCAAATAAGAACAGCTGATGTGAAACACAAATAACTTTTTTATTTTTTAACATAATCTATTTTTTCTTTTTGCAGATTATAACTAAACTCTTGGAAATTTAAAATGAATACGTACAGTCAACAACAACGCATTAAAATTATCTATTTTTATTATTCTTCTCAATTTTATTATTCTTCTGACGCTGGGAAATTATCTCCGTTTTTTAACGTAAAATCAACGCCCATATCTTCCATGACTACAAGTTTAGTTCGCCGTTTTGAGGAATTGGGTTCAGTTGCCGACCGTCCAGGAAGAGGTGCACATCGAAATATTCGTACTGAAGACCACGTGGAAGCTGTGCAGCAGCCACAAAAATCATCGGCCCATATTTCTTTGAGAAAGAGGATGAAACGCCAGAAACGGTCTCCGGGGCTTCTCACAGAACAATGATCGACAACTTTTTGCGGCCAATGGTGGAGCAACATCCTAATTTGTGGTTCCAACAAGATGGAGCCACTGCGCATACTGCTAGGCAAACTATGGACATGCTGCGTGAAATTTTTGGTGAACGTATAATTTCAAAAAATTCAGATTTCCCTTGGCCTCCTCGACAAAGTGTATCTTAACAAACCACAGACACTTGGACAACTCAAGCAGAATATTCAAGACGAAAAACGGTGCCTGCAACCAGAAACATTACGCCGTGTAATGCAGAATGTCCTAAAAAGAGCCAATGCCTGTATCGAGCAAAATTGTGGTCTTTTGTCTGATGTCATATTTCACACACAGTCACGTTAAATTACCATAAAATGTATTTAATATATAAAAATAAATTAGAAACTGGGAATTATTTCCTTTCATAGGTTAATTTATTATATTCAACATTTTTTATTTTTTCGAATTTATTCTATGAGCTAAATTTCAGTTATGTATTTTATAAAGCTTTTTTGTAATAGTTATATTCCTTCAATTTTTCAGAATTGACTTAATACACTATCAGACTATTATATTGTATTTTCTTGTTACATTCTGCTGGTGTCTAATAATTGTAAATTTTTCTGTACATACAATATACCTCATTGCTTTCCAACTGAAAGCTAAGGTAAAATGTAGTGTAGTAAAATGTAGTGTGTAATAGCCAGCGCATATATCAGCGCTCATGTAGTTTAGTATCTTACAACTCGTGAAATGTTCGCCGTATGATTGTTGAAAATAGGATTTATATAGGGAGTCGTAAAAGATTCATTCGATAATGGTTTGACGAAAGATTTACAAAGTGTAACATTAATGTTTTTGTATTCTGAAAATAATCAAAGATATTCTTTGGACTTGCATATTTCAGCCGCACGTAAACAAAAGCGGCACGCGTTTTCTAGTTTTTTATTGGGGCGGCCTGAACTCTTTGCAATTGGAAAACCCGATTTTCGCAGCTCGTTTAAAAGTGAAGTGTGCCGCTATTGTTGATTTATTTATTAAACAAGAAAGCTAGCACTACTGTCCGTGACACAACGTTGATGATCTTGCTTAGGTATGGCATATCAGCTTAAAAGCTAAGCGAAAGAAACGTTCCGCTCTTGAAAAAAAGAACGTGTCAGAAAATTTAAATTTGTTTTATTCAAACTTTGAAGACTGAAAAAAATCGTAACTTATACGTATACTTTGATATAAATATCATCATATACATATATACTAAGAATAAAAAAAAAAAAAACTTTTACGAAAAAAAATCAGCAAATCGGCACTTTGCTAATTCCGGAACAAAAAATCGTCAAAATGACGATAAATCGTCAAATCTGGCATTACAAGCAGAAATTGCGGCGAATTTAACTTTAATGGCGTTGCCAAATGTAGGCAAAAATCACTAAATCAACTTTACATATTTTTAGCCAGAGATTTAGCTTTAGCGAATTACAGAATACGGCTGTTGATCACGATACTCAGAAGCTAATGTCGACCGGCTATTTTATGTTTAATTTAACAGTATTGATCAGAGGATATAAAATGGGCCAGTTGGATACGATTCTATTTATGTTCGAAAATGCCTGGAAACTTTTACGAATTAAATAAGACACTAAGGGTCCTCATGATGTCGCTTAAAATTGCCATTTGTGCAAATGCGCAAACTTACGAGTCTTGTTTCATGAAGCCCCTTTTTTTACTTTTGTGTAATTTTAAACAATTAATGTCAGTTTGTAAGAAACGTCAATACAAAAATAAATTAAAAATTAAAATTCAAAAATGTAAAAATTTGTGTTTAAATATGTGATTAATATGTATGAGAAATTTGCTTTTAAAAATGCTCAAAGAAAGCCAAAAGTCCAATTTACTGAAATTATTGCTATAATTTATTGTTTGTGATTTATAGACACTTGGATTTTTCATTGAAAACGACGTTAAAATCATTAAAAGATCTGTTTGTATAAATGCACAATTGAACAGCGCAAGTTTACGAGACAAAATTGTTGGGCAAATTTACCAAGTTTGTGTAAATGAATTCTCATACAATTTTTGACAGTTCATTTACGAGGGCGTAAAAATGCACAGTTTGCACAGATTACGAGACTTATAAACGATATCATGAGGACCCTTACTATTTTCTTACTCGTGACTTCGATCGTTTTATTTAGTTTTTTGTTAAAATATTTCTATAAACAAAAAACGTATTTACAAAAAGCCCCAAAAGTACGACTTTTACTTTTTTTTGTCATCAAATGTACTTAATGTGCTTGTCAACTTTATGTTAAAGAACGTGTTAACAAAAAGTACCTAAAGTACGAATTTTTACCCTAATTTGTGCCTTAAATACATATATACTCATAGCCTGTTCATCGATAACGAATGAAGACTTCATTCGGTTTATAATTTGTTTTTGTTTTAGATGTAATTTAAGTGGACGAAATTTTGAATAAATTCTTTTTACACAAAAAATTAATTAAATGAAATTTTAATCAATTCAAACGAATTAGGCTGAAATGAATTTCAATTCTTTTCCAATTGAAATGAATTAGTTAAAACAAATTGCATTTCATTTTACAGTTTCATTTAAATTGATTTGATTTTGAATTTATTTGAATGATTTAGAAAAAAGAATAAGCAATTCATTTCCAACTCATTTGAATTGAATTGATTGAAATTTGAATTGACTTTGTAAGTAAATCTACAGTAAGCATCACTCTCGTTTTGTTATCCAACTAATTTTTTTATTTTGTAACAGACAGCAAGCTCGTTTTGTATATCACCTAGTACAGTCCAAAGACAAAATATTCTTAGATTTGAAATTCCTATGATATACTGGAATTGCCAGTAGCGGCAGAATAGGAATTGAGTTATTAGGTATCGGCGAAAATCCTATCAAAGTGGGAAAATTTTGTTTATTTGCTAAAAGAAACTTAAATTAAATGATTTTGTTATTCGTGCTTAATTCCCAATTGTTATTATTTGATAAAAAACACTGAAATTTATTGTTGATGGGATAAACTATTCCTATGCGCATTTCACTGGTTGCTTAGGCCAGATCATTAGGAAACTTCATCCATAAAGATTTTAGAAAAACCAAAGATATTAAACCAAATAAAAATGTTAAGCGTATAAGAATTACAGAAACAGTTCTGTTTGTAACAATATCAAAGTTTAAACAAAAACATCAACAATAAACAGTGAGAAAATTGGGAATTAAGCACGAATAACAAAATCATTTAAATTAAATTTTGTATTCACACGAAAATTATTTTGATAAGAAACATAAAATTTTATTTTTATCATTTGAATTTCTAATTCTCTTTTCTAATTCGTTTGAATGAATTCAATTCAAATGAATCTGTAAATTGAATTGCAATTCACTTGAATTGGAAAGGAATTGCAATTCATTTTACAGATTAATTTGAATTTGTCAAAATGAATTAATTTTCGGATTAATTTGAATTGGAAACGAATTTAAATTCATTTCTGCCTAATTCGTTTGAATTGATTCATATTAAATTTAATTCTTTTTTGCTGTGAAAAGAATTAATTCAAAATTTAGATAATTCGCAAGGTATTAAAACCAAAAATGAATGATTAATTTACAGCTCTGCTTTATACATTTAAAAAAGGTCTGGCCAGACTCATGTGTACCCTGAAGGGTTAAAAAATAAATTTGAACTCTTGCTTCTCATTTAGTTTATATTTTTGGTTAAATATGTACATAAGATTTCTAAACTAAAATTCACAACCGGCACGATGTTGGTGTTTTATCATTCTGTTAGGTGTAAAACGGGTAAGTAAATTAGTCACAGTAATTTTTTTCGTTCTAATTCGGGGTAAAATCAACTTTATAACTCTTGATTCAACCGGATTTTGAGATTAATTCAACCTTAGTATTGCTTAAATCAATCTCATTTTCGGATTATTTCAAGTACGAAATCGGGATTGAATATGGATAATTTAAGTATTTTGCTTGAATTAATCTTTTTGTACTTGATTCAAGAAAATCCGTACTCACCGTACTATTAATGCCGCTTCGGATTGATGGATGGATTGATTGATTTTTCTTTTAAGTGTAAGGAAATTTTTTGTTATGCCTATTTTTGATACGCAAAAACTTGACAGCACTTTGTTTAGAAATAAAAGACAATCGTATTTTATGACAGCAACTCCTTGTGAAAGTCGGTAAAAATTAAAATTAACTGCAAATTAAAAAAAAATGGATTGTGCTTTGTTGTGGGAAAGTGATGGAGATGGTGCGCTATATCTAGACATAATACTCATCCCTTCAATGCAGTCATTGATAGACATTAGATCAGCGCCTCTGTCCTTTAGTGGCTTAATTGCATTCATTTGCATTGATTAAGTAAATATGAGACCCTAAGTTCTGATCCATTAAGAAAAATTTTTATTTGTTTTATAGACGTATCAAAGTCAATTTACTGGGTAAATTGAGATTTTTAACTAATGACTGAAAGATCTTCAAGGGATTTTTTTTTATAAATTTGACATCCTTTACACATTTGTAATCAAGACACTGATTTCCCTCCCGCATTAGAAGAACTTTTAAAATAGCATAGTTATAATTTTTACAAATATTGTCAAGCGGCTCATACACTTGCAATAAAATTATTAAATTTTATCTATTGTACAATTATATCGCCAATGAGTATGTGATATTCGAAGATTGCACAATATAGTTAATGGCAACATTCAAAAGACTTTTGATTTTTATTGTACAACGGAAAGAAAGTGAAATGTGTTGGCAACATTGTGCAATGCTATTTACATATGTTATTCCTATAGGTTTTGTTCATCTCTTTATGAAATGAAAGTTGAGCAATATTTAAATTTAAACCATTTTGTGACTTATTGCATAATATAGGACAAAATGGAAAAAATATGGCGAATATCATATACAATAATATTGCAAGTGTATGGGCCGCTTTACTTTTTTTTGATGATTTTAAATTGACAATTGATCAGCACATTTTAGACTTAAGGCATGGCATGTTCACCCTAGCAAATATTTAACGAAGAAATCCAAAAAAAAAGCGTGACCAGTAAATTGATCAAACTTAAGCTTTATTTTTAAGATTTATTAAACTTTATTTGCAGGAAGCTAATTGTATAATGTAATTCATAAACTGTAAAGTGATGTTTGATTTAGCCAAACGTTTTGCAAAAGCAAATAATTTTTTAATTAAACTAGTGATTACGTGTACGACGGCAAATATTTAATAGGTGTAGGGAACACAGCTTAACCTATTGGTTTTCTAAAATTTTATAAAAACCAAAACTTTATGATTGTTTAAGAAGTAACACTTTTGTTTGAGGGAACATGTTTTTCCATTAAAGTAACTATGTATGTCAATTTCAAAAACCTATTCAGTTGAGCAAGTATCGGTTTTACCGAAAACTTTGATATACATTTTAAGTTTTTTTTTTCCAAACAAAGCATATTTTTTAAACAAACCCTTTCAGCTTTTTAATAATTGAAACCTAAAAACTTTTTTATTAATTCTCGTTCGTTCATCACCTCTCTGTTTTGTTACGCTTAAATTGTTGCAGCTACCGTAAATTCTATGTTCTGAGGAAACAAAAAACACTAAGAAACACACCAACACCTACAATCACGGTTGCCAGACGACTGCGAAAGATTTGACGATTTATTGCCTAAATTTAATGATTTTTCAAATGACAAATTTTTCAAGTTTTTAGTGGTTTTTCATATAGATTAACTTCTTAATACTTTTGTCATTATGATTGGCAGTAATTTTTAATTTGTAACCTTCAGAATGCAAAATACGCTTAATTTTAGCGCACCGAATATTGCTGCTCGGCGTTAATTTTGCTCATTGGTCCAGTTTAAAAAATGGTATTTTAGGCTTTCTAGTCTGATAGCAAATCCTTTTTTTGAAGCAGTGAAACAAAATTTCTGATGTGTAAAATCGTTAAGTTATATCTCTCTAGGCTCCAGTACACGTGGCAGTCAATTTGTTCACCTTTTTTTTAATTCTAATATGTACTTTTAAACAGTGATCGAAAATAAACACTAAATAGCGCTCCTTAGTGTTCGGTTCGGAAGATTTTTAGAAAACACAAACGCTAATAGTGTTTGTGTAGTAAATCATTGAAAAATATAACGTTTCCATGTTTGTAATCTTTCGAACACAACAATTTATCTTTTTAAGTAATAAAGATTAAAATAATATTTAAATTGTGTTCTCTTCTCTTTAAAAACTCTCATACAAATTTTGGTACCTTTTGAAAATTCGAATATATAAATGTCGTTGGTACTTTTTTCTATTAAGCTATTTTTATTTATGTTTTGTTTGTTTAAAATTATTTTGCTGGGTTTTTGTTATACCCACACCACAATAGTGGAGAGGGTATTCTGCATTTGTGCTGATGTGTGTAATAGCCTAAAATATGGGTCCTTTAAGTATACCGAATACAGAATGACTTTCTGAGTCGATCTAACGATGTCAGTCTGGCTGGCTGTCTGTCCAAGTATTCTTGTGCGCAAAGCACAGGTCGCAATTTTGGAGATAAATTGATGAAATTTGGCACATAGGTTGTAATTGGTACAAGGAAGATTGAAAATGGGCCGAATCGAAGGACCGCGAGGGGAGATAGGGAGCAATTTCAGCCTCTCAGAAACTATCGAACCGATTTTAATGAAATTTAAAACATAGATAGATCCTTATTCCTAAGCAATTTTTTTATTACACCTCCAAAGCCCTTTTTAATTTTGTTCGATTCTTTTGGGTCGTCAATGTATGTGCGTGTCCAAAATTTTAACTCGGGATCAAACATGCTATTCTTAAGTTGGATACCAAATCACCCATTTACGTAAAAAATTAAAGAAGTTATGGATTTTTTTTTTAAATCGTTTACTAAACCCTTTTCAGATTTGGAAAGTTAGTTGCGCAAGTTACTTGCCGAGTACAACAATTTGTTTTCTTACCCATCCCGCTGACGTCTGCAAACAAAGAGTTGCTCAAGAGACTTGCGCATGTAACTTGCTATTAGTTAAGAAACGGTTTTACCTTTGTTTAACAAATGGTTGTCGCTCTTACTTCGGTAGGCCTGTAAGCGAAGTCAAAATTTTCAAAAAAGATTTTTTGTCACGGTATAAGTCAGCCAGCCAGTTTGACGATTTTGATTTTTGAAATTTTATCTGGCAATACCGAAAAAACAACAATAATAGCAAAACATAGTAAAAAAAAAAAACATCAAGTTAATGAAGTATTAAACTTTTTTTCCATTGAAGAATTTCCGTGTGTGTGTGCGTTGTATGTTGAGTTTTAATCCGAAAAACGACAACAAAACTTTATTACTCATACAACATAATAATCGGTGTATTACGGATATCCAAAAGAAAATAAAAATGAAAAAATTAGAATAAAAAAACAGAATTATCAAAAACGTATTTTGGGAGGGAGTTACAAAACGAATCAATAGATAAAGAGTTAAAATGTAGAGCTAAGGGAGAAGAACAAATTGAACAATTAAAGATGAGCACAAACATGATGCGAATGACGATGAGCAGCAGTAGCAATTGGTTGGAAAAAGTGGAGAATATAAAAAAGAGCAGTAAGTAAATAAAGTTCTTACCTATTTAACATTAACGTTTGATTTTCTGTTAATTGCCATATAATCCGCTTACAAGTTTGAACAACAAATTAGGGCATGTTATATGGGGCTAGAAAGCAGAAACGTTGTTGTTTAAATTACTGGTGGTAGAGTAGTTGTTGGCACATTAAGAGGTGGCGATGATGGTAATAGCTGCGGCAGTTATCTGAACAAATACTCAAATGATGGTGTGGTGGTTTTCAATGCCTTATTTCTATTTTTTTTATGCATGATAGAAATTATACAAAAACACATTGAAAACGTGTGTTTATAAATGTGCACAACATAAATAATCAAACTATTTACAAATTTACTTCAGTTACAAAATAAGAGCTATTGAGTATTAACGCAGCAGGGACACCTAAATAGCACAAGGTATGACCGAGATATTGTATTATTGTTGATTGTCTAAATTAGAAGGCAGTTAAATAAAGTATTAGAGTTTATGAATTCTCCTACCAGTATTTATCATTTAGTTCACTAGAAATTTGGTTCCAAATGGCTTTAAAAAACAATTTATGTTCTTAAATTTTTTGTCAAAGAAAAATTTTTGTTTAGACTTTTTCCTTAAAAAATCTGATAAAAAGATGTTAAAAATTTAGCTGAAAGAAGACAAATAAGTTCGTTTTAAATGACAGCTTGTTTAACAGCTTACCCTTTTGTAAGTTCTATCGGGCCTGAAACAAAAGCCTTTAGTTTGGTTAAGTTTAGATTTAATTTTTTACACGAGAAAAAGTTAGATAAATTTGAGTTTTTTAAATTTTGCTTATTAACTGCCTGTTTTTCAAACTAAAATAAAAATTTTCGTTTATATTGATACCAAAAACCAATATCAGTTTTTTATTGCTGTTTCAATATATTTTCCGAAATGAAAATTTTTATTTTATTTTGAATAACAGGCAGTTGATTTTTTTGTAGTTTTTTTTTAAGTTTTTTGTCCAATATTTAGAAAAAAATTAGTTTTCTTTGGAAAAGCAAATAGTTAACTTTTTTTACGAAATTGGTAAAATTATTCTTGTGTTACAACATATAGCGCCCACTATATTTAATTTTTACGGAGCTTACAGCGGACAGCCTTTCCTAAAATTCATTCATGCATTTTTTTGCAGATCAGAATATTAGTTTTCCGCCGCTAGATGGGCCTTATTTTGCAGTGCGTTAAACGTGCAAAAACGTAAATTTAAATATTTCAAATATTGCTTTAAATATTTATTCAAAAATATTACTTTGTTCTGTGCCATGTACCAAAAGTTAATACTGAATTAAAGCAATTTTGTGTGAGAACTTAATTGCTTATAACCAGGGAAACTAGAAAAATGCTCTTAAATACGCGTTTTATGCGAATTAAATATGCAGTAAAAAACTTGGAAATATGCCCTGAAAGTTTTTAAAAATATGCGCCAAATAAATAAAAAATTGCTCATTTGAAAACAATTAGGGTTTCCATGATATCGTTTCATTAAGCCCCCTTTTAATTTTTGTGAAATGTTTAACAATTAACGTCGATACAAAAATAAATTGAAAAAAGAAATTTGTGATTAAAATGTGAAATTCATTTTTAAAAACGCATAAAGAAAGCCAAAAGACTAATTTTCTCAAATTATTGCAAGAATTTATTGTTTGCGATTTATAAACGCTTGGAACTTTCAAGGAAAACGACGTTAAGCATTAAAAAAAATCTGTTTGCATAAATGCACAATTAAACAGCGCAAGTTTGCAATTCAAAATTGCTGGGGAAATTTACTAAGCTTGTTTAAATGAATTCTCATACAATTTTTGACATTTCATTTGCGAGGGCGTAGAAATAGACAGTTTGCACAGATTGCGAGACTTTTAAGGGATATCATCCCCACCTGGATAACAATCTTGTCGTGATGTGGTGGCTTAAGCGTAGGCTATGGTTACTAGTTTGTGCCCTGAAACAGTGGGTGACTGGTCAACACTGCATCTGGTCAGGAACTAGTAAACCCAAAGGCCTTCGCAACTAATGGTTATCCATCCCTCTCAAATCCTCTTTCCCTTCTTATCCCTCTGAACCCCATCCCTTCTCCCCAACTTGTAAGGTTAAGGTGGTTGGTAGCAGTGCCGAGAACCTGAATGACTAGTTAGTGGTAAAAGAAGACTAGTCGCTAACAGCTCCCCTCCGGTGCTAGGACACGGGCCGGTTGTAAGTTATTGTCTAGTCCATGTACGCCGTCACTGCATGGATGGTCCATCCCCTTACGTGCCTACTCGTGGGAACAAAATGAAGAAAAATATAATAAATAAAAAACAATTTTTGGAAAAACAAGATGAGAGAAATCTCTCATCTGAGGACGATCTCCTGGCCTCTAGTCAAGAGACCTTGATCGGACTCTCCTGCAGTGTGGGTGACAGCCAGAGCACGCCACTGCCCCAGAAAAACCAATCAAATCTCACCCAACCGACCGTCAAGTCTGATGGACAACCGGGTGAGAAACCAAACACCAAAAAGAGGAGAAGTCCTGGTGATATCCTCAGGCAAAGGTACAACAAGGCGCAATTTATTCTCGGCAAGATCGCTGCGAACGGTACCCCACACGAACGCGATGAGGTAGATCGTGTTAGATATCAGGCTGTGGTAGAAGAGTACCTTAAGTTTAAGGACAACATGCCCAGCACATCAAATGACGCTCAAGAAGGGTCCAAGCGAAATCGCTCTCAAGCAGAGAGTGAAAAGCCGCCAAAACGGAGGAAGATCCGAGATAACTCGATCACTCCGGGACCATCGAGCTCTGCAACCACTAGGAGACCCTTTAATGAGGTTGTAAAGGATCACCTACTGATGGCCTTGGCAAACAACAAGAGTGGTCATCTTACCCCTGTGGTAACAGAATCGGGCGCGATCGAGTCCAAATTGGCTGAGCTCGTCATGGAGCACGTCCTCACCAATGTGGATAGTCCTGCGCCTCGTTTTGACTCCGGTGAGATTCACCGGGGCTACAGGGTAATCAAATGTCTGGACGTCTTCTCAAAGGACTTCTTAGGCAAGTGTATTGCTAAGATAAGCGATGCATGGGATGGCTTAAGTCTTAAGCTAATCCCCTCGAGGAAATTCCATTGAGACCTCGAGCAAAGATTTGGTTACCGAAGGTAGGCTCTGACGGGCAGAAAATACTGGGATGTCTGAAGAGACAGAACCCCAGTATCCCGATGGAGGAGTGGACTGTTATCCGGGCCGAAGATCACGGGGATAACAGTACTTGCCTTACGCTTGCCATCACGGAGGAGGGCTCAACGGAGCTCGAGAAGGCAGGCCTGAAGCTCTTCTTTGGTGTGCGGGACGCTAAGGTTAAGGTGTTCCGCCCAACAAGCTCGGCGAGTGGTGAGAAGGACGAGGTCGAGGTCGCCCACAACCTGCTCACCGATATGCAGCTCTCCGAGTCGGAGGAGAAGCCACCCGATGGCAGTGAGAGTCGTGCAGATTAATCTGCAGCACTCGAGATGTGCTTCCGACAACCTCGGGGTCCTCCTAGCCGAGAAGGACCTCGACATAGCGTTGGTTCAGGAACCCTGGACAACGGAATGGTGAAAGGGTTCCCGGCCAAAACATATAATATACTGTACGCGAAAGACAAGGGTAGGCCAAGAGCATGTCTTGTTGCGAAAAAACACATTAATATTTTCTTCTGTTCACAGCTTAGCTCAGCAGACCTTTCAGTCGCAAGGGTCGAGATGGCGGAAAAAAGAAGCTTTGTGATTGCCTCATGCTATATGGCACATGACAGAGACGCCCCTCCGGACGAGGTACGGGTGCTCCTATCCTCTTTAGGCGCCAAAGAGGACTTCATCCTTGGATGTGATGCCAACGCCAGGCACACCATCTGGGGCAGCAGTGAAATCAACAATAGAGGTGAGTGTCTATTAGATTTCATAAATACTAACAAAATTACCATTTGTAACTCTGGCTCAAGGCCAACATTTAGATTTCCTAGTTCAGGTAATTTCAATGGTTGGGAGGAGGTTCTGGATTTAACGCTTATGAACGATAGGTCTAATTTATCAGTTGATAGGTGGGGGGTATCGAGCAGTAGGTCCTTCTCGGACCACAACTGGATACTCTTCGACATTGGACACATAGGTAATACCGCGAAACTAAGCTTTAGAAATCCGAGACGAACGGACTGGGCTAAGTTTAACGGAATTCTTGAACGAAGACTCAGTAGAGTGCCGATGATTCGGGATTCAATCTCTGCACTCGAGGGGGTGGAGAAGACCTTCAGTGGCGCCCTGACTGGGGCGTTTGAAATCTCCTGCCCCATCACGAGGGCCAGGAAGAGCTTCCCTCCCTGGTGGAACTCGGAACTCTCGGCTCTAAGAAAAGAAGCCCGTAGGGCTTTCAACACGGGTTATGCCAGTAATTCGTGGCAGGAATACCGCGAAAAACAGAGGGCATATAAAAAGGCAATAGCAATCGCAAAAAGAAGATCATGGAGGAACTTCTGCGAATCAATAGATAATACCAAAGAATCTGCCAGACTTAGCAGAGTTTTGGCCAAGGGCCACTCGAACCCAACGATGTCAAGAAAACGGATGATACCTGGTCGGAATCATCGGAGGAAACACTTGACATTCTACTTAACACTCATTTCCCCGGTTGCTTGGACGCTGCTGATGGGGAGCCAGTATACGATGATTCGTTCTTCGAGATTGACGAATATATAATTTCGGAGGAAAGAATCCAATGGGCGATCGGAAGTTTTGCCCCATATAAATCCCCAGGACCGGATGGCATTTTTCCTAAGATGCTGCAGAGCGCACGGAGGTATGTCACTCCCTGGTTGAAATTAATGTATAGACTCTGCCTATCCCTCAATTATGTACCGGCTAATTGGAGGAGGGTAAAGGTGGTTTTTATACCCAAAATCGGAAGGAGTAGTCATGAGACTGCGGGGGACTTTCGTCCAATCAGTCTATCATCTTTTCTGCTCAAAACTCTGGAGAGACTTCTGGACTCACATATAAGGCATCGACTGGAGGGTACATCACGACTCTCATGTAGTCAACATGCCTACCTCAAGGGTCGGTCTACGGAGACGGCACTACACGAAGTAGTAGGGACCATAGAACGATCACTGGAATATAAACAATTTACTATGGCCGCCTTCCTGGATATTGAGGGCGCTTTTAATAACGTCACGATCACTGCGATCGAACAGGCTCTAACTGATCTGGATGTCCAGGAGTACATCATAAGATGGTTAGTGAGCATGTTGAGATCAAGGATCGTTACATCATGTCTTGGCAACAGTGTGAGGTCAAAGAAAGTTAGTAGGGGTACACCCCAAGGTGGGGTGATCTCTCCTCTGCTCTGGCTCATCGTTGTTAACTCGATTCTTATTGGCCTGGATAACAGGGGCTTTAAGACGGTAGCCTATGCGGATGATGTGGTGTTACTGGTATCTGGTGCGTTTCTGGATGTGATGAGTGACATTATGTCCAGTGCGTTGGGGGCGCTCAGCAACTGGGCCGCAGAGTGCGGACTGGGAGTGAACCCAAGCAAAACGGAACTGGTACTATTCACCAGAAGGACAAAAATTCCGGCTTTTAGACTTCCACGGCTGGGGGGTTGCGAACTCCCCTTGTCGAATCACGCGAAATATCTGGGAATCATCCTGGACTCGAAACTGTCATGGAAATTGAATACTCAACACAGGGTTAGGAAGGCTACGGTGGCTTATTACGCCTGCCGTAGAATGTTTGGCACCAGGTGGGGCCTTAATCCTAGACTGGTCAAGTGGCTATACACGGCAATAGTACGGCCCATTCTTACATATGGATCTCTGGTATGGTGGACCGCGACGGGAAGGAAATACATCGTGGTTCAGCTGGGCAGAGTACAAAGATCGGCCTGCATTGGAGCAACAGGCGCTCTACGTACTAGTCCTTCAGAGGCTCTGAACACTATACTGCACCTTGTTCCAATTGAAATACACCTTATGGCCATATCCGTCAATAGCGCGGTTAGGCTCTCTTCATCGGGATGTTGGAAGGCGAGGACGTACGGTCATGCAGGGATCTTACAGAAGCAACCCACATCTCTGAAACGACAAACGGACTATATGATACCCCGTATGGACTTTGATAGGAAATTCAAGGTCATATTCCCGTCAAGACGGGAATGGAGCAGGGGTATCCTGGCCGAGGAATACCGCACGAGGGTTTACAGATGGGTCAAAGATGACTTGTGGTGTCGGCTCCGGGGTCTTCTCGGAGGAACTACATGTGAACCTCTCTTTTCGTCTGCCGGATTGGGCCAGCGTATTTCAGGCTGAAATACTGGCGATCAGAGAGGCATGCAGAACGCTATACGGTAGGAACATCAGCGGCAAAATTGGCATCTTCGTCGATAGCCAGGCAGCTCTGATGTCACTGGAGTCACACAAAACAACATCCATACTCGTCAACCAGTGTAGGGAAGAATTGTCCAGACTGGGCAGTCTATCTGACATTACCTTAATTTGGATCCCTGCGCATAGGGACCATTATGGCAATGAACAGGCGGATGGGCTGGCCAAAACTGGAGCCGCTTTTGATATTTCACGGGCTGTGCCAGTCGCAACACCCCTGGGAACTATTAGGAGCGAAATCTTCAGGCACTATCTAGATATGGCTGACGATAAATGGAGGAAACTGGATGGCTGCAGGGCTACCAAGGAAACGTGGCCCACATATGACATAGGTCGCTCTGAGCGACTTCTGAATTTCAGTCGGAAGGACGTGTCAAGACTTACATACGTGCTAACTGGTCATTGGACGATCGGCAAGCACGCTATGAGACTCGGCCTCCCTTTTAATGAATGCTGCCGCAGCTGCAGGGAACCTGGAACTGAGGAGACAGTATTTCATCTTCTATGTGATTGCCCGGCGTTTAACTCTGTGCGACATGTACTGTTCGGGAATTACCTTCTACAAGGACTCTCGGAGATATCGCGGGTGGGACTCAACAGCCTGCTGAAATATCTCAACGCAACGGGCTGGCTCTAGTCACCTCGACATTGCCCCTGGGTTAAGTTTGATCGGGGGGTTCCGAATTTCTTGACGAGTTGTGTGGTGTCAAAACGGAGCCACCGTCGGCTCTACTTGTTGCGCGCCTGGACCTGTGCGTGCTACCACGTTAACCAACCAACCAACCAACCAAGCGATATCATGAAAACCCTTAATATATTCAATAATTTAATAACATTTGCATTAAAAAAGACAATCCTAAAATTAAATACATTTCGAATAATTTTACCCTATTCAGAAACTATGGGCAGTCATGGATGGGCTCACAAAAGCAAAGTTATGTTAAGAGGTTAAAATTAATATAAAAGATGTTTGTGCCGAATATTATCTAGATATTAACATCCATATGAAATTTGTTGTCTTAAAGGGATTTAAGGTACGGTCAATGCATTGTTTTTTAATGGTAACATTTTAAAGGAAGTAAAAGCTTTTTAAGGTTGGGAGTTTTGGGCTAATGTGAGCTGATTCAAAAATAATTTAATTTGCTGTAAAATATTTTTGGGGCTAATTTAATTTAAATACCAACATAATTAGACGGTTTACGGACACAGAGAGTCAAACTTGGAAGGAAGCGTTTACGGGGAGTATGTGTATCCACAAAATTGCAACTTGTGCACTCACAATATTATTACAGTAACGGAGTGTAGTTTATTTAAGAAGTATTCCGTTCAGTCATTTTTAAATAAATAATTTTTAAAATTCCAAGCAAATTTATTTTTAACTGATAAGGAAAATGATTCTAACAGTTATTTAAAAATTTAAGTGCATATTTATACGGATTTTCAGTTGCAGTTAATATTGTCCGTTGATTAAGTTAAATTCTTCTTTATGTAAAATTAAAAGAAAAGGTAATTTAAAGTTCATTTAACTTTTACTGTCAAAAATTCAACCGCGAATTCCGTATAAACAAATGAATTATCAGTTATTTTATATAAATAACTGTCAAAAAATGAACTGAATATTCCGTAAAAACAAAGGAATATTCAATTATTTTATGTATTTTAACAACCAAAAATTAGTTTTTACTAAGTAAATAATAATGTTCTCTCTTTCATTAGAAAAACGAGCGGACAGGTGTTTGTCTGGTGTTTTTAGAAATTCTGCTCTTTTGTGGAGTAAACGAAAATTACTGAATTTAATAAAACAACTGAATAATTCTTTGTTTTTACGGAATATTCAGTAATTTTTTGATAGTTAATTTATATAAAATAACTGAAAATTTATTTGTTTTTACGGAACATGGGGTTGAATTTTTGACACTAAAAATTAAAAGAACTTTTCGTTAAAAATAAATGAAAAATAAGTAGACCGGGTTTTAACTGAATTTTCATTTATTTTATATTACAAATTTAGTTAATTCAACGTACAGAATATTGTGAGTGTACTTTGCGCACAATGTTAACATGGACAGACAACCAAGCCGACGGACGGATGGACATCGTGGGATCAATTAAAAAAGAGATTCTGAGTCGATCGGTATAAGTACTTAAAGATTGGTCTAGATTTCTATGTATTATACACATCGCCAAAAAACATACATGCTTAGTATATAATTGGTATTTCCTTAAATTTTGCTAATATGTACATATGTATGTATGTATATAAAATCTTAAAGTTTAAATTTATCTTTAATAACAACCTGCTTTGTCTTACAATATAAGAATAAAAATTAAATGTAGATGACGAAATTGACTCAAAACACATTGGGTTTACAGAGAGGTACTCAAAAACCTTAAAAACTTATAAATTTAAAAATGCAATTTTAACTAAATTATTAGGGGATTCACAAAGTGTGTCATATTGTCATAATGTCCTAAATAATATTTTACAATTGTTTAAAAAAATATTGTTGTGTTTCAAACAAAATTATAATGTTAATGCTTTGTTCATTGATTTGTCATAACTATACAGTAGAAAGCTAAATTATAAGCGGTTGTCCACAGCAGTCATACATATATACTTTTTTTTAAATATTTTAAGACATATGACTTTACAACTTTATGACAACCTTGTGAATCCCCCATATGAAAAAAATGCTGCAAACGGAAAATATGCAAAAAAAAAAATGCACCAACAAACTCGTAAAACGAACGGATAAATATATAATTTTTGCCTTAATTGGTCGCACAAGGAAAACAAGGAAAAACATGCAATTGAATATTTATGTTTTCCCTGCTTACAACTTTCTTAATTCGGACCTAAGTTTTGCATTTGTATACATCATGTGATCGTAACATCTTTGTTATTCAGTCAAAAAAAATATATATATACTTACAGCCGTATTCATAATAAAAACTGAATTCACGTTTTAGCTACATTTTAGTTAAAAAACATTTTAAGCCTTAAAAAGCTTTTTTCTAAATTCATATTCATAATCATCATTTTAACTAATAAACGTTTTACGCTATTTTTTGATTGGAAGGTGGCAACACTATCTCTTTTATTTGTCACTTGAATCATAATGATGCAAACCAGTGGTTATTAATTCATATTCGTACTCGTGTCTATAATTTTTTTTGTCGTGTGTGAGAAAAATATTGCTTTGTATAAATGAATAATTGTGCGATAGTTTTTCTTTTATTTAACAAAATAAAAAGAGTTCAAAAATTATTTAGTAAAAGTGCAATTAAGATGATGATTTAATTGATGATAAAAAAAAGTATTCAAATAACGAGTTTTATTTTATTTGTTTTGATTGTTTACACATCACTAGTTCATTTTGTACAATTAATTATTTTTTTAGCTTTAATTTGTGAAATTGAAAAATATATTTATAATGAACATACAAACTTACATATTTTTGAATTTAATTTTATTATTAACGTATAAAGCATAATAATATACCTATTGAATGAACATTTCTCGAAAAAATTTTCAAAATGACCATAAACACACAGAAAAAAGCAAAAATTTCATTTTAAAATAGGTTTAAACAAGGGTCGAACCAATTTTAAAATTCGTTTATTTACACAAGGTTTAAAATGGGATTTTTAAGGAAATATTCTTTTATGAATACAATTTTTACGACTTTTGCTTAAAACAGATTTGAAATGATGTTTAAAATGTTTATGAATACGGCTGTTAGTATATTATTTCATCCTAATGAAGCAATTTAAAATGATATTTTTTTACAAAACGTCTAAAATAAAATTTTTAAACTTTTACGATCTGTAACTCAATACATGTTTATTTATACAGTTTTTGTAGAATAAAAATACGTCTATTTGCCAGTGAAAAATATTAGTAAGCAAAAACACTAAAAAAACCCCACAAACAGCTTAATAAGAATAGTAAATAAGTAAGCTTCATATTCGTGTTTAGCGATTTCATATTATCCTAGAAAATGTTTTTTTTTTTATTTAAGACATGACATAACTTATGAATTAAAAAATTGGTTAAGTTTGTCTAAAATCTGGCCAATTATTTATAAAAATAGTGGATATTTTGAGAGGAATGCCAAGGTTTTAACGTATGTTGTTTTTCAAACTGATTGATAGGGTCTGATTTTCAAAATTTTGACGCTGCGGTAGAGAGCTAAAAGATGGTCCAATTTGTTTCATTATTTTTCCAATGTATCTGAAAATAAAATGCAACGTTTTAGTGCTTTTCGAAATTGAAATTCGCAAAAAAGAATTGTAACGTTCCACCCTAATGTACCTACAATTATACTATATGACGGTTATAAATGTATGTAAATTCAAATTCATTAACAACATAAATGAATAAACAAATAAAATATAAAAAAAACTCTAAAATTAAAAGAAAACAAAAATAAAACTGAAAACAAAACAAAAACTACACAAATACATATGTATGTATTCTACCAACAGTTTTTACGTTGATAATGATGATTACAACGATGAGAATGATAATCATGATGATGACTATCGTATTTATAATTAAATGGCAGTCACTGATGCGTATACTCAACATTAAATTTATCAACAACAACAACAGCAACTGGTTAAGCCCCACACATTGGGAGAAGCAACAACAACTACAGCAGCAGCAGTCAAAAGAAAACAAATTGAAATAACAGCACACAAAACAATAACAAAAAAAGAAGAAAATAAAAGCAAAAAAAAAAATAAATAAATATTATCAACTCTCTGAGTAACCCCAAAGTACACAATTAAAAATGTTGATGTTTTTTTCTTGTTGTTTTTGCTACTTTAATTACTGTTAATGATATTAATGATTTTAACGACGATAAAATGAAAGCAAAAACAACAGAGTTCACGGGGCAAACTTGATACGATATTTGAAATCGATCGAAATTTCCATTTAATTTTTATTGTAATTTCGATCGATATCGACTGCCGTAATTTAAATAAGCAGCGTAATTCATTTACTTGAATATGTTTTCAGCGAAAAATTCCACTCAATTCCATTTGACAAGATCAACATTTGTACACAAATAAAAACGGAAACAGTTTCTGCTAAAAGTCGATTTACTAATGCACAAAGCTGTGTCCCATAGACAAAAATATTAATAATAAAAAAGTTCCTATATTGGATACAAAAATTTACCGATAGATAGAAACAGGTAACAATATAATTTTACAAGCCCTCCAGTCCAGAAAGGTTTTACTTATGAAAATAACTTTTGTTGTCTGAATACAACTGAACAAGTCCAATAAAAAAATTTGCTTTAATGCAAATTGAGTTATTTAATGAATTTTTTTTTTAATGAGTTGAAGAAAACCCTTAACAGAAGCTGAAAAAATAAAAAATTTAAATTTATATGTAAGTAATCTGGATAATCGATCCACAAAATTGGTAAAGGAATCAAAAGAAGTCGAAATGTTGTATGTATTTTTTTACGGAAAATATGAAAGGCCGTACTAACAATGTACTCTCGAGAACTGATAAAAATGCTACTCTCAGAGCAGCATCAAATTCTTTCGACTCGTCTGCCCAAATTAAAGCTTAAACTGGTGTTTTGTCAAGCGTTAAGGCTCAGTAAGGCGAACGTTGTTGTACCGTATCTGTACTGCATCAATAAACTTCAGGTTCTAAATCACTATGACAGTCATATTTATCCAAATCGAAGAGTCCATCTTGCGACATTTATTACCAAACTTTTGAAAATATATACTGTGAACGTCAAAATAAAGTAAACAGCTTGTTTTCCAATAAAAAAAAAGTGTTATTTGAGTAAAAAAAATTAAAATTTTTAGAAGTTTATTATCATTTTTTATTTTTAATCAGGCTTAAGTTCATCAAATTTAATTTTCATTAAATTATTTTCATGAAGAAAGATTAAAAATTAAAAATTTGGATTAAAACCCATAAATAGTTCAACAAAATAACCACAATTCTAAATATTGTTAAAGCTAGGGCACAAGCTCTATGTGTACATTTGTCCTTCAAGTTGTGCTGCAAAAGGTCAACAAGAAAAAAGAAAGACAAAATGAAAAAACGGGAAAATGTACTTTGGACTTCAAGAAGAATTCTTGACGCAAGTACGGAAAAAACAGAAGTTAGGAAAAACATGTAAAATCAATTAAAAAAATGGATAATCATTCAAAGAAGCAAATTTCGATCTACCAAAGGTTAAAAATACAATTTGGTTTAAGGATTGATATTTGACTATTGACGTCAGCAGTCGTCGATGGCTGCGAGTGTAAGACGGCAAATCCATCTGAGGAGATCGAGTGGTTGCGATCGAAACATGTCATGGTAACCAGCCGCCTGGGTTCGAATCTCAGGTCAGTCAAGAATGAATGATTATCAATAACAATTTTAATTAATTTTCATGTTGTAAAATTCCTTTCTTCATGAAAATAATTTAATGAAAATTAAATTTGATAAACTTAAGCCTGATTAAAAATTAAAAATTTGGATTAAAAACCATAAATAGTTCAACAAAATAACCACAATTCTAAATATTGTTAAAGCTAGGGCACGAGCTCTATGTGTACATTTGTCCTTCAAGTTGTGCTGCAAAAGGTCAACAAGAAAAAAGAAAGACAAAATGAAAAAACGGGAAAATGTACTTTGGACTTCAAGAAGAATTCTTGACGCAAGTACGGAAAAAACAGAAGTTAGGAAAAACATGTAAAATCAATTAAAAAAATGGATAATCATTCAAAGAAGCAAATTTCGATCTACCAAAGGTTAAAAATACAATTTGGTTTAAGGATTGATATTTGACTATTGACGTCAGCAGTCGTCGATGGCTGCGAGTGTAAGACGGCAAATCCATCTGAGGAGATCGAGTGGTTGCGATCGAAACATGTCATGGTAACCAGCCGCCTGGGTTCGAATCTCAGGTCAGTCAAGAATGAATGATTATCAATAACAATTTTAATTAATTTTCATGTTGTAAAATTCCTTTCTTCATGAAAATAATTTAATGAAAATTAAATTTGATGAACTTAAGCCTGATTAAAAATTAAAAATTTGGATTAAAAACCATAAATAGTTCAACAAAATAACCACAATTCTAAATATTTAAAAAAAAAAAAATGTTTATTATCATTTACAAAACTTTGGGCAATGTTATTACAATATAAAATTAAAAATTGTAAATACTTCAAAAACGACAAAAACAGTGCAATAAAAATCAAATTTACTCCGTTTTTAACGCGTCAAAAAAAAGTGTACAGTTTTAAAATACTAAGAAAAGTGAAGAGGGTTATACTTTGTTTGATTTCTTTTTGCTTTTAGTCTCTTTGGTATAGATTCCACCCATTTTAAAGTAAGCTCAGCAGACATTTTTGGCCAAGAATTTTTTTCAGAGAGTGCTTGCTGCTTATGTTTTTTTTAATTTGTCTGTCCAAATGCTCCCATATGCTTAGTTGAGTCGATATCGAGCGGCCATTGGGCGGATCCAGCTGTTTTAGGACGTTTTACAAAAGCCAACCCTATCACGCTTCACTATAGATACCGCATGTTTTCCGTTGAATTTCTTATTTCTACCTTTTATCACGTTTTTTTTTTAAATTGCTTTCGTCAAATTTTGGAGCAACGTATTTTTTACAGATAACAGCAAGCTGGAAGTCTTTTCAAATTTGCAAAGTAGAAATTTAACTTTTTATAACTAACATAACACTTTTTATATTGGAAATAAAGCTGTTTACTTTATTTTGACGCTCACTATACCCAGTAAAGACTTCGCCTTCAAAATAATGTGTTAAGTAATCAGAAAAACAAAAGAGCACTACTTTCAATTCTACTGAAAGAACCAATGAATTTTATATGGGATGTCCCAAAATTAACGCATTCAAAAGTAAGTCATTATTTTTTTACATTAATACATCCAGAAGAAAGTAGTTACAGAAGTTGTTATAGATGTAGTTATAGAAGAAAGCTACTAAATAATGAGTTAAAGAAGCTATTCATTTTGAAAAAGAAAGCGAAGTTTTTACTGGGTATTAAATGATTGAAGTATTTTCTTAAAAAGAAAGCATGACTTTTGTTCAGAAGACTGTGCATTTTTAGCAACAATATTTCAAAAAGAAAATTTTATCACTCAAATCGAATCTTGATTTTATTGGGGTATCTGAAGTAAGAATTTTAAATAATACCTGAATTGCACCTAAGATAAATTACCCACGACAGTAAAAACTGTGTATTTGTATCATGGTAAAAACTATACCAAATTCGGGCAACTACCCACAAAGAGGCAAATACGAAACCGAAAATTCGCCGCACCTCTAGTTTAAATATAGTCCAGTTTTAGCTTCTAGTGCTGTTGTATCCCTGAAAATAATATTGGACTACATGATTCATTTTGATCAAATGGACTTCTCCCTGGACGAGTCCATTGTAATGCAAGCATGTACCATGTCATTGTTAAAAAGAGTTTGTAGTGAAACGACATGTCTTCGTTTTTTAACGACATGTAAACGAAAACATTAAACGATGTCAAAGCTTATTCTCTAGAGTTTGCTATGGAGTAGTTTTAAGACTACTCCTTTGTAATGCAAAGCTGGGTTATATGGTCCTGCCCTAACACATCGTAATGGTAAATAGACCATGTTTTTCCATACATTGGGGTTACCTTTGGACTAGTCCTTTTAATCTTTTTTTGCTAGTTCAAGCGGCCAACGGTGGTGGTTTAAACCTTAACTTAAACTGTCAACATACACATGTTTAACATAAGCAATTGTTGCAAAAATATAAACAAATATAAACAAAAAATAATTTTTAAAATAAAATATGTATATTGCTTAGCACTTTTGTATAATTTTTCCTTTCTATATTTTTTCATTGATATATTTTTTCTTTAAATGTAAAAAATTTCTACCTTTTAAACAATATTAAATTCGCATATTTTCTTCTTTGAAAACATCCATATTGCTTTGATAAAAAGTTGACATTTGCAAAAAAAAATTTGCCATTTATTTGTGCTCAGTATGGTAACACTACATGGTTTAAGCCACAACCCAAAAATATCATATATTGATAGTAGATTAACTTAATTCTCAGATTATTATATTAACTTTAATCTCAAACCCAAAAAGTGGCTCTAATAGGTATGCATTTTTGCTTTGTTAAGTAATTTTGGTTTCAACAACTAATGAAGGAAATAAAATATTTGCAAAAATATTTCCAAAACAAAAACAAAAATAAAGAAAAAGTTCAAACGAAATAACAAACATTGTAAAAAAATAATTTCAACAAAATTTGTAGAAAACAGATTGTTTTTAAATTAGTTCGACCAAGAAGAAAAATTGTACAAACTAAAAATTAGACCATTGGGAATTTTTAATTGAACAGAACAAACAAAAAAGTATGGTAAATGTACAAAATAAATATAAACTACATACAAGTATGTGAGAAGATTTTTGTATTTGTTGAACCGTTACAAGGACCCTGCAAATCATAGGACTTGTCCAAGCACGCGTGTAAAATGTAGCCCACAAGGGACTAGGACTAGTCCAAAAGTAACCCAAAGGTATGGAAAAAACATGGTCTATTTAACATTACGATATCCTAGGGCAGGACCATATAACCCAGCTTTGGATTACAAAGGAGTAGTCTTAAAACTACTCCATTGTAAAAACGCAACATGTCGTTAAAAAACGAAGACATGTCCTCTCACTACGAACACTTTTTAACAATGGCATGGTCCATGCTTGCATTACATCGGACCAGTCCATGGAGTAGTCCATTTAATCTGAATGGATCAGGTGGTCCAATATTATTTGCAGGGAAGTTACAAAATCTATTACAACAAAATTAACACACACACACACACAAACATTCATAAAGTTTATTTTATAAACAAGAGAGAAAGCAGCATCGTTACAAAGTACATATGTAAATGGAGGGAAGGCAGGAAGAAAGTAAGAACAAAGAGCGTATGAAAGGAATCAGTAAAAACAAAAAATAACGGGTAAAATTAGGTTAAATGGATGTTCATTTTCCTTGGATTTAAGAACAAAAGATAAACGAGAAAATATTTTGTATTTTATTTGTAGCAAAAAAGAAAAATATTACTGAAAATTAAGACAAAAATAAAATAGAATCGTCGCAAAAAGAAAGAGATATAAAATATATTTTGTTGTTGTTTATATGAATAAAAAGAATAATATAAAACACAAATTTTTAGAAGAAATAAATAACTCTGCCTGTGATTTTCGTTCGGATTTTCTGTTTTGTGTGTAGGAGTAGTAGTCAGGCAGTCAGTCATTTAGCCTTTTAGTCGGCCGTTGTCTTTCGATATCTCTGGAGATGTTGCGCAATTTAAATGAGATTTCTTAGCTGCTCGTTTTAGTTGTTATTATTGTTGTAATTAATATGACAACCATGTGCTGTTGCTATTACTCGCTGTGGAATCTCTTTATCGTAATTACAAACAATGGTGATAATGCTGTTCCTGATGATAAACATGATGATTAACAAATTTTATTACTTAGTTAAGGGAAGATGTTGGAAGAAAAAATAAAACCAAAATACATATGTATGTATGTACATACATACATACATACTTAGTACTGAATACTAAATTTAAAAAAAATATTTAAATTATACTGAAATTTTAGTTAAGTAAAACTCGTCTCTAAAAATAAAAGTCAATTAGTACTATTTGGAGCAGTGTTCGAAAATAAACAGTGCATTATTTAGCGTTCGGCTCACACACCCAAGAGCGATATTAATTTTTTTTAATGATTGTGTAGACGAACACAACCCTTACAGTCCAATAATGAATACAAATTCCCCAGGAGTTTTTTCCCGTTTTAACAATTAAATTTAAATAGGAAAAATGGGATAAGGGAGAAATCTCCCGGGGAATTGTTATTCATAATTGGGCTGTTAATAACGTCTGTAACTATTTTCAAGAAAGAGCCGAACATTATATAATGTTCTGTAGTGATACTGTAGACAAACATTATATTTTAATGTTCTATAATGTTTATTTTTTACATTGATAAAAAAATGTTTTGTTTGTGTAAAATTATTTTACTGGCTTTTTGTTTTTTATTCGTATGTTTATTTTGTTTTTGTTAAACATGTTTGTTTTTTAACAGCCAAAAGGGACGAACAATAATGAGCCGAACCGAACACAATGAAGTTTGTGGATTTAAAAAACCGAACGGAATTAAATGTTCTCATCCTTTGTTGAGTTTGATAAAAACATTATTATTTTTTTGTGTTCGAAAGATGACTAACAGGAATATGTTATTTTTTAATGATTTACTGCACAAACATTAGTAGCAAATTACTAGAAGTAGTTTTTCAATACTAAAATTTTATTTTATTTCCAAGCCCAGTTTTAATTCTAAAACTATTAGGGGTGTCACGGAAATCGAAAACGTAAAACGAAAGAATTTTGCAGTTCTTTTTATTAAATTTTTAATTTAATTTTTACAATTTTTCTTAAAGAATTATGTTTAATAGAGCATTATTTGTATAATAATTTTTTATTACAGAAACCTAACTGAAAAACGACTTTTTAAATTATTTCGTTTTACGTTTTCGATTTCCATGACACCCCTGTATGTGGGTATATCCACAGAAAATTACCCCTTATAGCTGAAAAATTAAATTATTATTTTGAATATATTTTTCCGCTAATATTATAAAAAATAAATTTATCTGTCATTTTACGAAAGATTAACTTTTATTTTCTTTATACTAACAAAAATATGGTACTTTGAGTTACCCATAATAAATGAATTCAAACACAAAAAAGTGTTAACTTTTTAAATTGTAACAACCGTAACTTTTTGGTAACTAACTTCTTTGGTTTGAAAATAAATCCATTTCTTAAACATTTTAAAGAATTTAATCAGATATTTAACTTGACATATCCTGCGCAATATTTTGCAATACAAGATGTTTGTTTCCGACATTTGAAAACAGCATATTTATAAAGTAACGACCGTTACTTTTTTAATGGTTAAAAGTATTTAAATTACATTTTTTATGAATTCTTTCGATTGCTGCCGTTGCTTGAACTTTCGTAATTCCTAAATGGAGCAAACCTCGTGTCATATTTGGGTAGGTTGGAATTTTATGTAAAAAATCTCCGAAAATCGGTAACGACCGTTACTTTGGAAACACCCATGTACTAATTATTTTTTATGTTTTTGTTTTTTAATTAAATTTATAAAGATTGTTCCATTTAACAAAAAATATTATATTATTTTAAATAGTGACCCTATTGTTTTGTCAACTTATATTCACAACTTTTTACAATTAAGGGAATGTTCTGAATTCAATTTACATATTTTAAAAGTAGACAAATTTAAAACGCGATAAATGAAACATAATTTTTGCCAAGAATATTGGCACTTCTACTTACAAATTGCCCAAACTAATTTTTAGTACTAAAAATCATTTATGTATAATTTTTAACTTGAAATTTTTTCTTTAATACTTTAAGTTTCTCACTAATTTTTAGAAAAAAAAAAACTGGGTTTTAGTACATGAACTTATTAAAATGTAGTAATAAAACTTTAATTTAGTACCAAAACAATTTTTTTGTATTAAGAACAAAAATTAATTTTAGTATTTAAACGAATTTGTTTTTTTATTGCTTAAAATTAATTAAGTTACAAAACCTTTTTCTACTATTAAAACTTTAACTTAATTTTTAACATAATGTCAATTTTATAAAGTTAATTTTTGTACTAAATATTTCTTTAAGTACTAATAAAAAATTTAAACACTAAACAACAACAGAAATTATAAAACAACTAAATCTTATTTGGTACTTAATCTCTATCCAATTCAATTAATTTTAGCAAAACGATTTTTAAATAATTGTGCAAAAATAATTTTCAATCCTTAAAAATTAAACAAAAATGTCTGTTACACTTTCATTTGCCACAAGAAATCTTAATTATTTAATTATATTAACACAAATTTTTATTCCAACCAACATCTTAAAAGAATTTTTCTTAAGGCTTAATATCTGCAAGGCAACCCTCATTCGCTCTCTTAATTATTTTGCATCATACTGCTATACATATTTAATACTCTTTATTTTGTAAACATTTTCAGTAGGTATTTTGTATTAAAAACAATTAATGCACTACACACAACACAAAAACATCAAAAACAAAGATAGGTACTGCTCTTTTGTTTGCATTGCAAGTATGTATTAAAAATTTATAAGCTTTACTTTTCTTTTCTTTCTATGTACCTATCTCGATTTTATTTTTGTTCATTTTGTTTTTCTATTTACATCATAGTTTCAACGATAACGTCATCATCATTATCACCAACTACATCAACATTAAATCAAAGCTGGGTGGCAGTCTAGAGGGCTGACTACTTGGCTGTCTAACAAATGTTAAGTAAGCAAAATGACTGACAGACAAACAGACGGACGGCCCACAGCCTAACGACATGACTGGATATATGGGTTCCTCTCTGCCACTGTCAGTGTCAAACTTAAGCCAAAGGCAATACGAATGAAACCAACAACATCGTAAAAACACGTTAAAATAGCGGAGAGCGTTGGAATGAAATAAAAAAAAAGAAACACAAAAACAATTGAAAAAAAGTGATACGACGATACTTTTGATAGTATGAAGTACTTTTACGTGAATATATCCACCACCACTAACCCACTTAATAACACCCACCCGACCAAGAAACGTCATTCATCCTCCTTTTCAGCAGCTTTAGCTAAAAACGTCTGAACAATGAAAACAACAGTAGCAGTTGTTTTAAATACAAAACAGCGAAAAGCAGCGATGGTGTACGTTTACGCGGCACGTGAGCTTTGAATTTCTATATTGTAATTGCACACTTGCGAATAAATTGGGTTTATTATTACAACAATTACATTTTATAGCAGAAAATTAAAAAAAAAGAATCATAATAACAAAAGTTAAATGAGTTATAAAATAAATCATAAAAGCGTTTTTTGGAGTTTTATCAAAAAAAAAAAAAAAAAGAAGATATTTTTAAGATTTTAAATGTTTATATATTTACGAATTTAACCTTCAAGTTGAGAAAATAAATTTTTGTTACTTAAACTTAGTTCTTAAACATCTTTTTAACATTTAAATTCGTTTTAGTACTAAAAATACATCTTAGCACAAAACTCATTTTAATACTCCATCAGGTATGTGATACAAACGAAATTTCGTTTCAGTATCTTTAAAAATTAATTATATTAAATATGTATGTTTAATTAATAATGCCCGTAATTTCTACAAAAAGATATATAGTCGTGTTGATACCTAACAGTTACCTTTACCTATCCGATACCACTATTTTGGCAATTTAGACGTTAATTTTATCTACGTGAATTAACTATCGAAAATCGGTGGTGTAAAATAAATAACATTTAAACCCGTAGGTAAGAAATAAGTTTCAAAATTATGAAAATCATAGATACCTATACACAGCTAGATATCTATTTGTAGAAATTACGGGCATAAGACGAGTGTTTGCCTAATGCTTGAAATTCGGCCATAAATTTTTTTAATATGAAAAAAATATGGTGAATCGAGTCAGAGACGGACCAACCTCCGGTTCATATGTTATGTTTCACGTGAGCGTTTGACAAACAAAGAAAGATATCGTTCTTAACTGGGTTTTCTGTGCCGATTTATATATAAGATTTATATAGTTAAAATATTCGAAAACCGGTTTCTTGAAAATGTCGAACTATCGACCACCCTATTTTTTTTTTATTTTTTGATAATTGGAAAAAACAACATTTTTATTTATTTGTTTTGCATACATATGTATGTGTTAGTATCAAATTTAAACGCTTATAACTCTGAAAATATTGAACACATTTTATCAAAATAAAAATTGTGCACTTCTGGCAGTAAATACCTTTCAAATGGTGTATTTTTTATTCTAGTCGCAAACAGAGGAGAAAAGTGTTCTTAACTGTTTTGCCTTAGCCGATTTATATATAGATTTTGCTTGTCGTGCTTAATTCCCAATTTATATTATTGATAAAAACACTGAAATTGATTGTTGAAGCTAGTTTCTATGCGCATTTTACTGGTTGCTTAGGACAGATCATCAGTAAACATTCTCGCAAAAATTTTAAAAAAGCCAAAGATATTAGGAAATAAAACTGCAGAGTGAATAAGAATTGCAAACACAAAAAGTCTTATTTGCAACGATATCAGAGCTTAAACAAAATACCAACAATAAACAGTAAGTTTATCTTTTCTTACATTCCCCACTACCAGGACTGCCAGATAAATTTGTGGGAAAATCGTCAATTTCCTGATAAAAAATAAAAAAATCGTCTTTTACGATTCGAAAAATCGGACAACTTAAAATTTAGTTTTTTTTTAACAATTTTTGTCCGATTTTTTATAAAAAAAAAACATTCAAACAAAAACATATTCATCCTTATCGTGGCTGGCGTATTTAAAATACGCCTGCGAATTGAACTTTTTTTCTTTAATCTATTACCAAACAGTCGTAGGCGTATTTTAAATACGCCAACCACGATAAGGGTGAATAACTTCTTACCTAGCTAGCATTTTCAATCGAGTGAAAGACACTGGGACGTCTTTAAAAAACTGTAACACGACTGAGATTCTTCCATAGCACAGCGAAAGACGCTTCTTCAATCGTTGTGGGAATCGTTTAAGACGTGGGTAAAGATTATTTAACGAGTCTTTGATGTCAAAAATCGTATTAGACAGACTCAAGCGCAAAACTCGTCCGTTCAACTTACATTTAAAACAAAAACAAATTTCAAAATTTTGTTTTTGTTTCAAATGTAAGTTAAAAGGACGAGTTTTGCGCTCGTGTTCTATAAACCACACATAAGACTTGCATATAAGAGCCGTACCTAAAAAAAAGCGGCACGGGTTTTCTAGTTTTTGAATAGAGTGGCCTCAACGCTTTGCAATTGGAAACCCGATTTAGACAACACGTTTAATAGTGAAGTTTGTCACTATTGTTAATTAACAATGGCAATTTAGCTATTATTGATCAATCTAGCGTTTTTATCTCTATTTTATTTCTAATTTGTAGGTTTTATTAAACAAGAAAGCTATCACTACTTTTCCTGACACAACGTTGACGCTCTTGCTTAGGTATGTCATATCAGCGTAAAAGCTAAGCGAAAGAAAATCTTTCGCCTTCCGCTCTGTTTAAGGTATAGCTGTTAAACAAGATAAAAACCGAACGTGCCAGAAAATGCAATGTTTAATTCAGACTTTGGAGACTGAAAAAAATCGTCAATTTTTAGAAAAAAATCAGCAAATCGGCACTTTGCTAATTCCGGAAAAAAAAATCGTCAAATCTGGCAGCCCTGCTCACTACAATTGGTTGGAATTTTCCCAACATTAAATGTAGTTATAAGTGGGTTAAAAAAACAAAAACAAATTGCTTTATTTTTTCGCCAGAAAATCAAAATATAGTAACTTGCTAGTTTAGTTTTTTTTTTAAGAATAAAAATTGAGAATTAAGCACGACAAACAAAATCTTATAAATTGAAAGATTTGTATTCCCAAAAATTACTTTGATATATTAAATATGTTTATTGCATTGTATTTAATACAAGAAATGTAGACCTTAATCAGAAATGGGATTAAAAATCACTCAAAATTCAAAACTTTTAACATTTTTTATTTATTCGCTCGCACTTGATCAACAAGAGGGTATTTACTTGAAAACTACGATTCAGCGTACTTGAAGAATTAGATTTACCCTCCGGTGTACACAGAAAAAAATAAGAATTAATTTCAATTAAAAAATTTGTGATATTAATTAAAAAATTAATTAAATTTGTACCAGTTTTTATAAGGGACTGACATTTCAAGTTTCCGCTTCATACACAGAAAGAAATTTCTCACCAATTAAAGCATTAATCAAAAAAAAAAGTTTTAATTAAAAATTTAATCAAGTGAATTATACGTTCAATTGATACTATTAATTTCCACCAGTAAACAGTGTAATAGTATCAATAAAACGTTTAATGCACTCGATTAAACGTTTAATTCACTTAGTAAAATTTTTAATTAAAACTGATTTTATTTTTGATTAATGCTTTAATTTTTCTTGCGTAAATATAGGTGTTGGTCGTTCAATAGCTTGTCGAGAAGGCTCATCAGACGTAATATGTAACGGCTTTATGAATATTTCGAGGCTAAATAATTCCTCGTTAGTTGCTTTGCTATTGCATGTGTAACTTACACTTTATCCAAAGAAAGCCAGAAGCAATGTTAAAGTTTGTACATTTCAGAATTTGTAAAAATGCATAGAGCGAAAAAACGAGCTCTGTATATGTGTGTTGCGAAAAAAGTAAGCCAACTGCTAGCGAGACACGTTACAGGCTAAACCAGTAAACTAACAACCCAGTGATACAATAACGAAGTATAAGCAACCAGGACTGAATAAAGCAGGTTGATGAGGAGATTTGGCATGTATTTAGTTAAGGCAATGCTTTATCAAGATTTTAATAACACACACACACAGAATCACACATGAAAACAGACATATACATGTATACGAATCTGTCATCATTTTACCCAGCAAACAAAAAGTCAAACCTTGGCTAAAAAATTACTTTATCATTTAATATCAACAACAATTCTCTAACCTTTTTTAATTGTTGGATTTTAAGATTTGAATTCAAATTGATAATGATTAGGATATAAACATTTAACAAATAATGTTCTATCGATTTATTATCAAATGTTATTCACAAAAAAAGTTAAGTTTAAACACTTGAGCTAATAAAAAATATTTTTGTCAACTTAATGAAAATAAAAATGAAAGAGGAAATTAATTTGTGAAACTGAAGCCGTCGTTGGTGAAATGTTTTGGAATCGACGGTTTTGATAAAAATACAAAAAATGGGAGTTGGGATCAGAGATGCCAACAGTAGGGAATTTTCCTTTTTTGTGGGTTTTTTTTTGGGAAAATTTTAAGCGTTAGGAAAAAATACATATTTTTATACCCTTCACCGAAGGTAGAAAGGATATATATAACTTTGTCATTCCGTTTGTAATTTCTACAATATGGATCCTACACCCTATAAAGTATATATATTCTGGGTCCTTATGAAAAGCGAAGTTCAAATCCGGTTGTCCGTCTGTCCGTCTGTCTGTTGAAATGGGTTTTCCGAAGTCCCCAGATATGATGGGGACTTGGTTGGGGTATCTTTATGTCAGTTATTCTTATTATAATTTTGCTATTGAAATTCAGCCAGATCGGTCCACAAATGGCTGAGATATGACCAAAAAACCACGACTACCTCTAATTTTTTCCAAAAATCCCTTGTGTTTGTTGTATTTTTATTACTTTTTGCTGTATATCTGGGGAACGGCAAAAGCCAAAGTTTCCAAATTAGGTACACACATTAAGGTTGCCAATACACACCATTCTACAAAATGTGGGTGGGATTGGAGAAGTGGGCGTGGTACCTCCCATACAAAAAAAATTAAAAATTGTATAAAAACCAAAATTTTTGGGCTGCCATATGTCCTATGGATATGACTTATATACCAAAATATCAGACATTTTTAGAAGAACATATTTTATAAAAAACTCGGGAAAATCGGTTCAGATACAAAAAAGTTATGACCAAAATTAAATTTTTTTTTTTAAATACCCACTTTCGGGAACCATAGATCTCCCCGAGTCCAAGCTTTATAACTAAAGTAAATGGTAAATTTCTTCTTCAACACGTCGGTATATAAATCTGCCAAATCGGTTAAAAAATGGCTGAGTTATAACCGAAATACTGAATCCCCAAAAATTACTCTTTTTTTATAATTAAATTTGTTAAAATATATATTTACAAGTTTATATAAATGTTTATATACAAATATAACTTAAGTAAATGGTAAAATTCTTCCTTAACACGTCGGTATATAAAACTATCAAATCGGTTAGACAATGGGTAATTTATGAGCAAAATACTCCAAAAATGGGCTAAAAAACATCAACATTTTTATAGAAACCTAAATTTTAGGGCTGCCATATGTCCTATGGATATGACTTATATACCAAAATGTCGGAAATTTGTATAAGTTATAACCGAAATACTGGGGTCTAATCACCGCATACGATATTGAGCAAAATTCATCGAAATTATTTATTTTGGTATCTTGAAACTCGATATCGAATGAAATGTATTGAATTTGAAATAATAGCATTCGACATCGAGTAACTCGACATTACATTTATCGAGTTTTCATTCGATACGCCAGTGTCTATCGTATGCAAAAAAATTCAATAGTTTATTCGATACGATAGTATCGAATGCGGTGATTAGACCCCTGAATTCCCGAAAATTACTCTTTTTATACCCTTCACGGATGGTAAAAAAGGTATATATAACTGTAATTTCTACAATATTGATCCTACATCCTATAAAGTATATATATTCTGGGCCCTTATGAAAAGCGAAGTTGAAAACCGGTTGTCTCTTATTTAAAAAAAAAATTTACCAATTTTATTTAGTTTTTGTTTATATAAGATTCGGCACAGCCGAATATAGCACTCTTACTTGTTTATTTTAAGGCAAATGTAGTGAATTTTCAAAATATTCGGGCATGTTCTAGAAATTGAAATGAAGTGGATTTTAAGTCGAGCAAATTTTAAAATACAAATATTCCATTTTATTAGTTTCATTTTGTAAATACCAATTAGCTTTACAAGAACAACTCTTAAAACCAGGAAAAACTACGGTGATTTTGTACATAATTGAACCTAAGATCTCGTTCGATTTAAATTTCACTTAATTTCGATCTCTTGAACATGCCCGATTATCTCATTTTCAATAAATGTACCTGTATTGTCTAAAAATTCATTTATTTTAATTTAAAAATTAAAATTTTTCAAATACAATAGCATTAAAGTACACACATAAAAAAAATATTTTGAGCAAATAATTTTAGCATTTGACGATTATGCTGTTGTCGAAAATGAAAACTTTTGACAGCAAGAAATTTTCCAACAATATTTTTTTTACCGCAACAACATGAAAGTATTTAAAGTTTTTTTAACAGCAAAATTAATTGTTGCAAATTAAATAAATTTTGGCGTTAAAGGTTTTCCTCTGAAATAAAGGCAAATTAAAATAAAAGACGTCCGTTTATTCGAAAGAAATATAACGAAAATGGTAATACACAGTACATATTGGTCGAACTCATAAATTATTTCTTTCGAATCGAAATACGCAGTAACCGCCCAGGAAATAAAAATTTTTGTTGCCATAAATTCTTTATTTTTGGAATCAAATAACACAATGACAATGACTTCATTATCATTGCGATAAGTATTGAGTACTTTGTCGGTGTAGAACTAGTAAAAAGTGAACTTTTTAGTTTTAAATTAATTAAAATAATTAGAATTGTGGTAATTTTGTCGAACTATTTATGGTATTTAATCCAAATTTTTAATATTTTAATTCGGCTCAAGTTCATCAAATTTAAATTGCATTAAATTATTTTTATGAAGAAAGGAATTTTACAACATAAAAATTAATTAAAATTGTTATTGATAATCCTTCATTCTTGACCGTGGCCGGGCCTCGAACCCTGGACGGCAGGTTACCAAATCTCAAATAAAAATTAATTTGCAGTATTTTGAAAAATATAAATCGAGAGAAAATCTTGGTAAGTTGATGAAATATATTCTTTTCTCTTATTTATTGAATGAAAAATATTTTTACAGATTCGCGACATCTTTTATTTACTTCATGCGGTTATAACGCCTCCACGCATCAGCAAGGCAGCGAAACCATTTATGTATATCTGACGCCAAAAGGATACGATTGGTCATATAATAAATATAAACAATAATCATAAAATTGGAAGAATTTAAAATAAATGTTCTCAAAATAAAAATAATGTTTTCATTTATAACAATTTTTGCATTTGCGACAAAAGTATATTAAACTGTTATGTGTGTGAAGTTAAATTTTAACATTTATAACCCTAGACACATTCTGTTACGTTAACTGAATGATGTTAACTACTTAACAAAACATATGTTAACGCTGTAATGATGCATGCGTCCAGATTTCTGGAAAAGGAGTCAACGTGGGCGATAAAAAATTATAAAGATTTGTGGACAATACTATTCTCTATCGGTACCCATCCCCAGAATTTTTACCAGAGCGAGTTGGAGCGACTTATGGCCAATTTATTCTTTTAAATTCTCTAGGGGATGAGTCCAGATTTCTGCAAAAGGAAACAACGTGGGCGATAAAAAATGATTAGGATTTCTGGACAATACTATTCTCCATCGTATCCCATCCCCAGAATTTTTAACAGAGCGAGTTGGAGCGACTTATGACCAATTTATTTGTTTGAATTCTCTAGGGGATGAGTCCAGATTTCTGGAAAAAGACAATACTATTCTCCATCGTTCCCCATCCTCAGAATTTTTAACAGAGCGAGTTGGAGCGACTTATGGCCAATTTACTCTTTTGAATTCTCTAGGGGATGATTCCAGATTTCTGGAAAAGGAGTCAACGTGGGCAATAAAAAACGATTAGGATTTGTGGACAGTACTATTCTCCATCGTATACCATCCCCAGAATTTATAACAGAGCGATTTAGAGCGACTTATGGCCAATTTACTCTTTTGAATTCTCTAGGGGATGAGTCCAGATATCTGGAAAAGGAAACAACGTAGGCGATAAAAAATAAATAGGATTTGTGGAAAATACTATTTTCCATCGTTCCCCATCCTCAGAATTTTTAACAGAGCGAGTTGGAGCGACTTATGGCCAATTTACTCTTTTGAATTCTCTAGGGGATGATTCCAGATTTCTGGAAAAGGAGTCAACGTGGGCAATAAAAAACGATTAGGATTTGTGGACAGTACTATTCTTCATCGTATACCATCCCCAGAATTTATAACAGAGCGATTTAGAGCGATTTAGAGCGACTTATGGCCAATTTACTCTTTTGAATTCTCTAGGGGATGAGTCCAGATATCTGGAAAAGGAAACAACGTAGGCGATAAAAAATAAATAGGATTTGTGGAAAATACTATTCTCCATCGTTTCCCATCCCCAGAGTTTTTAACAGAGCGAGTTGGAGCGACTTATGGCCAATTTACTCTTTTGAATTCTCTAGGGGATGAGTCCAGATTTCTGGAAAAGGAGTCAACACTATGTCACTGGACGTTATGGCATGCCATCCATTTGAACATGTCGTAATGTCCGTGGGCATTAAGATACTTTCCAAATGGACATGTTATTTTTAAACATGTCATGAGGTCCATCATTAATAAAGAATTTAAATCCAAAAAAAGATCTACTACAAGCAGAAAAAAACATGTTTTAATATGGTCACAACAAACGAAACTGTTTTTAAAAAAACTAATTTTACCATAACATGGTTGTCGGTAAAAATAATTTGGTTAAATTAAACACAATATGGTAAAAATGTTCTTTAAAATTTGTTTTGTTGATTTTTTTTTTGGACGTATATATTAACAGTCTAATTCATAAACGTATCATTGCAGCTTTATAAGTCATTAATAAGCAAAAGTCGAAAAATGAGTATTTATAAATGTTTAATAGCCTATTAAACGTTTAATAAACATTTCATAAATTTGAAATATTTATTGTAGCCTTTACCGTACTTTAAGCGTTTAATAAAGTGACAATTTCAATGATTGTTAAAATAAAATGAAAAAAATAAAAAAAAAATAATTGCACGAAACATTAAACATTTTTGTCGTCTTATTTATTTTAATAAAAAATTATAATACGCAAAAAATTTTTTTTCTAGAAAAACGATAACTAATGTTTGAATTAATTTTAAATATAAACTCCTCGATAATTTGTTTGTTAAAAATGACGTGGGTCGCGAACTATGGTTTCTGTGTTAACTTAAAGTCGTTATAACTTTTTGCATAAAGTATAAAAAGCTATTAAGATTTATTTCAAATAATGCAAACCTTTTTTTACCATTCATAACTCTTATATTTTAAAATGTATTTTAATCGGTTAAGTATTTGTTCAAGCAAACACAAAGTAGAAACCACATAGTGTATCGTGTGTTGGTTACTGGTTTGCCGCACGGAACAAAAATGCTTTGTTCTACATGCTTTGAATGGAACATGCAGCACAGCAATTACAAACAATAATATTTTAAATTTTGCAACGAAAATTTGCTAGAATGAAGCAAAACAATGTTTAGAGAACTGTAAAATTAAGGATATCAGGCAATGCTAGAACTCAATATCTCTTAATATATTCGAGATATCAAAAAAGGGATTACATGTTAAAAAAGAGGGTGCCATTAAAATTACAAAAATTGATTTAAAACTTGATAAAATTTTGAAAAACTGATTGAAGTTAAAAAACAATTTGTAGATTAAGGATGATGCGGCAAATCATCATGGGTTCTCTCAAACAGTGTGTAGAATTTCAGCCAGAGTGGCTCGTGCCTTAGTTCGCTGGGGCAATGGAAAAATTAAAATGCCTTCATCTCATATAGAGGAAGCAATCCTAATGAGAGAACTAAGACATTTAAAAATTTCCCAGACGTTATTGGTACGCACATACGTATCAAAAAACCCGACGGGAATTTATCCCAATATTATATTAACAAAGGGTTACTATATCCTGAATGTTCAGGTAAATTATGTTTTAGAAATACATAATTAATAAATCTTTTCCACTTATGACTGCCGTAGTTTAAATGAGTCAACTATCAAACTTGAAAGCGGAGAGTTCAAAGGTATTTTGTTAAGAGACTCAGGCTATAAGCCTGAGAATTAAAAGGAACACAAATATAATAAGCACTAGAAACTCTGTAAAACGTTCCTTCGGAGTTTGATTTTTAGATGGGTTGGGGGTATATTTGGCAAAAGGAAAAACATTGATTATCGCCCTAGCAGTACTTCACAACATTGCTATTGAAGAAAATTATATTGTTCCAGGTAAAAACATTTGAACCTAAAATATTTTGGCAGTTATATGTGCCTAAAAAAAGTTTTGTTAAAGCCTAGGAGGTTTTATTTTCAAAACATCTGCGTAATGTTTAATAAAAATTGATTAAATTATTCATAAAACATAAAGCTGGAACCTACAGTAAGCAGTAAAAATTTGATATTACTAATAAATGTTTTACACACATATTTCGCTTCTATTTCAATAGTATGTGTTTAGTTAAAAAAAACACACAATTATTTAAAATATTTCGTTTTAAAAACAGAAATTCATTTTAAATTGAAAACAAAACATAAATTCACATTAAATTCGTTCGTTGTATCGTTTCATCCCTAGATGTATGCATCACTATTACAAAAATTACAATTAAAATAACATGTTGTTGCCAACATAAAAATACAAAAGTAATATAAACGTTTAATTGTTAATCCACTCCTATTAAGCGTTTATAAATCAGATTCTTTATTAATGGTTTATAAAACAAAAAGTGTTTAATAACTATTGTAAGCATTAAAGCTGAAACAAGAAATTTTTATGAATTAGACCGTAAATATATAACGGATACACTTTTGGACACAAGGAATTTCTCCTCTATGGTATAACAAAAACCGGCTTCGCTAACAAAAGGATTGTGTAAACGTACAATTTGACATGTTATCCAAGCCGTTTGAGTACTTTATTTGGATTTTACTATTGAAAAATTTAATTATGGTCAATAAAAACTACAATTCGAGTCGGAAAGAACCCAACCAATTGTAGGGGAATGTAAGAAAAGATAAACTCACTGTTTATTGTTGGTTTTTGTTTTGGCTTTGATATTGTTACAAGTTAGACTTTGAGTGTTTATAATTCTTATTCGCTTTAGGGTTTTATTTGTATAATATTTTTGGCCTTTCTAAAATCTTTGGAAAAGGTTTCCTGATGAGCTGGCCTAAGCAACCAGTGAAATACGCATAGAAGCTAGCTTTCCCTCAACAATACATTTCAGTGTATTTATCAAATATGAAAAACTGGGAATTAAGCACGTCATACGGAAATCGTATTAATAAAAAATTTTGTAATTTTGTTGTTTCTTTTTTTTAAGTTGCATTTGGGTTCACAAATTAAAATTTTTAAAAATGTAAGTTTTATGTCTTCTGATTTTTGTTGTAAGAGTACTTGTCTTAACTACGCTCATATGCTGCGCTTAATTTTGCTATTAATTTGCCGGTATTTTGTTTTGCATAAAGAATGCTGATTTTAAATGGCACAATTTGTTTAAATCAGTTGATACTTTCCGTAGTGTTAAGAGGGATCAGGCAAACATACTACAACTGAGGAATGGCGGATCATATGGCAATTTTATGAAGCTGGAAAGAAAGTGGCAGAAATTTCTGAAGTAATGAAATTTTTTCGAAAAAAACAGTGTATAATGCAATTAAATCATGTGTTGAGAATCCCGATGTATTGATTAAGGGCAAAAGTCGGAAGCCAAGGCCTCGAAAAACATATGTGCGTACGGATGGAGCTATTGTCAGAATAGCGAAAACTGATCCATTCAAGTCATCACGACAGAAAGCATCCGAAATTAATGAATCTATGGACTGGGAAATTTTTATTAGGCTTGTCAGAAGAAGATTGAATGAAGATAATTTGTTTGGGCGCATTTCTATAAAATATTTCAAAACTACTAGTCTTTGCCAGAACCCATAATAAAGAAGATCCCATTCATTTTTGGAAAAACGTGTTATGGAGTGACGAAACAAAAATTAATATAATATGACCAGATGGCAGAACCCATGTTCATCGTCCGAAAGGACAAGAATACAATAATCGGTGCACTCAGAGGACGGTTAAACACAAAATTGTCGCATTTGGGGTACAGAAAACCCGCATGCATACATTGAAAAGCCGTTGCACCCACTGTTTGGTGCGGATTTTGGTCCAGAGGCATAATTGGGCCATTTTTCTTCGAAAATGAGCAAGGAGTGGCCGTTACAGTCAATGGCGGTCGTTATCGGGCCATGTTGAACGAATTTTTGTTCACAAAAATTGAAGAGGAGGATATTGGCAACATTTGGTTTCAACAGGACGGCGCTACGTGCCACACAGCCGAAGCTACACTCGTTGTTTTGCGCCCTGTTTTTGAAGATCGCATTATCAGCCGCAGAGCTGATGTCGTTTGTCCACCTCGGAGCTGCGATTTGACACCGTTGGACTATTATTTGTGGGGTGCCGCCAAAAATAAGTGTTACGCCGACAAGCCAGCGACAATTGACGCTTTAAAGGATAATGTTCGTGAAGCCATTGGTGAAATACAGCTGCACACAATGTAGGCTACTGCATGGCCAGCCGAGGCAGCCATTTGAATGAAATTATTTTCCATTATTAACCGGAAGGATTGTACTTTCAAATAAAAAAAGAAATTTGAGAAAATATTCAGTAGTTTTTTTTATAGCATTTTCAAAAAAAAAAAAGTTATTTGGCGGACCCTTTATATGTATGTACAATTGACAAATAGCAAATCTGGGCCCGAACTAAAATAAATTATGTGTCAAATGAGGAAACAAAACAAATTCCACTCTCTTTCATCTATCCTACAAAGTAACAATATTCGTTAACAATAGAATTTTGTATTTGTTTCTTTATTACTCGTATGTTAAAAGAAATTAAGTAAATTAAATATTTTTTGGCTATTTTTGTATGCAGTTTTTTAGGTTAAAGTTTTTTTTCTTAATATGCAGGTTTTTTCAAAAAAATTTTGGCAACGCTACCAGCTAAGTTGCTTTTAAGCTAAGATTTGATAAATTTACTGCTAACGCTTTTTATCATATATATTTTTTGGATTTTTTTTTTTTGTCAAATACACTATGCGACAGTCAAAATCGGGATGGGATGAAACCAACGGGAAATGTTATATCGGTAAAAAAGAAGTTATACGTGTCCCGGCGTTTCGCTGGGTCATGTCTAGGAATCGAGATATATCGATCATAACTTGTATCTGAACCGATTTTTCCGAGTTTTTTATAAAACATGTTCTACTTTCCGATATTTTGGTATATAAGTCATATCCATAGGACGTATGGCAGCCCTAAAATTTAGGTTTTTATAAAAATTTTGATGTTTTTTAGCCCATTTTTCAAATCGATATACATATCTCGATTCCTAGACGTGACCCAGCGAAACGCCGGGACACGTATAACTTCTTTTTTACCGATATAACTTTCACCGGTAGTTTGAACCCTTCCCGATCACTGACCCCTACCATTTGTCGCACAGTGATATTTGTTAAGTCTGAACATACCTTAAGAATGCGAATTACAATAATATAAAACGAAAAAGGGAAGAAATTATAAGTTTGTTGTTAGGTCAAGGCGCTACGCAGAGCCAAGACATTCCTGAAAAAAAGAGAAGAATTTAAGTAAAAAGTGAAAGCTTTTTCATCTTTCATCGCCAGGGATTGGCCAAATATTTACCTCACAGTTTATTTTAGTAAAAAATGAATTTAATTTTAAATAGAAAAAATAATTAATTAAACAAAACAATAATTATTTTTCATTTATATTCCTCATTGTATTACAATCCATATTTGAAAAACATTTGAGATTAAAGGGGCAAGTTGAGAATAAATGAATTTCTGAATATAAAAATAATTTCCCCATTTATTAAGAGTGCAATTTTTCAAGTAATTTTCAAGTAGTTTTCAAAGGTTTGTTGTTTGAGAAAGAGTTTCTTTCCAAATCATTTTAAAATTGAAATCAAAACTCTGTGTTAGTTGGGTAGCGATAAAGAAGAAACAGCATGGTCTCGTATTGTTGTCGTCGTTTTTACCATAACCGTTGTTGTTGGTGTTGGCGTTGCAGATTTACTTGTGTATAATTGTTGTTGTTGCTTTTGGCTGAATAAATTTGCATGTGAAATTATAAAGCTAAAAGCAAAAAATTACAAAAAAAAAAAATATTAAATGAAAAATGTTTAAGCAAAAATTGAGCATGTTCTTTGTGCACATGCTCGCGTTGGAGAGGGCATGGACATATGTATGTAAGTAACCTTAAATGTAGGAAGGAGTAAACAATAAGAGAAGAACAACCCAGTATTGGAGTACATAGTTTATTTTGTTAAGCTATTTGTAGCAAAACAAAATTATAACTTAACTAAACTTGAAATGAGCTCAAACTGAACTGAATTTTAACATGAAACTGAACAAGAATCTGAACACGAATCTGAAAAAAAATACAAAATTCCAATGCACAATTTTTATAAAGAATATTAAAACTACCGGAACCTTTATTTATTTTCTTTTATTGCTCCTCTTCTTACTCCACCAGTGCAATAAAATCGGTACTCATGTTGACTCTATAAAAATAGCTTAATAAAAAGTTGGTTAAAAAATTCTAGCATGTGCTGCGAACTGCCCCTTAGACAATATATTTTGGGCTTATTACTGGGTTAAACGTATTTATACCCTGGCTCGCTATGATCCAGTGGGAGTTAGAGGAATAGAAAAAAATACCCTGTTCCACTATCAACTTTAAAAAAGCCAGATAAAAAGTATCGTCTAATTTTCTTATTACGAGTTAACTAAATGTTTTTTTTTTGTTAATTGCCAAAGGTGTATTTCAAATACGTATGTATAAAAGTATAGTACAAGTGAATTTTAATGTCAAAAAGTACAATTTTTTACTTAATTAAGTACAATTTAGAAAATGTCATTATCATCCCTGTTACACGATGTCTTTCCAGACACGTATGTTTTTGACATTGTCTTTTGAACATGCTACCAAAAAACCTAGTTCTGATTTTAAACAATAGACCGATTCAATAAAAAAAAAAAAATACATGAAAATCCCACATTTCATGAGAAAATTTTTTCAATGTATGTACAAACTTAAGGTCAATTTGGCCCATTTCAAACCAGTTTAAGATTTAAAAGATTATTTGGGAAAATTTTATACTTCAAAATAGTTTAATAAAAATGCTTTATCCAGATGTGTGGAGTCAGAGTTTAGGGTTTTTTACCGGAGTCGAAGTCGAGGTTCCCACAAAAACTCGTGACTCCGACTCCAAAATTGTTCGGCTCAATGCGGCACGGCACGTGTTAGAGATGAAATATCGATTTGAAATTTTTACAGAATCATTTTCTTTCTATATTTAACCATATAAAAGGTACTGTATTAAAAGTCAAAAAAGGACCAGTCTTATATGCACACATTTAGCATCAAGTTAGACTAGAAGTCGGAGTTGGAATCGGTCTTAAAACAATGTCAGCGGTTGGAGTCGAAGTCGGAGTAAGAACTATTTTTTGGCGACTCGACAGCTCTGGCTACATTAAAAAAACTAATTTAATTGTATTGTGGTAAGGTTAAACGAAGCACAGTGTCGTGTTTCCATATAACGATTGGCCAAAAATAGAAGGAGTTGTCGTAGAGTTTTGAAATTTGGCACACTTGTTTGACTTGATGAAAGATAGTCAAATTGCAAATATGTCGGAGCAAAGATTCGGGTCCCTCCCATACATCCTGAAAATGAAAATGTCATAACAGAAGAAAAAAGTTTCAACTATTATGAAATATTGTACGCTGATTGCCTAAAACAACGTTAACGTTTCGGCCAAATATGGTTCAATTCATAGTAAGGACAAGCCCAGTTCAAAAATGTCCTTTTTCGAAAATTTAAGAAAAATTGTAAGCAAAATTAAATTATTTAGTATTTCTTGGTACATGAAACTATTAGATCATTCTGAATTTATACTTTTTTTCAATTTTGAACAAGGACACATACATATGTATATCCTGAATAAAAATAAAATCGAAAAATTTAACCTCTAACTAAAACTATGTTTATTTGTATAAAAATCAGATGAATGAAACCATAATCATACGAAATGTATTAACTTGCATATTAAAAAAAGCCAAAAAAGTTTACTAAAGGGTATATTAAAAAAGGTTTATACAAAATACATTAAATAAACATTCATCAAGTCTATTTTAATTTGTGTGTAAACCCTAGTAAATTTTTATATTTTCGTTACCAGATTATAGAATTTTATACATTTAAAAAACAAAACTAATACACGTTCATTCGCTTAAGCTATCATATTCATTTTCATTTGCTTCATATTGATTAAAAATATCTTATATTAAAAAATTTTTTTCTCATTTTCACAAACTTCTTCGAAAATTAAATCCTTTATTTCATTGTAATATGGCTTCTTATTATTATCTGCTTGTCTAAAGGCAGAATTTTTTTCTGTTTCTGTTCTGTTCCGTGCCGTTCTGTTTCGAAATTGCAATACTTAGTTTTTCTGTAGCAACTTATCTGCCATTTATGACAAATTTATTAGTTTGCACCGTCCATTGTTTTATTTCAATAAGTTCAATGCACATAAATTTGAAGAAATTAAATTTTATGAATTCTTTAAACCAAAAAAGAACAGAAAGTAAAAACTAACTGAGCCTTAAAGATAGATATATGTATGTGACTCAGATTGACGAATTTGAACCTGATTAGCCGCTGAAAATTGCGAATAAAAATTAGAGGTGAACGAAAGTGGAAGTAAAACTATTTTTTTTTTAGATAATTTTACTTGCAGAAATCTTATATTAAAGTATAAAAAATAACTTTTTTATCTTTTTTTTATTGTCCACTGCAGTTAAAAATATCTAAAATTATTGCTTTTTTATCTTTGTTTATATTCAGAATAACGGTACATCGCATGTGACAATCACACTGTAGTAAAAACCATAGTTGCCAAATTTTAACATCACTGCATTAATATTTTAATTAAAAATACGCTGCTTTATCGACATTTTGTTTTTGTTTAAAAGTAATAGCTTTTGTTCAGATTTTTTTCAATAAAATTATACACAATTGTGTATTTACTTACAACTTTGAACTTTAAATGCACAGAACTACCTTAAAAATTAACTTTTTTTTAAAATTCTTTCTGATTTTTTTAAATAGGAATTAAATTGATTTTTTTTTATTTTACAGTGCGCCGTACCGATTAGCCACATTATTTAATAAGGTATACAACATACATATAAGAAATTTCAAAATTCTAGATGGGTTGATTTGGGCCGTTTAGTAACAAAGTCTTCATTTTCTAGATATTGGCATTTCCGTCAAAAGGTCCACCGGTCCACCGAAAATTTAAAAGTTTTTAAAAGCTGATTATTTTACGATATTGTTATAGAGAAATATTTAGATTTTACTAATTTTATTAATTTACCCATAAATTTGTTCACTAGATGAACAATCAGACTGCAAAGTTGTGCAAACGTAATTTCTTATTTGTGAGAATGTTTTATTGTATGTTTTCTTTAATATTATCTTCCTTAAAAGAGGTGATATTTGATAAAAATTATTCCAAAAAAAAAATTTTCTTACATGGTCTGTAATCTAAGGAAGAGTTCGAAGAGAAAAATGTTATTCGGATAACCGGTAAATTTTTATTTTGTTTTAATCATTATTTAGTTTAATTATTATGGAAAAAATTTCACGTTCGAAATGTCACGTATCGACCCAGATTTTGGTTAAAAAAAAAAAATACAGAAGATTTTGGAATCAAACCAAAGACATGTTAATGTTACATTGCTACGTAAAATTCTGAAAGTAGCTTGACTAAAAAAATTGTTCCAGGTTTCGCTGAATTACGGCTTTTTATACATGGCCACAAAAACTACTTCTATTTTTTTCACGTTCGAACCGCTACTTCTTTTGCCAATATCTTTGACCTAGAATCGCGCCATCCATAAACTTTAGCATAGATAACAATGCCATCTTAGTGCTTTAATTTAAGGGATAAAAGAACGGAAAAATATTTGTTGCTTAAAATGTTATTGCATTTTCGATCCGTACGACTGTCACGTTCAACACTTTGGAATTACCCATATTAAAACCATTTACCGGTTTTTTCAATCATCCCCCCGAAAGTCAAGATCGTTTAGGATTTCACAAGAAGTTCTGGGTTAAATGGAATTTTTATATTATTAAAATAACTTTTCAAAATCTACAGTAGAACTCCCAACTATATGAATTAATTTATTTTTATATTTTTTATGGTATATTATCAACTTTGTTCTAAATCCCTTATTCTATTAAACCCACTTCAAGCGCCCATCCTTTTTCTTTCTGATTTAAAAATATGTATCATTATGTATCTTTTACTACTTTATGCCTTTAATACCCAAATCACTAAGAGTTATTCAAACAAAAATTGTATGTACCCCAACCGAAAAACATCCCCCTGATTTCTTTCATTTAATACAGACAAACATTTGGAGTGTACAAACACATGGTGTTCATTGAAAATTGTACCATAATTTATTGTTTGTATTGCATATCGTTTTAACAAAATCATTGTAACCTAAAGGAATGATGATACATATTTGCTGTTTCTGTTCTAAACTAACCCGGCATTAAACAAGCAAAACCTCTTATAGCAAAAATCCCTCTTTAATATTTCCTTCTCCCATAACCCCATTTTCTCTCGTAAAATATAATCGTGTTCATGTGAGTATTTTTTACTCAATAAATAGCAGAGATGCCAACTTAGCTATTAAGGGGCCATATTTGGCTCTTTTTAATTACTTCTGGCTCGTTATGTTTCCCTTTAGCTCGTTTTTTAAAAAAGAGCTAATAGGGGCTCTTTTAAAACGTGATATTAGAACGTTTGATACTTTTTGCATTTATCAGTAAATCTTCCCGTTTTTACTGTCTTGTTTCGTATTTGGTTCAGTTATGTTCATACACATTTTTTTGCTACGGTCAAAAGTATAGAAAATCCTGTATTTAATAAATGAAGTAAACCAGCAAAAGATCCGTGGAAAGCTTTATGCAAATATTACAATTCAATAATAAAAGCTAAACATTTTCATACAAAATGTATGGCACGTTTTGCCATTGAATAGTTGGCATCTCTGATAAATATATGAGAAGCAGGGCGCCAGGTACTTTTTACCTTGTCCCCAAGAAATTAAAAAAAAATCCGCAAAAACCCCCAAATTAAAATTTTAAATTTTTTTAAAAAATATTATGATAAACTCACTGTTTATTGTTGGTTTTTTTTTTGTTTAAACTTTGATATTGTTACAAGTAAAATTTATAATTCGTATTCGCTTAACAGTTTTATTTGTTAAATATCTTTAGTTTTTCTAAAATCTTTGGATGATCTGGCATAAGCAACCAATGAAATGCGCATAGGAATAGCTCAAGGCCCATTGAAAAGGTCTGCGCAAGAAGCCTGGTGATCATTGTTTATGTTCTTTTTAGTTGTCAAAAGTTGTTTACATTTTGCTTTCATGTGCATTTATACGTTTGTTTACGTTTATGGTATGCCACACATACACGTTTTTTCCTTTTGTGGTAGTAAATTTTTGACAACTAAAAAGAATCGTTTTTTGTTTTTGTACAGACCTGATAGATGGGCCTTGGAATAGCTTATCCCATCAACAATAAATTTCAGTGTTTATATCAAGAATAAAAATAGGGAATTTAGCACGACAAACAAAATCTTGTTAATTGAAAATTTTTTATTCCCAAAAATTACTTTGATAATTATGAAAAATTGTAATAAGAAATCCCCATATAAAAATTTTTATTAAAAAAAATCAATTTATTTTGTTTTTAGCGACTGGCTTCGGCATGTTTTTTAAATCATTTTTATGCGATTCCAGTGAGGAATGACAAGCAGAACTGAATTCATCTAACAGTAAATTTCAAAAATTTGAATATAGGGACAAATTGAAAAATTCGTATTACGAAGCAACATCTTTAAGCTTCTGATAAGTAATTGTCATAAAAGACCACTTTGTCCACAAATTTCATCCGCTCATCTCCTTCCGTTTTCCTCGAATTCGTCTAACAGTGAATTTTAAAATTTGAAAATATGGACAAATTGAAATATTCGTATTACGAAGCAACACCTCTTAGCTTCTAATAATTAATTTTGATAAAAGACCACTTTGTCCACAAATTCCACTAAATTGCATCAACCCATCTCCTGGAATTAGGGAAAATCTTCCTGAGAAGTTGTAAATTTGAAAACTTAAAAAAAACATGAAAAGTCCTATTATATACCAAAATAATAAAAGTTTGTGATAAGCGGGATATGTGTTAAGTCCTATATTTTTTTCCAGTCCATTTGATCCAAAAATGTAGGTTTAATTCCAATTTGAATACATAAAGCTTTAACCGAACTCTGTTATGCAATTAATTTCGAAATTTAACTTCACACACATAAAAAATATTATAAAATGTTACCGCCATGGTCTGAAGTCCTTTTTGTCTTGAAAATTGGTATTTTATCAAAAAGCCATCCATCCCTGATGTAGGGTATAGTAAATCGATTTCGATTCCAAACTAAAATAGATTTTGGGTTAAAAAACAAACGATTTTTTACAACCCAATTCACGTCTGAAATTTTATACTGAAACCGATTGTTATTAGGCTTTTAAAATCAATTTTTTTTTCAGATATACAGAAATCTTTAATGTCCTTGTACGGGAGGTTCCACGCCCTCTTCTCTTATTCTGCCCATTTTTTTAGAAAAGTTGTGTATTGATAACCCAGCTAGATGTTCCAAATTGATAACGGAGACGCTTGTACCTTAATTGAAAAATTTGGCTCCAACATTTTTGCAGATAAACATTTAAAAACAACAACAAAGAATATATGGAAAAATTAAAGGCAGTATTCGTGTTTTTTTTTATGATATCTCAGGCATTTGTGGACCGATCAGACTGATTTCAATAGTAAACAATAGTAAACAGCCCAGACCCCATCTTATCTGGTGTATTCGAAAAGCCCATTTCAACTGGCAGGCAGATATCGTTAAATCAACTTCGCTAGTCCTAAGGACCCAGAATCAATCAGGCACGTCACAGAAATCCATTCCAATCGAAAGTGGAAGGGATTTCTTATCTTGCTGCACATAAAACGAAACCACTTTCGATCGGAATTGATTTCTGCTACAGGCCTGAGTATTACAAACGGAATAGCAAACTTATACATATATGTATGCATCCCACTCCCACTCGTAGTGAAGGGTATAAAAAATCGATCGAAATTCGATTTTTAAATCTTTTTACCATTCCCTACCCTGAAGTGATGATAAAAAAGAGCATATTAAATTACAAGCAATAAAAGGTCATCATGTTAACATTAAAGCCCAACCACAATGTGCTGAAGACGGCTTAAGCAAATGTGCGAATACATGTTAAATTTATGAGGCAAACCATGTTGAACTTAAGGAAACTTTTTGCTAAGTTTTATGAAACTGTCATTTGCTTAAGCAAGGTGCGCGCATTCCGTACGGAATCAAATGTTTTTTATTTTGTGTTTGTTTTTTTAAAATAAATTTGAGACTTTTTGTTAATTTTTGACAGTAGGTTAAGCAAGGCTATGCATATTATGGTTAGGCCTTTACCTACTTAACTTTAAAAGGGAGACATTCATTTATTGCTGTAATGATATAAAAACAATAACAACAACAACAACAATGGCCCAAGAGTAAAGTGCACACAAAAGAAAAAAGCGCAAAGTTTACATACAAACTAACAAACAAAATCTCATAGAAACTTAATTACAATAACAAATTGACCATGAGAGAAGTCACATGTGTTGTGCCCTCACCAGCAAATGAAATGGACATAAAATTGAAAAATTTAGTGAAAAATTAAATATAAAAAAACTAATTATAACGTATTTAAAACAAAATGATTAACAAAACAATTAAAAAAAATTAATAAAAGTTAATTAAAAATGCAATAAAATAGTTTTAAAATTACTCAAAAAAAAAAAAAAGAAACAATCTCTCGCAATCTGCGCTCTGCTGCACGACGGACGAAAATTAAAAGTTTAAAGAACAAGTTTTTCCTCTAATTTTTTTCCTTGTTTCTTTTTTGATCTTGTTCAATTTTTGCTACTGCAAGTGTTAAGATTGCCCATTAGAATGAAATAGACAAAATTGCATCAAACGCACAACTTTTACAGATTGTAAATTTTGCTCGTTGAGCAGGGGTGGTGGGTGAAGGCAGAAAAGACAAAGCCGAACGAACTGGCCAGTAAATCTTGAACAACATTGGAGTTGTTATTGATATGAATGTGTGCTCCTTTTATAAATTGGGAGTTTTTTGCAAGTGTAAACCAAGAACAACACCAGAAAAACAAGAACAAGTGCTTGTTTGGGAAACAAGAAAAGTATAGAAGAGGTTTGTTGTTGTTTTTGCTGCTAATATATTTCGTGAATGGCTGGTTGGTTTGTCTGAAAAGACTTTTAACGAATTTGTAAAATGAGAATATAAGAAATAAACAGTGATGTCAAATTCACAAAATGTGGTTTGTTAATGTCGTGTTAAGAAATTTGATTTTAAGTGAAGGGTGTTTTTTAAATTATCCCTTCTCTCGATGTTTTGCCATTCGCACGTAAAAACATTTTTATGACAGTTTTCACAATTCGATATATCCCGAAATTAATGCAGCCATACCGGAGCAAAAGCAAAACGGGTTAAATTGTGATATCAAAAATGGCTGAAAATGAGCGTTTTTTAGTTTAGCGCTAAGCATTACTAGCTGAATTGCTGAGATATGAGCAAAAAACCTCTAATTTTACCCATTATCCCTTATTTATTTTTTATTTTCTCTTTTTTCTGAGTTTCCAAATAAGGACCAAGCATCTTTGTTATCAATAGACAACATCCAAAATAATGTGGACGGGAGTGGAGAAGTGGGCGTTGAACAAAATAGATTAATTTCGATATTTTTTGGGTGTAGTATTTTGTGGGAGCTATGATCAAATAGGGCCCGATTCGAATAAAATTTGGTAAGATGATTTTGATTGCAATAAAACTAGTTTGCACCAAATTAAATCTTAATACCAACAAAATAAGATGGGCGTAATGTCCCTATTCCGAAAGTTTGTTTGGGTCTAGGTGCAATTATGGACCAAATCGCACAGTTTTCTTTGCGACCTTTACTAAGGGTTTACATGGATGCCCGACTAGCCGGACGGTATACCAAATACAATGAATTATTCGAAAGCCGCCGCTTTTCGAAAACCTTCTTAAGATTACCGGAAAAATAGATAAAAACGTAAAAAAAAGTAAAAAAATTAAAACAAGCTTAATTAAATAACTTATACATTATTGTTGTTGTACAATCTACATTGTACACTCATGTTTTTATCGTTATATTTGCATTATTTTGAACATTGTTTTAATATATTTTGTATTTGAATTAATTACCTTTTGCACTATTTCGATAGACAATTTGAAATTGTATTTAAAATTAATTGTAACGGTCATTTGAATCATTTCTCATAGGTTATTGTGAATTAAATAGAAGATTACGAATTGAAATGATTGAAATGACCACTGTTGTTGAAAGTTGTATGCGCTCTTTAGTACTCTCCAAAATCAGACTGTCAAGCCTGGCTTTGGAGAGTAAGAAACAAGATGGGCGAAATTTAAGTCGCGGTATCATAAAACCGTCACTGCACAAACCACTTTCAAAGGTAACAAACGATCATTCCTCACTCTTTTTTTGTTTGTTTAAATTAAATACTTGAATTTATAACCTTAAAACTAAATCCTAATTTACTGCAAATTAAAAAATAAATAGTACCTATCTACTGTAAGTGAAATACGAATACAGTGCGTTTCCCTACCAAAAGAAGTCCACTCAAGGTAGGCATAATTGTATGCATCCCAATGTCCTCTAATGACATAATCTTACGTGTCATCTCTTTATTCCTTTAACCCACAACTACTGCAATTACTCAACGGAGTAATTACAGGTTCGTTGATTTGCAGATTCCCAGCGGTAAATGGAACTAAGTACCTACATTATAATCGATGACATTAGCATAACATTCTAAGCGAGCGATTTAAGTACATATGTATAATGTTATATATGTGTAATCTAATAAATATCACCTACGAATTACAACTTCGATTACAATATAACCGGAGTGTTAGTTAGTGTGTTTATGTTAAACAATTTATGAATAATATTTCTAGTAATTAAAACTTCAATTAGAATGTTAGTGTGTTTATAACGTTAGTGAAATGGCACTTACTGACATCGCAGCTTACATTTTAAGCGAGAGCACACTAATTAAGCAGCCTATGACACTCGTGTGTAAATGTAAGCAGAAATATAAGCGACAACATCAGTACTGATTGCTACTCAATATTACTGACATCAGCGATTAAGTATTGGGCATTTTTACCGCTGGGTTTCTCCTTCTCTTGCCCCCTGAGAGAGGAAAATCTGTAAACCATTTAATAATTTAGGCTAACGAAAAAGTCAAAAAATATTCAGTTGTACATTATAAACTTCAAATTGAGAGTTCGTGTTGATTTACAGAACGGAAAAATGTCTTGAACAACTTTCACCAAAAAATATTTGTGGGAACATCTAAGAAGTTAATATTAATAAAAATATACATATGTATTTTTACGTTATATTTTTGTCGCATAAATTGTAATATAAATTTTTATGGTGGGTATCCTTCCCTTGTACCGTTTTTTGGTTTCTTTTTTTGGAATGCAAGGAATCGCCATTTCATAAAAAAACACGAAATGCAAAGACCAGCATGGCTTTCGACGTTAGAATTATGGATTTCCTGTAAAACTGAAAAAAATTATAAGCTAAAACTTCATCGCGATCGGTGGCGAACCTTTTTGAACGCTCGCGAAAAAAGGAAGGCACATTTCTTCATATTTTTTTATGCACTATCTCACTATGATAGGTCCTTTTTGATATTTGCAAAAAAATGCAAATGGTTATATCCCTTATGTACATATTCTTTGATGTCTTTAACAAAAATGGAAAAAAGGAAGTAATTCTTGAAGAAACTTATACACATATGTAAATATTATACGCAAAACAATCACCCTTATCATGAATTCCACATGTGAAAATTCCGAATGAAATTCTTAATTCACATGGATTTTAATTTCGTATCATGAATTCCATGTGAATAAAATAACATACCTGATTTTAAAAACCTTTGTCATTATATTCGGAGTTGTAAACAAAAAACAATTAATGTATTTAACAAAACTGTGTTTTTGGAAATTTATGGAATTATTTCCATATTTGAATTAAATATCGCTAATTTGCTAAGAACGGCATGATAGCACAGTCTAATTTTTATTGAAAATTGCGAAAATGGATAAAATTCGCGAAAAATAGCAAAAAAAAAAATTTGTTAAAAACCCTAAAATTTATTTGAATTCGCTAAACGGGCTAAAAGAACAGTGTCGGGAAATAACAAAAAAATTTTTCAAAAATAGCGAAAATTCGCGAAAAGTTTTAATATTTCAAACAAGCCATAAAATTTATTAAAAGTTTTTAAAACTATAAGAAATGGCAATAATCCGGTTAAAAATGTTATGTTAGCGGAAATTCGTAAAAATTTGCAAACCACTGCATGGTCTACTATTTATTAAAAATCGTTAAAGCTGTAAAGAACCACAGGAAAAAATCGCTTTAATCGGGAACATGCCTAAAATTCGCGAAAAATTGAAAACTTGTAAAAAATTCGCGAAAAGTTTTAATATTTTAAACAAGCCATAAAACGAATTAAAAGTTCAAAAAACTATAAGGAATGGCAAAAATTCGGTAAAAATTGTAAAATTAGCGGAAATTCGCAAAAAATTTCAAACAGCGGCATTATTGCACAGACTACTATTTATTGTAAATCGTTAAAGCTGTAAATAATCAGAAAAATTACAGTAACAAATCGCTTCTATCGCGAACATTTCTAAAATTCGCGAAAAATTGCAAAATTTTAAACAAACCCTAAAACTAATTTGGGATCGCTAAATGAAATAAGTTAAATTTGTGCATTTGAAACGTTTTTTTTTTAATTTTAAATAAAAACTTACATTTTCTTCCTTTTCCGACAGACAACTCTTTGTGAATTATTTTCTTTATAAGTTGTAAAGATATTTCACATGTGAGCTGTTAACAATCGTGTGTAAAACAATAAATTCACAAATTATTTTTTTTCGGAGTTTAAAAATATAAACATTCGGAAATTTCCACAACAAATTTTATTCATGATACCAACTGTTCACACGTTCGGAAATTTACATGTGAAATTTTATTCATGATAAGGGTGTATAAGTCGTAAAAATATTTCACATGTGAGCTGTTAACAATCGTGTGTAAAAAAATAAATTCACAAATAATTTTTTTTCGGAGTTTAAAAATATAAACATTCGGAAATTTTCACAACAAATTTTATTCATGATACCAACTATTCACACGTTCGGCAATTTACATGTGAAATTTTATTCATGATAAGGGTGAATAACTTAACTTAATTTAATTTATAAATTTTCATTCCAATTCTTATTCTGAATCTGTATAAACTTTATGAAATGACAAGCGGCTTTGTTTTTCTCATTCTCATTCAGTTTTAGCACTTTCGAATTAAGTTTGTGGCAATTGCATATATTTCCATTCCCCCAGAGGTTTAAATTGCAAAAGCACAAGCGAGATCTGTAAATCAATTCACCTCTGGATTTTGTAATTATATGGTTAATATCGATTATACCCAGTGTTGCCACTTTGTGGGTAATTACCCGAATTTGGTATAATTTTTACTGTCGTGGGTAGAGCGTGGGTAATTTCTCTTAGGTGTAATTCAGGTGTAATTTGAAATTCTTCCTTCAAAAACGCAAATAAAATCAAGATTCGATCATTTAATACATATTTTAAAAAGTTCGGTTATGAATGTCGCAAGATGGACTCTTAGATTTGGATAAATTTGATAATAGCTTAATTATTTTTTATTATTATTATTATTAGTTTATTAGTGTTCAAATAGGTATATAATTTGTTGTTAATTTCTCAGGATATATGAACATGTAATATTGTTATTTTGGCCTCTAAGGCTTGATATTGCATAAATGAAATAAATAAATAAATAAAGATGACTATAATAGTGATTTAGAACCTGAACTCAGTTGAAAAAAGTTATTGAAACTAAAAACTACCCTTGGGGAAGATATATTCCAACATATAATTCATTTTGTTTTCATCTGGTAACTTTTAAATGCTTTAGTTTGAAGAATATTTAATGCCCTTAACAGTTGTAAAACTGAATTGCGATAGGGTAAGTTTATAAAACCCTGCAGGCATTTTGTTTACTAAATAAGGAATAAAGGGTATTTTTTAAGACCATGAAACTTAAAATGGTAGACAACACAAAAAAAATTAAATTTTAATCGCAAATTAATACACGGCATTTCCATATGAAACTGATTTAAAACAAATAGGCACGTCCAATTTTGTACCTTTTTTTCGAGCATTGCTGGCTGCATGTCACGAATAAAATGAACACTATTGCTTTTGGTTTATCAGCACACACCAGTGACTTCACAACCCTACGAAAAACAATCAAGAGGTGTCACATCATACGGCCTTAAAGTCTGATTGAGTGTTTATTTTCTCTAAATCTACACATCGCCTTCATTTGTAAAAAAATAAGTTGCGAAAATCTATGACTCATTTTCAAAGTTAATTTGGATAATTTAGTGGCGTTATTCAAGCATGAATCTGTTCATGATGATGCGTCTGAGCAAAAAGCATTATGACAATTCGTTTGACAGCTAACCTTTCATAAGCTCTAAAAACACCCATTATAAAGGAATGGCAACGAGCATTTTGAACCTTCCCTAGATATATACAACCAAATGTGGAAGTTAAACGCATTATTTTAGGTGTTTTATTTTATGTGTTATTAATTGTTTTTAAAGTCTTTAATGTTATTTTTGTTAATTTATTTAAAATTACAATAAGAATCTTAACAGTTTGGCTAATATTGATCTTCTTTCAATGAGTTTGTTGTTTTCTTGCTTCTTTGTAAATGTCTTTTTATTCAATAAAACTTTAATTTTATATCAGGTGTAATTTCATTTAAATCGGGTAATATCAAGTGTAATTTTGAATTTTGCTGGTGGGAACACTGATTATACCTTTCTTTCTTTCTTTAATATTCGTCATTACGCGCTCTATCGAGCTTTATTTTCTCTCGATATCTTCGTGCTCTTTCAACCGCCGTTAATTTTGTTGTTTTACTCTTGTAAATTAAAAAATAAAATCAAAATTAAGCATTTTAAGCAATGAAGCAATATAAACCAAAAGTGATGCTCATGAAATGTTTGCCTATTTTGGTTTTTTTTCGTAGGCAATTTTTTTCTCAAATTCACAAATTATAAAAAAATGAGTTGAAACCATGTAAACAATGATTGTCAACTTCAATTTTTTACATTTAATATATTCACTTTAAAAAAAATTAGTGTGACGCTCATGAAATTTTATCGCGTCCTTACCATGGTGTTCACAAAAACTACGCAAATGCACACTTTTTTTAATTGATTTTTTTGTCGCTTTTTCACTTTTGTAATAATTTAAGTTTGTACTTTCCTTACTTTATTTACTTTATTTAAATGAAATTTGAAAACTAGTAATATTACTTGAATTATAAAAAAGTGACGCTCAATGCAAATTGTGGGGACAACCTTTGTTTGCAACGCCAAATTCGCACTAATTCAGTTTTGACGACTATAACAAATCAAAACACAAGGAAGAAACGCAATAATTCGAAAACTGTTAAGCTGAAAGTCCACACCATGCGTTCATGAGTGGATGCGTATGATACTTTTTATGCGTTTCTAAATTCAAGTTACATGCCATGCGTTTTATGCGCCAAATTTTTTTTTATCAGCTGTTGTGCTAATATGTTTATCAATTAAAAGCAATTTTGCCAAAAATGGAAAGTGTAATTAATATTTTAATAGAATTTATTTAAAAGAATTCATAGAGGAGTATGCTTTTATCATAAAAATATTCGTGATTTTTCACGGTAGTAATAACTTTCCAGTTTTTTAAATGCATACTACAATGCAACCATGCAGAATTTTACAATGTTATAGGTATTAAATAAAGTTCACCAAAAAAGTTGTCAAAGTGCACCAAAAAAGTTGTGTTTAGAAATATTTTTTCATATATTTTCTTCTAGAAATGCATTCTCAAAATTCAGTACAAAAACAGAAATTAAGGAATTCGGAAATAAACTTTTTTGCAGAATATTCGGGTGCTGAGCTTTGTAAGGATGAGTTAGATGATGACCTGGCAACAGAAAAATATCTCGATAGTAACACAACAACAGAATTAACCGAAACAATAAGAAGTATTAAGCATTTGAAAAAATTAAAACAGGACTCTAATGGCATAATGGAAAATTAAAATGATTACAGGAAAATGACTGAAAAATTAGATAATCTGTATTATGGGTTGCTTTCTGTTTCTCCATCATCTTCGATAAGTGAAAGAATTTTTCCATGTCAAGCTTATCAAAACTGAAGAAAAGAATCGCTTAAATCGTAAACATTTAAACCAATTTATTTTTCTAAAACAATTTTATACCTATAAGATCTCCTTAAACTATTGAAATGATTGATAAGATGATCTCACAGTTATTAATTATTTTTTGTTTGCTCGTTTTAGTTCAAGAATTTTTATGTTATTGTTTTTTTTTTACTAACAAACTCCAAATAATAAATAATTTTTAATTTTTATTACTGAAATTACTTAATTTATTTCTCCATTTGAAGCTTTTTTAACAGTTAAAAAAACAGCTTAAATAACACCACTAAAATACTGGGAGAATGTCTCTGCAATACAAGCATATGTGTGTGTTCGATTCTTTTACAACGATGTCTTTTGTTTTTGTTCTGCGAATACTATTGTTGTGACACAGTGACCCAATTCAAAGATTCGATTTTCTGGTTTTTCTAATGACCAGCCAAGATGAGTTAGTTTAAAAGTAATAGGAAGATTCATATAAAAAAAACTAGCAGCTTTTGTATGGATGCTATAAAATAAATAAAATGCTTTTGTAGTGTTCATTTTTCTAACGAATTTTAACACAATTTCGAACACAATTTTTTAGGACACAAAACTCCAGATAAGGAATATAAAAATAATATCTATGATTATTTTACAAAAATAAGATAAATACATAATAATAAAAAAAGCTATTCAAATTCCTACTTTAACAAAAAAATTACAAAACTTACCGTTATTTTACGTTAAAAAGAGGAGTAAACTTATTTCACAATTCCTTGTAGTTGTTGTTGTAGTTTAATTTTTAGCTGTTATTGTTACTATTGTAAAACACACAAACACATTTACATAAAAATTCTTTAAAATTCGTAATAAAACCTGCAGCATTCAACTGGCTACTGAAAAATTTGCCTGGAACTTTAGCGTTAGTGGGCTCTTTTTCTATTTAATTCGTTAAATCCTTTTTGTTAATATTCCTATTCGAAAATATTCACAATTCTTTTAATATCTAAATTGAGCGATCCCAAAAGCTTGAGTTACTTGGTTTTTTTATTTTATTATTATTATATTTTAATTATTTTGCACAATTTTCTTAAGTGTTTTCCTTTTTATTTGTGGGCGAATCTAATTTTTTCCTTTGAAATTTAATTTTTCTTAACGCGTGAATAGTAATTTTTTTCTCACTTTTTTGGCGCCGTATTTTTTGTTTTATTGTGCTTTTTTTGGTTTTAAATTTAGCTTTACTGCTGCTTAAAAATATTTTTGTGTTTAATTTAAACTGGCTCCTTTTAATTTTGCTGTGAAAATTTTTTAATTGGTAACACGCGAAAGCTGACTTATAACACACTCTGCAAAGGGGAAAATTCTTATAGTGAAATTTTTTTCTTTTAGCTCTAAACTTTTCTTCTATAAAGATTTTTCACATTAATTCAGCTTAGAGATGTGCAAGTATTAAATATTAAATACCGAATAGCCAGTACTCTGTGCTCCCGGTATGTAATGGAAATGTAGCGATTTTTTGCTGTTATTTTAGGTATATTAATAATAAAAATAAAAGAAATAAGTGTTGTAGCTAGGAGTCAGCTGATTGAAATTATCTGTACGGCGAATAAATAACTGGCAGATGAGTGCTGGTTACATGCATTCTACAACTAACATAAAATGGTTAACTTTAACACTAATATGATGTTGGTGTTCAGTATGGACTCATCATGTTAGAAGTTTTCTCATGTTATACCACGGTTGTTAATGCAAATGTTTTAACAACGCTTTTATAACTTCAAGTTATAACAGCAAGTCATGTCAGTTGTAGACGGGCAGTTAGCTTTGCGACAGAATAGAAGCAGATAAATTCAATCAGCTGACTCCCAACTTGTACATGTATTTTTAGAGGTTTTGCCAACTAAAAACAATGCTTTAACGGACATTTTATCGGTCTAATAAATTTATGTTGACATTAAGTAACAGACAGTTTGTCGATATACATATTGAGAAAATTGCCATAAGAAAACCAAATTCCTTCAACGTATATTTTTTCGTTGGGAAAAAAATCGCCTAATGAGTCTTTTTGATTCCAAACAACTAGAATTTTATTGTAATACCAGCTGACTCCCAAACGTTGTTCTGCCATACAAATAATTTCTAGTGCATATTTTGGTTGTTTAATAAAAAAAATAAGGAATGTATTCTCAATATTATATAAATGTAAAAAATGTTAAAGTATTTTGTATACTTATAAAGATATAAAGGGTCCTTGTGCAAATTTGCAACTTGTAAATTTGCAGTGAATATTATAATTGATCGTGAGCATATCACTTTTATTTATGTGCAAATGTGCTATTTTTCTAAAAATTTATTCCGGCAACACTAATAACTTCTGGCAGCACTGTAAAAAATCTGCATATGTTTACAATTATACACAAGCAAATTAAAATAAATGTTTTGTTTTTAATTAATTTCCATTTATTTCTCTATTCTATATTAAAACCCAAGAAAATTTTCAATTTATATGTTTCCTTAAAAACAATATTGCGCTTAGTTTGTCAAATGTTATTGTTTACATTGGGTTGCAACTGATCATATATGCACTACTTATTTTTCTCATGGTATTTTAAGTGCAAACGAAGTAAAACAGAGCATATTGCAAATACCTACATTTTGTTGTTGTGTTGTGCAAATGTGTGTATTTTTGCACGCATTTGCATCGTTTGCACACTTTGCACAACCCATCGTGATATCCCTTATAACCTCAAAAGCTTTTAAACTTTAATAGTCTTATTCGTTCAATATTTTGCAGGAATATTTTCTATGCGCCATCAGAATTTTCGGTTGTATATTTCTGTTACGAGGCTTACTTTAGCTAGCAATTAACTAAATTGTAAAGAAGATACAAAGAATGCTAACGAAGGCTGTAGCGGGCCAGAAAATGCAATACAATCTGCTGGTATCTAATAGTTGTATAAATACAAATACGAATAATATGAAAATTTATATAATAAATGTACTAACCCAAGGTACATTAACACAAGGTAGACTCATTTGGGAGTGTAGACATGCTGCTCTGTAAAATAACCGAGTTGTCAAAATTGTCTTCATATAAATTTAACGCACACATGTACAAATTTTGGGTCATATACACGAAATTTGACGTTTGGGTTCCAACTTAGGCAAACAGCTGACAAACATATGGGCCAACGACTTTACCTTGTGTAAATATACCTTGGTACTCACCATGAGAAATAAATTCCCAGATTCTATATGTTGATATAATAATAATATTAACTAAGTACCGGTTCACACACGTCAAGTTTGGCTCGTCAAGTCTCTAGTTTTTAGGAGAGAGGGGACAAGAAATTGGCAAATTTCGAAAAAGTGCCATAAAAAGGGTATTTAAGAAAATAAAGGGTCAAAAAAGGGTATTTTAAATTCAAATTGGGTCAAGTTTATTAGTATGTATTAATCAAGGCGAATTCAACTATAGGTGTTGTCGGAACTACAACAATACAAAAACAACAGAAACAACATAGGGTTTTTTGCATTGCATTGTTAGTGCAATTAGCTCGAAATGTCAACCATTATTAGCAAAACACTAACAAATCTAAACAAATAAGCTCGAACTGTTAAAATCAGATGCCGTTTCAACACCACATTTAGTTAATTCGCCTTGGTATTAAATACAAATAAAATACATTAGACTAAAATAAAAGCAATTATACATACTTGAATTATAAATCAATGTTAAAACTAAGAAACAATTCACAGGTACATTTCAATATTTGTCATATTATCAAAAAAAAAGAAGTTACTTTTACAAAAACCTTTGATAATGGTTATCAGCGGCAACGCTGTGTGTCAGTTTCTGAAAATTAAATAATTTTTGAAAATCGCTAACTTAAATAAAAATAGCAACTCTGCGCTAATGAAGATAATTTATCTCTCCTTCTTCTTGCCCCATGTTTTGGTTATCATTTTCTCTCACTATCAGCTGGCTTGTGTTATTCTTTTGATTACTCACATAATTAATATCGCGTTTTGTTTTCTTTTCGTAAGTTTGACCTGCATTTTATTTAAAAAAATGGCATTAGTTGACGTCGATTCCTGGTAAATTTAAAGGGGTTTTTTTTTCAAATACATTGATATTTTAACATAATATTTTAAGGCCGACAGAGTTTGAATCCTGCAATCGTTTAAGTAAAACTTTATTGTCTCAATTGAACCAGAGGGAGAATAAACAGCACTTGTCAGCAGAATACAATCGTTACACCACAGCCATACAGGTGGGTTTAACACAATATGATCGAGAATTGCAGCAACTAAAATTTAAGCTAAATGAAGCAACCAATAATAAAACAATGTAAGAGATGTTTTTAGAACTTGTTTGAATTTCTTTTTCAAAGAACTAAAATCTCTATTTTATTAAGATCTTTGGAAGAAATTCAACAAAGGCAACGACAATTAGAAACTCTTCAAGCTCAACGACGACAGTTGCAACAAAAATACACCGATAACGCTGGCAACGACCGAGCAGCTTTATTTCAAAATCCCTCCTCTTCGGCCACCCGTGCAGGAATTTTTAATGCCGAGGAGGATAGTGATGCTGCCCCCATAATTGGTATACATGATGCTAAAGCCTTAAAACAACAACAAATTGATATGTTAGAACAACAAAACCGTGGCTTGGAAACTTTATCACAAACATTGTCTAGACAAAGACACCTGGCCACACAGTTGGGCCAAGAAGTGGAAGATCAAAATGGTAAGTTAAATAAAAAGTAATGAAAATGTAATTTTTTTATGTGTTTTCCAGATATTTTAGATAATTTGGCTAATACCATTGAAAGAGTAGAAACAGGTGTAGGCCTTGAGACTAGAAATATCAGTTTAATAAATCGAAGAGACAGCACTTGGGGTAAATATGTTATTAATTATAATTCAGTTTAAACGTTTATACTTTTCAGGTTATTGGATGATTATTTTTACTTTAATGCTGATTATTATAATCGTCGCAGTTTTGTAATTTGGCAATTGATTAAGTTATATGTTACATATTCATTAATTGTTGCTTGTTTAGGTTTTAAGTAATTTTATACATGTACAAATAAATAAATTATTCAGGGGGCAAATTACGGAATTTGATATCTTTCGAAATTATATTGTAATTTCGACCGATATCGAATGCCGCAATTTGCTCCCAGGTATGTAATGAAAAACGATTTTGAAAACAAAATCATTTGAAAACTCTAATTAATTTCTAATACATTGTCCTCTGATTTTTTGTATGGGCGGACATATTCTATAAATCAAATTGGATTTAAAATCGACTAAATTTTGAAAACGAGCCTGTAAAGAAAGTTCAGAAAAATATTACTTTTTAAAACTTCATACTTTGAGTAACAATTATCTTTACGAGAAGAACTCTTAAAAACATGAAAAACTACAGTCATTTAGTAAAAAATTTAAACCAAACCCGTTCTTTTTCATTTCCACTTCATTTCGATATCTATAACATGCCCGATATTCTTTAAAATTATTTTTTATGTATGTTATTTGAACTGTATTTTTAACAAAAAATTAAGACTACTTCAGAAATTCTAAAAACGATCGTTTTTATCACATGCCTAATTGACTTTCCAAAGCTGTACTACCTTATAATTCAAATGTCAAATGTATGTAGATATGCGAGCTTCTCCGGTCAAAGGTCTCATGTGAATAATTTTTATGGCATCAGTTCCAGTGAATGTAAAAAAAGAAGAAAGAATAAAAAAATTAAAAATCAATGAAATTTTTGTTCAAAAATATACACGTATTATTTTAAAGAAAGGCAAAATAATAACTGCCGTATTCATAAAAAATTAAAATGGATTTGAAATGCATTTTAAGAAAAATTTGTATGGAAATTTTGCCATAAAACACATTTCCAACTTATTTTATTTTTTATGAATACGGCAGTAAGTATTGAAGGGATAGTTTGATTACAACGTTAGATTTTTGAACTTTTTAAATTTTATGTAGTAAAATATTTTCCAAAATTCTGCCACCACGCCTTTCGAAAGCTTCACGAATCCGCAGGTAATCGACCTGTTGTTTTGCATTTTGTTGACCAATAAATCGGTTTGTGCCCTAGTAACGAATCTAGCCCTTAATATTCGATTTATATTTATGAGCAACTACTTACTAATGATCTGTTCCCTAGCAAAAATAAAGTAGGAAAATCTAAGCGAAACGTGAACAAATTACGGGGGAAAAACTTCACGATTTTTCTCATTTGAATTACATATTCTTTTTTCATGATCGCAAATACATATGTATGTGAAAAGGGGCCCTACAAGAAATGAATGAGCGAGTAGTTACATTTTACATTTTGGTGTTAAAAAAATTATAGAAAGAAATGACCGAATGTGACCGAAAACTTTATTTCGGTCATTTCTTTCTATCATTTTCTACCCACCAAAATGAAACTTCCCTACAAGAAATGAATGAGCGAGTAGTCACATTTTTCATTTCTTGTAGGGGGAAAAATTATTTACGGGGTGATTGTTATTATTTTCCTTTGAATTACCTTTTTTTAAATGTGAGTTTTTCATGATTGCAAATATGTGAAAAGGGAAAAAATAACGAGGGGTAAGCTACTTCCTATGCGCATTTCACTGGCTGCTTAGGCCAGATCATCAAAAAACCTTTTCCAAAAAACTTTGAAAACGTTTTTTTTATTCGCCTTAAATTTATAGAATCTCAAAGAAGTTAATGCTCAAGCTTGAGGTCACAAGTTTGTTATACAGGTAGGGTAGCCAGATTTTACATTCGGAAAAACAGTACATTGAGCACAAAAAAACAGTACAATCAAGAAAAAAACAGTACATTTTTATTGGCAAAAAAACACAACTATTTATTTAAATTATTATATATTTAAAACTTTTGATTGAATATGCAACAATTATATAACGAAAAACACTTGAAATGTGTAACGTCAAAGGAATGATTTTGGTTTTATGGCATTTTATACGTATACGAAATTACTCCATTTGCGTTTAAAAAAAACACTAAATAAATGCATTTGGCCCAAATGTTTTTTTTTTTTTTTAATTTGAAGAGAGCAAAACCATATAAGATAGGAGAAAAGCCTAACTTAGCTTAAATCAACTAACTTATTGATTGTGGAAATAGGACTTTCTTTAAGCATACTGGTAGTTAAAGCAATTTTCACCACACACATAGTTGCACAAGTCATATAGAATTTGAGGAAATGTATGTGTCCTAAGTAAATTTTCCAATTTCAAAAAATTTTTAAACTATTTACGGACAATTTAGAGAAACCCACACGGCCTGTTGGAACAACGGGACGGTGGCCAGGACCACTAGAATTTTATGGGGTAACCCAGATAAAAAGAGGACTAAGGGCCTCCTAAATGGGAGCAAGTCCGAGGTCAGTATGATGGTACGTATCCTGACTGGTCATGCAGGACTACGGGCACAACTGTATCGAATTGGACGGGCGGATTCCGATGAGTGTAGAGCGTGCGGCGAGGAAAGCGAATACCGGACTTTGACAATTGACAATTGGATCTCCATGTTCTTAAGGAGCGCATAACAGGCCCAGCAGAGGCCTAGGTGTATATCGTAAGATATGAGGAGGCATTTCGATGCTTCATCCTCCTTTCGACCTAACCTAACCTAACCTACGGACAATTTTACCAAGTTTAGCTGTAATCTATAAAATCCAAAAAACATAGTTTGGTGTATTTTTATTTAACAAAATCTGAAAATATTAAAATAGTAAAAAACAAGTTTCAATAAAAATTAACGTAGCTTTTCTTTATTTCAAAAGTAGTTTAGGTAGAGAAAAGTGGTACTGAAAGGAATTAGGTATTTTTATAAATTTTGAGCCCGGAGAATTAAGTCCGGAGCCCGAATATTAAAAACAAATTCTAGGAATTAAAGATAATTGGGTTGGAATAAGTATTTATTTAGTATTTAAAAATAATAATATGACAATATACAACTGCTGCGAGTCATCCATTATAATTAAGATTTCTACTGCGTATTTATGAGAAAACAATAACCACAGCGTAAAAAGTCCTATTATTATTTCAAAGCTTTTGTTGTTATGCTATGAACTGTTGAATATTAGTATATTTTAAAAATATGACTTAAACAGGGGTTTTCTTAATATCTTGGTTTTTTGTAGACTGAACCAAAAAAAAAAACAGTACAAAAAGCAGTACAAGTGTAAAAAAACAGTACATATGCGTACTGTTTTGGACATTATGTATAAAACAGTACAATTGCAAAAAATCAGTACATGTACTGTTAAAAACAGTACGTATGGCAACCCTATATACAGGTATGTTCTAAGTTTCGACTCGAATTGAAAACGAAAAATGTTTTGAATCCGCATAATTTATAAATTGGTGTTCCCAAATCCGGATGTTTTTGTGTATTCGAAGTTTTTTGTTCTATCGCGAACATGGCTAAAATTTGCGAAAAAATGAAATCTTTTAAACAAACCCAAGAGAGAGCTAAATCGGTAAAAAAAAACAAATTGTCCGAAAATAACATAAAAATCGTTAAAAAAAAATGAGCTACAATAACATCAAAATCAATGAAAAAGTAGATTTTAAATTTAGGTTTAGTAAGGGCTTTTTGCGTTTTAGATAACGATATATTTTTGATTAAATTAGATAAACAAGATTTTAAGCTAAAAAAAAATTTATTTTTTTGTTAAACATTTTATCACATATTCGAATAAAAGTCAATTCGTTTTACTTTCACCAACCCCTTACTACTCTAATTGAAAACGGATAAAAGAATGTGGATGTGAAATGCAGAACACCAAAAATGCTAAAGTAATTCACTTAGGATTCTATAGATTCGGTAATTAGTTTTTATTTATTTAAATATATTTAATATTTCGATATTCCTTAAATAAAACCATCAGTGATAGTCTAAAAACAATTTAAATAAACCTCGAGCTTGAGTATTTATTTCTTTAAGATTTTTATACAAATTATTATAAAAATTGAAGAGCATAAAATGTGCGTTTTAAAACATTTTTCATTTTTTATTGCAGTTTTTAATTTTTTTGTAACTCTTTTAGTTAACCCTTATACGGTCTTCGGGTGAAATTTCACCCATTTTATGTTTCAAAATATAATACCTAATTTTTTAAATTTAAATTTTGCATCAATAACATTAAGGGCCATTATTACAACTTGCCAATAGTTAATAGTCGGATTTTGTCGAACCGATAAATAGCTTTGCATTATAAAACCTTCATTTATTATGTTTTCATCTATTAAATATTATTATTATTGAAAATAACAGCAACAAAAAATGGAAGTTGTAATAATGCAAAGCTATTTATCGGTCCAACAAAATCCGACTTTTAACTATTGGCAAGTTGTAATAATGGCCCTAAGTTTTATTTTGGTATATCTAAACGTTACAAGATTATTTAAAGAATTACGAAAAAGTGCCTCCGTTGAATTTTCACCCATTTATAAATATGTTATAGTTTATTGTTTTGTCCTTAAATATTATTTTGTCTAAAAAAAAAAAAACACCTTCAATAAACGAACAAATCCTGTTTATTTTCATTAAATAATAAGTATGGGTGATTTTTTACCCGAAGACCGTATAAGGGGTAACTTAAAGAGATACAAAAAATTAAAAACTGCAAAAAAAAAAATTAGGGTTAAATTTCATAGACATATTCATCTTTATTCGTTTAATCCTTATACGGTCTTCGGGTGAAATTTCACACATTGTTATTTTGTCTAAAAAACCTTCAATTAAGGAAAAAAAACCCTGTATATTTTCATTAAATTATCTATAACTAACCGCACGTAGGGCGAATTTGGCTAGAGTAGGATTTCTCTCGGGGTTGGTCCGTAACTTTCTTTTCTATCTATCTTTTGGATCTGTCTTGTGCTTTCGCCGTTTATTTCACATACTTTCTACCTTCATAAAGCTATCTCTAATAAAAGCGTCACAATGGACCATATTGGTCTCTGGGTGAAGGTTTGAAGGAGACTTCACACCGGCCTTTCTACCTACCTACCCACTAATCTATAATAACTTTCCTGCAAGTTATTTTGAGGAACGTATGAGGGTTAATAGATATAAGGTTAGCGAATTAACATGTTTTTACACTTTTTTTATCCCAGAAACATTCGAATCCATCTAAGAGGATCGATTTGGCGAGACCAGCCCCCGGTACGAATTCAACTTTTTAGCTTCGGGCGTTTAGGATGTGCCGATGATAAATCAGTAACAATTTTATTGATATATGTAGATTACAAAGCTTTTGTTCAAAGACCACTGCCCTGTTTTTCAGATCTCGCTGCTACAACAGCTACAATAAACGTCCGTCAGTGGTACTTATTGACTACTGGCATAGTTTATAAGGAAGTAGAATTTTAAAATTGCTCGTCCAATAAATTTATTTATTTGATCAAGATATAAGCATAAATATTTAAATGCTCTTCCGGAGCTTCTAAAAATGGTGCTAAGGCATGTCTTTTAAATAAATAAGTCTTTTATGTACCTTATTTTTTAATTATTTTTACGATTTTCTATCTCTTCGGGTGTTTCCAAAAAAATTGCACAATTTCCAATTAATACAAAAATGTGCAATGCGGTAACCACCCGAACGAACTGCGACACCGAACGTTCGGTCCGACTCAAAAGAAAATCATATGTTATCGTATGTTTTAGAAAATGGTCAGCCTAATTATTAATAAAAATTCCCCTGGGTGCAAATTACGGCATTCGATATTGTTCGAAATTACAATACAATTTTAATGGAAATTTCGATAGTTATCGAATGCCGTAATTTGCACCCTGAAGTTTTTTCCCTTTTCCCATTTTTACAATTGAATTTACATAGGAATAATTGGAGAAGGGGAAAAACTCTTGGGAAATTTTTTATATTAGCGATTACTATACCTAGTCACGTAAAACTGTCCCCTACACATACGGCCCAAAGTTATGAAAATCGAAATATGTAGATGAATCGGCCTTATTGTGTACGACGTTGTCGTTAACGAGGAGTAGTTTTTGTAATAGGTTAAGTTAACACACGATCTATATTATTTAATCTAAAACAAAAAACGACTCACTCAACTACCACTTTTTGCGCAATAAGGCCGGATAACGCATATACAAGTTGCAGAATTAGTTAAATTTTGTAAATAATGTTGGAAAAGGCATTTTTGCATAATACGGACCTTGTCCTTTTCAAAAACTTTAAATCTGTTAATTTAACTAAAAAAATTCCTAAAAAATTATCGTATGTGGTTTGTTTATATTTGGCACTACATACATTGATCGTTCAGTACAACTTCACTATGATTATCAATGTGGGAAAAAATAAGCCACATTTCAGGAAACAACTCTTTAAGGTATTTCGTTTTTTATATTTCCTTATTTCTTTGTTAGGTTTAAGCCTTCCATTTGGGTTTTTCTTGTTTGTTTTACAATATGAATTAAAGTTATATTAAATTAGATAAAAATTTTGAACAACACAGCAGTTTTTGAAAATTTAAGCCAAATCGGAGGCATGTGGGACATGGGCCAAATTACCAACTGCACCCACTGACAATTTGGAGGAACCGGCCTTCTTGGCAGCTTGTTGAACGTCTTGTAAGGAAATGCCGTCGATGGCAGAGACTAAGGCATCAGCGCTTTGCACTTGTTGAGTAAGGACAGCTTGCAAGCCCATTTCGTTGATAAGACAGCTATCGGTAGCGTAGGCTTCTAAAACGGCAGCCTTAAGGAGAGCCTTGCCACGATTGACATCATCGGACGAGACAGAGCCCGACTTGAGAACACGGGTAACAGCTTCAACAGCTTTGCCGGCATTTTGGGCGTCGGTGGACACAACAAAACCAAAGAGACCGGCATCAGAGTAGCTGGCGTTCAAGGCGGCAAAGGATACTAAAGCATCACCAACAGCCGAGCTAAGGGCCTTACCGAAAGGACCGTTGATGGCACCATGATGGGTGACTGGGCGGGCACCGACGGCCTTTTGGAGAACGGCAAAGGCCAAAGCTTCTTTGGGATTGCCTACACCTCCACCAAGACCAGCTACGGCAACATGGGCCATATTACCAGGGGTATCTTTGCGAGCATCACCACCATAATAATTAGCAGAGTCGCTTGATTTGCCACCACTTGCCAATTCTAGGCTTTGGGCAAAACCAACCAATGACGTTTGATCTATACCGACACCAACAACAGCGCAACGAGCAGCAGTGCAGTTGTTGGCAACGTAGTGTAACAAAGTTTCTGAAGACAATTTTCCAATTTGGAATTTGGGAATGTACACAGAATTGCCCAAACCGGTGCGGAAAGCAGCTTTGTGCAACAATTCAACGGCACGGACCTAAAATTCCAAATAAATTAATCTATTTTTAATTGTTTCACAATTATTTCAAATTACCTGTGGTAGAACACTGGCAACTTGGCTTTTGACGAAAGGAATAGCGCCGCTCAATTCCCAGGGTTTAAAAGCTGGGTGAATGACATCTTGCAAGAAGCGCAAACCAGTTTCCAAATGATTGGAAGTAGTTTCGATGGTGTAGGCTACAACTTCGCGATCTGTGGTAACAGTCAAGGCTCCACCCTTTTGTTGAATGTTGCGGGTAACAGCGAAACCCGAACTGTTTTTATTGGTCAAACCAGCAGACACACGCAACATGTGAGACGCACCTTGGGAATCGTAGGTTTCATTGCGGGAACCAGCACTTAAATAAAATTTTATTTATTATATTCATAGATTTCACTTTATGTATTAATAAAAACACCTACCGAAATACTATGGAAACACGAGATACTGGCAATTGGGCTTCGGCAGAGGCTACAACAACTTTGTTGTCAAGTTGTTTAGATTCCACATTGGCCACTTGACCTACTGGTCTGGGACAAGCAGATGCAGAATAGCCGCGTTTCTAATTTAGCGCATAAAAGTTAATTAACATTTTTCTTAAAAAAATTATTGATACTTTTGCAAAATAGTTTGGCTGTTGGTTAAGTTTTTTCCAATATTTACGTAACCATGCATTGAATATCTCACAAAAGTATTTTTTTGTTTGAGACTTAATTTAACTTAAATTTTCCATACTTACAGCAATAATACGTAACAAGGGAACTTTGCTAGCATTGCAAGCCATTTTTACTTGATAATTATTTTAATATAAATTATTTGCCAAAGATTTTTATTCGTTAAAGTTCCCCTTTGAAGAAAAATTTATATTTTTTCTTCTCACGGCTAGTTTCTGTTAAAGTACTGACAACTTGCAAATGCTAAAAATATTCAATTTGACAACTACTGTCAAATTAGTTGAGACAGAAACCAGCTCACAAACACGAACAAAAGAGTGGCATCTTTTAAATATAAAACTGTCAAATTTTGACAGTTCTTATTGTTTTTGTTTTGTGTAGTCATTCTGGAAAAAATGTTCAGTGGAAAAAAGTGAATACGGAAAAATTTATTAGTGGAAAAATTTGTAAAGAAATTACAAAAGAAAAAAAAATAAATAAAAAATTTTTAAATTCTTATTAAATAAATACAAATATAAACAAACAAAAAGATCCATAGATTAAATATTTAAATAAAATAAGCGAAAATTGTTAGAAGTTCAGTGTAAATTGTACAAAACAAACGAAAAAAACATCAAAAAATGGCTTCATTTTTTAATGTGGGCACCAACCCATTTTCTACGCCTGTTGGTCAAAGGATCGGTGAGTTATAACATGTTTTGTAAGCATTTTTGTCTTATCATTTGTAATTTATTAAATACATGCATATATTTTTTTAAAACTATTTTGAATGCTTTGTTTTTCCTAATTGCATTTGGCTAAGTCTGCTACTGTTCCGGTCACCATAAACCACAGAATATATGTATTCTGTGCCATAAACCAACTGCTTACAATAGGAAATTGAATTTTCACCACTTCTCTTTGTATTTTTTTATGTGCACTTTCTATTACTCACGTTACGTTTAGATGCAATATCAATTATTAATATACATATGTGTATTGTTCATGTTTTTTGTTGTATTATTGTTTTTGTCGTTGTGTTTTTTTCTGTTTGTCTCTATTTAGTTGTTTTTTTTTATCAAAGCTCATTTCTTTTATATTGTTACAAGTTGAAATTCGACCATAATTATTTATGCTAATATGAAGAAAACATACAAGCAATAAGTATAAATGAATTTAATGTTTAGAGCATTTCTTTCTTTCCGTCTTAGTGAATCGATTTGTCGAGGGACCAACCTCCGGTCCATATGTTATCTATCACTTAAGTTCGTAAATGTTTTATTTAATTTTCTAAATCCTACAATATAAAAAAAATCTTAAAGTACCAATTAAAAATCAAAAAATTTGCAAACGGTCTCTTAGAAAGTACAAAAATTCAAAAAGTACCAGTTAAAGAACGAAAAAGTAACAAAAATATCCTTCTAATAGATTCTTATTTACTCAGGACATTGAATATTTAATATTATGTTTCTATGTCCAACATACAGACATGTTCTAGAAATCAAAATCACGTGAAATTGAAATCGAATAAATTTTAAAAACCATTTACTACATACATAGGTAGGTATGCTGTGTTTTAAGTTTATTAAAAAGTTTTCCTTTGCAAGAAATAGCCTTTAATCAGGAAAAACTGCGGTAATTTAAAAAACAAAATAATTGAAAATATCAATCCACTTTAATTTCACGTGAACCAGAACATGGCTGATAGCGAAAATTCAAAAAGTACATGTTGAAGTACAAAAATACCAAAATTTTTTTATTATAGGCTCTTATCCCCCATGATACTGCACCTATAATTTTATTTTTATAAGTTCAATATTATAGAAATTTCAGAAAACAAAAGTAAACGAAAAAAAATTTAAATTAACAAGGTTTTGTTTAGATGGGCTTAATTCCTATTTCATACTATTTATAAACTGAAATTAATTGTTGATGGGATAAGCTATTCCTATGCGCATTTTACTAGCTGCTTAGGCCAGATCGTCAGGAAACTTCATACAAAAATTTTAGAAAAACTAAAGATATACAAATAAAAATGTTAAGCGAATAAGAATTATAAGCAACAGTTTTACTTCTAACAATATCAAAGCTTTATCTTTTCTTACCGTCTTATTTCTTCTTAATTTTCCGTAGTTCCTCGCTTTCTTCCTATTGAAGTATCAAAAATTTCAATATTTTAGTGGGAGCCCATAATTTAGTATGTACATATTTGTTAAAGAATTGTTATTGGTTTAAAAAATAAATGGGGATGACCAAGAAGTTCCAAAATACAGGTTTTACCCGTTTACTTAATAAAAGGGTCGAATTTCAAAAAAGTACCAGACACCTGTCCGCTTATTTTTCTAATGAACGACGATAACCATAATTTTTGTTTGTATCTCTTTTCGTTTTGCAACAAAAACAAAATTTCAAAATTTGTAAGACTTGTAAGGCCTGGAACAGACTAAAGAAGTTGTAGTAGTAGCTGAAACTGACGAATGCTTTGTAGCGCGACAAAGGAAAAAATTTTAAATTTGGACTTCAACTTCAACTGCAACGATTACTACAACTACGTATTCTGTTGACAGTACTTTAAAACTTCCGTTTTTAACTTTTGACAGCTTGCAGCGCTATTTGTAACGTTGTACTACAGCGACTATTCTGTTCCCCACTTAAGGCCAAATCTAGTGCGTTTGTCAGCAATTTCATTTCCCTTTATATCGCAATGTCCATATAAAACTTAGAATTTTTAATTTGAAATTGAGAAAGTTTCAAATTTAATTTAGGATTTCAATTTGAACTTGAAAATACTAATCTTAGTATAGTCGGAACGCATTACACGAAAAAAGTACAAAACTTATTCCAGTACGAATCGATGAAGCTAATAAAGGAATGAACTGGGTAGAACTGGCTTTATCTTTGAACATTTGTTATGCAACTGCCCATCGAATGATTTCCCAATCAAATGTAATACCTAAAAAAAGAGGTGGCAAAAAGCCACGGTCCTTAGATTATGAAGAAGTGAATACTATTCTAACTTGGGTAGGTGAAAGACCAGAACTTACCCTTCCTGAAATTGTCGAAAAAATAAATTCGCAGCTAAATAAACAAATTTCGAAATACTCTGCACGAAAAAAAGTTTTCCATAAAGGCTGTTCATATGCAACCCATATCAATGAACAGTCAACTTAATAAAGAAAAACGTCCAGCATACGTACGCAAAATTAACGATTTTCTCAGATCTGGAAAACAAGTGGTCTGGATAGACGAGACCAACTTTAACTTATTTTGTCGTCGAAAACATGGTTGGCTTCGAGTTGGACTGCACGCAGTGCTATCAATTCCTACATCCCGTGGTCCAAACATACACTTAATAGGTGCAATTAGGACATCAGGCATTATTCAAATGGACACACGGAGGGTTCGTTTGGTACTGTTAGCGCAAATGAATGGGCCAGAAGTGTTTTTCGTAGATTGAAAGAGTTGGGGAATGAATTGCCAGATGTCGTATTGGTGTGTGACAATACTCCATGCCACAGTCGGCTACAAATTATTTTTGACAACTCTCCAGCTACGCTCCTGCGATTGTGCCCCTATTCACCGAAGCTTAACCCCATTGAAATTATTTTGTCAAAAATAAAAAGTACGGTGAAAACAAAGATCAATGCACCGAACGTAATTCCCCCCATTTAGGAGAACAGAGGCTTGCATTTTTAGAACAGCTTCTAAAGCTAAGATCCCACTATCGGCGAAATGTACCAATTTTTGTCATATTTCATGTGCCGATACTGTGAACGGTTAAACTTTTTTAATATGCGACAATTGGTGCCGAAATTCTGCTGATTGTGGACAATCAAAATTAACCTCTCTTGCAACCAAAATTAACCACTCTTGCACAATGTAGAGCAATCAAATTGTTTAATATGTACCGATTTTCATCGGCCACTTGTACAAGGGATGGCAAAACGAATTTTTTTAATTGCACCAACTGGCTACTAAAATTTAACTTTTTTGAGCTTTATTGTATCAAAATTACATTTGTTTTATCTACTATTTACATATGTATTTAAACGTTGAATAGTACATTTGTACTGTTAAATGAAAAGAAAACAATTCGCTTTAACCAAAACATTCGATGTTGCCATCCCTGGTTTGTAAACATCTGGGGTCTAATCACCGCATTCGATACTATCGTATCGAATAAAATATCGAATATTTTTGCATACGATAGACACTGACGTATCGAATGAAAACTCGAGAAATGTAATGTCGAGTTACTCGACATCGAATGCTATTATTTCAAATTCAATATATTTCATTCTATATTTCGATAAATTTTGATAAATTTTGCTCGATATCGTATGCGGTTTACAAAACAACAATTACAAAAACAAAAAAAAAGAACAAGTGCAGTAAGTTTGAATAAAATTGACTGCATATGTACATAGTATATCATTTGAAATTGTTAGGAAACATAATTATAATGGAACATTCAGGCGGAGAATTTTGCAAATTTCTAAAGTAAAATTATGTCTGCCAACAAGCAAATAAACAAAAACATATGACTTAATTTGCCCAAATAGCACGATAGTGTGACCGCATTGTATCGATTATATTCGCAATTGAGTTTTGGCCGATATGAACCGAAAAAAATTGTCAAAATGTGCCAAGATAATGGGACCACCTTAAAATAAATTGTGCAATGTTTTTAAATGTGCGCCAATACAGCTCGATAAAAATCGTCACAGATTGTGCTAATTGAGCCGAAAGTGGAATATTAGCTTAAGTCGTTATTGACAACAATCGATAACTATTCACAGTGACTTGGTATTTTCTAAGACGACCTCGAGTAGAATTGGCTCTCAACATGAAATTTGTTGAAATTTCAAATGAAAGTTAAAGAAATTTTAGTTAGAATGAAAATATAAACACAAAAACTTCAAATTCAAAAGAAGTAATGGGCACAAATTGTCTTTAGCAAGTGTTCAAATTTAGCGAACACCTGTGTACATACAATTTATTTTAGACTTTAGCCAAATATCCACTATTAGGTAACGATTGCATAACGCAAGCAGTCAGGATAAGTACTTTACTTTAAAGCTGGGTTTTGAGCTCTCAGTTAAACTAGTTTTCGTTAATCTGAAATATATTTGTACCGCCATTACCAAGTTTGTAACAAAATTTGGACGGAACAGCTAAGTTTTGCTTAAAACGTTGGTCTTTAATAAAATAATAAAAAAAAATCACATTTGCTGGAAAATTCCGAGTTTCGGACTACATTAAACTAAGTTCAAACTTATTCCACATTTATGTTTATGTTCCAAAAGCCTAATATATATTAAAAATTGTAAAAGCTGTAAAGAATCACAGGAAAAAATCGCTTCTATCGCGAAATTCGCTAAAATTTGCGAAAAATTTTAAACAAACTCTAAAACTAATTTTAGATAGCTTAATGGGTTAAAAAAACAAATTGTCGGAAAATAAAATAAAAAGTTTAAAAAATTAGCTATAATTTAGTAAAACAAACTTGTTGTATTTGCTTGTGCTTTCGACAATTGAAATCACACCGAAAAAACACAAAAACGGTGTGATTTACAGAACACAACAAAATCACACATGTGATTTTAAAAGCACATGTTATTTGAAATCACGTGATTTTTAGAATAGACCTGTATTATATATTAATGTTGTTACGTTTTTCCTTTAATAAACTCGTTTGAGTCCTTTTAATTGCAAATCCGAATAAATACACACACTTATTCAACTTAAACTTTATTGAAATAAATTATTTTGTTCACGATTGTAAGTTTAGAACAGGACCGTTTAATGTCTCTAAATAAACTAAACTAATTATTCACGAGTCACCCCTTTTTATATTTCATAACTATTTCTAGACTTTTCCCGAACCTCCCTGTAATATCAATTTATTATGTTCTAAATTCATTTCAAGAAATGACTGGGAAATTCATGTAGCAACTTTTAAAATCTAAATACACTTTAAGGCGGCAATATTGTTGTGTTGAAAATTATACATGACAATTTTAAGTTACTAATATGACATAAAACTATAACTTACAAGATAACTTATAATTATAACTTTAAATAATTCTGAGATAATTTAACTTTCGTAACACTGCCCTCCACTTAAGCCTGTTCGTGCCGTATAGGCTCAGATTCTCCTTTTCCATAATGGGCTAGTCGTTCTAGATGTACCACTTGGGCTCTTATATTTTTGGATTCGATACACCACGTCATTCAATGAGTCTGCAGCTTGGGTGACAATCCTTTCTTCGGTTGCTGGTTAAACAGTAAAACCAACTGGAATTCTTTGAAACCTTTCAAATTTGCCACTCCATTGTTACTGGCTTTCATCTGGTCATTTGATGAATTAACACGCCTTCGTCTTAACTCGTTTTACTGCTCTTGGGTAGAGTCCTTATTATTCGCTGGTATGGATAATTCACCAAAGTTGTACTGCTGGAGCGGTGTTCTACTTCCTTCAATTAGACCGCAGTCTGCAACACACTGTGGTCACTTTACTATGCAATCAATCACGGCTTGCTTGCAACCGACCCAGTAGTTGCTTGCTTTTAACTTCTTTATGGTTTTCGTTACGCTAAGATGCCCACCACCAGTACCGTCGTGGAATTTCTTCACAACTTCGCATACTTTAGATTCTTAAGTTTAGAAGACGGTACTACAATAAGATTTTTACCAATTTTGCAATCAGTACTTTCCCATGTACGGTATAGGCAACCATTTACCATTCGCAGACTATTCCACTGCGCCCAATACGCTTCCATCAGTGGACCCGCCGGTGTAATGTCTTCATGAGTCGGTCTTTTATCTTCATTCTTAGTCATAATAATTTGCGCTAATACGGGGTAACTTTTGTGCGCCGTTGACCAGTCTTTGCTGGGTTTCACATGCAATAAGCGAATCTCAATGATGCGCTTCTTGTTTTCAGACTCCACACTGTGACGAGCAAAAGTCGTAGCCCTCGTTTTTGAGTCACATGCCCTAGACTACACCTCCGCACCAGACCAACCTGTCCCAAGATGAATTATAATTAATACGATTTCCGTATGACGTGCTAAATTCCCAGTTTTTCATATTTGATAAATCCCTCAACAATAAATTTCAGTGTATTTATCAAATATGAAAAACTGGGAATTTAGCACGTCATACGGAAATCGTATTAATAATAAATTTTTGTATTCCCGAAAATAACTTTGATAATATACATACTTGCATGTGCCCGTGCATTAAAACTGAATTGGCAAATTGGTTTTTTTCTGTTGTTTTCTTACGAAGACAGTAGAATGAAGCAGTTTGTTTTTTAATTTTGTTTTTTCTTTTTACCCACTTACAACTACAATTCGAGTCGGAAAGAACCCAACCAATTGTAGGGGAATGTAAGAAAAGATAAACTCACTGTTTATTGTTGGTGTTTTGTTTTGGCTTTGATATTGTTACAAGTAAGACTTTGAGTGTTTATAATTCTTATTCGCTTTAGGGTTTTATTTGTATAATATTTTTGTCCTTTCTAAAATCTTTGGAAAAGGTTTCCTGATGAGCTGGCCTAAGCAACCAGTGAAATGCGCATAGAAGCTAGCTTTCCCTCAACAATAAATTTCAGTGTATTTATCAAATATGAAAAACTGGGAATTTAGCACGTCATACGGAAATCGTATTAATAATAAATTTTTGTATTCCCGAAAATAACTTTGATAATGAATTATAATTATTTGCATTTATTATTATCTTTTGTATTACACCGTATTGCATAGCTTAATTATCCTTTAGTTTTATTATTACCCATAACAAGGATGAATGAATTCATATTATGTTTAACTTAATTTTAAAAGAGCGAGTCCGGTGTTTCATTTCTCTAGGCATTAAATAAATTTTTTGTAACGGACCCTGGGAGCCGCGAGCTCTTCCCCAGCATAAGGAGGAAAACACGTCGTTACAACACAGTGCTTGCTTTTATGTTTACTGGACCGTCTTGAATATATGCTCGCTTTCCAACGTTTTCTATCGTCTCTTTGGGAGGACAATTTCTTATGATCACTGGTGACTAGCTGTCTTACCAGAGTTTCACTTCCATTCCCAACGTTAAGGGGTATTCCTATACCATACCGATTTATAATTTGTCGTCCAATAAATAGACTAGTGCCTTGACGAATCATAAAATCTGCTCCAATTACGACCTGGTCCATAATTTCAGCCACAATAAATTCATGCTCTCTCGTAGCTGTTCGCAAGTTTACATCGCTTTGTGGCTCAACAGCTCTCTTTATCAAATCAGCTCTTATAATGGCATGTCCTGCACCAGCGCGGATTTTACCATTTATGTAACCACAAGTCGTAATATTTCTGTTAGTCGTTTTCACTACTAAATTGATCGTGGGACCTTCTGTTTCCTCTGCACTGCTAGCTCTTCTCAGCTTTAGCGGTGGCTCCCGCGATGATTGTCAAATAATACCGTTTGTGCAAATGAAGGCTTCTGTGATGCACATACCGCAAGTTTAACATCAGGATCCCGTATACTGTTTACAAATGCATCGGTCTTAAAACGATCTAGCAATGGATGGCATTCACCTGGACAAGTAAGCTGCACCAAACGCTCAATCTCCAGTGCGAAATCCTGTAGCGTCTCGCTTGCCTTTGCACTTCTGTTCTGTGCTCACCACGTTGCAGTGCTACCATAATGAAATCATAATTGTTTCTGCAACACTCTAGAATTTCAGCCGTAGTTGCTTTTAAAGCCAGAATCAGCTATGGCTTTTTCTTCATTGTTCCATGCATTTTTGTTGGCAACTGTGTCAAACTGGAACTTAAAAACATTAAATGGTGAACTGCTTCTGGTAAAACTCGAATTACACCCTCTTGGCACTGAAGACTATTAACTTTAACTTCCAGATGGTGTAGTTTTTCATCGAACATAGTGACTTGTGGTTTTACATCAGACAATTCTATTTCCATATCGTCTACTCTTTCGTTAATTTTCTTGAAGCTTCATAAGTTTTTCATTAGTAGCCTGAAGTTTCTCGTCTGTCACTCTAAAATTTTCTTGAATTTCGGCAAAGATGGTGCCTAAATTTTCCTTTAGCATTTTCTCCATGCTTTAAGAATTTTCTTCAATTTTTCTAGAATTTTCTGCTACGATTGCTTTTGAATTTTCTTCCATTTTTCGAGATGTTTCAGATGAATTTTCTTTCACCATTTTCTCTATATTTACCTTTAAGCTTCTGATAATTCATTTTCATAAAGGTCCACTTTGTCCACAAATTCCATCAAATTTCATCAGCCCATCTTCTCCCGTTTTCCTGGAATTCATCTAACAGTGAAATTCAAAATTTGAAAATATGGAAAAATTTAAAAATTCGTATAAAGACGCAACCTTTAAGCTTCTGATAATTAATTTTCATAAAGGTCCACTTTATTCACTTTGCACGTTTTTCTTCGGGTGATATCACTTTGAACTTGCATCCAACATTTTCTAAAGACAAATATTCGGTTACTATTTTTTTTTGTTGTAATTTTCGATTTCATTACTGCATTCACATTGTCTATTTTCTGCATTTAAGAGTGACAGAAATTGGTCGCCAAAATTGTTCAGCTATTCAAATAAATTACAAGATAATATCAATCAGCAGTTCTTTGTAAGTATTAGTTAGTTAGCACTTAGTTACAGCTTTACCCATAATTTAGTGTTAATTTTTGTTGCTGAAAGTAACCAACTGTGAATAACTTAAATAGGTTCTTAAAAAAGTAAGCACTTAGTTATAATTTATGATATGCGCCCATGCTTTTGAAGACATAAACGACACAACTTAAATTCGTGAACTTTGTCCCAACTTCTTACATGATTCAAACAAATGATTCTTGTAACAGACAACACATAATTTTTGAACAACGGCAACTTTCTTCATTTCGTGCTTTTGTATGTTTTCTGTTACTTTATGTGAACTTAATAAAATTCTGACTTTAGCTACTGCTTCAGCTATATCAAATAACCATTTCGAAAACACAAATATATTAGCATCTTTAGGTGCTACATTTAGTTTTGCCTGGGCTAGCAACTTATCCACGAGTTCCTAAATAAGAAGCCGGTTATTTCTGTGAGCCTATAAACAAGGGTTGAACAAAGATTTCTAATTGAAAAAACATAGTTTATAAGACTATAAAGTTTATCTGCTTTCGGAGCTGCTTCTGAACAAATTTTATCTCGGCAACAAAAGATGATAACTTACAGCATCAAGGGCTTTTCTTTTTCAACATCTTTGCAGCCTTAAAAGATTTTTGGTATCAGAATAACGACATAAAGTTGTAATTTCTTCAAAAACACTATAAAATAGAGGCATTCTTCAGTTTTTGCAGATCGGCAAATCGATTGACCGGGATTTTCTTGCAAAAAGTTTATTAAAGGGTGTTCATGATCAAGCAATTTTTTTAGGTAATGCTCATTTCTTCAGTTGTTGCTGGTGTTTTCCTTCCAAACGAACGTGTGACCTACCTAAGGAATGTCGTATATGGGCTGGTGGGAAGTTTTTAAATTCGTAACCAATTCCCTTGTACGAGAAATAACTTCACCACAAGTACTTCCTATGCTGAGGGGTTACTGCGTATTTCGATTCGAAAGAAATCATTTACGGATTCGAACAATTTGTACTGTGTATTACGATTTTCGTTTCGGTTAAACGGACGTTTTTAATACTTTATTAAAAACAAAAAATCCCTTTCTTAACTGCCACTCTCTATTACGAACAAAAAGTGTTCATCAAATTTCCCATTTTTTTAAAAATACAACCTCTGTCATCGTTTCGAACGATTGCGAAAATCGTAATACACAGTACAAATTGTTCGAACTCGTAAATTATTTCCTTCGAATCGAAATACGCAGTAACCCCCTGATCTCTGACATTGCGATAATCTTAAATTTCCTTTTTAAAAATCGGGATTCTAAAGCTTTTTCTTCATTAAGACATTGAAGTTTCAAATGAAGCAAACATTTCTTTAAAGATGTGGCAGAACATATTTGTGCAGGCTTTAGTTTAGTTACGATTCGTTCACTAACGGTTCTGTTGTTTGTTGCTTTTTCCTTGCACTGGCGTAACCGATAATACCATTTGTCACACACATCGCATTGAACCATCTTGTCAGTATTCTCCATGTTGCATTGGCCGCAACTATTTTTTTGTAACCATTTGATTTACTATCATTATTTTGAGGCTTACGAAACATTCTTTACTGTTTATTGTTTTGAAGATTGTTGGAAACAAAACTATTTTTGAAAGTAAATTCTATTTAAGTCTAACGAAATTAGAAATTAACTTCAAAATTAATAGTTTCTTTACACAAAAAATTATTAACAACTAAAATAAAATAAAATTATTTGATTATCATAGTAATTTTTGTGAATACAAAATGTTTCACTTAACAAGATTTTGTTTGTCGTTCTTAATTCCCAATTTTTTCTTTCTGGATAGTTAAAAACACTGAACAAGATAAACTCACTGTTTATTGTTTTTGTTAAAGCTTTAATATTGTTACAAGTAAAACTGTTGCTTATAATTCTTATTCGATTAACAGTTTTATTTGTTTACTATCATTTGTTTTTCTAAAATTTTTGGATGAAGTTTCCTGATGATCTGGCTTAAGCAACCAGTGAAATGCGCATAGCTTATCCCATCAACAATAAATTTCAGTGTTTTTATCAAGAATAAAAATTGGGAATTAATCACGACAAACAAAATCTTGTTAATTAAAAATTATTTGATATTATTATCAATTTACATAAGTATACATTTGTTTACTTTAGGTATATTGATTAAAATAATAAAAATTATCTAAAGTAGTTGTTCACAACAGTCATTGTCCTGTTGGATGACCCACTCTAGCGGCATTTCATCGAACGGCATATGTTACCTGGCTGTATAATGGTTGTTTTGCTCCAAAGTTTGGGACACCCACTTTGATATGATAATCAACCCCATGCCATGATACTTAAACCACCATGTTATACGGCTTTTGTTGTATTCCACAGGTTGAATTCATTGTTTTGTGGTTTTCGGACAAAAGTTCTAGCAAAACCTTTTCCACCAAAAAGGAAAATTTTTGATTCATCTGTCCATAGCACGTTTCTATTTTTCTTGAAATTAATAATAAAAGTAGATGTAAGTGGTGCTATTATTTTGTCAGGCACTGTTCATATTCATAATTTCTTTTAATAAAGATCTGCATAATATTTATTATTGGAAGTTGTTATCGATTTATGAAACAAAATTAACTACTTGGATATTGTTTCTTATTCAGTTTTATATCTTTGCTAATCAAAAAAAAATCTTTGTTTTAATTTGAACAAATTATTAAAACAATGTTATCTAATCTTTATAGGTAGCTACATTTTTTATTTTGAAAAAAAACAGACTGATAATTTTTGTTTGAAACACCTTTTTATTTTAAATCTTTTTTTTAAATTAAGGAAACTGTATTAAAAATTTCATAAAGGTTTAAGCAAATATTAAAAAATTAATAACAGTTTTCTTGAAATTTGAAAAATAGTCACAAATTATTTGATAAAGGGTGTTTCATTAAGCTCTTCATATCTTTAAATTAAATTTAATTTAAAAACGGTCATCGATCATCGAAATTTGTTATTCGTTCGAAAGGACTATCAATGACATTATGTATGGAATATAACACCATGCAATTGCCTGCTTCGGCTTTGCTAAGCAGAGTATGAAAACAAACAAAACATTTCGCAAACATTTGCAAAATGCACAAAACTATTCAAAATTTTTTAATTGTATTTTACATGTGCAAAACCAAAACAAAAACTTTTCAAGTGTCAAAGAGAGAAAACGAAACAATTGGCTTTCCACTCATGTGCATTTTTTAATTTACCGTTACAATCGTACATCTGAGTACAAAACAAATAGAGAAACGTTTTGTTTGCAGTAATTGATTTAGTTCTTGTTTGGTTTTCTTGAAATTACTTTTTATTTAATTTTTTTTTTTTATTACTATAATAGTCAAAATAAGCATTAATAAAAACGAAAAAACCTAAAAACCTTTCTATTTATTTCACTTAGAAAGAATAGTGTAAATGAGTAAATTTTATAATGAGTAAATCAATTACCAAACGTTTGTCAAACGTTTTTTCTCTGAATGTTTCAATATTGTTCTTACTCTTTTCTTTTTCAGCTGTGTACGTTTATAATATATAAAACATATAAACTTTATATTAATGTACAATTTGCGCTCTCGAGCAAAAACAATACAAAACAAAATGGCACAATCATTCTCATTGTTTTGGTTTTGTTTTTGTTTTACTCACTGCAAAGAACCAAGGTATATTTACACAAGGTAAACTCGTTGGCCCATATGTTTGTCAGCTGTTTACCTAAGTTGGAACACCAATGTCAAATTTCGTGTATATGAGCCAAAATTTGTACATGTGTGCGTTAAATTTGTATGAAGACAATTTTGACAATTCCGTTCCACACGGTTATTTTTATAGAGCAGCATGTCTACACTCCCAAATGAGTCTACCTTGTTTAAATATACCTTGCAAAGAACAAAACAAAACGAAAGCAAACGTTTCGTTTTGTTTGTTTTCGTACTCTGTTGCTAAGTAGCATAGATGGGGGTAGTGCACTCATTTTGCAGTTTCAACTCACACTTAGTGATAGTGCAAACATATTGCAATCATTTTCTTGATGTTGAGTGATTAATTGAAAATTCGAAGCCTCACTAAACATGAGTGATAGTGATGTTAGTAAATTTTGCACTAAAAAAATAGTTTGATTGAAAAAAAGCAATCATCAGTTTATTGCAACTTTTTTTTTCTTCACTCATTTGAGTGCAACTAAAATTGTTGCACTAAATTTAAAATCAAAAACTTGTATTTGCATGATTAAAGCCAATAATTATACCGTTATTGACAAAATTTTACTTTGTTTAATGTTCTTTGCTTATGCATATTCTGCAAAAAAATCAAAACCCATACACATGCCGCAGTTTTGATTGCAAGCCCAAATTTTGCACTATTTGAATTGATTGCAGATTTTTGCATTCAATCTGCGTTTAGTGATAGTAAAAAAATTTGCAATATCACTAAACAAATTTTAGTGGAAGTTAAAAAATTACAATCATCACTAAAGCTGGTAAAAAAAAGTGCAAACTAATTTCTTTGCAGTTTTATTTAGTGCTATGTAGTGCACTGCTGATTTAAATCAATATTAAGTGCACTACCCCCAACTATGCTAGGTAGAGCGCATTCGAATTGACAAATTTTTCATGACTCTAACTCATAAATAAAGCTAAATTGGACTGATGGCATAGGTTTAGTTGGCTTTGAGGACCACTGTTGTTTGTGCCTTATTCGCATATACTAGCAATTAAAGAAAAACCCCCACAAAAAAATTGTAACGGGGTCAAATCGCACGATCTCGGTGACCAGCTCATATCATGCGCTCAAATTGCTTGTGTAGAGTGTCCAATATTTCCTTGAGACATAGCGCCATTATAATAATACCACACATTGTTGGTGTCCATATCATTTAATTCAGGCCCAGCCCAACGTCGTTCTTAATGAAACATTGACCGACAACTTTGCCAGCTCAAAATCCAAACAGTGGCTTTTTCCTATGCATTGGACACTCTTGGATCTCATGTGGATTGTTATCTTCCCAAATTCGGAAATTTTGTTTCTGGAGTACCATTTAATTAATTTTGATGAACTAATTTTATCATTTGCATGTGCTGTCCATGGTTATATGGCAAAATATGCTTAATATATGTCTTTGGCAGCAGCATCTCAAGAGACTATGTGGTCACAGTCTCTATTCATTGAACAATCATCAATTGTATTAATAGCGCTTCAAAATTAAATTTTATAGGCTGTTTGTTAGTTAGACCGAAAGCACTGCTCTACAAAATTGAGCTTTTAAAAAGTTTCCTGAATAAAATAACTGATCCTTATGTATTTTGTAACGTGGCGTTACAAACTTAGCCTACATATATATTTAATCCTATCATTATGAATTATAAGTCTAATCCAACACCGTGAATACCCTTACTTTTTTTTTTTTTTTTATTATTATTATTTTTAATTCCCTAAGCTAGTCCCGCGAAGCTCTACGCTTGTCTGCAGGAAAGAAACCAGAGTCTCTGGCGGGAATCGAACCCGCAACCCCGGCGCTGATAGACTAGCTCACTACCAGCTAGCCTACCGGGGCACTCGGTATTTCACTAAACGCTTTGAATTAGAGATGAGCGATCCCGTGATTTTTAAGGAACATCGTGATTAGTGAACGTGATTTTAAAATCACTGTTATTTAAAACTGTGATTGTGATCACAACTTTTATTTTTGTTCTAGGATATTTGAAAATTTTTGTTATGGAGTTTGACAAAGAAATAAGGCAACAAAAACGATCACCTGTTTAGTTGGACATACTTGAACAAATAAACATTGGCTTTAAAAAAAATTCTAATAAGGAAGAAGAGAGAACAAAAGAAAAATAGCAACAATTACATTCATGAGTGCAAAAAACGCTTTTACCCACACAAACAGTGAAATATCATAAATTTGTGTATGAAACAAAATAAGAAAATAACAACTTAGCAAGTACCTGTTACTTAACAGATTTGGTCACAACTGTGATTCGTGATTTTTCAGTAACAGTGATTAAATCACAGGTACGGAAATATCGCTCATCTCTACTATGAATACCCGTACTGTTTGTGTTTTCTTTACTAAGATCACTTTTTCACGGTCCATAATTTTATATAGCCCCAATACAAGCGGCTATCCAGAATAAACTATGAATTTTTAAAAAAATAGGATCATGAGGGGGGATAGGGCGCAATTTCTGCCTCTACGAAACTATCTAAAAGATGTTAATCAAATTTGAAACATAGAGAGATCCCTCCCCATGCATATAGCCATACACTCTCGAAAAGTTGTTTTTAAATACTGTGGTGTAGGGTACCATATGATCGGGCTTGACCGACTATACTTTCTTACTTGTTTTAATTTCGAAAATGTTGACTAAAAAAGAAGTTAATTTTGTAATTGTGAAATATGTAACAAAACTATTTTGAAATAACACCATTGACGTGTGAACTTAACTAATATGATTGGATAATTTTTTTAAAAGACTTAAGTGCAATGGAGAAAAAATACATATGTACCTACCTATCAAATAAAATTTAATGAATATTAAAATCAGACTTCATTTTAAACCAAGCACAACAATTTAATAACATTTTACTGTTTATATTTTTTTTCGTAAACAAAGTCTACGTACAATTTTTTATGTAATCATCAACCATTAAACCGCTTAACTACAAATACTGAAGCAAAAGCGGTAAAAAATACAGAAAATCAGTCACAACAATACAATCAAAAATGTACGTACTACTTTGTTGGTTATGATGACTAACAAGTATTGTTTGGAAATTAAATATATTTTTTCTATTTAGTTCAATATGGAAAGAAAAAGAAAGATACGTAAGTATGTGCCTACACGTAGAAAAATAAATGACAGATAGAGTTTGCTGGTCATGTGATAACAAATTTTAGCTGTAGTTTTGAGCATAATTTCGAAACAGCGTTCATAAGTTACCCTTTAGACGAAAATCATTAAATTAAAAATAAGTAAGAAAGTATTTACGGACAGCCCAACCATTTGATACCCTACATCACAGTAAATAAAACACATTTTTGAGATTGCACCCTATTTGGGACATGACCAATAATGGACCCGGGAAAACAAAATTATGTTATGAGGATAAGATTCATATAGAAGTAGTTTGTAACGAATATAATTATTCAAATATCAACATCTGTATGATTTTAAAGAGGAAATTTTGAACCTTCCATGAAGTGACATACAAGCTGTTATAAAAGTTATCGTTGCTAACAATGCCAACATTTATAAGGAAGTTATGTCACTCAAAACTATTTTCGGAAGCACAATTTATATGGGAACTATGGTCAAATATTAACCGAGTTTAATCAAATTTGTAATAGTCGTTATATCGATTCAATCTAGAGTCTACAACTAATAATTTTATGTGTTTAATACATCAGCATAATCGCGTAATACCCTTTCCACTATTTTGTGTGGGTATTAAATCATACAAAGAAAATCTTTCATGTTGCATTAAATAAAGCAATTTGTTATAATGACTTTATTAAACTATTGTAATCTACAATTAAATTCAAACGCCAAGTACACCTTGTTGTAATTGATCCTATAAAAAGTGCTGTTACGTTATTTTGCATTTATTGAGGGGGATCAAAAGAAAAAAAGGGCTAAATTTCAAGGCGTGTCATTTAATTGAGTATATTAAAGCTAGATGTACCAAGTGTAAAAATTGGACATTTGGGGGAAGGATCCGAGATGGCATAAGCGGCGCCCAGAATTTGGTGTAGGATTAAAAAGTTATCAAAAGCAATACGAAGCCATTTTCAAGACATTGACAACGATATGCGATATGACGAGACCGGACTTTAAAGCGCTATGTATAAAAAACAAATGGTGCTGTATTTAGAGGGGTGGCATAAATATGTTTTCCTGTTTTAGAAACTTCATTGACAAACCTTTCTAGCATAAATTGCTGGCAGAATGTACCGATTCTTATTTAATATTGCAAAAATTAGTTTTATATGTCTGGAAATCATACTATTAAATTTTATTAAGATCGGTTCATAATTTACCATAGGCCCCATATAAAGCCCTCCCTCGGAAAACACTTTATTAAGCCTTAAACCGTAACGAATCATGCTATTGTAGTAAAATTTGGTCTGTCGTTTTATACTCTGCCAAATTTCGTAAAGATTGGTCAATAATTAAACATGAGCCCCATATTAATAAAAATCATTAAAATTCGACTTAACCCGTAACAAATATAGACATTGTGGTCAAATTTGCTACAATTTAGCCTTATATGGCTAGAAATAACACCATGTAATTTTCTGTTAATCGGTAGGAATTTACCAAAAGTCCTATGTATCCAAAAAGCATTTAATTATAGAAAAATTGCATTTCTGCCTCTGGACCATAATCCGCACCAAAAAGTGACTCGTCTTGGGTGCAACGGCTTTTCAAGCATTTAATTATAGAAAAATTGCATTTCTGTATTGAAATTTGGTCTAATTTAGGTTTTTTTAAAATTGGAAATCACTCTATCCAATTTTGTGATCAACAATCTAAAGGGTCCGCCAAATAACTTTTTCTTTTTTGAAAAGAATATTTTCTCAAGTTTCTTTTTTTATTTGAAAGTACAATCCTTCTGGTTAATAATGGAAAATAATTTCATTCAAATGGCGGCGTAAAAGTTATATTTGACGGCACCCCACTAACAATAGTCCAACGGTGTCAAATCGCAGCTCCGAGGTGGCCAAACGACATCAGCTCGGTTGCTGATAATGCGATCTTAAAAAACAGTGTAGCTTCGGCTGTATGGCACGTTGCGCCGTCCTGTTGAAACCAAATGTTGCCAATATCCTCCTCTTGAATTTTTGTGAACAAAAATTCGTTCAACATGGCTCGATACCGATCGCCATTGACTGTAACGGCCACTCCTTGCTCATTTTCGAAGAAAAACGGCCCAATTATGCCTCTGGACCATAATCCGCACCAAAAAGTGACTCGTCTTGGGTGCAACGGCTTTTCAATGTATGCGTGCGGGTTTTCTGTGCCCCAAATGCGACAATTTTGCCTGTTTATATACCCGCCAAGATCAAAATGAGCTTCATCTGTTCAAAGTAATGTCGTAATGTTTCCCAGCGTTGTTCAAGCGTATACACAACCATATTCGTTTAGCGGAAGGATAAAACTAATTATCTGTCAAATCAGACATGAGCTAAGTGTTACCATTCACGAAATAAGCACTAGTTAAAAAAAGAACGTTAAATTGCGGACCCGTTATACAAAAAATCATATTAATCAGGTATGTTCAAGACTTGGACTCGAATTGAAAACGAAAAATAGTTTTTAATCCGCATAATTCATAAATTGGTGTTCTCAAATCCGCATGTTTTTGTGTATTCGAAGTTTTTGTCTAAAAAGATGAACTAAAGATCGCTAATTTGTTAACCGCAGCATGATAGCAAAGTCTAATATTTATTAAAATCGTAAAGAATCATGGGAAAAATAGCTTCTATCGCGAAAATTTCCAAACTTTTAAACAAACTCTTAAATTTATTTCAAATCGCTAATTGGGTTAAAAAAAACAAAATGTGGAAAAATAATCACCCCTATCGTGAATAACAAGTGGAATTTTTGTTCCCATTAAATGTTCATTCCCCTCGAAGGGGAAAAAGCAATCGTGAATCTCATGTGAAAATGTTTTAACGCTATCAGTTCCAGTGGATGTAAAAATTAAAAAAAATTAAAAATCAATGAAATTTTTGTTTAAAAATATACACGTATATTTTTTAGATTATAATTTTCTTTATTTATTTATTTTATAAAAGTTTCTTAAGTATTAATTAACATGTAATGAATAAAAGTTAAAATAAACTAAATAAAATAAAAGAAAAAAATATTAAGAGCTTAACGACATGTTTTCATAAAAACGTCTGTCGAACGATCACAAACAAATTTTGGCATTTAATGCAAAAATAAAATAAAATTTCATTATTAAAATTATGAAAAATTAAGTTAAATTCTGTTATTAAAAAATTTCTATCAGTTAACGCACATTTTAAATATTTTACTAAATTCACCCAGTCTTCTTCATTTTGGCCATTTAGTATATGTATCATATTTTCTTCCGCTAGGTAAGATTTTCGAAATATAGCATATCTTAATTATTTTAGTACAGGTCAGATACCAAAAAGATATTGCAATGTTTCATGCTCCTGTAAGTTGCACAATTGGAGAGTAAATCAAAAACCACCATAAGAATCAACAAACATCTGGATTATGAAAGAGGAATACATTACATTAATGATGACATACACGTTTATATTTTAAAGAAAAGTTAAAAAAATAAAACAAAATATTTAGTATTGGAGGGATAGTTTGATTACAACGTTAGTTTTTTGCACTTTTTAAATTTTATTAAGTAAAATATTTTTCAAAATTCTGCCACCACGTCTTTCAAAAGCTTCACAAATCCGCAGGCCATCGACCTGTTGTTTTGCATTTTGTTGACCAATATATCGGTTTGTGCCTTATTAACGGATCTAGCCCCTAATATTCGGTATATGGGAGGAACTGCTTACATACATGTTCCGTTCCCTAGCAAAAATAGAGTTAGAAAATCTAAGGGAAACGTGAACAAATTACGAGGGAAAAAACTTTCCACGATAAGGGAAATTTTTTCACGTGAACATTTTTTCTCGTTATTATTCTTCTTTGTATTACCTATTTTTCATGGGAGTCTTTCATGATCGCAAATATGTGAAAAGGGGAAAAATTACTCACTATAGTGTTGAATAAAAAAAAATTTCGAAAAATAGCGAAAATTTAAATATTTCAAACAAGCCATAAAATTTATTAAATGTCCCTAAAACTATAAGGAAATTTAGCTTACAGCGGCATGATAGCAAAGTCTAATATTTATTATAAAATGTTATAGCTGTAAAGAATCAGAAAACTTACAGGAATACAGCGCAAAAGTTAAAACAAACCCAAAAACTAATTTGAGATCGCTAAATCGATTAAAAAAAATAAATTGTTAAAAATAACATGAAAATCGTTAAAAAAAAAATTAGCTATTGTTACGTAAAAATCAATGAAAAAGTCGATTTTATATGATGACTTAGTTAGGGCTTTTTGCGTTTTAGGCAACGGTATATTTTTGATTAAATTGGATAAAGAACATTTTAAACTAAAAAAAATTTTTTTGTTGTAAAGAATGTTATCTATCACATATACATATGTACATATACGTTTTACTTTCACCAACCCCTTACTACTTTAATTGAAAACGAATAAAAACGAATAAAATGCAGAACACCGAAAATGCTAAAGTTATCCACTGTCGAGTGGATTCGGATTCTAGAACACACCTGAATACTTCTAATAATATTTCTGAAACAAATCATGATATTTTACTTAAGTTACGCAACGAATAATAATAATGCGAGGTCAAGATTGACATATGTATGTTTTATAGATAACATTTAGAGCCCAATCCTGAAATATTCCAACTTTTGGTGGAGAGTATTAAAATTCGGCATAGCCGAATAAAGTACTTTAATTTGTTTACTCATTCTTTCCATTCTAGTCAATATTCTATGGCATTAAATACGTAAACACTTTTTATGCACAGCAATTTTTCAAGCTCAAATATTGGGTTTCTATAAAAGAAAGAAGGGTCAAATATTTTATTTTACACTTGTACAAGAAAACTTTCTGTGTACCTTAGAATAAAGCATTTATTTTATTATAATACACATTTACACTTTTTAACAGTTTAGATTAAAATTAAATTTAGTTTTCCCTACATTTATAGTTATCAACTTAATAATCGTGTTCGTGTGTTTTTAATGTCACAAATTAGGCCAACAAATTTAATTGATGTTTGAATTTGAAACAATCTACAAATTCCAGAAAATAATTTAAAAAAAAATTTTTTTTTCAATTATATTCTAATCTTTTTGATGTGTCGTCGTTTGCCAACGTTGTTGAATAATTTGTTAATACTAATTAAAAAATACAATTTAAGATTGTTGATCCAAGCAATTTTATTTGTCACTTTTAGTTTAGATTTCTTTATTTTTTTTTTATTAAATATGTTTTGCTTTATATGTTTGTATTTTTTTTAATAAATTTTTAATGACCGCACAAAAAAAAATGTTTGTTATGTAGGTGAATACCCTGGGGTTAATTGTTTTCGCCTTGAACCTTAAATGTGGCACAAATACAGAACCAAATACATGGGCTAGAACAAACAGTTATATAGAAATTGTTGTTAAATTGTGCTATTAAGGGTTGTAGTTTAGGTTAGGAAGGAGTAAAAAAGAACTAATTGGTTTTGTGGTCAAATAAGGATAAAAAACAAGTCATTTCGGAAATATTAAACAAAATAAACATGTTATCTAAAGTTGGGATCAGGGCTGCCGTTTTTGGTTATTTCTAACCAAAATTGGTTATATATTTTTTCAATGTGGAGATGTGAATACTTTTTTCATTTTGGTTACCAAATAATGTTTTTAATAATTTTGCTTTTTATATTAAAATCGCCATGTTCTGAAATCGAAAACAAATGAAGTTTTTATCAATGGAGATTTTCAATAATTTTTTTTAAATGAGCGTAGTTTTTCTTTATTGTAAGAGTAGTAAAGATAAGTAGTAGGAAGTGCATAAAATCATGCGGAATAGATTTTAGAAAATTGGTGAAAAATTAAACAAAAATCGTTTAAGTGTTTCTAAAACTTGAAAATAAGTTTAATGTTCTAAATTTGTGTTATTTCCAGAAGTAGGTACATATATTAAAATAAATTTTTGAAAATACACATAGGAGTTTTAAAGATTTTCAAAAATTTATTGATTTATCAATATAATTTTAAAATTAATGGATGTTTTTAAGAAATGGCTGTAAGTTTAAGAATCTTGAAATTTTACTGTTTATAACTTGTTGGTATGTATGTATATTTGTTTAATATTTTTTTAAATAACTATTTGGTAAAAACAACTGTCAGTCATCCCCATTGAAAGTACGATACAAAAGGCGAATTTGTTTATCTTCGCCAAAATATTTTACAATGGTTCACAAAATATTTCAAATAGAACAATTTTGAAACAGTTATTTTTTATAAGAATTAACAATTTTAAATAAATTTTACAACAAGATAAAACAGTTTTTATAATATTTATTTACATAAAATGCATTTCGCATAACGCCAAACGTAAATTTCCATTGACAAAAGGATAAAGAAATCGCCACATTTGACCGTCCTGCCAATAACAGCTAAAAAGCGGAAAACAATTTTCCATTTTTTTTACTTATAGCTGGCATATTAAAAATTATTCAATTTATTAACTTTCAATATACTGAAATTTGTATGGAAATTTTACGGCGTTAACTCTTGTAAAATAAAAATATTTTTTTACGAAAAAAGCCTCAAATAAATAAAAACTTTTAATTAAGTTTCTCGTTATTTTTTTAATATGTAAGAGAATTACATTTTTTTTTTGCTTTCTTGACTTATAATTATTATTTTACTATAAAGTGTAAATAACCTTTGTATTACAATGCAACTTAAAATAAATTTTCCCAATTAATAAAAGGCATTTTAAATTTGGTTATATTTTTTCACATTTGGTAACTTTTTAAAAAATTTTGGTTGTAACAATTGTACTGGTTGTGGCAGCACTGGTTGGGATTATAATTTTGTAAAAGAACAACAGTAATAAATATTATAATACTTTTCTTTTCGTCACTAAAAATCACAGTACGCCTTTTTCTCAAATGTCCCATATGCTCTCTAATAATATGGTAATCGATTTTCTTTGCGTACAATATTCAGCTGTAGGTTATTCTTAGTTATTTCAGGTACATATTTTCAGCTTGCATTGGCTTTTTTTTATCGTTTAAATACTTTTCCGGATAACTGCAGAAAGAGAAAAGTTTGATGCAGTTTTCAAGATTTTTCTCTATTCGGATGTAGTTAAAGCGGACGGAATATTTACTTTGTAATTCTTTTTAGGAATAGTCTAAAAAACATAAATTTTGGCCCTTTCTGCTATGCATATTTTAAATACTTTCTTGCAAATTTTTCACCAATGTTTATTTGAAAGTAATAATTTTCATCTTAGTGTAACGTATAAATAAAAAAGCGTATTTCGATTCAAAGGAAATAATTTTCGAGTTCGAACAATTTGTACTATGTATAATAGTCGTGTTACGAATATTTGTATTCATAATGCCGAGTGTTCCTATATTTCATGACATTCCTATTCGCCAGATTCAAACGAATATTTTGCGAATACGTTAAAAAAATACAAAAGAGTAAAAAAATACACATCTTAAGCCAAAAAGTCCATTTTTTAAATTTAAAATTTTATTTACTATCAATTAGCATTAATTTATAAAAATTTTTAAATTAAACTTGAAAAAAATAAAACTTTGGTTCTTAGGTTACTTTATTATATTCAACATATTTAATCCTATATTAATAAACAAGCTCGAGGCCACAATTGATTTTTAATAAATTTGTATTCTTTATTATATTTTGTTTTCAATATTTCTCCATCCTTTGGATGGCATCTTCAGGAATAATATAATACGAGTTACAATATTTAAACACAAAACGACTAATCGCGTTCACATGTAAAATTGCAAAGGACAGCTAAGGTAAAATGTAACAAGAAGATACAATATAATAGTCTGGTAGTGTATAAAGTCATTCCTAAAAATTAAAGGAATAGGACTATTACAAAAAAGCTTTATAAAATACATAACTGAAATTTAGCTCATAGAATACATTCGAAAAATTAATAAATAATATTTTACGGGGGTATTATGCAGACAAAAATACAACATATTTACATTATTAAAAGTCGATACGAAATTTTTTTGAACCACCCTTATACAGATATACAATACATGGCGTTTTTTTTAATCTGCATGAGAACTTAAAATTATGCCTAATACAAGACAGAAATTTTTTTACTATAATCTGGTATATAGATAATTGCATGGCAATTGTTATTTAAATTCGATTACCAGCATATGTCCGCCACGGCTACGAGTTACATGGTCCATTCGATGAGTCTAATTTTTACTGCTTTTCAAATAAATCTGTCCGTAAAGCGTCAATAATGGCTTAAATATTGGCCTCCAATTCTTCAAGAGTTGCTGGTTTGTCGCCATTAACCAATGACTTAACATGGGCCCATAAAAAGTATATAATTCAGAGGCGTCAAATTGCATGAATAAGGGGCTAGTGAACAGGAGAACTTCTGGAAAAAAGTGCTCTCCAAAATGATTTAGCAATAAATCGTTGTTAAGCGCGCTTTATGGCAAGTTGCGCCGTCTTGTTGGAACCAAATGTCGTTGATTAATTTTTGAAGTGCTCTGCGAACTTCGTGAACGGATTTTTTTTCAAAGTAAATTTCCACAACTCTGAAGCGTTGTTCTAGCATTAAGCATTAATCGATTCATGATGACTTGCCAAACCTGTCAAACCATAGTTATCGATTTAGAAAGTTCTCATGCGGCTAAAAAAAACACCCGATACTATCATTTGAAGCAATGGTCTAATTACCGTAAGAAAATTATCGACAACTGGAATGGATCCGTTAAAAATCCAGATATCGGCAATAATTTGAAAAATATAACTGAAATGCATGAAACATTCAAAGAAACCCGGAGACACCTTATCATCCTGAACAGTTTGATATACTCTATTAAACACTGTGGGAAACAAAGTTAAGAAAAATAAAGAAGAAAACCTAAATAAAAATGTGAAAAGGCACCGATATAAGTGGCTGCTGCATCTGCGAAAATGTTTTCCTCCAAAGTATAATTCAGTTTACTAAGAAAAAGCCCCAAAGTAGTGAGAAAAACGAAATCTGAAAATATAATGAAGTTCCCTGGAGTTATCTTAACGACTTCAGAAGAAGCAATCTCTCAACATGTATAGTAATTGGCTTTATTTGTAGCCTTAATCTATTTCACTGAACTCCTGAGCTGCACAAAAGATCATTTGGCAATTTTAAAGCTAAATTTAGTATTAAAAGTTTTGATTATGCTGTAAAATTTTGACTCAGCATTTGGCATTTTTTTAAAACCCTATTTAGACTGCAAAATTGGAAAAGTTTAATTATTGTTATGCTTAAATTACCACCAATAACAAACATATGAAGGTAAAAATATATTAACTTGAGGAGATAAACAGGGTAAAAATTCGTACTTTGGCACGTTTTTAATCAGGTTTTTTTTAAATAATTTTTCGCAAAAAGAAATCCTATTTTCTTTAATATAAAGGCAACAACCAGGTTGAGTACATTTTAGAGCAAAACAGGTAAAAATTCGTACTTTTGCTACATTTTGTAAACACGTTTTTTCAATAATTTTACGCAAAATTGACACCAATTTTTTACCATTAAGGCAGCCAACAAACTGAGTACAATAAAGGGTAAAACTTCGTACTTTTTGTAAACACGCTTTGGGTTAATGTTTTAAATTGATTAAAACAATTTTCAAATTCTTATAAAACTGTGCAACTAGACAATTTTCATTTATTTGCTTAAAAACTTTAATATAAATTTAAAATAGACGATAATTGCTGACAAATGTTTTGCTTCATTGAATAAAATTGAAAACTTATCAAGTGTTAATTGTTTGATATTCACTTTGGACTGGTGTTAATTAAAATTTATAGAAACATGTACTTTACAAATAAAGCAATAGTTTTTTTTTATTAATTTTCAGAACAAGCTACCGATGCATCTTTAGCATCCGAAAACTGGGCTCTTAACATGGAAATTTGCGATATGATAAATGAATCTTCCGATACGGCACGAGATGCCATGAAAGCTATACGCAAACGTTTACAACAAAATGCTGGTAAAAATAATCAAGTGATCATGTTTACTTTGACAGTCTTGGAGACTTGCGTTAAGAACTGTGGCAAAGCATTTCATGTTTTGGTAGCGCAAAAAGATTTTATACAAGACTTGGTTAAATTAATTGGACCTAAAAATGATCCACCCGTCGTGGTTCAAGAGAAAGTGCTCAGCCTAATACAGACCTGGGCAGATGCTTTTAAAAATCAACCCGATCTAAATGGGGTTATACTAATGTATACAGAGTTAAAAAATAAGGGTATTGAATTTCCACAACCCGATGCTGAGAATATGGCACCTATATATACGCCGCAAAGGGTAAAACAGTGACAGTAACATAAAGATCTATAGTTTTATATTGATTCCTTTAAACTTCTAGAGCGTACCAGAACCACCACCACCTCAGGTTTTAAGTCAACCAGCTGCTGTATCACCACAGCATCCTATGGTGACAGGAGCTGGCATGCCGGTAAGAACTAAATATTTTTAGTATAAGTACATAGGATTTTGTTTTACATTCTTCGATTTGTTTACTTTATATTTTTCTATAGGCCGCTGGTCCCACTCAATTATCGCCTGAGCAAATCGCTAAGCTACATTCTGAGTTGGAAATTGTTTCGATGAATATGTCAATTTTAGGTGAAATGTTGACAGAACTTAAACCGGGTGAAGAACAACCGGATGATTATCAATTACTTACTGATTTATCAGCTACTTGCAAGTATGTATCAGATTCAATAAATAATTTATACAAATTATTGACTAAACAATTATTTATTTATAGAGAAATGCAAACACGTATTGTTGATCTAATTGGTCGTGTTACCGATGACGAACTAACCGCTGAACTGTTACGCATCAATGATGAATTAAATAATTTATTTTTGCGTCATCAACGTTATGAGAAAAATCGTTCCAGTCATACTGGTGTCACTTCACCTTCAGCTGTTTTAGGTGCTGCCATTGGCATACCACCATCTAATGCTGAAACTGGTGCAGCTGTTGGTGGCGCAGCAGCAGAATCACCAAAATTATTAGATTTTCCCGATAGTAATAAAGACGATTTGTTAAATAGTTTTAGTCGTTTAGGTATTTATGATGATAAAAATAACTAAAGTGTTTGTTTATTAATTGCTATATATTGTTTTTTTTTTTTTTTGTTAGGTGTCAGTAATACAACGAAACCAACAGCCAAGGATGCCGATGAATTTGATATGTTGGCACAATCGCGCACTAACGGTAACAAGTAAGTTTTTTTTTCTAAATATTTTGTAAGATAAGTTAAAGGTTCGGATCAAAATGTATGCAAAACAAAAACAATGACTCGCAAGGATTTCAAACATAACATGCATTAAAATTTTTTAAGTTTCTTTGATAAACCTGTTTTGATTCGAAAAAGTGATTGCGTAAAAATGTTTCTTTGCGGGGAATTTGGCTTTATTAAGAAAAGTGTGCATAACATCACTCATGTAAAAGCTTATGATGCTTCTCTCTATTGTCTAGGGTGATCGATTATTCGACAATTTTCAATAACCGGTTTTCGAATATTCCGAATAGTTGCTATTTTAAAAAAACCGGGTTTCGGTTAAGCATTTTACAAATAAACGGTTAACCGGTTTTAATTCGAATACATACAAATACAAAAATCAAATTAGTTTTTGTAATAAAAAGTTAATTAGAATAAAAACAAAACAATTCACGAAGGTAAGGAACCAACAAAATACTTATATGTTCCCGTCGATCCCATAAGGAGCATAGGGCCTCAATACATAGATATGACTTAAGGTATGTTCAGACCACAAATATTTGACGGTAAAATCAAAAAAAAAGCGTAACCAGTAAATTGATTAACTTTATGTATATATGTATGTATAAGATGATAATTGCATTTATATATAATGTAGTTAAGAAACCGCTAAATAATGTTTGCTCTAGCCAAACGTTTTGCAAAAACAAACAATTCTTTAAGAAAACTGGTGGTTACGTTAGGAGTCAAATATTTAATAGGTGTGAACATAGCTTAAGAATTTTTGAAAAACTTTGGTTTTAAAAATATGTATAGGAATTTAATAAATTTATTATTGGAGAAATTCTCCCAAATTTATTGTAAGTGAGTTTTAATTTGTTGCTGGTTAAGCATGTCTATATGAAGCAGTAAACTTCAGCCATATTTTTGAAAAGTGGCAAACAAAACCTCTTATCCAGGATTATATATTTAAATTTTTTTTTGTTTCAGCATTATAGAAACAATAGTAATAAGAACATGCTTTTTATGTGAAATATCTGTCAATTCGTCGATCACACAATTTAAACCCTTCCAGGACATTTTTGATTACTTCAATTTTATTTTATGTTCTTGGTGTTTTAATAAATAAAACTGATGAATTTTCCCATATCGTTGATTCCGCCAATATGTTCTTGTTTTAAGCATGAAGATATGCTAGAACTACTTAAGAGTTTTTCATTCATTGTTGGCAGCATATTTTCGTAAAGTATTATTTGCAGTCTCTTAAAATCTACTTGGAACAGGGTCAAGTTTTACTTGGCGTATATTTATGTCAAGCTTGTAGTCTAATTAAAAGTGATTAATAAGTCGTGACGTTAAAGAACCTTTGCAACTTATCATTTTTGGGCCATTTAAGCACAATTTTCATTTAATTCAGTTCAAAATATCACCAAAGATGGCATCTTTATGAAGATATATATAGTATTTATAATACTGTCAAATTGCTAATTACTTTTAAAGCTGAACTTTTTTTGTAGTACTTTAAATTGTTTTTGTTACAAGAACACACGCTTATATAAGCTCATAATGTTTTTTTTGACTTTTGTTTCATTTTGTTTTGACATTTTTTATAAAAAGTGTAAGTTTGCCAAATATTCAATTAGAAAAATACTTAAATTACGGGTACATTTATAACAAAAGGAAGGAAAACGTATATAAATTACACATTAATAAAGTAACCGGTTTATTTTACTAATGCTTTTCTTATGACATTTACTATTCGATGAGTTTGTTCAATTGTGCTGTGTTTTCTTGTTAATCCAAACTGATGGTTTGGAATACATCTATTGCCTCTTAAAATTGGGGTTAATTTTGAAACTAATAATTTCTCAAACAGCTTTGACATATTTGATAATGAGTTAACTTTTGTATGATCTTTACCTGGCTTTGGCACCATGGTAACTAAGGAAACCTTCTAATTTTGAGAGTAGTATTCAAAGCGTAAAATATCATTAAAAATAAAAAGACTAATTTTCATTTAATTACTGATCTTGTTAATACCAGGCGCCTTTTGAGTGTTTAAGTCGCAAATAGCGTTTTCGATATCTCTTATATCAAATCTTATGGGAATAACTGCTCTAGCAACAACAGGTGGTAACTCGACCGCAATATCGTGGGATATATTTGGTGTAAATACGTTTTTCAAGTGACTAACAAACAAATGTCCTTTTTCAATATCGTTTCTTGCCCAACTACTATTCAAGTTTCTTAATGGTGGCTTGGATATAACTGGCCTTTTTAGATTTCTAACTGCACGCCATAATTAGTAGTCTGATTGTGGAGTTGCATCAAGGTCCTTAAGATATTTTTCTAGAGAAGCCGTTTTCTGAATCTGCAGTAACTTTCTTAGTCTTTTTGTGCACTCTTTTGTATAAATTCTTAAGTTGCGGGGATCTGTTAAGTTGCCACTCTCTTCGAACTCTCCTTTTTCAGTCAAGAGCAGCCCGACATCTGTGGAATATATTTTAATATTTTTTTGTTTTTTTGGGACCAATACTCGAATGATGAACAGGTAGTTTTAGATAACTGTCAAAATGAATAATAGAGCGATCCACATTCTCGGGTGTACTAAGCGGAATATTTTCTGTGCAATGGGTACTGAGAAATTTTTTATATTTTAAACAATTTATTTGTGGGGCTGACGTCGCTTAGTAACCAGCCGGAGATACAATTCTATTTGGGTTCGTTATAGTTACAATTGTAGGTGTGTGGTCGGAAGATAATTCTAAGGAAGCTTCAACATGAATCGTTTCTGTGGGGATGTTTTTAACCACGCCAAAATCTATAACATCTGGAATTTTTTGCTGATGAGTAGGCCAATATGTTGGTTGTCCGCTCGCGACCACATTTAAATCCATTTAAGAGATTGTATTAAACAAAACACGACCCTTTAGTGTTTTAAGTCGTGAGCCCCAGAAGGTATGTTTAGCGTTATAATCGCCAGCGGCCAGGAAACAGGGTCCTAGTGATTTATAATATTCACAATATTGGCTTTCTGATATTGAAAATCTAGGTGGAGAGTATAAAGATGAAATTACTATGTTTCGATTTAGCTCTTCAACACAAATGTTTGTTGCTTGCAGATAATCCTCACGATGATCACACATTAGGTAGTATTTGACTCGGGTTTTTATCAAAATGGCAGAACCTCCACAAGCTCTATCTCGAAGGTCATTGGTATCATATAGTGTATAACCATTGATTTTTAACGTATTTATTGAGGTTAAATGAGTTTCAGAACCCATCATGACATCAATTTGCTTATTTTTAAAAAAGTATACTAGTTCATTTTTGTGTTGGCGGATGCCGTTTGCGTTCCAAAAACAAATTTTTAAACAATTAATGGCTTGGCATGGAATTTCCTGCATCATATTACCCATTGTGTTCGTAAAATTATTTACTGTTTGCAATAATGTTTTCATGGTTTTTTCTATACCACTTAAATTAGAAACTGGAGTTTCATCATTATTTGGCGAGGCACCTTGCGTTGGCACATGGTTTGATCTTAGGACGTTAGCATAAGAGGTTCTGTTATTACCAGGCTGCGGAGCCTGTATGTCATTTGTGGTCACTTGATTTGTTACCTGCATTTGGGGAGGATTAGTTTTTGTTCCAACCGACGCAATTTAATAATCTTCTTTTAATAAAGTAAAAAACAAACAAAAATTGGAAGCATTGTGCCGCCGCAAAAAAAATTTATGACACAGCTCAAGTTGATGTTAAGCATTTCTAGAAGCAATTGTCTAACTATCGTAAGAAAGTTATCGACAACTGAAATGAGCCAGTTAAATATCCAGATATCGACAATAGTTTGGAAAATATAATAGAAATGCATTAGACATTTAAAGAAACTCGTAGATATATTTTCGTTCTGCTTATTATATAACAATTAGGGGTGGAAGCTAAGCAGTTTTACATCCATTATTATACACTGTGAAAACAAAGTTAAATACATATGTGCAAAAAAAAAACAGAACCACGAAATCTGAAAGTATGTAAGTATTAGTATCCGAGCAAAATGAATTATATTGGATTTATCTTAATGATCTTAATCTTTATCTCTCACAGTGTATAGTAATTGACTTTTTTGTGGCCTTAATCTATTCCACTGAACTCTTGAGCTAAACCAGGGTTGTCGGATTTTTTTGAGCTCCATCACTAAACCGGATGTCAGAAATCGCCAAACGTCAATTTTGTTCAGTTCTCGTAACATTTTTTTTTTAATATAATTTTCCATTAAAAAAAGCTAGTAAAATATTTCATTAAAAAATCGACCAAAACTGAGACCAAAATAAAACAAGTTAGAGTGCTATATTCGGCTGTGCCGAATCTTTAATACTCTCAACCGACTGTTCGAATATTTCAGGAGGGATAGATATATATAGATGTCAATTTATCTTTATAAAAACAGGCATCAGCATTAAAATTGGTTGGTTTGAGGTTTAGATCTTTATTAAATTATTTAGCAATTTAAACTAGCTTGAGTAACAGTTTCAATTCAAATTTTGTTATGATAGCATTATTTTTTACGGTTTTAGGCGTACTAAACTGTTTTGCGGTAGTAGGGTTTATATCAAATAAACCCTTCTCCTTACAGCGTAATTTCCAGTCGAATAAAACAAATTTTTGCAAAATCTTATCTCATTCCGTTCCTTGTTCCACCATCATTTTTTTAGGTGATGGTTTCACATTTTGATTCATAGCTCTGGTCCTACTGCACCGATTTTGCTGAATTTCAATCCCAAACTGCTTAGGATAACTACAAGTAATTTGACACCAAGTTTGTTCATTTCTTTTGAGTTGTTCGAAAGTGAGCGTGTTTTCAACAGACGGACAAACGGACAGACAGACGGATATGGCTAAATCGACTTAGAAGCACTCAAGCACCCAGAATATATATACTTTATGGGGTCTGAGATGAATAATAAAAAAGTTTCACACGGAATGACAAATATAATATACCCTCTTCACAACTAATTGGGGTGGAGGGTATAAGAAGTGGCCGAAAGTTAATTTTGTTTAGTTTCTGTTATTTTTTTTTTAAATAACATAAAGTGGACATCATATTTTCAGTAAAAAAAACAAATGTTAAGTACTCAAGTCTATAAGATCGTACACTTCAGCCTCATCGATTTCATTACTGGTGTTTTGACCTGCATACATACTATTAGAATTAAATAGTTACTTAATATAAAATTCACTTAAAATGATAACAAAACAAAAACTATTTGAAAACAAGGTGCTATATTCGGCTGTCCCGAATCTTTGAAACCCTCCACCGACAGTTCGAGTATTTCAGGAGTCATATCTATATGATATCTATTTATTATTAGTTATTCTTTATAAGAACAGACGTCAGCATTAAAATTGGTTGCGGTTTAGACATACATATATTAAATTATTGACCGACCATCAGAAAGTTTTATGCTATTTAAAGCAATTTTAACTAGCTTGAGCCGAACTTAAATGATTTTCAGGAGGGGAATTTATATTAGAGCCATTGTAAGTTAGGAACCCAAATTCTGCAGAGTGATATCTGGTATTAAAACCCATAAATTTCAATACTGCGGTGAAATAAGTTTTAGCTTTTACAGTGAATTTCAGAATGCTGCTAAATATGGAATCAAAGGTAAATTATGGACCATGTATCACAAAATTGCATGACATATTTTCTGGTCATATGAAAGCAAGTTGAAAGAAATGTTACCACAATAAATATATAAATATAAATAAATATATCTGCTACGGTTTTATGCGTATACGGTTTTATGCGTATTTAATCAATTTACCAGAGTGGGCTTTATATGGGGCCTTTACTAAATTATGGACCGATAATCACGAAATTTATTAGTGTGATTTCTAGTCTTATAAAACTGTGAAGTATTAAATTTTATTCTGATAGCATTACTAATTTCGGTTTTAGGCGTACTAAATTGTTTTCCGGGAGTAGGGTTTATATGAGGGCTAGGGTAAATTATAGACCGATCTTCACGAAATTTTGCAGCGTGATTTCCAGTCAAATAAAACGAATTTTTGCAAAATCTTATGTCATTCCGTGCATTATTCCACCATTTATTTTAGTTTTTGTAACAAAATTTTCAATTTTTTAAGGTATTGGCTCAACATATTGATTCATAGCTCTGATCCCACTTAACCGATTTTACTGGATTTCAATCCCAAACTGATTACGATAACTACAAGCAATTTGACATCAAGTTTGTTTATTTCTTTTGAGTTTTTCGAAAGTGAATGTGTTTTCAACAGATGGACAGACAGACGGACATGGCTAAATCGACTTAGAATTACACAAGGAGGGTCTGAGATGCATAATAACAAAAGTTTTACACGGAATGACAAACTTAGTATACCCTCTTCACAACTAATTGAGGTAAAAAAAGTTATCTGTATAAAAAGTTATCTGTTTTTTTTTTAATTAGTAAGTCTGAATTTACACGTTTCATCTTTTGATGCTCAACTTCTTTTCAATTCCCTGTTAAAGATGTCAACATATTCACACGCAGCAATCGGCATCAACTTTTTTCGGTACAAAACAACAACAATGTTATTAATAGATAATCAAAGAGAAAAGGAAAAGAAAAAAAATTACATGCATCCATCGTTGTGCATATACCAACGAATAAAAACTCAAAGCGTACTGACCGAGTACAGGCATCTCCGTACTAACCACCTTTATTCTCTCACCTAAAAACATACGAGTTGAGCATCAAAAGATGAAACGTGTGGAAGCAGACTAATGATAACAAAAAATGACAAAATGTTAAAAAAAATCGCTAAAATAACACAGTACAACACATGATTTGCCAACTCAATTCTGTGAACTGTATGTGAAATTAGACCCAAAAAGAAGAATTTCTGCATCATTCGTTTTGTCTTCTTACCTGTGATTTGAAGTTAGTATCGATTTGAAGTTAGTACTATCGTATAGGGGAATTTATCACGTTTTAGGCCCTGTTGTTTGACATAGCTCGACAACCACTAGCCCAATTTAGTTGAAATAAATTTTAAAAAATTAAGAATTACAATTCCCTTAATCTGCTTATATATTGTACAAGTATACAAGTAACACTTTCGAAGTTAAAAATGAATGTATGAAGGGAAAAAATTATTTTTTGCCTAAAAATTAAAATTTTTTTTTTAAAAATACATAAAAAATCCAAAATGGAAAAAAGTTTCAAGTCTAGTTATTTTTTCGCAAAGTCACATAACCTATGAGCAAAATGAGACAAAGATCATAAAAATCGATGCACGCGTTTCGCTTTTATTTGCAATTGAGTAAATGTATGAATTTCAAAAATTTGCTCGAGATATGCACAACATTATTTGGAGAAAACATTGACACCTTTTTCATGATTCTGAGAATTAAAAAAAAAAGGAATAAACAAAAGGTTATTTGATTTTTATGATTGCGGTAATAAATGTACGTGGACAATTAAACGGAAAGTGGACCTTTTTATTATTTGGGTTTTTCCGGTGGCTACCTATATGATTTTTTTACAGAAATTGCACCCACATTTAAGGGTGGTCATTATTTGGAAAGTTTTGCACAGTTTGAGACGTACAAGTGCTGAATCAGGTATATAGCCAGCCGCCCTTAAAATATGCGCCCATTTATAAGTACCTGGCAGTAAAATATTCAAAAATACGTAGTATTTATAGGTGTGCATTGATCGATTTTTGGCATTCAGCCAGTGCCGACGAACGCGAACAGTAAAAGTGATTTTTCTCCAGTTTTTTAAAAGTGAATAACAACAAAACATAAAATATATCAATATGGAAAACAACAAGTGCCCATATTTGGATGAATATTGTTACGTTTGTGGTCATATCGTCCGAAAAATACAGAAAAAAGATCGAAAAAATTTGATTACTGAGCAATTCAAAACCGCGTATTGTAATTATTTCGATGAAGCAGATTTAAGTGGTGCAAATTTTACGCCGAACACAGTGTGCAACAGTTGTTATACTACCCTTCTAAAATGGATTCACGGAAAAAGTAGAAAGTTATCTTTTATGAAGCCAGTAATTTGGGTGGAAGACACAACTGGACATGGTAAATCCAGGTGCTATGCTTGCATAAATTTTCGTCCTGGATTAAACAGACAACAATTGAAAACAAAAGTATACACTGCTGCATTTACTGCCACACTTCCAGTGCATTATATCATTTGATCATGCTATGGTCTTTAGTAAAGTGTTGCGCATGAGCCGGCAAAGGTTTCTATGTTGGTATGAACAATTTCCGACAAGAAGTGCCATTGAAAATGAATCAAATCGTAAGCTATGCAATTGATCATGCTTTGATCTGTATCAAAGTAGTTGTGTATGAGCCGACGGAGGTTTTTCTTCAAATTTGGAATACAGACACTATAGTATCAAAAGGATCTTTAAGATATTGAAAATTCCAACAATTAGGGCGTAAAATAGGGTAAAAAGGGTAAAAGCTCCCTCTACCCGTGTCTTCTTTATTAATTATCCGATGATAGTTTCAAGTCTTGAAAGAACTAAAGGCTATAAATTTCAACATTTACGGCGTAAAATAAAGCAAAAAGGGTAAAAGCACCCCCTCCTATACCTTTTAAATTAATTAACTGATTCTTTTGAAAAGTTTGTTTTTTTTTAATTGTTTCTCCGGTTATTTTACTTCGGCTATGCAATATTACACGATTAGTCGTTAAAAAATTTATAAAAAACGTTATCGAAGCTACCTTTTTGAATGGTAAATTGATTATCTCTGTTTGATTTTCATTCTTCAGGATAAAAAATACATCACTTTTTTATGTTTAACATTTTTCATAGCCGGTCATGGTATACAGCGTTTTATTCCTCTTTCTTTCTCTTGAAATTAGGTTTATGGCAAACCAACGTTTGCCGGGACTGCTAGTATTTTTATATATAAAAAAAGACCTTAAAGCTTAATCAAATCAATTTACATTTTAACAATAAAGTCGAATAAGAAAGAATTTATATTAATAAAAATAATTTTTGCAAGATAGCGCCATTTTTTACACTGCACCTTCTTCCTTAATTTTTTTAAAATTATGAGTAACCATAAATACGTTTTCCCATGCCTCTAACCCTGATAGTCTTTTACATATACTGCTTGTCAAAATTTACAAAAATTGAAAGCTGTGACGTAGGCTGCACTCAATTTGTAAGCAATTTACTTTCATGATATCAACTTAAAAAACTTTTATATGTTAGATACGTTTTTTCTAAATTAAAGTAACGTTAGTATATGAATGTTTATATTCATATACCTACCTGGTTTCAAACCCGTTTTCTTTTTAACATAATCTGATATTTGTTTTAAATTTTTCTAATAAATATTTGTGTTTTTTTATTTCTCTTTTAGTAAAAGTGATTTATTAAAAGACATTCCAACTTTGGACGCTACAGCTGGCAGCTTAGGTTCACCTTTCAAGCGTACCGGCAACAATATGCCGGTGGTAAGTAAAGTGAGTATTTTAAAACTTTAACAAATAAACTAATATTTATTTTCATTAATATTCCTTTATATGAATTAATTTAAATATATATTTATATATTATTTTGAATTTTTTATTTAACAAATTGGCAAAATATACAAAAAAAATTTAATTATTTTCTTTTACTTTTTTTAATTTTTTCTTAATAAATGGCTTTGTTATAAATTTTTTGTTTAAAATAAACAAAAATCTCTCTTTACGTTTGGATTTTACGTTTTTTTAAATAAAAAAAAAATATGACTTTATTTGCTTAAAAAAAAAACTTAAAAAGCCTGCGAAAGAAAATGAGATCGATGAAATGGAAGAATGGTTAGGCAGCTCTGTAAGTAAAGTTTATTTTTTAATTTTGTTTAGTTTTCATTTAGTTCTTTTTTTATATTAACTAATTTTGTTTAGTAGTAGTTTCATTTCTCACAATTCATTTATTAAACTTCAATTTTCATCATGCTAAAAACACACATACCCGTTTTAATTAATTTGCTTTTTTGAAAATAAAAAAATCAGAATTTACACACAGCAGAATATAATCAATGGCTGAGTGTAAATTGGGGCGATGAGATTTTGCTCATTGTTCTTTTTGTAAAGCAAATTAAATTTATTTAATTTCTTTGTAATTTGTTTTTGCAGAAAGAGATTGAAGGCCTTGAGGAAACGGTTACAAGTTCAGAATTCGATAAATTTCTGGAAGAACGTGCAGCTGCAGCAGAAAATCTTCCCACTATACAAGCCACTAATAATTTAGACAATGCCCAACAGTCAGTGGATAAAAATAAATCAAAAAAAGCTGAAGAAGATCTTTTATTACTTTGAGCTTATACGAGTATTTCTTTAATTTATTGTTAAAACTTCTACTTTATTCTACTTCGTCTAAAAACACCTCATCAAAATAATACAGCAACAACAACAACATAATATTAAAATAATATTGGCTTTAACTGTTTATTTACTAAATGTCTAATTAAACAGAAGTATGTAGTAACGATAACACGATAACGAATAAAACAATTTATTTATATAAATACATATAAAGGTATATAAATATATATCAAACAATATAAAGAAACTCTATCAAAGCTAATGATAAAAAACTAACAGATAAACAAAAAAGTATTGCTCTTATACACAATTAACTTTAACTTATACCATTCAAATATGAAAGATAAAGAAACCAGAGAACTATTTTTTTTATATTGTCAAACTTGTTTTTGTAAAAGATGATCTAATTTATGTTATTGATTTCGAATTATGTTATGAAATTATTTAGTTTTATAATAATTTCAAAACTTTTTTTTATAATCTGCCGTAAAACAATTTCCTTTTTGTAACATTTTGCTCAATTTCTTTAATATTCTTTTGAATATTTTTTTTGGCACTTTTAAATTTTAAATTTTTCTTCGTTTCTTACTTAATATTGCTTGTTTTCCATTTGGTTTAATATTTAATAAGTATTTAAAGTTTATGTGCTGTTTTCACAACACAAGTGACTGAACGTGTAGTAAAATTTATATGAAAAGCACTCAGTTTTTTGAGTGTTTTTCATATAAATTTTACTAAACGTTTAGTCACTTGTGTTGTGAAAACAGCACATTAAGTTTTGTTGTTATTATTTTTAATTATAACAAAAAATATAATTTATATATTTTTTTCTCCAATTGTATATAAAAAAATTATTCAGTCTTGTTGTAGACTCAGATAATAAAATATATTAATTTGCTTTATTTATTGTATTTATATGTATTCGGTTATTAAAATTCGTTTACTGCCTGTTTTTAGAAAACGTAAACAAGTGAGTGAGTGAGAAATTATATTAAAAACAACAATTAAAAACGAAAATTTGTTTTTGTTTTCAATATAATTTTTCACTCACTCACTTGCTTACGTTTTCTAAAAACAGGCAGTTAGAATTTGTATTTTACGAATAGCTAAAACGAATTGAGAATATTCTTTTTATACAATTTTCACATTAACATAAATATGTTAAGTTTTCAATTAATGTGCTGTTTTCACAACACAAGTGACTGAACGTGTAGTAAAATTTATATGAAAAGCACTCGGTTTTTTGAGTGTTTTCCATATACATTTTACTACACGTTCAGTCACTTGTGTTGTGAAAACAGCACATAAATGAATTAATGTGCTGTTTCCACAACACAAGTGACTGAACGTCTAGTAAATTTTATATAGAAAACACTCAAATAACTGAGTGCGTTTCATAAAAATTCTACTACTCGTTCAGTCACTTGTGTTGTGAAAACAGCACATAAGATAACTTCTTTTTATTTTTCATTTTCAAAAAAATAAATATTAATAATAATATAAATAAATTTAAATGGTGTTTTATTTTAAAATTTTAAAGATAAATTAGGCTTAAAGATTGTTTTTTTTTAATTAATTTTATATAAAAGAAACAATTACCGTTTTTTTTTTTTGCAAATCCGATTTATTATCAAATTTTTTTTGGTTGGAAAAATGGAAAAAACAAAAATTTCACTCTTATTGACGTAAAAAGTACAAACTGTCAAATAATTCTTTTTTAAAATATGTAATTTTGATTTTACCCTTTAAATACATACTTACTTTTATGTGTGGTTTATAGAACACGAGCGCAAAACTCGTCCGTTCAAATTACATTTAAAACAAAAACAAATTTCGAACTTTTGTTTTAAATGTAATTTAAACGGACGAGTTTTGCGCTCGTGTTCTATAAACTACACATTAATGAACTCAGAACTACTTTTTGAATCGGTATAACGATTGTTGTCCATGCAAACCTTGTGCGCCAAGTACATTTAGTACAAGGACTAAACCTACTAAAAATGGTGAATGAAGTATTTGTGCGTATACACGCTCTAATTATGCTGATATTTAAATTAAATTTTCCTAAACTTTTTTTTACTGCAGTCCAAATCATCACCAAGTTATATTATAGTCGGTCTATATTTTTATAGCAACTACTAATTAATTACAAAATTTAGTGCCGTTAGGTCCCGTTTAAACCCCTTCTATAAAATCGCTTTAAGGCAAACAAATCACATGTATCGGTAGCTCATAATTGGTTGGACTTACCGACCATTTAAAAAAAATTGATTTAGGTATGAGGTGTATATATTTTGAATACCCCTTTTTGAATCCAAAACCTGTTTCACGAAATTTTTTATGGCTTCTGAGATATTAGGCATTAATTTTGCTCCATATCAACTATTTTAAAGTCTATTAAGTATTGTTTTGCCTTAAGCGCCACTGTTTGGCGAATGCAGCAAAGTCCTTATACAAAAACGTAAAAAAATACACTCTTGCTCTGCTTCATTGCCGTAAGAAAAAAGTAGTTAAAGCGAAAGCAAAATAAAATGATAAGAAGATAAATTGTCCGCATGCTTCGATTCATTACCGTAAATGCTAGTTCACACTCCTCAAGTTTAAGCCGTCACGTCTTGAGCTTTTATGAGAGAAGAGAAAAGAGAATGCCATATATTTTCCCCTCTCTCCAAAAACTCAAGACTTGAGGTCTAAAACTTGATGAGTGTCAAGGTATATTTATAGCAGGTAGCCGCGAGATTACAACAATTGTACAATAAAACAAACAACAGGGCTTTTTATTGTTGTTATGCGATACAAACTGTCAAAAAGCAAAGGGGCTGATAAGAGACAAAAAAGACAAAAGATAAAGACAAAAAACTTGTTTACTTGTTTGCTATACAACATTTGACAGTTCGTATCGCAAAACAAGCAAATAAAAAATAAACAGCTGGCTTTCCGAGACTACCTGCTATAAATATACCTTGATGAGTGTGAACCAGAAAAAAACAACTCAATACATAGTAGTAAGTTTACATCAGTGTTGCCGTTAGGATACGAAAGATACATTTTTCGTATCTTTTGACAACTTCATGTACCATGTATAATCCTGACATTTTTCGTATCTTTTGAATCTGTACGTAAAATGTACAGAAATAAAATATTAAATTTTAATATAACTAAATTTTCAAGCTTGAGGTCTTTTTTATTTTTTTATATAAAAAAACTTTAAATGTTTATTTTAACCAATATTTCGGCACTTCTTTGAGTGCCTTCTTCAGGGTTTTTTGTTTCTTTTCTTATTTAACAATTTATAAAACAATATATAAAATGACAAATTAAAAATTTTTTTTTCAATTGAATACAAAAATATTTTTCAAATCAAACTTGATTGTAATACAATAAAAATAAATTTTTAACTTCCGTTTCTATTTTTATAAATTAAATGTATATAATTTTGTGCTACATTCTCAGTGTCAGACCTCAAGCTTGAAAATTTAGTTATATATGGGCATTTCCAGCGAAAAGTCTACTTTTTATAACGTAACGCCAGAAATATTTTAAATTGTTTCTCAACAAATTTTATATGCATTGTTTACTTTTCTATATTTTGGAGTAAAGCGCAACTAGCTCTACATTTAGTAACAAAAGGCATAACGGTTGAACAACAGGGTCCGAAAATACAACCTTATTTGCAATCTGGCGTTACATTAAAAAAAGTAGCCTTTTCGCTAAAAATGCCTATATTTACCTTAAAACGAGCCAAGATTTATAAATTTTATAGCTTGAAAAATAAATCTGCATTTGTCCAAAGTTTACTAAAAAAGGTTTTATACAAAACATCTTGCTCAATTCGCAGTCTTATTCAGTTTTGTAATGCAAGTCAAAATCCACTTCCGTTTTTTTAACGTCACGCCAGCTCAGATTTTTGCTTATATCTGCAAATCCTTAGCGTCGATTACTGTAATTTTTTTTTCTGAATGTAGTGCTACTTCATTACTTTGTATATTTATAAACTCTTTTTACAAATTTGACTTCTTCATATAATTTGTTTACAATTTGTGGTACAAATATCACGACACGCCAAAATGGAAATGCCCATATATTATAATAATAAAGGTCGAATAAAATACATATAATATTAAATTTTAATTTAAAAAATGTTATTAATTAGAAGATATTTAAAATTTTTAAAAAAGTAGTTGGTTTAACATTTGTACTTCCATTTTCGAATGCATGTGTAGCGAAAATTTTTAGCCAACTAAAACTTATTAAGACTGATCATCGTAACCGACTCAATACTAATACAAAAGCAGCTTTAATTATGGTGAAAGAGAACATTAAGGATGTTTCAACATACGATCCACCTAAATCGATGATTACTAGTAGTGCAAAGTTGTTCTGAGGACATTGATTTCATTTTCAGGAAATTTATACATATGAATTTTTTGATATAATCGCCCTAGTATAAACGCCTTAACTCGTATATTATATATATAAATGAATTTGTTTTGGTAACATCCAAAGATAGTTACATATAATCATTTTCAAAGTTTGCTAGCTGTATTTTTAAAAATTACATTTCTTATATTTATGACTATTTATTAAATTTATTGATAAAAATGAATTTATTTGATATAATTTTCTTATAATATTCATTAAATATGAAATAAAAATGTTATGTTAATAAATTTTAACGTTAAAAATGGATTTTTTTCAAAATGTATCTTTTTGGGAAAAAATGTATCTTTTTGGAAACTAAAATGTATCTTTCTCGAAATTTCGCTGGCAACACTGGTATACATATTCAGCACAAAAAACTACTTTTTAAAAATAAACTTAGAAAAGTGGGGTATGTCATTATTAACTTCCAAGCTCGTTCATGAACGTTCACAAAAATTTAATTTTTTTTCAAAACATATGCCGGAAGCAGTAGTGAAAATACAAAAAATTCTATCTGGTATATTTTCAGAATTCTTCATGTAAACCTTCATTGTCGTTTTTCTAAACTACGAATTTTTGGCATATTCGTCAAAACATTCGTCAAATCCATAATGAGCTGACGATATGTAGTTATTGATATCAAGATAATATTTGACACAAGGAACTCTAACAAATTTTATTCGTGTTTGTTATTGTTAAATTACCTATCGGGCATGTTGTGACAATCGCAAAAAGTTAAACAATGGCGGTTCTGACTTGAAATCCCATAAAAGGTGTTCTTTAGTGCCGGTTCACACACGTCAAGTTTGACTCGTCAAGTCTTGAGCTTTTAGGAGAGAAGGTCATTTCTGTTACCGTCTCTCCAAAAAACTCAAGACTTGACGAGTCAAACTTGACGTGTGTGAACCGGCACTTACATGCAGTCTACAACTGACATGAAATGCTTAACATTAACACTAATATGATGTTAGTGTTAGGTATAGACTCATCATGTTATTGGTTTTCTCATGTTATAACACGGTTGTTAATTCAAATGTTTTAACAACGCTTTTATAACAGCAAGTCATGTCAGTTGTAGACATGGTGTTAAATCGCAATAGCAAGAACTTTGGCGATTCCAAATTGTAAAAGTATTCATTTTTGTTATAAATTTCGCAGCCCTTTATGTTAACGTTAAGTAACTTTTAGGAATAGCTTACCATCAACAATAAATATCAGTGTTTTTATCAAAAATAAAAATTGGGAATTAAGCACGAATAACAAAATCATTTAAATTGAATAATTTAATTTAAACGGTCGTCGCGTTGCCAACATTTTTTAAGTTGAAAGAATCTTGCCAACTATTTGTCGCTCCGTAACCAAAACAAAATAAACACACATGTTTTTGGCAGATAAAAAAGAAAACAAAAGTTGTCTGTGAACAAAACTCTTCACGGAATACCTGTGCTCTTTTGTAATACAATTTTTGGATAAGATGTTAAATTACCGATTATTTCGTTTAATACACGATAAAAGATTAAGTGTTCCTTTTCTAAGATCATTTCATCACGAATTTTCACAACCGGAACCTAAAAAATCTTTAAATGGAAAAGTGGGGAACCAAAAAGCTGATGAATTGGAGACTATTAACTCGCAAACAGATAACAATCTTACTGGAGCTTTAAAGAAAAAGTACAACATATTCCGAGAGGAGGAGTCTCCAGAAATCTTAGATATATTTGAAGAACGTCAAAGGTACCAATCGCAAGATGAACAAGAACTAATGGCTGATGATAGTTATATGGGTTTAAACTTGAAACGTGAGTAGTAGGAGTACTAAGAGTCTTGCAATTTTGATGCCAATATTTGTTTGTTTAGGTGGCCTTAACGGTGTTTTCGATATTGAGGATTTGGTAGATGTTTTGCGTAAGGAAAATGCAGATGATATATTTGTTTGCTCCGTTCCCAAAGAGCTAAAATACATCGACTACATGGTTGTGTGTAGTGGTCGTAGTTATCGCCATATGCTGGCCATGGCTGAGTTTGTGAGGCGTGTGTTCAAAGTGAAACGTCAAAAAGGTGACATTTTACCAAAAATTGAGGGAGAAAAAAGTCGTAATTGGATGGCTATGGATTTGGGCAATATAGCTCTACATATATTTTCCCCCGCTGCACGAGAATCGTACGACTTGGAATCCCTATGGGCCATTGGAATTGAATATGACAGAGAATATAATAAGCCTCAAGATCCCTTAGTTGAACTTTTCGAAAAACATACAACTTTATTGGCAGACATAAAACCCCAGAAGTAAATTTATTTAAATATGTACATATGTTTGGTCTTGTTATTTTAGTTATTATTAACGATTATTTAAATATATTACAGAAAATAGAAACTTAATATGAACACATAAAATTCATAACTTAATGCTATTTTACCAATATATACAATTATTTGCTATTTTCTTATGAAAATCAAACAGGCTGGGAAATAGGAAATTCTTGTCAATCCCATCTTCGCCATATTTTTTCATTAAATATTGAGCATTGCGTTCATGCACCAGCGCTGCATTCCAACCACAAGTCCTAGCAGCCATGTAATCGGTGGTGGGTCCATCTCCTATGTGTAAACACTCTTCTGGTTTGAGATTCTTTATATCGGCTTGCTTGCAAGCAATATCAAATATTTCCTTATTGGGCTTTTCTACTTTGCAATCGTAGGAATTAAGTATAAAATCAAAATAGTGATCTATTTTTAAATTTTTCAATAAAATCAGTAGACGAGGGTCGAAGTTAGCTATCACACCCATTACAAACGGAGGTTGACGATTCGGTGAATCCTTTATGCCCAACTGTTGTTGCATGCGTAAGTAGTTGAGTAAATCAATGCAGCCATTACAGTGCTCCCAACATGAGGTAGATTTATATAAATCCAATAGGTGATTACTGAAATCTCCGAGTTTTTCTTGTGGTATTTTAGCACCACACTCATCGAAAGTGTCTAAAAATAAAAGAAATTGTTATATTTTTTGTTGAGTACCTACAATTATAAAACATTTCTAAAACTGTGAGTAAAAAGTTTAATTAAGTTGTTAAACATTTTTGCATTCGATTTTCTGGCAATATTTATATCATACTCATTCATTTTCTGATATTAACGATTTATTAAACTAAAAACAACGAAATTTTTAGATTCAGTCGACTTGGTCGTTTTTTGTTTATTTTCAACGGTCAAAAATATATTGTTTTGTTACAATTAAAACTAATAATTTTATCACAACTATTCGACTATGTCGAACCCTATATACCATTCACAATTGTGCTTAAATAACAGAAAGTTTTATAAATACCGTTCTTTAGATATACAGTTAGGGACAAAATTGTTCACAAAATTAGTGTTATTGGCAAAATGGGCTAAACATTTTTGTTTTATTTATAATTATTTAATATTTTTAACTACATATATGAAATGTAGAACATTTCAAGAACTTATAAATAAAAACTTTTCCAAAAAATATGTCTTCATAATATTTTACACGGTATTAGTATTAAGTTCTGAATGTGAACAGTTTTGACCGCAGCTAGAAATTATTGTTGTATTTGGGTCCTAGCGCTTGATGTGTTGTCCCTTTGCTCTTTTAAGCTGCCTTAATCCTTTTCGTCATACTTTTACAAAAGTTTTTGGCATTTTCTGCTTTATTTTTTTCAAACGTTAACGGCAAGCTCCCAAAGCTTACATGCAGTGTAAGGTGGGTTCCTCTGAGCAAAAAAATGTGGCGTTTTGGAAAGGACCAAAGGTACTCCAGTGGGTACAACTCTGGCGACTGAGGGGGTAAATTTATTTTCGAATTATTATTTTCCTCAAACTAACTTAGCTATTTCTGAAGTATGCTTAAGATTGTTGTCCTGCATAACGATATCAACCTGTCGTGGTTCTTAGCCGAATATGGCTAATCTTGTAGTCTACGGGTCCTTAAGGATGGTTATGTAGTACTTGGCATACGAATTAGCGGAGTGCTCGAAACCGGTTCCCGCGAAAAAAAAAATCTCAAGTCATTTATGATATCATCAAAATTTTAATATTTGGAATTATTCCGCTCTTTTACGCTAACTTTTATCCAGCCATGTTTACTGCCAATGTTACTGTCCGACTGTCTCCAATCGCATAATTTTTGTCCGATCTTACTTACTTACTCTTTTGCAAACTTCAGCCGTTTTCAGCCTTTATTTTTGCTGAAAGGTGGGTTGTCGCTCTTTATTCTAGCTACTTATCTACTAGAACTTAAGCAACTTCGTACGATTTTAGTGCTTACATCTAAATTTTACTCTATGCTCAGTATTTTCCGAACCCTAATAGCTATATTGTCTACACGAGTAACAATTAGTCGCTTTGATTCGCGAAAGTTTTTTTTGGCGCCCAGCTTTGTTGCTTTTGTTATCCAAACTACACTTTTTTTTATTTTACATACAAATCTTACTGATATGTTGAATTTTTTATGATCTTGCGATGTAAGACTCCTTATTGTAAATTTTTCACAATGCTTTGTTTAAAAAGTGCCACTTTTGACTTGGCGTTCTTGAAGAAACTAGGCAAAATTGAATTGCTCAATTTTTTTTTTAAAATTTAAAAAAAATTTAATATTAATGAATTAATTTACTCACTTTAAAAGCAAATCCCACAGATAAAACTTGAAATTTTTTTGGAATTTTTATGATAGATTCACATAGTGTCAATATTGTTCACACACATGGTTTGGATGTTAACTTTGTAAAAATATAAAAACTAACGGTACTTTTGAAAATAAGTTTACATAGTATTATTATAAAATGTAGAAAGCCATACATTAGTTTCAGAAAGTTTCCAAGTTGAAACTTTATAAGTTTTCATGATAAACATATATTTTTTATAATTTCGTATATGGTGCGATTTGACACCATTGGACTTTTTTTGTGGGGTCTTCGGAAAACCCATTTCAACGGATGATTTAAAATCATCAATTAAATAATGAAATTTAACAGCCTGTTCTAAAATTTGTTTTTGTTTTAAATGTTATTTTCTATACGAACGTTAACGTTCGAAATCGTTGAACAGGCTGTAAGACTTTTACTGCCAGGCCCACGATGTCGACATGAACATTTCTTTCGCATATTTATATTGAAAACAATAATAAAAAACTTTTTTTGTTTTCAATACAAACATACGAAAGATATGTTCTTGTCGACATCATGGGCCTGGGCCTTAATAAAAGGAAAACTATCTGTTTTAAATTTGATTTTTCAAAAAAAAAAAAAAGCCGAAAATGTTCTAAATAAATCTTCTGAAGACACTATATACCAAAAATGTAAGTATCACACGATTTTCGAGTTTTTTTTTAACTTTAAAAAGGCCGTAAAATGAGTTTCAGATGTAGTCCCCTCTACAAGAATCAGTTGAAAGAACATTGTTATTTATAAATCAAATTGCAATTTGTTGTACAGTGTAATTAAAACTATTTCAATGTTAATTAAAACCCGAAAAATATATAAACATCTTCACATTGAACTTGTTGAACAGTTAATATTTTGTAATAGTTTAATTTTTTTTTACGTACATATGTACATATATAAATTTCACTGATCCTATTATTAGGCATTAGCAATTACCTCTTAAGGCCAAAATTTACAGTCAAATTTACAACAGTTTAACAAATAAAATATTATTTCCAGCTTTTTCTAAACCATTAGTTAAACCCTCAAATGTTATTGGTTAACTACTTTTATTTTATTATATTTTATTAGGGATGAGATTTCCATGCACTAAAAAATCGAAAATATGCGCTAAAAAGTCCAAAATATGCAACAAAAAAAAAAAAAATTTACTAAAACTTAAAAAATGTCCATAAAAATCGTTTTTTAATTTTACTCAAAACAAAAATTCAGTCTATTAATGTTCAAATATCATTAAAAAACTTATTTAAATTTGTGTTTGTTTAAATCAGAATGTACTAATAATGTGACCTCACAAGCGCAGCTGTTTCCAGTGATTTTCTTCGTGGTGTGACATTTGGTGTCTTTTTTTGTTGACGTACATTTTTTAATAAGGCATTTTGACATTTGCCGGTTCAATTCGAACAACAAAATGCCAGTTTTTCTACTGTTTGTTGCATTGTTGCAGTACTGAGGTCACTTTATTAATACATTTTGGCTTAAATAAATAAGTTTGGTTTTATTAATAGGTAGTAAAACTTTGCCTTGAACTTGAAGAATGCATTTTGAAAAAATTTATTTTCAGATCCCACTTTGATTCCAGATCAAATCAAAAATATTTGAAATTTATTTTATTTTTCGCAATAGGCACTTAATTTTTTTTTGCAAAAAAAATCAGACTTTAAATTTGTCGGGCTTTTTTCCTGCCACATTATTAATTTTTTTCTGCAATATCAAATAATTTGACTTTAGTATTAAGTAATCTAAATCCCTCCTAATTAGTTATTGACTCACCAATATATGTGACGTTCTCCGAGAAAAAGGACCAAGTGTATGAAAATGCAGTTTTTTTTAGAAAAACAACCTTTTAGGTACCAGAATCCACTCTTAAGTCCAAACCCATTTTTTGGCACAAGGTCACATATCCGAAATTGGAAAATACAAATGCTAACTTTTTTTAAATTCCCTAAGCTAATCCTCTTATCTGCTGGAAAGAAACCAATCTCTAGCGCGATTCGAAGCCGCAACACCGGCACTGAAAGACTAGCTCAATGCCATCCAGCCTACCGGCTAATCATCGGTTTTCTACTTTGACTGCAGTTGTTTAAACGCTGGTTTCAACAAGCTCTTCTGACATTCTTAAATTACTCAAAGTTTTTTGAATATAATTTTGAAGCATCGAAAGGGAATCGAGGGATACATTTAATTAACAATTGCAATATTATCGAATTGGTTTCTTATTTCCTCTGCAATGCGGTATAACCCATGTGCCAATCAAGTAATTTGTAACAGTATTGTATAAAATATTTTTAACCCATTGAAGGCCTTAACCATGTAAGGTGCTGCATTGGTTTAAAATAGAAAATCTTGTGTTTTGTATTGTATTTTAAAACATTTTTTGGAAGGTTTTTTTGTGCATTTAAAAATTCTTTTAAAAACTTTTTATAAACTTATGTGCTGTTTTTACAACACAAGTGACTGAACGTGTAGTAAAATTTATATGGAAAACACTCAAAAAACTGAGTGCTTTTCATATAAATTTTACTACACGTTCAGTCACTTGTGTTGGGAAAACAGCACATTAAATGTAATATTCTACGCGAACGTTAACGTTCGAAATCGTTGAACAGGCTGTTAGTGTCTCAAAATAATTTTAAGTTTTTCTTTTTCAATTTGTTGTATACCACTTTGAAATTAATTATTTTTAATTATACAAGCCAGTAAAAAATATTTGGGATATCGACACAATTTTGAGATAATGGCAATTTTCTTAAAAAAGTACAGCAAAAATATTAATTTTTTTGTAATTGGCTGAACGGGTTCAAAACTCGGCATGTTTTATGTGTATGTATATCATTTAAAAGGCAATTCAAACGATAAGGATATTATCTCAATCGAATCAGGTGTAAAAGATGTTTAAGCTGTTTAGCTTCCAAATCAAAAGCTTCTTTCCCGAAATTTATATACACATTTAAGAATGTAAAGTTTTATAAATTGTATAAAAATTGTTTAGATTGATAAGTTACTTGTATTGTAAATTAGTGTCAAACATTGTTTTGAGAATAGTTTGCTCCAATATCTAATCAAATCATAGATTTGTGTAGCAAATTTCTTTTATCCAATTAGGAAAAATTTTAAATTTTAATAATTTTACACTTTTAGAACACTTACGTGATATCAGTTCACGCCACCATTGTTGCCAGTCCATTAAAGCTGAGGTTCTTCCAAAATTTGGATACAAACGATTCATTTTGTGCCTGAGAATAATTTATATTTTAAAAACCATAAATTGAAGTAGGTACATTCTCAAAAAACAAAAATAATACACACCAATTCGATTTAAAACTTTTTGCCAAATCATCATTATCACATAGAACCCCGAAAAGGGCACCAATTTCTCCATACTGTTTACCGGGGCTAGTGCGAAATTTAAGCAGAGTATTGGTCACATCAAAAGTTATTAAACGTAAACGTGCCAAGCTGCTGGTCATATTGATATGAAATTAATTGTTAATTAAATTTTATTTTAAAAATAAGAACAAAAAAAAAATTGTATTTTTTTTTTATTAAAGTTGAAATTGCATCCGTTAAAAAAAAGAAAAATAATCGGTTGGTTCGTGTTCACCAGCGCCCAATAGCTGATTGACTAGTTGGCCGACAGACAAAATCAAAAATGCTACTGATATAGTACTTTCTTCTCTAGCAACAATAAAACTTCATAAGTTGTCTACTATGCTTAATAACAATAACAAAAATTCAAATACACAAGATACCCAGGCAGCATTTTGTATCATAACCGAATCTTTAAGGATTCAGTTTCACCAGCAAAATAACCACATATGAACTAATTTTTCGATCATTAATGGTAGAAAGATATGTGGAAGGCCATAAGCACCATGCTCCAGAAGGTATTTTGTGCAGCCTATGTATCTCACCATATCAGGTTCAGGCTACCCTGCCTGGTGAAAGATCATTAATTTCAGTTGGGCTCATCATTTGCCACCCGAAAAATTTCCGCCTGGAAGTCCCAAAGGCGTGGCAAATCTTATTATTTAAAATCACAGTGCAGTCTCAAGCAGAAGAAGCTTACCTGCCTTGCCAGGGGACAGTGTCACAAGTCTCTTAGAGTCTCTTAACCCAGAAGTGGACGTCAATGTGTGAAGGAATTCACGTTCGGACCATTTTTGTAACTTCCCCCTAATGTGACCCCGAACAAAGGCTCAGGGCCTATAAATGCAGTCAACTCTTTCGTTGTCCACATGGTCGTGCACCCAACACAAATTCAAGTCATTGTGTTTCCCCAATCCATGACTACCCTGGACTTAATAAATGATACACTCTCGTCGTAAGAAAATGGTACCCTAGCAATGAATCACCTGAAAAAATAATTTCTGATACAATTTTCTGATTTCTTTTTGAGTATTTTTGTGGTAGGTTTCAAAATATTTAGAAGTCATTATTATAGTTTGTATATGAATGAATCATATCTAGCCATAACCGCAGAAATAGCTCAAGCGACATCATTTTCAATTTTTTTTTAATAAATTAATTAATTGGCGAAACTTGCATCATCTCCTTTATGGTCATACAAGCTACCGTTACGATTTTATAGCAAAAACAATTTTAGCTTAAGCGCCATTTCTAGTATTTTATAATAAAAAAAACCTTCTCCTGTAAAATTTTGTTTTTGTCGCTTAAGCTTATTGTGCGGACATGCCTCGATATGAGAATCCTTTTTCAATCACACTAATGATAAATAAGTTTTAAATTCAAAACATTTATAAATCATTATTTGAATATAGGAATGAGTAATATATGAATCCTTTTTCAATCGCTCAATCAGTTTTTAATCATCTAAAGTGATCTGAGAAGACTCATTTGGGTAATTTTTATAAAAAACTATCACCCAAATGCTAGCTGGGTAAATACTTGTTCGTACACCAATTGAAATTTTGTAGTTAATTTCAAATAAATAAATAATGAAATAAAAAAAAACAACTTCATTCAACTCAACTGAAAACGAAACTGATTGCTTTTGTTTAATTTCTTTCTAAAAGTCTGTCGGTCTAAACGTCTAACCATATGTGTGTATGTCCGATTGTTTGTCTGCATATTTTTAAATCTTTTTTAAATTGTATCGCCGGCGTTACTGGAGTGATAAGCCGACTTTTTTGCCCTCTTCTTCCCTTTATGATTTAAGTCAGTCTAACAGTCGAATAAACGTCATTTGTATACCAACTTATCTCAATGTGTAGAATATAACATTGAGATAAGTAGGTATATTTAATTAATATGGGAAGAAGAACAGGGATGGAGAATCAAACATTTTTTGCCACTATAAAATTTTAATTAGAACTTTTTTTTTTACCTTGGAGTACTAAATGCTATAAAAATCGAGTGAAATAAAGATCGAACATTATTAAAAAATTACCATGTTTTCAACGATATCTTCACCAAAACTACCATAAAAACAAAAAAACCAAGGCAATGTTTTTAATAATTTAACTAATTTTTTTTTAATTTCACCTGTTATATATATATGTATATATATGTATATATACATATATTATGTATTTTAAATAAAAAGGGAGCCTGTCAGCGGCAACACACAATATCACGCAACCAGCGTGGCCATTTTGGCAATTTTGCAGCTAGATTTAGCATTTTTTGTTTGATTTAGTTGCAAATTTTCCATTAAGCAGTAAGCATTTTGTTTAGCATTTTTCAGCATTATTTAATTTTAGAATATTCAAGTAACCTTTTTTTTAAATCTACCACAATTTTTTGTTCAATGCTTATACAAATCCCTATTCTTTTGCTATGGAAACTGTACAATCTTTTAAAAGATCTACCATATCAAATTGTTTTCATATTTGATCAGTTTGATCCATTAAATTCATGTTAAGTTGATTTTTTCCCTCAATTACGATTTTAAAAAATGTTTGGAATCGAAAAGAGATACCATATCATTTGAAATAGAAAAACAAATACGAATTACATGCTGAGATTTTAAAAGCTCAATTAATATGTAAACTTAGACAACGACTGCCAAAATTTTTCATAATTTAACAAATACTAACTTATTTGTGTAGAAAACTGTTTAAAAACTAATAAATGCTATTAAGCGAACTTTGGAACATCAGTGGCTGAAACTAAATTCCTATGTATTTTTTTTTAATTCAAATTTTGATATTTTAATTAGGCTAAAGTTCATCAAATTTAATTTTCATTAAATTATTCTTATGAAGAAAGGAATTTTACAACATGAAATCAATTAAAATTTATTGATAATTTTTCATTCTTGACTGCAGCGGGAATTTATAAAACAAATAAAATTTCCTTTTGAAATAGATATAAAACGAATCGCTCTTTCAATAAACTACAAGATGAAGTTAAACTTATATTGATATTACCAAAGTAGATAGAGGGGTACCATTAAATTTTTTATTATTAAATACGTAGTACATATAAAAAACAACTGCAATTGTGTAAACTTTTCCATTCCTGAGCTGTATGTTCTTTGATGCTGGTGGTGGTTTGTATTCGATCGATCGCTATGTTAAATTATGCACGTCTCCCATTTGGTCTGTGTTCACATTATGCAATTTTTTTCCAAAAGTCTTAGGTGAAAGCGAAGGGAAGAATAGCAGGGGTAACAAACTTTAACGAACTTGGAAATTTCTTAAGGTTTTCAAATTCTTAATTATCATTTTTTACTAACACACCATTTTTTTGTTTAAACATGTCAAAAACAAAGAACTCAACCATAATCAATTCCAAAAGATCATAATACTTTCCAGTGAAAGTAAAAAAATGGAACAAAGAGTTTAACTTCGCACAAAAGCATAGATTCAATAAAAAGGTGAACATAACCTATAGGAATAACATAACCACCATTGTACAATGTTGCCAACAAACTTCACTTTTTTCATTGTGCAATAAAAATCAAAAGTCTTTTGATTGTTTCCGATATATTGCGCCACCTTCGAATATCACATACACATTGGTGATATAATTGTATAATACGTAAAATCGAACAATTTTATTGCAAGTGTATGAGCCGCTTAATACATTTTATCGTAACTTTAAAACAAAAGAATTACGAATAAAATTATGTTTGAGTCATCCAAATAATTTTCAGCTGTTTCGGAGCAATTTAGAAATTAGTGGCGATAATTGCTTTTTCATGCAAAATTAGTACCTGCTATTCTTTGTTTTAGATGGTGTTTGTAATAAAACTTCAATTAAATAAATCATCTTAACAATAGTTTTTTTTTAATATTTTGAACAGTTTCGGAGATATTCAGAAATTTAATGCAAATTGTTTTGTTTTCAAAAATTTATAAAAGTGATTCTAACAGTTATTCAAAAAACTAAGTGCATATTAAAACGGATTTTCAGTTGCAATTTATATTGTTAAGTTAATTTCTTCTTCATGTAAAACTAAATGAAAATGTAATTTAAAATAAGGAAAAGTTTATTTAATTTTTACTGCCAAAAATTCAACCCCATGTTCCGTAAAAAAAAAATTTTTCAGCTATTTTATATAAATTAACTCCAAAAAAATAAATTTTTACTTTTCTTTAAAAAAACGATGTACTTGTTTTGTGTAACAAATTCCCATTTTCTATTTGTTAAAATTATTTATTTAAATTCATCAAATTTTTAAAGTAAAATAATTGCGAAACCATATCGGTCATGCTGCTGGTATCTTACGATTGTTAGTTCTTCTGTAAACAAACGAGGTCAGGGGTCTAATCACCGCATACGATATCGAGCAAAATTGATCGAAATTATTTATTTTGGTATCATGACTCTCGATATCGAATGAAATTTATTTAATTTGAAATAATAGCATTCGATATCGAGTAACTCGACATTACATTTCTCGAGTTTTCATGCGATACGTCAGTGCCTATCGTATGCAAAAAACTCGATAGTTTATGTAAACAATAATGTTCTCTCTCTCATTGAAAAACAAGCGGACAGGTGTCTGCATGATGTTTTTTTTTAGAAATTCGGCTCTTTTGTGGAGTAAACGAAAATTACTGAATTTAATAAAACAACTGAATATTTCTTTGTTTTTTCGAAATTTTCAGTTAATTTTAAAAATTAAAAGTACTTTTCGTTAAAAATAAATGAAAAATAAGTACACCGGGTTTTAACTGAATTTTCATTTATTTTATATTACAAATTCAGTTAATTTTACGTACAGAATATTGTGAGTGTACTTATTGTATAGTATATACATACAAATTACAAACGGAATGACAAATTATATGTATATGAATACCCTTTTACATTTGGTGAAGGGTATAATAAACTATAACAATATTAAAATCTAATCGCAAAATAACATTTCCAGTTAATACAAATTATAATTAAACTATCGATCATTGTAAATTATAAAATTAAATTACATATTACAGTCGTCCACGCATTACAATTTAAATATAATGAATGAGTAGACTGACAGTCGCGTGACAATTTTTATTAAATTCACAACACTTCTTTGCATTTAAGATAAAAATTATTAAATAAATTTAAATAATTGACAGTAAGTTATCTTGTCGCACACACGGAATCAACTTATCCAACAAGCACGGAGGTTTGATTTCGAATTAAAAAAAATGATTTTAAATCAAACCATTTCTACAAACGACGAAAACAAACAGTCAGCCTAATGATAGAAACACAACTGGGACCAGCGTTACCGTTAAAAATTTTCAAAAAGGGGCACAAAAATGGGATTTTCAAAAAAAAGTGTCACAAAAAGGGGGTTTCTGAGAAAAAAAGGAGCGACTTTTAAAACAGAAATCTGGACCAATATTCTAGTATATCGACTAAGAATCACTTTTTAAAGTGATATAATAATGTCCATCCGTCCATCTGGCTAGTTGTCTTTCCATGTTAACCTTGTGCGCAAAGCACAATTTGCAATCTTTCAGACAATTTGATTAAGGGAGAAGTCTATGTAAATAAAAACTTCTTCCCAAATTAGACTATTTGTGTCCATAAACGATTTAATTTATTTGATATTTAGATTAAATTCGCCCCAAAAATATTTTACTGTAAATTAAATTCTTTTTGAATCGGTTCACATTTGCCCAAAGCTCTCATCTATAAATAGCTTAAACTTCCTTTAAAATGTTAACATTAATAAATAATTTATAATTTAGTTACCGCCCCTAAAATCTCTTTAAGACAAAAGATCTTATTTGGATGTTAATATCTAGATAATATTTGGTTCCAAATAGGGTAAAATCTCGAAAATTCTTCTTTTAATACTATTGTGTTTGGGATTTACCGATTATTATTTTAGGATTATTTTTATTAATTGGAACTGTGGAATATTTTGTTTTCAAATTAACAATTTTTGATTTTTTTGGGGCTTATTTTTAACAATTTTTAGGGCATATTTTCAAGTTTTTACTGCATATTTAATACGCATAAAACGCGTTTTTTAGTGCATATTATTGGGGTCTACTTGTTACTCTCTATCACTTTCGCAAAATGTTCTAAAAAATTAAGCAATAGTGGCAATAAAAATTAAAGATTTTTAATACCTACATATATAAAAAAAAGCCATACATACAATTATTTAAAAGTTCCTAAAACTATAAGGAATGGTAAAAATTCAGAAAAAATTGCAAAATTAGCGGAAATTCGCAAAAATTTGCTAACAGTGGCATAATAGCAAAGTTTGCTATTTCTTATAAATCGTGAAAGCTGTAAAGAATCAGAAAATTTACAGAAACAAATCGCGAACATGGCTGAAATTTGTTAAAAATTGCAAAATTTTAAACAAATCCAAAAACTAATTTGAGATCGCTAAATCGAAATGCAGAACACCAAAAATGCTTAAGTAATCCACTTTAGAGTCGATTCGTATTCTAGAACACACCCGGTTGATAATTTTTTATATTTGTTTTTTGTTGGAATATGGCCAACCTATGATTAAATAAATCTTAATAGACAAATAAATTACAAAGAAATTTTAATAATATTGATTGCGAGTTAAAAAAGATGAAAATGGAAGCAGTAAAATAATTAAAGAAACTAGCGTCTTAGGTAAGATTCCGATCTTTTGATATATAATACGTATCCATAGCTAATATAACGAAGCCTAAAATTTTACTTTTAATAACAAAAAAGAGTAAAAAATCGAAAAAATCGTTTTTTCTTAAAAAACTCGTCTATATACAGGGCTGCCAGATAAATTTGTGAGAAAATCGTCAGTTTCCTGAGAAAAAAAAATCGTCTTTATCGTTTCGAAAAATCGAAAATTAGTTTTATTTTAACAATTTTTGTTCGTTTTTATAAAAAAAAAACATTCAAACAAAAACATAATTACTTCATACCCAGCTAGCATTTTGAATCGTGTAAGAGCTACTGGGAGTCTCATGAAGAGCGTCTTTAATCGTCGATGACAGCATTTTTTTATCGTAGAAGATTGTAACACGAGTGAGATTCTTCCGTAGCACAGCGAAAGAGGCTTCATCAATCATTGTGGGAATCGTTTAAGACGTGGGTAAAGATAATCTAACGAGACTGTCATGTCAAGAATTGCATGAAACTCATGTAGATATTCTCTTACAACTCGTGAAATGCTTGCCGTATAATTGCTAAAATATTGATTTATACAGAGAGCTTTGACGAAAGATAAACAAAGTGTAACATTTTTGTTTTTGTACTCTGAAAATAAACAAAGATTTTCTTATGACTTGCATATTACAGCCAGCCGTACATAAACAAAAGTGGAACGTGTTTTCTAGTTTTTGAATAGAGCGGCCTGGATGCTTTGCAATTGGAAAACCCGATTTTCACAGCTCGTGTAATACTGTAGAAGTTTGCCGCTAATGCTAATAAATAATGGCAATTTAGCTATTTCTTGGCCAATCTAGCGCTTTTATCTCTATTTTAATTTATAATTTGTGGATTTTATTAAACAAGAAAGCTATTAATACTGTTCGTGACACAACGTTGACGCTCTTGCTTTGGTATGGCATATGAGCGTAAAAGCTAAGCGAAAGAGAACGTTCCGTCTTTCGCTCTTGTGAAGATATGGCTGTTAAACTTTCCAAGATTTAAAAACGAAATTGTCCGAAAATGTAATGTTTTATTCAGATTTTGGAGACTGAAAAAATCGTCACTTTTTAGAAAAAAATCAGCAAATCAGCACTTTGCTAATTTCGGAACAAAAAATCGTCAAAATGACGATAAATCGTCGAATCTGGCAGCCCTGACCATATATACCCAAAAAACATACATTTTTTTTTTGGAAAAAATGATAGCGCCATCGTTTTAAGCCTGCAATTTTCCCTTGGTTGGGATATACATATTTAAAAAATTTGAACTCTTTTTAAACATACCTACCTTAAGACCTTAATAACACTGGTCTAAAAATTTGGAAACAATTGACTGCAGAAACAAAGCATGTTTTTTTAACTTGTCTGGGTGCGCTGAATTCGAATCTGCCATACACACTTTTCATTTTTAATCGCATGCTGGCAACACTGTAAAACAGTCAATACTGACAATACAATTTCACAATTATTTATTTGAAAGATATAGGAAAGATATTTGGTTGATCCACTCCAAAACCTTGTTGGCTAGTGTAATTAACGCTTACAAAAATCTATTAAAAAAAATCAATGGATATACTGTGCCAACAGAAGAGTACGCATCTTTTGGGTTCGCGACCACCAGGGCATAGAAGATTACGGGGTGGCAGACGAATTAGCGAAACGGGGGGTTCAATTACCGTACAATCGATTAATTGACATTCCAAATCCAAATCGTAATATTAAGAGAGAAACAGACTCCACTATACAGAGGAAATCACAGAGGAGAGACTGTAGGCTTCTGGTATGGCTTATAACGGTTCACTATTCGACGGTAGTAGACGCCAAAAGGTTGGGGCAACTGACTAGTAACAATTGTATATTCTGTGGTCACTAGGGGAGAAAGATACAGGGGAGCACATACTCTGCTACTGTCCGGCACTAATACGCTTCAGAGCGAACTGTCAAGACCTAGGGGCAATCCCTAGAATTAGACTATTGAGACTCCTAGCATTCGCCAAGAGGGTGTGGAGTACTCTGGGTATCATCACATCGAACTAATCTTTTCAAGTGAATGTTATCGTACATCGTGGAGACGGTATTGAATTGGTTATAAGTGAACCATGCAAACACAACAAAACCTTTGACAAAATTAAATCAATATGTTATAAAAAAATTAAATACAAATCTCTTGTAGAAACTTTATTGTCCCAAGTAAAATAAATAAAGGAATGAAAAAATAGGGTTTCTATTCGGTGAAAAAGAGTTACATGCATTAAATGGTACCACTAAAGAGGTACTGAAGAAAAATGTTTGAAAAAAAGATTTGAATTAAAAAGAAAACAAAGTTTTTACTCTTAAATTTATGTTTTTTAATATTTTTAATTAGGCTTAAGTTCATTAAATTTAATTTTCATTAAATTATTTTTATGAAGAAAGGAATTTTACAACATGAAAATTAATTAAAATTTTTATTGATAATTTTTCATTCTTGACTCAATCTGGGCTCGAACCCAGGTGTTTACGGACAGGTTACCCTGACATGTTTCGATTGCAACCACTCAATCTCTTCAGAGGGCTTGCCGTTTAACACTCGCAGCCATCGACGACTGCTGACGTCATTAGTCAAACATCAATCCTTAAACCAAATTGTATTCAACCTTTTGGTAGATCGAAATTTGCTTTTGAATGATTATCTATTCTAAGTGGTTGCAATCGAAACATGTCAGGGTAACCTGTCCGTAAACACCTGGGTTCGAGCCCAGATTGAGTCAAGAATGAAAAATTATCAATAAAAATTTTAATTAATTTTCATGTTGTAAAATTCCTTTCTTCATAAAAATAATTTAATGAAAATTAAATTTAATGAACTTAAGCCTAATTAAAAATATTAAAAATTTGGATTAAAAACCATAAATAGTTCAATAAAATAACCACAATACTAATAATTGTTAAAGCTAAGGCACGAGCTCTATGTTTGCATTTGTCCTTCAAGTTGTGCTGAAAAGGTCAACAAGAAAAAGAAAGACAAAAAAAATGAAAAAACAAAAAATATATGTACTTTGAACTTCAAGAAGAATTCTTGACAAAAGTACGAAAAAAGAGAAGTAAAGGAATAACATGTTAAAATAAATTAAAATAGATAATCATTCAAAAGCAAATTTCGATCTACCAAAAGGTTGAATACAATTTGGTTTAAGGATTGATGTTTGACTAATGACGTCAGCAGTCGTCGATGGCTGCGAGTGTTAAACGGCAAGCCCTCTGAAGAGATTGAGTGGTTGCAATCGAAACATGTCAGGGTAACCTGTCCGTAAACACCTGGGTTCGAGCCCAGATTGAGTCAAGAATGAAAAATTATCAATAAAAATTTTAATTAATTTTCATGTTGTAAAATTCCTTTCTTCATAAAAATAATTTAATGAAAATTAAATTTAATGAACTTAAGCCTAATTAAAAATATTAAAAATTTGGATTAAAAACCATAAATAGTTCAATAAAATAACCACAATACTAATAATTTATGTTTTTTTTTATTACATACGCCCTTTTTTCATGAGCGTTTGCATAATTGTCACATACGCAATTTTATGTCAAAAATTTTCCATTTAAATATGCCCTTATATAGACCATGCAGCGTTCAATTTCCTCTAGTAATGCTGGGGTAATTAAAGACCTATTGACATAGACTTTTGAATCCAATTAAGCCTCTAAAATTAAATCTAATGATCACCTAAATGAGCCAGTACCCGACGAGAAATATCATGTGCAGTAATGAATTTGCTTTACAAACTTTATGGAATGTGGCACCGTTTTGTTGAAACCAAAATTTGGCTATATCAATACTATCTATCCGATATCAGTACGCTAGCTGTGCTAACATGTTACGAGAAAGAATCAGAGCTTGACAAGCCTCATCTTAAACAAAGTCTATCCTAAAACAAAATAGTGATACATTGTGAATGCGCTTGTTTTTCGACAATCACGTGTAGGTTCTCCAAACCACAAATGCGGCAGTTTTGTCGATTAATAAAGAAGTCATAAATGCAAAAATGTGCTCTATCGGTTAAACGGAATTTTGTCGAAAAAAATCTCGAATTCAACAAAACAAAAAAAAAAAAACGATTGGGATTTTGCACCAATACAAGAAAGTGTAAGTAGAAACTGTAGAAGTAGTGCACTACCCCCATCTATGCTTTTTATACATCCCTAAGATATGCTACACAATTTCGATTTAGTTTTTGTAACGTTTGTGCTGCCAGAATATAATTTATGGTATTGCCATGATTGCTCAATTGGAATATGTTACAGAAAAAAACTATTTTTTATCTTGAAAATATCAAATACAAATTATTAAATATGTTACTTTTGATTTAAAGGTTCAGACTGGATTCTCACAAATAAAACGAGGCACCGATTGTAAAACTAGTTTTTATTAATTACATTTTTATTACATATTTATTATTAAACATTGAAATTGAAATTATAATTGGATTGCAAAATTTGAAACAATAGCGAAGTTCAATAGGTATAAGCTTGGCAAAATATCGTAGCACTTTAAAGAAATCTTAGTGAAACTCTGTGTATTTTGTTGTTGGATTTAACAAAAGAGCTACGATTTTTTGCATTTGTACTTTTGCAAGTTGCTTATTATCTTCTTCTTATGCACGTTTTCACAACTGATATGTCACAGTAATTTTTACTATGGAAATTATTGAGAGAAGACCAGTATGTTGCCTGTAGCACACTATATGTTACAGAGAGTTAAGCTGAGGGACCATACCGCGCGTTCAATTCGTTGATGCGTTTATGCATCTGTCAAAAAAAAAAACAGTTTAAAATTGCATTGACAAGTTACTAGAGTACCCATTCGATTAATCGAAGTAATTTTTCGCCATTATTTGATCGACAAATAAAAACAGATAGTTTATTTTTACCCGACTTTCAATCGCCGATTTTTGGCGGGAAATAGTAATATGTTTGTAAAAAAATTTAAAGAGGATTACAAAAATATATATGTATGTATAAGTTATCAGTCATGTTCTGTAAATCGAATGCATACAAGTGAAATCGAAATCGAATAAACGATACTGATTTAAAAGTTAAAAAAATCCATTTTATAAAATTCATACTTTGAGTTCTTATCAGGGGCCTTATTCTGGCAGTCGTGATCGAGAACTTTCTCGATTCGAAAGCAATATTATTTCTAAATCTTTCTTACTTGATTTCCAGGAATAATGAAAATGGGTTTAATTTAATAACGAATAATAAATAGCTGGGAAAAGGGTAAATATCCAGTTGGTAACTACCCGGTAAATAGGGAAAATTGGGTAAGAATTGGTAAATACCCTGGGATTTACCCAAACTTTTTGTAAAAATTTTATTGTTTTATTTAATCAATATTAGCTTCAATAATAAACAAATACCTTCTTCACAATTTTTAATCAATATACTCCGGTTTATTTATTGGTAGTTATTGATTACCATATTCATTTGTGTTAATAAATACCCAAAAAAAGGAATATACCCGGTATTTATCCAGACATCAGGCAAATACCCGGTATAATGCCATCTAAATATAAAAATTGGTTAAAATAGTTAAAGGGCTGGCACCTCTCATACAAAGTGAAGAGACAAAAAAGTCTGAAATTAAACAAATAATAAGAAAAAAAATAAGAACTGAAAGCCATGTAGCCTAGTAAGCTATGGCGTCCCTCCCGATACGTCTATAGACCACAAATTAAAAACTTAAGCTGGAATACAAGGCTTTAATTGCCACCTGAATTTTTATTCCAATCGAACGAACTGTAAACAGTTTAAACTACATAATCAAAAGGAAAAAAAAACACACGACATCTCCACTGCTTTCGCTTCGGAATTTCTTAAAAGTTTCAGGCAGTCAAACCAAACACACTTTTGAACATATCGACTGCCGATTTTTTCCGTTTTTACATCATAAAAAATACCCTATATTTTTACAAAATATAATATCCAGAGTTATTTCCATTTTTTTCCAAGAACTCCCATTGTTCAAACGCAGCATGTGTTTCGAAGTTAAAAAATGAAATTTACAAAAGACTCCTGAGTAGAAGAGAATAATCTTGATATGACATTATAATAAAATGTATAGACGATATTAATAACCGATTGAGGGCAAAGTCGATTCCGAACAAACACTATGCTTTATACCGTTTTAAATCCAATCTTTGTAGGGAACAAAAACGGAATTATCTAAGTTTTATCTTCTCATCTTATCATCAATCTGGTTCAACAAAAAAAAAAGCTTTAAAGCTGAAAATCTTAAAGCCATGGACCATAAAGCCCCTAATTTTATACATTTCTTATGGCCCGTATATACGGGTCGATCCACTTTAATCTTAATAAGAGCAACTATGGTTAGATTTTAACAATGCGAATTTTCGCTGGTAACCACATCATCGTTAAATATGACTATTATATGATTAAAACTAGCCATAATTTAGTTGAATTTAACCATAATTTGGTTTGTAGGTAACTAAACATGATCATAATATGGGTAACATTAAGCATAATTTGGTCGAAACTAACCACTGACAGCAATGATATTTCAGGGTAGGGCTTTATACCGGACCTGTGTTAAATTATGGACCAATCTTCACGAAATTTAACAGTGTGATTTCTATTAATATAAAACTGTTATGTACCACAATTTATTACTATAGCATTATATGTTATGGTTTTAGGCGTACTTAAGTTTATCCGAGAGTGGGCTTTATACGAGGGCTGTGATAACTTATGGACCGTTTTCACGAAAATTGTGGTAGGATTTCCAGTCATATAGAACGAATTTGTGCAATATGTCTGTGACATTTTGACAAAACATCTTAAGTCAAATTAAAAAAGTTGGAAATCATAAAAATTTCATTAAAAAACATTTTTGTTTATGTTTTTAAAATTTTGTATTATAAACGAAATTTTTCTTTAATATTGATTTTTGTTTTTATTATTTGAAAAAGATAATTTTTTCACGGAGTTTCTTTTAAAAACTTTTTTGCTATCCTATCTCGACTTAATTTATTACGATTAACATGATTAACATGACAATAAATTGATTAAGGGAAAAATATTTTGATGTAATATTACGAATATATTTGCTCATAATATGATTCAATAATAATCGTAATATGGTGGCTACAATCATGAATCTTATCGTAATATGTTGCTTTTAGAATATGTTTACCACAACCATGTTATTTGTTTGTGTGTATTATTATCCTTCTATTCATTTTCCAGCCTCTCTTTCTGTTTTAAACGTTTCTACTACTACGTAAATTTAAATTTAAGTATGTATATTAATCAATACCCAGTGGTACAGCGCAGCTCTGTACGTGTATATTCGCTAGCCCTTAAAGAACTACCGCTAGTCCCACCACAATCTACCTCACATGCTTTTGAGTGGCGAATTTAACATGGTGATGTTATTGGAGGCGACAATTGACCCCTCCCTGCCTAACCTCTACCTACCGTAAGGGTTAGCTTCTTATATCTACAAAACGTGATAGCAAAAAGCAAGCGATTTTGTTGTTGTTCCGTTAATGGGATCTATTTCGGATACACATTTTTTGTCTTGTCGTTGAAAAAAAAATTGTTTTATGCATTACTTGGAGCTATAGAATTAGCTAGCGAAACGTGTGTACCTATTTTAACATGTCAACACTTGACATTGGTGACCAGGGAAAGTTGTAGGTATGATTTGAATGCCATCATCAGTAGTCACTAGCAGCGTTGCCACAACCAAAAAAATAAAGTAACCAAAATCTAAAAATAAAGTAACCAAAAGCGAAAAAAGTAACCAAAATTATTTTGTATCACAAGTACTATTTTACTCGCACTTCAGTTTAAAAATATGTTTAAAGAAGAAATATTTTTTTTAATCTTGTAGGCTCATAAACCTCTAGGCCGATTTTTATAAAGTTTTGATGGTCTGGAAAGAACAATAGGCAAACGTGACCTTATCGTTTATCTTGAAAAGTGTTTCAGTTAAACGTATGAAGCATTAAGAGTAGCAGATAATGGCCATCTACACTTCAAAGTATATCCCTTTATGGTTAAATTGATATTCTGTTAAAGTTCAAGCTTCTAAAAAAATAATTTTTAAATATGTAGATGAAAAAAAGTATTGGTTTTAGATGCACATATATCACACGCAATTTTTAAGGGTCATATAAGCAAGAGCGAGAAGTTCTTGTTCCAAAATAAAAAATTGGTTATTTTTGTGTTGAAAAAAGTTGCCAAAATCGACAAAGTACACAAGTACATATTGGAAAATAAGTAACCAATTTTGGTTAAAAGTAACCAACACGGCAACGCTGGTCACTAGTAACAATTGAGAAAAAGTGCTAACTATTTCGCCTGCCATTAGTGGCGATTGATTCTTTTTGTACCACTGGGTAATTAAAAGAAAACGAGTGTGAGAAAATAAGCAAACCAAGCAAGTGATTGAAAAGCTTGCAATTGCTGTAGAGAGTAAAGAAACCTTAATTTTGTTGCTTTAGATCATATTTATTATTTTAAAATTAATCAATGTTTTAATATATTATAATTTCAAATATATTGTTGGTTTAATTTGCCATCACATGTTCGGAGACAAGCATAATATCAAATATTAAGGATTTTTGATTTGTTCATAACTAAGTTTACAATTTGTTTGTTGTAAACTGTTGGGAATTTTGAAAAAAAATGTAATAATTCTCGTTTTTGTAAACGGGTAGTACGACTATAACAAAATTCCAGGTGCTAACAAAGTACTCATATTTTAGCTTAATTTTAGGATTTGGGGTTCATAAACATATCAGAATTCTAAATTTTAGACCGATTTTAAATTAGTAAATTGTACTAGTCGGTTTTTACAAACCATTTTTTGATAATTTTATTCTTGACTGAACTGGGAATCGAACCCAGGGGCCTGATTCTGGCAGTCGTGATCGAGTACTTTCTCGATTCGAACGCAATTTAATATCTAATTATTTCAGTCAATACTGAACAAATCGGAATTATTTTTTCAGTGATGTAAAGCATTAATTTGAATTTCATAAGACTGAAAAAATAATTTCGATTCGTTCAGTATCGACTGAAAGAATAAGAAATAAAATTGCTTTCGAATCGCGACACGTTTGCCGCTTAACACTCACCGCAGTCAATAGTCAAACATCAATCTTTAAACCAAATGTTATTCCACTTTATGAATCGATATGATTTACATGTTCTTCCTTACTTTTGTTTTTAATACTTTTTAGTATTGTGGTTATTTCCGTTGAACTGTTTATGGCTTTTAATCCCAATTTTGATATTTTTAATTCGGCTAAATTCCATTAAATTTAATTTTCATTAAATTATTTTTATGAAGAAAGGAATTTTACAACATGTAATTAAATAAAATTTATTGATCATTTTTCATTCCTGACTGCCACGGGATTCGAACCCAGGCTTTTAACCAACAGGTTACCCTTACATGTTTCAATTGTAACTACTCAATACCTTCAGAGGGTTTTGTTTATGGATAATTTATCCTCGTTAAAAATTCCTTTCTTTTTAAAAATAATGAAATGAAAATTAAATTTGATGAACTTTAGCTTGATTAAATATATTAAAATATACATATATTAAAAACTTTTGAAAATTTGAAAAAAATTGTCATTTGAAAAATCGTCAAATATGTAATGCAAATCGTCAGTGGTCCATTTTTTAAAACAAAAATCAAAAAATCTGGCAGCCATGATGAGAAGTGGCAATAAAATCGCCACAGAAAATAAAACAAATTTCATCTTAAGCAGTGTTTAAAAAACTGCAGTCGAAACCAAAAACTGTCGAACAAATAACAAAAGTTTGGGTATAACTTTTCGGTTTTTGAGTTGGAATGACAGCGAATGTTTACATTGTTAAGTGTCAAATTATAATTTTATTTTATTTTATTTTATATTCTTCATAGGTGTAACATTCCGTTTTTATAAAAAATCCCCTTTGGTTCATATTCCTGCCTGTGACGACATTCATATTATAATTTTTTCTGTTCTACTAGTTTTTTCTACGTAAATTTATGTGTTTTAATCAATAATTAATTAAATAAAATGAATGAGAATTTTAAGCAAACCAAGTAAAATGTGAACGACCAGAATGTTGTTACTTTTTAAACATATTATTATTTTAAATTTAAAATTAATCATACAATGTTTTAAAATATTATAATTTCGAACATATTATTGTTGTTAAATATTAACCATAACATGCTTGGAGGCAACCATAATATGGTTCTAGCTTTTGGATGGATGAATTTAACCATAATATTGTTACCGTGATAATAATATGGTTAAGGTAACCATAATATGTTAAAGTGTATGGTTGTAGTTTTATTTTGTTTAAACATTATATTGTTAAAATCAACCATATTTGAAGTTTCAAGGGATGTAAACACTTTATTGTAAAATAGAAACAAAATATTATCAATCGTGAAATTTTTTTTTAAAAACAACAAAAGTTTGTTTGTTGCCATTGCAGGGACCATAATATGTTTTTTTAACCATTCTTCAACCATGTTTTTTCTCTACGTGCACATACGAAAAAAACAAAAAGCTAGCAAAATAATTTTACACGAACAAAACATATACACAATACACACACGCGGTTCGTGGTGCTGTCGTTGCTAAATATTTTTGTTTGTTCATTTCTTTTCAATGTAAAAAAGAAACATAAAAGAACATTAACATATAATGTTTGTCTACAGTATCACTACAATTGTTCTGTTTTTTAAACGAAGACCAGAACAATATATAATGTTCGGTTCTTTCCTGAAAATAGTTACGAACGGTATTAAGGGTTGTGTTCGTCTATACAATTCCTTAAAAAAATAGAAATCGTTCTTGGGTGTGTGAGCCGAACGCTAAATCATGAACTGTTTATTTTCGAACACTGGTGTAAACTATTGGAAAGCGTATTGAACGTAGATCTAAAATCGTGCATAAAAAATTTTTTACTTTTCGGATACACGCAGAGAAAAAATATGTTTCGTCATTGTTACGGCAACTACACTATCTTTTCATGTACCAATATATTGTTGTCGTACACATTGTTATTTTGATTTAATATCATCAATATTATGCATAGTTACTGTAAACATTTAAATGTTTATCTCAATTATAAATTTGTGTATTGTTACCTGAAAAATAATTACATTCTAACAACTAAATAATGGTAACTTTGAAAACATAATATATTACTTACAATCATTTAATGATTTTAATAGCCACAACATGAATACTTTACAAACGTGTAGTCATAGTATGCTTAAGATGCAAACAAAATATCTTTACCCTAATGATATTTTGTTAGAGCCATTTGCAAAATCATTTTGCATCAGTTCTGTCGTAATATTTTAAAGAAATTAAAAAAAGTTAACATTGTTCATTAAAAAATTATTAAAGAAAATAGCATTGCTAAACATATTGCAAAAAAGTATTTGCCATTGCATGTAAGTTTGATGTTATTTTAATAGAATAAGTATAGAAGAACTCTATTAAATAATTAATAAATAATTGCGACCTACGACAAACGATAACAACGATATTGTGATAACCTACGATTATAATATGATAACAGCAATCATAATATGAATCTTTCAGATTTGTTATGATTACTTTTAACCATAACACACATAATCACTTTATATCATAATATAATTACTTTTAATCTTATTATGCTTAACACGATAATATGTACTATGATTACTTCTTAACTCATAATGATTAACATGATAAGAATATAATTAAGGGAAATATTATGATGTAGTATAACGAATATATTTGTTCATAATATGATTCAATAATAATAGTAATATGTTGACTACCATCATGAATTTTATAATAATATGTTAGACCGCATCAGTGATGCCAGAAGAAATTTAATAAAATCCCTAGGTGTCTAAACAAAAAATCCCTTGTTTTCCCAACAAACAAAAAAAATCCCCATACTTTTCCCTACCTTAAAAACCTATTGTTTTTAGCAACATCATCGAAACAGGTGTGATTGCAGATCAATGTGACTCAGTTAATGAATGGAGTTATTACATTATTTATTAACAACATGAAAAAAAACCAAAATAAATATCCCTGCAAACAAATAGAAGATATCCCCTAAGGCAATAGCTTCGCAATATCCCCAAATTGTCATCTAAATGAAAATAATCAAAGTAATTTTTTATTTTCTAGACAGAAAAAAATTATAACATATTTGTACGTCATAAATGAAAAAATAAAATTTATTAAATTTTTAAATCTAAAAAAATAAATCTGTTAAATATTAATCTTTTTTCTTTTTAACTTAATCAAGATATTACGCAACACTCATAATGGATGCAATTTTAAAGGAGTTGGGTGATATGGTGGAAACTACATAATTATTTCAGTTAATTTAATTATAAAATATATTTTTTGTAAGTATTATTAATATGTAATTAAAAATTTAATTTTAAATAAAAAGCTGTTTTTATTATTACATAAATGAATATTTTTAAAATGCAAACTCTTCTTTTTATCATCCCAATGATATTTTGGCGATATCGTTATATTTTCTCATTAGTGGTTATCTGGCAATATTGCTAGTTTATCATCTAGAAGAATCGCTTTCGTATTGCGTAGGAGTTTTGCTATCGAGACACGTTTCTTCCCGAAGGAAGTATCTTCCGCAATACGAATTCGATTATTTCCGCAATACTATTTTTCATCCTGGCAATACGTTTGGCAATACATATGGTGTATTTCTATGTTTGCTGGGATGTAAATGCCATTTACACACATAAACAAATTTATTTTCAAAAATAACATTGTGTGACAACTTTATGCTATAAACACATTCGAGACAGCAAGCTACCGACTTCAATTTGTCAAAAATAGAATACATGTCGAGCCGTTGGTGCAATACCGTAGTAATTCAAAAAATCGTGAACTGAGAAAAATGCATTTGAAGTTTTCAGCCATATTTTTGATAGCATTTTTGTTTACTAAAGTTATGTTTTTACAAGTTTTTAAATAAAGAGGAATGTTTTGTAATTAAAAAAAGGTGAACAATTATTAATAATATTAAATATTTTTTTTATATTAATATCAATATGGTTGGAAATAGCTAGAGGCAATAAAGACATTTTTAGCTGTAAAATCTGAACAGTTAGAGATGGAATCATAATCTTTTTTTCTTTAGATAGATATTTCCCCAAAGATCATTTCTGCATACCCAGCTCAAAAAATTCAAATTTTGAGTTACTACGATATTGCACCAAAGGCTCGATGTGTGTATATGGGAATGATTATTTTCACGACGACAAGGCTACATGGCTGCAGGTTGTTGTCTGTGCTTATTTTGCCGTTGTAGTCAAATTAAACTAATTTCTATTTTTGTCCGCTACAAAACATAAAAAGTGTTGCTAATATAAACAAATATTTAAAGAAAAAGTGCTAAAAAATTTTTTTGGTTAACAGAAAAGAATACATTTGAAAAAGAAAAAATTATGTAACTTTTTAGTATCTTTGAAAGAAGTTCTATAGGAAGATGTTTTTCGCGCTTACGCTTTCCTAGTTTATGAGTTATAGGCCGTAAAAGTTGCAAAATGCTTTATCTACATTTATTAAGCTATAAAATTTTTAATTTACAAAATTGGCTTTATCTTAAAATTATGTCGATATAACAATAATTATTTAACCCTTAGATATTTGCTTAATACAGTTTTTCTGTATTGCGGGAACTTATTAATTACTATGTACATACATTTGTACTACAATCATTAAATATGTAACAAGTACATAAATTATTATCACGTATATATTTTTACTCAAACTTATAAATAAATTGAGTAATTTTTCAAGATATAATTTATAAACCCCTAATAAATTTAAAATTTTATATGATGGCGTTACTAAAAATAGGGTATATTAAATATTGAAGTGTTCTTCCCTAAAATTATTATGTTTGATTAAATATATGTATTGACAAAATTTTAAGTTTAGTTGAAAAATCTATCAAGAAATATTAATATTTGAAATTGGCTCTCAACGGGCTAATAAATCGAAATTTTTAATCCATCATGTGAAAAATATTTCGAAGTAGTTTCTAATAATACCAATTCCTCTTCGATGCAGTTTTTACCTATAAAGTAATTGCTAAGGGGAACGTTTATTAAGGCAGTTGTTGGTTAAATAGAATTTGTCATCGTTATTGTCGATAACATTTTTATTATTATTTTATGTTTGCCTATTAAACTTTTGAAATTTAGCTCATGTTCAAAAATTCAAACTTTGCTCAGCTGTTGTGCAGTAAAAAGTATCAGCATCACAACTGCAACTGGTAACCACGCATCAGCAACAACATTTTGCATCAATGCAGCAGTGATTCATAGCTTTTACGACGTGCAATGACTGAAAACAAATTTTATTTTAAAAACAGTATATATATTTTTATTTAATCTACTGTTGCTTATTAGTTCAAAAAAAAAATTTTAATATTTTAAATGATTTTTAATAAATTCATTTTTTTACGCTATAAAATTTATTATAAATAAGTATTTATATATTTATTGGCTTAAATTAAGTTTGTGTAATAGTTTTGAATTATGCATGTTTTTCCATTAAGTAAAAAAAAAATGATAGTGGCACCACTGAAATATAAATACATAGTAAAAAAACAGCTGTTTATAATTTTTCAATTGTAGCTGTCGTCTGCAAAATAATTCAGTAGCTGACTACACGGCTATAATTGCACCCAGCAGATTTGTAGTCGTGTGTTCGTGTATCCTGCTGTGGTGAATGTTTTTAATGCATTACTTTTGTAAACCTTTTAAACTAGAGAAAGAAACATAGAAACATAGCCAAACTTCGTATTTGAATTTTCATTTCCTTAGGGCCATTATTACAACTTGCCAATAGTTAAAAGTCGGATTTTGTCGGACCGATAAATAGCTTTGCATTATAAAACCTTCATTTATTATGTTTTCATCTATTAAATATTATCATTATTGAAAATAACAGCAATAAAAAATGGAAGTTGTAATAATGCAAAGCTATTTATCGGTCCAACAAAATCCGACTTTTAACTATTGGCAAGTTGTAATAATGGCCCTTAATAATTTTTAAGAATACTTATTTTAAATATTTTTTTTTAATATGTATAAGTATCTAATACATTTTGGCATACTTGGTACCAAATAAAAGAGAAGACTCTGCAAAATTAAATATAAACAAAATTTCCTTATAAAATGAAATCCTTCGGTATCCTTAAAAGTTTTCATTAAAAATTCGATATTGTATATTTTTATTTCTCTTAGCTTAGAAGGTGTGATTGTTTTTTTTTTTACAAATAAATTTCTATGTAGAAATTTCAATTATTATATATTCGCTTTTAATATTCGCATTAATTTTAGCGAAAATAAGAAAATAGTTCGCAAATGCGAATAAATGTCGCCCCATAATTACATATATATTAGGGGGTTCGACGAATATTTGGAAATATGGTTTTAATACATGGATTACCAGGCTGTTAGGACTCATAGTATAGGGGTTCTTTTTAAAAAAATACTACATTTGCACTTAAATGCTGTTGTATATGAAACATTTTAATTTTTAAATGAAAATAAGTCGAATATTACGTATTTTAGACAGTTAAATATTGAAAATTAGATATTATTTTGAAAATTCCCTACAATTGCCTTTAAATAAAAAATCTGACCTTTTTTCCCTACGCTTGAAATTTTTCGAAAAAATCCCTACAAAAAGAGAAGATTCCATACTGTTGGCATCACTGGACCGCATTAAGATTATGCAATTAACGCCGAGTTTTTTCCATCTTCTTTTAAAGTTGCTGCGAAACTGTTTTCACATTTACATTTAAATTTTTTTTCAAGCCTTTTTTTAATCAAATGTAAAAAAAAACAACTCTATTGTCAACCAACCATTTTCTATGATTACTAAGCGATTAAAAATTTGGCTTAAATCTAGTTGACCGACTCAGCTCCAAAAAAAAAAAAAAATTGAAAAATATAAAGTGAAAAAAGTGCCGCAAACGCATAGTTTTCGAGTCATGGACCTCTAAAGTTTTCATATAAATATGCGATTTTTCACTACATTGCTGAACGTATAGGTCCAATATTGCTATTATTTTAAAGCTCTTGAATAGATTTTTCTGAATATACAAAATCAAAATGGTTAACTCCCATTACAGTTTTTACAAAATTTTACATAAAAATAGGTTTACATGTTTTTTATTAATAAAAGTGCAAAATATTGGATTGTTTTTAAGTTTTGATTGTAAAATTTAAAAAAAAATACAGTCGATTTTTGCTTTAGTTTGTTTTTTAAACCTTTAATTAATTTAAAAAATATTTTTATAAAAGCTGCATTTTTTCTTCAGCACAAAAATTGTAAGCATTTCGATTAAAAAATGTTTAAAAACGAAAAAAAACAAAGTACCCAACAAACACGGAGGTTTGATTTCAAATTGTAAGTGATTTGAAATCAAACGTTTTCTCAAACGACAAACGTTTGATAATGATTTGAAAATCATTTGTAAATCATAGCGTTCTCAACAAAAAGGGGAAATTATTTTCAAATTGAAAAATGCCTTTATTTTCAACTTGCTTTCAAACGTAATTCTCAAATGTTTTTCAAATGTGGATTATAATAGAATGTGGAATATAAATAAAACTATTTAATTTTTTTAATTTAAATTTATTATTTATTTAAATAAACTTTGAGATAAACATTCGGTACCATAGCAAAAAGATGAAATAGTGTTCTTTCCGTCTTCTAATTCTTGGAAAGACAAAATACTTGGCTCCCTTTTATTTTGAGGATTGTAGCACTGCGATCGTTCAACAATCTTTCTTCACTTTCCTGTTTTATTATTTTTCTTTTTTTTCGTATTTTTAAACATTGTAATTTCTCACAAATAATTTTTATTTTTCACTAGAAATAAACTGTTCACTTTATATTAAAATTTATTTCTAATAGTAAAACACATGTAACCACAAGGAAAAATAATTTAACTTTAATCGCCATTTTTAATGCTTACATTTATTTTTAGCTTTAGTACTGCCAAGTTTATTTTTGATTTGATTTTAACTTTGACAAACATTTGACATCAAATTGAAAAAACATTTGATATCAAATGTTTATTTTCAAATCATTATCAATTTGAATTTAAATCTTAAATCAAACAATTGAAAAACGTTTGAGAATTGCGTTTGATGTCAAATGATAAAGTCATTTCATATCAAAGGTTTGACTTCGTGTTTGTTGGGTACTCATCAAGCATTGTGGTAGTATTAGTAAAAATGTGTTTGTATGTGTGACACCGACAACGCTTGATGAAAAATCAAAACATTTAGATATGACGGCGAATATTACGTCCAGCACACGTTAACGTTGAATTCGCCGGATGGACAAGCATTTGACAAGTGTATTTGGCCCTTTAGAATATTTTTACCATAACCATGTTTTTTCTTTGCGTGTAGACTTAAAAATAATAAAAAGTAATCTTCTCCTGTAAAATTCGTGTTTAAGTGCTTACGATCATTTCGCAAAATGGGGCGATATGATTATGGCTTTTAGATGGAGGACTTATTTAACCATTATTTGTGGCAATTGCGGGGACTCCATTTTGGTTATCTGCGTGTGTGATCGATTAAGTCTTCAACTGTGGCGCATAGATTCTATACAGCATAAAAATGTACGAAGCATGCAATCAAAGTTTGCACTTACCTTATTTAACCTTCTTCTTATCAAAGATTTTTATGAACCAATACCCATCCATTGTGTTAGTGAATACGAATTTCCTTTTAACTGAAGCTAATTTTAGGAAGCCATTAAAGCAATAAAAGTAAAATGGTCACCCTATTGAGTATTGGTAAAGCGAAGGTTAAACTGTCAATACAACAAATTATTAATGGCGTATTTTTCGACGGTGGAGACATACTTGTATTCCAAAATATGATTTTTATATTATAACAGATCATTAAAATTCTACCTAAATCTTATATTTGAAAATCATTTTTAAAATTTATAAATACATACATATCTACATACCAAAATTATAAATTAGAAACTTTTCCAGGAATTTCAAAAAAATATTTAAAAATTTCTCACACTTACAGGCCAGCTGAAAATATATGTACATAAATCCGTTGCAAGGACGTCAGAGCTTAGTGGTAAAATTTTTGAGTGACATTTAATAGTGTGATTTTATTTTTTCAAATCTTTAGGACAAAAAAATATTTGTTTTTATTTAAATGCATTCGTTGAACGCTTTTTGATTTCTAATTTAAAACTAATAAATACATTTCGAGAAAATCAATAAATTAAAAAAAGCACAAAGGCACAACATAAAAACAAAACAAATTATGCGAACAAGAATTTTTTTTAATGTCTGTATGATGTTTTCACAATATATATTTATTGTTTTTTTTTTTTTGGTGTAAGGAATGTTGTGTAGGAACGATCTTAAAGATATCAAGAGTATTTTCGGCTGGACAAACGAAACTATTAAATACCAAGTGAAAAGAATTAGAGGGTTAACGTGAATTTAAAATGAGCGATAGCATTAAGGAGCATTACATGAGACCCCGTTAATTTCTTAAACTAGCAGTTGTTTGATCTATACTGATTTAAATCTGATACAGATATAAATCTGTAAAATACTTATCTACTTGGTCCTATTTTTAAGGAATTGTTCTGTCAGATATTCGTCTTTGAGACACTGATCTGTGAGATGTTGATATGTCAGCTACTGTTCAGCATCTGTCACATATAGAATTGACATATACTGATTAATTAGATGCTTAATTTGTCTGATCTTTTAAATGCTGGGATCAGTATTTATCAATTTGGTATCTTAAAGACCAGGGGTCAAAATACGGTAGTTGATATCGATCAATATTTTCATTTAAACTGAATGCTGTAATTTGGTCCCCTGGTCTATTAGATATCAATTTCACAAATACTGATCTAATAATATTGATCTTAACCCAAATTTTTCACTTAAAAAACGGTTTTTATTGTGTCACAAATCGTTGGACCACCTCATTATTCCCCTCTACACTCCCCAAAAAAAAACCCATTAAAGCACCTAAAATACACGTTCAGACACATTTTATTTCTCTTAAAAAAAAAATATAAAGCAGAACACAAAATCCAAAATAATGTCTGAGAAAAAATATATAATTTTATATACATATTGACGTGGATCCATCAAGGTGGCGCTGAATATTTCCACGTTTTTCTATGCCCGTCGTTAAGGGCGTTTTATAGAGGGGATGACGAATAAGAAATGTGTGGGCATGAAAAAGTTTATTGTGTTAAAAATAGATATCTACGTAATTTATCATCACAGATACTTTTTTTAAATAATAGATGAGGCTATCTCTTATTGTGTTGAAATTAAAAAAAAAAATCATTTTTAAAATTGTGTTAGTAACAGAAATAGAAAAATGATGGCATTTTTTCTTAATGTCCCCAAAATTTTTCAAAAGGAATGACATAATTATTTTTCTTAATAAACAACATCACTTTTTTTTGGGGTGAGAAGGAAAGGGGATTGTGCAGTTATATAAATGAAGAGAAGGTAATAAATTTGATGTTCTTAATTTGGATTAGAGTAGAATTTTAGAAAGAAAATATGTTAAAGGTAATTTTGGGGGGCGAAATTGTAGATTTAAATAAAATAAGCCATTAACATTTCTAATTTATTTTTCGTCTGTGTTTTTTTAATTATATTTTTTTTAATAGATTATTTGATGATTTAGATGTTATTAAATCTTTGAGATTCAAGTTTTAGCAGAAACCGAAAAAAATGTTAATCGTTTTATAAAGGGGGATTTTTATAAAATAATTTAAAAGACAATTTTAAATGGCATGCAAAATATTTTAAATAAAATATCAAGTTAATCAGGGGTGTACTGGAAATCGAAAACGTAAAACGCAAGAAGTTGGAAGCTGTTTTTAATACACTTTAAATCTATAATTTTTGTTATAAAACTCTGTTTAATAGATAAATATTTGTCATAAAATTCTTTTATTACAGAAATCTTATTATCTTATTAATCTTATAAAATTCTTGCGTTTTCAACAAAGTCTTACAAAGGCTCAGCATCGTTTTTCATCGGGCAAAACTCTGCAACCAATAGAGATTATCCAGTAAAAATTTCATTAAAATCGCTTTGACAGTTTTTTGAGAAATTCAAGTTCAAAGTTGAACTTTCAATTTTTATTTAGCATTTAGTATTATTTTTTTTTTATATCCCCACCAAAAACGTGGAGGGCGTGTAATGCGTTTGTGCTGATATTTGTAACACGCAAACATTTTGGTCCTTGACCCACCTTTAGTATGCCGATAATCGTCCGTTTGATGCCTGGCTGTTTATGTAAACCTTGTACAGGGGGCTAATTCTGGCAGTCGTGATCTAATCAGGGATGCCAATCCCGAAATCCCGAATACCGAAATCCCGGGACTATTCTAAAACTTAAGTCTCAAATCCCGGAATATTTTATGTAAGAATCCTGAGATTTTGGATTTAGTAAATATGTGGTATTTTTTTTTATTAAATACAACTATATTTAAATAAACGTGAGTCACCCTGTTAAAAATAACTTAAAAAATTTAATATTAAATCATACTGGCAATGAATCTAATTTTTAACTGGCTACAAAAAGAAGTCGCAATGCATTTTGTACCACAGAAAATAAAATCAGAAGAAAAGTTCGGTGTGGTCTTTTCTCTAAGTAAATAATAACAGAACTGCGCACGCACAATGCAAGTTTGGTATTCTACCAAAGCTCTTTCGACACATACATATTTGTTTAAGTTTATTTTATTAAATTTATACTTCCATATATTTGAGATAAAATAAATCAATTATTAAGGTTTCTTTCAAATGTGCTAAATTCCCATTTCATAATATTGAGAAACTGAAATTTATTGTTGAAGGGATAAGCTATTCCTATGCGCATTTCACTGGTTGCTTAGGCCAGATCGTCAGGAAACTTTATCCAAAGATTTTAGAAAAGCTAAAGATATTATACAAATAAAACTGTTAAGCGAATAAGAATTATAAACCTCAGTTAACTTGTAACAATATCCTGACGATTTGGCCTAAGCAACCAGTGAAATGCGCATAGGAATAGCTTATCCCTTCAATAATAAATTTCAGTTTCTCAATATTATGAAATGGGAATTTAGCACATTTGAAAGAACCCTTGTTAATTAATTTTTGAATCCCAAGAAAAACTTTGATAAATTAATTATTGTTATATAGCATATATGTAGCTATTTATTTACGATACCACCCAGAAGTGTTTAATGCGAACATTATTTTCGTCGGCAGCATATGTTTGCAATAAAAAAAGGTATCGATTATCAGACGCCATTAATTTGTTTTAGAAGCTTTTATAAAAATATATACATAATTCTTCCATATTACTTTAAAAGAATACATTAAACTGTTTTATGTTGTAATGAGTTTAATATTCCTATAGGCCGTTACACACTATCCCCCAAAGTCTTACGTATTTTGCAAAAAATGCTTCCCTGACCAAATTATTCTTTGAACATTTTCAAAAAACAATAACAACTTATCATGACAGGGGTGTGTCGTGTCACGGCCTTAATGAATTAATTTGTTTTAATAGTTATACATAAACATTTAATTCTAATTATGTATATGAATTTTAAAAATTGGCCGTTATAGATGAAATCCCGAAAAATACCGATCCGTCCCGGGATCCCGTTTTTTTGAATAAAAAATCCCAACAAACAACCTGGTCCCATTTGGAATCCCTAGATCTAATACTTTTTCGATTCGAAGGTAATTTTATTTCTTATTTTTTTACGCGAATTAATTTTTGTGTGTTGTGAAAACTTAAATAAATACCCACAGATAAAGGTAAAATACGCTTATGGTCATCATTGTAAAACATTTGATAGCCATCTGATGAGTCAAATACGATTCTGCCTTTTTTTTTTGCAGTTTGCTGTTATGTTATAAGTAGGGATGCGATTTCCATGCATTGCATGTTTTTTTGTCGATAGTCTAAGATTGATGTCGACAAATTAGCTTTCCGAATCATTAAATTTGCGTTAAAGTGGCATCGATTTATTTTTGCATATTGTCGCATATTTCGGATAAAATGAATATTTTGGTTTTATATGCATATGTTTGCATATTTTAACATTTTTGAGCGATATATTTTTTTTAATTTACATATACATAATAAAAAATGTTCTTCAACATAATTTCCATATAACAAAAAATAAATCTTTCAAAAAATTTTTTTTTTTCAATCAACAAATAAATTTTATTGGAGCTCTGCTAAAATACATGATTTTTATATTTTATGCGCATATTTTTTTTTATTTGACCATAATATGACAATAGATATTTTTTGTTAAAGTTTAATATGAAAATAATATGATAACATTGTTAACGATTTTATTAAAATGGTATTAAAATACTAAACTAAAGCTTTATGATAGCTATTAGGAGACAAACGATAATTCTGGCAACCCATACAAGGACCGACCAATCAAAGAACGAGTTATAAATTCTGGGTATATAAATTTGCATATTTCTTGAAGAACGCTTAAATTCGAAGTGTCGATCTAAAAACGAAGGTGTTGAATTCTTAAGCAGTTTGTAAAAACTCATAAGAATTTTAATGGTTAAAAAACTAGAAAAATTGCAACCCAAGAATCGGATTACATGGGCTGTAATATGATCTCTAACTCTTAAATTAAATATAAATCGAGTGGCTTTATTTATTAAAAGTTTAACTCTACTAATATTACCGTAAGAGGTACAAGAATAAATTTCTAAGCAATAAGATATCTGCAACATTAGATAAAGTAACATGGTAAATTAAGTGAGTATAAACGAAGAAGAGTAAAATTAACACTAGTAATGTTTATCTTCAAGTTACACTCCAAAAACTCGCATTTTCTCAACCCAGTCTATACATTGGCCACCAATTTGAATACGAAAAGGCGGAGTAACCAATCCTCTAAAGCCCATGACATTTGTCTTAGATAAATTAATCAGTAGGCAATTTTATTGCATCCATTCTTCAACCAAATTCAAGGTATTGTTTGCCGCATATTGAAGATTTGCAGAAGATTGTGAATCAAAAACTAAAATAGCAACTGGACATAATGTAGCCCTAATTTCTAAGTTGGGAAAGCTTTTTTAAAATGTTACCATTTCTATGGAATCCCAGAGTAACTAAGGTGCACACATAGATAGAACATGTAGAGAATAAATTTTTAATATGGCCACGGCATGGCAAATTTGAAAAGGTAAGTGTAACTCAACAACTACAAAAAGCCATACATAAAAACAGCAAACTAAACACCAACGCATTTCTATATAAAATTAATATTTTCACTTTTTTATAAAAGGAACTAATTCCTTTAATATTTTATATTTTTTTTATGATAAAAAAAGTTTTCACACTTTCGAATCAATTTGTTCTCAGAAATTTTATCTTTGCACCATTATACAAACCATAAACAAACGTATTTTTTGACGTTTGTGAAGCATATTTGGAATTCGCAGTGGAGACAGCTGATGAACGGCTGACGAGCTGCACTTACCTTTTTTAATTCGCCTTGTGGCCACGGATAACTAAACCATTTACGGCCAAGTTTAGTTAAAACTAACTTTTACTTAAACTTCCAGGTAACCAGGTAATGTTTTTGACAGTTATACTGATAGTTAATTATAACTGAACTTGGTGAAATTGGCGTTAATATATTAAATAAACATGTTTATACATACAATGGTTACTTTAATCATATTGTCACCTCGACAATATTATGATTAAATCAGTCAGTTACAAAACTATTAATACAAGGGCGTTACAATAAGTCCGCCGCTCATTCATTTCATTTCAACATTCTTGACTGCTCCTGTCAACAGGCTTCACTCAGATGACTCCTGTCAAAATTTTGGTAAGCAGTATTATTTAGTTCGTGTTTGTCGGCCATTGACAGCAGACTACCAATTAAATATCAAGAATTTGGCTACGAATTAAGCCCCAGACGATTATTTCTTGATTCCAACTCTGACGATAAAATCATCTCACAAGCAAATACGCTTTTCGATGACCTCCGCGAATCTTAATTTTTTGAAGGGGATACAAAAATTGGAGAAACGTTAGACAAAGTGCATAAAGCTTTAAGAAGACTATTGGGGGATTCACAAGGTGTGCTAACAAGTTATATCGTCATAATGTCCTTAATAATATTTAACAATTGTTTAAAAAAAATATTGTTGTGTTTCAAACAAAATAAATATTTTAATGCTGTGTTCATTAAATCATCATAACTATACAGTAGAAATCTACATTATAAGCGGTTGCCCACAGAAGTCATATATATTTCTTGTAATTATTTTAAGACATATGACTTTACAACTTTATGAAAACCTTGTGAATCCCCCATATGTTTTAAAATAGGAGGCTATGTTGAAAAATAAAATGAATCATATGAATAGCTTATAAGCCTTATAACGAAGAAAGTCTTAAAATGTGTAACCACAAAAAATTTAAATGCGAAAGCATTTGTTTAATTTAAAAAGTAACGGCAGTCGTATGTTACATGTTATGTAACATGTTGATCCAAGAATATGGCAAAAATAGTATAGTATTACTGTTTAGTTTTGAACATAAAGACAAAATGTAGATAGTTTGTGGACAACCATAATATGATCGAGATAGAATAATACAAAGTAAATTTGTTTTTAATTAATGAAAAAAACTTTTATAAACTATCGTAAGGGAACTTGTTTACAAAGTTAGTAAAATAAATGCTTAAATACTTCAAAAATTAATTGAAGATTGGAAGCGGATCTTGAAATATTACAGATACATACAAGCTAAAAAGATAACATAAACATAACAATTTATTTCATAAAACAGTTATAAAAACAAACAAAAATTGAGGTACTCAAGATACGAGATCAAAAAGTTAGATCATAAAATATATAAAATATTTTAATAAATAAATTAACATTTTTCAACAGTGAGTCGTCAAAGAGTATATACATATTTCTGATTTTATTTACTGATTACTTTTTTTCCGAGGTTGGCCAAATAGTTAAAATTGCACCGTTGTTGCATGCTCTTGATGTCAAGGTTGATACCATAAATAGCATCATCCGGACCACTTCTTACACACCTTTTCTTTTCATTAGGTCTATCTATAATCTTTAGGGCAATGTGTTTTTCAAATTGTATGTTGTAGTACCTTACACGAGTTTTCTTATTTTTTTATTTCGGGTTGCCCGCACTTCCCGGGTATATTGCCAAGCTTGATTTTTTTTTTGTAGATATGAATGTGTTGCAATAAAGGAGCGATATGTTTAGGTATCTCCTATTTTAAAGACTTGTCCATGGACAATAAGAATTTACTGTCTACATCTTATTTTGAATTTATGTACTTTATAAACTCTTTACTTCACTAAATTAATTATTTATCAACTCTTGCACTGCCAATCCTGCTTTTAATAGATTTATTGCAGCAGGATACATTGATTTTCGTATGCACTCACTTCTTGTAATAACCAACCCATCCACAGATGCTAATTTTTGGAGAAAAGAAAACACAATTTCGGAGTAAAAATATCAGTTTTCTGAAACTATGAGCAATTTTTTATTTCTCGGAGTCCCGCAAAAAAAATCCCGGGAAAGCGGGAAATATATTAATTGAAATTGAAATCCCGGGAATTCCCGGGAAAAAACAAAAAAAAAAGCGTGACCAGTAAGTTGATCAAACTAAAGCTTTATTTTTAATAATTTCTACTAAAATGTATTTGTAAGAAGAATATAATGTTATCTATCTAAAAACTATTAAATCATGTTAGATCTAGCCAAATGTTTGCAAAGGCAAATTATTATACCCTTCACCGAAGGCAAAAGGGTATATATAACTTTGTCATTCCGTTTGCAATTTCTACAATATTGATCCTACACCCTCTAAAAAATGTATATATTCTGAGTTCAAATCCGTTTGTCCGTCTGTCTGTGCAAATGGGGTTTCAGAGGCTGAGATATGAGCAAAAATCCACGACTACCTCTAATTTTTTCCAAAAATCCCTTGTTGTTGTTTTATTTTTATTACTTTTTTCTGTATCTCTGGAGAACGGCAAGAGCCAAAGTTTCCAAATTAGGTACAAACATTTAGGTTATCAATACACACCATCTCACAAATGTGGGCGGGATTGGAGAAGTGGGCGTGGGCAAAATACATTTTTTTTAAATACCAATTTTCGGGAACCATAGATCTTTCCTTGTCCAAGTTTTATTACCCAAGTAAAAGGTAAATTTCTTCTTAAACCCGTCGGTATATAAATCTTTCAAACCGGTTAAAAATTGCTGAGTTATCACCAAAATACTGAAATCCCAAAAATTACTCTTTTCTATACCCTTCACCGAAGGTGGAAAAGGGTATATATAACTTTGTCATTCCGTTTGTAATTTCTACAATATTGATCATACACCCTATAAAGTATTTAAATGTATTATGGGTCCTTATTAAAAGCAAAGTTCAAATCCGTCTATCCGTCTGTCTGTTAAAATGGGTTTTCCGAATACCCCAGATATGATGAGGGCTTGGTTGGGGTATCTTTATGTCAGGTATTCTTATTATAATTTTACTATTGAAATTCAGCCCGATAAAAATTATTTAGTTTTTGTTTAGTTGCTCTGTATTCTGCTCGAACAATGATGAAGGGTATATAAGATTCAGCACAGCCGAATATAGCACTCTTACTTGTTTTTTTTTTAAATAAAATTAGTGTTTACGTGTAGGGCGTCAAATATTTAATAATTGTGAACATATATTTAGAGTATCAAAATTCCAAGTATAACTGGCATATTACTGTACTTACCTTTGAGTTCCTAACGTATACATTTTACTTCATTTATTTGAACAAAAATAATTTAACACTTTGATTAAATACCTTTAACTTTCTGCCACATTCTTGTATTATATTACCAAAAGCAACAAAAATCTGCTAAAAAAAACGTCGACAAAAATTTTGTTATGATAACAAAAGTTGAAAGTTTATGTCTGTATGGTTGCTTGTTGGCTGGCTGTTGATTTCGCTGGTATGGTCTGTATATGTCGGACATACTACATACATACATACATATTTCTCATACTATACGATACATATTTTTCGGTAACTCGTTTACTAAAAGTCAATCCACATATAGGTACGTGTCAGTTTTATTAATGATCGTGGGAAGGGAATGCGACTTGCGACTAAACGCACGCACAAAGCACGTTCCTTCTTCTTACTTTTAATTTTTGCTTAATCGAAAAAGAGAAACAGCAGAAACAACAGCAGCAATAACAATATTAATATTATATGACCAAAACTAAAAATTCAAACCAAACCCTTTCCTTTACCAAGAATCATTAACTGGCAACTGTGGCTGTCTAAAAGCGACCATAACAGCAGCAAAAATTACAGAGACAGAAACAAAAATCACAACGATGTACACAAGAAGTCAAACATTTTTGTATTGAATAGAGTGACCAGGTTGTATAGATTTAATAATTTGATTTTTTCTTTCTTTTGTTAAGATGAAAATTTACTCAAGATGGAGTAAAATTAAATAAGAGTTTAACATTTTTTGTTTAAGAACCACTGGAAAACTAAATTTTTTTTAATAAATTTGTGCCCTTAATATGTGTATAATTTCATCAAGTCCAGTTATAATAACAATAATAATAACTATTACTAGGGCTGTTGGACCATAATCATAGTCAAAAATAAAGTCAAATATTTCTAAAGTGTACTTAGGAGCAATGGCGTTCACATGCATTTAAAGCCGAGCTTAGTTTAAAGTATATGTACATAATTTTGACTATGAATATGGGCCATTGTTAACTGGCAGTTATAGTAATAGGTAACTATAACTGAACTTGATGAAATTGGCAGTAAAAATTTTAATTATTGAATGATTAGTCAAATCACAAAGAGATTAACAGTGCTAAGTACAAAAGTACCATTGTACGATAAATAGCACCGTTGTGAGCAGCCTGTTGTATTTTCATATGAGAAATTAGTGTAAACGTCAAAATTAAATGACAAATGAATATAAGAATTTTATGTTTTATATTATGTGAATAAAAAAATTAAAGAAAATATAATGACTTAAAAATCGTAAGCAAAAATCAGCTGAAACAAGTTCGAATATTTCAGGAGTGATATCTATATGATATCAATTTATTATTAGTTTTTCTTTATAAGAACAGACGTCAGCATTCAAATTGGTTGCGGTTTAGACATACATACATATATTAAATTATTGACCGATAATCAGCAAGTTTTATGCTATTTATAGCAATTTTAACTAGCTTCAGCCGACCTTAAATTATTTTCAGGAGGGGAATTTATATTGGAGCTATGGTAAGTTATGAACCCAAATTCTGCAGAGTGAAATCTGGAATTAAAAACATTAATTTCAATATAGCGGTGAAATAAGTTTTAGCGTTTACAGTGAATTTCAGAAGATTGCTAAATATGGAATCAAAGGTAAATTAAAGACCGTATATCACAAAATTGCATTACATTTTTTCTGGTCATATGAAACAAAGTTGGAAGAAATGTTACCACAATAAATATATCTGCTACGGTTTTAGGCGTATTTAATTAATTTACCAGAGTGGGCCTTATATGGGGCCTCTACTAAATTATGGACCGATCTTCCCGAAATTTCACAATGTTATTTCTAGTCCTATAAAACTGTGACGTACCAAATTCTATTATGATATCATTATGAATTACGGTTAAAGGCGTACTAAACCGTTTTCTGGTAGTAGTTTATATGGGGCCTAGGCAAAATTATTTACCGATGCTCACGAAATTTCACAGTGCCATTTCTAGTCCTATAAAACTGTGACGTATCAAATTTTGTAATGATAGCATTATTAATTACGGTTTTAGGCGTACTAAACTGCTAGATTTCAATCCCAAACTGCTTAGAATAACTACAAGCAATTTGACACCAAGTTTGTTCATTTCTTTTGAGTTTTCCGAAAGTGAGCGTGTTTTCAACAGACGGACATGGCTAAATCTACTTAGAATTACTCAAGGAGACAGAATATATATACTTTATGAGAATGACAAACTTAGTATACCCTCTTCACAACAACTTGTGGTGGAGGATATAATAATATCACACTGAAAATCCATCAATAGGTAACAAATTTGCATTGACATATGGGTAATTCCATGTCAAATCGACCAAAAGTGGGACACGACAACTTTCGATTTTAAAGAAATTTTGTGAGAAGGTTCCTTTTATTCCTTTTTTTTTGCAACTAGCACAGTGTACTTACTGTTCAAAATCACAATATACAAATTCTATTTAAAGATTATTTTTTTTTTAAAGGATGCGATTAAAAAAAAAATCACATCTTAAAAAACTTCCACAATTCGTTATAGCAAGAAAATTAGAAATGTAACCATACTGTAGCAAAAGCAAAAACGGGCTTAATTGTTCAAGTACGGGTATTTTAGTTTGGGCCTAAGAAATGTTTTTTTTCGTTTCAGGTACTTAAAAGGCGCTTAATTGGCATTACTGTTTTTTACTCTCTCTTTATAGAGACAAAAAGCTATACAATTAAAGTGTGAGAAAATCGTTTAATAAAATGTAGAATGAACAATATTCAACATTTTAATTTAATAATGCTTAAGGCCGTTTTACACTATGATCTAATTATTGTTTGAAAATATTCAAAAAACAATAACAACTATCCATGACAAAGTTCTTTATTTCTTTTTACTCTAAAAAAATAGAAAGTTTGTAAAAAAATTAATTACTTTTAAGGGCTAGCGATAACCTATTCATGCCATTTAAGGTCCCTTAAGATTTCTATTGTGAAGGCCCAGTTAGGCGAACATTGCTGAACCCGTTATGTACCGCACCGTATTGCCAGCACGTTGGTGCACTTATAGAACATTTAAAAACGTGTCATATATTTTTCCCATACATAAACAAAAAGCAAGAGTATACATAAAACAAGACACACAGTGATGGGAATCAAAAATGTTTAAATGATGACCGCTGTGCAGTAAAAGTACCACGTGATTAAAACGTTAAAAATTTACAGCCGTATTCATAAACATTTTAAACATCATTTCAATTCTGTTTTAAGCAAAAATCGTTAAAATTGTATTCATAAAAGAATATTACCTTAAAAATCCTATTTTAAGCCTTGTGTAAATAAACCCATGTTTAAACCTATTTTAAAATAACATTTTTGCTGTGTGTTTATGGTCATTTAGAACATTTTTGCGAGAAATTTTCATTCAATAGGTATATTATTATGATTTATACGTATACATTAATAATAAAATTAAATTCAAAAATATGTAAGTTTGTATGTATGTTATAAACATATTTTTCAATTTCAAAAATCAAAGCTCAAAAAATTATTAATTGTACAAAATGAACGATCAAAACAAATAAAATAAGACTCGTTATTTGAATACTTTTTTATCAGCAATTAAATCGTCATCTAAATTGCACTTTTACTAAATAATTTTTGAACTCTGTTTATTTTGTTAAATAAAAGAGAAACTATCGTACAATTATTGATTTATAAAAAGCAATTTTTTTCTCACACACGACAAAAAAAATTGTAGATACGAGTACGAATAAGAATTAATAACCACTGTTTTGCATCATTATGCTTCAAGTGGCATATAAAAGAGATAGTGTTGCCACCTTCCAATCAAAAATAGCGTAAAACGTTTATTAGTTAAAATGCTGATTATGAATTTAAAAAAAGCTTTTTAAGGCTTAAAATGTTTTTTAACTAAAATGGTTCTAAAACGTGAATTTAGATTTTTTTATGAATACGGCTGGTAATATTTATATTATAGATTTACCATAAACAAATTTGTATTTAAGCATATATATTTTTAGCATTCATTTTTCGTAAATGTGCATACACCAAATAAAGTTTTGATACCATTTAAAGCCTTTTATATGTTTCCCATTTTCATTGCGTGTGTATATGCATTTGTTTATTTTATACATCTTAACATATGAGTCATTCCATGTCAGACCGAACACCTTTTTTACACCACCTCTTCCCATTTTCTTTAAATTTGCCAGACGTATTAAACATAAAAAAATATTTTACACGTGTTTCGGGAAAAAATTTTTTTTTAAAAAGTTATTTGCATTTAACAATCGTCAAAATTGTGAAAAATCTTCCGACATGACAACATTTAAACTAATGTTTTTATAAAACTAGTGAATGGATTTTGAAGTTCAATACCTTATTTTAAAGGTATTTGAACCTTCTTTTTAAAAAAAATATTATTTTTTATAAATTCATTTTTTTTTATTATTAAAATTTGGGTTTTTTACTTAATTTCTGTTTTCTCCAATCTTCGAACAAGTCGAAAAATCTGAAAAAAATATTTTCTTAAAGATTAATATATTCTTAACATTCCCTCAAAATTTCAGAGTGGTGGTCGAATGGATTCTATTTATTTACGATTTTTTTCCATTGCAGCACAACAAAAAAATTACATTTTGTATATAAACATTTTATTTTCAAGCATGTTAACGAAAATGTCAACGCATGTATGTATGTGTGTATGTATTCAAAAACACACAAAATTTGATTCTTAAGTAAATCCCAGCAAAAACTCGGTAATAGGTTGGTATTACGGAAAACGTTACCTGGTAATAAGTTAAACTCCTTACCCTCGTATTTCTTTATAACTAAAATGTAACCACTTACTCGTAATATAATACCTAACTACCCATTAGTAATAACGAATTCACATGTTTCAATATTTTTATGGTACACTCAGTTCGTTTCTTTAAAATATTTAATAAAATTATAATTATAATTATAAAATTAAGGTTTTTGGGTTAAGCAAGCCTGAATTTTTTATAAAAATATTGAAATTCAGCAAGCGGTTTGAAAGTAAGAAAGTGTATTTTTTTTAATACATAACTAAAAGTTAAATAATAAGCAATTTTAATTTTTATATACATTTTTTATAGAAAAATCAGCTGCAAATGATGTAGTATGAACTTTAATTTGTCTCTCTTGATACGGAATAAACGCATGGTAGCCTAAAGTACCTGGTATCATTTTTGCTTTAGTAAAGTGTTCCGTAATACCAACCTATTACCGAGTTTTTGCTGGGATTTACTTAAGTATCAAATTTTGTGTGTTTTTGAATACATACACACATACATACATGCGTTGACATTTTCGTTAACATGCTTGAAAATAAAATGTTTATATACAAAATGTAATTTTTTTGTGGTGCTGCAATGGAAAAAAATCGTAAAAAAATAGAATCCATTCGACCTCCACTCTGAAATTTTGAGGGAATGTTAAGAATATATTAATCTTTAAGAAAATATTTTTTTCAGATTTTTCGACTTCTTCGAAGATTGTAGAAAACAGAAATTAAGTAAAAAACCCAAATTTTAATAATAAAAAAAAATTAATTTATAAAAAATAATATTTTTTAAAAAAAAAGGTTCAAATACCTTTAAAATAAGGTATTGAACTTCAAAATCCATTCACTAGTTTTATAAAAACATTAGTTTAAATGTTGTCATGTTGGAAGATTTTTCACGATTTTGACGATTTTCAAATGCAAATAACTTTTAAAAAAAAAAATTTTTAATTTTTTTCCCGAAACACGTGTAAAATATTTTTTAATGAAGACTTCGTTCTCAAATTTTGAAAGACATCGAAGTCAATTTTTAGCAAAAATCGTACGGTTTGACATGGAATGACTCATATGTATATTTGTATATATGTAAATATGTTGCATTGTAAGTTGTTTTGTTACAATTCCATAGCTATACTGGAAAAAGTACCAACAAAAAGAGTATTCCAAGTAACATACAAGCCGCCCATCACTGTTTTATAAATGTCACGAAACAATGGTATGCAATTCTATTTTATACAGAATGGTACGTTGCATCTACGGTACATTGCATTTCGGTAAGCTTTTGTATTGGTTTTCATATAACAAAAAGCGAAAATCTGATTGATACAGTACAGATACGGTACAGCAACGTTCGCCTAACTGTGCCTTGAATCGTGGAGCCATTACGTAATGAAAAATCATAGCCAGAACTATATTTATTTAATTACTTGAACACTTGCATTGATCATTGAGGATGTTTTGCTTTCACTTTCATGGTCACACTGGACCAGAGTGTAAAAGTGTTGGGTTAACTCAAACTAATGACATTTTCTTTTGTATCTTATTATTTTTTATGGTGTTTCAAAGAATTAAAAAAAAATCTCGTACTTGGAAAAATTTTTCTTGAAAGGACAACACGTAAAAAAAAGTAAAAGGACACATTTTCTCTATTTCATCAAATCTTAAATTTCATAATATTTTTTTTTAAATCGCACAAATTTCCGGTACTTTGATCTTTTATGACACCAGACCAAAACAATTAATAAGTGGATTTCTGAAGGAGAAAAATGAAATTTTATTTGGAAAATATCCAACAATGACAATTAAAGGAACAATAAAAAATAAAACACTTAAAATTTTCCAAAAAAAAAATAATCACACACATACAGAAAATTTCTTCAAAACAATTGAAAAAAGGATGCAGCCACACAGATAGTGGTGCTGATACCAACTCACACACTAATACCGTGTCTGAGTTTGAACGTCAAAACTTTAATCGAACTGCAGTAGTGACGGCAACAGCAGCAGCACTTAAACGCAAAATAATTTTCTAAATTCTGAATAAATTTTTGTTTGTTACGAGCATATTTCTAGGAATTTCATTTGATGATTATGCCGACACTCCCGCACTGTCAGATTTAATGCTCCTGCTTAGATTTTTTTTTTATTTTATTTTTACCTACTGTGAAATCCTTAAAAATACGAGGGTACGAAAAAAAGTGACAACAATGCAATACAACAGCCAGATTAACCAAATACATAATCGTAAAAAGTCGTAAAATTCTTTATTTAATGGGTACCTATCTACATTCAACTACACAGTATCTGTTATTTGTATCTGTCAACTTACGTAAGTAGATGCAAACAAACATACTTATAGATTATTTAGTTTCGCATTGAACAGATAATCAATGCAAAATTTAAAATACGGCAAGAAATAAAGAAAACATTCAACAAATTTCCATCGATCATGTGAACGAACAGTAAACAAATTGCATACGTTATACGAGTGTTAAACGATTGTATGAGAGAGAGAGATAGAGCGAGAGAGAGAGTGTGTTTACTATTAAAGTATCTTTATCGCATTACCTACTTTTAAACTATTAAGAAATTTTATACTTCCTATTGTAATATTGGTTGCATTCCATTCGATACACGTATCAACTAGTATCTTACCATCTTTCTAGTATCTCTCTGCTTTCGTATCTACGTAAATCGTACACAAATTGTCGTTTAATCACAAGCTATAATCACCAGTCAAACCTAATAAAACACTTGTTCTTAAAGTATCGATCGATCGCATGTCTATTTTCGTGTTAGTGTGTGAAAGTAGTCAGTCAGTCATTCGGATTGTTGAGCAACCAACCAATAAAGGTTAAAAATATTCACACAATAATGACACGTTAGTTCACATTCTGTTTTGAATGAGAGGTGTTAACGATTTCCGTTAACCTCCATGTGAAAAAGTTTTTAAGAGAAAATATTTTTTTTTTCTACATTAACCCTTTGAGACATTCGTAAATAAACAAACTTCCTTTCTTAAAATTTTTTTTTAGAGAATATTAAAGTTTTTAGTTCCTCTTCACCTTTTTTATTCCCGGGAACGTATAAATTTTGTTGTTATTGTCTATTTGCGGAATTTTTTTGTAAAGAATAAAAAAATTATATAAAGTTCATGCTAAGTATCATAAACAATTAAAGTCCTTTTTATACCCTCACAACTAGTTGTGAAGAGGGTATACTAAGTTTGCCATTCCGTGTGAAACGTTTTTAACAGGGTTTAACAAACTGCAGTTGAAACTAAAAACTGTCAAACAAATAACGAAAATTTGAGTATAAATTTTCGGTTTTGGAGTTGGTTAGACAGCGACTGTTTACATTTCATGAATCACAAGTAAAAGCAACCGTTTTTTTTTGACAAATGAAGAAGTGGAAGAAATAGCAGTTTTCTTCTCTGACTAATCTAAGAACCCATAGAGTCGATTTAGCCATGTTCGTCTGTCTGGCCGTCTGTTGAAATCACACTAATTTTCGAACGACTCAAAAGAAAAGAACAATAATGATGTCCAATTGTTTCTAGTTCTCCTAAGCAGTTTGGGATTGAAAGTAAAATCGGCTTAGTGGGATAAGAGTCGTTTCAAAAACTAGCATAAATAGTGGCGGAATGCAAATATTGATAAAAGGTTTTGCACAAACTCGTTCTATATGACTAGAAATCATAGCTGTAAAGCTCGATTCACCCATGCGTTCCGAACAAAATTTTTGTTCGGACAAAATATTTTTTATATTGAGTTTGACATTTTACTTTTGAGATGGAGATATTATTTTGTTCGGTAAGTTTTTTCTTGAATTGGTTTAACTTTAATTCTTGTTCCGAACAAAATGAACTGAGAGGCCACTTTTTTTCAATTTGTACACAAAAGTTGAATTGAGCTGCCACATAAGTATGTAGTGTTATTACATTTTTCGTTTTGATAAAAAAGTACCAAATAGGGAAAATACGGGAAATTTAATTTTTTCCTTAGCTTTTTTGTTCTACAACTTATACTTTTTTTAACTTTTGCTAATATTGGACCAAGAAACATAAAATTCAACATGCAATGTCCTAAGTTTAAAGGCTCTATGAGGGAACCTTTTGGTACATTTTTAATCTTTAACTAGTACTTTTTGAATTTTCGTTAGTATTGCACCTAGAAACATGAACTTTAATATTCAAGGTCCTCAATGAATGAGAATCTTAAAGAAAGTTTTTGTTAATTTTTTTCTTTAACTGGTACATTTTCAATTTCCGTTAGAATTGCGCTTACAAACATAAAATTATGCAAGTGCAGAAAAATGTTGGAAATTTTTTTTATATAGAAATAAAGGCTAGATCACAATCGAAACTTAGTATCTAAAAAATGCTTTAAATTTACTTTTATTTACTTTTTACTTTCAACCTTTTTTGATAAATTCGTTTTGCTAGTAAATGGGTTTTATGCAATGCAATTAAAAAAAATTGCATTGCATTTCGTCCATTTTCTTTAACACACTTTTATTAAAAAAAAAAAAATTAATAGTTTGTTAACTATTAGGGTAATCGATCGAATAGTATTCGACCGGTTTTAACCGGTTATTTTAGTTTTGCCCAAGTCGAATATTTTAAAATGTCAATTTTTCGAATATCGAATAAACCGGTTATTTTAGTAAAAAAAACCGGTTATTTTAGCAATGTGTAATTTATATACGTTTTCCTTACTTTTGTTATAAATGTACCCGTAATTTAAGTATTTTTCTAATTGAATATTTGGCAAACTTAAACTTTTTATAAAAAATGTCAAAAAAAATTAAACAAAAGTCAAAAAACGTTATGAGCAATGTAAATATAAATCGCTTATATTAGTGTGTGTTCTTGTAACAAAAACCAAAAACAATTTAAAGTACGTCAAAAAAGTTCAGCATAAAAAGTAGTTAGCAATTTGACTGTATTTTAAATACTATATATATCTTTGTAAAGATGCCATCTCTGGTGATATTTCGAACTGACTTAAAAGAAAATTGTGCTTAAACGGCGCTAAAAAGATAAGTTGTAAAGATTCTTTAACGTCACGACTTATTAAGAATTTTTAATTAGTCTACAAGCTTGACATAAATATACGCCAAGTAAAACTTGACCCTGTTCCAAGTAGTTTTTAAGAGACTGCAAATAATACTTTACCAAAATATGCTAACAATAATGAATGAAAAACTCTTAAGTAGTTCTAGCATATCTTCATGCTTAAAACAAGAACATACCGGCGGAATGAACGTTGTGGGAAAATTCATCAGTTTTATTTATTAAAACACCAAGAACAAAATTGAAGGAATCAAAAATGTCCTGGAAGGGTTTAAATTGTCTGATCGACGAATTGAAAGATATTTCATACAAAAAGCATGTTCATATTACTATTGTTTCTATAATGCTGAAACAAAAAAAAATTTAAACATATAATCCTGGATAAGAGGTTTTGTTTGCCACTTTGCAAAAATATGGCTGAAGTTTACTGCTTCATATAGACATGCTTAACCAGCAACAAATTAAAACTCATTTACAGTAGAATCCCGATAATTCGTAATCGCAAGGGGTCGGCCATTTCTTACGAATTATAGGGGTTTTCGATTTAGCGGGGTTTCGATTTAACGGGGTTAAAATAAAATAAATACGAATTAACGGGGTTTTTCAATTTATCTACTAAAACGATAAAAAAAAAACATAAAAAACAATTGTTAAAAATAAAATATGTATATAAAAATTATTCATGTAACAAACTGATCTTAAGAAAATAAGCACACACACAAGCAAAAATCCACGCAAAAAATAGCGGTGAACAACAAAATTATTCTTTCCATGTTTCTATTGTTTTTATTACGAATTATAAGTGGTAGTTAGCAAACAATTACGACTTATAAGAGGCAAAGAAGATTTTATTTGAAAAAATTACGAATTAGCGAGGGGACCAAAATGTATGGAAATTTTTCGAATTAACAAGATTTTTTCAAGGGACCGACAGTTTGTTACGAATTATCGGGAATTACGATTTATCGGGGTACGAATTATCGGGATTTGACTGCACAATAAATTTGGGAAAATATGTCAAATAATAAATTTATTAAATCCCAATATTTTTAAAACCAAAGTTTTTCAAAAATTCTAAAGCTATGTTCACACCTATTTAATATTTGACTCCTAACGTAACCACCAGTTTTCTTAAAGAATTGTTTGCTTTTGCAAAACGTTTGGCTAGAACAAACATTATTTAACGGTTTCTTAACTACATTATACATAAATGCAATTATCATCTTAAAGTTTAGTAAAAAACAAGAAATTGTTAAAAATAATGCTTAAGTTTAATCAATTTACTGGTCACGGTTTTTTTTTATTTTATCGTCAAATATTTGTGGTCTGAACATACCTTAAGTCATATCTATGTATTGAGGCCCTATGCTCCTTATGGGATCGACGGGAACATATATGTATTTTGTTGGTTCCTTACCTTCGTGAACTGTTTTGTTTTTATTCTAATTAACCCTTTATTACAAAAACTAATTTGATTTTTGTATTTGTATGTATTCGAATTAAAACCGGTTAACCGGTTATTTTTAAAATGCTTAACCGAAAACCGGTTTTTTAAAATAGCAACTATTCGGACTATTCGAAAACCGGTTATTGAAAAAAGTCGAATAATCGATCACCCTATTAACTATGCTGCCACTTTGTATACTCGTTTACAGCTGTTAACCATATGGTAGCTTTGTTTGTCCGGACAAATTTTCTGAAATGGGTGAATCGTTCTGCAGAACGCTCTCTGTAAAAAAATTATTCTCCGGACAAAAATATTGTTCGGAATGCATGGGTGAATCGAGGTTAAGATATGAATTAAATACAAAATTAAAATTCTTTTTTATAAAAGAATATAACAACAATTTTAGTTTTAGATTTTTTATAAAATCAAATAAAATTCTGATATATTTAATATCTATATTAAAATTACTTAAATTAAATTAATTAAAATTAACTATAAAAAAAATTATTTCAACTTTTTAATATTAAAAAAGTTGGATTCTCAAAAATTTTCTATAATTCTATTCGAATATTCTTAAGCCTATAGTACGAGGAATGTAAAAAGTTACATGCGCATGTGGTTCCGACGTCATCACACAACACTTTGTAGTGTCGTCAAAATAACGGCAGAACCACATGCGCATGTTGCTTTTTACATTACGTGTGCTATAGGCTTTAGCTGAATATATTCAAATCAATTGCATTCAAATAAAAAAAATTGATTTGTTGTTTTAGGATTTTTATTCCACAAAATGGGTAGAAAATAAAAATATTCAAACAAAAAAATTTTGAATACAAAAATTTCTATTCATTTTTTTAAAAATTTTTCTTGAAAAATGAGGAAGACAACTTTATAAATTACTGGGATTAAAAAAGTGTAGCTCCATTTTAAGGGCTAGAGAATTTTTATTCACCTCAACAGTGTCAAAAATGTACTTCCATGAGTACTTTGCTACCGTTTCACACACACCCAAAGTCTGAAATTTTTTATTCAACAAGTTTTATACAAATTTATTTTATTTGCTTCCCTTAAATTAAATTTTTTACAAACAAATTTGTGTGCTTTTTTAATGATTTGAATATATTTTTATTATATTAATTTTAATAATATAAATTGAAATAATAGTGAATCTAACTTCCATTTAACTGACATGTTATTTCTTAAAATGTGCTTATCCAGATCAAACTAATGCTATGTTCATACGACGATATAAACCACTGGTTTCGCTCTCTGAAACTAGATTGCCAAACATGCTGATCATACGATTCGTTCTTGTTTCATTTTGACATTTTTTTGTGTTGTTAGTGTGATTCTTTTTAAAACAGATAAATAAGTAAATAAAATTGAAAATATATTATTTAATACTTTTATTAATATTATTATCGCTTTATTTTATTAAACATCAATTTTTATTTTTTTTGAGAACTAGTTCAAATAAACTAATAAACTAACTGCTATCAAAATTCGAGATGATAGTACATTTTTCCTGTTTCGCAGCCTGTTTCAAAATTTTGTATGGGGAAACAAGTCGTTTTATTCTTGTTTGGGGCGCGAAACAGGAATAAGAGAGCGAAATACGAATATTGCTGTCCGTGTGAACATATTTGGTATTAGGGGTTGGGGTATGTTTTGGATAAGTCTTTCCGTTAATTCTTGAATTTGTTGCCCGTATATCACCCAATACTCCTCCTGCGTGAACGCTGCACCACACAGTGGATTTGAGTTAATGTAACGGATTTTCGTGCTTAACACGCGGAGTTTAAGTGCCTCTGAAACAAAGATTTTTTTATTGAACAAAAATGTTCAAGTGGCTACGTATCGTCGCTCATGATGAGCTTCTACTCAAAATCGTCCTCTTCGTTGTTGACATAATTATTGCACGCTCTTGCAGAGTAAAGCGTTTCATTGTTGTCTGTTTGTATACTACAGCTGTCTAGTTTAAAAATGTCAAATATGATTGACGTACGACGATATTTGAAAAAATTATAACATCTTCCGAAACGGTGATACATTTTGTGGCATCTCGTACTTAATGAGCCTACATGATTTCCTTGACAAATCGTACGACTAAATAGGACTGTGAACCGAGGCGTCTTTTCTTTCCCAGAACGACTGTAAAAATCAATAAAAGATACTTACAGAAAAAAACATGTTTATTATGCTTTATTACTGTCCGCACAATGAACACAAACAAACTATGGTTGTTTTTAAATTGACATGATTAAAAGAAATTTCTTTGTACTTAACGATAAAATGTTTAACTCCCTAAAATCTTTAAGGGCAGTTTTATTAACTTACCGATCGATTAAGGAGGGATTGTTTCGGCCGTATAAAAAATATTCCATCATTATTTAATTAACCTACCAGGTGGGATGCACCTTCCTTTAACTTATCGCTCACTTAATGTTAAAGTAAAGTTACATTAATGGAACAGTTTTTGTACGGCCGATTAAATAGCACGTTTAGCTCTCGGTTACTTCCCAGCATAAAATTCGCCTACAAAATAATGTGTTGAGTAATCAGAAAAAAAATACTGCTGAAAGAAACAATGAATTTTATAAGGGATGTTACAAAATGAGCGCATTCACATTTTACTAAATGGTACTTCAAAAGTAAAGCTATGGTCACACTTGTCAAATATTTGACGAAAAAAACGAGACCAACAAGCAAACTAAATAATAATTTTCATTAATTTCAATCTTTATTTTGATTATAAATCCAGATCTTACCAAAAACAGTATTTTGCTATGTGTAGTAGTATAATTAGTTTGTTTTGAGTTATTAAGACCATGTTAAATCTCACTAATTATTAACAAAAGGAGGGGGTACGCTTATTTGGTCAAATATTTAATAAGTGTGACCGTAGCTTAAGTCATTATTTTTTTACCTACATGCATCCGCAAAGTAAGTAGTTATAAAAAGTCCAAAAAATAATTAGTTACATATGATGATGATCTGACCTAAGCAACCAGTGAAATGCGCATAACAAGCTTGTCCTCCAACAATAAATTTCAGTGTTTCTATCAAGAACAAAAATTAGGAAATAAGCACGACAAAAAATCAAAAATGTTGCTAGTTTCAATTTACAATTGTATAAAAAGCAAAATATTTACAAAAAAGTCAAGTAGATAAACATATATTTTTTTACATTTTACTTGTCAAAAATCAATTTACATCTTTTTTGTATTTTTGTTCATTATGATAAAAATTCATATAAAACGCTAAAGGATGAATTTGTGTAATAGCTGCTGTGTAACGCAATAGTAGCGAACAAGGCTACTGAATAAGAAGCTATTCATTCTGAAAAACTAAGCGAAGTTACTTCTGGGTTGTGAAAACAAGCCTTAGCGTGGTTAAATAAATTAATTAATAACATGTTTAAATAAATTGGGGTTAATTTTGTGTGGGTAATTTGCACCATTTTAATCAAATAATGGTTAAATTTGACAATTTGGATAAGTTTAACCATATTATGGTCATATTCAACTATAATATGAATATTTACAAACATAAGTATTCTTAAAATTCAACTATAGATAATGGTTACCTTCAACCTTATTTTTCTGCGTGTACTGGTATTAAAAAAAAAATTCAACAGAATGTAAATATTGTTTATGTTTAAGAAATTTCTATTTGGATTTTAGAAATCTTATATATATTTAATAAGTTGAGAAATATTAAATGGACTGGGAAACAAAAAAAAAATCTAAAAAGTTTGAAAACTAATTGAAAAACGTTAAACACGAAACAGAAAAAATATCTGAAAATTTAATCTAAAGATACCAATCAACTAGTCATTATGCAAATTTTGTTTATATTTATTTAAATCTACTGAAATGTCTTAAATGCACATCCATGCTGTAACCAGCCATTTATCGAGTGTAACTTATTGTTATCGTCTTTAATGGTTTATAATTTGTTATTTTCTACTTTTCACCCATAAGAAGTGAGCTTTTCTAAAATTTAAAAACGCCTATGGTATGCACAAATGTTCGTTATGTAATTTAATAATAGAATAATAAATGTAGCATCTTATCTTGAAATCTTTTCCCAATGATCATTCCATCATACCAACTCCATCATCATCGGTGCATGAGAGACCAATACAAAATGCAATTCCATTGATAATTTTACTTTATTTATGAGTATGACAAAAGAATTCCACTGATTACATGACCATATATCCGTTCGTTTATGGACAGAAAGTAAAAAAAACAAGCTGAAAACTGAAACTTGTTGCTCTCAACTACTAATTGCCATGTTTGTAATGAATGGCCGGACCGACAATAGAGTAGGCCAAAAAACAGAGCCAACAAGAGACCAAAAAAAAAAAAAAAAAAATAACACCGTTTATTTATTCTGTGGCTGCTGATGATGATGCTGACAATGATTATAATGATGAAGTTGATTTTTATGTTGTTGTTATTAAAGTGGCGTCAGAATTTAACTCTTTAGCATACCGGCATCCAACAACTACTACAACAGACATGCATAATAATTTCATTTCCATTCCATTCAATTCAATTCGATTCCATTGAATAAAAGTTAAGTTTAGTTCAGTTTTGTTAAGTTTAAGTTATTCAGCCACAAACACAGACGCACTCCCAAACACTTTAAGGGCCAGGCCCGTCTGCTCATTAGTTATACTCTTATTTAGTTGGTTAACTCCATTAGTGGCATGTATCTTTGGCTATGGCTCGAGTTAAAGTAGAAAAAAAAAATGAGGCATAAAACCGAACTTGTAGTCGACATACTTTATCATTTAACACTTTTTTCTTTTTGATTTTTAGCTTTTTTCAAAAATTTTATTTTAAAGGCATCAACATATTCGTATCGTGTTGCATTCTTTCTCTTTGTTGGTCGATAATTATTAAAAGTCTTGTGAAGTTATGCGACAATGATTTCGAACAACTTTTTCGAACATTCCATGATGATCAACGAAACATTTAGTATTGATTATTGGCAGAGAATTGAAACAATTAAAACTTAAACTGAAATGACTGAATTTATCTTAAAAGTTTTTTAAATGAATTTAGGTAATGTCCTTATATTTAAGTGTTATGGATTCCTCTGCTCTAGACATCAGAGCTGTAAAAACTGCAATCAATCGGGATTGTAATCAAAATAAATTCAACCAAACTATTTCCATTCTTTAATTGCAAAATGATTACGATTTGAATCAGTTTTGCAATCAAATTTTAATTGAAATCGCATGATAATTACCTTTGCTATTACAACTAAAGTGAAGATCCAACGAAATAACTTGACGTTGTTGGCAATTCAAACTTGACTGAGTCAGCTTTACTTCCATAAAAAGGAATTTTATTTGTAGAGAACGAATATTTTAATTATATTTTCATTTTGATTGAAATCACTGGATTTGATTACAAATCAAATTTCATTGCAATCATGCAGAGTGATTTCTGGCATTAAAAAACATAAATTTCAATACAGCGGTGAAATCAGTTTTAGCGTTTACAGTGAATTTCAGAAGGCTGTAAAATGGATTATCGACTGTATGTACATCACAAAATTGCATGACATTTTTTGTGGCCATATGAAGTTAAGTTGGAAGAAATTTTACATCAATATCTATATCTGCTACGATTTTAGGCGTATTTAATAAATTTACCAGAGTGGGCTTTATATGGACCGATTATCACGAAAATTATTTGTGTGATTTCTAGTCAAATAAAACTGTGAAGTACTACTAATTACTAATTATTATTAATTACCGTCTTAGGCGTACTAAACTGTTTTCCGGGAGTAGGGTTAATATGGGGCCTAGGTGAAATTATGGACCGATTTTAACGAAATTCCACAGCGTCATTTCAAATCCTATACAACTGTGACATAGAAAATTATGTTATGTTATCATTATTAATTATGGTTTTAGGCGTACTAAACTGTTTTCCGGGAGTAGGGTTTATATGGGACCTATGGTAAATTATGGATCGATCTTCACGAAATTACACAGTGTCATCTCTAGTCCTATAAAACTGTGACTTACCAAATTGTATTATTATCTTATATCATTCTGTGCTTTTTATTAGTTTTTGTAACAAAATTATCAACTTTTTAAGGTGGTGGTTCCACATTTTGATTCATAGCTCTGATCATACTGAATCGATTTTGCTGGATTTCAATCCCAAACTGCTAAGGATAACTACAAGCAATTTCTTTTGAGAAAGTTCGTGTGTTTTCAACAGAGGGACATGGCTAAATCGACTTAGAATTACTCAAGGAGCCAGACAGAATATACTTTATGGGGTCTGAGATGAATAATAAAAAAGTTTCACACGGAATGACAAACTTTTTATACCCTCCACGACAAGAGGATATACAAATTGAAATCAGAAAATTCAAATCCTACAACAATTTTTTCTGATTTTGAACGCAATTAAAAAATTAGCAATCATTACCGAGAGATTATGTGATTGCAATCGTTTACAGCTCTGCTTGTCATGTGGAGTTTTATGAAAATTCGACCTTTGGTGTAAAAAGTCTAGATAAATTTGGTCACTGGCCGATTTGTATTCTAAATTCTTTTACAAAATCACTTGAAAAATGTTGCTGAAGATGATATTGTCAAAAATTAAGATCCGAAAATTGCTTTTACTCTCATAATGCTAGAAACGCAACGGGCTCCAGAAATAGAATGCATTGGCGTTTAAAACACACAATCATTGCGTATACCGAAATTCGTCGTGCGCAATAAACTCTGCGATATTTTTATTTCTTACGTAGACGAACGCAAATAAATTGGGAAATGGGGGTGACCGCTTTTTATTAGAATCTCTTTTATTATATATTGTAAATTTTTCTTTAAAAATTATTTTTATTTTATGTGTTTTTGTACCATTTAAGTTTAAAAACCACTTTTCAAAATAAATACTAACATTATAAAGCTGAGAAGTTTGTATGTTTCTATGTTTGTAAGAGGTACTCTTCTGAACTGCCGGTCCGATTTTAAAAATTTCTTTAACAAAATGAAGAATGGAACCGTCTAACGGACATATTTTCCACTTAAGTGCTTAGGATAAGGTCCATACCGCTATACCTCCTATTCTAACCTAACTTATGTCTTCAAAACTAGAAGAGTCAGAAAAATGTTATACTTATAGTTGTTCTTTAGAAAAATAAGCGTATTGGTCTCGGGTACTTCTTTGAAATTTGGCCCTTTTAGGTAGTAAACGGGTAAAAACTGAATTTTGGTCCTTTTTTGTCTCCCTGTCTTTCTTTTAAGCAAATAAACGTAAAAATAAACATTATATCAGGTACGAAACTTATCTAAACAAATACAAATTCCGTACTTTTTAGAAATTCAAACGTTTAAGCGGTGAAATTCGTAACTATTGTTGGTACTTTTCACATAGTATTTTTCTCTATTCGTTGGCTTATTAGTATTAAATGGTCTTCCACTACAATATTGAAACTTTTATTCTTTAATGGGGAGAAAAAAGTACCAAAAATGGGCAATACGGCAAATTAAATTTCTTTCTTTAGCTTTTTGTATCTACAACGGGTACTTTTTTGAATTACCGTTAATATTGGACCTAAAAACAGAAAATTCAATACGCACTATACTAAGTGACAAGGCTCTTTGGGGGAACTTTTTTGGTCGTTAACTGGTACTTTTTTAATTTTCGTTAGTATTGGACTTAAAACATAAAATTAAACATGCAAGGTCCTAAGTGAATGATAATCTTAAAAGGGATCTATTTGGTACTTTTTCGTTCTTAAACTGGTACTTTTTATGTTCGTTAATATTGGACCAACTAACATAAAATTAAACATGCAAGGGTGTGAGTGCTTGCGAATCTGTAACAGGTGTTTTGGTAGTTATTTGTTCTTTAACTGGTACTTCTTAATTGCCATTAGTATTCGACCTAGAAACATAAAATTAATCCTGCAATGTCCTGAGGGTTTTTAGGTACTTTTTTGTTCTTTAACTGGTACTTATTGAATTTCCGTTTATATTGGACCTAGACGTATCAAATTAAAAACTCAAGGTCCTTAGTGAATGACAAATCTGTAATAAAATTTTTTTTGGTACTGTGTATATCCCTAACAGGTACTAACTTAGGATAGGGTTCAGGGCCGCAAAATCGAGGCATTACCCCAAAAAAAGCTTAACCGACATTATTTTCAATTTTCGTTTTTTTAATAAACGACTTTATTGAGAAACCTTTTATTATTTCCGGTTATGACTGGAAATAATAAAAATCTATTTTAAAAAAATTTTACTAAAAATTGGTGATTTTGGTATTGTTTTTTTAAATAATTTTTAAAATAACTAGATCAGAGAAGCATTTACGTCAAAATACGTACAACTTAAAAGGTACCAATAATAATAAAAGAAGTTAAGAAAATCGAAGGTATTTAATTTTATAAATTCAAAACAATTTTACATGACATTAACACCTGTTCTTTTCGTACTTATTGTGTCTCATTTGACGAATTATCGCGGCGAATTCTTGACGACGAATTCGTCGTGCTATGCGATGTTCGTCGTTTGTCCGAGTTGTGTTTATATCATAATAATGTACAAAAATGCATTTGCATTTGGCGATACCTATTCGGCAATGTAATAATGTAAGCCTTGTTGAAGAAATGGAATAGAATACAATTACGAAACACATCCAGCTTGGGGTTCTAGGATATCAATGTATTTACTGATGGCCTAAGATCTTCTTTTTATAAAGTAAGGAACTCTTTGATAGTTCTGGTGGCGATCACTACTTTACCATCCTTGTGATGGATATTTAAGGCAAAATTAAGCTGTAAGTTCCATACTTTATTAGCGATTGTTCGGCAAATTTATATCTAGGACAACGCTTCTTTTCGACCCAGAAGGTTTTAAGGTTCTACATACATACATAAACGTTAAAAGTAATTTGATTTTACATTTAAATGTTAAACGTACATTACGAAAACAAAATAAAACATTGTTGCTTTTTAAAGCAGCATTCACAATGTTGTATTTTAACATGAATGTAAAGATGTGTTAAAGAAGAGATTTTAACTCTGTTTTTGGCAAAACTAATCGACAAAAATATATGGGAACCTAAAAAGGGTTAAAAAGAAACGGCCAAAAAGAGCAATGCATTGGGCGAAACAACATTCAAAAGTGCCAAAAAAAAACCCAATTGTGTTGTAGGTGCCATCTCTGGTTTGACGGTCGTTTCAAATGGATAGATTGAGGTGAAGATGTTTGGAATGTATTTTTATTTAATGTCTGTTTTATTTTTTTTTTAAGGGAAAATTTGTTTTTCATTCAATATTGTTTGTTTAGATACATTGTAGTTTTATGGAATTTATTGAATTCTATTGTTGTTTTCGTAACAACCATTTTTTTTGTTTACTTGTCTGAAGATGGATGCAGAAGTTGCAATGTCATTTTATCAACGTCAACATCAAGCTAAACGATATTTAAAGAATATTTAATAAGGTAAACAGTTTGACATTTAATAGTGGGAACAAGAAAGAGTTGATTAAATGGAGTTTGAAATTATTGAAAATTTTAAAATTGATTTCAAATTTTTTCCGAATCTTAATGAAATAATGTAAAAAGTGGGTCTGGTAGCTTCGGTTAAATCTTTGGTTTATTTATAAATAATCACTCATGTCTAGGGAAACCGTAAAAAGTCAATTGTGTGTTTTTTCCTTGTGCGACGAGTGGAGGCAGAAACAATACATTTATTCTGTTAAGAGCTTTTAATGAATTTTGCCATCGATTTGTTAATAAATGATTATTATCAACAGCAATCATTTTTCTTCAGGGTCAGGTGGATTTCCGATTCATAGTTCTATTTAATAATTTTCAACCCTCTTTAATTCTGCCGATATAATCGTACTTTAGTAGAATTTCCCAATATTTGAACAAAAATAAAAAAAATACTCACTTTCGACATTAGTTTTCATTTATATTTTGCTGTAATCATAAATAATTTGTATCAAAGCTTTTATTACAAATCACTTTTTTTTACGGCACTCAATAATTTATTTTAACTCCATATAAAATCACACATGTAGAAAAAAATACACACAGATGCTTATTGAGGTATGTTTAAAGTGCACTAATGCTATGTTCATACGACGATAGAAACCACTGGTTTCGCTCTCTGAAACTAGATTGCCAAACATGCTGTTCATACGATTTATTCCTGTTTCATTTTGACATTTTGTTTGTGTGATTTTTATTTAAATAGATATAAAAGTAAATAAAACTTAAAAATATATTATTTAATTCTTTTATTAATATTATTAGGTTATTATTATCACTTTATTTTATAAAAAACAATTTTTATTTTGTTGTTTTCTTTGTTTTGATTTTTTTTGAGAGCTAGTTCAGATAAACTAACGATAACTGTTAACAAAATTGGAGATGATAGTACATTTTTCCTGTTTCGCAGCCTGTTTCAAAATGAAACGACCTGTTTCGCTCTCTAAATTTTGTATGGGAAAACAAGTCGTTTCAATCATGTTTGGGGCGCGAAACAGGAATAAGAGAGCGAAACACGAATATTGCTGTCCGTGTGAACATGGTATAAATTAAAAAAAATATCAAAATTTAAAAAAATAACTTTCATTTTTGGCCAAAGAAAGGCAACAATTTCCTAAAGTGCAGTGCAGGATTTAAACGATGTCAAATAAATTAAAATTGGGATTCCCACACGATTTTCTTTTACATTATTTCAGAACCTGCTTATCCTTATTAAAAAGTTCTTCAATTAAACCAAAGTTTAAGGTTATGCGTCTTAAAACGCATCTTCTACTTGGCTTTTAAAATTCTTCTGCACAAACTTCTCTAAGCGTAAAAATAGCCAATTTGAGTATTATTCGATGGAGTTTTTCAACCCAAATCATGGAGAGGTAAATCTTAAAGATATTTTCTTAGGGGCTGATTTTTATCCTAGGCCAAATGTTTAAATTCTGCTGCTAAAAGCGCTCTTAGTATGATGTTGCTACAGTGAGGTTTTATAACTATAGCAAATGTTATATTTTAATATTGAGCTAATTTGTGGGGCTGCACATAGTTCAGGATAAAACAAAAGTTTTTTTTAATTGATATGTAAATATTTTTGTGATTTTCTGAAAAAAATCGACAGAATTTCAAATATATTTTAAAAATGTTTCCAATTTTTTAAACAAAACATTTAATATAGCAGCCTTTACAGTCGGTATCAAAAAGTGTTCGAACACTTATTTGCAAACAAAAGTTTTGATGAGGAAAATGATGCCGTAGTGTATATATTTTTTAATATATTATTGGATTAAATATTTATTTAAGATAAAAAAAAAATTTATAAAAAGATTAAAATTGTTTTTGGGTTTGCTGATGTTTTAAGATATTTTCACTTCCTTCTTATAATACAACAAATTGGCAAAAATAGATTAAAAATTGAGACAATTTATAAATAGTTTGTATTGTAGACATTACCGTGATGTTAATGTAGCTCGTGTTTTATTTTTGTTTCTGTTTTGTATTGTACCTATATATTGTTATTGCTGCTGTTGTTGTAGACGCTGAGGACAATGCTGCCAGATTTGAAGATTTTTCGTCATTTTGGGGTCCAACGATTTGGGGTGAAAAATGTTGTATTAAAAATTTTGCCATTTTGCGAAGCACTTTTGGTGCAATTAAAAAAAAGGAGCACAACTATGCGCTACGCAATAAGACATACATCGATGCAGTAAAGTAAGTGAATAAACTCTAAGCAGGTTTTATAAAGAAAAAACGAAAGAGTTTTGGAAGGGAGAATACTTAAAAATAACTGTAACAAAACATTCAGTGTGTAAATCTGATAGCTGCACTGACCAGTTTTTATATGCGTTGAATAAAGCGCTTTTATAAAATTCATGCCTTCTGTAAGCGAGATGGTAAGCGAAACTCTTACATTTCTCCCTTACACACCTGCTTCGTTTGAAGCTCAATTTTTATTGGGTACTTTCGTTTATTTGGTTGACAGTAAATGTCCTGTATAAGTAGTTAATAATATAAATGAAAATGTATTATTTTACGCTTGGGATTCTAGCAATAGATCTAATTTTCAACCATTTTTTTGAGCACTGCAATATAATTTCTGCTGTGTAAAATTTGTGTTTGATATCTCTCAGTTCGTGAGGCATTTAATTTTGGTACTTCATTACGAATGATTAAAAATCTTATTTGAGTCACGTCTCTCGTTCTAGATTCTTAAACTCTTGTCGCATATTCGGATATAAGACATACGGAACAATACATGACAATTAACATCATCTGTTGATAAGCTTCGAGAATTAACTTGCATTTATGTACTACTAACTGCCAAAATGATTTTTAATAAACTGAATTTTGAATAATTAAAAAAAGCTTGCTGCTCTTATTGTTATTAGTATACAAAAGAAGTAAAAACTAGCATTTACATATATTCAATAGGAGTGAGAATAGCGGTTTAATTTTTAGAGACTAGTGATATTTTACAACGACGATTTTTCTGATGATTTCAGTTAGTCATCGTCTACACTTGCAATTCTTGTTGCTGCAATTTTTAGAAATTCTGTTTTGAAATATCATTAATGGAACAATAATGAAATTATAGTATTGAAATTTTTGTATTTTCATCTTGTCTTTCCTCTTCTCCTTTTTATATTTTATATATAAAAATACAAATTCACCTACTCCCAATTTCAATTTAAAAAGTGTGAGAATAACAAAACAAACCATGAATCTACAGTGATGCCAACTTAGCTTTTATGAGGCTAAATTTAGCTTTTTTACTTATTCCCGGCTCGAAATTTTTCCCGCTAGCCCTTTTTTTTTAAATAGAATATATTTTCATCTAGAAATACATTCTTAAAATTCAGTACAAAAACAGAACTTAAGGAATTCGGAAATAAACTGGTTTGCAGAATGTTCGGTGTTGAGCTTTGTAAGAATGAGTTACATGATGACCTGAAAACAGAAGAAACTCTCGATAGTAACACAACAACAGAATTAACTGAAACAATTAGAAGTGTTAAGCACTTGAAAAAAATAAATCAGGGCTCTTATGGCATAATATAAGATTAAAATGATTAAAGGAAAATGACTATGAAATTATATAATCCGTATTATGGGTTACTTACAATTTCTCCAACATCGTCAATTAGTGAAAGAATTTTTTCCAAGTCAAGTTTATCAAGACTAAAGAAAACAATCTTTAAAATCCTAAACTTTTGAACCAATTTATTTTTCTAAAACATTATTTTATAAGATCTCCTTTAACTGTTGATATGATTAATAAAATGATCTCACAGTTATTAATTATTTTTTTGTTTGTCGTTTTAGTTCAAGAATTGTTATGTTATTGTTTTTTTTTTCATTAATAAACTCCAAATAATAAATAATTTTAAATTTTTATTAATTGAAATTACATAATTTAGAAAAAAACTTATTAACCGGTTAACCGATCAATAACAAAATTAACAGATTATTAACCGATTAAACAAAAACCTGGATTAATTAATCGAGCGATAAACCGATTAAATCAAAAGCCCGATTAAACGAATACCCTAGTAAATACTTCCGTTTTTACCATCTTGTTTCGTCTTTGGTTCAATTTTATATTTGTAGTATTGAAAGGCTTAGGAATCAAATACTGTGTTTAAAAAATGGATTTAACCAACAAAAGATCCGTCAAAAGCTTTATGTAAATGTTACAATTAAATAATAAAAGCTTAACATTTTTATTTAGTACACCATTCGGACACTCAATAACATAAACAAAGTATGGCACCATTTAACGATGTTGTACAATATTAACCAGATATATAATTTTCGCAAGATGTTCCGACAGAAACGTTAATTGCAAGGCAAATCTTGCTTATGCACCATTTTAAGCAATGAATAACCTTTGCGAAGCAAGCAGGTTTGTAAAAATAAATTCAATTAAAACACATAAAAAAGTCAACATTTCATATAGAAAATATGGCCTGAAGAAGAATTTAACACTTTTTGAAAATGACTGTTCATATTTTAAATTCTATTTATTGAAATGACACAAATTGTAATGTAAATATTTGTAAACAATTTTTAAGTCGTAATTTTATTTAATTTTTTTAATATAAATGAGTTTGAAGTACAAACATTAATAATAAATGGATTTAAAACAGAACAATCTTTGATTTTTAAAATTAGCACTTTTTATCTCTTTTTGACTGCTCGTCAAACGTTTTGCCATTAAATAGTTGGCATCTCTGTGAAACTGATTACCACCACTCAATCTTCTCACCCCTCTCACAAATAAAATTAAAAATTGCTGCAACAACAATTGCAAGTCTGGATAATGACCAAGCCAATTCGAGAATTTTGACGACTTTGTTTTGAAAACTATGCCGATTTTCGACACATTTTATCTGGCAGCTATTGCTGAGGATGATGTCGCAATGATATTTTGCTTTTTTTTATTGCTATTACTGTTGTTTTAATTCAGTTGACGTTTTCGCCATTTCTCATATGAAAGTACAAACACTCTCATATTCGAAGACACACACATACTCATACTTAAATACTTAGATTTTGTCTATACCCTGCAAATATTATTGGACCACCTGATCCAATTTCATGAAATGAACTACTCCATGGACTGGTCCGATGTAATGCAAGCATGGACCATGTCATTGTTAAAAAGTTATTGTAGTGAGACGAGATGTCTTCGTTTTTTACGACATGTTTTCGTTTTTAAACGAAGTTAAAACTAATCCTCTTGTGAACACAATGGAGTAGTTTTAAAACTACTCCTTTGTAGTCCAAAGATGGGTTATATGGTCATGCCCAAGGTCATCGTAATGTTAAATCGACCATGTTTTTCCATACGTTTGGGTTACTTTTGGACAAGTCCTAGTCCCTTGTGGGCTACTCTTTACACTGGTCCTAATATTTGCAGGGTAGGTTTGTAAAATTTTTATAGAACATTTCAAATGAAATATCGTCTGGCCACAGGGAGCCCAGTCGGAAAAATCACTACCGACCACACCGCACAACGGCGAGACGTCTATCAAAATCACACAGCAACAACAATAACATAAAGTTTAAATGCCTAAAAAGCAATGACAAGCAAATACAACCGTACAACAAATTGTACAATATAAAAAATTTAAACAAAATAAAGTAAAAAAAAATATACATATAATTTTGTCTTAACAAAAATGAGAAAAATAAAAACGTTTTAGATTTTTTTGGTTTTCCTTTCAAGAAAATTCAAAGAAATTGTCTCGAATTGTCTTTTTTTTTATTTTTTTTTTAACATTTGCACTCGTATTCTTCATGTTTTCCTCTGGTACTTCTGTTTTTGTGACAAAAGATATTTTCACTTTATCGTTTTTCCTTAAATTTGTTTGCTGTTGATTTTTTTTCTGTGCAAAATTTTAATTAAATTTTGCTAAATTAGTTTAATTAATGTATAGCCACTTCTAAAAATATTATTATGATTTAGAATTGTATGCACAAATGTTCGTTTGTATGATACGGGTTTTTTAACACTTTCACTTCCCGGGAAATAATTTTTAATTTCCCGGATTCCGGGAAAACTGTAGTTCTTAATTTAAAATAATTTTTTTATAGGCTTTTCAATTTTTTTTAAAGATTTTTAAAAAGTTTTGGGTAATTTGAGTTTAAAATTTACGTTGATTTGAAACGCATAACTATTTAGGAATTTGTCAAAACTATATAAAGTTTAATTAGTAATTAATCGTAATTACTTAACGGGACAAATTAACGACAAAAATTGTATCGAGTTTTTAATTTAATATCGATGTTTTGCTTGCAGGCAAAAAGTGAGACGAAAGATAGTAAAAATTTCAAAATCTGGACACTAATGCAATTTCAAAGCAGAATTTTCAAAATTGCTGCAACTAAAGTTGCAAGTCTGGACGATGACATAGAATGCATTTGGAAACTTCCAGGGTGCCGAAAGTTAAATGGAAAATAAAACGAACAAAACATTATTTTGTTCATATTACAATTTTTTAATAGAATTCCACTAACACTTTATTCCGCGTTAATTTAGTATTTTGAAGTGTGGCTCTAAGACATAAGCAAACAAACATCTATGAAAATGCCAAAGTCTGCGAAATGGATTGGACTCTTTTAAAGTGACACAATTTCAAATGATCTGCCACAATTGATGGCTTTTACATTTTTCTATTAGTGTTTTTTTATACAAGCGGTTGTTGATACATTGACAAGATTGATCACTACTCCAAAGAACAGACAATGCTGGATTGGATACATGATACTTTATTACAAGGTTATGCTGAAGGTGTTTCTTATATTCGTTACGTGACACATTTTTTCATAGTAATAAATTTGAGTGAACGATAAAAAATGTAAACTTATTTTTAAAGTTTTTAATTAATATACATAAATATCAATGCAGTTCAGAATGCATTTGAAAACACTGTGTTTTTTGGTCAACACCAGCACCCTTTTTTGTAATTTTCGCTTTCTTTCTTTAATTTTTGTTTTGTTCTACACTCGTTCATCTTTAACCTTTGTCCGGCGGAAGAGGTACAATTATACCTTTTTCGTTTTTAAATTGCAATAACTTTTTTTTTTTAATACTAGATATCTAAAATTTTCTGACATCTCTAAACTTTTATTACGGATTGCATATTTGAAATTTAAAAAAAAAGATTTTGATTATATCATACCGAAATAAGTCTTTTTTGACTTGATATCGCTAAAAGGCTGAAGGGGTACAATTGTACCTTCATATAAGTCGTAAGAAAAAAACAAGAAAATAAAGCAAATAATGTATACATGTGTACGTAAAATAAGTTTTTTTAGCCACGGGCCTGTTCTATCATTTGATATTAAATAAGAACAGAATAATTTAATTATATTAATAGGAAAGCCGTGTTAAGTATATAAGGGTACAATTGTACCCACACCGCCTTTTAACGTTGTAAAACTCTTCCGCTGGACAAATGTTAATTAGTTTTATAGCGCTTTGCATTAGCCTTTTGTTTCAGCGACTGCTTAAGGACGATATCTTCCTTGCAAATTACATGTTACAGACAATTTTTGCATTAATCTTTTATATTGTGCATTAATAACACTGTGCTCGAAATTTACCCTTTTTTTAGACAAGCGTTTTAACATAATTCGGGTACGCTGAATCCAATGGTGCAAACCGTTTTTTTTTAGGTTAGCTCTTGTTTTCGAGATACTTCGTTATTTCGAAAATGGAGGAGGTTGCACAACATATATTCGCGTTTGTTGAAACTACTAAAAAAACGAAATTCCGCAATAAAATTTTCTTTAAGAAAAGTAAATATTTTTTCTAATGTGAGCATTAGTGTGGCTAATACTTACATAAATCTAACAACCTCTGAAACAGACTTCATCGTAAAAGCTCTAATAAATAATTTAAAACTAAAAAAATGGTTTTTTGATTATCTTTTTTTGTGTAAGAGAAGTTAGCTGTCAAGAGGTTTTTGGGCTCGTATTGCTGAAGTTTGCGCAACGGAACAAAAAACCACCCATATTTAATATTTTGAAAAAATACTTAATATCTAAATATCTAACATTTAAACCAATCCGATGCATAACTGGCCAACAAATTTAAATATTTTTAATTTCAGAAAATGGGTACACATCTTAAAAAGGGTATAGCTTTGGAACGGTAAGAGCAAATTCAATTATTTTTTTTAAATGACTCAGAATTAGGGTTTTTTCCCGATATTTCCCGTCCCGGGAATTCCCGGGAATTTGAATTATTTTCTTTCCCGTTTTCCCGGGATTTTTGTTGCGGGATCCCGGGAAATAAAAGTTCCTCATAGTTTCAGAAAAAACCTATTTATACTTTGAAATTTAGTTTTATATTCTATAAAAATTAGCATCTGTTGATGGGTTGTCGATTATATCAATAACAAGAAGTGAGTATGTTCGTAAATCAATGTCTTCTGACGCAATAAATCTACCAAAAGCAGAATGTGCCGTGCAACAGTTGTAGATTAGAAATTTAGTGAAGTGAAGAGTTTATAAAGAACATAAATTCAAAATAAGATGCAGGCAGTAAATTTTAATTGTCCATGGACAAGTCTTACAAATAGGAGATATCCAAAAATATCGCTCCTTTATTGCAGCAGGTCGAACCTACAAAATGGCAAAATGCGATTAAAGTTAAAATGTACCGATTTAAAGATACATATATTTTGCTATAACTTCGGTTCAGTTTGAGATAAAAACCGATGTTTTGTTACGAGAAAATAGAAGGAACACTTTGCTTAATTAACTTAAAATTAAAAAAAAATTTTGAGATATGACGATATGTTTATAAGGTGATAAACATAAATTTGTTTCTTTTTGTGACGGCTTATATAACCGGGAAGTACTGGGAAACCGAAATAAAAAAAAACCATGGAAACTCGTTTAAGATACTACAACATACAATTTTAAAAACACATTGTCCTAAAGATTACAGGTGGATCTTGTAAGAAGAAGTCCGTTTGATGCTATTTTTTGCATCAACCTTGTCATACATTTGGCAGATATAGACGTTGTTTATAAAAAAGAAAAATTACTTCGGAGTGCGAATTAGAAATATGCAACAACTTTAAACATTTGCACTTTAAACATTTGTCCAATCTCGGTAAAAAAGTGAACGAAATGTTTCGGAAACATGGTAATAAGTAAATAAAATAAGAAATATACTCTTTGCCGACTTTCTAAACGCATTGAGTGTGTCTTAATGTTGTTTCCTAAGCTGTTAAAAAATGTTAATATATTTATAAAACATATTTATTTAAAATATTTTATGTATTTTATAAATTTCCTTTTTGATCTCAAAACTTGAGTACCATAATTTTTGTTTGTTTTTATTATTGTTTTATGAATTCAATTGTTATGTTATCTTTTTATCTTGTATCTAGAGCATAATGATTCGAAAAATGTACATATAAAAAAGTAAGGTAATAATAATTCAAGTTCCCCTTTCAACCTTTAATTAATTTTTGGGAGTATTTAGGCATTTCTTTTACTTGCTTTGTAAACAAGTTCCCTTAAGCTTTTAAAAAAAAAAGTTTTTTTCATTAATTTAAAACAAATTTACTTTGTATTATTTATATGGAGCGGGATCCCGGGATCCCGGGAAATTTAAAAATGTTTTCCGTTTTCCCGGGAATCGAAAAACTCCGGGAAAAATAAACTCTACACAGAATTTATCCACCTTTTAAACTGAATCATAAGTGTTTTAACTTCAATACAAATTTTTAAAGTTACACTGCATTATTTTTAAAATGTGTGCTAAATTTACAAAAAAATGTCATTAAGGGCCATTATTACAACTTGCCAATAGTTATAAGTCGGATTTTGTTGGACCGATAAATAGCTTTGCATTATTACAACTTCCATTTTTTAGTGCTGTTATTTTCAATAATAATAATAATATTTAATAGATGAAAACAAAATAAATGAAGGTTTTATAATGCAAATCTATTTATCGGTCCGACAAAATCCGACTTTTAACTATTGGCAAGTTGTAATAATGGCCCTAAGTGTATCCAAATGTGCAACAAAATAAAAAAGTCAAGAAAACTCGGTTTTTGGGACACACTAGGAGCAGTTGTTTTAGAAACATAGTTTTTTTTTGGGCAAAACAATTTTTTTTATTAAAATTTCAAAATTGTTGTTTTTAAAAATTCATAAAAAATTGGAAAATGCAGCTAGGCTACTAATTTTTTGCAGATATATAAAAAGCGAAGCTGCAAACAAATCAAATATCAATCTGTTAACAAATTTTGATTTTATTCACAAAAGTCTTAACATTTTAATTAATTTAAGAATTTCATAAAACGCAATATTTCTCCCGTCCAAAGAAGTGGAATTATGCTAAAACGCAATGTGCCCGGCTTGTCTAATTTTGCAACTAGCACAGTGTAACCAATATGCTTGTACCTACCTAAAAACTTTTGCTATTTCCATTCTCCAGATGTGCAAAAACAGACGGACATCGTTATATCAACTTCACATTAGACTGTACCTCAAAGAAAAACAGATTCCCCGTAAACCCTCTAACATAAGAATTTTTGCAAGGAGTTTTCGAAAAAAATTTTGTTTTTTGCCGAACGTAGGGGTATTTTTTTTTTAATTTTTCGTTATTTCTTAGGCATTTACAGTCCGATCTTAAAGTATGGCATAAAAACGACCAATTTTTTGCCCTTGGGAGCCATTGACCTCAAGTAGCTCGTTCTAGTATTTATCCAGCAGATCTCTGTTCGTACCCCCTATAAAAAAAAATCATAAAATATTTTTCTCACGTACAGAAAACGACGTTTTAAACAAAATAAGCCACAAATGATTAAAATCTGTTTGCAACTTTTGATTTTATTCGGAAAAGGCGAAAAAATTTTAATTAAATTTAAGAATTTCATAATACCCCATACCCCTTAGAGGGGCTCCCATACTTTATTTCTAATATAAATAAACATGTGTGGTGTCAAATTTTTTTTATGACAATTATTTGTCGAGTTATGGCCTGCTAAAGTATTTGGGGGATTCACAAGGTGCCATAAAATCATAAGTCTTAAAATAATAACATGAAAACATACGACTGTTGTGAACAACCCCTCATAAATTAGTGTCCTATTTTTGAATTTAAATCACCTGATTTAAAACAATTATAAAAAATAAATATTTACCAAAAAAAATATTTTTTAATTCGTATTCGTGAATAAATAAATTAAATTAGATCTTTCCTGACTATTTTCCATTTTTAAGACGCAAACCATAAATAAATTTTGTTTTGTTTGTTTACCAAACATCGGATTCCTAAGCCGATCTAATTTGACGCCGCAAGTGTTTTGTTGCAAAAATTGCTAGCCGCAGCTTAAATTCAGATATTAGCCGGTTAAAACTATACCATCAATGGCGACGGCTACAAAAACTAATGCGGTTCGGCTTAGCCGCTCAGCGCATGTCTCTTTTGATTAATTACGACAGCACAATAAACATACAAAGCAAAGTTCTAATAATTTAAGACACTTTTTGTTTACAAAGCAACAACAATTTTTTTAAACCATTGTAAAATGTTAGAACATTATGACCATATAACCTTTTGAATACCCCAATTGTATTTCTTGAAAAATGTTTTTTTAAATTATCGTTCGAACTAGAAAAAAGATAAGTGATTCTTGTAAGCAAACGTTTTATCCTAAAAAATTTCCGTCTGGATAGCTGGAAATAAATGGCCAATTAAAATTACAATTTGTCGAACTTGGGTTCTATTTCAAGGTTTTCCAAAATAAGCCTAAGCTGTACTTAGTATAATGTAAAAGTTCCATTAGTTCAAGAGTTATGCAAATTTCTTAACAGGCGCAACAAAGTAAAGGATGGTTAAATTTTAAGGGCCGATGTTGATTTTGAATAAAAGTCAAATTATTTAGGAAATTATTGTTATTTCTTTTTATTATGATAACATTAGTATGGATCAATTATGCGGCACACCTCCATGCGATGGTCCAAATTTTTGATGACGCTGAGGCATAATTGAGGTTGTATTGTTCTGGCTTATCGACGTACACCTTTTCTTTCAAATAACCCCAAAGAAAGAGCCATTGTTTCGTTAGCTGTGTAGAAATCACATATCGTCCACATCCATATCTTCCAATTCGGGCCATAAAAAGTTCGTTATCATCTCACGATAGCGAACACTATTCACAGTAACTGTCTGTCCGGCCTCATTTTGGATAAAATACGGCCCGATGATGCCGCCAGACCATAAACCGCACCAAACAGTCACTGTTTGTTGGTGCATTGGTTTTTCGACAATCTTTCTTTGATTATCACCGGCCCAAATGCGGCAATTCTGCTTATTGACGAATCCACTGAGGTGAAAATGTGCCTAATCCCTGAAGATGATTTTCTTCGAAAATGACGACGTTTGTTATGGTCAAGAGGCTTTAATTATTGAGTCAATTGCACCATGTAAGCGTGTAAATGCAAGTCCTTATGCATAATGTTCATCAGCGACAAACGTGAGAGGTGCAATTGCTGGGCACGACGACGAGTTTAGGTGACGGCTCTTTAGCCACACTATCGCGAACAGCAGCAATATTTTCTGCAGTACGAGCTGTACGAACATGCACATCTCCTACAGACCCGGTTTGCTCAAATTTTTGCATGATTTTTCCGATTGTACGAACATTTGGACGATTTAATTAACCGAAAAAATAACGAAATGCACAATATGAATATTGATTTCAACGCCCATTTTCATAATAAGCGTTGCTCGATTATGTATCTTTCCATGATTCGAATTGAGTTAGGCTGCAATTGAGAAATGCCAAATGAAATGCTGAAAAAAACTTGACGTTTAGGTATGGTTTACATTCAACGGAGGCCCTTAAACTTCTAAGCCGGAAGTGATAATTTTGAATTTTTTTTTTAAATTTTCCCTTTACGCAAAATGCTTCATATGTATTCGTGTGTATTGGCTTAAGATTAATATATTTTGCGTAATTATTTTTTCTAAGTCTAGATTTTAATTTTTACAGTTTTCTTGTGAGAATAGGCTTGCACAAGAATTTTGTACAATACGAGTTTATCTAACTGCAAGCCTTTTTACAAGCCTTCAAAATGTCAATCATAAATGTGAAATCTTTAAATTTAAATCAAATGTATTTATCGAAAATCACTTGTTCTATAAGAATTTGTTTGGATAAATAAATTATATATACATGTGCCTCCCAGTATCTATTAGATAAGAGAAAAATCTTGAAAAGAAATTTACGGAATGATGCCCAATTTAACCATTTTAAATTCCCGTACAAAAGTTGTATCTATGAAAGTGTATTCAAGTGTTTGAATGTGCATTTATAAGTTGATTGCAACTATTACTCCGTAAAAATGTTGCAGACAGTTTTCGTTGTATTTGTAGGCAATTCAGGCAGACGACTGCAGCATTTTCCTGTAAACGAATCACACAAAAGCAAAAAAGTTGCAATAAAAATATAAGAAAGAAAGAAAGAAAGAAAGGAAAAAAACTCTATATTTATTCTCAACTTGTGGTTTTTTACATTTCTTTAGAAATTTCCGCATTCTTTAGAAAAGTGACCCCAAAAGGAATTTTATAGTTTGTGTCTGTGGATGGATGTTGTATGTGGATACAAACTATTACAACGTATTAGTACAGCAGCAGCAACAACAACTGCTACCATTGATACTGTAACTGCCTGCTTGTTTTTTTTCTTGATTGCAATGCATCATTACATATTTACATAAATTGTTGCATGAATCTACACTTTTTTCTTGGTTTGTATGTATGTTTGTATGCATGTTTGTCGTGCGCACAAACGACAATGCAGCACGAGTGTATGTTTGAGCAAGTTTGATCAATATTTGCAAATTAATAATGGAAATAAGCGAAGTATATTTATGGTATGTATGTATATGACCAGACATGGTAGATAAAGTTGGTGCGATTGTACTTTTTTTTTGGTACAATTCAAAACTAAAAAGTACACTGGTACCCCCGTCAAACCTACATGTTTATTATTGATATAAAATGGCAACTCGTATTTATTGTCCAATGAATATAAGCGGATTTTAGTGTTTGGTGCAAATATTCTTGGGAAATTGCAAAATGTCGTGGTTTTTTTATGAAATCTAAGGCAAACTCTACTTTTTTTTTTGTTGGATTTAACAAAATGGCTAGGATATTTTGCATTTGCTCTTTTGCAAGACCACGAAACACTGAACTCCGCTATTGTGAATAGAACGATTGCTTATGCCAAATTCTAAATTATGTATCAGCGACAGCATATAAGCTTGCATTTTCTGATGATATTCACAAGTTTTTATAAGATATAGGAAACCACTTATGCAAAAGTTCTACATCAATTCAAGATTATTTTGGAACGAACTTATAATATTTTCAAATATTCGTCAACAAGATGGTCGTAACGTCAAGAAGTAATCAACAGAATTTTGGGAATTTACTCCGTATAATTTTGAAGGCGATTTCGCAAGCGCTTAATTAAATTTTATTATATTCGGACTTTCTACTCCTTTCCTGTTTCTGCAGAACATATTGAAAATTGTAAACACAATAAATTTGGAAATGCAATCCGAAGAACGCTCGAACATTAAATTTTCGTTTAAAATTCGAGATTGCATTTTGAGAAGTATTCGAAAATTTCCACAAAAAACGACGATAAATTCTAAAAAGCGTATGAAAACGCTCTCTTCTGGCGGCAATCAAAAATAAAAATTAATGGATTTCTCAAGCATGATAAAGGGCTGGCTAGATCAAATACAATTTGTTTCTTGAATAGTTATTTTGGAAAACTAACTATTTTGAAAAATCCGGGGATCGAAATTAATTTTTGACCTATGGTTTCTTTCACCGTTGAAAAAACTGCAGTCAAAGTCATTGGAAAAAAAACTATTGCTTTTACTTCCGATTCAATAAATGTAAACAGTCGATGCCATTTCAACTCAAAAGGAGAAAAGTTGTTCACAAATTTTCGTTTTTTGTTCGACAGTTTTTGGTTTCGACTACAGTTTTTTAAACCCTGGTTTCTTTGGAAAAGTTTCTTGAAATAAAACAACAATCGCGATGTGCTTTTGACGCGAAAAAATTTTACCCACCCTATTATTATGTATAATTACCTTTTTTTTTTGTTGTATTAAATTTTTGTTTTTACAAATAAAATAAAATGAAAAAAATTTATAAAAAACTGACTTATGGCCAATTTTCAGGGTAGATATTAAAACACATTTATGTTTAAAATCGTTTTAAATACAAAATTCTCTTCTTCACTAAAAACTTAAGTGGAACATAAGTCACCGATGTTGTGCACTTAATTTCAACTTAAGTTTCCATTGTAATATTTTAGCAAGGTGTCCTCAATATCACAACAATACAATAACAACAGGCAAAGCATTAACAGTCAGCTGTTTTTTCAGACCACCTTGTAAATAATTACACTTTTTTATATTTTTTTTTTGTGTTTAGTAGTGCTACCGTACTTTTATCTTAATTAAATAAGACTTTACAAATAAAACTCAAAAAACCAATCTGTTTTTAAATACGATTTAAGTTTGTTATGAAAATTAACTTAATATAGATTTAAATACAATCCTGAAAATTGGGCATTAGTACTACTGGTAGTAGTATTGGTTTTCTCATTTATCATCCCTGTGACCAGACTTTTGTTTTTAAATTTGAAGATAAAATTCCGTAAAACAACATTTAAGTAAACGAAGGAATGTTTAAGTATACTCTCTGTTTTGAGAAGTATTGGGATCTTAATAAACAAAGAATAAAGCCTATGGGAATTATTCTTGGTAAACATTTGAGATTAATGGGTACAAATTAAAGGCATTTGTGTTTTTTGCTCATATCTTTGTGACCCGATCTGGCTGAATTTTATTAGCAACCTATTCCGGACTATAGGTATGTGGCATAAATATATATGTAATTACCCAATCGCCGCCATAATTGGGGTCATCGGAATAGCCCTTAAAACCTGGAAACAGACAGAAGGACTTCGCTATAAATATGAAAAACACAAGCGCTGGATGTGTTTTTGTAGTGAATGCCTTAAAAAATTAAAAACGTTTTTCTGTATATGATCTTCGTACACAATAAGAATACATAAAGATTAGAAAATTTCATTGCGTACTGTTTTTTGTAAACAACACAAAATTCGTTGTGTTCGGATCAGCAACAAAATACATACAAACTTATGTATGTGTTTTGAACCAAAAAATTAAACAAAAAGCAAACAACACATTTTTATAAAAACAAAACCTGTACACAATACCCATTAAAAAATGCAGCTTACTGGTAAGCAGTTTTGTAAGTTAAAGTATCACAATACCCCCTTACAAACCTGCTTACAAGAGGCATGAGTTTTATACGGCGAATTCCCAATTGGAAGCTCTACTTTTTTCCTCTCTGCTAAAAAACAATTTGACGGCTGATTGCGTTATAAAAAAAATTTAATTTCCATGTTCGGTAGTATTTCGAAAATGGTCGTAAACACATTTTAAAACCATTACAACCTGCTTCCATGTAAGGGAATAACAGAAGCACTTAGAACATTGCTCACTTACAACCTGCTTACTTATAAGCAGTGTTCCCACCAGCAAAATTCAAAATTACACTTGAGATGAAACAAAATTACCCAATTTCAATGAAATTACACCTGATATAAAATTTCAAAGAAGCAAAAACACAACAAACTCATTGAAAGAATATCAATATAAGTTAAACTGTTAAGATTCTTATTGTAATTTAAAATAACATTAAAAACTTAAAATTAATTAAAAGAACTTAAGATACTCCTGAAATAATGAGTTTAACTTCTTCATTAGGTTGCGTATATCTAGGGAATGTTCAAAATGCTCATAGCCATTCCTTTACAATGGGTGTTTTTTAATCTCGATAGAGCATACGGAAGGTTAGCTGTGAAACGAACTGTCATACTGCTTTTTCTTCTGGCTCAGGCACATTATAATGAATAGATTCATGCTTGAACAACGCCACCAAATTATCGAAATTTACTTTGAAAATCAGCCATCGATTTTCGCAACTTATAGGCGACTTCATTATAAAGCTGACGCGAATTTTTTTTTCACAAATGAAGGCGATGTGTTGATTTAGAAAAAACGAACTGTCAATTAGATTTCATGGCCGTGCAATGTGATACACCAGCAACAATTGACGTCTTGTTAATTTTTTTCGTGACATGCAGCCAGCTATGCTCGAAAAAGAGGAACAAATTTGGACGTCTGCAATGCGTTTTATCAAGAACAGGCGCACGGGGCCCATTTGTTTGAAATTGAATGGTAAAGCCGTATATCAATCTGCGATTAAAATAAATTTTTTTGTTGTCTACCATTTTATGTTTCATGGTCTTAAAAAATACCCTTCATACCTTATTTAGTAAACTAAATGACTGCAGAGTTTTGTATAACTGACCCTTTCGTAATTTAGTTTTGCAACTGTAAAGGGGGTTAAATATTCTTCAAAATAAACATTTAAGATGTTGGAATATTGGAAACATAATTAGTTTAAATGACTTTTTTCAATAACTTTCAGGTTCTAAATCACTACGATTCATCAAAATCTAAGAGTCCATCTTGCGACAATCATTACCGAACTTCTAAATATATATATATATTTAATGATTGAAGTATTTTCTTGAAAATAAACCGAGACTTTGGTATTAGAAGACTTTGCGTTTTTTTAGCAACAATATTGAAAAATAAATAAATGTCATCACTGAAATCGAATATTGATTTTTTTTTAGGTATCTGAAGTAGGAATTTCAAATAACACCTGAATTACACCTACGAGAAATTACCCACGCTCTACCCAGGAGTGTAAAAATTATACCAAATTCGGGTAATTACCCACAAAGTGGCAACACTGCTTATAAGGGATAATGCGAAGTTATTCAATCATTTAATTAAATATTCTTTTAAATGATGTTCGTTTCTCTGCTGCTTCTTAGTAGTGTGTAATAGCCAGCGCATATATCAGCTCTCATGTAGTTTTCGTGCTTCCAGACACCCAAAATTTATTGTGGCTTTGTAGTGTCGTCAAAATTATATCAGAACCACATGCGCATGTGGCTTTTTACATTCAGTGTACTATAGGCTTAAGAAATATTTGGTATTTTCGTGAGAAAAGTAATGCACGTTATTAAGGGTTGTGTACTTATACACAAACACTTAAAAAATAGATATCGTTTCTGGACGTGTTTACAGTACGCTCAATAAAGTTCGGTTTATTTTCGAACACTGGTTCTTATCAGTTCTTTTAGCGTCTAAGAACAATATTGCAGATTTTAAATAATAAACATGGAATGGTCCACATGAAAAAAGTACCTACTTTTTTGAGAAAGGATTTATAAATTTTTATTTGAGGTTACTTTAAAAATACATCAATTTTAAAGATTTTTTTTTTTGGAAAAATTATACTTTCCAGAATAAAATATGTACTTCCTTAGGAATTTCCACATTTTATTTATCTTTGAAAACATTTTTCATTTTAGGTATTTTGAAAAATGCTATGCTTTAATTAGAATATGTTCTTAACTCATAACCAGGGAAACCATAAACATGCAATTGTGTGACCAAAGAAGGCAAAAACAGTATATTTATCCTTTTCAGATTTTTTTTTTTTTATTAATTTTGGCATCGATTTGTTAGTGCATATTTTTGGATATTTTACCGTTGGCAGCCTTTTTTTCATAATTTAGTTAACAGAGCCTTTTTGCAGCATTTTGTATGTTTATAGTGCATATTTTGCCGTTTTGAGACATATTTTGATGCATATTTAAATTTTACTTACATTTTATTTGTATGTCCAATGTGTTGCTTAAATTTCGCCGTCTACATTTAAGTTTTACGGTAAAATTGTAAGACAAAGCAGGTTGCAATCAAAGATAAATGTTGTTTTAAACTTTATAAATTTATAATATGCAATAATAAAGGAAACATCAATTATATGCCTTTTTGGCGATGTGTGTAATACATAGAAATCTTGACCAATATTTTAGTATACCGATCAACTCAGAATCATTTTTTAAAGTGATCTTCTGATGTTTGTCCGTCCGTCTGGCTGATTGTCTGTCCCTGTTAACCTTGTGCTTAAAATACAAGTTGTAATCTTGCAGACAATTTGATAAAACTGGGTAAATATATTTTAATTGTTCTAATGACGAAGCCAATGTAAATGGTGAGAATCGGTCTATAATTTCACATACTCCCCATAAAAGCTTCTTTCCAAATTAGACTCTGTGTCCATAAAGCATATCTGTGGCATAGTTGGGGGTAGTACACTAAATATTGATTTAAATCAGCAGTGCACTATCACTGAATAAAACTGCACAGAAATTAGTGTGCACTCTTTTTTACCAGATTTATTGATGATTGCAATTTTTTAACTACAATTAAAAATTTTTTAGTGATATTGCAAATTTTTTCACTATCACTAAATGCAGATTGAGTGCAAAAATCTGCACTCAATTCAAAAAGTGCAAAATTTGGACTTGCAATCAAAACTGCGGCTATATTTTTGCACTATCACTAAGTGTGAGGTGAAACTGAAAAATGAGGGCACTACCCACATCTATGAATCATAGATATTATAATTATGTTGGAATTTAGATTAAATTCTTATCGAATCAGTTTACATTTGCCCAAAGCTCCCATCTATAAATAGCTTTAACTTCGTTTTTAATGTTAACATTAATAAACAATTTAGCGAACGTCCCTAAAATCTCTTTAAGACAACAAGTCTCATATGGATGTTAATATCTAGATAATATTTGGCACCAATAACTCTTATATGCATTTTAACCTCTTAATATAACTTTGTTTTTTCAGCCCATTCCTGCTTATCGTTTCCAAATAGAGTAGACTAGAATAGTGTTTGAATTTTACCGTTTATAATTTTATGACTGTTTTTATTAAATGCATTTGTTTTTAAATGGTTGAAATTTTTTTCAAATTAGCAGTTTTTGACTTGTTTGGGGCATATTTTGAAAAATTTTTAAGGCATATTTCTAAATTTTGACTGCTTCTTTAAGACGCATAAACCGCTTTTTAAGGAGCATATTTCTCGTTTCCCTGCTCATAGCTCATAACAATTTTACACTTTTGAAACTATTTATTTATTTTTCGAAAGAAAAAAAAAAATTACTTATTTTGTTTTAAAATAATGCTGTTTTTAATGTTAATTTTTTTCATTATTATTATTGGCAAAATGTATTTTTAATGTATTTTTTTTTAAAATTTCTTTTGATACAATTTTTTATAAAGCTTTCTTTTATTTATTTTTGGTTTTAATTTGTGTTATTTTATCTTATTTGGAAATTTGTATATTTATTTTTAATTTCTTTGAAATTATTTATTAATTTGTTTAATTCTATTAGTTGGCTAATAAAACAAAAATCTCTTAATTCTCTAGAACTCATTCTATAAATCCTAATGATTTTACCCCAGGACAAATCCTTTTCTTGCACCTCATACAACTCATACAAATAAAAAAGTCGTTTTAAATTAAAAAATTTAATATTCTTTAATCTCTTCATACTTAAATTATTTATCAAAAAAAAAAAAAAAAAAAAAAAACATTCACATGGAAAAAATCTCCCACAGAATTGAAAACAACTTTCATCGTTATAACCAAACGAGACAAAGATCGGTCAACACTATTATAATCGAACTGAAACACACAGACAGACACTTACACACTCTCATTTTTACAAAACAATCTCCTTGTTATTGTTTTTTTGCCAAACAAAACAGTGCTTTTCCAAGAAAAATCTGCAAAAAAAAAACGCCAAAGTCATTGTCTTTTTTGGAATGCCTCTTTTTTTCTTCTTGAACTGAAAGTCGATGTTGTTCCTTCTGCTGACGCTGCTACTCTTAATAATGGTTTTATACATGGTGCAGTTGTTATTGTTGCTCTAAAACCCTTTTTTCCATTTCGTTGCTTTGATTTTGGGTTTTAGTTTTCATTAACGTGGTTCACTCGCTAGTTACGTCTTCCTGCTCTCCTCAACACTCCTTACAAAATTTGTGTGTGTTTTTTGAGTTGTAGTTCATTTAGGAACGAAAAAAAAGAAACCATGATGATGCTACCGCTGGTGTATGGTTCAATGATTGTTGGTCTGTAGTTGTTGTCTGCAGAGATTTTTATTTAACCTGTTTTGTTGAATTGAATACAACAGCAACGTTCACATAACAGCATTAATAAATAATTTTTACAAATCCTGGAATGGGAATGGGTTGAAAACAAAAAAAAAAAAAAAACTCAATAACAGAAGCTTTTATTGGTGAGACCAGACGCCGACAATGATGACGATGTTGTTGATCATGACCATCATTACGATGATTAAACTCATCAAGACGACCATGGTCACTGGCATCATGATAATGATGATGTTGTTGGCGTGTTTTTGTATAAAAAGTGCTGCATTTTTACCTAAAAATGTAGAATACAATAACCAAAATTTTGTTGAAAGCCCAACAACATTTAAAGGCAGCAGCAGCAAAAAACATTGCCGTATCGTCAGCTCACTATTGGTTTGACCTTCCGAGCATTTAAAAAAATGAGTTTTAAAGTTTTTTAAGTAATGCTTTGCTCTACACGCCATTATTTGGCGATTGCACCAAATTCTTCACATAAAAGCGTAAAAAATAAATTTCACTTTTGCTTTGCTTCATTGCCTTAAGAAAAAATTGTTTAAGCAAAAGCTGCCTGCTGACTTTTTGTAGAATTGGGTTTTTTTTCATACAATTGTTTTTGTAGCAATTTTTTCTAATATCTGCCTTTTTTAATTGTTGTATTTCTGCATAGACCTAATAATTGGGCCATGAGCAAAAGCAAAATAAAATGACAACAAGAAGAACAATTGTTTTATAAAATAATAAACACGTGTTAATCAAAAGTAAACATTTCTAAAAATTTATCAAAATATAAAGATGAAACTGTTTTTGTAAAATAAAACCAAATTAAAGAAAAAAATCATCAATGTTGACTTTTTATTAGTTTGTTAATATAGAAACGTTAACTTCAGCAAGTTACTCAAAGCAAAGCAATAAGTATACGTATGCAGCACAAAAAGCTAGTTTTTAAAAATATTTTTCGAAAAGTGGCGTATTCGGCACAAAACTTCTAACTTCATTCTTGAAGGTTGACTAAAAATTAAATTTTTCTGTAAAACATATGCCGGAGCAGCGGAGAAAATATTAAAAAAATTATATCGTATACATTTTGAGAAATCTTCATCTTAACCTTCTTTGTCGTTTTTCTCCACTATAACTTTGTTTCCTCACAATGACGACTGGCTAATGATGTTATTGTTTTTGCTGTTGCTGATGCTGCCAATATTCCTAATTTTGGTATATTTGGTACTAGTAACTGCATTAGACTTTAATTTAACTACTTTAAACACGATAAATAGCTAAAATAAAAATATTAAAAACCTTGCATTCGAGGAAGTTCATTTTTATTTCTGAAAAAGTACCGTTTTGAAAAGTAACCATTTTGAAAAAGTACTTTTTTTTAACCGTATATTTTTGAAATAGGCTATTTTAAAATATATAATTTAATAAAAAAATATTCTACGTTTAAATAATAACTAATCTTAATTTTTTAAATGTGGAATTTTGCAAAAATTTGGTAATATATGAAATTGTTTGATTACAAATATTTTAAAATTTATTTTTTGAAAATAAAAAAAGGCTTTAAGAAACTAAATGTGGGTTATAAATTGGCGCACAGCCGCGAATAACGCTTTATTTGATCAAATTATGTACGAATTTGCAACTTGTATTTTGCGCACAAGGTTAACATGGACAGACATCTAGCCAGTCGGACGGAGGGGCGTAGATAAATCACTTTAAAAAGTGATTCTCAGTCGATCGGTGTACTTAAAGATCGGCTCGGATTTCTATGCATTACACACATCGCCAAAAACGTATGTTTATACAGTAGAATCGCGAAAAAGTTAACCAAAATGTCCCAAGGGTTTTTAACTTTTTCAAACTATTAACTTTTCTAAGCGGGCTTAAATTTGAAAATATACAATAATAAACATGGATCTTTCAGAAATAACGCACTTAACTCATTTCAATGACTTAGTTTTCATAACAACAAAAAATAAACTCAGATTTTTCATATTAATTCGTTACAGCCTCGAGAATTTCAAATATTTTTTTCTAATTTTTGAGATCCATAATCCAACGCTATTGCTTTTCTCTGAATATTTTTTTTAATTTTGTTCAAATTCTCTACTTTCTTCTCATATCCGATGTTTTTTTTATCAAAAATTTCAGAAAAGTTAACTAAAAGTTAACTTTTTAGAGCGACGCAGGCACGCTAAAATTCGGTTAACTTATCCGCGAAATTAACTTTTCCGAGTGTTAACTTTTTCGCGATTCTACTGTAATTGTTTTATCCTTAATTTTTACTTTTATGTAAAATTTGAAAGTTTAAAATAACATTTTCTTTAATGCGCTAAAATCTTAAAAAATGCTGCAAAAAGGCTCTTTTAACTAAATTATGCTCCAAACGTTAAAATATGCCAAAATATGTACTAACAAATCGATGCCAAAATTCATAAAAAGCTCTAAAACGTATAGATATGATATTTCTGCCTTCATTGGTAGCACTGGAAAAAAATTCAATTGCATATTTGTGGTTTCCCTGCTTATGACCTAATGACACATGGAACTAAAAATTTTTTTTTGAGAAAATGGGGTTTTTATGAAAAAAAAATATGAAAAAAATACTGTAGTAAAAAAGGTACTTGCTTTTAAAAGTGAACTATTTATGAAATTACAAACTTCATGTTTACAATTGCAGTGTTTCATGAAAATTTTTTTTTTTGGTGAAAATTAAAGTTTTTTAAATTACTTTTTGTTAAAAAAACATTTTCTTAAAAATCTACTTAATTTTTAAAAATTGTTTTTTTTTGCAAAGAACAGGTTATTTGCAATTGTTTTGCATTGCTGTGATTTATAATTTAATAAAAGTGAAAATTGTTGTCCAAAGGATATTATTTTAAGGTTAAGTAAGTCCGATCAAAATTTTTTATTTAGAATCTAAATTTTAGATGCTGAATAAATTAGACCAAGAACCATTAAAAAATCTTCCTGACAATATCCCGTGTCATTGCAGACTAATGTGCCTAACATTTCTTTAAAGTATTGTTGACATACGATTTCTTTTAAATCTGTCAATTCCAGTCCAAAGTTAAGTTGGTTTTCTCCTGATCAAGTTTTCAAAAATTAAAATTAAAATTTTCTTTTCAATGTGTTTTCTTTCAATTTCAGACTCATATTTTTTGAATTACCCAAAAACTACTTTTCGCATTTTTCCCATATACGTTACACTGTTATGTTGTTATTTATATTATATTTAGTTTTTTTTTTGCTTCCTAAATCTTTTGATTCAGTTAAAATGTTTTCTTTTATTCCATTTTGTTGTTCTTGTTGTTGGAGTTGTTTTCTCTGCAATTCGTTTCAGTTTTGTGTTTATTAGAATTTATTTTTATTAAGAGAATTTCCAGGAATTTCAAAATATTGTAGAAGATGATAATGAAGAAAAATAAGCAGAGGAAGCTGTCTGCAGTAAGTCGCTTTAGCAATATGAATGCTCTGCCTTGCGTTAATGTTGCCATAATTGCAATAGTGGCGTTAAGCGACAGGCGCTTGTTCAGTTTCAACATTAAATTTAGATTAAGAAACGAAAAATAAACGCTTTTTATCATTTCAAATGTTATTGGCTACAAATTAATTGGCTAGAAGTACTTTTGCTTTCAATGAAGAAGAAATTGATAGCAGATTTTTGCTTGACTGACTCATTGAAAAACCAATCTTAAACCCAGTTTCGTTACATAAAAGGCATGAAGAGATATTCGTCAAAAAAAAAAAAAAAAAAAAAAAAAAGAACCCGCTACTTTCAGTCGATGTTTTTTCATCGTTTTAATATGACTTTGATTATATGTATTTAACTGGATATCTGATCCGATATAGTAACCGAGGATTTGTAAAAAGTTATAAATAAGTTACTTTTAAATGTCAATATGTTTATCGCCCCAACTGTAATTCTGCTATGCAAATGTTTTGTTTTAAAAATATTGCGCACCTTGTTGTTGTAAGACCGTCTATTTGTCTGATTTTTCTTTCTTCCTCCTTCTTTTCTTGCTCGTCTACTGCTGCTTGTTGTCGGTCGGGCCAAACGATCTTTTGTCGTATCGCTTAAGTCCATTTACTGGTTACTGCTTTTTTCATTTTTAAATAAATAACTTTTTTTTACTGTAGGATTAAAGGCAAATGAGCTTAACCTGGTCAAGTATATTCCATGTGTTTACTACATGGCTGTGTATCCTGGTCATGTTTGAAATGCCGAAAGAAAATTATTAACGAACACACTAAATTGGTACATACTTTTATACTGGATATTAACGATGTTAATGAAAAACTACAATAACTTGAACTGGCAAAGTAGAATATGTGTTTGGAAATGGCTAAAAAGGTTTATCAGGTTAAATAAAGGGTATAAAAAGCTGGTACAATTGTACCCTTTTTAGTACGATTGGATTTTTAAAACTTTATTGTGAACCAATGACTAATTTAATACAATTTGGGGGGTCTTTATTATAATTTTGAATTTTATTGACTGGACCACTAATGTCCAATTTTTAGGATTGATATTAAAACACATTTATTTTTAAAATCCTTTTAAATACAAAATTCTTTTCTTCACTAAACACTTAAACGTAACTGAATTCCCGATGTGGTACATTTAAATTCATTTAAAGTTTCTATTGGAAAAACTTAGCAAGGTGTCTCAATATTAAAGCAATACAACAACAACACCAGGCAAAGCAATAGCAGACAACTGTTTTTTGAGGTCACCTTGTAAATAATTACACTTTTTTGTGAATTTTTTTTGTATTTAGTTGTGCTACTATACTTTTATCATAATCAAAAAAGACTTTTTAAATAAAACTCAAAAAATCAATATGTATTTAAATACGATTTCAGTTTATATGAAAATTAACTTAATATTGATTTAAATACTATCCTGAAAATTGGGCATTAGCATCTAATGAATTCTTAAAAATTAATTTAAAAAAAAAATACAATAAACAGGTAGTTAATCTCCTGTTTATAGAACTCGAGTGCAAAAGTGACTCGTTTAATTAACATTTAAATTAAAACCAAAACTTACAAAATCTTTTTTCTTAAAATGTGAGTCACTTTTGCTCTGGCGTTTTAAACACAGGCAGTAAAAATTATAAATAAATAAAAATTGAAAAGTAATTATATTTAAAAAAATAAAAAATAGTTGAAACACCAAACAACCCTGTTCTGGCAATCACGTGATTTCAAATCATATGTGCCTTTTAAAACAACACGTGTAACATTGTGCCGTTTTTGTGTTTTTTTAATGTGACTTTCATTTACCGAAAGCACATCGAGAAACACAAAAACGGTGGGATTTCCAAAACACGACAAAATCACACATGTGATTCTAAAAGCACGTGGTTTTAAATCAAGTGATTTTCAGAACAGCGCTGATTGTTTCAGTTATATTTTGTTGTTTTTTTCACTGAATAAAAAAATGTTAAAATAATATATCGAAAAATTTTTTATTTCTTGCTACAACTTAAAATTAAATCGTTAAAACTAAAAAAACGACATACATACATTTATCTATACTAATATTATGAAGCTGAAAAGTTTGTATGTTTCCGTGTTTGTAAGAGGTAAACTCCGGAACTGCCAGTCCGATTTTTAAAATTTCCTCAACAAAATCAAGAATGGAACTTCCTAACGAACATATGCTATATTAGGTTCCACTAAAGTGCTTAGGATAGGGCCCAGGGGCGCTAAACCACCTATTCTAGCCTCATTCATATCTCCAATACTAAAAGAGGGAGAAAAATATGTAATACTTATCTCTTGTTCTTTAGAAAAATAAACGGACAAGTGTCTGGTACATTTTTTAAATTCGTCCCTTTAAAGGAGTAAGCGGGAAAAACCAGAATTTTTTTACTCTTTTAAACCAATAAATGTAAAAATAAACATTATATCAGATTCGAAACTTATCTAAAAAATACAAATACAAATTCGGTACTTTTTAAAAATTGATTCGTAACTATTGTTGGTACTCTTGTACAAAGTATTTTTCTGCTTTCTTTGGCTTATACGTTTAAAATGGCTACGCACTACAATATTGAAATTATTGATACTTCAGTGGGGAGAAAAAAGTACTAAGAAGAGAAATTACGGAAAATTAAATTTCTTTCTTTAGCTTTTTGGTTCTACAACTGGTACTATTTTTAATAACTGTGAATATTGGACCAAAAAAAACGTAGAATTCAACATGCAATATCCTGAGTGATTAGACTCTATGTGGAAACTTTTTGGTGCTTTATGGACTTTAACTGGTACTTTTTGAATTTCCGTTAGTATTGGACTAAAAACATAAAATTAAACATGCAATGTCCTGAGTGGGGCCTTTTCAGCTCTTTAACTGGTGCTTTTAGAATTTCCGTTAATATAAGGCCTAAAAGCATTAAATTATGTCCTTAGTGAATACGAATCTTTAAGAGGGGCTTTTGAGTACTTTATTGGGCCTAGACACATCAAATTAAACTGACGAAATTTGTAAGAGGGATTTTTTGGTGCTTTGTATTTCTCTAACTTAGGACAGGGTTCAGGGCCGCTAAACCTTCAGAAAATATTTATTACCATTTTAGAAAAGATATATTAAAGCAACAGTTTCCGTACTCAAAAGAAAAAGAAAACCATTTTAACATGAGTACTCTGTTATCCCTTCATTCCGCCTCCAGTTTATCTCTCCTCTCGGCCGTCCTCTAGCCGAATGCGAAAGTGACCAAGAGAATTATTGCCGCTCTGAAAATATCTAACCAATTTTAATGAAATTTGAATAGATGGAACAGCGTAATTAAAACACACAGGGCTTATAAGCTAGGACTTCAAAGGGGCAGATGTGCAATTTCGATTTTGATAAAATTTAAAACTTATTTATATTGATCTACACACAGACTTTCTTTATAGATAATTAAAAATTCATTCTGTGCTGGCAGCGCCACGGGAACGGCTAGTTAATGAATACAAGCAAAATAGGAAATGCCTCTAAAACCATTGATTTATGATGAATAAAGTCTAAAAAAATCGCTAAAATGTCACATACAATTAAAGTCGTAAAAATAAAAAATTTAAAACTTACAAAGCAAAATAAAATTCCAAAAAATTTACTTAAAAATCAGAGGTATATGAATCAGAAAAAACGCAATTACACGTACATGTAATTTGCTTCTGACATTGTCTATGTTTTTTTCGCATAGTTATTGCGTGTGGCCGCCATACAAATGTTTGATTGCGCCGAAAAAGAGTTCAGCCATCTAATAATTGTTTTCTTTAAATTGGAAGATACCAATTTAGGATATTGTAATGAAACGTTTTTTCTTATTATGTATGTACATTAGAGCGACTCACCAAAAAAAGTGCTCGATGTACCCTCCTAAAAATGAACCTTGGACTTTTTTAAGATACCATTTTAAATATTTCGGCTCCAGCTTTGACCTCTCGTGAGCTGGACCATTTTGAAAAAGGGTCTATTTTTACATGTTTTGTTAATTTGAGAATCTGTTTCCTTACCAACATATACAAATTGGGTATCAGGTTTTTTTAAGGCGCGTCCAACTGTGTATACAGTTTTTCCAAGGACGATCATCCATGTCCTTTTTTTTATGGATTTTCTGTAAAAAAAAACGGTTTTTGAATTTTTTGTTTGAGGATGTTTGAAATAAAAATGCCAAATTAACATATTTTAATCTTTAGTCGATTTAATTAAATACGTGTTTCCGCTTTTTTGAAAATTCGCGCTAGTTCGCGTTTTGACAAAAATGCAATGGGTTGGCAACCCTTTGTTTTAAATAGAGCAATATGAGTATCAAATTTTTTCTTTTGCCAAGTACATCATCTTTGTATGTAAATAATTTAGATTTTTGCAAATTAGATGCATTTTACACGGTGCTCTGGAATATATATAAATGCAATTTTGTAGTAACTCTAATATGATAGCGGATTTAGTTTCTAGATTATGTATGGATGAAAATAGAACTAAATAAAGAAAAAAAGAAATGATCCACGACTTTTTGGCGGTATATTTTTTTCGCAAATTAAAAAAAAATTTAAGTCGTGGATCATTTTTTCTTTATTTAGTTCTATTTTCATCCACGCGCCTTAAAACAGAAACAGATTCTCAAATTAACAAAACATGCAAAAATAGACCCTTTTTCAAAATGGTCCAGCTCACGAGAGGTCAAAGCTGGAGCCGAAATATTTAAAATGGTATCTTAAAAAAGTCCAAGGTTCATTTTTAGGGGGGGGGGGGGGGGTACATCGAGCACAAATTTTGCTTCCATACAACTTGAGTCGCTCTAATGTACATAATATCTTTTCAATGGTGAAATTATCATATGTACATACATTTATCGGTATTGTAAAATATTAAATTCAGCCGGCTAATAATTCAATAGTGGACGCCGCTGCCGGTTTCTTCCCGGCATAGAATTCTGATGTCAGATGGTTTATCAGAAGAAAATAGAGCACGCTCTAATTGAAATTTTGTCAGATGACTTTGCGTCTACCAGAAGCAAAGTTAAAAAGGTAACACACGTATGTATTTTGCAGTGAGAAATTTGACATGTCAGATGACAAATATATATCGTGTACGGTCGCCTTAAGCAAATGGTCAAAATCGCCGAACCTGATTAAAAATTCGTTACAATTGTTTATGTTAACAAAATTGTCAAAAAGCGACTCGAACAAACAGTTATATTCATGAATAATCTATAGCTATTCACACTATAAGTGTGAATCATAGAAACAAATTCACCCCTATCGTGATTTTAAATTTCTTGGAAGTTTTTTTTCCTTTTTCCATTTTTCCTATGTTAATTCACTTGTAAAAATGGGAAAAGGGAAAAAACTCTCAAGGAATTTTTATTCACAATAGGGGTGATTATGTTTTATGTTTGAAACTACTAACGATTTTATTTGCCTTTTTGTTTAATTAAGGAATTTTAATTTTATATGCTTAATTTTTTTCTTCCATTATTCTACTTCATTTATGAACATAAGGCTTATATTGCTTTTATATCGTTAAATATAATTTTTATTTCATCAAAAGACCATGTATTTCTTGGACGTCCCGATAGTCGGCTACCTTGAGCGTTCCATTCTAAGGCTGAACTTTCTATGCTGCTACTTGAGAGTGAGAGCTATCCATTTCCATTTTCTTCTAGTTATTTGACGTGATATCTGTTATCCTTTTGTAAACCTAAGGAGATCTGTATTTAAAATGTTATTTATCCAAAATATTCTGCATATTATTCGCTTTGAGTCTTTTAGCTAAATTGTTCTTCATTAGCCAAGTTTCACTTCTATATAAGAGTGTTGACTTTACATAAGAATCATCATGCAACCCAGGCAACAAAAACAATTAACATATTTGATACTTAGTCCTGTCTTTAATGTTTCCCACTTATAGAGTGAGTAGCACACCCTTAAAAAAGGCACCCCTAAATCTAGATTTGTATAAACATTTAGCAAAATATTTAGACATTAAAAAATGTAGCGGTTCCTAGAGGTTTTTGAAGTGCCATTCGACAGGAAGTCTTCAAAACCCGTTGGTAACAATGGACATTTTATACAAATTTTCAGAAATTGATATCAATTAAATTTTATAGAAACTTTTAATGTTTTTAATATCTTTTAAAATCTATTCCAATGAAATAAGAAACCACATATTTTAAAATAACCATTTCCAAAAAAGAGCTATGAGCTTACAGATAATTTTTCAGCGAATATTTCTAAAACACCGCCTTTTCACCGCCAGTAATTAGAAGCACATTTTAAAAACGAACCACTGTCATACATAAATTTTCAAAAAAAAAAAAATAAATAATAATGAATGAAATCGAAAACACTTTAAATGAAAACAAATTTTATATCAGGGCTTACAAAAAATATCGTTGCATTGCATACCACTCTTATCATTAAATTAAATAAATAAACAACCCAAAAAATAAAAGATAGATAGACAGACATAAAAACAAACCCTTTACAATGAAATTTGATTGCAACAGTTTTTGTCAATGAAACTATTCGGTATTTAAGTACAATTATGTTTTGTGAGTACATACTTGCATACCACATAACTACTTACAAATTCATTCATTTCATTTCATTCATTACACTGTGCAACAAAAAAAACCAGCCTCAACACTTGCAACGCGAAATGAAAAGGACAAAAATTACCCCTTAAAATTAGTGTTAGAGGGTTAATATATTCTATTAAAAGAATCGCCATACGATTCTACTGAAGACATCTAAAATAAATTTTTAGCACAGAAGTACATTTAGTAGGTATATTTTTTTTGACTTATACCAAACGCCTTTTCAAAATATTCAAAAACTTTAGGGGCCCATATTTCGGGAGCCCGAGCTAACTTTTCAAAACCCTTTTGCAGATTTTCTCTACTAGTAGTCTACTTTCATTTCGCGGTGTTGTAGCTGGCAGCGATGAGTACTGTGTTATTGCTATAAAATGTTGTCAAATCAAAATATCTCTTTATGAAATGGAATTTAATTTTTGGTATTTCCCTCACTCGCCAGTAATCTATAAAAAAATGTCCGTCCCATCGCCTGACTGTTTAAAAATAATCTCTTTTTGTTACGTTGTAAATAAATATTTACATTTTACATATTTTTGTAACTGCATATTAACACTTAAAAGTATTTACAATACTTTGCTGTGCATTTATATGTAGAACTGATTATGTGCAAGTACTCGTAAATATGTATGGACTGCCAGCATGATTATGAATGAAAACTTACAGACCCACATACATAGTAATACCAACCAACATGTTTGTATGTTTGATTGTTTTTTCTTGTAGGAAAAATTAACAACTTAAATTCTTGGGTACCTAAAAACCAGGGCTGTGGAGTCGGAGTTGAGGTATTTGTACCGGAGTCAAAATCGGAGTCGGAGTCGTAGTACCCACAAAAACTCGCGACTACGACTCCGACTCTAACATTTTTCGGCATAAAAACTTTTCTAATATTTTTAAACAAATAAAAATTATCTTCTTAAAACACATTTAAAATTTAAATAAATGGTTTATGAATACTGCTCTTATGTGCTGTTTCCAAATGACAGGCGATGGACTGAGTGCTTTTCATATACAGGGGTGTGCTGGAAATCGCAAACGTAAAACGCAAGAATTTTAAAAGTCGTTTTTAAATAAGATTTTTGTAATAAAAGAATTTTATGACAAATATTTTACAAATATTTTCCTATTAAACAGGATTTTAAACCAAAAATTATAAGAATTAGGTTTAAAGTTAATTAAAAACAACTTCCAAATTCTTGCGTTTTGCGTTTGCGATTTCCAACACACCCCTGATAAATTTTGCTACATAATCAATCGCCTGTCATTTGGAAACAGCACATTAATGTTTGCGTACGGTAATTGCTTCTCAAAAACTCTAATTTTTAGAAGGCCGTACGGTATGGAAAAATAAAAGTTAACATCACTGAGTCTCATATACATTTAGCATCAAGATTATAGTAGGAGTCGGAGTAGTACTTAAAAAATTTCAGCATTTGGAGTCGGAGTCGGAGTTAGTACTTTTTTCGGACGACTCCACAGCCCTGGTTTTAACCGTTCTGTTTGAAGTGCGCCAAGGTATTGTTGATGAAATAGAGTCGAATTAGGGAATTTAAAAATGCAAATTTGTAACCAAGTTCGCTTGGATATAAATATTTGTTTTTTTTTATAAATCTTATATTGAAAAATGTTTTTGTAGCGATGTTCATATACATATGTATATGACTGGAAATCTGCTGTAGTTTCTGTGGCAAAAACACGACGTGAACTACATTTTTAATTACAACTTTTAAAGTGAATGATAATAGAAAAAAAAGGAAAAGGAACTCGGAAAAATACATAAAATTGTTCTAGATATAATTCCCATCAATGTGGGGGTTAACCCGAAAAATTATTAGAGAATACTTTTATCTACTCACTTTGGGGAAAATCGGAGTGAAAATAATGACGTGCATATTATATTTTGGTCTTGGACAATAATAATATTGATTAACTATGGAACGAAAAAAAACTATGGCGAGTACACTGAAGAAAAATATTTCAATATGGCGAGTACACTGAAGAAAAATATTTCAATATGGCGAGTACACTGAAGAAAAATGTTTCAATTTGTTTTTTTAAAAATTCATATTTTTTAAACTCTACAGGTGGGAGATAAACTTTACCAAGCCACGCTTTGAAAACTTTAGAGCAGACCGCAAAAACATGTTGAAAATCAAAAATACTTCTATTTCTGTATTAAAAATTTGCCTTTGTTCGAATATTTTATATGACTCTAATATGTTTTTTTTTATGTCGATAAAATTACATTATATAAGGTAACATACCTTCACTTATTAAATTTGAATTGGCGTTCTTTACCTCCCATGATGGTATAAGTACTGTTCAATCCCTTGAGACAAACAGCACCAAGTCCAACAACAAATGGTCTGCGATTTTCCAAAAATAATACAAGGCTTACAACAATTTATTTTACCTTATTTTTCTCTTCAAAATGTGTTATACAAATTATTCAAGTAAAAACTGAAGGCGCAACTGCATGTTTAAATAAAAATTGTCTACAAATTCAGCGGCAAACCACACTAAATAATTTGATGCAATTTACGTCTAAGCGAGCTGGACTCGGCCTTGTTTTCAACTTTTCTATCTCGAAAACTACATTAGATAAGATTTATGGGAATTTACATATCCATAGAGGAAAAATTCTGATTCCAACAGTATAAAAAACATATTTTGAAAAAGATGTTAATTGTTGTAGTTTATCCCTCCCCTACAGAACATTTGATACATTTTTTTTAGCACTGTTTGCATAATTTTAATAAATCAATATAACTTTCAAAATATACTTAAGCTCAATGAAAAATTTTCCTGGTAGTCTAAAGTGTATTGCAAAACTAGTTCGATCCCATATGGATTGTGGCAAAACTCGTTTCTTTCTTTTGATACTTCGTAGCAAAACTCTAATTTTTTCTATATTTCAGTTGGTTTAAACTTTTCAACTGTGGAGTTATTAAACACTTCAGAATCAAAATAGTTCAACTAATTTGGACCATTTCATCGGGCGTTAAAGGTTTTTTTTTTGCATTTTCCCAAAATTCGAATAAAGTGTAACGAATGAGTTTTGCATCTCACCTATTCTATATAAAGACTCAATGCGGCACGTGTAAAAGTTGAAATACCGATTTAAAATCTGTACAGAATCTTTTTTTTTTTTTGATATATTTAATCATTCAAAATTAACGTTATTAAAAAAAAGTTTAAATTCAAATAAGGACCAGTCTCATATACACTGCAAATCAAAGGAGTCGGAGTCGTACTTAAAAAATTTCATCGGATGGAGTCGGAGTTATCACTTTTTCTGGACGGTTCCACAGCCCTGCTAAAAACAAACAAACAAACATATTTGCTCATTCATAAAACTCAAAACTTATCATATCAATTCATATAAATGTAAATACGTTTTTTTTACAATTTCTTACTTACACTGATACACAAGCACAGAAAGTATGTATGTGTTTTGATAAATTCATATGGGTGTGTGGGTGTGTGTATATGCCAAGTAATGCATATTTCTAGCATTTATGAGTACTAACTGGAAAAATATAAATGTTTATGTACATACATATGATTTTTACAACACATTTTTACACATTTAACAAGTACGTTTAATCCACTCCTGCCCTGCCAACCGCAGTTGAGTGCAAGTAAATAGCACAGCTGATTACACTGGTCTGCAAAACTCGAAACGTTTGGTGGTACATATTTAAAAGGAGAAATTTGTCAACTTTTTAAAGCTAAGTTTGCTAAGCACACATTTTTCTTCCATCACGCACATATTTTTTTTTATACATTTACAATTTTTAAAAAAAAAATTTGATCGCATTGAATAAAAATATTCTAACATTTTCTCTTCCAGTTATTAAGAGGAAAGAAAAAGGGGAAACGAGAGTTATTTATGTTTAACAAGTAAGAGTGCTATATTCAGCTATGGCGAATCTTATGTACCATTCACCATGGTTGGGAAATAACAGAATTTTATCTGAATTTATGTAGTATTTATCGCTTAATTGCATTTAATAATTTGCACATGCCTGCGTGCTATCAAATATATAGAGAGACAAACAAGGGATAGAAAACCCAATTTAAACAGACAGACGGAAAAACGGATTTGAACTTCCCTTCTCATAAGGATCCGGAATATATATCATTTAAAGGGTCTAAGATCAATATTGTAGAAATTACAAACGGAATGACAAAGTCATGTATACCCTTTTACCTTTGGTGAAGGGTATAAAAACCAAGCTCTCAGAAACTCCAGATTAACATTGTATAAGAATTAGATTTCTCATCATACTTCATGGACAAATCTAATGTCAGTTGAACGCTTAAAACTTGGAGCGCAAATGTGTTGGTCTCAATGAAAGTATCTGCCTTGTTGGATTAACGCCACGGTACTCTCAACACTTGTGGAAAGTAGTGTGTTTACAAACGCATTGTTTTGCACCAGTCAGTGATCCAGCAGAACCAAAAACTCGCCCATTGGTAAGAATTTATCTAACCTCCAATGTTAAAAGGTTTCTGTTGATTAGCAACAGCATCTAGAGAGGTCCGCCACCGTGATTTCAAGTCACAGCCACAATAAGTTTCCTAAAGGAGCCTCACCCATAACCAGTTCAGGAACGAAATCACTGGACAACTGGTTCCCGTTGTTCCAGATTATAATTTTTTTTAGATCATCCTCTTCTTAGAACGGAAGATCTGCTGATTTTCCTTCACTTGTGGTGAAGAAGGTATACAAAGTTTGTAATTCCGTGTGAAATTTGTTTTCATTCATCTTGGATCCTATAAAATATATTTATTCCAAATAATTCTATGCCGATTCAGCCATTTCTCTCTGTTTGTCTGTCCGTCTGGTAAACTCACACTCATTGTCAAACGATTAAATTAAAAAAAAAAACAATTTTGATATCATATTATTACTAGTTCTTCTAAACCGTTTAGGATTGGAAAAGGCTGATAAACGAAATGTGGAAAAACCACCCAAAATACTTGATATTTGTGTAACAAAATCTAAGATAAATTGAGGGCGAAATTCACCGATTGCTATGCACGAAAATTCTTTTATATGAATAGAAATCATATTTCTAAATTTCGTGAAGTTCGGTTCATAATTATCCATAGGCCCCATATAAAACCAACTCTAGGAAAACATTAAAGCAAGCCTTAAACCGCAACAAATATTGCTGTTGCAGTTAAATTTGGACTGTCAAAGTTTTATTAGACCAGAAATTATTGTATTTATTTATTTGTTTATTTAATTAAGTCTATGGATACAATCCTTACAGGCTAAATATTTAATTTAACAATTTTTTACATGTATAATATAATAATATAATAATAATATTGCGTTTTAAAACATCAATATCAAAAGAAGAATCTATAAAGTGAAACATTTCATTAAAGCAACAACATAATTTCCTAAACGGATCTACCATCTCGTAGTTTGTTCGAAAAGTTTTAACATATAGTGGGTTATAAATCGTAATGTGCTTTCAGGAACATTCAGTGATATTTTACTTGAAAGAAAAACTGATAAACATTCCCGTTTAAAAGATTAACAAGAAATGAAACATAAAGCATAATTCTTTGGCATTTTAATGTTGGCAATCGAATCAAAGCAAGTCGTGATGATTATGATGGCAGCGCAGCATATCCTCGATAAACATCTCTCACACAAAAAAGTAAAAATTGTTTCTGAACTGATTCGATAATATTAATGTATACTGTTGGATTTCGTGAAGATCGATAAATAATTTAGTATAGAGCAATTCCATATGAAAACGATCAAAATTGGCAAATTTTTGGACGACCCCTCTCCGATTTTAAAATAAATAGTCTCAATCGATTGCCCAGCAAAAAATAATGTACCTACATAGTGACTGGTTTAGTGGTGGTGTACACCACTGTCATGTGACAAAATTGAAGAATTCTTCATAAGGGACCTCATTGAAAGTTGTTTTAAAAAAAACTACTAAAGCGATCGCAACGAGTGATAGCTCGTTGGAAAGGTATTTAATCAGGCTTTAATTGAAAAATAAAATTTTCCTAATTTTTCTTAGAAATTTACCTTTAAATTTTCCCATGAAAATTAAATTTTCCGATTTTTCACAGAAGCTCCTAAATTTTCCGGCTATTTTTTTTTTTTTGGGCCCCGACTCCTTGTTTGGACAGGAGAAGAGCATTTAAGAGACCACCTTGTTAAAAATACATTTTAAAAATTATTTTACAGTTAAAAATACATTTATGAAGAAAAAATATTTCTTATTTTGCTGCTTATACTTAATTACAATATTTATTAAAAATTTCAATTGTCTTGGCATCATTATAAAATTAAAGTAACTTTAAATTTAGCAATTAGCTCTGAGTCAAATTTCAGTTGAATACTAAACGTGAAAGTGTTAAAGTGTTTTTTTTGTAAAGTAAAGAGTGGAGCTGTAAAGACAATTTAAAGTAAAATGAATAAATTTTGCTGCAATCCGTTTAACAAGAGTGGACATCGTTCGAAAAAGATAAAAGTATTAAAATTAACTGGTGTTTCGAAGCGATACATGAATGAATTAAATATACAATACGGTGAAGAAGCAGAATTCATTTGCCCCAAGTGTAAAATCGATTTGTCTCAACAAGCAAATGCATTGAAACAAATGCAGCCACAATCCGAGAGTGAAATGACAAGTGAACAAAATGTTTCATCTGATAGTGTGGCAGACATTCCGATGGTCAATATGTCTTTGAGTCCTTTGAATGAGGCTATTACCACTTTAGGTGAAACGCCTATTAGAAAAAGAAAGTTGCGAAGTGAAACATACAGGAAAGAGAAAAAAGGCAAGGTTATGAGTGCAATCGCGACAATATTTGATGAAGGCTCTGATAACGAATGCAGTCAAGCAGATGACGTTGATGACGGCAAACAAATGATTGAGCAGTTGAAAAGAAAATTCAATTTGGCGACCACTTTTCCGGAGAAATATCTCATTTTATCTGTGCTGCCTCAATCATGGTCTATACGCAAGATTTCTGAACAGTTTCAAACATCTTTTTACATCGCGAGAAGAAGCAAAGAATTAGTTCGACAGAAGGGCATATTGTCGACTCCCACCAAGAAATTTGGCTCAAGGACCCTCAGCGAAGCAACGGTGAAATTGATTCAAGATTTTTACTGCAATGATGACAACAGCCGCGCCTGCCCAGGTACACATGACTATGTTATCACACGTGAAGATGGAGAAAAAGTACACAAGCAGCGCAGATTATTATTATGTAATCTATCCGAAGCATACCATCAGTTCAATGAGAAATACCCAGCAGAAAAAGTGGGATTTTCTAAGTTTGCCATCCTACGACCAAAAGAATGCGTGCTGGCATTAGACAGGCACGGAACGCATTCAGTCTGCGTTTGCATGTTTCATCAAAACATCAAATTAATTTTCTTTCCATGCAAGAAATTGAAAGTATTTCACGGTGAAATTGAAACATATAGGGACCTCCTGTCGAAGTCGTTGTGCGCATACCCCACGGAAAATTGTCATCTGTCCAAATGCGACAATTGTCCGAAGATTGACGAGCTAGAGCAATATTTGGCGGAAAAGTTTGAACAGCTGTTAATTCAGGAGGTGCATTTCAAACAGTGGATAATTAGCAGCGGCAGATGTTCCTTTGAGACCGTGGTAAAGCAGATTCCGGAATTCATCGAGGAATTCGGATTCAAGTTGAATGAACTGAAGGCGCACCATTTCATATCCGAGATGCAATCGAAATTTCTAAAGGAAAGTAAGGAGAAATTAGCCCAAAATGAATTCATTGTGATAAGCGACTTTGCCGAGAATTACACTTTTCTCGTTCAGGATGAAATTCAGGCTTATCACTGGGCAAACGACCAGTGCACGGTGCATCCTTTTTGCATTTATTTCAAAAACGAAGATAACGAACTACAGACCGTAAGCCTTGTTGTTGTCGCGGAGAGTTCAGCTCATAATTATGTGTCCGTTTATTTATTTCAAATGAAACTGTTTGAATTCTTAAGATCAAAATTCGATGCAATCGACAAAGTAACGTTTTTCTCAGACGGCGCGGCTTCTCAGTACAAGAATAAAAAAAATTTTTACAATCTTTGCATAATTGAAGAAGAACAAAACTGCAAGGTCGAGTGGCACTTTTTCGCGACGTCCCACGGTAAGGGCCCATGCGATGCGTTAGGGGGAACCCTAAAACGCATGGCGACTAAGGCAAGTTTGCAAAGGCCATATACTGACCAGATCTTAAATGTACAACATTTGTTTTCGTGGATTCAAAGCAAGGAAATTGCCATTAACACAGTTTTATGCACTCAAAAACAACACGATGCCATGGAGCGACGAATTCAAAACAGATATAATAATGTCAAAACTATAACTGGAACGCAAAAGTTTCATTGCATATCAGAAATATTTGGTATGAATATTTCTGATATGTCAATTAATGTAAAGCGGTACTCTTCGTCTGTTGACGTGCTAAATTTAAAGTTACTTTAATTTTATAATGATGCCAAGACAATTGAAATTTTTAATAAATATGTATTGTAATTAAGTATAAGCAGCAAAATAAGAAAGATTTTTTCTTCATAAATGTATTTTTAACTGTAAAATAATTTTTAAAATGTATTTTTAACAAGGTGGTCTCTTAAATGCTCTTCTCCTGTCCAAACAAGGAGTCGGGGCCCATTTTTTTATTGCTGATTCTTAAAGCAAAAATTATGAGGAATCCAAAAAAAAAAAATTAGCCGGAAAATTTAGGAGCTTCTGTGAAAAATCGGAAAATTTAATTTTCATGGGAAAATTTAAAGGTAAATTTCTAAGAAAAATTAGGAAAATTTTATTTTTCAATTAAAGCCTGATTCAATACCTTTCCAACGAGCTATCACTCGTTGCGATCGCTTTAGTAGTTTTTTTTTAAACAAGTTTCAATGAGGTCCCTTATGAAGAATTCTTCAATTTTGTCACATGACAGTGGTGTACACCACCACTAAACCAGTCACTATAAAAAATAAAAAAAATATGTAGGTACATTATTTTTTGCTGGGCAATCGATTGAGACTATTTATTTTAAAATCGGAGAGGGGTCGTCCAAAAGGTGATCGCTTTCATATGGAATTGCTCTATAGGCGCCTTAAACTGTAACGAATAGCGCTATGGTAAACGGTGTTTAAATTTTAAGGGCCGATGTTAATTTTGAACAAAACACAAATTATTTCCCAGTAAAAACTTCGCCTACAAAATAATGTGTTGAGTAATCAGAAAAATATAAAAGCACTACTTGCAATTATACGGAAAGAACCAATGAATTTTAAAAAATTAACGCATTCAAAAGTAAGTCATTCTTTTGTTACCTGCATACATCCAGAAAAAAGTAGTTATAGAAGTTGTTATATAATTAGTTATACGAGAAAGCTAATAAATAATGAGTGAAAGAAGCTATACATTTTGAAAAAGTGAGCGAAGTTTTTACTGGGTTAGGAAATTATTGTCATTTCTTTTTATTATGATAATATTGGTATGGTTCAGTTATGTATGGAACCAAATATCGGCACGCCACCATCCGATGGTCCAAAATTTTCGATGCCCACTCTCTAAAAGCTCGTTAGTACGATAACGAATAATTCTATTGCAGTAACATTTGGTCTGTCATAGTTCGATAAGGCTAGAAGTCACTTTTAAATTTCGCGCCGATAAGCCAATAATTTACACTAGGCCTCATATAAATCGGATTCTCGAAAAAACATTTTTATACGGCTTTAACTGTAACAAATATTTATATTTTAATGCAATTTGTTCCAATTTAGCTTTATATGGCTAGAAGTAATACCATGCAATTTGACACCATCAGTTCTTAATTTATAGATTTCCTGAAATTCTCTTAGGGCCTGTTCGTCGATAACTAAAGAAGACTTCGTTCGCTTAAATTACATTTAAAACAAATTATAAAATATTGTTTTTGTTTTACATGTAAGTTAAGCGAACGAAGTCTTCTCGTTGGAGGGTTTCAAGGATATCGCACATCAAAATAAGGAACTTTTACTTGTTTTTATTTAAAAAAGACTTTCTTGGAGGTTCACCCCCGTATTTATAAACGATTATTAAATTTAACAAACGTTTATTAAGGCAAATTTTCATACAAAATTTGTTTTGTAAACCTTTATTAAAATTTAAAAATTTTTTATAAATACGGCTGTTAGTGTTTTTGAATTTTCTATAAATCGGTTTTTTCAATATTCACCCCCTCAACTGTAACTAAAAAATAGTACTTAAAGTGTTATTTTTTTTTTTTTGTAAAAACAATTCAAAAATGCTCTAAATTCCACAACGCTGTAAAGACACTATGATGGGCCTTAGAAATATTTATGTACATAAAAAATTCATCCATACAAACCACAAACAAATAAATAATGAAATGAAAACTCTAAAAAATTCAGTCAATCAACTGCAGTTTTATGTATGGCTGCCCAAAACTACATTTCAAGCAGCAATAACAAGAGCTATAAACGAAAAAATATTAAAAAATTAAATCTTGAAATTAAACTGCATATAAAGAGTTTCATTTATGATATAAATCATATTGCATTGCATTGGCCAATTAAAACTTTAATAGAGATTTTTCATAAAATTAGTAGGGTTTCATTTTTATGCATGTATCATTGGAAAAAGGCGTTAAATAATGTGCTAAGTATGTAAGCCCTAAAAGCTATTAAAATACACACAGAAAAAATACCAATGTTAAATTAACATGGCGAAATGTTGATTGAGAATCATAGTAAATTTTGCAAAAGTAAGCCTTTTATTTAAATTTATCATTATTTCATATTAATTTTAAATGAAAAATATTAAAACAACCTTGAATCACGTTTATTTAATATAATTCACTGTTAAAATAACATTGTTTAATATTGAATCCATAGTTATTTTATTATTAAATTCATTACATATAAACATAAAACCACAAAATTTTTTTTTTTTTTTAAAGGTGTACCCAAATTGGCACTATCGCCACTTAAGTGTGAAAATTTTTTAAACAAATTTTTTTTTGATGTTACAAAAATTTCTGAACTTTTAGTTCATCAATAAGGCAAACATATATTAAATTATGTCAAAAACTTTGTCGTAAACCGCAAAAAATCAAGTGTTCCCAAATTGGCACAGCGGGTGTAAATAATTTTTGTATTCCAAAAAATAACTTTGATGACTGAATTTATATTTTTGTCGTTTTAAATTCTTTTTATGTTAAATCAATTATTTGTTATATTTTAACCCCCGTATTCATAAACGATTGTTAAATTTTACAAATGTTTATTAAGGAAAATTGTCATACTAAATAAAATTCAATAACTTTTATGAATACAGGCAAAACAAGTAAGAAAGTATAGCCGGATAAGCCCGACCATATGATACCCTACACCACAGTATTTAAGAACAAATCATGCATATGTGTCCATATAAATATGGATTTATCTATGTTTATAAAGTTCATTAAAATCGGGTTGAAAGTTTTTGAGAGGCACCCTACCTCCCCTTGTGGTCCTATTTTTGAAAAACTGTATAGCTAATGTGTCCATATAGATATGGATCTATCGATGTTTTAAATTCCATTAAAATCGTTTTGAGAGGCAGAAATTGCCCCTATCTCCCCTCGTGGTCCTATTTTATTAAAAATTCATACCTTGTGTGTTCATATAGATATGGTTCTATCTATGTTTTAAATTTTATTAAAATCGGTTTTATTGTTTCTGAGAGCAAGAAATTTCCCCCTATCTTCCCTTGTGGTCCTACGATTTGGCCCATTTTCAATAGGCTTGATCCTTGTGCCAAGAAGAACATATGTCCCAAATTTTATTAAATAATCTCCAAAATTGCAACCTGTACTTTGCGCACAAGGTTACAACGGACATCGTTAGAAAATGATTCTGAGTCGATCGGTATACTGTAAGGTGGGTCTAGGACAAATATTTTAAGGCGTTACACACATCAGCACAAATGCATAATACCCTCTCCACTATTGTGGTGTGGGTATAATAAATTTAATTTTTTTTCAAAGAAAGTGAAAATATAAGCAGAAATGGCAAAAATAAGCAATTTATAAAAACAAATTTACTTAAAAAGAAATAAAATTAAGTTTTAGCATCATTCTTTAGCACGTTATTTAATTTGTAGCATTGCTGTTTTCATTATACATAATTTCTCACACGAAATTTTGTTTTCATTTTCTAAAAACAGTCAATACGACAGTTGCTGCCTATTACTTACTATTACAAATTCTATTCAAACTTAATTTACCGAGCAATAGAAGCGTTGAAACAGACAGATGAAAGACTATCCCACTATTAGCCATCCTACGTGGCGAAAAGTTGTGGAAAATCCCTAAGTGAGGTTTTTTCGATATTAAAATAGGAACGTAGGGAAAATCGGACTTATTTCTTATATTCCCCAAAATGAAGGTATTTTTTCTCATATTGCATTATTAGTGAAAAAAATGTAAGAGAGCTATATATTTGGCTGTTCCGAATATTCGATACCCCTCCCCATTGGTAAAAACTTTTAAGGGGTGGAAAATGTATTGGATCTAAAATTTAGCCCAACATACATATGTTCAATTATTGACCGACCATCAGAAAGCTTTAATATAAACAAACTTGAGTAAAATTTGTAGTGAGCTAGTCTATCAGCCTCGGGGTTGCGGGTTCGATTCCCGCCAGAGACTCTGGTTTTTTTTCAGCAGACAAGCCAAATAAAATATCTGATTAGTAACAGCTTTAGCCAAATTAAAATTATTTTCGAGAAGGGAATTTATATTGGACCAATCATCACAAAATGCTGTAGATTGCTCTCTGTCTGGTATTAATAAACCTAAATTAGAACAAATTTCGATATAGGAGTGAAATTTGTTAAAGTGTTTTATAGTTGTTTTTAGAAGTCTGCTTAATATGAGACCTAAGGTACATTAAACCGATTATTATAAAACTGCATGGTATGTATTTATCTGGCAATCAGAGCTAAATCAGACCAAATTTTACCACAACTTTTTTATGTGTATTTAAATAATTTTCCAGAGTGGGCATTGTATGGGAAATATGGTTAATTATGTACCAATTTTCACGATATTTTCTTATGAAACTACGAAAGACAAAATTCTGCTAAAAAAAATCATTATTCGTGTCGGGCTTGGGCGTACAAAACTATTTTCCGAGAGTAGGCCTTATATGGAGCCTATGTTAAATTACGGACCGATCTTCACGAAATTTAACAGTATGATTTTTAGTCATGTATACTATAACGAATTTGTGAAAAATTAAATATCCATCCGTGCATTATAAAAATGTAGGTTTTTGTAATAAAATTATCAATTTTTTTTGTGTGGTGGTCCCACATTTGGATTCATAACTCTTTTTTTCTGGATTTTAATCCCAAACTACTAAGGATAACTTCAAGCAATTTGAAAACAACATTATTCGTTTCTTTTGAGTTATTCTTAAGCAAGCGAGTTTTTTTTAACAGAAGGACGGCCACTTACAGGGGTCTGTACACGGTCAAAATGCTTGACGTCGAAGATACTCGTGTACGCGTGCTGGCCGTAATATTCGCCGTTATATCTAAATTTTTTGATTTTCCAACCCGCACATATAAACACATTTCACTAATACTACCATAGCGCTTAATAAGAAATGCTTAACCGTGTACAGACCCTTAAAGGCTAAAATACACTGATCAAAATACTTATCAAACATTGTGGTAGTATTAGTGAAAATGTGTTTGTATGTGTCACACTGACGATGCTGAATGGAAAATCAAAAAATTTTGATATGACGGCGAATATTACGTCCAGCACACATACACGAGTGAATTCGCCTGCTGGAAAAGCATTTGATATATGCTTTTGACCCTTTAGAATTATTCAAGGTACCAGAATATTTTTACTTTATGGGGTCTAAAATAGAAAACAAAAAAGTTTTACACGAATTCACAAGCTTATGGTGTTTTCTTTTCTACAAAAAATATCACATTTTATTTAAAAAAATGCAATTTGTTTTCGTTCGTTTCTTAAAAATGCTTTGCTCTCTTAAAAGGCAGCGTGTTTTATTCTAAAGAATTCACCCTTAAATGTCATAAGGCATTGCACTTTACGCCCCGTATAAATCGAGAGTGTTGACAATGCCCTGTAAAAAGATGGCTTCTGTTTTTATAAGGGGTTACCAGACGAAGTTAGGGAAAAAACGCCTCTAATCAGGATAGTAAAAATTTTAAGTTTAAATAGTTTTTTTCTATTATTTTATAGTAAAAACAAAAGAAAGCTTAACATTGTTAATGGTAGGTTGTCAGTGGTATACAATTTTAATGAATTCGGTGTTATAAAATTATTTTTGAAAAAAAAACGTCAAATCAAGAAATCGTAAAAACTTGGTGTTAATAAATCGGCAATCTGGCAAAGGTATTTTCTTGTTTACATATTTTATGAGAAACAAACTAAAGAAATTAGAATTTCGTCATTAATTTTGTTCATTTATTTATTTAATATCAATCTTTTAACAAATTTGGGTTTATGTATATTTTTTTATATTATGAAGAACAAACTTTTTGTCAGCTGTTAAAAATAGGGCGATCCAATTTTGTGTTTTGCTCTCTTCAAATAAAAAGTTGCAGTATTACATGTTCGGCCAGACATTTTTTACATGCACCTTTTATAATGGGGTATTTTCTTTTTGAAAAAAAGAAAACACCATTAGTACACCCTCTTTCACCACTAGTGGTGGTGCAGGTTATAAAAAATTTATAATTAATAATATAAAATTGTAACGTTACTGACTGACTGACTGACTGATTCATCTTCGTATAGCTTAAACGCCTAAAGCTAAAAACATGAAATTCGGACTGAAGATTGGTTTCTCCCCAAATCGATCCACTAGGACGGGATTTTTTAAAATTCTAATGTTTAGGGGGTAAAAAAGGGTAAAACGGGTAAACTCGGTGGCCTTATACCTACAAAACTTAAAGAGATACAATACACATTAATACTTATCCATTTTGCTTAGAAAAAATAAGCGGATACTTTTTGAAATTCGGCCCTTTTAGGAAGTAAACGAATAAAACCTGTATTTTGGCACTTTTTTGTCACCCAATCAATCTATATTTTAAACCAATTAATACCAGTAAAAACTTCGCCCACAAAATAATGTGTTAAGAAAACTTAAAAGCACTAATTACAATTCTACTGAAAGAACCAATGAATTTTACAAAGGATGTCCCAAAATGAACGCATTCGATAGTAAGTCTTTAGTTTTTTACCTACACACATCCAGAAAAAAGTAGTGATAGAAGTTGTCATAAAATCAGTTGTAGAAGAAAGCTACTAAAAAATGAGTTAGAGAAGCTATTAATTTTCAAAAAGGATGCGAAGTTTTTACTGGGTATAGAAATAAAGGCTATATCACATTTTAAACTTATTTAAAAAAATATTAGTTTGGTACTTTTTCGAAATTAGAACGTTTAAGGGGTAAAAATCACAACTATTTTTGGTACTTTTTTTACAAAACATTTTTCTTTGAATTGAAATTTTTGAGACTTCAGTGGGGATAAAAAAAGTACCAAAAAGGGAAAATACGGGAAATTAAATTTAGTTCGTTAGCTTTTTGTTCCTCAACTGGTCCTTTTTTAACTTTTGCAAATATTGGACCCAGAAACCTAAAATTCAAAATGCAATGTCCTAATTATATTTATAAGGCTCTATGAGGAAACTTTTTGGTACTTTTTGATCTTTAACTGGTACCTTTTGAATTTCCGTTAGTATTGGACCTAGAAACATGAAATTTAACATGCAATGTCCTGAGTGAATGAGCATTTGTAAGAAGGATCTTTTTGGTACTTTTACGTTTTTTAACGGGTACTTTTTAATATTGGACCTAGAAACATGATATTTAACATTCAAGGTCCTAAGTGAATGAGAATCTTTGAGATAGTTTTTGTTACTTTATTTTCTTTGGCTGGTGAATTTTTTGAATTTCCGTTAATATATGCAGGTGTTGAAACTTTTTTTTAATAAACTTTGGAATATAAACATTTCCATGAAAGAATGGGAGACACTAACGCAGTAACGGGATAAATGCTAGTTAATAATATAATTGTAATCAAACGGCTAGCACAAGCAAAAATCGCTTAATAATGTAGCTTAAATTTTATTAAAATGCTTGTCAGAATTTAAAAAAAAAACAAATATGTACAGTAAGTACACTATTAGTTTTTCTTTAAACAATAAATGCATATTTGATTAATTTTAATGCATATTTGAAATTGTTTAAGCATTTTTTATGCGCATATATTCCAATAATAAATGCATTAAATTCCACGCGCAATTTATAACTAAAAGCTCACTGGTTTTTTATTTTATATTTTTGCCGTTGTAAATAGACACATATGTTCACATTTAATCTGGTATGCGACATTGGAATTAAAGATATTTTTTGAGCTTTTTATTTAATTGTAGACATTCCACAAATACTCATGTGGATACCATCATTGTAGCTGACTGTTAAGTTACGTAGATGTATTTTTTTTATTGAATTTCATATTAACAAATCTATTTTAGTAGACAATAAACTTGATCAATTTATATTTTTTTTGTCAGAAAACCTTGCATTCTTTAGAGATTGCAAATACAAAATTTGTGATTGATGTAACGAGTGTAAAGAATTTTTGGAGTTGAACAAGTTTTGTAAATTGAAATTGTTATACATATTTATGTAGGTTTTTAAAAATATTTCGAAATAGTTGAAAAATAATTTTATATAAATTTTTGGTTGAAAAAATAAAACAAAAATATTTTTTTAATGCAAATTTTCATATTATTCGAATGTCAAATTACAATCCTCAAAAGCTTTTATACCAAGGCGAATACATGTAAACGGTGGTGTCGATACTACAACAAGTAACAACACCAAAAACACAACAATGTATTTTTTTGTTGCTTTCGTTGGCCGATATGTCAAAAACACAAGTAACTTTTGACGTTCCTCTCTCTAATGAAGAAAAAAAAGTAGCACCTGAAGTCAATTCGCCTTGTTTTATACTTTAATAGTCTTATTCCTTCAATATTTTTCAGGAATATTTTCTATGCACTATCAGAATACACATTCGAATAATGTGAAAATTTTATATGTAATAAATGTACTCACCATGAGAAATAAATTCCCAGATTCTATTTATTTTTTTAATGTTCAAAAATAGTAATTTTTTTATACACATAGTTTAAAGGAAATTTGTATGCCCTCCACCATAGAATATTGACTAAAACCATGAATTAAAAAAACAAGATTTTGCACTCACCCGTACAAAAAAATGTAACTGCGCATCTACGTCATCATAGAATGCAAATGAGTGTTTGTTGTTCAAAATATAAGACATAAACAAATGCAGAAATACACAAATTCTATTTCTTCGTCCCTCACAAAAACAACGGATCTGTGAAATGCGGAATCTTGTTTCTTTGATTAAAAGATTATAACAAAAATAGAGAGAAAAAAACGTTACTCAGCTGTTAAAATCTAAATGTATTAACAAATTTAAATTGTTATTTTGGAAATTGAAATATTCATGTCGATCGAAATGACAATAAAATTGGGATATCGAGTGCAGTAATTTGCTCCCTGAGTTTTCTTTGATTAACAATTTCAAGATTCTTTGTTTTTGAATTCACAATATTTTTTCCGTTGCACCAGGTGCGGCAAAGAAAAAGTATCAGTCAAGCGCCCACTTGCTTCGTTCTTGATTCGGGCCGAAGCCCGATTTAAATTTGGACTGTGTTCAGAAGCCGTCAATAAAATCGTCTTTGATTACTGCTGATTAATCTTCAATACTCGGTTCCCATATAACTTGATATTGCAAAGGCGTTTGTTGTTATACATATGGCACAACGGAATTTTATATAAATTAGTAGAAACTGGCTTGGACGCATTCGTTATTGTGCAAGATGTTCAAACGTTATTTTTCGAATCACAAATATTGTGTTCAAATTTGTGACCATCTCTCCAATTTCGGTAATATGAATAGAGGTGCTCCTCAGAGGAGTGTATTGGCTCCCTTCATATTAAGATGAAAGATAAATCCAGCTATTTGTATGAGAAATGCTTGCTGAAAATGTGCGAGTTGTGTTGTTTGTAAACTATTTAGTATATCTCCTGATAAGGTTAACATTCTTAATGGGAACCATATAAAAAACCTTGTAGTAAACTTTGACAAACTTATGAAATTTAACAACAATATCAGGGTAGTCCTGACGAAAGCCTATTGAATAATAAATATTTGCCTTATGCAATACTCAAACAAATACATTTACAAGGAAACGTACGTCAAACCATTCTGGAGATATGCCTGTCTAAACACAGAAAATATAAATTATTGTAAAAATGAAAACAGTTCAATTATTCGCGATAATAAAATTCCGGATTGGGAAATTCGGGATTTGATATACAATGTTTTTGGGTTTTTTTTTAATTTAAAATTGTTTGGGGGAAAATATTCATTAAAAAATTCAAGGTGATTTTTATAAACAAAATTTGACAGTGTGATTTCTAGTCCTATAAAACTGTGGCGTACCAACTTGCATTATTTGTTACGGTAGGCTTTTTATGAAGCATATGGTAAGTTATGGACCGATCTACACGAAACAGTTTGATTTTTAGTTAAACTTTTATAATAATCATCTAAGGCCCATATAAGACCCCATCTATATATATAAATATGAAATGGTCCATGGATGTAATCACATCACGTGAAAACGACTGGAGCAATTTGGCTGATTTTTATTTTAGTTTGTAAAGAAAAAATTAAAAAAATTCTGGTAAAACTCGGAAAATTCAAGTTTTGAATATATTGCCTCCTTTTTACTTCTCATATGAGAACATTTTAGGAGAATCTCGAAAACCCAAATTTCATTGCCTCTTTTCACTTAATAGGAGAAACGAGAAGTACTTAACACACTGCCTCCTTTTCAATTCTTTTTTTTCTTAATATGATACAATTTTAATAGAAACTAACACAACAAAATTTTTACCACACTGCTTTCTTTTCACTTCTCATTAGCAAATTGCTGCCGAGCGAAGCCGGGGCGGGGCGATCATCTAGCTAAGTGTATATATTCTTGGTCCTTCGGTAATTCTAAGTCGATTAAGCCATAGCCGTCTGTTGAAAAAAACCGCTCACTTTCGAAAGACTCAACAGAAAATAACAAAATTGGTGTCAAACTGGGATTGATCCTGCGTAATCAATTCAGTAGGAATAGAGTTATAATCTAAAAAACTAAACAAAATTCTATTTTATTTTTTTCACAAATTTCTTTTGTATGACTGGAAATAATATTTATAAATTTTGTGAAGATCGGCCATAATTTACCATGTAAAGCCCAATCACTTAAATAAGCCTAATAATATTAAAAAAAAAAATCATGATATATTAATTCAATTAGATAAAATAAAGAGTGGTTCCAACAAAACGGATGATGTTAGTTGCAAAAAAAATTTAAAGTTTTTAAGAGAATTATCTTAATATTTTTTATTACCATAGAAGGATCTATGATAATTATTTGTAAAACAAAATATCGGCAAAGTGCTCGCCTCGGCTTCGGTGGCATTCCTCTGTCCGATGGTCCATATTTTCAATGAGTCTGGGACATAATTGAGGTTCAATGTTGTTAATGGTTCGAATTATTTCATCATAAAGCTGTTGAATTGTTCTTGGCTCATTGACGTACACATTTTTTCTGTTTCATATCCTCAAAGAAAGACGTCCAACGGTGACGGCCAATTAACATCGCCACTACAAAAAAGAGCCATTGTTGGCTGTGTGACAAGTGTCACCATCCTGTTGGAACCACATACCGTCCAGCTCCATATCCTCAATTTCTGGCTACAAGTAGTTCGTCATCGTTCGTTCGATAATGAACATCATTCACGGAAACCGATCTCATTTTCGAAGAAGTACGGCCCGATGACGCTGCCAGCAAGAACGAATTAAGCGAACAGGTGTTTTTGTTAAATATGTACATTAGGGGCATAACCAATTTTTTGGCATATTACCATGAGGTCAACCATGTCCTAGTAACCACGAAAATCATAATCTTTTGTAATTTTTCACAAAAAAGTTCACGCACCAATTGGTTTTTCCAAAACAATGCAATATTGAATATTAATTTTTTTTATTTTGTTTATTTTTAATTTTTTTCGTTAAAAAAGGTTGAGGATACGTTTTGGTTTCCGGAAAAATCTCTTACCATCTCTTAATATAAATGAAATGTTATACTTGAGCTATTTTTTGTTTTAAATAAACATTCCAATAAAAATTTTTATCATTTTGCGAAGCACTATTGGAACATTTAAAAAAATAAGCGCACAATTATGCGCTACGCAATAAGACGTACAGAATGAAAGATCTCTCAACAACTTTTATAAAAAAGATAACTTTTCAAGTGCTACGGCATTCCCTTACTACGAAGCAGGTTTGTAAGGGAGAATACTAAAAAATAACTGTATCAAAACATTCAGTGTGTAAGGCCGATCGTTTTATATGTCAAAAATGTATTGCTTCAAAAAGGGAACTCGCCATAGAAAACTCATGTCTTCCGTCAGCGCAATGGTAAGCGAAACGTTTATGTTTTTCCCTTACAAACCTGCTTCGTTGGAAGCTCCATTTTTTATTGGGATATTTTTAATTTTTCTTACCCAAAAAGAAAAAAGTTAAAAATTTTCAAAACTTCATCGCGGTTGGTGCGTGATCTTTTTTGACCTTAGCGAAAAAATAAATACACGTTCCCTTATAGTTGTTTATGCTTTATCGGACTGTGCTATGCCAATTTTGATATTTTAAAAAATTGTTAAAAAAGTTATTTCCCTAATGTACATATATTTTATATGAAGCTAAAACTTTAAAACAACTACTTTTAATTAAAAGCTCGTTTTTATATTTTCTGTGAATATCGGGCACTTTACGTAACAAAAACTCCCTGACGAAAGACTTGATGCAGGGTGCAGCAAAGCATAAAATGATTAAATTGACCATAATATTTGAGTTTTATGCAACTATTTTGAATGAGCTTATCGAACCAAATTTGTTCTCTGGGTTTATTTGAATCGTTGGTAATGCTTTGGAGAACTCTTCTGTTGATATGGTTTATCAGCGAATCAAAAATTACTTTCTGAGTTGTTATTGCCCGTCCATTTTCTTAATTTACTTTATAAAAGACATATGCATTTATTGCATACGATCTGTTGTAATACCAAGTAAAAACTTCGCCTACAAATAAAATTTTGTTTAGTAATCAGAAAAACATAAAAGCACTACTTACAATTCTAGTGAAAGAAGTAATGAATTTTACAAGGGGTGTCCCAAAATGAACGGATTCAAAAGTAAGTGATTATTTTGTACCTATAAACATCCAGAACAAAGTAGCTATGGAAGTTTTTATAGAAGAAGTTATAGAAGAAAGCTACTAGATAATGAGTGAAAGAAGAAATTAATTTTGAAAAAGTAAGCGAAGCTTTTACTGGGTAATTAGGTGCAACTAGCAATCATTAAAGTTTGTGTGTGTAATAACTAAAATATCTACATACGTATTGAATACATGTGTATGTATGTGTATGTATGAATTGGTTATTCAATATAATTTTTGTAAAAGACAATGCTACCACAACCAACATGAACACAAGAAGTTGTGAATGAAATGACTTTAGACCTTGTTGGAATGCGGTATGGTGAGACAGTAAGCAACTGGTCTTAGACACAACAGATACTCAAAGTTCGTTTAAGTGTCTCAACTGGCAGATAAACAGACAATCGAACAAATAATTTAAAAAAGTATACAAAACTCATACCAATAGGCATACTCGTACATATAACTACAGGTTGTCAGATGTTTTTCAAATTTTATCCTCACATTGTAAGTTTTTATGCCCAAAAACTTCTTTTTTATTCCCAAAAATCCTTCCGAAATACTCTTCTATTTTTTCATAAAATATTTTATTTGTATGTACATATTGCATTTCATTTGTTGATTTTGTTTTATTTGATATTTTAATTAGACATCAACTCAATAAATGTAAATTTAATTAAAAAATTCTAAAAGTTCACAATAAAATTTTTTGGTTCATACTAGAGGCCTTTAACTTTGGTAAGAACTTCACGCATCGAAAAGATGTGACATTAAATATTCTATCGTTTCTCGTAAAGTGAGAAAAATGTCTGCCTGTTACTTATGTATGTTGAAAACTGTGAAAAAGATTACGTCGTTACGTTATAAACGTCAAAATCCCTGCAGATAATATTGGACTACGTAATCAATTTTGATGAAATGGACTTCTCCCTGGACTGGTCCAATGTTATGCAAGCATGGACCATGTCACTTGGTCCATTGTGGCTTAAATGGACTACTTACAACATGGTCCAATGTACTGTAGTATGGACCAAGTTATAAGAAATTAACATGCAGTGCTGCCAACAACTGCATGATGTAAACTTTTCTTTAGTTTACAGTATTACACATTGGTAGTCCTGATGGTGTCCATTATTAATTGTTTATTTAAAAGTGAAAGAGGAGAGTTTGTGAAATTTGTGAAAAAAGGAATGACATATGATACTATATTTTAGTTATTAGGTTTTTTTTCTAAGACGACAAATTAATTAATTGAACTTAGGTTTTTTTATAAGGATAATTTAAAAAAATGAAACACTAATTTTTTTATTAAATAAACATTTTCTTTAAAATAACACTACGTGAAAACTTAAGTCCTTCACCGTATACATAAATAAATATATTATATGGGCAAGAAAAGGATTGCTTTTATTTTTATTTTATTTTTTATAAACAAAAATAAAAAAGCTTAATCGTAAAGTTATTTTTAGTCTTTCATTCAGTAGTGGCATGAAAAGTGAAGTGACATGGAGTACTTTTAAAACTAACCCACATTAGTACTCCATGGAGTAGTTTAGGGACTACTTTGGTGTGTTATATGTTTTTGTTTGTTTTTTTTTGTAATGTATTAACAAAATATTCGCCTGAATTTGGCGAATACGAATTCAAATGTCGTAAAATAGGCGAATATTCGACATTTAGAATACGATTGTTAGTAACATCACTAATTCATACGTTATATTACTTAATAGGAAAATAAGTAGCCAAAATAACAAATAACAATTTTGGTTAGAAATATCAAAAAACGGCAGCTCTGATACATGTTAAAATCTCAAGTTATATGAGAAAGTGTGATAGTGTGAATGCAATGTGTCATGAACATTAAAAGTATTACGAAATACAATTTGACATCCCAAACGACTTTGAAAATTTTCAAAACAATAATACTTTTTTGTTTGATCAAGGTTGCATTTTAACACAAGCATGTTCATGTGGAATATTGTGAACAGAAACTGTTATGTTGAATTAGATTTTTTGACAGTCGCAACAAAACTCATCAGATTTCTATCTCACAAAGTATTATGGAACAGCGTTCGAAAATACACAGAACATTAGTTAGCGTTCGGCTCACAAACACCCAAGAAGGATATATCTTTTATTAGTAATTGTGTAGATGAACACATCCCTTAATACCGTTCGTAACTATTTTCAGGAATGAGACGAACATTTTATAATGTTCTGTTTTTCGTCAAAAAAAAACAGAACAATTGTAGTGATACTGTAGACAAACATTATATTTTAATGTTCTATAATGCTTCTTTTTTTTAACATTGATGAAAAAATTAACAAAGAAAAATTTTTAGGAACGACCACAGCACGAACAGAGTGTGTGTGTGTATCGTGTATATGTTTTGTTTGTGTAAAATTATTTGGCTGGCTTTTTGTTTTTTTCGTATGTGTATTTTGTTTTTGTAAAAAATGTTTCGTTTTTTTACCAGCCAAAAGCAGCGAACCTTAACACATTGAAGATTGTGGTTAAATAAAACCGAACTGATTTAAATGTTCTCATCTTTTGTTGAGTTAGATAAAAACAGTATTATCTTTGTGTTCGAAAGATGACACACAGGGAAACGTTATTTTTTTTAATGAATTTCTACACAAACACTAAGGAGCGATATTTAGTGTTTATTTTCGAACACTGTTATGTAATACGTAAGACTTGTGAAACAGTGTAAGCTAGCCTTTAATTAGTATTGTGGTTATTTTTTGATCTGTTTATGGTTTATAATCCAAATTTTTGATATTTTAATCAGGCTAAAGTTCACACTAATACGTAAAACCAAATCAAATAACGCCACTTTTGAAAATTCATTGATTTTTAAATAAACTAGACATTTCTTTGTATATCGAAAACCCGACGTGATAGAAAAAAACCAATTACAGATTCGAAATCAGTCCACCAAATTACCCTTGTTTGCTCCAAAACCTTGTTGGCTAGTTTAAGTGTTAATATCTGTGCCATTTTGACGAAACATCTTAAGTCGAGATAAGACAGCAAACAAGTTAAAAAAAAACTCGGTGAAAAAATCATTTTTATTAAATAATAAAATAAACCAAAATTAAAGAAAAATTTCGTTTATAATACAAAATTATAAAAACGAAAACAAGAATGTTTTTTGAATAAAATCTCGTATGATTAACAACATTTTTTTTTCAAACTTTTAAATTTGACTTAAGATGTTTTGTCAAAATGCCACAGCTATAAATTTGATAATAAATATTTGTTTCTCATTTGTTGCTTTTACTTCTTGGCGATAATGTGTATTTTTTTCTCTTAAAATACATTATTTTGATATTTGTTAGCTTTAAATATCTCTTAAGTGAATTACTCTTTTTATAAGTTTCATTACGTTCGAAATTGTTATTGTTGTTATCATTTATTATTTGGCACTTTTTGTTCTTCAAATTTAATTAAAGTGTTATAGTATGTGTTTTTAAATAAGTTAATCAAAAACTGAATATTTTTGTTGATTTCTTTTACGGAGCTTTATCTGTTTTTTTTATTATTAGATTAGAAATTGACAGTGTTGCCGAGTTAAATTAAGGGAGTCAATAGAAACCCTTAAATTTTTTTTCTTTTGCATGGCGTTTCAAATAAAGAAAACTAAGTATGTGGTAACAAAAAAAAAAAAAAAACAAATGAAAAAGTATATTTGTCTCTTCACCACAATGGGCATTCATGGACTCACCAAAACAAAATTGTGTTATAAGGTTAATATTCATGTAAGACTTCTTTGTGCCGATATCTTCCTATATATGAGATTTTTTGTCTTTAGGGTTTTAGGGAGGGAGTTTTAGGGAGAATGAGGAAAACGCATATTACGAACAGACGTACGAGTTACGGGAATCAGATCACTGGTTTTGTGCTTTCAGTATATTCTTTGTCCATAGACATCTTAAATAAAATTTCTCAAACTTGCGATAAAATAAGTTTTTAGAGTCAGCTTATTTTTTGAATTTCTAACGTAATTAAAAAATATCTATTTTTAAAGAAAACTATTTTGAAACTTAAAAACGTTTTTTTATGTCATTTAATAAGCGTTTTGGTTAAACAAATTGAGAAATATTTAGCTGTCAAACGAATTTGTAAAAATCTTTCTTAGACACGGTGTTGTTACCATTAGGTAAAAGAACGCAGACTATGTTGATAAATTTTGCTACTAATTGTGGTATGGCGAGAATCGGACCATAACTGTACATAGCCTCCTCACAACCTTCTTTCGAGAAGAGAGTCGTTGTATCCATAAACCATCCACACTTAGACTAAATTCGGTCTGATAATAATGTTTTGCAACATAAAATACCTTATGGCCCATGTATTGCCTATACAAATATCACGCCTGAAAATAGCTTTTTATGTCATAAATTCTGTTTGTTTGAATAAAAAATTTTACGACAATAGTTTTTCTGGCTGCTCCTGCATCATAGAGAACTTTTGCCTAAAAACCTTGTCCCTGAAATCACTATGGAATATATTCGGTTATATGAATCTTAACATAATAGCAATATTTTATTTTGGTAGATCCACGACTGCCCTTGGGCTTCAAATAAAGAACTCTTTTAAAAATTTGTCTGCAAATAATGACAATGTTTTTTTGGGATAGTGAATATAATGGAAATATTCTCTTCTTTGTCTTACTGCATTGAGTTATAGGAAATTTTTGATAAATGCAAACAGATCAGAAATTTGTTATGGGCACGAAAGCTTCAAGATATACGCTTTGGATGCAATTATTGAATGCTTTCTAAACAAATTTTTATCAATTGCTATTGATCGTACAGTCAAGAAAGGCTATTGCCATTTGATAACCTCCGCTATATTTTTTTATCCTCCACTACCACTAGTGGTGAATAAGGGAATACTAAGTTTGTCATTCCGTGTGCTACTTTTTTAATATTCATCTAAGACCCCATAACGTATATATTGGGGGTAGTTATAAGACGATTTTGCCATGTCCGTCTGTCTGGCTGTCTGTTCTTCTGTTGAAAACACGTTTACTTTCGAAAGAATCAAGAGAAAATATAAATATTTGTGCCAAATTCATTCTGGTTCTCCTAAGCAGCTTGGTATTGAAATCTAGCACAATATTTTCAGTAGAAAGAGAGTTATGAACCCAAATGTGAAGCCCCCTTTTTAAAAAATTTAAAGTTTTGTTACAAAAACTTGCATAAATTTGTTACAGTATGCAGCGATTCTCATTTTATTTTGCAAAAATTCGCTTAATATGTCTGAAACTCTTAATGTAATATTTTGTAAAGATCGGTTTATAATTAACTATAGGCTTTATATAAAGTACACGCTCTGAAAACACTTTAGTGCTCCTAAAACCATAACGAACCATACTTTTGCAAATTTGTTCTGTCATAGTTTCATAAGACAAGAAATCACTCTGCGAAATTTCGTAAAGATTGGTTTATAATTAAGCACACTTATAAAATTATTACAGTAACTGATTGTGGGTTATTAAATTCGTTTTCCGTACTGTTAAAATTGAATAAAAATATAGTTATTTTACGAATAATTTTATTTTTCTACATTTGTGTTTGTTATTCAAAAAACAAACTACCAAAAAACAATGCTTTTCCGTATTTATTTTGTTATGTTGTTTTATTTTTTTTTTGGTTAAAATATATTGTTTAATAGTGTTTTCACACCTAAAGTTAAAACCTGATTTTAACATTAAATCTATTAACAGCTGATTTTGCGTTCACATTACAAGTTTTATTAAATCAGGTTTTAAATCACAGTTTGGCTAATTATTTTCTCCAAAATAAAATTAATTTCTAGTAGGAATAAGAAAATTTCTAAAAGAAGTGAATGAATTGAATGCTTGGAAATCAAACATTTTTGTATAAATAATTAATTTTAGAATATTTCATCGGTTTGACGTTTTTTATTTTTTTAAATTTATTTATTTTTATTAAGCGCCATCCCAGCTAGCATTTGGGTGATAATATTTTGTAAATATTACCTAAATGAGTCTTCTTAGATCCTATTTGATGATTAAATCCTGATTTATCACTTGAACGATTGCTAGTTCATATACCGTTACCTAAAACGCAAAAGGCCTCATTGACAAAAAATTAAAAATCATTGATTCTGATGTATTGCATTAACACAAATGTACTCATAATTTGGAAATTTTGGAATCTTTCGACAAAAAGTTGCGATTTTATAAACAAAAAACCAACGACCCAATATGCAAAAGATTAACTGCCTTATTTATAAAAAACAAAACATGTTAATAAAGGGTTTATGAAACAGATTTTGTATGAAAATCCAATTTATAAACTCTTTATTAACCTGTTTTATTTTTTATAAATTAGGCCGTAAATGATTAACGCTAAATGGCTGAAAAGGGATTTTACTAGGAAAATAGATGACAAATTAAGTATAAACATTTTAAGTAGATTTCTCAATTTATGAATTAAAAGAGAAAAATATAGTTTCTTATTTCCTTTTCGAGAACCCAATAAAATTTGTTTGGCTCATAATAAAATTTGTTCAAATAATCAGGGGTTACTTTTAACAAAGAAATCCAAAAAAACATTCAAAACATGAAAATTTAAAAATTTTGTAATATATAATTAAAACTTTATAATTTACGATTAAAAACTGCGACGAAAAATACTAACTAATGATTATAAAACCTACCATTAAATTGATCAAAAAAAATCAGATAATTGCATCACGAATAATTCTTTGAGGTGATTGATCGGTAGTGTAGCTTTTTCTCCCAACAAGAGTATCATTTATGATCGAAATATGAGCTCATTCCTAAAATATTCGATTGTGATATAAAATGCTAGCTGGGATTAAACATTATCAGCTGTTTTCAATCTTTTTAACTTGGTAGCACTGAATTTAGTACAACTAAAACATGGTTGTATTTCATAAAATCTACTTAAAACCAAATCAAAAGAGGTTTTAAGATGGTTTTAACAAAATTATTTTGTATGGTAAAACCTGGTTTAATGATTGGTTTTATCGTTAAAACCAAAATTTGTGGTAAAACCTTAAGTGTGAAAACACTATAAAAGTAAAAACTATTCAATTTTACGGAATATGCTGTTTAATAAATAAAAAAATTAAAAATGAATGTAAAAATCATTCGTTTTAAATGAAATGTAAAGCTCCGTTTTTTAAATGAATTTTAAGTTGATTCAAATTAATTTTCGTTTGAATTTAACTACATAATTTTTTGAGTGCACATGCCCCATATAAAACGGCCTTCCGAGGAGCAATGATTATAATAATTATAATTATATGTATATGCATTAAATTCCAAGAAATCATTATTTCTGTATTGAAATGTAATATTTTTAATACTAGATTTTAATCTATCGAATTTTGTGATAAACGATCCGTAATTTACGGTAACTCTAATATAAAATATTCTTCAATACACTTAATAATATTTCCGAAACAAATCAGTATATTTTTGAATTAAATTAGAAATTAAAATACTGTGACGTCAGGTTTTATTAAGATTGGCTTATAATCTATATATCCCACTACTGAAATATACGAACTCTCGGTAGAGGGTATTAAAGATTCGGCACAGCCAAATATAGCATTCTTACCTATTTTTTAAAGATTGATAATTTTAAAAACCCAATAAAACTGCAACCCCACGGCAACTCTTATCAGCTAACAATCTCACTTACACTGTTATTATCCATATATTGGAGAGAGGAACAAACAACATCAATAAAAATAAAGGCAAACACAAGTGATTTGCTAGTATGTGTGAGAGATGCTGCTTATGTACAATAACAGTTGTTTTTGTCGTTTTTACTGGGTGAAAGGGGTTCAAAATGAGGGAGGGAGCTTACAATTAATAATGGCGGCATTGAAATAAATTTGCTCCCTATTGTGATTATTCAATAGACAGACGACGTGTTTGTGTGTCTTCATTTTATAAAAACAAAAAAAATAAAATATTTTTAACAAAATCTACAACGCAAAAAGTGCAACAACAATTTCATTAATATTCTTATGTTCTTTTTTATTTTGGTTTAGTTTTTTGTTAAAAACGGCAAAACAAAATGGCGTTTATTTAGCAAGTGAAATAGTGCCTTAAACATTAGAATTTTGGATAAGAAAAAACCTGGTTATTAATGAAATTAAATTTGAATTGATTTTTTTTTAAATTAAATAATATAAACTTTTTAAGAAAAAATTTGCTTAAATATATTAATTTGTTTCGGTAAAATATAAAAAAAACAAGTAAGAAGGTATCGTCAGTCAAGTCCAGCCCGACCATATGATAGGCTAGCCAACAGTATTTAGAGCCACATTTTCAAGAGTTTATCTTATTTGGGACCCATGGGCATGTGAAAGATCTGTGTGTGGAATTATATTTTAATATAGGGGTTTATTTGTGACCTATGGCGAATTTTGGACCTACCAGGACTATATTTTGCCATGACATAAAAGTTATTGTAGCCAAATTTTATGTCAGCACCAACATTTATAAGCAACTTATGGCACTAAAAGCTATTTTCTCGGGATATAATGAATACCAATACGCCACAAAAAAATTAGGCCTATAATTCACTGAGTTACATGCTTTTAGAGTTGAACAAAATTGCCATAATGGAGAGAATAAAAATGTTCAATATTAAAAAAACGTAAACACAATTTGCGAAGATGTTAACATCTTTCCATAAGAAATACATAGGGATAAAAACTAACATCTTTCAACATCTTTAAAAGATGTTCCTATCTCATTTTATTCCATTCAACATCTTTCGATTTTTTTAGTGTCATCACTAGAAAAGTGGCAATAAGTTCTATTATTATTGTGGCATCACTGACTAAAAATTTGTTTTGGAAAGCAGCGTTACTATTTGTCAAGTTTTCTCTTTTATTGCAATGTTTTTCTGTTAAGTATTTTTTATATTTTTAAACAAATTGGACTTCAAATACATTTTTGTGTTTTCTTATTAAATGTTCGCAATTTTGTAGAAAAAAACATATTTTATTTTAAAAACATTTTTTTTATCAAAAAGTAATTTCAATTTTTGGAAATACTAAATTTAAATTTTCAAAAGATTTTGTTATTCGTGCTTAATTCCCAGTTTTTATTATTGATAAAAACACTTGAAATTTATTGTTGATGGGATAAGCTATTCATATGCGCATTTCACTGGTTGCTTAGGCCAGATCATCAGGAAACTTCATCCATAAAGATTTTAGAAAAACTAAAGATATTAAACCAAATAAATTTTTTTTTTCAAAAATAATGACATTTTTGTTTGATGGTAGATGTTAGATGTGAGCAATGTGTGTTTCACATTTTCTATATCTTTGATGGTAGATGTTAGATGTTGATCAGTGTAAAAAGCCTAATTTATTATTTCAGCGACTTTGAAATAAACACTGCATTTTTATTTACATAAGCGGAGTAAGGCCTCTCCAGCTAAATATACACTCAAAAAATAATGTAGTTAAATTCAAACGAAAATTCATTTGAAACAACTTAAAATTCATTTAAAAAACGGATCATTTACATTTCATTTAAAACAAATGTTTTTTACATTAATTTTTAATTTTTTTACTTATTAAACAGCATATTCCGTAAAATTGAATAGTTTTTACTTTTAAAAAATATATTTTAACCGAAAAAATCAAACTACATAACAAAATAAATACGGAAAAACATTATTTTTTGGTAGTTTGTTTTTTGAATAATAAACGCAAATGGTGAAAAATAAAATTATTCGTAAAATAACTATATTTTTATTCAATTTTAACAGTACGGAAAACGAATTTAATAACCCACAATCAGTTACTGTAATAATTTTATAAGTGTATATAAATATATACATACATACATACTTAAAGATTTTTTTTTAGTAGTTTGTTATATTTTGTTATCATTACTAATTTGAAAAAAAAATCTGGCTAATTTTTTTCACATGATTTTTTTTTTTTTTATCATTTTAAGTGAATTTTATATTCAGTCACTATTTAATTCCAGGGTTTTAAAACTGCAGTCGAAACTAAAAACTGTTGAACAAAAAACGAAAATTTGTGCACAATTTTTCGCTTTTAGATTTGGTTTTACAGCGACTATTTACATTTACTGAATAAGAAGTAAAAGCAAAAGCTTTTTTTTTGGACAATGACAAAGAAGAATTGGAAATAATGGCAGTTTTCCAACTACGAATGCAGTTTTTTAAACGCTGTTTAATTTTTATAGTATGTATGCAGGTCAACACACCAGTAATGAAAACGACGAGCCTGAAGTGTGCGATCTTATAGGCTGGTGTACTTAATTTTAGTTTTTTTTTTAACTGAATAAATTACCGCCATTTTATGTTTTTTTTTTTAAATAGCAGAAACTAAACAAAATTTACTTTCGGCAACATTTTTGTGATTTTTCTCAATTTTTGGCGATTTTTGACTGAAATATTATTACATGTACCAGTTTTTTTTGTATGCAAAATTTAATTAAAAACAAATTTTTCGAAAACTGAACAAAACTGACGTTTGGCGATTTCTGAAATCCGGTTTGGCGATGGAGCTCAAAAACATCTGACAACCTTGATCTGGACCTCCACAATAACAGATTGAATACGATAAACAAAAAATATTTAAAATAAAAATCCATTTAAGAAAGGATTTCTGCTGGTAACTACGCGTAATCAAGTACAGATGAATTTTATCAGTAGGTCAAAACGATCAGACGGACAATATTTGATCAAATCAGAAAATAATTAATGTTCTTTTTTGATCTCTATACTCATGTAGGATCATTATCTGTGTAACTTTTGTTTCGCTTGTGGCAACACTTAACGATATCGATTAACATTTTTTTTGAAAATTTTGTTTTTGGGATTGTTGCATTCGTTATCGAACAAGTAGAACCAAATTTTCAGATTGTAGCGAGTGTGTAATCGAGTACCAGTAGTCTACATTTGAGTCGTCAGCTCTACAATAATCGAAAATAATATTTTTGTAATATTGAAAGTATCAAATTTATTTTGTACGAAAGCTTGCTGGATCACTACTGCGGTAATATTTTCTCAAAAATGCAAAAAAAAAAAATTTAGTATAAAGAGTGGTCCAACCAAAATGCACGATGTTTATAGTAAATAAAACAATAGGTAACTGCTTGGCCGGCCTAATTTTCGAGGAACTACGGCCCGATGACGGCGCCTGCCCATTAACCGCACCAAAATGCATGCATGCACAAGTGTTTTCACATTTCTTACAGACCCGATTTGCTGAAAATTGCGCACAATTCTCCCGATTGTTAACACATTTGATCGATTTTGCTGACCAAAAAACTCACGTAGTGGACAAAATTCATTTTGATTTGAACGCTCATTTTCGTAAAAGTATTCGGCAATCTTAATGCTCTGCTCAATTTTGTTAAATTTGTCAAATACTGAAGCAAAGAAATGTTGGGAAAAAAACTTGACATTACGGTGTGACTCACAATTAACATCGTGCATTATGGCTGGGTCACATTTTATATTAAAATTTCCTTTCAATTAATTAATCAAAACGATTGAATTAATTAATCAAAAACGATTTATATTTCATTACGCTACACTAAATTTAAATTATTTATTGCTTGAACACAATTTAACGAGTACGAGAATTAAGTTCGCTTTTTTTTTTGTTTTGTTAATTTTCTACATTCATTAAATATTTTGAAAATAAGAAAAACATTAAATTAACGCCCCTCTACTTATTTTACACTATTTGTTGGCGTTTTCTATAGCGATCAACCCATTTATTCATTCATTCATTAACTCAACTGCTTCATTTATTCATTCATTTAGTAGTCATTCAACTTCGAAGGCATTCGAAAAATAACTCCTCATAAACAGGATATTTTTTCTGTTTAAATTTGTTTATTTTTTGGTATGTTTTCTTTTTCTCTTTTTTTTTTGTTTGTTTGTATGCTTTTGTGAAATAATTAAAATTTCTGGGAAATCTCATCAAACCAGAACAAATGAAAACAAAAGAAAAGGAAGAAGAACAAACCAACCAACAAAAAATGGAGAAACAAATTAAGGAGGCAGAACGAGCCAAATGAAAAATCTCAGTATTTTTACTGCTTGTTATCAGTTTACAAAAAGGAAATCACCATCATCAACAACATTTCAACTAACAAACTAAATGTTTGTTGTTCACACAATATCCAAGTGAATATCAGAATAGTTTTAAGAGGGTTAAATGTGCTCATCTGAATGTGTAGTAGATCAAAGACGATGAAGATCCAGGCATTAAATATGAGCACGATTAAGGAAAGGAATTAGATACTGGAAAGAAATATGTATGTATGAACATGTGCACGTGTTTAAATAACGTCACTAAGAGAGTTTCTATCTGAGTTATTTGGAGAGGAGCTAAATCGAAAATGAAAACTAAAGGAACAAGAAAAAGCCAAGCTAGACAAAATGGAGCTACTCTTGAAAATATCACCTAGAAAGTCAAACATTTCCCGAACGTATCTACAACACTTTATATCTGAGGCAGTTGTAAAGTCTTTTAAGGTCGAAAACACTTAGGAACAAACTAATTTCTCTGACATTGATTTGAAAAGGATCCACTACTTCATTGAATGAACCAGCTGGCTAAGAGAGAATGTCGGCAGCCAGGTAACATAGGTTACTCCTGGGAGACAGTGAAATATGCCAACACAATGAAAACTATCTGCTGAACCCACCAGAGCTGTGCTCGATGGCGGCTGCCAATGGAGCCTGCCTCCCGCAAGATCCCAATTTTAAGTACAGAAATAAACCTATTTTTTGAAGAAAAAAATACCAGTTTAAACGAAAATGAAAAAGTTTTAAAAAACTGTGAACAGAAAACTCAATTTTTTAAAAAAACTTTTAAATTTGGTTTTCTTAAATTTCCTACAACAACAATGCGATTAAACAACGGGTGTCCAAAAATTGAGATATAATTTTTATTTGAAGTTTTTTTTTATGTGATATTAATAATTAGAAATGAAAATATGATATCGGTCATACCTGCTCGGCAGGCTCCCTATCTTTTCCCAAAATTCTTAATCACGTTTTTCAACAAACTGTTGTCAATGGTTGATATCTGCTCGATAAGTTTTTAAGCTCTTGGAATGTTGTGGTAATATTCCTGTACACTTTCGATTTTAAAAAACCCCAAAAAAAAATAATAGTTTAAAAGTGTCAAATCGAGCGATCTTTGTGGCCAATTTAGTCCTCCTCTACGATAAATAATGCAAAATTGCATTTTGAACTATTTTACTGGACCTTTTTCATCGCCCAATCCGATACAAAAATCGTTAAATAAATTTGGCATTTATAATTTAAACTAGAAAATACCTAATTTTATTTATTTATTAATTTATTCCTCTTATTTATGCAATATCAAGCCTTAGAAGCCAAAATTTTGCCGAAAAGAGAAAATGTAACAAAAGTGAAAGAGTACCAAGAGCAAAAGCATTTAATCATTTAAGCCCCGAAAAATCTCACAGTATGTTTATGTAGCTTATAATCTGTATGTATATAAAATTGATTGAAAAAAGTGCCAATTTTATCCCGTTTTTACCCATTAAAAAGTACCAAATTATTCCCTTAAAAAGTACCCTATATTTCAATCTGGACTATTTGCAATTTGCACACCAAATTCATCAAAAAAAGAGAAAAAGTGCCAAAGAAAAAAGTTTTCCCTGATTTATCTCTAAAAAAGTTCTCTGGGTCATATGCAATCCGTCTACCAAATTACATCCAAATCCATTAAGCGTTGTTCGGGTAATTGAACCACATACTAACAAACTTCTAATCATCCAAATATCCAAACGTACAGACTTTCTCATATCAGTAGGATTTTCATTTAAAATTAGATTTCGGTAGCGGAATTACAATTTTGAAATAGAAAATAATAAAAGTCTTTGTGCTCATTTTCCATCATATTATGTTGCTATTTTATTGGAATCGTTCTGTATTTTTTAATGCCATAACATCCTCATAATCGTTGATATTGACTTAAAAATTTGCGACAGCAACTTTGACGACAGCTCCAGGGGTCAAATTATGGCAGTCGTGATCGAATACTTTTTCGATTCGAAAGCAATTTTGTTCCAGTCGATATTGAACGAATCGTAATAATTTTTTCAGTGTTATAAAAACTTAAATAAATGCTTAACAATACTAGAAAAATAATTTCGATCCGTTCAGTATGGACAGCAAAAATTAGAAATAAAATTGCTTTCGAATCGAAAAAGTGTTTGATCACTTCTGCTTTTAATTGCCCCCAGAATTTAACGTTGGTCTCCTATAAACCCCTCCCTAAAATAGCTTAGACAAAATAATATCATAAAGAAGAAGATATCTTAATAATATTCGGCGCAAAGAACTTTAACATCAATCTTTACCTCGTTACAGACTCGATAATTTCTCTGTATATACTGTGGTTTAGGGTATCAGATAGTCGGGCTTGACCGAATATTTTCTCTTTTTTTATTTGTAAATTGTTAATGAGAAAGGAAGCTGAGATTTATTAACTTAATTGCAAAAATTCCAAAAAAGCTTTGAAAATTTCCAAAAAGAGGGATTTTTATTATTAAATTAATATTTTTTTTTATTCCTTTTGTACTCGTTTTTTTTTGAGTGTATGTGTGTGTGGGTATCTATGTATTAGTGTTTCTTTAAATTCAAAGCACATTTAGATCCTTTGTAGATGATCTTTTCTGGATTTTTGTTACTTCTTTTAATGTTGTTCCACTGGTTTTGTGTTCCTAAACAAATTTACATACAACATTCTACATTCAAGATTTAGCTTTATGCGAAATATGCAACAACAACAAAAATGTTTCCTTGTTTTTCATTAATAGTGTGAAGATTTACCCTGTAAGTTTGCATTCCTTTTGTAAATTTTTTTTTTGTTTTTTTTTCTTTTTGAAAACACACTCTTACATTTTTAAACACGTTTTTTCTAAATTTTCAGTTACACTATAAAAAAAAACCCAGCCAAACAATCAAAAAGACAGACAGACAAATAAACAAACAATCAAACGTACATACAAACAAACAAACGATTGCACGCGAATAAACGACATTAACCAGCCAACAAAAAAACAAAAAAAAAAAACAATCCTTTGGAATGAAGTTCATTATCAATATAGCAACTATTCACACAAGAGTTATGTGTATGACCGACCAACCCGAGCGCCTGCTAGCCAGCCTTTATGCCATCCACTCAGCCAAATACAACCAGTCAGTCGGTCCAGCCAGTTGAGTTAAAGTTGCTGCTGCTGCTGCCTCTCCTAAAATATTACTTTTTATTCGTTTTGTTTCTTAAAGAATTTCTATTCATAGACTTTTAGTCTTCAATCGTTTAGCGAACATTTTTTTTTTTTTTTTGGTTGGATACTCAGCGGGTAATATGAGAAATAAGTATTTTTCAAACCCAACAAATGGAAAGGAGTTAAATCATTCTAATAACATACAAAATACGAAATTTTTAAAAAACAAATTGTTTAAAAATTATTTGATAAACTTGTTTCAAATAACAAATAATTCAAATAAAATGTGACAACGATTTTTGTTGTACTTACATTTCTCTTACAATTCAAATAATATTTTCAAATCTAAAGTTTAAAATAGCTAAAATTTGAAAAAAATTAAATGTAACAAATAAACTTAATAGATTAGTTATGGATTTTTTTTAGGAAACCATTTTAATTATCAGATTTAAATAACTCTAATATGTTAGTACATTTCTTTAAAAGTTATTCGAATATCAGGCACTGAATGGAAAATTATTCGATTAAAAGCTTTTAACAGTTATATAACGAGTTTTTTTTCTGTTAGGACCAGCATTCAGGGGATGACCCATACTAATGCATTGCATTGTGTTGGAGATAGGAAAATAGGTTGTGGGAAGGAGGATAGAGGGAGTAGTGTTTGTGAACATTCGACTTGAACTTATTCATGTTGTAAGCGAGAGGGAAGACTTCTGCAGGAAGGTTATTACACATACGAACAGTCCGGGAAAAAAGCAAATTCTCCCTGTAATGCGTTGTACGATTCACCACATAAGAATGGGCTCTTAAAGAAAAACGTGTATTACGAGGAAACGTACGGGTTTCGGGAACCAGATCCCTGATTTCGTCATACCACATCCCATTGTAGTAACGATAAAACAGGCAAATACAACCCACATTGCGACGGTGCTCAAGGGAGTCAATAGAATTGGATACGTCACTGTTAAAAAAAATTTTTAAACGAAAAGGTTTCCCATTAACAAATTTTTTAAATTTTTATTGATTATAATGTGCATACTGTGCATGAATTTGATACTTTTTTTCTTAACATGCTGGGCACTTTACCAGTAAAGCTAATTTGAGTACGCTGCATTTAAAAGGGATAGCCGTTTTTTCAAAGTTAAAAAAAATTTCGTCTATAAACAAATTAAAAGTTTAATTGAAATTTATTAATCTTTTTATTAAACTAGTGAAAAAATTTCTTTAAACGTTTGACTTTTCAACATTATGTTAATGAAATGTTTGTTTTATTAACTTAATGACAAATAATCACAGTCACAGTTAATTAAATTTTTTCTATTTTGTCAATGGAAAATTTTCACCGATTTTATGAAACTTTTCATAAACTGGGGGCTAATGAAATATTCTCCATAAATTCTATGAAGCGTTACATAGGTTGACTTTTGATGTAATTTTTCATTGTATTAATGTCAAAATCCATTGAATTTGTGAGGAAAATTCTTTCAGTGTACTGAGTTTGTTACAAATGACAACAAAGCAGTAAACAAAAAACATCTCTTTTTAACAGTAGAGTTTTGTGAAAAAGATTTTATGTAATAAAACATTTTTTTTAATGTTCAACGAACTATAAATTAATCGAATAAGAGGTAATGAATTTAAAATTAATCAAGAAAATATGTTCACAATTTTGTTATTTTTTTTTGTTTTTTTGGAAAATAAAAAAAAGCTTTTCAATAGGAGCATATTCGAATAAAAGTTAATTTGAATCAAATTTAACAGACAGATCTTTATTTAAAAAAATTTTATAGTTTAAAATTATAAAACGAAACACAAAAAATACAATGTTTTTGGAAAATATTTCGAGTAAATGTTATTCGAAAAAATTTTATTCGAATAATTTGTTTTGAAATTCATAAAAATTTGTTGAAGATCACCAAAAAGACCAAAATCAAAGCAATAACTATTTTGGTCTTAATATTCAATTTTTATTTAATTTAAAATAATTATTCGATTTAAAAAATCATTCAAACTAAGTCAAAAATACAGCGGTTAAATTGTGATAAATTTTTTTTAACACAATGAAACTCGCCATAATTTCTTAAAAAATACACAAAATTTATAATTCAAATAAGATAACTTCCTATTGAAATAATTAAATTTTAAATATTCGGGTAATCGAGTATGTAATTGGCATAATGTTATTTTTTTTTAGCAATTAATTTTAAAATTATTCGATTAAAATATTGTTGGTATAGTTTGAAATTTGTTTTGGTCTTCAAAACGCGTAGTTAGTAAACATTAAAGCAAATATATAACGGAAGTAATCGAATAAGATTTTCGGATAATCGATTAATCAGAATAAATTCTTTGTAATCGGCAACATTTTAATTTTCAATCACAAATAACTCAAATATATATAAAGAAAATAATCGAATAATCGTGATAAGACTTCGTTCTGTACAATTTTTATTTATTCCAAAATTATTCGAAATTTAATACTTTAAAGTTCTGTACATATAACATTTTTGCCTAAACACAATCTATTTTGTATTTACTTTTATGCTATTGTCAGACAATTTATAATGGTTTTGCAGATATACCGAATATATTCCTTTACTTGGTATCTGAAGAAAATACAGAAAAAATACACAAAAAATAACAAGAATTTCATTTTGCAAGGTTTTTTTTTTTTTTTGTTAGTTTTTGTATTTAAGGCGCCTACTTTGTGCGCATGCGCCACATAGTAATTCTAAGAATAAATTCCTTTGCCACAAATCAGATAATAAAAAGAATATGGATACATGGTATACAAAATAACAGTCGATGTTTTGTGTTTTCTATGGTAAAAAAAAATGTTATGGTTATGGTTATTATAGAAAATTAGGGAATAAATTCTTAAAATATTTATTTGATTATGTTGAAAAATATTTGATAGGAAATAGAAGTTTACTAAAATTTATTAATAGGTACTTTGCCACAATCGTGAAGTATATTCAATGAAAATTTAAGTTATTTAGGATTTTTATAAAAAACTTCGCTCGGAAGCCATTTACTAATGAGAAGTAAAAAGAAGGCAGTGTGTTACAAATTTAGTTGTGCTAGTTTCTCCTTAAATTTTCTCATACTTAGAAAAATAAGAATTAAAAAGGAGGCAGTGTGTTTAGCACTTCTCGTTTCTACGAAATTTTTCTCCTTTTGAGTACAAGGAGACAGTGAAATAAAGTTTTTCAAGTTTCTCATATGAGAAGTGAAAAGGAGCCAATATTTCAAAAACCTAAATTTTCCAAGTTTTACCAGGAATTTTTAAATTTTTTTCTTTACAAAACATCTCCTGAAAATTTCGAAACGAATAAAAAAATCAGCCAAATCGACCTATCCGTGCTCAAGTGATGAGATTACATACATGGACCATTTCATTTTTGTATACATATATAAATAATTGAAATACAAATATAAATTGCGTAATGGTGTTCACTTTTAAGAAAACCAGTTGATTAGTTAAGAAAATATAGGGAAGGGGATCTTTTACCGCTCTTGCCCTATTTCAAGCCCAAAAAAAAAAAAAATAAAAACTATAGGGCCATAGTTCCTTCTAGATGTTACACTAATTACCTGCCGAATTTGAAGAAAATCGGTTGATTTTTAAGTAGATATAGGGAGGGAGAGCTTTTACCCCTTTTGCCTTCCTAAGTAATAAACTGTATAGGCTGTAGTATCTTCCAGAAGTCACACAATTTGCCTGCCAAATTTCAAGAAAATCGATTATAAGTTATGAAGATATACCAAGGGAGAGCTTTTACCCGTTTTGTCCTATTTTACGCCAAAGGCGTTTAGGAATAGTTCAATTATAAACACTGTGACACGAGAATTTAATATATATATATAAGATTACAGATAAATAATCGAATAATTTTTTTAAATTTAAATTAAGAATACATTAAAACAAAAGAAATAAAAATTTAATTATTTGAATAAAATACACAAAATATAAAAACACAAAATATTTGATTCCAAAAAAATGCTATTACCCATCCGAATAAAATAAAGAAAACAATCGGCTTAAGGAAATTATTTCTATTCAGTTAATTATTCGTATAAAATATTTCAGTAATTAGGTAGAACAAACTAAATTGATAGATTGATAGGTATGAGATTTTCATGCACTAAAAATTCCAAAATATGTACAAAAAAATAAAAAAATATGCACTAAAAACTTCCATAAAAAAATAGTTTTTTTTTTAATTTAACTAAAAACAAAAATATAAAAAATTCAGTCTATTGTTATCTATTTAAATTTCTTTAAGAACTTAAATAACTAATTTACATTTTTGTGTGCTTAAATAAATAAGTATTGTCTTATTAAAATAAAAACTTTGTCTTGTACTTGGAGAATGACAATGGATTTTGAAAAAATTAATTTCAGATCCCACTTGGTTTCCAGATCAGGGGTCAAATTACCGAAATCGATATCGATCGAAATTACAATACAATTTAAATGGAAATTTCGATCGTAATCGAATGCCGTAATTTGGCCCCAGATCAAAAATATTTGAAATTTATTTTATTTTTTGAAATCCTTATTTTTTTTTTGCAAAACGTTTTCGATTTTTTTTTATGTTATCGGGCTATTCTCCCTTCTACATTGTTAATATTACTTTTTGCAAAGTCAATTAATTTGACTTGAGTATTGAGCGAACTTAGTCCCTCCTAATTAGTTATTGTTTCACCAATATATCCGTAATTAGAAAATACAAATGCTATTTGACTTCTGATGTTATTGAAAATTAATTTTTCTTATGCATTTTTTTAATCATCGGCATCAACAAACTCTTCTAACATTCTTAAATTAGTCGAAGTTTTTCAAATAGAATTCAGAAGCAGCTATCCAGGCCACCATTTTGCTACTACTTGCTGCTGCGGAAGGGGAATCAAGGGATTCATTTAGTTAAAAATTGCAATATTGTCGAATTGGCTTCTAAATTCTTAGCAATGCGGTAACCCATGTGCCTAGTAGCAAGCAACTTGTAACAGTTTTAGATAAAATATTTTAAAATAGAAAATCTTGTATTTGAATCAAAGCTCTAAAAGAACTTATTTATTATATACAATTTTTTTTTGAATTTTTTTTTTTGTTTATTTAAAAATTCTTTAAAGGATTTTTTTGTAATATGGAAAAATATCAAAATATACATTTAAAACCTAAATGTGCATTTTCACCAAAATATGCAACAATATGCTAAAACAAATCGCAAATTTAATGATTCGGAAAGGTAATTGGTCGACATCGTTTTTAGACTGTCGACTAGAAACATGCATTTGCATGGAAATCGAATCCCTAGTTATTAATATAAGTAAACGTTTAATTCAGTTGATTAAATTTTTATTTAAAACGGATTTTATTTTTGATTAATGGTTTAATTGAAAAAAAATCGTCGAGAATTTTTACTGTGCGGCAAAAGTCATCTTTAACTAAAAATATGTAGATTATCACGTCAGGGTTGCATTTTGTCCAAAATACTTAAAACTTGCATTCTATTGTGAAACTGCCTTTAATAAGTAGTCGGTAACTTTGTCAAATTTAATAAACTTAAGTCGTAAATGTTACACACATAACATTTAACTTTTTCAGAATGCCTTAAAAATTTGTTAACTTTATCTGTAATCTGCCTCAAAATTAAAGTAATAATTGTCTTAGATAAAAAATTTTGCCAGGACAAGAACATTTAAAGGGCAGACACACTGATCGAAGCGATTTTTCGCCATTATTTATAAAACTACCTCACAAATTATTTCTTCGACCAAAAATCCAATCTTACAACAACAAAGTTTCATATTTACAAAAAAAAAAAAACTTAACCTAATTTCTCTGGAATTTAGTTGTTTTATTAGTTTACGAATTGTTTCTCGTACTCGTATAATAATTTTTCCATTATTCGATGTAACGTACGAGAGTATTTACTTGTAACTGCAAAACCATTCAAATAAAATAGTGATGTGTACTTGTGTTTACTTAAGAAAATTCCATTCTACAACAACTTCTATAACAACAAACAACTAACTACAACAAATGTTGCATACAATGGAATTTAACTTTCTCTTCAACTATACAACCGATATCGGTACAAAAGTCTTTATAGGTATTGAATGTGTGTGTGTCTGGATAAAAGTACATACATATGTATTTACTTGTAAACTTACAATATACCTTCACATATAATATATACATATGTATGTATGTATATACAAAGAAGAAAGTACCCATACGTACACATGTCTTTAAAGTCGTCTATAAGTTTTGTTCGTGCTTTTTGTTATTCTTGTTGTTGCATTTTTCCTTTCAACTCTGAGTACATACCAGTCAACAGAACAAAGCAACAAAAATGAACTTATTCGTATGACAAAATTCCAAAAACTTATTTGCTGACGGAACAGGGTGTTGTACTTAAAGTAATAATAGTTGCAAATAGTTTAGCTTAACTAACCGTTATTCACAAGAGTTAAACTTTAGTTAAATTTAAATTCAAATCATTGATTGAACTACTTTCTCCCGAAAAACTATTAATAAAGTCTTTATTTATATAACTCCAAGGAGCATAAGCTTCCTTTTACTAAACAATTATCTGCGTCTTTCAGAATATTTTCGCGTTTAGTAAAGAGCGTTTTAAACTGGTTCGACTTCTTCCAAAAAAAATCTTAAAAAAACTTTTATCTTATGGCCATTTTCTCAATGTATAGACAAACTGACTGTTACTTAATGTCGACATAGGTAAGGTTAGGTTAAACGGGCAGCCGTCACGAAGACGACTCACTTAGGTCCTTATAGCGGTCCCTTTGTGATACCCCCAGCAAGTGACAGGAGTCAGCTAGTATCCACCAGACTATTCCTCGGAGGTCACTGCAGCCTCGAACCAACCCGATTCCCTGCAGAACAGGGAGATCGATTTCAGTCCCACATTGGACATATCGTTCAGAGATGGCAATTCTGGTCTCCCAAAATGCATAAGCCTAAAGCTCCCTAGACCGGGGCATTGGCAGAGAAAGTGAAACACCGTCTCCTCCTCCTCCTCATCATGGCAACTCCTACAGTAATCATTATAAGCAAGACCCATCCTCCTAGTATGAGTTCCTATTACCCAGTGACCCGTAATGACCGACATCACTGTCCTTATCCGATCCCTACCGAGACCAAGTAGTACGCGCGTTCTCGCCACGTCATAGCCAGGCCATAAAGTCCTGGTCATCAGGCAGGTATACTCCCCCGGCCATCTTTCCTGAGCCCTTCTGTACGACTCTCGTCTGATGAGAGTCTTGCGATCAGGCCAACGACGAACACAACGTCCAAGAGACAGCCTCGTTTGGTTACCCAGGCTTCCACTGTGCTCGATATACGATAGTACCTCAGCCAGTTTGTCGCCCGCTTTATGGCAGAGATTTCCGCCTGGAGCACACTACTGCGATCTGGCAGCCTAAAGGTGACCCTAATGTCCAATTCCTCGATGAAGAAACCTCCACCTACTCTATCGTCCATCTTGGAACCATTGGTATAGACCCCTAGGACCGGTTCCAGAGATCGCATGTTATCGAGCAGCTCATCATCATTACCATGATGAACTGTGAATAAAGCTTCGAAAAAGGGTTCCGGAGTACAATAGTCCAGCCCCACCAGGTCATATAATGCGTGAAGCGTACCCTGGCATGACCATAATTCCGCGTAGACCATAGGACCACCGCCTCCAGTCTAGTAGCGGAAGTCAGGGCCTGTTGTTCGGCCATGATGTCAACCGGCAGCCAGTTCAGCAAAGTAAACAGCGCCTTCGTCGGTGTCGAGCGGAGTGATCCCGTGATCCCGTGATCACCAGCGCAGCCACCCTATATACTTTCTCAAGCATCCTACAGTACCGTCCTCTTCCCATGGCGGGCCACCACACTATGACCCCATAGAAGAGGAACGGTTTTACAACCCCCTCAAGATTCATTCAACGCCCCTGGGGTCAAGGCCCCAGTCTCTGTCCACACATCTCTTGCAGGTGTATAAGGCCACAATGGCCCTATCAACCCTCGAACGAACGTTGAGTTCCCAAGATAGTTTGCTATCGAGAATTACGCCCAAAAATAATGTCGACATAATTTTTTTAAAAAAATAGACTGTCCGTTAACGATTTCGGTTTTCTCAATATTCAGACAAAAACATTGTCTTTAGTTGGCAATACCTCCTAAAATACATGGAAAAGTTGGGAGTCAGCTAAATGAATTTATCTGTACAGCGAATAAACGGCAAAAAAATAATTGGCAGATGAGTGCCGGTTAGCTTTGCGACAATATAGAAGCAAATGAGACATTAAGAAAACCAAATTCTTTTAACGTGCAGTTTTTCGTTGGGAAAAAAGATAATGGCCTTGTGAGAAAGCGGCCATTAGACTTTTTGTTTATCATTTTAAACTAACGAATTTCTTACTATTGGTTAGGAGATTGGAAAAGTTCATCTCCTAACATACCCCACATAACACTTCCCGCAAAAATTTCTAGTTTAATTTTTGTGCACTCCTTCTCCCAAAGTACTAAAAAAACAGCTCCTTTTGTAACTCCCTATTTTAATTAAAAATTGTCTGTATATTCCACAGTCCGTCCATTAGCCTCGTTCCTCTGTCTGATTACATTTTAAGCACCGCAACATTAGTTTGTCTACATTTACGCCACTGTGTCATTTAGTCGTCCCACTACGCCACTCTACACGTCGCTTAAAGCTTCCTAATTTTCAACAGAAAAAAAACACAACGAAAACGTTACTGCAAAAAACTGCAGACATTTATGCGTTTCAATATGAAATTCCTCAAGAATTTGGAAGGTATTAATGCATGTGTCCGTCTAGCTGAGAGAGTGTGCGCGGAGTGCTTCGTTTTTAGTTTGGTAACTTTTAATATTTACACAGTGAGTACGCGCTGGTGTTGTCGTTGTTGCTGAATATTTGCAGAGCGGCATATAAAATCTAAATTAACAAAATCCAGACACAGAGAAAAAGGAATCTAAAGACGCGTTTATAACAAAACAATTTTACGTCAGAGTTTGTAAAGATTTAATTCTATACTATGGGTTAAAGCTTTAATTTTGTGAGTTAATTAAATGTACATTAAAGTATTCGGTATTGTTCTATCGCCTTCTTTAATTGTTATACTTCGATTTTAAAAATTTAAATTTCAAAGCTTCGTTCACAATAGGCACCCACATTTTCACTTGTGTTCATAAAAGAGCAACAATTTTTTTCGCACCCAAACATATTTTTAATTTATTTTTGTTGAGCGTATGCAATAAAAAGATTAAAAAGATTCTAAACTGTTTACAAATTTAATGAGTTTACCCATTAAACTACGTCTGTCGTCAACGGTCCTTTGTAGGATAAGATATGACAGACATTCTTTAATGATTTGATCGGTTGTTTGACGAGGGGCTCCACATTGAAATTTGGGATTATCTACTTGGTCCCATTTGTAGAGAGTTTCTAGGGTCCTACCGGTACCAGTTCGCAATCTGTTCAGGTTACACCATGCTTTTTTCGGTAGTTGAAGATCTGCTTCGCTGCTTCGTTCTTCAAATAATAGGCTGGATCTATGTGAGTTAGATCATTGACTAGTCCAAGCTGCGTTAAGATTAAAGTTTTCGATGAGTAGGTTCTTGGCTAGGTCTAGTAGAGCATGTCTAGACTGCAGCCTTCGGCTGGGAGGTCGTTATTAAGAGGAATTTGATTTATGTTTTGTATCTTGTTATACTCCCGTAACAATGACCGCTTTCTCCTCAACTCTGGTGGGGCTATATTACATATTTTTGGCAGCCATTCTGTTGAAGTCGGACGGAGAGTTCCAGAGGTCAACTTCATTGTCGTGTTAAGTTGAGTGTCGATTTTTTGTGACAAAAAACCAATCGCATTTTAATGACCTCATAAACCAATTAAAAAATCCTTTTACCAGAACTGTTCTGAGATTATGATTTGAACTTAAAAGTCAAAGTATTTGGCAATGCATTTAAATTATAATCAAATATTTTTAAAGTTAATATTCTACTTATTTCTTGAACTTTAAAGCGAGGATTTAATTCTTTTAAAACTTTATACTGATCTTCAGTTAGTAGAGTGAACAAATACATTCTCACTCTACGCACTTTCAGATGTCAATTGCAAGACAAGAACCCACTCACCCATACATATAAGGCAACTACTCAAATGCATGTAAATAAGTTCACATTCAAACAAATTCATATAACCATGGACTTATGGATGGCTTGGCAAGTCATAGTCGTACAATAACCAGCCGTATCTCCAAATTAAAGATGAAATTTCGACAAGAGCAACAACAACATCACCAGAATGAAGCGAAGACGACGAAGAAAAAAATTTGTGTGTGTTAAAAAAAAACCCGAAATGAAAATAACAAAAACAAAGTTTCTCACGTTCCTCTTCCTAAATTCTTGGAATTGCGATACATTAAAGATGTCTGTCTGTCCGTTTATTTGCTTGTTTGTTGTTGGTTCATTCGTCTGTTTGTCTGTCTGGGTCTTTTTACTTGATTCGGCTCGAAAAGCAGCTCTACTTTATTCCATTCGATTCAATTCAATTTATCCATACGAGTACAAACAGACAAACTTCGGTATCTTCGTGCCAGTGCTACATATTTATTCAACGTGTTTTTGTTTTTCTGATTTTTTATCATCATCATTTATTTGTTGTTTTTGTTGTGTGTAACTACTCGTATGAGTGTTTATACAATTTTATTTTATAGGTATTGTTTTTTTCTTTTAACCAGTATTTTTTAGCTTCTGAGCATGCCGACTTAACGAATGCATAATAAAAATGGCAACAACAATAACGAAAAATGCCCGAAAGATCGAGCGAATGAACTCACTTTACTGATTGTCAGTTTGTCTGCCAGTTTCACTTTAATATTATAAACATTTTCAAAGTAGAAGAATATAAATAAATTATTCCTTTTGGCCAAGTCAAACTTTATTTAAATGTTGTAGTAGTACATCATCCTTTTTATTGGTATGCGAGGGTGTTATGGAAAAGTTTTGTTAAGAAAATTTCAACGATTCTCTTATCTTAATTTTTAGCAGTTATACATACATACTTATGTACATAAGTATGTATATCGGTTCATGAATCGACTGTAGCAAGTGATTTTTCATTAATTACCAGCAATTAATTATTAGTAAACTAAAATTATGACTATTAAGCTTCGTACAGACGATGGTCAGATCTTACAATATTGGTAAGCAAAGTTGCTTAAACTGCATTAAAATTGGCTAAAATATCTTACAGCTGTGTGAACATTGAAAGCTCATTTGTATTTGCAGAAGTGCAAAATTAATGCATCTGACAATTGCACCATTGTCAGAAAAATTTTGCTGTTAACAACGCCTGCTTACAAGATTGTCAGATCTGACCATCGTCTGTACGAAGCTTTAGTTAACAGTATATTGGTTGAATCAAATTTTTTATCGGTAATTGCGATTGTTTTCAATAAATGATATTTTAAATTTTAAAAAATGATCAAAAACTTTGCCGTTTAATAAGGTTTCTACAAGTTTAAATAATATTATTTTAAACGAAAAAAATCGATTAAGATTTTTTTTTTTATTTAAATGCTTTAATTAAAAAATTATTTTTAAACAACTAAATTGTTAATGAAATCAAAATTATATTTTTAAGTTTCTTTTAACAAAAAATAATTGATTCAATTATCATATTAATTTAATTGGAATACTTTTTAAACAATTTTTTTAATTGATAAACAACTACTGATAGTTTTTACTGAGTAAGCAGTTTGAGATTGAAATCCAGCAAAATCGGCTCAGTAGGATCAAAGCTGTGAATCAAAATGTGGAACCACCCCCCTAAAAAGATGATAATTTTGTTCGAAAAGCTAACATTATCGGTAGAATAAAATACGATTTTGAACAAATTCGTTTTATACGACTTGAAATTTTACTGTTAAATTTCGTGAAGATCGGTCCATAATTTACCATAGGCCCCATATAAAGGGTACTCTGGGAAATTAATTAAATACGCCTAAAACTGTAGCGGATATGTATATGATATTGCTGTTCAATTTGTTTCAATTTAGCTTCATATGGCCAGAAAATAATTTAACTTGGATCCCATACTAAGTAGTCCTCTGAAATTCACTGTAAACTCGCAAACTAATTTCACTGTTGTATTGAAATTAGTGTTTTTCATACGGGATTTCCCGGCACAAAAATCGCGGGATCCCGCACATTTTTCGGGAAAAAAATCCCGGGAAATTTGTACGGGAATTCCCGGGATTTCTTTATTTAATTATGGTAACTTTTCTGCTGATATGTATATTTGTAAATAAGTTGTGTCATGAAAAAGATCTAAGCAAGCAGTAAGGCAAAACCATCTTAAGTAAAAAAAACGCATTTTAAGTTTTTAATTGGCATAAATTAAATTTTTGTTCTATTTTTTGTTTGGTTTAAATCAATTTAGTCCAGCACAACTGCTTCTCAGTGTTATCATCTGTTTTTAGGAAAAAAGTCTTTGAAATACACCAAATAAAAATTAGTTTAAATTTCTAAAAAAATAAGCATAACACTTTCTGACTGCCGGTCAATAATTTAATATATGTAGGTCTAAAGCGCGACCAATGTTAATGCCTACGTCCGTTTTTTTTATTTAATAATATCTATTTATCATATAGACCGCACTCCTGATAGATTCGATCCACAGAATACACAGAACTGTCACGAGACGGAAGATTTTGCGTTTTCTTTTGTCTCCTTTTAAGAAAGCTGCCATGTTAAATTTTTTTTAAGATGCTTTCGCAGAAAATACATTTTTTTCGAAATTCTGTTGCTCCAATTTCGCCATCTACATTTAATTTTTACTCCCAAATTGTAAGACAAAGCAGGTTGTCATTAGGGATCAATTTATGCTTTGTGTATTATACATAGAAATGTAAACCAATCTTTTAGTATACCGATCGACTATTTTAAGTTTTTTTTTTAAAATGAATTTGCTTCATATTTTGTTTTTAAATAAGCAATTTTTTATTTTTTTTGGAATATTTTTAACATTTTTGAGGGCATATTTTCCAGTTGTGACTGCATATTTAATGCGCATAAAACGTGTTTTGGTGTTACTGGTCATCAACAACTTTTCAGCTGTTAAATTAAAGGTATTACAGTTCTGTTTACGCTAACAACGACTCCTTTCATCAAATTTGCAGGACATTTAATAAACTATATCATCTAATTAACTTTTCGGATAGTAACGATGTTTTAAAAAGCAAAATTATTGTTTATTTAAATTAATAAATAAAATAATTCTTTATTGATTGTACTCTAATATTAGCACTTATGTCTGTAAGGATTTCTTAATTTATAGACTGATATAAATAAAATAAAATAAAAAAACTATGTTGACTTTCAAGGCATATAATAGCTGCGTTCGTGTTCCCCAAAATTTGTACGAATTCGTACTGGATTTTACTGAAATGCGTTCGCGTACACATAAATTTGTAAAATTTTCATATTAGTCACCTACTGGATTTAACTGGGATTTTACTGGAAAAGTAAACGAACGCACATAATATTCAACCCAATTTGTGCCGCATAAAAACATTAAAGCCTATTTTCGGAAAATTTTATTTATTCATTTAAAAAATAGAGTGAGTAATAAAAAAAGGGCATTTATACTACTGAAATTAATTATTAATTAGTTATTAAGACCAACGCCCAAAGAGTTCACAACATCTGTTAAAGATATCCTTTCGTTAACAACTTCTTACTACTAAAACATATGCATTGACTATCCAGATATCGCAGAAGTTATGGATGCTCTAAATCACCTAAAACGAATAAGGCCCCTGGAACCGACAACATGTCGCCCGAGATGTTTAAAGCCGACCCCCATACTGCAGGTAACATGTATAGGCTGTATATTTTAAATATATAAAATAAGTAACTGTATAAACTGTTTAAAACTGAAAAATTATTTTCCGCGAAATACAGTCATAATATCGCGATTTTTTTGTTCCCTTCTTCTGTACGAATAGTAAAATCTTGCTATATTCATAAAATTATTAGAAAATACTTAAAATGTTTCAAAGAAAAGGTCGATTATAAAAAAAAACCAACTTTTATAATACTTAAAATGTTGTTTTTAAATGTTAATTTTTTATACCAAGAAGAAAAATGTAAATTCAAAACTTTATCGCGTTTGGTGCGGAAACATTTTTCACGATCGCGAAAAAGCAATACATCATTTCTTAATATTTTTTCGTGGTCTATACGGCTGTGCTATAAAGAATTTGATATTCGCAAAAATTGCAAAAAGTACTTACCCTAATGTACATGTTTTAAATCCTTTTGATAAAAAAATCTCTAAGACAACACCATTTGAATCAATATACTAGTGTATACTTTATTGTTACTTTTGATAGCCTGTAGTATTTGGACAGAGATATGATATAAGGCATGCAGTTCCGCGCAAAGTTTCGCTAGCAAGCTCTTTAAATGGAGATAGGAAAAGGAAAGTGTAGCCTTCAATCTACCTAATCGATTTGGAAGAAAAACAATTCCTTTTTTTAATAAGGTTTCTTTCAAATGTTCTAAATTCCCATTTCATACTATTGAGAAACTGAAATTTATTGTTTTATTTTAATTATTTTAACCCTTTCGACCCCAAGCACCTTGGATTTTAACTATCGTTTTATTTAAAACAGTCGTAATAAAGTTATCAAAGCACATATAGAGTTGATTAAAGAATGAATAAAAAATAGAAAAGTTTGTTTTAATTTTTCATAACGTGAAATACTACCTCAACAGCCCAAAGTCGCGTGTAAGCAAAATTCCAATTTCTAGTCACCTGAAAAAAAAGGAATCTGGAAGATTCCAGACTTTTTGAGTTTTCAGGTGACTAGAAATTGGAATTTTGCTTATACGCGACTAACTATGGAAATTATAAAAAATAATTTTTCTGACAGGTGCAAGACAGCAGTGTTAATAATACTTATTCAGCCACATCCCCTGTAGTCGAGATCAGGGTAACCGTTCAAAATTTTCAAAAAGTGGCACACAAAGGGGAATTCTGAGACAAAAAGGGGCAACTTTAAAAATAAGAAAATGTTTATATTTATTTAATTATTTTCACTAAAAATATAACCGATACAAAAAACCAGTAAGAAAGTATACACACAGAAAAAAATCAATCAAATTTTTCGGTGGTGATTTTGCTTCATACGTGTTTCATGTTAATTCAACCTGATTTTATAATTGCTTGCGAACAACATTTTTTTCTTTTAAAATAACTATAATTCATGTTAATTTAACATTGCAGTAAAGTAAAAGCAAAATGTCATTTATATTGAAATAACAATCCGAATCACGTTGAATGAAAGTTATTTCATGTTGAAACAACGTCAATTTCATGTAGAATCAAATGTGTTATAACAGTGTGAAGAAGCTTCAGAGACAACATATGCATTTATTTAAGAATAATTCAAACACTTACCCCTGTAACACATGTTTCAATTATTTTGTAGTCGCCTTTGTTAACAGATCAATCAGCAGAATGGCCCGATATGGTTTTCGTCATCATTCTACTTTGAAAACATGATGTACTATTTAACTAAATAATTTTAATTAAAAGAATACGGGAATTGTCTTCTTTTTATAACATATTTTAAGAATGAAAATAAAAAAAATAACATACTTAACTATGTATGCATGTTAATTTAACAAGATAAACTTTTGATTTTAATATAAAACAGGGTTTTTAATGGATTCAATATTGAATCCATATTTATTTATATTTTAATATTTTTTTTTATTTATTTTAACAGTGAATAATATTAATTAACATGAAAAAATGTTGATTGAGAATCATGTTAAATTTCTGCAAAAGTATGCCCTTTATTTAAATTTATCATTATTTCATATTAATTTTAAATTAAAAATATTAAAATAATCCTAAATCACTCTTATTTAATATTATTCACTGTTAAAATAAATAAAAAAAAATATTAAAATTTAAATAAATATGGATTCAGTATTGAATCCATTAAAAAACCTGTTTTATATTAAAATCAAGAGTTAATCTTTTTAAAATAACATGCATACATAGTTAAGTATGTTAATTTTTTTATTTTCATTCCTAAAATATGTTATAAAAAGAAGACAATTCCCGTATTCTTTTAATTAAAATTATTTAGTTAAATAGTACATCACGTTTTCAAAGTAGAATGATGACGAAAACCATATCGGGCCATTCTGCTGATTGATCTGTTAACAAAGAATACTACAAAATAAGTGAAACATGTGTTACAGGGGTAAGTGTTTTGAATTATTCTTAAATTCTCTGAAGCTTCTTCACACTGTTATAACACACTCAAATCAATTAGTTTCTACATGAAATTCACGTTGTTTCAACATGAAATAACTTTCATTCAACGTGATTCGGATTGTTATTTCAATATAAATGACATTTTGCCCTAACTTTATTGCAATGTAAAATTAACATGAATTATAGTTATTTTAAAAGAAAAAAATGTTGTTCGCAAGTAATAATAAAATCAAGTTGAATTAACATGAAAAACGCATGAAGCAAAATCACTACCGAAACATTTTAAATCAACCTTGTTTTCGACGTTTTTAACTTGACTTTTTTCTGTGTGTATACTTAAGATAACTTACCTAACAGAATTAAATGGGAATTCTCCTTTTTACACGCAAATAGAAAAATTCTTCACATCTGATTATGGCTTCATCGAAAAATTCAATCGTATGTAGCGACGCAAATCGTAATCATAAAAACGGAAAGCGGATTTAATGAATTTTTAAAAAGCGGATCAAGTCGGAGCTCTAGTGTATATTTTTTACAGTATCGATGGTATTTATATAATTGTAGAATGAGAATTACTAATGCTTCTATTGAAATCCACCTGGTTTGTGATGGGGGAGGAATTGTTTTTTTTTAATTTCCATAAATTTTTGTATTTCGAAAAATTGATTTACGTTTCGGACTGTTTTCAATATAATTGTAAATATTTCTTGTAAGTGTTTTATTGATGCCAGAAACTCGTCATAGCACTATTACTTTTACATTTACTGTAGTCGTCAAAATGGCGAAAAATCGTCACTTATAACAACCCTGTGAGTGCAGTTAATTATTATCGTGTATGTATATCAGCAAAAGTTAAATATTCTTTAATTTTTTTGTATTCTGTATATGTCAAGTGGCCGGGCAAACTGTTGTTGAAACTCATCCGATAATTTTATTTATTTATTTATTCATTTGGTATGGATTGTAAGCCCTGTCGGTCAAATTAATGCAGCTTAATCGTATGGCTTATTTCTTATTTCTTAAATAATGTATAACTATTTTTAATACCCCCTATTGCACAAATGTTGAAAACGATAAAAGGACACAGAACTTGTGGCAACTGTATACAGTCAACTTCTTAGAATGTGCGCTCACTACAAGGTATGACGGAATTCCACAATCTTGAGACTCTGACAGTAAATGACCTACTCATAACTTGAGTGGAATGTCTAGGTATGATCATTAAACTAGTTCTAGTGTAGTGCCCGAAACTTAATTTTTCCTATAGATACGGCATTAAACATTGAATTAAGAATGAAACAACTCAAAAGTTATGAAATTTTAAATGCACACTATTGATACCAGGTTAAAAATAAAAAAATTTGAATTGATGCAATAATTTATTCAGAATTTTGAGCCATTCAAATATGATATCCCGACCAGCGTTACCGTTATGCGACTAAAGTCGCATTTTTTCCCCGTTTATTTAAATCCCCTTTTGTATCAATTTGTATAATTTTGTGCCCCTTTTTGAACTAAATGTTTTATATTGGCAATCAATGAACACAGATGAACCTTCCAGCTTTTATATGTTCGTATGTTGTACTTTATCGCATAGAAGAGCATCCGCCGAACGGATTTTTTTTCGAGATTAGCTTTATAAAACAATAAAAAAAGTGGAAAGTAGATACCTGGCAGTCCATGTTGAACTTATTAATAAATATATGTAGATGTATATTTTCAAGAAAATATATACATATAACAACTAAAGAAATAAAACGTCAAACCTTATTAATTAATTATTTTTTCTTTTTATTAGTAAATAACTTTTAAGCTCGTCCTTTTAACAAGAATTCAGTAAGTGTTTTTGTATTATAGATAAAATCAAAACAAGAAATATCGCTCTATTCAGCAGTATCGAATCTCATATACTCTTCACTGTGGTATAAATAAAAATTGAACCACTACTAACTTCTCCTAATAAGAAATATTTGATCTAAGTTTGGGCCGCCTATCTCCCATGATATAGACGCTATTGTGCCAATGCCCGTATTTTGGGAAGGTTAGTACTAATGGCGATTTCTTTCACAAAATTACGGTTTGAAATATGACAAACAAAATAAAACATTTGTTGTAGAAACAAAGTAGTAACAACCAAAGTTGTAAAACAGGGCAGTATTAGCATCTTAAGTTAAAGTAAGGGTAAAATAAGAAATATGTTTTGCATGTTTTACATCAACATATTCACAAAAGAACTTGAACATTTTTCCCACGGTTGTATTTTTTGTACAAACGAACACAAAATGGAAAAGTTCATACACACAGAAAAAAATCAAGTTAAAAACGTAGAAAACAAGGTTGATTTGAAATTTTTCGTTGTTGATTTGCTTCATACGTTTTTCATGTAAATTCACTTATTTTGTATTCTCCCTTGTCAACAGAAGCATCAGCAGAATCGCGCGATATGGTTTTCGTCATCATTCTACTTTGAAAACTTGATGTACTATTTAACTAAATAATTTTAATTAAAATAATACGGGAATTGGCTTCTTTTTATAACATATTTTAAGAATGGAAATAAAAAAATGTAAATACTTAACTATGTATGCATGTTAATTTAACAAGATAAACTTTTGATTTCAATATAAAACAGGTTTTTTAATGGATTCAATATTGAATCCATATTTATTTATATTTTAATATTTTTTTTTTATTTATTTTAACAGTGAATAATATTGAATAAGCGTGATTTAAGATTATTTTAATATTTTTCATTTAATATCAATATGATATAATGATACATTTAAATAATGGGCATACTTTTGCAGAAATTTACTATGATTCTCAATCAACATTTTTCCATGTTAATTTTACATTGGTATTTTTTTCTGTGTGTAGTTGCGTGTTAGGAAGTAAGAAGTTAGTTCTTGAAAAGAAGTTGTGTAGAAAAATGAGTGCAAAGAGAAGAAAATGTATTAGTTTGGAACTAAAATTGGACGTAAAAAATCGTTTTAAGTCGGGTAAATAGTCTGTTGATATAGACAGAATCTTTGGTTTAGCACCTTCAACAGTAAACACAATTTGGAATAGTGATAGCGCTAAGCATTAATCATTTAAAGATACATTGCTCGAGTTAATAGCAAATGAGATATTATTTTTTATTTAATGTTTTTGTGAATATGGATAAATGGAATAAATAAATTTTTGTTATGTATTTATGAAAATATATTTTTTCTTATGTATTTCTTTTTAGATGATAAATATATTTCAGCTCACTTGCTGAAACGAATAGAATAAAACTTAACCATATAACTTTCTTTATCATTAATAGAATTTCATGCTAAAAGTGAACCAATCCATTCAATAAATTATCTGCAATTTGTAAATTTTTAATATATGACGATTTGTTGACGATTTTGTTAAATTTTCGTGAAGATTTCAACGAATTATGTTAAAACTTTTGACGATTTTTGAGGAAAAAGTCTAGCAACCCTGTGCCTGATATGGTTTTTACTTTAGAAATCTTATGTACATATTGAAACAAAAATATAAACTAAATGAGAGGCAAGAGTTCAAATTTACTTCGTGGTACACATGAGTCTGGCCAGATCTTTTTCAATGTGTATAGAAAATCAAAACATGCGTAAGCTTGAGGATTAAATACAACGAAAAGTTTTATCTTTTTTTTTTACTTGATTTAAGAATTTTATACTTATTTCAAGAAATTTCGGGATTAATTTTCGAAAGTAATTCCATTTAGGATTGTATGAATTACGTTTTAGTGTTATTCATACTTGAATTTTTAAGTACGACTCGTACTTAAAGTAATCATAAAAAACTTGATTTATCCCGAGTGTTTTTCTTTCTGTGTGATGAACTGTTATTTGGTAAAAGAAAAATTGGAAAAACGTAATTTCCACGTCATTTAGTTTTAAGTTGTTATGATATTCACAGAAGAAGAATAGCAGTATCAACCTCAAGAATTTATGTGACATCCAGATTGTTACAGTACTTTTTAGACCGAGAAAACCGAACATAAAATCATATTAAAAAATATTGCTTTCATTTTCATAGTTCCTCAGGAAAAGATATATTTTTAGCGGCGGAACGAAAAAGGATTCGGAAATGTTTGTCATTTTAAATGAATTGCAACGCCAGAAAAGCTGTGTAGTAGCTTATTACTCCTATAATCGATCATCTTTAAGGCTCCTAACTCCTTAATTGAAGAATTTGAACATATACACGAATTTGTACAACTAAACAGGTTTCCATCGATTTGAAAGGTATTTGAACTTTGGGGAAAAACATTGAGAAATACGAACTCAAGATGTAGGATAACCAGAAATCTTGGAGTTAGTGATGCAGAATTGTTCGCTTCGTTTTTCTTTATATTGTGCATCTTTATATTTTCCCCGTTTGAAGAGAATGTGTCGTTATTTGTTCTAAGTAGTGCGAGCAAATGCAAGAATATAAACACGAGCGATGTGCACTTACATTCATTATTAAAAAGAGAAAAAATACATCTAATAAATTTTCGAAATCTGAAGATTTAGCAACTTTTGCTTGTACTTAAAACCATAACTCAACATAATCGGGATGTTTAACAGAAAAATGCGGTATTCACAATAGATAGCGTATATTTGGCAAATGGTTTGTGCCTTTAATAACTTTAATGGCATTTTGGAGGGCAAAAATCTAAAATATTTTTCACTGAAATAGTGCAGACAACGAAGTTATTTTTTTTTGCTTCGAATATGTCGATATTGTGAAAAATATGCCGCAGAATCACATCAACTGCTTACCGAAGCTTATTCTGAATATTTTGAATCGATTTTAAATTGCGATAGATACATAGTGTGTGTGGTTCAGAAGTAAGGATTTTGCCACTGTGTACCAAGGACGCCGCATCAGTAAAACACAATTTTAAAAATTTTCACTTTAAAGGCACAACTCGGAAAAGTCAAGACACACTTGCAAAAATATGGAGAGTTACGCAAGTAGCAATTTCAAAATGTTTGCAAGCAGCAGGACTCATCCAGAAGCAATAATATTGGGTACAACCGAAGTTGTAGCCGAAAGAATTTAAAAGACGATTTAAAATATCTTAAATGCTGCTTGCACGCAACAAAAAAAGGTAATTTTTGCATCGAATTACTGGCAATAAACAATTGCAGCCGTATTCATAATGAAAATTGGGCATGAAGTAAGCACAAAGTTTATTCATAATGTACTTACCAAGCTCTGGCTAACGATATGCTAAGCTCTTGTTAAAGAGCCGCCAAACATTTGCCAACTTTTGTAAAACAGCTGTTTATTGTCAAACAATTTTTTTAAATTAATGTTTTTGTAATTTAATCTTGTTTTATTTTTATTTTATTTTAAAAAACTTTTTAAAATTGTTAATTGGGGAGGAAAAGACAAAAAAAAAATTGCAAAACCAGCGGTGACTATTGCACAACTTGTTGCATTTTTGAGAAATATAATGTGGCATCATCAAAATTCAGAGTTGATTTTTTAAAAGTTAGCAAATGGAGTTCGTTATGAATTAACTCTGTGCTAGCAAGCTGCTAGGCTTAATCGGCATTCTAGTTAACAGCTCTTTGTACGTAGTGTACAAACCGTGGCAAACTTTTTTTTATGAATACGGCTGTTGATCTATAACGATAACCTGAAGCCGAATCACCGCCAAAGCCAGACGATCACAGTTAACTTGTACCAAATTTATTTGTTTAACGGCCAATTTCACCAAGTGCAGTTAAAGCTAACTATTACTTTAACTTACAGTTAAGACGATGTTTTTGACAGTTATAACTGATAGTTAATTATAACAGAACTTGTTGGAATTTACCGTTCCTTTTCGAGAAATGTGAAAAACGAAATGGGTCGGCCATACCTGCTGAAAACTCCGATATTTCCCTTTTGTTACACATTATTGCAAGGTGCAAACGCTTTCACAGCTTTGAACAAGAGAAGCGACAGCAATAAATAAATAATTCCATAAAATGGCGATCATTTCTCTTAGCAGACATATTAAAATAAATATTTCATTCGATCGATATTTGTATCAAAATTTTATATTTTTACTCTGAGCACAACAAGCAAACCAAAAAGAAATGAAGAGCATGTGAAAGTAAAACTGAGAAACTCTTAACAGTCATCGTTGGAATCGATCTTTGGATCGGCTCGATCAAATGTTAAAATTAAAATGATCGTGTATTGATTGTATCGTGGCGATCGATCGATCGATTGATTTTGTAGCTCTTTTTTAATTCAATTTAATTCAAGCACTGACTGTGTGCAGCTTTTTAGTATTATCGTGTTACTTTTTTTTGTTCTTTTAAGGTTTTTTTTTTATAAATATTTGTTGTTTTTTTTTATTTGTGAATTTGTTTAGTTGTTGTTTTATTTGAATTCTCTGTCTCAGTAACGATAGATATGGATGGATCTTATTGTTGTTGTTGGCTCCACTTAGCAGGGAAATTTGGTTTAATCTAATTGGTCAAACGATCGTATTTCGTTAATGCGTCGTGTTCGACGACATTTTTTATTTTATTTCATTTTGTTTTTCCATATTTGTTATTGTTGTTTCTTTCAAAAAAATTTATTGTTGTTATACTAGTTGTTGTTGTCTCCAAATTTGTCATCTAAAAACCGTACAATACTGTAAATGTTTTTGTTTCATTTTGTTGTTTTTATTTTTGGTATTCTTTAATCGACGAAAAATTTTATTTTTTTTATTTATCAATTTCATTAGAATTGGTAGTGGTAAATTATTTGAAACTTATCGACAATCCACCCAAAAGAAAGAAATGTTGGTAATAAAATGCACGTGGTGCTGGAGTTTGTATCGGTAATTAAAAGAGGTGTGTTTTTATGGCTTTAAACATTTTGAATTTATGACCAGGCGTTACTTTTGGTTACAGTTTTTTTTTTTAAGTAAGAAGGTTCCAAAGTCGCCAGGTTCTTTTTTGAGGTAAGAGGTTAACGTTATATGGGTCAAAATTTTCAGAAGGCGCTAAAACACATAAAAATATTAGTTCTAGAATCAAGATGAACCTTTTAGTATATCGATCGACTTAAAATCACTTTTAGACTCGATCTAACGATGTCCGTCCGTCCAGCTGGTTGGTTGTCCTTAGTGTTTGGTTCGGTAGAATTGTGGAAAAGACAAACGCTAATAGTTGTATTAAAAAACTGTCTGTCACCTTTTGAACACAAAAATAATACTGTTCTTTTCCAAAAAAAAAAAACACAAACTTCATTGTGTTCGGTTCAGCTCATTAATGTTCGTTCGAAAGAAACCAAAAATTTTTTACAAAATCGAAAAAAAGCCAAAAACATAATTTTAACATATTTCCAGTACACACACAAGCTTTTCGAGCTGCGGTCGTTGCTAAAAATTTTTGTTTGTTCTATTTCATCATCAAAGAACATTAAAATATAATGTTTGTCTACAGTATCGCTAAAATTTGTCTGTTTTTTATACTATATAATGTTCGTCTCTTTCTTGAAAATTGTTACAAACGGTACTTAGGGGTGTGTTCGTCTACACAAACACTAAAAAAATAGATATCGTTCCTTGGTCTGTGAGCGGAACGCTAAATAATTATCTTTTTAATTTCGAACAATAATTGTGACATTCTTCATCTAAAGAAGTTTTTTAAAATCGGTCCATATTTAAACATATCATCCATACAAAGACAACTACCGAAAATAGCTTAATTGCCATAACTTTCTTATAAATATTGGTATTTGTATAACATTTGGAGGCGATAGTCTGTAATAATGTCGTCTGTCATGGTAATTTTTGCAGTGCGTTAGTAGACAATGGTGTTCCAACGAAACTTGTTTCCCTGTCAGCTTGCCATATCCTGACGACATTTAAAATCGTATCATTAAAGCAAGACAAACTTTTGGTAAGCCAAAATCCGTTTGGAGCTCCATATTCTACCCTGGCGAGTTAAACTTAATTATTAGAAATAAACGTGAAATCTTTATGGCTGTGAAAGATGGAACGCTGAACCGCGAGTTGCCCACAAAATGCAGCAAACGACATCACCGGAAATGAGACAACAAATTGACATCGAAGCTGTAAACATAAACAAAAGATGGGGAGCAATAAAATTCCTAAATACCTTGTGCAAGATAAATCAGGTTAGAACGTGTTTCTGGTCGGCTCAGAATTGCCCATAGGTCCAACATAAACCCCCTCTCTAAAATCGCTTAAAGACGAAAAAATCTTATATAGATGTTGGTACCTAGGTAATTTTCAGCCCAAAGAACTCTTGTATGAGTCTTAACCTCATAATATAATTTTGTTCTGCCGTGTCTAGGATTGCCCACGGGCCCCGTATATGGTACACTCTCGAAAAACTTTCTGTATATATTGTAGTGTAAGGCCGGGCTATTTGAAAATATTAAAAACTGTTTTTTTTAATATTGACCCCGATTAGCATCTGTAAATGATTGAATGATTAATATATCATTTGTTCGATTCACAAGCTCGCAATAACGTTAAATTCCTTGTAAAATCGTTTGATTATACAATGTTTTTTTTTTTTTTTTTTTTTTGTAATTTTTAAACAAACCTGTGTGATTTGTACATGTTTTGAAAAATATTGTGTTCATGCCAGGCCTGGAAATGTTCGATTTGTTTGGTTAATTTGTTAAAACTCTTTTTAGAATGTAATAACTAACACCACACTCTTAATTTTTCTTAATGATAAATATCTGTTTTAATCATTTCAACTTATTTTTTAACAGATTTTAAATAAAATTGCTTATCTATTGCTTATTTATTACTATTTCACCCCAAATTAAAACTGCCATAGGTGTGCCCACGTTCTGTAACTGTCGCGTCGAGAAACTTTTCGATTCAAATGTGTGAAATGAAACAAAATTGCCATATCGACCCCTTTGCGCGAAATTATCGTATGTTACAAAAACCAAATTTTACAGGACAGCCATTTTTCTACTTTTCTCTGCGTTCGCTTGCATATAAAAATGAAAATATACATTCAATTTTTGGAGCAACGAAGTGGAATTCGCCTACAATATTTTTTCAGGTGACGTCTCTTTGAATGTAGAACAAGATTGCATCAAAAACTTAATTTCAAAAAAATTGGCATATACGATAATTTCGCGCAAAGGGGTCGATATATTGAAGCAAACAGCTGGTTTTTTCATTAAACTGTGTCTGTAACTTTTTTTGTCGAGTACAAGCTGTGACGTAAGAAAATTACTCGCCAATTGACAGAAAAAGTGTGTCTGTAACATTTTGGTGAGAAAAGCTCCCGTTTTTAACTGTCAAATAAACTAACAAATACAAATGGGTCGAGAAAAAATTTCAACACTAAAAACAATTATTAATGCAAAATACAAATAATATTTTGATCTTGGCACATTTTTTTATTGGTTAATTATTTTGCTTTTAACATTTTTATAAAATATACGAATGTTCTAAAGCTCGTTTGCAAACATTAAAGTCGCACTTTACATTATTAGGTATAGCCTACGGTTGTATTTTCGTCGCCGTCGTTGGAAAATGTTCAATTTAAGTAAATTTTGGTCGGCTTCAACGATATGTGTTACTGGCGTTCTCAACGTCTGCAATGTCACATCGGCTTCGAGTGCAATCTTACGACATTTATAACGTAACGACGTAATTTCTTTTGTAGTTTTCGACATGAGTTACAGACACACTTTTTTCTCACTTTTCGAGAAACGATGGAATATTTTATTTCACATCCTTTCGATGAGAGAAGTTCTCGTTAAAGAACATGGGTGCTGGTTTAATTTCATGGCATCAAGTATTGTGAATTTTAAACAATTTTTTTAAACAATAAGCTATACGACAGAGCTTGTGAACTGCACAACTGTTTTATAGTTAAAACTTTTATTATTGTTTTTAAATTTAATAGCATTAAGCAAATTAGCTCTTGTCTTATTGACTAGAAGCGAATTGATTAGATGTTTTACTGAAATGATCGAAACAATTGGAAGTTAAATAGAGCAATGGGTGAGCCTTAAAGCGTAAATGGTATGCTCGTACATAAGGCGGGTTGATTTGTATGGATGAAAAAAAAAAATGAAAAATCGTATAGCAAAAACGTAATCTACATAAAATCCTAAGAAAATTCTCCGAAGAAACCAAGGGTCTAAAATCAAACCCTAATCTGCGCCTCTCGACTTGAAATATTTTTTACTTGGGTGAAAAATTTTTTTGTATATAAAAAAATTTTGAGTGTAAATAATGTAAAGTGCAAAAAAACAACCTTACTAAAGAATCTTGTTCAGAAAATTCGATTTCTTTTTGGAAAAATCAATTTTTTTAGGGCAAAGGCGGGCATAAACATTTTCAAGTCGAGAGGCGCGGATAAGGATTTTATTTATTTATTCAGAAATCATAACTAAAGTCGCAACTAATAAAACAGATGCTAAAAAATAGTTGATAGATAGTTATAGATCTTATTCATAATTCATAACTAGCTTGGCAACAGCTTTCAGCTGATTGAAGAAATGCAACCATACATATTGGCTGGTAGTGAAAACAAAATGTCGATAATATTTTGAACGATAAATACTGTAGTTAATTTAAAAGCTTATTAAGCTATTAAAAAAACAATTATTGTTTTTAAAAAAATGCATACAAATTCTAAAAAAGTAATTTGTTGGTTATAGTCTTGATATAAATCAATTAAAATTGGTGCCTGTAAAAATATAATTTTTCAATAAAATTTGGTGACTAAAAACACATCTCTAGTTTAGTTTATTTTTTTTTTGATGTTTTTGGACGCAGTATAAATGGATGCATGTAGCAAATGTAATAAAGCAAGTTTATTATTTACAAAATTGTAAGAGTATTTAGAGTTCTCTATATTTTAGAGTGACAAAAATTGGCCGCCAAAATTGTTTTGCTATCCAATTAAATTATAAGATAATATCAATCAGCTGTTTCTTGTATGTATTAGTTAGTTAACATTAGGTGCGTTTGAGTACTTTTGCAGTAAAATGCAGTAAATGAGTAAACTGAAAAATTTGCTCTCACAAAAAGCTGTTGTGCAAAAAAGTACGCGAACGCAAAATTTGTAAAAATTTGTAAAATAAAGGCAACAGCTGATGGCAAATAATTGAAGTGTTGAAAAATGTTTACACTTTTGACTGCTTAACTCGTTTTCTTATCGGTACTCGATTAAAAACTTTTTATAACACGAAAATTTTTGGAAAATACAAACAAACTATTTTATTTAATCTTTCATATTTGTTAGTTTATAATTTTATTTGATTTTACTAATTTGTAACGGGTTAAATTATTTAAAAGAACATCAATAATTTTTTTGCTATTGATTACTTAAGTCCCCAAGTACTTCACGCTTTTACAACTCTAAAAAATTAACTTAACAATAAAAATTTCAAAAGTTTGTATTTAGCCAAATTAATTCTTCACAATCAAGATTAATTTATTAATAGTAATTCACTTTTTGTTTTGGTTTAATTTTTATTTCAACTTTTCTTTTATTTAACAAATTTTTCACAATTTATATGCATTTTATTTGTTGCTTTTGTTTGTTTACCTTTTGGAACATATGTTTTTTTGATTTACTAAATTTTACTGCAAAAATTTCTGCAGTAAAAATTTGTAAATACTCAGACAAGAACTGTCACTTTACGCTCTCAATTGGTGTTCTCATTTACTGTATTTTGTGTACTCGAACGCAATTTCGTAAAATGCAGTAAAGTTCAGTAAAAAATAGTAAAAACTTGTGTGTTCTCGAACGCAGCTATTTAGTTACAGCTCTACCCATAATTAAGTGTAAGCTTTTTCTACTGAAAGTAACCAACTGTGAATAACTTAAATAGGTACTTAAAATAGTTAACACTTAGTGATTATTTATGAATATGCGCCATGGCCTCTTCGAAAATTTTTTTTAGAAATCATGTAGTTTAAGTTTTGCTATACGATTAAAAAAAAAATCGACCCGCATTACTGGTACAGTAGTGGAGCATTTGAGATAAGTGTTTCTTGGCTTACTGAAAACGTTTTTCATTTATATCTTTGGATTCGCTGTTATTTGGAAAGTTCTCAGTTTATAGTTTGACTAGGTTTAAGCAGCTCATTATAGAAAAGCCCCGAACAAATTTGCTTTTCGGTACTGCTTTAAATATTTCAAAATCTTTTCAAAATTATTGTCATATCTTTGCTTTTTAATAAATATATATATATATATGTATTTTGAATTAAAAAAACTAACCTCTTGTATTCTCCCAGCGATTCTGCAAAATCTGTTTAAGGTTGACACGAATTTTTTCCGAGTAACGCCTGAAAGGATGCCATAGAAATCTTTCACATGCGTGCGCTGTCTGCAAAACTGTCCTTGAAATATCAAACCAATTCTATAATACGGATGGAAAATAAAGATTTTTAAAAGTTAACAAATCTCTATTAAGAAGAGTAATACCTTATAAACTAAATAGTTTATAAGGTAAATTATTAGTTGAAATTTGGAGAAAATAAAAAGTTCTATATCTGAATTGAAGAGTATCGTTGTTCGATTAATCGAAACATTTTTCCGTCATTATTTGATCGATTACTTAAAATTGGCAATTTCGAATAACGAATAGCTGGAACGAGTTATGTCAATTTATCGATTGAAATTAATTTCTTAGAACATTCTACTTTTTTAATTTAAAAATAAATATTTTTTTTAGTTTTCTAACTGATTAAATACCTAAAAACTAAATTACATGTTGTTATCGTTTGCATATATTTTCATAATTCATACTACTACTTTTAAACATATTTTAGTCCCGTCTAAGATTTGAGCGTGTGTGACAAATTATGTAAATCACTATAAACGTCAAACCATACGTAAGAAATTTCGCACTAAAATAGCGAATTTTTTATATTCATTCTGGCGTTTATTGTGAAAAAATTCATCAGCATTTATAAAAGTGTAAACCATATACTGTAAGATTATGGGTTACCTGTTTTTACCAGACTGTCAATTCTTTATTACCACTAATTTTCTCATCATCTTAAGAACTTATGTATGTTAGTGTCCTTGTTTGAAAACGAACAGTCTGTTCATCGATTTCGAACTACAGAATTTTTAAATAAAGGAAATTAAAAGCGGATTACAAAAATATATATGATATTATTCCTTATTAATTTTTGAGCTTAAGGTCACTTTTATTTAAAATAGTTTATTTATTTTAATCAATATTTCGATTTCCTTTGGAAATCTTTTTCAGGATATATTTATGAAATTTAATAAAAAATAACAAAAATTGCTCTAAAAAACACGTTTTGTGCGCATTAAATATGCAGTAAATCCTTGAAAATATGCCCTGAAAATTGTTAAAAATATGCCCCAAAAATTTCAAAAATTGCTAATTTGAAGATAAAATAATCAATAATTTTATAACAGTTCATTTAATAAAAACAATACAAAAATTGTAATCTGTTAAGCCCATACGAAATATTATCAACAAATAAATTTTGAGGATTTTATCCTTTTTGGAAGCGATGGGCATTCATTTGATCACAAAGTTATGTCCATGTAAGAGTTATTTGTGCCGAATATTATCTAGATATTTACATCCATATGAGATTTTTTGTCTTAAAGGGATTTAAGGTACGGTTGCTAAATGGTTTATTAATATTAACATTTAAAAGGAAGTTAAAGCTATTTATAGAGGGGAGGCTTTGGGTAAATGTGATCTGATTCGAAAAGTATTTAATTTTCAGTAATATATTTTTTTTGGGGCGTTTTTAACCTAAATGCCCACACAATTAGATGGTTTACGGTCACAAAAATTCTAATTTGAAAAGAAGTTTTTATGGGGAATATGTAAAATCTCACCACTTACATAGAATTCGCCCTTAGTACAATTAAAATGTATTTAACAAATTTCATCAAATTTCTACAAGATTGCAAATTGTAATTTTCGCACAAAATTAACAAAAGGCTCATTTAACTAAATTATGCAAAAAAAGCTGCAAATGCAAAAATATGCACCAACAAATCGATTCCAAATTAAACGGATAAATATATTCACAGAAAAATTATTGCTGAAATATTTTCAAGCAAATGCATGTTTCAAAAAATTTTTCAATATCTACAAATTTTCTTACTGTTTCAATTAACAAAAAAGTTGCCAACTGTTAAAAAATATTATATACGCTTTTTTGGTTTCAAGTTGTAATAATTTTGTATAAAATATTTAACGCTCTTTAAAGTTGTCGTTTTTTTTGCAGTTTTTTATTTGGTCGTAAGCAACACTACTTTATGTGAAATATATGAACAACAACAAAAAACACATACAGTCTATTTTTGTCTAAGTAGTTGTACTTCATAAAAAAGGATTCCTTTGAATGAGTGTGGCATAATCATAAGATTAGGTGAAGTAGAAGTAGTTTAAAAAGGATATTAACTTCGAATTAGGGTGGCCAGTCATCATGTTGAACTGTCACAGTCAACGAATGTTTCTACAAAGTTTCATAAGAGTCGGTAAAGAGATTCGCCTTAAAATATTTTTGGCCAAAGAAAGTGGTCTCTAAGCCATAGTGCAACGAGCTGAAGGTCTAACGGACTTTTACTCGGTTAATTAGGTTAGGGAATCATTTGTAATTGCATGTAGTTTTAAATCTTAATAAAAAAATTAGTTAAATCCCAGACTTCTAGTTCATGTTTTAATTAGTTTCTTTAGTCTTACGATCGACAATAACCAAGTAAAATGATTGATTCTAATTTAAAATCACCTGTTAAAAAAAAATCAAATTTCCTTTGTAACTTGAACTGGCGTCTAAACATTAATCAAATTAAGTACCTCTTTAATTACCGTACCACCCACCCAACATCAGTTCACACAATAAACATAACTACAATGTGGGTTAATGAATGCATCTTCCTCCAAAACGACCACCGCCGTTAAATAAAACAAATTGAAAAAAAGAAGAAGATATATTCTTTAATTACCATTTAATTTATGCATTCCATTAACCCATTCAACTCGTTTGTATTGCAACGAAAAGAAATAAATTTTCCTACGAATTTTTGTTTTTTTTTTTTAATAAAATGAACAAAAATTTACTTTTTATTATTTTTTGAAGCGAATGCATTAATTTTCATTTTTTCTTCTTCTTTTCTACGATGGATTCTCAGAATTTTGTAAAAGAATTTAAAAATGTAAATTTTTATTTAGAGTATTAAAAGAAAGAAAAAAATTCGTAGGCAATAAAATAAAACAAGAGAGAGAATTGTAAATATCTAACTTTCTGTTGCAAGTATTAGAAATTTGTCCACTGACTGCTTTGTCGCTTAAATTGTGATGGGACTTTGAACTCTTTACAACTCAGTTAATCAATTCTTCTTCAATAAAAATAAAAGAAAATAAGTATTTTTGTAAAGAAGTTGGTAAATGCATGTATTTATGTACATCTAATAGGTAAATATATGAATGAGTTGATGTTTAAAAAAAAAATTGTATTTTAAGGGGTTCCAGTGAGAGAAAAATTATTAGAGTTCTCCAGATATCTGACTGTTAAAGGTTACTAGACTACGTTTGAAGGTTACTAAAATTCTAGTTGAGAAAAGTACATTATTACCTTTTAAACAAAATTTTGTTACTCAACCAAAATGGGAATGTTGCTATTTTGTGTTTTAAGGAGTTCATGGAATTGCCCAGATTGCCCTGGATATAAAAGTTTGCTTTTTATTGGAATAATCGTTATTAAAGTGTCATTATATTAATGTACTTCCGAAAAATTATAAAACTAAATTAAACAAGTACGAAAGTATATTCTGTCAAGCCCAATCATTTAATACCCTACATCAGTCTATAAGGACAATATTTTGAAATTTTATCCTATTTGGGATCCATGACCAAACATGAACCCTACAAAACAAAATTATGTTTTGCGTTTTAGATTTATATAAAAGTTCTTTGTGCCGAATATGATTCAGATACCTGCATCTTTATGAGTTTTGCTTGCATTTCAGTGATTTTGGAGTTGGCATATGTATATGGGACGTGCGGTTAATTTTGGACCAACCAGTACAAAATTTACCATGATATATTATTGTAAGTAATCGTTCCAAATATCAATATTTAGAAGGAAGTTATTGCATCAAATAGGGATTTCTTAGACGATTAAGATGGCAATAAGATATTTTTGGATTATTACATTTTTTATAAGGTAGTTTATGGACATAAAGATAATTCCATTATGGACCGGTTCTCAACATTTTCTTCAAAATGTCTTGAATATTGCCACTTTACTTTGAGCACAAGGTTACATGAAAACCAGATGGCCGGACGGACGGACATCGTTAGATCGACTCAGAAAGTATTTCTAAGCCAATCGGGGTACTAAAAGGTGGGTCGAGCACCAACACTTTTATGTACCAGCACAATCTTGTAATACCTTCTATACTATTACGGTGTAATTATGTTAAACCGATCTGAGGGAAATGTTACCAAAATTGTTGCCCAAAGTTTGTTTTGAAATTTATGTATTATCATTAAGCGTAAGATCTAAGTTTGGAGAGTTTAATGCTTTCTAAAGTAGATCATAGCACGTCATTTGAGGGAATCTTTCCATTAAGATCTTAAGATCTTAGAAACATTAAATATTTCGAGACTTTTCCCATTACTAAAAATATATACATCAGTTATTGTATATAAATTAAATACCAAAAAATTAAATTTTTACTTATCTTTAAAAAACGATTTGCTTGTTTTGTGTAAAACAATTCCCAGTTTCTATTTGTTACAATTATTTAGTTATATACATCAAATGTTTAAAGTAAAATAATTGCGAAACCGTATCGGGTATGCTGCTGATGTCTTATAATTAAGAGTTCTTCTGTAAACAAACGAGGTCAGTACAACAAAAGTAAAATAAGCGTGTGTAACAGGGTAAGTAAACAACAATAATGTTCTCTCTCTCATTAGAAAAACAAGTGAACAGATGACTGTCTGGTATATTTTAGAAATTCGGCTCTGAATTAAATAAAACAACTGAATATTCCTTTGTTTTTACGGAATATTCAGGTTTTTTTTCATAGTTAATTTATATAAAATAACTGAAAATTCATTTGTTTTTACGGAAAGTGGGGTCGAATTTTTTACAGTAAAAATTAAAAGAACTTTTCGTTAAAAATAAATAAAAAATAATGTTTTTAACTGCATTTTCATTAAATTTGTATTACAAATTTAGTTAATTTTACGTACAGAATATTGTGAGAGCAGAAATACTAAACTTGGTAAAGTTGGTCTTTATGTAAAAAACATTTTGTTTTGGCCAGTATTAATATGATGTGCAGAAAGGGAACTTTTGACATTTTCTTCTTGTACCTTATTTGAGTATTGCTAAGAAACAAATGTAAAAAGTGTCATGTTAGACAACTTCAACCCTCTACGAGCTAAGAATAAAAACTTATTAACTACACTATTTAAATTAATTACCTTTAAACGAATTTCTTATACATTTTTTTCAGACTTTCGCCAAATTTAAGTTAATTGCTCCAAGATTCGAGTATTCTTTTAAACGATGTTAAAGTTTTGTAGTCATTTGTTGTGGTGTAAGAATTTTTCTTGAAGAACTTAATAAAGCCTTAAAATGATGTTGATGGCTTTGTAAGAAATTCCCGAAGTTTCCCATCCCGTGAATATCGAAAATATTTTTCCACGTTTGCAAACCCTATGGGAGACCCTAACTATATGATTTTCTGGTGAATTTTAGTGTAAATGTGTTTTTGTAGAACAAGAATTAATATTGCTGTCTTCGTCATTGTCGCTGCCGTTATTATTGTGTTTATGGGTTTTTTTCTACCATGTAGATTGTTATTCTTGTTTTCATTTGTGTTTTTTTAATCGTTTTTTATGAGACAATCTTACGTTTTTCCACTGTTAAGGAAAATAAAGAAAAACAAACTACTTAAGCGGTATATTTTTATTAAAGATTGTACGTTTGTGTGTGCTTGATCGTTTGCCTGCCCGTCAGTTCGTTTGTCTAACTGTTCGTTGGAATGTACCTATTAATGAATGTAAAACACAAATAACTATACGAGAATAGTTATAGAATGAATATGGGTCTGGTATTTATCAGTTTTAAAATACACTGCGACAAATTTAAGCCAAAAAGGATATTTTAAGACATAACGAAAACGTTTAATAAATGCACATAATACCAAATTTTTCTAAATTGATTAAGCAAGCGACTGAATTGATATGAATTTTAACTTAAGATAATATAACAACTTCTTCATGGCTGCCCGGTATTGCAGCACCTAAAAAAGGCTCCTTTCAGAACCTGAACAGTCACAAGAGAGCACCTAGTTCTAATTAGTTAAGCGTAGAAACTTGAAAACAAACTTTTGTAGTCATTAGAGCTAAAACCATCTCCTTTTTAGATTTCTGCTCCTCTTGTTAATCCCAACAAAGGATCTTGCCCAATATTGGCGGGCATTTCGTACGGGCGTCCTTGTTTATTGGGGAAAAGATTTTTTTTTTAAGAAAACAATTTTCCTCCAAACTAATTTATATCCCCTCTCTATTAATTATTAAAGACAAACGATGTTTAACTAGATTTTCTTTCGGTGCACTGATATTTATTTATTTTTCTTTTCAGTTTGCTTGTCATTTTGTAATTTTACTTAAAGAAAATACTATTACGGTTTATTACCCATCCATCTAAAAAGTCTTCGTATCTACATACAATCTTTCCATCTACCCAAACAACCATCCACCCATTCCTAATCCAACTTTTTTGTAGAGAAAGGCTTTGTGTGAGTTTTTTTTTACTTCACTTTGTGTAGGCAGAGATGGAAAATAGAGTATTAAACATAAAATCAAGAAAGAAACTACTTTTCAAGATCTAAACCTATAAATTATTTGACCTTCATTCCAAACTGATCGGTTATTAGTTTGCAAACAGTTTGAAATTTTTAGTTTGTTTTTATTCGTTTTTTCAATTTGATGATTGGTGGAGGCTCATTTATTTTATTAGTCAAAAGAAGAAAAAAGTTTTTTTGCGGATTTTTCCCATTTATTTTAATTTGGTCATACTGGTTATAATAAATACTGTGGAAAATATTGAAATTTAGGGCCTACCACTAAGTGACAAACAACGCGTTTACCAATTGATCCCCCCCCCCCCGGGTATGAGTGCATCCAACACACTTAGGTTGCAATTTGATTGCATAATCCTGCGAGATTATACACGCTCCCCTTGCTTAGGAGCAGGAGCTATCAAACCTCCGCTACTTTTGGAAAAATGCTAGCAGCATCTGTTAAGTAACGACAGTATTTAGGGACAATCCTACCTCAAGCCCAACTATCCAACAAGTAGTGAAAAATAAGGCCTTAGTGGCATTCCAGGATATCCCCTTTCCGCGAATTTGGGTAGTAAACTACAACTACCATGCAATCCTCGAATTTATATTTAAAATGCAAAAGCTAAACTTCCGCAAAGACAAAGGGCTTCTGCCAGGTGCCTCACCCAATAGTCAGTCCGCATGAGATTGCAAGAGATCGTGCAGACCTCTTGAGATCTATCATTTTTAGGCATTAAAGAAGAATTTTTCATTATTTATTTTAATTTTATAAAATTCCTATAATTTTTTTTTCATTTGTAAATGACATAGTTTGCGACATTTCTTGAACTTTGAAATACTGCAATCTCTTCTTTAATGAGGTTTGTAAAAAGTGCACGAGCCAAGAAATGGGAGGTGAGGTGGTGTCAAATGTTTGCTCATCGTGGTCAAAATTAAAGGAAAATGTGAAACAAATCCACAAAATGTCCCATAACTGCCGCGGAAATATGATCTAGAGGTATGAAATGTGGGACCGACCCTCATTAATTTTTTTGTACTTAACACTTTTATACCCACACCACAATAGTGGAGAGGGTAAAATGCATTCGTGCTGATGTGTGTAACACCTTAAAATATTGGTCCTAGACCCACCTTAAAGTATACCGATCGAGTCAGAATCACTTTCTGAGTAGAACTAACGATGTCCGTCCGGCTGGCTGGATGGCTGTCCACTAGAGCGACTCAAGTTGTATGGAAGCAAAATTCGTGCTCAATGTACCCTCCTAAAAATGAACCTAGGACTTTTTTAAGATACCATTTTAAATATTTCGGCTCCAGCTTTGACCTCTCGTGAGCTGGACCATTTTGAAAAAGGGTCTATTTTTGCATGTTTTGTTAATTTGAGAATCTGTTTCCTTAGCAACATATACATATAAATCGTAAGAAAGGGTTTTTAAGGCGCGTCCAACTGTATATACAATTTGTCCAAGGACGATCATCCATGCCCTTTTTTTTAAGGATTTTCTGTAAAAAAAAACGGTTTTTGAATTTTTTGTTTGAGGATGTTTGAAATAAAAATGCCAAATTAACATATTTTAATCTTTAGTCGATTTAATTAAATACGTGTTTCCGCTTTTTTTAAAATTCGTGCTAGTTCGCGTTTTGACAAAAATGCAATGGGTTGGCAACCCTTCGTTTTAAATAGAGCAATATGGGTATTAAATTTTTTTTTTGCCAAGTACATCATCTTTGTATGTAAATAATTTAGGTTTTTGCAAATTAGATGCATTTTACACGGTGCTCTGGAATATATATAAATGCAATTTTGTAGTAACTCTAATATGATAGCGGATTTAGTTTCTAGATCATGTATGGATGAAAATAGACCTTAAGAAAGAAAAAAAGAAAAATATCTGAAAATCTATCAGATAACGTTGTAGATGCTTTAATAAACTGTGATGAAGATATCTACCGAAATTGCACGAAAAATGGCAAAAATAAACATGTTATTTTATTAAGTTTTTATTGTAAGTACAATAGTATGTTTCTTCAAATTGTCAAAAAAAAAAAAAAATACTGGGGGGCAAAACGCAAGAATTTGGAAGTTGTTTTTAATACACTTTTAATCTAAGTTTTGTTATAAAATTCTGTTTATTAAAGAAATATTTTTATAATATTTCTCATAAAATTTTTTTATCTGGGAAATCTTATTAAAAACGACGTTTAAAATTCTTGCGTTTTGCGTCTTCGATTTCTAGAACACCGCTGATAATCACCTGTTATTAAATAAATCAGTTCTATAAATGAAAAACACTCTTTCAACATCGCAAGATGTAACTGGTTCATATTTGAACACTAAAAGTTCAGTTCGATTAAAACACTTTTTTAAAAGTGAAATGCCAAGCCATATAGATTTTTCAGGAGTATTGAATAATTTACCACACATATAACGATAGGTAGGGTAATTCTGTAACTGCTTAACGAAAAATTTTTGTCGTTAAAAAGTTACAGAATTACCCTACTGCAACGTGTTTTAAACTTTTCAACAAAATCTTTTTTACTGACATCTTGTATTATTTTCCTTAGCACTGCCAGTTAAGCCCAAGCTTTCATTCATAGAAATCCCTTTCGTTTGTAACTTCAAGAGGCTTGAGCAGATGCATTGAAAGTACTTTTTACGTCCGATTTTTGCATTATTCAGTTATCATTTCGAATAGAATCTGCCTCATATTCGGGTTGCAAAATGGTATTCTTTGGCAAGCTGGACCAAAAATTGCTTTTTAAAAAAATAATTGAAGAAATGGCAAAAATGGCATATGCCATAAAAAACTTGCCCTACTCGTCAGTAATGGTACGAGAGAGCGTCCATTTCCTACCCGTCGTCTAATAAAAACATGGCTCAGATCAACAATGACAGAAGAAAGACTGTACTATCTCAATTTGCCTCACAAGGAAATCATAAATTGCTTATTTAAAACAATTAATTTATATTGAACTGATTTTATATTTCATTTAACCTTATTGTTGAGTTTTTTTTTAATATAATATACACATATTAATTTTAATAAACTTTTAAAAACAAATTTTTTACTTTTTTGTTTCAAACAAAATTTCCCCCCCCCCCCCTAAGACTCAAGCTGGATCCGCGCCTGTGCAGTAGCCAACACGATTGGTCCAATTTTTAAGCACATTATCGATTGTGTGCAGCTGTATTTTACCAATGCCTTCACGAATATTGTCCTTTAAAGCTTGTCGGCGTAACAATTATCTTTGACGGCACCCCACAAATAATAGTCCAACGGTGTCAAATCGCAGCTCTGAGGTGGCCAAACGACATCAGCTCTGCGGCTGATAATGCGATCTTCAAAAACAGGGCGCAAAACATCGAGTGTAGTTTCGGCTGTGTGGTACGAAGCGCCGTCCTGTTGAAACCAAATGTTGTCAATATCCTCCTCTTCAATTTTTGTGAACAAAAATTCGTTCAACATGGCCCGATAACGATCGCCATTGACTGTAACGGCCACTCCTTGCTCATTTTTGAAAAAAATGACCCATATATGCCTCTGGACCAAAATCCGCACCAAACAGTGACTCGTTTTGGGTGCATCGGCTTTTCAATGTATGCGTGCGGGGTTTCTGTGCCCCAAATGCGACAATTTTGCTTGTTTACATACCCGCCAAGATCAAAATGAGCTTCATCCAAAATCCGTACGCAATTTTTGCACACTTTCAGCAACATTACCATGATTTCCCAGCGTTATGCAAGCGTACACACAACCATATTCGTTCAGCGGAAGGATACAACTTATTATCTGTCCAATCAGACATGAGTTACCATTCACGAAATAAGCACTAGTTGAAAAAAAACGTTAGATGGCGGACCCGTTATAAAAGTATAGTACAAGTGAATTTTAATGTACATATGTTCGTATATTTTATGTTTTTTTAATAATAAAACTAGTAAAAAAATTTTTCTGGGTTTTAGTACAATTAGGGTAAAAAAGTAAATTTTTTTACTTAATTAATTACAATTTAGAAAATGTCATTTATCATCCCTGTAGTGTCTATGATATAAAAATTAATTTTCTACAAATAAAAATAAATACAAATTGTTAATATGACAATTTACAAATATATTAATTAAGAAAATTGTTTAAAATATTAGAAAAGTTTTAAAATTTTTCTTTATTAATTTTATAACTTTTGTTATTTTTTTTCAATGAACAGAAAGAATAAGTCTATTCATTATTTGAGTAAAGCATTTTGATGATTATTAGCCAAGGAATAAAATCCATTAAATAATTTTATTATTTTACTTTTTTGAAACAAGTAAATAATTTTCGTCATATGTAATAATAAAACGAAGTTAAAAGCTTATCTATAACATAAGGGCAATCAATAAATTAATGTTTTTTTTTTAATTTTCGAGCCCCAGCTCAGCCAAGAAAATTATCAATAAATTTTAATAACATTCCAAGTTGTAAAAATTCCTTCCTTCAGGAAAAATAATTTAATGAAAATTAAATTTGATAAACTCAAGGCTAACTAAAAATAACAAAATTAAAATTAACAGTTCAACTAAAAATCACAATTGTTCTCAAAAAAAGTTACGGAAAATGTTTTAACAAAAAGGATAATTATCAAATTTTTCTTTTTGACTAAAAAAAACAAGTCAAATTTTAACTTTTATTTTAGATTGCAAAAATATCAGTAAAATTTTAACTTTTGTTTTTGACAGGAAAAATTCCAGTAAAAAAAGTAATAATAGTAACGGTCGCTGATTTTGAATTAAAATAAATTTTACTTAATCCAAGTTATATTTACACAAGGTAGCAGCTCTACGAATCTAGCTATCCATTTTTTTGTATGTAGGGTTATTATGGATTTGACATATTAAGGATCTGGATTTGACATATAGAAGCTTCATAAAACTACATACAAAAAAAGGGACGGCCAGTATTGGCTTCTATAGTGTAACTACCTTGCGTAAATATTAAAGTATCCAATTATTTGACTTTTGGTTTTGTTCTAGTAAGAAATTAATCGATTTTTGAATTTTAAATTTGCTCGATTAATCGAGTAAGGTTCGAATTACTCGAATTATTCGAATAATTTTATATGGAAAAAACATAAATCTCTACATGAATTGATACTTTTATTATATAAATAAACACAAAAAAAATTGCAACATAGTCATATCTCAAAAAATCAAAAATTTCAAGTTACTGTAGCAAGTGTTCATTCATACCGTCTTTATATGTAAAAATAAAATCAGTATTATATCTCAAACTGAACCGAAGTTTTAGCAAAATATACATTTTATTAAACCTAAAGGTTCATTTTGAAAACTTTAATCGCATTTTGCCAAGTTTGGTTTTTTTTGAGATATGACTTTGCTGCAAAAATGGAGCGATATGTGCTGTGTAGGTAGTTTTAAAACTTTTAAATTAAATGAATTATTTGAAATATCAAAAAACCCCGGCTGCAAAAAATACAGTTTTTATCAGGGACCGTAACGGTTATATGTGATATCAAAAAAGTTATTTTATAACAGTTATTTTAAGAATTAAAAAAAAAACTCAATCGCTAACAGTTAATTTTCAACGTAAAAATAAAAGGTCGAAACAAACTCTTAAAAATTAAGTTTTATTTTGCCATCATTAAATAAAACTCATTTATGAGTTTTATTTTTTCCGTCAAAAATAAAACTTTTAGGAGTTTTATTTTTTCCGTCTTAAGTAAAACTCATTTTAAGAGTTTTATTTTTTCCGCCTAAAATAAAACTCATTTTAGGAGTTTTATTTTTTCCGTAAAAAAAAACTCGTTTGAGTTTTATTTTTTTCGTCAGAAACAAATTTGCATATTTATACAATTTATTTTGCAGTAAGTTCATTGCAAAAATCTGATTTTTTTCAATTAACAAAAATTACAGCTGATCACAACCAGTTGTCTTAATAACAACTCAACTGAGTTGAGTTGTAAACCGTAATAGCGGCCAAAATATAAAAAGAAGTGCTACTAAAAACCCTTAAATATAAATGTAAAAAATACCGTGTTAAAACAGGATTGGGTGTACTTTGTGTAAGTGTCAAATCTTTCACCAGAAAATTTGGAAAAAATAATGTTTGGTAAATTAAACAAATAAAAAAAAGTCTGTTAAAAAAGAAGACAGTAAACAAATGAATTTTAATTAAGACAAAAAAATTAATCTCTTCAAAAGAGTTTTATTTTATGAAGGCGAAATGAGTTTTATTTTAGACGGAAAAAATAAAACTCCTAAAATGAGTTTTATTTTAGACGGAAAAAATAAAACTTCTAAAATGAGTTTAACTTTAGACGGAAAAAATAAAACTCCTAAAATGAGTTTTTTTTAGACGGAAAAAATAAAACTCCTAAAATGAGTTTTATTTTAGACGGAAAAAATAAAACTCCTAAAATGAGTTTTATATTTGACGGAAAACATAAAACCCTTTTTTTTAAGATCACCACAGATTCTAAAGGGGCTCATCAGTTCGAATCTATTGATATATGACATATCTATAAGTCTCCGTTGGCTCTAACATGAAGAGTTTTTATGTTTAAATTTTCCAGATAACTGTTATTTACGGTCGCTGGTTTTTATACATTAAAAAGACCGAAACAATATTTAGGAAAAAAAAATTAAATTTACAATAATTCGGTTTAAAGCGGTATGTCTGTGCACGTCAAGTATTTATTATCAAGCGCTAAGGTAGGATTAGTGAACATGTGTTTGTGTGTGTCATACCGATGATGCAGAATGGAAAATCAAACAATTTTGATATGACAGCGAATTTTACGTCCACACGAGTGAATTCGCCTGCTGGACGAACGTTTGAAATCTGTATTTGGCCCTTAACCCTTTCGCATCTATTGGGACATCTGTATCCCACTGATTGTTGCAAGAGTTCTAGAATTAAAGTTTTTTACTTTAAATGATTCAAAACTGTCCCATTTAGTTATTTAGACGTTTCAGTACAAATATTAAACAAAGTCTTGCTTATTTTCATAACACGTGTTGTTTGGAGGAGTTTTTTGATCATTTATCTTAAATGTATGAACTGGACCGTAAATCACAGAAATGGTGGAATAAAGTTTTTATATATTGGTTATGTCAGCTGTAAATTCGTGGCTCATATATATGAATTTACATCGTAAAAAGAAACCAATTTCTTGATTTTGTATACCCTTTTTTTATATGTTTACGACTAATGGGACTTATGTGTCCCATGCCAAACACCTGATGGGACATATAAGCAGTGTTGCCAATTTATCCATTTAGTGGCTAGATTTAGCCAATTTTCACCCTGTTTAGCCATTAAAAAATGCATTTAGCCACACAGAAAAAATAGAAAATCGACTTCAATTAAACAATTCGTTCAGACAATTAAATATTTAACTAATTTTGCTCCTGCAAAGGAATTGATCATATCAATTAACGGATTTGTATTTTCGAGTCATGGGACACAAATTTAGTCAATTAAAAAATTAATTGTATAAACAAAAAATACACCACATATACACAAACATTTAATTTTATGGGGTTTGATTAAAAAAATTATGGTTATAATGAGGTGTAGGGTATCATACCGACTTTATTTTCTTGCTTGTTTTTAATTGTAGATCTGGAATCAAAAGGTTGGGTAAGTGTTGTCGTGATTATGATTTACCTTCAAATTATTTTAAACAAATACGCAAGTGTGATTCCTATGAGATGAACAATATCGACATAAAATTTACCGATGATATAATTTTTTAAATATCTTTCAAAATATTAAATATGTAACGTTTATTCTTATTTAAGAAGTTGATCTTAACTTACAACTTCATCGTAAACAACTTTAAGGGCCATTATTACAACTTGCCAATAGTTAAAAGTCGGATTTTGTCGGACCGATAAATAGCTTTGCATTATAAAACCTTCATTTATTATGTTTTCATCTATTAAATATTATTATTATTATTGAAAATAACAGCAATAAAAAATGGAAGTTGTTATAATGCAAAGCTATTTATCGGTCCAACAAAATCCGACTTTTAACTATTGGGAAGTTGTAATAATGGCCCTAAATGAATTATTTATATTTTGTTATTGAATTTTAATGTGTTTTTGTTTAAAAAAGCTTTTAGTCATTTTTCAGCCCATTTTTAGCCATGTTTTAGCCATTTTTTCCCGTAAATTTAGCCATTTTTGGTCTCCAAGTTTGGCAACACTGCATATAAGTCCCACCCCAAGTGTCTTTCCTGGGTAGGTGCACGCAAAAAAAAAAAAAAAATACACATTAGTTTAATATGCATATCTTTGTAAATATAGCTCATTATAAAAGCTTGAAACTGATAAGTTAGTCTCCCGTACCAAAAGGGTTAACAGACTATAAAATGATCGGAAAAACAAAGTTTAATACAGTTATGTTTATTGGCAGGCGGGAACCAATAATTTTTTTTGGTTGATAATTTGCAATTGTGTCCCGCCTGCTTAACTTAATGCGGGTATTAAATATAGGCTTGCGCTAATATTTTTGAAGAAAATTTTTTATTTACTTCTTATATTTTTGTCTTTTTAGTTCTGGCATGTGAAAGGTGCCAGTTAGTTATGAAAAACTTTTAAAACCAATTTATAATTCCTAGAAATTCTTAGTTAACAATTTTTTAAAAATCACTTAATTTTTTAAAATATATTTTATACTCTTAAGTTTTTAAAATTACATACTTTGATTTCAATATCACTGATAACTTATTAAATTTTTGTAATCTCCTTTTATTTAGTTACACATTTTTTTACGATAAATATTAAATTAAAATAAATTTCTAACGTATGAAGTTTGACGTTTATAATGATATACATAATTTGTCTCTCACACAACAACATCTAAAAAGTAATCCACAGGGTAATAAAAATTGAATTGAATACAAATGAGATAATCCGCGCTCAAAATTTTGTTTGACGAATTATGTAATTTGGATCATAATTCGGCTGTGGATTACGAATGAGAGAGTGAATTACGAAAAACGCTGTCGTGCGAACATGGTATAAAAAAGGACTGAAATATGCTCAAAAGGTTGTGTGATAAAACTAAATGAAGAAGTTTAGAACATGTAATTCAGTTTTAAATAAAATTAAACAGTAAGAAATCCAAAAACATATTTTTATTTAAAAAAAAAAGATTTTTTAAAGATATTCATTCATCTTGATCGATTTATTGACATAAATTGTTCGAGTTATTCGAAATTGGCTATTTTGATTATTGGCGGACAAATTCCTCGATTAATCGAACAACGATTAATCCAGTGGATACTCTAGTAAATATGCATTGACTTTAACTTGCACAGCTACAACAAAAAAACATTCAATGTGAATAAGCAAAACAATTTCGGTGATGCCACTGATTAATTTTTTTGTTCCTGCGGAATTTATTTTTTTATTGGTTTTTAGGTTTTTTGATTGGACTTAAAAGTTCATATAAGAGAATATGCTTATTAGTAGGCAGTAATCTGAGAATAAGGCAGTAATCCGATTGTTAGATGGCATTTTGATTAGTCCCAATATAAGGCAATACTCTAAATACAAGATCGTAGAATAAGCGCATAAAAAGTACTTATAATATAAGACACGAGTCAAAGCATAAGCTTTAATATTAGACAATATGTTGAGTTTAACAAAAAACCTGACTTGGACCGGGTTTTTTAGATGTAGATTTAGTTTAAACTTAGTGTAAGGTAGTCTGAAACTCGGATTTTCTCAGCGAAATGTTATATTTTTTTTTTAGTTTTTCATTAAAGGCTAACATTTTTAGCAAAACTAAGCTGTTCCGTCAATGTTTTGTATACAAAATTGGTAGGGGCGGCACAATTCGGTTTTAAGATGAACTTAACCTAGTTTACAGAGATCACAAAAACCCAGCCTAAATAACAATATTACAGGTATAACATAGTGAATAAGCCATTAATCTGAGTATCAAACTGACTTAACTTTAACTTTAAAGGGCCAAATAAGCTACATAAGCATTTTGACAGTTTGGAATTTAAAATTTTGATTTTCGCACAAACATGCTTCATACCAGTGTTCGAAAGATAATAGAACATTATTTAGCGTACGGTAGATTCACCCAAAAACGATATCTATTTTTTCAAGAGTTTGTGTATTAGTACACAGCCCTACCCTGCGAATAATATTGGTAGTCCTAATGGACTACTCCCTGGACTGGTCCAATGTAATGCAAGCATGGACCACCTCATTGTTAAAAAGTGTTTGTAGTGAGACGACATGTCTTCGTTTTTTAACAACATGTTTTCGTTTTTAAACGACTTCAAAACTTATCCTCTTGAACATACCATGGAGTAGTTTTAAGAGTACTTCTACGCAAACGTAATATTAAATATACCATGTTTTTTCTATACGTTTGGGTTACTTTTGGACTAGTCCTAGTCCCTTGTGGGCTACATTTTACCCGCGAGTTTGGACAAGTCCTATTTTTTGCATTGTTAATACCGTTTATAACTATTTTTACGAGAGTAGCAAACATTATGTAGTGTCAAACAGTACACTATATTTTAAAGCTGTGTAGTTTTCACATTGATGAAGGAATGAGCATACAAAATATTTTTGCTACGTTTCTTACTAGTATTGTTGTGGCTTGGCAATTCGAATAGCCTGTAAGTGTGTATTTGTATTGTACACTTGTTTTGTTTTTAAAAATTTTTTGTTGGCTTTTTGTTTAATTTTTTTCGTTAAAAACATATATGAATATACGAACGAACATTAATGGGCTGAACCGAATACAACGAAGTTTGTGGTTTTTTAAGTTGAGTTGGATTAGTACAGTATTTTTATTGTGTACGAAGATAACAAACAAAGGAACTTTCTTATGATATTAACTTCACAAACACTTTTAGAGTTTGTGTTTCCCAGAACACTTAAGTACAGTATATAATGTTTATTTTCGAAGTCTGCTTTTTATTTTATTTCTATGTTTGCTTCACCGTTTGTTCGCTTTATTTCGTCATTAAGACAGTAATCTTTTAGACTTTAATCCTAGACTTTAGTTAAGGTATAAGACGACACGCAGTTTCAGGTTTGAAAGAGTTTTTAGAATATAATTTACCACTTTTCCGTCCCTGCTGCACAATGTTCAATCATCATCAGTTTGGCTGGTTACATTTATCGGTTGCATTGACTGGTTGGTTGGCTGCTTGTTTAGTTACTTAGGCGACTGAGAGCTGTTGTTTTGTTTTTGTGTTTTTTGTTTCTGGTTCCCTTAACTACTTAAAGAGTTTCGAAAATAATTTTAATGTTTACTTGTAAACTGATACACACACTCACAGAGTGAGGGAATTCCTGGAATTAGGAAGCATCAATAGGTCAATAATAGATAATGAATGGCATGCGGCACAACCTCAAAGGAATTTCAGTTTCTTTATTCTCAAACTATTTTTTGGGTTAATATTTTTTCTTACTTGTTGCTTTCTTCTTAAATATTCTGATGTTTTGTATTTTATTTTATCATTCTTTGTGTATCTTTTTTAAATACTAGTTGTTGTTGTTGTTTTTAATGTGTGTGCAGAGAGTGCTCTCCAAAAAAAAAAATAAAAAATATTAAAAAAGAAAAACAAACCGTATTGATAGATAAAGTTAACAAAACTATTTTGACGCCCCTTAGAGGAGTGTGAATGTGTTGATGACGTTACAATCGATCGATTTCCTAGAAACCCATTGACCTTTTGTAAGCGTGTGTGTGGGAATTATTTTAATTTTTTTTTTTTTTTGTTAAATCTTCCAAACAAACTAAACTAACAAAAAATTACTCACACACATTTATTTATTGTTTTTGTGTGTTTTTAATCTCTGCTTGAAATGTTATTGTTTTTCAAATCCCTGTGACAATTTTCCCCTAAAAAAAATTCACACACAAACAGATTTTAATTTTTCATTTTGATTTCTTGAGAAATTTTCTAAAATATCTCAAACTATTTAGGAATTCGGTTTAAATTCAATTAGTTTTGAAATGTTCGAATGACGAGTATACATTAATTATGATTCGATAATGAATTGTAAATACCTGCAATAAGTTTGATAATCTTTTTTTTTTAAGAAATTTTTTTAAGTTGAAAAATTAAAGATCATATAACAACCAATAACAGTTAAAGTTTTTTTTTTAAATCGTTTATTATTCCATGATGGAAATATCTGTCATTTTAATCGTGATAAAGTTAATAACTGTCATCAACTTGTCTTCAGATAAATTTTAATTAATGTTTAGGTGTTTTTTGTGTGTTGGGAAAAAATGAATCTAAAATCTTTTTTCTATTTTAGAAGATTCTTATCATGTGGAATTTCCGTTTAACGGAAATAACCGTTTTACCGGTTTTATTTATAAAAGGTGGTCCATACATAATGCACGATGTTAATTGTGAGTCATACATTTACGTCAAGTTTTTTGTCCAACTTAATTTGACATTTATTTGCATCAGTGTTTCACAAATTCATCCATTGAGAGGTACACAATTGAGCAGCACGTTCAAATTGTTGAAGACTTTTACGAAAATCGCCGTTCAAATCAAAATGCATTTCGTGATTTTTTTGGTCAGCAAAATCGATCAAATGTGTCCACAATCGGGAAAATTGCATTAAATGTGCAGTAAAAACTTCAAAATATGCCATAAAAATTGCTCATTTGAAAACAAAAAATTCAACAATTTAATAACAGTTCCATGTTATAAAAACAATCCTAAAATTATAATCGGTAAATCCCGAACAGCATAGTATTTAAAGACGAATCTTCGCAATGTTACCCTATTTGGAAAGGAGTATTATCTAGATATTAACATCCATATAAGATCTTTTGTCTTAAGAGATTTAAGGGGCAGTCACTTAATTTATTTAAGGATGTTGCTTTAGGCAAATGTAAACTGATTCGAAAAGAATTTAATTTGCATTAAAATATTTTTGGGACGATTTTAATAAAAATACCAACATAATTAGATGGTTTACGGACACAAATATGCAAAATTATAGACCGATTCTCATTATTTATATAGAATTCGTCCTTAGTACAATTAAAATTTATTTACCAAATTTGATCAAATTATCTACTTAAGTTCAACTTGTACTTTGCGCACAAAACTAATATGGACAGACAAGTAGCCAGACGGACGGATAGATATCGTTACATCTGTGACTTACACACATCGCCAAAACATGTTAAATATTTTTTTTTCATATAAATTTTCACATTATTCGAATGTGTATTCTAAGTCAAATTACAATTTTTAAAAGCTTTTTTATACTTTAATAGTCTTATTCCTTCAATATTTTCTAGGAATATTTTTTAAACACTATCAGAATTATCGTTTTAAAAATTGTAGTTTGACTTAGAATACACATTCGAATAATATGAAAATTTATATAAGAAATGTTACCCACCAGAAAATTTTAAAGTTTAAAATAAACATTTATCTTTAGTAAAGACTTGATTTTTCTTACAATGTTCGAGTAAAAATTAAATGAAGATGGCGAAATTGAAGCAACACGTTGTGTATATCGATAAATATTTAAACCAAAAAAAATCTGAAATTTTGCAAAAAAAAAAAATTTTTACGAAAAATCTTGTAGGCATCTAAAAATCGTAAAAAATGCCACAAAAAAGCTCTTTTAACTAAATTATGAAAAAAAAAAAAATGCTGCAACCGGTAAAATGTGCAAAAATATGCACTAAATCGATGCCAAAATTTATAAAAAGTTCTAAAACGGATAAATATATTGTTTCTGCCTTCATTGGTCGCTCCAGAAAAAACATGCAATTGCATATTTATGGTTTCCCTGGTCATTATGAATTAAAACCCTAATTTGGAAAATGAAACAATTCTCAAAAAATATGAAACAACCTCCAAAACAAGAAATACCTAAAAACCCACTATATTTATTTCATAATGACATATATGCCCAGTTTAACAAAGAAACAGAGAAGCTTTAGTTAGCGAAGGCGGTAATTTTTATGCAATAGAGTAGAAAAACCTTGGGCCCAACCGAAACGCTGCCATGCAGAGAAGCTTTAGTAAGCGAATCGAGTTTTTGTTATACCACCAGTGTTACCGTTCGTCCGACTAAAGTCGCAATTTGACCCTTTTTCAGCGGTCTGCGACTTTTTGTGAGACTTTTTTTATCACCGACTTTTGCGACAATTTTAATTTTGTTGCTACTATTTACCCTTTCTGTTAATATTCTTACAAAACATTCAATTTGCAGAATATTATAAATTTTCTTATTATTTGTATCAAAAAAAAATTCGTCAAAATTTAAAAACAATTCATAAATTATTGTTCATTTGGCAACACTTTTGTCACATTTTTGCAACCTTGTCATGTATACAACGTATTTGAGGCCAATTCACTTCAAGGTGGTGGCAAGTTTTGACAGTTCGGACCAATTTGTTTTAATTTGTCAGTGTTTTGTTAGAAATGGTTGACATTTCGAATCGTAAACACTAGCAATGCAATGCAAAACACCTCTGTTGCTTCTGTTGGTTTTGGATTGTTGTTGTCTTAGCACCACCTGTAGTTTTCGAATCGTAAACACTAGCAATGCAATGCAAAAAACCTCTGTTGTTTTTGTTGGCTTTGGATTGCTGTAGTCTTAGCACCACCTGTAGTTTAGTCCGCATTTAGTCCACGTAGCAATATTTATTGCGGCAAACGTCAAATTGGATTGCTCCATAAAATTTGCGACGTATAGACCGCATATTGCCATGAGTGGCAATCCATTGCTTTGCATTCTTATTGCTTGAGCAATTATTGCTTAGCAATCTGCTGTAAAATGAGTTGTCATTTATCTGACATTTCATTTCTATGTACGTTTGTTTATGGCAAAGCAATTTCACGTGTTCTCCAGCAATATAGTCAGCAATTATTGCTCCATTGTACTGTCATTGTTCTGCCGACGTTATTGCTTGTACTTATCAATAAAAATTGCTACGTGGAGACCCAGCGTTAAGAACATTTTCAGTAAAAGTTTCAAAAAATAGTTTTGACAAAAAAGCTTTTTAAAATAAAAAATTGTGGTGTTTACAAAATTATTTTTAGCCGCCGAGTCAATGAAAGAAAAAGTTGTAGTAAAAAGATGTGCGACTTTTATTTTCTGAAACGACTTTTTTGTGCGACTTTATTTTTATAAAACAACCTTTTGTGCGACTTTTCAAAAATTCCTAACGGTAACCCTGTATACCACAAAGGAGAAAATCCAAACCACTTGCAGAAGACCCGGCAGAGAAGCTTTAGTTAGCGATTCGGTATTTTGGAATTCGGAATATTAAGATATCATATATACAGGATGTCCGCCGGGAAGGTATACTACTTTGTTTTGCCAAAGTTTTTGTAAACATTAGTCTTGACAGTTCATATTTGGCACTCGTGAAGTAGGTTAGGTTAGGTTTCATGAGCAGCCATCGAGAGACAGCTCACTTGGGTCCTTTATTGGTCCCTTTGTGATACCCAGCGCCAATACCCATCCTATAGACCAGTTACTCAGATGGCGTCACTACAAAGGCCAACCAATTCGTCTTCCTAGTGAAGAGAAGAAGCAATTAAAGTTCTATCCTGCATGGATCCTGCAAGCAGTCAAACACCGGTTCCCCCAGGTATTTTTCCCTAATGCCCCATAACCTAGGGCATTCACAAAGAAAGTGAAACACAGTCTCCTCTTCCTCCTCGTTTTGACAACTTCTATAGTAGTCGTTAAATTCGAGACCCAATCTTCCAACATGAATCCCCACCGGCCAGTGTCTAGTCACAACCGATATCACTGTCCTTAACTGGTCCCTGCTGAACCTAAGTAGAGAGCTAGTTATCCGTTCATCATATCCAGGCCATAGGATTCTGGATATCGGGCAGGTGGACTCACAGGTCCACCGCATTTGCAAAACTCTATAAGACTCGCGCCTGGACAATAAATTGATCAATGAATACGTCATCCATTCGACCACCTTGTTTGGTCAGCCCATCTGCTACCTGATTGCCCGGGCACTCTGAGTGCAGCCTGGCTGTCAGTAAATATACGTATATCTCCCGATATGCGATGATACCTCAGCCAGTTTGCCACCCGCCTTATGGCCGAGATCTTTGCCTGCAGGACACTACATCCAGTTTCTCTATGAAGAAACCTTCGCCAACTCTTTCACCTTTCCTCGAACCATCAGTTTAAGCCCCTACGGTCGGCTCATGGAAAATACCCGACAGCACATTGCCGTGCACCATTTGTGTCACGAACCCCGCGCCAAAGATACGCACCGGGGTGCAGTAGTCCACTCCATCAGGGACAATCGTGTCCATAATCACGGGCCGACCAGCCGTGCGCCGCGTAGAGCCAACGTCATTTAATCTTTAAAACATTTTATCATAATGAATTAGCGATTACTGTGACGATGAGAAAGTTACGTGAAATTTTTGGGAGAATAAACGTGCCAACAAAACGCAATATTTATCGTGTAGTAAATAGGCTCAATCATGGACCACAACGTACTGCAGGATCAGCTGAAAACATTACTGCTGCTCAAGAAATTCTGCAAAACAATCCATCAACCTCAATTCGACGCCGTGCTCAGGAGCTTGGTCTTCAAAGAACAACTTTTTCCACAATTTTGCACAAGGATTTGCATTTGTTTCCATTTAAGATTCAGTTGACACAAGAGCTTCTGCCACAAGACCATTTAAAATTATAGACAAACAATTCATTCCTAGAAACTGGGTTCATTAAAATAAACTATGTTCCCAAAAAATTAATTAATCCCACAAAAATCGTTGTTGCGTTAGGTGGCATGAAATAGCCTCCCAAAATAAAACCCCCCAAAAAAAAATAATGAAGTAACCCCCCGAAGTGTGGGGCCTTATTTCATATGCAACCCAAACGAAATAAAATAACGCCCCAAGCAAAAATGAAATAATTTCCAATTTCTGAAATAAAATAAGAGCCCAATATGTGTAATACAATAAATTTTACAGTTTTACTTTAAAGAATCACGCGATAAATATCATGGTTGGGACTTCGGCCAGGCGCAAGGACTTTCTCCTGTATAGTATAATAAAAACCGACCCGATCTGGCTACGCAGAGAAGCTTTAGTTAGCGAAGCTTTAGGAGAAAACCTTTTCACCTGGCCAAAGGCCGGCTTTGCAGTGCAGCTTTACTTAAATATTTTTTTGCGCCCAAAACGTTTTCATTATGAATTTAAAAATGAAATAATCCCCAAAAATATCTATTGGGGCTTTATTTCACATTGATTTTTTGGGGGATAATTTCCTATGAAATAGTCGCTTAGTTAAAAAAATTAAATAACACCCCTAAACAAAACGAAATAACCCTCCCAAAGTCGTTGCTCTTGTTTTTTGTACAAACTTTTGGGGGGTAATTTCATACCGCCGTTGCGTTATTGTACATTCATTTTTAAAGGCTATGTTCATTTTCGTTTTGGGGCGTCAGTTCAATGGGGTGTTAGTTCCTACAGCCCTTTGCAATATGCTATTTGCAAGTCTATGTTGCTGATTTGTTGAGGCAAGATTATTTGTTCAGAAGAGATTTGTTTTTGTTTCTAGAAAAATCCAAGCACCGGTTGAAGTTGAAAACAGGCTTAAAACGTGGTACAGGAGGACCGCAAAATAGCTGCTATAAGAGATTCAGTTTTACACTATTGTATATTTTGGAGTTTAAAAAATTGTCGTATTCGTCGGTCTGGCAATATATCGAGTAGTGAGCAAAGCCGTTATTTGTCATATCCAGAAGAGAATTAACTATCGAATTCACAAAACCCCTTGTATCATTGTTTCAATTGTATGTTGTATTATAATAAATAGCTCAGTTTTGGTTTTTAATACAACATACAATAGATACAACGATACGAGGGGATTTGTGAATACGGCATATGTTCATAGGTGCCGGTTACACATAGACAATCTCTTCTCATAACTCCCAAGCGAAGAAACGTAACGCCTGTTGCCAGATTTTTTGAAGCCCATACTGTTTTGCTTGGCTTAAAGCGTCAGTTAACTAATGTGTACTTAATTGGGGTTTTTTTTGCATAAGGTGGTTAATTTTAAAAACTTTTGAAAGTAACAATTTTACAAGCTATTTTCTTAAGAAGGCAACTAAAGCAGTGTTGTCAAGTTAGGAATTTTCACCCCAAATTTGGGGTTTTCCTTTGCGTTTAGGGTCAGTTTTAGGAACTAAAAAGTAGTTAGGGTGAAATTTAGTGTGTATAAATAGCATTTGGGGATATTTTAGGGTTGATATTATTAAATTTTTTTTCAAAAATTACAAAAAAGAATGGAAAAGACCAAATGAATTTAAAGGTGATTATTTCATATAAGTTTAATTACAAATTAATGTTCAAATATTAGTAGGATAGCATCTGCGCTACTGGCACTACCATTTTCGAACGCAACTGTCGAGCGAGCATTCTCAACGTTTAGTATTATTAAAAATTAAATAAGAAACAAACTGGCAACTTCAACAGTTGAATGTAATATTTTAAGAGTTAAGGCCTAACCAAAATATGCATTAACAAAAAGTCTCTCAAATGTTTTTAGAAAAACAAAATAAAAAACATTTGATTCCGTATGGAATGTGCGATTAGATTCGCACCTTGCTTAAGCAAATGACAGTTTCATTAAACTTAGCAAAAAGTTTCCTTAAGTTCAAAATAGTTAACATGTATTCGCATTGGGCCTTTAGATTTTCTTTAAGCAATGAATGCCAAATTTTTATTCCGTCTTCTGAAAGCTTAAATTATTTAATTATGAAAACATGTACGTGGACGAGATGGATGAAAATGTACTAGACGTTTTTAATGAGTTATAATAAAAGCTTGTTTTATTTAAGTTTATGTTAAAATATAGTTACATACATACATATATAAATAATTAAATGAAATAAAATGTTTAAAAAAATATTTAAAAAATTATTCTTTTTATTTCGGAGTTTATTTTTTTTTCTCAGTACAAATTTTGGGGGTATTTTTTTGATTTGGGGTAATTTCTTTAAAATTAATTGGAAACACTGGTCTAAAGAGTCACATAAATTCACTAATCATTATTCTTTAAACGATCTTTAAAAGCGTAAAAGTGTTACTACTGTCGATGCCTACCACTGTTTATGAAATAAAATATGTACAGTAATCAAAACATTAAAATTAACAAATGCCATCATTTATAATAATTAATATTTATTAGATTTTCCTTTTATTTTCGAGATTTTCATTGATAAACAATTGTTTAATTATAGTTAATAAAGAATTCTCAATTTAAAAATCTCACGCACACAATACTCCAATCCGACATTCAAGCCATGTTTTGTTCGTTGTCGCTTGATATATTTGGTGTGACATTAATTGTTCTGTAAATTGCATTTGATTTCTTCTTCTTCTTCTAAAAAAGATCGTGATGTTAAGAAGCGATTTTGGGTTTGTGTGTGTTTCTTGTTACTATTTTGTTTTTCAGTTTCTCATGGTTAAAATGAGAAAATTTTCTTGGAATGCATTGTAATTGAATGATTAACAATTTCAATTCATTTGTATTTTATTATTATTTTTAATTTTATTACTTGAATTTTTATCATGACTAGTTCATCATAATGAATGAATGAATGACGGAATAAATGAATGAATTTAATTTTTTTTTTTTTTTTCAAAGAGAAACAAAAAGATTTAAACTAAGAAAAAAAAATTAACACAAATTTCTCACTGTCAAGCGAATATGTATACATAGATTATGGAAAGAAGGGCAAGTTAAAACATAATAGAAGCAAGTGTTTTTATTAATGGTGTTTTCTTTTCTACAAAAAAATACCACATTTTAAAAGGTGCATGTATAAAATGTCTAGCCGAACATGTAATACTGCAATTTTTTATTTGACGAAAACAAAACACAAAATTGGATAGCCCTGTTTTTAACAGCTGACAAAAAGTTTGTTCTTCAATGTATAAAAAAAATATGCACATAAATCAAAAGGTGTGTTCGTCAAAGTATAAAAAAAATATACATAAACCCTAATTTGTTAATAGATTGATATTAAATAAATAAATAAATACATAAATGAACAAAATGAATGACGAAATTCCAATTTATTTAGTTTGTTTCTCATAAAATATGTAAACAAGAAAATACCTTTGCCAGATTGCCGGTTGATTAACACCAAGTTTTTGCGATTTCTTGGTTTGAGGTTTTTTTTTTCAACAATAATTTTATTACACCGAATTCATTTAAATTTTATACCACTGACAACCTACCATTAACAATGTAATGATTTCTTTTGTTTTTACTATAAAATAATAGAAAATATAACTATTAAAACTTAAAATTTTTACTGTCCTGATAAGAGGCGATTTTTTCTAACTTCGTCTAGTAACCCCATATATAAACAGAAGCCATCTCTTTACAGGGCATTATCAACACTCTCTTTTTATACGGGGCGTAAAGTGCAATGCCTTATGCCATTTAAAGGTGATTGTTTTTTAGAATAAAACACGCTGCCCTTTAAGAGAGCAAAGCATTTTTAAGAAAAGAACACCAAATTGCATTTTTTTTTAATAAAATGTTACATTTTTTGTAGAAAAGCTGTTTACAGCTGATCAGCTGAAGTAATCGATTCATAGTGGGAATGTTTAAGGCTTGTGTCGTTCTTGAATGAATTACTTCAACTGAATGATTCACTTATGTGAAAGAATAAAATATTTTGATAGTTTCTTTCCATTTCTTTCAGCTTTCGGTTTCATCTTTTTTCTTTCATATTCTGTTTTATGTCTATCTTGTTTTTTATGCTTTTTCTCTGCTATTTATCTTTTATTGAAATTAAATGTCACGGAGATCTAACCATATATCCAGCAAAACAAAAATACGTATTTTAAACTCTAGTGTCATGTCGATTCTATTTCACGGTTGCACAACCTGAGGTACAACAGAACATCAAATGGCAAATACAAAAATTTTCTGGCCAAATTGGGGGACAAATGAGCAGTTGCTGTCATTGTCAAATTTGGTTGCTATCCCAAAGGAGATAGTGAAACGTGAATGGACGTAGATAGGCCACACACTCTGAAGACCCGGAAATTATATCGCAAGAGCCGCCTTGGAATGGAATCGTCAAGGACATCGTAGACCTGGTCGTCCTCGTAACTCCTGGCAACGATCCCTATTGAAAGAATGCCAAATATCAAATAAATCATGGAGTCAAATAAAATTCCTCGCCAATAACCGTCATGAATGGATTCGTTAGTGCACTATGTTCTACTGCATGAACTTTCTTTTAATTTATCCACAATCCCTGTGTATAATTATTATCAATAAAGGCAATGAAAAAAAAAATACTAAATGTCTGCATATTTAATACATATTTCTAAAACAACTTTTCAACATTTTAAACTAAAATCTAGTTTCAATTTACTATAAAAATACGTTTTTGTTTTTAAACTATCAATTTAATCGTTCCTCAAATGCACTAGACACTTCATTGTGAAAGCTGTGTCTTATTTAGAAAGGTGAAAGAAAAGAATGAATTAATTCACTTAACCAATCTGAAAGAGATTGAAAAATTCACATAACTGAAAGATTTTGCCCAGTACTAGAATGTTTCTTTACGAACCTTCCATTCTTACTGTTCTTTTCCGGCTACCGGCATCATTGTACAAATAAATATTCTTTCGTTTAAATTTTAAGGTTTAATCAAAGTGTGTATTTTACTTGATTATAGATACTAGTATTTCTTAACCATTTTTTTATGGCTGTAATGACTAACTGACACTCATTTGAAAACGTCACGAACTTTAAAATAAAATGTTTAAAAAAAAAAACAAATAATGTGTGAATGGAATTTAAGTTTCTACTGGAGAACTGTTTTCATTCATATAAATAATTCTTAGAAATGCTAAATTAATAGAAACGAATTGGCATCGATCCATGTTTTTAAAGAAATCACGTATAAATAATGGTAAATACAAACGGTTCAGAATGTCTGCCTTAGTAAGACGCGACCATGACGCCATCAGACTGCATCTTGGGAATAGGGTCGATTCAATAACTATTTACACAGTATGCAACGTTTCAAGACAACACAATTTTCTAGACAGTTTTCGTAATATTATTAAAAATAATTAAAAAGATTTCTTTACATTTTCGAAAACTGAATCACCCAGTTAAAGCTTCGCTTACTTTTTCAAAATGAATAGCTTCTTTCACTCATAATTGAGTAGCTTTCTTCTATGACTACTTCTATAACTACTTCTTTCTGGATGTATGCAGGTAAACAAATAATGAATGCGTTCAGTTTGGGACATCCCTTGTAAAATTCATCGATTCTTTGGTTGAATTGTAAGTAGTGCTTTTAGTTTTTTCTGATAACTAAACACATTATTTTGTAGGCGAAGTTTTTTCATTTAATTTTAACTGTCAAAAATTCAACGCCATATTCCGTAAAAACAATGGAATATTCAGTTATTTTATTAAATTCATTAATTTTCGTTGCTCTTATAAAAGAGGAATATACTATTGTTAATTTAAAAACATTTTATTGTCATAAATATTTAACCATAACAAACAAAGTTTTGTTGTTTTTAACAAAACTTTTTTCACGATTAATAATATTTTGTTTCTATTTAACAATAAAGTATTTACCTCCCTTGAAACTTCAAATATGGTTGAATTTAACAATATAATGTTTTATTAAAATAAAGCTACAACTATACAATTAAACATATGGGTAATTCCAAAGTGGTGAACGTTACATACGTACACATCAAAAATGCAACAAAATTTAAAACAACAAATATTTTAACGTTCTTTTAACCCTTAAATTATAGCAGCAAGAAAACATTGTTATCTATGCTAAAGTTTATGAAGGGCGCGATTCTTGGTCAAAGAAAATGGCAAAAGAAGAAGTGGTTCGAACGTGAAAAAAATAGAAATAGTTTTTGTGGCCATGTACAAAAAGGTGTAATTCAGCAAAACCTGTCACAATTTTTTAGTCAAACTACTTTCAGAATTTTACGTAGCAATGTAACGTTAAAATGTCTTTGGTTTGATTCTAAAAGCTTCTGAATTTTGTTTAAGCCAAAATCTGGGTCAATACATTTCTTGACATTTCGAACGTAAAATGTATTCCATAATAATTTAACTGAATAATGATTCAAACACTCAATTTACATGATGAATTTTATGACGTCCAATTTTAGACGTCATTTTTTGTTTGATAGAAAGCGGTGTAGAGAAGAAAGAGGAAGAGAAAACAGAAATCATGTCTATTTTTCTACCCCTCTTTCTTCTCTACACCGCTTGCTACCAAACAAAAAAATTACGTCGAAAATTGGACGTCATAAAATTCATCATGTAAATTGAGTGTAACAAAATAAAAATTTACCGTGTATCTGAATAACATATTTCTCTTCGAACTCTTTCTTAGATTACAGACCATGTAAGAAAATTTGTTTGATATAATTTTTATCAACTATCACCTCTTTTAAGGAAGATATTTAATATGATAACCTTAACCATATTATATCACGGCAACCATATTATGGTTAAATGTATCTATCCAAAAGCAATAACCATATCATGTTTGCCTCCAAACATGTTATGGTTAATATTTAATAACAATAATGTGTTCGAAATAATAATTTTTTAAAACATTGTATGTTTAATTTTAAATTTAAAATGATTAGAAGCAACAACATTCTGGTTGTTTGCATTTTACTTGGTTTGCTAAAAATTCTCATTCATTTTATTTTAATTATTGATTAAAATACATAAATTTACGCAGAATAATCTTGTAGAACAGAAAAATGTTATTGAAGGTCGTCACAGGCTGGTCTATGAATCAAAGGGGATTTTTAATAAAAGTGGAACATAAAACCTATTAGGAATAAAAAATTAAATCAAATTTTAACTTGACACTTAACTAGCAAATTTAAAAAATTGATGAAATAAATAACCATAATATGATAAACAATAACCATATTATTGTTAATTCTTGCCATAATTTGGTTACTTTTTTCAAAATTCTGGGAAATTTTAACCATATTATGATTAATTGTGAACATAATATGTTTAGTATGGTTAATATTGACCAAAATGTTGTTAATTTTGACCATGTTATGGTTGATTTTGGGAAAATTTTTGTTGATATTAACCATACTATGGTCATATTTAAACATAATATGGTAACCTGCAAACATAAACATTGTTAAAATCCAAGCATAGTATGTATGTTGCTTTTAGAATATGGTTACCTCAAACCATATTTTTTTCTACGTGTAGCTCTTTTGTTAAATCTAACAACAAAATACACTAAGTTTCCGCTAGATTTCATTAAAATGCTACGATATTTTGCATTTGCACTTTCGCAAGTCTAATATTAATTAATAAGGGTGTGTGTGAAACGGTAGCAAAGTACTCATAGAAGTAAATTTTTGACACTATTGAGGTGAATAAAATTTCACTAGCCCTGGGGGCTAGCATAAATTTTGACATCAGTGTAGAAATTTTTGGCAACCACAAAATTATTTTTCTCATCAAATTTGTTTAAACTAAATAAAAAATAATATGGAAGTTGGACCAGCGGCAAAAAAATTAAAAAGAATTATACAAAATGTAAGTATTTACACATGTATAAGCTTTCTTGCCCGCACTTTTTGTAAAAATTGTTAATATATCAGAACGAATTCATCTAATAGTTGGGACGATCTCAATTCCAACAGAATTGAAATGATTATTGGTAAAAACTTGATTAATTTATTCATTTTCACAAAACTACTAGTAATTGTTTTTTTCTTTATACCAAAATTTTACGTTGTCAAAAATGTTATAATTTCACACAGCACAAATTTTCTACCACAAACAAATTTCATTTCACCATAGAACTTTGCTACCGTTTCACACACACCCTAAGAAATGAATAATGCCTGTTTTAAAAAGATTCTTAGTGTTTATAATCTTTTCATTTCTTTCCTGTGCTTTTACTCTTTACTTCTCCTTTTCTTTCATACTAAACCATACGGACCATATTGGTCTCTGGGTGAGGGTGTGAGGTTTACTTCACATGTGCATGGTGCACCAGCCTTTCAACCTAACCTAACCATAATCTTATCTAATAATCACTAAATTCCCCACAATTACCAAACCATCTTAAACTTTATAACTACATCTCATTATTTTACTAGTAATACTTCAACTATTTCAAGAATTTAGCACAAGAATGCAATTTAATGTTTATTTAATAAAGTAACAAGAGGGAGCGAGAGAGAGAGAGAGAAAAAATAATAGTTTTAAATTATAATTCCTATAATTATAATTAGTATTTCTGCGACCGTTTCCAACAATCAGGTATAATTAAATTACAATGATTATTTTAAACAAATTGCCACATGTCTGTAGTTTAAAATACGAAAACTAAAATTCATATAAAAAGTGTAAATTACGTACGAGTTTTCATAGAAAAATACGAAAAAAAATAAAAAAAAATGAATCTCATACTTCAGTGAATGGTATTTTTTAATGATTTATTCATTACAACTCAATTAACTGAGTTTTGTTTGCAATTAAATTCATTCACTTAATGTCACTGTTAAGTAGACAAATCCGAACAGACTCAGGCCACAATTGATGAAGTTAAACCAACGTTCTTTAGTCAAAATGCTGCAAATTTTTGATACGTTTGGAGTGGAGTGGATACAAGTTAACCGGTCATATGTCATTGTCTTGGAATGCAAATAAATTTTTTTAAGCAACAACTCTACTGCTCAATTAAAATGCAACATAAATCTGGGGTGTTAAAATGTTTTTTTCTTTAAATGACACCTTTTTCAGGTAAAAAAGTGGGTCTTTAAGTTCTAAACTATTTATGCACAGTAAAATTAGTTTTGTTTGTGATAACGAACATGATTGCACGCATTTTGGTGCTGTTTACGAGAAAAGCATCGATAAAAACTCGCTTAAGTGCATATAGTCTTCAACCATAATGTACGAAGTTAATTGAGAGTCACACCTTAACGCCAAGTTTTTTGACTAACTTAATTTGACATTTCTTTGTTTCAGTGTTTGACAAATTCAACCATGGAATTGCCATTCGTGCACTTCGTTTGATCAGCATTTTCGATCAACTGTGTCTAAAATCGAAAGAATTGTGTGCAAATTTCAGCAAATCGGGCCTGTAGGAAATGTGAAAAATGTTTTTGGCTGTTGGCGTCACTTCTTCGTAATTTAGGTCGGCCAAGCAGTTACCGTAACGGTCTTCTTGATGCCAATATATGAGGATATGGACCTGTGTGAGAAATTCATTGCCGTGCTATCTTTTTTGTCTAAGAGTCATTGAAAATATGGACAATCGGATATAGGTATGCCACCGAAGCCGTGGCGAGCATTTTGCCGATATTTCACTCATAATTGTCATAAATTATTCTATAAAATAAAAAAAATTAAGATAATTTTTTGAAAACATTTTGTTTTATTTACAATTAACTTCGTGCGCCTTGGTTAGACCACCAATTAAAATAGAAAAACTCGCTCCTGATCGTAAAGGAACACTATTACTTGCGTCAAAATTGCATGTAAAGTTTAATTGAAATTTAGCAAATTTAATTGTGGTGAATTAATTTTTGTACTGAAATTTTCAATGAAAACTTGTGTTATATTGTGATGCACAAGTAAATGCCTTTGAGCGAAATCTTATAAAACAAAAAAACAAAAATAGTTCTTATTCTCCATTATTATGCTACTTTATTGCAGCGTTTAAGTGATAAAATCCAGGAAAAAGGCAGCATTTGACGATTAGGTCCGTGTTGTTTCATCAGGACAATTCATCAGTTTAAACATTAACTATTGCGATGGCCAAAATCAATGAATTAAAGCTCGAAATACATCAGCACTCATCTAATTCTCCAGATTCAACTCTATCGGATTACTTTCTATTTCTAAATTTGAAAAATCGATGAAGAGAACTTAAAACGACAACATTGGACAACACTGCATTAAATATTAAATCATAATTTTTTCCCTGAGGATGACCAACAAAGTTGGTCGAAATATTGGAACAAATAAATAATAAAAATTAAAACAAAAACAAGAGTTTTTATTTTTATTATATTTTATAAACAGACCTCAAGCCGAATAATATAAACATAACACATTAAATCGATAAATGTCAAACGATTTGATAACAATACAAAGGTGAAGTCTGCGGTTGATGGCTATTTTCAAGACCTAGCCGGTTTTTACTATAAACAGGGATCGATACCCTATGGAATATCGCGGCGAAATATGTATCGAACTAAAGCAAGGTTATGTTGTGAAATTAAAAAAACAGGTGCTCCATAACTTGTTGTTGTGTTTTCTTTCCTAAGTCGGTTAATTTTGAGACTGTCTTCGTATATAATAAAGAAATATTTTCCACAATTGTAATTTTTCACTGAACGGTTGGTTTTTAATTGAATTTTTCCTTAAAAAAATATTTAAATTTAAAATTGTTTATAAAATTGTTATGTTAAATGTTAAAAATGTTAATAACATTTAAATTATGTTTTCTCGAGAAAGGACTCGAGTTTTATTTAGTTTCGATGTTAATCTAATATGCAACGTGTCAAGTCAACAACATTTTCTAAAAATCATTTAAAAAGTCAAACGATTTTTTTAAATTATTGAATCTGTATACATGTGTCATTTTCATTATCGGATTTGTTTTTTAAAATCACTTATAACAACTATATCGTTTTCGATTCTAAATGAAATTAGGGGTTTTAAACGGTTTTAGTAAATGTTTTCGAAGAGTGTTGTAAATATCCAAATTGAATACATTTTTAAATACTTTTGGCGCAATTTTCCAATTTTTGGATACAGCAATGAAATCTGAGAGCAAATGAAACGAAACAGTTTTGAAATTTTGTTCTTGAAAATCAGATTCGATTCGAGAGTATAAAATTTGTTTTTATATGTAGATGGTTAAAATTTTGAATTGAATTAATGATTTTAAGCTGGATTTAAATACAAGAATGGATTTCGGCCATTGGCGTATCGAGTGGGTCTGTGGTGGGCAAAACCTCACCAGACCCAATTTTGCTCACCCCCGAAATAATTATGTTTTTCTTTTAATTACTGTTTTCGTGCGACATTTGTTGATATTTTAAATAGCCGAAAAAATATTCCTGAATTTTTACATAAGTGTTTATACATTTAAAGAAATTTTTTCTCAGTGTATAAATCAAAATAATCATACTATGGTGATTGCCATTTATATAAAAAAAAAGAGTAAAATAAAGTTAACAAAACACCAATAAATTTAACCAGCTTAGAATTTTGACATTAATGAAGAAACTTGATTTCAATGTGAATTTTTTTTCTTTAATTTTTCTCTACAAACGATAAACATTTTAAACTAATTTTTTCAAACGGAAAATTCGACACTTGGACAAGCTGACGATACAAATATCGCTACCCTTGGAATATTTAAAGAGAATCGTAATACGTTTAATGAAATTTGGAGCGATATTGAAAACTTTTCAAAGAAAAATAATCTATCATTGGAAGCAATGCGAGTTACGAAAATATAAAAAGGAGACTCTTTTAATAAAGATTTTTATATGGAATCAATTTGAGGTTAAAGCAAATTTCTGGATCTTCCTGTTAATATTCTTTTAGCTGATTATTAGAAGTTTAATTTATCTAGTAATCAATACCATAATTCCTAATATCGAAAACCGATTCGAAAACCTTCGATTAGCTTTGGGAGGCTCTGACGAATTCATTAATTATTTCAAAACCGTGTGGCAAATGGATTGTGATTCTATGAAAGCCGAAGCAGTAGTACTTAAGAATATTTTTAAAAACATATCCAGCGAAAAATAAATATAATTTGCTATGCTTAAATCCGAAATTGAAAAGAATATAGTGCATGCATCCAAACATGTACACACTTTTACCAGTGGCAATAAGCCTTCCTATTAGTTCTATTACTTAGTTGCGAAAGAACTTTCTCAGCTTTGTGTCGAATAAAAACATAGTTACACTGAAAAAAATGTTTAGCAGTTTTTTTATCAATTAAACAAATTATTAAAATTTAATTGAAAAGATAAATGAATCAATTATTTATTCTGTTGAAAGAAAATTAAAAATATAAGGAGTGGGCACGAAAAAAACTAGGCGTACTTAAAGGGTTATAACTTTTACAATAATTGAAAAAAATGAATACCGTTACATGGGTTTTGTTGCTCATTTGTCTTACTAGCCACGTGTTAAATGTCATAACCAGGGAAACCAGAAATATGCTCTTAGAAACTCGTTTTATGCGCATTAAATATGCAGTAAAAATTAAAATTTGAAAATATGCCCTGAAAATTGTCCGACAAAATTCAAAAATTTGTAATTTAAAAACAAAATATTCAACAATTTAATAACTGTTCAATTTAATAAAAACAATCCCAAAAATTATAACTGGTAAAGCCCAAATACTAAAGTATTAATTGCATATTTATGGTTTCACTGGTCATAACTATAACGAAATTAGTTTTTTTTTTTGAAAATGGACGCCAAACAGGAATATCGTAAGAAAAGAATTAAAATTATAAATTCAAAATCGCGCTGTTCGCAAAGAGGCTAATCCACCAAATTGCCCAGAACTCCGCCCTATTGAGAGGTATTGGGCGTTTGAAGCACACAAAAGTCCTAGTTAAAAATGGAAAAGAATTTAAGAGAAAGTGGACAATTGCCTGCAAAATGGTAACAAACGTCACAATAAAAGCCCTAATGAAAGGAACTAAAAAAAATGAAAATTTTTTGTTAAAACACAATGAAGTTGTTAGTATTTTGGATATAAATGAAATTGATTAATATTTGCTTTCATCTAAATATAAAATAAAAAAATTCATCACTTCGTTTTATTTCTATTAAGAAAATAATTTGCATATTTTTTTTGTGCGCAATCCTTAATTTTGATTTAGTTAACATTTTAGTTGTTCTGATATAAAAAAATAAACTCACTTTTTATTGTTGTTGTTTTTGCTTAAGCTTTGATATTGTTACAAGTAACACTTAGGATTATAATTCTTATTCGCTTAACAGTTTTATTTGTATATCTTTAGTTTTTCTAAAATCCTTGGCTGAAGTTTCCTGACGATCTGGCCTAAGCAACTAGTGAAATGCGCATAGGAATAGTTTATCTCATCAACAATAAATTTCAGTTAATCAATAGTATGAAATGGGAATTTGGTACATTTAAACAAAACCTTGTTTATTTAAATTTTGGTTTCGTTTACTTTTGTTTGCTGCATGTGGGAAATTTCTATAATATTGAACTTAGAAAAATAAAATTATAGGTGCAGAATCCCGGGGGATAGGAACCAACAATAAAAAAATTTTGGTATTTTTTTGGAATTTAGCACATTTCAACGAAACCTTAAAAAATTATTTCGTTTAAAACAAAATAATTTGAGTTTGTGAAATTGTTGTTGATAATTGTCAAAATCAATCAACACATTGTTTGAAACGGCAAAGTTTTTTGATCATTTTTTTTTTAAATCATTTTGGTAATTTTTGCAAAATCAACAAATGAGTTGCTTGATTCTATGAATTTGGTATAAATTTGGTGATTAGAGACAGTTTTTAATATTTCAAGACCGATTTTCAAATTTAACACGTTTAGGTATTAAAAATGAAAAAGTCAAATACAAAATTACTTTAGAAGAAGTATTAAACATATTTTGTAAAAAAAGAATAGAAAAATTGATTTTAACAGAATTTTTTTTATATATTTTAAACTCGAAAACACTGATTACCTTAAATTTTCGAAATACTTTGTTTTTTGTTAAATATATACATTATCCACCGTATTTATAAATAATTATTAAATTTAATTATTATTTAATTAAGGCAAATTTTCATACAAAATTTTTTTTGTAAACCTTTATTAAATCCAAAAAATTTTTATAAATACGGGCGTATATTTTTATTTATATATATTTTGTGATATATTTTTTAATTTTGTTTGAATAAGAAATTATTTTGCCTAAATAAAAAATTATTTTGTATTCATTTTAGAGAAGGGCACTTGTCCACCCCAGATTAACAGTCTAGCTACGCTTATGATCCCAGCTAGCATTTTATATCATAATTATAATCGAATCTTTTAGTAATCGGCTTCAAGAGCAAATCATAAAAAATATAGGCTAACTTTTTGACCATAAATGATACCCTCGTTGTGAGAAAATGGTACCATACCGATGAATCACCTGAAAAAATAATTTCTTATAGAATTTGCTTATTCCATTTTGATCATATAAATAAATAATACGTGAATAGATTTTTAATCGCTCAAGTGATAAAACAGTTTTTAATCTTCAAAAGTAATAAATCGGTTCTTAATCGGTAAAAGTGATCTGAAGACTCATTTAGGTGACTTTTACAAAAATGAATAGCCAAATGCTAACTGGGGATATTAATAAAGCAAATTCCATTATATTTTAATAATAATATAATTAATATAATCTTCAATATATGTTTATTGCTTTAATTAAAAAACGAATAATTGTATTTTTTTTTTATTATACAAATTTCTAAGAAATTTTATTTTTTTTTTGGTATAAATAATAAATAAAAAAACAAAAAAGAGATATTTAAATACATTTAAATACTTTTGAAATAAGTTAAAGCAAAAAAGAGAAACAATATTTAAATGATTATGAAAATATTTTGATTTAAGAGAATTTTTTTTTAAAACAACAAATGTATTAGTTAATTTTACAAATAATTTGTAAATGTATTGTACACGCCCCTACTACTAATACTACCAAAATAGTTACTACTTATACTACAACTACTACTAATATTGCTACTTATACTTATATTTATATATCTTTGTATAAATGCGCAGACTACTACGTCAGATTCGTAACACGTGAAGACATTACACTACTATAAATGTCAGAGTGGATTGAATAAAGTAATAAATTTAATAACATTTTCATACAACAAAAAAAAAAACAAATACATAAATCTTAAACATAATGGCACACAAATTGCCCTATACTATCTTTTGGACTTTAAAATTGGACTCTGCTAATACCCAGCACCCATTCGATTATGGGCAACAAGTTTTAGAAACTAATCTTGATATTGAAATATATTGAAATAACTTCAAATTGTATATGAACATATCTGTTAAATACTTTTGACTTTGTTAAAAACTTCTTGACAGCTATCACAGTCTCTACTGTAGGGCATTAGTGATGATGATGCGACACTTTTTTTTATTTTGTATACATATTTGTTTTTGTTTTATTTAGTTTTTTGTTGTTTTTTTTTTGCTTTCACGGCACGTGTCACAAGAATAGAACATGATTAATGATCGCTGGAGAATTTGTGCCGAATGGCAGCAGTCATCAAATGGAACAAGTGTACAATTGTTTTAACTTAAGCAAATCAGTTAGGAAACTACCTTGTTACAGACATACCTAAACAAAAGCGGCACGCATTTTCTAGTTGTCAAAAACGTTCATGCTCACATACAATTTGTATGAAGCATCCCTAAATAGCGCGGCTTTGCAATTGGAAAATCCGATTTTGACAGCGCGTGTAATAGTGAAGTTGGTCGCTTTTGTTAATAAATAAGTGCAATTTAGCTATTTTCTTTGTATTCATATTAAATGGGCTTTATAAAAAAACAAAGTTAGCACTACTGTTTGTGACACAACGTTGGTGTTCTGGTTTAGGAATGGCATATCAGCATAACAGCTAAGCGGAAGAAAATGTTTCGCCTTTCGCGTTTATTTAGAAACGTTTGAGTTTGTTGTTAAAAGGGGAAAGACGAATGCACAAGTACGTGGCAGCGTTGCCGTTGTGACACTAAAGTATCACTTTTGACCCTTTTTCATGCCAATGGCACTTTTTGTGACCCTTTTTTTAATATATCCCTTTGTATCCTTTTAACAAATTTTATGACACTTTTTGAACCTTTTTGAAAATAAGTACAAGTTTCCACATTTCTCACGAAAGTTTGCATGCATTTTGCGAACATACACTATTTACAAACAAACTTAAAACAGAAACTCAATTTACTCGAATCGGAGCTGGAAGAATAGACTCCAAATGAATAATTCATTAAAAAATATAGAATGAGTATTTCTAAAAAGTGATAAACATTATCAAAGGTTTTTGTAAAAGTAACTTGATAATATGACTAATTTTTGAATGTACATCTGAATTGTTTCTTAGTTTTACCATATTGTTTTGTAATTCATGTATGTATAATTACATTTATTCTTATCTAATGTATTTAATTTATGCATACTAATAAACTTGACCCTATTTTCCTTTTAAATACCCTTGTTTGCCCCTTTTTTTCTTAAATAATCTTTTTATGACACAATTTCGAAATTTTTAACGGCTGCCCTGGTACGTGGTTTTTGTTAGTTTGTTATTGAGAGGAAGAAGAGAAAAGATAGAGATCAAGCGAGTTTTTCTTTTCTCAAATTTTCATGTCCCGGTAAAGCAAGAATGAGTTTTCAATTTCCCAGAAAATCCCGGGAATTCCCGCCCAACACAAAACGATACAAAATTTTATTTAATTTAATTAAAATTATAAATGCAATAAACGTTTGATAATTATTATACAATATCTGGAGACTTTTTACCACTTCCTTAATTTTTTAAAGATAATGCTTTGCATTACATTAATATATTTGTTTATATATCTGTGGCATTTTGACAAAACATCTCAAGTCGAGATAAGATAGCAAAAAAAAGTTTTAGAAAAAACTGGGTGAAAAAAATCATTTTTATCAAATAATAAAATAAACCGAAATTAAAGAAAAATTTCTTTGCTCTTTTAATTCATACAACTGTTAAACATAAAAAGCTGCCGATGTCGAATACAAAATATATTGAAAATATTTCTATAGAAATAATTATTAACTGCAAACCTGTTGTAATAACTTCATGATATTCCCCTCGTTATACTACTAACGTTCCGAATGATATTTTAGAATTAACCTCATCTAATAAAGAATTCATAATATTTTAAGATCTAAATGCTAAGCATTCCACAGACAAATTTTTGCAAAAAATTATTCAATTAAATAATTAATTGGTGTACATTAATTATTCAGCTGTTGCTTCGGCCTCAAAAATGCCATTTTTTGATAAAATAAATTCCCAAAATCGCTTTGAAATTCTGGAGGATGAATCCTCTGAAGCACCAAACGTAATAAAATCGTCCAAGCCTCCCCCGATATATCTTAGGGAGCAAAACTCAAATGAGTTAATAAAAAGTTTGATTTCGGTAATAGGTGAAAATTCCTTTTACGTAGCTTCAATAAAGCGAGGTATGATTAACGAGACTAAAATACAGGTGAATAACGAGGATGACTTTCGAAAAGTAATTACAAGATTTGAGGCTCTTAATAAAAACTTTTATACATATCAACTGAAGAGCAGTAAAGGTCTTCAGGTAGTGATCAAGGGCATAGACTCATGTGTAGACCCAGGAGAAATTAAAGCTTTTTTGGAAGAGAAGGGCTTTAAAATAAAAAACGTGACAAATATCAAAAATAAGGAAAAAAATCCCCAACCACTATTTCGAGTGGAGTTAGAACCCGGCGACGTTAAGCTCAAAAAAAATGAAACGCATCCAATTTATAACCTAAAGTATATTCTATACAGAAGGGTAACTATAGAGGAGCCGCACAAGAGAAATGGTCCTGTTCAATGTCTAAACTGCCAGGAATTTGGCCATACAAAGGCATACTGCTACTTACCCCCTGTTTGCGTAGTATGTGGTGAACTACATGGTACAGTTCTTTGCGATAAGTCTAAAACCGACCCCAACGTAAAAAAATGTAGCAACTGTGGCGGTAATCACACTGCTAATTATAGAGGATGCCCCGTATACACTATCGTCAAGCAGTCGGTTGGACCTAAAACTAATCCCCCTCAAATGCAGGTAACAAATCAGCTAAACACTAATAACATTCAGGGCCCGCAGCCTAGTAATAACAGAACCTCCTATGCTAACGTCCTAAAATCAAACCATGTGCCGCAAGGTGCTTCGCCAAGTAATGACGAAACTCCAGATTCTAATATAAGTCGTCTAGAAAAAACCATGGAAACATTAGTGCAAACAGTAAACAATTTTACAAACACAATGGGTAATATGTTACAGGAAATTCTAAGAATGCAATCGATGTTATTGCAAGCTGTACTTAACAAGCCATGAACTGTTTAAAAATTTGTTTTTGGAACGCAAACGGCATCCGCCAACATAAAAATGAACTAGAATACTTTCTCAAAAATAAACAAATTGATGTTATGATGGTTTCTGAAACTCATCTGACCTCAAGAAATACGTTTAAAATCAATGGCTACATACTATATGATACCAAGGACCCTCGAGATAGAGCTTGTGGAGGTTCTGCCATTTTGATAAAAACCCGAGTCAAACACTACTTAATGTGTGATCATCGTGAGGATTACCTGCAAGCAACAAATATTCGTGTTGAAGAGCTTAATCGAAACATAGTAATTTCATCTTTATACTCTCCACCTAGATTTTCAATATCAGAAAGCCAATATTGTGAATATTATAAATCCCTAGGACCCTGTTTCCTGGCCGCTGGCGATTATAACGCTAAACATACCTTCTGGGGGTCACGACTTATAACACCAAAGGGTCGTGTTTTGTTTAATACAATCTCTAAAATGAATTTAAATGTTGTCGCGAGCGGACAACCAACATATTGGCCTGCTGATCCACAAAAAATTCCAGATGTCATCGATTTCGGCGTGGTTAAAAACATCCCCACAGAAACGATTCACGTTGAAGCCTCATTAGAATTATCCTCTGATCACACACCTACAATTGTTACTATAACAAACACCAATATAATTGTATCTCCCTCTAGTTACATAGCGACGTCAGCTACACAAATAAATTGGTTAAAATATAAAAAATATCTCAGTACTCATTGCACAGAAAATATTCCGCTTAGCACACCGGAGAATGTAGATCTCTCTATTGCCAATTTTGACAGTTATCTTAAACTAGCGGTTCAACATTCCTGCAAAACCCTCAAAAAAACTTATAATAATAAAATATATTCTACAGATGTCGAGCGCCTCTTGAATGAAAAAAGGAGAGTGCGAAGAGAGTGGCAATTGCACAGATCCCCCCAACTTAAGAACTTATTAAAAGAGTGCACAAAAAAGCTAAGAAAATTACTGCAGTCTCGGAAAACGGCTTCCGTGGAAAAATATCTTAAGGACCTGGATGCAACACCACAATCAGACTACTCATTATGGCGTGCAGCCAGAAATCTAAAAAGGCCAGTTATCACGAAACCACCATTAAGAAACCTGAATGGAAGTTGGGCAAGAAATGATAATGAGAAAGGAAACCTGTTTGTAAATCATTTGAAAAACGTATTTACCCCAAATATATCTGACGACATAGCGGACGAGTTACCACCTGTTGCTGCTAGAGCAGCTGTTCCCCTAAGATTTGAGATGAGAGAAATCGAAAAGGCTATTTGTAACTTAAACCCCAAGAAAGCCCCTGGTTTTGATAAGATAAGCAACAAAATGCTTTTGGAGCTACCTCGAATAGCAAAGAAAATTATTCTTTATATTTTTAATGCTATTTTACGCCTTGAATACTACCCTCAAGAATGGAAGGTCTCCTTAGTAAAGATGATACCAAAGCCAGGAAAAGATCACACAAAAGTTGAGTCATATAGGCCTATTAGCTTATTGTCTAATATATCAAAGCTGTTTGAGAAGCTCTTAGCGTCAAAATTAACCCCAATTTTAAATGATAATGGGTGTATACCTAACCATCAATTCGGTTTCAGAAGAGAACATAGCACAATTGAACAAACCCATCGAATAGTAAACGCCATAAGAAAAGCCTTTGAAGAAAGAAAATATTGCTCCGCTCTCTTCATCGATGTTTCTCAAGCTTTTGATAAAGTCTGGCATGTAGGCTTGTTACATAAATTGAAGCTAAACCTACCGGTTAACACACACAAGCTGCTAGAAAGCTACTTGGTCGGTCGAAAATTTATTATTAAAGAAGGTGATTTTGTAAGTTCTCCTCAGCCAATTGAAGCTGGAGTCCCTCAGGGAAGCATCCTGGGCCCACTTTTTTACTTAATATATACCTCGGACATGCCAGCAAACAATTACACCCTAACCTCAACTTTTGCTGATGATACAGCTTTTCTAAGCGTACACGAGAACAGTCGTGAAGCATCTCGATACCTGCAGGATCATATATTTCAGCTCGAACTATGGTTAAAGCAATGGAGGATAAAGGTCAATGAGCAAAAATGCGTACATATAACATTCACTTTGCGTCGGGAAACATGCTCCCCTATTAAAATCAATAATCAACTAGTGCCTCAACAATTGCATGTAAAATATCTCGGTATTCATCTAGATCGGCGTTTAACATGGAAATGCCATATAGAAGCAAAATTAACCCAAATTAAACTAAAAGCAATTCAAATTAACTGGCTTATTGGAAGAAATTCAGTTCTTAGTCTCGATTGCAAACTACTACTTTACAACGCTATTTTAAAGCCAATATGGTGCTACGGTATTCAACTATGGGGCACTGCCTCGGCTTCAAATATCGAAAAAATTCAAAGGCGCCAAAATAAACTTCTTCGAATAATCACAGCTGCCCCTTGGTATGTTAAAAACTCAAATATCCACAAGGATCTCAATGTGCCACTGGTAAGGACTATTATTACGAAGTATGCGGTAAAATATTTAAAAAGGCTAGAGTTGCACCCTAATCCACTAGCTCGAAATATTTTAAATGATAGTGGCCACACTCGCTTAAGAAGAAGAGACACTGCAGCACTTACCCATTAAGATGAGCGATTAACACCTACATATGTGAACAGAACCCGTGATGAAGAAAATTTTTGTCTGGCACTGGCAGGACATAAAATAAATTTTTAGGATAAGATTTGATTAATTATTGTTAGTTCATATTTAATATATGAAGATTCAATAAATAAATAATGAAAAGAAAAGAAAAAAAAATTAATTATTCAATTAATTTTTTGTTTGCTGCAATTAATTTTATTAATCAAAACCCATAAAATTAAATGTTTGTATATATGTGGTGTATTTTTTGTTTATACAATTAATTTTTTAATTAACTAAATTTGTGTCCCATGACTCGAAAATACATATCCGTTAATTGATATGATCAATTCCTTTGCAGGGGCAAAATTAGTTAAATATTTAATTGTCTGAACGAATTGTTTAATTGAAGTCGATTTTCTATTTTTTCTGTGTTCATCATGGAATTGCCCCACGGATAATACAGCGGGCAAGGTTCTTAGCAATTTACAACAAACGTGTAATTTTTTTTTATTATAAGTCCGATCCAACAATTATACAATTGATCTAATTATGAGCAACACAACACTCAATTTTTACCTAAATGCTTTGGATTATGAGGTTCCATCTGATTATCGTCCTATTATTTACACAATCAAACGTTCCACTGTCAACTTAGTAGATCGAAGTTATTTAAACTACAAATTAGCAAATTGGAACTCCTTCAAAAATTATATCGATGACAAAATTATTCTTAACACTAATTTATACAACACAACAGCGACCATTGATAATGAAATGAATAAATTTACTAAAATTATTTTGATAGTAAGATATAAACCTAATTTACCTGAAAATATAGTTCAATATCTATATAGGATTAAGATCATTCAAAAAGAAAAGTCGTAGTGCCACCAACGATTCCGAAGCCTTTTTTACAATCAATACTCCAAGTTTTTAGCAAGAAATAGGAAATGGTATCAACTACTTTCAAATCTTAAGCCGGGAGATAAATTTTTTTGGATAATAAGCAGAAGCCTTCGAGCTCTTATTTAAGCATTGGCAATTCAAAAATAATTACGGACAGCGAGAAGGCAGAAGTACTAGCCAATAAATTTGTCAAGGCTAATAATCTAACAATACAATTCAAACATTCTTTCGATCAATGTGTAAACTCAAGGGTAAACAATTTCAAGAATGAGCCTCCTTCATTTGAAAGATATAAACTGACATCACTAAGCGAAATTACAAATGCGATGTCGTCTCTTAAGTCTTCCAAATCTCCTGGCTTTGATGATATACCCAACCTACTTATGAAAAAAACTCACAAATAAAGCATTAGAACTACCGGTTAGAATCTTTAATAGTTGCATCAATCTTAATTATTTTCTGAGTGCATTCAAAAATGCCAAGGTCATTGCAATACAAAAGCCAAATAAACCTAAACACAATCCTGATAGCTACAGGCCAATCAGTTTATTAAGCAACGTTGGAAAGATTCTCGAAAAATTATTCATGTACGCCTTAGTGAATTTGCTACTGAAAATTGTGTTGTTTCTAGTGAGCAATTTGGCTTCAAAAAAGAACATGGTACTACTCATCAAATAAACAGAATCAAAATAATTGAAAACAAACGTAAAAACCTGTTATTTAAACTATTAGAAGTTAACTTCCCCAAATACTTATGTAAACTTATTGCTTATTGATTTTCTTAGTAACAGGAATTTTATGGTATCCGTTATTATTGTATGCTCAGCCCCGAAAAATATTTCAACTGGGCTACCCAAGAAACAGCGTATTATGCAGATGACACAGCTTTAATTAATTACTTCGGGAAAACTAACCAGTGCACTTTTTTTTTTAATTTCCTAAGCTAATCCCGCGAAGCTCTACGCTTGTCTGCAGGAAAGAAACCAGAGTCTCTGGCTGGAATCGAACCTGCAACCCGGCGCTGTTGACTTGCTATCTACCAGCTTGCCTACCGGGGCACTCAAGAAAGAAAATGGTAAAAGAACTCTTAGCTTGCAACAAATACTTCTACAAATAGAAAATCAAGATCAACCCCAACAAGACACAAGCCATAATAACTATTCCCATTCAGTAAATCTCCCAAAAGGCTTGCACAACGCCAATCAAACCTTGGAAGTGATAACATCGATATTAGGGATGATGTAAAAAATCTCGGCGTTATCTTAGACAAAAAGTTACTCTTCAAAAAACACATTGACCAAACGTATCAAAAAGCCCTAAAATCCATGAAAGCCCCTTGGCCGCTTTTAAATTGACGCTCTTACTTTAACTTGAAAAATAAAAACCTAATCTATAAAAGTATTATTAGACCGTCTCTAACTTATACGTGCCCTATCTGGTATACAGCTGCTTATTGCTACCGGAAAAAGTTGCAAATTATACAGAATAAATGCCTAAAAATTATAAACAACAAACATTGGAAATATCCTACATACCTTCTTCATCAAGAGACTGAATATGAACAAATATTCGAATTTATGACCAGACTTAATAATAATTAGTATTTCGATAAAATTGAAAATTCTTCGTATCCAATGATAAGAAATTACTAAATGGAAAATAATATGTTTATGGGCGACTATTTTTGATAATAGTACTTCTATGAACATACATATGTAATTTTTTCATATTTGACATTGTGTATATTCATATAAACGGGTTTCCCCCTGTTTTTACCTTTAAAAAAAATTGCACAAGTTTAAAGTTACTACATAATTTCTTATGATTCAATTAAATTATTTGCTGCAATATCTATGTAGATGATAAAATCCCAAGATGTAAATAAACTTGTAAATAAAGGATGTATAAAAATAAAATAAAAAAAATATACTTTTGTCAAAAACTTTAACATCAATAGTATTTATGCCCGTAATTTCTACAAAAAGAAAGCCGGTCGTGTTCGTACCTTTACCTATATAAACGTTTATTTTGCCTACGTGTTTTTACCTTCAGTTTTCCTTTAAAATATGGCAGCTTTTGCACAGCTAGATTTCTTTTTGTAGAAATTACGGGCATTACTACATTTTCAGAATCTAATCCAGAAGGTCTATAATGCAGCTGCATTAATTAAATAAAAAACTACCGGGAATTGCTGCACAAATTTTCCGGGATTTTTTCCCCGAAAGCTGTGCGCGATCCGGAAATTTTTTCCCATGGGTATCCCGTATAAAATGACACTAGAAGGCACACAAAATACTCAAAAAGCTGCAAAAAAAAGCTTCATTAGTCATATGAACCTGAATGCAGTTTCAAAAGGTTTCTGCAGCAAATGTGTGTAAATATGGGCGAAGACTCTTCATGAAGTGCAGTCACACTTGTACAACTTTTTTTTGCGATCAACAAAATACAAAACGTTTTTGGGTATAAGCAAAGAGTATGCAATTTTTCAGTTGATTTTAAAAGGATTTTTTAAACACAATAAAAAATATGAATATTATTTAAAATATTTTTTTGGAAAATATGCAAGGTTCGAAGTTAATACCATTAATTTCCAACCCAATTTTTTTTTAATTCCCCGAGAATTTTATTCATAATTGGCTTGATAATGAATTATTTTTAAGCTTTCAGCGAAAACTTCAATCTTAGAGATGTGCAATAAAGCGATTTATCAAAGATCTTGTAAAAATAAAGTGTAATATTTTTTTTTTCTTCATATATTTACTTATTGAAACTTCATATCTACATATATATCTTCAAATCTTATTCAAATACTTCATTTTATATACTGCCAGAACCGGACGAAAATTTTCCCCATTACAGTTACTCTTTACATATCGCACACTAAATCATAAACATCATAAACAACACCAAATTTATCAAAATTGTTTTTTTTCAAAATTGAGTTAACAAATCAAATCTATAGCAATCATGAAAATTTCGTTTATGTCACCGTCTTCTTTATCACCGTCCAAAAATAACTTACGTTAGTTACCCTCGTGTGTGGTTTTCACACAAATGCAATGTCTTTCCACTTTGCTGTGGCGCCATAGCTCGTTTGCAATCAAATATTATTATAATATAAAGCTAGTGTGTGTTAAATATAATCACCCACTTTTTACAACATGCCTTGCATACAGTTCGCAACAATATCAAACATTTGCACACTTGCCGATAGTGCAAATTATGTGTACAAAACCACGCACGAGGGTAACATACGTAAGTTCTGAAATATTTGGTTGGTTGGTTGGTTAACGTGGTAGCACGCACAGGTCCTGGCGCGCAACAAGTAGAGCCGACGGTGGCTCCGTTTTGACACCACACAACTCGTCAAGAAATCGGAACCCCCCGATCAAAACTTGACACGTCCTTCCGACTGAAATTGAGAAGTCGCTGAGAGCGACCTATGTCATATGTGGGCCACGTTTCCTTGGTAGCCCTACAGCCATCCAGTTTCCTCCATTTATCGTCAGCCATATCCAGATAGTGCCTGAAGATTTCGCTCCTGATAGTTCCCAGGGGTGTTGCGACTGGCACAGCCTGTGTAATATCAAGAGCGGCTCCAGTTTTGGCCAGCCCATCCACTTGTTCATTGCCATAATGGTCCCTATGCGCAGGGATCCAAATTAAGGTAATGTCAGATAGACTGCCCAGTCTGGACAGTTCTTCCCTACACTGGTTGACGAGTATGGATGTTGTTTTGTGTGACTCCAGTGACATCAAAGCTGCCTGGCTATCGACGAAGATGCCAATTTTGCCGCTGATGTTCCTATCGTATAGCGTTCTTCATGCCTCCCTGATCGCCAGTATTTCAGCCTGAAATACGCTAGCCCAATCCGGCAGACGAAAAGAGAGGTTCACATGTAGTTCCTCCGAGAAGACCCCAGAGCCGACACCACAGGTCATCTTTGACCCATCTGTGTAAGCCCTCGTGCGGTATTCCTCGCTCCATTCCCGTCTTGACGGGATTATGACCTTGAATTTCCTATCAAAGTCCATGCGGGGTAGAAATATTTGGTTACTAAAAGATATTTTTTAATTAATAAATGTCTTTTTAGTACTTAATTGATATTGCTAACAAAGTCAAGAAGTTTCTTTAATGTACCTCAACAATTTTTTGGTTTATCGTGTAAAAATGATTCCTTTTGTGAGGAATTTCACACAAGGGCTAATTAAATGTTACGTTTTTCACATACAAGGGAGCGGCTGTGATTATTCAAAGAAGTTTTTTTTTGGCACTTTTAAATTTAAAAAAAAAGAGTTCGAGGCAGTGCCCTATAACTGAATACAACAGAATAGAGATAGAGTTGTAAATTAGAATTTGAAATATAGAATAAGAATTTCTTCCAATAAGCCAATTTCATACCGATATATCGGTGATATTTCGCGTTTGCCGATGTATCGGTATCGGCAATATCCTACTGGTGATACAACGAAACTTTTTTGATAGTTTTTTTTTTTGAACAAGCAATTTAATTTGCAATGCTTATTTTTTGCATAACAACTAAGAGCAATAACGCATTCAAAGCAGAGCATAAAATCAAACAGAAAAAAATAAATTGTTTCTTTTAATTCTATAACTGGAGATACACACCACGCGTTCTATGCGTATTTTACTTGTTTGAATTTTTTCGAGACGCATGATAAATTAGAAAGTAATCCTACTTAATGCTTTCAATTCGTATAGGCATTCTACGCGTAAACTGTGTAACTTATCGATACAATTTTACACTTTTACTTTTTGGACTTACGCATAAACGCATTGCACGCTTGGTGAGGACCTGCAGTTTTAGCCGTTTTTAATTGCACCACCATAATAGAAAAACGTTCTCCCATTGGCAAATATTGTATGTATTTGTACGAATTAAGATTTTTTCTGCTAATTTTTAATGGTTTTTGTGGAAATAAAAATCTTTTTGCTTCAAATATTGGGTTACTTCGAAGAGACCACAAAATCAACAGTCTTCGAACATTAATCGAAAATACAAAAAAACTGAGATGCACAATAGCTCAGAGTCCAAAAAATTGGCTTTGAGTATACGTCTTATTACTTAACACTACTGCATTCCGAAAGTGTAGAAGACGGCCACCTCTTCACCTAGTAAAAGTTCTAATTAGTCTAGCAGGACTGACCTTTGGAGGGTTTGTAAAAATATTAAAAGAAAATTTGAAGAATGATGTCTATCATATCCTGTGGTTCTGCTAATGTTAAAGATGTAAAAAACGTGTCGTCTACATGTAGCCTAAGGAAGAAGTCTAGATATACCTAAAATCTTCTAATTTTTTTTGAGATGCAGATCCGCTTGTTTCATGGCGGAATTAAATGTTATACCCAAAATTAAGGAACATGGCGCAGAAATACTAAAGTTTTCAAATGAGTTCATTCACATCGGAGAGACCGTTTTTCACTGCAGGTCTATGGTCTAATCACAGCATTCGATATGGAGTAATCTATCGGATTTTTCTGCATACGATAGAAACTGACGAATCAAATGAAAACTCGAAAGATGTAATATCTTTCGTTACTCGATATCGAACGCTATCATCTCAAATTACGACACATTTCAAATAATCAAAATTTCAAAATAAAATATTTCGATCAATTTTGTAGGATAACGTATGCGCTGATTAGACCCCTGCTTTCAGCGGATTTTTGAAATCGTTGAGAATATTTGGTTTATTAACATTAATTTTAAATATTTATAATCTTTAACACTGATTTTTTGTTAAAAAAATAAATAAATTTTTTGTTAATTTTACCATGAATTAAACTCAATTCGTTTTTTTAATCCCGTTATTCATAAGCGATAACTTAATTTAACAAACGTTTATTAAGTAAAATGTTCATAGAACAAAAAGAATACGAAAAACAGAAGAAAGGAAGCAACATGTGAATAAATTAAAAATGATAATTACAGCAAATTTCGAACCACCAGTATCACTGGTTAAAGATTGATGTTTGACTGTTGGCTGGCAGGCACCGCAGTGGTGCAGAGGTTAGATCTCAAAGAATTCTGATGAAAGAATGTGGTGATTCTTGAAACATGTAAATTCAACCCAGGTTCGAGCCCCAACTCAGCCAAGATTTTATCAATAATTTTTAATAAAATTCCAAGTTGTAAAAATTCCTTCCTTCAGTAAAAATAATTTAATGAAAATTAAATTTGATGAACTCAAGGCTAATTAAAAATATCAAAATTAAAATTAACAGTTCAACTAAAAATCACAATTGGTCTTAAAATTTGTTTTGTTAATTGAAAATATTTTTAAAAATAAGGCAGTACTTCTTTATAATATTAATTTTTAATATTTATAGCCTTTGTAATTTTGTATAAAATAGAAATAACTCTACTAGAGCTTGGTTAATTTTACCTTGAATTTAAATTTAATATTCGTATCGGTATCGCCGGCATTTCATTTTGAGTATCAATATGGTATCGGCAGAAAGGAGTATCATCCCTAATATCCCCTTTAAACGCCGATCTAGATGTATACCGAGATATTTTATATGCAAATGTTGAGGCATACGTAGGCATATGTAAATTTGATGTTTTAAGAACATTTCTAAATAAAATATATGATCCTGTAGGTAACGAGAGGCGTGAATGCTTAGAAAACCGGTATCATCCGCAAATGTTAAAGTTTGGGTCTAGTTGCTTGTTAGCGTTTCCGAAGTATATATTAGGCGTATTAGAGGGTCCATGATGCTTCCTTTTGGGGTTCTAGCGTCAATTGGCTAAGGGTGCGTACAGAGTGGCTGCTTTTTGCCGAGCCGAGCCGACTGACGCATATTGCGAGGAACAGGTTTGATTGTGCATAGTGGATGCGAGAATCAGAGCTGAATTTCTATCTATCATTTGTGTTTCATGTATGTTTGTATGCATTTTTTTTTAAACTTAGTTTATAAGTTTTTTTTAAATTTTTTTATAATTCAACATTTTTTTATTTTTCGAAATTATTCTATGAGCTAAATTTCAGTTATGTATTTTATAAATCTTTTTTGCAATAGTCCAATTCCATAAATTTTTCAGAAATGACTTTTCACACTACCAGACCAGGAATTGGACTACAGTAGTTTTGACTTAACTGCCTTTTGTTGACTTAACTGCACAAAATTGATCATTTTTGGAATTATTCTTTCTCATTCCATACAAATTCCTTTTTTAAGTGCACTATACCTGCACATTTAAGATAAATGCACAAAATTTTTGGCATTTTAAAATTATTTTCATACAAAATATCAAAGTTAGCTGCACTTTGACTTAACTGCCCAAAATAAATATTTTCTGGAATTATTCTTCAAATTCCTTGTTTACGTGCATTTTGTATACCTGCACATTTTTCATATTTTTGGGCAGCTTTAAAATATTTTGATACAAAACATCAAAGTTAGCTGCACACATAAAAATACATGGTGGCCAGTTTTTCACATAAATATCTAATTTAAGCTGTTTATAAAAATATAAATCGCAATTATTTTGTTTTTTATGTTTTATGTTCTTTGTGAATTCTCATTGTTTTTGTTAATGTTTCTTTTATATTAAATAAACATACATACATGTATAAAATGATCTGTTATTTCCCAGCTAGCATAGGCTGTTTGTTAGACGATTATGTTTAATATACAACTCCTAAAAGAATCTTCTGGTGATTATCTGACGAGTAACAAAAACATCTAAATCTTTTTTTAATTAATTAGTTTTTTATTTATTTTTTGACACGCTCGTCTTTAAATCTTGAAATGAACCTTTTGGGACTCTCTGTAAGAGTCGTATAACAATTACTGAGCTACCTAAATAAGACAGTTTTTGAAGTATGAAAATGCTATTGCCAATACAATTTTAATAAAACAGACCGGCCTAAGGATCTGCAGGTAAATGCATTTAAGATAACTGCATTTTTGATTTACCTGCACAAAAACTCGTGCAAAGGAGATTGTGCAGCTAAGTCAAAACTACTGTATTACAAAAAAGATTTATAAAATACATAACTAAAATTTAGCTCATAGAATAAATTCGAAAAATAAAAAAATGTTGAATATAATATGAAGTAACCTTCGGAAGGAAATAATTCCCAGTTTCTATTTTTTATAATTGTTATAATTTTATTTAATTTTTATAATTTGTTTGAATTTTTATTTTTTTGTTTAATTTTTATTTAATTTTTTAATTTAATCTTTTTAATTTTTATTATTTTTTAAAATTTTTTATGTATATGTATGTTTATGTTTATGTATGTTTTTAATTTTTTCAAATGTTTTCCAAACAAGTTGAAATCATAACAACATAACAAAAGTAATGTTTTCGGCGCTGAAAAACGCTTTGGAACTGTTTTCTCGCATTCAATCAGCTTTGCGCTCTGACCAGTCGGCTCGGCTCGGCAACAAGCGGCCACTCTGTACGCACCCTAAGCAGATTTAAAAAAATCACCTTCATTAATCATAAATTTACAACCGAATTGAAAAGGGTGTATTAATTTTAGGTATCATCGGTAAATGGAAATAGCTACAGGAAGATGATCCGAAGCTTTTTGTGGCGATAAATTGATGATATAGGTGTAGAGAATATGTGGTTTCAACAGGAGAAAGAATGGATCGTTTGAAAGAAAAGTTCGAAAACAGCATTATTTCTCGTAGCGAAGGAGTGAATTGGCCACCAAGATCGTGCGAATTGAACTTGAAATCGAAAGTGTACAGCAATCATCCCACAACAGTTCAAGAGCATAAAAACAACATTATCGAGCAGATATCCTCCATTGACAAACAGTTTATTGCAAAACGTACTGCCCAGCAAGTAGCAGGGGCACTTGATCGACATCTTTTTTTATTTTTAACCGGAACCAACCAAGTAAAAACTTTGCTAACTTTTTCAAAATGAATAGCCTCTCTCACTCATTATTTAGTAGTTTTCTTCTTTAACTACCACTTCTACAAAAAATTTTAAAACAACTTTTTTCTGGATTTATGTAAGTAAAAATAATAATGAATGAATGCGTTCATTTTAGGACTTCCCTTGTAAAATTCATTGTTTTTTTTCAGTAGAATTGTAAATAGTGCTTTTATGTTTTTCTGATTACTCAACATATTATTTTGTAGGCAAAGTTTTTACTGGGTATTTTGCTGTTAAACGGTTGCTGTGTGTTTACTGGTAAGTTAAACTTCAATTTATGTAATAGGCCTTAAAGCCAGACTTTATCAAAAGCTATTCTATGGGTTTGTTCCATTAAGTAGTATTTTCTTCTTAAACCAAAGTGTAATATTTCATTGAATAACGAAGCTGTTCTCGCAAATAGACCCTGCAGTCATTCATGCAGTCTGTATTGCTTTTAAAAACAGGTTATATGTATATCTACGAGATTACAGACCAAAACTTATAGTCCATACACATATGTACGACTCGGTTTTGTTTAGAAGCAGATATTAAGAAAGACTGCAGAAAGTTTCAAAATTTCTGCCAAATTTTACGAGTCCTTAATCAATCTGAAATAGACGAGTACGACCACGTAATTTATTTAAAGATTGTATTTTGGTTTAACACAGATAGAAAAACACTCGGGATAAAACAAGTTTTTTATGATTACTTTAGGTACGAGTCGTACTCAAAAATTCAAGTACAAAAAAAAATAACAATAAAACGTACTCAAAACAATAATAAAACAATCCCGGAGATTATTGAAACAAGTATAAAATTCTTAAATCAAGTAAAAAAAGATTAATTTTTTCGTTGTGTTAAACCCTCCCTCCGGCTTATGCATGTTTTAATTTTCTATACACATTGAACTGAGGTCTGGCTAGACTCATGTGTACCACGAAGAGTTAAAAAGTAAATTTGAACTCTTGCTTCCCATTTAGTTTATATTTTTGGTTAATATGTACTTGAGATTTCTAAAGTAAAAACCATACCGGGTATGATGTTGGTGTTGTATCATTCTGTAAGGCGTAATACGAGTAAGTAAATCAATCACAATATTTTTTTCTTTCAAATTCGGGCTAAAATCAACATTATAATGCTTGAATCAAGCTCATTTTGAGATTAATTCAATCTAAGTTGTTCTTAAACCAATCTCATTTTCCGAATTTTTCAAGTACGAAATCGGGATTGAATATGGATAAGTTAAGTATTTTGCGATTGAAAATCCGTACTTAAATCAAACTTTCTGTACTTGATTCAAGAAAAGCCGTTATCACCGTACTATTAATACCTCTTCGGATTGATTTGAGAACGCATGGATGGATTTTTCTTTTGAGTGTAGAAAATGTTAGATGGGGTCACATATTAAAATATAAAAACAAGTAAGAAAATATAATCACTTAAGCCGGGCCCTGTGATAGCCTACCCCACAGTATTAAGAAACAAATTTTCGAGAGGGTACCCAATTTGGGACCCATGGGCAATAATGGTCCCGCCGTTACAAAATTGTAAATAGTATAAGGTTAACATTCATGCAAAAGTTGTTGTGCCGAATAATTTTAAATATGTATCTTTAAGAGATTTTTTTGTCTTAAGGCCATATTTTAGAGGGGTTTTTTTGGGACCAATAGTCAATTCTGGGCCTATCAACACAAAACGACATGGTAGCTATCGTTGAAATTACAGTTGCCGGGCTTAATGATAGACTAGTTCACCACCAACTAGCCTACCGGGGCAACCGAGTATAGCGAACTAACATAGGATCTTCTCCTAATAATTTTTATATATAAAAACTTAATATAAAAAAACGCTCACAAAATACATATATACATACATAGATATGATATGGCAAAAAATTGTCAGGTGACGACCCCATGTAACGATTGTTCGTTTGAAAATGTAAAGTTCAAAGTACAAAGGACTTTAGGATGTTTCACAATTGTCGTTCTGATCGGAGAAGAGAGAAGACCAAGATTGTTTAATAATTGTATAAAGAAAACGAAAAGAGAGATGTTGGCTTCATTTTTTAAATTAAGTTCGCAAAACAAAATATTCTTTAAAAAGGTTATCTTGAGTTTTGAATATGTTTTTGTAATAACCCCAAATTAGTTTCTTATATTTATTTTATTGTGAAAACAACCTGCACATTTATACAATGACTAGCAACTATTTTTAACAGTTGTGTTCCTGACCTATTTTTCTCCTTTTTTCTTATTTCTCTTTCGTTTTTTTTTTTTTTTTTTTTTTTTTTTGTCGACATCAATTTGTTTTCTTGTCTCATTTATCAAACAAAATGATCTGTCAAAAATTAAAAAAAATATATATAAAAAAATACTCAAATCAAAATTATAAAATGGCGTATAAATTAAACAAACACGAGTACTTTTTTTTTATCAATACCTACACCGAAATACAATTCACAAGTCTATAGAAAAAAAAACAAAACTTTCTTTAAGTGTGTAGATGGCGTCAACCAATACAATCATGAAAAAACACACACACAGATTCTCACACAAATACAACGCTCAAATAAATATCATATATGTAGGTATGTATATTGTTAAGCAAAAATAAAGAAAATAAAATTTAAAAAAAATTTCATTGAGAGACAAAAAGTTCGAAATTATACAAAAAATTTTGCGAGAAACTTATCAAAAACATTGAAATATTTAAAAATAAAAAGGCAAAGTACTCACACAGATACAAACACACACACTTACATAAGTTAAAACAACTCTCATTATTGTAAAATTGACTTGAGCATGAGAGTGAGGTTGCGAGTATTTTTGTAGTGTAGTGCAAAACACTGTTGGAATCTGAAAATTCTTAAATTGTACCGTTTCAATGGCAAAATTGTACCAAATCGGCATAAATTGTAAAAAATTTTAGAATAATTAGAATTTATAAAATCTTTTTATTTAATAAAACAAGTAAGAAAGTATAGTTCGTCAAACCAGATTATTTGATACCCATGGGCCCGCCAAAACAAACTTATGTTTTGAGGTTAAGATTCATGCCAAAGTTCTTTGTGTAGAATATTATTTAGATATCATCATCTATGTGAGATTTGTTGCCCCTTACTTGATTTTGGGAAGGGGGCTTACATGGGATCCATGGTAAATTTTGGACTTACCAACAGGTTTATAGTCACATGTGTTTGTATGGGCCCATGTGAAACTATGGACCGAATCTCACAATTTTTGTACATTGTAAATTTCACTAAATTACCTTCAAAATTGCGACCTGTGCTTTGGACAGACAACCAGCTAGCCTGCCGGACGGAGGGTCATCGTTAAATCGACTCAGAAAGTGACATTTAGTCGATCGGTATACTAAACGTTGGGTCTAGGACCAATATTTTTTAGTGTTACACATATCAGGAGAAACGCATACAAAATAAAGAAAAAGTCAAAATTTCTCTATTTCTCTGTGAAAGTGAAAACGCTTCGTTGACAGTGTCAATAAAACAATCGACAAAATGGGCGACTTATAGACACTTGATCACAGGCTTCCTACAGGGATACGAGTACAAATACTTATGTATGCATGTACTGAATATTTTAGTATAACATCATGAACATAAATTAACAATTATGCAATTTTTGTTAGTGTAGGTAAGCGCTGGAGATAAGTAATTAGAATTTTTATTATTGAAAAGAAAAGTGAATTAATCCACTTCAGGGAAATGATAAATTTCGTGGGTATTTGCTTTTTCTTAAGTTGTATCAAAAAAAGATGAATTGTACCAGTGTACCAATAAAGTTTCGATTGTACCGAATTTGGTACAATTATACCACAAATCCCATCAGTGGTGCAAAATATGAAAATAATAAACACGAAGAAGGTACGAAGTGAGTAAATTTAAAGCCCAAAAGCCTTTTGTATGACATAAAAACAACGTAAATAAATGGAACTATTTTTTTCGTTTCAACTGTTATTTTTGTTGTAGTTTTTGTAGCCATTTTACAGAGTGTGATGGATGGCATGTAGTGCTATTCGAACTTTTATTGTGTTGAACTGAACTGAAATGATGATGTTGTCGGCAATAATAATAATGATGATGATGATAATCATAACATCATTAATGAGGTTGTATTGTTTTCCTTTTGTGTTAGTTGCAATACAGAGTATCGGATGTATTTGGTCTTTAGCGGGAGAAAAGTTTTTTATATTTCATTAATAGGAAACTCAGCGAAAAATCGTAAAAAGCTGCAATACCGAAAAGCATTGTGTCAGCCATGGGGAAGTTTTAATATGTGCAAAAATTGAAAATATCCACACTAAATTCTTTAAATAAATCTAAAGAAATTTGCTCAAAAGTTTGCAAAAAAAAATGCACATTTATACGAAACAAGTAGGAGTGCTATATTCGGCTGTGGCAAATCTATGATACCCTCCACCGAGAGTCAGAATTTTTTAAGGAGTGGGCTTTTTATAACGCCCTTGGGCAATTTAAGACAAATCTTCAAATAATTTATTTGTGTGATTTCTATTATAATGTAGCTATTCCAGCCCAAAATTAACTACTGTAGCGTTTTTTGTTATAGACTTAGAAGTACAAAAGTGTTTACCGATAATGGGCTTTATAAGAGACCTTTGGTAAATCATGGACCAATTTATACGAAATTTGGCACTGTGATTTCCAGATTTATTCAATTATTGCAGACCAAATTTTATTATGATAGCGTTATTCGTTAACGTTTTTGCCGTACTAAAGTGTTATCCTGGAGTAAGTTTTATATGGGGCCTATGGTAAATTATGAACCGGTCATTATGAAACCAAGTCAAACGGTTTCTAGTTATACAAAGCGGGTTTCAAGTTATGCAAAGTCTTATGTCAATCCGTGCATTCTGACTTAGGGATATTGCTCCACATTTGGATTCATAACTCTTTTCTTACAGAACATGTTGAGGAATAACTTTTGCTTTCGAGACAAAGTTCATTTGCAATTTTTTCAGGTTTGTTAAATTTTTTTTCCAGCGAAAAACACTTTATAAATAGAAACTCCTGAACGTAGAATTATTTTAAAAAAAAATGTTTTTTTTTTTATAATGACATTTGTATGGGGGCTGGGTAAAATAATGGAACTATTGTAATTACAAAATAAATCATATGTAGTAAAAAGAAAAGTTTGAAAAAATTCGCATTTTCAAAAGACATTTCTATGGAGGCCCTCTAAATAAAAAATCTATCACAACAAACTTAAAAATTATTGCATTGAAAATAAACAAAGTTCATTAAAGTCGTAGTTGTTAGTCTCTGTATAAAAAAAATTAAGAAATAAGCTAATATTTGCAATCAGGATCTCGTTCATTAGGGACTACTGCAACACCTTTATTTTAGGAGAAAATATATATAGAGTTTTTTGCCTTTATTTTTTCTTTTTATTAATAGTTTATTAACAAATTTTGCTAAGCATATTCTTTGTTAAAATGCAACAATAACTTGTATCAATAATAAAGGGACCTTAAACATAAAGTTCAATGTGTAAAAATGTAAGGCAATTGTGGTTCGATGGCTCAAATGTCAGCCATTTATGGAATAAATTTTAATTTTAATCTATGTCAGACTATGTATATGTGATATAAATCTATGGCCTATCATATCTAGGGTCCTTTCAAAAGTTGATTATTACCTTTTGTAAAGGATGTACAAATGTACAATATGTTAACTTTGCTGTCCCGATGGACTTGTTAGTAGTGAGCTAGTATATTAGAAAGAGGACTGCGTGTTCGATTTCCAGACACTTTGGTCTCTTTCAATACAACGGTTGCTCGACAATTAAAGTAAGTATACATATATGGGTAATTCCATGTAAAATGGACCCAGAGTGGCAAACGACCTTTCTGTTTTAAGGAATTTTATCCTATAAGGAACATTTATATAAATATAGGATAAATAAATTCACTCAAAATAAGTCAGAGTTGTTGCATAGTTTTTTTTTTTAAATTTATTAAAAAAATGGTAGCACTCAAAAAAAGCTCACAGCGGTAATGATAAAATCTGTTAGTCTTTCTGCAAAGCCTAAGTAAAAATTTGAGAATTTTGAAAAATTCGCACAAACATTTTTCTTAACTTTTTTATAACATTTTAATACGTTCGCCAAGATAGCAACGATTAATAGCAATGCCGGAAATAAAACCAAGGGGGAATTTGAGGGCTTAAAAGTAAACAATTTTGGGAATGAAAGTTAGCAACGATTTTAAAAAGTTTTTAAAAAGAAAATTTATCTTCGATTTAAAAAAAATACTCTTAGCCATTCCAGAGAAAAGTTGGTTCTTCCAAAATGGTTGCTGATTTATGCCAGGCAAACTAGGCAGTGCCAGGGCATAAACTCAATGAAATCGAAATACAGAGTAACCCCCACTTTGCTCTGATTTGTTTAAACTTTAAGTGGTATTTTTCCATATTTCATAGAGTTTATCAGCAACGATTTTTACTAACCATTTTAGATGAACCATCTTTTCTCTGGAACATTTTTTCTATATTAATATTTCTAAAATCATATCCAAAAGATTCCTTAATTTTCATTTCCGGCGTTGCCACTAAATTCCTTGATTTTTAAGTTCCGCCGTTGCGAATTTTCGTTGCTATCTTAGCGAACGTCATTTTAATTACGGTAGCCTTACAAGTACTCATCCTGGTGACAAATTCGGTTTTATTTCTTTCAGAACTCTTTTAAATTTGCTTCAGTTAAAAAGAATGATTTAAACTTACTAAATAAATTGTTTTCCTTAAAAAAAACTGAAAAAATTGTTTATGACGAAACCTTCTTTAAAAAAAGGCGAAAAAAGTTGTATGACTATAACTTGATCTCATCGCTTATAGACATGCAGTAACGCCCGGGTGGGTATTGGTAAACGATGTACATACAAATCTTTGGTAAGGCGATGGTTAATCAGAAAAACACAAAACAAAAAGGAATTGACAATTTAAACGATATAAATAGCTGAGAAATAATTCGTTAAAAATGTGTTTCCATACACTTTTGTGTTATAATTTTACATTTTATTGATTTTAAAAACTACATTTTTTGTTTTTCTAACTTTGTTTGAATTTTCGCACAAGTTCATTACTTGACATCCAATCTTCTATTTCAGTATCTAGAAAATTTAGAGTTGACAGCATGGACTCACAAGATTCTACTTTTAACCTGTTATTTTTTATTCTAATTTTGGGGGAAAAAAACTGTCAGCACTCGCACTGTTGTGCGGTAGAGTTAATACGTGCGCTGCTTATTTGTCTAAATTAAGGTACAATGGTAATTAAAAGCATTTTTTAAGCTTCCTACTGTATGCCAAAAATGTTTTACACTTGTAATTTCAAATCGTATGATCTATCATTGGATTTACTTTCAAATAACTTAAATTCGTTAATAAAAGCCTGTGTCGTTTATAACATTTTTAAATAAAGATATCAGATCAATAGCGGTAAACAAATTGGTCTAACAACGCTTGAAATATTAATGCCGATCATCCTAGATTGCCATGGAAATTCAATCAACACGATACAAATCAAGGCATATACAATACAGTACAGTAGTTGAAATTGTCTGGATACAAAATAATCACCTACCTGATTAATCGATTAAGGTTACATATCCCGGGGAATGTTTAAAACAAAATTGATAAAAAAAAAGTATTTCACTTACAAAAAAGGGGCAAAAAGTTGGAAAAGTTACAAAATTGTGTCAGAGCGTCAAAAGGTTGAAAATTGAAACTAAAGTCACTTCACAACGCTGGTGAAGAGCAATGGCTAGAACGTCAAATAAACCGGAATTATCATTTACGTGCACCAAAGTTGGCAGCAGAAATCACAAAAAAAAAGAACCCAGAAAGGTTTCGTAAGGAATACTAAAACAAGGACTTTTCTTTCTGGAAACAGGTTTTGTTTACAGATGAAGGTAAGTATAACGTTTTTCTCCGAAGAACGAACGAAGAGCTCAAAAAAATTAATTTGCAACCTACAGGTAATAACGGTATGGGGTGCTGTATCTGCCCCTGGATCAGGAAATTTACACAAAATTGATGGGATTAAGAATCAGGCCATGTTTTTTTAGGAAATACTAAAAACCAATATAAACGAAAAAGTCGAAAAATTTGGCATTAGAGAGGGATTTTATTTTTAATAGGACAACGATCCCAAGCATTTATCTTATAATTATAATGTTCGTTCATGGCATCCCCCTTCCCCATTTTGGAAACCCCATCTCCGGACATAAATATTATTGAGCACACATTGAGTTACCTGGAGAAAAAATTAAAAAATTACATAATTTTTAAGCGCAAACAATTAAAGGCTGCAATTGTGAAATAAATGCCAAACCGCGTAGAACGTGTTACAAAAGGCTTACCAACAAGAAAATAGAAAACAAAATTTATGAATTTTGTGATAAAAACTAGAAGTGTTCCATTTTAGGTTTGATACGAATTTCTAGTGTATTGGTTTTTATTAATGGCGTTTTCTTTTCTAAAAAAAGTGTTGCATAAGTGTTGCATGTGACTTGGCAACATTTTTAAATGCTCTCCTAATTTTTAAGAAGTGTTTCATATATTACGTTTACAAAAGAACACAAAAGAACGGCATTAAACAATAAAGTACAATTAGCCAAAGGTAAATTGAATTACAGGTGGTGGCATGCCTACAACAATCTTAAGCCAACAGAAACAACAGATATTTTTTGTATTGCATTGTTAGTGTTTACGGCTCGAAACTTGCCACCATCTTGTATTGAATTCGCCTTGATCTAGTGCTGCACTCATGCCCCTTTAATTAAAATGAGTGTTGAACATGTATAATTTTTTTTATTTTTAAAGGGAACATCATCAGAAAGGAACGCTTTGCACTTTTAAAATAACACATGTATTTCAGAAAAGAACATAAACAAATGTAAAACGCAGAATTTTAATCAGAAAAGAAAACGCCATAAGTTTATTTTTAAGCAGCTAATAACAATGTGAAATAAAAATAACTTTTTTTTATCTGATGCTTGGTAAGTTTTTTCTTTTAGTTGTTATATTTTTTTCAAAGTTCCATTATATCTTTGAGCTACTGTATATTGATTGATATAATGCCAAAATTATGTATGGTATTATATTTAGATTAAGGAATTTCGACTCAATTCCTTACAATAAATATAAATATATGTATGCATATATATATATGCATATAATATAAACAAGTTTTTACCAGCACCTTATTTTTTACTTTTCAAAAGTTACTTTTCAGATCGACATTTTTACGTAAAAATAAATTATGAAAAATCCAATTTATATAAGATAAATGCCTGAATACCAGATGGTGGTGTGCTAGGACCAGACCTATATACTATTTATACTGCAGACATACCCATAGTTGAAAACATATTGGATGCCAACTATGCAGACGACACATCAAGTATTGCCAATAGCGATTCGCCAGTTAAAGCATGGTTATTTGTGCAAAACGAGCTAAATGAACTCGAGAAATGGCCTATCAAATGGAAAATTTAGGTGTATTCTGATAAATCCAGCCATATAACTTTTTCACCGAAGAAGGAAGACTGCTAAGTAGTAAGTAGTACATTTTTAAAATTGTTACTTGAAATTTTCTACTTAATGACACATTTTTGTCGTTAAAAAGTTACAGAATTACCCTACTGAAAAGCTCACATTAAGAATGAACTTCAACTTTTAAGACTTAAAACAAAAAAACTTTATTGGCTTTTAAATCCCAACTAAATGTAAATAATAAAATAAGAATTTACAAAATTATCCTGAAACCAGTATGGACATATGGTATCCAATTATGGGGTACAGCGAGCAATTCAAATATTGAAATACTGAAAAATACCAAACTAAAACTCTTCGTCAAATCTTGAATGCTCCATGGTATGTAAGAAACACTGTTATTGAAGATACTTATCCATAAAATCAGTTCAAGATGAAATAAGACACTTCAGTGAGAGATACTTACAAAGGCTTAGCGACCACATAAACCCCATTCCTATCTCATTATTGGACAGTACCCACGAAATCCGATGCCTTAAGTGCAACCACGTATTGGATTTTCTATTCCACACCTAACATTTAGTAAAGATGTCTACATACATACATGCGTAGGTATGTTGCTATAAATTCTATTACTAATTCTTGAAAAAACGAAAATTTTTACTTGTAAATTTTGTAACTCATTGGAGCAACATACCTAATATCAGTTATTTTTAAAAATATAAACATGTTTGCTTATTACCCCTTGGATAGATTGTAAATAAAGAAACAATTATAAAAAAAAAATATACATATATGTATATTAATTTTTGCTTAGTGTATAGGAAATAAAAGAAAAAGTTATAGCGGCATTATGTCGATGATATTTTACTTACAATCAGGATTTAAAAACTGCATTCGAAACCAACTGTTTACATTTAATGTAGTTTCAGAAGTAGAAGCAACAGTTTTATATGGCCAATGACAATGTATAATAATTGGAAGAAATTACAGTTTTTCTACTTTGAAAGCAGTTTAAATTCGCTTTCGATAACAACTTAACTCATTTTGTAAACCGGGACAAAATATTAATTTAACTAATGTTTTTTATAGTAGTACTTTTTTTGAAAAAAATTAAGAAGTTCTTTAGAGTCCTCGAGTCAGTTCTTTTTTTTTTTTTAATCATACTTTTTATTTATTGGCATCATTCGATAATTTGACGTGCCAGTCTTAGAACAATAGGTACAATTCAATTCTATTACATACTACCCGTGCCCGGGCGTTACCCGCCAAAAGTTAATTTATGACTAACTATAGAGTTGGAGAGGACGAAATTGCTTTTCTGTCACCTGTTGGTCCAAGGTTTGAAAAAAATATGAAGCCTGCGTGTCTTTTTTTATGTAGATCGATCAACATAGGTTTTAGATTTCATAAAAATCGGTAGATAGTTTCGGATAGGCAGAAATTGCCCATATCTTCCTTCATATTTCTTGCTTTGAATTACTGTCGGAGAGACAGTAATTCTCCCAATGTCCCCCTCTTGGTCCTAGTCTAAAAAACTTAAAAGCCTAGATACCTATCCTATTTCATAAAAGTCGGTGAACCTATACTTTGATATAAATATCATCATATATATACTAAGAATATTTCTTCCACAAAAAAAAAAATCAATATTAAGCCGATAAAACGTAGCAAACGTAAAGCAAACTATCGCATTCGGTGAGGGACAGAGGGACTGGAGGACGTTTTAATTACATGAGTGGTAGGTAAATTGATTTAGAAAACATATGGGTATTTCCACAGAAAAGTCTCCTTTTTGTCACGTTACGACACCATGCAATTAGTCTTGTATTTAAGAACCAAGTTGTTCAAATTTTTCCTCTCTTTCACTAAATGTAAAGCTAGTTGCGCTTTAGACCAAAATGCAAAAAAGTAAATAAAATTTTCATTATTCTTTGAGAAACAATTAAAAATGGTTGGTGTCGTAACGCGACAAAAAAAAGACTTTTCTGTGGAAGTACCCATTTGTATCGCTGGTCAATCGTTTTGCATATTCTTTCCCAACAAACAAGATTTAACTGTTTACAGCTCTGGTATTAAAAATTATTAGTTACATATTTTTCTTTCGTTTTGTTTTGTTGTCATCGTCATACCTACCTAGTTGTATGAGTGTTGTACTGTGGGAAATAATTTTTAAAAGCACATACGCTTTATTTTATATCCGATGTGCGAAAAAGTCTCGTACGGATTTGTGTGTCTGCGAATTTCTGTCGTCTATAAATTTGTATTTGAAATTGTTGAAATAGAAAACGAACAACAACGACAACAATATAACTGAGTGACGATGATGATGGCAAAAATAACGACGACTACAATGGCGATGATGATGATGATGATTTCGTTGATGGCAACAAACTAACTAGACTCTTTTTTTTAATTCTTTCTGTATACCTACCTACCGACTGAACGACCGACCTTGCGCGTAACGTTCGTTTATGGCAAAATCAGAAACTTAAAGTCTGTGAACTAATGCAGAACATTTTATACAATTGAGAAAGACCGTTCGTTCGTTTATGTTTTTTTTCTATTTATTTTTTTATTTCTATTTTATTATATGTTCATATGTAATTATTATTGAGTGTTGTAAAACTATTTTACGAAAATAAAAACTAAATGGTTACAAACTAACGGTAATAATTGATGATGTATCAAGTTAATCGTAAGAAAACAATAATAAACTACAAACATATGCGTCATAATAACAAACATCGTAATAAAGAGAAGAAGAGCAAGGAATTTAAACAAAAACAAAAAACAAATGGCGTAAAAGTTTTTCTTTAAGTGTATTCAAATGATGGGAATAAGTGAATCGTATACATAAGTACCAACCAGTAGTGTGTCAATAAAACTTAATTTGTTTCTTGTTGTTGAAATAGAGCAAAAATAAACCGCAAACTAATTAAACTGACAAACTATAAAATTGTCATAAATGTCAAAATAAATTTGTTATTATTGTCATTTTTGAAAAAAAGATAAACAACAAGTAAATACATATGTATGTATGCACTTATTTTACTAAATAAACATTTAATTTCGTACCTACAATATGTATGTACATACATACATATGTATGTAAGTATGTACATATGTATGTATGTACATACATTTTCTATTTTACTAAATAGTGTTTTGGTGTTTACAATTATTTTTTTTTGCTTTTTTTTTAATTCTTGCAAAAGAAGCTTTTTAAAAATAAAACTACGCAGTAAGCAATTTTTACGTTTGTTAAAAAAAAAACATCAACAACAACGTCAAAGAAAGACTTAAATTGCGTTTTGAAGTAATTTTATACCAGCAGAATTATAAACAAAACGGCACAGCGACAAAACGGTATACCACAGTACCTACTCAGCTTAATTAAATTTGAAAAAAAACAAACAAATAAAAAAAAAATATCATAGAAAAAAACCTTTACAAAATATTGAAATAAAAACAAAACAACAAATTGTTTAATTTCTATGAAATCATAACAATCTCAAATGATAAAATATTTAAAACGGCAAAGAAAACAATTAAACTTATTCAAGAAAAAAAACGAAGAATAAAAACAAGAAACAGAAATACAGTACAGGAAATTTAATGAAGGGTTATCTAATTCTGTGCTACGAAGATCGAGAATTGAAAAAGCTTCATAATTTAGGATTTGCTTAAAAAGATAATGCATTTTAAAAGATAATATAATTTTTTTTTAAGAAAAATTTGTTTTTTTTGATTATAGTTGAACTGTTAATTGAACAAAAAAAAAAAAAAAAAAAGATAATATAAATTTTTAACCAAAAAAAATTTTTTTCAACTTTAAAATACCTTCTGCGCAAAACATATGTACATACTTTTGCCAAAAAAAAATACCTCTAGCGCAAAAAATATTTTTTCTTTCAAAATAGATATTTTTCTTTCAAAAAAGATATATTTTTTTTAACAAAAAGGTAATTTGTTTTAGAAAAAAATTCTTTTATCATATAATAGATAAAGTTTTTGCCAGTAGATATATTTGTTGACAAAAATATCTTTTCTTTTAAACATTAAAAACGATACTTTTTACAAAATGCTCTTTGCGCAAAAAGGAAATTGTCACTAATTATTTTTAAAAAGTACGTTTTTTTAACAACAAATTACTATTTCTGTTAAAAAATAATAAAAATTAAAAAATAAATAGATATTATACAAAAAGATATATATTTTCACATAAAGGTATTTTTTTATTTAAACATAAACGTTTTTTATACCCCAAAAGCTACTTTTTTCACAAAAAGAAAATTTTTTACAAAACACCTTAAAGAAAAAGATAAGTTTTCACGATGAGATACTTTGTTAACAAAGAGAAACTTTTTTCTAACAAAAAGATACTTTTTTTTTAACAAAAATGTAAAAAAAAATACTTTTGATACAAAAATACACTTTTGTCACAAAAATTTACAAAATCAAGCTTTTTACAAGTAAATACTTTTTCACCAAGAGGAAGTTTTTTTTTTACAAAAAGATACTTCTTTACAAAGATATATTTATTTTCCAAAAATATGCTTTTTTGCAAAGAGCTACTTTTTTTACAATAAATATATTTGTTTAACAAAAAGATACTTTTTCACAAAAAATATCACTTTTGTTTACAACAAATACTCTTCAAAAATGTACTCTTATTTCATGTAAGTAAATTTTTTATAAAAAGATAAAATTCTTTGAATTTTTAAGGTACATTATATCTATTTTCTTTTACAAGAATATACTTTTTCGCAAAAAGATAATTTTTCATTAAAAGATACTTTTTACAAAAAGACAATTTTAACGAAAAGATTCTTATTCACAAAACTAGCTTTTCTACAAGAAGATATTTTTTCCAAAAATATAGGTACTTTTTACACAAAAATATAGGTACCTATTAGAGGTCTGCAAGAATAAATAAAAAGCAATTTCAACACACTTATTTGTTTTTTAATTACAATGTGTCGATTACCCAATGATAACGAAACAAATGAAAAAATAACCAAAAACAAAACAACAAAAACTCATTCTATTCAGTCAACTCAAGTCAAATGAGTAAATTATTCAAATATAATTTGAATGTAAAATATGTGTACCTACACATTATGTATGTATGTGTAAGCTTAACTCTTATAAATAAAAGAAGCCACAAGCTTACACACATATTATGGCAAGGTATTCAAATAAATGTATGCACATTCAATAATTCAAAAATTATTTGAATATTTTTTGTAAACTTGCTCTCTCTGACGGGTCATTCCAATTTTTTGTTATTTTTGAATTACTCTCATATTCATTTACAGTAAACAAGTTTTTTAATCAATTCATTCATTCTTATTTTTGTATATGGTTTACTCTCTTCTTATCTTTTTGAATGTTTTATAATTGAATAAATGTTGTGCACTTTGAATAAAGGCAAACAAGTGAGTTATTCAAAGCAGACCTCTAGTACCTATGTGTTTTCAAAAAAAAAGATTTTTTTTCTTTGCCTCTAATCAAATTTTCAGAACTGTTCATAATACAATAACAAGCGTTGAAACAGTAAAATAAAAGTGAAAAATTCAATTACTGCTGATTAAATACAAAGATTTGTTTTGTTTCATTTGTTGTAGTTTTGTTGACGTTCTTCTACTGATGATTGAACAGCAAATATGTCTCTTGTCTTCTGTGTTGACTTTTCAATAATAATACTAGTAGGTACATATTACTAAAAAAAAAACAAAACAGAACAGAACAGAAAACACATCATGTTTTCCCTACTCCGTTCTATGCTTTCTTCATTCCCACCATACCACCATCACTTGTATTGTGGTTTTCGCCATTCCCATCATCCAGCGAACAACCCAACTAACCGTTCATCCATCCATCCACATGAGAAAATATAACATCATTAAATGATAAGATTTGTCAAGTGGCACGCACATTGATGTATGTATGATGATGGTGTAGAGTGGCTTTGCTTCCCCATAATGTACTGTTATAAAGTGAGTTGGGAACAGGGGTACAAAATGGGCATGCCACTGAATATTTAAGCGAAAGAGTGAGTAAACGTCATTGTCCGCTTCAGGGACAAATACCAAAGTAATAAGCGCCATTAGCGCCAATTGTTTTTGTGTTTTTTCTTTTTTGGTGGATAAAATAATTTTTATTTTATTTTACATGAGGTCTGGGACACTTCAAAACCAGTCAACAACAAAACAAGCAACAACAAGAACGTGCAACGCCAACATTGAACTAACGACCGTGTATAAGACGAAACCAAATTTATGAAGAGCGCATAAACAATCAAGCACAACATTTACTTGAGTGTATTTATTTATCATTTGGCAGAGATGCCAGCAGAACAGAAATTAAATTTTTTACAGAATACAGAATATAATTTTTTATAATATAAAAAAAAGAAAAGAAAAAAATGATCTTTTTATAACAAAAAGGTACTTTTTCTTTACTGAAAACTGAATTTTTTACCAAAAATACTCTCTTTTCCAATTTCAAACTTAATTTTACAGAAAGTGTTAAATTTTCACTAAAATAATCATGTTGACCAAAAACGAACAATTTTAGTTAAAACTAGTTTAAAAAATGTTTGCTTAAAACGAAGAAGAAAATTTTGCCAACGAAGTTATTTTTTCTTTTAAAATGGTTTTTATTTTACCAAAAAGGCACTGTTTTTAAATAAAAGTGAAATTTTGACCAAAAAATTAGTTTTTCCACTTTAACTAAACTTTCACTGAAAAAGGACAATTCACTAATAAAAAGTACTTTTTTACAAAAAACTAACATTTTCACCAAGAAAAACATCAGTTTTTAACTAACAGGGTACAGGGGGCACTGCAACATCACTGGCAATAAAATTGCTGATGGGTTCGCGAAACTGGGCATGGAAATGAATAATTCAGACTGTTTGGAGACTGTCAGGCCTCCTATTGTATTCTATTTCGATAGAACACGGAATAGGTTCTGAGCGGGACTATTCGGTTCTGGGCGAACCGAACGGAATGCGCTACGCTGCGGCCGGAGCTTAGGAAGTCCGATTTGGATACGCCGCTGGGCAGAAACAGGGTCTGCGTATGATAGACAGGATGGGATCTGACTTGTTGGATATATGCGGGTTGTGTGAACCGGTTGAGTGGCAGTTAGCTGAGCACATTGTGTCACTGTTGTGTCAGTGTGTCACTGTCCCAGGCTGCAGAACAGCAGGCTAAGGTTCTAGGGCGAATTTGGAGATATGTCGAGTTGTGGAAGCGAAAATCTGACGGGATTCGTAATGGGAATGACTTGGCTGCGCAACAGGAGACTTGGTACTGGATACATGTAGGGCAGAATTGTGTTTAATAGGGTTGTTCTATCTTGTTTGGTCCTACTTTTTCTATTCTTGGGCTTTTGCTATATATTTCTCCTATTATTTTCTTATCAGTATCGTATTACTAACTAAGGCATCACCAATGGACCATATTGGTCCCTGGGTGAGTGTGTGAACGTGACTTTATACCTAACAAAACTTAAAATTTATAAAAAAAACTACTTTTTTACAAAAACTAATATTTTCACATTTTCAGCAAAAAAACCCCAACTTTTTTACTTCTTCACTACAAACCTACAATTTTATTAATTTTTTTTTTCTAAAAATAGATCGTTTCAACAAGTCACTTAAGTAACTCCATACCTACTTAAAATTCTTCACTAAAATCTGACAATTTTATTAAATTTTTTTTTTTAACAGATCTATTCAACGAGTCACTTGAGTTACCCTAGAGTTTGCTAAATACCATAAAAATTTGAAACCGCGGTTTTAGTTTTAAAATGATTAAAACCGTCGGTTTCGGTTTTTCGGTTTTGAAAACACGTGAAAACTTATAAATATATTTATATTTTTTTGTACGTAATACAATTGTTTTATTTGCTTCAATACAGGTACTTTCATTAACCCTTATACGGCCTTCGGGTGGAATTTCACCCATTTTATGTTTCAAAATATAATATCTCTTTCACATTTTGCTGTATCTCAATGAGAATTTTTTCTAATTTTTTAAATTTTGCATTAATAAATTAAATTTCATTTTGGTATATCTTAACGTTACAAGATTATTTAAAGAACTACGAAAAAGTCCATCGGGTGAAATTTCACCCATTTATAAAAACGTGTAAGCTACCTTTTCTTATTAAATGTTATTTTGTCTAAAAAAAAAATAAAAACACCTTCAATAAAGGAAAAAAAACCCGAAGAACTTTCCTGCAAGAAAACGTACGTATGCGGGTTAACCCTTAATTGTTTACCTGGGCCTGGTAAAATTAAGTATATAAGAACGAAACTTTATGTATTCTTCAATCAAAGTGTTTATTTTTTTTACAAGAAAATGAGAAAAAAAGTGTAAACACCGTGGCCGTCGCAATTGGCCAAATGCTAGGCCCAGGTGGTAGTTTGTGACACACAAATTGGATGTCTACTAAAGAGTTAGAGAAAAGGTAACATTTGTTCTTAAGAATTTTAAATTGCCTTGCCATTGTTGCAGGCTGTTACGTATAAAGTTTTTGTTTATGAAGTTCGAATATTATAATTTGCAATTTCTTCAAGCATAAATATATTTTTAAAGTAAAAGCTAGAACCGAGGTTTTTTTTGTCGGTTTGCGGTTTCGGTTTTAAGGCATTTTAAACCGCGGTTTCGATTTCGGTTAAAACCGAACAGCAATCCTTAAGTTACTCCAAATTGAAAATTGTTCATTACTTGATAAGATGTTGTTTATATTTGGGGGATTCACAAGGTGTCATAAAATCATAAGTCTTAAAATAATAACATGAAAATATACGACTGCTGTGAACAACCCCTCATAATTTAGTGTGCTATTTTGAATTTAAATCAGCTAATTTAAAACAAATAAAAAAAATAAATATTTGCCTTAAATCAAAATATTTTTTAATTCTAATACATTAATTAATAAATTAAATTATATCTTACCTAACTATTTTCCATTTTTAGTCGCAAATCACAAATAAATTTTATTTTGTTTGTTTACCAAACAGCAGAGTCCTAAGCCGATACAGTTTGACGCCGCAAGTGTTTTGTTACAAAAATTGCTAGCCGCAGGTTAAATTCGGATATTAGCCGGATAAAACTATACCATCAACGGCTACAAAAACTAATGCGGCTCGGCTCAGCCGATCAGCGCAGGTCTGTTCTGATTAATTCGGACAGCACAATAAACATAAGACACTTTTAGTTTACAAAGCAACAACAATATTTTTAAACCATTGTAAAATGATAGAATGTTATGACAATATAACATAATAGCACACCTTGTGAATACCCCAATTGTTTTCACAGACTTTTTGTACATTTTATACCCTTCACCACAGGTGGAAAAGGGTATATATAAGTTTGTCATTCCGTTTGTAATTTCTACAATATTGATCTTAGACCCTATAAAGTATATACATATATTCTGGGTCCTTATGAGGAGAGAAGTTGATTAAACGATATGATGTCCCAACTGAGTTGAGTTGTGAACCGTAAACCTGGACATATTTAATTTTAATGATATTCAAATAACGTTCCTTCATGGATCAGGGTGTTTGTTAAGGTTAGAAACTGTGAGTGCCTGGTTCGAACCTTAGTTTTTCAAAAGAAAATTTTTTTTAAATTTTTATGTACTAAAAACGATTTTAAAAAAGTATTTACCAGTTTTAGCTTTTTAAATTTAATTTATAATGAAGTTTTAAGCATTGTAAAATTATTAAGTTTTTGTCTAGTTGCTCTGTATTCTGCTCGCGCAATGGAGAAGGGTATATAAGATTCGGCACGGCCGAATATAGCACTCTAACTTGTTTAAAATAATATTGTAGGTATAAAACAAATTTATTCTAGAAAGAGTGCAAAAGGAGAGAGTAATTTTAGTTAGACTTTGAACCCTTAACATTTATATTGTTTAATTTTCGTTTGTTGTTTTAAGTATTATTATTGCTGTTGCTAATTTTTGTTGCTATTACAGTTGTTGTCATTTCATTAACAATCTGAATAAAGAACAGTAATATTTTGTAAACAGTGGGACTAATTGCCACTAAAATATTCTGAAAAATTTAAAATTCTTATTAACTATTGATCTATAACTTTAAGATAAGGATTTATTAGATGTTTCAAAATAATCGATTTTGAATAGGTATCAAAAATATCCTGAAATATGTAATCTAAAGAGAACAATGATCCAAATTTTACATCAATTAGATAAGAAATTGAAATTCTTAATCGGACCCACAGTGCAGTAGCAATAACAGCAACAACAGTACCCATTATAATACGATGGCAGTAGTGGTACTAGTTGTAGTGGAAGTAGTTGTTGTTTTTTGTTTTTGCTAAACTTTAGTTTAAATTTTGTTGTAGACCGACTCTGTTGTTACTGGTTGTACTTCTGCTGTTGGCGTATTTATTTATTCATTTTTAAGTGGTTCGTTCTGAAGTACATTGAACTAAAATTGTGTTGAACTGATTTTGCCATTTGTTTTTGTTTCCTTATCCCCTCCCCCGATGTCGTGTGTGTTGTATGTAGTTGCTGTTTGTTTTATTTTATTATTTATTAATGTACATAGGTATGTAGGTATGTATTTTTTGTTTTGCTACCCCAAGCACTCATAACCCTTCTAGTCATTTTATAGTCTTGGTTTTTTGCTGGTTTCTTTGTAAAAATGCCGTTGGTTGTTGGTTCTAAACAGACACGAAAAAAAGATACAACAATAAAAGCTAAATACAAAACGCCAACAACAGTAACAGCAAACAATCTCACATTTTATCCAAAACACTCTTCTACTCTTTACTATTGTTTTTGTTATGACATGCAATCTCAGAAGTACTGTATCTAAGTAACTGAGTATCTATAAGAATGTATGTACCTATGTGTAAATTAAGCAAAATGTATCTGTGATAAAGTGCGTGAGTTTAACAAAGTTATATTAAACAAACGGTATAAAAGAACCAACAAAAAAACTGTGAAGTCTAGAGTGAAACTTATTTAAGAGACCAAAACCAACTACAACAACAAAAATAAATTAATGAAACGGTTACATAATCAACGATGACAGAAAAAAAACAAGCAATCAACGTTAAAGCTGAAGAGAGGTAAGTTTATAGGTATCTTTTCTTTCTATTAATAAAATTAATCAATTAAATTAAGGTAATTTTTCGGAGAATAATGTCTAATTTAGTCTACCCTGAAACTATAAAATACATACCTACATAGTAAAAAGGCATGTAGTTAATAAGTCTCCCACTCATTTTTAAATAAAGAAGTGTTACAACCGCACAAACAACCTGTTGCATACCACACACTACTGCTGCTGCCAACAACAACTCAGTAAATATGCGTGTGGAAGTAGGTATTTCTTTCGGTATTTGATAATAATTACATATGTATATGGGTAAATAGGTAGGTATGTGTTTTTTTTTTTGTTATTTGGTTTTTTCCGTTAAACAGATCAAAGTGTTTACAAAACAAACTGATGACAACAACAATAAAAAAAACTCTTACTTTTACACGAACTTCCGTTTTAAATTTGATTTTATTTTTCTCTCTCTCAAATTTAATTAAATAAGTAGGTATGTAGGTATTTTAAAAACGAGCCAACGCCATTAATTGGACGTAATAAGTAAAAAAACAGTTAAAGTACAGTCAAGGCAATATATATATTTACACAAAAAATACTATTTACAACCAAATCATATATTATTGCTAAAAAGATGTAACGATATCTTAAGATCTCATGTTGTGATTTACAAATAAAAAAGTCCGCAAAAAGAAAAATTAGTTTTATTTTATTCATAATACTGATAATATTTTGAAGTGGGATATACATTAGTTAAAAGGATACGAAAATAACTGTCCACGGTATTCGCACTGCGAAACCAGCAGGGACCATTTTAATAAAATTTGCCTAGCTACAGCTCGTTATTTGGTTGGATAAGGTGGAAGCACGCCCAGAACTAGGCGTGCTGCAAGTAGAGTTGACAATGTCTCCGTTTTGATACCACACTACTCGTCAAGAATAGGAACCCCCGATCAAGCTTGTCCCATGACAAAACTGAGGGGGCAAAAGCCGTTGCGTTGAGATATTTCAGCAAGTTTCTGAGTTTCACCCGCGATATCTCAGAGAGTCTTTGTAGAAGGTAATTTCCAAATAGTCCATGTCGTGTTGAATTAAACGCTAGGCAATCACATAGGAGATTAAATACTGTCACCTCAGTTTCAGGTTCCCTACAGCTACGGCAGCATTTATTAAAAAGGAGACCGAGTCTCAAAGCGTGCTTTCCGATCGTCCAGTGATCAGTAAGTACGTACACCAGTCACGATATGTCCCTGCGACTGAGGTTGAGAAATCGCTAAGAGCGACCTATGGTAGCCCTGCAGCCATTCAGTTTCTTCAATTTATCGTCAGCCATATCCAGATAGTGTCTGAAGATTTCGCTGCTTATGGGTGTTGCGACTGGCACATCCTGTGAAATATCAAAAGCCGGTCCAGTCTTGGCCACCCCATCCGCCTGTTCATTACTTTAATGGTGCCTATGCGCAGGTATCCAAATTAAGACAATATCAGATATAGTCTGCCCAGTCTGGATAGTTCTTCCTTACACTGTTTGACGAGAATCGACGTTGTTTTATGTGACTTTAGTGACATCAGAGCCGCCTGGCTATCGACGAAAATTCCAATTTTGCCGCCGATGTTCCTACTGTACAGTGTTCTACATGCCTCTCTTATCGCCAGTATTTCAGCCTGAACTACGCTTGCATCATCTGGCAGACGGAAAGAGAGATTCACTTGCAGTTCCTCCGATAAAATCCCAGAACCAACATCGCAGGTCATCTTTGACTTATCTGTGGAAATGCTCGTGCGGTATTTATCTGCTAGGATTCTACCCTACTCCATTCCCGCCGTGACGAAAATATGACCTTGAATTTCTTCTTAAAGTCTGTACGGGGTATCATATAGTCCGTTGGTCGTTTCAGATGTGTGGGTTGCTTCTGTAAGATCCCTGTATGACCGTACGACCTCGCCTTCCAACCTCCCGATGCAGATAACCTGACCGCGCTATTAATTGATATGGCCATAAGGTGTAATTCTTTTGAAATAAGGTGCAGTCTAGTATTCAGTGCTTCTAAATGGTTAGTGCGTAGAACGCCTGTTATTCCAACACTGGCTGATCTTTGTAATCCGCCCAACTGGTCCACGACGTATTTCCTGCCCCACGCGTTCCACCATACCAATGATCCAAATCTAGGAATGAGTCGTCTTATTGCCGTGTACAGCCATTTGGCCAGTCTAGAATAAGGCCCTACCTGGCACCAAACATTCTACGGTAGGCATATCAAGCCACCGCAGCCTTCCTGACCCTAGATATTTCACGTGGTTCAACAGGGGAAGTTCATAACCCCCCAGCCGACCCAATATTATAGTTTTTTTAATCGAAATTATCCTACGGTGCCTCACGGTGTATTGTTAAATAAGATATCTATAAGTTTAAAAGTTATGCAAATTTATGCTAATTAGCTATGGGACAGTCATGTATGGATTTTTCTAGTAACATGATTTGGGCGCACTTGACCCATGGCTGAACTATGATCACAAACTCACGAAAGCATTAAATTTTTACCCATAAATTTCAAATTTGTACACATAAACCTTCAGTTTTTAAAGTCTTTTCATAATTTAAGAACTTTATTTTTAACCCTTAATAAACTTATTAGAAAACTAGAAGTGAAAATTTGCTTAAAAATTACCAAGACAAATAGCTACTTTTTACTTCCCCAAAAAAATGATTTTGTCACAATAGCGCCCAAATCAAATGAGCTAGGAGGACAAAATAATACTTAGCGCAATGTGTTAAAATAAATATTAAGAGGAAAAAAGGCGAAATTACTGCACATCGCTTAATTATTCTTGAAAAACTTTTGAGTTAAACCGATTTCTCACATTATGCACTCACAAAGCTCTTCATCTAGCTTAATCTTTGCTCTTAATATTCAGCAAATAAAATGGAATTACAATACAAATATTATTTCTTTTTGCAAGGCTGTTGTCCAAATTTTAAGGTTGATTTCAAGGATCTATCAGATTTTATGACGAAAGCATTGAAAATTGTCAAACTCCAAAGGTTTAAAAAGCGTTAATTACACTGTGCAACAAAAAAAAACCAGCCTTAATTCTTGCAACGCGAAATGAAACTAGACTATTAGTAGAGCCGAAGGGTTATGAAAAGTTAGCTCGGGTCCCCGAAATACCGGCCCCTAAAATTTTTGAATTTTTTCAAAAGGCGTTTGGTATAAGTTAAAAAAATATACTAAATATACTTTTGAGCTAAAAGACTACTTCAGTAGTGCGATTCACTAACTTTTATAACGATAATCGAATCATTAAAATAAATGTAACGAAATTTTATCGAATTTGCTATTCAGTAAAAATTTTAACGATATTTTGTCAGCTGTTACTTTAAGCAATTTTTAGGTTGTGTTTATTTAATCGATAAAATGTATTTTATGTTTAAAATAGCACACATACCCTGCAAATAATAGGACTAGTCCAAACACGCGTGTAAAGTGTAGCCCACAAGGGACTAGGACGAGTCCAACAGTAACCCAAAAGTATGGAAAAACATGGTCTATTTAACATAACGATGTCCTAGGGCATGACCATATAACCCAGCTTTGGACTACAAAAGAGTAGTTTTAAAACTACTCCATTGTATACACAAGAGGATTTGTTTTAACTTCGTTAAAAAACGAAGACATGTCGTCTCACTACAAACACTTATTTACAATGCATATACCAACGAATAAAAACACAAAGCGTACTGACCGAGAACAGGCATCTCCGTACTAACCCCCTTTCTTCTTTCTTCACCCACCTAAAAACATAAGAGTTGAGCATCAAAAGATGAAACATGTGAAAGCAGACTTAGTGTTTTGCTAAGAATGGTTGACATATCGAGCCGTAAACACTAACAATGCAATGCAAAAAACCTTATGTTGTCTCTGTTGCTGTTGGATTATTGTAGTTCCGACACCACCTGTAATTGAATTCGCCTTGGCCGCCACAAACAATTTTGTGAATAAAAAACAGCTGATGCCAGACGCTTTGTCACTTGAAAATAGAACTCGTTCTAAATGAAAATGTTTTAAGTACTGTTCACAGAGAAGGTTAGGTAAGGTTCCATTGGCAGCCGTGATCAGGCACAGCTCACGTGGGTCCATTAATTAGTTCCCGTCTCCAATGGGTCCTAATTTATCTGGCGCACGCAGCCACCCGGTCGATTCACAAAGGAGTGGATCCTGTTTAAAACAATATAAGAGAGACAATTGCAGAGAAGATGTTCCGTTGACTCTTCTTCCTCCTCGTCGCCGCAACTTCTACAAAAGTCATTATAAGGGAGCCCCAGCCTCTGGGCGTGCCTTCTAATAGGCCAGTGACCAGTTATAACCGCAATTAGGTTCCTTAGGTGATATCTGGACAGCTGTACACAGAGAAATAACACATGATATTGTTTAAAGGGGTTCACACGATATTTACAAATTTCATATGTAAAAAAGTGACAATCCACATGACAAATCCACAATACTTAGCTTAAGATGGAAGGCTTTTATGCAATAGGTGTATGGCAAATAAATAAAAAATAATAAAAAATAAAAAAAAAATTTTATTTGAAATCTAAACGGGCTTCCTGTAATTACAGGAGCACACATGTCATTGAAAATACGCTTTCTTTAACAACTTTTAGACTTGTTTCATTGTGACGAACAAGGTGAAAGATTTCACCGAAGTCTTGCAGTAATGGAAACACTTTATCAGCGCCAATGGGATCAGACCATGACGGGTAAATACTGCTAGATGCAAACTCGTGAAACGTCATCGCAACATAAAAAGGTAGATCGAAGAGGAAAAATATAACATTTTCGACAAAAATAGAATTATGTAAACAAATTAAATTTTCAGTTAACATTTAATCCTAATCCAATCAACACAACCACCAAGAACAAACATTTTTTTATTGAAAATTTAAATTTGAATGTTTTTGCTAATTGTATTGGAACTTTCTTAATTTTTGTCCGATGACAACCATTTTGTTACAAATATGTTTGGAACGAAATTGTACGGGTTTAAAAATTAAAGAATTTTTTTTGTATTAACGGAAGGCTAAACATTTTGAATTTTGAAAAAACGTAGAACAAATCAATTTTTTTCCAATCTGAAGGCATGTTACTCAGTGAACACAGTATAGATATCGGCTGAAAGAAAAAAAGATATCTTTGTGAAAGTGTAAGATCTGCGCAATTAAAAAAATAAGTTCTCAAGATTTTTTGAAACGCTTCTTGAGAAAAATAAATGAATGCCATATTCGTGTTTAGCAGCCTCAATTTATCTTAGAAAACATCTAATTTTTGAGGTTATGGAAAAAGTTAAAAATTTGTAAACCAGTGTATTCTCGCTTATAAATTAACGAGGACCTTTGAGTATTGATTTGCAATACTTCAATAGTTAAATAACGATCATGCTGTTACAATTATTCAGATAGGCATTGATTATTACAAATAAATGTAAATTTAATTACTTTTAAAAGCAATTAGTCGTCAAAGGCTTCAGAAAGAAGTTGAAATTATTATATTTATTACATAACTAATAATTCCCAGAAAAATGTATTAATAACTAAAAAATTTTCTTTACAAAAATCCCCCTAAATAAAAGTCAATAATTTCACCTGCAAAACACAGAAAAACGCCGTAAATTCCTCAAGTATTTGTAAAACAAATTAACGTTAAAAATGAACTGGCGAAAACTGAAAAACAATTTAAAAGCAACAAAAAACGTTTTGTTTGTTTACACTGTGTAAAAAGAAAGAAAGAAAGAAAGCAAAAAAAACATTATCGAAGATACGGAAAAATAATGAAAAACTAACACACACACACCAACACACACTGTAAAACAAATAATTGTCTTAAAACCATTAAATGACGCAAAAAAATTAAATAAAAGTTTACAAGGTTATTGTGGAAACAAGCGAACAAAACTAGGCCCTAGAGGGCTATAAGAGTGTTGTATTTGTAATGCTAAGCAAAAAAAAAAACGAGTAAAACTATTATGCTCGGCTATACCGAATCATACATACCCTTCATCATAGTTTTGAAATGCCAATTGTTTTCTATAGCTCATATCGTATGGCCGCTATCGTGTAAAATGCTTATGCCGTTTTATGTTTGAAGGGCGCTGGGTTTCCAAAGCGAAATCGTCTAAAACAATGTTGTAAAACTCGCCCAAAAATTCCATACAAATTTGAGTAATTTTAAATAAGAAATATAAACCTTTTTTTTATAGCGATTTTTCGTAATTTTTGACGGTATTTTTTTATAACATAGAGGAATCGTTCCGCCTTGAAGTTCGGCTATGCAGAAAGCTTTCGCTAGATCAGCAGTTTTTTGTTATACCATACAGTAGAAGACCCTTGCGCTTTGCAGAAAATCCCTTGTTTTTTAGTGTTTGAAATACTATAGAGATGCGATCGGCAACCTATACTATTACATTTTGCGATTGTATGCGTTGTATGAATTTTACGTACATAAAAGTACAACTGAAAATATAAACTAAATGAGAAGCAAGAGTACTCAATTTTACTTTTTAAACATGAAAATATTGTGTTTTCATTTTGTTCTGTTGTTTTTGTTGTTTCTACACAACAAGCAAATCGATTTTTTTTACCAACTTGTGTGGTGGTGTTGTAGTAGTCTACAGCAAACTTTGATAAGTTAAATGAGATTAAAACGATCACTTTCTAATTTTACTCTCAGAGTGGCACTACCAAGGAACAGTTTAATCTTTTTTTTTTATTTGGTTTTAGAATTTTGTACTTATTTTAAAAAATTCTGGGATTGAGTTTGGAAAGTAATCCCATTCAGGATTGCTTTAAGTGCGTTTTATGACGATTTCTTTTCTGAGAAAAAAAAGTTACATTATATAAATGTAACACTTTCTAAATGTTACCTATAATTATTTCAAGTGTAACATGTTGTGCAACTTAAATCGAACCAAATAAGCTGTTTTTATTCACAACTCATACACTTTATCATCAGTGTACTTTATTATCGATAAAAAAAACATATAAATGGAAATGTTTACTTTTTAAGCAAGATGTTTCAGTTAACCGAAGGTTACATATTTAAACAATTGTATAGGAAACATTAAAATCTGTTTAAGTAAATAGCAAAACTTAAAAAGGTGGCAACGTTAACCAAAATTATAAACTCTGTTAAAATTTGTAAAAAAGTGAGGGTAAAACATTTAACAAATATACATATGTACATATTTTCAATGCAACATAATCAGAAATTGAAAACGTTACCCCCAGTTTTTTTTTTTTTTGTAAAAACGAACATAAAAATGTAACATATATGCAACATATTTTATTGAAAAGAAATCGCCATTAGTATTATTCGTACTTGAATTTTTGAGTTCCACTCGTACTTAAAGTATGTATAAAAAACTTAATTTATCCCGTGTGTTTTTTTCTGTGCACCCTTTATATAAAGGGTGTTTTTTTTTTGGAGTGATACGGCTTTGAGTTGGCATCACAGCTTTATTTGACCACCCATTTAACAGCTGATAGTTGCTTTTTGTTTTAGTTTGCTTTGCCATTTCATTATGGATCGACTTACACCAGAGCAACGCGTGAAAATTGTTGAAATTTTTAATCAAAATAATTCGGCGAATGGGCTGAAGCACAAATTGATATTGATTTTGAATTTCCATTAAATTTTTTTTTTCGCTTTATGAGCTGGCGAAGGCATTAGCCCATGATGGTCAGAATGCGAAAAGTTGTTGAAGATTGGTGTTCCAGATTCTGCCTTCTACGCGCCAGCCGTGGCGGCCATATGGCCGAATCATATTTAAACATAAAATTTTCTATCCAATAATGACCGTTTCATTGATATCAAAAATATATAACTATGATTTAATATGATTTAAACTTGAATCACTTAATAAAAAACACCCTTTATAAGAAATATCTGCGCTAAATTTGGATCTCCTAGGTCATATAGTAGGTGCGCTAGTGTGCCAACATTTTCTTATCTTGCGAAGAAAAAATAGGTTTTTGTCTATAACTAGATCATTTACAAACCGATTTTGTTAATTTTCACTACCTGTATTCTAGAGTTCATAGATTATAAGAATACTTCACAAAGTAAAAGTCTTTAGGCAAAAATAAAAGATAATTAAGTAAAAATTAAAGCCAGCCGTAGATTTTTGCTCAGATCTCAACCATTAACGGGCTGATTTTGATGAACTTCAATAGTAATCCATTCTGCACATAAAAAATTATTAGTAGTTTTTCATCAATAAAAAAAATTATTTAAAAAGTATTTAAATTTAATTAATGCGAAATTGAATCAATTATTTTTTTTATTGAAAGAAAATTAAAAATATAATTTTGATTTATTTAACATTTTAGTTGTTTTGAAATAAATTTCGAGTTAAAATAATAATTAAATCACAAAAAATTATTTCGTTAAAAAAAAATAATTTAAACTTGTAAAATTGTTGTTGGAAATTGTCAAAATTTATCAATACCTTGTTTACAACGGCAAGGTTTTTTGATCATTTTTTTAATTAAAATTAAAAATAAAATTTATTCAAAAAAAATATTCAAAATATTAAATTTTTTACAATTTTAAGTAATCAATAAAATCAGTTTGGTAATAGGTGCAAAATCAATGTATGCGTTGTTTGATTCTATGAATTTGGTGTAAAATTCGTGATTAGAGAAAATTTTTTATTTTTTCTGTGCGGACTATATGATATGAAAATATTTAAAAACCGAATCCCCGTCACACAGGGGGTCTACGAAAAAGCCATTTCAACAAACACACGGAAAAAATGAAATCTTCGTTCAATTTCGTTACTCATCAGGACCCAGAGTATACATATGTATATAGTTTAAAGGATCTAATGTCAACAGTATAGAAATTGCAAACAGAATGAAAAACTCATATATACCGCCTCGATATTCCTTCGGTAAGCGGTGTACAAATCTATTTTTAAAAAATAAATATTAAAAAATAATAATAAAAAAAAACAAACAAAAAAAAATAAAACTAAAATATAGAATAAAAAATATTGTGTACGTCATAAGAATCATCATTTGATTTACATCAAAACATTTTACTTGCGTCAGCTCGCCGCTTTACTTCAACAAGTATCTAAATTCTAGATACAGAATTTAGAATAAGAAATATTCTGCTACTTTTGTAATCGTTAAAATATTTTACAAACGTAAAAAATAAATATTATTAGGAATCAAAGAATTAGCTTTTTATACTTTTTAAATTAATAGTGTACAGTTTTTTTTGTTGTATATTGTTAAATTACACAGTGCAACACGAAAAAAATAACCATATACGGACAATAAATAACCATAAAGGACCAAAAAAAAAAGACCCGTGTCTGCCAGTTTTGCCCAAAGTCATGCACTTTTTAATTTATGGGCCATTTAAGATTTGGGACCTCGGTGTCATTTTTGCAAAAAAATTATAATTTTCTTGCAAACCGTTTGATTAACCCTCTGAGACAAAGTTGTAGCCCTTGCCATAAAGAACAAAAATTGTGAACACATAAAATCAAAAAAACTTCATCTTCAAGATCAAAATCGCAAAAAACCTTAAAAAAATTCGATTTTTTCCCTTTTTGACATGTTTAGGTCCATAGGTAGCAAACCGTTAAATATTCAAGGAAACAATCAACCACAGAAATGAACCCAAGATCTTAATAAACAACTTTTTATAGCATGTGAACTACCTAGGAATGTTTCTTAACACCGTTTTGGTAGCACCAATAGTGAAAAATTTCCCGAAAATACGATTTTTTTTTACATTTTTCCCCCTGTTCAGGTCCATAGGTAGCAAACCGTTCAAAATTTAAGGAAGCAATCAACTACAAAAAGGTATATTAAGATCTCATTGAACCACTTTCTAGAACATATGAACTTCCTTAGAATGATAGGTAGCGCTTAGGTAGCCGCAAAAGTGAAAAATTTCCCGAAAATTTTACTGTGTGTAATTTTTTGAGTCATGGAAAAATAACCATATACGGACAAAAAAATAACCGGAAGTCTACTTTCACACGTTTCATCTTTTGATGCTCAACTCTTATGTTTTAGGTGAGAGAAGAAAGATGTAAGGGGGTTAGTACGGAGATATCTATGGCTGCATGTAATTTTTTTTCTTTTCTTTTTCTCTTTAATTCGCTGTTAATCAAATTGTTGTTGTTTTGAACCGAAAAACAGTTGAAACCGATTGCTGCGTGTGTTTATATTAGCTGCGTTCGAGAACACAAAAGTTTTTACTATTTTTTACTGAACTTTACTGCATTTTACGAAATTGCGTTCGAGTACACAAAATACAGTAAATGAGAACACAAATTGAGAGCGTAAAGTGACAGTTCTTGTCTGAGTATTTACAAATTTTTACTGCAGAAATTTTTGCAGTAAAATTTAGTAAATCAAAAAAACATATGTTCCAAAAGGTAAACAAACAAAAGTAACAAATAAAATGCATATATATTGTGAAAAATTTGTTAAATAAAAGAAAAGTTGAAATAAAAAAAAACCAAAACAAAAAGTGAATTACTATTAATAAATTAATCTTGTTTGTGAAGCATTTATTTGGCTAAATACAAACTTTTGAAATTTTTATTGTAAAGTTAATTTTTTAGAGTTGTAAAAGTGTGAAGTACTTGGGGACTTAAGTAATCAATAGCAAAAAAAAATATTGATATTCTTTTATTATTAGTAAAATCAAATAAAATTAAAAACAAACAAATATGAACACTTGCTTGTATTTTCCAAAATTTTTCGTGTTATAAAAAGTTTTTAATCGAGTACCGATAAGAAAACGAGTTAAGTAGTCAAAAGTGTAAACATTTTTCAACACTTCAATTATTTGACATCAGCTGTTGCCTTTATTTTACGAATTTTTACAAATTTTGCGTTCGCGTACTTTTTTGCACAACAGCTTTTTGTGAGAGCAAATTTTTCAGTTTACTCATTTACTGCATTTTACTGCAAAAGTACTGAAACGCACCTATTGGCATCTTTAAAAGGGAATTGAAAAGAAGTTGAGCATCAAAAGATGAAACGTGTAAATTTAGTCTAAAGGACTGAAAAAAATAGACCAGTGTCTCCCAGTTACACCCTAATTAGTGACTGTGAATGCTAAAAGAATTGAACTAAAATACTACATATTCGGGCTATTAGACTAAATAAAACTATGGAAATAAGCAAATTTTGTAGGGTTTTGTTTTATATACATATTTATCCACAAAAAAGACTTTAAGCCACAATTTTACCAAGTTCAGTTATAATTAACTATCAGTTATAGCTGTCAAAACATATTGTTAACTGAAAGTTAAAGTAAAAGAGAAAATAACGTCTCCGTTCTTTGTTATGAATTTATTCCTTTTTTTTATCCCAGTTAAAAAATTCAGAATTTCAAATTCCTAGATTTAAATTGTTAAGATTCAGTTTCAAAAATCGCACGATAGATTGCATGGTGGGGCCTTCGGACAGACGCACAGTGGATAATATAAGGTGCTTTCATCTCATAATTGATTTTTCGAAATATTTGAAATTAACCATAAATTAAATTATTTCGTTAATCTAAGATGTCAAACAATAATTATTTGCAGAAATTATAGTTATTATGTCAACAGAAGTATTAGAAAATGGCGACAGAACACACTACTTTCGACTTTAAACATTCAAAACTGTCTGCCTTTTCGTGCCTTTTAACAAATTTCATGCAAAATGTTGAGTAACTCAGAAATTAAAAAACAAAATTGATTTTTAGTTGAACTGTTAATTTTTAATTTTTGATATTCTTTAATTAGGCTTGAGTTCATCAAATTTAATTTTCATTAAATTATTTTCACTGAGGGAAGGAATTTTACAACTTGGAATTTTTATTAAAATTTATTGATAATTTTTCTTGGCTGAGCTGGGATTTGAACCCGGGTTGATCTTTACATGTTTCAAGAAACACCACTTTCTATCGTCAGAAGATCTTTGTGTTCTACCCACTGCACCACTGCGGTGCCCGTTAGCCAACAGTCAAACATCAATCTTTAACCAGTAGTACTGGTGGTTCGAAATTTGCTGTTATTATCACTTGTTTGACTGTTCAAACCCGGGTTCAAATCCCAGCTCAGCCAAGAAAAATTATCAATAAATTTCAATAAAAATTCCAAGTTGTAAAATTCCTTCCCTCAGTGAAAATAATTTAATGAAAATTAAATTTGATGAACTCAAGCCTAATTAAAGAATATCAAAAATTAAAAAACAAAATTTTCAATTTAATTTGTTTTTTTTATCTTGGCAGTTTTGCGTTTCTAATTAAACAAGAAAATAATTTACGTTTTTTATGGAGTTTTGCGTTTCTTATAAAACAAGAAAATAATTTACATGATTTTTCATGCAAAATCGGCTTCAACGATTTGGGTTTTCAAAAAAAAAAAACAACAACAGATGTAAAAATGTATAATTTTAAGTGCTCAATGTGCACATGGATGCATGCCTTCAAAGCAAATGGTAAGAATCTGTTAAGTGTTATTAAGTTTTTACCAAAAAACTACCAGTTTTCAGAAGCATACATACAACTAATATTAACTTTGTATTTGCATTTATTTGGTGCTTTTCTAATACAACAAGATGCAGTATCTTATAAATTACAGTATTAGAATCCGATTAGTTATTAAAAATATTTCAAAAATCGGAATTTAAAATTAGTTTGCTTAATTTTTGTGATGTGTATTTTTTTTTTTGTATGGACATTTTTTTAAACATTGCTGACAGTTTCACAATGGCCTTCCACTATTAGACGCTCTGATTTTACCATAAAAATATAATTACAGTACTTTTCGCTGAAGTCACATCCTTTATATAAGCCACTATGCGGCACACAGAAAAAATTAAAAATTTTCTCTAATCACCAATTTTATACCAAATTCATAGAATCAAGCAACCCATTTGTTGATTTTGCACCTATTACCAAAATGATTATATTGATTACTAAAAATTGTAAAAATTTAATATTTTGAAAATTTTTTTTCAATAAATGATATTTTTAATTTCAATTAAAAAAATTATCAAAAAACTTTGCCGTTTCAAACAATGTGTTGATTGATTTTGACAATTTCCAACAACAATTTCACAAGTTTAAATTATTTTATTTTAAACGGAAAAATTTTTTGTTATTTGATTATTGTTTTAATTAAAAATTTATTTCTAAACAACTAAAATGTTAATTAAATCAAAATTATATTTTTAGTTTTCGTTCAACAAAAAAAAAATAATTGATTAAATTATTACATTAATTAAATTTAAACATTTTTTAAATAATTTTTTTAATTGATAAAAAACTACTAATAATTGTTTTCTGTGCATATAACCGAATTCGAATATAATCAAGTTATGTGAACATAGAAAATAAAAAATTCATATAATTTACACCGACATCAGGCTCAAGGTTTTGCAACAGACAAATAGTTAAAATAATAACAAGATTTTTCATAACTGATACCAAAGGCAAAACCAATTTTTTACGAGTAGAGAGTTGATGAGAAAAATTAAACGATTTAATTCTTTTTTTCTTAGGATGCATTGTGGTTTCGAAAACTAAAAAGAATTTAGTAAATATTGGGCCTGTTCGGAAATGCATCACTGCGCTGCATCAGTGATTTGAAATGCTTAAATATATGTTTATTAGTGAATTAGATGTGAGCCAAAAAATACTCCAAAAAAATAATAGTCACACAATAAAAAATAATTCAAATTATTTTTTATCGGCATTAAAAAAAGTTTGCTTTTCAGATGCAGCGCAGTGATGAATTTCCGAACACGCCCATTGCTAATGTGACTATAACGCCATTAATTTGCTTTACTTTTCCCTTTGATGCCTCTTGATAGATGGCATGTATGGCAAATATGATTATATCGCTAAATGAACTATAACTATAGTACTTTATATTAAATTAACTTATAGCGGCAAAACAAACAGATAAAATGGACTATATCGCTGACTGTAAGCGGTAGTGACTAGAAACGAAAAGTACTGTAACATTTAAATTCAACATGTTGTCGTGTCAGACTTTTTCTGTTTTATTGATTATATTCTTACATTGAAATAAACTCTAAAATTACAAGTACATACTTAAATTTTAGGGGATAATTTTTTGCCGCTTAAGCTAAACAGATGTCCCCAATAAGTTCTAATTCAGTCTTTGAACTCAGTACGTAAGTGCGATTGTTGTTGTTAAAAGAAAATAAACAATTTATTGCGCATTAAAAAGCAACAACAATAAGAGAAGTATTTACCAAATATTGTGATAGAAAATAGGCATTATTGTTTTTTAAAAGTTCCCATTTACTGGCTTATAAGAACTTAAAGAATGCTACACTTATGCCTTGTCTTACAGCTGAATTTAAAGTTTAGATTTGCTATTCAAATTCAAATCGAAATAAATTCATAAACTTTATGTTGTGTTGTGAAAATTGAGGGATTTCCCCAGACTATGGCGACAGTTCGTTACCACTGTGATAAATTTTTATTTTTTTTTTTATTAAGTTTTGTATTTAAAAGAACTTTTTTTGTACTTTTAACACGTTGATGTCTGGATTGGTTCGATCCCATGTGTCCGATTTGAAATTTTATTATTAGTTTCGGTTTCTTTAGAGGGCATTACAATCATATCAGCAAACTTTTGTACGTGATTTGACGTCAGAGTTTTATGCGGAATATCTTGCGGTTAGAAAGAGTATGTGCTGGTTCAATTAGAGTTTAGAAAACTTTCGCACGATTTCAATCTGTGCTATTGGCGCCGCTAGTTAATAACAAAATACAAACATAGTTGGTAATTTAATTGAGACCTTTTAAATTATGTGCTGAATTTATAAAAATAATATTTTTACTACACAATCTAAAAATTAGAGTTTTATAGAACTATTGAATAAAATATTTCTGATTTTGTAATTACAGTTATTTTAGATTTTCTCTTAAACCAAAGGTTTAAAAACCGAAACATGGGCAATACCAGATAACACGTCCTTCACTTACTTTACTGCATCTCTGTTTGTCTTATTGCGTTGCGCATAATTGTACGCTTTTATTTTTAAATGCGCCATTAGTGCATTAGTGGATGCTGCTCGCATATGTCGACGATATAGACATTATTTGGTGCACTGTGCGAGATGTTACTGCGGTTTTTTTGAGAATTGAGATGGAATCGGTGAAATTTTTCTTAATGGGGAACGAGGACAAAACAAAATAAATGGTTTCAACAAGCAACTCCGCCACGCGATTAAACCAAAGTATAAAAGTTGACAACCGTTATAATTTCGGGGTAGGGATGCATTTATTTACTTCCAAATAAGTGCCCCTCTTGAGATACGAAAGTCCAACTGTATCACTCTCTAATCAAGCCTTTCTTGCTTATGGTGCACAGTCCTGAGTCTTATCGAACGTAGACGTAACGGCATTGGAGGTCGTCCTCAAAATATATGGCAATAATGTATGCCCATGGATATCTTGAAAATTTGTCTCTAAATACCATAGTGTAGGGAACCACGTGGTCCCCCTCCCCGGGTAATGATTTGCGCCTCTTAGGGGGCGTTGCTAAAGAAGCTAGAGGATTCCTTCCTCGTGGTGTTACATCCTCTGTGGTAAATTAACCCTGCCTTGGTTATTTAGTAAACATTTTGTTTTGTTTTACTTATTTGTTGATTTAATCTTCGTAAATTATATGAACTAACAATAATTAATCAAATCTTAATCTAATTCTTAAGCTTGCATCCTGCCAATGCCAGACGACAGTACTTTTAAAAATGGGTTTCGTTCACATCGGTGTTATTTCGAGCTAGTGGTTTTGGGTGCGATTCGAGCCTTTTTAAGTGGCGGCATGAAATAGCCCCCCACGAAATAAGCCCCCAAAGCGGAAATGAAATAAACCACCAAAAAAGTATATGGGCGGCAACAACCATGTTTTTTGGGGATTTATTTCATTTTTTGGGGACTTATTTCATTTTTATATTGGGGAGTTTTTTCATATGAAATAAGACCCCAAAAATCTGAAATGAAATAAGTCCCCAAAATATTTTCAAATTTATTCCAAAATCGTCAAAAATGCAAATTATGTCACGTTTTAATACGTACACAAAACTTGTGTTAATGATAAAAAAGTTTTAGGTCGGTTCGCAGAAAAAAATGGTCACTTTCAAATTTGTGAAACTAATTCGCAACGAAGAATTATTTAAAAGTAGGAATTTTGCTATGTTATGCAATGTCCCAGAAACGGGACATGCAGGAAGAAAAACTAATCGTTTCTGAATTCCTATCAAGTATAGTTTTTGAGGGAAACGAAATTTGTATCAATATGACACCAAAAGAAGAAATTTTTAAAGAGCCTTCCGATGAATAATAGGAAGAAGAAATTTTTAAACTCCCAGTTTCCAATAACGACAACCTTTGTATTATTTATCAGGACAAAAGACCAAATATTGTTCATATTTCCTGCAAGCATCTTAAAATATGCAACAAATGTGACGCAAAATTAATGGCGGATGCCATTTCTAATGGGCTGAAAAAATACAACTGCCCCTGTTGCCGTCAAACGGTTGGCGAATCGATGCAATTTTTCAGTTATTGCAAATAAATCTATATTTCGAATTGATTGGATATTTTGAAACTTTTTGGGGATTTATTTCATTTCAGGAATTGGGGATTTATTTCAAATGAAATAACTTCCCAATTTTTGGGGATTTCTTTCATTTTGAATTGGGGAGTTATTTCATTTCGTTTGGGTTTCATTTCGTTTTAAAAGTGGGGGTTTATTTCATATGAAATAAGTCCCCAAAAATTGGGGAATTATTTCATTTTTGTTTTGGGGACTTATTTCGTGGGGGGCTATTTCATGCCGCCTTTTTAAGTATTTAATTAAATATTTTGTGATCATCGATTTTACTCATGGCACATCGAGGTCTTTACGATTGTTCGAGTTTTTTACATACCAGTACTGAAATTCTGTAACTTTTTAATGAAAAAAAAAAATTGTCGTTAAGTAGTCAAAGTTCGTTAGCTAACGAAAATTGTCGTTAAGAGCTATTCTGTAATGAAATTTTAACAATTTTTATCGGCAAATAATGTCGGTAGCTAACGACACAAATTTGTTAAAGTAACCGAGATTTCACGTTACTTAACGATATCGGTAGTTAAAATAAAAATGTTACAGAATTGAGGTACAGGGAGCGGACAAAACGATTCGAAGAATTTTGTTTTGACACCTTTGTATTTTCTCTATGTTAGAAGCCGAGCTAGTGACCCATAACTGGATATTATAACACCTTATTGGCTTTAAGATCGAAGTGTAAAGTAGGAGTTTACAATCTAGACTAAGGATCAAATTTCTTCAAATGAGCCCAACTTCCATTTGAGTTTCACAACGGTGGTCTGGAAATAACTGGCCTTTTTAGATTTTTAGTTGCACGCCATAATAAATATTCGAATTGTCGAGTCGCGTCAAGTTCCAGGGGTGCTCTTTTCTGGGACTGCAGTAACTTTATAAGTTTTTTTGTGCATTCTTTCAGTATAATTTTAAGCTGAGGGATCTGTGAATTTGCCATTCCAACTCTTCTTTTTTCAACCAAGAGTCGCTCTACATCTGAAAAATATATTTTGTTATGTCTGTTTGAGATTTCTGTTAATATTGGAAATAAAGCGGGTTATATCTTCTGGAGTACGTAGCAATATATTTTCTGTCCGGTGGGTACTTATATATCTTTTGTATTTTTGCCAATTTATCCACGGAGCAGCTGTAGATAAATAAGAAATTTTTTTATAGTAACTGTGTGTGATCAGAAGATAATTGAAGGGAAGCTTCTACTCATCGTTTCTATCGGGATATTTTAAACATCTGGAATTTTTTTTTCTCCGCCTCCGCTACCTATTAATTACATTTAGTTCCATTTTGGAAATTTTATTAAATAAAACTCGACGCTTTGGTGTAATAAGATGTGACCTTTAGTAGGTGTGTTTAGCGGTGTAATCACCAGCAGCCAGAAAACAGGGGCTTACTGATTATAATATTGGCTTTCTGCTATTGTTTATCTAGGTGGACAGTGTAATGATGAAATTACTAAGTTTCGATTAAACTCCTCAATACAAATGTTTGTTGCTTGGAGGAAGTCTAAACGAGAGTCACACATTGGTTAACCTTGACACTTAAATGTACTGGCATTCTTTGGAATCTCAAAAATTTTAAAAACAGGTGAATGCAACCTGGGATGCGTTTTTTATTCTTGCGAGAAATGCCTCCTGTATTCCAGGATGCTTGTCTTTGCGGAAGCCTTGCTTTTCTTACCAACCAACCAACCAACCTCCTGGTTTTCGGCAAGTTTTGCATCATTCGATGGGGAAAATCCTTCTCAAGGTATGAACTCACAAAAGGGTTTAATGAAGATCAGCCCTGCGCTTAAGTTCGGTTCGTGAAGGTGGAGCTGTTTCTATTCGACAGATGCTGCTGGGACTATGAAAAAATCAGTGGAGGTTAGTTAGCTCCGTCTTCTAAACAAGGGGTCGAACTATAACATAATTTGAATTATATATCCTTATTTCGTCCTGTTATATAGTAGCTTATATAGGCTATAAAGTCCTTGTTTATCCTCAATCCTTGCTTATTATCACAGTTGGATTTTATATAGCCCTGGTTTAACTTTGTTTGTGGACCTTTAAATATTAAATTTTCTTTTAGTTCCAATAAGAATTAACAACACTGATTTTCAATAGTCAAAGTCAGAAGTTGTTAAAAATTTAGCGAAAAAAAATTATTATTATTAAATAAAAGTAAAACAAGTTTAAACAAAAGGTTTTTTTATCCATCACAATGTAACAAAAAATCACAATACAACACAAATTGTACGCAAAAACAAGTTAATCAAAAAGTACTTTACGCAAAAAAGGGTATTATCTCACACTCAATTAAAACTGGGGGCAAAAAATGGAAAAATTTGCCATTTATTTTTGCAACATATTCAGAAAGGAAAACGACAACTTTTCACAGTTTTTCATAAATTTTTATATTTTAAGAATAGAACAAAAACCAGCGCGAATGGTAGCATACATGGATGATTATTTTATGAGCATTAATCGTGGATGCGTATTAAGCCATAGTTTTGCTTTAATCTTGGGTATTAATCAAGTCCTAACGAAGTTTTAGTCGTTGTGTTGTACTAATACCCGTAATTGCTACACTCAAAAAATTTTCTTGAATAAAGTACAGAAAGATTGATTGATTACTTAAAATAAACATATTCAATTCCGATTTCGTGCTTTAAATAAATCGAAAATTAGATTGATTCAAGTAAAACTAAGATTGAATCAATCTCAAAATGCGCTTGATTCAAGTATTATAAAGTTGATTTTATCCCGAATTAGAAAGAAAAAAATTATTATGAATGATTCAGTTATATCATGAACGATATGGTTTTTACTTTAGAAATCTAATGTACATATTTAACCAAAAATATAAACTAAATGAGAGGCAAGAGTTCATATTTACTTTTTAACCCTTCGTGGTACACATGAGTCTGGCCAGACCTTTTTCAATGTGTATAGAAAATCAAAACATGCTTAAGCCGGAGGGTTAAACACAACGAAGAGTTTAATCTTTTCTTTTACTTGATTTATGAATCTTGTACTTCTTTCAAGAAATTCCGGGATTGATTTTTTAAAGTAATCCAATTTAGGATTGTTTTGTGTACGTTTTAGTGTTATTCATATTTGAATTTTTGAGTACGACATGTACTTAAAGTAATCATAAAATATGTGATTTATCCGGAGTGTTTTCTTTCTGTGTACAAACAGATATCTTTTCGTGTTCGTACCTTACAGTTTCTTGACCTATACGGTACCACTAATTTGGCAATTGCAACGTTAATTTTACATACGTGAATTAACTATCGAAAATCGATGGTGTAAGATACATTACACTTTAGCCTGTAGGTAAGAAATATGTTTTAAAACTATGAATATCTACACACAACTAAATATCTATTTGTAGAAGTTACGGGCATTATTACTAGTTTGACTTTAGTTGTAGGAATTGTGTATACATTTTATTTAGCTTAAATCTAATTAATTTTTTAAATTTATTCATTAATTTTTAGTATTTATATAATCATAGTTCGTCTTAAATAAAGTGTTTTTTTAAAGCATTAATTAAGCTTCGATCAAAAATCTCTAGACTTAATTGTAAGTTTTGACTTAATATCACAAAAGCCACAGTAAATTATTCATATAAAAATATTGCAAACATTTCTCATGAAGTACAATATCAATAACTCAACTCTTGAGATAAGCATTGCATTTTCTTTTCCATTACACATAAGAAAATAAAAATAGATTTCAATTAAAAAATTTGTGATATTTATTAAAAAATTAATTAAATTTGCATCATTAAACATATTAATAGTATTAATTATTTTTGGAGCATTTTTGAAGAATTTTTTAATAATTATAGCATTTATGCAAAATAAAATAAGTTTTAATTAAAATTTTAATCAAGTGAATTAAACGTTTAATCAAGTGAATTAAACGTGCTATAATTATTAAAAAATGTTGCAGAATTTTTTCTGTGTATGTTGTATGTAAATTTTCGGCTTTAAATTCGTTCAAGGCAACGCTAATATATTTGAGTTATGATGACTTTGCTGCAAATGAGCGGTATATAAGTGTGTGTTAGTTTGTATCCATATGCAAATCAACCATATGAAGAATGTAGTTTCGCAAGAGGAAGTTATTAAAACTGTTGTGTAGACAAAGGAGAACAACATAAAAATAATAAAGAAAAACACGGCAAGCAAACGGATGAAGAATAAAGTGCTAATAAGTCTATTGCACTAAATTCACACATTCACCATCAACAACATACAACAAACATGTGAAAGAAATAGCGCAGCTCTGCTGCAGATCTTTGTTTTTTTCAGTTTTCTTTCTTAAAGTAAAAATCAGAAGCTTTTTCTTAAGATATTTTTAATACTTTAATTACAACCAAACAGTTGTATGCGTCTGAGCTAAATTTTACAATAGAAATTAAATGAAAAAAGATTAACTCACAAAAAAAAACACAAAAATGTAAACGAACTTAATAATGATGACGATGATTTTGATCTATTTTAAAATAAAGATGTCAAATTTTCAGTCATCATTTATACTAAAATGCTGTTGTTTATTTCAAATGTATGTGGAGTAAAAGTAATTTCAACATTGTTTGTAACAACTTTACAAAAAAAAAAAGCCAGAAAATCAAAACAACAATGTCATTTTTCCAGCATCAACTCTGCCAGTAGCAGTCGCAGCCTCTGCATGCAACAACAATGAAATTGTTTTGTTTAATTTCACAACGGATGCGGAAAGTGGCATTGTAGGAAATTTCCGATTTGCCACAAAAGCAAAATATGTTTATTTAGTTTAACTATCTGTACATTCAGATTTAGATAAATATTTATACGAGGGCAAGAATTATAGAAAGCATTGCACATGGTGGCCAAATGACGTCAAGTCCAAATGTGATCGATATGTGTTCGTATTTTTTTTTTTGCTTTGGTTTCTATTTTCATTAGTCATTATTCTCTCAGCAGCGACATAACCGGAAATAATTGCACCCTGTGAATCAATTGAAATAGAGGAAGTTGAAGGCAAACAATCTAATGCATATTTGGAGCAACTATTTTAGTCATCGTTATAGAATTTCCTAAATATACTTTTTTACCTTGGCTAAATTAAAAATAAAAAATATATTAATATAATGTTTTGCCCACTTTTCTTTCTTTATTGGGTCTTTTCGTCATAATTTAGCTTAAATTCCATTTATTTAGATAGTTGACGGATAGCCAGGCCGCTCTTAGAGCACTATCTTTTATAGAAATGAAGTCTAAGTCAGCCATGGACTGTTTAACATCTCTGATAAACACAATGATTTAAATTTGTGTTGGGTACCCGGCCATGAGGGAAAACAGGAGTGCTCGCTTCTCTCGGCCCTGGACCTATCTTCGGTATCTCTATCGGTCAAATTAAGGGGACGATACAATGATGTTCCGTATGTGAATTCCTTTACACATGGACGTGTATTTCTACGTTGAGACAGTCCAAAAGATTTGTGACCCTATCCCGTGGCAGGATAGATAGACTACATCTGCTTAAGAAGGGGGAACTAAGGCCGCCCTTTTACTGGGCACCATCAGGTAATAATGGGTAATGTAAGAACCAAGGTATGCCGATTTTAAGAGGTTGTTAACGAAACGTCTACTGCTGATAAGCCCAACTGAAAATTATAATCTTACAGAAGGCGTTAAACGTAGCCAGAACCTGACATGGTGAGATACGCTGGCTGCACAATAGATCTCTGGGTCCACAGAAAAAATTCTTCAAATTTTTTCACCAATTAAAGCATTAATCAAAAATAAAATCAGTTTTAATTAAAAATTTAATCAAATAAATTAAACGTTTAATCAAGTGAATTAAACGTTTAATTGATACTATTAATTTGTTTACTGGTGCAAATTTAATTAATATCACAAATTTTTTAATTGAAATTAATTTTAATTTTTTTCTGCGTCGTGATGCCTATGGCATTTTACATATGGCATTTGCCTTAGAAGACAATTTGCTAGAGAGCTAGTCCATCCGGGCGAGGTTTGCGTTACGATTTCCGCCTAAGAATCTACACTACAACGGGCTAAAGGTCTAAGTTTACATTGCTCGGTAAATTAATTATGAATATCATTTGCAATTCTATTTGTGAATCTTATAGTTAGATTCTTCCAACCGCACGAAAATCGCCAAGCATGTTCTGAAACTTACGCGATTTGCTCGCAATTTTGTACTTTGCTTAGATTTTTTCATGCATTTTTGGAATATTTTTTGGATCATTTAGAGCCTAAGGTCCTGTAACCATGGCCTCCTATTATTTCATTAGTTCATAATTTGTAATTATGTATATCCTAATGTTATTATAAACAAAAATATTTAAAATAGTGAAAAAAAAAATTGAAACCGCCACAGCAAAAGAGCACAGTGGATAAAACTACTGAACATATTTTTAATTTTCTTTCTTAAAAAAAAAAAATTGTTATAACATGTTACTAAATACTATCAATTCATATAAAAACAAAACATTTTAAATTTAGTTTTTTAATCATTAAATAATTTCTTAAAAGTTTGGTTGGAACAAAATATATACCTCAGATCACTTCAACATATTGTTGCAATTTGAGCTCGCTTTAGTTTTTTATTTGTTCTCTTCATTTGCTTCACACTAAATTTCAATAACCACTACAATCACTTTTTGCGATTGTTAAATTTACACGTAAGCGGCCCAGGAGTTCCGGAAATATGGCATTTATAATTTCCTATATGTTTCAATAAAAATATCAACAAAATGCCCTCATTTTTAAGCTTCTTGGAAACGGCTTGACCGATTTTTATGAAATTTTTCATGTGTATTTATTAGGTATGAGAATAGGTCGAATATACTCTATATTTCATATTGCTAGAGGGCGTAAAATAAGGCAAGAGGGCCAAAAGTTCCCTCTCCCCTATATATTCTTAACTAATAAACCGGTTGTCTTAAAATTTGGCATGCAGACACTGTAACATCTGAAAGGAAATAGGGCAAGAGGGGTGAAAGCTCCCCTCCCTATATCTTCTTAACTAATTAATCTATTATCTTGAATTTTTTTCGGACAAATAGTGTTACACCTGGAAATAACTATATTCTATAATTTATATCATTTAGTGCGTGAAATAGGGCAAGTGCGGTAAAATCTCCCCCTCCCCAATCCTCAAACTAATCAACCGATTTTCATAAAATTTGGCATGCATATACTGTAACATCTGAAAGGAAATAAGAAATATGGCGTGGGATAGGGGCATAACGGTAAAAGCTCCTCTTCTTTATATCTTCTTAGCTAATCAACCGATTTTCTTGAAATTTGGCAGGCAAATAGTGTACCATCTGAAAAAAACTAAAGCCTATAATTTTTATATAATTTATACAATTTTGATATGATAAAACAACGTCAACCGGGTCAGCTAATTAATCCTTAATAAAAATTAAAATATGTATGTAGATTTAAAAATTTTTTTTTAGTTTACAAATAAACCAGTATCCACCTATTGCACCCATATGTTTTACATCCGATATTATGTTTTCTCTGCACTCCTTTACCCTGCCAACACATTGTCTGTGCATGAATGAAAAAATAAGTTAAAGTATGAATGAATGACACCGAATAGTACTTTGCCTTCTGGCAATGTGGAAAAAAATTCCAAACAGCAAAAAAATTCTATATTTGGTTAACAAATACCAATTTACAACAGCGCTTGTTTGTTGTAATAGTACGAGTACTACATAGTACATATTACAAAAACAAGAAAAAAAAACACATTTAATGCAGTTGTTGTTGGCTTAATTCAGATTAATGTGGAAGTAAAAAGTAGGTGCATGTGTGTTTGTATAAGATGTACGAGGTGAGTTTTAGAATGATCTTGAATTAAGAGAAATTAATCACTTATACAACTAATTAATTCGTCCAGGTTTACATGTAGAGCAAAAACATGTTTAAATATGGTGAACTCCAGCCAAACTATTTTCAAAGAAAATTTTAAATGTTATGGTTTATATAACCACATATTTGTCAGCGACAACCATATTATGGTTAAATATGTCCTCCATCAAGATATGGTTAAATATGATAATAATTTGTTTTTAAATTTACAATAGTATTTTCCTTTTTTTCCAAGAGCAACATACTATGGTTAAAAACCAACCATGCTGTTGTAAGTGTTTAACAAATTTTAGTTATTATTGATCATAACATATTTCGAAGCAACAATAACATGGTTGGGGCTTCTTGATGGAGACCTAATTTAACCATAATATGGTTATCGCTGACAATAATATGGTTATATTAAACATAATATGTTTAAAAATTTCTTTAAAAATAGTTTGGTTGGAGGTGACCATATTTAAACATGTTTTTCTAGCTGCAGTATTAGCTTCCCCATTTAATGGGACTCATACAACCTTGGCCCAGTTGCTTCCTTTCTAAATAAGCTTTTAAGTACATTTTTTGAACACTTTCAGCCTGGCCCACGATGTCGATCTACAACTTAAGCGGGCGATTACAAGTCACTCCTAACCGTTTCCATAAACGCCCCGTTACCTACCGACTTGTCGGTCGCCAGGCTTTACGTTTTTAAACACATCACATCAACTATTTCAAAAATAAAACGCTAGTTCCAAAACAATGTGGGTAAACTATGGATGTAAAGCCATTCAAAAACAGCTCTTGAACAGCGCAAGATTACGAGTCAAAATTGATAGGCAAATTTACAAAGTTTGTGTAAATTAATTCTCATACAATTTTTACAGTTCACTTTCGAGGGTGTCAAAATGCACAATTTGCAACAGTGCTGCCATTTTGTGGGTAATTACCCGAATGGGGTGTAATTTTAAATGTCGTATGTTGAGCGAGTTTTATCAAAGCTTAAACAAAAACAACAACAATAAACGGTGAGTTTATCATTTCTTAAGCTTTGGTTTTTTTTTAAGTAAAACTGGTTCTTATAATTCTTATTCGCTTATCAGATTTATTTGTATAAAATCTTTAGTTTTTCTAAAATCTTTGCATGAAGTTTGATGATCTGGCTTAAGCAACCAGTGATATGTGCATAGGAATAGCTTTTCCCATCAACAATAAATTTCAGTGTTTCTATCAAGAATGCAAATTGGGGATTAAGCACGACAAAAAAAAATCTTGTTAATTTAAAATTTTGTATTCCCAAAAATTACTTTGTTACATAAAAGTAATTAATATCTTTGGCACCTTAACTATTTCTGGGGTTTTGTATTAAATAAAGTTTATTTATGACCGTAATTTCAACAACGAGAAATCTAGCTGTGCTTAGAAATCTATTGTGTAAAATCTGCCATATTTTGAATGAGAACTAAATATAGTAAGAAGTTCCCATATGTCATCTAAATTACAGGAACTGTGCAATGTCGCTGCCGAGTGCAGGCTAAAGATTAATGTCTACACAAAAAAAAACTATTTGCACCAATACGATAACGAACAGGCCTTTTACTTTGTAAGGCATAGAAATAGAATCAGTACACGTAGAAAAAAAAATATGGCTGGAGGTAACCATATTCTAAGAGCAACATACTTTGGTTGGTTTTTAACAATGTTTATGCCTGCAAGTTACCATATTATGTTTAAATATGACCACAGTATGTTTAAAATCAACAAATTTTTTCCTAAATCAACCATAATATGGTCAAAATTAACCATATTTTAGTCAATAATAACCATAATAATGGTCAAAACTAATCATATTATGTTCAAAAGTAACCATAATATGGTCAAAATTTCCCAGAAAGTAACCATATTATGGTCAGGATTAACAATAATCATATTATGGTTAATCCATTTTTTTAAATTTGTTTGTTAAATGTCAAATTATAATTTTATTTGATTTTATATTCTTGATAGGTGTTACGTTCCACTTTTATAAAAAATCCCCTTTGGTTCATATTCCAGCCTGTGACGACATTCATATTACCATTTTTTTCTGTTCTACTAGTTTTTTCTACGTAAATTTATGTGTTTTAATCAATAATTAAAACGAAATGAATGAGAATTTTAAGCAAACCAAGTAAAATGCAAACGACCAGAATGTTGTTGCTTTTTAATCATATTATTTTAAATTTAAAATTATTTATAAAATGTTTTAAAATATTATAATTTCGAACATATTATTGTTATTAAATATTAACCATAACATGTTTGGACGCAACCATAACATGGTTATAGCTTTTGGAATAATATGGTTACCCTGATTAAGATAACCATAATATATTTAAGTGTAGGGTTGTAGTCTTATTTTATTTAAACATTATATTGTTAAAATCAACCATATTTTAAGTTTCAAGTGAGGTAAACACTGCATTGTTAAATAGAAACAAAATATTATCAATCGTGAAAAAAGTTTTTTTTAAAAACAACAAAAGTTAGTTTGTTGCGATTGCAGGGACCATACTAAGTTTTTTTTTAACCATTCTTCAACCATGTTTTTTCTTTACGTGTATTCTTCTTCACTTACTTCGGGAGAATTATTTGTTGCAATGTTGGTTCTAGTGAAGACATAAAAGCACGTCCAAATATGGCTAAAGCTGCCTACGGTGTTCTCTGCTTGGTTTTGCAATGTACCTCTATATCCAGAGACACTAAAATACAAATCTTTTCTGCCAACGTAAAGCCTGTGCTTTTCTACGAATATGAAACGCGGAATAAATCCAATCGCGAATTGCAAATAATGCAGGCTTTTGTGAAGTGTTGCCTTCGTAGAATTCTCCGTATATTCTGCCCTAATTCTATCACAAATAGTGATCGGTGGGAAAGAACTCGTCAGACACCGACTCATGTGGAAATAAAGAGGCGCAAATGGTTCGGAGAATATCTCGAATAATAATCTTATTAAATTCCTATAATTTATTTCAACCAAAGTTTTTCAAAATTTCTACAGCTATGTTCACACCTATTAAATATTTGACGTCCTACACGTAACCACTAGTTTTCTTTAAGAATTGTTTGCTTTTGCAAAACGTTTGGCTAGAGCAAACATTATTTATCGGTTTCTGAACTAAATTATACATAAATTATCATCTTAGACATAAAGCTTGGCAAATAAAAAGGAAATTGTTAAAATAAAGCTTAACTTTAATCAATTTACTGGCCTTTTTTTGGATTTTATCGTCAAATATTTGTTAGGTCTGAATATATCTTAAGTCATATCTAGGTATTTTGTTGGTTCCTTACCTTCGTGAATTGTTTTGTTTTTATTCTAATTAACTTTTTATTACAAAAACTAATTTGATTCTTGTAGTTTTATGTATTCGAATTAAAACCGGCTAACCGGTTATTTTTTAAATGCTTAACCGAAATCCGAAATCTTATTCGAAAACCGGTTATTGGAAAAAGTCGAATATTCGATCTCCCTAATTGCTGCAGACAAACCCAGATGAAAGACATTTATGAGACTACACCAGCGCTGCCAGAAATAAGATTTTACCTTATTTTTTAAGATTTTTTAACCGAAAAAAGATTTTAAGATTTTTTCCCCAAAAACAAGACTTTTTGTTTTGTCTAGACGAAGGTTAGGTTCAATTAAAAAAACCTTCTTTGTTCCCATTTAAAAATTTTTAATTTAAATAATACAATTTATAAGAAATTAAATTTTTTGTAATGATTTTTTTTTGTTTATTTTATGTATTAAATAAAATATGAATTGTTTTTATTACTTATAATAAAAATAACTACTTTTTTCCAAAAAATAAGATTTTTTCTTCAAAAATAAGATTTTTTTTTGGTGAAATTAAGATTTTTTGCTGAAAATTTCTGGCAGCCCTGGACTACACTTTTATATTTTGACATGGCGTTTTCTTTATCTCGCGCTGGTTAATATAAATATTCCAAGGAGAAGTACAAGTCTGAAGTCCTCGCCTTAGGTGATACTTATAACTTCTATTCAGATAATTTCACAACGTTGCTTACTCGGTTTATTAAGTAAAAACTGCGATATTTAATAAACTGCCCAAATCTATGTGGCTAATGCCTAATTTTCAGGATAGTATTTAAATCTATATTAAGTTAATTTTCATAACAAACTTAAATCGTATTTAAAACAGATTGGTTTTTTGAGTTTTATTTGAAAAGTCTTATTTAATTAAGATAAAAGTACGGTAGCACTACTAAACACAAAAAAAAAATATAAAAAAGTGTAATTATCTACAAGGTGGTCTGAAAAAACAGCTGACTGTTAATGCTTTGCCTGTTGTTGTTGTATTGTTGTGATATTGAGGCCACCTTGCTAAAATATTACAATGGAAACTTAAGTTGCAATTAAGTGTACCACATCGGTGACTTAAGTTTGATTTAAGTTTTTAGTGAAGAAAAGAATTTTGTATTTAAATCGATTTTAAAAATAAATGTGTTTTAATATCAATCCTGAAAACTGGGCATAACATATCTATGCGAACGTTTTATCTGTGTTAAATTACTTTAAAACAACTTTTTTGTCCGCCTTCGCAAATCATATTTGTAGGCAATTACCGGCAAGCAACAACTTCTGCGCATGCAACAAGAAATTAAACTGATGTTGACTGATATGTGCATGTGGTGGCATGCACTTATACAGCCATATGAATGGAAGTAACGCACATTACGCAATAACTATGAGTATAGAAATGAATGAATGGATGGATGGATTAATGAATGAATGAATACTTGTCAGCGTATTTAGCTATCTGCCTATCTGTCTATCCGTCTGTCCGTCTTACTCTTCTCCATTCTATCTACGTGTATATGAATGTTTATGAATAGCAAGAGCAATAGCAATTTGATCAGCTTTAATAGGCGCAGCAAAACTCAAACTCACACAAGTTGGGGCAACACAAGCAGCATAAGCAGCAGCAACGGCGATATCTATAGCTACAGCAATATTTTAATAATAACAACAAGGCAGCACTCAAGTGGCAGAGTTCACTTCCGTTCTGCGGATTTATTTTGTATTTCAAAAAAAAAAAACAACAAGAAAATAAAATTAAAAAAAAAACAAAAATATGTTGTTGGCGTTATTGTCGTTGCTGACAAGTTGTCGTTAACAAAACAAAACCAAGCAAAAATCTACTTACTATTGAAAATGAAAACAACTACAACAACATTGGCTTTATATGACAAAAGCAACAAAAATACTAAAAAAGATTCAGTATCATGAGAATGATTATCGTGGTGATGATAACGATGACGACGATGCAAGTAATTATGATGAGTAGTTAGTTTAGCTCTCGTTTGGTATTTTTCATATATGAATTTGTATTAATTGCGTGCTATAGCAAATTGTAGCAACAACAATAACAAGAGCAAAATTAAGTTTTTTTTATTGCATTGTTGCACTCACACTCTTCTCGTATTCAATCAAATGCCTTGTATGTCGTTATTGCCTGTGGGTATGTATGCATGTTTGTCTGTGTAGGAGTAAATGACAATTTTTTCTTCTTAAAAATTAACAAATGCTGTCAGCTGCTACTGTTGCGATTGCTCTACATTCAATAAAATTCATTCATGATTTTTTTCAACGCATACACACACTTACAATCAATCGTTCATACAAATTGGGTTGTTTTTCGTATCTTGTTCAATATTTATTTTTCTCATTTTATTTGCTCTGCATTACGAGTGTGTGATTTAGTTTATTTCAGATGTTTATGTGTCAGTATTTGTATACTGATAAGTTCACTTCATTTCCTCTGTCTCTTGGTTGTTGTTTTTTTTTTATGGGGAAACATTTTGATCCCCCTCCAAGTTTTTATACCTTCATCGGCCTATTCACACACATTCACCGACCGCCTGCATGACGCAAGAGGTCACTAGTGTTTGACTTTTTTTACATTTACTTATTTGTTGTTGTTGTAAATTTTTCCTTTTAGAATGATAATATTGTTACTGTAGCTGACAGACCGGACAAGTAATTAAATGTTAAAAAGGGAATTTCCGATTCGACTCTTGATTTATTTTAAAACTGTGCCTTTTTATTTTTATTTTAGCGATATTTTCGTTCTTTAACTCCGATTTTAATCGATGATTTTCATTAAAATGGTTTCAGAAAACAGAATGAAATTAATGATGATTTTCTTGAAACATCTTTTCGTGCATTACCAGGAAATTGATAAATATTCTACAGATGTACATAATTGTCAAAAAATATTTTTTGTGGTGTTTTCTTTTCTACACAACAAATATCGCCTTCTAAAAAGGTGCATGTACATATAAATATTGCCAGCCTAGTAATAATGCTATTTGATATTTGCCGAGGACAAAACACAAGATATGAAAATGTGAAATGCCCTGTTTTAAACACATGACGAAAATTGTTCTTCATCATTATAGCTTATTTTTTAAACGCATTTTTTTATTATTTTCTGACATTTTGTTTTTTAACAGATTGAGCGATTATAAATACATTTTTGTGTTTTTTGACAATGTTGCAATTTTCCGCGAATTTTAGCCAAGTTCGGGATAGACGTGTTTTTTACTGTTAGTTTTATGATTTTTATAGCTTTACTGATTTTTAATAAATATAAAACTTTGTCCTCTTGCCGCTGTTAGCAAATTTTTGCGAATTAAGCAATTTTTAACGAATTTTTGCCATTCCTAATAGTCTAATGGTATTTTCCTTTCTACAAAAAAATACCACATTTTAAAAGGTGCATGCATAAAATACAAAATTTTTGCCATTCCTTATAGTTTTAAGGACTTTTTATCAATGTTATGGCTCGTTTGAAATAATTAAAATTTTCACGATTTTTCGCTATTTATGCAAACTTTTCCGAATTTTTGCAATTTTCGCTTAGTTTTGTTGCTCTTTAAGGCAATCGTCGCCGCTATTAAAAAAAACCCCATTTATAAACATCATATACCACTTTTTTACACTCTCGATTTATTCGGAGTGAAAAGTGCAATGCCTAATGCCATAAGCAAGGGTGAATGTTTTAGAATAAAACATGCTTCCCTTTTAGAGCAAGCAAAAGAAAACATCATTAGCTAAAAAGTATTTGAATATAAAGTTCGTTTTTATATATATCGTCACCTAAAACGGAAAAGGGTCTATCTTATATTTAGAAAATTTTACTGGAGAAGCAAAAACCATTTAAAATGATAAATTGATAATCTGCTTTGAACTGCTTATAAACAAGTTGTTTTGATAATTGACAATGTTGCATATTATGCAAACTAAATATAAGTTAGGTCTTTTAGCGTTTACCATACAATCTTTTGTATCTAGGGCCTTTTTTTGTCTATAAACTCGCTAATGTTGGTCGAAAAACTTGAACATTTTTTGTTGACATTTTTGTTGATGCAATACATCAGATTTTATAAAAAAGTCGATTATAAATTTTTTGTTAATTTGGGCCTTTTGCGTTTTAGGTGACGATATATTCTTTATACATTTTCAAAAGGCTACATTATTTATAATATTGGTATGCAAAAAACATTCGAAAATTTCAATTATGTACTATAGAGTACCTGGACCTCATTTAATTTCCAATTTATGCCACATTTACTCCAATCCAAACCAAGAATAAAACATTTTAAGTACGGGTTGTATGACCCAATATGCTTGTAATAAAATTGTGTAATCGGAATCCTTAGAGCCGTACTTGGAAAGAAGCGATATAATTGTGTTAGTTTTTTTTTTTTATCTAAAATATAATTTTTTTAGGGACGTTCTTTCACAATTGGATTCATAACTCTATTTCTTCTGTACCGATTATGCTTGGTTTCAATGTTAGACAGAATACCAGGATAATTAGTTAATTTAATTAACATGACTCTTACCAACACCATTGCTAAGGTTGTAATACAAGGTAAACTCTTTGAACCTCTTAATGTTATATCCGGTGTTAAACAGGGAGACGCCTTATCCTCCCTTGTATTCAACCTTCTACTGCGTGCCATACTAGATCATGTTGACCCAGGCAGCACAATATTTATCAATTCCTGTCAAATATGCGCGTATGCGGATGACATTTTAATAATATCTAGAAACAAATCCTGTCTTAAAGATACATTTTACCAAATTGAAAGAGCTGCTTGCTTAACTGGTCTGGAAATTAATATAAATAAAACAAAATATATGTTCAGATCTCCTATTACGGGAATGTAGCAGCTCTTACCTTTGAACCGTATAAATTTGAAGCCGTAAAACAATTTAAATATCTTGGCGTGATATTAAGCTCTGACAATGACACAACAGCTGCCATTCAAGACCGAATACATGCCAGCAAACAAAGCGTGTTTTTTTTACATTTAAAATTATTTAAATCAAACCTCCTTTCACGCTAGAGTAAGGTTAGACTTTATAGATCTCTTATAAGGCAATTTTAACGTACGGATGCAAATTTTGGACACTCAAAGCATTTGATATGCACCAGCTGCTATGTTTCGAACGTAGAATACGATTCAACATCGGACTAGATATGCTGAATGAGCAGCATGGTGTTGTAAGTTACATAAAGGCCCAGAGAATTCGATGGTTAGGCCATGTTATAAGAATGCCAGACAAAAGAGTGGTGAAAAAGATATATGAACAGATTCCGGAAGGCTCTAGAAGAAGAGGGAGACCCAGAAAAAGGTGGAAGATAGACGTAGTAAATGACCTGAGAAAACTTAATGTCTTAAACTGGGTTGATAGAGCAGCAGATAGAAATAGTTGGCGGAAACTTGTAGCAGAAGCAACGGTCCAGCCCGGCCTGGAGAGCTGAGAAAGTAAGTAGGCAATGTTAGACGGGTCAGGAGAAATAAAAACAATTTGACACCACAATTGTTCTTTTCTATTAAGTTTTTCAAAATTCAACGTGCTTAAAACAGACGGACAGACACACAGAAGAAAATGGCTAAATCAGCTTTATGAGACCGTAGATGAATATTTAAAAAGCTTCACACGGAATAAAAAACTTAATATACCCTCATTCTCCACTAGTGGGGGAGGGTGTAATGCAAAGGATTTAAATAAAACTAGCATTTATCCCGCTACTGCGTATTCGTCTCCCTCTCTTTATTATATACCAAAGTTTATGTTTCTAGGTACCTGCTAAAAAAAGTTCCAACATTTTTCTGCACCTGCATAATTTTATGTTTCTAAGCCCAATACTAACGGAAATTTAAAAAGAACCATCCGAAGAAAAACAAGTAACAAAAACTCTCTTAAATATTGCCATTCACTCAGGACTTTGAATGTTAAATTTCAAGTTTCCAGGTCCAATATTAACAGAAATTAAAAAAGGACCCGTTAAAGAACGCAAAAGTACAACAAAGATCCCACTTACAAATGCTCATTAACTCAGGACTTGCATGTTAAATTTCATGTTTCTAGGTCCAATACTAACGGAAATTCAAAAAGGACCAGTTAAGGATCAAAAATGTATGAAAAAGTTCCCTCATAGAGCCTTATGTACTCAGGACATTGCATGTTGAATTTAATGTTTCTGGGTCCAATATTAGCAAAAGTTAAAAAAGTACAAGTTGTGGACCAAAAAAGCTAAGGAAAGATATTTAATTTCCCGAATTTTCCCTTTTTGATACTTTTTATCCCCACTGAGAAAAATGTTTTGTAAAAAAGTACCAAAAATAGTTACGAGTTTTACCCCTTAAACGTTCGAATTTCGAAAAAGACCCAAACTTATATGTGACCTTCTCCAAAAAAAGGACCTTCTGTGTCAAAAAACGGGTTTGGACTTAAGAGTGGATTATGGTACCTAAAAGGGTGTAGAATAAGATGAAATGAGTTTTTCTCAGAACTTCATTTTCACACACCAGGTCCCTTTTCTCGGAGAAACCTAAGCAACTTTTCGTGATATTATAATAAAAGTCTTACATTTTACTTTCTATCAGTAACTACAAAAATTTAATTTGATTCCCTTGCAAGAAATAAACAAGTACAAATAAAGTCAACTCTTTGAATAACTGTTCGAAACCTTTGTTTCCTATGACCTCCGCACATCGTTTTGACACAGAATCAATAAGATTTGTTGAAATTGTTGATGTCATTGATTCCCACACTAATTTTAAGCAATCCAATAGCTCCTGCTTTTTTTGTTAACGACCAGCTTCCACCGGCGCTTCAGAATACCGAAAATGTTCTCTATGGGATTTAAGTTTAATGATTGAGCTGGTCATTCCAAGACTCGAATCCTATTACCAGGCAATTAATATTTGGTTAGTTTTGGCGAGTGTTTTTGGTCATTGTCGTATTGAAACTCCAATAGAAGTGGCATTTCCAATTTGGCATATTGAAGAACGTAGTTGGCTAACAAGTCCCTAGAAATGAAACGGTCCATTTTTGTATGTTTTTTAACAAAAGTGCTAACTCCACTATTAGAGAAACGGGTATACGCCATTACATTTCCACTTCCATGGTTTATTGTGTCTTTACAATAAGGTGGATGTTACCATTCCCTTTAATTTTCGAGCGGTATACTCAATCTTAATTTAACAAGTTAAATTTTCCATTTTGCCACAGTCCAATTCGAGTAAGCTTTTTTAATATTCAATCTAAAATTTCTTCAAAATAGTTATAATAATAATATAGGGTTTATTGTTTATATGATTACTTTATCAAGACAAGTTGCTTAGGCTTCGAACAAAACTGTGATATAGCCTTTATTTCTATATTAATTGGTTTAAAAGATAGATAGGGCGACAAAAAAGTGCCAAAATACAGGTTTATCCGTTTACTCCCTAAAAGGGCCGAATTTAAAAAAAGTACTCGACACCTATTCGCTTTTTTTCTAAGCAAAATGCATAAGTATTAATTTTTTATAGTATCTCTTTTAGTTTCGGAGATATTAGGTTACCGAGTTTACCCGTTTTACCCTTTTTTACCCCCTAAACATTAAAATTTCAAAAAATCCGGTCTCAGTGGATCGGTGTGGGGAGAGACCAATTTTCGGTCCAAATTTAAAGTTTTTAGCTTCAGGCGTTTAGGCTGTACGATGATGAATTACAGTCAGTCAGTCAGTAACGTTACAATTATGTTTATAAACAAATACAAAGATAAATATATATCTTCCGAAAGAATGAGACGAAATTGTAGATTTCATTCTGAAAAAGTCTTATTTCTTAATATTGACAATTGTTGGTAAAAAAAAATTACTAATATTATACAAAAATATCCGAAATAAGTAAAAATAAAAAATTACAATCGCTTTTGACAAATTCTGTTATTTTCTAATTAAAAAATATTAATTCCCCCCAAAACCGATGTATTTTATTTGTACAAAAAATTCGCATATTACAAAGAAATTATACATTTCTATGATAAAAAATCATTGAAAAAATTTCCCAAATCAGCTGAGTTCTGAGCTGAGACTTTAAGTACCAAAATCGTTTTTGTGGTGAAATAAAATCGCAGATTTGTTATTTAGAAATTATAGCGAACTTTCCTCTTTCTTCCATCCTCCAAGCGAACAGTTTGTGCAGGATGTATTTACAAATAATGACAGAAGTTCTAGTTAATTCATTACTGAATGACTGGCTAAATGGCATCTACTTAATCTCCGCAATGATTCCCATTGGGTTGACACTTCACAGATGATTTTATTTCTTAAAGTTCTGACAAAAACAACAATATTTTTGTTTGATATATTTTTTCTTAGTTGTTAATTATTGTTGTCGTTGCCTTATTTTTTATTGTTTATTCTTCTGATTTTTTGTTGTTTTATTCTACTGTTTCTTCTTGTATTTGTTTATACGCGTATTTGTGGTTTTATTACTTCCGCTGTTGGAAATAAAATAAAATTAAAAAAAAAAAAAAAAAAAAAAAACAAAACTTAAAGAACGAAAAAATATATTTTTAGGCTTTAGCCCCACACCAATTGCAAAACATTTGAGTATTTTTAACTCCATAAATAGCACAATATTTACCACTGGCAGTTAAGCAGGCAGTATTTCCCATTTCCCATCAACCAACAGTCAAATGAATGAAGAACAAACGAACGTCTTCGCATGTTGTTGTTATTATACCCACACCACAATAGTGGAGAGGGTATTTTGCGTTTGTACTGATGTTGTAACACTTTAAAATATTGGTTCCATCTTTTAGTATGCCGACTTAGAATCGCATCGCTTTTGTAATTGATCTAATGATGTCCGTCTGTCCGTCCGGCTGGCTGGCTGGCTTAAATGCACAATTTTAGAGAACATTTTATGAAATTTGATTCGTAGGGTTTAGTTTTCACAAAATGGTCAGAATCGGTCCATAATTTCACAAAGCTTCCATACAAGCTTAAGTTCGATTAAATTTGGCCAACATTATTTTATTACTATTAAAATCTTTTCTCCAAATTTTATTGGGATCTCATACAAATAATAATACTTCCAAAAATAGCCCTTAATGCAACAACTTCCTTATAAGTATTGGTATTGACGTAATCTCTCCATTTAATCTCTTAAAGGCTTTAACCAGAATACTAACCTCACAACATAATTTTGTTCTGGCGGGTCCATGGGTCCCAAATAGGGTAGATACTCGAAAATTAGTTTTAAGTACTGTGGTGTAGGGTATCAAATGGTCTGGCTTGAAATACTTTACTTTCTTACTTGTTGTTATTTGAGTTGTTGCTGAGAATGTTTGTTTGACTGTTTGATAAGGCGCGCACTGTAAACAAAACCAACAACTAGCAAAATACTCACCGTCATTGTAATACGAATGAATCTTAAACTGTAAAAGGGAATGACGAAAAATACTATTAAATTCTTATTTAGAGTTGACATTTCTAAGTTGTGCTAAAAAGGAAATGGTCATTCAGAAAGGCAGTTTATTTTATTTTCAACGAAAGAAAGTGGAGGTATTGGTTCCATCCTCAGGGTTTTGGCTTTTTAATTGTTCCGACTTTTAAACATCAGTAAATCTTAAGTTTCCAAAAAACTAAAAAAAAAGCTTAAGGTTACATTTTTCAAAGATTTCTTATACTATGATCGCTAAGTCTAAATTTACAACTTTCATCTTTCGATGCTCAACTTCTTTTCAATTCCCTTTTAAAGATGCCAATATAATCACACGCAGCAATCGGTTTCAACTTTTTTCGGTTCAAAACATCAACTAACAGCGAATCAAAGAGAAAAAGAAAAGAAAAAAATTACATGCAGCCATCGTTGTGCATATCAACGAATAAAAACACAAAGCGTACTGGCCGAGTACAGGCATCTCCGTATCTACAAACCCCCTTTCCACTTTCTTCCCTCACCTAAAAACATAAGAGTTGACCATCAAAAATTAAGTGGTAGTGTTAAGCTTAACTTGGAGGCCACACGATCAAGTTTTGCCTTTCAATTCCTTTCAATTTGATAAACACTTTCATTTTTTTACTAACACACCCAGGCCGATAAAATCCTACCTTTAGCTATCGACAAGTTTTGGAAACGGGCCTAACACTTTTAAAAATTGATCACGAGATTGCTTTAATTTTCACCTTTCCATTTGTTTGGCAATGTTACGTTCAATTTAACATCTGATTACAAATTAATTTTGTTTTTTCCTTTCAAAAATATACATCTTAAATAATAAATATGCTTAACCTAAAAAAATTGTGTTTTAAAAAATTCATGTGATTTTTACACAATAACCATTTTGAGTTGTTTTTTCGGCGGGGCATTTTTAAAATAAAACTGACCATCAATTTGTATGCAGCTTGTGCCACGGCGGACAATTCAAACGAGTTTGACAAGCTGGATAGTGATTTATTGAAAGTGTGGCTGCAGGGTAATTTTGATACGACCTTTATTTCTTTAATGTTTCTTTATTATTTATAATTTACATATATTTAAAGTTTTCTAAAAATAAAACTTTTCTTTAAAAACCCATTTAACCTGATCTGACGGGTCCAGTAATCAATGGTTCTGACTAGAAGATCCTGCTAAACTTAAGCAATAGCTTTGGTTCAAGAGTACCAATCGTATGTCGTACACAAATTGTTTATCTCGGTCTTAATATTGGCAGATCTTTAAACGATCGTGGCTGACCACTGTGCAGTATTTCCTTGATCTTTAAAGATTGGAAGGGCCTTTTTGCGGATTACCTTATACCTACATAGAAAGAAAAACTTCGTACTAAATTTTTGATTTGTCTACTTACGTTTAGTATGAATAGTAGTTTAAAATTTAAGTAAGAAAAACGCTAAAAAGTACATAATATAAAACAATCCAAAGTGGCATTACTTTCGAAAGCCAATGTGAGTGCAAAAGCGTATGTTTATAAAAATTTGTTGTAAAAGCAACAACGACACTACAACAGAAGGCAAAAACCAATTTGATTGTTTTGTAAAAACAACAAAAAAACTACAAGAAGAAATTCATTCATTATTAGCATGTTTAAAAAGTAAAATAAAAAACAAAAATTCCCAAATTCTATTTGCTTAAATTATTTAGAAAATACATACAATTTTCAAAGTAGAAAAACTACGAAAACCATAACGCTCCGGTGTCTTAAAATTGAGAGTTCTTCTGTTAAACAAAGCGCGGAATATAACAAAAAAACATGTGTAACGGATAAAAGGACATAATAATATTATCTCTACCTCTCTGGTTCTCTGGGGTAAGTGTTAGAATCAATCTGACTTTCAGATTGTTTCAAGTACGACTTCGGGATTCAACCATTAAATTCTTAATTGAAGCACAGTTCGAGATTACCATTTACCTCACTTCTACTTAAGTCAAACCCGTTTTCGGACTATTTTATGTGCGGGACACTTAAATTATTCGTACTTGAATCAAGCATTCTGTGTCGATAGATTAATTTTTCTTTTCAGGATATTTCTTAAACCTTAACCGAAGAGAGTGAGATTTAAACTTAAAATTGGAAAAATGCTTCTGACCTATGACACTTTTAAAACCAAAAAAAAGTTAGAAAAAGTAGTTTTAGAATTTTAAAGACCTACACTGATATTCTGTGGAATCTACCAAGAAACACTTTTGCTTTCTTTTCCTTCTTCAGAAATAAATATTTAACTCAATCCATGTATTAATTGAAGATCAATAAGTACTCGGTCCTAGACCACGAATACTCCGATTTCTTTCTAAGCCGAATGTAAAAATGTTAACTTCTAAAACGATATCGGAGCTTTTATGTATTTTATAACTTTTACAGTCATTAATAGATCGATTAAAGGAAATACATATGAACTATCCGTGTTCAAAATCAATTCCAGAGCCAGTTTTTGGAAGAAGTATTTAAATTTTTTTTAAAAAACTCCAAAAGCTGTGAACAAAGGTCTCACTGTATAACCTCCAATTTCTTAAAAAGTATTTTCTCTATTAAGATCTTACTTAGCCTTCTCTCCCCTCTCCAAGTTTGCAACACTACACAAGTTTAAAATCCAAATCTCCGCACCGAAAAAAAGAAGAAAACGAAAAAAATGCTGATAAATTGAAATAAACAAACAATGTCTTATATTACAACATTTATTTAATAAAGTCTCATAAAAATATTGCTGCAACGAAGATGATGTTGATATTGGGTGGCACAGCGCAGACATTGCAACAAGACGCTGCAAAAAAAAAAAAAAAAATAATAAAAAAAAAATCATGTTGAAGACATAAATTGAGAAGCACAAATAATGTAAATTGTTTGCCATTTGTGTGGGCGTTGGAGTTTGTAAAACTATGATGTGTCTGTCGTTGCGGATAAATGTGTACCATGAGAAAAGTTATACTCTTGATTCCAGGAAGTTAAATCCACATTTGAAATGACAAGAACAATAAATGACAGTAAGACAGTAATTGCAAAGTACTATTTTTCAGAGATTATTTTTAAGAAAATTTTGTGGTGAAGCACATTTTGAAGAGAGACATTTTCAACCAGAAGCTTAAAGTTTTTTTAATAGTTTAAAGGATTTTTCTCTAAAACAAATCGGATAAAAGCTTTGGCTCGAGAACTTTCGTAGATCTTGGAAACTCCATGAGTCAAAGTTTTTACCTCAAGCTTTCTAAGACCGTAGTCACATTATAGAAACATGGGACAGCGAAAGTCTTAATTCGATAAATTTGCTAAGTTATCGAAAACATACTGAGACCAAGTTTTTTTTAAAGCCCTGCTTAAATGAGGCAGCTTCTGGATATTTTAAACATAACAATCTTTTATAATATGATCAAAAATTCTTTTATAATTTGAATACTTAAAGCTTTCCAAAAGGCGAATTCACTACAAGGACTTCGACGGTTCCAACAAATTTGTTTTGGTTTTACAATGTTTTGCTAGAAACTGTTGATATTTCGAACCGTAAACACTAATAATGCAATGTAATACAAAAGCTCTGTTGTTTTTGTATTGTTGTAGTCTTGCCACCACCTCTCGTAGGCAGTTTATGTAAAATCGAATAGAAAGTATTTGTTATAATTAACAACCTTATGAGAAAAAGTTTAAGCTCTATGCTTTTTAATAGAGTTTGAACTATTGAACCTAATTTAAATTCAAGAGGTTGGCAAAATGAGTTTTCTCTTAGACCTTTTCAGGACTTATTGCCTAGAGTGCATCCAGAAATTGGCTTAACCCCATCACAAAAAGCTTCGGTATTCTATTTTTTAAACTATATCGAATCAAATTGCAAAATAGCTTTGCTTAATATGACCAACTTGAGTAAAGAACGTTTAAATTAAATGCTTTTTCAAAAATAAAAACCTAATAAATAATAGTACTTAAGAACTTTCTTTATCTAAGCTTAGATAGTAAAGGTGGATTAATCCATGCGTTCCGAACAATATTTTTGTCCGGAGAATAATTTTTTTTACTGAGAGTGTTCTGCAGAATGATTCACCCATTTCAGAAAATTTTTCCGGAAAAAGAAAGCTACAGATGTAAACAATTATACAAAATGGCAGCACAACTAACAAACCACTTATTTTGAAATGTTTTCTAAAAGAGATTTAAAGAAAATTGACGAAAAAAGGAAAATGATTTTATTATTTTTATATATATGGGCATTTTTCTAATGTCGAATGCGACATTTGTACGCCTTAAAAGTGAAAAAAACATATACCAAAACATTAATTTTATTTTGACAAAAGGCGGAACTTATAGCTCTTGATTAGCTCTTTAATGTGTGCTAAAGGTTGGTTTTGAGCAATTGTTCGTTTTCAAGAATATTAAAAAAAAACCAAGGCATTTGCATGCGACAAAAACAGAAGTCGCTTTTACGGCAAACAGTTCAAACACTGATTTCAGCGAAACCTGATGAAATATTTTAATGCGACTAATTTTAAAATGTTATGCATTGATGTATCTTAATAATGCTTTTTATTTGATTCAAAAATATTGTGTAGCTTATTTTTAATTTAATTTTAATCACTGTCGCACGCTACATGTTGCATGCGACATTTTGTTCCATCATACTTTTATGTTTACGTTTTTACTTTTTATGTAACAAGACATCCGTAAGATGATTCTACTTTATTTTAAATACATTTAATATATTTATTTTCCGAACAAAAATTATAAACTTAAAAAAATATCTTCAATAAAGAAAAATACAAATATAGAACAAAAACTAACTTAACTGAAAATAGTATTGCTATTCTCAAATAAAGTTTTTTTTTTTTTTATGTAATAAGCTATCCTTGCTGCTTGTAGTTATTGGCCATCGCAAATAAAGATATTTTAGAAAATTTTTTTTTGAATTTATGCATTTTACACTTACGATGTCGCACGCTACAAATTTAAAATAAGTACCAAGAGAAAAGCACTGATTATTTTCCAGCAAAATTTGTTTATTAAATTTGCAACAAAAATATCTGTTTGTTTCTAATATTTGATGCGCATTGTACAAATACCCTCGACGCACTGATAACAAATATTCTTTTTCAATGTTGCACGCTACATCGAAATATACGGTAAGGCAAAGAAAAAAATTACCGTAACTGGCAATCGCATCGTTCCGTTTACATTTTTCTTATATTTTTGGAATATTAACCGAGATTTAAAAAGCAATTTTGAATGCATAATGTTTCTCATTAAGATCATTAAGAACTTTTGCACTTGTTTGACTTTGCATTTGAATATTTCAAAGTGTGTTATGATTTAATGTATAATTTGTTAACATTATTAAAAGTTGATAGATTCCCTATAAAAATATGTTAAAACAACATACTTTTATACACTTTGAATTTTTTGGCTGTGGTTGACATTTCTGGAGAAATGCCCATATTATTTTTTTATTTAATTATAATTAATAATTATTAAGCAAAAAACAATCATTTCCATTTTTATGGGCAAATTGAAAAAAAGTGGCAACTCAGTTTATTTTGTTCTGAACAAAAATTAAAATTAATAAACCAATTCAAGAAAAAACTTTCCAAACAAAATAATTTCTCTCTCTCTCAGAAGTAAGACATCAAACTCAGAATAATAATAATGTTGTCCGGACAAAACTATTGTTCGGAGCGCATGGGTGAATCGAGCTTGATTTGCAATTTCTAATCAAGGAAGAGAAACATAAATCTCTAGAAATAAAAGAAGGTTTTAAGGTTGTTTTAGCTCTTTAATATTAAGGTAAAAGTTAATAAGAATATACCAACTTAATACTATTCTTCCATGAAACTTTTAACAAAATTGTTTTTATTTTTATTAAGATCAACTTTTTCTAAATCATACAAGTCTTCTAAAGACACATTTGAATTCCGATTTAATCACATGGGGAAAACTTTACACCAGGTTAGCCAAAGCCTTTTGCTACAAAAAAATCTTTAAAGTAGTACAAAAGCATTAAAGCTGATTTTAAAACATAGAAACAAGAATTAGATCAGAGTTACTATATGCGATTTTTTAAATTTGTTGGGGCAAATTCTAACGAACAAAGCTCCAGCAAAGCAAAAAAAAAAAAAATCCAAGCAAACGACCAACCAGCAAACAATTTATTTTATTTGCTTTATTTTATTCTTTCATACAATAATGAAGATAATAATGATAATGACGACGAAGACGAAGACGTATACGACAATAACGACAACGATGATGATGACGATGAAAAAATGTATGATAATAATGGAGCTTTACGGTTTCTATGGAGGTGTTAGCGGTGTAAGACCAAGCTTGATTGATGCCGACACATAACAGTAGTGGCGCCACCACTACATTCACATACAAATCGTTACCAGTATCGGTGATGAGATGAGGTGCAACAAGCATGTGAGTTAGTAGTGAGTATCTGGTGGTGGTATAAAAACATATACATATGTACATACATAAGTGTTGGAGAATATTTAAGCTGAGTGTGTGTGTGTGTGTGTGTGCAAGTTGTTTACTCTTTTGGCCCACTGCAAATACTAAGGGCGGACGAGCAATGTAATCTTTTAAAAATTGTTCTCAATTGCTTTTAGCTATTGTAGTTATTGATATTGTTGCTGATGTTGTTGTTGCTACTCTTCCTGCTGCTGCTTGCTGTTTGCCAGCCCAACTGCTTCCTTTGATTATAAATGTGAATTATTGTATGAATGAACTGCAGGTTTGTCTGTCATTTCAGTTGTATGTTAAAAAGAGATAGCAGCATTTTGTTTTTATTTTTGAGAGGTACATACATATGTATAATTCAGAGTTTATAGCTCTAGCCAAGTGCAATAGCAACAACAAATTTCAACTAACGGATGCAAAAAGACGACAAATTTCGTGAATACTTCGTTAGAGTGTAAATGAATGAAAATGTTAAAAAATATATAAAAAAAAAATTGAATTAAATTTGAACAAATAGAAACTAGAACACAAAAAAATACAAAAAAACCTTTAAGCATTTTATACAACGACTATTGACCGACACAAAAGAATGTGTTTTTTTCATTTATTTGTTTAACAAAATAAACAACAACAATAAATCATATGAAAAGCTCGTATTGTTAAGACAAAACGTCAGTATATTTTTATTAATATCAGTACAATTAGTACCTTTGCACGGATATTTTCAGAATTTAAAAGAATACATATGTAATTGGGGTATTCACAAGGTGTCATAATAAAGTCATAAGTCTTAAAATAATAACATGAAATAATACGACTGTTGTGAACAACCCCTCATAAATTGCTGTGCTATTTTGAATTTAAATCATGAATTAACAAATAAAAATATGTATTTCTTACCTGACTATTTTCTATTTTTTAGACGCAAATCACAAATAAATTTTATTTTGTTTGTTTACCAAACATCAGAGTCCTAAGTCGACATAATTTGACGCCGCAAGTGTTTTGTTGCAAAAATTGCTAGCCGCAGGTTAAATTCGGATATTAGCCGGATAAAACGGCGCCGGCTACAAAAACTAATGCGGCACAAAAAACATAGCAAGCAAAGTTCTATTAATTTAAGACACTTTTTGTTTACAAAGCAACAACATTAAGATAATATAACATGATAGCACATCTTGTGAATATCCCAAATATGTTTTCCTTTTTTAAATTCTTTTTTTATAAATTAAGAAAACGGAAGCCTCACGAATTGTTCCTTGGATTACATGGTCAGCATGAAAATCGGCCCTGCGAACGTTTCAACTTATCCTTATGTCAAATGACCTTTTCCCGTCCCCCCACTGGGCTACAAAGCCGTATTTTATCATTTAAATTTCCCCATAACTCCCTCGAGATCGTAAATTTATAAAATTGATTTTTTTGTGGACGATTCTGTATTCTTTCATTGTCTTATCTGAGTGAAACTGTTAAACTTAATTTGCCTCAGTTTTTTCGAGGTGAATTGTAGTGAAAGGCTGTGATTTCTGATTAAGTCCGAGCATTGCGTTACTATTTCAAAATTATGAAATTTTTGAAAATAAATTAAAAAAAAAACAGTAAAAATATATGTATACTCTTCACAATGATGAAATAGGAACAAAAATATATCGTTTTTTACAGCCGTACCTAAACAAGAGAGGAAGGCGGAAAATTTTTTTCCGCTTAACTTTTACGCTGATATGCCATACCTAAACAAGAACGTTAAGTGTCACAAGCGGTACTGTTAACTTTCTTGTTAAATAAAACCCACATAATAGAAATACAAAGAAGAATATGATTGACAAAAATAGCTAAGTTGCCATTATTTATTAACAAAAGCGGCCAACTTCACTATAAAACGCGCTTACAAAATCGGATTTTCCAATTGCAAAGCGTTGATGCCGCTCTATTTTGGGATGCTTCATACAAATTTTATGTGCATGAGAGTTTTGACAGCTAGAAAACGCTTTCCGCTCTTGTTTAGGTACGGCTGTTAGATATAAATTAATTTATTTAGAGCCACGCCTACTTCACCTCACATTGTCGGCTGTTGTGTATTGGTAACCAAGAAGCTTGTTTGTAATTGGGAAACTTTTTGCTCTTTCCGTACTTCATATATACAGAAAAACAATGTCCGCTTGTTTAATCTACTTTCATTGCAAGGAAAAAAGTGCGCCGTACACCAAAGTATATGTGCAAGGTAGGGGTCGCCTTTTTACATTTTTATATCTCATTATCTTAGGCGTTTACAGCCCGATCCTAAAGTATGATATAGCAATGTTTTTGTCTCGAGAAGACAAATGTTTTGTCCTTAGGGGCTATTGAGAAGTATTTCGTTCTAGTATTTATCCACCAGAATATTAAAGTGAAAAATAATATGAAAATTTATATAAATGATGTTTTTTTATAGAGTGACACAAGTTTAAATCATAATAAACCAGGGAAATATATTTTTAATATCAATAAAACGGGCTTTATTGGAAAAACATTTTCAGGGGTGTGCTGGAAATCGTAAACGTAAAACGCCAGAATTTGGAAGTTGTTTTTAATTCACTTTTAATCTAATTTTTATAATATTTCTTATAAAATTCTGTTTAATAGAGAAATATTTGTATAATATTTTTTATAAAAATCCTTTATTGCAGAAATCTTATTGAAAAGCGACTTTTAAAATTCTTGCGTTTTACGTTTCCGATTTCCAGCACACCCCTATTTGTGAAATTAATGTTTAAATATGAGTTCTGTCATGTGGTCCCCAAAAACTTTTTTAAAAACTTTTCGCATTCTGACCATCATCGTTTTTTAATACATGTGGGTGGGCCATTGGCTCCGCTGGCCCATAAAGCGCACCAAACATTAATTTTCTGTGGATGTAATGGTGTTTCAATAAAAGCTTGTGGATTCTCATCACTCCAAATGCGACTACTCTTCTTATTTACTTACCCATTCAACCAGAAATGGGCTTTATCGAAAATAAAATTTTGAATGGAAATTCAAAATCAATATCAATTTCTGCTTCAGCCCATTCGCCCATTCGATTCATAATGGAATTTCAAAGCAAACTAAACAAAAAGCAACGTTCAGCTGTGGGTGCTCAAAAAAGCAGTGATGCCAACCCAAAGTTGTGACACTCTAAAGACACAACCTTTAATAAATGTTACTCACCATGAGAACTAAATCCCTAGATTCTATTTGTTTAAAAAAATTAATGGTCTCAAAAAATCCTTATAGTTTTACTAAGGAAGTATTTTTTTAATTCCTGCAGAACAGTCGGCAGTCTGGGACTTTATCATTTTACCATAAATGATAAAACCTGTCTACAACTTTTGATTTTATTTACAAAAGATGAAACATTTTAATGAACTTAAGCATTTTATTAAACGCCTTAATTGTATGGGAGCCCCCCTAAGGGTGATAATGGGAAAGTATGTTTTGAGTAAAAGTTCAGGACAGGAAACTAATTGAGGTCGGCCATACATTTTATCCCCCAAAGGGCGACTCATAAGCAATTATGGGACTTTCCCTTTAAAATATTTCCAGTCTGTATTGAGAGTTTTGTATGAGAGCCTTCTTAAGAAAGGGCGATAACAGGTATGTATGATAGAAACAAACGATTAGGATGAAAAATAAAGTGGAGTTTGTCATATACTTGACCCGTCTAGGGGCAACATAAGCGCTGCAGGGTCTACCTTCGTCAAAAAGAACAAATTTTTTTTAAACCTCCTAGCAAAAATACACTATATTAGAGGGTGCACGGGAAAACTTTTTTTTAGGTAAGGTCTACTGTTTATGTGTGTATTTGTAATTGTAAAAACCCCAAAAAAAGTATAAAAAAAATTAAAAAACACACTTATACAAGATTACTTGTTTCTTTCGGTGTTGTGTATAAAAAAACAACAACAACATGGATTGTTACAAAAAAAATTGGAGTCAGTTGTGGTTTTTTGCTTGTATCTCAGCCATTTATAGACTGAACTGGCTGAATTTCAATACCGAACAATTCCGGATTATATGTGACATTAATAAATAACCACCTGGTCCTCACATATCTGGGGTGCTCGGAAAACCCATTTCAACGGATAAACTAACACACGGACATCGTAAAATTAAAATGTATAATTATAAAACTATAAGAACCCAGAATATATCTGTGGCAATAAATAATAATAGCTTAAGTCGAAATTTCGTGTTTTGAGATATTAAGGGTTTTGTCTAAAATAAATTGTGTGTTTTGGTGCGTAAGTTAAAATATAAATGCTTGTAGTTTTATTAATAATGACATTTTATACTTGAAATTTAGGTGAGTGATAGATCTTGAAGAACAGAATAAAAATATGTAATAAAATGAAAAAGCACTTATGTCAACTTAAGCTATTATTATTTATTGCCACATAGGTATATATACTTTATATTATCTAAGATCAAAAAAACTTATAAAAAGAATGACAAACTTATATAAACCCTTTAAGCTTCGGTAAAGGCTAAAAAACTGGAAAAATGAAAAGGGGTCTTTTACGTATAAATATTTAAGATCTACTAAGGATATTTAAATATTAATTGGTTTAACAAAAATTGTTAAGGTTTTCTCTGTATTAAGTCCTTCAATAGTAAAAATATCCATCAACTTCAGCGATGAAAATACTTTATTAAATAATTTTTGCTTAGATAAATGTATTGGAAATATTTCTAATGGTTTTTATAAAATATGAAAATCGTCAATATTTACTTTAAATTTAAAGAAAACTGAGTGCACCGTTTTTTCAGTTTTCTTAAAGAATATATGCTCCGTTGCCCTGACTATTGATGTAAAGAAAAAAATTTACCACATTTCAAGTTTAAGTGTAATTTTTTTTTGCTTTTCGGAACACCAAATTGTACTTGTTTTTTATGTTTTTGTATCAAATATTTTTAATTATGAAATATTTAAAATGTTTTTGTATCATTAAAAACTTATACTTATACATACATATTACACAAGGGAACAAATAAAATCTTTTTTTGTGCGTTCTTTTAATTAATTATTAATTTTATTTACAATTCACTGAGAAAACTGAATATCGATTTCCATACAAAAATTACATTTTAAATATGTGTGTTTTATGAACGTTTTTCTTTTTGTATGGAAATCGATATTCAGTTTTCTCAATAAATTGTAAATAAAATCAAAAGTTGTACTCCGATTACAATGAAACCAACCCCTTTTCATTCGAAATTGTGTCAAAATAAAAGTTTGAAGACCAAGACTGTGACTTAAGTCGAATTTTTATTTTTTGTGAATTTTTAAAGAACAAAAAATTTGTTTTTTTTCCAGAATGTTTCTTTTTTGTCTTAAAAAATTTAAGTATATCTCTGAAACTACAGGGTTTCGGTTTTTTCTGTTAACTGAATATGGTCAATCCTTTTAAAGTTATTCTAATACATGCAGTGAAAGTGCCCTTATTTTGAACATAACGGTATATTTCGAAAAGTAGAGTTGATAGAGAAGATAAGATTAGAAATCAGCGACCTCAAATTAGTAAAAATTTGTGTTATCCTTAAAATATATTCTTTAAACTGTTAATTTCTAATGATCTCTAGTGTTCCAGGCAAATGTATTAGAGTAGGTCGATTTTTCAACAAAAAAATCTTAGGAGCTGTGTAATTCTGTATATTTATTTATTTTATAGTTGTTATTACAGCGAGATACAAAATATATAAAAATGAGTGTTATCCTAAAAAATCTTGACTTGGCCGATTACTGGCTGTCGGGTCCTCAAAATATCGGGAATCTGTGTTACACAACTTCGTGTTGAATAAAATAGGATATTTTAAAAACAAAAATCCTTGCTAGAATTTATAAAAAATTAGGTACATCAATTTTAACATTATATTTAGATAGATTTGGTAATTTTCAACAATTCAACATAAAAAGTGTTGCCGAATTAAATTTTTTTTAAAAAAAAGGGATATATTCATGTAGCTCCCATGAATCATATGACGGAATTTTTTCCAAACTTCAAATTTTGTTTATTATTATCATATACTTGCAAAATATTACTAGTCTGAGTCAACTCTTTCTATTTTTGCACAATTTTGTTCTACATCAAAGTATTGTGCGGCGTTCCCTGAATTAGAACTTAGTTTAACTATGTTTCAACCCACTGTGTGTCGGCTATGAAATCTCTTAATACGAATTGATGATTTTCCACAGATGAGATGAATGAGATGCAAAAATAAAACTCTTTGGCAAATGTTTTGTTATAGATATAGATATTTTAGAGGAATATGAGAGCAATACCATATTTTGAATAGTAAAGGTCCGAAAGTATTTGAAGACACCTTTTTAAAGAATAATAAAACCGGAATAAAATGCAAAAAGATCTGTGAACTTTGCTGAAAACTGAATATTTTAAAAAAATTAGTTGGAGAAGAATATTTAGCTACCGACTTTTTCGAGCATATCACTTAAATTAAAGAATCAAGAAATCTTAATAGATCTGAAATAATGGGCAGCAGATATAGATAATCAGCTTTTAAGGCTTTACAGGCCTGTTCTGAAAATCACTTCAACTCAAATCGCGTGATTTCAAATCATATGTTTTTTTTTTTTTTTTTTTTTTTTTTTTTTCATTGTTTATTTATTGAATCTTCATATATTAAATATGAACTAACAATAATTAATCAAATCTTATTCTAATTCTTTATTTATGTCCTGCCAGTGCCAGACAAAAATTTTTTTTTCTTCACGGGTTCTGTTCACATATATAGGTGCTTATCGTTCTCCTAGTTGGGTAAGTGCTGCAGTGTCTCTTCTTCTTAAGCGAGTGTGGCCGCCATGATTTAGAATATTTCGAGCTAGTGGATTTGGGTGTTGTTCAAGCCTTTTTAAATATTTTACTGCATATTTTGTAATCATAGTTTTTACTAATGGCACATTGAGATCCTTATGAATGTTTGAATTTTTAACGTACCAGGGAGCGGCTGTGATTATTCGAAGAAGTTTATTTTGACGCCTTTGAATTTTTTCGATATTAGAGGCCGAGGCAGTGCCCCATAGTTGAATACCGTAGCACCAGATAGGCTTTAAGATAGAGTTGTAAAGTAGAAGCTTGCAATCGAGACTAAGGACAGAGTTTCTTCCAATAAGCCAATGAATTTGAATGGCTTTAAGTTTCATTTGAGTTAATTTTGCCTCTATATGGCATTTCCACGTTAATCGCCGATCCAGATGTAAACCGAGCTATTTTACATGCGAATGTTGAGGAATTATTTGATTATTGATTGTAATAGAGGGGCAAGATTCCCGGCGCAAGGTGAATGTTATATGAACGCATTTTTGCTCATTTACCATTATCCTCCATTGTCTTAGCCATATTTCTAGTTGAAATATATGATCCTGTAAATAACGAGATGCTTCATAACTGTTTTCGTGTACGCTTAGAAAAGCTGTATCGTCTGCAAATGTTGAAGTTTGGGTGTAGTTGTTTGTTGGCATGTCCGAAGTATAAATTAAGTATAAAAGAGGGCCGAGGATGCTGCCTTGTGGAACTCCAGCGCCAATTGGCTGAGGTGAACTTAAGAAATCTCCTTCTTTAATAATAAATTGACGACCGACTAAGTAGCTTTCTAGCAGCTTGTGTGTGTTTGCTGGAAAATTTTGCTTCAATTTATGTAATAAGCCTTCATGCCAGACTTTATCAAAAGCTTGCGAAACATCGATGAAGAGTGCTGAGCAATATTTTTTTTCTTCAAATGCTTTTCTTATGACATTTACTATTCGATGAGTTTGTTCAATTGTGCTGTGTTTTTTTCTAAATCCAAACTGATGGTTTGGAATACATCTATTGTCATTTAAAATTGGTGTTAATTTTGAAACTAATAATTTCTCAAACAGCTTTGACATATTTGATAATAAACTAATAGGCCTATATGACTCAACTTTTGTATGATCTTTCCCTGGATTTGGTATCATGGTAACTAAGGAAACCTTCCATTCTTGCGGGTAGTATTCAAGCCGTAAAATAGCATTAAAAATAAAAACAATAATTTTCTTTGCTATGCGAGGTAGCTCTAAAAGCATTTTATTACTGATCTTATCAATACCAGGTGCCTTCTTAGTGTTTAAGTCACAAATAGCCTTTTCGATATCTCTTATTTCAAATCTTATGGGAATAGCAACTCTAGCATATGTGGCTTTTTAAAAATCACACGTTTGATATTTTGGTTTTCCGTTTTTGTGTTTTTGGTGTGAAGTATTGATAAACATGAGATTGACATGCCCAGGGGAAAAATAAGATCCAGGCATTATAATCAAATAAATTAACGGAATATCAGAGCGTGTTTTATGTTGCATTTATAAGAATAGCAAGTTCAAGAACTTTTGGTGTCTCTTGCATCTACATATTTTCAATTACCTTTACCGTAATTTACTAAAAGCATCCAAATTTTCAAACTCATAGTTCTCGAGTATATTAAAATAGACAGATAATTCATTATACTCTATACGATTTTAATGAATTTTTCCACATATATTTTTAAATCTATAATGTTTAGTTTTATTTATTTACCAAAAACAAAAAAAAAAAAAAAAGAGGGAGAACAAGACACAAAGAGCGCGAGAAAAAAAACATGATTAAATACTTGGCAACATGCAACAATTTTAAATTAAGTGCAAAACTTAAACTTTTCGTATGCAGTTGATAGACGACGCCATCGACCAAAAACTATGCAGACAGTCAGATTTTTTTTTAGCTGTTTGTTTCTTTTGCCTCAATATTTTTTCAATCTAAACTAGAAAAATAAAACAGATTGGGCCAACAGACAGACAAAGCAACAGTCCAACATACCGACTAATAGATATAGACATAAATTAAATTTTAAATCCCAGGCCGTATTAGTTGTAGTAGTTGTACTTGTACCTACTACACCCAAAAAAACCAAAGAAAAATGTTGCATGAACAGAGTTTGCCGTGTATCCATTCCTAAGGTGAATTTGAAAGGCATAAAAATGTAAACATTTTAATGAATGAATTATTTCAATTTAGTTGAAAATAAAGTGTGGACTTGGCACTGATTTTAGGGGTTTGAAGAAAATTAGAGTTGATAACAAGAATTTAGACTTGAAAGCTCTGGTGGTATTTGTTATTGCCGTACAAATACTACAATGCAATGCAATGAGTACTACAGTGCACTGAGTAAATAGTTACAAACAAAATGTATGTTCAATAAACATGCATTCAAACGAGCGAAGAGAAAGAAACAGATCAAATAATAAAAAACAAACTAACTGAGAACACATAATAGCTTAAAGAGTAGGGACTATTAAGCTGTTTTTTTAAACTTCGTCTGGCGATTTAAAAAAAAAGTGGATCAAAATAAGTTTATTTTCCATATTGGCACAGATATTTAGGGAACATATCTTCAACTAAAAAAAGGCCTAATTCAATGAATACGATTTGTTTTAATATTTTAATAAGGCTTCCGTTAGCTTTGCGTAATTTCTAAGATTTTTTTAGAAACATCTGCGCCTTGATTCTTATGTGAGATACACTATATTACTCCAACCTGTGAGATCAAATGCCCTGACAGCGTCTTCAATTTCAGACAAAAAAATTTTTGTTTTTAGATTGCCAACACAGAAAAAAATGCTTCAGCAATTAAAGCACTAATCAAAACTTGATTCACCTTTAATCAAATAAATTAAACGTTTAATTGATACTAATAACTTGCAACAGTAAACAAATTCACAAATTCGCTTGATTAAACGTTTAATTCATTTGATTACCTTTTAAATTAAAACTGATTTTAGTTTTGATTAATGCTTTAATTGGTTAAAACATTTTTTGCTGTGAACGAACATTATTTCTAATATCTTTGCCACCATCTTTATTTTTGCAAATCGAAAGTTCTATGATTCAACCAAGCCCAGACGGTAAAATAAACCACACAAATTGCTTGTCAAACATGCCAAAATTTTACGCTTTAACATATATTTTGTGCAGTTAATTAGGGGGTATGCTTTTTGGACATTTCAGCGAAAACTTTGCAGAGTGACATCGTTGAAAAAGAAGCATTAAAATCATTCTTGGCCGTTAATTATAATTTTTTTGGCAGCATTACTTGCCACGAAACAGCTCGTTGTTTAAAACACTGTTTACTCCAAATTCGTTGCTTTTATTTTATATTTCTTCTCCGTTCTAAACAAATAGCGAGCAAATTTGTCGTCTTCGTTCATTAAAAACAAAACAGAAATCAAAAATGTTTGTTTGTACGATATATGTTTGTTTTGTTTATTTGCGAACACAAAACGGAAACAAAGTGTGTGTTTGCCATGCCATTTGTGTGGTTTATTTTGCACTTTAAGCTCAAAGTTTGATTGAATTATTAAAAGAATCGATTTTATCGACTATAAGTCGCTTTGAGTGTTTTTCATTACACTTTCTTAGTTTTCAAGATTGAGCGATCAATTGATTGATTTGGCTTCTCATAATACAAGTCTTCAGAGTTCCATGAACAACAGTTTGGTTTCGCCAATAGAATAGAACCATTTCGTCGGCTTAGAGTGTAAATCTGCTAAATCCATTTCTTACATTTTTGACATTTTGATACCGTTTGAAAGATAAGGGTACCGACTAAGAAAAAAATTTGATTTAACTGAGAACTAAAGCTAGAAATAGAAAACATTTTTTTTGGCTGTCCTGTAAAATTAGATAAAGTTAGTAAGCAGGTTTACATTCTAAGGTGCATTTACTTAGATTTTTCATATGTTTTAGAAAAACTGTCATCTTCGGCTTTTTCATTTGTCATTGGCTAAAAAAAAACTGTTGCCTTTTTCTCTGATTCATTAAATGTAAAGCGACTGATTGACAAACCAACTCAAAAAGTGAAAAGTTGTACATACATTTTCATTTTTAGTTCGACAGTGTTTGGTTTCGACTGCAGGTGTTATATTCCACTTTTATAAAAAATCCCCTTTGATTCATATTCCAGGCTGTGGCGACTTTCGTTACCATTTTTTCTGTTCTACAAATTTGTTGTACATAAACTTATGTACAGTAGAATTCCGATAATTCGTAATCGCAAGGGACCGGCCATTTCTTACGAATTATAGGGGTTTTCGATTTAACGGGGTTAAAATAAAATAAATTCGAATTAACGGGGTTTTTCAATTTATTTACTTAAACGATAAAAAAACATTAAAAAATGGTTAAAAATAAAAAAAAAAATAAAAAAACTATTCATGTAACAAACTGATCTTAAGAAAATAAAGAAACACACAAGGAAAAAACCCATGCAAAAAAAAACTATCGGTAAACAAAAAATCATTCTTTCCATGTTTCTGTTGTTTCTATTATGAATAATAAGTGGTAGTTAGCAAACAATTACGATTTATAAGAGGCAAAGAAGATTTTATTTGAAAAAAAATTACGAATTAGCGAGGGGACCAAAATGTATGGAAATTTTACGAATTAACGAGATTTTTTCAAGGGACCGACAGTTTATTGCGAATTATCGGGAATTACAATTTGTCGGGGTACGAATTATCGGGATTTAACTGTATTTTAATCAATAATTTAAATAAAATGAATGAGAATTTTAAGCAAACTAAGTACAATTCAAACGACCAGATTGTTGCTGCTGTTTAAACATATTATTTTAAATTTTAAATTAAACGTACAATATTTTAAAATGTTATAATTTCGAACATATTATTGTTATTAAATATTAAACATAACATGTTTGGAGGCAACCATGATATGGTTATTGCTTTTGGCTGGATGAATTTAACAATAATATGGTCGCCGTGTTAATATTATGATTAAGGGAACATTATATTGTTAAAACCAGGGCTGTGGAGTCGTCCGAAAAAAGTACTAACTCCGACTCCGACTCCAAATGCTGAAATTTTTTAAGTGCGACTCCGACTCCTACTCCTACTCCAACTCCGACTCCTACTATAATCTTGATGCTAAATGTATATGAGACTCAGTGATGTTAACTTTTATTTTTTCATTACCGTACGGCCTTCTAAAAATTGGAGTTTTTGAGAAGCAATTACCGTACGCAAACATTAATGTGCTGTTTCCAAATGACAGGCGATTGATTATGTAGCAAAATTTATCAGGGGTGTGCTGGAAATCGCAAACGCAAAACGCAAGAATTTGGAAGTTGTTTTTAATAAACTTTAAATCTAATTCTTATAATTTTTGGTTTAAAGTCCTGTTTAATAGGAAAATATTTGTTAAATATTTGGCATAAAATTCTTTTATTACAAAAATCTTATTTAAAAACGACTTTTAAAATTCTTACGTTTTACGTTTGCGATTTCCAGCACACCCCTGTATATGAAAAGCACTCAGTCCATCGCCTGGAAACAGCACATAAGAGTAGTATTCATAAACCATTTATTTAAATTTTAAATGTGTTTTAGGAAGATCATTTTTATTTTGGAAATTTTTTTTAAATTTTTTATGCCGAAAAACTTTGGAGTCGGAGTCGCGAGTTTTTGTGCGTAATACGACTCCGACTCCGGCACAAAAACATCAACTACGATTCTTCAACTCCGACTCCGACTCCGACTCCACAGCCCTGGTTAAAACTATATTTGAAGTTTCAAGGGAGGTAAACCCTTTATTGTTAAATAGAAACAAAATATTATCAATCGTGAAAAAAGTTTTTTTAAAAACAACAAGTGTTTGTTTGTTGCCATTGCAGGGACAATAATATGTTTTTTTAGACATACTTCAACCATGTTTTTTCTTTGAGTGAAATCTCGTTATTGATCATTGGAAATTAAGTTAAAGGTCTTTTATTTAAAATCTAGTTGTGTACAGTTTCCACATTACAGCCGATTGATGAAAAGCTCTAAGATCTAAGTGCTTTTCCAATAAATTTACGACACTATTAATCCCCTGTATTATTGAAACCGTACATTAATCGAATTGTGGCAACAAAGGTTCCTATTGTGGTTATAAGTTAAAGTCTTACATGTGCATTATTTGCATTAATTCGAAATCAATTCGAAATAAATTGTATCCTAAGGTCGCATGAGCTCTTCGTCTATTGCCTCGTTCATTTTAAATAATATAAATATAGTTGGTAATAATTTTGAACATCGTTGTCACTCCTTGAACAGGAGGAACATAGTAATTTCAGACGGAGGTTAGTTATTCTAATAAAGTTTGCATTGAGAAACGAAAAATCCGTCGCGAACATATTAATAATCTTTAAGCCCCTTTAGGCGCATTCAAAATATATATGTACTATATATACATTCATATGAACATAACAGAATTCACAAAGATTTTTTCCTCACTAACGCTTTTATTGCAGTCACCAAAGTTGGCATTACTTATCAACTGAACCAAAAACAAGACACACCAACACGCACACATTATGCAGCCAACATTCGAACGTACAGCAATTGTGCAATGCATTTTTAGGCAGCCACTCAAAATATAGAACATAACAATCAGATAGTGAGTCGAACTGACAGGCAACTAGTCGTCCAACTGTAAGTCACTCAGTCAAAAGTCGAGTAAACATTTTTATGAATGAAATATATTTTTGTTTTGAGTTCGTTGAACTAAATTGTTGGGTTCGTTGGTTGGATGGCTGGTTGGTTGGCTGTGTTGGGTTGTTTGATCGGCTGCTTGGCTGGTTGGCTAGATGTCTGACTGGCCATGATTAGTGTAGAGCAAAGCAGTTTTGTAGAGTAGAGTTCACAATGCACTTACTCATTCTTTCCTTTAGTAGTTTCTTTTTCATTAGACATTTTGCTTTAGATAGTAACTATCTATTGGTGGTGTTAGTGCTGTATACATAATTTCTTCATTGTGATTTTATGAGATACATTCAACTCGTATGTAGAAGATACATTACAATAAAACAACATATTTCTTATTCTGATTTCGTTGAATATCAAACACAACAAACAACTCGTCTGCATGTCTGTTATGTAGAATGATTTTTTTAAAGCGATAACATTCGTGCATGTACGTACAATGCTTGCACTCATCTCAAACAGCCAACCAAAGGAACAAACATTCTTTATAAAATAAAAATATCTGTATCTGTGCGGCTGTTTGTCTATCCGTCTGTCTGCTTTTAGCTGTACTATTAAGCAAATAAACAACCAGGGAACAAACATTTTTTTTCCATCTTTCTTGAACCAGGTTGATGCTTTCATATGCAAACAAACACATAAGCAATTTAGAGGTGAACTCATAAACTAGTTCAAAGGCTAATGAAATACCAATTATTAAGTACTTCCAACTTCCACTGTAGCAATTACTTGGCGTGTAATACACTTAACTCATACTCGCACATGAAATGTCTGTGCAACTTTAACCCTTGCTCAGGCACTTTAAATAGCTGCACCCCAGTTTTTTTTTGCTTCTTGATTTACTTTTATAAAGATTATTATGAAATGATTCAAAGTTAAGTATTAACATGGAACACCTTTTGGGTTAGGAAAATGTTTTAGGTTAACGAAGATTGTTGTAAGTTTCTCCATATAATCGAAAGTGAAAAAAAAAACTTTGTGAAGTAAATTAAAAAAAGCACTTGGGAAATATTAAAAAACGCAGACTGAATTAGTTACAAGTAGGTTAAACCTTCCCTTATGGCTAATAAATCGCTGATGTTTTAAACGATGGTTTAGTTGAACTAAACTTGAATTTATATGTAGTTTAAGCCCAACAACTATAAATCAGTGTCCCATGTATAATATATTTTTACAAAAATCTGTATTGGTAATTTAAACGCCAAATTTTATGCGTTTAAAGATGGTTTATATGTTTACGGATTTAACGATTTGTTGGTTTAAACACATTTTAAAACAACAAGAGAGTTTAACTTGCTCGTATTTATTTGCCCTTAGTATTTAAAATGAAATGTTTCTTTTAATTTAGAATTCTTTTTGAGCTTTTCCAGAAGAGAGTCTTACATTACCTATAGCGTTTTTATATCAAATTAATTAATTAATTGAATTTTTTTTTCTAGATGAAATATTTTTGTTCATTTATAGGCATTTTCGCAACTCCCGAAGATTTGAAGTGCCACCAATGTGCCCGCAAAAGTGTTCATCAGAATCGTTTTTGACTATCCCGTTCTAGGATTCTTTGCAATCGCTTTGATTTTTGCCTGAAATATCTCCAGATCCTTGGAATATTTATTCTTTGCTGAAGGTTTACAAGCCTAGCCCATGTTATGCGTTTTATGGCCACGTACAAAAGCATCATCGAAAATTTTAACTGTCAAATGGAGCATATGAGTGCGGCTACAGCAATACGATCCTGAACAATACTGCAGATATTTAAGAGATTAAAAGGAAAAATCAGTCTCTTTTCAACACTGCAATTGTTTGCGACTTGGATGGAAGATAATATTAATTTTTATGATGGTAAGTTACAGTTTTGTATCTTGTGACATATTTTATATTTAATTATTGTTTGAGTAGGTTTTTTTTAAGCTTATAATGCAAAACACTTTTCATACATCAATAAATCATAACAATATTTTGCTCCAATGTCCTAAATGTCCTAAATGTTTTGCAACTCTTTTGGTAAGAGAATTTTAAAGTACAGTGACACGAAAAACTGAGCGCTTAGTATTTTATTAAAATTTAACCAATAGAAATTGTTTAAGTTGTAAAAAATTTATAAAAATGCAGTACATACTAAATTTTCTATTTCTTAAATTGACCTCTAATATTTTGACTTTCTAAAATGTTTAAACAAATTTAAAATCTATTGAGAATTTTCCAATTTTACCAAGAAACAATTGGAAAATTCAGTGTCAACCGCCAAAATGTTTGAAAGTTTATTCTAAATTTATGCTTCTTAATTTATTTAAAGTAATAAATTATTTTTTAATTTCATCGTCATTTATTTTACACACTGTATTTAAAAAATATCAATACAGCTACTGTATGTGTGCATTTGTTGCTCTCAAAGAACGACAAAATTAAAGAGCGTTAAAACAAAGAGATGTGGTTTTTAAGCAATTGTTTGCTGAAATGGACATCAATGGTGTAAATATGTATATATCTGGTCTGCTTTCTTAGAACTGGTCCTATAGATCCATTCTTAATACTTTGCCGTTTTTAGTTTTTTCCGTTGTTCAAAATGGGCCTTCGACATCTATGAGTTATAAAATAATTGCTAAAGCTTTCACATGACAACGCGTCGTTAGCGTAGTCTAAATCCTCGAGATGACTAGTTAAAGTCCATTGGATACCGCGTCGATTAGTTTCAACCGTATTTGCAATGACATTGTCTATAACAAGCAGAAAGAGAAGTGGAGACAGTAGGCACCCTGAGCCACTTAGAGCCGATTGCTGTGCAAGAATCTGCGTTAATAGCTATCATATAGAGTTCTTATGGGATTAGTTAGCTTATGTGGAATGCCTCTGTTTTCTTTGAGACGGGATATGCTGTCAATATAGGATGAATTCCAAAACGACATTTGCAAAGCAACCGAACAAAGTCATGCCTTTCTAAACGCAACCATTTAAACGTCCCTAAAGGTATAATAACGGTTATCGATGCGCAATTAAAAGGCAAGCTCTTCATCAATAATTTTGCTGATGCTTTGTTGACATTTTTTTACAAAGTAAACGTTATTTTGTATCAAAGCAATTCGTTTTTAACTTACCCATTATCTACAAAAGTGAGATACAGATTACTTGACCATTCTTGTACTTGTTCTGCGATAATTCTTAGTGTGTTTATGCTTTAGAGGAACATAGGGCAAAAATTTCATTCATCGTAAAGTTTGAACATAAGTTCATCACCACCAAATTTGTTGTTCAGGCTGATGAAGCAGGGAGATTTCTTGGAAGTTCCCGATTACCCCTTGGAGATTAGCAGGATTTATAAATATTTTATTATTGCCCTCAAGCCAATTTAATTCTCTCCGATTTCAGTTTCAGTATACTGAAAAAATTTTCTTTACAATACCAATGAATTTTGACATTAATCCCATGAAAATTGCATTAAAAGGAACCTATGCAGCGCCTCGTTGGATCAATGAAACCTGTTTCATTTGAATGTATTTAATGAAACATTACATTAGATCTATGAATATTATTCACTGGATGAATAAATATATTTTTATTAGATTTTATGATTTCATTTCATAATATTCATGAAAATATTCATTAATTTGATGATAAATATACTAGATTTTAAAGACACAATTTCATTGAAAATAATATTATTTTTATCACTATTTTAATGAAGACTTTTAATATTGTTTTTTATATTTTTTTATTTTTAATTCCCTAAGCTAATCCCGCGAAGCTTTACGCTTGTCTGCAGGAACCAGAGTGAGTCTCTGGCGGGAATCGAGTCCGCAACCACGGTTTAGTACTAGCTAGACTACCGGGGCAGTGTAGTTTTTGAATAAAAAAAAAACTATGTTTTTTGCCATTACTCAATTAAGAGCGTAAATATGAGATTAAATTGTCTATATGTAACAACAATAACAACGTTAATTTTTTTTTGCTAGCGCATAATAAAAAAAAGACACATAAAGAGAGCACAAGCTTTTTCGTATACATAATTTGGTTGACAACAGGGTGGGTTTTTTGATTTCATAAATTTAATGGCATATTACATTAGATGTATGAAATAATTATATCTTAAATTTTTTTATTAACAATTAAACATTTTTTAAGGAAACTATAATTTTGTTTTAATTTATAATGTTTGTATATTGTTTTTTATGTTCCCAATTAAAATTTTAAGTTTAACTTGGACAAACATAAGTTTTCATATATCCAATGAAAATTTTTAACGTAATTACGAAATCCAATGAAGCGATATTAACGAAAATAATTCATTATAACTATGAAATTCCATTTAAGCAATGAAAATTTTGTTTTGAAAATGATTCATTTAATATATGTATGAAGCATTTTTCTTTCATTGTACTTAAAGGTTTTTAAAGAAATTTACAGCTCAGAAAACACTAAATAAACTCCTAATTCAAGTTAAAGCTTTTTATTTCCTGATTTCTTGACTTTACCAAACAGACTAAAAAGTTGCAAATTGGAATGTGGTTACTCAAGATTTTTTCAACTTAAACCCTGAAAACTAAAGAGAACAAGTTTAAATTTCGCATACAAAAACAAAAAAAAAGTGTTGTAAAGACAATAACGTTTTTATGACTGTATAAGTAACCACAATCACCGTCACCAGTATCTGAAACGTAACAATCTCTAATTTTTTAGATCCACAATTACAAATTCTCTTTCTGGTTCTACAACTAGTGCAACCACTACTAGTGCTGTTACCACTATTAAGACCATCATCTAAAGAACTGTTCATTCATTGCCATTATTAAATGTTCTTTGAAAGAAACATTTACTAGTACACAGTTATGCCACAATACAATACATACATACTTGTGCCACATGCAACAATTGTTAGTGTAGTAAGTAGTTAGTGTATCCACATTTCTTTGCGCGATGTAACCCGTAGTTTTTTTTTAATGCATTTTCAATAATCAGCATTTCAGTTCTACCACTCAGCCAACCCAGCTAACCAGCCAGCCAGCCTGCCTTCTTCCTTCCTGCCCGCCTGCCTGCTGCTGCCTCTCTAACTGACTGACAGAGCAACAGCCTGCATTCTTTCTTCAAAATGTGCTTGACTGCTTTAGCACGTGAAGCATGTTAAGTGGTGTTAAATTTAATTTTATTCTTAAATTTGTTTTATTCTACATTTTTCTTATTTTTCTGGTTTTTCGTTGACTTGGAATGGAAGATGATGGTATTAAATAATGCCATATAGTTAAGGGGGTTGTTTGATATGATACAAACAGAGTTTTCTATTACATTTCTTGACAGATCTGTTTTCTAATGGATGCCATGTATTCGTCTAAGGGTTCCTATTGGCAAAATATTTCCCGGGAGTACTCGTTAAAAATATTTTTGCAATTAGTACACACTTTTAATTTAGGGCATTATGATATTAAATAATGTAAAGTTAAGAATAAATATCGCACCTGGGGGCAGATTACAGCATTTCGATCGAATGACGTAATTTGCCCCCTGGCAAATTGTTAAATACCGAAATTTCCAAATGATCGAAAATATTGTCACAGTGCAGTGGACTAACTTTGATCAACATCTGCTAAAAGCCAGCAAAAACATAAGAAAATGTAATGCAAAAATGGAATATCTATCATAATCAATTCTCTCTTCACTGCAAGATTTGACAAGAATTTTGGATGATAAGAAAAGTAGAGAAACATTCGATTAGACGTTAACCCATCATAAGTTCCCGGGAATAACGAAAATCCGGAAGGTTAGGAACCCTATTTCTTGCAACTTAATGAATAAGAGTACATTTTTTAGTGAGTGAATGTGTGTCATAAGAAGTTAAATGCATAAATCAATATTGTAACAATTTTACTTTGAAATGAAATTTGTTAAATTGAAATTAATTACAATTGATTTCTTGATTTTTTTGTTTGTGCTTTATTCTTTTCCATTTTTTTTTACATTGCTTTTATATTATTTTTTTTTTTTATTAACTAAAGAGAAAATGTAATGTGAAAATAATGTATGTATGTAGTTCAAGTTTATGAATTTAAAACATTTAATAGGGGGTTTGTTGGGAAAATTGCTTTCCTTTAATTTTTTATATAATTTCATTTGACTTGTTTGTAATCTTAATAATATTGGTAAAAATACTAAGTGAGATTAACCTTTATTAAGAAGCTCTTTTCAAACAAGAAAGAGAGCTGTATTCGGCTATACCGAACCTCTTATACCCTTTATTATGGTGCGATAAGAACAGAACGTTAAATAAATGCCTTCCCACATTTTGTCAGATGTTGTATTTTAAAAACCTAAGTGACTCTACCTAATTTGAAAAGGGACTATGGGTAAAATTATCGGGCCGCTAAAGAAGGATAAAATTGCGACTTAAGTCGGGCAAACGGTAACCCTGCTTCTAAATTCTTTTTCTATTTATTACTATAAAACATATTGTTATTCGCTGATTTTAAAATAATTCGACAATAAAGCTGGAAATATTTATTCCGAATTTCATCGAAATGGGTAAAAAATACAAAAATATTAAAAAGTGCTTTTAAGGTCCATTTACACGTATCCGTTCCGTATTAGTTTTGCTCAGTATCAGTTTAATATAAAATATCGTTGTCCAATTATAATATGCATAGCTGTGTAAGCTACTAATACAAATTAAAGATTAAATAGGCGCTTTAGGTTCAATAAGGTTTGACATTTATGATTTACATGTATTCGCACAGTTGCTTAAGCCACCTCATGTACATTGTGGTTTAGCCTTTAGTTTCAAATCTGCTTTAGTGTCCGTTTTTATTTTTGTTTTAATGCAACACCACAATAGTGGAGAGGGTATTATAATTTTGTGTTAATAGGTGTAAAACAAAAAACTATTTTTTCTAAAGTCTATAATCTAGTAATTAGTATATTGAACGATTCAGAATTACTTTCTAAGTCGATCTACCGATGTCCGACCTTCGGCTGTAGAAACAACAACTATACTACAAAAGAAGGAAAAAAGGATTTGCTTGGTTTGTGTATAAAAAACAACAACACTACAAGGAGAAACACATGCATTATTTTCATGTTTAAAATGTAAAACAAGAAGCGAAAATTCCCAAATTCTATTTGTTAAAATTATTTAGTTAAATACATCAAGATTACAAAGTATTAGAACGATTACGTAACCATATCGAGTATGCTGCTTGTGCTTTATAATTGACAATTATTCTGGGCGTGTAATGGATAAGTAAATAATATTAATATCCCTAGGAGAAAGGGAACTAGCACCAAACTTGCCACGGGACAGTTATATAGGGGAAGGGACCGGACTTGTCACTTTTAAATGGCTATGACCTAGATTGGGGGTTAATTGACACCTTTTTGACAATTTTGTAACAGGTCACTGAAATAACCTAATCGGATACATTAAATTTCAGTTAAAATAATGCCTACCGCAGATATTGTTCCGATTGAACCATGTTAATATGATAGATTCCCTTCGATGCCGTGCAATAAGCCATAGGAAATAAAGCCATATGGCTTTATAAAAAATCGGTAAGGTAAAGTTTGGTCGGTCTTAACAAATTGCAATCTAAATAATCTAACTATTTTTTTATAAATCTAACCTTATTTGAACGCAGCTCAAATAGCACTCCTGAAAATAGCTATAAATGCCATGACTACATTATAAATATTGGTATTAATATTAACTGACCATAAGTTCCATATAAAACCCCTCTTTAAATCGTTTTAAGGTGTTGCTATCTAGAGATAATTAGGCACAATCATAAAATCAGAGCATAATTTCGTTTTGATGGGTCCATGATTGCCCATGAGTTACAGATAGGGAAGTGGAGTGGAAGTGTGCCCTTGGGCACATAACCCTTCTGAACCTAACCTAACCTACAGATAGGGCACACTCTCGAAAATTTGGCTGTATATACTGTGGTATAGGGTATCAAATGGTCGGGACTTTCTTACTTCTTGACGTTATTTTATTGCAAGTATGTATAAATATATTTTAAAAAACTTTTCTATTTGTTGTAGTTTTTAGCTTTTATGTTTATATGCCTGCCTTTTAATGGTACTTTTGAAAATGTTATATCACAAAAAGTAAAATTTCACTATTATTGAATTTTCTGTTTTCTACTAACTACGTGTTTTTGCTTGAAACCAACGCCTTTTTAGCCCATTTTCGGTTTTTTGTTATTCTTTTCATTCTTGTCTTGTCTAGAGCTTAAGCAATATTTGCCAATTCATCATCTGATAAGTGTAAATTAGCATTCGATTTTCATAGATTAAGGACCGGCACGGCACTAAGACGGAACGTATGAGCATTCAAAATGGGTTTAATGGTGAAATATCTAAAATAAAACATAACTTTCAAACTTCTAGTTTATCTTGCATAAATTTAAAAGGGAAACAATTTAAGCCTTCAGTTATTATTCAGTTCAGAAACACGTTAAAGCCGAGAGCCAAACTACGAGCTTATAAAGGGTGATCCAACCACCCAACCATAAAGCACAATGTTATGTGGGATTCACATCTTAACGTCAAGTTTTTTGCCCAACTTAATTTGACATTTCCTGACAAACTCAACCTTGGAGGGGTACACAATCGAGCCGGGCGTTAAGATTGTTGAAACCTTTTACGAAAAATGCCGTGCAAATCAAAATGCATTTCGTGCACTGCGTGATTTTTTTGGTCGGCATAATCGTCCAAATGTGTCTACAACCGGGAGAATTGTGAGCAAATTTCAGCAAACCTGGTTTGTAGGAAATGTGCAAATATCTGTGCATGCTCGGCCAGGTCGGCCAAGCAGTTACAGTAAATGGTGTTCGCTATCGAGAGATGATAACGGACTTCTTGTAACACATCCTACGAAACAATCTCTCTTTTGCGCGAGAAATTCAATGGTCCTGTTATCTAACGTCGTAGCGATGTTAATTGGCCACCTCGATCATGTGATTTGACACCGATGGAAGAATTTCGTTGAGGTTTTTTTAAAGGAAAAGTGTACTTAAATAAGCCAAGAATAATTTAAGGGCTAAAGAATGAGATAATTCGTCACATTAACAACATTGAACCAAAATTATGTCCCAGGGTTCTTGAAAATATGAGCCATCGGATAGAGCCATGGCTAGCAATTGTCCGATATTTTGTTTCATACATAATTGTCATAGATGTTCTATAACAATAACAAATATTAAGATAATTCTCTTAAAAACTTTTTGTTTTATTTACAATTAGCATCGTGCGTTTTGGTTGCACCAACCTTATTTTAAAGTTGGCATCTAGAAATTTTTTTATGTATAACTTCCTTAAAAGACAAAAAAAAATTATTTTGCCGTAAAAACAATGAATGCCACATTATTGTAATTCATTCAATTACAATTTGCGTTAAAGAATTTTACAGAAATGATGTGATTTTTGCCTAATGAACAATGCTTTGTGCGGAGCCCCCAAACGCTCCGCGCCCCGTTCAATGATCAACCGCACAGGTCGCACGACCCTGAAACCGCTACTATAGCCAACATTGTTGCACTGTGCGATTTGGGCGTTGGGTCTCAAAAGTCATCAACAGCAATCATTGTCTTCACTAAAAGCAACTGAAAATTAACTGTTTTTGTTTCGCTTATGTGTTTTTGTTTCCACCATCATGTTTGCATTATAAACATTAAAATTATGGTTAAAATGTAATTGATTCCCTGCCATAATTTTAACGCTTTTTGCACTACAACATTTTGTATTTTAATTTTTTTTTTGCATTTGCATCAAACATTCACATACATTTGCAAGAAAACAGGGCAACAAAGAATGAAATTATAATGGCAATTATGCCATAAGCAATTTTATGCATGACAGCTTGATGTAGTGAAATAGATAAATTCGTCGTTTTATAGATAGGCAATTCGGTTTGGAGTTACAGGTACTGGAAATTGGATAAAAAGGTCGAGATGATAAAGGCTAAAGAAACCCTTAACTTTCTCAGGCTTTAGATATGCACATATGTGTATAACACATAACATACAAGTAGAGAGAAAAGCTCTGCGCAACTTTTTAGTGTCGTTTGATAACAAGTACTTTTTTATTACTTCCACAAAAGAAGGGAAATAATTCCTTAAGCTACGTAACTTTTTCAACAGGCATTAAAATAAGTTTTTACGAATTCTCTATTTCAATTTACACTTAATTTCTCATAGATTTTTTGTAAGGTGCTTAAGAGCTTTTATTGCCCATTAGTTTTACTGTAAAGCGTTATTTTTCATTTGCAAATTATTTGCCGCTATTTGCCTGGAAGAGGGGGAACTTAATTTTATTTTTGAACTTTTAGTTAGACAAATAATACTGACGACTGACTATCTGGTATGTTGTGTTGTGATGCATAAATGCTCGTATAGAGTGTAATTGAAGGTATAAAAACGTTTATGTCATAAAATCCACACGAGTTTTTTTAATTTTAAAGGAAAGTTCACATTCCGTTTATTGTAAAGAAATTTATAACGCTCAAAAGGTATGTATTCTCCAAAATAAAAATAATCAGGTAAAGTAAAATAGTAAAAACCAGTCTTAAACGAAAATATGTTGCCTCTAGAGATCTTTAAGTTGTTTATCTCTGCAAAGTTCCATATTTCTGAAAATTTACAGTAATTTGACCCCATTTGGCAACTGTGTTGGGTGTTAAAATTGGTTTAACCCTAGATTTCTACTTAAAATTAGTCTCTTCTCCTTATAATCAAAAAAAAAAGCAATAAAATTTTCCTAAATGCTAAACTAAACCAACTTTCTTCTTGATTATTAAAAACTATGCAGGTGACTTGATTTTTTCGTTTGTCTCGCGAGACCGTGATAATTTTCAATATTAATTACGCGTGAAAAAATGTTATTTTTTTCAATTTTCTGTGAGCGTACGTGAACGTAAGACTTAGGCAAAAAAGTTCGGGCGTGAAAGTTAGTGACAGAAAATATCATTTATCGGGTGTGCGTTATCGTGAGCATTTTAAAAATATGCCGTGCATGAATGTACGAAATAAAAAAAATATGTTATTCGTGAGCGCTCGTGACGTGCCCCGGTAGGTAGTCTAACAGCGCCGGGGTTGCGGGTTCGATTCCTGCCAGAGAAGCAAAGAGCTTCGTGGGAATAGCTTAAGAAATTAAAAAAACATACAGGGGTGTGCTGGTAATCGCAAACGCAAAACGAAAGAACTTGGAAGTTGTTTTTAATAAACTTTAAACCTAATTCTTATAATTTTTAGTTTAAAATCCTGTTTAATAGGACAATATTTATTGAATATTTGTCATAAAATTCTTTTATTACAGAAATCTTACTTAAAAACTACTTTTAAAATTCTTGCGCTTTACGTTTGCGATTTCAAGCACACCCCTGATACATAGTTCTATTAGAAAACAACTTCTTTAAATTTTACTCTATCAAATGATGTCTTTTTTCCAGTTCAATAACCCTTCCACTTAACCAAATCAAATCAAAAGCAAATCATTGGAATCAATTAATTAATTTTTATGAGTATTGAAGAAAATTCCAATACTAATAAATTTTTTATTATTATTATTGACCCAAATACCACACATACCGGGAAGAAATCATAAACGATAAAATAAAATGTCGCCTTTAATGTTTAATTCTAAACTTTTACAAAACACAACAACCAAAAAAATTTTCTATTTCATTTCTTAGTTCATTTGATTATTTAATTTAGTTTCCACTTGATACGATTTATTTTGAAATGAAATATGATTTCATTTATTTTATTGCTGATTAAATGTCATAAAACTTTTTATTCCAATTGGTGATAAAATTGTTAGGACAGGGACACCTAAATATCTAAGAGATTTGTTTAATTAATGATCTCATTGTTAAATATTTATACCTTTAAGATCGGATCGTGGACTGACATTTCACATTTTTTGCATAAGCCCGATTTTATCTTGATGTCGGAAGAAAAAATAGTGGAGTTTGATTTGTTAGAAGAGCAATGCATAGCAGAAGGTTACCATCAGAGTCTTATTTGTTTTTGGTTTATAACATAATCGATTAATTTCATGTATCAATATTGGCCTTCGAAAGCAATTTTGTTTCTATTATACGAAATATCTGAGCAAAATTAAGTTCTCCTATCTCATACGTTTTTGGAGGAAAAGAAAATTGCTTGTTTATAACTAAGTTATTTTTAGACCGAACTGTGATTTTTACTATCATTATGCTACTAAGTTTATTTTATGTTAAAGTTTAAAACTAAAATTTCTTAAAGAATAAGAAGACTTTAAAAAGTAAAGTTTTATGTGTAGAAATAAGAGAAATTCGTAATTTATTGGTAATATATCAGCCAGTTGTAGACAGATCTGGCGGAATTTTCGTCCCGGACTATACGAGATATGAATATCATCTTCAGAAAACCGATTTCAACATACACACGCACAGGCAAACCAATGGACGGATAGTCTCTTAGTGCGAGGTTTGCGAGCTCGATTCCTGCCAGAAACTCTGGTATGTTTCACTACAACAGGCTGAAACAGTAAGTTACTATTGCTCCGTTAGAATACACAACTTACCGATAGCTAAAGGTAGGATTTTATCGGCCGTATAAAAAGTGTTCCATTATTACAACTTTACTTTAACCCACCAGGTAGGATGAACCTTAATCTACTTTATCGCTCACTTTAGGTTAGATTAAAGTTTAAATAATGGAACACTTTTTATAAGGCCGGTTAAAGTCCACTTTTAGCTATCGGAAAGTTGTGAAAACGAGCCTTAGTGCTGTTATCTAAACTTACAAATAGTTATTCTTAGGATGCTAACTGACAGATAAATGGTTTTAGATCATAACAAGTTAACATTAATCTATAAAGGACTGATAAGCTAACAGCATGTTAATCTTAATCGTAAATTTAGTGAGCTTTAAGAATTTGAATTTTCTGCTTTAGATATGGTAACTTCAGTGACAGTTTTATGTCAAATCTAATTATTTACATTATTTGCATTTGAATTTTTTTCTTTTTAAACCACAATTAAAACAAAAAAATTAACTTTGAAAAGCAAAAACAAAGCACGAAAAATTTACCTCGCCTTTCATTAAAAAAAAATAAAGAAATTTACAAAAGTAAGTCGTTGCCACTGCGTATTTTAAACAACAAAAAGTAGTCGGTAGTTACTGCAATGTTGCCACAGTATATTAATTGAATTTTTCATTTTATCGGACAGTTGTAATAATGGAGAAAACTTTATTTTAACCTTATCGCTCACAATAGATAGCTATCGTTCACGTTAACTATCAGCAACATTATCATTAGGCTGTAATAATAAATAAATAAACTCTATAGACTTAAACAGTTTGATGGTAAAAAACATACATACATACATGTAGTAATTTTTCATTACTTCTGGCAACACTCCATGAACCATAAAAACGGCAGTGAAATTTAAGCTCTCTTTTACTTTTTGTTAACTTATCACCTGAAGAGTTTTTTTTTCACCTCAAACTTGTTACGTTTCGTTTTGTTGGTTTATTACTTTTGGATTTTAAACTTTTTTCTACGTCTCCCCGATAAAATCGTAAGTATCTCTACTTTTCGCATGGATTTAAGCTCTTAAAAAAACTTTGGCTAACAAAAAAAAAAGTTTTCTATATGTATGTAAATATGTACTTACATACATACACATATATGTGTACATTTAATAAATTTTTTTGGTAGCACCTCTTTAAAATATTTGGCAAATAAGTCCACAAAGAGTATTTCCAATACATTTAAAGAGTTTAGTAAGCATTTTGGATACACATGTATGGGTAACTATCTTGATTGGTCGGGTCTGTTGGTAGTTGCTCTTGGCTCTTTTATTATTATTTTTTGGTAGTATCTTCTAATGAAGTTTTTTTTTAACAATCAGGCTTTTTCCCCTATAAAAAAATTAAGTGAATGACGCTTTTTTCCACTCATGTGACTTTGTTGCTGTCTGTTGACGTTTAAGAATGGGGAGGGTTAGGATGAGGTTTGTTGACGCAGGCACATAAAATAAAATTTCTTAAGTAGTTTTGCCGTTTTTCAGTTCTAGGAATTTTTTGTTGGCTCGTTAGTGATAGAAATTAAAAAAACCGTTAAATGCAATAATCATACATGTGACTAAATGACATGCTAAAATAGTTTGTTTTGTATTATTTGTTTGTTTTTTTTCGGTGTAGTTTTTACTATCAATCAGTTGTAAATAGTATTCAGCTGACTGTTATTGATAAGAACTGCCTTAAACAAACTGATATCACATTAACTGGATTAGATTGTTAAAGTTGATTATTAAAGGAATGTGAAATATTTAGAAAGGAAGTGGAAGTTAAAATTGAACTTTGATATCATTTATGTATTTATTTTATAGGAGTTACAAATACAATTACGAATTATATTCTAACTTAATTAACCGAGCAATAGAAAGGTAAACCTTCAGCCCGTTGTAGTGAGGCATACCAGAGTATGTGTTGGGAATCGAACCCGCAACCCTTGCACTGATAGACTAGCTCAGTACCAACTAGCCTACCGGAGCACCCAAATTTCATATCATTTTTAAAGCTTAAGTAAGAAAAATAATTTTAAAATAAAGCAAGAATTTTCGAAGTTATGTATGTTCGAATTTACTTAATCGGTGTTATATCGTGTTTGGAAGTAAAATTAAAAATAATTTAGAATTTTTTTATTGGGAATTTATGAAGTTTTTGATAATAAAACTAATAAAAAAAAAACTTTTTTTTAAGATATTAAAAAAAATCCGGCTCGGCAGGATCCCAATCTTAAGCCAAATTTGTCAATCTCGTTTTTCAAAAAACTGTTTATAATCTGCTCGATAATGTTGTATTTAAGCTCTTGAACGGTTGTGGGATTATTGCTGTGCACTTTCGATTTCAAAAAAATAGTCTTACAATGTCATAATGCACGATCTTGGTGGCGAATTCACTCCCCCTCTACGCGAAATAATTCGATTTTCGAACTTTTCTTTCAAAGGATCTATTGTTTCTTTTGCGATGTGGTAAGTGGCACCATCCTGTTAACGCCACCTATTCTCTTCGTCCAAATCATCAATTTTCCGCCACAAACAGATTCGGATAATCTTCCTGTTGCCATTTCTATTGACCGTTGATACCTCAAATTTGGACATCACTTACATTGTATTTCAATTTTGTATTCGATAATTTCGATGTTTAAGCCATTCTGGATTGTTCTCTACCTCTGGTCTAAAAAATTATTTAATCATATCCCGGTATTGAAAATCATGACTTTCACAATAAAATTGAACAACTTTGTGAATGTAATTTTTGTCAAGCCAACTTTGGTTTCTTATTCTGTGCTGAGTCTTTCCATCACACATTTCCCAAGTTTTTCAAAGTTAATTATAGAAAGAAAAAAAAAACGTAAACAAACATTTTTTTAATTATTTAATCACAACGATCGATCATTATGCGTCACCATATGTGTAGATAATTTATGGAATTTGCTTATAACTTTTTAGTAAAAACGGAACTTTACAACACATTTTTGAGCTTCAGTAAGAAGAGGACATTTGAAATTAATCTCAAATTTTCAATATTTAAAATTTCGAAGTCATGTTCGAATTCTTGAAATAATTATTCAATGAGTTTTAGAAGTAAAAATTAAAAATCAATAAGGTTTTCGGGAAAAAAAAACTTTTAAAAAATATATCGATTTGGTATGCAACACTTTCGTTTTTAGTTAAAATCGAATTTTAAAATCTGTTTTGATATTCTATTAAGGAAAAAATTTTATATAAGCTAAAATTTTCGAAAGTTTTCTAAAACGATATGATTTGTTAGAGTAGATATTAAAAAAATGTCCATTCTTTACATAAAAGGTTTATAAAGAACCCTCATAATTCATTCGTTAATTAATTGTTTAAGGTGATAATTTAACAAAACTATCACAGTTGAATGCAGTTAACCTGAAAAGCTAATTAGGGTTGAAACTATTAAAAACAAATAATCTGAAAATTTTTTAAAAAGATAACTGTCAAAATAAAATTAAAACACATTCATTCCCATTCATTCAAGTATGACTGATTAAATAATGAGTTCTAGTTTTTTAAGCTTTAATTATAATAAAATAAAACTATTAATTATTACAATGGCTTAGAGTCATAATTAACTTGGTTTTTTTTTTTTGTTTTTTTTGGAAAAATTTTCAAAGTTTCTATAACAAAAAAAAAAAAAAAATGTAGAAATAAAACACATGACGTTAAAACTTTTGTTCAAAATTATTAACAATTAAACAATTTTGTTTTCTCTCACTTGTTTTTTTTTTTTTTTTTTTTGGTTTTATTTCAAGAAAAATGATAAGATACAAAATATAAGAACTGTTACATTCCATTGGTGTGTTTGTTATGATAATGATAAGAAAATTAATGAAATACCAGCACCAGTTGTTTAAGAACAACAGCAACAACTTTGGTTATAAAAAAAAATTATTTTAAACTTCAATAAACAATTTATTAATGAAATTCCAAAATGATTTTTTTTTTAAATTTTTATTTCAAGTTTAATTTCAATTCTTTTTTTTCAACGCAACGTGTGTTCAATGACAAATTTTTCTTTAGGCTGTACAAAATATCATTTCTATAGTTTCAAGGCAGAGATGTAAAGGTATTGAAAAAAATTCGTTCAAAGCCCATTATTGTTAAATTTTTAAATGTTGATAAAGTTTTAAATTTTTCCTAAAACCAAATTGCAGAATCGTTTTCCATGTTTTCCCCAAGATTCCCTACTGTGCTGCATTATTTTCATTTAAAAGTAAATGAATAGTTAATTTATAATATAGTTTATCTTCAAAATCGGGTCCAAATTCAAAACTTAGGCTCAAACAAACATTTTATAACTTTGTTTTCAAATCCCCCAATGAAACTAAACTTTAAAATAAATATGAAAATTTTGATGACCTTTAAGTTCAAATTTAAACTTAAAAGACCTTTTTACCAGGGCTGTGGAGTCGGAGTCGGAGATGAAGAGTCGGAGTTGATGTTTTTGTGCCGGAGTCGGAGTCGTAGTACCCACAAAAACTCGCGACTCCGACTACAAAGTTTTTCGGCATAACAAATTTAAAAAAAATTTCCAAAATAAAAATTAACACATTTAAAATTTAAATAAATGGTGTATGAATACTGCTCTTATGTGCTGTTTCCAAATGACAGGCGATGCACTGAGTGCTTTTCATATACAGGGGTGTGCTGGAAATCGCAAACGTAAAACGCAAGAATTTTAAAAGTCGTTTTTAAATAAGATTTTTGTAATAAAAGAATTTTATGCCAAATATTTAACAAATATTTTCCTATTAAACAGGATTTTAAACCAAAAATTTTAAGAATTAGGTTTAAAGTTTATTAAAAACAACTTCCAAATTCTTGCGTTTTGCGTTTGCGATTTCCATCACACCCCTGATAAATGTTGCTACATAATCAATCGCCTGTCATTTGGAAACAGCACATTTATGTTTGCGTACGGTAATTGCTTCTCAAAAACTCTAATGTTTAGAAGGCCGTACGGTAATGAAAAAATAAAAGTTAACATCACTGAGTCTCATATACATTTAGCATCAAGATAATAGTAGGAGTCGGAGTCGCACTTAAAAAATTTCAGCATTTGGAGTCGGAGTTAGTACTTTTTTCGGACGACTCCACAGCCCTGCTTTTTACAATAAAAAAAAAAAATAAAACAATTATAAACGATTTCATTCAATAAAGTTCTGTAACATGATCGCTAGAGCCAAAAACTCATAAAATCTAATAAAATAAAAAAATTGTTTGGTATGCGTAAAAAGAGATTACAAAAATTCCAAAAAAAAAAAAAAAAAAAATTACAACTACATAAAAAAAATTTAACAACAATATTAATAGAAAAACAAAACAAAATTCCAAAATGATGACGATGGAAAAATCATAAAAAAATTTAAAAAAAGCCCAAAATTTTTTTAATATTGAATGATTCAAGAATGATTTTTAAAACTAATTCATAAAAACGCTTACAAATACTCTCTCACAGTTGTAATATTGGGTTAGACTGGGATTTTGAACGAGTTACCGTTAGTGCGCGTGTGTGTGTGTGTTTATGCCCTGCAAATATTATTGGACCACCTGATCCAATTTCATGAAATGGACTACTCCATGGACTGTGTGTCATTGTTAAAAAGTGTTTGTAGTGAGACGACATGTTTTTTAACGACATGTTTTCGTTTTTAAACGAAGTTAAAACTAATCCTCTTGTGTACACAATGGAGTAGTTTTAAAACTACTCCTTTGTAGTCCAAAGATGGGTTATATGGTCCTGCCCTAGGACATCGTAATGTTAAATAGACCATGTTTTTCCCATACGTTTGTGTTACTTTTGGACTAGTCCTAGTCCCCTTGTGGGCTACTCTTTACACGCGTGTTTGGACTGGTCCTATTATTTGCAGGGTGTATAATTTTATAGGTATACATATTTCATTTAAATGCGAGTGTGATAGTAAAATGCACAGTGATCTTTTCGTATACAAAATACGAGAAAATATTACAAAGTTACAGTAAATTTCTTAATTAATTTTTAAAAATATATCGAGGATTATAATTCAAATAGCACTATTTAGCAATTTTCCAAAAATGTGTTTTTTATATAAACTGAATGACTGAAGGGTCATCTTTCATTTGAAAGTGAAAAAAAAACTTTCCCAAAACCTTTTTTTATAAATATTGTATTGTACTATATAAGTGCCGGTTCACACAAGTCAAGTCAAGTCAAGTCTTGAGCTTTTAAGAGAGAAGGAAAAAGAGAATGCCATTTCTTTTCCCCTCTCTCCTAAAAACTCAAGATTTGACGAGTCAAACTTGACGTGTGTGAACCGGCACTTACTAACACACACTTGCTTTTTTTATTGTAAAAAAAGTGCTATCTACATAAAAAAATACTTCATACATATCATTTTCAAACAGTAAATACCATAAATTATCCTTTTGATCGATAATAAAAATTTTAAGTTCACTTTCAAATTTATGTATTGTATTTTACATTACAAATCAAACCTCATGAAGACGAATCTCCGGATACAAGAAGAATAGGGACATAACTTTTTGCAATTATCAAAAATACCACCTCATAGCCGTGTGGGGCATAAAAAAAATATTAAAAAATATCGTGTCACTTTTCCTCTATAGTGAAAAAAGTTACCGCACCGAAAGCGTTGAAATTTGAAAAAATATTAAAAAATATCGTGTCACTTTTCCTCTATAGTGAAAAAAGTTACCGCACCGAAAGCGTTGAAGTTTTGTTTTTATTTATTTTCATCTTTTTTGTTTAAATTCCTATATCATCTTCAACAATAATCCATTTTTCATAAGTCTAATGCAAAATCAAAAATAAAATGCAGTCATAATATGAAGTTTTAGATTGCGCTTGCGGTGCAGAAACTTTTTTCACCGAATCAACCTAAAAAATAGTTTTAAATTAGCATAAAAACATTCCCCACATGGTACTGAGTAGTATTTTGCACTCAAAAAAAATTATCACCCTGATGATAAAAACTATAAATAATATATATTTAATTGTCAGCTCAACCTACATTCAAATTGGACCAGCTTTTGTAATAAAGGGAATTATTGTCAATTCTTTTTATTAATATTCACTGAAAAAATAGAAAATCGACTTCAATTAAACAATTCGTTCAGACAATTAAATATTTAACTAATTTTGCCCTTGCAAAGGAATTGATCATATCAATTAACGGATTTGTATTTTCGAGTCATGGGACACAAATTTAGTCAATTAAAAAATTAATTGTATAAACAAAAAATACACCACATATACACAAACATTTAATTTTATGGGTTTTGATTAAAAAAATTAATTGCAGGAAACAAAAAATTAATTGAATAATTAATGTACACCAATTAATTATTTAATTGATTAATTTTTTGCAAAAATTTTTTCTGTGTTGGTATGGTTTAATTATGTATGGAAGAAAATACGGGTCAAATGGACGCCGCGACTACCTCGGCGGCACACCTCCATCTGATGGCCTACATTTTCGAAGACGCTGAGGCAAAATTCAGGTTCTATGTCGTTAATGTGCCGAATTATCTTATCCGCTAGCTCTTGAATTGTTTCTGGCTTATCGACGTACACCTTTTCTCTCAAATAACTGCAAAGAAAGAAGTCCAACGGTGTCAAATTACATCATCTTGGCGGCCAATTGGCATAGCCACCACGTGAGATAACACGGCCATTGAATTTGTCGCGCATTGTTTCGTTAGCTGTGTGGCAAGTGGCACCGTACTGTTGAAACCACATATCGTCCGCATACATAACTTCCAATTCGGGCCATAAAAAGTTCGTTGTCATCTCCCGATAGAGAACACCGTTCATAGTAACTGCCTGACTGGCCTCATTTTGGATAAAATACGTCCCGATGATGCCGCCTGCCCATAAACCGCACCAAACAGTCACTCTTTGTGGGTACATTGGTTTTCTGACAATCACTCTTGGATTATTATTCGCCCAAATGCGGCAATTCTGTTTATTGACGAAACCACTGAGGTGAAAATGTGCCTCATCACTGAAAATGATTTTCTTTGATTCTTTTTTCTTTTCCACTGCTGCCATTTCTTGCACGACGACACTATCGCGAACAGCAGCAATATTTTCTGCCGTATGATCTACACGACTTTTCCGATTGTACGATGTTCATGGTTCAAATTGAATTAGTCTGAAATTGAGAAATGTCAAATGAAATGCAGAAAAAACTTGAAGTTAAGGTGTGTTTCACATTCAACATCGACCCTTAAAATTTAATTATTATAGAATTATTTTCATGTTTTTTTTTTCAAATTTCCCACACTGTGCAGCGATCATATTAATAGAAACCAATCCCGAAGCCGCAGGGCACATGGCGTTTTAATATAATTCGGGTACGCTGAATCCAATGTTGCTAACCGTTTTTATAGGTTAGCTCTTCTTGTCGAGATGCACCGTTATTTCGGAAATGGAGGAGGTTACACAAAATTTATTCGCGTGAACAAAAACCGAAATTCCGCAATAAAATGACCTTTAAGAAAGGTTAAAAAATAATTTATTTTTCAAAATTTCTAAAATTTTTTTTTACTAAGTTTTTTTTTTAAGTTTTACTGGAAGTGTTCTGCAAAACGATTCACCCATTTCGGTTAATTTGTCGAAAAACGGAAAGTGATTCTATTATTTTTTTTTTATTAAATTATTGAGCAAAAAATAATCATTTCCATTTTTATGTACAAATTGAAAAAAGTTGCAACTCAGTTCATTTTGTTCTGAACAAAAATTAAATTTTATAAACCAATTCAAAGCGAATTCATCCCAGGTAATCTCGGTACTACAATAAGTACAACTCGTACAAAAACCACAAGCAATTTGTTTTTGTAAAATCATTGTACAACGTCAAAACCAGAAACAAAACAAAGATAAAAAACAAAATTTTGACAACCAACAATGATTTTAGCTAAAAAAAAAGTTATCAGCAGGGCTTTTAAGACCACCTGTAATAAATTCGCATTGAAGCAATTCAAGAAAAAAAATTGTCGAATGAAATAATTTCTCTCTCTCTCTCTCTCAGAAGTAAGAGGTCAAACTCAATATAAAAAAAATTTTGTCCGGACACAAATATTGTTCGGAACGCATGGGTGGATCGAGCTTTACCCTACGTTTCCACATGCAAGTAATAACTTGCAAGTAGTGTATACGTATTATCAACGAAAAATCGAGGAAACAACCGATTGGCTGAAAGTACAAAAATTGTGTGAATGGTAGCGAAAAAGTGTGAGTGTATTGAGTTCTTCGAACTTGTACTTGCATGTGGAAACCGGGGGTAAGTAATAGACAGTTTTTCGATACATTGAGAAAGTGCTCTCCTGTAAAATTGTCATTTTGCAGATAGCACATTTTGGAATAATAACCCTCGATATACTAATAAATCAGAGAAATGTGTTAAAAATTTTAAATTTTTACTTCCTTTAAGGGGTTCTCTTACCCAAATAAGAAATAATCCAATTCAATTATCCAATGAGGATGATAATATACATCCAAAAAAATGCATCAATTTGTTAAAACTATCAACCCAATTGTGGGAGTTCTTTCCACCTTCCATTTTTCTTATTTAAATTTTAAAAATGGGAAAAAGGAAAACACGACGAGGAGTATTTACTGAAAATTGGGGTGGAAAGGGTATTAAGTTTGTATAACATACATTTATCACTCTAGATTCTAATAAGTATCGAAGTCTGCCCTGCCCGTATGTTGATTGTAATAAGTTTTTCAAAGACCCGAGACATAATGGCGACTTTCCTGTTATATATTTGTATATGGTGTTTTTTTTAGCTACATGAGAACTTAAAATGATAATACAAGACGGAATTATTGTTGGAATTAATTTTTTTTTATTATAATCTGGTAGATAATTTTATTTATTTTTTAAATTTGATTTCCGGCATGTGTCAGCCGCGGTTAAGAGTTGCAGGGTCCATTCGGTCAATCCAATAATGTCTTCCAATGTTTTAAGAGTTGCTAGTTTGTGGGCATAAACCAATGTCTTAACAGAGCCCGAAATTGACTTTGCAATAAATAGATTATTAAGCGCGCTGTATTGCAAGTTGCGCCATCTTTAAGGAGCCAAATATCGTTGATGTTAAGCTGATTAATTTTTGGAAACAAACACATAGTCTGCATTGCTCCATAGCGCTTGGTATTCGCCGTAACGGCAGATCCTTCGTAACATCGCCGCACTAAAAAAGTTTACTTTAATGGATGTAATGGTGACACATTATTATAGCGGTTAACTATTCATGATGTCTTGCCAAACCTTACTGAACAGAAATGTCAACATAGTTTGACATTCTCAGCTGTCAAACAGACTTTCGTGGCAAACCATTGCAGTTGTGCACTTTTATTAAAAATAATACAAAGAAACTGCAATTTTAAATCTTCCCTAGATACATCTGTATATTTAACCAAATGTTAAAGCAGAAATCGTTATTTTAAGATTTTAATTATTTTAAGCGTTGGCTTGATGTCAAGTGTAATTTCATTTAAATCGGGTAATTTTACTGCTTCTGAAGTATAATATAAAATTGTTTTTGGTGGTAGCACTGTAATCAACGTAAAACCTGACGACCAACAAGTCGATAGTTGGTGGGGCGCTAATGAGTGACTTGGTGACGCTCGCTTAAGTTTTCGCTCGTCATCGTGGGCCAGGCTGCATATATTAATCTGAGATAATTTTTAGTGCATTTATCAACCTATCCTGATACAAACATACTTTACATTATATGTATTCAAAACAACACGCGTGACAACATTCTACACATTTTAATAAGGACAAATCACTTTGCAATGGGTCTGATTCAAATGTTTGATCTTTGTATTTGTACAAAAAGTACGAATGAGTATTTTCCTGTTTATTACAATAACGAGTACATTAAACAGAAAACTATTTATGAGAGTTACTCTTTATTTTTGTTAACGCGACCAAAACAACAACTGCAACAATAAACACAGCAAACAAACATAAAAATGTTAAAGAAAAATAAACTTTTATACATACACACACATAAACTTTCACACACACACATACAAACACCACACACTAGAAGAAAAGCTTCCCAACAAACACAAAGTCAAACCTTTGATATGAAATGACTTTATCATTTGACATCAAACGCAATTCTCAAACGTTTTTCAATTGTTATATTTAACATTTAAATTCAAATTGATAATGATTTGAAAATAAACATTTGATATCAAATGTTTTATCAATTTGATGTCAAATGTTTGTCAAATGTTAAAATCAAATCAAAAATAAACTTGGCAATACTAAAACGAAAAATAAATGTAAGCATTAAAAATGGCGATTAAAGTTACATTTTTTTTCCTTGTGGTTACATGTGTTTTACTATTAAAAATAAATTTTAATATAAAGTGAACAGTTTTTTTCTTGTGAAAAATACAAATTATTTGTAAGAAATTACAATGATTAAAAATACGAAAAGAAAAGAAAAATAATAAAACGGGAAAGTGAAGAAAGTTTGTTGAACGATCGCGGTGCTACAATCCTCAAAATAAAAGGGAGCCAAGTATGTTGTCTTTCCAAGAATTAGAGGACGGAAAGAACACTATTTCATCTTTTAGCTATGGTACCGAATGTTTATATCAAAGTTTTTTTAAATAAATAATAAATTTAAATTAAAAAAATTAAATAGTTTTATTTATATTCCACATTGTATTATAATCCACATTTGAAAAACATTTGAGAATTACGTTTGAAAGCAAGTTGAAAATAAAGGCATTTTTCAATTTGAAAATAATTTCCCCTTTTTGTTGAGAACGCTATGATTTTCAAATGATTTTCAAATCATTATCAAACGTTTGTCGTTTGAGAAAACGTTTGATTTCAAATCATTTTCAATTTGAAATCAAACCTCCGTGTTTGTTGGGTTACACGAAAATAAACACACACATATACACCAACTAAATGCAACAAAAACAAACTGAGGAATGTCGTTTTGTAACTTCTAGAATGAAATTGTTGTTTTTTCAAGTTTTAATTTTTTATTATTGTATTCTGTCATTTGTTGTTGGCTGTATTCTTTGCGTTCGCTTGCATAGTGTTTTTGGAGACTAAATATTCCAGGGATGGAAAAGGGTTTTCTCGATTTGTACCAAATATCAACTTCAATCCGTATGAGAACCGTTTAAAACTTTTTAATCTTCCAACCCTAAAAGATCGGAGGATATACATATGAACATCTCCGAATAACGAGCAGACATAGTTCTTGCCACATCGAAAACTACATTGGAGACCAAATATCAACTTAAATCCGTATGAGAACCGTTTACAACTTTTTAATCTTCCAACCCTAAAATATCGGAGGATATACATATGAACATCTCCTTCATGACGAATTTGTTAAACGGTGAGATTGTTTTAAAATTCCTACTTTGTAATGTTGAATTTTCATTTACTGTGCGCTCTTCCAGAAATTATATTTCCCTAAGACTTCAATATTTTCGGTGAGAATGAACTCTGAGTTCAACAACTTTTTTATACTAATTTCTCTAATCCTATTGGCTTAAAAAGAACGTCTTAAGGGTCTTAAAATAACATAAATAATTTTTTTTTATTTTTTTTTGTGTGATCCATAATAAATTGCTACGAATTGTTTATACTGTACTATAATTATAAGACTTTAAGTCCCGTTGCATAGGAATACCAAAAAATAAATAAATATAGGCTGGCCAAACCATAATGCAAGAAAAGATAAATTCACTGCTTATCTTTGAATTTTTGTTTAAGCTTTGATATTGTTACAAGTAAAACTTTGAGTGTTTTTAATTCTTATTCACTTTGCAGATTTATTTGTATAACATTTTTAACTTTTCTAAAATCTTTGGAAAATGGTTTCCTGATGATCTGGCCTAAGCAACCAGAGAAAGGCGCATAGAAACTAGCCCTGAACAACAAATTTCAATGTATTTATAAAAACAAAATTGGGAATTTAGCACGTTAAAGAGGAATATTATTCATAATGCACGATGTTAATTGTCGGAAAAATGCTTGCCACGGCTTCGGTGGCATACCTCTATCCGATGGTCCATATTTTCAATGACTCTGAGATAATATTGGGGTTCAATGTCATTAATAAGCCGAACTATCTCATCCTTTAGCTCTTGAATTGTTCATGGCGTACACTTTTCCTTTTAAATATCTCCAAAGAAAGAAGTCCAACGGTGTCAAATCGCATGAAAATGTTTTTATTTGTAAAGTCACCATTCACTTCTGTCCGTTCAACTAACCATTCGGCGTATTGACGCCGCTTGGAATGGTCAGTAGGCTTCAGCTCTTGAGTCCATTGAACTTTATAAGCGTGTAAATTCAATTCTTTATTCAAAATTCGCATCAGTGATGTTCGTGAAATCTTCAATTGTTGCGAACGACAAAGAGTCAAGACGGCCACACTATCGCGAACAACAGCAATGTTTTCCGCAAAAAGAACTGGGCGATCATGCACAGGTGTTTTCACATTTTCCAAAGTCCGGTCAGATGTAATTTGCGCACAATTCTCAAGATTCTGACCACATTTGGTCGATTATGCTGACCAAAAAAAATCACGAAGTGCACGCAATGAATTTTGATTTGAACGCTATCAATGGTTGAATTTGTCAAACACTGAAACAAAGAAATGTCAAATTATGTTGGGCAAAAATCATGACGATAACGTGTGACTCACAATTAACATCATGCATTATTGTTGGACCACCCTTTATATTTAATAGATAGTTTATATTAATTTGTTTCCGGCACATGAATTAAGTAAATAAATAAATAAATACAAATGTCCTGAAATATCGAGAAACAAAACTCATTAGGGACTTATCGGGAAAACTTTTAACTATTTATAGAAAATATTTGTTTTTTTGTGTGTTTTGCGTTACACTACAACCGAAAGTGATTTCCTTTAAAAAGGATTATTGTTTGTATAATGATTTCCATCTCTGCTTCGTACGTATTTCTTCGCTGTCTGTCTCGTTTACGTTGTAATCGTGGACAACATCGTCATCAGTCGTCATCATTTTAACAGCAAAAATATCTGAGATATAGAACTTTCGTAAAGCACAAAAATATTTATCATCAGCAACAACAAAAAGAACAAACATTATAATATAAAACAATTTACAACGCTGTCATATCGGAGAGTCGATATTAAAACACACACACACACACACCAACGAACAAAATGCATGAATCTTATGCGTGTAAGTGCAACATCACAACATTTTGCTCTCTTTTTTTTCAAAATTCTTAAACATTTACACTTGAAGAAAAAAATTGTGGGCAAAGGTTAATAACTGCAATAAAACCTCATTAAAATTCAGGGCCCGGATGTTTCTAAAGTTTGATTGATGATTTACCTACGAACCCCTAAAGGTATGCTACAAAATAATATACTAGTTCACAATATGTTTCATATAAAACTGATTTGTTTTAACCAAAAAATGACCGGAAAGGGCAGTCAGTCAACTTTTCACTTAAAACTTATTTTAATATGAAAAAGTAAACAGTGTTACTTTAAATTGACTTTTCCACTAAACTTTTTTTTTTTTTAGTTAGTTACAAATAATTATAAAGTTATTTACATAAATAAATTAAATTTTTTTAAATAAAACCAATTTTTCTTAAAAAATGTACGTTGTTTTAATAAAAATTTATGGTCGGATCCAGCTGTCAGTTCAGGAAAGGTAGTCTTTATAGATATTTGTGCAGTGTCCAAAATTAACATTTATATTCATTTCAGCAGCACATTTTTTTAGTATATCAGAAACTGATTTCAGAATATCCGGATTGCGTTGCCAATCTACTCTTTTCGTCCAGACTTTGAAATTTTTGTTAAAGCAATTCTTAAGATTGATAGTGAGAAGTGTGGGAAGATTGGGGGGTTACTCAGTTTCATGAACTCTGCAATTCTGTTTTGTTTGGTTATTTACACATTTTTAAACTTGAAGCTGGCTGTACGTGTACGTGTACTTGTATTTATATATCAAATATAAAAAGAACAAGATAAAAATTCAAAAATTGCAAAACAGTAGAATCTCACAAATTAGAACCACTTTGTGCACCGGCAGTTCAAATTTCTGAAAAGTTCGAATTTCTGGACATTTTTGTTTACAGAAAATGATAAAATTATAATGAAACTAGTTGTGTAAGCTTTTTTTTTAACTCAAAACAAATTTTTAATTAAATACATTTAGGTAATTGAACATATTAAATTCATAGAAAAACGTTTAAAAAGTTTTTTAGTTATAAGGAACTTAATTGGTCTTTCACATAAAATCAGTAATACTTGTTTGTTTTTTTGATTTATTAAAACTAGATACAACGATATCGTTACGGACGTCCAAAAGGTTACACATGTGTTTACTGGAATAATTAGGAATTTTTTTTTACGTTTGTTTGACCTTTCTTTCTTTCACACGTACGAACCCTTTACTTTGACCTTCAGTTATTATCTGACTGAAATTTGTACAAGCATATCAAATTTCAAACGCATATAAGCGAAGTGTACACACCAGCAATAACTCGGTGATTCCCCCTTTTATTTTTACTTCCATTCTTCCAAAAATTAGAATCCCCTAACGGGCTAAGAGCGTTTAATTTGGTTTTTCGCCTATTAAGTTCAAAATCATAAAAAAAAATAAAAAAAAACACTTTCAGAAATTAAAACCACAGGTGCTAATTTCTGGACGGTTCGAATTTGTGAGGGTTCGAATTTGTGAGATTCTACTGTACTAGAATTTCATAATCTACATATACACTAGTGTAATTTCAAAGCAGAATTTTAAAAACTTGCAACAACAAAAATTGCAAGTCTGTACGATTACTAGCAGTTTATAGTAAGTTTCGGGTTGTTCAACAGTTTCAATGCCTTCATTTAAAGAGGGTAAATCATCTTTAGGAGTAAAAACATTTAATTTTATTAGACTAAGTACGTAAGGAGACAATCGGACGTCATTTACAGTCTTTTATAACTGAATTCAGAAAAGGGCTAAATATAAAAAAGACGTAATTCGATTTTTTGTTTGCTTACAAAAGCAGAAAGAAACTAAATAAAAATCCGTCAAATTTGAGATATAAAAAAAGTATTATTGCAAATTTTATGCTGCATCCCCCAAAAATTGTATAGCTAGATGCATTTGGATTTGTTCACCAAAATTAAAAAATAAACAATTATTTTTTTTAATGTGTTCAATTAAAAAAATCCTTTAAAAAAAATTGAGTTACGCCTTTTTCATATTATCGATAAACAGCTCCGCCGAAATGTTCTGCACACGAAGAGAAAAAAAATGGCTGAAGTATGGTTAAAAAAAAACTTAGTATGGTCCCTGCAATGGCAACACACAAACTTTTGTTGTTTTAAACAAAACTTTTTCACGATGGATAATATTTTGTTTCTATTTAACAATAAAGTGTTTACCTCCCTTGAAACTTCAAATGTGGTTGAATTCAACAATACACTGATTTAATAAAATACAGCTACAACCATACACTTAAACATATTATGGTAGCCTTAACCATATTATAATCACGGCAGCCATATTATTGTTAAATGTATCCATCGACCATATTATGGTTGCTTCCAAAGATGTTATGGTTAATTTTTAATAACAATAATATGTTTTAATAATAACAATTGTATGTTTAACTTTAAATTTTAAATAATATGTTTAAAAAGCAACAACATTCTGGTCGTTTGCATTTTACTTGATTTGCTTAAAATTCTCATTCATTTTATTTTAATTATTGATTAAAATACATAATTTTACGTAGAATAAAATAGTAGAAAATAAAAAATGGTAATGAAGGTCGTCACAGGCTGGAATATGAATCAAAGGGGATTTTGTATAAAAGTGGAACATAACACCTATCAGGAATAAAAAATTTAATAAAACTATAATTTGACAGTACAAACAAATAAAAAAGTAGATGAAATAAATAACCATTATATGATTAACATTGACCATATTATTGTTAATTCTGTACATAATATGGTCACTTTTGTCAAAATTCAGGGAAATTTTAAACATAATATGGTTAGTTTTGATCACAAGTATGGTTAATATTAACCAAAATATTGTTAACTATGACCATATTATGGTTGATTTCGGGAAAATTTTTGTTGATTTAAACCATACTATGGTCATAGTTAAGCATAATATGGTAAACTGCAAACATAAACATTGTTAAAATCCAACCATAGTATGTTGCTCTTAGAATATGGTTACCTCCAACCATATTTTTTCTTGCGGCTCTTATTTAGGTTTAGTTGCTTAAAAATCTTAAAAATATATATTAATATAAAAAAAAAAAAAAAAATTGCTGCAAAATGTAAAACTATACACTAACAAATCGATGTCAAAATTCATTAAAAGCTCTAAAGCGGATAAATATATTTTTTTTGGCGGCTGAAATAACCCCACAAAAAAGAATAATGAAATAACCCCCCAGTGTGCGTGCTTATTTCTTATGCAAAAAGACCCAATTTTTAATATGAAAAAACCCAAGGAAATAAAATAAAGCCCCAAACAGAAATGAAATACATAGTACCCTAATTGTTTCGGGGTTATTTCATATGAAATAAGACCCCAATTTCTAAGATGAAATACCTAAGACCCCAATATGTATTATACAATTAATTGTAAAATGTTGGTTTAAAAAATCGGGCGATAGATAGCATGTTTGGGACTTCGGCCGGGCGAAAGGATCATCTCTTCAAATATATTGGGGCTTTATTTCATAATGATATTTTATGGGGTTTTTAAGGCGCTGCGAAATATGGCCCCAAAAAAATAAATGAAAAATTACCCCAAATTTGGGGATGTTTTTCGAAATGCAATATTACCATATTTTTTTAATGAAAAATTACCAAAAAAAAAAAAAGTACAAATAACCCTAAAAATAAAATGAAATATGGCCCTAAATTTGGGGTTTTTCTTCATTATGAAAAAAACACAAAGAAAGTTATATTAAAATTTTTGAGTTGGGTTCATATGCCCGAAACTTAAAATCCCAAATTTAAAATCCCGATTTCAAAACCCGAATAATTATACAGTTTTGGATTTAAAAATCGTACGATTGATAGCATGGTTGGGCTTCGGGCCATGCGCATGGATTTTTTCCTCTATGGTATAACAAACACTGCACCCAGAGAAAAAACGTGTTCAAATCATAAACTTTATGAAATCTGAATTAAAAGCAAATCATATATTAAATAACAAATAATACATACATATCGTTACTATAAGTTGAAAAAAACCCCATGTTTTTCGCAATTTTCGAGAAGATATACATAGCTGCGGGAATTAACTTTTATTTATAAAAGCTGATGTGTCATCTGAAAGAAAAATTAAAGAAAAAAAAATTTTAAAAAATACAAAAAATATAAGTCGAAATTATGAAAAAAACGAAAAAAATTAAAAACACTATGAATATTGCAAAAAGTGGATTTCTAAACTTCAGGTTAAGATATCTCAGTGAGGGTACAAGAGATAACAAAGGTTCAATATTTATTTTAAAGGTAATTCGTAGGACTTTCAGACGAAATATCAGGTTTTATAAGAACAGATTAATTCGCGCAGTTATAACATATCGAATATGGAAAAAACAAAATTATTTAAACTTTTAGCGAAGATATCGCGAATTAAACTCGTTATATACAAGTATGTATTTGATTTAATTAAATCTGTGGCCGTATGGAAAAACTAGGTTTGCGAAAAAATGAGATAACAGCAAAAATAGACGGCTGGCAGTCAAGAGTAAAACATCAATCTATAAACCAAATGCTGTATTAACCTTGGTAGATCGTATCCTTATCTATTTAAATTGATTTACATGTTCTTCCTTACTTCTGTTTATCGTACTTTTTGTCAAGAAGTCTTCTTCGATATACCAAGGTTAAAATGTTTGTCTATTGACTAGCAGCCCTCGTCAATGGCGTTGAGCAACGGCAAAGATTTCTGAAGAAATAGTGTGGTTACTATCGAAACATGTCAAATCAACATGTCCGTGAACGTGGGTTCGATTCCCAGTTTAGTCAAGAATGAAAAATCATCTATATCATCATCTAAGATTTTGATAACTACACTCAAAAGAAAAATCAATCCATCCGTACTTAAATCAATTCGAAGCGGTATTAAGAGAACGATGAGTACGGATTTTCTTGAATCAAGTACAGAAAGATTGATTCAAGTACGGATTTTCAATCGCGAAATGCTTAACTTATTCATATCCAATCCCGAATTGGTACTTGATATAATTCGAATATGAAATTAATATAAATAAAACTAAGATTGAACCAATCTCAAAATGCGATTATAAACTTGATTCAATCCCAAATTCCTGCTTGAAATAAACCAAAAGTGAAATAAGAAAGAGAATTTTATTTTGATTGATTTACATACTCGTTTTACAACTTACAGAATTTCAGTTATAAAAAACACCAGCATCACTCCGATACGGTTTTTACTTTAAAAACTTAATGTACATATTTAGCTGAAAATATAAACTAAATGAGAAGCAAGAGTTCTCAATTTTACTTTTTAAACGTGAAAGAATTGTTTTTTCGACTCGATCTGTTGTTTTTGTTGTTTCTAGTGGAAATTCTACACACAACAAGCAAAAACGTTAAAACGTTAAAGACCTCTTTTAGACTCGAGAAGTTAGTTGCATAAGTTACTTGCCAAGTACAACACAGCCTTTACTCAATTTGTTTTCCTTACCCCGACATTACCGCTGACGTCTACAAACTAAGAGTTGCGCAAGTAACTTGCCGAGTGTGAAAGGGGTCAAACTATTTGGTAGTGTTGTCAGTGTTGCCATTAGGACACGTAAGATACATTTTTCGTATCTTTTGATGACTTCAAGTACCATGTATCGTATCTTTTGAATCTGTACGCAAAATATACAGAAATAAAATATGCAGGGGCCAAATTAAAGAATTTTATTATGCCGCCATATTTGTATGGTACAGCGCGTAGGATGCTTTTTGATGGGTCAAATGTATGACCAACCCCACTTTATTATTTATTGTGAAATTTCGTTTTTTTAACTAATTTATATAAACTAAAACGTTTTTGAGTTAGGCAAATAAAAAAACCGTTAGCAACACTGGATTCAGCGTGCCCCAATTAGGTTAAAATGCCAGTTGCCCGGCCTGTTTGTTTTTGCAATAAGCACAGTGTACTTATTGCTCAAAATTACAATATTTAAATTATTTTTTAAGATTTATTTTTTAAAGGTTGCGAATGAAAAAAAATCATGTTCGCGACAGAAGCGATTTGCTCCTGTAGGCTTTCTAATTCTTTACACCTTTAACGTTTTATAATAAATAGGAGACTTTGCTATCATGCCGCTGTTAGCAAACTTTTGCGAATTATCGCTAGTTTAGCAATTTTTACCGAATTTTTGCCATTCCTTATTGTTTTAGGGACTTTTAAATAATTTTATGGCTTGTTTGAAATATTAAAAAGTTTCACGAAATTTCGCTATTTTTGGAATTTTTTTAACCCATTTAGCGATTTCAAATAAATTTTAGTGTTTGTTTAAAAGTTTGCAATTTTTCGCGAATTTAAGTCATGTTCGTGAACGAAGCGATTTTTCCTTTTATTCTTTACAGCATTCACGATTTTAAAAATATATTAGACTTCGCTATCATGCGCGTTTTGCAAATTAGCGATCTTTATAAATTATGCGGAAATTTTTCGTTTGCAATTCGAGTCGAAACCTAGAATATACCTGATCATTTTCTTAACAATATTTATCTATATATCTTCTATTTTCTATATATATAAAAATGAAAAATGTTTGTATGTTTGTTTGTTTGTTTGTTTCTTTATTTGTTTGTTGGCTTACTCCTAAACTACTGAACCGATTTTCTTGAAATTTGTACAGTAACATCACGTGAGCCCTAAAAATAAAAGAGGCTACATTTTTTTCAATAGGGGCAGGGGAATTGGTACCCCCCATAGGATGCCAATATTAAGTATCACATATCTTAAGAGCCGCTGCACTCATTTTGTTGAAATTGAAATTAAATAGCAGCAGGGGAAGTGGTACCCCCCATAGGACGCCAATGTTTAATATCGCATATCTTAAGAACTGTAATAGTGAGAATGTTCAAACTTTGTAGAAGTCACTCTTATGGTATACTACACGTTTGGAAATAAAAATAAAGCGGATAGGCGCAGGGGGGGAAATACCTCCCATAGGATGCATAAATTAAATATCGCTTAACTGAAGAACTATTAAAGGAGAGTCTTCAAACGTGGTTAAAGCTACTATTATGGTAAACTATAAATTTTAATATAAAAACGGGCGGGGTAGACAGAGGAGGAGCAGTACCCCCCCAAAAAACGAATGTAAAGTGCCTAATCTCTTAAGACAAAGGTCTTCCAGCTTTTCAGGACCCACTTTAAAGATTAACTGCGCCATTTAAAATAAAAATAAAGGGGGTAGGTGCAGGGGTAGCAATAAACTTTTTATATATAAAAATTTAAAACGTTCGTCGGTTTTTTGTTGGCTTATACACCGATTTTCCTGAAATTTTAACACTAAAATCACGTGAGCACCGATAAGAAAATATGCTACTTATTTTCACGATAAGAGCAGGGAATGTAGTATCCAATATTAAGTTTCGTTTACCTTAAGAACCCTGCACCTATCTTCTTAAACTTTTTGCAGTTAGCCCCGAAGTACGATAGAACGGAAATATTGAATACCGAATATTTGAAGATAAAAGTTTTAAAGCTTTTTAGAAAACACACCTTTTAAAATAAAAAGTAAGGGGGTAGGTGCATGGGAAGCAATAAATAATATATAAAAGAAGAAGCGTACAAACAAACAATCAGTTCCCTAAAGACATTTTAACTACTGAAATGTTCACAGTAATTTTTAGATTACCCGACACATAGGCTATTAATATTTTTTAATTTTTAGGTGGGAGTGACACTTTCCATAAATTGACACAAAATATTTCTTAATATTTGGAGTACTGTAAAAGTAAAAGTATTCCAATTTTGCACAAATAACTTAGATAATAATACACAACATCTTTCAAAAAAAGGAGATCTAATGGAAAAAGTACGATTGGCACCTCCCATACGAATACATTTGAAATTTCTGGATATCTGTAGAACGGTTACCGTAAAAGCAATCAAATTAAGTACAAGATGCTTTGTAATCAATACACGAGATCTGTTTTAAAAAAAGTTTACTAATTTTATTTGGATTGGGGTAGCAAAGCGCACCGGGTTAAGCTAGTTAAATATAAAATTAAAATGATATGTTAAACGTTAAAAATGCATTTTCAATTTTTTTTTTAAATGCATCTTTTTGGGAAAAAGTGTATCTTTTTGGAAACTAAAATGCATATTTCTGGAAATTTCACTGGCAACACTGGGTGTTAATGAAGTCGTCTACAGCAAACTTAGATATGTTAAATGAGATTACAGCGCTCACTTTCTAATTTAACTCTTAGACTGGCACCACCAACAAAAAGTTTAATCTTTTTAAGACCAAGTACTTAGAATTTTGTACTTATTTAAAGAAATTGCCTGATTGATTTTCGAAAGTAATCCCATTAAGGACTGTTTGAAGTACGTTTAAGTATTATTCTTACTTGAATTTTTGAAAGTATAAAAAACTTAATTTATCCCGATGGTTTTTCTTTCTGTGTATGTTCCTGTAGATGATTCTAATGAAATTTCAATATTTTGAATTAGTTCATATCAAAAATATAAATTGGAAATATTATCGGGAATTTGAAGAATGGGAATTTTGTTTAGGACTTTCAATTGGGCGTACAAACCGGCAATACAACCTTCATTATACAACGGTATTTATAAAACTCACTTGATTAGTTTGCAAGCTTTTTCCAAGCACAATTTCTTCAGTTAATAATTATTTAAAATTATTTACGGTATCCACGATTTTACTTTAATTGTTTGCCATTTTTAAAGTTTTAGTTAACTTGAGTAATATGTAGTTGCCAAACTAAGCTGCATTCGTAAATAAATAGCAAAAAATTTTAGAGAAATCAAAATGAAAGAAAAAATAATAATAAAATTATGAAAACTAAAAAAAAATTGTTAAACAAGACAATGACCCCTTTTCACTGTGTTTTTTTTTTTTTTTGTTATTCTATTTTTACTGCTAACCTATTTTTATGAGTGTATGAAGAACTAAACAGAGAAAAACGTGTACTAACTCATACATCCCCAATTTGTATTAAAATGTGTAAATCTAACTTTCTCTTTTTTATATTCTTCAAAGCGAAACCCACTTCTCGCTTACTCCCTCTCTTTTTAGTGTTACAGCCATTGTTAACAATTTAACTATTTTCTCGTTAAACCTAGCGATTTTTTTTCGACACAGAAAATACCGGTAAAATTTGTGTTCAACACCAATTGTTTAAGCTGAAGGTTTAAACCACACGTTACCCTACCTTCCACATGCAAGTAATTACTTGTAAGTAGTGTATACGTATTAATTACGAAAATCAGGAGAAATACAAAAAAAAACGCACACGAACATTTTTTTGATTGGCTACACAGGACTTCAACTACACATCTTGCTTTTATTTTCAAATCGATGCATCTGTAGAGTCTCCTCATGACTACGATACAAATTAATTAACTTTTTAATTTTTTCTTTATTTAACTTTTATGAAATCTTTATAAAAAGTTATGTTTTTTTTTTTAAATATGTGAATACAGTATTGCCGTGTTTCCGATATCATAAAATTACTAAACTGAATATTTTGATATACATTTTTTTTCTAAATGCCTGAATTTGCCTGCGGAAAATTTGTGTCAATTGGTCCTAGGATTTATGAAAATAGAACAAGTACACAAAGGAAGAACTCATGACCAGTGAAAGGAGAACCAATCATTTAACTGGATTATGAAGAACTAATAGGTAGAAAAAGTAATGAATTACAGTACAGTATTTACCAGTGGTCTGAAACATTTTTTGGGACTTTCTTTTTTGGTTCTTGAATTTAATGCAAGGACTTGTTTAATTGAAATAATAATATATTGTATTAAAGTAATACTACATTGTAGTAACTGACACTAAATACGTTCATTAAGAATAGATGTGTGAATGGTCAAATGGTGTCAATTGACCCGCTGCAATGACAACCCCATGTACAAGTGATAGGTCTTATTCATATGAAGTGTTAGAACCGGTTCTAGGTCCCTATCACCAAATCCCTATCATGGGACCACTTTGGTGTCAGTTCGCTTCCCTCTTGGGATATGTTTAAAACTACCATTAATGCCCCTGACAGACATAGGATTTGTAAGCTATACTACATGTGTGTCAACCTAAATTACAATTAAATCATGAAACAAAATGCTATATTCCTGGTTTATATACTACGAAAATGTACGTAGTATAAATGTGGTATCTTACGTACAACAAGTCTGCCAATATAAAATAGTATATAAAACCGTAGTATACATACCATGGTATGTAAACTTTATGTCTGTCAGGGGTATACGATGCGTTGTTGCATAGTTGTGTTTTTTTTTTGTTTTAAATTTTTATAAATACACAGAAATTAACTGTAAACATAACTTTTATTTTACTAAGTACTAGTTAATTGATACAAACCTCATCCACGGTAACACTGTTTTTCCATTGGTCATTGTACTTGCGACAAGTGTGAAAAATTTACTTGCAAGCATATTCTCTTGCAAGTTGAGCTTCAAGTACGAAAAATGTGACGTTTTTAGTAAAAAAGTGTGAGTGTGAGTTTTTCGAACTTGTACTTGCATGTGGAAACGGGGGGTAACAAGCGTTGATATATCTTAAGCTTCTTTTAAGACACATCCGAATGTCGTTTTATTTAAAATAAAAATATTCATCCTTTTGCAATTTCCAAATAAAAAACATAAAGAAAAAATATACCAGCAAAGTTCTAGCTCTTCTTTTCTGATCGTATTAGTCAAAAGCCCTTATTTTAAAAAGTTCATTTGTATCAGTATTCATTACCTTTTGGTATTACAGCTCGGGGTGAGCCTTAACGTAGTTCGTAACTCTTTTCCAGTCAGAGCAGTTAATTCTTCTGCAGAATTCTCGAACATCGTTAAGCCAAGTTGCTTCTACTCAAGTAACTGCCGTCTTCATACCTTTTGGAGAATTACCTTTTGGAGTCCGTACTAAGCAAAATAATTCGACGATTCGGATCATTTTTATGCCCAATTTTCAGGATAGTATTTAAATCTATATTAAGTTAATTTTCATAACAAACTTAAATCGTATTTAAAACAGATTGGTTTTTTGAGTTTTATTTGAAAAGTCTTATTTAATTAAGATAAAAGTATGGTAGCACTACTAAACACAAAAAAAATATAAAAAAGTGTAATTATTTCCAAGGTGGTCTGAAAAAACAGCTGACTGTTAATGTTTTGCCTGTTGTTGTTGTATTGTTATGATATTGAGGCCACCTTGCTAAAATATTACAATGGAAACTTAAGTTGAAATTAAGTGTACCACATCGGTGACTTAAGTTTGATTTAAGTTTTTAGTGAAGAAAAGAATTTTGTATTTAAATCGATTTTAAAAATAAATGTGTTTTAATATCAATCCTGAAAACTGGGCATTAAAATCAAAAAAAGGTAACACAAAAAACATTTTCTATCGAATTTCACTATCCTAGAAATATTGTACCGATTGTATATAAAATGTATTTGGTGAAAAATTATGTCCACCTAGCCTACACTCCTAAGACGCGGCAGAGTTCTGAATAGAGGTCTTATCTGAAAGCACGGAAATTTCGTTGATGAACCTTCAAGAATCACGCGGTTGTTATGGTTATAAAAGGTCGACTTTAAAAGCAAATTTGCCCACTAGCACGTACGTTCGGCTGCTGGAAGATATCCCTGAGTGCCGTTACTATTAAACTTATGCTGTGCGCAAGTTATATTGTTCCAGCTCAAAAACAATTATACACTATACACACAGATAGACGGATATCGTTAAATAGACTCATCTACTTATAAGGATCCAGGTACTTTAGTATGTATCTATTATCACTTTCTGAGTTTTATAATATTCGGCTCAAATAATTCTTATATGATCCTCATAACATTATTTTCTTCGCAGAGAGCGTATTCTCTCGAAAATTTCTCTGTACATACTGTGGTGTAGGATATCAAATGTTCGGACTTAACCGATTACATTTTTTAATTGTTCATTATGTTTTTGATACATTTTTTTGAAATAAAGTTGACAACAGTGTCAACAGCATGCAGAAACACTCACACACGCACCCTGTACAGGTAGCCACCATATAATACGGGAGGTCAACATCGAAATTTGAAAAATTATTTCGGAATTATGGGACCAAGCGCTTTTTAGACGTCAAATTTTATGCAAAATTTGTATTTAATTTATTTACTTAGGCATTGCTGGCAGTATTGCACCAAAAGGTACTCCCGGGGGTTTGTAGGGATCATGTCAGGGATATTTCACCTTTTGATGTTACATCCTCCGGGAAAATAAGGTGTAGTCAACACCAGAAATTCTGAAAAAAATTCAAAAATTACAGATCTCATGAGAGATTCATGATTTCTTGCGATCACGGATGAGCAGGCATCCTATTTAGTAGCCCGGGAGTTAGTAAACTGCGGTGGTGTGGTACGGCACCGGACTTAATATTTGTTGAGGCTTTCGTTAGTATACTTTTTGTGGTAAAAGCTTTCTGTCTTTCAGAGAGATTGTCTTTGCAAAATTTCGCTTCTCCGTTGAAAAGATATGCTGCAAGCATTTTTTCAAATGCAGCGGATGTTAGATAGTTACAGCTTCCTCAACAAGAGGCGAGTGTCTAACCTGGCCGGATTATGCACTTAAATTAAAAAGGGGATGTGTTTGTTGTGCTCACATTTGGCGGCGGTTGGTAAACACAATGTCATCCAGTGCTTAGGATCTACCATGAAGTGGGCTTTGGGACTTTCAACATAGGCGCCTTGGTGCGGAAAGTTTACTGATTGTCATTCACTTGGAAGTGACCAGTAAAGATTCCTATGTTTGACTATCGATGCAGCTCACTACTTGCATTCCATGGCCAAGTATTTCCCGGACAATGGTTTTCAAATTCTTCTGAAAAAAACAACTAAAGTGAGAAGACGCCCAGTCATGTAGCCTGAATGGTTAAAGTACATCTTAACTTCTCAGGCAAGTAGGCAAATTACATGAATATTTGCTGAAGCAGGACTACATCGTGGGATTGGACACAATGATAGCAATCCCATCACCAATCCAAGAAAAGAAATACAATATGCTAAAGAATAGCCTATGGCGCCCTATGCTACAGTGGGAGTCAGGGGAATATATAAAATGAAGTGGGCTGTATCCATGTTAATATTTATCTGGATGTAATGTAGTCTTTAGGGTCTCTTGCGGATTGGCCTCGCTTTATATGCCGCAATTCGGCTTATTAACAAACTCGTTCAGTCAAAAACTTGCCTTGGACTATAAAAATTACGAAATCGTCTGTAGGTTGCTCGAATTTTTACCAGAGTATCATAAAAGTCAAAAACTTAGAATAGTAAGTTCTTTTGGGCTTTACAACACCCTTAAGAAGTTTGTAGCGTGTTATACGAAAATGGTGCGCAATTCTTTAACGTTTTTAAGGGAGTCCGTGTTATACGATGGTTACCTGTATAATTTTAACTAATTTAATGCTTACAAAATTTATTACATTCTCTTTTTTATTGGCATATTGTTTAAGAGAAACATTAAAAAAGAGAGAGATGGAGAGTTTGCAAACACAATGTTACACATAAAAACATTTAATTAAATTGCTTAAGAGTGTTGGCTTACACATACTTAAAGAATTTATTTGATCATTAGTTTGCTTTTTTGTTCTTGTTGCTGCTGTTAATTTATTTTGTTTAATTTTGTTGTTGTTGTTGTTGGGTTTTTGTTGCTGTTTAAATTGAGAGACCGACCAAGTTTATTGCTTTTACATTGTTTTTGGATTGTTTTTATCGTTATTGTTGTTGTTGCTGTTTACTAGGCCCATTGAGTTAACTGCGTGCCTGTGTTTGAGTATCTGTGTGAACTTGTGTGCCAGTATGTGTATGCGTTTTTAGGGTCTTGAAAAAAAAGAAGAAATCATTTTGTGAGTTAAAGACTCTCCGGGTAAATATGTCTATGTATGTATGTTGATACTTCGTCTAAACTGAAGAAAGATCACACGAAAAGAAAACTACAATTTTCATTCAGTAATTTTCTGTTGCAGCAAAAGCATCGTAACGGCTAAAATACGCGCGTCTTCTAACAGTTTCTTGAACACAAAAATTTTTAAATAAAAAATTATTTATTTTTTTTTGTTAATTTATTTTAAAGTAAATTGTAATAAAAAAACGCAAATTAAAAAATCTTAAAATAAATAATTGGAAAACAGATAAAAAGAGAAATTTAAGGAATTTTGTGATAAAAACAAAATAATCAAAATAAAGATTTTATTTTAAGTAAGAAAGTAAATTTTTTTTAACAAAAATATTTATTAATTAAAACCGTCTTAAAGAAAAGTAAAGGATATTTTTTAAGTGAAATATTAAAAAAGAATAATCAACAGAAAAAACTATTAAAATTAAAAAAAAAACTGTGAATTATAAAAAAAACCTAACGATATAACTTTAATTACGATCTGTTAATCTATCTATATGAATTGAATAAACTGATTTAAATCTACCAACGGTGTCTAAGGAATTTGGTCTTCGCCCAACAACGACACTAACTTAAAGGAGCTACTTTAAAATTTCTAAAACAAGAAAATGCTGGTTTTACATACAAATTTTTATTAGAGCAAAACAAAAACGCCGCACAGCCAAAAACGGCCAGCCAAAAAACAACTGCGTCTTAAAGTCTCAAATAAATTTTAAACGCCCTGTAAAACAATAGACTTGCATATAAACAGAAACTTAAATACACAAATAAAACGGAAAATAGCGGTTGACTCTTCCCCAGAACCCCCTTCCAGAAAAACCCAAACCACAATACAGACGCCCCTAGAGGGGGAATCAATGAAGAAGAAAATACGTCTTGTTTTTTTTTCTATTTTTCTTTAATAGAAAAGGAATTTAATCTTTCAAGCAACCAAAATCATTGTAAAAGTCCATGTAACTGTATGTGTAAGTATGTATGTGAATAAGAAACAAATAAAACAAAAAAGTGAACAAAAACAGAAATAGAAATAGAAAAATTGCAACTAAAGGAGAAAAAAAAAATAAGAAATAAAAAAAAATGAAGTGCAGGCGAACTCAAAACCTTATAAATTAAAGCTTTAAACCCCAGTTCCGTAAGGGAGTTCAAAAGTGAGAAGAAAAATCTGAATGTTTAAAGGGATTTTAGATTTTCTTTATTTTTTTTTAGCTTTAAATATTTTAAAATAATAAAGCGTCGGTAAAAGTTTTTTTTTAATGTTGAGTTCCCTTAAAAGAAAAAAACTATTTTTAAGTGGAGTCCCGGGGGTTTAAGGGTGGAGTTTTTTTAATACATTTTTTAATAGAGTTTTCAACAAATTTTGATATAAAATTAAAGTTTATAATTATTTTTATAATTCATAAATTTTTTTAAAAGTATTAAAAATTAAGTGGAAATACAAATTTTTCACTGGGTACAGATATCGACATCGAAATTTCGAATATGAAGCTAAGATTGATTGGCTTGCCAACCTGTGATTGTCTAAAAAATAAATTAAATTTTATTTGTTTTAATCTTTTGACTCAAGATTCAAACTAAGAAATTTCGGAAAATATTCGGTTCCACAAATCGAAATTTATAAATTTTAAGTAGATACAATAAACTGTGCTTTTTTTGTTGATATGAACTCTTATATTACAAAGGTAGATAAAGCTGTATTTTTCCTGGCAAAGAGAATAGAGAAATCAATCTAAGATTTTTACAATGGGACACCAATAATTATAACGTTCTTGTTAAAAGTGAAAAATTTTAATATTGTAAGCAATAAATTAGAAGTGTAAGAAATAACTAAATATTTTTTTGACTCCCTTTAGAATAACTAGTGCGATATGAAATAGTTTTCATATAATTTTTCTATTTTTCTGTTGACCTAAAAATTAAATTTTGAAGCCGGTTTTTTTTGTGTTTTATTAATATTTAAAATTTAAGTTTAATCTGATTTCGATCGAAATGGTTTTAATTTCGTTGTGCTAAACTTCCAATCGATCGAATTTATTTTAGTTTCTTTAAAGAAAATTTTTGTTTTTTAAAAATGTAATTTACAGAATTTCTTCAAATAGCGATCTGAATTGATTTCTGTGACAAGTCTGAATATTGTGTATCTTATAAGTTGCTAAATTTGTAATACCTTTTGGCGATATCGAATTTTTAGTTATTAACAAAAATGCTCTGAATTTCTGCATTTTAAGTAAAACATGCTGCCTGTTCAACTATTTTGAAGGTTAATGTTGATATAGAATGGTATATCGTCACCAAAAAAAATACAAAACAACGTATCATCGTTTTATTAAACTACATGTTTACAAAAAAATGTTTGATCCTTGGGATCAAAAATGGCGACTTTATTAAAAAAAAATTCAAACGCCAAGTACGCCTTGTTATTTTGTATTTTAGGTGATGATATGAAAGATATTTTAAAATCCGAGCGTTTTTTATAGAAATTTTCTGTTCGAACTTTAACGTTCGAAATTTTGACCAGGCAGATAGTTAAAAATTTTGATTACATGTTTGTTTAAACCGAAGTACAGCACGTTCTTCGGTTGGAACAATTTGAAGTTTAGATTTTCGAAAAACTTGAAATTCATTAATTAATTATAGCAGAAAGTCTTATGGTCTAATTAAGAAAATATGTAGTTCTTTAAAAGCTTATAAGCAAACCTCAGTCATTCGTATAACAGATTTTTGACAAAAAAAAAAGAAAGAAACATTTTAAGTATGTTTTTATTTACTAAATCAAACAAGACTTCCTTTTTTTAAATTTCCCAACCAAACTCGAATTTCAAAATTTGTTGAATGCTTTCCTTAACAAATTAAAAGTAGATTAATGTTTTACATTTCAAACTATGTACATGGTTTTTGATATTACAATTTTATTAATTTCCAATATTCACCATATTGCATCACATGTTTGAAATTTCAATATATTTAATTTTCGGAATTTTTATTCCTTAGGGTATGTGTGAAAACGCAGCAAAGTTCAATGGAGAATTAAAATTGTCAAGTATTTTTACGCTAATGTTAAAATTTTTGTTAGCCCCCACGCCTAGTGAAATTTACTTCACCTCACTAGTGTCAAAATTTTACTTCCATCAGTACTTTGCTACAGCATCACACAAACCCTTTGAAGAAGATCATATTTAAAAATTTGAAATGTTTTTTATTCTGAATTGAAAATTAAGGTTTCAATATTTTTAATAGCCAAGGAAGCCTTCCACATCCAGGCACTCACCGTCCAACATTTTATTTCATTTTCTTTAATTTTGTATTCGAACTATGTTTGTTTTTGTTTGTACTTAACTTAAGTTAAAGCTATTCGAATTCAGAATTTTGATAACTTTGTGTGAATATTTCAACTTGGAAAATTCTAATCAGGTATGTGATGAAAATCGACCGCTTTTAAAACGATCGGTTTTAGCAGGTGTGATGAATTTTGAGCAATTTTAAAATCCATTTCTGAATTAAAGTCTTATTTTTTTTTTCAACATGTCTACACTTCAGTTGAAATGTGCAGTATAAAATTTAGAGGAATTTAGTCAAAAAATAAGAGGAAATGTATTATAAAAATCAAATTTTAAAGAGGCTGAAAACGGTATTATCGGTCTGTTTTTTTATGAAATACCAAAATATATTTATTTTTCATTTTTTCAACATTTTATGGTTGAAACTTTGAAAATGTTTAATATTTGCTTTGCTTTTTCTATTCTGTTTTTAATTTCGTATTTGATATTAACAAGAATGAATATTATCACTTCTTTCTAAAGCATAGTTGCAATTTTTTTATTTCGAAAAATTCAATATTTAACTAGTTTCTAAAATTTTCTTTTTTGAATTTAACAAATTCTGGAATGAAATTCAATTACACTTTTAAATAAATTGCGACCCTAGGAGCAGAGCACAAAGTTCTATCTGCATCTAAACTATGTAAATGTCTAAAGGTCGCAAAATGTGTAAGACATCTTAACAAGTTATTTAACTTTAATTTAAAAATTTAAATAATTATGGAATAATTCGAGCGAATCTTAAGCATATTTGTTAAAAAGAAAAGAAGAAATTTTTCAATGTCTTCACTCATTTCCAACTCTGCATTTAATGCACTGCAACAATGTATGTATCTTAATATGAATGCATTCACATCTGCAAAGTTTGCAATAAATCGTTTTTTTTTTTTGTACAACTACAAATAGTTTTCAATGGCTCTCTGCTGTAGCAACTCGAACTAGAAGTTGTTTAGCTTAAAGCTAAATGTCATAGTTGTTATTGTTGTTGTTCATAAGTTGTTCTTTAAGTTACGGATGTAAATCGACATTTTTTCAACATGAGTCATTCGCACCACAGCAACAACGACAACAATATCATCATCATCATCAATATTATGGTGATGATAATGATGAATGAATAACATGATCTCAACAGCAACAACAATATTTAGCTACAATTGTACAACAACTTTGTTCGTTGAAGAACGGAGGAGAATGTTGATGATGATGATGATGAATGCATAAAATGAACTTTTACACAGCAGTAACAAAATCTTGTCTAATTGAATTAATCAACATGACAATAGACCAAAAGGAAGAAGAAGAAGAAGAAAGAAAGAAATATTTTTTATTTTTTTTATTTATACAAGAAATATTTATTTCTTAGAGAATGAAGACAATGAATGAATTGAAAAAAAGAAAGTCAGTTTTTGTATTTAACAAAAGGAATGTCTATTCATACAATTCCAAAGTTCAATACTGAACACAAAAACACACACACGCTCACATTTACTCAAAATTATGGAGAATTTAAAACAAATTAGAAACTATTTTTTTATTTATAATTGTAATTTTATTATGGGTATAATTAAAAATTTCTTACTGCCTATAAAATTCAAAATCTTCGAACGTTTTACACTAAATTCTCAAAAAACTAAAGAATATGTTTTTGTTTTTTAAACTGAAGAATCTTCAGTTTCTTTTCAGAATTTAAATTTTTAAAAAACTTTCGAAGTTAAAAGGTTGAAATAAAAAAAATTCAATTTATTACATAATAACTTTGAAAACGGTTTGAATAAATCAATTAAGTTTCAAAAGTTTTTTTTATGAAAAGATTTCAATTTCTTATTTTAATTGAATTTTTAAAATTTGAAAAAAAAAATTTAAAACATATCTCTGTTATTTAGAATAAAAAGCAATTAAACTGGAATGAAAATTGAATTTAAAAAATTTCACTGATCACATTTTTTTAATTGTCACGAAAATCTATTTTTAGTTGAGGCTTTGATTTAAATAAGAAAATTGAATTGAAGTTTTCGAAATATAAATTTCAAATTTTCATTTATCAAAACTAAAATATATTTTAGAGGAAAATAACGTCCATTCTTAATAACAACAATCACAACTCCAGTTTATTTTAATATAAACGGTGGTCCAACCAAAACGCATGATGTGAATTGTAAATAAAGCAACAAATTCTTAGAGAATTATCTTAATAATTTTTGTTATGGTTGAAGGATCTATTACAATTATGTGTGAAACAAAATATCGGTCAAATGCTCGCCACGTCTTCGGTGGAATACCTCCATTCGATGGACCCTATTTTCAATGACTGTGAGACAGAAATGGGGTTCAATGTTGTTCATGTGCCGAATTATCTCATTATTTAGCTCTAGAATTATTCTTGGATTACTAAAGCACACTTTTCCTTTTAAACAACCTCAATATTAGAAATCAGTCCAACGGTGTCAAATCACATGATCGTGGCGGCTAAAAAACACCAGATTACACGACCATTGAATTTTACGCACAAAAGAGCCGTTATTTCATTGGTTGTGTTAAAAGTGCCACTTCTCTGTTGGAACCACTTATCGTCCAGGTCCATATCCTCAATTTCTGGCCACAATAAGTCCGTTATTATCTCGCAATAGCGAACTCAATTCACGGTACCTGCTTGGCCGACCTCAATTCGAAGAAGTACGGATCGATGACGCCGCCTCTATAAACCGCAACAAACAGCCACTCTTTTGGATGCATCGGCTTTTCAACAATCAGTCGAGAATTCACATTTGCCGAAATGTGGCGATTCTGCTTGTTAACGAATTCACAAAATGTACGAAATGCATTTTGATTTGAACGCTCATTTTCGTAAAAGGCTTTAACAATCTTAACGCGCTGCTCAATTGTCGGTGAATTTGCCAAACACTAAAACGAAGAAATTTCAAAATAAGTTGGGCAAAAAAGTTGACGTTAAGTTGTGACTCACAATTAATTTTGAGATTCGAAAAAGTTTTCTGTATTTCAATTAACCTTTGCAATTGATCGAATAAAAAAAACTCTTTTGTATTTATTTTCAATAGTTATACATAATTTCACAGGCAAAATGTTGTTTTCATTTTCTAAAAACAGGCAGTAAATCCAGAGGCCAAATTACGACATTTGTTTTCGATCGGAATTCCCATTTTAATTGTACTGCAATTTCTATCGATATCGAATGCAGTTTATTTGGCCCCCGGAAAATATTTCGAATTCGAAAGATGTTGTAAACTCCTAAACTCTTTCTGCCGTATTCATAAAAATATTTTTAATTTAATAAAGGCTTAATAATCGTTTATAGGCTCTAGTGGTAGACTAATTGGTAGTAAGTTAGTCCACCAGTTCGGGGGTTGCGGGTTCGATTCCCGCCAGAGACTCTGGTCTGTTTCACTACAACGGGCAGAATATAATTTGAAATTGTATTTGTAATTCTTATCAAATTAAATTAATATAACAGTTTATGAATACCGGGGTTTTTGGGGTTTTTTTAAATCTAGTTTTTTAGGTTATTATTTTTTTTAAATTTTTTTACATAAGTTTTAAATATTTTTAACCCACAATTATGTTATGATCTTTTTTTTCTATTTGCCATATCGTGGGAATATTTTTTGTTCAAATCATTTTTTAATTTTCATCTAAATACTTGTGGCCGTCTGTCTCTATGATGTGTAAAACAACCACAAATTTTTTTTTATTTTACCACTCATGTTAAATTTTAAGTGTGAGAGTACATTTTTATTACCATCCGCTCGCTCCCCTTTAAAAAAAGTTTTAAACATTTTTTCCTTTAAGTGTATACATAATTTTACGTTTGACTGTTTGGCGAAGTATGTAGTTTAAGTTAGATTGAAGTTATTTGATTTCAAACACGTTTTAGAGTTCGAGTACACACACACACACACACAGTTGTATTTGCTGTGTTTTTGCAGATTTAATTGAGAATTTAACTTGGTTAGTGTCTGTGTGTGTGTATTTTTTCTGTAAGTGTGTTAAAAACCAAAGTCAACAACTTCAACATTCCTTTAAAAGTTTAAAGTTGTAGAAAATGTCTGCATTCTTTTTCGATTTTTTTTAAGTTGTTGCTTTTTTTGCTGACTCTCTTTTATTTATTAAAGTTCTTGTATTTGAAAAGATTTCTCTACTGTTTTGTTGTTGTTGTTTAACTCCGGTTTTTTTTAGCTGTTTTATTAATAAAAATATGGTTAGAATTTGTTGTAGGCAAATGTTTGAGTCGTGTGAGTGTGTTTGTATATATGTAAAGTCATTATGAAGTCGTGTGTGTGTATTTTTAATATTCCCAGCGGGAAAAAGAAGGAGTACGAAGGCCTTCTAGAAGGCCTCTGTACCCCTTCTTTTGGATGTACAAGGCCTTCTTGCTCCATTCCATACTCATATCTTTTTTACACGCGTTGTCATTGCGGAGAAGGCCTTCCGCTTTCCTTTCTTTCGCCAGAGCTTCTTAAAGGCATTCAAATATATGGCTCTTAGAAGGCTTTCCTGAGAAGGACTGTTAAAAGGCTTTAGAATAAAGGTTATCTTAAAGGGTTTTTAAGTTAGGTATGTTAAAAGGCCTTTTAATTAATGGCTCTTAAAAGGCCTTTCGGACCATCCTTGTAAAAAGTACATCGGTTCTAATGGAAATTGGCTGACCATTTTCATTCGCATCGCATCGAAAAAAACATCGATGTTTTTTTACAGTGTCCATCCCTACACAGAACCTTTTTCTTCAGTGAACAAAACACAACTAAAAAGATTTACATTATTGTTTTCACTTGGTATTTTAATATGTATGTATTTTTATTTTTATAACGGGATCTGAATTCTTTCGCTTTTGCTTTGGCGAAAAAACAGAACAAAAAATTTTACTCTTTCTCTTTTTAACATCAACTAAAAAGATTTACGTTATTGTTTTCATTTGGAAGTTATTTTATTATGTATGTTACTTTGTTTTTGTAAAGGAATCTGAACTGTTTTGCTTTTGCGTGTGCAAAAAAACAAAACAAAAAATGTTACTCCTTCTTTTATCGCTTCTCATAGAAGCGAGTGTGGAAGGTGTATCTTATCTTTTATACCAAAGAGCCAAGGCCTTCTATGAGGCATTCTTTAGCAGTTACATTAGAATAGTATTTAAATCAAAAAAATTTTTAATCAGGCCTTCAAAAAGGCCTGAAGTAAGAAGGTCTTCTAAGTTTTACCGCTGGGTTGTTGTAAATTTGTTAATGTAGTTGGTGTTGTTGTTTTTTAGTTGCCTTTGTCGAACGATCATCAATGACGGTGGCATTCCATGCTGGTGGTTGACTTTTTTATTATTTTTTTTTTATTTTATTTTATGTTTAATAAGTTCAGAACTGTGGTAGTTGTTGTTCGAATATTTTTGCTGTGTTATGAGTTTTTCTTGTAGAATTTAGAGTTTTTGTTGTTTGTGTGTTAAAGAAGCTTGTTTTATGGCAGTTTTTTTAAAGTATTTTAAGTTTAACAGTCCGTCTACTTGTGTTACGGTTATAAAGTTATTAAATTTCAGTTTAATTCACATTTGCTCATTATACGAGACTAGGCTTTTTCAAAAAAACAAAAGAAGCAAAAAAATATATGTACCTACACACACAATTTTCAAATTGAGGAATTTTAATTGAGAATTTATCAATTAGATACGGTGGAATAAACACAAAGCCACGAAATAAGGTAAAATATGCATATAAAAAAGGCCCACTGTGCTAAGCTAATATTTATTTCAATGTAAGCTTTTTTACAATTACATTTATTAAAATTATAAAATTGTTTTAAAAAATCATATCGTTTAATTTTAGATTAACATATTTTTAATAAGATTTCTAAAAAAAACGAAAATTTTTTAAAAATTTTACAGACTAACAAACTTTTAAATTGAATAACATACTGCAAGGAACTTAAAATGCGCCTATTGTAAATAAGAAAATATTTTCCTAAAATATCGAGTCTTAATTAATTAATAACGTTAATTTAATTCCAAAATACAAAATTTGTTAATTTTTAGGCTCGGAAAGTTAGTTGCGTAAGTCATTTTCCGAGTACAACAAGGTCTGTACTAAATTTTTTCCCCCTTAACCCGACCTTACCGCTGACATCTACAAACCAAGAGTTGCGCAAAATACTTGTGCAGGTAACTTGCCGAGTCTGAAAGAGGTCTTACTAAATTAGAAATAATGGCTTAAAATCAATTGTAAATTTAAATTTTGTATCAAAAAACCAAACAACAAAATCTAAAATTAGTACGTTTTTAATAAAATTATGATACAAACAAAATTATTTGCATACTTTAAGGCGTTTAAAATTAAGTATTTTGTAAAACTTTTTATGGCTTAAAAATTTTGAAACCAATACATTAATATAACTCACTTAAATTCTAATACAAAACAACAATATATACGTTTGTGCGTGTTCTCGAGTAGTAAAACTATGGTTTCAGAGCTGAGAATATTATAACAGTTATATCGGCCATACACAGCACAAGATCAGCAGTATAGTCTGGCATATGAAATATTAAAAAATGTTTTGTTTAAAAGTTAATATAAAAATAAAAAATGTTTTGTTTTTTCTGCAAAAATAAATTAAGTTAAACTCTTATTTATGCTCTTAACGGATTTGCTTAGATTCTTTATTTGCTTTCGTAAAATGCTTAGCATACTTTAAGGTTCATTACAATTAGACAAACTTATAGCATATTTCTTATCATACTAATATAATTTAAATTTGGTTAATTATCTTGGTAATTTCATTTTAATAACTTAATGACGTGTTCGTACGTCACCGTAAGTCACAGTTGAACCAAACAATGGAATTTTTACTAACCAAAAATATTTGAATAGAAAGTAAAACATTAAAAAAACATTTTAATAAATATGTCAAATATTTCCACAAAATTGTTGAATAAAAAAACCATAATTATGCTTGGTAACACTGAACACATTAACACATACAAAAAGACAGACAGACAAACCCAAACACACACACGTACACTATTGTTATAAATATAACAACGAAACACGAGTAACGTTAAGTAAAACACATGATCGACACTTAATTGACAGCCAGGCCTCAAAAGAGCACATGAATGAGGCTGGGAGCTCATAAATACTAATGAAAACAACAAAAACAACTGCTGAAAAATGCCAGAGAAAACAAAAAGTAAATGAAAACGACGAGTTATTAAAACATGGATGGATGGATAGATGTTGGTATCACAACACACACACTTGTCTACACAAACCAATACAATTACACTGTTCAAGTCATTCACTTACACTTACACACAAACACATTAATATCTATAATAATAAATGTGATATACAGAAACAGAGATAATTAAATGCACGTTAATCAAGTTGAAATGAAATGTGAAAACTATGCGTGAAAGAAATGAATGAAAAAAAATTACAAAAAACGCCAAAGAAGCAAAAAACGGCAACAAAACTATTTTGAAGCTGAATAAAAATAAAAACAGAAAATAACAACTAAATAAATTTTTTTTTTTTTTTTTTAATTTGACCCAATTTAATTAACATGAGTTTGTACATTCGATCAGTGAACAAGACAGCATGAAAAAATGTACCAATAAACGTGTATGGGTGCGTTCTGTTGTCGGTATGTATTTCATTAGCTAACAGCAGCAACATTAACAGCAATAGCAGTCAGCCAGCAATTTAAAAACAAAAGAAACATTAAAAGCTGCTGCAGCAAACGCCAACAATATTTTTGTGTACTTAAACACAGATGAAACAAATAGGAGTACTTAAGTCTTCAATAAATAAATAAATGAAAATAATCATAAAATTAAATGATTAGCATGATTAATACATTATGACCAAAATGTAAAAGTAATGAAATCATTTTAGCAGAAATTTTAGAAAAAATATAAGGCGGTTAATGGGGCAAATATGTACTAATCTATTGGCATATAATACCTTCATCTTTTCTTTCAGTTTTCTTAAATTAATTTAAACTACATATTTTCTTTTGTACCTACTTCTTTTTTTACATTTTGTTAGGCGATTTTTTTTAATTTTTCCACTTTCTATAGTGATTATTTTATAATTTATTTAGACTTACTTTATTCAAATATTTGCAAGAATCTGTTTGTTATTGGAAAGAATTAAAATTTTTGATTTGCATTGTTTATTTTTCACTATTTTTGTGCTTTTTTTAGGTAAACAATGTAAGAGATATAAATTTTAATGAACTTTCTTTTGCGATATTAATTTTTTTCATTGTAATTTAAGTCCTCAAAAAAATATTTTTTTTTTCATTAGTCGATTATTTTATTTTTCGATTTTTTTTTTCATTTTCATAAAACTATCTGCTTTTTTTCATTTATCTTAGCCTGTTTTGTTGAAATATTTGATTTAGTTCTTTTTTATTTGGGACGATTTCTAGGTTTTTAAGAGAAAATATTGTAGAGATTTAGCACTTTATGATTAATTACAACAACAAGCCTTCATTTACAATATCCATTTTTGAAAATTTTTATTTAAGTGCTTTTGTAGATTTTTGCGTTTTTTTTGAGAAACTGTTCGTTTTATAATAAATATTGTTTGTTTATTTTATTCTTTATTTTTTTTTGTATTTTGGCGTTTTTTATTGTTAACTATTTTTTGATCTTTGAAAACCACTTAAAAAAAGCGTTTTAAAACGCCTTAAGAGCTGATTTCATTCATTTCGTTTTAATTTTTTTGATATTTGGATTAGTTTAAACTTAGTTTAACATGGTCTGAAACTTATATTATTCCGGCGAAATGTTATTTTTTTTTAATTTCATTAAAGACCAACAATTTTGACAAAACCAAGCTTTTGCGTCAAAATTTTGTATACAATCGTGGTAATGGCGGTACAAATCTATTTTCAGATAAAACCTAGTTTAACTGAGATCTGAAAAACCCAGCCCAAGAGATTTTTTTTGACTTTCGTTTTTTTTTTTATTTTAAAAATACAAAATTCGTAACTTAATTGTTATTCTTGACTTTATAAGACATTTCGTGTCAAATCGTAATATTATACTTAACATTTTTATTTTAATGCTATTTTATTTAAAGCATTTTTGTTTTAAAATATAAAACAAAAGTTTTAGATTTTTAAGTTTTCGTACGTAGTATTAAAAAAAATCTAAGCCACAAGTTATGATATTTAACTTTTATTTGAATTTTTTTCAAATCCACAAATTTTAATTTTAAGATTTTTTTTCTTTTAAAGCGGGTTATCGCCGTTTTAGTGTATAAATACTATTGTTTTATGATTTGTTACCTTATCTTAAAGTGTTTGATTTATGTGAAAAACATTGTTGTTTTGATAACTCCTTATTTTCATATTAGCGTTTTTTTTTAATTTGCCGTTTTTTCTTACTTTGATGAGAAAATATTAAGTTTTAAGGCTTTTATAATGTATTGTATAATGAATTATAAATACTTAAGAATTATTAAGGTACAGCAGATTTATTAGTTTTAGCCTTTTTTAAAAAATTTAATTTAAGCGTTTTTCTATTTTAACATTTTTCATACCTTTTACCTATAAAAAATTTCCGTTTGAAGTTCTGCTACGACTAATTAAACTACTGCGCCTCGAATTATGTTCTTATTTTATCAAAAATTTTAAAGTAAATTTTAGTGCTTTTTTATTTTTCGTGATAAATTTTATGTGTTGGAAATTTTTAATTGAATCGATTTAATTCGTTAGGCACTTTTGATTCTTATGATAAATATCAGGTAAGAACCAGGTGACAAAAAATTCACAATCACTCAGTTGTTTGAGTGCTTTTCATATAAATTTTAATACACAATCAACTGCCTGTCATATGGAAACAGCACATTAGAGATTAACCGCCAGCATGTGAGTTGAAGATGACAACTTACTGTAAGGAGTTTGTAATTAGACATGTTTTAATTTTTTTTCGTTGTTTTTGTACTATTTTTATAAAACCTTGAATTACTTTAAGGTGTAATATTTTTAAATAAAGGTATAACGTTTGACCCTATTTGAAAACCAAAAGGTTAGCTTTTCATCCCTGTCTTTAAGCTCAAACAACTTCCGTAAAATTCGTCTTTGTCATAAATCTTGATTTCTAAACCATTTTTTTCGAATTTAAAAACGCAAGAATAAAAATGTTTTTCTTGAAATTGCTTTGGCCACCAACCAATACCATACGGGTATTTTTAAGTATGATGACTTCTAGGAGGGCAACACCAACAAATGGAATGTAGTTTGCAAATGTAAAAGCAAGTTTTATAGTTTTCTCTAAAATTTTAGTTTGAAATAAGACCTCAAAAAGAGAGAAAAAACTGCAAAAAGGCCAATGAAGATGTACTTAGATACTATAAAAGAAAAAAAACGAAAAAAGAAAGAAAAGAAAACTGGAATTGCCACATTCCAGCACGTTTCTTAAGCTGGCAGTTTTTTTTTTAATAACACAGCTCAGCAAGAATATTAAAAGAAATAAACTTTACTAAATGCCTTTAAGGAATTAAAAAAAAAAACGAACTTCACATATTGAAATTTCTGGGAATAATTTTATTTTGAAAAAGTTTTGAATGTTTGAACGTTTATCTTTAAGAACTTTAAACAAACACAACTATATTTATGCGTAACGCCTCTGTAATATTAGGCTTCTTTTTAATGATTTATTCTACTTGAAATTTTTTTTTGGGGTTCTTCAAACCCTGCTTAAGACCTTAAGAAACGTGTAATTTGCAATATTTACAACTCAAATTAAAGATAAACTAAAATGAACTTTTTTTAAGTTAACTCCATACGGGAATTTTAAGTTTAAGCCAATTCAATTACAATTCTAAGCCCACACACCAAAATTCATTCACAATAACATAAACTTTAAGACAAAACAACAACAAATTTTGTTCTTAATTTGCTTATTTTATATATTTATTTTATTTTGGTTTTTCTCGATATTTTTTGTAGTTTGTTCCTTTTTCTTTATTTTTTAAATGTTTGTCTAAAAAATAATTTCAAAATACTGAAAAAAGAACTCAACATAATCGAAGAAAAAAATGCCTTATGCTGAATACCAATTTAAAAAAAAAAAATAAACAAACATCACAGCGACACGATTTTTTTTTTTTTTTTTTTTTTTTGCGCTTTCGGGGTAACATCTAACTGGGCAGGGCAGGGTGGTTAAAAAGATATAAAAAAGTGCGAGCGTGTGTTTTCAATTAAAATAAAAATACAGCCATAACAAAAACAACAACCAGAAGACTGAAAAATAGGCCCCTTGTATTTACCTCAAATGTAATAGTTTCAATATAGTTTTGTTTTCGAAAAAATTTTTTGTTTGTTTTTTAAGGTCAGACAAGTATTTAAATTAAAATAGATTAAATTTATTTATACATAATATCGTTATATTGATTCAGATTGTACGTTGTTTTGAATAATTCACATTTAAATATAGTTCTTAGAAAGATTTTCTAGTTTCTAATTCAAAAGGGTAAATTCGTTAAGTATTTTTTTTTTAACTATTAACCCGTTTAGTTAAACGCATTTCTTATTTGCAAAAACTCAAGTCGCTGTTTATACGTAGATATCATTTAGAAATATTATTGCACTTTCGTGATGGTAACACAAGTGGTTAAAAAATTATATAAAAAATATAGCAAATATCAAATATTTTCTTAGTTGCAAATTGTTTTCATAACTTATTTATTTACAATAAAAAAGTTATACAGCAACGCTTTTCACTTTTATTTGAAAATAAGAAATGCGTGTAAACGGGGTATATTCTTAGCTTAGATCTTCTGCCCGTTGTTGTGACCAGAGAATCGAACTCGCAACCCTCGCAATGACTGCCTGGCTCACTACGTACAACAACTTTAAATTCAAAATATTGTTCAATTTTAAACACATTATTAAAAAGCCTTGTTAAGTTTTTAAATTTGCAAAAGTTTACAAGTTTAGCTAAACAAAATTTAGCATTTAGTTTAATTGACTGTAAGCAAAATTATAATTAAATTTGAAAAAAGTTTAGTGTTTTGTAAAACTATAATTTACTTGAGGGTTATGCGATCAAGTTTCGCCTATCAAGTTTAAATACACTCACACTTTTTTTTTACCAATACACTCATACTTATAAAAATTGATACGAACTTGCCTTTAAAATTCTCTTTCCATTGAGTGTTTCACTTTACTTTCAAGATTTCAAAGTAAGTGAGCAAAATTTTCGTTTGCCTTTATAAATTGTTTTCTTGATGACATCTTGAAAGTAAATTGCTCAAAAATTGGAAATTTTGACAAACAGTATATTTAAAAGACTATCAAGAAAATCTTGATCGTGTGGCTGCACTGTTAGTTAAGTTCAAATTTTTTAAAATCAAAAAGTTTGAAAATTTACAAAATCAACTTTCGTCAAAATTTTTTAACTGTATTCACCAACTTTCAAAAAAGTTTTTATTGTATTACAAAACCGAAAAAACGCACTAAAATGAAATTTTTTATTAAAAAAAATAAAGTTTTGTTAAGTTTTTTAAACACTTTAAAGTAAAAAAATTTAATGGAAATTCAGCCATAATTCTATAAATAAATAAATAAAAGCTATATTAAGCTTTCAAAAAATGAGAAATTTTGTGTTGATTAATATAAGGGGTTTCGTCAAGTTTTTTTTTTTTTTTTGGTTATGAAAATAAAGTTTCAACAAATAGAATCATGTTGAGTAACATTTATTGTATAAATTTTCATATTATTCGAATGTGTATTCTAAGTCAAATTACAATCCTCAAAAGCTTTTATACTTTAATAGTCTTATTCCTTCAATAGTTTTCAGGAATATTTTGAATGCACTATCAGAATTTTTGTTTGTATATTTCTGTTACGAAGAATAGACTATTAAACTATAAAATCTCAAGTTAAGTTTACTAACTGGTCTAAATATGAAAATAGAGTTTCGTTTAAAACTATATTGGTAAGGAAAATAAAATTTCGTTAAGTTCACTTACTGGTCTAAAATTAAAAATTTTCAAAATTTAAAAAAATAAATTTTCGTTAAATTTAATAACTGGTTTAAAATTAAAAATTTTTATAAAAAAAAACATTAAAATTCTTTTGGCTATGAAAATAAAGTTTCTTTAATTTTTCTCACTGGTCTAAAATTCAAAATTTTTATAAAAAAAATTCCATTGGTTATGAAAATAAAGTGTTGTTAAGTTTATTAACTGGTTTAAAAAATCAAAATTTGTATAAAAAATATCATTAAAATTCTTTTGGTTATGAAAATAAAGTTTCGTTAAGTTAATTGGCTGGTGTAAAATTTAAAATTTTATAAAAAAATCGCTTACAATTCTTTTGATTAATAAAAAAAGCTTCGTTAAGTTTACTAACTACCTTACTTTTCTAAAATTCAAAATCTTTATAACAAAATCATTAAAAATTCGTTTGCATGTAAAAATAGAGTTTTGTTTAAAACTCTATTGGTTATGAAAAAAAAGTTTTTTTAAGTTTACTAGCTGGCCTAAAATTTAAAATTTTTAGAAAAAAATCCTTAAAAATTCTCTTGATTATTAAATTAAAGTTTTGTAAAGTTTACTTACCGGTCTAAAATTAAAAATGTTTGAAAAAAATCATTAAAAATCCTTTTAGTTATGAAAATAGAGTTTCGTTAAGTTAACTGAATGCTCTTAGATTGAAAATGTTAAAGCTATTAGATAGAAATTTATTTCCATTCGGTGTTTAGCTGAGATAATAAGAATAAGTTTAATTTTGTTTAATCATTTTATTCAAATACTTTCTTTGATTTATATAAATTCCACTTGTTGTGGTAAAAGCTTTTAGTGAAATAACAAGAACTTGCGATCTTTTTTGAACTAAAAAAGTTTAATAACTGTTTTGCACTTAAAAAAAATTGATTTTTTTTAATTATACACAATATTTTTGTTTAGCGCTTTTAAAGTAGCAAAGCTTTTAAAATGTATTCAAGAAAAGCTTAAGAATTACGTATTTTAACTCAAAAACTTTTGAAAAAGGAATTAATTAGGATTTTTATTAATGGAAGAAGGTAAGTGAGCTTTTATTAAATTTTTATATGTTAAATATTGTAAAAAGGCCAACCTTAAGGTTATTTAAATTTTTTTTTTTGTGTTTTATACTACTTTGCTTATTTTGAATTCTTTAGTAAGAATTGTATGGTTTAGATATATACAAAATTTTAATAAAATTTTTTTGAAATATCTTTGCTAAAACTATTAATATGAAAAAAAAATTTGAATTTTTTTTTACAAAATACTATTGTACAAGTAATAAATAAGAAGTTATCAGAAAAACAATAAAACCAATTAACATAAATGTTATTAAATTTTAAACAACAAGACAAAAAAAACATAAAAATTAATTAACAGTTTAAAGAACAAAAACAGCTCTGTAGTGAAACCCCTTAAAAGATCAATAAATTTTTTAATCAAATATTATCAAATTATAAAAAAACCGAAACAAAAATATGCTAATTTTTATACAAACGACAATTTTTTTTATAAATAATAAATAGAAAAAATAAAGAACAAAAGAAATAAAATTAAAAACAAATCTGGTCAAGTGGCATTTTCTTTGGCAAATTTAAGCTTTTAAGACAGCAAGTCTAGCAAAGTCTAGAAAATTGCCACGCCTTAAGCCAGTCTGATGTTCAGTTTGTCAGTCATTTTTGTTATGACAAGTTTTATGACTCCTCGGCTGCTGTACTGTTGTTGGTTTATTTTATTGAAATTTTTGCAATGTAGTAATTTTTGGCTATTGAGTTCACAGTGATATATGACATGCCAATTAATAAAATGTGATAAATTTCTATGTCTTTGTGTTTAAATATATGAAAAATAATAATGAAAAAAAAAGAAACTCCATACAAAATGTTATGAAAAAAATGCTATTAAAAATGTTTTTGAAAAAAAAATAATTGCCGAACTTTAAGAGACTTGATGTCTTCTCTAAAAGTGAAATAAATAAAATAAAGGCAATCAAATGTTTAAAGGAATGTGTGTAGAGTATTTTAATGTGCCATCCATTCGAAACACATCTATCGATTGATTTGACTACGAAACCGGTTTTCGATTTGATTTGACTTATTTTAACAAAGTGAGATCATTTTGAAAGCTGATTTTGTCAATGAATAACAACAAAACGACATACCAAAGAAATTAAAAAAAAATTATGTATATTTTCCCACTGTCATAATACGAGTAAAATCTTAAAAACTTAAAGCCAAAAAAATAAATAAATATGTGTGTATGTATGAACATAAGTATTTTAAAACCTTAACAAAAAATCCCCTTCTTAGACGTCTCTCCACCAAATGAAACGAGTAAGTAATTATTAATCTTATAACAGTTTAGAGTTACCTTAAAGGTAAAAACTTTTACTTCATACCAACCAACTAACCGACGATACAACCAACCAACCAACCAACAAACCAGCAATCCAACTAATGCTAATGCGCATGCGCATCGTCGTGATAACTTTGAACTTGAGCCGACAAAGTTATTTGCTCTGTGTATTGTTATTAATGCTGCTGATGTTGTTGTTTTCATCTTAAAGATAAAGATACACAAGCCAACAAAACATCCAACCAACTAGCCAACAACAACAACTACAGCAACAAAAAATATCAACTATTTAAAATCTGTTTTTTTTTTGTGAGGAAATTTTTGTTTTATAATTTTCTCACCGTTTGGCTGTTGAAGATTTGAAATATTTTTCGTTTAAACTTTAGCATCTTATATATTTGTGAGAGTGTGTATGTTAAATGTCTTACCCTAAACGCCGCCCAACTTTCATGGAGGTTTAGGATATTACAATAGATTTGATTAGTAAAATTTTTTCGAATACAGTGGGGCTTATTGCTTATAAAAGAGGGCAAAATTTGTTAGTCGCTTAGAATAATGTTTAGATCCAAATTTAGTCCAAAATTTGTTTTAACTACAAAGTAGGGATGTGGATGTTGATTATATAAAGCTGTTTCTTATTTCAATGGAAAAATTTGATTTAAAACATCAAGGGCTATCTATCCTCTGCTGCTAGTGGAAAAATGTCAGCTGCATTGATGAGTAGCAACAGCACCAACAAGTGGTGAATATTCAGCCAACTAGTGTGATTGTGAGGATATTTATTTTCTTAGGTTGTTAAACACAACAGCCACATTATCCCCGAAAGTATCTTTTGAAAACTTTTGCAAAGACAATACCCAGTAAAAACTTCGCTTACTTTTTCAAAACGAATAGCTTCTCTCACTCATTATTTAGTAGCTTTCTTCTATATCTGCTTCTATAACAACTTCTGTAGCTACTTATTTCTGAATGTATGTAGGTAAAAAAAAATAATGGCTTACTTTTGAATGCGTTCTTTCATTGGTTCTTTCAGTAGAATTGTAAGTAGTGATTTTAAGTTTTTCTGATTACTTAACACATTATTCTTTAGGCGAAGGTTTTATTGGGTAGTTCAGAAAAACACACATTATTTAGAAAATTAGTGTAATTTCTTTTTATTATGATAATATTGGTATGGTTCAATTATGTATGGGACAAAATATCGGTCAAATGGCCGCCGCGACCTCGGCGGCACACCTTCATGATCCAAATTGTCGCTGACGCTAAGGCTTAAGGACCCATTAGCCGACCGTAAATGTAGAAATGTAAATGTAACGTAAACAGCTGATTGTTTCTGTTATATGAAAAGCAATGTAAATGCTTAACTGACTGTAATGTCACTTAACCGTAAACTGCCAACCTATAAAAAATAGATTTTCTTTACGAGGTTACGTGACAGAATGCAATGTATGTTTAGATGTATAAAATAAACAAATGCATACATATACACAAACAATAAAAATTCTGATTTTTAATGGTATCAAAACCTTGTTTAGTGTATGCACATTTTCAAAATAATGTTAGTACATGTGTATGAATATGCTGTAATACATATTTGTTTATTGTAAATTTGTAATATTAATATCAAATATTACATTATTTTTGTATTTATACATACAAGAAATACAGTTTTAATACTATTTAAATAACTTGGTACTTTTACTGCAAAGCGGTCACCATATAAACTTTTTTAATTCTCATCACTGTGAGTGTTGTTTTATGTATACTAATTAGGGGTGCCTTACGTACTGTTTTTAACAGTACATGTACTGATTTTTGCAATTGTACTGTTTTATGCATAATGTCCAAAACAGTACGCAAATGTACTGTTTTTTACACTTTGTATCTTTGACTCGCAGCAGTTGTATATTTTCATGTTATTATTTTTAAGACATTCGATTTTATGGCTACCTCTTCCAATAGTATTTTCCTTTAAACACCTTAGAAAGCCAAAAACAAAATCGAAATTTTGTTAAAAATATTATATTTTTTTAATACTAAATAAATACTTATTCCAACACAATTATCTTTAATTCCTAGAATTTTTTTTAGTTTTTAGGCAATCAAAATCACGTGAAATTGAAAACGTACAAATTTTAAAATTCTCCGGGCTCAAAATTTATAAAAATACCTAATTCCTTTCAGGACCACTTTTCTGTACCTTAACTACTTTTGTAATAAAAAAAAGCTACGTTAGTTTTTACAAAAATTTTATTGAAAATCTTTAGCCAAATATTTCGTTTTAGTGTTTTTTTTTAACGAAAATGGAGTAATTTCGTATATGTACGTATAAAATGCCATAAAACGGAAATCATTCCTTTGGCGTTTCACATTTTAAGTGTTTTTCGTTATATAATTGTTGCATATTTAATCAAAAGTTTTAAATATATAATAATTTAAATAAATAGTTGTGTTTTCGCAAAAAAAAAATTTACTGTTTTTTCTTGATTGTACTGTTTTTTGTGTTCAATATACGGTTTTTCCGAATTTAAAATCAGGCTCCCTAATACTAATGCTTTTTAGTTTATGTTTTTAAAAAACAGCTGACATGAACATGTATACATGTTCTATAAGTGCACAAATGAGCTTACAGTACGTTACGGTACGTTACATTGCATTTCATTACATTTACGGTCGGCAAAAGCGGTCTTTAATTGAGGTTCTATGCCGTTAATGTGTCGAATTATCCTCATCCTTTAGCTCTTGAAATATTGCTGGCTTATCGACGTACAGTAACTGCCTGACCGACCTCATTATGGAAAAAAAACCGCCCGGGTGCATTGGTTTTTCGACAATCACTCTTGGATTTTCATTCGCCAAAATGCGGGAATTCTGCTTATTGAGGAATCCACTGAGGTGAAAATGTACCTCATCACTAGGCAGATCGATTATTCGACTTTTTTCAATATCCTGTTGTCGAATATTCCGAATAGCTGCTATTTAAAAAAACCCGGTTCTCGGTTAAGCATTTTAAAAATAACCGGTTAACCGGTTTTAATTCGAATACATAAAAATACAAAAAATCAAATTAGTTTTTGTAATAAAAAGTTAATTAGAATAAAAACAAAACAATTCACGAAGGTAAGGAACCAACACAATACATAGATTTGACTTTAGGTATGTTCAGACCTAACAAATATTTGACGATAAAACAAGCGTGACCAGTAAATTGATTAAACTTAAGCTTTATTTTTAACGATTTCTGTTTATTTGCTAAACTTTATGTCAAAGATGATAATTGTATTAACGTATAATTTAGTTAAGAAACCGATAAATAATGTTTGCTCTAGCCAAACGTTTTGCAAAAGCAAACAATTCTTTAAGAAAACTAGTGGTTACGTGTAGGACGTCAAATATTTAATAGGAGTGAACAAAGCTGTAGAAAAACTTTGGTTTTAAAAAATTAATGGAATTCAATAAATTAATTATTTTTGAAAAGTTGCAAACAAAACCTCTAATCCAGGATTATATATTTCAATTTTTTTTTGTTTCAGCATTATAGAATCAATAGTAATATGGATATGCTTCTTGTATGAAATATCTGTCAATTCGTCGATCACAATTTAAACCCTTCCATGAGATTGTTTGATTCCTTTAATTTTGTTTTAAGTTCTTGGTATTTTAATAAATAAAACTGAAGAATTTTTCTACACTGCCGATTTCGCCGGTATGGCGTAGTTTTAAGCATGCAGATATGCTAAAACTACTTAACAGTTTTTCATTCATTATTTGCAGCATATTTTAGTAAAGTATAATTTGCAGTCTCTTAAAAACTTCTCGGATCAGAGTTAAGTTTCACTTGGTGTTTATTTTTATCAATCTTGAAGACTAATTAAAAGTGATTAATAAGTCGTGACGTGGAAGAACCTTTGCAACTTATCATTTTAGGGTCGTTTAAGCACCATTGTCTTATAAATCAGTTCTTATCACCAGAGAATGAATACTGTCAAAGGGTTTCTTAAAATTTGGCATGCACGCACTATAATATCTGAAAGAAAATAGGGAGTAGGGTGTGAATAGGGCAAGAGGGGTAAAAGTGCTCCCTCCCTATATCCGCTGAACTAATCGACCGTTTTTCTTGAAATTTTGCAGGAAAATAGCGTAACATCTGGAAAGAACTATAGACTAAAATGTTTATTCTTTAGGGCGTGAAGTAGGGCAATAGGGGCAAAAACTTCCCCCCCCAATTTTTTAAACTTATCAACCGGGTTTCTTTAAATTAGGCATTCAGACGCTGTAACATCTAAATAGGGAATAGGGCGTGAGGTAGGGCAATAGCGGTAAAAGCTCCCCTTCCCTATATCTATTAAACTAATGAACGGGTTATCTTAAAATTTGGCATGCAGACAATGTAACATCTGAAAGGAAATAAGGAATAGGATGTGAAATAGGGCCAGTAGGGTAAAAGCTCCCATTATCTTCCTAGCTAATTAGCTTACTGCTTTGCCTGTGATGATCGCGTCAATTGTTTATTGAGACCTTAGGTACATTTTTGTAGTTGATTGTTTCCTTGAATTTTTAACGGTTTGCTACCTATGGACCTGAACAGTGGAAAAAGGTAAACAAATTGAATTTTCGGCAGATTTTTCACTTTTGCGGCTACCTAAGTGCTACCTAAACGGTGTTTAGAATCATTCCTAGGAAGTTTATATGCGGTAGAAAGTAGTTTATTTTGATCTTAGGTACATTTTTGTGGTTGATTGTTTTCTTGAAATTTTAACGGTTTCCTACCTTTGGACCTGAACAGGGGAAAAAAAGGTAAACAAAATCGAATTTTTTTAAAGTTTTTTGCGATTTTGATCTTGAAGATGAAGTTTTTTTGATTTTATATGTTCACAATTTTTGTTCGTTCTTTATGGCAAGAGCTACCACTTTGTCTCAGAGGGTTAATAAGAATTCCGATTGGTTTGCAAGATATGATACTGAGAAAATTATCACTTTTTTGCAAAAATGACACCAAGGCCCTAAGTCTTTAAGTGCAGACTCCATACATAGAGGCAAGGCGTCCAGGTGCTTACACATGTGTTTGTCGTCAAGTTCCATTATAGAGGGGCCCTGTGCTCCAATCTGCAAACATTGGTGTCGCCTATCGTTAATTCTATGATCCTGTTCCCGAGAAGATTTCGCCAACACCCAAATCCCTCATTGAATTCAAAGGTACCACATTGCCCAGAAAGGCTTCAAGCGAGTATTCCCGAAAATCAAGGAATTTTCTTATACTACTGAGTGAAGCGCTTTATCCACAGGCTAGCCCTTGATGTAGGCACGCTGCGAGGTGGAGAGAAAGTGTCTAGAAATAGACATCCTACTATGAACATCTATGACCCCTTAAAGGGTCTTGAGAAGAAATGCCGAAAGACTTATTGGCTTGGAGTCCTTAGGCTTTCTGTGCACTGAGCCCTGAATTAGGCTCTGACAATCAACTGATCTCCCGTTGAGATGGAAGAGAGTTACCAGGAAATTGTGTGTCAGTGTGTCAACGAATCAAAAGTTTTAATAATAACTCGCACATTTTAAATTAAAGATTCTTTATTAGATTTTCTTTATTATTATATCGCTCATTTGCTGCAACATCGTCATATCGCAAAAGAATTAGTTTTACATTAAACGAATTAAAGGTTATAAATTTACAGGCAACAAAATGGAAAAATAAAATTGTAATCTTCCCTCAAGAGTTTTGTTTACAATATCTTTATAAGAATTATTATTGTTGTAATTTTGTTGAATTATTTATGGGTTTTAATCCAAATTTTTAATTTTATTTAATTTTTTTTTTTAACGATAAACCAACACTCAGGGGATGCCCCCTATATATGCAGTGCATTGTGTTGATCAGGAAAATAAGGTTTGGGATGGAGGAAAGAGGGAATTTTCATTAAATTATTTTTATGAAGAAAGGAATTTTACAACATGAAAATTAATTAAAATTGTTATTGATAATCATTCATTCTTGACTGACCTGAGATACGAACGCATGCGGCTGGTTACCCTGACATGTTTCGATCGCTACCACTCGATCTCCTCGACTCGCAGCCATCGACGACTGCTGACGTCAATAGTCAATCATCAATCCTTAAACCAAATTGTATTTTAACCCTTTGGTAGATCGAAATTTGCTTTTTTGAATGATTATCCATTTTTAATTGATTTTACATGTTTTTCCCTTACCTCTGTTTTCTCGTTCTTTTTGTCAATAATTCTTATTGAAGTCCAAAGAAGAAAGGAATTCTATAACATGAAAATTAATTAAAATTGTATTGATAATCATTCATTCTTGACTGACCTGAGAAATATTTACAATATTTCATAATAATGATTTGCTATGCATTAGTGTTATGAAATCCAGATTTGTGATTTTTAATTACGTTAGTTTGTATTTATTGAAGATTAATTCGGAATTAAGTTTCAAAAACTTCGCTTAGATTGGTTGTTATTTGCTCTTGGGCAATTTTTTTTAGGAAATTATTTATATGACAGCCCAGTAATCAGAAGGCAGAGTACATGGAAAAATATATTGTGTAAATTTTTTTTAAATGAACATTAAAGCATGTGCTCCCAATGTCTCTTGTGAAATTTAATTTGACAATAACAGGGAGACATTACAAAAATGGCTTGTGGATATTAGGTTGTCAAAAAACATGGTAACCATTTTGAGGATCTTTGTCGTCCTCTCTAAAATTTGCTACATGAAAAAGATCGTTGAAATCAAAGTCTTGAATAAAGTTTTTTTATTACCAAATTTTTACCACTTTTGCCTCAGGATCAAAGTCTTCAATAAAGGTTTTTTACTATCAAATTTTTACCACTTTTGCCTCACAGTAATTTTTTATTTATAGTATCTTTGTAAAAAAAATAATAGAGTCACTATGAATCCTGCGCGCTGGGGAAAAATATGTTTTCATATGGTACTGAAAGCTTAACTATGTATTTTAAACGAAAGATTTTCGAACATATTATGGTCACCACAACAACGATATGGTTAAAGTTGCTCTTTATATGGCAACCACATACGTACGATGGTTGCTTACTGTCATGTTATGGTTGTTAATAGCTTTAAATGTTTATTACAAATAATTGTATGGTTGCTTGTACAACCGTAACAGGGCTGTAAAAGATTCCAATCGTTTTAATAGCAATAACATGAGTTCTCGTAAATGATTTCTAGTTTTTCGGTTACATTCAAAAACGAAAAATTGATTGTATGGTTTTAATTTGAAAAAACAAATCAATACGATTAATATCGATTTGTTTGATTTCGATTTAGTTGCAATCAGATTTAGTTAGTGCAATCAATATTCAATCAGGATCAACATTTTCGTTCTCTTCAAATTAAACTTCTTCATTTAGAAATAAAGGTGACTGATAATTTTGAATTGTTAACAACGTAAATTTTTAACAAGGTTTTGTTTAAATTTGCTAAATTCGCCTTTCATACTATTGATAAACTGAAATTTATTGTTGATAGGACAAGCTATTCGTATGCACATTTCACTGATTGCTTAGGCCAGATCGTCAGGAAACTTCATCCAAAGATTTTAGAGAAACTAAAGATGTTAAACAAATAAAACTGTTAAGCGAATAAAATTTATAAACACCAGTTTTACATGAAACAATCTTAAAGCTTGAAACAATAGCAACAACAATTAACAGTGATTTTTATCAACTCTAAATTATTGTTTACAAAGTTTTTTAAAATTCGTTACGAATAAAGTGCAACGGTAGTAAAAATTGTCTGTCATCGCTTTATTAGATTGGAAACCACCCTGCCAAGCTTCGGGAAGATCGGTCAAACAAAAAAATGTATTGGTATATTTAAATTTAGTCTAATTTAGGTTTTTTTTTAATATGCAATAGAAATTACTCTATCTAAGATTGTACAGTGAAAATCCCCTCCTGAACATCACTTTAATACGCCCAATAGTATTTTTGAAACTAAACATACACTTAACATTTTTACATCTCTAAACCGCAACATGTCACTTCTAAAATAAGGCGGCATTTATACGATGATTTTTTAAACATGTCTTTTATAATTTTCTTTCAAAAGTAATACTACCCATGTGACCAGATCTTAAAAATACAGCTAAGTCTGACATAAGACATAGCTAAAGGCTACCGTACACGACATGTATTTGTCATCTGACATGTCAAATTTCCCACTGCAAAATACATATGTACATGTGGTGTGTTACCTTTTTAAATTTGCTTTTGTAAAAGTCAGACGCAAAGTCATCTGACAAAATTTCAATTAGAGCGTGCTCTATTTTCTTCTGACAAACCATCTGACATCACAAATCTATGCTGAGAAGAAACCGGCAGCGGCGTCCACTATTGACGGAATTATTTGCCTGCCGAAGTTAAAATTTTACAATACCGATACATGTATGATAAAATCGCCATTAAATAGAAATTATGTACAAATACATATTAAGAAAAACGTTTCATTATAATATCCTAAATTGGTATCTTCTAATTTAAAGAAAAAAATGTTTAGATGGCTGAACTCTTTTTCGGCGTAAACAAAAATTTGTATGGCGGCTGCACGCTATTTTTAAGCCGAGCACTACTTTGGTTTCTGCAATAACTATGCGAAAAAAACATAGACAATGTCAGAAACAAATTATATGCACGTTTATGACCGAATATTATAAACCTTATGTAAAACAGCAATTTTGACAGACATGCACAACTACATGTGACTTGAAAAGTTGACAAGTCAGATGTAAAAAACATGTCGTCTACATGCACCTTAACAAATGCAAAAAAAAATGCTAAAACTTTTTCAAAATTTTTGTTAAACATTAATTACCATTATGAAATTTTATTCGCAACTAAATAATTTTAGTGACATATGTTTTATCGAAATTTAAATAAATGGTTATATTTACACAAGTGGGTCGATTTTGTTAAAACAACAAATAGAAAAAAGTATATGGAGCACAAGTAGTGTAGATTAAATTAAAAAAAAATTTAAACGATTTTATTTCTATGCTATTCAAAATTGTGTGTTGAATAGTTGAAGTTTTAAAATAATTATTTTTTCAGCTAAATATTTAACTATTAACAGAATAGAATTTTTAACAAATTATTAAGTGAAATTTCTTTATACTTTTATGTCGTTGTATCAAATGACAAATTATTTTAACAAAAAACATGATGAGGGCATTTATAATATGTATATCCTGAATATTAAATTTTTTTACAAGACAGGGGGGCTACTCTCTATTGCGATGCGAAAGCAAATGGTAGCAAATCGAGCGATTGGTGCTCTTTAATGCGTTTGTGCATTTGTCTTTAGCATTTATTAATTTTTTTCTTATCCAAAATAACCACTATTTATTTTATTTAAACTTTCCAATTTCAATTATTTATACATATTTTGGCATTTCATTACTGTCAATCTGCGCCATCATTCATTGTTGTTGCCAGTATTGATCTATTTTCAAAAACATTTTGCGAAAGTGATAGAGAGTACCAAGCTGGCATTTAGCTTTCGCATCGAAATTGTTTTCGCATCGCAATATAGAGTAGCCCATCAGGTAAGATTTTTCTTAAGATAAGATTATCAATTTTCATTCGAAATTTTATTTTGAGTACAACTATTTATAGTCAAAATGTATTTCAATTTATAAAAATAAAAATTTAAGTAAAATCAAAAACGTTTTTCGTCCAATTTTAAAAATAATGACAAAAAAAAAAAGCTAAAAATATTTTATAAAAATGCTAACTAAATTGCCAAGTGCTAAATGAAAATTTTTCAGCTAAATAAAAATTTGTATTGCTAAATTTAGCTGCAAAAATGCCAAAATGGTCACACTGTCTGCTATGGAAATCTATTTACATTTCCCCGATGACCTTAACGACATGTCTGCTTTTATTTTGGCCTTAAAATATTTATGAAAATATAAAAGCAATATTTAAAGTGACTTTAAAAGAAAATTAGGAAAAAAACACGAAGAACTGATATTATTTCTTTTTTTCTACCCCTCTTTCTTCTCTGCCGAATCAACTTTTATAGATTAAAAAGTACACAACAGTATATCAGAACAAATTGTTGCAAGTGCACCCAATTTGGGATCCATGGGCAATCATGGACCCGCGAAAACAAAACTAGCAGGGCGTCTATATATGGAACCTATGGTTAATTTTGGACCCACTAGTACAACGTTTTGTCATGACATAGTAGCTGACAATAAGATGATGTTAAGATATAATTGAAACGAAATAAGTTTGGATCTAATTTAATCTAAGTACCAACTTTACGTTTGATTTAAATTCTTTTTATGTTGTGATGAGAGGACGGTTCCGAATCGACTTCTGCAATATACGTTGGTTGAGAACGAATTTTTTCTCTGTATAAGCTCACGTTTGTCTCCACCGGCCGGATGTTTTCGCCTTATGTGAAACTAAGTTATGTAAAAATTCCGATCCTCTTGATTGTCAGATTCCTGGTATTACCTTTTATCCCGCTTTTATCTTCATCGTGGTCTTGCTATATACATACGCAATGAAGTCGTGTATCAATGCCAGCAATCAATGGGCAAATTTGATGCTAAATTCAAAACCTATGCACACTATTTGCATTCGGATTTCTTTACAAAAGTCCAAATGCGGGAAGGGATATTACTTTGTCGGGCTTCGACTCCCTTTCCGACTCAATAGCGAAGATTCTTTAGAATTGTCCTGACAGTGAAATCGTTGTTGCTGGTGATTTTAATGTCCACAATTCTTCTTGGTTTCACCACTCGGGCCGTACAACTTATGAAGGAAACTATGTCGAGCTTTTTGCTGCGCACAACCACTTCGTGCAACTGGTGAATGAACCAACACATATTCCATGTGTTGATGGGCACCAAAACAATACCATTCCTCTTTCTCTATTCGCACCCTTAAATGTACGAAGTTGAAGTTCTAGCACCTTTCGGCAACTCGGATCATTGCACCATTTTCGCCTCTTTTCCGTTCTCCGAACTTCGGAACGTTTCACGACGGACTACGAAACGATCAATATTTGCTTACGGAAAAGCACGTGGGGCTGAGCTTAGGAAAGAAGATTGTATCGGAGATATGGGAAATTATTTGCAATAGGTTTGGTTCTTGTGGCAATTCAAATATATGTACCCAATTTCATCAAATTATCTCCAAAACTGCGACCTGTACTTTGCGCACAAGGTTGGACAGCTAGCCGGGCGTTCATCGTTAGGTCGACTCAGAAAGTGATTCTGAGTCGATCGGTATACTCAGCCAATTTCTTCAGGTGTAACAACATCAGCGCAAATATAAAGTACCCTCTTCACTATTGTGGTGTGGGTATAAAAAAGTGTCTTAAAAACCATCGTATAAAAGCCGGCTAAGTAAAAATGTTTTTTGTTTTAAACATATAATTAGTCACAACAAAAATATACATGGTTATGGTCAATCATAATAAAAATGTGATTGACATGAAAGGGGATAATTGAGTTATACAATAAGTGCGATAACAAAAAAGTATGATTAAATAGACCAAACCATTTTCAAAATTTCTGATGTTGTGCTTGAGCAAGTCTATCGATATTTTTTTCTGGGTGTAGACTTAAACATACGCATTCATTATTTTATATCTATTAAAGGGCACTTTACACAATCATACAAGTCTTTCGTATTTTGGTGAAAATACATCCCTGTCATTATAAGTTGTTTTTGTTCTTTGAAAATTTTAAAACATATATTAGATCAGGGCAGCATTTTCGTCAACATACTTCAGACTTGTGCGGTAATGAAAAACGGCCTTAACTAGTGATCAGTTTTCACACACAAAAAAAAAACTTTTATTAAATATGCGTGTAAGCGTCCGTCTGTCTTGATAGTTTTATTTTTAATACGCATTTAATTTCTTTTGTTTTTTTTTCTAACAAATTTTGTGCTCCAACCAATATCAAGGTAAGCTTTTAAAACATAATGCGTCAGCCACTAAATGTGTGTAAGGGTGTAAATGCGTGTGTTGTATTATCATTTAGCTAAATTATTGTAGTTGTAGTCAAAATAAACAACAACATTCCAAACATTCCAACGCCATCAATAATATTTATTTTTTATATTTTATGAACACAAATCTGTATTTCGGTTTGTTACATAATTAAAGTTTTACAAAAAAACCAAAAAAAAAAAAAACAAAAATTAAAAAAATATTCGTATACACTGTGTTACAACACACTCACGCATTTCAGTATTAATTTAGAGATGAATAAAACAGAAATCTGAGAAAAAAAAAATCAAAACAAATCATACCCCACAAAGCGCCATAATAAGTAAAAAAAAACTCATACACTAATGAATACAGCTTCGTAGACAACTGTACAAATTTTAAGATATTACGATTCATTTGCGTTAGAACACAGATACCCTGATTTGATACGCAAATTTTCGGATTTTTCTTTTATTATACCACAGGTGGTGAAGGGCATACATATGTTTGTAATTCCGTTTAACATTTTCTGCCTTATTGATCTAAGACCCTATAAAGGCAGATTTATATACCGACGTGCTTAAGAAGAAATTTGCTAGTTAGTTGGGTTATAAAACATGGACTCGGGAAGATCCATGGTTCCAAAAAGTGGATATTAAAAAAGAAACAACTTTAATTTTGGTCATAACTTTTTTGTATCTGAACCGATTTTTCCGATTGGTTTAAAAAATGTGTTCTACTGAAAATTTCCGATGTTTTGATATATAAGTCGTATCCATAGGTCATAGGTGGTATCTGAACCGATTTTTCCGAGTTTTTCAGATAATATTTTCTACTAAAGAGTTCCAATCTTTTGATATATAAGGGATAACGATAGGTCATATGACAGTCGAAAAATTCAGGTTCTTATACTATTTTTGATATTTTTGTACGGGAGGTACCACGCCCACTTCTCCAACCAATCCCGCCCGCATTTCGTGGGATCGTGTATATTGATAACTTTAATGTTTGTACTTTATTTGGAAACTCTGGCTCTTGCCGTTCTCCAGATATACAGAAAAAAAGTAATAACAAAAACAACAAGGGATTTTTCGAAAAAATTAGAGGTATTCGTGGTTTGTTGCTCATATCTCAGCCATTTGCGGGCCGATCAAGCAAAATTATAATAAGAATACCTGACAGAAATATATACCAACACAGCCCTCATTTAACAGACAGACGGATAGACGGATTTGAACTTTGCTTTTCATAAGGACCCATAATATATTTATATACTTGATAGGGTCTTAGATCAATATTGTAGAAATTACAAACGGAATGACAAAGTTAAATATACCCTTATAACTTCGGTGAAGGGCATCAAAATAATTCAACTCAACTCAGTTTTTATCCTTTTTCTGACGCAACTATAAAGTACTAGTTTTAGTACAGTGTCCATATTCCATTTTTTAAGCGCTGCGGCAATCTTTCAATCAAAGTCTGTTTTAATTTATTTGGAATATCTTCTTATTCCATCTTTACACTGCTCCAGAACTCCTCTATATTTGTAGGGGTTTGATTCTGATGTTCCATTCGCCTCTTTAATAAAGGGTGTTTTTTAGAGCGTCACAACTTTGAGTTGGCATCACTGCTATATTTAAGCACCCATTTAACAGCTTTTTGTTTAGTTTGCTTCGAAATTCGTAATCAAAATAACTCGGCAAATGGGCTGCAGCAAAAATTGATATTGATTTTGAATTTCCATTCAACAATTTCAGGCTTTAAAAAACTGCAGTCCAAAAACTGCCGAACAAAAAACGAAAATTTGTGTAGAACTTTTCGCTGCCGAACAAAAAACGAAAATTTGTATAGAACTTTTCGCTTTTTGAGAAGGTTTGACTACGACTGTTTACATTAAATTAATCAGAAGTAAAAGCAACAGTAGTTTTAGGCCAAAGACAAATAAAGAAGTGGAAGATTTGCCAGTTTTTCTACTTTGACTGCAGTTTTTTTAACGCTGGTTTTACCTTCAAATTATTCGCTCATATTAAAGCCTGCCGTACACGACATATTTTTTACAGCTTATTTGTCAAATTTCCCACTGCAAAAGAAATACATGTCGTGTCGTGTTGTGTTACCTTTAAAACATTGCTCCCGTTCAAATTAGACGTAACGTCGCGACGCGTCGTCTGACAAAATTTCAATTATAGCGTGCTCTATAGTTTTAATAAGCCATCTTACATCAGAAAAAAAATGTTGTTAGAAAACATGCCGCGGCGTACACAAATTGACGGAAGTTGATATTTTTCAATACCGATATATCTAAAAGCAATTGTGTACATTCATGTATACATAACGTTTCATTGTTATATCCTAGAGCGATATCTTCCAATTTAATGAAAAAATTTAAAAAGCGGCTGAACTCTTTTTTTTCGCAAATATGTTTGTCATTTTGAAACTCTGAGAGCGGCTTTTGTCTCAGCTAAATTATGTTATTAAAATTGCGCGCAGATCAGCTGTTGGGGGAAAAAGAGACTTTGACAGGAACAACAAATATTTGCGTTGTGATTGAATATTGAATATCACAAAAATTTTAATTAATTTCATGTTTTACAATTCCTTTCTTCATAAAAATAATGATCGGCGTTAAATGTGGAAATGTCATTTAGAGGCAAAATTAACTCAAATGAAACTTAAAGCAATTTAAATTAATTGGATTACTGGAAGAAAATCTGTTCCTCGTCTCGAATACAAGATTCTACCTTACAACTCCATCTTAAAGAAAAACTGATGCTACGGTATTTAGTAATGGGGCACAGTCTCGGCCTCTCAATATCGAATAAAATGCAAAGGTACCTAAACAAACTTCTTCAAATAATCACAGTTGACCTCTGGTATGTTAAAAACAAAAATAGTCACAAGGATCTCAACGTGCCCTTAGTAAAAACTATGATAACGAAATATTTAGTAAAATATTTAAATAGGCTCAAATTCTAATTACTCGAAAGATTAAATAATGGTGCCTTCACTCGCTTAAGGCGAACAGATTCTGCAGGACTCATCCGATTAGACAGCGCTAAAAACCTACAAATTTGAACAGAAACCGTGAAGGAAAACATTTTCGTCCGGCAATGGCAGGACAAATAATAACGTTTTAGAATAAGATTTGATCAATTACACTGGTTCACAAATTTGTAGTCTCAAAAATTAGATGTTTTCTATTTTATTTTTCTCAAGCATCGTTTGCGAGATATACGCGAAACACCAGTTTTTTGCGGTTGACAAGGCTGTTTCCAAAATTCCTTAAAACTTTTTTTTTTCAATTGCTCAATTTAACACTGTTACAAAGATATCCTTTTCCTCTTTCAGCCTATAGCTATGCTGTATTTATCGGTCAAAAATTCACTAATTGCCTTAAGATTGGAAAATAATTGATTTTTTCTACATTTTTTCAAAATTCAAAATTTCCATTCCCTCCGTTAAGGCAAAAAAAAATTTTTTTTTTGTTTTTTTAAGCCCATACAATTTCGTTCCAAACATATTTGTAACAAAATGGTTTTCATCGTGTAAAAAATAAGAAAGTTGCAATATAATCAGGAAAAACATTCAAATTAAAATTTTCAATTAAAAATGTCTGTTTCTTGGTTGTTGTGTTGATTGGATTAGGATTAAGTGTTAAGAGACAATTTAATTTGTTTCAATAAATCCATTTTTGGTCAACTATTTTATATTTTTCCTCTTTGATTTATTCTTTTATGTTGCGATGATGTTTCACGAATTTGCATCCAGAGTATTTATCCATCGTTGTCTGATCCCAATGGCGCTGTAATGCTTTTCGGTTACTGCAAGACCTCGGTGAAATCTTTCACCTTGTTCGTCACAATCAGACAAGTCTAAAAAGTGTTAAAGAAAACGCATTTTCAATCATGATACAAATACACACTTCAAATAATTCCAATAAAATTCAAAAAATAATTTCTGAGAGAGAAGTGGAACTACCTTGTGTATTTTTATCATGTTTTCAATGGCATGTGTGCTCCTGAAATTACAGAAAACCCATTTAAAGTTAAAACAATACTGATTATTTTTTATTTGTTTATATTTTATTTATTGCCTAAAAGCCGTCCATCATATTTGAAATTAGGTGACAATCATTATGGCTTCTGTTGTTTCCTAAAAACCCACGAAAATCCTCTTTCTTTCAAACACGCAGCGAGTAATTTCGAGCTCTATTTTGACAAGTTTAAGTCACGCTTTAAATCATTAAGTTGCTTTGACTCATAGTTTAATGTTCGTATCACCTATAGAATAAGAGCTTAGATTGAAATAGCTTTCTTCATTATCTGATGTTACTTTTAGTGCTGGAGATTTTCGCTTTTGGAATGGAAATCAATTGATTAATATCCGGATAAAAAACATAGCCAGTTTTTGGGCTGTGCACTTTGGTTGATCAATTAGATCCCTCCATTCAACTGGCTCACCCAAAGACAAATACTCCTCCATGCTCTTACCAAATCTATATATATTAATCGGCAAAGGCAAAACATTAAGAACGCTTTCTTCTTCTGTATGTAAACCGATTTGAACAACATATGCACCAATTGAACGGTATTTTATATTACAGAAGTGCATAATATACATATTTTATTAAAATCTGTTCAATCATTTCAGAGTTATAAGCGTTCAAATAAAATAATCCAATGAAGTACACATAAACAAAAACTTGGGTTTCTTCAATTATCAAATAATAAAAAAGGGTGGTCGACATTATTCGACAATTTTTCAAACACCGGTTTTCGATTATTTCGACTATTAAATCGGCTCAAGCAAAACAGTTAAGAACGCTTTCTTCCTTTGTTTGTCAGCTGAACCTCTATGGGGAGAAAAAAGTATCAAAAAAGGGACATACGGAAAATTCTATTTTTTTTTTCTTTTACTTTTCTGTGCAGCATGTACACTCAAAAAAATTCAATCCATCCGTATTCAAATCAATCCGAAGTGATATTAATGGTACGGTGAGTACGGATTTTCTTGAATCAAGTACAGAAAGATTGATTCAAGTACGGATTTTCAATCGCAAGATGCTTAAATTATCCATATTAAATGCCGATTTAGTACTTGAAATAATCCGAAAATGAGATAGATTTAAGTAAAACTAAGTTTGAATCAATCTCAAAATGCGCTTGATTTAAGTTTTATAAAATTGTTTTAATCCGAATTCGTACTTGAAAACAACCAACAAAGAAATTAGAAAGAAAAAGTTTGTATGATTGATTTACTTACTCGTGTAACACTATTACTATCGATATTACTATCGACTGAATGTTTGTACTTGTGCAGGAAAACTTTAACTAGATTTTTATTAGTTTTTTTACAGTTCGTTGTTTTAATCACGTATGAGAATTATGTATGTACGCTATTTAGATGGCAGTTTTTGAAAAATTGATAAGTACCTTTCTGAAGGAACCAAATTAGCAGGGATTATAGGATATTGTTTTGCAACTTTAGATAATTTTCTAAATTAGTTTTGATTCTCAACCCAAAAGGTAATCAATCTAGCGGACTTATCCTCTAATGGTTCTTCATTGTTTTGTCCTATGCTCGCAATTGCATTTCGATTTTCATTTTTTTTACAACATTAAAAAAATATTTGACATTTCAGTCGCGATGTAAACATTAGGGAGATCGATTATTCGACTTTTTTCAATAACCAGTTTTCGAATATTCCGAATAGTTGCTATTTTAAAAAAACCGGTTTTCGGTTAAGCATTTTATAAATAACCGGTTAACCGGTTTTAATTCGAATACATAAAAATACAAAATCAAATTAGTTTTTGTAATAAAAAGTTAATTAGAATAAAAACAAAACAATTCACGAAGGAAAAGAACCAACACAATACATAGATTTGACTTAAGGTTAGTTCAGACTAGGGATGCCAATCCCGAAATCCCGGTCCCGAAAATCCAGGGATTTAAATTTTTTTACAGCCGGGATTTTCGGGATTTTGTCAATCCGGGAATTCTTAACTTAATTTTTTTGTTTTACCTTTTTTTATAAAAAGAAATTCATTATGACATTTCCCATGAGAGGATAGGGGACACAATATTGATCTTTAATTTTATTTGATTAATTCTGTCATTGAAAACGTAAGAAATACGTACACTTTGTTATTATTTTCAAGCGTGTCCAATAATTTTAAAGAACTTTTAACGTGAGATGTTCTGAAAATAATTAAACAAGAAAATTTATTAAAGAAAAAAATGTTTTTGAAATGCACAAAACAATTCACTGGTGCACCAAATACAACATTTAAACTTTACTCTTTACAGGGTTAAGATTATTAAAGTGTTTTGCGAGAGTTGACATCGAATCTACGGTAATTAATGGAGCGATTTCACAATATTAAGTAGTGTATTTTATACACTACAGTATTCCTACCGCAAATAGTGGTGGTTATAAAAATGTGTTTTTGTTAAAATAAGATTTTAATGGTTAACTAAATAAATTGATTTTTTTTAGTTAATTTCGAATTCAAATTTCAATTATTTATTTTAACTCATTTAATAAAATTTTAATAGAATCTTACAAATAAATCAACTTCTATGTTGCGTTGTTCAATTAGAATATTAATTATTTTTTTTATTTATCTTGAATGAACTGATGTAATTGAATCAAATATACCTTTTATGGTAATTATTTTTTTATTGAATCAAGTAACACATTGTTTAAAATCGTGCGTTCTTTTTTTTATCATCTTTTTTATTAAATTACTCATTAAATAAGAAAAGTCACAATTTAAAGTTTTTACAAATTTAAGTAATATTTAACTTTAAAATAATAAATTATTTATAAAACCTTCGTTTGTAAGCTTCTTTTAGAGACGTTTTTTTTCAAAAATCCCGAATCACGAAAAATCCCGATATCCCGTAAAATCCCGGGATCCCGAAAAATTCCGGGATCCCGAAAAATCCCGGAATACCGGGATTTGAGTTTTTGTAATCCCGAATCCCGGGATTTGCGAAAACCAATCGATTGGCATCCCTAGTTCAGACCTAACAAATATTTGGCGATAAAACAAGCGTGACCAGTAAATTGATTAAACTTAAGCTTTATTTTTAACAATTTCTATTTGCTAAACTTTATGTCTAAGATGATAATTGTATTTATGTATAACGTAGTTAAGAAACCGATAAATAATGTTTGCTCTAGCCAAACGTTTTGCAAAAGCAAACAATTCTTTAAGAAAACTAGTGGTTACGTGTAGGACGTCAAATATTTAATAGGAGTGAACAAAGCTGTAGAAAAACTTTGGTTTTAAAAAATTAATGGAATTCAATAAATTAATTATTTTTGAAAAGTTGCAAACAAAACCTCTAATCCAGGATTATATATTTCAATTTTTTTTTGTTTCAGCATTATAGAATCAATAGTAATATGGATATGCTTCTTGTATGAAATATCTGTCAATTCGTCGATCACAATATAAACCCTTCCATGAGATTGTTTGATTCCTTCAATTTTGTTTTAAGTTCTTGGTAATTTAATAAATAATACTAAAGAGTTTTTCCATATCGTTGATTTCGCCGGTATGGTGTAGTTTTAAGCATGCAGATATGCTAGAACTACTTAAGAGTTTTCATTCATTATTGGCCGCATATTTTAGTAAAGGATTATTTGCAGTCTCTTAAAAACTTCTCGGATCAGAGTTAAGTTTCACTTGGCGTATATTTATGTCAAGCTTGTAGACTAATTAAAAGGGATTAATAAGTCGTGACGTTGAAGAACTTTTGGAACTTATAATTTTAGGGCCGTTTAAGCACCATTGTCTTTTAAATCCTTTCGATATTATCACCAGAGATGGCATCTTTATAAAGTTATATATAGTATTAAGAATAAATACTGTCAAATTGCTAATTACTTTTTAAGCTGAACTTTTTTGTGGTATTTTGAATTGTTTTTGGTTTTTGTTACAAGATATAAGCGATTTGTATTTGCATTGCTTATAATGTTTTTTGACTTGTTAAATTTTTTATAAAATGTTTAAGTTTGCCAAATATTCAAATAGAAAAATACCTTAATTACGGGTCAAAACTAAAATAACCGGTTAAAACTGGGCGACTACTATTCGATCGATCTCCCTAGAAAACATGTACAAATTTCGACTTAAAGGCCTTTAATAAGCAGTAAAAAAAGCACAGCTAAGCAAGCCATACCTCTTGCCATCCTTGTTGTTTGTATTCATTGCAGGAATTCAGCGCAAATTAATAATAGAAAGTAAAAAACTGTATGTGTATAGCTGCTGTTACACGTCTTCAAAGCTGTTTTTTTAAAGAATAATAATATCGATATTTTTCCTGTCGATATTTTGATATTTTAAGACAATCGATAATATCGATAGTTTCTTAGCACTACACCTTACAGAATGATAAAACACCAATATCATGCCCGATATGGTTTTTACCTTAGAAATCTTATGTACATATTTAAAATATAAACCATATGAGAAGCAAGAATTACAATTTACTATTTAAAATTTGTGTACAACATTTCTCTTTTTGAGTTGGTTTGACAGCGAATGTTTACATTTAATGAATCAGAAGAACAAGCAATACTTTTTTTTTGCCAATGACAATTAAAGAAGTGGAAGATATGGCAGTTCTTCTGCTTTGACTGCAGGTTTTTAAACTAGTTTAGTTAACTTAACCAAACACGAGTCCAGTGCTTATTGACAAATCTAGCCAAGAACCGAAAATCAAATTTATAAGATTCCAAAAAAATTGTGCATTGTTTTTATTTGTGATGCTTTGATATTGCATTCGCTGTCAGTGATGCTTTGCAATATTGCATTTATGAAGTCGTCCAGTATCTTAAAATAGACCGATAAGTAAAAGCATACAAACTTAAACCGCAATAAAAGAACCTTAATGCAGTAGTAGCATTGATAAAAAAAAGTGCACGCTGGGAAAAATCGTGTTTAAATATGGTCACCTCCAACCAAACTATTTTTAAAGAAAATTTTAAACATATTGATTTGTTTTTTAAGAAGATAATTGTATAATATAATTTCGAAACTATTAAGTGATGATGAAGTGAACGTTTTGAAAAGCAAATCATTTTTAATAAAACAAGTGGTTACGTGTAGGACGTCAAATACTTGATGAAAGTGAATATAGCTTCCGATTTAAATTTCAAAAACTCAATAATTTTAGATTCTTTAATCCATCCCTCTAAAATTTAGCAAATCGTCTTAAATATTTATTTCTAAATAAAATTGTAACACGAATTCAATAACGTCGACTGTCATCCAAACATAAAATGTCATTTAACACAAAAGAACATAAAATTCATTATTGAATTAAACGATCATAAAAATTTACGAACTTGAAGTGTAAAAATAAAAAACAAAAATAAAAATACTAATAAAATTCCAAATTCTATTTGTCGCTGGTTTTTATCAGTAAAACAAATGAATTTGTCTTTCTTTTTTTTTTTTGGAAGTGAAATGCGCGCATTCCAATACGATTCTCATTTATTTAGTAGGGCACGCGTGTTTGTTGTTTTAAAAATAAAGACCCTTTTAATGGCAGCCGCCACAATTTATTACATTTAACCTGAGGTAATTTTGTATGCACAATCGAAAATTTTTGGTACCATAGTGGCACCTACACCAACTCACATTTAGTCATTAAACATAAGTTTGTATGGATGTATTCATCTAACTGTGAATTGATTCACGTATTAAATGCAACGTAAGTAAGTAGACACAAAGGCAGAGGAAGAAAGATATATTGGAACACACACTTCATATCGTAACATTTACGCATTATATAGAATATAAACCAGCTCCGCCATTATGTCTTTTACTCCAAACCAAACACTTTTAATCGTTTGTGCGCCTGTTTTGTCATAAATCAATTTGATTATTTAATTTTCGGTAAAAAGAAAATATATTTATGTATGTATATATAGAAATCACTTTTAAGGCACTTCACTTCATGGAGGCATTAGGACTTTTACTCTTGATATTTTCTTCTATAAACATTTTCTGTTGGTTTTGTTTTGTTTCATTTTATAAACCGGAACCAAAAAAAAAAAAAAAATATCGAGGGCAACAAGAATATCGTGATCATTTGGCAACAGACATCAGCCCGATAAACAAATAACCTCCTGACACTCGTGTGAGTAAATGTTTGAACTTTAAAAATAGATTTTTCGTCGAATTTATATCAGGGGGATAAAGAACATGTTTTATTTTCTGTCAATGTTTTGGTTTTTTTAGGGGGAGTTCCAACTCGGAAGTAGAGCTGTATAAATGATTTTTTTCCACCCACATACACATTTGATGAGTTTGATGTTTATAAATAAAGCTTTTAACATTTTTCCCTCGTGTAAATCAATTGGAAAATAATCAAACAGAAGAAGCAAAATGTTCAATACAGGGAGGGAAGATAATATTTCTTGTTTCTTACACATTCGATTTTAATAAAGATTGTTTAAGAATCGTGAAAATTTGAATTTTTGCTAGATTAAAAAAAAAATCAGGAAAAAACATTTAAAACCAAACAGAAACAAATCACATTAACAGAGGTGATAGTTCTTTTGCTTCATAGAGATGAAAGCAGGGTTTAAAAAACTGCAGTCGAAGAAATAAACTGTCGAACAATAAATGAAAATTTGTGTTCAACTTTTCGCTTTTTGAGTTGGCTGGACAGCGGCTGTTTACACTTAATGAATTAGAAGTAAAAGCGACAGTTTTTTTACCAATGAAGAAGTGGAAGAAATGGCAGTTTTTCTGCTTTGACTGCTGTTTTTAAACGCTGGATAAAAGTTCATGGCGTTGTTAGTGATGCCAGATGTACAGAAAATCATGCATACAATTTTATTTTTAAAATTATAACACAGGATTTCTGATGAATTTTGCTACATTAAAGCCAGTTTAAGCCTAGAACTCTGTTTAAATTTGTGAAAAATGTTGAGGAACATAAATTATTTCACACGAAAATTTTGACATGTATCAATGTTAGCTATCATGCGAGTTTGTACAATTTGACGTTTTTATTCCTGCAAAGCACGCGACATTGTTTTCCGTATGTAAACAAGCTCCACATGTGTATAACGAAAAATATTTTTTTTTAATAAAAAATAAAGTAAATATGGTTAAAAAACTGTTACCGGTTGGGTTATATTAATTTTTAATTTCTTATTTAATAATCAGTTTATACCGTTTTGCTTAAAATTCCACGTGAAATAAGTGCAGCTTACATTAGTTCGCAGTTGTAAAAAAAATGATGCCAGAAACATTTCGAAGCTTTTTCGCAAAATAAACAGAGTACAATTCTATCAACAATATTTCATAGGTATTCCGCACATGTTTTTTTATATGCGTATACTGAAGGTGGTAACATTATTATACAATTACAAAAACAAATTTTCATGTTGTTTTTTGTAAAAATTTAAAACTGTAACCATATGCTTTTTTCTTATTATTTTTGATTTTACTTATACCATCCGTGTAAACATGAATTATAATTACAACAGTTTTTTATTTTTTTCTTTTAAACACGGACAGAATTTCATATTATTTTGATTCTACAAAGTCGTAATATTTTACCGTGTAAACTAGCCTTTAAGAAAATGAAATAACTTTTTTTGTAAAGCATTGAATTTATTCAAATTTTTTTTCATTTGAAAGCCCATTTTATTAAAAACTAGCTGGCTTCGCTCGGAAGCAATTAACTAATGAGAAGTGAAAAGGCGTAGTGTTAAAAATTTAGTCGTGCTAGTTTCTACTTAAATTTTCTCATCCTTAGAAAACTGAGAAGTGAAGAGGAGGCAGTGTAGTAAGTTCTTCGTGTTTCTCCTAAAATGTCTTGTTCTAAAGGAAAATGATAAGCAAAAGGGGGCAGTGAAAATTAGCTTTTCGAGGAGGAAAAATATTAACTGCCTGATTTAAGAACGCGAGCGCAAAAGCAACTCGTTTATGTACGCAGCAATGTTTAATTGTGATAACGATTTAGATAAACCTATAACCACAACAGAAATTAAAGATAAACTATCAAAAACAAAGTATAACAAGGCTACAGGAGAAAATCATGTTAGTTACGAATTCTTTTAGAATGCAACGGAAATGTTTGTGGAAGAATTGGCCAAATCGTGCAACATTATATTTGAATCCGCTAAATTAGAGGAAAAATTCATGACAAGCATTATTTTTCCAATTTATAAAAAAAGTGACAATAAAATTGTAAATAACTACCGAGGAATTTCTTTTATGAATGCAATTGCAAACATTTTCAGGGGCATACTAAATAAAAGACTAACTTTATGGTTGAACAAACATAACATTATAACAGAGTTCCAAGCAGGATTCCGAGAAGGTTATTCAACTGTCGATAATTTAAAGAAAAGAAAAAAAAACTACATGCTTTTTCTGTAGACTTCAGAGCAGCTTTTGACAAAGTGTCAAGAATATCACTTATTTACAAACATTATAGTACTGGAGTCTCAACAAAAATTAATAAAATAATTGAAACTATGTATATAAAGTCATGCCCAATTTAAAGTCTGGAATGGAGAAGAAGTGTCTGATGAATTGTATACAGGTTCCGGAGTGAAACAAGGTTGCTTGATGTCTCCAACTCTTTTTCTATACATATATCTTAATGACTTGCATTCATTTATAGGGGGTGGAGCAAACGCATGCTCAACGCACATTTGATCAGGGTTGTCAGATTTTTTTGAGCTCCAAATTTTTTTTTTAATTAAATTTAGCATACAAAAAAGCTAGTATAATATTTCAGTCAAAAATCGCCAAAAACTGAGAAAAATTACAAAAAAGTCGCCGAAAGTAAATTTTGTTTAGTTTCTGTTTTTTTTTTTTAAATAACATAAAATATAGATCATATATTCAGTTAAAAAAAACTAAAATAAGGTACACAGTCTATATGATCGTACCATCAGCCTCATCGATTTCATTACTATTAGAATTAAATAATGACTCAATATAAAAATTATGTGAAAAAAAGTTCCAGATTAGTAATGATAACAAAAAATGACAAACTGTTAAAAAAAATCACTGAAATAATTAAAAGGTAAAAAATCGCCAGTTATACCAAAAAACGTCATAAAAGTCGCCAAATGAAAATCCCACCGCCAAATATTTTTCAAAATCGCCACGTTTGACGAGAAATCGCCATATCTGACAGCCCCGTATTCGATTACTAATGTATGCAGATGATATTGTAGTCCTAGCAGACGATATCGTAACAATGCAAAATATGATAAATAAACGTGAGAGCTACTGTAAAATGTGGAATCTGGAAGTAAATCTCAGTATATCAGAAATTATGATATTTAGAAGAGGAGGCAGAATTTCTAAATGTGAAAAATTGAGATGAGTACCCGAGTATGAGACAACTAAAATGTCATTTAGAAAGCACTTAGAAAAGAGAAACTTGTCGACAAAAAACTGCATAAACGTAGCGTGGAAAGGCTTTCTGGCCAAGAGTTATATATGTAGGTCTAAACGCAGAATGGAACTTGTTTAAATCAATATGCCGTGCTATGCAAACGTATAGTGCACAAATGGGGAATTTTTCGTTATTTGAAGACGCAGATAAGCTACAACGAGATTTTGCTAAAAAAGTTTTTAAATTGTCACCATTTACACCCACATATGCTTTGATGTTAGAAACAGGTATGGAAAATAATTACATTTACACACTCGACCTACACCTCCGATATATTATAAAAACGTTATACGAATACGATAATAAACGACTACGAAACCAGCTTACAAAACATATAATAGAGAAAGGAACGTATTGGAATGTGCACATTGACTCGTTGTCTAGAGACGTTAACGCAACTGGAATGTCACAATGCATAACAAGAGAAAATTGGGAACTTCTGCGAAGCAATATTGTTACTGGCTTAAAAATCAAAGAGATGTAGTTGTGCTTAAATAAGGCAGCTAGTACACGCCGTTTTTATTCAAAACTGAAGTACATAGAGCCGCAATCCTATAAGGAAATCAGAAATATGACCGAATTAAGTTATATATTCAAGGCTAGATGTGCTTTAATTGAGTTGAATGGTACAAGGTTTCAGCAAAACAGACCCCGTATATGTGCCTTTTGCAATCTAAACGAAACCAAAAACATTCTGCATTTTATAGCCAAAACTTTCAAAAACTATCTTAACAGAAAGTGAGTTGATTAATATTCTAAATGGTAAAGACAATTTTTAATATATATCCCGCTATATTATAAATGCGATAGGCTACAGATATTAATAACTGAATTTAATTATTATTTTTTATGTTACATAAAACTATGTTTGTAATGTATACAATAACCTTTTCCGACAGACAACGTCATGCCATAGTCGTATGTTCAAGTTTGATTACTTAAAATTAATTCAAAATAAAGAACAATTATCTAACTTAATTATCGTTCAAATAATATTTAAAACAAAAACAAAATTCCAAAATTTGTTTTACAAGTTAATTAAACGTTTTCCCTTAAATAGGCTTATACTTAGACAAAATAAGATGTCTATACTATTTCTTAAAAAATATATAGCTTTTGTGTCCATATAAATATGGATCTATCAATGTTTTTCAATTTCATTAAAATCTGTTAGGTATTTTTGGAGAGGCAGAAAATACCCCCGAGCTCGCTTGTGGTCCTAATAAATTTTAAAATATATAAAGCTTATGTATCTTTCTATGTTTCAAATTTTATTAAAATCTGTTAAAAGTTTTGGAGAAGCATAAATTACCCCCTCTCTCCCTCCTAGTCCTATTTTTTAAAAATATATACACAGCTTATGTGTCTACATATATAAAGATCTATCCATGTTCGGTGAGCAGAAATTGCCCCTCGTGGTCCTATTTTTTATAAAAATGTATAACTTATGTGTAGTACTACTGATGTTACGGAAAAATTTATTTTATGTATCATAAAATATATTTACATAGTCCCATACCTGCCTAGTGATCAAAGAACATCTTTGCTAAAAAAAAATTTTTACACAGAAGTGCCAAAAATACTGAAGGTATTTTTTTAAACATGGATACTTTATATGTGTGGCAGATAACCAAAACACATTCATAGGTATTGAATAACATCTGCATTATATCCATGTATTTTTGCCCAGTAAAAATGTGCTCCGAAAGGAGTAGGTTTTATGTATGAATGCATGCCTCAAATCGCATCAAACCTGCTGGTAAGATGCCTGATTTTTGTATGGAGTGTTCCCGGTTTGGAGGAATATTTACTGCTGACAATAAGCGCTTTTTTTTAACATGCAAACAAAGCACTCCTAAAGCGCTTTTTTAAGGGATAACTATATTTCCATATTCTTTGATTTTTTGCTTTTAATTGCTTAAATGCATTGTTTCAATAATTTTCGTAAACGTATTTGTATTTTTTTTCGCTTTAAAACCTCATCGTTGTCGGCACTAAAATAGCAGCTTTTTTCTATATTTTATTCTTTATCATTTACTGCTATATAAAAGCTTTATTATTGAAGCGCTCGATTATGCGCTTTTTCTCTAAAGTGCTTCAAAAAACCCAAATTTTTTTTTCTGGGTGTTTACTGAATGTGGTTGCGTGAAGATATTGCCGTGTATAAGTATAAGTAATAAGTAGGGACCGGATTTTTATGCAGTTTTTTGCGCATAAAACATACACTTAATATAGAAAAATATGCGCTATTAATTTAAAAAAATATGCACTTTAAATTATTCCTAACACATTTTTTAATCATAAGCAAAACATTAAAATAACATAAAACCCCTAAAAATTCAGTCTCGTTAACGAAAATAAGGTACACCAAAAAAGCAGAAGTGAAAATATAGTAAAACACAAAATATAAAGTAAAACAATAATGTTAATTAAGTCACTTGTTAGATAGATATGTGAACCTTCATATAAAATTAATTTAGAACAATACTCATAACTTCATATACATTCATTTTCCACTACGCTGTTTTCGTAAATTAAATATGCCAGCAGTTCGTGTTATTGTTTTGTGTCCTTCGTATTGCTTAAAACTTTATCAAGTTTGATACGAATTTGTTTACTTAAGTTACCCTTAACTGCATACATTCTATTTATGACATTATCATTTAATTTAATTTGGATTCTCAATGGATTTGATTTCTCTAATTTTACAATAGTCTCAGAGAAAAATCCGTAATTTGAAGAGTTAAAAATTATCCGAAATTTTATATTTGGTAAATTTGTTTTTTGGTAATGCATTACCATCGTTCTATCACATCCTTGAATTGTTCAAAATTTTCAGCATTATACACAACTGATTTCGCCGCATTGTTGTTATAGGATACTTCTCCTAATATGCGACAAAACGCGATGTGCTTTGCAAAATATTTTTCCCCGCTTTTTCCCAAAAATGCACCAAAAATATGCAATGTTAGCAATATATGCAAAAATATGCATTTAAAGCATAATATGCAAAAATATGCACTAACAAATCGATGCCATTTTATTTAAAATTTCTTGATTCGAAAAGATATTAAGTTTATGTTGATCTTAGATTGACGACAACAAATATGCATTTGCATAAAAATCCTGGCCTTGGTAATAACCATACTTTTTGCAACGCACAACCATAGCTGTTGTTATTATTTTTGTTATAAATATGTGTATACACAATAACGAAAAGCAGTGGGTACCTCCGTATATTTTTCTTATGGGTACTTGTTGTACATTAAAAAGTAAAATTTTCCGAAATTTACCAAGAATTTTTAAATTGTTTTCCTTAACAAACCATCTAATGAAAACTCCGAATCAAAAAAAAATTAACCAAATCGCTCCAGCCGTTCTCACGTTATACATGGACCATTTAATTTTTGTGTAAATAGATAATTTAAATTTAAAATTGCGTAATTGCGTTCACTTTTAAGAAAAATCCGGTTAATTAGTTAAGAAGATATAGGGAAGGGGAGCTTTTACCCCTCTTGCCCTATGCCACGCCCCAATTACAATTATAGGGTCATAGATCCTGCCAGCTGTTACACTATTTGCCTGCCGTTTAAAGAAGTATGGCCAGCCAATCACGCCAAAAATAAAAATTATATGGTCATAGTACCTTCCAGCTGTTACGCTATTTGCCTCGTCCAATGTTAAAATAATAAAAATTAATAATAAACAAAAAAAAAATTAATTATTTATAAAAACAAACTTTTACGGCTAAGAAAACATAACCAGATAATACAGATATCAAAGAAAGATTGAAAATAATTAGCAATGTAGTCAAAAAGCACTAAGAGAGTGTAAAAATAATTTTTTTTTAAAACAATTTAGAAACAATTTAACATGATCCTAAAAAGAGCTTGAAATTTATAAATGAGTCGTCTCTCGGAAGAATCTTGCAGAAGCATTTGTATTAAAGACGTTAATGGAGACGAAATTTCTGATGACTTGGGAAAAGCTGAATTGTTAAACAACTATTTTATTGATTCAATATCAAATTTGAAATCGCAAATTATATATTCAGAAGCGAACTACTTTAATTCATTGTAAACTTTAAACAGAACCAGTACAAGATATACTTTTAATTATACTACGCAAGATGAGATGAAGAATGTTATATTAAAGTTAAAATTAATTAAAAGTTGTGGTCATGACAATGTTTCAACAAAATTACTTTTAAAATGTGTTAATGAAGTAACTCCTTTTTTGCTGAGCGTTTTTATCAGCACGATAACTACCCAAACATACCCAAATATTTTAATAAACATCTATTCAATATTAAAATGAAATCAAACTATCATTTGATTAGACGAAACTGATGTCAATACCTTGGAATGACGCAACCGAATATTTTCCTTTATTTGCAAGTATTTGGATTCATTTAAAAGCGCTTCTGTGTTACAAGGGAATATTACGATATTAAAGTTTGGCGAGCGAGTTATTTTACGTTACGATGCTTGCCAATTCCCGCCTTTAAACAATTTTGAGGTCATATAACATCGCTTGGCAGCCAATAAATCAACAACGTTAACATCTAACACTTAACGCAAATTAATCCCATTTTATCTGGTCTGTGCACACTTAAGTTACGAATAATTGAGTCCAATGTATTCACTCATGCCAGCGATTCCGCGACGGACATTTGTATTTCATAAATAATTCTAGTGAAATAAAGCATTAAAATGTTCATATTTTTAGGAACTAAAAACAACTGTTTATTGCTGACGTTTTTGTTTTAACTTAGATATTGTAACAAATAGAACTGTTGCTTATAATTCTTATACGCTTAACAGTTTTATTTGGTTTAGTATCTTTAATTTTTCTAAAATCTTTGGATGAAGTTTCTGGCCAAAGCAACCAGTGAAATGCGCATAGGAATAGCTTATCCCTTCAACAATAAATTTCAGTGTTTTTATCAAGAATAAAAATTGGAAACTAAGCAAAGCATGATAAACAAAATCTTGTAAATTAAAATTTTGTATTCCCAAAAGTTACTTTGATAAAAAATATTATTTTGAATACCGACGGCACTAAATTTGAATGATTTCTGAAAACTATGAACTGGTCATTCAGAAAAAGGCAATTTTTCAAATCCACTGTCTAAAAAATAGATTTGGTTTGAAATGAATTTTATGTTTTGAATTTAAAAAATTTAGAACTAAGCCATTTTAATATAAGGGGTTTCACCCTTTGTGTTAGGTTTATAACTTTGTTATATTTAATACGTATTTTACTACAAAGCGTGAGTGTCTTTTCATTTGTATCGTTAACTAATGAACGTGGTGCGAGTGAAAAAGATAAATACAGAGTTTCATCAACTGTTTTATTCTCTTAAATTAAACACATGTGCTTACTACGGCTTTTTGTGTGGAGATAGTAAATTAAAGTTTACTACATTTTCTTGTTGCCGTGTTGTACATGTTAGTTATTTTACTGCATAAATAAGATTAACAAAGTCTATAAGGGTACTTTACTACCAAGAGTGAAACCCGTTAGTGTAAACGATGTTGTTTAAAAAAGTAAATTGGGTCAATAACTGATGTCCAACTAGAAAGTGACAGACGTGTGTTTGTTACTCAGGAATGCGAGTTGTGTATTGACACATCAAATTAGATTGGAATGCAAGAAGTCATGGCCCATGTTACTTTGTATCATAAATTATGTCATGTAAACTTAAACTGAATCTAAATACAAAAATTGTGTGGTTGTTTGTCTGGTTGCATTATTGTTGTTACAGTTCTTTTGTGGTGCTAATGTTGTTTGAGTTGTCGCTAATGTTATTGTTATTGTAAATGTCAACGCATTCCAAAACGTATTTTTAACAATAAAATTTAGAAATAACAACAATAATAACTAACGACAAAAAAAAACTAACAACTAAATTGTTGTAACTATTAAAAAGAAAACAAACCGAATGAAACTAATTTCAAGAGGAATGTACACGTTGGAAAACTAAAGAAAGACTTTGTGGTAAAAGTCCAAAGAACAGTTGGGGGTTTAGGGTATTATGGATCCAATGTATTTGTAGATGTTATAGAATGGAAAGAGAACTAATTTGTTATGCAAATTTATCTTAGTTTTTGTATTGTACAAATACCGACGGAATTTTAATTCTTTTTCATAATGCTGATGATTCTTGTGGCAGTCTTGAATTCTAGCTGTTTAAATCATGTTAAGCGTTTTTAAAAAAGGTTTAGTGAAAAACAGTTATTTTCCGTACCGAATATTAAAAAGGAACCTTAAAGAGTTATCCTTGTTTCTCAACTTGACAATATATGCATGTCATTTCGAATGGCATGACATTTATTAAAAAAAAGTATAGTTTTAATAATTGAACACTTTTTATACGGCAGATTAAATCCTACCTTCAGCTATCAGTAGGTTGTAAAAACGGGTCTAAATATTGTTATGTATCCTATTGTGGTTTTGATTTTTTTTTAGCACGTAACTAGTGGTGTAAATGTTTGTTTCCAAGCCATAATGGTGTGCAGAAACCACTCAAAAAGTGTTTAAAATCGCTAGTGAAGTACATTAATGATAAAAGTGTACTGACCGTTATCTCTATGTATCGAAAACCGCCTGTTACTAAATCTCGACATAATTTTATTAGACAGATAAACTGTCCGTTGGCGAATTTGTTTTACTCAGTATATCGACCAAGCCATTATTTTCAGTTGGCAATACCTCTCAAAATAGATGCGACAGTCAGCTGTATTGTAAACAAATAATTGGCCGATGAGATCGGGTTAGCTTTGCGGCAGAATATAAGCAAATGAGACATTGAGAAAACCCCAATTTCTTTACCGTAGGAACATAATTGCACCGTACGTAGACGCGAACGACGTAGATGCGTTGTCAAATTAAAACGTATAATATTTTATACAAAGGCACACAATAGATGGCGTAAAAGTAAAAGCGTATCTACGTCGACTTAGATCGACGTACTTTTAAACCGATAGAGATAATTTTGCAATTTTTTTTTTGCTGGAGAGAAGTCTTCTTGAACTCTACAACAGTTTAAATTTTATTAAAATCGGTTTTGCAGTTTTTGAGAAATTTAAAGTCAAAATTGTGCTTTTGAATGCGATGGATAATTATGGTATTTTTTCTTAGTTGCGCTGTTATAAGAACATTTTAATCTACATAACTGCCAAATTTCATTAAGATATCTATATTCATAACATATTAATAAATGCCAAACCTTAAATTTACTATTTTTTACTCATATGGAAGGTCCCTTCATTCATTTACACTATAGAAAAAATAATTTTATTGTTTAATATTCCATGAATCCGACATAGATAGAGATATCACAATGAAATTTTGAAGTTATGTAGACCAAAGAGATCTTAAAACAGTAAACTTAAACCTTTTTGATTTAGAAATACCCCAAATTCCCAATCCCGGAAAAATTATTTTTCTTTTACAAAAATGGCAAAACTGCCACTATTTACCACTCGATATTGATCAGAACATCATGAACGTATTAAAAAACATTACTGTTCTAATTTTATTAAAATCGGTGTATTGCCTTTCTAGAATATTTTACTTAAATACTCTCTTTTTTTCTTGAAATTTTTTTTGTTTTTTTGATAGGGCATGTGGGAGAAACAAATGTCAAATTGACTAAAACTTGCATCTACAAGCATAATCATAACGGTTTCTTCCTAAAAATATAAGCATTTTTATTTGTTTATTGCCGTAGAAAATATTGTTTATTAGCGAAAAAACATCTTTTAGTGAAATAGTAAAAATAATATGAATGTATTTCCTTTATATGCAGGGCTGCCAGGTACTTTTTTCCTTGTCCCCAAAAAATAAAAATAAATCCCCAAATTAAAAATAAAACCAAAAAAAGTTAAAAAATTTTTTTTTGTTTTTGTTTCTGACCAAATTTAAAATTTTTTTTTAAAATAATAAGGAAAATTATAATAACGAAATCCCCAAATAAAGATTTTTAGTAAAAACATTTTTTCGGTATGTTGTTTTAATCCTTTTATGCGATACCAGTGAGGAATTACAAGTAAAACAATATGCTGTTGTAAAAGACGAATGAGCCAATTTTTAAGAATTTGAAGCTTGTTCAATCGGCTTTAGCCATCCTTTAAATCAACAATAAAAATACATACATCCGTCATTTATTTAGTACTTCTTTTTCCTAAATTTTTTTACTTATGTATGTTTTTACGTGTTGTTAATGCTTTTAAATCCTTTTTTTAATTCTTTATTTAAACAATCACTTAAGAATAATAAAAAAAAGTTTATTACGTATTTTTTACACACTCGTCAAAAATGGTAATCTTAATTACGACCCTTTACGCCCTATTAATTTTTGGTTAGAGCAAAATAAAAGTGTTGCTTCTTTTTTTATATTTAATATACAAAGAAAAATATTAAAATATATTAAAAATGTGTAAAGTCCCCAAAAAATCCCAGAATTTTTTTTTAAATCCCCAAAAAAATTCACAATCCCCAAATGACTTTTTTTGTCCATTTTGCTCGCATGAAATCACCAACTTTGGGGATAAATCCCAAAGTCTGGCAGCCATGTTTATATGCATATTCATGCTCCTAGAATAAAACACTATACTTATAGAAAATTGCATAAGCATTTAAAAATACAACATACCTTAAAGTCTACTTTCCTACCAATATAGCAAACGCTTAGCCACCCGATTAAAAAACTAGAAAAATCGTTAAAAAAAAAAATCAGCCCAAAAATCCGTTTTAGCCGAATATCTCGAAAGGCAGAGGACTTTGCTTAACATTTAAACACATTTTATGTAGGTCAGCTTATGTCTAATTTTTTTTTTCAATCCATAAATATACATACGTATTCTGGGCGAATTTTTTAAAAACTTGGATTTCCGAAGCTACTAATTTTAGAGGACCAAAAGTAACTCTCACGACCCTCGGACCCGTGTACTTTCAAATCAACTCAAATGCTCGGCTTTGACAATTTCAAGAATTTCATCAGTTGCAGAATTATTTTTTAAAACAAAACGTTCGTAAGCCATTGTGTTATATTTCAGTAAAGTAAAAGGAACAACAAAAATGTTGCGAGAAATTGAATTAAAATGAAAAAGTCTTTAATATACAGTTCCAAACAGTAGCAAAACTATATATGGGGTTAAAGAGGACACTATCAGCTCTCTAACGGTGCCAATATCTATTTAACTCCTTTTGACCCTAACACGTTCTATTCCTCTAAAATTAGGATTTAAATAAAATATAGAACCTGGGAAAACTTTTTATGACATGTCAGGTATAAAAGATACAGAGGTATCTTTAACTAAATAATATAACTAAAAAAATGTCGACCTATTATTGATAACTGCTTGTGAGTAATCATAATTTAGTTCTGATCAAATTTACAAAGTTTAAATTTTTCCTAAAACAACATAAAATATTTGTTTACTTGCCACATCCACAATTACCAATTTTTTACTTTTAAACAAGCCAAACAAAATACGTTTACGACGGCATTGAGGGTAAGTGAAGCGTGTTTTTAAAAATTTATGGCGTTACGTCCTACGTTCACACGACGCACGACTCAATTGTGTTCCTAGCATTGATCTGCAGTTTTTCGTTGGGATAAAAGATAATCGCTCAATAAGAAAACGGTCATAAGAGTTGTAAATTAAAGCAGTTAATTTTGTTCGGTTGAAGTTGTACAATAAGTAAAACTTCGAGTGATTATAGGTAACACTAAAAAGTGTTACATTTATGTTTCTAATACATATAACATTTTTTCTCAGAAAACAAATTGTCATGAGATTAACCTAAAACGCAATTGAACCGCCGCATTGAAAAAAAAACTAAATTGGATATGAAATCTAAATATTTTAAGAAAAATTTGTAAAGAAATTAAGTTTTGAAATACATACGTTTGAAAATTAAATTTATTTTTTTGTGGATACGGTACAAGCATTATTATACCACGCCATTTCAAAAGTATTGCCAAATTGCAAAAATTAACTAGAAATAACATGTGTAATTACACACAGATTGGCAACGCTCGACGTATGGTAATTAATGGGCCGCTCGTCACAAAATTCATAAGTGTTATTCCTGGTCTTATCATATAAAATTATAATTTAATATCAAATAATGATTACCGTTTGAAAGTGATTTTCGGGAAGTGAGAGTTTCGGTCAACTTTTTATTGAAATGACATTAAAAGAATACATTAAAAAAAATGTAATAAATGTTGCTTCTAAATAGGTTGTGATATATACAAACTTATATATAATATTTCCAAAGGGGTTTGAAGTAGACATTAATATAAGTCGTACGCATTTTGACGAAAATGCTTCCCAGACCTTATTATTGTTTTAAATTAAAAAAAAAAACACAATGGGCACGTTCATAAGACGTAGCTGTTGAGCTCAACTGCTAGAAAACTGTTGACAACTGTTGAGCCGAACACTTTCGTCTTAGAAACGGCATTATATGTATAATAAAAAATGAACAGCTGATAAATATAAACAATTGAAAAAAAAAATAAAAGTGATAATAAAATTTATTAGTTTAGCAAAAAGGATGGATAATACAGAATTTATATCTGAGTTTCAGCTGTTGAGGTTGAGCACAACATGTTGACTTTAGGTAGCTAAAAAATTTTATGATGGATTAAATGGCTTCAAATACCCAACTGTTGTGTCAACATATGAGTTTCTAAGACAAACACTAAACGGTTCCGCAACTGTTACGTCTTATGAACGTGCCCATTAACATCTTATTATGGCAGAGTTGTATTTTCCTTAAATAGTAATGCCTGTATTCATAAAAAATTTTGAAATTTAACAAAGGTTTAAAGAACAAATTTACTATGAAAATTAACCTTAATAAACGTTTGTTAAATTAAATAATCGCTTATGAATACGGGGGTATATATTAGCAAAATAAAAAGGAACTATACATTTTGGGGAGTTAGTCCACAACTATATTCCTACTGAGCCGATTGCGCAATATTTAAATCTCAAATTGCCAATTTTTTGCTGAGTCGTTCAGAAATACACATGTTTTTAACAGACTAAAAGACTGGCTCACTCGTAGAACTACCCAAGGACTAAGAATTTATGTACTTTTTGAGGCCTTATTAGTATTACTTATTAGTATTACGTACGACTTGAGCAATTTAAAGTACACTCGTTGACACTATGCTTTATTTTGAGCAAAAGGGTTTTTATTTTACTTTATTAATAATAAAGAAAATACTTGTAGGGTTTGAACAAAGATGACTAATTTTGACATGTTAAATTTTAAAAATCATGGGCAATAATAGAGCTTAAAATTCATGTAACAGTTCTTTGTGTTGAATATTATCAAGATAATTGCATCCAAATGAGATTTGTTGGTCTTTAATGGTGTTTTCTTTTCTAAAAAGTAATAATGCCTTATAATTGTGTAATATGTATATTTATCAGGTTACACGCACCTTTTCAAAGTAATAGATTTTTCTAAATTAAAAAGGATCAAAATAATATCTACGTTTTACACTTTACACTAATGTGTATTTAGCGTATGAAATGTTGAATGCAAAGTTTATATTTATAAGCGATATTCAACACGGTTGTAGCGATTTTCTACATTAAACTTTCTTTGAATTTCAATAAACGTTAACATCACTGATTTTAGATAATTAAAGTCAGCTGCGTAAAAAATGTTGCGCCAAAAAAAATCATTAAATTAAAGTAAAACAAACGAAAAACAAAAAGTATTTATATATCCATGATTATACAACAAAAAATCACAATATAACACAAATTGTACGCAAACGCAAGAAAAAAGTTAATAGGAAAATTATTTGATTGCATAAATAGTACTCGACGCAGAAGCAAAAAAGGGCCTTATCTCACACTCAACTATAACTGGGGGTAAAATAAGGACAAATTAACCATTAATTTTAGCAAATATACATACATATTAAGAAAGGAAAACGACAACATTTCAAATGTTTGTATTTATTTTTAAAATAGAACAAAAACCGGGTGAATGGTAGCATACATGGAACGCGATTGTCAGAAAAGAAAACACTATCCGTCATGTCACAGATTACAATTCCGTTCGGAAACGGAATTCATTCCATATTTTGGTGCTTCAGAATGACGAAAATTTTTTTGCATGAACGAAATTGGAGTTTTCTGTATCTGAAGGGCCAAAAAACTAATAAAATACACTTTCTATTAATAAACAAATATGTTTTCTTCGATTCCGAACGAAATCCTTCCGAACGGAATTGTTGTCTGTTACATGGCTGTATAAGTAATTTTACGGATGTGGTTTATATGGGACCTTGGTCAATTTTCGACCAGTACATAATTTGTCCATGGCATAAAAACTATAAAAAATTTATAGTTACCAAATTTAATATCAATACCTTTTTTAGGGAGTGGTACTTGTATGGGAGCTACAGTCAAATATGGACCAATTTCGAAAAAATTTTGTAAGACCATTTAAGTTGCAAAAAATAATATTTTTGAGCCAAATTAAATCTAAATACCAATATAGATAACATAGTGTATGGGCACAAAGACTATTACGGAAAGAAAATTGTATGGCGGCTATGTGAAATAATGGACTGATTCTCACCATTTTCAATAGCCTTCGTCTTTATGATAATTGAAACGTATGTGCTGAACTTCATTAAATTGAAATTTATATAATAATTATTGTCGAAATTGAGATCTGTACTTTTCGCACAAGGTTACATTGACAGCCATCGGAAAGGACGGACATCGTTAGATCAACCCAAAAGGTGATTCTGAGCCGATCGGTTTAGTAAAGAGTGGCTCTAGACCACTATTGTGGTGTGGGTATGAAAACGAAAATATTTGAAGGATTAAGCTGGAAGCTAAATATAAGAGCACATTAATCCCTATCGGCTACAATTATGCAAGTTCAAAATGTTCACGCATTTTAAAAGGAGTTGTCGTAGTTTTAGGAGCTGATTTCTCTTCACAAGCAAAGTTCTGATTAGTTTTGTGACAAGTAAGAATAATTTTTACTGAGTTCAGGATTGCTCTGACAAGGTAACTTCACTTTAACTATAACGTACTCGTTAATTGTGGTTAAACGTGTAAATATCTAAAGATCCACAAAATGCACTGGCTTGGTCATGTTCCTCGAATGAATGGCGATAGTACAGCAAAAAGTGAGCTAAAATATGATCCCGAGTTAAGACGCTAAAAAGGTCGACCAAAAGTGCGTTAAAAAGACCAAGTACCGAAAAACCTTGCCAAACTCAACGTTAGAAATTGGAGAAGAAAAGCGGAATGCAAACTCATTCTTAGTTCAGCCAATGACCCACATGGGTTGCTATAAGAAGCCAACTAAGTAAGACAGTAGGTACTCGCTAATTGGTATTTTGACATAATATCTGCTGTAATGATTGTTAAAATCAAATGAAATTTGCAGTTGATCAGTTAGGAAAATAACGATAATAAATCTGAAAAATTTTTTTATATACTCTAAAAAATTTCAAAATAAGTGCAATTATTTCAAATCTATAGTAAAAAGATTTAAGTTTGTATGTTTAAGTATGTATGTGAATAACATAAATATTTTTTAATAATCTAAATTTCAATTCACAAAGTTTTTTCTCTCTCTGTGGGAATGTGCGTAATGTCTTTTTAAAAAGTCTGTGTCTGCGTAAAAAAATATGTTGTTTGTCTTTTATTATTTTCAATGGAATTTCTTGAAATGCGTAATTACATACATAGAAGAACATTTGTTTTGGAAATTAATTGAATTGAATTTAAATTTCGTTTCGATGATGCAATGATAAGGGCCAATAACTGAACACTCTTTAGGGTCATACATATTCGTCGTTTTCTTATTCAAATGAATATGAACCTTAAAATTTGTATTTAATTTAAATAGCTGGAAAAGGGTTAGTGCGGAGAAATAGTGTTAAATTGAAATTATTTTTGTTTATGTATTTACATATTCGAGTTCTTGTAATATTTTAAAAACATTGTAATGTTTTCAAATATCAAATATTATTTTTTTTAATTAAAGACAAACCGCCTCCTTCGTAGACCAATATTAGGAGAAGAGATGAACCATTTTTAAGGGAAATATAATTTATTACAAAATATTGATAAGAAGAAAATTAAAAACAACTTAGAAACAATTATGTGTATGTAAGTGTCATTTTAAAATTTATTTGTTGTTGTATTTTATTTTAATTTCAAAGACGGGTCTTAACCCTTTCAGGGTCAAAAATAATTTGTGGCGAGATAAAAATCCGAAAATTGGTATTTAAGGTAATTGCATTGTGCTGAAGTCGGGAAAATAGTAGTTTTCTTCTCAAGTTGCTCCACTGGTTTTTAGGGAATGTCGAATATATACGTGTAGCGATTTCACACACGCTGTTTTATTTTTTGACAGTGGCACAAGATGAATGCCTCCATGGTTTTCGGGTATTCGAACTGTTCACCAACTTATATTGCTTTTAGGAATCAATAGAATTGGAAACTTTGGAGCTCAGTGGACGCTTTGACTTGGCCTATATATATATCGTCAATATTTTCTTCTAACATAACGTTCAGCTCGGCAGGCACAATATCCTTTTATTGCACTTGTGGGATTTCAGATATAACGTCATCATCGCCCTCTACAACTACGTCCTAAGCATCCGAATAAGCTTCTAACATGTCCATTATCTGATCATTATTTAATTTTTCCATTGCCCATGAAAATCCGCAGAGAAAATGTTATGATTTCTATATAAAAACACTATTTTGTAGTGCTTACTAATAAAAAAATATAGAATCTCTTAAGCTAAATGTCGATTATATTCGACAACCAAAAAAGGTCCACAAAAGAACAACACAATTTATTTTTTCAAGTAAACACTTATTTATGTCTGTATCAATACTAACAATTTTTTTTAATATCGCCTGATCACCGAAATTATTATTTTTTGCTTCCTAAATATAACATTTTTGAAAATTTTCTGACTAGTGCACAACAAATGAACTGTACATTTTTATACATTAAAAGGGCGTAGAGACAGAGTACAATGAGATGTCGAATATATTCGACAAAAACACTGAAAGGGTTAAGAATTAAAATGATGGACGAAGTTAAACTTTCGGCGGGCTATTTTATTTATCAATTAAACTAATCCGAATTGGTAGAAGCAGAAATATCGGCAATACCGAAACGAAGTACAGGAAAATAACAGTGCAAGATATTATAAGTAAAGGGCGGTCCAACCATAACGAACGATGTGAGTCACACCTCAAGTTTTTGCCCAACTTAATTTGACATTTCTTTGTTTTAGTTTTCTTCAAATTCTACCCTTAAGAGGCAAACAAATTCAATGGTTGGTTGAACAGACAGAATAGAATGGTGGCATTAAAAAGAAAATCATCTTCAACGACAAGGCACACTTTTACCTCAGTGGATTCTTTAACAAACAGAATTGCCGCTTTTGAGCAAATGAGAATTCACGTATGATTGTTGAAAAGCCGATGCATCGACAAGGAGTTACTGTTTGGTTTCTTTTATTGTCTGGCTTCGAACATGAGGTCGGCCAAGCAGTTACCGTGAATGGTGTTCTCTATCACGAGATGATAACGGACTTCTTGTTGCCAGAAATTGAGGATATGGACCAGAACGATATGTGTCTCCAAGAGGATGGCGTCATTTGCCATACAGCCAAAACGAAAGAATGGCTCTTTTGCGCGAGAAATAAAATGAACGTGTTATTACTTTTCGTGGCAATGTTAATTTTACACATACATAATTGTCGGTGATCCTTCTATAATAATAAAAAAAAAATTCGTTGTTTTATTTACAATTAAACATTGTGCGTTTTGGTTGGACCACACTTTATTTATACACTTTTAAAATTATTACAGTAACTGATTGTGGGTTATTAAATTCGTTTTCCGTACTGTTAAAATTGAATAAAAATATAGTTATTTTATGAATAATTTTATTTTTCAACATTTGTGTTTGTTATTCAAAAAACAAACTACCAAAAAATAATGTCTTTCCGTATTTATTTTGTTATGTAGTTTGATTTTTTTCGGTTAAAATATATTTTTTAAAAGTAAAAACTATTCAATTTTACGGAATATGCTTTTTAATAAATAAAAAAATTAAAAATGAAATGTAAATGATCCGTTTTTTAAATGAATTTTAATTTGTTTCCAATGAATTTTCGTTTGAATTTAACTACATAATTTTTTGAGTGTAATTGATATTAATATAATTTATTAACTTTTGCGTGTATAGCTGGTTTCACAAAACCGTTTGAACCCTACCTGCCTAGGAAAATGGTATCTCGGATGGGACAGAATTTTCTTTAGGTTTGGCTTTAACATGTCATTGCACAAGTAAGAAAGAGAATCTTTAGATCTAAGGTACCTATCACCCAAAACTTATTTTACCTTAGAAGATAATCATACTCTGCGTAAAATCCTGCGTAAAAAAGACGCCTGATTTTGACCAGTAATATTATTAGGCTTGCCAGACAACGTGCCCAAATTGTTGAGCTCTAGTTTTTAAATCAACATACATATTGTCGTTATTTTAATGTGCGGGTTGGATGCTCAGAGTCAACAATAAACCGCCAGGTTGCAAATTTTCGACAACAAGGGGCAGTTAGGAACCTTCCTGGTGCAGCAGAAGTCGAACAGTGTACACGGATGACAATATTGAACTGGTACAGAGGAGTATTCGGGAAGATGGAGAAACATCAACCTGGAGACGTTGAACACAACTTGGCCTCTCACGAGCGTCGCTGCAGAGAATTTTGCACACAATAGGAATGTTTCCATACAAGATTCTGCTTGTTCAAGAATTGAAACCAACAGATTACCAGCAACGACTTGATTATGTAGTATTTTTCCGGCAAAAAAGCAGCAGAAAATCGTTATTTTATTCATAATTTAATTATGAGCGACGAAGCCCATTTCCAATTAAGTGGGTTCGTTCATAAGTAAAACTGCAGGATATGGGTTATTTGAAGGAAAAGTTTACATAAATAAGCCTAGAACCATCCAGCAATTAAAAAGCAATATACGCGACGAAATACAACAACATAACATCTGAAGTTTTGTGAAAGGTTATGGAAAATGTGTTGGAAAGAGCACGAATTTGCGAAGCAGAAAATGGCCACCACTTGCGAGATATTATTTTTCATAACTTAACTAAAAATATTCCCCATTTTATACTGTGTTAAAAAAAATTAATTATTATTTTTTAAATAAAACGAATTCAAACCCTTTCGTTCATTTTGGGTCACCCTGTATAATTTTATTATGAGGAAAAAAACTATTAAACTTCTTCAGCAATCCACTTAGGGACAGTGTTGTCAGACTTTTTTCACCTTCATCGCCGATTCGTACCGAAAATTGCTAAAAATTTATTTTTTTAAATTATTTGTAAAAAAAATTCGCCAAATTGAAGATTTATATAAAAAAAAAGTATACAAGTGTTTTGCCTTTAATTAAATGTTCCCTATTTGTTATTCTGACTTTAAATCGTGTTCTGTAAATCGAAATCGCAAGAAGTGCGGCGACTTCAAATTGCAAAAGTATTCTGAAGGGATCTAGAAATTTTGTAAGAAACTATGTTAGTTCGCAAGCAAAACAAACGAGTTTCGGAACACCGTAATAAATCTGGCGTTTAGCGATTTTAAATCGTGCAATTGTCCTTAGAAGACTGATTATCTTAAAACCTAGAACGTGTCAGATAAGTAAATTGAATTTTGCGAAAACATTAATTAATTATGCAAAATAAGTAAAGTTTGGTGCAAAAAAATCTATGTGAATATAAGTCAAAAAGGGTACTACTTTGTTTTTATTTGAAGCAAAGGATAAATGTCTTAAAAGAAGTATTCAAATTGGATATTTGGAATTGAATTGGAATACTTAAATTCAACTCAGTCTTCTTAACAAATTACATGAATTATTTTTAAACATTACCTTCATACCCAGATTCCTTTTCTAATCTATATAATATTAGGGTTTTCAAAAATTTTAAGTGAATATTTTATTTTTTAATATTCGTCGTAAGGTTTAAAAGAAATTTCGTAAAAAATCGAGTCAAAATGTATAAAAACAAGTAAAAGTGCTATATTCGGCTATGCTGAATCTTTGTTACCCTCCACCGACAGTTCGAATATATTTATTATTAGTTTTTCTTTATAAAAACAGACGTCAGCATTAAAATATTAAATTATTGACCGAGCATCAGAAAGTTTTATGCTATTTATAGCAAATTTAACTAGCTTGAGCCGAACTTAAATGATTTTCAGAAGGGGAATTTGTATTGGAGCCATGCTTAGTTATGAACCCAAATTCTGCAGAGTGAAATCTGGTATTAAAAAACAGAAATTTCAATACAGCGGTGAAATAAGTTCAAGTGTTTACAGTGTTAAACATGGAATCTATCACAAAATTGCATGACATTTTTTCTGGTCATATAAAACTAAGTTGGAAGAAATATTCCCACAATAAATATGTCTGCTACGATTTTAGGCGTATTTAATTAATTTACCAGAGTGGGCTTTATATGGGGCCTAAACTTAATTATGGACTGATTATCACGGAATTTATTAATGTAATTTCTAGTCCTATATAACTGGGAAGTAATAAATTTTATTTTAATAGCATTATTAATTACGGTTATAGTCGTACTAAACGGCATTCCGGTGGTAGGATTTCTAGGGTAAATCATGGAGCGATCTTCACGAAATTTCACAGTGTCATATCTAGTTCTTTAAAACTGAGACGGACCAAATTTTGTTTTGATAGCATTATTTATTAAGGTTTTAGGCGTACTAAACTGTTTTACGGTAGTACACTGATAGAAAAGGCGTCATAACGCTAATGTATTTTGACATCAGTACTATGACAAGTGTCTTCGTTTTTGACCCCATGACACTTTTTATCATTGCGATGTCAACCTTAACATCACTTGACCAAAGTGTCATCAGGGTCAAAATGAAATTATGTCATCAATGGGATGACACATCGGCATCATAGAAATGACGAACATGTCCTCAGTGCGATGACGAAGTAACATCGGAGAAAGGACACATTAGCATCAATTTAATGATAGTTTGTCATCAAGTCAAAGTCATTGGAATTGACTTGAGTCAAAGTGTTTCACGTTTCTTGAATTACGACCTTTGTTTACAGCAGAACTCTCAATAATAAGACACCAGCACCATGCCCCATATGGTTTTTGTAATCATTCTACTTTGAAAATTTGATGTATTTAACTAAGTAATTTAAAAAAACAGAATATAGGAATTTTTGCTTCCTGTAATACATTGTTATCATGAAAATAATGTTAATAATACACAAAATATGGCATCGACTTGATGTCACTATAGTCATAAAACAGATGACACGTAAAAAATTACAAAATTGTTCGAATACGTTAGTTATTGGATTGATGTTACTTTTTGCATCATTGATGCCATTTGTAGTAACATTGATGTCACAATTTTGATGTTAGGGCATCATCAATATGAATATGTATATCTATCAGTGTAGGGTAAATTATGGACCGATCTTCACGAAATTTTACAGCGTAATTTCCAGTCGAATAAGCGAAAATCTTTAATCATTCCGTGCATTGTTCCACCATTTATGTTAGTTTTTGTAAAAAAATTATCAATTTTTTAAGGTAGTGGTTGCCATGGAGCGATTATGCTGGATTTCAATTCCAAACTGCTAAAGATAACTACAAGCAATTTGACACCATTTGAGGTTTTCGAAAGTGAGCGTTTTTTCAAACGACTGGCAGATATACGGACATAGTTAAATCAACTTAGAATTACACAAGGAGCCAGAAAATATATATACTTTATGGGGTCTGAGATGAATAATAGAAAAGTTTCACACGGAATGGCAAACTTAATATACCCTCTTCACAACTAATTGTGGTGGTGGGTATAAAAATGTGCGAAAATCTAAGAAAGCTTAAGCTTTATTCCACATTTCTATGGCAACAATTTGTTAGTGTTTTCAATGTAATTAAATATAATAGCCCGTACTTATAAATTTTTTCATATAAATATTAAAAAGGAATAGCTTATCTCTTCAACAATAAATTTCAGTGTTTTCATCAAAAATAAAAATTGGGAATTAAGCACGATAAACAAAATCTTTCAAATTAATATAAAAAAAGATAAAATGCGTTTAAGAAATCGCCAAAATAATCGCCAATTTTTTTTAATTTTGCCAAAAAAAAAATCGCCATTTCGCATGTTATGTTTATAAATCGCCACATCTGACAGCCCTGCTTAGGAATCTTATTTCTTTGAAAACCTAATAATAATCAAGCGCCATTTTGACTCACAGACTTGTATATTTCGAAATTGGCAATAAATACCACAGCGACGTGTCTGCCTCACAAATGGTCTACGCAACGAAGAGGATGTCTGAAGTGTACAGTTTGTATACACTAAACTGTAGACCAGGCTATCTATAGGTTACATTTTTTATTATTTTCTGAAAAGTTTTGTGGTCTCGTTGTGTCAAAACTATGGAAGCAATTAAGGCAAATTAATAATGTTGAACTTTTTCAAAAAAATCTTACTTTACTTGAAATAAATGTCTGTTTTTCGCTTATTAATATACGATATATTAAAATTTCCAGATAAAGTTTTTATATCGCTTAAATATATCTGTGACATTTAACCAAAACATCTTAAGTCGATTTTGTGAAAATATCGGTGAAAAAATCATTTTTTTTTAAAAATAAAATAAACCAAAATTAATGAAAAATTTCGTTTATAATACAAAACTTTAAAAACGTAAACAAAAATGTTTTTTGAATGAAAATTCGTTTGATTAACAACTTTTTTCAACTTTTTAAATTTGACTTAAGATGTTTTTTTTTCAAAATGCCACAGACACAATATTTTTGTTTTTTTTTAATTCTTGTTATTTATTAGTTAGAAGTGTTTAAAATATTTGTACGTAATATTTATGAACAAAAGAGGTACAAATACTTAATGTTTGTATGTTTATTTATATACATATGTAACGTATATGTATCTATGTATATTGAAGTTCTTTTTTGTTGCTTGGTTTTTTTTAATTTAAAATTTTTACTGTATAAAAGTATTTCAGGCATTTGCCCTAAAAATACATAAAATATGCTTACACAGATCCAAACAGAGCCACACAAACATTTATATTCCGTCTATGACTATTTGCTCTTTTTTTTAAATTTTTACAGCCCACCAAAAGACGGACATATAATTATTTTATGTATGATTTTTTTTCGTTTTGGTGCGTTTGTATTTGGTGGAAATCATAAGTACTACGAAATACACCTCGTTAAATAATTATAAGTTAACCGTAGATTTGCAAAAACTATACAATACTGCAGAATGGATTTATGTATTGTCTCTTATCAAATAAAAGGCTCTTTGTTTGAAGTCCCAGTTTTTGGAATGGTTTTTACGGTTTAGTTTTTAATGGGGGCTAGAATAACAAGTTAACCTTGCACGTGCCTATGACTGTACCAGATCTTTTCCTGCTTCTCTCGAGTGGGCCCTGGAGTATAGAATTGTTATTTCAAAAGAACTTTTATGTAAGGGGCAGGAAAAAATAAATTGTTTAAGGGGGAGAGACTCAGGTTATCATTTTGTGGGGCCATAAATTCCCGAGTGCCAATAATTCCTGAATCGACATGACGAGAAATAGGCTCCGTTTGAAAACCAATATACAAGCTGGGTTGACAGCTTTAAAGTGACTGCCCCACTATCAACTTAGGACACAGAGGACCAATTATCCGGTTATTCAAAAATATCACTATTTACGAACTTTCTACAATTGGGGACCCAACATAACTCCCGTTGACTGCCATAGATACAAGGAAAAGCACGAGATTCGGACAATGGAACGTAAGAACACCAATTGAAACACCAAGGGCCGCCCAAGTAGTCGAACAAATGGAGAAATTTTGTAAAAATATCCTGTTCATCAGTGAAATGCGCTAGTGTGACAACGAATAATTCAACTGAGGATAGGGCAACTTAATCTGTTACAGCGGAAAACAAGTAAAAAGTGAAAGCGGAGTAGGGCTAATTCTTCACAAAGAGATTAAGAAGGCTTTCAGATCCTGGAAACCAATAAATTATCGTATTATTTTAGCCCGATTTTTACAAAAGCTTAGAAATATCTAACTATGGTTCAATGTTATGCGAAGACACAGATTACGAGCTACTGGCTGCAAGCTTACACAAGGTGCCAATGCGCGATGTCTTAATAGTCTTAGGTGATTTTAATGCAAAAGTGAATTTCAGTGTTCTTATCAAGAATTAAAATTGGGAATTAAGCACGACAAACAAAATCTTATTAACTAACGCAAATAATAGCTTAACATGCCCTAGGAGTAAAAATGGATAATGTTGTAAAACTTATCGCATTACGAAAAAGTTTTAAGCTCATTATCGGAGTTTAAGCTCATATTTCCACAAACGGACATCCGCAAATACACACGGACATCCCCGGCTGGCAGTTCTAAAACCCAAATTTGTCACCTCTGTATTATTAAAAGATGAAGAAGCTCGCTTTTTAATATTCGTACAAAATGTAGTGTAGATATAAATAATGACCATGAACTTATAGTAGCGCTTATAAAAAAAAAACTAAGAAGACACCACAATAATGTAGACTTATATTGAAAAAGATTTGATGTCGAGAAGCTGAAAATAGGAAAGGAGAGAAATGAAGTTGCTTAGCCACTACGAAAAAAACTTAGGGACACAGATCACAACACCTAGAAGGAAACGTGCAAAGAACTAAGAATCTTAGCAGAAGAACAAATTCCATATGTTGATAAACAGGAGAGGAAACCGTGATTCTCCGAAACCACGTCGAATCTTATTCAAAAAACCAGCCTATCGGGGAGTGCCCCGGAGCGTGCTCCACTAGTTTAGCAGATAGTGATCTAAGCTTTCAGAGTCGGGGTTGCGGGTTCGATTCCTGCCAGAGACTATGGTTTCCATCCTGCAGACAATCGTTGAGATTCGCGGCTTAAGCTTAGGGAATAAAAAATAATAAGTAAATAAGAATCACAAGGAAGCGTTGTACGGAAATATCGAAAAGAGGATGTTCGGACAAACGAAGTATCTCGAAGAGATGCAGCCGACTCAAACAATATGACAGAGTTATACATATGAAGTAATTTTTTTAATTTAAGCCACTACTCATTAGTCATAAATAAAAAATTAAACATATGTAATATGTTATAATCAGTCATGTCACAGAGTACAATTCCGTTCGGAAACGGATTTCATTCCGTATTTTGGTGCTTCAGAAAATGACGAAAACATTTTTCGGAATCAAACCATTTTTGTTTTCATAAACGGAATGGAAGTTTTCTGTATCTGAAAGTCCAAAAAAATTCCAAATATACTTTTCGCGATTCCGATTGAAATCATTCCGAACGGAACTGTACACAGTGACACGGCTGATTACACTGTGTCACGAATTTTCAACAAAGTCGTGACCAAATGACTCTGACACATAAACTTTATGTACAATTGTCCGCTGAATCCGAATATGAAGTCAAAATGGTCAACAGTAGAACAATTTTCCAGATATTGGCAAATTTCCGTTATTGGCGGTTTTTAAAAAGAGGATGATGTCACCTTAATAAAAGTATCTTCGAAAATATTCGACGAATTTTTTATTCCTTTTTTTTGTTAAAAGGTAATTATTAAAATAAATTATTTTAAATTGCTTAAGCTTGAGGGCTTCTTATTAATTATTAAAACAACCACAGATCGTTCGTAAAAAGATACAGAAACACTTGTGCGAGAAAAACCATTTTTTGTTTCATTTTGCACTGTTTCTGTCCCGATTCACTGGTTTCATGCGGAAAATTTTACGAGGCGAAAAATACAGAAACGGGCTACAGGTTACAAAAATTGAAGATCAAAATCAGCGAAGAATGCCCCTAAACAAATGGTTATTCAAAAGAAAGCTTCACTATTACTTGAAGATCTGAAATAAAATTATCCGTTATAAAGTCTATCCAATCAAAATTTATTTTTTCAGCTAAAATTATGAATCTCGGAACCAATTAAATGAAAATCAATACAACTGTATGCAAAATCGTGCTTCGGTTTGCGTCGAGTTGTTCCGGTCCCAATTAGCGACGCAAGCCGTGGTATTGATGTAGTTATTTTTGTTTTAATCTGGTTTTATGTGAAGATATTGTGAATTTATATGTATGTATGCATATTGAAAAACTAAAAAAAATACTTTTCCACGTTCCGCGAAATTAGGCGAAATTCTGGTTTTGTTGCACAAAGTGTTAGAATTATTTAGCAGACTGTATTAAATAGCAGAAACCCCTAAACATTTACACAAACGTACTTTGTTGGTGTGCATGTATGAGTCCATGTAAATACAAACATATGTATGCATATCAAGTGTTTGCCTTGATACTTGTACTTATGCTTATCTCGTACGCATGATAATAAAAAATTATAAAAAAATGAAAAAAATTAATTTTTACAAAAACTAAAATATGTTCAAATAAAACCCAAAATACAAAATAGTTTAATGTAGGAATTGTTTTACGATCAATGCACGCATTCCAACAAGTACTCACTCTACTCGTATGTACGTCTGCATGTTGTTTTTTACGAACAACAATGAATTTATAGGTGACGACATTAATGGCATGTCCATCAGTTGGACCCACTGTCGGTCTGTTCTTTCAGATGTTCCTGTGACTTAATGACAGGCAAAGTGCTGGTTTTTGTATCCAACTAATGTTTGGCATTTTAGGTGACTTATATTGTCGTTGCTTGGTTGGTTGGTTGTTGCTTTTTTCGGTAATAATTCAATTCAATTTTTATCGTCACATAACCAATTCTTGTTGTTTTTGCCTTTAAACAAAATTCCAAGAATTCATAAATTATATTTCACACACATCTACCTCGAGACATGCAGTCAGTCAGTTATTCAGTTAAACGTTTTAGATATTGTAGACATTCCCATTGACTCTCAGATACAGCTTGCTCAATAAATAATAAGTAGTAGTGCCGTTGGTTGGCATTAACACTTCATAAAAGTATTAAACGTTAGATAATGACACCTTTTTTTAAAGAAAAAAGAATAAAAAATTAAAAGAGAAGTAAACAAACTTCAAATTCCAAAAGAAGTATTACAATATTTGCTCTAACTGGTGCTTTGTGCAAGTAACGAGGGCAGCCTTAAATGTTTTTTTTTAAATTAATTATTAAACGATCTGTAACTTTATTACTTTAATATGATTTTATTGTTCAGATTGCCGAAAAGAAGACGTGGAAAATTGAACAACGAACAATAATAATAATAAAAGAAATTAAACTTCTTAGTTTCGCGACAACTGCACCTAAAATATACGGCTTACCCAAAATACATAAGGAAGGGACATCCTTACGACCTATTGTGTTGTCAGTTCAGGTACCATGTTACTAGTTAGCAAAATACGTGGGTAATATTCTTAAAATCATAATATCTGACAAATACAAAGTTAAAAATTCCATACGGGTAAAGGACAAAACAGAGCGGCTTGAAAATTAACAATAATGTAATAAAGATATCGTTTGACGTAATTTCACTATTCACGAACATCCCAATTCAGACGGCAATAAACAGAATCATAATAAAACGGAATATTATTAAAAATCACACAAATATGTCCAGCTCACAATTTTTAAAAATACTCATATTTTGCTTAATGACAATAATTATTTTATGTTTGGTGAAACTATTTATACCCTAATTTGTAATTGAAAGAAAGTGTGTACATAAAAAAAAATAATATTGAAAAAGATATTCTAGTGATAGATTTGGATATATTGGAAAAGGATACGAAAAACGTCTTTGAAAAACCGCAGGTATTGGAAACTAAGGATAGGCGTCATTTTCAGGTCTAAATTAACTAAATGTCGTATTTTATAAAGAAGTGTTATTGACTTTTAAATAAGGAACTATTTAAACACCTTTTTGACATGATTTAAATGTTACGCGATTTCGGCATCGACATTGTTGAATCTTATAGATTGCCTTATTTTGTCTTTGCACTTTTGTATGATATTCATGCAGCCAGGCCTAAAATCAACAGAAATGAATCAGACCGTGGCTGACAAGAGATCCCTGCGGAACTAATGACTCCCGGTTTACAAGGTATAATTTCTGGTAGGCCGTGATTGCTAGAGCTCCAATCTGGTACCAGCGGAGTCGGTAGCCCCAGGTGAATTGGCACCGGGCTGTTGGTTAAGGCCTCCGTTAGTATGCTTATTTTTGTCATTCAGGAAGATTGTCTCTGAGGATGTTTCGCTTTTTCGTTGAAAATATACTTTCAGGGATCACGTGGTGGTTAGGTTTCAGTAAGCAAAGTCGCGGGAAGGGACATTATGAAAATCGCACAAAAAGGTTGATTTTTCATAATTTCTGAGAGAGTTCAGGGTGAGGAGGATTAGCCCTAGGTGCCTACTCGTGCCTGCACAACAGATTTTGATAGTATTTTCCCATAAGCGGCGTAGGTTAAATAGCTCCAGCTCCTAAGCAAGGAAGTTATGGTTATGCACTTAAATTGCTATCTGTGAGTGCTGTACCCATGTTCGGTAACTTTAGTGAAAACTTCTCGCATCGAAAATATGTGAAACAAAATATTTCATAATGTTAAGTGCTACTTTAATGTTTGTTGTTTGCAAACGAACTTTGAAAACATTCGTATGTTTTATAAAAATGTTAAAAGCAAAATAATTAAACCATAAAAAATTAGACAAGAACAAAATATATTTATTCTTTGCATTTTGCAATTTTAATTGTTTTCTAGTGTTAAAATTTTTTCTCGCCCCATTTAAATTCGTGAGTTTTTTTTGACAGTTCAAAGCTGGAACTTTCTCACAGAAAATTTACAGACACACTTTTTCTGAAAATTAACGAGTTCGTTTAAATTTATGGCATTTTTGTTTTATTTCTTACATTTCAATCGAAAAGAACTGGGCACTGTCAGCCAGTGGTTAAGATCCACCATGGAGTAGACCTAGGGGCAACTATCCATTAAGATATTTTTCATATTTGTACACGGGAAACCGATACTTGCAGATGTGTAGACTCAAAAGCTTCACAGTAAGCTGGATTTTAATATGATTAATTAATTTTAATTTTAACTTTAACTTATTTTAATTTAAATAACTTTCGTAACTGCCTCGTATTCTATTCTTAACAAACACTTTTAAGGCTAAGTGCGTCGTCTGGTTTTGTGTGTGTGTGTTTATAAATTTGAATTCTTACTAACACTTTGGTCTAAATAACTGTCAGGCGTTGTAAATATCTTTATTTCTATTAGAATTCTAAATCTTTTGGAATGCAAATTTCTTAATTCCCATTAAATGACGGACGCACATTCTAATGGTAATAAAAATTTACTATGTATATTTTTCTATTTAACGTTGGCAAAGAATGTGAGTAATTAAGATATACGGAAATGCTATGAATTTTTTTTCGTTATAATATAAATGTTAATTATTTCTTAGGCAAAATTTTATAGATTTCTTGCTAAAAAGTGGAGAGCGGCATAATAATTAAAAGGTTAAAAAACTTTAATCGCTTATACCATGGAATCATTCTAAGAGGATCATTCATATTTTCAAAATTTAAACTATTTTTCTAGACGTTTTTATAGTCTGGTCTTTTTTAGAAATTCTTGACATCTTCATAAATTCTTAAATTTTCAAAAAGTTTTTAGTTTTTTTAAAAAGTCTTGACTTTTTTGTAAAGACGAAAAAAATTGAATATAAAAAAACAAATAGTCTGTATTTGTGATTCCTCATCTGCGGAACATAAATTTGCCTATGTGCCCATTCTTGAGAAAATGGTTTTTGTAAAAAGTTTACACTATGAAAGGTTTCTGAGTTAATTGGTGAGAAAAGAGAGAAAGTAGAGACGAACAGCCTGTTCTGTTCCTTTCTTACTTATAAAGTCAGAATTTAAGAAAAAAAAACTTTAACGGCCATTATTACAACTTGCCAATAGTTAAAAGTCGGATTTTGTTGGACCGATAAATAGCTTTGCATTATTACAACTTCCATTTTTTATTGCTGTTATTTTTAATAATAATAATATTTAATAGATGAAAACATAATAAATGAAGGTTTTATAATGCAAAGCTATTTATCGGTCCGACAAAATCCGACTTTTAACTATTGGCAAGTTGAAATAATGGCCCTTATAGTGTTAACCCAGACTAACTTTTATTTAACATTTCAACATATTTAAATTTTTTTTAATTATACTTTAAAAGCATGGTTCCTTTTAATTAAATAAAAACCAAGTAAGAAAGTACAGCCGGTCTACCCCGACCATATTATAGGCCACACCATAATAAAAAGAGAAAAAATTTTCGAGATTTGGCACACATTTGCAATTATAGAACTGAACAAAATTATGGAATGAACTCAAGATTCATAAAAGAATTGTTAAAAAAAAAAAAATTTTTTCGTCTTAAAGTTACTTTAGGAAAAGTTTTTATATGGGGCCTATGATCCAATCTGGACCTGCCAGCACAACATTATGCCACGACGTCTGTCGTCAAAGTTTATACCAACTATTTTAGACGAGTATAATTTGTTTAAGAACTATGGCCAAATTTTCCAATTAAATTTGGTGAGATGATTTATATTGCAAAACAAAAATATGTTTGGACATAATTTGGCCAAAATAACAAAATTAAAATATGGTCTATGGGCACAAAAACACTATTCCGGCAAGCAACTTGAACGAGGGCTGTGTGAAATTATGTACAATTAAAATGTACAAACCAAATTTCACTAAATAATCACGTAGAAAAAAATATGGTTGAATGTAACAATATTCTAAGAGGAACATACTATGGTTGGATTTTAACAATGTTTATGTTTGCTGTTCACATTGTGTTTAAATATGACCATAGTATGGTCAAACTTTTTCGCGAAATCAACCATAATATGGTCAAAATTAACCATATTTTGGTCAAAATTTACCAAAAAATGTTAAAATTAACCGTAATATGGTCAAAATTTCCCAGAATTTTGAAAAAAGTAACCATATTATGGACAATGTTAACCAAATTATGGTTATTTATTTCATCCATTTTTTTAATTTGTTTTTTAAGTGTCAAATTATAATTTTATTTAATTTTTTATTCGTGATAGGTGTTATGTTCCACTTTTATAAAAAGAAATCCCGTTTGATTCATATTCGAGCCTGCGGCGGCCTTCATTACCATTTTTACTGTTCTACTTGTTCATTCTACGTATATTTATGTATTTTAATCAACAATAAAAATAAAATGAATGAGAATTTTAAGCAAACCAAGTAAAATGCAAACGTCCAGAATGTTTTAGCTTTCTAATCATATTATTTGAAATTTAAAATTAAACATACATATAATGTTTAAAAATATTACAATTTCGAACATATTATTGTTATTAAATATTAGCCATAACATGTCTAGAGGCAACCATAATATGGTTTTATCTTTTAGATAGACGAATTAAGCGATATAATGGTTGTCGTGACAATAATATGGTTAAGGTAACCATAATATGTTTAAGTGTATAGTTGAAGCTTTATTTTGTTAAAACATTATATTGTGTTTTTTATCAAAATTTCGGTTTGTAATTTACGCCAAAGGTTTACACGGACAGGCCAACCGGATGGAAGGACATCGTTAGATCGATTAAAAAAGTTATTCTGAGTCCATCGGTATACTAAGAGGCGGGACTGGGAGCAATTCCTCTCGTGTGACACACATCAGTATAAACGCATAATACCCTTTTTACTATCGTGGTGGTGTTGGTATAAATAAGCACGAAATAATGATAAAAATATCTCATTTTATGCGAATTTTTTTAATTATTCAATTGGTTCATAATGACCCAAAACAAAAAAGAGAAAGTAAAAAAGGCAAGAAAACTTTTGATGCTGGTCGTACGATCCTACATGGAATGTGCTATTTGGTTTTCTTCAGTATTTAAGTCATTTGTATTTTACGACAATATGCATTTTGATGCAGATGATGATGATCATAATCATCGTGACATGATTATTATAATATGCCGTTTAAAATGTACGGTGGGAATATAGTGTTCAGTTAAAATATTTAAGAAATTATTATGGTTAAAGAGCAGGCAGCATAAAGTCATGATAAAGAAGAAAGGAAAGAATGTAACAAAAGATGGAGCAAATTATAATAGATGGCAAAAAGTTCAGTAGAAAGGAGATACATTAAATGCATTATATTGCAGGGCAGTCACCTTTCTTAAAAAAAAAATGTATCAAGCTTGCAAAATCTCAAATACAATTCACCATTGCAAAATATAAGCAATTTTTTAGAGTCTTATTTTATTTTTTTGATAATAAAAACCTTAAAGTTTTATTCTACACTAAAAGAATTTTTTTGATCGATCCAATTGATTTTTACATCAATTGTACATTAAAATTCAAGATCGATTAAAGCTTTGCATTAAATTAATGCAAGAAATTTTAGTAAGACTGAGTATTGGTTATCACATAAAGGAAACATCTCATTAACATAAAGATGAAGAGTGAAGAGTTTAAAGAAATGTTTATATTATTTTAATGAAATGTTGTTTGGTATTTCAATTAAATTTTTAATTCGTTCAGTGGCATAAATTTATTTAATTAATCACTATGTTTTGCAATTTTTATGACATTCTTTTATTAGTTTAATGATTGTAATGGTTATTTATTTAAGAAATTTTTTCAATTGTATTTTTTCTCTTTTTTTTATTTTTCAGTATCAAAAACAATAGGGAGATTCAGTGGCCATTAGTGTACCCCAAAAAAAAATTTTAAAAGCTCATAGGGTAAAGTATTTTTCAGATTTTTCGGAAGAGGCTTAGAGGTCGCTCAAGTTGATTTTTTGTCAAAAATTGGGAGTGCTGGCATTTTATTAAGTTTTCTTCATAACTGTGTCAAAACCACTGATTTTCTTCACTTTTTAAGGAAATAATATAAAAGAAAAATGTCCAAGCTTTATTTTGGTGTACAAAGACTATTTATGCACCCTACATTACAATTTTTCTTAATTTTTCCATACATTTTTTAAATAACGCTTTATATTTTTTTAAATTTTTAAGAAATTTATTCTACATAACTAAGAAACAAATATGTTTGAATTCGCTCTTACCGTTCCTGAGTTATACCGGTTTTCAGCTTTGTATGCAGTTTATGATTTTATTACTCTTACCCAACAAACAAATAAAATTCAAACGTTTTACTTTGTTTACAAATCATTAATTACAGTTCATACGATGTAGTTTTATGCCCTGCAAAAAATTCTTAAAATCAGTTTCAGAAGTAGTGACATTGACGTAAGTGTTATATCCCTTACCAGTACATGAAGATTAAGCATTTTATTAAAGGCCAGCTTGAAGATATACAACCAAGAGAAGATTGTAAATAATTGCTTCATCTGATTTTGGGTGATAGATCTAAACCCTATCCAAAAGAAAAAGCTTCAGAAGCTATTAATCGGGCCAGCTGGATGAAAAAAAATTATATTTTCTTTAGCCTTTGCAATCTTGCAACGACAATTCAAAATTCGATGCCTTGCTAAAATTTAATTCATTTATTTTAAGAATAAATATTAAAAACTGGTGCCTCTGGCCTTCGATTCGCTCGTCTCAGTTAGCGTAGTCTAAGCAGTTTAAGTGGTACTTTACCCCAAAATTGGTTACCTTAGCGATTTTTGATGAACATTTCGACACAAAAACTTTGAGTTGAATGGCAAAAAAATCTACACGCGCTAAGTAGCCAAGTAGTAAATTTTAATGGAGGACAACTCTAAAATAAAGAAATTCAAGGATTAATTTCCAAAAGCAGCCTTTTTTGTTTTTGAAGCTTGCAATATTTCAATTGATTTTTTAAAAACAGATCCAAAAAACAATGCAAAACAAACCGTTTGATTTTAATTTGTTTGTTGGGTATGAGTTATAACTTGGTACAAAGCTGAAAACCGGTATAACTCTGAAAAGGTAAGAGAAATTTCAAAAATATTTCTTCTATATTATTTAGAATTAATTGATCTTTCAAACATTGCATTGTTTGTTTGCTTCATTTTCATAAAAATTTTCAAACTTAATTTATCGAAATATTACGAAAAATTGTAATGAAGGGTGCCTAAATGAGTAAATGCATTGCAAAAACTTTTAGACTTTGTACACCAAAATAAAGTTTGGACACTTTTCTTTTAAATTATTTCCTTAAAAGTGAAGAAAATCGAAAATTATGACGAAAACTTAAAAAAAGGCCGGCACATCCCAATTTTTAACAAAAAATCGACTTGAGCGACCTCTGAAACTCTACCGAAAAATCTTTAAAATACTTTACCCTATAAACTCTTAAATTATGATAGAGCACCCATAAAAATCCAGAAAAACACACAAGTGGCCATATTTTGCTCGTTTTCAGTAATCTGGATCTGTTAATGACTTATCTCGGAGTAGAACACAGCTTGAAGAACAAAGCCAAGATAATATCGAACGAGTTCGAGCGAACGACCTAAAACATCGTGCCACTTAGCTTTAAATATACGAAAATTCAATGCGGTGAATAATGAAAAAAATTTCAAATCAACTCCTTTTCTTATAGGAATCCAGAATATATCTACGTACATATATACTTTATGAGGTCTTTGATCAATATTGTGGAATTTATAAATGTAATGATAAACTTTTTCATTTTCCCTTACCACCTAAAGTGAAGGGTATAAACAGCTTCTTTTAAGCTGCATGTGTTAATTATGAAAATACTGATCGTAGTTGTAGACAAAAAAAAATAAGATCACACATTTCATATCACTTTACTTCTTCATTGACAAGAGAAGATCTCTAGTTTTTTTCCTTCTCTCTCTTAGTCTTTCACTTAAGCATTTCATTCACATTTTCTATTTCTCTACAGTCAGGCTTTAATTAGAAGTTAAAAATGTTTTCACGATAATGTTCATCATTATACGAGAACATGTTAATGATCATTATAATCTTTCTTTTAATAATGATGTTTGTTCATTCATGCATTTCTTTTATGTTTTTTTTTATTTTTTTTTTAATTTTAAATTGACTGTCTTTTGTGAAGTTGAAGAAAAATATTTTTCCTAATTTAAAAAGTTTTTCTAAAAAAAAACTTATTAAATATTCAGCAATTAGCATGAGGATGCCACATTTAGTTTAATTGATATAAATTCATATTTATTTTAATATTTGGGTTTTTTTCTTCAAAATTTTAAATGCCAACTCATGGTTTCATTTTATTGAATGAAATCGATGAAGATTTGATTTTTAACAATATTTCCCAGAAATAATTTTATTGATATTATGCTAATCTACATAATTCATGATTATTCAATTTGTATGTTTTTTTTTTAAATACCAATGTATTTAACTATCTTGACTATTTAAATTGAATTTTATTCCAAGAATTGTTTGTGTAGAAGTACACTTGACAGCCTGTAACCAATTTTATAAAATCAAAATTTATTAAAGGTATTTTTTTTAGCACATTGGGTTAAAGATGAACAAATCACTCAAATTGTGTATGAAATGATAAAACTTGGTAAATATAAGTTTATATGCCGAATCTTTATTACTCTCCTCCGAGATTAAGAACATTAACGGAATGGACCTTATATGGATATTTAAAGTATGAACCAATCTTTATTAAAACTGACTTCACAGTATTATAACTCATTTAGGCGTAAAAAAGTCTATTACGAGTGTACCCTTTATATTAGGCTTATGGTAAATTATGGGCCAATCTTTCTAGAATTTGGCTTGTGTTTATAGTATTTACTTAATATATATCACATTATTCCTTACGTTTTTAGGCTTACGAAATGTTTTTGAAGAGTGGGCTTTATATGGTTAATTGAAGATCGATCTTCACGAAATTGGTGATATGATTTCCAGTCAAATAAAACGAGTTTGTGCAAAATATGTAAGTAATTGTAACAAAATTATCAATTGTTTAGGGAGGTTGGTTGTACCATTAGGGTGACCATTAAAATCAAAAGTTGGATTTCTCTCCAGCCAATTTGGTGGGCATTGATAAAAACAACGCAAAGAAATTTTTTAGGACGATGGCGAAGGCTAAGCTGTCCCTCTCGTCCACCAAAGTTTGAGAAAAATTATATTTTTACATGAAATCTGCCTTTTTTGTTTCTTAAATTAAAAAATATAAATTTTGTAGAATAGTTCTTAACAAGTTTTTCCTTAATCTTATTATTAAACAAAATAAACTGAAAAATATCGAATAAGCCACTAAAAAATCAAATTTTTAATTTATTAAAGTAACGCATTTTCTATGAATTACGTATTTTTAATCTTGTTGAAAAACAATTTTATTATTTATTTAAAAAAAAACTGGTGTTTTAACCTAATTCGGGTTTGCTGAATCCAGTGGTGGTAACCGTTTTTTTTTAGGTTTGCTCTTGTTTTCGAGGTATACCATAATTTCGAAAACGTAGGAAGTTCCACAACATATATTCGCGTTACTCGAAAACGGTTGATTATTGAATAAACTAAAAAAAAACCGAAATTCCGCAATAAAATAACATTTAAAAAAGCTTTAAAGTTTTTCTTATATCCGCAGTCATTTTAGAAACATAATTTTTTTTTGCAAAACATAAATAATTTTTAGCAAAATTTAAAAATTCTTGTTCTTTAAAAAATCATAAAAAAAATGGAAGATGCAGCTGTGCTTATAATTTTTTCAGACATATAAAAAACGAATTTGAAAACAAAAACAAAGCCATAAGTGATTAATATCTGTTCACAACTTCTGATATTATTCACAAAAGACGAAAAGTTGTCATTAAATTTAAGAATTTCATAAAACGCAATATTTGTATGGGAGCCTTCCCAAAAAGTGGTGATAAAAGGCAAATAATTTTTTTTGGAAAATGTTAAAAACAAAAAACTATTGGAGGTCGATCATACATTTGATCCTCCTTGGCAGTTTCTTCAATATATTTCTAGTCTGTATTGAAATTTTTGTATATTAAAAACAAATGATGGCGATAAACAATCGCATCGGTCATACATTTGACTCATCAACGGGCATCCTAGGCGATGTATAGGAGGCCCCCTAAGGGGTGAAGGTAAATGTAGAAAATATTAAGCATAAAAAACTAATGAAGGTCCGTCATATATTTCATGCCCCTAGAGGCGATTTCCTGTCAGTTATGGGCCTTTTTCTTCAATATATTTCTAGTCTGTATTGACGTTTGACAATTTTTTTGTAAGCAACATATTGAAGCTGAATTGACGTGTGTAAGAATAAATAGTTCTAGAGAACAAATTCGCATCAATGCTGCTGTTTGTTTTTTTTTTTTTGTTTCCTTTTGTTACATATGAGATTTATTAAGACAAAAGTTGCTGGAAACTTCACTACTAACAACTTCTTTGCAAACGATTTTTATGTAACATTCATATTTTCCAAGTTATGAGGCACAAAAGTCGGACTTAACGATTTTTCTCCAATTTTGGCGGATGTGAGCGACAGTTAAGCATTCACCGATTGTTGTTTTGGTGTTGTTTTTTTTATCGATACCCACAATTGGGGCATTCATAACGCTTTTCTTGCTAATCTTATTGAACTGGATTTCAATCCCAAGCTGTGCCCCGGTAGGCTAGCTGGTAGCGAGCTAGTCTATCAGCGCCGGGGTTGCGGGTTCGATTCCCGCCAGAGACTCTGGTTTCTTTCCTGCGGACAAGCGAAGAGCTTCGCGGTAATAGCTTAGCAAATTAAAAAAATATGTATACATATATATATATGTTCCTTTCACTCCTCTAGGGAGCATAGGGCCATAACAAGTTGATTCCAATAATCTCGATCTTCGGCTCGATGATTGACTTCGTTCCACTTCATGCGCAATCTTGAAAGTTCTGTTGTCCGTTGCCGCTTCCAGGTATGCGCTTGTCTTCCGGTTCGTCTGCTTCCCTGCGGGTTCCAATCTAGGAATTTCTTGGCAATATCATCGTCTGGCTTACGGAGGGTGTGACCTATCCAACTCCATTTCCGCCTGCTTATCTCCGTTCTTATAGGCTGCTGGTTTGCCTTCAGCCAGATTTGGTTGTTGGATATTGTTACAGGCCAGAAAATCCGTAAGATTTTGCGAAGCCATTTGTTGATAAATACCTGAAGGCTTTGTATATCACGTGGTGCCATGTTCCACGGGTCGTATCCATATAATAGAGTGGATTTTATGTTGGAGTTAAATAATTTGATTTTGGTTTGTTTCGAAATATTAGAAGATTTCCAAACCGGGTTTAACTGGTCAAATGCACTCCGCGCCTTATTTATGCGACTGGATATATCTGCTGCTGAGCCACCAGCTGTAGCAATTGTGCTACCCAGGTAGCAAAATGAGTTAGCATCTTCTATGTCTGCTGTTTACATATATATTCCTTTTACTGCCACTGGAGCATAGGGTGCCAATAACAACTGTTCTCCATCTGACCCGGTTTTGAGTAGAGCTGGCAAACTTTCGATAGTCGCAACATTCGATATTTTCGATACTATCGATAGTATCGAATTCTTTGTATAATTTCTTAATTTAATTTTTAAGTAATTACCGTACGTTTCCGTGTAGAAATTTAAAGAAATACAATTTTCCAAATCAGGAATAAGGTTTAATCTTTCTTAGATTTATGCATCGGACGCTTTTTCGACTGCTTGAGAGAATTAAAAACAATTTGACGCCAAAATAATTCTTGTTTTTTTTTAATCGTTTGAAATTGGTCGTAATTGTAGCTGACAGTCAAACAGACCGACATGGCTAACTCTACTCAGAATTGCTCAAGAATTCAAAAACTTTTTCGTATGTTTTACTTAAATTTAATAATTTAATAATAAAGCAGCTGACTTTGATTATTGAAAATCAGTGTTGTTTACGCTCATTGGTATTCAAAGAAGATTAAATGTTGAAAATCGTTACAACCGTGGTGAATATCGCTTATTAGTATAACATTTCATTCAATATTTGACACGCAAAATACACACCAGCGTTAAGTGCAAAACATAGATATTATTTTGTTCCATTGAAATTACATATAAAAATATTTAGTTAATTTTAGTAATGATTTTTGTTTAACTATTTATTTATGTATTCCATATTTGGTTATGTTTTAAATAAACTTGTCTTTTGTTTAAAAAAGTGGGTTTATTGAAGAAAATAATTTTATATAGTCCAAAATGTGGATTATACTAGATTTCACTTATAATCCATAAAATGGCTTTTTAAAAATCGGTTATAGTCCAATTTCACTTATAGTCTAAAAAAGTTGTGCAACTATAGTAGTTGACTATAAGCGAAAAGTACTGTATTACCTCTTCTTTTAGGAACTAATTAAGGACTTTGATTTAATCTCAGAATCTTGTTTATTTTTGGCTCAAGTCGAGAAAATTATCCTAATTCGAGTTCACTTATATTACAATAGAAGGCATATTTTTTCAATAGTTTCTTTAACAGCTGTAACTTTTCATATTTAAAAATAAATTATTTATTACCATACATTCCATTAAATTAGTTCTGTATTTGAGCAGCACGTGCTCTTCGTCTCAAAATTTTTTTTACACGAGGTAAAAATAATCGTATTTATTCCTCAGCCAACAAATTAATTTCCTAAAAACATCCCGATTGTATAACGCTCTCGCTTAAAGCTGTTTATCTTAAATGCTGTTTTTGTTAAGGGTGTCCCAAAACTGTATTGCAAAGAGTCCTTTATATAATGATTTAGTTTCTATGCAAATGTGGGATAAGCGAGTGAGTGAACTGTTAAAGAAAAGGATGATAAAACAACGTCTTACAGCATTTTGCAAAAAGCAGCTGCCCTTAATACAAACACAAATAAATACTAGTCACAAATACCAGTACATTGTTTTTAAAAATGATCGCAGATGGGCAGTAAAATTAAAAGAAATATTTTTTTCGGTGGTTTTTGTTTGTTTCACACAATTTTACTTAAATTTTATGTTAAAGTACAATAACTAGATATTTTTTTTTGCTGTTGCTAGATGAATAATTTTTTGGTCCCTTCTTTTTATTTTTTTAATTTAAATTCTATAGAGTGTGTTTTTTAAGCTGAGGGTAAGTAACAAAAAAAGAAGACATGATTAAAAACATAAGAAAATAGCGTGTTTCTTTTAAAATGAAATAGGAATATACAATCAACAATAATGTTGGGTTTCTTCTTTTTAAGGAACTTCTTTAAAAATTCATAAATACATTAATATGTACATATGTGTGTATGTAGTAGATGTATCTAAATACATACTGACTTCTATGTTGTATTACACGCAGATGAGTTTTTATAAACATGAATTTGTGTGTAAAATATACCCCTAATATTTCTTGAACTTGTACTTTAAACTAATTATATTTTATCCCAAATTAAGTATAGGAATATATGTATATGTACAGCAATTGTCTTCTTACTGTCGACTAGGCCTCTTTTTAAAGGGGGAAATGAGATCATTTTAAAAAAAGAGTTTATCAAATTGAATGGTTATTTATTAAAAATAGTGAAATAAGTGATGAATACTCGAGTTATTTTTGGCAACTTATATAATTGGGGTATTCACAAGGTGTGCTATCATGTTATAATGTCATAATGTTCTAACATTTAACAATGGCTTAAAAATGCTGTTGTTGCTTTGTAAACAAAAAGTGTCTTAAATTAATGGAACTTTCCTTGATATGTTTATTGTGCTGGCGTAGTTAATCAGAAGAGACCGCATTAGTTTTTGTAGCCGTCGCCGTTTATGGTATAGTTTTATGCGAATTTAACCTACGGCTAGCAATTTTTGCAACAAAACACTTGCGGCGTAAGACTCTGATGTTTGGTAAACACACAAAATAAAATTTATTTGTGATTTGCGTCTAAAAAAAGGAAAACAGTCAGGAAAGATCTAACTACATTTATTAATTCAAGGATTAGAATTAAAAAATATTTTGATGTTAGGTAAATATTTATTTTTTATATTTGTTTTTAATCAGCTGATTTAAATTTAAAATAGCACACTAAATTATGAGGGGTTGCTTTCAATAGTCATATGTTTTCATGTTATTATTTTAAGACATATGACTTTATGACACCTTATGAATCCCCCAAATATACATATATTTCTACAAAGATTTCTCTCAGAATAAATCCATTCGATTTCGATTACCCTGTTCTTAAGTGAAGCGTATTTTAGTAACTAAAAGCTTTTTAATTCGATCGAAACAAATGGTTGGTGGTAGTACGGGGCAAAATTAAAAATCAAAACGCACGATGTAAATTTTATTTTATTTATTTATTTGGTACACAGTGCAACAAGAACGAGTCTTTTTATAGCACTGTACATATAACGCCATTCACAAATGTACCATATATAAAAAAGTTTGACTAATACAATAGATTACCATACAATAAGGCAAAAAACATATTAAGGGTCCTCATGATATCGTTTATAAGTCTCGTAATCTGTGCAAACTGTGCATTTTTACGCCCTCGTAAATTAACTGTCAAAAATTGTATGAGAATTCATTTACACAAACTTGGTAAATTTGCCCAACAATTTTGTCTCGTAAACTTGCGCTGTTCAATTGTGCATTTATACAAACAGATCTGTTAATGATTTTAACGTCGTTTTCAATGAAAAATCCAAGTGTCTATAAATCACAAACAATAAATTCTAGCAATAATTTCAGTAAATTGGTCTTTTGGCTTTCTTTGAGCATTTTTAAAAGCAAATTTCTCATACATATTAATCACAAATTTGCCCCGGTAGACTAGCTGGTAGCGAGCTAGTCTATCAGCGCCGAGGTTGCGGGTTCGATTCCCGCCAGAGACTCTGGTTTCTTTCCTGCAGACAAGCATAAAGCTTCGCGGGATAAGCTTAGGAAATTAAAAAAAAAAATAAAAAAAAAAAAAAAAAAAAAGAATACGTTTAAAAAAAAAAAAAAAAAAAAAAAAAAAAAAAAAATATATTTTTGAATTTTAATTTTTAATTTATTTTTGTATTGACGTTTCTTACAAACTGACATTAATTGTTTAAAATTACACAAAAGTAAAAAAGGGGCTTCATGAAACAAGACTCGTAAGTTTGCGCATTTGCACAAATGGCAATTTTAAGCGACATAATGAGGACCCTTATTGTAAATAAAACAAACATTAATACTTTTTATTATGATAGAAGGATCTATGTCAAGGCCCGAAGAAGCCATTTGGTCGATTATGCTCGCCAAAAATATCACGAATTGCACGAAATGCGTTTTGATTTGATCGCTCATTTTCGTAAAAGGCTTCAACAATCTTAACTCAATTGGTTGAATTTGTCAAACCCTGAAACAAAGAAATTTCAAATTAAGTTGGTAAACAAACTTGACATCGTGCATCATGTTTGGACCACCCTTTACAAAATGTTTGATTCGGAAATGTAATTTAATTGGATTGTAAACCGAGTTATAAATTGAACAATAGCATTTCTTATTTTAAGTGCTATACATTACTACACCCCCCCCAATAGACTTTTCTTAAGAACACTTGAGAATGATAACCGTATTCTTGTTTTAACGATAATACCGAATTATGAGATATAGCGTCAATGCAACTTTAAAATTATGTTTTCGTCTATTATAAGGACCAAAGCTAGCGTAAGTATTACTATAATATCCACTTGGTCTCTAACAGCTGTATTCGTAACAAAAAGTTAGCCATATTTTGTAAACAACGTACAACGAGCTGCTTACTAGAATGCCGATTAAGCTTAGCAGCTTTTTATGCTTACTTTAAGTACAAGTCGAACTTAAGAATTAAGGTACGAACAATCCTAAATCGTACTTAAAACAATCCTAAATGGGATTAATTATAAAAATCAATCCTGAAATTTCTTAAAATAAGTATAAACTTCTTAAACCAAGTAAAAAAAAATTAAACTTTTCGTTGGTAGTGCTACTCTGAGAGTAAAATGACAAAGTAAGCGTTTTAATCTCGTTTAACTTATCAAAGTTTGTTGCAGAAACTACAACAACACTACACACAACAAGTTTTATAACGATTTGCTTTGTGTGTAGAAACTTCAAAAACAACAGAAAAAAACAAAAACAAATTATTTCATGCTTAAAAAGTAAAATGGAGAGTTCTCATTTACTTTATACAGGGTCCACCAAATAACTTTATTTTTTTTGAAAATGCTATAAAAAAACTACTAAATATTTTCTCAAATTTCTTTTTTTATTTGAAAGTACAATCCTTCCGCTTAATAATGGAAACAAATTTCATTCAAATGGCTGCCTCGGCTGGCCATGTAGTAGCCTACACGATCGGCCCAATTTTTAAGCACGTTATCGATTGTGTGCAGCTGTATTTCACCAATGGCTTTACGAATATGGTCCTTTAAAGCGTCAATTGTCTGTGGCTTGTCGGCGTAACACTTATCTTTGACGGCACCCCACAAATAATAGTCCAATGGTGTCAAATCGCAGCTCCGAGGTGGCCAAACGACATCAGCTCTGCGGCTGATAATGCGATCTTCAAAAACAGGGAGCAAAACATCGAGTGTTGCTTCGACTGTGTGACACGTAGCGCCGTCCTGTTGAAACCAAATGTTGCCAATATCATCCTCTTCAAATTCGTTCAACATGGCCCGATAACGATCGCCATTGACTGTAACGGCCACTCCTTGTCCATTTTCGAAGAAAAATGGCCCAATTATGCCTCTGGACCAAAATCCGCACCAAAAAGTGACTCGTTTTTGGTGCAACGGCTTTTCAATGTATGCGTGCGGGTTTTCTGTGCCCTACATGCGACAATTTTGCTTGTTTACATATCCCCCAAGATCAAAATGAGCTTCATCTTAAAAGATGATTTTTTTTTGGCAAAATCAGCATCTTCTGTAAGTCGATCGCAGGCCCACTTAGCGAAGCGAAAACGCATATTTCCCAGCATTGTTCAAGCGTATACACAACCATATTCGCTCAGAGGAAGGATAAAACAAATTATCTGTCAAATCAGACATGAGCTAAGTGTTACCATTCACGAAATAAGCACTAGATGAAAAAAAAAACGTTAGATGGCGGACCCGTTATTTTGAGTTATACGCATATGTACATTATGTTTTTAAAGCAAATACCATATCGGGAATGATGCTGGTGTTTTATAATTGAAAAGTTTTGCAAGGTGTAAAACGGGTAAGTAAATCAATCATAATAAAATTCTCCTTCACTTTCGATTTATTTCAAGCACGAATTCAGGATTGAATCAACTTTATAATACTTGAATCAAGCGCATTTTGAGATTGTTTCAATCTTAGTTTTACTTAAACCAATCTCATTTTTGGTATATTTCAAGTACGAATTCGGTATTGAATATGGATAAGTTAAGTATTTCGCGATTCAAAATTCGTTCTTGAGTCAATCTTTTTGTACTTGATTCAAGAAAATCCTTTCTCACTGTATTATTTATACCGCTTCGGATTGATTTGAGTAAGGGTACATTGATTTTTCTTTTAAGTGTAGAAAACCTAAAAACCCTGGGTAACGAACTTCGGTTTTGACGATCGCTGTGTATATTCAAGTACCCATATTTTTTACCATCACTAATTATCAATTTTGCTCAATAGGCCTTTATGTGTAAGAGGTTTGTTATATGAAGAATATTTTCACATTTACTTTCATTAGTTTCGTATTTTTATTAGCGAACAAAAATGTGCATGTCGTATGTATGTGCATACATACATATGTGTGTACTGATGTTCTCTTATCTGTAGTCAAAATAGTAACCCCTTTAATTAAAATTAGGGCTGGTTTGTTATTGCTCTTGTTCTATTTGGTGTCTTGAGATAATTCATATGTGTGTAAGTTATTTAGTTTATTTGTGTATATCATTATATCTTTAATGTTTCCAAACATGATCAAACGTGCACGCAGAATAACAAAAACAAAATTCGTATGAATATGCTAAGCATGTGTGTGTTAAAATGTTTGTACATCTGCATAGATCTCTGGATAATTGGCTAATAATTGTTCGCATTGTAAAAGGGAATTATGAATTTACACTAAGACAGCAAAAAGAAATTGTAATTTAAAATAAAAAAAACCAAAAATAGCGTGTCCCAAGAACCTTAATTCCGTGGTGCCTGTCCCCTTGATTTAAATGGTGTTTATTTATTTTTTTTTTTTGTTATTTAAAATGTACGGGTACACACATGCCAGGGCCATGTGAAAGTATTTATGTGTGTCAAATTCTCTAGACGCTAGACGACTCCTTAATTTCTTCTATTAATAAGAGAATAAGTGGTGAACAATTTCTACATAAATTTTAATTTATACAATTTAATGGAAATTTATGTTAAAATTTGGATTAATAAATGCGGGCTTAATGTATGTACATATGTACATACAGTATATAAGTTTTATATGCTTGAGTACGTACATACAAACATACATATTTTGCATTGAAATTATTTGTAATATAAGTTCAATTATCACCATTATGCGATACCGAGTCCAAAGCGTATCTGTCGTTTTTAATGTTATGATGTGATAATGTTTTTAGTCTCATGGCACAATAAAAATATGTAGTTGACCTAAATTTCATTTATATAAAACTAGCAAATTTCTATTTGTACTTATTTAAAAAAGAAACCATTACAATCACTCATTTGTGGTAGTAAATTCTAATTATGCATTTGATTGAAATTTATTAAAAAAGTAAGTCCTGAAAATTTAAAGAATTAAAAAGAAATTTCATTTGATGTTTAGAGACATTTTTGGATATTGTTTGAAATTAAGACTGAAATGTTAAAGCGCATCATAATCTGTACTCGCTTTAAGGGTCCTTTTAGTTCGTTAAACCGTTATAAGCCTTATGTCCGTTTTCTCATTAGGCGATTGTCTTTTTTTCCAACGAAAAACTGCAGATTACGGAAATTTTGTTTTCTCAATGTCTCTTTTTCTTCTATTCTGTCGCAAAACTAACCCGACCTCATCAACAACTTATTTATTTGCCGTTTATTACACGTCTTGCCACCAGCAAAATTCAAAATTACACTTAAGATGAAGCAAAATTACAAGATTTTAATCAAATTACACCTAAAGTCAAATTAGTGTTTTATTTTTACCAAACTCATCGCACTCATCGCACAAATGACACGTTTTTAAATGTTCTATAAGTGCACCAACGTGCTTACAGTACGGTGCGGTACATTACGGGTACAGCAACGTTCGCCTAACTGCGCCTTTAAGTTGGGATAGGCATGTTGCGCGACCGCAGAACTCGCTGCTTAACAACGATGTCAGATGCTTTAGATAAAGAGGACAGCCAAATATAAGATATAAAGAATGCTTTGCAGTAGACCTATGACTTTTGGTTATTCGCAACTGGCAACAAAAAAATTAAAACAGGGAAGAAACAAGTTTAAGCCTTATCCCTAACTGTACCGACATAAGAAGTAGATATCTAGCGAAAGTTCAAAATGATAAAAGCCGTTCCTTTATATAAATCATTTAGTAAATTAATAACCCTGCGGGAAATTTGTGTCAATTGGTCCAACAGACTGGTCCTGGAATTTGTTAAAATAGAACAAGTACAAAAAGAAAGGACTCATGAAGAGTGACAGAAGAATTCCTTAACTGGCTTATGAAGAACAAAGAGGTAGACAAAGTTATGAATAACAGTACAGTAATCAATGGTGCTGTGACACATTTTTTGGTACTTTCTAAAATTTGGTTCTTGAATTTAATTCTAGCTAGGACTTGTTTCATTGAAATAATACTACATTTTAGTAGCTGACACTAAGCACGTTCATTGAGAATAGATCTTTGACTGGTCAAATGGTGTCAATTGACAACCCCATGTACAAGTGATAGGTCTTATTCATATAAAGTGTTAGAATTTGAACCGGTCTCTATCACCAAAGACCTATCAAGGGACTACTTTGGTGTCAGTTCGCTTCCTTCTAAGAAAATGAAATGATGCTAAAAATAGTGTTCGAAAATAAACAGAACATTAATTAGCGTTCGGGTTACACAATCAGGAACGATATATATTTTTCTAGTGTTTGAGTGGACGAACACAACTCTTAATACCGTTCGTAACTATTTTTTTTTAACGAGCCGAACATTATATAGTGTTCTGTTCTTCGTTCAAAACCAGAACAAACATTTTATTTTAATATTCTATAAATTTTCTTAATTTTACATTGATAAAAAAAAGGAACAAACAAAACATTTTAGCAAAGACCGTAGCACGAAGAGCTTGTTTGTGTATTTTGTAAAGGTTTTGTTTGTGTAAAATTATTTGGCTGGCTTTTTGTTGTTTCGTACGTGTATTGTAGCTTGTTTTTGTAAAAAATGTTTGGTTTTTTACAAGCCAAAAGGGCGCTAAGCACAACTGAAACAAATAAACACTAATGAGCCGAACCGATCACAATGAAGTTTATGGTATAAAAAAAACGGAACGGAATTAAATGTTCTCTTCTTTTTGCTGAGTTGGATAAGAACAGTATTATTTTTGTGTTCGAAAGATGACGAACAGTGACACGTTATTTTACTGGGTTCGATATCTTGTGTTTATTTAATATTTAATATATCTTCCCCCTAGGTTTAAAACCTTTTAAATGAATTTCTCTAAGAAATTTCGGGTTCTAAGTCACTATGAATATCATATTAATCGAAATTTAAAAGTCCATGCTGGCCTTTGCAATTCCTTGTTAAACGATGGAAATCTTTTCTTTAAAAGAAACAGTAGCTTTGGTTATAAAGAATGCACAGTCTTTATAACTAAAGTCACTGCTTCTTAAAAACGAAAAAATGTTGAATTACATCTGACCTATACCTCAAAGAAATTACCCAAGCCCTACCCGCCACAGTAAAAACTACACTCAATTTGGGTAATTGAACACGAAGTGGCCACGCTGCTACTTTTACATCCATTTTGAGAAGTGTTGCCAACTGAAAATAATATTTTTTTGGGTATATTGAGAAAACCAAAATCGTTAACAGACAGTTTGTCGATCTATTAATTTTTATTTTTTTATCGACTTTTAAATTAAATTCAGAGACTTCCAAACTCAATTTTCGTCGCATTCCTGTTGATCAATGTTAAAGATAATAACGAAAAAATACCATGTTCAGATATACATTTTTTATTGAGTCAATATTAAGTTTATTGACATAATAATCTTTCTGTTCACATATACACAATTCAGCTCACTCAATTTATATAACTTCTATATACAACATTCAACGTTAACAAAAATGTGCATGTATAAGCAAAACGTAAACAACTCTTAACATCTTTAGGGAATAAACATCTGGCTTTAGCGCAGACCTAATGAATGGGCCTTTGTTTCGTTGCAATTTCTGTTGCCAAATGTCAATACACTTTGTTTAGTAAGTTGTGTTTTGCTCACTAAGAACACTTGTGGCAGGGTCGCATTTTAATTTTACTCAATATTTATAACAATTTCGTATTAATTTAGCAATAACTAAATTGCAATTTTATATGGATAATTGAGCTCAATAAAGTCATTTATTGCGTAAAACTCAATTAAGTTGCATATCTGAACACGGTTTAAGATTCCAAGTAACTAATAGAAAAAAAAAACGTTGAATAAATCCGTACAACTGCTGATTATTTTAATCACCAGTTATCAAAAATGGGTTAAGGCAAAGGCTAGTAAACCAGTATTAAATATAATTTCTCTTAGATTTAATACATTTTTGCGATTGAATTAAAACCAAATATTCTTTAATAAAAAAAATTCTTGAAATAAAACTGCTTTTGCAATGTCGATACATTGGTTTAAGAACTTATCTGTTAGATTTCCGGAATTAAGTATGATTTATTTGCGTATAATTTTTACCCATTTTTTGCTTGTTTTCCGTACCGATCTCTGAAATCCTAGTTTTTAAATCAAGTTTTAGAGTTAAATATTCTTCCAATGGTTAATATTTTTTAAGGAATTGGAGCTTTAAATTTACAAATCTGTTGAACACAGCATCTTACTAAAGTCAAATCTGGCAACCTGAAAGACAGCTACTTCTAAAACCCTAGAATTTTAAACTAGTGGGACTCAACAGTTTGGTAAAGATTAAATCAAATTAAACATTTTAGGCCGACTGATGGGGATCTTTGTTTTTCTTGTCTTAGGTCAAGTGGTGAAGATTGAGCTATGTGTTACTGCTATACATAAGATTTTCCTTTGAAAAGGATACTCAGCAAGACCTTAACTTACATTGCTAACAACTTGCTTAACACATTCTCTTTCATATCTATTCGCGACTTGCAGCATTACATTTCTCTAATTCATAAAGAAATTTCTCGTAATTCCCTCTGTTATACGCATATGCACGGAGCTCAGTTGGCTAAAGCTCAAAAGTACTTAAATTCTATGCATTTGAAAAAAACCCCATTTAAAATATCGGTATCGTATAGTTTCTTTAAACGACGGCTTGTTGCTTTCTCATTCTTTTCTAAATGGGAGTTGCTGGTTTCAAAGCCAACGCAATGTTATCAAAGCTATGATTTTAAAAATATGTTTTAAAAACCAACGATTTCAGAAAGTTAGGTGATATCTAATTGGTTTTTGAAAGTCCGGCATATCCTAACCAAACTATTGAACTTGGAGCCAGTGTTGCCAGAAATGTAAGAGGTAAAATCAGCAAAAACCCATCATATTTTATCAAAAAATCTGCGTCATGATTTTAAAAATCTTTTAAACACATTTATTAAATTTTTCATTTCAAAATTATCTGGAATATAAAATCGATGGTAGATTTAAAAATAGTTCCGGTAAATAAAAGTGGTCCTCGAAGTATAAAAAGAATATATTTTTTGGAACTTTCAACACAGAAAAGTTTTAAAAATTTGTTCGATTTTAATTTCACTCGAATGCGCTTTTCAAAACATGGCTGATAATTTTTTGGATATTTTTACATTTAAAATATTTATCCAAATTAAAAAAATCAGGATAAATAAGGATTAATCACATTTTTGTTATTTTTAACATTTAATTAAAATTAAATTGCTTGACATGTAATCTCTTGATAGTGGTCTTATTGAAAATTTACAATTGATCAAATATTGAAACTTAAAAATATTTATGTACAAGTACATATGAATTCATACGTACATATGCATATTTTTTCGTGTAAAATTAGATGACAAGACTGGCGATATTAATTTTTCAAGGCAATGCGAATTTTTTAAGTATTTCGATCTACCAAAGGGTTGAATACAATTTGGTTTAAGGATTGATGTTTGACTAATGACGTCAGCAGTCGTCGATGGCTGCGGGTGTTAAACGGCAAGCCCTCTGAAGAGATTGAGTGGTTGCAATCGAAACATGTCAGGGTAACCTGTCCGTAAACACCTGGGTTCGAGCCCAGATTGAGTCAAGAATGAAAAATTATCAATAAAAATTTTAATTAATTTTCATGTTGTAAAATTCCTTTCTTCATAAAAATAATTTAATGAAAATTAAATTTAATGAACTTAAGCCTAATTAAAAATATTAAAAATTTGGATTAAAAACCATAAATAGTTCAATAAAATAACCACAATACTAATAATTGTATTCTTTTGTGAATAAAATTCCTACTAATGAATCTTTTGAGATTATGCTTCCATATTATGTTTTCGTTTATCAATGCAAGAAGTGGAAATAGCACAAGCATAAGTGACAATTTAAAAAAAATTCCATTTGCATTTGGGCAATTTTGGGGTGAAAAATCTGCAAAATGCAGATAAATCTGTACTTCTGGCATCACTGCTTGGAACTAAGCGGAGCTTTAGGTGGTGCTGATATTTTCAAAAATATTCAATAACATCTGATCTCCGGAGCATTATTTATATTGAGTTTCGAACAAAAAAAAAATAAAATAAAATTCAGTATAAAAAGCTATAACGTTCTTATATTCAATATAATTGTGACCAAAAAGTTTTACCGCAAAAGATTTTCAGAACTTTGTTAAATTTATTAAATCCATATCCACATTAAAACATTCCGATTTCTTTACAAACAAAATAATTTTTACAAAAACGAAGAACAATGTTAACTTTGCATTATGATGAGTTGTTAATAATCCCAATGCTGCATTTTTAAAATGAAAGAATATCAACTATTTTGTCACAACATTAAAAGGATGAGAATATTTCTCCAAGCCTGACATAAAGATATCTGCGTGTTCCAGACGAATGCAAAAGACATTGAAGTCAATCTCTAACCCTTAAAAGATAATCATATCATGACGTACGTTAAAGATAATCATTCGTAAAACTAACGCATTATTTTAACCTGCTATATTGTTGTATTTTCTGATTAATTAAGAACAAACTAATATGGATTTTATTTTTACATTTGTGTTAAAGAAAAATAACAAAATTTAAAATCTGTTTGTACATGAAATGTCTGAAGTGCACAGCAACTTCTTCAAGGTAATTAAAAAGAAATAGCATGCATAAAATTTACGCAGATTATCTTTCTAGGGTTAAGATTATTATATCCAATACCCAATGTTAAAAAACTGCTTTATGCAATTTCAAAAAATCCTAGATTGATAATAATGAAATACATTATTTTTAATTTGATAACAACCGGATGTGGATCTTTAAATACCACCTTAAATTAATTTGGCGCATATATTGGTACTATTTTGGTACAATGACCACATTTGTACGTTTGGGCAAATGGAAAAAAAATATATAAAATTTGCATTACACGCCTTAATTGTATAATTACTCGGTAATTTCGACAAAAAAGTATTCTCAATCAATTTGAAACTATTTAAAGAAATTACAGCAACAGCCGAATGATGACAGTTTAAACCGGATTTAACACACAAACACCGAAACACATGCACGCATATAAACAACCGCCTACACACAGTAAAACGACACCAATAAGCAAAAAAAAAAAACAAATAAAAATTATTTAGGAATTGCGTGTTAATACGGAAATCCCATAAAATAAATTTTAATAGCATTTTTTTTTTTTTTGTAGTTTTGAACATTTTTTAGATATTGACTGGTATTTAAACCAAATTTGTATTCAATAAATTTGCGATGAATCATGTGCGTTTTTTTTTTTGGAAGTGTGTGATTGTGAGTCCATAAATTCGTGTTGAGATTTGTTAGATATCTGTCTGATTGTTTGTCTGACTGTTTGACTGCTTGTGTGTGTCTTAACAATAATTTCTTCGTTTAGAAATATCTAAAAAAAACCAATAACTTCATTCATAAATTGTATACTCTTTCAGCCTTTTGAAATTAGGAAACATTTGTGGAAAAAAAGCAAACTTAAAACAGAAAACTAATTTGCAACATTGTATTTTGAGTGTAAGACTAAAATACCGGTAAGGAAAGGAATGAATTCAATCGATATTTTCTTAAATATCGATACATATTTAATAGATTACACAAGGGAACAAATTTGGACTTTTTTTGTGCGGTCTGGAATTTTATTGCAAATTCTTACTAATTTGAGGTCGCTTATTTCAAATCGTATCTCCATTTTTCTCTATCAGCTCTAGTTTTCGAGAAAATTATGCACTTTCACTACATATATCCGAATAACTTGCAAAAGGGTTGGCCATATTCAGTTAAAAAAAAAAATTGGTAAGAATTTGCAATCCAATTCCCGACCTCAAACTTACTGTTCCGCAGTGTTATAAATCATTGTAATACAACAAGATAGATAAGTTTGTTTTAATGATGTGCCTCATATTTTACTCCTAACTTGCTGTAGACATTCGTGCTTTTAGGCAACATTTTTTGGCGACGAACTCGGCAATTTGCCTCAAATGTAGCCAGCAGCTGCGCACACTGCAATTATATGAATACGGCATTCTCGAACCGTAGGATTGATTACACCTCGCCAGTTTTAGTTTACGATTGTCGCTACAGAAAGCTGACACCAAGCCGGAACGCGTGAGCAAACGGTGTTTTTACGGATGTCTCTAAGTCACTTGGGAGTCAGTCAAGGAAACTCAACCTTACTTTATCGCGAAGAATTCCGGATTACTATAGCGTTTTCCCGGCGGAGATACTTGCGATTAAGAAAGACTGGATTAGACTATCTGCCATGTCGAAGACTGCTGTTGATATTTACACTGACAGCCATTATCGCCTTGAATTCCATCTCCCTGAGAATGAAAACAGCCCTTGACTTCCACTCTAAGCGAAATTGCTGAGCAGTTTAATAGCAGGATCTCATGGGACCCAAAGCACTAGGGCACACTCTGCACGACCTTACGAGTTCCACTAGATCTTGAACTTCGGCAATCAACATTCAGTATTGCTAATGATAGATGAGCAGTGAATACTGGATGTAAGATTGCCAGGCAATTGTGGCCCGCGTGGATGAAGGACCAAGAGGAGTTCACCACTTTTAGTATCATTTGTCACAATATACTGTTTTATAGATAGGCATGCACATCGTCTAGGAGCCAGACACTATGATTACTGCAGCAGCTGTGATGACAAAACCGAGGAGGAAATCTCGCAGCACTGTCGAGAAGACGCCTGGCCGGAATGGGATCCGGCACCTTTAACGAATTGTCCTATATCACTGACGTTGAGCTGGAGCGGACTTTAAACTTCGTTATTAGTTCGGGTTGGTTCCACAGTGGGGGTTCTCTGTAGTGAAACACCATGCTATCACAATGGATCTTTGGGTCTAAGTGTGTCAGATGGGCACTGGCTGCCATTTCCACCTAAGCGACCTTATTTACCTAATTTTCACTAAAATTACAGTAAGTTCAACTAAAGTACGAAGCTAATCCCTAATATGTTTAATCGATCTCAACGAGCAAAGAGCTGGTTTGTGCGGTTTCAAATTTATGATTTTGACACAGAAAACAAAGATCGGCCAAGTCAGCCAAAAAAGTAGAAGTAGGCATTACATATTATGAAGATTGCTATTAAACTAAAAAGGATTTTGAAGAATTATTGAGAAGCCACTAAGCCAATAACACTGTGCTAGTTGAAGCCGGACACATGGCGTTTTAACATTATTCGAGTACGCTGAATCCAATGGAGGAGGTTGCACAACATAGATTCACGTAACTCAAAAACGCTTTAGTTTATTAAAATTACTATTAAAAAAACCGAAATTCCGCAATAAAATATCCTTTAAGAAGGTAAAAGTTGTTTTAATATGCGCAGTCGATTTAGAAACATAATTTTTTAATGGTAAAAGTTTTTTTTAATATGCGCAGTCGTTTTAGGTAAACATATTTTTTTTAATTTGGCTGCTGCAGTGCAATGTATGATCAACCCCGCTTTATTATTCATCTCAATCATTTATTTCTAACACACCTACCCGCTATCTCCATTCCTTAAGAGGGCTCCTATTCAAAATGTTAAATGCAGACTTGAAATATATTGAAGAAAAAGTCACATAAATGCCCAGGAGTCACCCCCTTGTGGGATAAAATGTATGACCGACCTCAATTAGTTTTTTGTCCTTAGCATTTTTTGGAGACATACTTGCCCCTTTTCACCACTTCTTAGGGGGGCTACCATACAAATATTGCGTTTTATGAAATTCTTAAATTAATTAAAATTTTTCGACTTTTGTGAATAAAATCAAAAGTTGGTAGCATAATTTAATTATTTAGGCTTATTTTCTTTGCAATTTATTTTTTTATACTTCTGGAAAAAATTAAAAGCTTAGCTGCATTTTCCAATTTTTTTATGAATTTTTAAAACACAAAAATCTCGAAATTTTGATAAAAAAAAATCAGAGCAAGTTACACTCTCTTTTTGGTTTAAAATCTTTAGCGTTTAAACTACCAATACAGACCATATGAATTTGATAAGATTTATCGTAGTGCTGTCACATGTTATTTTTTTACCAACATATAATACATGGGACACTGATTTATAGTTGTTGAGCTTAAACTACATATGAATTCAAGTTTAGTTAAATTAAACCAGCGTTTAAGCCATCAATCATTTATTAGCCATTAATGGAAATTTAATTACGGAATTTCGGTTTTTTGAGTAATTTTAATAAACTAAACCGTTTTTGAGTTACGCGAATATATGTTGTGCAACCTCCTTCATTTTCGAAATAACGGTATATCTCGAAAACCAGAGCTAACCTAAAAAAACGGCTAGCACCACTGAATTCAGCGTACCCGAATTAGCTTAAAACGACAAGTGCCCACCTTATCTAAAAAAAGAAGCTTAAATTTCTGTGTAATTTATAAGTATTTGCAAGTACAAGTATCACACAATAGAGTTCTTTCCATTATGATAACGGAAGCTAGATGTTGCAAGACCAATGAAAATTGTTAAGAAAAAAGTGATTGGGAAGTTTTATCCTGACTGTCTCGACTGACTAGCATTTGTTTTGATTAAATAAGACCGCTCTTTTTGAAACATTTTAGAACAGGACAGTAGAAATCTGGTTGAATTGTTTTTTTCCTAAAAATAAGCAGTTTTCTTAACACGGAATCCATATGTTGGTATATTTTCAAATATAGCAAATCGCACTGCAGATGCTTAACTCAAACAAAATTAGAATTAAATGTTATCTTTCTTTGCATTTATTACAATTAAACTTATTTGTAGAGATAATATAAAACTGTTCCTAGTGATGAGGAATTTTAGGTAATTTTACGTTACTGAAAATTTGTATAACCTTCGATTTTTAAGCGCCTCAACTATGACGGAAATTTTTATAAGAATTCCAACAAAATGCTTGCAAAGTTTTAAGTAGTGAGTACCGTGTACCGAATAGTTGCACCATTTTCTGAGTACTTAAAGATCAGATGCAGTTACTTAATAATTTCAGAGTTGTATTTTTTGAACAAAGTTAAATTGAACATTTTACGGCTCTCTTTTAAAATACAATTCTTTTTAAAAATTCAATATTATTTTACAATACATCTGCAAAATTGAACCAACAGTCAAATAGAAGCTGATGATTTAAAATTTTTGCGAAAACAATAAAGCAAGTTGTTTTTGTTTTTATTTCGTTTTCTCTTAACCTACTTACAACTACAATTAATGTTGGAAGAATTCTAACCAATTGTAGTGGAGTATGTAAGAACAGATAATCTCACTGTGTATTGTTGTTGTTTTTGTTTAAGCTTTGATATTGTTACAAGTAAAACTGTTGCTTATGATTCTTATTTGATTAACGGTTTTATTTGGATTAATATCTTTAGTTTTTCTAAAATCGTTTTGGGTGAAGTTTCCTGACATGAAATGCGCATAGGAATAGCTTATCCTATCAACAATAAATTTCAGGGTTTCTATCAAGAATAAAAATTGAGAATTAAGCACGACAAACAAAATCTTGTTAATTTAAAATTTTGTATTCCCAAAAATTATTTTGATAATAAAAAATCAAGTTAAAAATTTAACACAAAAAAAATTATTGAAAACTCAAATGAACTCATTGATAGTATTGAGTACCTAAATGAAGTAAATTTGCCAGCACTATTTTAAATTGTGTGCGGGTTCGATTCCCGCCAGATACTCTGGTCTGTTTCACTACAATGCTCGATTAATTAAGTTAATAGTTGTAATTTTTAAGTAACTCTTAATAAATAATTTAAAATATATTTCAAATCACCCCTAGTAAAATTTAAGTCCTTAACAACTCTGAAACAAACAGCAAACTGTTATTGATTTGTGTATGCATATGAAATTTCTTAAGCAATAATCGTCAATTATGTGTAAATTATGAATGAACGAAGAAAAAAAAAACGATTTGTGCTAAAAAAAGGAACAGAGACGAAAAGAACTGCAGCAACAAGTCAAACAAAAACAATATATTTTTTTTAAAGCCAAATCTAGTTATATTCGTAATCATACTTACAAACAGACTACACAAACACTTTTAAATACAGACCAACAATAACATAAACTTGCGAATTTTTTTCCGTTATTGGGTGGTCAACGCCACTCGGAATTGCGGTTGGCAGTAGGCATGTACGAGAACGTATTTATTTGTATGTGCTTGAAAACGTTTATATGTATGTATTAATCAGGTATGTCCATACTTTCTCGGATGTTTAAAGATTTTGATTATGCTTAAGTACCACATAAACAGCGTTTGTGCTTATACATGTATGGAGAATTTCATTTATAGGTTTTTTTTTACTTTTCTGGAATACAACAGATGGAAGTAAATAAGTTAAGTACATAGTAAGTCTGTATATGCGCAAGTATATACGAGGGAGGAAGCCAAAGTTTCTCTAAGATAATTTAAAAAAAAAATATTAAGACGAATTGCTGTAATGTTTGGGTTAATGAGATAAAAATCAAACTATTCGTACTTTTGTAAGATTTCGATCAAGTAAGTTACGTTAAGTAGTGTTGAAAAAAATTTTGAAAAGGTATAATAATGGAAGATTTTTCGCATACATTATTGTGGAGCATTTGTTTACTTTAGCCTTTTCTTATCTTTCTGGAATCCATATGAGGTAACACGCAAAAAACAACGGCTCATTTCCGATGTCTTGTTTTAAAGTGAATCATATTACATCGAGAGTTTACTGCATCGATCAAACAAATTGTTGTCGAACGAGTTAAAGTCTGGAGTATAAGTCGTAGTAGTTTCAAACTGGTTTTGCAACATGTTACCACTTCAATTCTGGTCGCTTTGGTAAGGTTACCTGTATTCATCTGAACCGCTTAAAGTGCCGTTTATATTCGGCGGCAGCACTGCACACCAGCATAATTTGCCGTCAATATTTTAAAAGGGTTAACACAAACGACTTTAACTAGTACTTTTCAGATTACCTTCGCATCTACATACAAGCAAATCTTAAGCACTATATAAGCAATTGTGGAATCAAACGTACAAGTTGAAGAAATTAAAGAAAAAACGAATGTAGTAGAAGCAGCATAAAACGGAAGTTCAACTAACTCATTTCCGTTAATGAATTTAAGCAAGCTCGCGAGAGCAATACGACAATAATACAACAATAATAAACTATAAAATAATAATATTAATACAAGAACAATTTAAATATGAATGACTATGTCATTTGCACCACTTATTCATTTCTATCGGGTGTTTTTTTAGAGGCGAAAAACTTTAAATCAAAATAAAGCTGATAGAGAAAATAATATAAATTTATGATATTAATGTTGAAATATGAATTTGGGTATTTGGCCGACGGAGGTAGATATCGCGTAATCCTGAAGTCAAACTTTCCCCTTCCCATTACATCTGACTTTATTTCGGTGAAAATACGTCGCATATTCGCTTCCAAATGCTCGATCGTTTCTGGCTTGTCTGTAACGAATTGGGACTTTAAATCTCCGCAGAGAAAATAATCGAATAGCGTCAAATCATGCGAACAAGGAAGCCAGTCTACAGATCCATATCGTTAAATGATTCGTTCGCCAAATGTTTCTCAAAGTAAATTGATTGGATAATATGTAACAATATATATGAAGTGGGATGTACTGGTTTTACGACAATGACTAGAGGATTATAGTCATTGCCCCCGGGGCTTTTCACCTTCCGTGTTACATTCTACATTAATCATTCTACTTAACCAGGGCGCATTCTTCGGAATCTCATACATTTTAAAATCAGGTGAACCCTAGCTGTGTTGCAACAAACTTCAAAAATTCAAAGCTCCTTGGGATCCTATGGACTTGATTAAATTCAAGGTTGTACCTCAGTACTTAACTGAGGTGATACGGAAGTCCGTAGCCCCGGGTGTGCCAGCAACGAACTGACTATTGATGAGGTCTCCGTTAATATGCTTATTGGGAGAAATGCTTCTTATCTTTTAGCGGAAGCCTTTCTTTTCTGACAGAGTGTTGGTTTTTAGTACGTTGTTTACCGTCCGATGGGGGAGCACCTTTTCAAGGCATGAGCTCACAAAAGGGTTCGACAAAGATCAGCTTTATTGACGAGGAGATAAAATCGGAGAGGATGTATTTTGTGGCTTAAACCAGTGGATGACCATGGGTGCTGTTGCTATTCAACAGAAGCTGTTTGGATTAATGAATAGCAAACCCCTTGGAATTAACCAAGGGGTTTGTCTATAAATTTTGGTGGATTTTTTACCTGTGTGTGCAAATGATCCTCAACTCACACAGTTGTATTTGAGATCTATCATGAGATTAGGAAATAGTGCAGGTGCTCATGTAAATCCCCAATAAAAAATGTTCCTGGTTTTGCGAAGCACTAATAGTGCATTTTAAAAATTAATAATTTAAAAAAATATATAACATAAGCATTTTACCCACTACTTCGTTAGCGTCTCCTTTTCCTTCGTGGACATATTTTTATGCCAAAGTTTATTTTTCTAGATTTTAACAAAAAAGTTCCAAAACTTTTCATCTCATAAGTTGATACTCACACAGGACTTTGCATTTATAATTTTGGGTTTCTAAGTTCAATATTATAGAAAATTCAAAAAGTACCACTTGTAGAACACAAAAGCAAATGAAAGAAAGTTAATTTCCCTTATTATCCTTTTCGGTACTTTTTTTACCCCACCCCATTTATGTATCCAGTAACTTTACAATTTTATATTATATAGATAGATGGAAAAAAATGTTGTTAAAAAAGTAACAAAATTAGGAACGATTTTCACACCTTTAACGTTTGAATTTCAAATAAGGTCCAAACATGTTTTGTATTTTTTTAGATAAGCTACGAATGTGATATAATTTTTATTTGTCCTTTTACACCCCAAAAAGGCCGTACCTCAAAAGAGTACCAGACACTTGTTCGTTTATTTTTTTAATGAACAATAATAAGTATTAAATTTTTTGTATCTCTTTTAAATTAGGAGATATGAAGTTAGCGAATTTTTCTAATGATCAACAATAAGTGTTAATGTTTTTTACCTCTTTTAGTTTAGGAGGTATGATGTATGAGGAGGTATGAGGTAAGCAGGATCAATTTGGCGAGAGGCCAGCCTTCGGTCCAAATGTCAACCTTTTAGCTTCATACGCATATGTTCTGCGATGGAAGATAAATAGATGGAGAAAAATTCTTTTAAAAAAAGTTACAAACATATGTACAATTTGCATCCCTAAAACGTTCGAATTTCGAAAAAGTACTTTTTTAGATAAGTTACAAATATTATATAATTTTTATTTCTATGCGTATTAGTTTAAAAGCTAGATGATGGACGAAAAAGTTCCAAAATACAGGTTTTACCCGTTTACTGCCTTAAACGGCCGAATTTCGTAAAAATACCAGACACCTGTTTGCTTTTTTATGTAATGCCCAAAAAAAAATATTTAATTGCAAACAATTACCAGGTTATTAAAAAAAGTACCATTTAGAGAACGAAAAAGTACCAAAAATCCCTTTCACAGATTCTCATTAACTTGCATGTTTAATTTTATATTTCTAGACCCAATAAATACGGAAATTGAAAAGGTATAAGTAAAAGAACAAAATAATACCTAAAACCTTCTAACAGATTCTCATTCACTCAGGACCTTGCATGTTTAATTTTATCTTTCTAGGTTCAATACTAACGGAAATTTCAAAAGTACCAGTTAATAAATAAAAAAAGTACCAAAAAGTTCCCTTTTATAGATTCTCATCCACCCAGGACATTGCATCTTGAATTTTATGTTGCTTCGTTCAATATTAACGGAAATTCAAAAGGTACCAGTTAAAGAACAAAAAAAGTACCAACAAGCCCTTTTACAGATTCCCATTTCCTCAGGACCTTGCATGTTTAATTTTATCTTTCTAGGTCCAACACCAACGGAAATTCACAAAGTACCAGTCGATGAATAAAAAATTACCAAAAAGTTCTCTCTTATAGACTGTCATCCACCCAGGCCATAGCATCTTGAATTTTAAGTTTCTAGGTCCAATTCTAACGGTTATTCAAAAAGTACCAAAAAGGTTTTGTCATAGATTGGAATTTATATTTAAAGGTACAACATTAACGATAATTAAAAAAATACTAGTTGAAGAACCCAAAGGCATAAGTAATACATACATAAAATTTCCCGTATTTCCCCTTTTTGGTACTATTTTTGCCCCCATTAAAGTATAAAAAATTTAATTTTTATAGTGGAAGCCGATAATTTGTACGAAGATGTCAATGAATGGAGAAAAATGTTTTTTTTTAAAAAAAGTACCAAAAATAGTTACAATTTTCACCCCTTAAATGTTTAAATTTTAAATTTGTTTGTATCTCTTTTAGTTTTGGAGACATAAGGTTACCGAATCTTCCCGTTTTTACCCTTTTTTACCCCCTAAACATTCGCATTTCCAAAAATCCCGTCTACGTGGATCGATTTGGGGAGTGACCAATCTCTGGTCCAAATTTCATGTTTCAGGCGTTTAGGCTGTGCGATGATGAATCAGTCAGTGAGTCGTAAGTCAGTCAGTAACGTTACAATTTTATATATATATATATATATATATATATATATATATATGGATTTGATGAGCCACGACATTCCCTTATTACGAAGCAGGTTAGTAAGGGAGCATATTAAAGAATAACGGCAACAACAAAAATTCAGTGTATTAAGCTGATCGATGCATTTAATAATTTTTATTTGCGCTGAAAAAACGAGTTCCCACTTTGAAGCAATACATTTTTGATACATAAAGCGCATTATTCAGCGCATATAAAAATATAGTATTCTCCCTTACAAACCTGCTTCGTAGTAAAGGAATACCGTAGCACTTGAAATGTTATATTTTTTTATAAAAGTTGTTGAGAGTTGTTGCACTTACTTAACTGCATTTATGAATGTCTTATTGCGTAGCGCATAATTGTGCGCTTATTTTTTAAAATGTACCATTAGTGCTTCGCAAAATTATAAAATTTTTTATTGGGATGGTTAGCGTAACATCTACGTTGGAAGATTCTTTTTTTTTTTTTTTGGTAGATATCAAAGTTATATCCGTTTAACCAATAGTATGTTTCATCACTGAATAAAATTGTGAAATAAAACTGTCGATAGACATGTTTTCATCATTCACCAAATGCACAGCGCGAACGATGATTGTTAGGCTTCAATTCTGTTCACGTTGAATCTTTTAAGCACGCAAACCATGATTTTTAGTCAAAATTGTTCACATAAATTAATTTGCAGAGCACGATGACTAATTGTAGTGTTATTAACACTACGCTTCCCATCGTCAATGGCTTGTACTTTACCTTCTGTGCGGCATTTTTCGGCATGGGTATTATGGTGCGAGAACAGTCCATAGTTTCTCGAATGGACGATTATAAGCACAATAATACGTTCGAATTTTTAAAATTAGCAAACGCTACTTTGCCGTATGTCCATTCATGATAAATTGCTAAGCCAAACTAATCTCAAAATAACTGTCACAAAAGACAATTCTGCTTATTTTAAGTTCTCTGTCTCTAAAAAAAATCACCCGTTACATATATTGAATTTAAAACATTATCTTTTTTTCGTTTTTAATTCATAGTAATGAGTACTAAACGATACATGTACCATTTGAACGAGTAATTGTCATAATCTTTGCAGATTACAGTTGACTTTATTTAATTAAGGTTTTATATTAATGATGGTAATATGTACTAAACTTCGGAAAACAGTACGATTTTGTGACCTATAGACCGAAATTTTTTTCTAGTGCTATAGAATATCCAGGCTTGCTTGATTTGTTGGTAATTCCTTATTAGTGCTTTTTCAGCAGTTCCTTTTCATTTAGTACTCAGCAACTTTTATATAGTAAAGCTTAGAATACGTTTTTGTACATTAAAAAATTGAAGCTTATCAAAAATTAATTAGCCTTTATTTTTACTTTAAAGTTTATTTACTTCCTTAAGTTGGCTCTACAACTTGTTGCCTTGTTGCTGGTTTTGGACTGCTTTTTTGTTGGTTAGGACCAGCACTCAGAAGATGGCCCCTACGAGTGCATTGCATTGTGGTAGAACTAGGAAATACGTTATGGGAAGGAGGATAGAGGTGTCAGTGTCCGTGGACATTCGACTTGAACTTATTCATGTTTCATGCCAAAAAAACGATTTTTTTGTAATGTGTTTTAAGATACACCGGCCTATCGACCACCAAAGGATTGGTTCTTGAAGAAAAACGTGTTTTACGAGCAAACGTACAAGTTTCGGGAACCAGATCTCTAATTTCATCAGAACACATCCCATTGATTATAATGTACGCGGTCGAGAAACTCCAACATAGACTTTGAAACACCGGCTTACACATAAGAGTTGTACTCTATTCGTGGTCGGATATAGGTGGTATAGATAGGAAAGAGATCCGAGGCACTTGAATGTTTCTTTCGACACATTGAATATATATTTTGTCCATCGGATATCACATTGTATTTTCATGCCCAAAACATCAAGAGATTCTGATTGCTCAGTAATTATACCACCAATTTATACTTATGAGGAACGTTAATCCGTCGCGCGTTTATGCGAATGATTGTTACTTTGGTTCTTTCGGGCATTAAAATCGATCTAATTCGCACGACCCTGTTTCAAGATTATATCAAGGTATCGGCCAATCGTACCATTTATGGTTTGTCTCATAGCACCAACATCGGATACGCTTGGTCTTAATCAAATGCAAACGAATGGCAAAGGTTGCTATCAGCTGCAAAAGGGTAGACAGGGTTTGAAGTTTGACATAGTAGTTCATTGAAAAACAATGAAAGTGACTGAGAGAAAAAACGAAGTCTTGCGGCATCTCTGAATGAATCTTGAAATCGTTTGACGAAACCCCATCTAAAAAACTATTAAAGTACAATCTCGGAAAAAGCTCGCCATAAATAAGCTCTGGTAGAATAAGCGTGTTATATAATGTTATTTTAGTTTGTCGAAAGAGCTGTCTGTTCTTAAACTGTCTCCTAAGCCCAAAATAACATATATTTGCCAGCCCGATTCTTTGCATTATTTCGATGCATACGCCATTAATTCCATTGATGGCGGAGCTGAGGTAAATAAACTCTTATGGTCGCATAAGGGCCCTTAGACAATATCTTTTGGGGTTATTACTGGGTGAAACGTATTTATACCCTATTCCACTTTGGCGCCCTATGCTCCAGTGGGAGTTAGAGGAATATAAAAAATACCCTGTTCCACTATCAACTTTAAAAAAGCCAGATGTTAATTGCCAAAGATGTATTTTAAATACGTTTGTATAAAAGTATAATACAAGTGAATTTTAATGTACATATGTTCCTACATTTTCCGTTATTTTAATAATAAATCTAGTAAAAAATATTTTAAGTACAATAAGGGTCAAAAAAGTACAATTATTTACTTAACTAAGTACAATTTAGGAAATGTCATTTATCATCCCTGATCCTTAGTGCTGAATAGTTCGAAGAGGACGCTACCTATTTTTACTGAGGATCTAGTGTCACTCAGAGTAATTTTAAAAAGGCGTATAAGTTTTGTAGGATCTCTTAAATATACATATCGTCGTGTCGAAGATGACATTGTAGTCAGTAAAGATGGTTTGTATCGCTTTGTTGTTCATGGGTCTTTTTCAGGATTTGGCGGAGTATAAAGATTTGGTAAATACAAGTTGATTTATTGAAGTTGCTATTAGACCAATTTATATCCAATACATTCAAAGTTGAAAGTTGCAGTTAATATTAAAGAAAGAAAGGTTAATTAATCGCTGTAAAAATACATTAAAAACTCTACATTAAAAACTGAAATTATTGCACACTTCATAATCATGTGATTCCCCTAATTTAATTGCAAACGATGAATGATAATAGTGTTATTACGAAATTATTTCATTTACAGATCATAAATGTACTCATAGTTTATTATAGTTTCTCATAAATGTAGTCAAATGTTTTCAATAAAGTTGTAAGTGTTAAATAGAGAAAAAAATTATGAACTATTTGCTATTAAATCTATATATGTATGTATATTGTATTTATAATATACAAAGACCACAATTGCGTCGTTTCTTTTTCGTAGTTGTTTTTTTCATATTTTACTTTTATTCGTTCTGCGCTTCCGCTTATCTTTAAGACGATTTTAAATATTTGGGTCACACTCATTTATTTGCTCAGTCGACGTCGACACTCAACGAGTAATACTACCACAACCAATACTACTGAACGGCTACGGCCGACTACTTGAGATTTTTTTCTTCTATAATTTTGTTGTTGTAGTTTTGCTATTTGTTCACATGCATACATACATGTATGTATGTACATATTTTGTAGTTTTATTCAGTTTAGTACAAAATTCATTCATTAGTTGATTTTTCATTGATACATGCAAAAGCGAAAAGTGTATGTACCGAGCATGTATTTGGAAGTGGACGGACAGACGATAGACAGACATAAATACAATTGGAATGAAAAAGAGAGTAGTAAGACCATATGAATTATTAAAGTACATACATATTTATTGTAAATACGGATGATTATACCTACACTAATACATATACTGACACAGCAATATAGATGTATTACCCTGAAGGAAACCTGGGTGCAAGTGTCTCCAAGTCACCAGTTTTGTCGACTATTTTGGTGATTGTCTACAAAGTGTCTACACTTCACTACATTTGCCACTATATTTGGCTTTAATACGCAAAAATTTTTATCAATAACAACTGAGAAGTACAATTCCTATAAAAGTTGAAGAAATAATAAAAAAAGTGTAGACTATATTTACTAAAATGTACTAGTGATTCTCTGGTTCCAATGTCTACCTATGTTCCCAAAGGAACTACCTAGTCAGTACCTAGTCAGTAGTACCAACGTCAGTAGCACATGTTAAATGTCTATAGTAAATAACATTGTCTGGGGTATAATAAGTCACTAGTGCTGGTGACTGTGTCAATAGTGAATCAGTACAGATTCACTAGTTACATTTCCTACAGGATATCTACAATACTAAGATAAGTGTAAGTATCTCCTTCTGGTTTCGTTGTATTGGTGTTCTGTATTTGAATGAATTTCGTATGATTGCTAAAACTTACAACATATTTCTAGATACATTAATGTATGTTTTATAAGCATGAATAAATGTGAGTACATCTGCATGATTTTTACTTACAGATCTTAAGTATTTACACGTACAATTCAAATTTTGATTTATATTTTTAGATAAACCAAACATTTCCAAGCGGAGACTTTATACGAGTTTAAGAAATTGCTATCTGCCTTTGGTATGGTGCTTTAAATTCATTTATCGTACTGAGAATGGAAGAACCGCTCTGAACGACAACATTGAATTCTATTCAGCAAAATTACAATATGTTAAAGAAATTTTTGTAGCTGTTGTCTTAGCATTAGCGAAAATAAGCCCATTTACAATTATCAACAGATATTATTAAAACAACCACAAACCATTGTCAATATTTACGACAATATTCGTTTGTCAAATCAAAGAGAAGATAAAAATGTCACACTTTGCAAAATTAAGGACAAAATGTTTTCAAATTGAAAAAAACCCTAGTTAAGGTTCCTCAGACAGCACATTTGGGTCCTTCAACGGTCCCTTTGTGATACCCAGTGCTAATGCCCATTCTATGGAGCAGTTACTAAATAAACTGCAAAATCAATTCTGCTCCTAATGTAGCAAAGAAGCAACCTTAGTTCTATCTTAGATGAAGTGCCCCGGTAGGCTAGCTAGTAGTGAGCCTGTCTATCAGCGCCAGTGTTGCGGGTTCGATTCCCGCCAGAGACTCTGGTTTCTTTCCTGCAGACAAGCGAAGAGCTTCGCGGGATTAGCTTAGGAAATTTAAAAAAAAAGATCGATCCTTCAAACAGATAAACGCTAGTTTCCTCAGGTATCTCTCCCTAAAATTTAAAATTGCACGATACTGACATACAAATGAAACACAGTTTACTCTTCCTTCATGCCATAACAACTTCTGCACTAGTCATTGACCATATTCTCCTCGCAAGCCAGTGCCCAGTTATCATTGTTCTTATCTGCTCCCTTTTGGACCTAAGTAGAGAGATTGCCCTGTATTCATCATGGCCAGACCACAATGCCCTGAATACGGAGCAGGTAGATTCACGAGTCCACCACTACTGAGGAAGTCTATAAGACTCGCGCTGAATAATTGGCATACAGCCCCCCTTGTGAAAGCCAACGAATTGATCAATGAATTGCAATGCTCGCCTGCTATTTGGTTCGCATACGCTGGTTTCCACATTGGCGTTACCTTCGACTGCTTTGGAATCTCATTTTAAAATATCCAACATTCTGCAGTTAACCTGAGTGTCGAAAGGACTTCCTCTAGGGATGTAATAACAGCTTTGCTATTGGTAAATATAAATATCTCCATTGGTATGCTATAATACGTTAGCCAGTTAGTTACCCGTCTTATAGCAGAGGTTTCCGTATGCAGGACACTACCACCAGATGAAAGGAAACGCTTACATCCAGTTTCTGTATGCACAAACCTCTGCTTGCCACACTTTGTTTCTGCGAGCTATTAATGTAGACCCTTAGAGCCGATTTTAAGAGGGGCATTCCAATAGAAATCCTACTTTCGTATATTGTATGTATCGAAGACATTAGCGTGATTAAGTATCCTGACGTAGCCATAAACAATTCCTTGTTATTTATTGAGACCATCTTTTTCTTGAATTAAGAGCAATACGTTAACGGCTTGTAGATTTACAGTTTAAACAAAATGTATGAAGTGTTAATTATAATGAATTAATTATAAAAAATTTTTAATGAGTAAGAAATTAACGAAAATTAAGTAACCGAATAAAACCCGATCGAAGAACAACTTTTCCGTAAAACGTTAGGAACTTTTGACGGCGCACTGTGTTGCTATTTTTGAAATAGCGTCCAAAAGTCTTTATCTTTATTATCTGACTAAAAAGTATGATTTTGTAATAAATTTGTAAAATTCAATCACTTACAACTATTTATTTTAAAAAGTGATTTTTATGAAATAAACTGTTTTCGTTAAAACGGTTTAATAGCTTTAATTTTAATGAATACTTATGTTTCCACCGCTTTAAAAATCGTTTTTGTATTATTTTTAAAAATGTGTTAAATTTTACATAAATGTAAGGTTTGATAGACTAGAACTTTAGGGAATTCCTAATTTTTCCGTTAAAACAAAGTACCATTTTGAAGTACGTGCTCTTCCTTTATCTACAACCCCATTTCGTTCTGCTTTTTTTTTGCTCGCTTGGAGCTTGATTAATTTATCCGACTTAAGTCTGATATTTATACTCTATACTAGAATATTTGTATGTTGTATATTAAAAATACATTTTTGTTAACCATTTTTAACGAAATTATATGTCCACCTAAAAATTAAAAAATATGAATAGCCTATGAGAACATTTTAGGATTTTAGAAAGGGGGCTTATATAAAACTTATGCTTAATTTTGGACCTACCAGCACAACATTTTGTCATGACATAGCAGCTTTAATTAAAGTTAATGTCGCTAATTTTTATATCAATACCAATATTTATAAGGAATTTATGGCATTAAAAGCTATTTTGGGAAGTAGTATTTCTGTGGAAAGCAACCGTCAAATATGGCCCGATTCCAATAAAATTTGTTAAGATGATTTAGATTGAAATTACATAAGTCTGGTCCATATGTGATCTAAAAACCAAGGTAATAAGATGGTTAAGAAACACTCTTCCGGAAAGAAGTTTGTTTTGGGGCCATAAGAAATAATGGACCGATGCCCATCATTTTCAGTAGGCTTTGTCGTTATGAATTGAAACCAAATTTCATTGAATTACCTTAAATATAGCGACCTGTACATCGAGAAATAACCCATCAAATCGACTCAAAAAGTGATTCTGAGTCGATCGGTATACAATTTACATTTTTTAGTGCTACATACAAACGCAAAATACCCTCTCCACTATTGTGGTGTGGGTACACAAAATTAAGAAGCAGCAAAAATTTTTATATTTTTCTCTTTTTTCTCAAAGGCTGACAATAACGTAGGCGCTTGGTGAACAGTGCCACTAAAACAATATACAAAAGTGGCGATATGAAATCCCTTAATCCCAGGCTTCATACAGGGATACGAGTACATATACTTGTGTATGCATGTACTAAATATGTTAGTATAGCATCATGAACATAAATGTAATTAGAAATTGTATTATTGAAAAGAAAAGTTAGTGAATCCACCACAAATTAGTGCTGGGATACTATCGATATTTATCAGTAGTTCAGATATCACTATCGATAAAGGAAAACTTTAACTAATTTTTTGTCAGGCTACAGTTCGTTGTTTTATCACTTTATTGAACGTATGCGTATGTATGTACGCACGTTATTTTAGATGACAGTTTTTAAAATTTGTGGTGCTGAAAAGCACCTTTCTGAAGAAACCGAAGTAGCAGGGACTATAAGATATTTTATTGCAACTTAAGAAAATGTTCTAAATTGGTTTTGATTCTCAATCCAAAAGGTATTTAATCTAGCTGACTTTTTCTCAAATGGTCGATCATTTTTTTATTCTATACTAGCAATTGCAATTGTATTTGCAATTTGTTTACAACATTACAAAAATATTTGACATTTCAGTCTCTATGTTTAGTCCCTTAATAAATGTCGATCACAAAGCATACAGAGATGAAAAAAGTGACGTATGAAAAATGCCAAAATAATTTGCGAGGGCAGCTTTCGAAGAAAGAGAAAGAAAATGTTTTTTGGTAGTAAAGTGGCAATGTGTAAAAACAGGCCGCTACTAATCAAAACAAAATAAGGGCAGCTTTCTTAAAAAAAGACAGAACAAATTACAATATTTTCTGTCTCGTGACGCCTCTGTGTGCTCTGTGATGTCGATGTTAAGGCCTTCAATTAGCAATAAAAAATCACATATAAGCAATCCATACCACCTGCCATTCTTGTTGTTTGTCAGGATTGGGGATTTAATAAAAATAATCGAGGATTTTTTAGTGATTTTACATATTTTAAATATATTTTCCATTCTTTCATTATTTACTTAATAAACTTATGTAATTATTCTTGAGTGAATGTTTAAAAAAAGAAAAATTTAAAAAAAATATAAAACTGTTGAAAATACATACAGTTTTGGATTTTTTAAAGACAATTTTCAAGCAAATATGCCTTCCCCCAAAAATAAGTAAATATGAAAGACAATATAACAAATTTTGGGATATACATATCGCTCATTTGCTGCAAGACCGGCATAAGTCAAAAAAACCCATTTCGAGATAAACGCGTTTAAAGTTTTTGATTTGCTCTAATTACTTAGAAAAAATTACGCTACATTCTCTTCAAATGGGGAAAGTATAAAAGATATAAAGATGAATTTTATACACAATATAAAGAAAAACATAGCGAACAATTCTGCATCTCTAACTCCAAAATTTAATTTTTTGATTTATGCCGGTCTTGCAGCAAATGAGCGATATGTACTTTAATTGTTGATTTTAAGCTCCAAATTCTTATAAATTGACTCATTCGTCCTTAATAACATTATATTGATCTGCTTGTAATTCCTCACTGGAACGGCATAAAAAGGATTTAAAAAAACACGCCGAAACCGGTCGCTACAAGCAAATAAAATTATTTTTGTACTAAAAACTTTTATGTAGGCATTTTTGGAGATTTCTTATTAACATTTTGCTTACTATTTTTAAAAAAAATTTTCAATTTGGTCAGAAAAAAAATCAAAAAAATATTAACTTTTTAAGGTTATTTTTTTGTAATTTGGGGATTTTTGGGGATTTTTTAAATTTTTTTGGGACAAGGAAAAAAAGAACATGGCAGCCCTGTTGTTTGCATTCATTGCTGTTATTCAGCGCGAATTGATAATAGCAAGTAAAAAACTGTATGTGTATAGCTGCTGTTACACGTCTTCATAGCTTTATTTTAGATAATAACAATATCGATTTCGATATTTTTCCTATCGATATTTTAAGACTACGGATAGTATCGATAGTACTATCGATAGTTACCCAGCACTACCTCAAATATATGGTAAAATTTCGTGGATATTTTTTTATTGTACCAAAAATGGATGAATTGTACCTGTGTACCAATAAAGTTGTTACCGTTTTTTAAATAGAGGGCAGATAGCCTAAGCGCTCAGCCATACTCACTGTAATGCACGGTCATCTTCATTGCTTGAGTATATCCCCATTTACAATATAGGATTATTGTCGTTGCGAATCTTACCTTATTGGCAAGAGGGGAAAGATGAATTAAAAGGGGTACACAAGCGAGTGTACTCTTCGATTCGTTCTCTCAATTGACGAAAAATGTATTTAATTTCGGTGGCACAGAATAATTTGTAACGACAAAAATCGAACAGTGTAATTATAAAACCGACCTCAAAGAAGAAACGACAATAATCGCAACGACAAAAATCGTATAATGTAAATGGGCACTAACTTTATTATCTTCACGAGAGTTATTTTCAGTAACTGGTGATCGATTCAAAAACTTAGTATAGAAAGGATAACGACATAAATCGTGCTTAAAATAATTAATAAATTTATAAATTGTAAGACAACCCCATTTCCATACTTATGAAACATTACTTAAATTTTTAATTTTTTTGCAGCAAATATGCACATGATTCATCCATCGAACAATATTAGGTTTGTGAACAGAAAAATTCTTGTTTAAATATTTGCAAATGATCGTTGAATTGTCTAATATATCGAGCCCTAATAGCAAAAATGATGTAACCAACTAAAACAAAATTTTACAGGAGAAGGTTTTTTTTAAATATTTTTGCTTGAAGTCTAGGGGTTCGTTTGAAATTGCTTTTGTTCTTATTTCTTAATGGTACTTCCCAGAGATATGAGATTTTTAGAGACGATGCAATTGATCAAAAATTATCGATTTTCATCAAAAAACAAAAATCTAAAATGTTGTTGGTTACATAATTTTTGCTATTAGGGCTCGCTATATTACTAATAAAATCATTTTATTTTTAAAACAATAATTTTCGTGGGAATACAAAATTTAATTTAAATGATTTTGTTATTCGTGCTTAATTCCCAATTTTAATTATTTGATAAAAACACTGAAATTTATTGTTGATGGGATAAGCTATTCCTATGCGCATTTCACTGGTTGCTTAGGCCAGATCATCAGGAAACTTCATCCATAAAGGTTTTAGAAAAACTAAAGATATTAAACCAAATAAAACTGTTTAGCGTATAAGAATTACAGAAACAGTTATTTTTGTAACAATATCAAAGTTTAAACAAAATCATCAACAATAAACAGGGTGTTTATCTCTTCTTTCATTCCCCACTCCAATTGATTGGAATTCTTCCAACATTAATTGTAGTTGTAAGTAGGTTAAGAAATTATTTTGATAATGAACTGGTAGGTGCACGGCCTAAAAAAACTGACTGGCAACCCGCTTTTTAAATAAAGCGAGTTGTTTTTGTTTTTATTTTGTTTTTCTTAACCTACTTACAATCAACAATAAATTTCAGTGTTTTTATCAAATAATAAAAAATGGGAATTAAGCACGAATAACAAAATCATAAGGACTATTATGAAATGAAATTCCTTTGAAAAAGTTTTCACTGTAAATCTTGATATGTATATATGTCCTAGGGTTTTCACGATTATTACTAACGTTATCGTTATCGCGATTAATTGCACCGTTTAATCGTAGCCGCATAATATTTACGCGATTACGATTTAAGCATTTCACATTTTAAATTCCCTGTTTCATTAACAATTTTAGGTAAAAATATATTAAATTTTTAATATTTTCGGTAATGAAATAAACAGTTACGAAAAATATGGTCTTGCTATAAATGAGTAAACCAGCATTCGTATAGTATTCGAAGTAACTTGTGTTATTATTATATGCCAAAACACACTGAAATTCTATTATTCCAAATTTGGAAAGAAAAATCCTATTAAATGGCTGCATTAAAGAAAGTGTAAATGAGTTAGCATTATGATAGCTATTGAACAATATAAATTTCAACTTAGCAACGTATTTTTGCCAGATAAACTTACACTTGAAGTTCCATTTTTTCTTATAAAGTGGGAACAACAAAATACATGCGATCTTAACAATAGGATGCAACAAATGCAATATAAAAATCTTATGAATTTGGAAACTATATTTAATCGAAACACACGGACAATCAAAGATTTAATGAATTATGAAATACACTTCCTAGAAGGAATATATAGTTTTAAAAACAGACAAGTAAGAGTGCTATCCCTATATGGGATCTGTAGATTATTAGTTAATCTTAATAAAAACGGACGTCAGTATTTAAATTGGTTGCGGCTTAGACTTACATATACATATTACGTTATTGACCGGCATTCAGAAGGTAAATTATGGATCAATCATTAAAAAATTCTGTAGAGTTATTTCTGGTATTAATAAACCTAAATAAGAACAGATTTCGGTATTCAAGTGGAATTTGTTGTAGCGTTTAATATGTTTTCAGAAGGCTGCTTAATATGGAACATAAGGTAAATATAGAACTAATTTGAGCAAAATCTTACATAGGTACGTACATTAAACCATTAATTATGTTAGTTTTTGTAACAAAATCATCAATTTTTTAGGGTGGTGGTTCCACAACTAGATTTCAGTCCCAAACTACTTGGGATATCTAAAAAGCAATATGACACCAACATTGTGCTTTTCTTTTGAGTTTTTTGAAAGTCGGACATACAGACGGATGGACATTAAAAAAACCCCAAAAACCAAATCAAAAAATATTTGATTCCGCACGGAAAGTTTGATCTGTTTACAAAAAGTTTTCTAAAGTTCAATATTGTTCGACATATATGAATCACATGTGTTCGCACAATTGCTTAAGCCAACTTAAGCATGTTATAGTTGGGCCTTTATGAGATTGATTTAATCTTAGTTTTACTTAAATTAGATTGATTATTTTAAGTACGAATTCGGATTAAAAAAATTTTATAATTCTTGAATTAAGCACATTTTGAGACTGATTCAATCTTAGTTTTACTTAAATCAATCTCATTATCGGATTATTTTAAGTACAAAATCGGGATTGAATATGGATAATTTAAGTATTATGCGATTGAAAATCCGTACTTTATTGAGTTTTCTTTTGTGTGTAACGATCTGGTCTAGCTTTCTTTCTTTTTCTTAAAATTTCTACAATTTTACTCGATTTGTAATAGGCACTGTACTTGTGAAATTCCCCACTGCAAAATTCATACTTACATGTCGTCAAAAGCAAAAAAAATTAGCTTTTTTGAACGATTTTAAGTTATGTCAGATGGAACCAAAAACGAACGTGTGTAAGCAAAAATTATAAGACTTTACAGCTGACAAAACCACTGCAAAATACATATCGTGTAAAAGTACCTTAAATGTATAATTGTTGACTCGTTTTAAACAACGTATTTATTTATGTATGTATTTTAACCTTTTTTTTTTGTTTTGCTTCTTATGAAATACAATTTCCAATTATGTTTTAAATAAAAATATGAAATACTAAAACTAAATATGCGATTAATCGATAATCGCGATTTAAGCGATTATAAAAATTTGCGGCAGTGATGCCAACTCTTGGGACACTAAACGCGTGAAGAGATTTGAAAAACGGGCTAGAAACGGCTAAGTTCAAAAATATAAAATCGTAGTACATCCAAAAAAGCGCAGAAAAGGACTGAAAAATATTTTTTAAAGTTTAACAAAAAATATTTTTATCAAACAGCAGTACCTTTTAAATCCTTCTTTAATTGGTCATTGTGTTCATTTCATAAATCAAAGTGATTTGTGTTTTATATATTTCGCCGGAACTAATATTTAAGCATAACTCGTCACGTAATTCGTAACTTGAACAACAACTATTAACTTACTTATTTGAGACTATATTTAATATAAATTAAGGGTCCATTTTATTTTAAATATATTCATGACACCAAAAGCCCTCTCAAATTCAGCGTTCTAGTACGAGTATATCAATATATTTATAGCAAATCTAAAAGATTAACGGCCTAATTTATAAAAAATAAAATAGGTTAATAAAGAGTTTAATAATCGGATTTTCATACAAAATCTGTTTCATAAACCCTTTATTAACATGTTTTATTTTTTATAAATAAGGCAGTAAATTAATAAATTGTATTTTTATAACTTTTAATGTTGTTTCATTCGAACGCCCGAAAAACAAATAATACAATCCGACCAAAAAATAAAAAGGGGCTAAATAGAAATGACAAAAAGCGCTTGATTTGCGCGATTTCTAGTTTAGGGCCAAACATTTTATTTCGGCTTTTAGGATAGGCTACATTTAGCCCCAAAAAGGGCTAAGTTGGCATCACTGTGCACTGTATACCCATATAATATAATTATGAGGACGAACTTAACAAGTACGAGTACCTCTTTATCCGTCCGTCTCTATGTATGAATTTTTATACTTTTAAAATTTATGCTAAGAACACAACTGGGACGACTGACGAATTTTTGGCCGCGAATATTTGTCTCCAAAATTAAAACATATTTGTGTATATGAAAATACACGCAATTACACGGTGGAAATTCGGCATACGCGGCGACATTGAAATAGATTTATTTCTATTTCATACGCCGGCGAACGACGAACAAATCAGTACCAGGTGACCATGTTTGATTTTAGTTTTCAAGTATCTTAGTATATAAAGTTACTTTTTTACTTTAATAATTGTTTTTTATTATTTTATCGCATTGAAAATAAATATACGAACTAGATAACTATAAGTTTTTAATTCTGGTTTTGTTAATGTTTGTGTTTTTAAGTAAATTTTTTTTTATATGGTCACACTATTTCTCTCTCTTTGCACAAACAACCAACAACTTTCTCTATTAGTAAAGATGTAAGTTATTCGTCGTTATTGTGTTTCATACGACGATTTTACTCAGCGAATTGTTACTAAAAAATTCGTCGTGTAGGGCGAAATTCGTCGTTCGTCCCTGTTGTGTTCCTAGCATTATATGAATGAATCTGTTCTTTTTTTTTAACTTCTCAAATACTTGTACATAAACAATCCCTACGTAGTAGACTTGTCTTTTTATCATGGTTAGCAACCGGTACCGTTATTAATTTCGATACCCTTTAAATACCGTTTAAAATTGAATACCGGTATTGATACCGATATCGAAATAACATATACATTAAAATCGACACCGATACTAAAATTAGTTTCGTTTGAAAGTTTTTATTTGTTTCTGCTCTGCAAACTTTATATTTTTTTAAGCAATATAAATTTTTAAAAGATAATACAATTAAATTATTTTATTCTTTTGACCTTTTTAAAAAAAAATAAATAGTTTTTTCGAGCTCGAGACCAAATACTTGTAAAAATATATATATTTTTTATTTAAATTTTTGTCCCGATATTTCGATATCCATCGGATATCATTATCAAGGAATAAGTTACAAGTATATTTGTAAGAGACGTATTACTGTCTCCATGAATATTGAAATATCGGAGCAAATAATTTAATGAATAATATATATATTTTTTAAATATAATTGGCCTCGAGCTCGAAAAAACTATATAATTCAAGTTTTAAAGAGTTTTAGAGAACAATTCCTTTGCCACCATGTAAAAAAAAGTCATCTAAAGCGTTTGGATCCCTTCTACGTTTGTTGTTAAATCTACAACTGGTTGGTCAATATGTCACTGTTTATACCTTTCACCAGTTAAAAAGTTTTTGTACCGGTATACCGATATAATTACAATATCGATATCCTTATCCATATAGAAATTATGGTGTTTTCTTTTCTACAAAAAAATGTGCCTTTTTTTAAAAAAAATTCAATTTGGTGTCTTTTTCTTAAAAATTTTGCTCCCGAAAAGGTTGGCTTGTTTTATTCTAAAAAACTCATGCTTTTCGGGAGCAAAAAAAAACACCATTAGTTTCGGTTTACAACATTGCTTTTTATTCAAGAAAATAACAAATCTATAACTATTTTGATAGATTTTCCTAAAACTTGTATTTACCTATACAAACACTTTTTTGTTTAAGTAAAATAACGAGTAGAGTGAGTATGCACACTTAATTGAATGTAATATTTGTTCTAACGTGGCACAGTGTACGTTTTTGGAGGTGTAATTGATCAAAAATTAATAACTTATTTACAGGCTAAAATTTTTATTCGCGGTTTTTTGCCCTTAGTTTTCATAAAATTTTCCATTGAAGTAAATAAATAAAATATTGAAGTGAAAAGACGATCTTAAAATGCAAACATTTTGTAAAATTTCCAAATGTCTTTAAAGGTAATTATAAAATATACATTTTCATATTATTCGAATGTGTATGAGAAATAAATTTCCAGATTTTATTATAAAATATATTTTTTTTTGAATTTAACATAAAGCGATTTACAAAAATGTCTTTTTAATATTTTATATACAACTTTAATTTGCCTGAAAACTGTTATTTCTTGTGTATATTTCAGTTGTTGGTGCAAATGGTCTTGCAGAATAGCAATTGCAAAATATTGTAACTCTTTTGTTAAATCCAACAGCTACGAAAAATGAGTTACATGGTTGATCTTAACCACTGGCTGATTAGTAATGCGTTTACCAGCCGCTTACGAGTGGAAGCGCAAGCAGCTCATCTCAGGTAGCAATTTGAGTGCATAATCTGCCAAGATTGTACTTAATCAGTTATTAACTTGAACGTAAAATTGTCAAACAAATGGAAAGGTAAATCTCGCGGTCAATTTAAAAAGTGTGAATGCGTTAATAAAGAACATGATAGTGTGGCTGCAAAGTAAGGAGTTTTTATAAAATAAAGCTTCAGACGGGTAAGGAAGATCATAACTGTCTGTGTGTTTTGTTAGTAAAATAACCATAAAACTCTGTTTCCACATGCAAGTAATAACTTGCAAGTAGTGTATACGTAGTAGCAACGAAAAATCGAGGAAACCCTATGGCTGAAAGTACGAAAATTGTGTGAATGTTAGTGAAAAATTGTGAGTGTATTAAGTTTGCACTTGCATATGGAAACGGAAGGTAAAGGAGGTTAAAGTATAGAAGTATGCACACGCAGAGAAAAATGTGTGTTAATATGGTCACCTCCAACATAACTATTTTTAAGTAAAATTTTATATATATTATATTTAATTTAACCATATTATTGTCCCCCACAACCATATTATGATTAAATGAGTCCTCTATCAATAAGCAAAACCATAATATGGTAGCCTCTAAACATGTTATGGTTACATATGATAATAATTTGTTCTTCAATTAATAATAGTATTTCCATCTTCTCCAAGAGTAACATACTATGGTTAAAAACAACCATGCTATTATAAATGTTGAACATATTTTAGTTATTATTAACCATAACATGTTCGGAGGCAACCATAAAACGGTTGTGGCTTTCTGATGGCGGACTAATTTAACCATAATTTGGTTGTGGGGGACAATAATATGTGTTAATTAAACATAATATGATTAAATTTTTTTTTTTAAATATTAATGTTGGAGGTGACCATATTAAAACATGTTTTTCTCTGGGTGAACATAATTGTTTTGTTTTAGTTTTTAGTCAACGAACTCTAGGTTTATTTAAAACTTACAAGCGTAATAAAATTATCATTAAATTCGCGTTAAAACGCATATTAGCTTTTACCCGCTTAATTCTACTCTATTTCATGTTAAGCAAACATTTTGATTAATGATCCCATATAAAAAAACAGTTTATTCCAACGATACAAAAATAATTAAAAGTTTAAGCAAAAATTTAAAAATGCATAGAAATAATGTTCTTCCAAAAATTTAAATTAACAAAACGAGCATAGACAAAATTCCAATCGAACTAAAGCTGGAGGTCCACAACACGCGTTTAATGCGTTGATACGTTTGCACGTCTCTCAAAAAAGTGGAATCAGTGCAAAATGTTATTGACAAGTAACCCAACGCCCACTTAGAATGCATATACTCCACGAACTTACGAAGTTCGATTACGCATCGCTTGCGTCTTGGCAAAAGGTCAAGAAAGTATCAAACGCATAGTACGCGTGGTGTTGAACTCCAACATTATTTTATAAAGAATACACAACCCTTCTTCTAAGCAAAGAAAAAACGAATAAAATATTAATAACGCACCTAGAGAAAAAACATATAAACATGTTTAAATATGGTCAAATCCAACCAGCTAATTGCAGACTCTGGTTTCTTTCCTGCAGACAAGCATAAAGCTTCGCGGGATAAGCTAGGAAATTATAAAAAAAAAAAAAAAAAAAATAGAGTTTAAATTGCTGGTATAGAGTATGAAAGAAAATTTTAAATATATTATGTTTATTATTGGGGAATGGACTGTGATAAGTAAAGGTTGAAAGCTCTTGATTGCCACTCACTTGGGAGTTGCCAAGGATGATTCCTTTGCGTCACAGTCAAGGCAGCTCACTACCTCCGGTTTTTACCAGGTATTCCCCGGGCAATGGCTTTAGAACACCCGTTCAAAGGCTAGCTAGAGTGAGAAGGCGTCTAAGTAACCTGAATGGTTGAACGACGTCTCAGGTCAGTAGGAAGAACTTCTGAAACTTAGTTTCTGTAAAGTATCCTGATGGTTCGTTAAGGGCGTCTCAGGAAGTAGAAGGAACGCGGATAATCTCTCTGCCTTTGAAAAACTTTACTAATTGCCTGCCTGGAGGTTGCTGGCAGCCCCAGCACCAGGATCGGATGCGGAAGCCTAATAAGCTACCGCATCTTAAATTACGCTTATTAATGAAACCTCAACCATATTTAACCGAATGGGGCCCTATGCTCCTTATAGGATCTTCGGGAACATATATATATATATTATAACCATACTTTTGTCCGCGATAACCATATTATGGTTAAATTAGGCCTCCATCAAGAAGCCCTAATCATATTATTTTTGCCTTCAAACATGTTATGATCAATAATAGCTAAAATTTGTTAAACACTTACAATAGCAAGCATCGTTGGTTTTCAACCATTGTATGTTGTTATTGGAAAAGAGGCAAATACTATTGTAAATTTAATTACAAATGATTGCCATATTGAACCATAACATGGAGGACCAATTTACCCATAATTTGGTTGTCGCTGGTTATATTAACCATACTATGTTTAAAATTTTCTTTAAAAATAGTTTGATTGGAAGTGACCATATTTAAACATGTTTTTCTCTACGTGCGGCTTGCGAGTGCTAGTTAGTTCATAAAAGAAGAAAAATAGTTTAAAAAAAAAAGTCGGGAATGTTAGAAATGGTAATTTCCCTGTTAACTGTTAGTGTTTTGTATAAGCTTTGATATCGTTGCAAATAGGACTTAAGTGTATCTAATTTTCATTCGATTTGCAGTTTTTGTTTTTGTTTAATATCTTTAGCCTTTCCAAAGTTTTTAGAAAAAAGTTTCCTGATGATCTGGCCTATGCAACCAGTGAAATTCGCATTGGAACTAGCTTATCACCCAACAATAAATTTCAGTGTACATATTTATCAAAGAAAAATTGGAAATTTAGCAAATCATAAGAAAATCTTAAAAATAATTAACAAATTTTTAAACTTTGCCGAATTTTATCCGATTTTGCAGCCAAATATCTTACAATAAATATAATATTCCGGGTTCTGACAATTCCCAATCTTCGTCCACAAGATTAACAACCTTTAAATTGAAAATATGAGGCTGTATCATTTTTTATTCTTTTCCCATTTTTGAACACTACCAAGCAAATAATTACACTGTGCACTGTGTGTTTTGTTCTCAGTTTTTTCTTTCTCATTCAATTGTTAATTATTTGAAAGTTGTTCATCGTCTGCATTGTATTTAAATAAATATTTTTAAATAGTGGAATTAAAATAAAACAGCAAACACTACGACTACTTTACAATCCACACGAACAAAGCCATAAATTTGTAATGCAAAAATGTTGAATTTTTATGCATTAAACCAATAAAAAATTACGATACAACTATATTCTAACAATAATATTAATGAATAATTAACACTAGCAAAGTTATTCTTTATTCATTCATAAATTCAGTTTGTTAAGGTATTAAATCTATTTGAAACCATACTTAGTAAGTATGTGTTGAAATGTCTTTACTAAAAGGTTTCTGTCTAAATTAAGATGTCGAAAAAATTCGAAGTTATTCCCCTGTACTCGTTATAAAACGTTATTCGCATTTCTGTATACGAATGTTTTGGGTTCGTTGAGCTTAGACATACATCAAATGACAGGGTGGTTCATAAATTAAGTATTTTGTATTGTAGACATACACCTAATTTTTAGTGTTTTAAATATAATTTTAGTACTGTCTGGTATACCAATCTCGAAATCCCGATCCCGAAAATCCCGGAATTTGATTTTTTGTAATCCCGAATCCCGGGATTTGCGAATACCAGTCCCGATTGGCATCCCTAATACGTACATATACAAATCAAGTTATTTTCACACGTACCAAATTTTGACATCCTACACGTAACCACAATTTTAATTAAAAAATCCTTTGCTTTTGCAAAACGCTTTTAGATCAAACATCATTTAACAGTTTCTAAATTACATTATAATGTATATTGTATAATTATACAATTATTTTCTTCCGAATGAAGTTTAATAAATTAATAAAAATTGTTAAAAATAAAGCTAAAGTTTTGAAGGCAAATTATGGCAGTCGTGATCGAATACTTCTTAAATTCGAAAGCAATGTTATTTCAGTCGATATTAAACGAATCGTAATTATTTTTTCAGTGTTGTGAAAACTAAAATAAATGCTTTACAACCCTAAAAAAATAATTTCGAACCGTTTAGTATCGAGAGAAAGAATAAGAAACAAAATTGCTTTCGAATCGAAAAAGTATTCGATCACGACTGCCATAATTTCCCCCCTAAATATACCTTAAATACTACAGAATAATGAAAATTAAATGCTTACATTTTTTAATGTCGATTATCCTTGATTCAATTAACCAGCAATATCAATTATCCGGGATCGATGACGAAAGAAAGATTTTTTTATTTCAACCGATTAGCCGTAATTGCAATTATCCCGGAGTGCAAAATATAAAATTCGAATCTACTGTAGAAGCTTTTGGCTGAAAATATACAGGTTAGGAAGAATAAACAAATAACATTAAATATTGATAAAGGTGTAAATATTTATAAGACAAAACGCTAAACGTTACGACTATTCATACAAAATTTTATTAAGGTTTCTTGTTTCGTTTTTTAAAATCTATTACTAAATAAATAAAAAACAGTACAACATTACAAATAAAAATTCCGCATTGAATTTCTCCCTTTTTCCCGGAAAAAATTTACTTGCAAAATTAAAGGGAGTTTATAAAAAGCTGTAAGTAAAGTTTATGGATGGATGCTGAAAACGAGCTTAACTACATGGAACCTCCTAGTATCAATTAGAGATAAATAAACAGAAGTTATTGTATTATTAATTGTTATAAGGTTATAAGACTCGGCATTGTCAAATATAACACATTACATTGGTATTTCTGCTTTTTTGTACCAATTTTACACTTCACATTCGGAATAAAACATTATTTTTTTTTTTTTGAAAGAAGATTATTACAATACCGAAAATAGAGGTAGTCGAAAGTGATAAAACGCCAGAAGAAGGATTTAAACCCAGTTCAGTCCTATCACAAAATATTACTAGCTATATTGAGCAGTCACTTAGTGCGTCTGTGGACGAGTGTTTAAGAAATGTTGCCACTAGTAGCGATACAATATCTGGAGTTAAAGCTTATACCAACAAAAAAAGACGAAGTGGTGTATGTAACAAAATATCTAAAAATTGAAGAACAAGTCAGGCTGGGCTGCCAGACTTGGAGATTTATCCCCAAAGTTGGGGATTTCATGCGAGCAAAAAGGACAAAGAAAGTCATTTGGGAATTGGGGATTTAAAAAAAAATCGGGAAATTTATGTATACATTTTTAATATACAGGTATGTGATGGAAATCGATTTTAAAAACGAAACGATTTGAAACCGAAAATATAGTTTTTAGTATCTTTTAAAATGGATTTTAAATACATGCTCCTTTTATTTTCAGTCTTTATTCTTTTAAATATTATATTTTATACGTTAACTGAATTGTATTCTGACCGAAAACTTAATCCTTTAATTCAGAAATGTATTTTAAAATCCCTCGAAATTCATCACACCTTTTAAAAGCGTTCGTTTTGAAATCGAGCGATTTCCATCACATACCTGATAATTTTCCCTTCTTTTATTTATTTTTCTTTGTGTCGTACATAAAATAGGAAAAAAAGTAGGAACACTTTTACCTTACTCCTATCAGCAACTAATACAGTGTTAGGTGTGTAAAAGGTACTTACTAAACTTATGTTATTATACTTGAGTGCGTTTAAAAAAGGAAGAATTAAAAAAAGGAATCTAAAACCGTTGACAACACATACAATTTTTGATTTTTTAAAGATAATTTTCAAGCAAATCTTTCTTTCCCAAAAATAAGTAAATCGTTACTTGAAACGCAAAAGGCTCTAACTAACGAAAAATTAAACAACAACGTTATCTTTGCTTCTGATGTATTGAATCAACATAAATGTCCACAAAAACATTTTGTAATCTTTCGACAAAAAGTTGCGAGTTTATTATCAAAATATAAAAGGCCCCATCTACAAAAGATACTATGGCAAACGCTAAAAGGCCTACATGACAGTTTGCATAATAAGCATTATTGTCAATTGTCAAAAGAACTGGAAGGTTTTACAAGAAAAATAGAAGAAAATTTAATTAAAAACAATTTTAGACGATTTATTAAATTATCATTTTGAATAGTTTTTGCTTCTGCAGTGAAACTTTCAAAATGTTAGATAGGGCCTTTTGCGTTTTAGGTGACGATATATAAAAGACAATATAATGAAGTTTGGGAAAAAGAATGCTGGGCTATTGGTAAGTACTTATTATGTATCGAAGTATTAAATAAATCCCATACATAATATAGATTTTTATTGTTGATTTTAAGGATGGCTAAGGCCAACTTAACAAGCTCATATTCATATGCATATCTCCAAAAACAGCATATTGTTCTGCTGGTAATTCCTCATTGGAATCGCATAAAAAAATTTAAAAATACATGCCGAAACCAGTCGCTACAAACAAAATACATATAATATTTTTTTACTAAAAATATTTATTTGGGGATCTTTAGGGATTTCTTTTTAAAATTTTTCTTACTATTTTTGACAAAAATTTAAGATTTTTAATTAACAAGATTTAAAATTAGCCCAGGAAGAAAAATATTAACTTTTTAAGGTTTTGATTTTTAGTTTGGGGATTTTTGCAGATTTTTTTTTTAATTTTTTGAGGACAAGGGAAAAAGTACCTGGCGGCCCTGGGCTGGATAACAATTATACTATATTTAAATAAATAATTATTCATGAATTGCAAGAGTTTTAACGAAAACGAAAATTAATTATTTTTTTCTTGAGAAAAGTTTTTCCATTAGAAAAATTCCTTGGGAATGTTCGTAATTGGGCTGATTATGTTTATACTCTAAGCTTTAGAGCCTCAGGATCATTAATAGCAAGCTAAAAATTACATAATTAATATTCTATCGGTTAACGGAAAGAACAATTTTAGAAAAATGACTGAAAAATTCCAACGTTTCAAGCCTTTGGTTTGCATTATCTGAAGTAACTTCAGTTTAATAGTACATATTTGTATATCCATAAAAATATTTGTTATAACATCTGTGTACATTTTTAAATAAAAGAGGGCTTAGTACACTGAACTGTGGCACATCGTAATAGACACCTAACATAGAAATTTGCTCATCGCCAATTTGTACGAAATGCTTTATAACAGGTGAACTCGAGGGATCGGGTGACAATTGTTGGCTCCACGCATTTTGTCTAGTTTTTTTGTTAAAGATTATTAATGATTGCTTGTATTTGTTTATATTCTTCATCTTGATTGAAAATAATTTTGTAAGTTATTTGGGGTTTGAGGTGAAAAATTAAAAAAAATACGTACATATAATACATACGCTTTTGACTATTCTTTATATATATATGGGTGTTTCTCTAAAATGGTCCACCGTGAACAGATAATGAATATATAAATGTTGCTCGAACAGGATACTCACTCAAGGAAAAAATTAAGTTGGATTAATTTTGTAGTATATTTTTATTTTTTATTTTTCATTTTTGAATAAAAGTTTAATTTTTTTGTTAAAAACTTCTGAAAATATATGTAAAATTACTAAAATATGTATGAAGGTAAAAAGTGTCACTTGCGTAATGTCACGTGCGTAATTTACAATTTATTTTTTTCTTTGCCAACCCATGCATAGTTGCTTTTGAACAAAACATGATTATAAAGGCCCATTACTTACCTTTATAAAAACATTTTTTCCGAAATAAAAACCTCCTACAATTCACTTACTTTCGCACTTTTTCTTACGGTCCTAAAAGGCACTTCTATTTTTGTCACGTGAGTAAGTCAACTTTGATTGCATGGCATTTGGGTACCCAGTGCTCAATTTACCATTATATATACATTTTGGAAAGAACTCATCACAAACAATGTAACGATTCTAGAATTCATTCTAAAATTCCAATCCACTTCTATTTTTTTAATATTCAAACACAATAAAACGCGGACAAATGTCGCGTGCATAACCAGAGAAACACCCATATATCATTTCATTTAAAGCTGGTTTTGATATACAAAAGAAGGAAGTTCTATCAAAAATAAGTGTTCACGTTGAGGAAGATTTTTTTATAAAAAACATTAGACTTTTTTATATTTTTTAATAAAAAAAATTTTAATAAAATAATATTTAATAAAATGTTTTTCTATGGAATATTCTGCCGAATGTATTCTACTGCCACCTTATTACCGACATTGTAATACATATTAGCAAATACACAAACCAACTCAATGTTTTTTCTGATTTAACAAAACGATATAAAAAAGTTGACCAAAAGATATAGAATTGTATTTCTACTCTATTTTCTTTATTTTCACTAAAACAATAGTTCAAAAATGTTTTCGATTAAAATGAATATCTTGTTTCAGAGGGTACTAAATTAATCGATTTTCTAAAAACTTTACGTTTTAACCACTTCTGTCACTTTAAAAAAAATATGTTTTTTACCACAATTAATAACAAAATCCATAGTTTTATAATTTTATTGTATGGTCCAAATGAATTAAAAAAATTTTAATAAGTCCTAAATTTACAATACATTTTACCACGATTTGCATACCTGTTACCAGTGATGTTAACTTTTATTTTTTCTATACCTTACGACCCTCTAAAAATTACATTTTTTGAGAAGAAATTACCGTACGCAAATATTTTTATTTAAAACATAATGGGCTGTTTTCAAATGACAGGCGATTGATTGTTTCATTTGTTAATAAGAGCATTATTTATAAACTATTAAATGTGTTTTAAGACAAATCTGAATGGAAATTTGTGTCTTAAAATACATTTTTAACCAAAATTATTGTATTTTTTATGAATAAGGTAGTAAAATAATTTAGAATTCGATCCGTACTTAAAATAATCCAAAAATTTTAGTTAAATTTAAAGCATTGCGGCCATTTCATATGTTTAAATAAGAAATTTCTCTTGTATATTATTAATTTACAAGAGTAATTTCATTTTTATTTTCATATCTGTGTTACGAAAACATTTATAGAAACATAAGTTGTTAATTTTGTTGTTATAATTTTTATCTATGTATTTTTTCATTGAAAATCACCTCTCAAAAGTTAAAACTTAAAATCCTACATATATTTATACCAAAAATCCAAATTTCTTTAAATTACCTTATTTTTAATAAAATTACCTTGCTACCCTTTCCGACCCAAAATTACCCTAAAAAAGGGTAAATACCGTACGGTTAACATCACTGCCTGTTACTCTCATTATCATAAATCTTTTGCACTTGCTTACTTAACTTTGATTTCGTTTCCTCTTCCACCCAATTACAATAACAAAAAACAAAACAAACAATAGATACACACACAAAATAAACGAACGAACAACAAAAACTTCAAACAGCAACTGCTCTGCCGGCATCGCTGGAGTTGCAATTAAATTAATAACACTATTTTCTTATAAAATATTAGAATTTTTGGAAATATTTTTTGACAAACTGATAAAATAAACATTAAATTTAATTTATTTCATTAAACCAAAAAAATTTGAACACTTTTTACCCCTTTTTATCGGGTTTAAAACTAAAATTCCTTTAAGACGAACGCGCACCGATGAAGTTGCAAAATAAGACTGAGAAATAAGAAAAATTGTGGCACAAACTTTTTTTTATTGAAACGTGTTGTGTCGTGGGGGGGGGGGGGGGAATAAGAAGGACCTTTTAGTTGGTTTTTGTGATGGTAATTTGACTCAAATAGTACTTTTATAGAGAATTTAACTCGCTACTTCGATTGCGTCTCCCTTTCTTTCGTTGACATACATATTTATATGCCAAAGTTTATGTTTCTAAGTTTTAGCAAAAGAGTACCAACATTTTTCATCTAATAGGTTCTCATTTACTCCTGCCCCTGCAATTATATTTTTATGTTTCTGAGTTCAATATTACAGACAATTCAAAAGGTACCACGTGTAACAGAAAAAATTATGGTTTCATTTTTCCATATTGTAGTGGGAGCTTATAATTTAATTGTTTTTTTTCATTTAAACGCTTATTTACGAAGAAATTAAGCATATAAGATTGTTTTATTTTCCCATATGAAAAATCGATTTTTAGAGGAAAACACGAACGATCACTAATTACAGTGGTTTTTCCATTTAGATAAATAAATTATAATGATATTATACCTTTAATTTTAAAGTTCGAACTCAAGAGCTCTTCAATTTTTTGCGTCTTTAATCTCCGGTGTTTCCAGACTAAGTTTAGAAGTAACAATTTAAATACAGTAGTTTTGATTTAACTTCCTTTTGTTTTGATGCTTGGCTCTAGCTCTTATAGTTTTCAAGAAAAACGCATTTAAAGTTTTTCATACAAAAATCCTAAAAAAATCAATTTTATATAAAAATAGAAGTGATCACAGATTTTGTTATTTTGGCTCTAGCTCTTATAGTTTTCAAGAAAAACGCATTTAAAGTTTTTCATACAAAAATCCTAAAAAAAATCAATTTTATATAAAAATAGAAGTGATCACAGATTTTGTTATTTTGGCTCTAGCTCTTATAGTTTTCAAGAAAAACGCATTTAAAGTTTTTCATATAAAAATCCTAAGGTAATCAATTTTTATATAAAGATAGAAGTGATCACAGATTTTGCTTATTTTGGCTTTAGCTCTCATAGTTTTCAAAAAAAAAGCATTTAAAGTTTTTCATACAAAAATTCTAAGAAAATCAATTTTTATATGAAAATAGAAGCGATCACAGATTTTGCTTATTTTGGCTCTAGCTCTTATAGTTTTCATGAAAAACGCATTTAAAGTTTTTCATTTAAAAATCCAAAGTAAATCAATTTTTATATGAAAATAGAAGTGATCACAGATTTTGCTTATTTTGGCTCTAGCTCTTATAGTTTTCAAAAAAAAAGCATTTAAAGTTTTTCATACAAAAATCCTAAGAAAATCAATCTATCTATCTTCTATCTTCTAAAAATGAAAAATGTTTGTTTGTTTGTTGGCTTATAGACTCCGAAACTACTGAACCGATTTTCCTGAAATTTTTACAGTAACATCACGTGAGCCCTAAAAATAAAATAGGCTACTTATTTTTTCGAAAGGGGCAGGGGAATTGGTACCCCCCATAGGATACCAATATTAACTATTGCAAATCTTAAGAGACGCTGGACGCATTTTGCTGTACTTTTTGTAGTAGAATCTTCTGAGCCCCGAAATTGAAATAAAATAGCAGCGGGGGTATTGGAATCCCCCATAGGACGCCAATGTTTAACATCGCTTATCTTAAGAACTGTAATAGTGAGAATGTTCAAACTTTCTAGAAGTCACTCTTATGGTGTACTACACTTTTGGAAATAAAAATAAAGCGGGTAGGCGCAGGGGGGAAATACCTCCCAGAGGATGCATACATTAAATTTCGCTCAACTGAAGAACTATTAAAGGGAGAGTCTTCAAACGTGGTTAAACCTACTATTATAGTAAACTATAAATTCCCATATAAAAATGGGCGGGAGAGACAAGGGAGGAGCAGTGCCCCTCATAGATAGAAATATTAATAAGAGCCACTGAACGCATTTTGTTGAACTTTTGGAAGTACGATCTTCTGAGCCCCGAAATTGAAATAAAGTAGCAGCGGGGGAAGTGGTTTTCCCCATAGGACGCCAATGTTTACCATCGCATATCTTAAGAACTGTAATAGTGAGAATGTTCAAACTTTCTAGAAGTCACTCTTATGGTATACTACACTTTTGAAAATAAAAATAAAGCGGGTAGGCGCAGGGGGGAACTACCTTCCATAGGATGCATATATTAAATATCTCTCAACCGATAAAGTGGTTAAAGCAGTGTAGCGAAGCGCACCGGGTTAAGCTAGTTTTATATAAAAATAGAAGTGATCACAGATTTTGTTATTTTGGCTCTAGCTCTTATAGTTTTCAAGAAAAACGCATTTAAAGTTTTTCATTTAAAAATCCAAAGTAAATCAGATTTTGCTTATTTTGGCTCTAGCTCTTATAGTTTTCAAGAAAAACGCATTTAAAGTTTTTCATTTAAAAATCCTAAGAAAAGCAATTTTTATATGAAAAAAGAAGTGATCACAGATTTTGCTTATTTTGGCTCTAGCTCTTATAGTTTTCAAGAAAAACGCATTTAAAGTTTTTCATGCAAAAATCCTAAGAACATCAATTTTTATATGAAAATGAAAGTGATCACAGATTTTGCTTATTTTGGCTCTAGCTCTTATAGTTTTCAAGAAGAACGCATTTAAAGTTTTTCATACAAAAATCCTAAGAACATCAATTTTTATATGAAAATAGAAGTGATCACAGATTTTGCTTATTTTGGCTCTAGCTCTTATAGTTTTCAAGAAAAACGCATTTAAAGTTTTTCATGCAAAAATCCTAAGAACATCAATTTTTATATGAAAATGAAAGTGATCACAGATTTTGCTTATTTTGGCTCTAGCTCTTATAGTTTTCAAGAAGAACGCATTTAAAGTTTTTCATACAAAAATCCTAAGAACATCAATTTTTATATGAAAATAGAAGTGATCACAGATTTTGCTTATTTTGGCTCTAGCTCTTATAGTTATCAAGAAAAACGCATTTAAAGTTTTTCATGCAAAAATCCTAAGAAAATCAATTTTTATATGAAAATGGAAGTGATCACAGATTTTGCTTATTTTGGCTCTAGCTCTTATAGTTTTCAAGAAAAACGCATTTAAAATTTTTCGTGCAAAAATCCTAAGAAAATCAATTTTTATATGAAAATGGAAGTGATCACAGATTTTGCTTACTTTGGCTCTAGCTCTTATCGTTTTTAAGAAAAACGCATTTAAAGTTTTTCATACAAAAATCCTAAGAACATCAATTTTTATATAAAAATGGAAGTGATCACAGATTTTGCTTATATTGGCTCTATTTCTTATAGTTTTCAAGAAAAACGCATTTAAAGTTTTTCATTTAAAAATCCTAAGAAAATCAATTTTTATATGAAAAAAGAAGTGATCACAGATTTTGCTTATTTTGGCTCTAGCTCTTATAGTTTTCAAGAAAAACGCATTTAAAGTTTTTCATTTAAAAATCCTAAGAAAATCAATTTTTATATGAAAAAAGAAGTTATCACAGATTTTGCTTATTTTGGCTCTAGCTCTTATAGTTTTCAAGAAGAACGCATTTAAAGTTTTTCATACAAAAATCCTAAGAACATCAATTTTTATATGAAAATAGAAGTGATCACAGATTTTGCTTATTTTGGCTTTAGCTCTTATAGTTTTCAAGAAAAACGCATTTAAAGTTTTTCATGCAAAAATCCTAAGAAAATCAATTTTTATATGAAAATGGAAGTGATCACAGATTTTGCTTACTTTGACTCTAGCTCTTATAGTTTTTAAAAAAAACGCATTTAAAGTTTTTCATACAAAAATCCCAAGAAAATCAATTTTTATATGAAAATGGAAGTGATCACAGATTTTGCTTATTTTGGCTCTAGCTCTTATAGTTTTCAAGAAGAACGCATTTAAAGTTTTTCATTTAAAAATCCTAAGAAAATCAATTTTTATATGAAAAAAGAAGTGATCACAGATTTTGCTTATTTTGGCTCTAGCTCTTATAGTTTTCAAGAAAAACGCATTTAAAGTTTTTCATGCAAAAATCCCAAGAAAATCAATTTTTATATGAAAATGGAAGTGATCACAGATTTTGCTTATTTTGGCTCTAGCTCTTATAGTTTTCAAGAAAATCGCATTTAAAGTTTTTCATACAAAAATCCTAAGAACATAAATTTTTATATAAAAATGGAAGTGATCACAGATTTTGCTTATATTGGCTCTATTTCTTATAGTTTTCAAGAAAAACGCATTTAAAGTTTTTCATTTAAAAATCCTAAGAAAATCAATTTTTATATGAAAAAAGAAGTGATCACAGATTTTGCTTATTTTGGCTCTAGCTCTTATAGTTTTCAAGAAAAACGCATTTAAAGCTTTTCATTTAAAAATCCTAAGAAAATCAATTTTTATATGAAAAAAGAAGTGATCACAGATTTTGCTTATTTTGGCTCTAGCTCTTATAGTTTTCAAGAAAAACGCATTTAAAGTTTTTCATACAAAAATCCTTAGAAAATCAAATTTTATATTAAAATGGAAGTGATCACAGATTTTGCTTATTTTAGCTCTAGCTCTTATAGTTTTCAAGAAGAACGCATTTAAAGTTTTTCATACAAAAATCCTAAGAACATCAATTTTTATATGAAAATAGAAGTGATCACAGATTTTGCTTATTTTGGCTCTAGCTCTTATAGTTTTCAAGAAAAACGCATTTAAAGTTTTTCATGCAAAAATCCTAAGAAAATCAATTTTTATATGAAAATGGAAGTGATCACAGATTTTGCTTACTTTGGCTCTAGCTCTTATAGTTTTTAAGAAAAACGCATTTAAAGTTTTTCATACAAAAATCCTAAGAACATCAATTTTTATATGAAAATGAAAGTGATCACAGATTTTGCTTATTTTGGCTCTAGCTCTTATAGTTTTCAAGAAGAACGCATTTAAAGTTTTTCATACAAAAATCCTAAGAACATCAATTTTTATATGAAAATGAAAGTGATCACAGATTTTGCTTATTTTGGCTCTAGCTCTTATAGTTTTCAAGAAAAACGCATTTAAAGTTTTTCATGCAAAAATCCTAAGAACATCAATTTTTATATGAAAATGAAAGTGATCACAGATTTTGCTTATTTTGGCTTTAGCTCTTATAGTTTTCAAGAAGAACGCATTTAAAGTTTTTCATACAAAAATCCTAAGAACATCAATTTTTATATGAAAATAGAAGTGATCACAGATGTTGCTTATTTTGGCTCTAGCTCTTATAGTTTTTAAGAAAAATGTATTTTAAGTTTTCCATACAAAAATCCTTAGAAAATCAATTTTTATATGAAAATGGAAGTGATCACAGATTTTGCTTATTTTGACTATAGCTCTTATAGTTTTCAAGAAGAACGCATTTAAAGTTTTTCATACAAAAATCCTAAGAACATCAATTTTTATATGAAAATAGAAGTGATCACAGATTTTGCTTATTTTGGCTCTAGCTCTTATAGTTTTCAAGAAGAACGCATTTAAAGTTTTTCATACAAAAATCCTAAGAACATCAATTTTTATATGAAAATGAAAGTGATCACAGATTTTGCTTATTTTGGCTCTAGCTCTTATAGTTTTCAAGAAGAACGCATTTAAAGTTTTTCATACAAAAATCCTAAGAACATCAATTTTTATATGAAAATAGAAGTGATCACAGATTTTGCTTACTTTGGCTCTAGCTCTTATCGTTTTTAAGAAAAACGCATTTAAAGTTTTTCATACAAAAATCCTAAGAACATCAATTTTTATATAAAAATGGAAGTGATCACAGATTTTGCTTATATTGGCTCTATTTCTTATAGTTTTCAAGAAAAACGCATTTAAAGTTTTTCATTTAAAAATCCTAAGAAAATCAATTTTTATATGAAAAAAGAAGTGATCACAGATTTTGCTTATTTTGGCTCTAGCTCTTATAGTTTTCAAGAAAAACGCATTTAAAGTTTTTCATTTAAAAATCCTAAGAAAATCAATTTTTATATGAAAAAAGAAGTTATCACAGATTTTGCTTATTTTGGCTCTAGCTCTTATAGTTTTCAAGAAGAACGCATTTAAAGTTTTTCATACAAAAATCCTAAGAACATCAATTTTTATATGAAAATAGAAGTGATCACAGATTTTGCTTATTTTGGCTTTAGCTCTTATAGTTTTCAAGAAAAACGCATTTAAAGTTTTTCATGCAAAAATCCTAAGAAAATCAATTTTTATATGAAAATGGAAGTGATCACAGATTTTGCTTACTTTGACTCTAGCTCTTATAGTTTTTAAAAAAAACGCATTTAAAGTTTTTCATACAAAAATCCCAAGAAAATCAATTTTTATATGAAAATGGAAGTGATCACAGATTTTGCTTATTTTGGCTCTAGCTCTTATAGTTTTCAAGAAGAACGCATTTAAAGTTTTTCATTTAAAAATCCTAAGAAAATCAATTTTTATATGAAAAAAGAAGTGATCACAGATTTTGCTTATTTTGGCTCTAGCTCTTATAGTTTTCAAGAAAAACGCATTTAAAGTTTTTCATGCAAAAATCCCAAGAAAATCAATTTTTATATGAAAATGGAAGTGATCACAGATTTTGCTTATTTTGGCTCTAGCTCTTATAGTTTTCAAGAAAATCGCATTTAAAGTTTTTCATACAAAAATCCTAAGAACATAAATTTTTATATAAAAATGGAAGTGATCACAGATTTTGCTTATATTGGCTCTATTTCTTATAGTTTTCAAGAAAAACGCATTTAAAGTTTTTCATTTAAAAATCCTAAGAAAATCAATTTTTATATGAAAAAAGAAGTGATCACAGATTTTGCTTATTTTGGCTCTAGCTCTTATAGTTTTCAAGAAAAACGCATTTAAAGCTTTTCATTTAAAAATCCTAAGAAAATCAATTTTTATATGAAAAAAGAAGTGATCACAGATTTTGCTTATTTTGGCTCTAGCTCTTATAGTTTTCAAGAAAAACGCATTTAAAGTTTTTCATACAAAAATCCTTAGAAAATCAAATTTTATATTAAAATGGAAGTGATCACAGATTTTGCTTATTTTAGCTCTAGCTCTTATAGTTTTCAAGAAGAACGCATTTAAAGTTTTTCATACAAAAATCCTAAGAACATCAATTTTTATATGAAAATAGAAGTGATCACAGATTTTGCTTATTTTGGCTCTAGCTCTTATAGTTTTCAAGAAAAACGCATTTAAAGTTTTTCATGCAAAAATCCTAAGAAAATCAATTTTTATATGAAAATGGAAGTGATCACAGATTTTGCTTACTTTGGCTCTAGCTCTTATAGTTTTTAAGAAAAACGCATTTAAAGTTTTTCATACAAAAATCCTAAGAACATCAATTTTTATATGAAAATGAAAGTGATCACAGATTTTGCTTATTTTGGCTCTAGCTCTTATAGTTTTCAAGAAGAACGCATTTAAAGTTTTTCATACAAAAATCCTAAGAACATCAATTTTTATATGAAAATGAAAGTGATCACAGATTTTGCTTATTTTGGCTCTAGCTCTTATAGTTTTCAAGAAAAACGCATTTAAAGTTTTTCATGCAAAAATCCTAAGAACATCAATTTTTATATGAAAATGAAAGTGATCACAGATTTTGCTTATTTTGGCTTTAGCTCTTATAGTTTTCAAGAAGAACGCATTTAAAGTTTTTCATACAAAAATCCTAAGAACATCAATTTTTATATGAAAATAGAAGTGATCACAGATGTTGCTTATTTTGGCTCTAGCTCTTATAGTTTTTAAGAAAAATGTATTTTAAGTTTTCCATACAAAAATCCTTAGAAAATCAATTTTTATATGAAAATGGAAGTGATCACAGATTTTGCTTATTTTGACTATAGCTCTTATAGTTTTCAAGAAAACGCATTTAAAGTTTTTCATGCAAAAATCCTAAGAAAATCAATTTTTATATGAAAATGGAAGTGATCACAGATTTTGGTTACTTTGGCTCTAGCTCTTATAGTTTTAAAGAAAAACGCATTTAAAGTTTTTCATACAAAAATCCTAAGAACATCAATTTTTATATGAAAATAGAAGTGATCACAGATTTTGCTTATTTTGGCTCTAGCTCTTATAGTTTTCAAGAAAAACGCATTTAAAGTTTTTCATGCAAAAATCCTAAGAACATCAATTTTTATATAAAAATGAAAGTGATCACAGATTTTGCTTATTTTGGCTCTAGCTCTTATAGTTTTCAAGAAGAACGCATTTAAAGTTTTTCATGCAAAAATCCTAAGAACATCAATTTTTATATGAAAATGAAAGTGATCACAGATTTTGCTTATTTTGGCTCTAGCTCTTATAGTTTTCAAGAAGAACGCATTTAAAGTTTTTCATACAAAAATCCTAAGAACATCAATTTTTATATGAAAATAGAAGTGATCACAGATTTTGCTTATTTTGGCTCTAGCTCTTATAGTTTTCAAGAAAAACGCATTTAAAGTTTTTCATGCAAAAATCCTAAGAACATCAATTTTTATATAAAAATGAAAGTGATCACAGATTTTGCTTATTTTGGCTCTAGCTCTTATAGTTTTCAAGAAGAACGCATTTAAAGTTTTTCATACAAAAATCCTAAGAACATCAATTTTTATATGAAAATAGAAGTGATCACAGATTTTGCTTATTTTGGCTCTAGCTCTTATAGTTATCAAGAAAAACGCATTTAAAGTTTTTCATGCAAAAATCCTAAGAAAATCAATTTTTATATGAAAATGGAAGTGATCACAGATTTTGCTTATTTTGGCTCTAGCTCTTATAGTTTTCAAGAAAAACGCATTTAAAATTTTTCGTGCAAAAATCCTAAGAAAATCAATTTTTATATGAAAATGGCAGTGATCACAGATTTTGCTTACTTTGGCTCTAGCTCTTATCGTTTTTAAGAAAAACGCATTTAAAGTTTTTCATACAAAAATCCTAAGAACATCAATTTTTATATAAAAATGGAAGTGATCACAGATTTTGCTTATATTGGCTCTATTTCTTATAGTTTTCAAGAAAAACGCATTTAAAGTTTTTCATTTAAAAATCCTAAGAAAATCAATTTTTATATGAAAAAAGAAGTGATCACAGATTTTGCTTATTTTGGCTCTAGCTCTTATAGTTTTCAAGAAGAACGCATTTAAAGTTTTTCATACAAAAATCCTAAGAACATCAATTTTTATATGAAAATAGAAGTGATCACAGATTTTGCTTATTTTGGCTCTAGCTCTTATAGTTTTCAAGAAAAACGCATTTAAAGTTTTTCATGCAAAAATCCTAAGAAAATCAATTTTTATATGAAAATGGAAGTGATCACAGATTTTGCTTACTTTGACTCTAGCTCTTATAGTTTTTAAGAAAAACGCATTTAAAGTTTTTCATACAAAAATCCTAAGCACATCAATTTTTATATAAAAATGGAAGTGATCACAGATTTTGCTTATTTTGAATCTAGCTCTTATAGTTTTCAAGAAAAACGCATTTAAAGTTTTTCATGCAAAAATCCCAAGAAAATCAATTTTTATATGAAAATGGAAGTGATCACAGATTTTGCTTATTTTGGCTCTAGCTCTTATAGTTTTCAAGAAGAACGCATTTAAAGTTTTTCATTTAAAAATCCTAAGAAAATCAATTTTTATATGAAAAAAGAAGTGATCACAGATTTTGCTTATTTTGGCTCTAGCTCTTATAGTTTTCAAGAAAAACGCATTTAAAGTTTTTCATGCAAAAATCCCAAGAAAATCAATTTTTATATGAAAATGGAAGTGATCACAGATTTTGCTTATTTTGGCTCTAGCTCTTATAGTTTTCAAGAAAATCGCATTTAAAGTTTTTCATACAAAAATCCTAAGAACATAAATTTTTATATAAAAATGGAAGTGATCACAGATTTTGCTTATATTGGCTCTATTTCTTATAGTTTTCAAGAAAAACGCATTTAAAGTTTTTCATTTAAAAATCCTAAGAAAATCAATTTTTATATGAAAAAAGAAGTGATCACAGATTTTGCTTATTTTGGCTCTAGCTCTTATAGTTTTCAAGAAAAACGCATTTAAAGCTTTTCATTTAAAAATCCTAAGAAAATCAATTTTTATATGAAAAAAGAAGTGATCACAGATTTTGCTTATTTTGGCTCTAGCTCTTATAGTTTTCAAGAAAAACGCATTTAAAGTTTTTCATACAAAAATCCTTAGAAAATCAAATTTTATATTAAAATGGAAGTGATCACAGATTTTGCTTATTTTAGCTCTAGCTCTTATAGTTTTCAAGAAAAACGCATTTAAAGTTTTTCATACAAAAATCCTTAGAAAATCAATTTTTATATAAAAATGGAAGTGATCACAGATTTTGCTTATTTTGAATCTAGCTCTTATAGTTTTCAAGAAAAACGCATTTAAAGTTTTTCATGCAAAAATCCTAAGAACATCAATTTTTATATGAAAATGAAAGTGATCACAGATTTTGCTTATTTTGGCTCTAGCTCTTATAGTTTTCAAGAAGAACGCATTTAAAGTTTTTCATACAAAAATCCTAAGAACATCAATTTTTATATGAAAATAGAAGTGATCACAGATTTTGCTTATTTTGGCTCTAGCTCTTATAGTTTTCAAGAAAAACGCATTTAAAGTTTTTCATACAAAAATCCTAAGAAAATCAATTTTTATATGAAAATGGAAGTGATCACAGATTTTGCTTACTTTGGCTCTAGCTCTTATAGTTTTTAAGAAAAACGCATTTAAAGTTTTTCATACAAAAATCCTAAGAACATCAATTTTTATATAAAAATGGAAGTGATCACAGATTTTGCTTATTTTGGATCTAGCTCTTATAGTTTTCAAGAAGAACGCATTTAAAGTTTTTCATTTAAAAATCCTAAGAAAATCAATTTTTATATGAAAATGAAAGTGATCACAGATTTTGCTTATTTTGGCTCTAGCTCTTATAGTTTTCAAGAAGAACGCATTTAAAGTTTTTCATACAAAAATCCTAAGAACATCAATTTTTATATGAAAATGAAAGTGATCACAGATTTTGCTTATTTTGGCTCTAGCTCTTATAGTTTTCAAGAAAAACGCATTTAAAGTTTTTCATGCAAAAATCCTAAGAACATCAATTTTTATATGAAAATGAAAGTGATCACAGATTTTGCTTATTTTGGCTCTAGCTCTTATAGTTTTCAAGAAGAACGAATTTAAAGTTTTTCATACAAAAATCCTAAGAACATCAATTTTTATATGAAAATAGAAGTGATCACAGATGTTGCTTATTTTGGCTCTAGCTCTTATAGTTTTTAAGAAAAATGTATTTTAAGTTTTCCATACAAAAATCCTTAGAAAATCAATTTTTATATGAAAATGGAAGTGATCACAGATTTTGCTTATTTTGGCTCTAGCTCTTATAGTTTTCAAGAAAAACGCATTTAAAGTTTTTCATGCAAAAATCCTAAGAAAATCAATTTTTATATGAAAATGGAAGTGATCACAGATTTTGGTTACTTTGGCTCTAGCTCTTATAGTTTTTAAGAAAAACGCATTTAAAGTTTTTCATACAAAAATCCTAAGAACATCAATTTTTATATAAAAATGGAAGTGATCACAGATTTTGCTTATTTTGGCTCTAGCTCTTATAGTTTTCAAGAAGAACGCATTTAAAGTTTTTCATACAAAAATCCTAAGAACATCAATTTTTATATGAAAATAGAAGTGATCACAGATGTTGCTTAATTTGGCTCTAGCTCTTATAGTTTTTAAGAAAAATGTATTTTAAGTTTTCCATACAAAAATCCTTAGAAAATCAATTTTTATATGAAAATGGAAGTGATCACAGATTTTGCTTATTTTGGCTATAGCTCTTATAGTTTTCAAGAAAAACGCATTTTAAGTTTTTCATGCAAAAATCCTAAGAAAATCAATTTTTATATGAAAATGGAAGTGATCACAGATTTTGCTTATTTTGGCTATAGCTCTTATAGTTTTTAAGAAAAACGCATTTAAAGTTTTTCATACAAAAATCCTAAGAACATCAATTTTTATATAAAAATGGAAGTGATCACAGATTTTGCTTATTTTGGAAATAGCTCTTATAGTTTTCAAGAAGAACGCATTTAAAGTTTTTCATTTAAAAATCCTAAGAAAATCAATTTTTATATGAAAAAAGAAGTGATCACAGATTTTGCTTATTTTGGCTCTAGCTCTTATAGTTTTCAAGAAAAACGCATTTAAAGTTTTTCATGCAAAAATCCTAAGAACATCAATTTTTATATGAAAATGAAAGTGATCACAGATTTTGCTTATTTTGGCTCTAGCTCTTATAGTTTTCAAGAAGAACGCATTTAAAGTTTTTCATACAAAAATCCTAAGAACATCAATTTTTATATGAAAATAGAAGTGATCACAGATTTTGCTTATTTTGGCTCTAGCTCTTATAGTTTTCAAGAAAAACGCATTTAAAGTTTTTCATGCAAAAATCCTAAGAAAATCAATTTTTATATGAAAATGGAAGTGATCACAGATTTTGCTTACTTTGGCTCTAGCTCTTATAGTTTTCAAGAAGAACGCATTTAAAGTTTTTCATACAAAAATCCTAAGAACATCAATTTTTATATGAAAATAGAAGTGATCACAGATGTTGCTTAATTTGGCTCTAGCTCTTATAGTTTTTAAGAAAAATGTATTTTAAGTTTTCCATACAAAAATCCTTAGAAAATCAATTTTTATATAAAAATGGAAGTGATCACAGATTTTGCTTATTTTGGCTCTAGCTCTTATAGTTTTCAAGAAAAACGCATTTAAAGTTTTTCATGCAAAAATCCTAAGAACATCAATTTTTATATGAAAATGAAAGTGATCACAGATTTTGCTTATTTTGGCTCTAGCTCTTATAGTTTTCAAGAAGAACGCATTTAAAGTTTTTCATACAAAAATCCTAAGAACATCAATTTTTATATGAAAATAGAAGTGATCACAGATGTTGCTTAATTTGGCTCTAGCTCTTATAGTTTTTAAGAAAAATGTATTTTAAGTTTTCCATACAAAAATCCTTAGAAAATCAATTTTTATATGAAAATGGAAGTGATCACAGATTTTGCTTATTTTGGCTATAGCTCTTATAGTTTTCAAGAAAAACGCATTTTAAGTTTTTCATGCAAAAATCCTAAGAAAATCAATTTTTATATGAAAATGGAAGTGATCACAGATTTTGCTTATTTTGGCTATAGCTCTTATAGTTTTTAAGAAAAACGCATTTAAAGTTTTTCATACAAAAATCCTAAGAACATCAATTTTTATATAAAAATGGAAGTGATCACAGATTTTGCTTATTTTGGAAATAGCTCTTATAGTTTTCAAGAAGAACGCATTTAAAGTTTTTCATTTAAAAATCCTAAGAAAATCAATTTTTATATGAAAAAAGAAGTGATCACAGATTTTGCTTATTTTGGCTCTAGCTCTTATAGTTTTCAAGAAAAACGCATTTAAAGTTTTTCATGCAAAAATCCTAAGAACATCAATTTTTATATGAAAATGAAAGTGATCACAGATTTTGCTTATTTTGGCTCTAGCTCTTATAGTTTTCAAGAAGAACGCATTTAAAGTTTTTCATACAAAAATCCTAAGAACATCAATTTTTATATGAAAATAGAAGTGATCACAGATTTTGCTTATTTTGGCTCTAGCTCTTATAGTTTTCAAGAAAAACGCATTTAAAGTTTTTCATGCAAAAATCCTAAGAAAATCAATTTTTATATGAAAATGGAAGTGATCACAGATTTTGCTTACTTTGGCTCTAGCTCTTATAGTTTTTAAGAAAAACGCATTTAAAGTTTTTCATACAAAAATCCTAAGAACATCAATTTTTATATAAAAATGGAAGTGACCCCAATTTTTGCTTATTTTGGATCTAGCTCTTATAGTTTTCAAGAAGAACGCATTTAAAGTTTTTCATTTAAAAATCCTAAGAAAATCAATTTTTATATGAAAAAAGAAGTGATCAAAGATTTTGCTTATTTTGGCTCTAGCTCTTATAGTTTTCAAGAAAAACGCATTTAAAGTTTTTCATGCAAAAATCCCAAGAACATCAATTTTTATATGAAAATGAAAGTGATCACAGATTTTGCTTATTTTGGCTCTAGCTCTTATAGTTTTCAAGAAGAACGCATTTAAAGTTTTTCATTTAAAAATCCTAAGAACATCAATTTTTATATGAAAATAGAAGTGATCACAGATTTTGCTTATTTTGGCTGTAGCTCTTATAGTTTTTAAGAAAAATGTATTTAAAGCTTTTCATACAAAAATCCTTAGAAACTCAATTTTTAGATGAAATGGAAGTGATCCATATTTTGCATATTTTGGTGTAAGCTCTTATAGTTTTCAAGAAAAACGCATTTTAAGTTTTCCATACAAAAATCCTAAGAAAATCCATTTTTATATAAAAATAAAAGTGATCACAGGTTTTCTTATATTTTTATTGGAAAATAGAAGTGATCACAGATTTTTATTAGCTCTTTTAGTTTTAAGAAAAACGCATTAAAAAACAGTACACGGAAAGAGTTCTTTACTAAATCACCAGAAAATATGGCTTCAACCAAGAAAATTTTGCACTATTCTCCTCCAAGCTACACATTTCTTATTGTAAACATATGTGTGACAAGCTTTAAGAAAAAAGTTATGACTCAAAGCGAACTTAAATTTACTTAAATAAAGCTAAGAAGAAATTATTTTAATTCTATTGTAACAAATAAAGTTTTCGTTGCTTATGGCCAATTTCACCAATTTTATTTGACTAGAAAAACGAATTTTAAACATTTTTTCTTAATGCAAGAAATTCGATTCTATTTAAAAATTAAGGAAACCGTGCATATTAAATAAATGCAGCTTGATTTCAGAAATATCTTTCTTTTTTTTAATAAAATCAAGCAACTTTTTTATTTCTTGTTTTAAGAAATTTTTGATCATATACCAATAACATGAAATTTTTGATCATGAGAAAATGTTTCTTAATTTAAGAAACTTTTACTTAATACGAACAAAATTAGTTAAAATCATGAAATTATTTTTGGATTTTGAATTTTCTTGTTTTAAGAAACGAAATTGATATCTTTAGAAAAAAACTTCTTTCCGTGTACATTTTTCGTACTTTATTGGGGGTCGTGCATAAAACAGTACAAATGAAAAAAAATCAGTACCCGCACTGCTAAAAAAGTACGTTTGGCATACCTTCTTTAAGCTGCCACATGGAATGGGCTAGAGGGCCGAAAATAACCCATTAAATTGACAAAAAAAAAAAGAGATAAAGAGAATCCCTTATCAATAATAAGTAAAGCTTTTTAATACAAATATTCAGATGTACTCACCTCTTTAAACATATTTAAGTATTCGAAAATTTTTATATCTTTAATTGACCTTTATTGAATTATTATTATTTTAAATTTAATTTCATTTTCTTTATTTATTTATTTAATTTTTCTTACAATTTTACACCTTTTTATATTTTAATTTTTATTTTTACTCATTTCTATAAAAATCGGCTATATTTTTCTCTAAATTAACTTCTTTAATAACTGACTTTTATTTCATATATACAAAATAAGCGCAGCTTTTTAATTTTCTCTTTTTTAATAATCGATGTTTATTAAACTAATAAAAACTAAAACAAATGAACATTAAACTTTTATTTGCAATATTTAATTTCATTTACCACTTTGCGCAAAAATTTTCATTTCCCTTTTTGTAAACAAAACTTGCACTCATACACTTTTTATTTAACAAAAAACACACGCCACTTTTTGCATAATCTTTTGTGTACATCCTCGTAACAACGCGACTCTCTTAAATAATACAAGCAGCATTGCAACAGAGACTGCGCTGCTTAATAACTATGCTTTATATGAAAAAAATTTCAACACGTTTTTTACTGCGAAACACACAACTTTTTTTTGTTTATTTTTTATGTAATAATGAAAAAACAATTAAATTTAATTTATTTATACAAATTTTAAATTTTTAACACTTTTTCCCTATTAATTTAATTAGTTTATCAGAGAGTTTGCACTTAAACGTTCACGCACCATTGAAATTTCTTGAAACTAAAAGAAAGTGGAAAGGAAAAAAGGCGAAAAAAAGCTTTTATTGTTTAAATGACTATGGAAGAGAGAATGGGATTGAGAGTTTTTAGTGATTTTTAAAATTTCGCCGCGAAAATTGCTTAAGTCAGTGCCCGATGCATTTTTTTTATTTTGTCTCCCAATTTCACGATGTCCAAGGCGAGTTCATTCCAGGTAATCGCGGTAATAAAACAAGTACAAAAACCACAACCAATTAGTTTTTGTAAAATCATTGTACAATGTCAAAAACAGAAATAAAACAAAACAGAAACAAAATTTTGACATCCAACAATGATAAAGCTAAAGAAAAAACTATCAGCAGGCCTTTTAAGACCACTTGTAATGAATTCGTCTTGTTGATGTCGAAGGAACGGTCGCTTTCGCACAAATACATTTGAAATAAAAAATTAATGGCGTTTTCTTTTCTAAAAAAAAATGTTGCATAAGTATTACATGTGACTTGGTAACATTTTTTAATTCTCGCCTAATTTTTAAACAATAAAGTACAATAAGCGCAAGGTAAATTCAATTACAGGTGGTGGCAAGACTACAACAATTTTAAAGGGAACATCATCAGAAAAGAACGCTTAACACTTTTAAAATAACACATATTTTTCAGAAAAGAACATAAAAAAATGTAAAAGGCAGAATAAATGCAGATTTTTACTCAGAAAAGAAAACGCCATAAGTTTTAAGAATTTAATTTTGTTTTGAATGTTGCTGTGCGAAAGAAAGAGTTCTTTTGCATTTAGCAAATATTTCGTCAATTCCATATTCAAAAGCAGAAGCTCGTTTTCAGTGCAATGAATTTGATCAAGACCAAAATTCGTAATCCAATGTCTTTACATGAGCTAAAGATTGCACAGGTGTATGTGAAACGGTAGCAAAGTACTCATGGAAGTAAAATTTTAACACCGTTGAGGCGAATAACATTTCACTTAGCCCTGTGAGCTAGTATTAGTTTTATTTGCTTTTTACCAAGGCGAATTAACACCAGGTGAACTTATCTTTCTACGTAAGCAAATGCTGATTACTAATCTTGTGTCAAAATGATATACTGTTCATGTGGTTCAGGGGTATATTTACTAAATTGTATAATTTTCGCTTAAAATTACGAAAATTAAATTTTTTTTAATTATTACATTTCAAAACCAACAATTTAAAATTAAAAAGAAAATGAAATATTTGCTTAAATTGTTTACTTTAGTGTTGTATTATTTTTGACAAAAAATTAAAATATTTTACGGTGTGGTAAACGTTTTCAAAATAAGACCACATTGTATTAATTCGCCTTGCTTTTAGCTTTAGTTGATATTTATTTATTTATTTTTAGTTAGAGTTTTCGATTTTATTGCGTTTTGAATCTAAAAGTTGACAACGCTTTAGATTATGCTGCCCACAGACGAGACAACATTTGCTGAAACATGTATTACTACTCATGCTAAAAATTTCTCCATACACAATTAAACTAAAATCGAAATATTAGTATTGCGTGCTTTTTGATTATACTACTACAAAACAACAAATTTTATTTATTTGTTTTAATATTTATCACATTTCATGTCCCATAAATCTTGTAAATTGTTATATTTAATTAAAATTTCTTTGCAATTCTCATAATTTGCAATTGTCGCCACTTATTCCATCTCGTATCGTTCCCCCAATTGCCCAATTATTTTTCACGTGCCAATAAAGTCCTTCTAAAACTTATTATATATTGCTTTTAATATATTCGCCGCACCCCAAAGAAATTTATTGAATTTCAGTGCCATTAGAGTACAACATAGCCACCTTGAGTCAAGTCGAGATTTACATACTCCGACTACCTAACTTATAATTTTTCATTTGTATGCATGTAATTAATTTTGTAGTTTTTAATTTTTAGAATTCTGCATTTTCTTTAGTTTTTTTAGTTCGTGTTTTAACTTTGTACCATGGTTTAATTATTAACATTATTTCAGTATTTCAGGGCGTGGGAAAAACGTTTTTTTCCTGTTTAGAATCTTCACTGACTTATTTTTCATTCTAGGGGGTGACTGACAACTTCATTTTCGACCCATCCTAAGGCCCATGTTTCTACCAATGTTGCCTTGTCTGTTGCATTAGAAAAAGGTGGAAAAAGAAGATTACAGAAGAAATGAAATTTTGTCCCCGAATACGTGAACATGATGAAATAAATAAATTTTTAGCCTGTTATTATTGCATTTTGGTCAATTCTTTATATAAAATAAAAATAATGAAAACTTGAATAAAAAAAACTTATCACAACATAAAACGTGGATTTTTAGAAACTTTGACAGAAGACTAGACAAACAATACTAAATTAAAAAATTGCCATGCGTCCTAAAAATGCCACCTGTTTTTTCATCCTGGGTTTTACAATGGATCTTTTTAGAAATGAGAAACCAGGACTGATTGAGGTTTTTTCATATCAAAATCTCTTTTTTATGAAAAATATGAGTGATCATATATTTTTGGTATTTTAACGATTGTACGCTTATTTAAAGCGCAAGAGGTGACTGAACTTTGTTCATAGCAAAGTCGATTGTTGGTAGTAATTATTAAAATTTAATATTAAATAGTTTTCACAACTAGACGCTGCTATAAGAAACTAGAACCGATTTTATATATTCATAAAATATTAAATTTTGATGACATACATACGTATGTACATACGTATGTACCCATGTGTTCATATATTTTCGTTATTTGTCATTAAAATAAATTTATTTTTATTATTGAGAATATGAATTTATGATGATTCTCTTTCTTCTATTTGTTACCAATAAACAATAAATACAATTAAATTCAAAATTAAATTTTTTTCAAATTAACTTCTTTAACAATTTCAATTATTTAAATAATTCGACTCCTTTTGCTTATCGATAAGTAATACCCATCCCAGTTGAACATAAAGGCAATTTCATAATTTCACTTTCACAACAAAATAAAAACACTTGATTTACAACTACAAAACACTACATATTTCTATCATTCACTTACTGATGTTGTTGTTGTCGTTGTTATTGCAAAAATATTAATTTTCCCTTCCCAACATTCTTAAAATACATAATTCTATTTTATCTTCTTTTATGCTTCGTAAAATATTCCTGATGCGCTGACCACTACATTATTGTTACATACAATACCAGCATGCAAATAAAAAACTAAAGTTGCTTAAATGGCATAATCTTTTCTCTCCCCACTCCCTCCTTATTATAATTGCATAATCAGATTTCTTTCACACGATTTTTATTTGGTTTCCTTTTCCTCTTCTTTTTAGTTTCTAGAGAATTTTGTAATGCGTGTTTGCTTCGTTTGTTAAGAGAGTCGCGTCGTTAAAGTAGTATGCATTGGTCGGAAGCAGAGCGGTGTTAAACAGGGTGTGTGTGCAAATAAATAAAATAAATTTTTTTTTTGTTTAGTGCAAGGCGAATTTAACTACAGGTAGTGCCGGCACTACAACAATCCAAAAACAACAAGAGACAACATAGAATTTTTCGTATTGCATTGTTAGTGCTTATGGCTCGAAATGTTAACCATTCTTAGCAAAACACTAACAAATCAAAACAAATAGTTTCGATGACTATTCGACACCAACTGTAGTTAATTCGCTTTTGTTTAGTGAAAATCAAAGTAATTCAGATCAAAATAAAGTGTAGTTTTTTATTTGTTTTTATTAGCGTGATAAAGAGCGAATTTATAGTAAGAAGAGCAAATAAGATGTGTTTTTTTTTGCAGTAAAAATAAAAGTCAATTTGTAAAGATGGCAAATAGCGACAAAATAAGGCCGGCATTCAAATAAAAACGTGCAAAGGAAAGACAATTAAATTGTTAAAATGTGTTAAGGCTTTAAAGTGATAATTACAGGGAAATTGTGTAGGACCCAATTATGAAATTTAAGTTTAAAAGGTAAGTTACTATTGGTATGTAGCAATATATCAAAATCGACTTTTTTGCATAAAATAATATTTTTAGTAAATGGTTCCTTGGAGTCTCTTAAACAATAGTTGTTCTAAGACTTTATTCATTTTTGGCGCATCCAAAAATGTCAGTTGTTGAAGAAAATCGCCAATTTGACCCTTCAAACCTCGAAAGATGACTTAACAATGTTTTAAAATTTTTATAGAACGAATGTTTCTAAAATTTCAAATAATGGCAAATTGGTATAATTTTTTCTGCAAATACTTGATTGCGTTTTGAAACAACTACTAAAGCTCTCCAGAAAGGTATTATGTAATTATAAAAATTAAATACAAAATTGGTGACAGGAGGCAAAAGTGTATAAATAAAATTTTAAAATCCCTAGCATTGCATACATAATAAAATATGCAGAATTTAAAAAGGTAATATTTTCCTTTTTCATTATAGGATTTTTAGTTATTACCAGATTTTGGTGCATTATGGCTTAAAACTTGTATAATGAAATGTACTAAACAATAAACGTCTGGTCTCAATTCTTAGCTTCTCCAGATTCTGATTCCACCAGGGAACCTCCCCCTTTGGCCTACGGATTTGGAGTGGACAAGGTACATCGGATTCAAAATCAATGTCTCCCGAGCTCCTTAGTATGCCCTCAGACAGCTTCTCACCAATATTCAGATGGTGACGGAAAATATCCCAGTTCGCTCTCTTGGGATTGCGATATTCCAGGATATACGCTGAGGAACATTCAATGTCGAAGATCAAGTATTCGTGATCCGACAGCGAAATGTCACTCGACAAAAAATAAACAATAAGGTTATAAAACTGTGAATTTTTTTCTTAGTTGAGGTACAAAACATCTTTTTAAAGGGCAATAATTGGTGAAAATCATCAAAATTTTAAAAATATCTTAGATCTGGTCCACTACCACTCAGGAATTTTGAATCCGATTAAAACCATTCATCCACTATTCGACGCGTAAGTTAGTAGACTTTCAAACATAAGTACATATATATAACTTATTTTTATTACCAAAACAATAAACCTAGCATAAAAATCTTATTATTTTAGTACTTTTTTGTTTGGAGCACAACAACTTTTTTAACTTTTGCAAAATATTAGCATATTATGCCAATATGACTTGAGAGTATTTCATACAAGACAAGGAAATCACTTTTTATATGAAAATAGAAGTGATTACAGATTTTGCTTATTTTGGCTGTAGCTCTTATAGTTTTTAAGAAAAATTTATTTAAAGCTTTTCATACAAAAATCCTTAGAAACTCAATTTTTATATGCAAATGGAAGTGATCCATATTTTGCATATTTTGGTGTAAGCTCTTATAGTTTTCAAGAAAAACGCATTTTAAGTTTTCCATACAAAAATCCTAAGAAAATCCATTTTTATATAAAAATAAAAGTGATCACAGGTTTTCTTATATTTTTATTGGAAAATAGAAGTGATCACAGATTTTTATTAGCTCTTTTAGTTTTAAGAAAAACGCATTAAAAAACAGTACACGGAAAGAGTTCTTTACTAAATCACCAGAAAATATGGCTTCAACCAAGAAAATTTTGCACTATTCTCCTCCAAGCTACACATTTCTTATTGTAAACATATGTGTGACAAGCTTTAAGAAAAAAGTTATGACTCAAAGCGAACTTAAATTTACTTAAATAAAGCTAAGAAGAAATTATTTTAATTCTATTGTAACAAATAAAGTTTTCGTTGCTTATGGCCAATTTCACCAATTTTATTTGACAAGAAAAACGAATTTTAAACATTTTTTCTTAATGCAAGAAATTCGATTCTATTTAAAAATTAAGGAAACCGTGCATATTAAATAAATGCAGCTTGATTTCAGAAATATCTTTCTTTTTTTTAATAAAATCAAGCAACTTTTTTATTTCTTGTTTTAAGAAATTTTTGATCATATACCAATAACATGAAATTTTTGATCATGTTTCTTAATTTAAGAAACTTTTACTTAATACGAACAAAATTAGTTAAAATCATGAAATTATTTTTGGATTTTGAATTTTCTTGTTTTAAGAAACGAAATTGATATCTTTAGAAAAAAACTTCTTTCCGTGTACATTTTTCGTACTTTATTGGGGGTCGTGCATAAAACAGTACAAATGAAAAAAAATCAGTACCCGCACTGCTAAAAAAGTACGTTTGGCATACCTTCTTTAAGCTGCCACATGGAATGGGCTATAGGGCCGAAAATAACCCATTAAATTGACAAAAAAAAAGAGATAAAGAGAATCCCTTATCAATAATAAGTAAAGCTTTTTAATACAAATATTCAGATGTACTCACCTCTTTAAACATATTTAAGTATTCGAAAATTTTTATATCTTTAATTGACCTTTATTGAATTATTATTATTTTAAATTTAATTTCATTTTCTTTATTTATTTATTTAATTTTTCTTACAATTTTACACCTTTTTATATTTTAATTTTTATTTTTACTCATTTCTATAAAAATCGGCTATATTTTTCTCTAAATTAACTTCTTTAATAACTGACTTTTATTTCATATATACAAAATAAGCGCAGCTTTTTAATTTTCTCTTTTTTAATAATTGATGTTTATTAAACTAATAAAAACTAAAACAAATGAACATTAAACTTTTATTTGCAATATTTAATTTCATTTACCACTTTGCGCAAAAATTTTCATTTCCCTTTTTGTAAACAAAACTTGCACTCATACACTTTTTATTTAACAAAAAACACACGCCACTTTTTGCATAATCTTTTTTGTACATCCTCGTAACAACGCGACTCTCTTAAATAATACAAGCAGCATTGCAACAGAGACTGCGCTGCTTAATAACTATGCTTTATATGAAAAAAATTTCAACACGTTTTTTACTGCGAAACACACAACTTTTTTTTGTTTATTTTTTTATGTAATAATGAAAAAACAATTAAATTTAATTTATTTATACAAATTTTAAATTTTTAACACTTTTTCCCTATTAATTTAATTAGTTTATCAGAGAGTTTGCACTTAAACGTTCACGCACCATTGAAATTTCTTGAAACTAAAAGAAAGTGGAAAGGAAAAAAGGCGAAAAAAAGCTTTTATTGTTTAAATGACTATGGAAGAGAGAATGGGAGTGAGAGTTTTTAGTGATTTTTAAAATTTCGCCGCGAAAATTGCTTAAGTCAGTGCCCGATGCATTTTTTTTATTTTGTCTCCCAATTTCACGATGTCCAAGGCGAGTTCATTCCAGGTAATCGCGGTAATAAAACAAGTACAAAAACCACAACCAATTAGTTTTTGTAAAATCATTGTACAATGTCAAAAACAGAAATAAAACAAAACAGAAACAAAATTTTGACATCCAACAATGATAAAGCTAAAGAAAAAACTATCAGCAGGCCTTTTAAGACCACTTGTAATGAATTCGTCTTGTTGATGTCGAAGGAACGGTCGCTTTCGCACAAATACATTTGAAATAAAAAATTAAGTTTTAAGAATTTAATTTTGTTTTGAATGTTGCTGTGCGAAAGAAAGAGTTCTTTTGCATTTAGCAAATATTTCGTCAATTCCATATTCAAAAGCAGAAGCTCGTTTTCAGTGCAATGAATTTGATCAAGACCAAAATTCGTAATCCAATGTCTTTACATGAGCTAAAGATTGCACAGGTGTATGTGAAACGGTAGCAAAGTACTCATGGAAGTAAAATTTTAACACCGTTGAGGCGAATAACATTTCACTTAGCCCTGTGAGCTAGTATTAGTTTTATTTGCTTTTTACCAAGGCGAATTAACACCAGGTGAACTTATCTTTCTACGTAAGCAAATGCTGATTACTAATCTTGTGTCAAAATGATATACTGTTCATGTGGTTCAGGGGTATATTTACTAAATTGTATAATTTTCGCTTAAAATTACGAAAATTAAATTTTTTTTAATTATTACATTTCAAAACCAACAATTTAAAATTAAAAAGAAAATGAAATATTTGCTTAAATTGTTTACTTTAGTGTTGTATTATTTTTGACAAAAAATTAAAATATTTTACGGTGTGGTAAACGTTTTCAAAATAAGACCACATTGTATGAATTCGCCTTGCTTTTAGCTTTAGTTGATATTTATTTATTTATTTTTAGTTAGTTAGAGTTTTCGATTTTATTGCGTTTTGAATCTAAAAGTTGACAACGCTTTAGATTATGCTGCCCACAGACGAGACAACATTTGCTGAAACATGTTTTACTACTCATGTTAAAAATTTCTCCATACACAATTAAACTAAAATCGAAATATTAGTATTGCGTGTTTTTTGATTATACTACTACAAAACAACAAATTTTATTTATTTGTTTTAATATTTATCACATTTCATGTCCCATAAATCTTGTAAATTGTTATATTTAATTAACATTTTTTTCCAATTCTCATAATTTGCAATTGTCGCCACTTATTCCATCTCGTTCCGTTACCCCAATTGCCGCATTATTTTTCACGTGCCAAAAAAGTCCTTCTAAAACTTAGTATATCTTGCATTAAATATATTCGCCGCACCCCAAAGTAATTTATTGAATTTCAGTGCCATTAGAGTACAACATAGCCACCTTGAGTCAAGTCGAGATTTACATACTCCGACTGCCCAACTTATAATTTTTCATTTGTATGCATGTAATTAATTTTGTAGTTTTTAATTTTTAGAATTCTGCATTTTCTTTAGTTTTTTTAGTTCGTGTTTTAACTTTGTACCATGGTTTAATTATTAACATTATTTCAGTATTTCAGGGCGTGGGAAAAACGTTTTTTTCCTGTTTAGAATCTTCATTGACATATTTTTCATTCTAGGGGGTGACTGACAACTTAATTTTCAACCCATCCTAATGCCCATGTTTATACCAATGTTGCCTTGTCTTTGGGTAGCATTAGAAAAAGGTGGAAAAAGAAGATTAAAGAAGAAATGAAATTTTGTCTCCGAATACGTGAACATGATGAAATAAATAAATTTTTAGCCTATTATTTTGGTCAATTCTTTATATTTAATAAAAATACTTGAATAAAAAAAACTTATCACAACATAAATCGTGGATTTTTAGAAAACTTTGACAGAAGACTAACCAAACAATACAAAATTAAAAAATTGTATTCCCGAAAATAACTTTGATAATAAAAAATTGCCATGCGTCCTAAAAATGCCACCTGTTTTTTCATCCTGGGTTTTACAATGGATCTTTTTAGAAATGAGAAACCAGGACTGATTGAGGTTTTTTCATATCAAAATCTCTTTTTTATGAAAAATATGAGTGATCATATATTTTTGGTATTTTAACGATTGTACGCTTATTTAAAGCGCAAGAGGTGACTGAACTTTGTTCATAGCAAAGTCGATTGTTGGTAGTAATTATTAAAATTAAATATTAAATAGTTTTCACAACTAGACGCTGCTATAAGAAACTAGAACCGATTTTATATATTCATAAAATATTAAATTTTGATGACATACATACGTATGTACATACGTATGTACCCATGTGTTCATATATTTTCGTTATTTGTCATTAAAATAAATTTATTTTTATTATTGAGAATATGAATTTATGATGATTCTCTTTCTTCTATTTGTTACCAATAAACAATAAATACAATTAAATTCAAAATTAAATTTTTTTCAAATTAACTTCTTTAACAATTTCAATTATTTAAATAATTCGACTCCTTTTGCTTATCGATAAGTAATACCCATCCCAGTTGTACATAAAGGCAATTTCATAATTTCACTTTCACAACAAAATAAAAACACTTGATTTACAACTACAAAACACTACATATTTCTATCATTCACTTACTGATGTTGTTGTTGTCGTTGTTATTGCAAAAATATTAATTTTCCCTTCCCAACATTCTTAAAATACATAATTCTATTTTATCTTCTTTTATGCTTCGTAAAATATTCCTGATGCGCTGACCACTACATTATTGTTACATACAATACCAGCATGCAAATAAAAAACTAAAGTTGCTTAAATGGCATAATCTTTTCTCTCCCCACTCCCTCCTTATTATAATTGCATAATCAGATTTCTTTCACACGATTTTTATTTGGTTTCCTTTTCCTCTTCTTTTTAGTTTCTAGAGAATTTTGTAATGCGTGTTTGCTTCGTTTGTTAAGAGAGTCGCGTCGTTAAAGTAGTATGCATTGGTCGGAAGCAGAGCGGTGTTAAACAGGGTGTGTGTGCAAATAAATAAAATAAATTTTTTTTTTGTTTAGTGCAAGGCGAATTTAACTACAGGTAGTGCCGGCACTACAACAATCCAAAAACAACAAGAGACAACATAGAATTTTTCGTATTGCATTGTTAGTGCTTATGGCTCGAAATGTTAACCATTCTTAGCAAAACACTAACAAATCAAAACAAATAGTTTCGATGACTATTCGACACCAACTGTAGTTAATTCGCTTTTGTTTAGTGAAAATCAAAGTAATTCAGATCAAAATAAAGTGTAGTTTTTTATTTGTTTTTATTAGCGTGATAAAGAGCGAATTTATAGTAAGAAGAGCAAATAAGATGTGTTTTTTTTTGCAGTAAAAATAAAAGTCAATTTGTAAAGATGGCAAATAGCGACAAAATAAGGCCGGCATTCAAATAAAAACGTGCAAAGGAAAGACAATTAAATTGTTAAAATGTGTTAAGGCTTTAAAGTGATAATTACAGGGAAATTGTGTAGGACCCAATTATGAAATTTAAGTTTAAAAGGTAAGTTACTATTGGTATGTAGCAATATATCAAAATCGACTTTTTTGCATAAAATAATATTTTTAGTAAATGGTTCCTTGGAGTCTCTTAAACAATAGTTGTTCTAAGACTTTATTCATTTTTGGCGCATCCAAAAATGTCAGTTGTTGAAGAAAATCGCCAATTTGACCCTTCAAACCTCGAAAGATGACTTAACAATGTTTTAAAATTTTTATAGAACGAATGTTTCTAAAATTTCAAATAATGGCAAATTGGTATAATTTTTTCTGCAAATACTTGATTGCGTTTTGAAACAACTACTAAAGCTCTCCAGAAAGGTATTATGTAATTATAAAAATTAAATACAAAATTGGTGACAGGAGGCAAAAGTGTATAAATAAAATTTTAAAATCCCTAGCATTGCATACATAATAAAATATGCAGAATTTAAAAAGGTAATATTTTCCTTTTTCATTATAGGATTTTTAGTTATTACCAGATTTTGGTGCATTATGGCTTAAAACTTGTATAATGAAATGTACTAAACAATAAACGTCTGGTCTCAATTCTTAGCTTCTCCAGATTCTGATTCCACCAGGGAACCTCCCCCTTTGGCCTACGGATTTGGAGTGGACAAGGTACATCGGATTCAAAATCAATGTCTCCCGAGCTTCTTAGTATGCCCTCAGACAGCTTCTCACCAATATTCAGATGGTGACGGAAAATATCCCAGTTCGCTCTCTTGGGATTTCGATATTCCAGGATATACGCTGAGGAACATTCAATGTCGAAGATCAAGTATTCGTGATCCGACAGCGAAATGTCACTCGACGAAAAATAAACAATAAGGTTTTAAAACTGTGAATTTTTTTCTTAGTTGAGGTACAAAACATCTTTTTAAAGGGCAATAATTGGTGAAAATCATCAAAATTTTAAAAATATCTTAGATCTGGTCCACTACCACTCAGGAATTTTGAATCCGATTAAAACCATTCATCCACTATTCGACGCGTAAGTTAGTAGACTTTCAAACATAAGTACATATATATAACTTATTTTTATTACCAAAACAATAAACCTAACATAAAAATCTTATTATTTTAGTACTTTTTTGTTTGGAGCACAACAACAACTTTTTTAACTTTTGCAAAATATTAGCATATTATGCCAATATGACTTGAGAGTATTTCATACAAGACTTATAAGGAAATCACTTTTTATATGAAAATAGAAGTGATCACAGATTTTGCTTATTTTGGCTGTAGCTCTTATAGTTTTTAAGAAAAATTTATTTAAAGCTTTTCATACAAAAATCCTTAGAAACTCAATTTTTATATGAAAATGGAAGTGATCCATATTTTGCATATTTTGGTGTAAGCTCTTATAGTTTTCAAGAAAAACGCATTTTAAGTTTTCCATACAAAAATCCTAAGAAAATCCATTTTTATATAAAAATAAAAGTGATCACAGTATTTCTTATATTTTTATTGGAAAATAGAAGTGATCACAGATTTTTATTAGCTCTTTAAGTTTTAAGAAAAACGCATTAAAAAACAGTACACGGAAAGAGTTCTTTACTAAATCACCAGAAAATATGGCTTCAACCAAGAAAATTTTGCACTATTCTCCTCCAAGCTACACATTTCTTATTGTAAACATATGTGTGACAAGCTTTAAGAAAAAAGTTATGACTCAAAGCGAACTTAAATTTACTTAAATAAAGCTAAGAAGAAATTATTTTAATTCTATTGTAACAAATAAAGTTTTCGTTGCTTATGGCCAATTTCACCAATTTTATTTGACAAGAAAAACGAATTTTAAACAAATTTTCTTAATGCAAGAAATTCGATTCTATTTAAAAATTAAGGAAACCGTGCATATTAAATAAATGCAGCTTGATTTCAGAAATATCTTTCTTTTTTTTAATAAAATCAAGCAACTTTTTTATTTCTTGTTTTAAGAAATTTTTGATCATATACCAATAACATGAAATTTTTGATCATGAGAAAATGTTTCTTAATTTAAGAAACTTTTACTTAATACGAACAAAATTAGTTAAAATCAGGATATTATTTTTGGATTTTGAATTTTCTTGTTTAAGAAACGAAATTGATATCTTTAGAAAAAAACTTCTTTCCGTGTACATTTTTCGTACTTTATTGGGGGTCGTGCATAAAACAGTACAAATGAAAAAAAATCAGTACCCGCACTGCTAAAAAAGTACGTTTGGCATACCTTCTTTAAGCTGCCACATGGAATGGGCTAGAGGGCCGAAAATAACCCATTAAATTGACAAAAAAAAAAGAGATAAAGAGAATCCCTTATCAATAATAAGTAAAGCTTTTTAATACAAATATTCAGATGTACTCACCTCTTTAAACATATTTAAGTATTCGAAAATTTTTATATCTTTAATTGACCTTTATTGAATTATTATTATTTTAAATTTAATTTCATTTTCTTTATTTATTTATTTAATTTTTCTTACAATTTTACACCTTTTTATATTTTAATTTTTATTTTTACTCATATCTATAAAAATCGGCTATATTTTTCTCTAAATTAACTTCTTTAATAACTGACTTTTATTTCATATATACAAAATAAGCGCAGCTTTTTAATTTTCTCTTTTTTAATAATTGATGTTTATTAAACTAATAAAAACTAAAACAAATGAACATTAAACTTTTATTTGCAATATTTAATTTCATTTACCACTTTGCGCAAAAATTTTCATTTCCCTTTTTGTAAACAAAACTTGCACTCATACACTTTTTATTTAACAAAAAACACACGCCACTTTTTGCATAATCTTTCTGTACATCCTCGTAACAACGCGACTCTCTTAAATAATACAAGCAGCATTGCAACAGAGACTGCGCTGCTTAATAACTATGCTTTATATGAAAAAAAATTCAACACGTTTTTTACTGCGAAACACACAACTTTTTTTGTTTATTTTTTTATGTAATAATGAAAAAACAATTAAATTTAATTTATTTATACAAATTTTAAATTTTCAACACTTTTTCCCTATTAATTTAATTAGTTTATCAGAGAGTTTGCACTTAAACGTTCACGCACCATTGAAATTTCTAGAAACTAAAAGGAAGTGGAAAGGAAAAAAGGGCAGAAAAAAGCTTTTATTGTTTAAATGACTATGGAAGAGAGAATGGGAGTGAGAGTTTTTAGTGATTTTTAAAATTTCGCCGCGAAAATTGCTTAAGTCAGTGCCCGATGCATTTTTTTTATTTTGTCTCCCAATTTCACGATGTCCAAGGCGAGTTCATTCCAGGTAATCGCGGTAATAAAACAAGTACAAAAACCACAACCAATTAGTTTTTGTAAAATCATTGTACAATGTCAAAAACAGAAATAAAACAAAACAGAATCAAAATTTTGACATCCAACAATGATAAAGCTAAAGAAAAAACTATCAGCAGGTCTTTTAAGACCACTTGTAATGAATTCGTCTTGTTGATGTCGAAGGAACGGTCCCTTTCGCACAAATACATTTGAAATAAAAAATTAAGTTTTAAGAATTTAATTTTGTTTTGAATGTTGCTGTGCGAAAGAAAGAGTTCTTTTGCATTTAGCAAATATTTCGTCAATTCCATATTCAAAAGCAGAAGCTCGTTTTCAGTGCAATGAATTTGATCAAGACCAAAATTCGTAATCCAATGTCTTTACATGAGCTAAAGATTGCACAGGTGTATGTGAAACGGTAGCAAAGTACTCATGGAAGTAAAATTTTAACACCGTTGAGGCGAATAACATTTCACTTAGCCCTGTGAGCTAGTATTAGTTTTATTTGCTTTTTACCAAGGCGAATTAACACCAGGTGAACTTATCTTTCTACGTAAGCAAATGCTGATTACTAATCTTGTGTCAAAATGATATACTGTTCATGTGGTTCAGGGGTATATTTACTAAATTGTATAATTTTCGCTTAAAATTACGAAAATTAAATTTTTTTTAATTATTACATTTCAAAACCAATAATTTAAAATTAAAAAGAAAATGAAATATTTGCTTAAATTGTTTACTTTAGTGTTGTATTATTTTTGACAAAAAATTAAAATATTTTACGGTGTGGTAAACGTTTTCAAAATAAGACCACATTGTATTAATTCGCCTTGCTTTTAGCTTTAGTTGATATTTATTTATTTATTTTTAGTTAGAGTTTTCGATTTTATTGCGTTTTGAATCTAAAAGTTGACAACGCTTTAGATTATGCTGCCCACAGACGAGACAACATTTGCTGAAACATGTATTACTACTCATGCTAAAAATTTCTCCATACACAATTAAACTAAAATCGAAATATTAGTATTGCGTGCTTTTTGATTATACTACTACAAAACAACAAATTTTATTTATTTGTTTTAATATTTATCACATTTCATGTCCCATAAATCTTGTAAATTGTTATATTTAATTAACATTTTTTTCCAATTCTCATAATTTGCAATTGTCGCCACTTATTCCATCTCGTTCCGTTACCCCAATTGCCGCATTATTTTTCACGTGCCAAAAAAGTCCTTCTAAAACTTAGTATATCTTGCATTTAATATATTCGCCGCACCCCAAAGAAATTTATTGAATTTCAGTGCCATTAGAGTACAACATAGCCACCTTGAGTCAAGTCGAGATTTACATACTCCGACTGCTCAACTTATAATTTTTCATTTGTATGCATGTAATTAATTTTGTAGTTTTTAGTTTTTAGAATTCTGCATTTTCTTTAGTTTTTTTAGTTCGTGTTTTAACTTTGTACCATGGTTTAATTATTAACATTATTTCAGTATTTCAGGGCGTGGGAAAAACGTTTTTTTCCTGTTTAGAATCTTCATTGACATATTTTTCATTCAACCCATCCTAATGCCCATGTTTATACCAATGTTGCCTTGTCTTTGGGTAGCATTAGAAAAAGGTGGAAAAAGAAGATTAAAGAAGAAATGAAATTTTGTCTCCGAATACGTGAACATGATGAAATAAATAAATTTTTAGCCTATTATTTTGGTCAATTCTTTATATTTAATAAAAATACTTGAATAAAAAAAACTTATCACAACATAAATCGTGGATTTTTAGAAAACTTTGACAGAAGACTAACCAAACAATACAAAATTAAAAAATTGTATTCCCGAAAATAACTTTGATAATAAAAAATTGCCATGCGTCCTAAAAATGCCACCTGTTTTTTCATCCTGGGTTTTACAATGGATCTTTTTAGAAATGAGAAACCAGGACTGATTGAGGTTTTTTCATATCAAAATCTCTTTTTTATGAAAAATATGAGTGATCATATATTTTTGGTATTTTAACGATTGTACGCTTATTTAAAGCGCAAGAGGTGACTGAACTTTGTTCATAGCAAAGCCGATTGTTGGTAGTAAATATTAAAATTAAATATTAAATAGTTTTCACAACTAGGCGCTGCTATAAGAAACTAGAACCGATTATATTATTTTTATTATTGAGAATATGAATTTATGATGATTCTCTTTCTTCTATTTGTTACCAATAAACACAATTAAATTTAATATAAAATTTTTTTCAAATTAACTTCTTTAACAATTTCAATTATTTAAATAATTCGACTCTTATTGCTTATCGATAAGTAATACCCATCCCAGTTAAACATAAAGGCAATTTCATAATTTCACTTTCACAACAAAATAAAAACACTTGATTTACAACTACAAAACACTACATATTTCTATCATTCACTTACTGATGTTGTTCTTGTCGTTGTTATTGCAAAAATATTAATTTTCCCTTCCCAACATTCTTAAAATACATACATACATAATTCAATTTTATCTTCTTTTATGCTTCGTAAAATATTCCTGATGCCCTGAACACTACATTATTGTTACATACAATACCAGCATGCAAATAAAAAACTAAAGTTGCTTAAATGGCATAATCTTTTCTCTCCCCACTCCCCCGTTATTATAATTGCATAATCAGATTTCTTTCACACGGTTTTTATTTGGTTTCCTTTTCCTCTTCTTTTTAGTTTCTAGAGAATTTTGTAGTGCGTGAACGTTTGCTTCGTTTGTTAAGAGCGTCGCGTCGTTAAAGTAGTATGCATTGGTCGGAAGCAGAGCGGTGTTAAACAGGGTGTGTGTGCAAATAAATAAGATACAATTTTTTTTTTTGTTTAGTGCAAGGCGAATTTAACTACAGGTAGTGCCGGCACTACAACAATCCAAAAACAACAAGAGACAACATAGAATTTTTCGTATTGCATTGTTAGTGCGTATGGCTCGAAATGTTAACCATTCTTAGCAAAACACTAACAAATCAAAACAAATAGTTTCGATGACTATTCGACACCAACTGTAGTTAATTCGCTTTTGTTTAGTAAAAATCAAAGTAATTCAGATCAAAATAAAGTGTAGTTTTTTATTTGTTTTTATTAGCGTGATAAAGAGCGAATTTATAGAAAGAAGAGCAAATTAGATGTGTTTTTTTTGCAGTAAAAATAAAAGTCAATTTGTAAAGATGGCAAATAGCGACAAAATAAGGCCGGCATTCAAATAAAAACGTGCAAAGGAAAGACAATTAAATTGTTAAAATGTGTTAAGGCTTAAAAGTGATAATTACAGGGAAATTGTGTAGGACCCAATTATGAAATTTAAGTTTAAAAGGTAAGTTACTATTGGTATGTAGCAATATATCAAAATCGACTTTTTTGCATAAAATAATATTTTTAGTAAATGGTTCCTTGGAGTCTCTTAAACAATAGTTGTTCTAAGACTTTATTCATTTTTGGCGCATCCAAAAATGTCAGTTGTTGAAGAAAATCGCCAATTTGACCCTTCAAACCTCGAAAGATGACTTAACAATGTTTTAAAATTTTTATAGAACGAATGTTTCTAAAATTTCAAATAATGGCAAATTGGTATAATTTTTTCTGCAAATACTTGATTGCGTTCTGAAACAACTACTAAAGCTCTCCAGAAAAGTATTATGTAATTATAAAAATTAAATACAAAATTGGTGACAGGAGGCAAAAGTGTATAAATAAAATTTTAAAATCCCTAGCATTGCATACATGATAAAATATGCAGAATTTAAAAAGGTAATATTTTCCTTTTTCATTATAGGATTTTTAGTTATTACCAGATTTTGGTGCATTATGGCTTAAAACTTGTATAATGAAATGTACTAAACAATAAACGTCTGGTCTCAATTCTTAGCTTCTCCAGATTCTGATTCCACCAGGGAACCTCCCCCTTTGGCCTACGGATTTGGAGTGGACAAGGTACATCGGATTCAAAATCAATGTCTCCCGAGCTCCTTAGTATGCCCTCAGACAGCTTCTCACCAATATTCAGATGGTGACGGAAAATATCCCAGTTCGCTCTCTTGGGATTGCGATATTCCAGGATATACGCTGAGGAACATTCAATGTCGAAGATCAAGTATTCGTGATCCGACAGCGAAATGTCACTCGACAAAAAATAAACAATAAGGTTATAAAACTGTGAATTTTTTTCTTAGTTGAGGTACAAAACATCTTTTTAAAGGGCAATAATTGGTGAAAATCATCAAAATTTTAAAAATATCTTAGATCTGGTCCACTACCACTCAGGAATTTTGAATCCGATTAAAACCATTCATCCACTATTCGACGCGTAAGTTAGTAGACTTTCAAACATAAGTACATACATATAACTTATTTTTATTACCAAAACAATAAACCTAGCATAAAAATCTTATTATTTTAGTACTTTTTTGTTTGGAGCACAACAACTTTTTTAACTTTTGCAAAATATTAGCATATTATGCCAATATGACTTGAGAGTATTTCATACAAGACTTATAAGGAAATCACTTTTTATATGAAAATAGAAGTGATCACAGATTTTGCTTATTTTGGCTGTAGCTCTTATAGTTTTTAAGAAAAATTTATTTAAAGCTTTTCATACAAAAATCCTTAGAAACTCAATTTTTATATGAAAATGGAAGTGATCCATATTTTGCATATTTTGGTGTAAGCTCTTATAGTTTTCAAGAAAAACGCATTTTAAGTTTTCCATACAAAAATCCTAAGAAAATCCATTTTTATATAAAAATAAAAGTGATCACAGGTTTTCTTATATTTTTATTGGAAAATAGAAGTGATCACAGATTTTTATTAGCTCTTTTAGTTTTAAGAAAAACGCATTAAAAAACAGTACACGGAAAGAGTTCTTTACTAAATCACCAGAAAATATGGCTTCAACCAAGAAAATTTTGCACTATTCTCCTCCAAGCTACACATTTCTTATTGTAAACATATGTGTGACAAGCTTTAAGAAAAAAGTTATGACTCAAAGCGAACTTAAATTTACTTAAATAAAGCTAAGAAGAAATTATTTTAATTCTATTGTAACAAATAAAGTTTTCGTTGCTTATGGCCAATTTCACCAATTTTATTTGACAAGAAAAACGAATTTTAAACATTTTTTCTTAATGCAAGAAATTCGATTCTATTTAAAAATTAAGAAAACCGTGCATATTAAATAAATGCAGCTTGATTTCAGAAATATCTTTCTTTTTTTTAATAAAATCAAGCAACTTTTTTATTTCTTGTTTTAAGAAATTTTTGATCATATACCAATAACATGAAATTTTTGATCATGAGAAAATGTTTCTTAATTTAAGAAACTTTTACTTAATACGAACAAAATTAGTTAAAATCATGAAATTATTTTTGGATTTTGAATTTTCTTGTTTTAAGAAACGAAATTGATATCTTTAGAAAAAAACTTCTTTCCGTGTACATTTTTCGTACTTTATTGGGGGTCGTGCATAAAACAGTACAAATGAAAAAAAATCAGTACCCGCACTGCTAAAAAAGTACGTTTGGCATACCTTCTTTAAGCTGCCACATGGAATGGGCTAGAGGGCCGAAAATAACCCATTAAATTGACAAAAAAAAAGAGATAAAGAGAATCCCTTATCAATAATCAGTAAAGCTTTTTAATACAAATATTCAGATGTACTCACCTCTTTAAACATATTTAAGTATTCGAAAATTTTTATATCTTTTATTGACCTTTATTGAATTATTATTATTTTAAATTTAATTTCATTTTCTTTATTTATTTATTTAATTTTTCTTACAATTTTACACCTTTTTATATTTTAATTTTTATTTTTACTCATTTCTATAAAAATCGGCTATATTTTTCTCTAAATTAACTTCTTTAATAACTGACTTTTATTTCATATATACAAAATAAGCGCAGCTTTTTAATTTTCTCTTTTTTAATAATTGATGTTTATTAAACTAATAAAAACTAAAACAAATGATCATTAAACTTTTATTTGCAATATTTAATTTCATTTACCACTTTACGCAAAAATTTTCATTTCCCTTTTTGTAAACAAAAACTTGCACTCATACACTTTTTATTTAACAAAAAACACACGCCACTTTTTGCATAATCTTTTGTGTACATCCTCGTAACAACGCGACTCTCTTAAATAATACAAGCAGCATTGCAACAGAGACTGCGCTGCTTAATAACTATGCTTTATATGAAAAAAATTTTAACACGTTTTTTACTGCGAAACACACAAGTTTTTTTGTTTATTTTTTTATGTAATAATGAAAAAACAATTAAATTTAATTTATTTATACAAATTTTAAATTTTCAACACTTTTTCCCTATTAATTTAATTAGTTTATCAGAGAGTTTGCACTTAAACGTTCACGCACCATTGAAATTTCTTGAAACTAAAAGGAAGTGGAAAGGAAAAAAGGGCAGAAAAAAGCTTTTATTGTTTAAATAACTATGGAAGAGAGAATGGGAGTGAGAGTTTTTAGTGATTTTTAAAATTTCGCCGCGAAAATTGCTTAAGTCAGTGCCCGATGCATTTTTTTTATTTTGTCTCCCAATTTCACGATGTCCAAGGCGAGTTCATTCCAGGTAATCGCGGTAATAAAACAAGTACAAAAACCACAACCAATTAGTTTTTGTAAAATCATTGTACAATGTCAAAAACAGAAATAAAACAAAACAGAAACAAAATTTTGACATCCAACAATGATAAAGCTAAAGAAAAAACTATCAGCAGGTCTTTTAAGACCACTTGTAATGAATTCGTCTTGTTGATGTCGAAGGAACGGTCCCTTTCGCACAAATACATTTGAAATAAAAAATTAAGTTTTAAGAATTTAATTTTGTTTTGAATGTTGCTGTGCGAAAGAAAGAGTTCTTTTGCATTTAGCAAATATTTCGTCAATTCCATATTCAAAAGCAGAAGCTCGTTTTCAGTGCAATGAATTTGATCAAGACCAAAATTCGTAATCCAATGTCTTTACATGAGCTAAAGATTGCACAGGTGTATGTGAAACGGTAGCAAAGTACTCATGGAAGTAAAATTTTAACACCGTTGAGGCGAATAACATTTCACTTAGCCCTGTGAGCTAGTATTAGTTTTATTTGCTTTTTACCAAGGCGAATTAACACCAGGTGAACTTATCTTTCTACGTAAGCAAATGCTGATTACTAATCTTGTGTCAAAATGATATACTGTTCATGTGGTTCAGGGGTATATTTACTAAATTGTATAATTTTCGCTTAAAATTACGAAAATTAAATTTTTTTTAATTATTACATTTCAAAACCAACAATTTAAAATTAAAAAGAAAATGAAATATTTGCTTAAATTGTTTACTTTAGTGTTGTATTATTTTTGACAAAAAATTAAAATATTTTACGGTGTGGTAAACGTTTTCAAAATAAGACCACATTGTATTAATTCGCCTTGCTTTTAGCTTTAGTTGATATTTATTTATTTATTTTTAGTTAGAGTTTTCGATTTTATTGCGTTTTGAATCTAAAAGTTGACAACGCTTTAGATTATGCTGCCCACAGACGAGACAACATTTGCTGAAACATGTATTACTACTCATGCTAAAAATTTCTCCATACACAATTAAACTAAAATCGAAATATTAGTATTGCGTGCTTTTTGATTATACTACTACAAAACAACAAATTTTATTTATTTGTTTTAATATTTATCACATTTCATGTCCCATAAATCTTGTAAATTGTTATATTTAATTAAAATTTCTTTGCAATTCTCATAATTTGCAATTGTCGCCACTTATTCCATCTCGTATCGTTCCCCCAATTGCCCAATTATTTTTCACGTGCCAATAAAGTCCTTCTAAAACTTATTATATATTGCTTTTAATATATTCGCCGCACCCCAAAGAAATTTATTGAATTTCAGTGCCATTAGAGTACAACATAGCCACCTTGAGTCAAGTCGAGATTTACATACTCCGACTACCTAACTTATAATTTTTCATTTGTATGCATGTAATTAATTTTGTAGTTTTTAATTTTTAGAATTCTGCATTTTCTTTAGTTTTTTTAGTTCGTGTTTTAACTTTGTACCATGGTTTAATTATTAACATTATTTCAGTATTTCAGGGCGTGGGAAAAACGTTTTTTTCCTGTTTAGAATCTTCACTGACTTATTTTTCATTCTAGGGGGTGACTGACAACTTCATTTTCGACCCATCCTAAGGCCCATGTTTCTACCAATGTTGCCTTGTCTGTTGCATTAGAAAAAGGTGGAAAAAGAAGATTACAGAAGAAATGAAATTTTGTCCCCGAATACGTGAACATGATGAAATAAATAAATTTTTAGCCTGTTATTATTGCATTTTGGTCAATTCTTTATATAAAATAAAAATAATGAAAACTTGAATAAAAAAAACTTATCACAACATAAAACGTGGATTTTTAGAAACTTTGACAGAAGACTAGACAAACAATACTAAATTAAAAAATTGCCATGCGTCCTAAAAATGCCACCTGTTTTTTCATCCTGGGTTTTACAATGGATCTTTTTAGAAATGAGAAACCAGGACTGATTGAGGTTTTTTCATATCAAAATCTCTTTTTTATGAAAAATATGAGTGATCATATATTTTTGGTATTTTAACGATTGTACGCTTATTTAAAGCGCAAGAGGTGACTGAACTTTGTTCATAGCAAAGTCGATTGTTGGTAGTAATTATTAAAATTTAATATTAAATAGTTTTCACAACTAGACGCTGCTATAAGAAACTAGAACCGATTTTATATATTCATAAAATATTAAATTTTGATGACATACATACGTATGTACATACGTATGTACCCATGTGTTCATATATTTTCGTTATTTGTCATTAAAATAAATTTATTTTTATTATTGAGAATATGAATTTATGATGATTCTCTTTCTTCTATTTGTTACCAATAAACAATAAATACAATTAAATTCAAAATTAAATTTTTTTCAAATTAACTTCTTTAACAATTTCAATTATTTAAATAATTCGACTCCTTTTGCTTATCGATAAGTAATACCCATCCCAGTTGAACATAAAGGCAATTTCATAATTTCACTTTCACAACAAAAAAAAACCCTTGATTTACAACTACAAAACACTACATATTTCTATCATTCACTTACTGATGTTGTTGTTGTCGTTGTTATTGCAAAAATATTAATTTTCCCTTCCCAACATTCTTAAAATACATAATTCTATTTTATCTTCTTTTATGCTTCGTAAAATATTCCTGATGCGCTGACCACTACATTATTGTTACATACAATACCAGCATGCAAATAAAAAACTAAAGTTGCTTAAATGGCATAATCTTTTCTCTCCCCACTCCCTCCTTATTATAATTGCATAATCAGATTTCTTTCACACGATTTTTATTTGGTTTCCTTTTCCTCTTCTTTTTAGTTTCTAGAGAATTTTGTAATGCGTGTTTGCTTCGTTTGTTAAGAGAGTCGCGTCGTTAAAGTAGTATGCATTGGTCGGAAGCAGAGCGGTGTTAAACAGGGTGTGTGTGCAAATAAATAAAATAAATTTTTTTTTTGTTTAGTGCAAGGCGAATTTAACTACAGGTAGTGCCGGCACTACAACAATCCAAAAACAACAAGAGAACATAGAATTTTTCGTATTGCATTGTTAGTGCTTATGGCTCGAAATGTTAACCATTCTTAGCAAAACACTAACAAATCAAAACAAATAGTTTCGATGACTATTCGACACCAACTGTAGTTAATTCGCTTTTGTTTAGTGAAAATCAAAGTAATTCAGATCAAAATAAAGTGTAGTTTTTTATTTGTTTTTATTAGCGTAATAAAGAGCGAATTTATAGTAAGAAGAGCAAATAAGATGTGTTTTTTTTTGCAGTAAAAATAAAAGTCAATTTGTAAAGATGGCAAATAGCGACAAAATAAGGCCGGCATTCAAATAAAAACGTGCAAAGGAAAGACAATTAAATTGTTAAAATGTGTTAAGGCTTTAAAGTGATAATTACAGGGAAATTGTGTAGGACCCAATTATGAAATTTAAGTTTAAAAGGTAAGTTACTATTGGTATGTAGCAATATATCAAAATCGACTTTTTTGCATAAAATAATATTTTTAGTAAATGGTTCCTTGGAGTCTCTTAAACAATAGTTGTTCTAAGACTTTATTCATTTTTGGCGCATCCAAAAATGTCAGTTGTTGAAGAAAATCGCCAATTTGACCCTTCAAACCTCGAAAGATGACTTAACAATGTTTTAAAATTTTTATAGAACGAATGTTTCTAAAATTTCAAATAATGGCAAATTGGTATAATTTTTTCTGCAAATACTTGATTGCGTTTTGAAACAACTACTAAAGCTCTCCAGAAAGGTATTATGTAATTATAAAAATTAAATACAAAATTGGTGACAGGAGGCAAAAGTGTATAAATAAAATTTTAAAATCCCTAGCATTGCATACATAATAAAATATGCAGAATTTAAAAAGGTAATATTTTCCTTTTTCATTATAGGATTTTTAGTTATTACCAGATTTTGGTGCATTATGGCTTAAAACTTGTATAATGAAATGTACTAAACAATAAACGTCTGGTCTCAATTCTTAGCTTCTCCAGATTCTGATTCCACCAGGGAACCTCCCCCTTTGGCCTACGGATTTGGAGTGGACAAGGTACATCGGATTCAAAATCAATGTCTCCCGAGCTCCTTAGTATGCCCTCAGACAGCTTCTCACCAATATTCAGATGGTAACGGAAAATATCCCAGTTCGCTCTCTTGGGATTTCGATATTCCAGGATATACGCTGAGGAACATTCAATGTCGAAGATCAAGTATTCGTGATCCGACAGCGAAATGTCACTCGACGAAAAATAAACAATAAGGTTATAAAACTGTGAATTTTTTTCTTAGTTGAGGTACAAAACATCTTTTTAAAGGGCAATAATTGGTGAAAACCATCAACATTTTAAAAATATCTCAGATTTGGTCCACTACCACTAAGGAATTTTAAATCCGATTAAAACCATTCATCCACTATTCGACGCGTAAGTTAGTAGACTTTCAAACATAAGTACATATATATAACTTATTTTTATTACCAAAACAATAAACCTAGCATAAAAATCTTATTATTTTAGTACTTTTTTGTTTGGAGCACAACAACTTTTTTAACTTTTGCAAAATATTAGCATATTATGCCAATATGACTTGAGAGTATTTCATACAAGACTTATAAGGAAATTACTTTTTATATGAAAATAGAAGTGATCACAGATTTTGCTTATTTTGGCTGTAGCTCTTATAGTTTTTAAGAAAAATTTATTTAAAGCTTTTCATACAAAAATCCTTAGAAACTCAATTTTTATATGAAAATGGAAGTGATCCATATTTTGCATATTTTGGTGTAAGCTCTTATAGTTTTCAAGAAAAACGCATTTTAAGTTTTCCATACAAAAATCCTAAGAAAATCCATTTTTATATAAAAATAAAAGTGATTACAGTATTTCTTATATTTTTATTGGAAAATAGAAGTGATCACAGATTTTTATTAGCTCTTTAAGTTTTAAGAAAAACGCATTAAAAAACAGTACACGGAAAGAGTTCTTTACTAAATCACCAGAAAATATGGCTTCAACCAAGAAAATTTTGCACTATTCTCCTCCAAGCTACACATTTCTTATTGTAAACATATGTGTGGCAAGCTTTAAGAAAAAAGTTATGACTCAAAGCGAACTTAAATTTACTTAAATAAAGCTAAGAAGAAATTATTTTAATTCTATTGTAACAAATAAAGTTTTCGTTGCTTATGGCCAATTTCACCAATTTTATTTGACAAGAAAAACGAATTTTAAACATATTTTCTTAATGCAAGAAATTCGATTCTATTTAAAAATTAAGGAAACCGTGCATATTAAATAAATGCAGCTTGATTTCAGAAATATCTTTCTTTTTTTTAATAAAATCAAGCAACTTTTTTATTTCTTGTTTTAAGAAATTTTTGATCATATACCAATAACATGAAATTTTTGATCATGAGAAAATGTTTCTTAATTTAAGAAACTTTTACTTAATACGAACAAAATTAGTTAAAATCAGGAAATTATTTTTGGATTTTGAATTTTCTTGTTTAAGAAACGAAATTGATATCTTTAGAAAAAAACTTCTTTCCGTGTACATTTTTCGTACTTTATTGGGGGTCGTGCATAAAACAGTACAAATGAAAAAAAATCAGTACCCGCACTGCTAAAAAAGTACGTTTGGCATACCTTCTTTAAGCTGCCACATGGAATGGGCTATAGGGCCGAAAATAACCCATTAAATTGACAAAAAAAAAGAGATAAAGAGAATCCCTTATCAATAATAAGTAAAGCTTTTTAATACAAATATTCAGATGTACTCACCTCTTTAAACATATTTAAGTATTCGAAAATTTTTATATCTTTAATTGACCTTTATTGAATTATTATTATTTTAAATTTAATTTCATTTTCTTTATTTATTTATTTAATTTTTCTTACAATTTTACACCTTTTTATATTTTAATTTTTATTTTTACTCATTTCTATAAAAATCGGCTATATTTTTCTCTAAATTAACTTCTTTAATAACTGACTTTTATTTCATATATACAAAATAAGCGCAGCTTTTTAATTTTCTCTTTTTTAATAATTGATGTTTATTAAACTAATAAAAACTAAAACAAATGAACATTAAACTTTTATTTGCAATATTTAATTTCATTTACCACTTTGCGCAAAAATTTTCATTTCCCTTTTTGTAAACAAAACTTGCACTCATACACTTTTTATTTAACAAAAAACACACGCCACTTTTTGCATAATCTTTCTGTACATCCTCGTAACAACGCGACTCTCTTAAATAATACAAGCAGCATTGCAACAGAGACTGCGCTGCTTAATAACTATGCTTTATATGAAAAAAAATTCAACACGTTTTTTACTGCGAAACACACAACTTTTTTTGTTTATTTTTTTATGTAATAATGAAAAAACAATTAAATTTAATTTATTTATACAAATTTTAAATTTTCAACACTTTTTCCCTATTAATTTAATTAGTTTATCAGAGAGTTTGCACTTAAACGTTCACGCACCATTGAAATTTCTAGAAACTAAAAGGAAGTGGAAAGGAAAAAAGGGCAGAAAAAAGCTTTTATTGTTTAAATTACTATGGAAGAGAGAATGGGAGTGAGAGTTTTTAGTGATTTTTAAAATTTCGCCGCGAAAATTGCTTAAGTCAGTGCCCGATGCATTTTTTTTATTTTGTCTCCCAATTTCACGATGTCCAAGGCGAGTTCATTCCAGGTAATCGCGGTAATAAAACAAGTACAAAAACCACAACCAATTAGTTTTTGTAAAATCATTGTACAATGTCAAAAACAGAAATAAAACAAAACAGAAACAAAATTTTGACATCCAACAATGATAAAGCTAAAGAAAAAACTATCAGCAGGTCTTTTAAGACCACTTGTAATGAATTCGTCTTGTTGATGTCGAAGGAACGGTCCCTTTCGCACAAATACATTTGAAATAAAAAATTAAGTTTTAAGAATTTAATTTTGTTTTGAATGTTGCTGTGCGAAAGAAAGAGTTCTTTTGCATTTAGCAAATATTTCGTCAATTCCATATTCAAAAGCAGAAGCTCGTTTTCAGTGCAATGAATTTGATCAAGACCAAAATTCGTAATCCAATGTCTTTACATGAGCTAAAGATTGCACAGGTGTATGTGAAACGGTAGCAAAGTACTCATGGAAGTAAAATTTTAACACCGTTGAGGCGAATAACATTTCACTTAGCCCTGTGAGCTAGTATTAGTTTTATTTGCTTTTTACCAAGGCGAATTAACACCAGGTGAACTTATCTTTCTACGTAAGCAAATGCTGATTACTAATCTTGTGTCAAAATGATATACTGTTCATGTGGTTCAGGGGTATATTTACTAAATTGTATAATTTTCGCTTAAAATTACGAAAATTAAATTTTTTTTAATTATTACATTTCAAAACCAACAATTTAAAATTAAAAAGAAAATGAAATATTTGCTTAAATTGTTTACTTTAGTGTTGTATTATTTTTGACAAAAAATTAAAATATTTTACGGTGTGGTAAACGTTTTCAAAATAAGACCACATTGTATTAATTCGCCTTGCTTTTAGCTTTAGTTGATATTTATTTATTTATTTTTAGTTAGAGTTTTCGATTTTATTGCGTTTTGAATCTAAAAGTTGACAACGCTTTAGATTATGCTGCCCACAGACGAGACAACATTTGCTGAAACATGTATTGCTACTCATGCTAAAAATTTCTCCATACACAATTAAACTAAAATCGAAATATTAGTATTGCGTGTTTTTTGATTATACTACTACAAAACAACAAATTTTATTTATTTGTTTTAATATTTATCACATTTCATGTCCCATAAATCTTGTAAATTGTTATATTTAATTAACATTTTTTTCCAATTCTCATAATTTGCAATTGTCGCCACTTATTCCATCTCGTTCCGTTACCCCAATTGCCGCATTATTTTTCACGTGCCAAAAAAGTCCTTCTAAAACTTAGTATATCTTGCATTTAATATATTCGCCGCACCCCAAAGTAATTTATTGAATTTCAGTGCCATTAGAGTACAACATAGCCACCTTGAGTCAAGTCGAGATTTACATACTCCGACTGCTCAACTTATAATTTTTCATTTGTATGCATGTAATTAATTTTGTAGTTTTTAGTTTTTAGAATTCTGCATTTTCTTTAGTTTTTTTAGTTCGTGTTTTAACTTTGTACCATGGTTTAATTATTAACATTATTTCAGTATTTCAGGGCGTGGGAAAAACGTTTTTTTCCTGTTTAGAATCTTCATTGACATATTTTTCATTCTAGGGGGTGACTGACAACTTAATTTTCAACCCATCCTAATGCCCATGTTTATACCAATGTTGCCTTGTCTTTGGGTAGCATTAGAAAAAGGTGGAAAAAGAAGATTAAAGAAGAAATGAAATTTTGTCTCCGAATACGTGAACATGATGAAATAAATAAATTTTTAGCCTATTATTTTGGTCAATTCTTTATATTTAATAAAAATACTTGAATAAAAAAAACTTATCACAACATAAATCGTGGATTTTTAGAAAACTTTGACAGAAGACTAACCAAACAATACAAAATTAAAAAATTGTATTCCCGAAAATAACTTTGATAATAAAAAATTGCCATGCGTCCTAAAAATGCCACCTGTTTTTTCATCCTGGGTTTTACAATGGATCTTTTTAGAAATGAGAAACCAGGACTGATTGAGGTTTTTTCATATCAAAATCTCTTTTTTATGAAAAATATGAGTGATCATATATTTTTGGTATTTTAACGATTGTACGCTTATTTAAAGCGCAAGAGATGACTGAACTTTGTTCATAGCAAAGCCGATTGTTGGTAGTAAATATTAAAATTAAATATTAAATAGTTTTCACAACTAGACGCTGCTATAAGAAACTAGAACCGATGTTATATATTCATAAAATATTAAATTTTGATGACATACATACGTATGTACATACATACGTATGTACCCATGTGTTCATATATTTTCGTTATTTGTCATTAAAATAAATTTATTTTTATTATTGAGAATATGAATTTATGAAGATTCTCTTTCTTCTATTTGTTACCAATAAACACAATTAAATTTAATATACAATTTTTTTCAAATTAACTTCTTTAACAATTTCAATTATTTAAATAATTCGACTCTTATTGCTTATCGATAAGTAATACCCATCCCAGTTAAACATAAAGGCAATTTCATAATTTCACTTTCACAACAAAATAAAAACACTTGATTTACAACTACAAAACACTACATATTTCTATCATTCACTTACTGATGTTGTTCTTGTCGTTGTTATTGCAAAAATATTAATTTTCCCTTCCCAACATTCTTAAAATACATACATACATAATTCAATTTTATCTTCTTTTATGCTTCGTAAAATATTCCTGATGCCCTGAACACTACATTATTGTTACATACAATACCAGCATGCAAATAAAAAACTAAAGTTGCTTAAATGGCATAATCTTTTCTCTCCCCACTCCCCCGTTATTATAATTGCATAATCAGATTTCTTTCACACGGTTTTTATTTGGTTTCCTTTTCCTCTTCTTTTTAGTTTCTAGAGAATTTTGTAGTGCGTGAACGTTTGCTTCGTTTGTTAAGAGAGTCGCGTCGTTAAAGTAGTATGCATTGGTCGGAAGCAGAGCGGTGTTAAACAGGGTGTGTGTGCAAATAAATAAGATACAATTTTTTTTTTGTTTAGTGCAAGGCGAATTTAACTACAGGTAGTGCCGGCACTACAACAATCCAAAAACAACAAGAGACAACATAGAATTTTTCGTATTGCATTGTTAGTGCTTATGGCTCGAAATGTTAACCATTCTTAGCAAAACACTAACAAATCAAAACAAATAGTTTCGATGACTATTCGACACCAACTGTAGTTAATTCGCTTTTGTTTAGTAAAAATCAAAGTAATTCAGATCAAAATAAAGTGTAGTTTTTTATTTGTTTTTATTAGCGTGATAAAGAGCGAATTTATAGAAAGAAGAGCAAATTAGATGTGTTTTTTTTTGCAGTAAAAATAAAAGTCAATTTGTAAAGATGGCAAATAGCGACAAAATAAGGCCGGCATTCAAATAAAAACGTGCAAAGGAAAGACAATTAAATTGTTAAAATGTGTTAAGGCTTTAAAGTGATAATTACAGGGAAATTGTGTAGGACCCAATTATGAAATTTAAGTTTAAAAGGTAAGTTACTATTGGTATGTAGCAATATATCAAAATCGACTTTTTTGCATAAAATAATATTTTTAGTAAATGGTTCCTTGGAGTCTCTTAAACAATAGTTGTTCTAAGACTTTATTCATTTTTGGCGCATCCAAAAATGTCAGTTGTTGAAGAAAATCGCCAATTTGACCCTTCAAACCTCGAAAGATGACTTAACAATGTTTTAAAATTTTTATAGAACGAATGTTTCTAAAATTTCAAATAATGGCAAATTGGTATAATTTTTTCTGCAAATACTTGATTGCGTTTTGAAACAACTACTAAAGCTCTCCAGAAAAGTATTATGTAATTATAAAAATTAAATACAAAATTGGTGACAGGAGGCAAAAGTGTATAAATAAAATTTTAAAATCCCTAGCATTGCATACATGATAAAATATGCAGAATTTAAAAAGGTAATATTTTCCTTTTTCATTATAGGATTTTTAGTTATTACCAGATTTTGGTGCATTATGGCTTAAAACTTGTATAATGAAATGTACTAAACAATAAACGTCTGGTCTCAATTCTTAGCTTCTCCAGATTCTGATTCCACCAGGGAACCTCCCCCTTTGGCCTACGGATTTGGAGTGGACATGGTACATCGGATTCAAAATCAATGTCTCCCGAGCTCCTTAGTATGCCCTCAGACAGCTTCTCACCAATATTCAGATGGTGACGGAAAATATCCCAGTTCGCTCTCTTGGGATTGCGATATTCCAGGATATACGCTGAGGAACATTCAATGTCGAAGATCAAGTATTCGTGATCCGACAGCGAAATGTCACTCGACAAAAAATAAACAATAAGGTTATAAAACTGTGAATTTTTTTCTTAGTTGAGGTACAAAACATCTTTTTAAAGGGCAATAATTGGTGAAAATCATCAAAATTTTAAAAATATCTTAGATCTGGTCCACTACCACTCAGGAATTTTGAATCCGATTAAAACCATTCATCCACTATTCGACGCGTACGTTAGTAGACTTTCAAACATAAGTACATACATATAACTTATTTTTATTACCAAAACAATAAACCTAGCATAAAAATCTTATTATTTTAGTACTTTTTTGTTTGGAGCACAACAACAACTTTTTTAACTTTTGCAAAATATTAGCATATTATGCCAATATGACTTGAGAGTATTTCATACAAGACTTATAAGGAAATCACTTTTTATATGAAAATAGAAGTGATTACAGATTTTGCTTATTTTGGCTGTAGCTCTTATAGTTTTTAAGAAAAATTTATTTAAAGCTTTTCATACAAAAATCCTTAGAAACTCAATTTTTATATGAAAATGGAAGTGATCCATATTTTGCATATTTTGGTGTAAGCTCTTATAGTTTTCAAGAAAAACGCATTTTAAGTTTTCCATACAAAAATCCTAAGAAAATCCATTTTTATATAAAAATAAAAGTGATCACAGGTTTTCTTATATTTTTATTGGAAAATAGAAGTGATCACAGATTTTTATTTGCTCTTTTAGTTTTAAGAAAAACGCATTAAAAAACAGTACACGGAAAGAGTTCTTTACTAAATCACCAGAAAATATGGCTTCAACCAAGAAAATTTTGCACTATTCTCCTCCAAGCTACACATTTCTTATTGTAAACATATGTGTGACAAGCTTTAAGAAAAAAGTTATGACTCAAAGCGAACTTAAATTTACTTAAATAAAGCTAAGAAGAAATTATTTTAATTCTATTGTAACAAATAAAGTTTTCGTTGCTTATGGCCAATTTCACCAATTTTATTTGACAAGAAAAACGAATTTTAAACATTTTTTCTTAATGCAAGAAATTCGATTCTATTTAAAAATTAAGAAAACCGTGCATATTAAATAAATGCAGCTTGATTTCAGAAATATCTTTCTTTTTTTTAATAAAATCAAGCAACTTTTTTATTTCTTGTTTTAAGAAATTTTTGATCATATACCAATAACATGAAATTTTTGATCATGAGAAAATGTTTCTTAATTTAAGAAACTTTTACTTAATACGAACAAAATTAGTTAAAATCATGAAATTATTTTTGGATTTTGAATTTTCTTGTTTTAAGAAACGAAATTGATATCTTTAGAAAAAAACTTCTTTCCGTGTACATTTTTCGTACTTTATTGGGGGTCGTGCATAAAACAGTACAAATGAAAAAAAATCAGTACCCGCACTGCTAAAAAAGTACGTTTGGCATACCTTCTTTAAGCTGCCACATGGAATGGGCTAGAGGGCCGAAAATAACCCATTAAATTGACAAAAAAAAAAGAGATAAAGAGAATCCCTTATCAATAATAAGTAAAGCTTTTTAATACAAATATTCAGATGTACTCACCTCTTTAAACATATTTAAGTATTCGAAAATTTTTATATCTTTTATTGACCTTTATTGAATTATTATTATTTTAAATTTAATTTCATTTTCTTTATTTATTTATTTAATTTTTCTTACAATTTTACACCTTTTTATATTTTAATTTTTATTTTTACTCATTTCTATAAAAATCGGCTATATTTTTCTCTAAATTAACTTCTTTAATAACTGACTTTTATTTCATATATACAAAATAAGCGCAGCTTTTTAATTTTCTCTTTTTTAATAATTGATGTTTATTAAACTAATAAAAACTAAAACAAATGAACATTAAACTTTTATTTGCAATATTTAATTTCATTTACCACTTTACGCAAAAATTTTCATTTCCCTTTTTGTAAACAAAAACTTGCACTCATACACTTTTTATTTAACAAAAAACACACGCCACTTTTTGCATAATCTTTCTGTACATCTTCGTAACAACGCGACTCTCTTAAATAATACAAGCAGCATTGCAACAGAGACTGCGCTGCTTAATAACTATGCTTTATATGAAAAAAATTTTAACACGTTTTTTACTGCGAAACACACAACTTTTTTTTGTTTATTTTTTTATGTAATAATGAAAAAACAATTAAATTTAATTTATTTATACAAATTTTAAATTTTTAACACTTTTTCCCTATTAATTTAATTAGTTTATCAGAGAGTTTGCACTTAAACGTTCACGCACCATTGAAATTTCTAGAAACTAAAAGGAAGTGGAAAGGAAAAAAGGGCAGAAAAAAAGCTTTTATGGTTTAAATGACTATGGAAGAGAGAATGGGAGTGAGAGTTTTTAGTGATTTTTAAAATTTCGCCGCGAAAATTGCTTAAGTCAGTGCCCGATGCATTTTTTTTATTTTGTCTCCCAATTTCACGATGTCCAAGGCGAGTTCATTCCAGGTAATCGCGGTAATAAAACAAGTACAAAAACCACAACCAATTAGTTTTTGTAAAATCATTGTACAATGTCAAAAACAGAAATAAAACAAAACAGAAACAAAATTTTGACAATGATAAAGCTAAAGAAAAAACTATCAGCAGGTCTTTTAAGACCACTTGTAATGAATTCGTCTTGTTGATGTCGAAGGAACGGTCCCTTTCGCACAAATACATTTGAAATAAAAAATTAAGTTTTAAGAATTTAATTTTGTTTTGAATGTTGCTGTGCGAAAGAAAGAGTTCTTTTGCATTTAGCAAATATTTCGTCAATTCCATATTCAAAAGCAGAAGCTCGTTTTCAGTGCAATGAATTTGATCAAGACCAAAATTCGTAATCCAATGTCTTTACATGAGCTAAAGATTGCACAGGTGTATGTGAAACGGTAGCAAAGTACTCATGGAAGTAAAATTTTAACACCGTTGAGGCGAATAACATTTCACTTAGCCCTGTGAGCTAGTATTAGTTTTATTTGCTTTTTACCAAGGCGAATTAACACCAGGTGAACTTATCTTTCTACGTAAGCAAATGCTGATTACTAATCTTGTGTCAAAATGATATACTGTTCATGTGGTTCAGGGGTATATTTACTAAATTGTATAATTTTCGCTTAAAATTACGAAAATTAAATTTTTTTTAATTATTACATTTCAAAACCAACAATTTAAAATTAAAAAGAAAATGAAATATTTGCTTAAATTGTTTACTTTAGTGTTGTATTATTTTTGACAAAAAATTAAAATATTTTACGGTGTGGTAAACGTTTTCAAAATAAGACCACACTGTATTAATTCGCCTTGCTTTTAGCTTTAGTTGATATTTATTTATTTATTTTTAGTTAGAGTTTTCGATTTTATTGCGTTTTGAATCTAAAAGTTGACAACGCTTTAGATTATGCTGCCCACAGACGAGACAACATTTGCTGAAACATGTATTGCTACTCATGCTAAAAATTTCTCCATACACAATTAAACTAAAATCGAAATATTAGTATTGCGTGTTTTTTGATTATACTACTACAAAACAACAAATTTTATTTATTTGTTTTAATATTTATCACATTTCATGTCCCATAAATCTTGTAAATTGTTATATTTAATTAACATTTTTTTCCAATTCTCATAATTTGCAATTGTCGCCACTTATTCCATCTCGTTCCGTTACCCCAATTGCCGCATTATTTTTCACGTGCCAAAAAAGTCCTTCTAAAACTTAGTATATCTTGCATTAAATATATTCGCCGCACCCCAAAGTAATTTATTGAATTTCAGTGCCATTAGAGTACAACATAGCCACCTTGAGTCAAGTCGAGATTTACATACTCCGACTGCCCAACTTATAATTTTTCATTTGTATGCATGTAATTAATTTTGTAGTTTTTAATTTTTAGAATTCTGCATTTTCTTTAGTTTTTTTAGTTCGTGTTTTAACTTTGTACCATGGTTTAATTATTAACATTATTTCAGTATTTCAGGGCGTGGGAAAAACGTTTTTTTCCTGTTTAGAATCTTCACTGACTTATTTTTCATTCTAGGGGGTGACTGACAACTTCATTTTCGACCCATCCTAAGGCCCATGTTTCTACCAATGTTGCCTTGTCTGTTGCATTAGAAAAAGGTGGAAAAAGAAGATTACAGAAGAAATGAAATTTTGTCCCCGAATACGTGAACATGATGAAATAAATAAATTTTTAGCCTGTTATTATTGCATTTTGGTCAATTCTTTATATAAAATAAAAATAATGAAAACTTGAATAAAAAAAACTTATCACAACATAAAACGTGGATTTTTAGAAACTTTGACAGAAGACTAGACAAACAATACTAAATTAAAAAATTGCCATGCGTCCTAAAAATGCCACCTGTTTTTTCATCCTGGGTTTTACAATGGATCTTTTTAGAAATGAGAAACCAGGACTGATTGAGGTTTTTTCATATCAAAATCTCTTTTTTATGAAAAATATGAGTGATCATATATTTTTGGTATTTTAACGATTGTACGCTTATTTAAAGCGCAAGAGATGACTGAACTTTGTTCATAGCAAAGCCGATTGTTGGTAGTAAATATTAAAATTAAATATTAAATAGTTTTCACAACTAGACGCTGCTATAAGAAACTAGAACCGATTTTATATATTCATAAAATATTAAATTTTGATGACATACATACGTATGTACATACGTATGTATGTACCCATGTGTTCATATATTTTCGTTATTTGTCATTAAAATAAATTTATTTTTATTATTGAGAATATGAATTTATGATGATTCTCTTTCTTCTATTTGTTACCAATAAACAATAAATACAATTAAATTCAAAATTAAATTTTTTTCAAATTAACTTCTTTAACAATTTCAATTATTTAAATAATTCGACTCCTTTTGCTTATCGATAAGTAATACCCATCCCAGTTGAACATAAAGGCAATTTCATAATTTCACTTTCACAACAAAATAAAAACACTTGATTTACAACTACAAAACACTACATATTTCTATCATTCACTTACTGATGTTGTTGTTGTCGTTGTTATTGCAAAAATATTAATTTTCCCTTCCCAACATTCTTAAAATACATACATACATAATTCAATTTTATCTTCTTTTATGCTTCGTAAAATATTCCTGATGCCCTGAACACTACATTATTGTTACATACAATACCAGCATGCAAATAAAAAACTAAAGTTGCTTAAATGGCATAATCTTTTCTCTCCCCACTCCCCCTTTATTATAATTGCATAATCGGATTTCTTTCACACGATTTTTATTTGGTTTCCTTTTCCTCTTCTTTTTAGTTTCTAGAGAATTTTGTAGTGCGTGAACATCTGCTTCGTTTGTTAAGAGAGTCGCGTCGTTAAAGTAGTATGCATTGGTCGGAAGCAGAGCGGTGTTAAACAGGGTGTGTGTGCAAATAAATAAAATAAATTTTTTTTTTGTTTAGTGCAAGGCGAATTTAACTACAGGCAGTGCCGGCACTACAACAATCCAAAAACAACAAGAGACAACATAGAATTTTTCGTATTGCATTGTTAGTGCTTATGTCTCAAAATGTTAACCATTCTTAGCAAAACACTTACAAATCAAAACAAATAGGTTCGACACCACCTGTAGTTAATTTGCTTTTTTTTAGTGAAAATCAAAGTAATTCAGATCAAAATAAAGTGTAGTTTTTTATTTGTTTTTATTAGCGTGATAAAGAGCGAATTTATAGAAAGAAGAGCAAATTAGATGTGTTTTTTTGCAGTAAAAATAAAAGTCAATTTGTAAAGATGGCAAATAGCGACAAAATAAGGCCGGCATTCAAATAAAAACGTGCAAAGGAAAGACAATTAAATTGTTAAAATGTGTTAAGGCTTTAAAGTGATAATTACAGGGAAATTGTGTAGGACCCAATTATGAAATTTAAGTTTAAAAGGTAAGTTACTATTGGTATGTAGCAATATATCAAAATCGACTTTTTTGCATAAAATAATATTTTTAGTAAATGGTTCCTTGGAGTCTCTTAAACAATAGTTGTTCTAAGACTTTATTCATTTTTGGCGCATCCAAAAATGTCAGTTGTTGAAGAAAATCGCCAATTTGACCCTTCAAACCTCGAAAGATGACTTAACAATGTTTTAAAATTTTTATAGAACGAATGTTTCTAAAATTTTTAAAAACATGCCAACCTTAAAATAAATTTCAAATAATGGCAAATTGGTATAATTTTTCTGCAAATACTTGATTGCGTTTTGAAACAACTACTAAAGCTCTCCAGAAAGGTATTATGTGATTATAAAAATTGGATACAAATTTGGTGACAAGAGGCAAAAGTGTATAAATAAAACTTTAAAATCCCTAGCATTGCATACATGATAAAATATGCAGAATTTAAAAAGGTAATATTTTCCTTTTTTATTATAGGATTTTTAGTTATTACCAGATTTTGGTGCATTATGGATTAAAACTTTTATAATGAAATGTACTAAACAATAAACGCCTGGTCTCAGTTCTTAGCTTCTCCAGATTCTGATTCCACCAGGGAACCTCCCCCTTTGGCCTACGGATTTAGAGTGGACAAGGTACATCGGATTCAAAATCAATGTCTCCCGGCTCCTTAGTGTGCCCTCACCAATATTGAGGTGGTGACGGAAAATATCCCAGTTCGCTCTCCTGGGATTGTGATATTCCAGAATATACGCTGAGGACCATTCGATGTCGAAGATCAAGTATTCGTGATCCGACAGCGAAATGTCACTCGACACAAAATAAACAATAAGGTTATAAAACTGTAAACTTTTTTCATAATTTAGGTATAAGACATCTTTCAAAAGGGAAATAATTGGTGAAAAGCCGTCTAAATTTTAAAAATATCTCAGATTTGGTCCACTACCACTCAGGAATTTTGAATCCGATTAAAACCATTCATCCACTATTCGACGCGTAAGTTAGTAGACTTTCAAACATAAGTACATATATATAACTTATTTTTATTACCAAAACAATAAACCTAGCATAAAAATCTTATTATTTTAGTACTTTTTTGTTTGGAGCACAACAACAACTTTTTTAACTTTTGCAAAATATTAGCATATTATGCCAATATGACTTGAGAGTATTTCATAAAACACTCATAAGGATATCACTTTTTATTGGAAAATAGAAGTGATCACAGATTTTGCTTATTTTGGCTCTAGCTCTTATAGTTTTCTAGAAAAACGCATTTAAAGTTTTTCATACAAAAATCCTTAGAAAATCAATTTTTATATGAAAATGGAAGTGATTACAGATTTTGCTTATTTTGGCTATAGCTCTTATAGTTTTCTAGAAAAACGCATTTAAAGTTTTTCATACAAAAATCCTTAGAAAATCAATTTTTATATGAAAATGGAAGTGATTACAGATTTTGCTAATTTTGGCTATAGCTCTTATAGTTTTCTAGAAAAACGCATTTAAAGTTTTTCATACAAAAATCCTTAGAAAATCAATTTTTATATGAAACTGGAAGTGATCACAGATTTTGCTTATTTTAGCTATAGCTCTTATAGTTTTCAAGAAAAACGCATTTAAAGTTTTTCATACAAAAATCCTTAGAAAATCAATTTTTAGATGAAAATGGAAGTGATCACAGATTTTGCTTATTTTGGCTATAGCTCTTATAGTTTTCTAGAAAACCGCATTTAAAGTTTTTCATACAAAAATCCTTAGAAAATCAATTTTTATATGAAAATGGAAGTGATCACAGATTTTGCTTATTTTAGCTATAGCTCTTATAGTTTTCAAGAAAAACGCATTTAAAGTTTTTCATACAAAAATCCTTAGAAAATCAATTTTTATATGAAAATGGAAGTGATCACAGATTTTGCTTATTTTAGCTATAGCTCTTATAGTTTTCAAGAAAAACGCATTTAAAGTTTTTCATACAAAAATCCTTAGAAAATCAATTTTTAGATGAAAATGGAAGTGATCACAGATTTTGCTTATTTTGGCTATAGCTCTTATAGTTTTCTAGAAAACCGCATTTAAAGTTTTTCATACAAAAATCCTTAGAAAATCAAATTTTATATTAAAATGGAAGTGATCACAGATTTTGCTTATTTTAGCTCTAGCTCTTATAGTTTTCAAGAAAAACGCATTTAAAGTTTTTCATACAAAAATCCTTAGAAAATCAATTTTTATATAAAAATGGAAGTGATCACAGATTTTGCTTATTTTGGCTATAGCTCTTATAGTTTTCTAGAAAACCGCATTTAAAGTTTTTCATACAAAAATCCTTAGAAAATCAATTTTTATATGAAAATGGAAGTGATCACAGATTTTGCTTATTTTAGCTATAGCTCTTATAGTTTTCAAGAAAAACGCATTTAAAGTTTTTCATACAAAAATCCTTAGAAAATCAAATTTTATATTAAAATGGAAGTGATCACAGATTTTGCTTATTTTAGCTCTAGCTCTTATAGTTTTCAAGAAAAACGCATTTAAAGTTTTTCATACAAAAATCCTTAGAAAATCAATTTTTATATAAAAATGGAAGTGATCACAGATTTTGCTTATTTTGGCTATAGCTCTTATAGTTTTCTAGAAAACCGCATTTAAAGTTTTTCATACAAAAATCCTTAGAAAATCAATTTTTATATGAAAATGGAAGTGATCACAGATTTTGCTTATTTTAGCTATAGCTCTTATAGTTTTCAAGAAAAACGCATTTAAAGTTTTTCATACAAAAATCCTTAGAAAATCAATTTTTAGATGAAAATGGAAGTGATCACAGATTTTGCTTATTTTGGCTATAGCTCTTATAGTTTTCTAGAAAACCGCATTTAAAGTTTTTCATACAAAAATCCTTAGAAAATCAATTTTTATATGAAAATGGAAGTGATCACAGATTTTGCTTATTTTAGCTCTAGCTCTTATAGTTTTCAAGAAAAACGCATTTAAAGTTTTTCATACAAAAATCCTTAGAAAATCAATTTTTATATAAAAATGGAAGTGATCACAGATTTTGCTTATTTTGGCTATAGCTCTTATAGTTTTCTAGAAAACCGCATTTAAAGTTTTTCATACAAAAATCCTTAGAAAATCAATTTTTATATGAAAATGGAAGTGATCACAGATTTTGCTTATTTTAGCTCTAGCTCTTATAGTTTTCAAGAAAAACGCATTTAAAGTTTTTCATACAAAAATCCTTAGAAAATCAATTTTTATATGAAAATGGAAGTGATCACAGATTTTGCTTATTTTGGCTATAGCTCTTATAGTTTTCTAGAAAACCGCATTTAAAGTTTTTCATACAAAAATCCTTAGAAAATCAATTTTTATATGAAAATGGAAGTGATCACAGATTTTGCTTATTTTAGCTCTAGCTCTTATAGTTTTCAAGAAAAACGCATTTAAAGTTTTTCATACAAAAATCCTTAGAAAATCAATTTTTATATAAAAATGGAAGTGATCACAGATTTTGCTTATTTTGGCTATAGCTCTTATAGTTTTCTAGAAAACCGCATTTAAAGTTTTTCATACAAAAATCCTTAGAAAATCAATTTTTAGATGAAAATGGAAGTGATCACAGATTTTGCTTATTTTGGCTATAGCTCTTATAGTTTTCTAGAAAACCGCATTTAAAGTTTTTCATACAAAAATCCTTAGAAAATCAATTTTTATATGAAAATGGAAGTGATCACAGATTTTGCTTATTTTAGCTCTAGCTCTTATAGTTTTCAAGAAAAACGCATTTAAAGTTGTTCATACAAAAATCCTTAGAAAATCAATTTTTATATAAAAATGGAAGTGATCACAGATTTTGCTTATTTTGGCTATAGCTCTTATAGTTTTCTAGAAAACCGCATTTAAAGTTTTTCATACAAAAATCCTTAGAAAATCAATTTTTATATGAAAATGGAAGTGATCACAGATTTTGCTTATTTTAGCTATAGCTCTTATAGTTTTCAAGAAAAACGCATTTAAAGTTTTTCATACAAAAATCCTTAGAAAATCAAATTTTATATTAAAATGGAAGTGATCACAGATTTTGCTTATTTTAGCTCTAGCTCTTATAGTTTTCAAGAAAAACGCATTTAAAGTTTTTCATACAAAAATCCTTAGAAAATCAATTTTTATATAAAATTGGAAGTGATCACAGATTTTGCTTATTTTGGCTATAGCTCTTATAGTTTTCTAGAAAACCGCATTTAAAGTTTTTCATACAAAAATCCTTAGAAAATCAATTTTTATATGAAAATGGAAGTGATCACAGATTTTGCTTATTTTAGCTATAGCTCTTATAGTTTTCAAGAAAAACGCATTTAAAGTTTTTCATACAAAAATCCTTAGAAAATCAAATTTTATATTAAAATGGAAGTGATCACAGATTTTGCTTATTTTAGCTCTAGCTCTTATAGTTTTCAAGAAAAACGCATTTAAAGTTTTTCATACAAAAATCCTTAGAAAATCAATTTTTATATAAAAATGGAAGTGATCACAGATTTTGCTTATTTTGGCTCTAGCTCTTATAGTTTTCTAGAAAAACGCATTTAAAGTTTTTCATACAAAATCCTTAGAAAATCAATTTTTATATGAAGATAGAAGTGATTACAGATTTTGCTTATTTTGGCTCTAGCTCTTATAGTTTTCAAGAAAAACGCATTTAAAGTTTTTCATACAAAATCCTTAGAAAATCAATTTTTAAATGAAAATGGAAGTGATCACAGATTATGCTTATTTTGGCTATAACTCTTATAGTTTTCTAGAAAAACGCATTTAAAGTTTTTTATACAAAAATCCTTAGGAAATCAATTGTTATATAAAAATGGAAGTGATCACAGATTTTGCTTATTTTGGCTATAGCTCTTATAGTTTTCAAGAAAAACGCATTTAAAGTTTTTCATACAAAATCCTTAGAAAATCAATTTTTAAATGAAAATGGAAGTGATCACAGATTTTGCTTATTTTGGCTATAGCTCTTATAGTTTTCTAGAAAACCGCATTTAAAGTTTTTCATACAAAAATCCTTAGAAAATCAATTTTTATATGAAAATGGAAGTGATCACAGATTTTGCTTATTTTGGCTCTAGCTCTTATAGTTTTCAAGAAAAACGCATTTAAAGTTTTTCATACAAAAATCCTTAGAAAATCAATTTTTATATGAAAATGGAAGTGATCACAGATTTTGCTTATTTTGGCTCTAGCTCTTATAGTTTTCAAGAAAAACGCATTTAAAGTTTTTCATACAAAAATCCTTAGAAAATCAATTTTTAAATGAAAATGGAAGTGATCACAGATTTTGCTTATTTTGGCTCTAGCTCTTATAGTTTTCAAGAAAAACGCATTTAAAGTTTTTCATACAAAATCCTTAGAAAATCAATTTTTATATGAAAATGGAAGTGATCACAGATTTTGCTTATTTTGGCTCTAGCTCTTATAGTTTTCAAGAAAAACGCATTTAAAGATTTTCATACAAAATCCTTAGAAAATCAATTTTTAGATGAAAATGGAAGTGATCACAGATTTTGCTTATTTTGGCTATAGCTCTTATAGTTTTCAAGAAAAACGCATTTAAAGTTTTTCATACAAAAATCCTTAGAAAATCAATTTTTATATGAAAATGGAAGTGATCACAGATTTTGCTTATTTTGGCTCTAGCTCTTATAGATTTCAAGAAAAACGCATTTAAAGTTTTTCATACAAAAATCCTTAGAAAATCAATTTTTAAATGAAAATGGAAGTGATCACAGATTTTGCTTATTTTGGCTCTAGCTCTTATAGTTTTCAAGAAAAACGCATTTAAAGTTTTTCATACAAAATCCTTAGAAAATCAATTTTTATATGAAAATGGAAGTGATCACAGATTTTGCTTATTTTGGCTCTAGCTCTTATAGTTTTCTAGAAAAACGCATTTAAAGTTTTTTATACAAAAATCCTTAGGAAATCAATTGTTATATAAAAATGGAAGTGATCACAGATTTTGCTTATTTTGGCTATAGCTCTTATAGTTTTCAAGAAAAACGCATTTAAAGTTTTTCATACAAAAATCCTTAGGAAATCAATTGTTATATACAAATGGAAGTGATCACAGATTTTGCTTATTTTGGCTATAGCTCTTATAGTTTTCTAGAAAAACGCATTTAAAGTTTTTCATAAAAAATCCTTAGAAAATCAATTTTTATATGAAGATAGAAGTGATTACAGATTTTGCTTATTTTGGCTCTAGCTCTTATAGTTTTCAAGAAAAACGCATTTAAAGTTTTTCATACAAAATCCTTAGAAAATCAATTTTTATATGAAAATGGAAGTGATCACAGATTTTTCTTATTTTGGCTCTAGCTCTTATACTTTTCAAGAAAAACGCATTTAAAGTTTTTCATACAAAATCCTTAGAAAATCAATTTTTATATGAAAATGGAAGTGATCACAGATTTTGCTTATTTTGGCTCTAGCTCTTATAGTTTTCAAGAAAAACGCATTTAAAGTTTTTCATACAAAAATCCTTAGAAAATCAATTTTTAAATGAAAATGGAAGTGATCACAGATTTTGCTTATTTTGGCTATAGCTCTTATAGTTTTCAAGAAAAACGCATTTAAAGTTTTTCATACAAAAATCCTTAGAAAATCAATTTTTAGATGAAAATAGAAGTGATCACAGATTTTGCTTATTTTGGCTCTAGCTCTTATAGTTTTCAAGAAAAACGCATTTAAAGTTTTTCATACAAAAATCCTTAGAAAATCAATTTTTAAATGAAAATGGAAGTGATCACAGATTATGCTTATTTTGGCTCTAGCTCTTATAGTTTTCAAGAAAAACGCATTTAAAGTTTTTCATACAAAAATCCTTAGAAAGTCAAATATTTATATGAAAATGGAAGTGATCACAGATTTTGCTTATTTTGGCTATAGCTCTTATAGTTTTCAAGAAAAACGCATTTAAAGTTTTTCATACAAAAATCCTTAGAAAATCAATTTTTAATTGAAAATGGAAGTGATCACATATTTTGCTTATTTTGGCTATAGCTCTTATAGTTTTCTAGAAAAACGCATTTAAAGTTTTTTATACAAAAATCCTTAGGAAATCAATTGTTATATAAAAATGGAAGTGATCACAGATTTTGCTTATTTTGGCTATAGCTCTTATAGTTTTCAAGAAAAACGCATTTAAAGTTTTTCATACAAAAATCCTTAGGAAATCAATTGTTATATAAAAATGGAAGTGATCACAGATTTTGCTTATTTTGGCTATAGCTCTTATAGTTTTCAAGAAAAACGCATTTAAAGTTTTTCATACAAAATCCTTAGAAAATCAATTTTTATATGAAGATAGAAGTGATTACAGATTTTGCTTATTTTGGCTCTAGCTCTTATAGTTTTCAAGAAAAACGCATTTAAAGTTTTTCATACAAAATCCTTAGAAAATCAATTTTTATATGAAAATGGAAGTGATCACAGATTTTGCTTATTTTGGCTCTAGCTCTTATAGTTTTCAAGAAAAACGCATTTAAAGTTTTTCATACAAAAATCCTTAGAAAATCAATTTTTAAATGAAAATGGAAGTGATCACAGATTTTGCTTATTTTGGCTATAGCTCTTATAGTTTTCAAGAAAAACGCATTTAAAGTTTTTCATACAAAAATCCTTAGAAAATCAATTTTTAGATGAAAATAGAAGTGATCACAGATTTTGCTTATTTTGGCTCTAGCTCTTATAGTTTTCAAGAAAAACGCATTTAAAGTTTTTCATACAAAAATCCTTAGAAAATCAATTTTTAAATGAAAATGGAAGTGATCACAGATTATGCTTATTTTGGCTCTAGCTCTTATAGTTTTCAAGAAAAACGCATTTAAAGTTTTTCATACAAAAATCCTTAGAAAGTCAAATATTTATATGAAAATGGAAGTGATCACAGATTTTGCTTATTTTGGCTCTAGCTCTTATAGTTTTCAAGAAAAACGCATTTAAAGTTTTTCATACAAAAATCCTTAGGAAATCAATTGTTATATAAAAATGGAAGTGATCACATATTTTGCTTATTTTGGCTATAGCTCTTATAGTTTTCAAGAAAAACGCATTTAAAGTTTTTCATACAAAAATCCTTAGAAAATCAATTTTTAGATGAAAATAGAAGTGATCACAGATTTTGCTTATTTTGGCTCTAGCTCTTATAGTTTTCAAGAAAAACGCATTTAAAGTTTTTCATACAAAAATCCTTAGAAAATCAATTTTTAAATGAAAATGGAAGTGATCACAGATTATGCTTATTTTGGCTCTAGCTCTTATAGTTTTCAAGAAAAACGCATTTAAAGTTTTTCATACAAAAATCCTTAGAAAGTCAAATATTTATATGAAAATGGAAGTGATCACAGATTTTGCTTATTTTGGCTCTAGCTCTTATAGTTTTCAAGAAAAACGCATTTAAAGTTTTTCATACAAAAATCCTTAGGAAATCAATTGTTATATAAAAATGGAAGTGATCACATATTTTGCTTATTTTGGCTATAGCTCTTATAGTTTTCAAGAAAAACGCATTTAAAGTTTTTCATACAAAAATCCTTAGAAAATCAATTTTTATATGAAAAGTGATCACAGATTTTGCTTATTTTGGCTATAGCTCTTATAGTTTTCTAGAAAAATGCATTTAAAGTTTTTTATACAAAAATCCTTAGGAAATCAATTGTTATATAAAAATGGAAGTGATCACAGATTTTGCTTATTTTGGCTCTAGCTCTTATAGTTTTCAAGAAAAACGCATTTAAAGTTTTTCATACAAAAATCCTTAGAAAATCAATTTTTATATGAAAAGTGATCACAGATTTTGCTTATTTTGGCTATAGCTTTTATAGTTTTCTAGAAAAACGCATTTAAAGTTTTTTATACAAAAATCCTTAGGAAATCAATTGTTATATAAAAATGGAAGTGATCACAGATTTTGCTTATTTTGGCTATAGCTCTTATAGTTTTCAAGAAAAACGCATTTAAAGTTTTTCATACAAAAATCCTTAGGAAATCAATTGTTATATAAAAATGGAAGTGATCACAGATTTTGCTTATTTTGGCTATAGCTCTTATAGTTTTCAAGAAAAACGCATTTAAAGTTTTTCATACAAAAATCCTTAGGAAATCAATTGTTATATAAAAATGGAAGTGATCACAGATTTTGCTTATTTTGGCTATAGCTCTTATAGTTTTCTAGAAAAACGCATTTAAAGTTTTTCATAAAAAATCCTTAGAAAATCAATTTTTAGATGAAAATGGAAGTGATCACAGATTTTGCTTATTTTAGCTCTAGCTCTTATAGTTTTCAAGAAAAACGCATTTAAAGTTTTTCATACAAAAATCCTTAGAAAATCAATTTTTATATGAAAATGGAAGTGATCACAGATTTTGCTGATTTTGGCTCTAGCATTTATAGTTTTGAAGAAAAACGCATTTAAAGTTTTTCATATAAAAATCCTAAGAAAATTAATTTTTATATGAAAATGGAAGTGATCACAGATTTTGGCTCTAGCTCTTATAGTTTTCTAGAAAAACGCATTTAAAGTTTTCATACAAAAATCCTTAGAAAATCAATTTTTATATGAAAATGGAAGTGATCACAGATTTTTCTTATTTTGGCTCTAGCTCTTATAGTTTTTAAGAAAAACGCATTCAAATTTTTTCATATAAAAATCCTATGAAAATCAATTTTTATATGAAAATAGAAGTGATTACAGATTTTGCTTATTTTGGCTCTAGCTCTTATAGTTTTCAAGAAAAACGCATTTAAAGTTTTTCATACAAAAATCCTTAGAAAATCAATTTTTATATGAAAATGGAAGTGATCACAGATTTTTCTTATTTTGGCTCTAGCTCTTATAGTTTTCTAGAAAAACGCATTTAAAGTTTTCATACAAAAATCCTTAGAAAATCAATTATTTATATGAAAATGGAAGTGATCACAGATTTTGCTTATTTTAGCTCTAGCTCTTATAGTTTTCAAGAAAAACGCATTTAAAGTTTTTCATACAAAAATCCTTAGAAAATCAATTTTTATATGAAAATGGAAGTGATCACAGATTTTTCTTATTTTCTTATTTTCTAGAAAAACGCATTTAAAGTTTTTCATACAAAAATCCTTAGAAATCAATTTTTAGATGAAAATGGAAGTGATCACAGATTTTGCTTATTTTAGCTCTAGCTCTTATAGTTTTCAAGAAAAACGCATTTAAAGTTTTTCATACAAAAATCCTTAGAAAATCAATTTTTATATGAAAATGGAAGTGATCACAGATTTTGCTGATTTTGGCTCTAGCATTTATAGTTTTGAAGAAAAACGCATTTAAAGTTTTTCATATAAAAATCCTAAGAAAATTAATTTTTATATGAAAATGGAAGTGATCACAGATTTTGGCTCTAGCTCTTATAGTTTTCTAGAAAAACGCATTTAAAGTTTTCATACAAAAATCCTTAGAAAATCAATTTTTATATGAAAATGGAAGTGATCACAGATTTTTCTTATTTTGGCTCTAGCTCTTATAGTTTTCAAGAAAAACGCATTTAAAGTTTTTCATACAAAAATCCTTAGAAAATCAATTTTTATATGAAAATGGAAGTGATCACAGATTTTTCTTATTTTCTTATTTTCTAGAAAAACGCATTTAAAGTTTTTCATACAAAAATCCTTAGAAATCAATTTTTAGATGAAAATGGAAGTGATCACAGATTTTGCTTATTTTAGCTCTAGCTCTTATAGTTTTCAAGAAAAACGCATTTAAAGTTTTTCATACAAAAATCCTTAGAAAATCAATTTTTATATGAAAATGGAAGTGATCACAGATTTTGCTGATTTTGGCTCTAGCATTTATAGTTTTGAAGAAAAACGCATTTAAAGTTTTTCATATAAAAATCCTAAGAAAATTAATTTTTATATGAAAATGGAAGTGATCACAGATTTTGGCTATAGCTCTTATAGTTTTCTAGAAAAACGCATTTAAAGTTTTTCATAAAAAATCCTTAGAAAATCAATTTTTATATGAAAATGGAAGTGATCACAGATTTTGCTTATTTTAGCTCTAGCTCTTATAGTTTTCAAGAAAAACGCATTTAAAGTTTTTCATACAAAAATCCTTAGAAAATCAATTTTTATATGAAAATGGAAGTGATCACAGATTTTTCTTATTTTCTTATTTTCTAGAAAAACGCATTTAAAGTTTTTCATACAAAAATCCTTAGAAATCAATTTTTAGATGAAAATGGAAGTGATCACAGATTTTGCTTATTTTAGCTCTAGCTCTTATAGTTTTCAAGAAAAACGCATTTAAAGTTTTTCATACAAAAATCCTTAGAAAATCAATTTTTATATGAAAATGGAAGTGATCACAGATTTTGCTGATTTTGGCTCTAGCATTTATAGTTTTGAAGAAAAACGCATTTAAAGTTTTTCATATAAAAATCCTAAGAAAATTAATTTTTATATGAAAATGGAAGTGATCACAGATTTTGGCTCTAGCTCTTATAGTTTTCTAGAAAAACGCATTTAAAGTTTTCATACAAAAATCCTTAGAAAATCAATTTTTATATGAAAATGGAAGTGATCACAGATTTTTCTTATTTTGGCTCTAGCTCTTATAGTTTTCAAGAAAAACGCATTTAAAGTTTTTCATACAAAAATCCTTAGAAAATCAATTTTTATATGAAAATGGAAGTGATCACAGATTTTGCTGATTTTGGCTCTAGCATTTATAGTTTTGAAGAAAAACGCATTTAAAGTTTTTCATATAAAAATCCTAAGAAAATTAATTTTTATATGAAAATGGAAGTGATCACAGATTTTGGCTATAGCTCTTATAGTTTTCTAGAAAAACGCATTTAAAGTTTTTCATAAAAAATCCTTAGAAAATCAATTTTTATATGAAAATGGAAGTGATCACAGATTTTGCTTATTTTAGCTCTAGCTCTTATAGTTTTCAAGAAAAACGCATTTAAAGTTTTTCATACAAAAATCCTTAGAAAATCAATTTTTATATGAAAATGGAAGTGATCACAGATTTTTCTTATTTTCTTATTTTCTAGAAAAACGCATTTAAAGTTTTTCATACAAAAATCCTTAGAAATCAATTTTTAGATGAAAATGGAAGTGATCACAGATTTTGCTTATTTTAGCTCTAGCTCTTATAGTTTTCAAGAAAAACGCATTTAAAGTTTTTCATACAAAAATCCTTAGAAAATCAATTTTTATATGAAAATGGAAGTGATCACAGATTTTGCTGATTTTGGCTCTAGCATTTATAGTTTTGAAGAAAAACGCATTTAAAGTTTTTCATATAAAAATCCTAAGAAAATTAATTTTTATATGAAAATGGAAGTGATCACAGATTTTGGCTCTAGCTCTTATAGTTTTCTAGAAAAACGCATTTAAAGTTTTCATACAAAAATCCTTAGAAAATCAATTTTTATATGAAAATGGAAGTGATCACAGATTTTTCTTATTTTGGCTCTAGCTCTTATAGTTTTTAAGAAAAACGCATTCAAATTTTTTCATATAAAAATCCTATGAAAATCAATTTTTATATGAAAATAGAAGTGATTACAGATTTTGCTTATTTTGGCTCTAGCTCTTATAGTTTTCAAGAAAAACGCATTTAAAGTTTTTCATACAAAAATCCTTAGAAAATCAATTTTTATATGAAAATGGAAGTGATCACAGATTTTTCTTATTTTGGCTCTAGCTCTTATAGTTTTCTAGAAAAACGCATTTAAAGTTTTCATACAAAAATCCTTAGAAAATCAATTATTTATATGAAAATGGAAGTGATCACAGATTTTGCTTATTTTGGCTATAGCTCTTATAGTTTTCTAGAAAAACGCATTTAAAGTTTTTCATACAAAATCCTTAGAAAATCAATTTTTATATGAAAATGGAAGTGATCACAGATTTTGCTTATTTTGGCTATAGCTCTTATAGTTTTCTAAAAAAACGCATTTAAAGTTTTTTATACAAAAATCCTTAGGAAATCAATTTTTAAATGAAAATGGAAGTGATCACAGATTTTGCTTATTTTGGCTCTAGCTCTTATAGTTTTCAAGAAAAACGCATTTAAAGTTTTTCATACAAAAATCCTTAGAAAATCAATTTTTATATGAAAATGGAAGTGATTACAGATTTTGCTTATTTTGGCTATAGCTCTTATAGTTTTCTAGAAAAACGCATTTAAAGTTTTTCATACAAAAATCCTTAGAAAATCAATTTTTATATGAAAATGGAAGTGATCACAGATTTTGCTTATTTTAGCTCTAGCTCTTATAGTTTTCAAGAAAAACGCATTTAAAGTTTTTCATACAAAAATCCTTAGAAAATCAATTTTTATATGAAAATGGAAGTGATCACAGATTTTTCTTATTTTGGCTATAGCTCTTATAGTTTTCTAGAAAAACGCATTTAAAGTTTTTCATACAAAAATCCTTAGAAAATCAATTTTTATATGAAAATGGAAGTGATCACAGATTTTGCTTATTTTAGCTCTAGCTCTTATAGTTTTCAAGAAAAACGCATTTAAAGTTTTTCATACAAAAATCCTTAGAAAATCAATTTTTATATGAAAATGGAAGTGATCACAGATTTTGCTTATTTTAGCTCTAGCTCTTATAGTTTTCAAGAAAAACGCATTTAAAGTTTTTCATACAAAAATCCTTAGAAAATCAATTTTTATATGAAAATGGAAGTGATCACAGATTTTGCTTATTTTAGCTCTAGCTCTTATAGTTTTCTAGAAAAACGCATTTAAAGTTTTTCATACAAAAATCCTTAGAAATCAATTTTTAGATGAAAATGGAAGTGATCACAGATTTTGCTTATTTTAGCTCTAGCTCTTATAGTTTTCAAGAAAAACGCATTTAAAGTTTTTCATACAAAAATCCTTAGAAAATCAATTTTTATATGAAAATGGAAGTGATCACAGATTTTGCTGATTTTGGCTCTAGCATTTATAGTTTTGAAGAAAAACGCATTTAAAGTTTTTCATATAAAAATCCTAAGAAAATTAATTTTTATATGAAAATGGAAGTGATCACAGATTTTGGCTCTAGCTCTTATAGTTTTCTAGAAAAACGCATTTAAAGTTTTCATACAAAAATCCTTAGAAAATCAATTTTTATATGAAAATGGAAGTGATCACAGATTTTTCTTATTTTGGCTCTAGCTCTTATAGTTTTTAAGAAAAACGCATTCAAATTTTTTCATATAAAAATCCTATGAAAATCAATTTTTATATGAAAATAGAAGTGATTACAGATTTTGCTTATTTTGGCTCTAGCTCTTATAGTTTTCAAGAAAAACGCATTTAAAGTTTTCATACAAAAATCCTTAGAAAATCAATTTTTATATGAAAATGGAAGTGATCACAGATTTTTCTTATTTTGGCTCTAGCTCTTATAGTTTTCTAGAAAAACGCATTTAAAGTTTTCATACAAAAATCCTTAGAAAATCAATTATTTATATGAAAATGGAAGTGATCACAGATTTTGCTTATTTTGGCTATAGCTCTTATAGTTTTCTAGAAAAACGCATTTAAAGTTTTCATACAAAAATCCTTAGAAAATCAATTTTTATATGAAAATGGAAGTGATTACAGATTTTGCTTATTTTGGCTATAGCTCTTATAGTTTTCTAGAAAAACGCATTTAAAGTTTTTCATACAAAAATCCTTAGAAAATCAATTTTTATATGAAAATGGAAGTGATCACAGATTTTGCTTATTTTGGCTCTAGCTCTTATAGTTTTCTAGAAAAACGCATTTAAAGTTTTCATACAAAAATCCTTAGAAAATCAATTTTTATATGAAAATGGAAGTGATTACAGATTTTGCTTATTTTGGCTATAGCTCTTATAGTTTTCTAGAAAAACGCATTTAAAGTTTTTCATACAAAAATCCTTAGAAAATCAATTTTTATATGAAAATGGAAGTGATCACAGATTTTGCTTATTTTAGCTCTAGCTCTTATAGTTTTCAAGAAAAACGCATTTAAAGTTTTTCATACAAAAATCCTTAGAAAATCAATTTTTATATGAAAATGGAAGTGATCACAGATTTTGCTTATTTTAGCTCTAGCTCTTATAGTTTTCAAGAAAAACGCATTTAAAGTTTTTCATACAAAAATCCTTAGAAAATCAATTTTTATATGAAAATGGAAGTGATCACAGATTTTGCTTATTTTAGCTCTAGCTCTTATAGTTTTCTAGAAAAACGCATTTAAAGTTTTTCATACAAAAATCCTTAGAAATCAATTTTTAGATGAAAATGGAAGTGATCACAGATTTTGCTTATTTTAGCTCTAGCTCTTATAGTTTTCAAGAAAAACGCATTTAAAGTTTTTCATACAAAAATCCTTAGAAAATCAATTTTTATATGAAAATGGAAGTGATCACAGATTTTGCTGATTTTGGCTCTAGCATTTATAGTTTTGAAGAAAAACGCATTTAAAGTTTTTCATATAAAAATCCTAAGAAAATTAATTTTTATATGAAAATGGAAGTGATCACAGATTTTGGCTCTAGCTCTTATAGTTTTCTAGAAAAACGCATTTAAAGTTTTCATACAAAAATCCTTAGAAAATCAATTTTTATATGAAAATGGAAGTGATCACAGATTTTTCTTATTTTGGCTCTAGCTCTTATAGTTTTTAAGAAAAACGCATTCAAATTTTTTCATATAAAAATCCTATGAAAATCAATTTTTATATGAAAATAGAAGTGATTACAGATTTTGCTTATTTTGGCTCTAGCTCTTATAGTTTTCAAGAAAAACGCATTTAAAGTTTTTCATACAAAAATCCTTAGAAAATCAATTTTTATATGAAAATGGAAGTGATCACAGATTTTTCTTATTTTGGCTCTAGCTCTTATAGTTTTCTAGAAAAACGCATTTAAAGTTTTCATACAAAAATCCTTAGAAAATCAATTATTTATATGAAAATGGAAGTGATCACAGATTTTGCTTATTTTGGCTATAGCTCTTATAGTTTTCTAGAAAAACGCATTTAAAGTTTTTCATACAAAATCCTTAGAAAATCAATTTTTATATGAAAATGGAAGTGATCACAGATTTTGCTTATTTTGGCTATAGCTCTTATAGTTTTCTAAAAAAACGCATTTAAAGTTTTTTATACAAAAATCCTTAGGAAATCAATTTTTAAATGAAAATGGAAGTGATCACAGATTTTGCTTATTTTGGCTCTAGCTCTTATAGTTTTCAAGAAAAACGCATTTAAAGTTTTTCATACAAAAATCCTTAGAAAATCAATTTTTAGATGAAAATGGAAGTGATCACAGATTTTGCTTATTTTGGCTATAGCTCTTATAGTTTTCTAGAAAAACGCATTTAAAGTTTTTCATACAAAAATCCTTAGAAAATCAATTTTTAGATGAAAATGGAAGTGATCACAGATTTTGCTTATTTTGGCTATAGCTCTTATAGTTTTCTAGAAAAACGCATTTAAAGTTTTTCATACATAAATCCTTAGAAAATCAATTTTTATATGAAAATGGAAGTGATCACAGATTTTTCTTATTTTGGCTATAGCTCTTATAGTTTTCAAGAAAAACGCATTTAAAGTTTTTCATACAAAAATCCTTAGAAAATCAATTTTTATATGAAAATGGAAGTGATCACAGATTTTTCTTATTTTGGCTCTAGCTCTTATAGTTTTCTAGAAAAACGCATTTAAAGTTTTCATACAAAAATCCTTAGAAAATCAATTATTTATATGAAAATGGAAGTGATCACAGATTTTGCTTATTTTGGCTATAGCTCTTATAGTTTTCTAGAAAAACGCATTTAAAGTTTTTCATACAAAATCCTTAGAAAATCAATTTTTATATGAAAATGGAAGTGATCACAGATTTTGCTTATTTTGGCTATAGCTCTTATAGTTTTCTAAAATAACGCATTTAAAGTTTTTTATACAAAAATCCTTAGGAAATCAATTTTTAAATGAAAATGGAAGTGATCACAGATTTTGCTTATTTTGGCTCTAGCTCTTATAGTTTTCAAGAAAAACGCATTTAAAGTTTTTCATACAAAAATCCTTAGAAAATCAATTTTTATATGAAAATGGAAGTGATTACAGATTTTGCTTATTTTGGCTATAGCTCTTATAGTTTTCAAGAAAAACGCATTTAAAGTTTTTCATACAAAAATCCTTAGAAAATCAATTTTTATATGAAAATGGAAGTGATCACAGATTTTTCTTATTTTGGCTATAGCTCTTATAGTTTTCAAGAAAAACGCATTTAAAGTTTTTCATACAAAAATCCTTAGAAAATCAATTTTTATATGAAAATGGAAGTGATCACAGATTTTTCTTATTTTGGCTCTAGCTCTTATAGTTTTCTAGAAAAACGCATTTAAAGTTTTCATACAAAAATCCTTAGAAAATCAATTATTTATATGAAAATGGAAGTGATCACAGATTTTGCTTATTTTGGCTATAGCTCTTATAGTTTTCTAGAAAAACGCATTTAAAGTTTTTCATACAAAATCCTTAGAAAATCAATTTTTATATGAAAATGGAAGTGATCACAGATTTTGCTTATTTTGGCTATAGCTCTTATAGTTTTCTAAAATAACGCATTTAAAGTTTTTTATACAAAAATCCTTAGGAAATCAATTTTTAAATGAAAATGGAAGTGATCACAGATTTTGCTTATTTTGGCTCTAGCTCTTATAGTTTTCAAGAAAAACGCATTTAAAGTTTTTCATACAAAAATCCTTAGAAAATCAATTTTTATATGAAAATGGAAGTGATTACAGATTTTGCTTATTTTGGCTATAGCTCTTATAGTTTTCAAGAAAAACGCATTTAAAGTTTTTCATACAAAAATCCTTAGAAAATCAATTTTTATATGAAAATGGAAGTGATCACAGATTTTTCTTATTTTGGCTATAGCTCTTATAGTTTTCAAGAAAAACGCATTTAAAGTTTTTCATACAAAAATCCTTAGAAAATCAATTTTTATATGAAAATGGAAGTGATCACAGATTTTTCTTATTTTGGCTCTAGCTCTTATAGTTTTCTAGAAAAACGCATTTAAAGTTTTCATACAAAAATCCTTAGAAAATCAATTATTTATATGAAAATGGAAGTGATCACAGATTTTGCTTATTTTGGCTATAGCTCTTATAGTTTTCTAGAAAAACGCATTTAAAGTTTTTCATACAAAATCCTTAGAAAATCAATTTTTATATGAAAATGGAAGTGATCACAGATTTTGCTTATTTTGGCTATAGCTCTTATAGTTTTCTAAAATAACGCATTTAAAGTTTTTTATACAAAAATCCTTAGGAAATCAATTTTTAAATGAAAATGGAAGTGATCACAGATTTTGCTTATTTTGGCTCTAGCTCTTATAGTTTTCAAGAAAAACGCATTTAAAGTTTTTCATACAAAAATCCTTAGAAAATCAATTTTTATATGAAAATCGAAGTGATCACAGATTTTGCTTATTTTAGCTCTAGCTCTTATAGTTTTCAAGAAAAACGCATTTAAAGTTTTTCATACAAAAATCCTTAGAAAATCAATTTTTATATGAAAATGGAAGTGATCACAGATTTTTCTTATTTTGGCTATAGCTCTTATAGTTTTCTAGAAAAACGCATTTAAAGTTTTTCATACAAAAATCCTTAGAAATCAATTTTTAGATGAAAATGGAAGTGATCACAGATTTTGCTTATTTTAGCTCTAGCTCTTATAGTTTTCAAGAAAAACGCATTTAAAGTTTTTCATACAAAAATCCTTAGAAAATCAATTTTTATATGAAAATGGAAGTGATCACAGATTTTGCTGATTTTGGCTCTAGCATTTATAGTTTTGAAGAAAAACGCATTTAAAGTTTTTCATATAAAAATCCTAAGAAAATTAATTTTTATATGAAAATGGAAGTGATCACAGATTTTGGCTCTAGCTCTTATAGTTTTCTAGAAAAACGCATTTAAAGTTTTCATACAAAAATCCTTAGAAAATCAATTTTTATATGAAAATGGAAGTGATCACAGATTTTTCTTATTTTGGCTCTAGCTCTTATAGTTTTTAAGAAAAACGCATTCAAATTTTTTCATATAAAAATCCTATGAAAATCAATTTTTATATGAAAATAGAAGTGATTACAGATTTTGCTTATTTTGGCTCTAGCTCTTATAGTTTTCAAGAAAAACGCATTTAAAGTTTTTCATACAAAAATCCTTAGAAAATCAATTTTTATATGAAAATGGAAGTGATCACAGATTTTTCTTATTTTGGCTCTAGCTCTTATAGTTTTCTAGAAAAACGCATTTAAAGTTTTCATACAAAAATCCTTAGAAAATCAATTATTTATATGAAAATGGAAGTGATCACTGATTTTGCTTATTTTGGCTATAGCTCTTATAGTTTTCTAGAAAAACGCATTTAAAGTTTTTCATACAAAATCCTTAGAAAATCAATTTTTATATGAAAATGGAAGTGATCACAGATTTTGCTTATTTTGGCTATAGCTCTTATAGTTTTCTAAAAAAACGCATTTAAAGTTTTTTATACAAAAATCCTTAGGAAATCAATTTTTAAATGAAAATGGAAGTGATCACAGATTTTGCTTATTTTGGCTCTAGCTCTTATAGTTTTCAAGAAAAACGCATTTAAAGTTTTTCATACAAAAATCCTTAGAAAATCAATTTTTAGATGAAAATGGAAGTGATCACAGATTTTGCTTATTTTGGCTATAGCTCTTATAGTTTTCTAGAAAAACGCATTTAAAGTTTTTCATACATAAATCCTTAGAAAATCAATTTTTATATGAAAATGGAAGTGATTACAGATTTTGCTTATTTTGGCTATAGCTCTTATAGTTTTCTAGAAAAACGCATTTAAAGTTTTTCATACAAAATCCTTAGAAAATCAATTTTTATATGAAAATGGAAGTGATCACAGATTTTGCTTATTTTGGCTACAGCTCTTATAGTTTTCTTTAAAAACGCATTTAAAGTTTTTCATACAAAAATCCTTAGAAAATCAATTTTTATATGAAAATGGAAGTGATCACAGATTTTGCTGATTTTGGCTACAGCTCTTATAGTTTTCTTTAAAAACGCATTTAAAGTTTTCATACAAAAATCCTTAGAAAATCAATTTTTATATGAAAATGGAAGTGATCACAGATTTTGCTTATTTTGGCTATAGCTCTTATAGTTTTCTAGAAAAACGCATTTAAAGTTTTTCATACAAAATCCTTAGAAAATCAATTTTTATATGAAAATGGAAGTGATCACAGATTTTGCTTATTTTGGCTATAGCTCTTATAGTTTTCTAAAAAAACGCATTTAAAGTTTTTTATACAAAAATCCTTAGGAAATCAATTTTTATATGAAAATGGAAGTGATCACAGATTTTTCTTATTTTGGCTCTAGCTCTTATAGTTTTTAAGAAAAACGCATTCAAATTTTTTCATATAAAAATCCTATGAAAATCAATTTTTATATGAAAATAGAAGTGATTACAGATTTTGCTTATTTTGGCTCTAGCTCTTATAGTTTTGAAGAAAAACGCATTTAAAGTTTTTCATATAAAAATCCTAAGAAAATTAATTTTTATATGAAAATGGAAGTGATCACAGATTTTGGCTCTAGCTCTTATAGTTTTCTAGAAAAACGCATTTAAAGTTTTCATACAAAAATCCTTAGAAAATCAATTTTTATATGAAAATGGAAGTGATCACAGATTTTTCTTATTTTGGCTCTAGCTCTTATAGTTTTTAAGAAAAACGCATTCAAATTTTTTCATATAAAAATCCTATGAAAATCAATTTTTATATGAAAATAGAAGTGATTACAGATTTTGCTTATTTTGGCTCTAGCTCTTATAGTTTTCAAGAAAAACGCATTTAAAGTTTTTCATACAAAAATCCTTAGAAAATCAATTTTAATATGAAAATGGAAGTGATCACAGATTTTTCTTATTTTGGCTCTAGCTCTTATAGTTTTCTAGAAAAACGCATTTAAAGTTTTCATACATCCTTAGAAAATCAATTATTTATATGAAAATGGAAGTGATCACAGATTTTGCTTATTTTGGCTATAGCTCTTATAGTTTTCTAGAAAAACGCATTTAAAGTTTTTCATACAAAATCCTTAGAAAATCAATTTTTATATGAAAATGGAAGTGATCACAGATATTGCTTATTTTGGCTATAGCTCTTATAGTTTTCTAAAAAAACGCATTTAAAGTTTTTTATACAAAAATCCTTAGGAAATCAATTTTTAAATGAAAATGGAAGTAATCACAGATTTTGCTTATTTTGGCTCTAGCTCTTATAGTTTTCAAGAAAAACGCATTTAAAGTTTTTCATACAAAAATCCTTAGAAAATCAATTTTTAGATGAAAATGGAAGTGATCACAGATTTTGCTTATTTTGGCTATAGCTCTTATAGTTTTCTAGAAAAACGCATTTAAAGTTTTTCATACATAAATCCTTAGAAAATCAATTTTTATATGAAAATGAAGTGATTACAGATTTTGCTTATTTTGGCTCTAGCTCTTATAGTTTTCTAGAAAAACGCATTTAAAGTTTTTCATACAAAATCCTTAGAAAATCAATTTTTATATGAAAATGGAAGTGATCACAGATTTTGCTTATTTTGGCTATAGCTCTTATAGTTTTCTTTAAAAACGCATTTAAAGTTTTTCATACAAAAATCCTTAGAAAATCAATTTTTATATGAAAATGGAAGTGATCACAGATTTTGCTGTTTTTGGCTCTAGCATTTATAGTTTTGAAGAAAAACGCATTTAAAGTTTTTCATATAAAAATCCTAAGAAAATTAATTTTTATATGAAAATGGAAGTGATCACAGATTTTGGCTCTAGCTCTTATAGTTTTCTAGAAAAACGCATTTAAAGTTTTCATACAAAAATCCTTAGAAAATCAATTTTTATATGAAAATGGAAGTGATCACAGATTTTGCTTATTTTGGCTATAGCTCTTATAGTTTTCAAGAAAAACGCATTTAAAGTTTTTCATACATAAATCCTTAGAAAATCAATTTTTATATGAAAATGGAAGTGATTACAGATTTTGCTTATTTTGGCTATAGCTCTTATAGTTTTCTAGAAAAACGCATTTAAAGTTTTTCATACAAAATCCTTAGAAAATCAATTTTTATATGAAAATGGAAGTGATCACAGATTTTGCTTATTTTGGCTATAGCTCTTATAGTTTTCTTTAAAAACGCATTTAAAGTTTTTCATACAAAAATCCTTAGAAAATCAATTTTTATATGAAAATGGAAGTGATAACAGATTTTGCTGATTTTGGCTCTAGCATTTATAGTTTTGAAGAAAAACGCATTTAAAGTTTTTCATATAAAAATCCTAAGAAAATTAATTTTTATATGAAAATGGAAGTGATCACAGATTTTGGCTCTAGCTCTTATAGTTTTCTAGAAAAACGCATTTAAAGTTTTCATACAAAAATCCTTAGAAAATCAATTTTTATATGAAAATGGAAGTGATCACAGATTTTTCTTATTTTGGCTCTAGCTCTTATAGTTTTCAAGAAAAACGCATTCAAAGTTTTTCATACAAAAATCCTTAGAAAATCAATTTTTATATGAAAATGGAAGTGATCACAGATTTTTCTTATTTTGGCTCTAGCTCTTATAGTTTTCTAGAAAAACGCATTTAAAGTTTTCATACAAAAATCCTTAGAAAATCAATTATTTATATGAAAATGGAAGTGATCACAGATTTTGCTTATTTTGGCTATAGCTCTTATAGTTTTCTAGAAAAACGCATTTAAAGTTTTTCATACAAAATCCTTAGAAAATCAATTTTTATATGAAAATGGAAGTGATCACAGATATTGCTTATTTTGGCTATAGCTCTTATAGTTTTCTTTAAAAACGCATTTAAAGTTTTTCATACAAAAATCCTTAGAAAATCAATTTTTATATAAAAATGGAAGTGATCACAGATTTTGCTTATTTTAGCTCTAGCTCTTATAGTTTTCAAGAAAAACGCATTTAAAGTTGTTCATACAAAAATCCTTAGAAAATCAATTTTTATATGAAAATGGAAGTGATCACAGATTTTGCTTATTTTGGCTCTAGCTCTTATAGTTTTCTAGAAAAACGCATTTAAAGTTTTTCATACAAAATCCTTAGAAAATCAATTTTTATATGAAAATGGAAGTGATCACAGATATTGCTTATTTTGGCTATAGCTCTTATAGTTTTCTTTAAAAACGCATTTAAAGTTTTTCATACAAAAATCCTTAGAAAATCAATTTTTATATAAAAATGGAAGTGATCACAGATTTTGCTTATTTTAGCTCTAGCTCTTATAGTTTTCAAGAAAAACGCATTTAAAGTTGTTCATACAAAAATCCTTAGAAAATCAATTTTTATATGAAAATGGAAGTGATCACAGATTTTGCTTATTTTGGCTCTAGCTCTTATAGTTTTCTAGAAAAACGCATTTAAAGTTTTTCATACAAAATCCTTAGAAAATCAATTTTTATATGAAAATGGAAGTGATCACAGATATTGCTTATTTTGGCTATAGCTCTTATAGTTTTCTTTAAAAACGCATTTAAAGTTTTTCATACAAAAATCCTTAGAAAATCAATTTTTATATAAAAATGGAAGTGATCACAGATTTTGCTTATTTTAGCTCTAGCTCTTATAGTTTTCAAGAAAAACGCATTTAAAGTTGTTCATACAAAAATCCTTAGAAAATCAATTTTTATATGAAAATGGAAGTGATCACAGATTTTGCTTATTTTGGCTATAGCTCTTATAGTTTTCTAGAAAAACGCATTTAAAGTTTTTCATACAAAATCCTTAGAAAATCAATTTTTATATGAAAATGGAAGTGATCACAGATATTGCTTATTTTGGCTATAGCTCTTATAGTTTTCTTTAAAAACGCATTTAAAGTTGTTCATACAAAAATCCTTAGAAAATCAATTTTTATATAAAAATGGAAGTGATCACAGATTTTGCTTATTTTAGCTCTAGCTCTTATAGTTTTCAAGAAAAACGCATTTAAAGTTTTTCATACATAAATCCTTAGAAAATCAATTTTTATATGAAAATGGAAGTGATTACAGATTTTGCTTATTTTGGCTATAGCTCTTATAGTTTTCTAGAAAAACGCATTTAAAGTTTTTCATACAAAATCCTTAGAAAATCAATTTTTATATGAAAATGGAAGTGATCACAGATTTTGCTTATTTTGGCTATAGCTCTTATAGTTTTCTTTAAAAACGCATTTAAAGTTTTTCATACAAAAATCCTTAGAAAATCAATTTTTATATAAAAATGGAAGTGATCACAGATTTTGCTTATTTTAGCTCTAGCTCTTATAGTTTTCAAGAAAAACGCATTTAAAGTTGTTCATACAAAAATCCTTAGAAAATCAATTTTTATATGAAAATGGAAGTGATCACAGATTTTGCTTATTTTGGCTCTAGCTCTTATAGTTTTCTAGAAAAACGCATTTAAAGTTTTTCATACAAAAATCCTTAGAAAATCAATTCTTATATGAAAATGGAAGTGATCACAGATTTTGCTTATTTTGGCTCTAGCTCTTATAGTTTTCTAGAAAAACGCATTTAAAGTTTTTCATACAAAAATCCTTAGAAAATCAATTCTTATATAAAAATGGAAGTGATCACAGATTTTGCTTATTTTGGCTCTAGCTCTTATAGTTTTCTAGAAAAACGCATTTAAAGTTGTTCATACAAAAATCCTTAGAAAATAAATTTTTATATGAAAATGGAAGTGATCACAGATTTTGCTTATTTTGGTTCTAGCTCTTATAGTTTTCTAGAAAAACGCATTTAAAGTTGTTCATACAAAAATCCTTAGAAAATCAATTCTTATATGAAAATGGAAGTGATCACAGATTTTGCTTATTTTGGCTCTAGCTCTTATAGTTTTCTAGAAAAACGCATTTAAAGTTTTTCATACAAAAATCCTTAGAAAATCAATTCTTATATAAAAATGGAAGTGATCACAGATTTTGCTTATTTTGGCTCTAGCTCTTATAGTTTTCTAGAAAAACGCATTTAAAGTTGTTCATACAAAAATCCTTAGAAAATCAATTTTTATATGAAAATGGAAGTGATCACAGATTTTGCTTATTTTGGTTCTAGCTCTTATAGTTTTTTAGAAAAACGCATTTAAAGTTGTTCATACAAAAATCCTTAGAAAATCAATTCTTATATGAAAATGGAAGTGATCACAGATTTTGCTTATTTTGGCTCTAGCTCTTATAGTTTTCTAGAAAAACGCATTTAAAGTTGTTCATACAAAAATCCTTAGAAAATCAATTCTTATATGAAAATGGAAGTGATCACAGATTTTGCTTATTTTGGCTCTAGCTCTTATAGTTTTCTAGAAAAACGCATTTAAAGTTTTTCATACAAAAATCCTTAGAAAATCAATTCTTATATAAAAATGGAAGTGATCACAGATTTTGCTTATTTTGGCTCTAGCTCTTATAGTTTTCTAGAAAAACGCATTTAAAGTTGTTCATACAAAAATCCTTAGAAAATCAATTTTTATATGAAAATGGAAGTGATCACAGATTTTGCTTATTTTGGCTCTAGCTCTTATAGTTTTCTAGAAAAACGCATTTAAAGTTGTTCATACAAAAATCCTTAGAAAATCAATTTTTATATGAAAATGGAAGTGATCACAGATTTTGCTTATTTTGGTTCTAGCTCTTATAGTTTTCTAGAAAAACGCATTTAAAGTTGTTCATACAAAAATCCTTAGAAAATCAATTCTTATATGAAAATGGAAGTGATCACAGATTTTGCTTATTTTGGCTCTAGCTCTTATAGTTTTCTAGAAAAACGCATTTAAAGTTTTTCATACAAAAATCCTTAGAAAATCAATTCTTATATAAAAATGGAAGTGATCACAGATTTTGCTTATTTTGGCTCTAGCTCTTATAGTTTTCTAGAAAAACGCATTTAAAGTTGTTCATACAAAAATCCTTAGAAAATCAATTTTTATATGAAAATGGAAGTGATCACAGATTTTGCTTATTTTGGCTCTAGCTCTTATAGTTTTCTAGAAAAACGCATTTAAAGTTTTTCATACAAAAATCCTTAGAAAATCAATTCTTATATGAAAATGGAAGTGATCACAGATTTTGCTTATTTTGGCTCTAGCTCTTATAGTTTTCTAGAAAAACGCATTTAAAGTTGTTCATACAAAAATCCTTAGAAAATCAATTCTTATATGAAAATGGAAGTGATCACAGATTTTGCTTATTTTGGCTCTAGCTCTTATAGTTTTCTAGAAAAACGCATTTAAAGTTTTTCATACAAAAATCCTTAGAAAATCAATTCTTATATAAAAATGGAAGTGATCACAGATTTTGCTTATTTTGGCTCTAGCTCTTATAGTTTTCTAGAAAAACGCATTTAAAGTTGTTCATACAAAAATCCTTAGAAAATCAATTTTTATATGAAAATGGAAGTGATCACAGATTTTGCTTATTTTGGTTCTAGCACTTATAGTTTTCTAGAAAAACGCATTTAAAGTTGTTCATACAAAAATCCTTAGAAAGTCAATTCTTATATGAAAATGGAAGTGATCACAGATTTTGCTTATTTTGGCTCTAGCTCTTATAGTTTTCTAGAAAAACGCATTTAAAGTTTTTCATACAAAAATCCTTAGAAAATCAATTCTTATATAAAAATGGAAGTGATCACAGATTTTGCTTATTTTGGCTCTAGCTCTTATAGTTTTCTAGAAAAACGCATTTAAAGTTGTTCATACAAAAATCCTTAGAAAATCAATTTTTATATGAAAATGGAAGTGATCACAGATTTTGCTTATTTTGGTTCTAGCTCTTATAGTTTTCTAGAAAAACGCATTTAAAGTTGTTCATACAAAAATCCTTAGAAAATCAATTCTTATATGAAAATGGAAGTGATCACAGATTTTGCTTATTTTGGCTCTAGCTCTTATAGTTTTCTAGAAAAACGCATTTAAAGTTTTTCATACAAAAATCCTTAGAAAATCAATTTTGCTTATTTTAGCTCTAGCTCTTATAGTTTTCAAGAAAAACGCATTTAAAGTTGTTCATACAAAAATCCTTAGAAAATCAATTTTTATATGAAAATGGAAGTGATCACAGATTTTGCTTATTTTGGCTCTAGCTCTTATAGTTTTCTAGAAAAACGCATTTAAAGTTTTTCATACAAAATCCTTAGAAAATCAATTTTTATATGAAAATGGAAGTGATCACAGATTTTGCTTATTTTGGCTCTAGCTCTTATAGTTTTCTAGAAAAACGCATTTAAAGTTTTTCATACAAAAATCCTAAGAAAATCAATTTTTATATGAAAATGGAAGTGATCACAGATTTTGCTTATTTTGGCTATAGCTCTTATAGTTTTCTAGAAAAACGCATTTAAAGTTGTTCATACAAAATCCTTAGAAAATCAATTTTTATATGAAAATGGAAGTGATCACAGATTTTGCTTATTTTGGCTATAGCTCTTATAGTTTTCTAGAAAAACGCATTTAAAGTTTTTCATACAAAAATCCTTAGAAAATCAATTTTTATATGAAAATGGAAGTGATCACAGATTTTGCTTATTTTGGCTCTAGCTCTTATAGTTTTCTAGAAAAACGCATTTAAAGTTTTTCATACAAAAATCCTAAGAAAATCAATTTTTATATGAAAATGGAAGTGATCACAGATTTTGCTTATTTTGGCTATAGCTCTTATAGTTTTCTAGAAAAACGCATTTAAAGTTGTTCATACAAAATCCTTAGAAAATCAATTTTTATATGAAAATGGAAGTGATCACAGATTTTGCTTATTTTGGCTATAGCTCTTATAGTTTTCTAGAAAAACGCATTTAAAGTTTTTCATACAAAAATCCTTAGAAAATCAATTTTTATATGAAAATGGAAGTGATCACAGATTTTGCTTATTTTGGCTATAGCTCTTATAGTTTTCTAGAAAAACGCATTTAAAGTTTTTCATACAAAAATCCTTAGAAAATCAATTTTTATATGAAAATGGAAGTGATCACAGATTTTGCTTATTTTGGCTATAGCTCTTATAGTTTTCTAGAAAAACGCATTTAAAGTTGTTCATACAAAATCCTTAGAAAATCAATTTTTATATGAAAATGGAAGTGATTACAGATTTTGCTTATTTTGGCTATAGCTCTTATAGTTTTCTAGAAAAACGCATTTAAAGTTTTTCATACAAAAATCCTTAGAAAATCAATTTTTATATAAAAATGGAAGTGATCACAGATTTTGCTTATTTTAGCTCTAGCTCTTATAGTTTTCAAGAAAAACGCATTTAAAGTTTTTCATACAAAAATCATTAGAAAATCAATTTTTATATGAAAATGGAAGTGATCACAGATTTTGCTTATTTTGGCTCTAGCTCTTATAGTTTTCTAGAAAAACGCATTTAAAGTTTTTCATACAAAAATCCTAAGAAAATCAATTTTTATATGAAAATGGAAGTGATCACAGATTTTGCTTATTTTGGCTATAGCTCTTATAGTTTTCTAGAAAAACGCATTTAAAGTTGTTCATACAAAATCCTTAGAAAATCAATTTTTATATGAAAATGGAAGTGATCACAGATTTTGCTTATTTTGGCTATAGCTCTTATAGTTTTCTAGAAAAACGCATTTAAAGTTTTTCATACAAAAATCCTTAGAAAATCAATTTTTATATGAAAATGGAAGTGATCACAGATTTTGCTTATTTTGGCTATAGCTCTTATAGTTTTCTAGAAAAACGCATTTAAAGTTTTTCATACAAAAATCCTTAGAAAATCAATTTTTATATGAAAATGGAAGTGATCACAGATTTTGCTTATTTTGGCTATAGCTCTTATAGTTTTCTAGAAAAACGCATTTAAAGTTTTTCATACAAAATCCTTAGAAAATCAATTTTTATATGATAATGGAAGTGATCACAGATTTTGCTTTTTTTGGCTATAGCTCTTATAGTTTTCTAGAAAAACGCATTTAAAGTTTTTCATACAAAAATCCTTAGAAAATCAATTTTTATATAAAAATAGAAGTGATCACAGATTTTGCTTATTTTAGCTCTAGCTCTTATAGTTTTCAAGAAAAACGCATTTAAAGTTTTTCATACAAAAATCCTTAGAAAATCAATTTTTATATGAAAATGGAAGTGATCACAGATTTTGCTGATTTTGGCTCTAGCTTTTATAGTTTTGAAGAAAAACGCATTTAAAGTTTTTCATACAAAAATTCTTAGAAAATCAATTTTTATATGAAAATGGAAGTGATCACAGATTTTGCTTATTTTGGCTCTAGCTCTTATAGTTTTTAAGAAAAACGCATTCAAATTTTTTCATACAAAAATCCTTAGAAAATCAATTTTTATATGAAAATGGAAGTGATCACAGATTTTGCTTATTTTGGCTATAGCTCTTATAGTTTTCTAGAAAAACGCATTTAAAGTTTTTCATACAAAAATCCTTAGAAAATCAATTTTTATATGAAAATGGAAGTGATCACAGATTTTGCTTATTTTGGCTATAGCTCTTATAGTTTTCAAGAAAAACGCATTTAAAGTTTTTCATACAAAAATCCTTAGAAAATCAATTTTTATATGAAAATGGAAGTGATCACAGATTTTGCTTATTTTGGCTCTAGCTCTTATAGTTTTCTAGAAAAACGCATTTAAAGTTTTTCATACAAAAATCCTAAGAAAATCAATTTTTATATGAAAATGGAAGTGATCACAGATTTTGCTTATTTTAGCTCTAGCTCTTATAGTTTTCAAGAAAAACGCATTTAAAGTTTTTCATACAAAAATCCTTAGAAAATCAATTTTTATATGAAAATGGAAGTGATCACAGATTTTGCTTATTTTGGCTCTAGCTCTTATAGTTTTTAAGAAAAACGCATTCAAATTTTTTCATACAAAAATCCTTAGAAAATCAATTTTTATATGAAAATGGAAGTGATCACAGATTTTGCTTATTTTGGCTCTAGCTCTTATAGTTTTCTAGAAAAACGCATTTAAAGTTTTTCATACAAAAATCCTAAGAAAATCAATTTTTATATGAAAATGGAAGTGATCACAGATTTTGCTTATTTTAGCTCTAGCTCTTATAGTTTTCAAGAAAAACGCATTTAAAGTTTTTCATACAAAAATCCTTAGAAAATCAATTTTTATATGAAAATGGAAGTGATCACAGATTTTTCTTATTTTGGATATAGCTCTTATAGTTTTCTTGAAAAACGCATTTAAAGTTTTTCATACAAAAATCCTTAGAAATCAATTTTTAGATGAAAATGGAAGTGATCACAGATTTTGCTTATTTTAGCTCTAGCTCTTATAGTTTTCATGAAAAACGCATTTAAAGTTTTTCATACAAAAATCCTTAGAAAATCAATTTTTATATGAAAATGGAAGTGATCACAGATTTTGCTGATTTTGGCTCTAGCATTTATAGTTTTGAAGAAAAACGCATTTAAAGTTTTTCATATAATAATCCTAAGAAAATTAATTTTTATATGAAAATGGAAGTGATCACAGATTTTGGCTCTAGCTCTTATAGTTTTCTAGAAAAACGCATTTAAAGTTTTCATACAAAAATCCTTAGAAAATCAATTTTTATATGAAAATGGAAGTGATCACAGATTTTTCTTATTTTGGCTCTAGCTCTTATAGTTTTTAAGAAAAACGCATTCAAATTTTTTCATATAAAAATCCTATGAAAATCAATTTTTATATGAAAATAGAAGTGATTACAGATTTTGCTTATTTTGGCTCTAGCTCTTATAGTTTTCAAGAAAAACGCATTTAAAGTTTTTCATACAAAAATCCTTAGAAAATCAATTTTTATATGAAAATGGAAGTGATCACAGATTTTGCTGATTTTGGCTCTAGCATTTATAGTTTTGAAGAAAAACGCATTTAAAGTTTTTCATATAATAATCCTAAGAAAATTAATTTTTATATGAAAATGGAAGTGATCACAGATTTTGGCTCTAGCTCTTATAGTTTTCTAGAAAAACGCATTTAAAGTTTTTCATACAAAATCCTTAGAAAATCAATTTTTATATGAAAATGGAAGTGATCACAGATATTGCTTATTTTGGCTATAGCTCTTATAGTTTTCTAAAAAAACGCATTTAAAGTTTTTTATACAAAAATCCTTAGGAAATCAATTTTTAAATGAAAATGGAAGTGATCACAGATTTTGCTTATTTTGGCTCTAGCTCTTATAGTTTTCAAGAAAAACGCATTTAAAGTTTTTCATACAAAAATCCTTAGAAAATCAATTTTTAGATGAAAATGGAAGTGATCACAGATTTTGCTTATTTTGGCTATAGCTCTTATAGTTTTCTAGAAAAACGCATTTAAAGTTTTTCATACATAAATCCTTAGAAAATCAATTTTTATATGAAAATGGAAGTGATTACAGATTTTGCTTATTTTGGCTATAGCTCTTATAGTTTTCTAGAAAAACGCATTTAAAGTTTTTCATACAAAATCCTTAGAAAATCAATTTTTATATGAAAATGGAAGTGATCACAGATTTTGCTTATTTTGGCTATAGCTCTTATAGTTTTCTTTAAAAACGCATTTAAAGTTTTTCATACAAAAATCCTTAGAAAATCAATTTTTATATAAAAATGGAAGTGATCACAGACTTGCTTATTTTAGCTCTAGCTCTTATAGTTTTCAAGAAAAACGCATTTAAAGTTGTTCATACAAAAATCCTTAGAAAATCAATTTTTATATGAAAATGGAAGTGATCACAGATTTTGCTTATTTTGGCTCTAGCTCTTATAGTTTTCTAGAAAAACGCATTTAAAGTTTTTCATACAAAAATCCTTAGAAAATCAATTCTTATATGAAAATGGAAGTGATCACAGATTTTGCTTATTTTGGCTCTAGCTCTTATAGTTTTCTAGAAAAACGCATTTAAAGTTTTTCATACAAAAATCCTTAGAAAATCAATTCTTATATAAAAATGGAAGTGATCACAGATTTTGCTTATTTTGGCTCTAGCTCTTATAGTTTTCTAGAAAAACGCATTTAAAGTTGTTCATACAAAAATCCTTAGAAAATCAATTTTTATATGAAAATGGAAGTGATCACAGATTTTGCTTATTTTGGTTCTAGCTCTTATAGTTTTCTAGAAAAACGCATTTAAAGTTTTTCATACAAAAATCCTTAGAAAATCAATTCTTATATGAAAATGGAAGTGATCACAGATTTTGCTTATTTTGGCTCTAGCTCTTATAGTTTTCTAGAAAAACGCATTTAAAGTTTTTCATACAAAAATCCTTAGAAAATCAATTTTTATATAAAAATAGAAGTGATCACAGATTTTGCTTATTTTAGCTCTAGCTCTTATAGTTTTCAAGAAAAACGCATTTAAAGTTTTTCATACAAAAATCCTTAGAAAATCAATTTTTATATGAAAATGGAAGTGATCACAGATTTTGCTGATTTTGGCTCTAGCTTTTATAGTTTTGAAGAAAAACGCATTTAAAGTTTTTCATACAAAAATTCTTAGAAAATCAATTTTTATATGAAAATGGAAGTGATCACAGATTTTGCTTATTTTGGCTATAGCTCTTATAGTTTTCTAGAAAAACGCATTTAAAGTTTTTCATACAAAAATCCTTAGAAAATCAATTTTTATAGAAAAACGCATTTAAAGTTTTTCATACAAAAATCCTTAGAAAATCAATTTTTATATGAAAATGGAAGTGATCACAGATTTTGCTTATTTTGGCTATAGCTCTTATAGTTTTCTAGAAAAACGCATTTAAAGTTTTTCATACAAAAATCCTTAGAAAATCAATTTTTATATGAAAATGGAAGTGATCACAGATTTTGCTTATTTTGGCTATAGCTCTTATAGTTTTCTAGAAAAACGCATTTAAAGTTTTTCATACAAAATCCTTAGAAAATCAATTTTTATATGATAATGGAAGTGATCACAGATTTTGCTTTTTTTGGCTATAGCTCTTATAGTTTTCTAGAAAAACGCATTTAAAGTTTTTCATACAAAAATCCTTAGAAAATCAATTTTTATATGAAAATGGAAGTGATCACAGATTTTGCTTATTTTGGCTATAGCTCTTATAGTTTTCTAGAAAAACGCATTTAAAGTTTTTCATACAAAAATCCTTAGAAAATCAATTTTTATATGAAAATGGAAGTGATCACAGATTTTGCTTATTTTGGCTATAGCTCTTATAGTTTTCTAGAAAAACGCATTTAAAGTTTTTCATACAAAATCCTTAGAAAATCAATTCTTATATGAAAATGGAAGTGATCACAGATTTTGCTTATTTTGGCTCTAGCTCTTATAGTTTTCTAGAAAAACGCATTTAAAGTTTTTCATACAAAAATCCTTAGAAAATCAATTTTTATATAAAAATAGAAGTGATCACAGATTTTGCTTATTTTAGCTCTAGCTCTTATAGTTTTCAAGAAAAACGCATTTAAAGTTTTTCATACAAAAATCCTTAGAAAATCAATTTTTATATGAAAATGGAAGTGATCACAGATTTTGCTGATTTTGGCTCTAGCTTTTATAGTTTTGAAGAAAAACGCATTTAAAGTTTTTCATACAAAAATTCTTAGAAAATCAATTTTTATATGAAAATGGAAGTGATCACAGATTTTGCTTATTTTGGCTATAGCTCTTATAGTTTTCTAGAAAAACGCATTTAAAGTTTTTCATACAAAAATCCTTAGAAAATCAATTTTTATATGAAAATGGAAGTGATCACAGATTTTGCTTATTTTGGCTATAGCTCTTATAGTTTTCTAGAAAAACGCATTTAAAGTTTTTCATACAAAAATCCTTAGAAAATCAATTTTTATATGAAAATGGAAGTGATCACAGATTTTGCTTATTTTGGCTATAGCTCTTATAGTTTTCTAGAAAAACGCATTTAAAGTTTTTCATACAAAATCCTTAGAAAATCAATTTTTATATGATAATGGAAGTGATCACAGATTTTGCTTTTTTTGGCTATAGCTCTTATAGTTTTCTAGAAAAACGCATTTAAAGTTTTTCATACAAAAATCCTTAGAAAATCAATTTTTATATAAAAATAGAAGTGATCACAGATTTTGCTTATTTTAGCTCTAGCTCTTATAGTTTTCAAGAAAAACGCATTTAAAGTTTTTCATACAAAAATCCTTAGAAAATCAATTTTTATATGAAAATGGAAGTGATCACAGATTTTGCTGATTTTGGCTCTAGCTTTTATAGTTTTGAAGAAAAACGCATTTAAAGTTTTTCATACAAAAATTCTTAGAAAATCAATTTTTATATGAAAATGGAAGTGATCACAGATTTTGCTTATTTTGGCTCTAGCTCTTATAGTTTTTAAGAAAAACGCATTCAAATTTTTTCATACAAAAATCCTTAGAAAATCAATTTTTATATGAAAATGGAAGTGATCACAGATTTTGCTTATTTTGGCTATAGCTCTTATAGTTTTCTAGAAAAACGCATTTAAAGTTTTTCATACAAAAATCCTTAGAAAATCAATTTTTATATGAAAATGGAAGTGATCACAGATTTTGCTTATTTTGGCTATAGCTCTTATAGTTTTCAAGAAAAACGCATTTAAAGTTTTTCATACAAAAATCCTTAGAAAATCAATTTTTATATGAAAATGGAAGTGATCACAGATTTTGCTTATTTTGGCTCTAGCTCTTATAGTTTTCTAGAAAAACGCATTTAAAGTTTTTCATACAAAAATCCTAAGAAAATCAATTTTTATATGAAAATGGAAGTGATCACAGATTTTGCTTATTTTGGCTATAGCTCTTATAGTTTTCTAGAAAAACGCATTTAAAGTTTTTCATACAAAAATCCTTAGAAAATCAATTTTTATATGAAAATGGAAGTGATCACAGATTTTGCTTATTTTGGCTATAGCTCTTATAGTTTTCTAGAAAAACGCATTTAAAGTTGTTCATACAAAATCCTTAGAAAATCAATTTTTATATGAAAATGGAAGTGATCACAGATTTTGCTTATTTTGGCTATAGCTCTTATAGTTTTCTAGAAAAACGCATTTAAAGTTTTTCATACAAAAATCCTTAGAAAATCAATTTTTATATGAAAATGGAAGTGATCACAGATTTTGCTTATTTTGGCTATAGCTCTTATAGTTTTCTAGAAAAACGCATTTAAAGTTTTTCATACAAAAATCCTAAGAAAATCAATTTTTATATGAAAATGGAAGTGATCACAGATTTTGCTTATTTTGGCTATAGCTCTTATAGTTTTCTAGAAAAACGCATTTAAAGTTTTTCATACAAAAATCCTTAGAAAATCAATTTTTATATGAAAATGGAAGTGATCACAGATTTTGCTTATTTTGGCTATAGCTCTTATAGTTTTCTAGAAAAACGCATTTAAAGTTTTTCATACAAAAATCCTTAGAAAATCAATTTTTATATGAAAATGGAAGTGATCACAGATTTTGCTTATTTTGGGTATAGCTCTTATAGTTTTCTAGAAAAACGCATTTAAAGTTTTTCATACAAAATCCTTAGAAAATCAATTTTTATATGATAATGGAAGTGATCACAGATTTTGCTTTTTTTGGCTATAGCTCTTATAGTTTTCTAGAAAAACGCATTTAAAGTTTTTCATACAAAAATCCTTAGAAAATCAATTTTTATATAAAAATAGAAGTGATCACAGATTTTGCTTATTTTAGCTCTAGCTCTTATAGTTTTCAAGAAAAACGCATTTAAAGTTTTTCATACAAAAATCCTTAGAAAATCAATTTTTATATGAAAATGGAAGTGATCACAGATTTTGCTGATTTTGGCTCTAGCTTTTATAGTTTTGAAGAAAAACGCATTTAAAGTTTTTCATACAAAAATTCTTAGAAAATCAATTTTTATATGAAAATGGAAGTGATCACAGATTTTGCTTATTTTGGCTCTAGCTCTTATAGTTTTTAAGAAAAACGCATTCAAATTTTTTCATACAAAAATCCTTAGAAAATCAATTTTTATATGAAAATGGAAGTGATCACAGATTTTGCTTATTTTGGCTATAGCTCTTATAGTTTTCTAGAAAAACGCATTTAAAGTTTTTCATACAAAAATCCTTAGAAAATCAATTTTTATATGAAAATGGAAGTGATCACAGATTTTGCTTATTTTGGCTATAGCTCTTATAGTTTTCAAGAAAAACGCATTTAAAGTTTTTCATACAAAAATCCTTAGAAAATCAATTTTTATATGAAAATGGAAGTGATCACAGATTTTGCTTATTTTGGCTCTAGCTCTTATAGTTTTCTAGAAAAACGCATTTAAAGTTTTTCATACAAAAATCCTAAGAAAATCAATTTTTATATGAAAATGGAAGTGATCACAGATTTTGCTTATTTTGGCTATAGCTCTTATAGTTTTCTAGAAAAACGCATTTAAAGTTTTTCATACAAAAATCCTTAGAAAATCAATTTTTATATGAAAATGGAAGTGATCACAGATTTTGCTTATTTTGGCTATAGCTCTTATAGTTTTCTAGAAAAACGCATTTAAAGTTGTTCATACAAAATCCTTAGAAAATCAATTTTTATATGAAAATGGAAGTGATCACAGATTTTGCTTATTTTGGCTATAGCTCTTATAGTTTTCTAGAAAAACGCATTTAAAGTTTTTCATACAAAAATCCTTAGAAAATCAATTTTTATATGAAAATGGAAGTGATCACAGATTTTGCTTATTTTGGCTATAGCTCTTATAGTTTTCTAGAAAAACGCATTTAAAGTTTTTCATACAAAAATCCTTAGAAAATCAATTTTTATATGAAAATGGAAGTGATCACAGATTTTGCTTATTTTGGCTATAGCTCTTATAGTTTTTGTTAGCAAATTTGTAGTGCAGTGGAATTTGCTTGGATTCCAAAATCAAAAACTAAACCTCCGTTCAAGTGAAACACCGTGTCGTTCAATTCAATAAGTTTATTAACAATGATAACAAATATGTATAATAAGAAAAAAGATTATAAAAGAACAGAAGGTTCATTATTTAACGAAGGCACAAAAAAGAATTAGCAACATCTGCAATATTTTAACGATCTAAAGTAATAATGAAAAACATAGAATTAGAACATTACTAGAACAGAGTTGTTAGCATTTGAGTTGTACTAAGGTTGTAACGTTTTTTCAACAATCTCCCCCTCAAGTCAAATGCCAAAAAAAATTTACATTTCAATTTTTAAAAGACTACAACCACAAATATGTTTTTGTTTATCTAAACATTTCGTAAGAATATCAGCCGCATTCTCATCTGAGGTAACGTAATGTATATCGATAGCCTTCTCTTCATATTTTTCTCGGATGTAATGATAACGTATATCAATGTGTTTACTCCTCTTATGAACGGTTGGATTCTTCACCATAAAAGCAGCACCTTGGTTATCACATAAAATCGGAGTAGGATGCACGATATAATTTTCAAACCCCATCTCCTTTAAAAGGCCACGATGAAAAACGACTTCCTTCGTACCTTGGCAAAGAGCAATATATTCGGCCTCCATTGTACTTAGAGCCACCACAGGTTGTTTACGGGACTCCCAGGCAACAGGACCACCAGCCAAGAACACCACATGACCAGAATAGGATTTTCGATCACTAGATTCACAACCCCAGTCTGAGTCTGTGAAACATTCAAAATTTTTAAAATTAGTAGAAAAAGTAATTTTACCTACAGGATTTTTCTTCAGGTATCTCAGAACATATTTTGCAGCTTGAAAATGTTCCTTATGTGGATGTGAATTAAATTGGGACAATTTCGACACCACATGAATTATATCAGGTCTCGAAATCACGACCAGGTACATCAAAGCACCAATTAAACTTTGGTAATTTTTTATGTCCAAATCTTCACATTTAGCATCACATTTCTTCAAAACAGTACCGCTTGACCATGGAGTTGCAGCTGGCTTACAGTCAGTCATACCCCATCGTTCGAGTATCTGTTCGGTATATTTCTCCTGATGAAGACTAATGTCGCCTCGCAAACCATCACGATAAATCTCCATCCCCAGGTAGAACGATATTGGACCACGATCAATAGCCTCAACGTATTCATTCAACTTTGAAATAATATTTTTCATTTCCAGCTCACTCGAACATGCTAGCAACATGTCGTCAACATAAATGGCAATTATGCAAATTTCGTCGCCATTTCGTTTAATATAGACGCAAGTATCTGACTTGCACCGCATAAAACCCATTTCCGTCAAAATATCATTCACCTTTTTGTTCCATTCTCTTCCCGCTTGTTTTAAACCGTATAAGGCCTTGTTTAATTTGCAGACTTTGTTGGGATAATTTTTGTCCTCAAACATCTTAGGCTGCACCATATACACCTCATCTTCTAAATCGCCATTTAAATAAGCTGCCACAATATCAATGTGGTTTACCAACAGTTTGTGTTTTGCCGATAGAGCTAACAGTAATCTTATTGTTGAATGTCGTACCACTGGAGCAAACGTTTCTTGGTAATCGACATTGTGCTTCTGCGAACAACCATGAGCTACTAACCTAGCTTTATATTTTTCTACGGAACCATCAGGTTTGCGTTTTAAGGCAAAAACCAATTTGCAACCAATAACGTTTTTGTTGTTGGGCTTATCCACCAACTGCCATGTTTTATTTTTAAGCAATGAATTATATTCGATTTGCATTGCTTCCTTCCACTTCATGGAGTTTTCAGAATTCAACGCCTCGGCCACAGTATTTGGGTTTTCAATAATTGAGTTCAACATTTCTGGTCCATCCTCAGTACAATAAACTTTCCTTGGTCTGCCTTTACCACCACCTTTAACCAATTTTGGTCTACCACGTTTTCGTTTATTATTACCGACAGGTGTATCTTCCCTCTCAGTTTCACTGGAATCAGAACTCACCTCTTCTTCTTCTTCTTGATTTTCAGCATTTATGCCATCAGTTTCTTTACCGCCATCATTTTCAACAGCCACAGCATCATCGTCATTTAATTTATAAAGATCAGCATAAATAATTTCATTTAAAGCACCATCGTGTATATCCGGTTTTTCAAAAGATTGCTCAAAAAATATTACATCACGAGCAATAACAATTTGTCTTGTACTGGGATTGTATAAACGATAGCCTTTTGTATAAAGTTGATAGCCAACGAATTTAACTTTGTCACCTTTAGGTAGAAACTTACCACCTTTAGGTTTAGGACCCTTTTTCAGCATAACAGCATCACAACCAAACGTTTTTAAATGGGCAACAGACGGCTGTCTACCACACCACCTCTCGTAAGGAGTAACATCTTCAAGAACTTTTGTTGGAGCACGATTTCTTATATATGTTGCTGTATTTATGGCTTCACCCCATAAACTTTGTGGTAATCCAGACGACTCTAGCAAACACCTTGCCATTTCAACAAGGGTTCTATTTGCCCTCTCGGCAACGCCATTCTGTTGTGGTGAGTAACCAACTGTGGTCTGATGAACAATACCTTTTTCGGAAAAATGTTGTTTAAATTTAGAATTTACAAATTCTTTACCATTATCGCATTTAAAGTTTTTCATACAAAAATCCTTAGAAAATCAATTTTTATATGAAAATGGAAGTGATCACAGATTTTGCTTATTTTAGCTATAGCTCTTATAGTTTTCAAGAAAAACGCATTTAAAGTTTTTCATACAAAAATCCTTAGAAAATCAATTTTTATATGAAAATGGAAGTGATCACAGATTTTGCTTATTTTAGCTATAGCTCTTATAGTTTTCAAGAAAAACGCATTTAAAGTTTTTCATACAAAAATCCTTAGAAAATCAATTTTTATATGGAAATGGAAGTGATCACAGATTTTGCTTATTTTGGCTCTAGCTCTTATAGTTTTCAAGAAAAACGCATTTAAAGTTTTTCATACAAAAATCCTTAGAAAATCAATTTTTAAATGAAAATGGAAGTGATCACAGATTTTGCTTATTTTGGCTATAGCTCTTATAGTTTTCAAGAAAAACGCATTTAAAGTTTTTCATACAAAATACCTTAGAAAATCAATTTTTAGATGAAAATGGAAGTGATCACAGATTTTGCTTATTTTGGCTCTAGCTCTTATAGTTTTCAAGAAAAACGCATTTAAAGTTTTTCATACAAAATCCTTAGAAAATCAATTTTTATATGAAAATGGAAGTGATCACAGATTATGCTTATTTTGGCTATAACTCTTATAGTTTTCTAGAAAAACGCATTTAAAGTTTTTTATACAAAAATCCTTAGAAAATCAATTTTTATATGGAAATGGAAGTGATCACAGATTTTGCTTATTTTAGCTATAGCTCTTATAGTTTTCAAGAAAAACGCATTTAAAGTTTTTCATACAAAAATCCTTAGAAAATCAATTTTTATATGAAAATGGAAGTGATCACAGATTTTGCTTATTTTAGCTATAGCTCTTATAGTTTTCAAGAAAAACGCATTTAAAGTTTTTCATACAAAAATCCTTAGAAAATCAATTTTTATATGAAAATGGAAGTGATCACAGATTTTGCTTATTTTAGCTATAGCTCTTATAGTTTTCAAGAAAAACGCATTTAAAGTTTTTCATACAAAAATCCTTAGAAAATCAATTTTTATATGGAAATGGAAGTGATCACAGATTTTGCTTATTTTGGCTCTAGCTCTTATAGTTTTCAAGAAAAACGCATTTAAAGTTTTTCATACAAAAATCCTTAGAAAATCAATTTTTAAATGAAAATGGAAGTGATCACAGATTTTGCTTATTTTGGCTATAGCTCTTATAGTTTTCAAGAAAAACGCATTTAAAGTTTTTCATACAAAATACCTTAGAAAATCAATTTTTAGATGAAAATGGAAGTGATCACAGATTTTGCTTATTTTGGCTCTAGCTCTTATAGTTTTCAAGAAAAACGCATTTAAAGTTTTTCATACAAAATCCTTAGAAAATCAATTTTTATATGAAAATGGAAGTGATCACAGATTATGCTTATTTTGGCTATAACTCTTATAGTTTTCTAGAAAAACGCATTTAAAGTTTTTCATACAAAAATCCTTAGAAAATCAATTTTTAAATGAAAATGGAAGTGATCACAGATTTTGCTTATTTTGGCTATAGCTCTTATAGTTTTCTAGAAAACCGCATTTAAAGTTTTTCATACAAAAATCCTTAGAAAATCAATTTTTATATGAAAATGGAAGTGATCACAGATTTTGCTTATTTTGGCTCTAGCTCTTATAGTTTTCAAGAAAAACGCATTTAAAGTTTTTCATACAAAAATCCTTAGAAAATCAATTTTTATATGAAAATGGAAGTGATCACAGATTTTTCTTATTTTGGCTCTAGCTCTTATAGTTTTCAAGAAAAACGCATTTAAAGTTTTTCATACAAAATCCTTAGAAAATCAATTTTTATATGAAAATGGAAGTGATCACAGATTTTTCTTATTTTGGCTCTAGCTCTTATAGTTTTCAAGAAAAACGCATTTAAAGTTTTTCATACAAAATCCTTAGAAAATCAATTTTTATATGAAAATGGAAGTGATCACAGATTTTGCTTATTTTGGCTCTAGCTCTTATAGTTTTCAAGAAAAACGCATTTAAAGTTTTTCATACAAAAATCCTTAGAAAATCAATTTTTAAATGAAAATGGAAGTGATCACAGATTTTGCTTATTTTGGCTCTAGCTCTTATAGTTTTCAAGAAAAACGCATTTAAAGTTTTTCATACAAAAATCCTTAGAAAATCAATTTTTAAATGAAAATGGAAGTGATCACAGATTTTGCTTATTTTGGCTCTAGCTCTTATAGTTTTCAAGAAAAACGCATTTAAAGTTTTTCATACAAAATCCTTAGAAAATCAATTTTTATATGAAAATGGAAGTGATCACAGATTTTGCTTATTTTGGCTCTAGCTCTTATAGTTTTCAAGAAAAACGCATTTAAAGTTTTTCATACAAAATCCTTAGAAAATCAATTTTTAAATGAAAATGGAAGTGATCACAGATTTTGCTTATTTTGGCTCTAGCTCTTATAGTTTTCAAGAAAAACGCATTTAAAGTTTTTCATACAAAATCCTTAGAAAATCAATTTTTATATGAAAATGGAAGTGATCACAGATTTTGCTTATTTTGGCTCTAGCTCTTATAGTTTTCTAGAAAAACGCATTTAAAGTTTTTCATACAAAATCCTTAGAAAATCAATTTTTAGATGAAAATGGAAGTGATTCACAGATTTTGCTTATTTTGGCTATAGCTCTTATAGTTTTCAAGAAAAACGCATTTAAAGTTTTTCATACAAAAATCCTTAGAAAATCAATTTTTATATGAAAATGGAAGTGATCACAGATTTTGCTTATTTTAGCTATAGCTCTTATAGTTTTCAAGAAAAACGCATTTAAAGTTTTTCATACAAAAATCCTTAAAAAATCAATTTTTATATGGAAATGGAAGTGATCACAGATTTTGCTTATTTTGGCTCTAGCTCTTATAGTTTTCAAGAAAAACGCATTTAAAGTTTTTCATACAAAAATCCTTAGAAAATCAATTTTTAAATGAAAATGGAAGTGATCACAGATTTTGCTTATTTTGGCTATAGCTCTTATAGTTTTCAAGAAAAACGCATTTAAAGTTTTTCATACAAAATACCTTAGAAAATCAATTTTTAGATGAAAATGGAAGTGATCACAGATTTTGCTTATTTTGGCTCTAGCTCTTATAGTTTTCAAGAAAAACGCATGTAAAGTTTTTCATACAAAAATCCTTAGAAAATCAATTTTTAAATGAAAATGGAAGTGATCACAGATTTTGCTTATTTTGGCTCTAGCTCTTATAGTTTTCAAGATAAACGCATTTAAAGTTTTTCATACAAAAATCCTTAGAAAGTCAATTATTTATATGAAAATGGAAGTGATCACAGATTTTGCTTATTTTGGCTATAGCTCTTATAGTTTTCAAGAAAAACGCATTTAAAGTTTTTCATACAAAAATCCTTAGAAAATCAATTTTTAAATGAAAATGGAAGTGATCACAGATTTTGCTTATTTTGGCTATAGCTATTATAGTTTTCTAGAAAAACGCATTTAAAGTTTTTTATACAAAAATCCTTAGGAAATCAATTGTTATATAAAAATGGAATTGATCACAGATTTTGCTTATTTTGGCTATAGCTCTTATAGTTTTCAAGAAAAAACGCATTTAAAGTTTTTCATACAAAAATCCTTAGGAAATCAATTGTTATATAAAAATGGAAGTGATCACAGATTTTGCTTATTTTGCTATAGCTCTTATAGTTTTCTAGAAAAACGCATTTAAAGTTTTTCATACAAAATCCTTAGAAAATCAATTTTTATATGAAAATGGAAGTGATCACAGATTTTTCTTATTTTGGCTCTAGCTCTTATACTTTTCAAGAAAAACGCATTTAAAGTTTTTCATACAAAATCCTTAGAAAATCAATTTTTATATGAAAATGGAAGTGATCACAGATTTTGCTTATTTTGGCTCTAGCTCTTATAGTTTTCAAGAAAAACGCATTTAAAGTTTTTCATACAAAAATCCTTAGAAAATCAATTTTTAAATGAAAATGGAAGTGATCACAGATTTTGCTTATTTTGGCTATAGCTCTTATAGTTTTCTAGAAAAAACGCATTTAAAGTTTTTCATAAAAAATCCTTAGAAAATCAATTTTTATATGAAGATAGAAGTGATTACAGATTTTGCTTATTTTGGCTCTAGCTCTTATAGTTTTCAAGAAAAACGCATTTAAAGTTTTTCATACAAAATCCTTAGAAAATCAATTTTTATATGAAAATGGAAGTGATCACAGATTTTTCTTATTTTGGCTCTAGCTCTTATAGTTTTCAAGAAAAACGCATTTAAAGTTTTTCATACAAAAATCCTTAGAAAATCAATTTTTATATGAAAAGTGATCACAGATTTTGCTTATTTTGGCTATAGCTCTTATAGTTTTCTAGAAAAATGCATTTAAAGTTTTTTATACAAAAATCCTTAGGAAATCAATTGTTATATAAAAATGGAAGTGATCACAGATTTTGCTTATTTTGGCTCTAGCTCTTATAGTTTTCAAGAAAAACGCATTTAAAGTTTTTCATACAAAAATCCTTAGAAAATCAATTTTTATATGAAAAGTGATCACAGATTTTGCTTATTTTGGCTATAGCTTTTATAGTTTTCTAGAAAAACGCATTTAAAGTTTTTTATACAAAAATCCTTAGGAAATCAATTGTTATATAAAAATGGAAGTGACCACAGATTTTGCTTATTTTGGCTCTAGCTCTTATAGTTTTCAAGAAAAACGCATTTAAAGTTTTTCATACAAAAATCCTTAGAAAATCAATTTTTATATGAAAAGTGATCACAGATTTTGCTTATTTTGGCTATAGCTCTTATAGTTTTCTAGAAAAACGCATTTAAAGTTTTTTATACAAAAATCCTTAGGAAATCAATTGTTATATAAAAATGGAAGTGATCACAGATTTTGCTTATTTTGGCTATAGCTCTTATAGTTTTCAAGAAAAACGCATTTAAAGTTTTTCATGCAAAAATCCTTAGGAAATCAATTGTTATATAAAAATGGAAGTGATCACAGATTTTGCTTATTTTGGCTATAGCTCTTATAGTTTTCAAGAAAAACGCATTTAAAGTTTTTCATACAAAAATCCTTAGGAAATCAATTGTTATATAAAAATGGAAGTGATCACAGATTTTGCTTATTTTGGCTATAGCTCTTATAGTTTTCTAGAAAAACGCATTTAAAGTTTTTCATAAAAAATCCTTAGAAAATCAATTTTTAGATGAAAATGGAAGTGATCACAGATTTTGCTTATTTTAGCTCTAGCTCTTATAGTTTTCAAGAAAAACGCATTTAAAGTTTTTCATAAAAAATCCTTAGAAAATCAATTTTTAGATGAAAATGGAAGTGATCACAGATTTTGCTTATTTTAGCTCTAGCTCTTATAGTTTTCAAGAAAAACGCATTTAAAGTTTTTCATACAAAAATCCTTAGAAAATCAATTTTTATATGAAAATGGAAGTGATCACAGATTTTGCTGATTTTGGCTCTAGCATTTATAGTTTTGAAGAAAAACGCATTTAAAGTTTTTCATATAAAAATCCTAAGAAAATTAATTTTTATATGAAAATGGAAGTGATCACAGATTTTGGCTCTAGCTCTTATAGTTTTCTAGAAAAACGCATTTAAAGTTTTCATACAAAAATCCTTAGAAAATCAATTTTTATATGAAAATGGAAGTGATCACAGATTTTTCTTATTTTGGCTCTAGCTCTTATAGTTTTTAAGAAAAACGCATTCAAATTTTTTCATATAAAAATCCTATGAAAATCAATTTTTATATGAAAATAGAAGTGATTACAGATTTTGCTTATTTTGGCTCTAGCTCTTATAGTTTTCAAGAAAAACGCATTTAAAGTTTTTCATACAAAAATCCTTAGAAAATCAATTTTTATATGAAAATGGAAGTGATCACAGATTTTTCTTATTTTGGCTCTAGCTCTTATAGTTTTTAAGAAAAACGCATTCAAATTTTTTCATATAAAAATCCTATGAAAATCAATTTTTATATGAAAATAGAAGTGATTACAGATTTTGCTTATTTTGGCTCTAGCTCTTATAGTTTTCAAGAAAAACGCATTTAAAGTTTTTCATACAAAAATCCTTAGAAAATCAATTTTTATATGAAAATGGAAGTGATCACAGATTTTGCTGATTTTGGCTCTAGCATTTATAGTTTTGAAGAAAAACGCATTTAAAGTTTTTCATATAAAAATCCTAAGAAAATTAATTTTTATATGAAAATGGAAGTGATCACAGATTTTGGCTCTAGCTCTTATAGTTTTCTAGAAAAACGCATTTAAAGTTTTCATACAAAAATCCTTAGAAAATCAATTTTTATATGAAAATGGAAGTGATCACAGATTTTTCTTATTTTGGCTCTAGCTCTTATAGTTTTTAAGAAAAACGCATTCAAATTTTTTCATATAAAAATCCTATGAAAATCAATTTTTATATGAAAATAGAAGTGATTACAGATTTTGCTTATTTTGGCTCTAGCTCTTATAGTTTTCAAGAAAAACGCATTTAAAGTTTTTCATACAAAAATCCTTAGAAAATCAATTTTTATATGAAAATGGAAGTGATCACAGATTTTTCTTATTTTGGCTCTAGCTCTTATAGTTTTCTAGAAAAACGCATTTAAAGTTTTCATACAAAAATCCTTAGAAAATCAATTATTTATATGAAAATGGAAGTGATCACAGATTTTGCTTATTTTGGCTATAGCTCTTATAGTTTTCTAGAAAAACGCATTTAAAGTTTTTCATACAAAATCCTTAGAAAATCAATTTTTATATGAAAATGGAAGTGATCACAGATATTGCTTATTTTGGCTATAGCTCTTATAGTTTTCTAAAAAAACGCATTTAAAGTTTTTTATACAAAAATCCTTAGGAAATCAATTTTTAAATGAAAATGGAAGTGATCACAGATTTTGCTTATTTTGGCTCTAGCTCTTATAGTTTTCTTTAAAAACGCATTTAAAGTTTTTCATACAAAAATCCTTAGAAAATCAATTTTTATATGAAAATGGAAGTGATCACAGATTTTGCTTATTTTGGCTATAGCTCTTATAGTTTTCTAGAAAAACGCATTTAAAGTTTTTCATACATAAATCCTTAGAAAATCAATTTTTATATGAAAATGGAAGTGATTACAGATTTTGCTTATTTTGGCTATAGCTCTTATAGTTTTCTAGAAAAACGCATTTAAAGTTTTTCATACAAAATCCTTAGAAAATCAATTTTTATATGAAAATGGAAGTGATCACAGATTTTGCTGATTTTGGCTCTAGCATTTATAGTTTTGAAGAAAAACGCATTTAAAATTTTTCATATAAAAATCCTAAGAAAATTAATTTTTATATGAAAATGGAAGTGATCACAGATTTTGGCTCTAGCTCTTATAGTTTTCTAGAAAAACGCATTTAAAGTTTTCATACAAAAATCCTTAGAAAATCAATTTTTATATGAAAATGGAAGTGATCACAGATTTTTCTTATTTTGGCTCTAGCTCTTATAGTTTTTAAGAAAAACGCATTCAAATTTTTTCATATAAAAATCCTATGAAAATCAATTTTTATATGAAAATAGAAGTGATTACAGATTTTGCTTATTTTGGCTCTAGCTCTTATAGTTTTCAAGAAAAACGCATTTAAAGTTTTTCATACAAAAATCCTTAGAAAATCAATTTTTATATGAAAATGGAAGTGATCACAGATTTTTCTTATTTTGGCTCTAGCTCTTATAGTTTTCTAGAAAAACGCATTTAAAGTTTTCATACAAAAATCCTTAGAAAATCAATTATTTATATGAAAATGGAAGTGATCACAGATTTTGCTTATTTTGGCTATAGCTCTTATAGTTTTCTAGAAAAACGCATTTAAAGTTTTTCATACAAAATCCTTAGAAAATCAATTTTTATATGAAAATGGAAGTGATCACAGATATTGCTTATTTTGGCTATAGCTCTTATAGTTTTCTAGAAAAACGCATTTAAAGTTTTTCATACATAAATCCTTAGAAAATCAATTTTTATATGAAAATGGAAGTGATTACAGATTTTGCTTATTTTGGCTCTAGCTCTTATAGTTTTCTAGAAAAACGCATTTAAAGTTTTTCATACAAAATCCTTAGAAAATCAATTTTTATATGAAAATGGAAGTGATCACAGATTTTGCTTATTTTGGCTATAGCTCTTATAGTTTTCTTTAAAAACGCATTTAAAGTTTTTCATACAAAAATCCTTAGAAAATCAATTTTTATATGAAAATGGAAGTGATCACAGATTTTGCTGATTTTGGCTCTAGCATTTATAGTTTTGAAGAAAAACGCATTTAAAGTTTTTCATATAAAAATCCTAAGAAAATTAATTTTTATATGAAAATGGAAGTGATCACAGATTTTGGCTCTAGCTCTTATAGTTTTCTAGAAAAACGCATTTAAAGTTTTCATACAAAAATCCTTAGAAAATCAATTTTTATATGAAAATGGAAGTGATCACAGATTTTGCTTATTTTGGCTATAGCTCTTATAGTTTTCTTTAAAAACGCATTTAAAGTTTTTCATACAAAAATCCTTAGAAAATCAATTTTTATATGAAAATGGAAGTGATCACAGATTTTGCTGATTTTGGCTCTAGCATTTATAGTTTTGAAGAAAAACGCATTTAAAGTTTTTCATATAAAAATCCTAAGAAAATTAATTTTTATATGAAAATGGAAGTGATCACAGATTTTGGCTCTAGCTCTTATAGTTTTCTAGAAAAACGCATTTAAAGTTTTCATACAAAAATCCTTAGAAAATCAATTTTTATATGAAAATGGAAGTGATCACAGATTTTGCTTATTTTGGCTATAGCTCTTATAGTTTTCAAGAAAAACGCATTTAAAGTTTTTCATACATAAATCCTTAGAAAATCAATTTTTATATGAAAATGGAAGTGATTACAGATTTTGCTTATTTTGGCTATAGCTCTTATAGTTTTCTAGAAAAACGCATTTAAAGTTTTTCATACAAAATCCTTAGAAAATCAATTTTTATATGAAAATGGAAGTGATCACAGATTTTGCTTATTTTGGCTATAGCTCTTATAGTTTTCTTTAAAAACGCATTTAAAGTTTTTCATACAAAAATCCTTAGAAAATCAATTTTTATATGAAAATGGAAGTGATCACAGATTTTGCTGATTTTGGCTCTAGCATTTATAGTTTTGAAGAAAAACGCATTTAAAGTTTTTCATATAAAAATCCTAAGAAAATTATTTTTTATATGAAAATGGAAGTGATCACAGATTTTGGCTCTAGCTCTTATAGTTTTCTAGAAAAACGCATTTAAAGTTTTCATACAAAAATCCTTAGAAAATCAATTTTTATATGAAAATGGAAGTGATCACAGATTTTTCTTATTTTGGCTCTAGCTCTTATAGTTTTTAAGAAAAACGCATTCAAATTTTTTCATATAAAAATCCTATGAAAATCAATTTTTATATGAAAATAGAAGTAATTACAGATTTTGCTTATTTTGGCTCTAGCTCTTATAGTTTTCAAGAAAAACGCATTTAAAGTTTTTCATACAAAAATCCTTAGAAAATCAATTTTTATATGAAAATGGAAGTGATCACAGATTTTTCTTATTTTGGCTATAGCTCTTATAGTTTTCTAGAAAAACGCATTTAAAGTTTTTCATACAAAAATCCTTAGAAATCAATTTTTAGATGAAAATGGAAGTGATCACAGATTTTGCTTATTTTAGCTCTAGCTCTTATAGTTTTCAAGAAAAACGCATTTAAAGTTTTTCATACAAAAATCCTTAGAAAATCAATTTTTATATGAAAATGGAAGTGATCACAGATTTTGCTTATTTTAGCTCTAGCTCTTATAGTTTTCAAGAAAAACGCATTTAAAGTTTTTCATACAAAAATCCTTAGAAAATCAATTTTTATATGAAAATGGAAGTGATCACAGATTTTTCTTATTTTGGCTATAGCTCTTATAGTTTTCTAGAAAAACGCATTTAAAGTTTTTCATACAAAAATCCTTAGAAATCAATTTTTAGATGAAAATGGAAGTGATCACAGATTTTGCTTATTTTAGCTCTAGCTCTTATAGTTTTCAAGAAAAACGCATTTAAAGTTTTTCATACAAAAATCCTTAGAAAATCAATTTTTATATGAAAATGGAAGTGATCACAGATTTTGCTGATTTTGGCTCTAGCATTTATAGTTTTGAAGAAAAACGCATTTAAAGTTTTTCATATAAAAATCCTAAGAAAATTAATTTTTATATGAAAATGGAAGTGATCACAGATTTTGGCTCTAGCTCTTATAGTTTTCTAGAAAAACGCATTTAAAGTTTTCATACAAAAATCCTTAGAAAATCAATTTTTATATGAAAATGGAAGTGATCACAGATTTTTCTTATTTTGGCTCTAGCTCTTATAGTTTTTAAGAAAAACGCATTCAAATTTTTTCATATAAAAATCCTATGAAAATCAATTTTTATATGAAAATAGAAGTGATTACAGATTTTGCTTATTTTGGCTCTAGCTCTTATAGTTTTCAAGAAAAACGCATTTAAAGTTTTTCATACAAAAATCCTTAGAAAATCAATTTTTATATGAAAATGGAAGTGATCACAGATTTTTCTTATTTTGGCTCTAGCTCTTATAGTTTTCTAGAAAAACGCATTTAAAGTTTTCATACAAAAATCCTTAGAAAATCAATTATTTATATGAAAATGGAAGTGATCACAGATTTTGCTTATTTTGGCTATAGCTCTTATAGTTTTCTAGAAAAACGCATTTAAAGTTTTTCATACAAAATCCTTAGAAAATCAATTTTTATATGAAAATGGAAGTGATCACAGATATTGCTTATTTTGGCTATAGCTCTTATAGTTTTCTAAAAAAACGCATTTAAAGTTTTTTATACAAAAATCCTTAGGAAATCAATTTTTAAATGAAAATGGAAGTGATCACAGATTTTGCTTATTTTGGCTCTAGCTCTTATAGTTTTCAAGAAAAACGCATTTAAAGTTTTTCATACAAAAATCCTTAGAAAATCAATTTTTATATGAAAATGGAAGTGATCACAGATATTGCTTATTTTGGCTATAGCTCTTATAGTTTTCTAAAAAAACGCATTTAAAGTTTTTTATACAAAAATCCTTAGGAAATCAATTTTTAAATGAAAATGGAAGTGATCACAGATTTTGCTTATTTTAGCTCTAGCTCTTATAGTTTTCAAGAAAAACGCATTTAAAGTTGTTCATACAAAAATCCTTAGAAAATCAATTTTTATATGAAAATGGAAGTGATTACAGATTTTGCTTATTTTGGCTATAGCTCTTATAGTTTTCTAGAAAAACGCATTTAAAGTTTTTCATACAAAATCCTTAGAAAATCAATTTTTATATGAAAATGGAAGTGATCACAGATTTTGCTTATTTTGGCTATAGCTCTTATAGTTTTCTTTAAAAACGCATTTAAAGTTTTTCATACAAAAATCCTTAGAAAATCAATTTTTATATAAAAATGGAAGTGATCACAGATTTTGCTTATTTTAGCTCTAGCTCTTATAGTTTTCAAGAAAAACGCATTTAAAGTTGTTCATACAAAAATCCTTAGAAAATCAATTTTTATATGAAAATGGAAGTGATCACAGATTTTGCTTATTTTGGCTCTAGCTCTTATAGTTTTCTAGAAAAACGCATTTAAAGTTTTTCATACAAAAATCCTTAGAAAATCAATTCTTATATGAAAATGGAAGTAATCACAGATTTTGCTTATTTTGGCTCTAGCTCTTATAGTTTTCTAGAAAAACGCATTTAAAGTTGTTCATACAAAAATCCTTAGAAAATCAATTTTTATATAAAAATGGAAGTGATCACAGATTTTGCTTATTTTAGCTCTAGCTCTTATAGTTTTCAAGAAAAACGCATTTAAAGTTGTTCATACAAAAATCCTTAGAAAATCAATTTTTATATGAAAATGGAAGTGATCACAGATTTTGCTTATTTTGGCTCTAGCTCTTATAGTTTTCTAGAAAAACGCATTTAAAGTTTTTCATACAAAAATCCTTAGAAAATCAATTCTTATATGAAAATGGAAGTGATCACAGATTTTGCTTATTTTGGCTATAGCTCTTATAGTTTTCTAGAAAAACGCATTTAAAGTTTTTCATACAAAATCCTTAGAAAATCAATTCTTATATGAAAATGGAAGTGATCACAGATTTTGCTTATTTTGGCTCTAGCTCTTATAGTTTTCTAGAAAAACGCATTTAAAGTTTTTCATACAAAATCCTTAGAAAATCAATTTTTATATGAAAATGGAAGTGATCACAGATATTGCTTATTTTGGCTATAGCTCTTATAGTTTTCTAAAAAAACGCATTTAAAGTTTTTTATACAAAAATCCTTAGGAAATCAATTTTTAAATGAAAATGGAAGTGATCACAGATTTTGCTTATTTTGGCTCTAGCTCTTATAGTTTTCAAGAAAAACGCATTTAAAGTTTTTCATACAAAAATCCTTAGAAAATCAATTTTTATATGAAAATGGAAGTGATCACAGATATTGCTTATTTTGGCTATAGCTCTTATAGTTTTCTAAAAAAACGCATTTAAAGTTTTTTATACAAAAATCCTTAGGAAATCAATTTTTAAATGAAAATGGAAGTGATCACAGATTTTGCTTATTTTAGCTCTAGCTCTTATAGTTTTCAAGAAAAACGCATTTAAAGTTGTTCATACAAAAATCCTTAGAAAATCAATTTTTATATGAAAATGGAAGTGATTACAGATTTTGCTTATTTTGGCTATAGCTCTTATAGTTTTCTAGAAAAACGCATTTAAAGTTTTTCATACAAAATCCTTAGAAAATCAATTTTTATATGAAAATGGAAGTGATCACAGATTTTGCTTATTTTGGCTATAGCTCTTATAGTTTTCTTTAAAAACGCATTTAAAGTTTTTCATACAAAAATCCTTAGAAAATCAATTTTTATATAAAAATGGAAGTGATCACAGATTTTGCTTATTTTAGCTCTAGCTCTTATAGTTTTCAAGAAAAACGCATTTAAAGTTGTTCATACAAAAATCCTTAGAAAATCAATTTTTATATGAAAATGGAAGTGATCACAGATTTTGCTTATTTTGGCTCTAGCTCTTATAGTTTTCTAGAAAAACGCATTTAAAGTTTTTCATACAAAAATCCTTAGAAAATCAATTCTTATATGAAAATGGAAGTAATCACAGATTTTGCTTATTTTGGCTCTAGCTCTTATAGTTTTCTAGAAAAACGCATTTAAAGTTGTTCATACAAAAATCCTTAGAAAATCAATTTTTATATAAAAATGGAAGTGATCACAGATTTTGCTTATTTTAGCTCTAGCTCTTATAGTTTTCAAGAAAAACGCATTTAAAGTTGTTCATACAAAAATCCTTAGAAAATCAATTTTTATATGAAAATGGAAGTGATCACAGATTTTGCTTATTTTGGCTCTAGCTCTTATAGTTTTCTAGAAAAACGCATTTAAAGTTTTTCATACAAAAATCCTTAGAAAATCAATTCTTATATGAAAATGGAAGTGATCACAGATTTTGCTTATTTTGGCTATAGCTCTTATAGTTTTCTTTAAAAACGCATTTAAAGTTGTTCATACAAAAATCCTTAGAAAATCAATTCTTATATGAAAATGGAAGTGATCACAGATTTTGCTTATTTTGGCTATAGCTCTTATAGTTTTCTTTAAAAACGCATTTAAAGTTGTTCATACAAAAATCCTTAGAAAATCAATTTTTATATGAAAATGGAAGTGATCACAGATTTTGCTTATTTTGGCTATAGCTCTTATAGTTTTCTTTAAAAACGCATTTAAAGTTTTTCATACAAAAATCCTTAGAAAATCAATTTTTATATAAAAATGGAAGTGATCACAGATTTTGCTTATTTTAGCTCTAGCTCTTATAGTTTTCAAGAAAAACGCATTTAAAGTTGTTCATACAAAAATCCTTAGAAAATCAATTTTTATATGAAAATGGAAGTGATCACAGATTTTGCTTATTTTGGCACTAGCTCTTATAGTTTTCTAGAAAAACGCATTTAAAGTTTTTCATACAAAAATCCTTAGAAAATCAATTCTTATATGAAAATGGAAGTGATCACAGATTTTGCTTATTTTGGCTCTAGCTCTTATAGTTTTCTAGAAAAACGCATTTAAAGTTTTTCATACAAAAATCCTTAGAAAATCAATTCTTATATAAAAATGGAAGTGATCACAGATTTTGCTTATTTTGGCTCTAGCTCTTATAGTTTTCTAGAAAAACGCATTTAAAGTTGTTCATACAAAAATCCTTAGAAAATCAATTTTTATATGAAAATGGAAGTGATCACAGATTTTGCTTATTTTGGTTCTAGCTCTTATAGTTTTCTAGAAAAACGCATTTAAAGTTTTTCATACAAAAATCCTTAGAAAATCAATTCTTATATGAAAATGGAAGTGATCACAGATTTTGCTTATTTTGGCTCTAGCTCTTACAGTTTTCTAGAAAAACGCATTTAAAGTTGTTCATACAAAAATCCTTAGAAAATCAATTCTTATATGAAAATGGAAGTGATCACAGATTTTGCTTATTTTGGCTCTAGCTCTTATAGTTTTCTAGAAAAACGCATTTAAAGTTTTTCATACAAAAATCCTTAGAAAATCAATTTTTATATAAAAATGGAAGTGATCACAGATTTTGCTTATTTTAGCTCTAGCTCTTATAGTTTTCAAGAAAAACGCATTTAAAGTTGTTCATACAAAAATCCTTAGAAAATCAATTTTTATATGAAAATGGAAGTGATCACAGATTTTGCTTATTTTGGCTCTAGCTCTTATAGTTTTCTAGAAAAACGCATTTAAAGTTTTTCATACAAAATCCTTAGAAAATCAATTTTTATATGAAAATGGAAGTGATCACAGATTTTGCTTATTTTGGCTCTAGCTCTTATAGTTTTCTAGAAAAACGCATTTAAAGTTTTTCATACAAAAATCCTAAGAAAATCAATTTTTATATGAAAATGGAAGTGATCACAGATTTTGCTTATTTTGGCTATAGCTCTTATAGTTTTCTAGAAAAACGCATTTAAAGTTGTTCATACAAAATCCTTAGAAAATCAATTTTTATATGAAAATGGAAGTGATCACAGATTTTGCTTATTTTGGCTCTAGCTCTTATAGTTTTCTAGAAAAACGCATTTAAAGTTTTTCATACAAAAATCCTAAGAAAATCAATTTTTATATGAAAATGGAAGTGATCACAGATTTTGCTTATTTTGGCTATAGCTCTTATAGTTTTCTAGAAAAACGCATTTAAAGTTGTTCATACAAAATCCTTAGAAAATCAATTTTTATATGAAAATGGAAGTGATCACAGATTTTGCTTATTTTGGCTATAGCTCTTATAGTTTTCTAGAAAAACGCATTTAAAGTTTTTCATACAAAAATCCTTAGAAAATCAATTTTTATATGAAAATGGAAGTGATCACAGATTTTGCTTATTTTGGCTCTAGCTCTTATAGTTTTCTAGAAAAACGCATTTAAAGTTTTTCATACAAAAATCCTAAGAAAATCAATTTTTATATGAAAATGGAAGTGATCACAGATTTTGCTTATTTTGGCTATAGCTCTTATAGTTTTCTAGAAAAACGCATTTAAAGTTGTTCATACAAAATCCTTAGAAAATCAATTTTTATATGAAAATGGAAGTGATCACAGATTTTGCTTATTTTGGCTATAGCTCTTATAGTTTTCTAGAAAAACGCATTTAAAGTTTTTCATACAAAAATCCTTAGAAAATCAATTTTTATATGAAAATGGAAGTGATCACAGATTTTGCTTATTTTGGCTATAGCTCTTATAGTTTTCTAGAAAAACGCATTTAAAGTTTTTCATACAAAAATCCTTAGAAAATCAATTTTTATATGAAAATGGAAGTGATCACAGATTTTGCTTATTTTGGCTATAGCTCTTATAGTTTTCTAGAAAAACGCATTTAAAGTTTTTCATACAAAATCCTTAGAAAATCAATTTTTATATGATAATGGAAGTGATCACAGATTTTGCTTTTTTTGGCTATAGCTCTTATAGTTTTCTAGAAAAACGCATTTAAAGTTTTTCATACAAAAATCCTTAGAAAATCAATTTTTATATAAAAATAGAAGTGATCACAGATTTTGCTTATTTTAGCTCTAGCTCTTATAGTTTTCAAGAAAAACGCATTTAAAGTTTTTCATACAAAAATCCTTAGAAAATCAATTTTTATATGAAAATGGAAGTGATCACAGATTTTGCTGATTTTGGCTCTAGCTTTTATAGTTTTGAAGAAAAACGCATTTAAAGTTTTTCATACAAAAATTCTTAGAAAATCAATTTTTATATGAAAATGGAAGTGATCACAGATTTTGCTTATTTTGGCTCTAGCTCTTATAGTTTTTAAGAAAAACGCATTCAAATTTTTTCATACAAAAATCCTTAGAAAATCAATTTTTATATGAAAATGGAAGTGATCACAGATTTTGCTTATTTTGGCTATAGCTCTTATAGTTTTCTAGAAAAACGCATTTAAAGTTTTTCATACAAAAATCCTTAGAAAATCAATTTTTATATGAAAATGGAAGTGATCACAGATTTTGCTTATTTTGGCTATAGCTCTTATAGTTTTTTAGAAAAACGCATTTAAAGTTTTTCATACAAAATCCTTAGAAAAACAATTTTTATATGAAAATGGAAGTGATCACAGATTTTTCTTATTTTGGCTATAGCTCTTATAGTTTTCAAGAAAAACGCATTTAAAGTTTTTCATACAAAAATCCTTACAAAATCAATTTTTATATGAAAATGGAAGTGATTACAGATTTTGCTTATTTTGGCTATAGCTCTTATAGTTTTCTAGAAAAACGCATTTAAAATTTTTCATACAAAAATCCTTAGAAAATCAATTTTTATATGAAAATGGAAGTGATCACAGATTTTGCTTATTTTGGCTCTAGCTCTTATAGTTTTTTAGAAAAACGCATTTAAAGTTTTTCATACAAAATCCTTAGAAAATCAATTTTTATATGAAAATGGAAGTGATCACAGATTTTGCTTATTTTGGCTCTAGCTCTTATAGTTTTCTAGAAAAACGCATTTAAAGTTTTTCATACAAAAATCCTAAGAAAATCAATTTTTATATGAAAATGGAAGTGATCACAGATTTTGCTTATTTTGGCTATAGCTCTTATAGTTTTCTAGAAAAACGCATTTAAAGTTGTTCATACAAAATCCTTAGAAAATCAATTTTTATATGAAAATGGAAGTGATCACAGATTTTGCTTATTTTGGCTATAGCTCTTATAGTTTTCTAGAAAAACGCATTTAAAGTTTTTCATACAAAAATCCTTAGAAAATCAATTTTTATATGAAAATGGAAGTGATCACAGAGTTTGCTTATTTTGGCTCTAGCTCTTATAGTTTTCTAGAAAAACGCATTTAAAGTTTTTCATACAAAAATCCTAAGAAAATCAATTTTTATATGAAAATGGAAGTGATCACAGATTTTGCTTATTTTGGCTATAGCTCTTATAGTTTTCTAGAAAAACGCATTTAAAGTTGTTCATACAAAATCCTTAGAAAATCAATTTTTATATGAAAATGGAAGTGATCACAGATTTTGCTTATTTTGGCTATAGCTCTTATAGTTTTCTAGAAAAACGCATTTAAAGTTTTTCATACAAAAATCCTTAGAAAATCAATTTTTATATAAAAATGGAAGTGATCACAGATTTTGCTTATTTTAGCTCTAGCTCTTATAGTTTTCAAGAAAAACGCATTTAAAGTTTTTCATACAAAAATCATTAGAAAATCAATTTTTATATGAAAATGGAAGTGATCACAGATTTTGCTTATTTTGGCTCTAGCTCTTATAGTTTTCTAGAAAAACGCATTTAAAGTTTTTCATACAAAAATCCTAAGAAAATCAATTTTTATATGAAAATGGAAGTGATCACAGATTTTGCTTATTTTGGCTATAGCTCTTATAGTTTTCTAGAAAAACGCATTTAAAGTTGTTCATACAAAATCCTTAGAAAATCAATTTTTATATGAAAATGGAAGTGATCACAGATTTTGCTTATTTTGGCTATAGCTCTTATAGTTTTCTAGAAAAACGCATTTAAAGTTTTTCATACAAAAATCCTTAGAAAATCAATTTTTATATGAAAATGGAAGTGATCACAGATTTTGCTTATTTTGGCTATAGCTCTTATAGTTTTCTAGAAAAACGCATTTAAAGTTTTTCATACAAAAATCCTTAGAAAATCAATTTTTATATGAAAATGGAAGTGATCACAGATTTTGCTTATTTTGGCTATAGCTCTTATAGTTTTCTAGAAAAACGCATTTAAAGTTTTTCATACAAAATCCTTAGAAAATCAATTTTTATATGATAATGGAAGTGATCACAGATTTTGCTTTTTTTGGCTATAGCTCTTATAGTTTTCTAGAAAAACGCATTTAAAGTTTTTCATACAAAAATCCTTAGAAAATCAATTTTTATATAAAAATAGAAGTGATCACAGATTTTGCTTATTTTAGCTCTAGCTCTTATAGTTTTCAAGAAAAACGCATTTAAAGTTTTTCATACAAAAATCCTTAGAAAATCAATTTTTATATGAAAATGGAAGTGATCACAGATTTTGCTGATTTTGGCTCTAGCTTTTATAGTTTTGAAGAAAAACGCATTTAAAGTTTTTCATACAAAAATTCTTAGAAAATCAATTTTTATATGAAAATGGAAGTGATCACAGATTTTGCTTATTTTGGCTCTAGCTCTTATAGTTTTTAAGAAAAACGCATTCAAATTTTTTCATACAAAAATCCTTAGAAAATCAATTTTTATATGAAAATGGAAGTGATCACAGATTTTGCTTATTTTGGCTATAGCTCTTATAGTTTTCTAGAAAAACGCATTTAAAGTTTTTCATACAAAAATCCTTAGAAAATCAATTTTTATATGAAAATGGAAGTGATCACAGATTTTGCTTATTTTGGCTATAGCTCTTATAGTTTTTTAGAAAAACGCATTTAAAGTTTTTCATACAAAATCCTTAGAAAAACAATTTTTATATGAAAATGGAAGTGATCACAGATTTTTCTTATTTTGGCTCTAGCTCTTATAGTTTTCTAGAAAAACGCATTTAAAGTTTTTCATACAAAATCCTTAGAAAATCAATTTTTATATGCAAATGGAAGTGATCACAGATTTTGCTTATTTTGGCTCTAGCTCTTATAGTTTTCAAGAAAAACGCATTTAAAGTTTTTCATACAAAAATCCTTAGAAAATCAATTTTTATATGCAAATGGAAGTGATCACAGATTTTGCTTATTTTGGCTCTAGCTCTTATAGTTTTCTAGAAAAACGCATTTAAAGTTTTTCATACAAAATCCTTAGAAAATCAATTTTTATATGCAAATGGAAGTGATCACAGATTTTGCTTATTTTGGCTCTAGCTCTTATAGTTTTCTAGAAAAACGCATTTAAAGTTGTTCATACAAAATCCTAAGAAAATCAATTTTTATATGAAAATGGAAGTGATCACAGATTTTGCTTATTTTGGCTATAGCTCTTATAGTTTTCTAGAAAAACGCATTTAAAGTTTTTCATACAAAAATCCTTAGAAAATCAATTTTTATATGAAAATGGAAGTGATCACAGATTTTGCTTATTTTGGCTATAGCTCTTATAGTTTTGAAGAAAAACGCATTTAAAGTTTTTCATACAAAAATTCTTAGAAAATCAATTTTTATATGAAAATGGAAGTGATCACAGATTTTGCTTATTTTGGCTATAGCTCTTATAGTTTTCTAGAAAAACGCATTTAAAGTTGTTCATACAAAATCCTTAGAAAATCAATTTTTATATGAAAATGGAAGTGATCACAGATTTTGCTTATTTTGGCTATAGCTCTTATAGTTTTCAATAAAAACGCATTTAAAGTTTTTCATACAAAATCCTTAGAAAATCAATTTTTATATGCAAATGGAAGTGATCACAGATTTTGCTTATTTTGGCTCTAGCTCTTATAGTTTTCAAGAAAAACGCATTTAAAGTTTTTCATACAAAAATCCTTAGAAAATCAATTTTTATATGAAAATGGAAGTGATCACAGATTTTGCTTATTTTGGCTATAGCTCTTATAGTTTTCTAGAAAAACGCATGCTTATTTTGGCTCTAGCTCTTATAGATTTTAAGAAAAACGCATTTAAAGTTTTTCATATAAAAATCCTAAGAAAATCAATTTTTTATATGAAAATGGAAGTGATCACAGATTTTGCTTATTTTGGCTCTAGCTCTTATAGTTTTCTAGAAAAACGCATTTAAAGTTTTTCATACAAAAATCCTAAGAAAATCAATTTTTATATGAAAATGGAAGTGATCACAGATTTTGCTTATTTTGGCTATAGCTCTTATAGTTTTTGTTAGCAAATTTGTAGTGCAGTGGAATTTGCTTGGATTCCAAAATCAAAAACTAAACCTCCGTTCAAGTGAAACACCGTGTCGTTCAATTCAATAAGTTTATTAACAATGATAACAAATATGTATAATAAGAAAAAAGATTATAAAAGAACAGAAGGTTCATTATTTAACGAAGGCACAAAAAAGAATTAGCAACATCTGCAATATTTTAACGATCTAAAGTAATAATGAAAAACATAGAATTAGAACATTACTAGAACAGAGTTGTTAGCATTTGAGTTGTACTAAGGTTGTAACGTTTTTTCAACAATCTCCCCCTCAAGTCAAATGCCAAAAAAAATTTACATTTCAATTTTTAAAAGACTACAACCACAAATATGTTTTTGTTTATCTAAACATTTCGTAAGAATATCAGCCGCATTCTCATCTGAGGTAACGTAATGTATATCGATAGCCTTCTCTTCATATTTTTCTCGGATGTAATGATAACGTATATCAATGTGTTTACTCCTCTTATGAACGGTTGGATTCTTCACCATAAAAGCAGCACCTTGGTTATCACATAAAATCGGAGTAGGATGCACGATATAATTTTCAAACCCCATCTCCTTTAAAAGGCCACGATGAAAAACGACTTCCTTCGTACCTTGGCAAAGAGCAATATATTCGGCCTCCATTGTACTTAGAGCCACCACAGGTTGTTTACGGGACTCCCAGGCAACAGGACCACCAGCCAAGAACACCACATGACCAGAATAGGATTTTCGATCACTAGATTCACAACCCCTGTCTGAGTCTGTGAAACATTCAAAATTTTTAAAATTAGTAGAAAAAGTAATTTTACCTACAGGATTTTTCTTCAGGTATCTCAGAACATATTTTGCAGCTTGAAAATGTTCCTTATGTGGATGTGAATTAAATTGGGACAATTTCGACACCGCATGAATTATATCAGGTCTCGAAATCACGACCAGGTACATCAAAGCACCAATTAAACTTTGGTAATTTTTTATGTCCAAATCTTCACATTTAGCATCACATTTCTTCAAAACAGTACCGCTTGACCATGGAGTTGCAGCTGGCTTACAGTCAGTCATACCCCATCGTTCGAGTATCTGTTCGGTATATTTCTCCTGATGAAGACTAATGTCGCCTCGCAAACCATCACGATAAATCTCCATCCCCAGGTAGAACGATATTGGACCACGATCAATAGCCTCAACGTATTCATTCAACTTTGAAATAATATTTTTCATTTCCAGCTCACTCGAACATGCTAGCAACATGTCGTCAACATAAATGGCAATTATGCAAATTTCGTCGCCATTTCGTTGAATATAGACGCAAGTATCTGACTTGCACCGCATAAAACCCATTTCCGTCAAAATATCATTCACCTTTTTGTTCCATTCTCTTCCCGCTTGTTTTAAACCGTATAAGGCCTTGTTTAATTTGCAGACTTTGTTGGGATAATTTTTGTCCTCAAACATCTTAGGCTGCACCATATACACCTCATCTTCTAAATCGCCATTTAAATAAGCTGCCACAATATCAATGTGGTTTACCAACAGTTTGTGTTTTGCCGATAGAGCTAACAGTAATCTTATTGTTGAATGTCGTACCACTGGAGCAAACGTTTCTTGGTAATCGACATTGTGCTTCTGCGAACAACCATGAGCTACTAACCTAGCTTTATATTTTTCTACGGAACCATCAGGTTTGCGTTTTAAGGCAAAAACCCATTTGCAACCAATAACGTTTTTGTTGTTGGGCTTATCCACCAACTGCCATGTTTAATTTTTAAGCAATGAATTATATTCGATTTGCATTGCGCCGCTGTCAAGTACCCACAACTCATTTAAATTGACTTTGTTTTCATTTAATGAACAAGCAAGGTCATCTTTTCTCTCCTCTTTGCATTGTGATCGTATGTGGCCCTTTTTACCAAAACGATAACATTTAATATTGTTGTTGTTGTGGCTGTTGCTGTTGTGGCTGTATACATTACCAGTTGTGTTTTTCTTTTCACTCTGTTGATTATATTTATGCTGCATATTTTTATTGTTGACATTTTTATTATTGCCGCTGTTATTAAAATTCTTTTTGTTTCTTTTGAAATCATTTCTTGAATTCGCCGCAAATACAGTTTCATGTTGTATATTATTTTTGTTACCTTGTCGCATTTCTTCTTCTAAAATCTTAGAAATTAAATTCTCATATGTTGGTAAATTATCCCGGCTTTCTATGGCCACAACAAAAGATTCCAATTCATCGGGAAGACTACACAATAGCAAAATTGACAACAAATCATCGTTCAAAGTGATTCCGATTTCTTTTAGCTCATCCACGGTACAACAAAAATCATTTATTTGTGGAGAAAATTTTTCATTTGCGTTTAATTTAAACCGAACCAATTTTTTAAACAAATTTACCTTCCTAGATGCAGTATTTGCCTGGTATAAGGAACTTAAAACATCCCAGGCACTTTTAGCTGAAACACAATTCTTGATATGAATTAATTCAGTGGTCTTCACACTTAACGTTATGGTGGCCAGAGCCTTTCTGTCATCTGTAACCCATTTTGTATTGTCACCAGCAGCAGGACGATTTTCAATAAGAGTATGATACAGATCCAACGTGATAAGCAAGCTTTTCATTTGTATGCACCATGTTGCATAATTATCACCATTTAACTTTTCAATACTTGCAAGAGCACTCGCCATTATTTTGTTTTTTTTTATAACACCGGAAAAAAAAAATTAAACCAAAAACGACACTAACCAAATAGGTATAACCACACTTTTCCAAACGGTAAGTTCAAAAATTTAATAAAAATTATTTTAAAAACTGGATTCTGGATTCCCTGGATATTTTCTGGGCCCATAACCTTTGTTAGAAAATTTGTAGTGCAGTGGAATTTGCTTGGATTCCAAAATCAAAAACTAAACCTCCGTTCAAGTGAAACACCGTGTCGTTCAATTCAATAAGTTTATTAACAATGATAACAAATATGTATAATAAGAAAAAAGATTATAAAAGAACAGAAGGTTCATTATTTAACGAAGGCACAAAAAAGAATTAGCAACATCTGCAATATTTTAACGATCTAAAGTAATAATGAAAAACATAGAATTAGAACATTACTAGAACAGAGTTGTTAGCATTTGAGTTGTACTAAGGTTGTAACGTTTTTTCAACAGTTTTCTAGAAAAACGCATTTAAAGTTGTTCATACAAAATCCTTAGAAAATCAATTTTTATATGAAAATGGAAGTGATCACAGATTTTGCTTATTTTGGCTATAGCTCTTATAGTTTTCTAGAAAAACGCATTTAAAGTTTTTCATACAAAAATCCTTAGAAAATCAATTTTTAAATGAAAATGGAAGTGATCACAGATTTTGCTTATTTTGGCTATAGCTCTTATAGTTTTCAAGAAAAACGCATTTAAAGTTTTTCATACAAAATCCTTAGAAAATCAATTTTTATATGAAAATGGAAGTGATCACAGATTTTGCTTATTTTGGCTCTAGCTCTTATAGTTTTCAAGAAAAACGCATTTAAAGTTTTTCATACAAAAATCCTTAGAAAATCCATTTTTATATGAAAATGGAAGTGATCACAGATTTTGCTTATTTTGGCTATAGCTCTTATAGTTTTCAAGAAAAACGCATTTAAAGTTTTTCATACAAAAATCCTTAGAAAATCAATTTTTATATGAAAATGGAAGTGATCACAGATTTTGCTTATTTTGGCTCTAGCTCTTATAGTTTTCTAGAAAAACGCATTTAAAGTTTTTCATACAAAATCCTTAGAAAATCAATTTTTAAATGAAAATGGAAGTGATCACAGATTTTGCTTATTTTGGCTCTAGCTCTTATAGTTTTCAAGAAAAACGCATTTAAAGTTTTTCATACAAAAATCCTTGGAAAATCAATTTTTATATGAAAATGGAAGTGATCACAGATTTTGCTTATTTTGGCTCTAGCTCTTATAGATTTTAAGAAAAACGCATTTAAAGTTTTTCATACAAAATCCTTAGAAAATCAATTTTTATATGAAAATGGAAGTGATCACAGATTTTGCTTATTTTGGCTATAGCTCTTATAGTTTTCAAGAAAAACGCATTTAAAGTTTTTCATATAAAAATCCTTAGAAAATCAATTTTTATATGAAAATGGAAGTGATCACAGATTTTGCTTATTTTGGCTATAGCTCTTATAGTTTTCTAGAAAAACGCATTTAAAGTTTTTCATACAAAAATCCTTAGAAAATCAATTTTTAAATGAAAATGGAAGTGATCACAGATTTTGCTTATTTTGGCTATAGGTCTTATAGTTTTCTAGAAAAACGCATTTAAAGTTTTTCATACAAAAATCCTTAGAAAATCAATTTTTAAATGAAAATGGAAGTGATCACAGATTTTGCTTATTTTGGCTATAGGTCTTATAGTTTTCTAGAAAAACGCATTTAAAGTTTTTCATACAAAAATCCTTAGAAAATCAATTTTTATATGAAAATGGAAGTGATCACAGATTTTGCTTATTTTGGCTATAGCTCTTATAGTTTTCTAGAAAAACGCATTTAAAGTTTTTTATACAAAAACCCTTAGGAAATCAATTTTTATATGAAAATGGAAGTGATCACAGATTTTGCTTATTTTAGCTATAGCTCTTATAGTTTTCTAGAAAAACGCATTTAAAGTTTTTCATACAAAAATCCTTAGAAAATCAATTTTTATATAAAAATGGAAGTGATCACAGATTTTGCTTATTTTAGCTCTAGCTCTTCTAGTTTTCAAGAAAAACGCATTTAAAGTTTTTCATACAAAAATCCTTAGAAAATCAATTTTTATATGAAAATGGAAGTGATTACAGATTTTGCTTATTTTGGCTATAGCTCTTATAGTTTTCTAGAAAAACGCATTTAAAGTTTTTCATACAAAAATCTTTAGAAAATCAATTTTTATATGAAAATGGAAGTGATTACAGATTTTGCTTATTTTGGCTATAGCTCTTATAGTTTTCTAGAAAAACGCATTTAAAGTTTTTCATACAAAAATCCTTAGAAAATCAATTTTTATATGAAAATGGAAGTGATTACAGATTTTGCTTATTTTGGCTATTTTGGCTATAGCTCTTATAGTTTTCTAGAAAAACGCATTTAAAGTTTTTCATACAAAAATCCTTAGAAAATCAATTTTTATATGAAAATGGAAGTGATTACAGATTTTGCTTATTTTGGCTATAGCTCTTATAGTTTTCTAGAAAAACGCATTTAAAGTTTTTCATACAAAAATCCTTAGAAAATCAATTTTTATATGAAAATGGAAGTGATTACAGATTTTGCTTATTTTGGCTATAGCTCTTATAGTTTTCTAGAAAAACGCATTTAAAGTTTTTCATACAAAAATCCTTAGAAAATCAATTTTTATATGAAAATGGAAGTGATTACAGATTTTGCTTATTTTGGCTATTTTGGCTATAGCTCTTATAGTTTTCTAGAAAAACGCATTTAAAGTTTTTCATACAAAAATCCTTAGAAAATCAATTTTTAAATGAAAATGGAAGTGATCACAGATTTTGCTTATTTTGGCTATAGCTCTTATAGTTTTCTAGAAAAACGCATTTAATGTTTTTTATACAAAAATCCTTAGGAAATAAATTTTTATATGAAAATGGAAGTGATCACAGATTTTGCTTATTTTAGCTATAACTCTTATAGTTTTCTAGAAAAACGCATTTAAAGTTTTTCATACAAAAATCCTTAGAAAATCAATTTTTATATAAAAATGGAAGTGATCACAGATTTTGCTTATTTTAGCTCTAGCTCTTATAGTTTTCAAGAAAAACGCATTTAAAGTTTTTCATACAAAAATCCTTAGAAAATCAATTTTTATATGAAAATGGAAGTGATTACAGATTTTGCTTATTTTGGCTATAGCTCTTATAGTTTTCTAGAAAAACGCATTTAAAGTTTTTCATACAAAAATCCTTAGAAAATCAATTTTTATATGAAAATGGAAGTGATTACAGATTTTGCTTATTTTGGCTATAGCTCTTATAGTTTTCTAGAAAAACGCATTTAAAGTTTGTCATACAAAAATCCTTAGAAAATCAATTTTTATATGAAAATGGAAGTGATCACAGATATTGCTTATTTTGGCTATAGCTCTTATAGTTTTCTAGAAAAACGCATTTAAAGTTTTTCATACAAAAATCCTTAGAAAATCAATTTTTATATGAAAATGGAAGTGATTACAGATTTTGCTTATTTTGGCTATAGCTCTTATAGTTTTCTAGAAAAACGCATTTAAAGTTTTTCATACAAAAATCCTTAGAAAATCAATTTTTATATGAAAATGGAAGTGATTACAGATTTTGCTTATTTTGGCTATAGCTCTTCTAGTTTTCTAGAAAAACGCATTTAAAGTTTTTCATACAAAAATCCTTAGAAAATCAATTGTTATATGAAAATGGAAGTGATTACAGATTTTGCTTATTTTGGCTATAGCTCTTATAGTTTTCTAGAAAAATGCATTTAAAGTTTTTCATACAAATATCCTTAGAAAATCAATTTTTATATGAAAATGGAAGTGATCACAGATTTTGCTTATTTTGGCTATAGCTCTTATAGTTTTCTAGAAAAACGCATTTAAAGTTTTTCATACAAATATCCTTAGAAAATCAATTTTTATATGAAAATGGAAGTGATTACAGATTTTGCTTATTTTGGCTATAGCTCTTATAGTTTTCTAGAAAAACGCATTTAAAGTTTTTCATACAAATATCCTTAGAAAATCAATTTTTATATGAAAATGGAAGTGATTACAGATTTTGCTTATTTTGGCTATAGCTCTTATAGTTTTCTAGAAAAACGCATTTAAAGTTTTTCATACAAAAATCCTTAGAAAATCAATTTTTATATGAAAATGGAAGTGATCACAGATTTTGCTTATTTTGGCTATAGCTCTTATAGTTTTCTAGAAAAACGCATTTAAAGTTTTTCATACAAATATCCTTAGAAAATCAATTTTTATATGAAAATGGAAGTGATTACAGATTTTGCTTATTTTGGCTATAGCTCTTATAGTTTTCTAGAAAAACGCATTTAAAGTTTTTCATACAAAAATCCTTAGAAAATCAATTTTTATATGAAAATGGAAGTGATCACAGATTTTGCTTATTTTGGCTATAGCTCTTATAGTTTTCTAGAAAAACGCATTTAAAGTTTTTCATACAAATATCCTTAGAAAATCAATTTTTATATGAAAATGGAAGTGATTACAGATTTTGCTTATTTTGGCTATAGCTCTTATAGTTTTCTAGAAAAACGCATTTAAAGTTTTTCATACAAAAATCCTTAGAAAATCAATTTTTATATGAAAATGGAAGTGATCACAGATTTTGCTTATTTTGGCTATAGCTCTTATAGTTTTCTAGAAAAACGCATTTAAAGTTTTTCATACAAATATCCTTAGAAAATCAATTTTTATATGAAAATGGAAGTGATTACAGATTTTGCTTATTTTGGCTATAGCTCTTATAGTTTTCTAGAAAAACGCATTTAAAGTTTTTCATACAAATATCCTTAGAAAATCAATTTTTATATGAAAATGGAAGTGATTAGAGATTTTGCTTATTTTGGCTATAGCTCTTATAGTTTTCTAGAAAAACGCATTTAAAGTTTTTCATACAAAAATCCTTAGAAAATCAATTTTTATATGAAAATGGAAGTGATCACAGATTTTGCTTATTTTGGCTATAGCTCTTATAGTTTTCTAGAAAAACGCATTTAAAGTTTTTCATACAAATATCCTTAGAAAATCAATTTTTATATGAAAATGGAAGTGATTACAGATTTTGCTTATTTTGGCTATAGCTCTTATAGTTTTCTAGAAAAACGCATTTAAAGTTTTTCATACAAAAATCCTTAGAAAATCAATTTTTATATGAAAATGGAAGTGATCACAGATTTTGCTTATTTTGGCTATAGCTCTTATAGTTTTCTAGAAAAACGCATTTAAAGTTTTTCATACAAATATCCTTAGAAAATCAATTTTTATATGAAAATGGAAGTGATTACAGATTTTGCTTATTTTGGCTATAGCTCTTATAGTTTTCTAGAAAAACGCATTTAAAGTTTTTCATACAAATATCCTTAGAAAATCAATTTTTATATGAAAATGGAAGTGATTACAGATTTTGCTTATTTTGGCTATAGCTCTTATAGTTTTCTAGAAAAACGCATTTAAAGTTTTTCATACAAATATCCTTAGAAAATCAATTTTTATATGAAAATGGAAGTGATTACAGATTTTGCTTATTTTGGCTATAGCTCTTATAGTTTTCTAGAAAAACGCATTTAAAGTTTTTCATACAAAAATCCTTAGAAAATAAATTTTTATATGAAAATGGAAGTGATTACAGATTTTGCTTATTTTGGCTATAGCTCTTATAGTTTTCTAGAAAAACGCATTTAAAGTTTTTCATACAAAAATCCTTAGAAAATCAATTTTTATATGAAAATGGAAGTGATTACAGATTTTGCTTATTTTGGCTATAGCTCTTATAGTTTTCTAGAAAAACGCATTTAAAGTTTTTCATACAAATATCCTTAGAAAATCAATTTTTATATGAAAATGGAAGTGATTACAGATTTTGCTTATTTTTGCTATAGCTCTTATAGTTTTCTAGAAAAACGCATTTAAAGTTTTTCATACAAAAATCCTTAGAAAATCAATTTTTATATGAAAATGGAAGTGATCACAGATTTTGCTTATTTTGGCTATAGCTCTTATAGTTTTCTAGAAAAACGCATTTAAAGTTTTACATACAAATATCCTTAGAAAATCAATTTTTATATGAAAATGGAAGTGATTACAGATTTTGCTTATTTTGGCTATAGCTCTTATAGTTTTCTAGAAAAACGCATTTAAAGTTTTTCATACAAATATCCTTAGAAAATCAATTTTTATATGAAAATGGAAGTGATTACAGATTTTGCTTATTTTGGCTATAGCTCTTATAGTTTTCTAGAAAAACGCATTTAAAGTTTTTCATACAAAAATCCTTAGAAAATAAATTTTTATATGAAAATGGAAGTGATTACAGATTTTGCTTATTTTGGCTATAGCTCTTATAGTTTTCTAGAAAAACGCATTTAAAGTTTTTCATACAAAAATCCTTAGAAAATCAATTTTTATATGAAAATGGAAGTGATTACAGATTTTGCTTATTTTGGCTATAGCTCTTATAGTTTTCTAGAAAAACGCATTTAAAGTTTTTCATACAAATATCCTTAGAAAATCAATTTTTATATGAAAATGGAAGTGATTACAGATTTTGCTTATTTTTGCTATAGCTCTTATAGTTTTCTAGAAAAACGCATTTAAAGTTTTTCATACAAAAATCCTTAGAAAATCAATTTTTATATGAAAATGGAAGTGATCACAGATTTTGCTTATTTTGGCTATAGCTCTTATAGTTTTCTAGAAAAACGCATTTAAAGTTTTTCATACAAATATCCTTAGAAAATCAATTTTTATATGAAAATGGAAGTGATTACAGATTTTGCTTATTTTGGCTATAGCTCTTATAGTTTTCTAGAAAAACGCATTTAAAGTTTTTCATACAAATATCCTTAGAAAATCAATTTTTATATGAAAATGGAAGTGATTACAGATTTTGCTTATTTTGGCTATAGCTCTTATAGTTTTCTAGAAAAACGCATTTAAAGTTTTTCATACAAATATCCTTAGAAAATCAATTTTTATATGAAAATGGAAGTGATTACAGATTTTGCTTATTTTGGCTATAGCTCTTATAGTTTTCTAGAAAAACGCATTTAAAGTTTTTCATACAAATATCCTTAGAAAATCAATTTTTATATGAAAATGGAAGTGATTACAGATTTTGCTTATTTTGGCTATAGCTCTTATAGTTTTCTAGAAAAACGCATTTAAAGTTTTTCATACAAAAATCCTTAGAAAATCAATTTTTATATGAAAATGGAAGTGATCACAGATTTTGCTTATTTTGGCTATAGCTCTTATAGTTTTCTAGAAAAACGCATTTAAAGTTTTTCATACAAATATCCTTAGAAAATCAATTTTTATATGAAAATGGAAGTGATTACAGATTTTGCTTATTTTGGCTATAGCTCTTATAGTTTTCTAGAAAAACGCATTTAAAGTTTTTCATACAAATATCCTTAGAAAATCAATTTTTATATGAAAATGGAAGTGATTACAGATTTTGCTTATTTTGGCTATAGCTCTTATAGTTTTCTAGAAAAACGCATTTAAAGTTTTTCATACAAAAATCCTTAGAAAATCAATTTTTATATGAAAATGGAAGTGATCACAGATTTTGCTTATTTTGGCTATAGCTCTTATAGTTTTCTAGAAAAACGCATTTAAAGTTTTTCATACAAATATCCTTAGAAAATCAATTTTTATATGAAAATGGAAGTGATTACAGATTTTGCTTATTTTGGCTATAGCTCTTATAGTTTTCTAGAAAAACGCATTTAAAGTTTTTCATACAAAAATCCTTAGAAAATCAATTTTTATATGAAAATGGAAGTGATCACAGATTTTGCTTATTTTGGCTATAGCTCTTATAGTTTTCTAGAAAAACGCATTTAAAGTTTTTCATACAAATATCCTTAGAAAATCAATTTTTATATGAAAATGGAAGTGATTACAGATTTTGCTTATTTTGGCTATAGCTCTTATAGTTTTCTAGAAAAACGCATTTAAAGTTTTTCATACAAATATCCTTAGAAAATCAATTTTTATATGAAAATGGAAGTGATTACAGATTTTGCTTATTTTGGCTATAGCTCTTATAGTTTTCTAGAAAAACGCATTTAAAGTTTTTCATACAAATATCCTTAGAAAATCAATTTTTATATGAAAATGGAAGTGATTACAGATTTTGCTTATTTTGGCTATAGCTCTTATAGTTTTCTAGAAAAACGCATTTAAAGTTTTTCATACAAAAATCCTTAGAAAATCAATTTTTATATGAAAATGGAAGTGATTACAGATTTTGCTTATTTTGGCTATAGCTCTTATAGTTTTCTAGAAAAACGCATTTAAAGTTTTTCATACAAATATCCTTAGAAAATCAATTTTTATATGAAAATGGAAGTGATTACAGATTTTGCTTATTTTGGCTATAGCTCTTATAGTTTTCTAGAAAAACGCATTTAAAGTTTTTCATACAAATATCCTTAGAAAATCAATTTTTATATGAAAATGGAAGTGATTACAGATTTTGCTTATTTTGGCTATAGCTCTTATAGTTTTCTAGAAAAACGCATTTAAAGTTTTTCATACAAATATCCTTAGAAAATCAATTTTTATATGAAAATGGAAGTGATTACAGATTTTGCTTATTTTGGCTATAGCTCTTATAGTTTTCTAGAAAAACGCATTTAAAGTTTTTCATACAAAAATCCTTAGAAAATCAATTTTTATATGAAAATGGAAGTGATTACAGATTTTGCTTATTTTGGCTATAGCTCTTATAGTTTTCTAGAAAAACGCATTTAAAGTTTTTCATACAAATATCCTTAGAAAATCAATTTTTATATGAAAATGGAAGTGATTACAGATTTTGCTTATTTTGGCTATAGCTCTTATAGTTTTCTAGAAAAACGCATTTAAAGTTTTTCATACAAAAATCCTTAGAAAATCAATTTTTATATGAAAATGGAAGTGATCACAGATTTTGCTTATTTTGGCTATAGCTCTTATAGTTTTCTAGAAAAACGCATTTAAAGTTTTTCATACAAATATCCTTAGAAAATCAATTTTTATATGAAAATGGAAGTGATTACAGATTTTGCTTATTTTGGCTATAGCTCTTATAGTTTTCTAGAAAAACGCATTTAAAGTTTTTCATACAAATATCCTTAGAAAATCAATTTTTATATGAAAATGGAAGTGATTACAGATTTTGCTTATTTTGGCTATAGCTCTTATAGTTTTCTAGAAAAACGCATTTAAAGTTTTTCATACAAATATCCTTAGAAAATCAATTTTTATATGAAAATGGAAGTGATTACAGATTTTGCTTATTTTGGCTATAGCTCTTATAGTTTTCTAGAAAAACGCATTTAAAGTTTTTCATACAAAAATCCTTAGAAAATCTATTTTTATATGAAAATGGAAGTGATCACAGATTTTGCTTATTTTGGCTATAGCTCTTATAGTTTTCTAGAAAAACGCATTTAAAGTTTTTCATACAAAAATCCTTAGAAAATCAATTTTTATATGAAAATGGAAGTGATCACAGATTTTGCTTATTTTGGCTATAGCTCTTATAGTTTTCTAGAAAAACGCATTTAAAGTTTTTCATACAAAAATCCTTAGAAAATCAATTTTTATATGAAAATGGAAGTGATCACAGATTTTGCTTATTTTGGCTATAGCTCTTATAGTTTTCTAGAAAAACGCATTTAAAGTTTTTCATACAAAAATCCTTAGAAAATCAATTTTTATATGAAAATGGAAGTGATTACAGATTTTGCTTATTTTGGCTATAGCTCTTATAGTTTTCTAGAAAAACGCATTTAAAGTTTTTCATACAAAAATCCTTAGAAAATCAATTTTTATATGAAAATGGAAGTGATCACAGATTTTGCTTATTTTGGCTATAGCTCTTATAGTTTTCTAGAAAAACGCATTTAAAGTTTTTCATACAAAAATCCTTAGAAAATCAATTTTTATATGAAAATGGAAGTGATCACAGATTTTGCTTATTTTGGCTATAGCTCTTATAGTTTTCTAGAAAAACGCATTTAAAGTTTTTCATACAAAAATCCTTAGAAAATCAATTTTTATATGAAAATGGAAGTGATTACAGATTTTGCTTATTTTGGCTATAGCTCTTATAGTTTTCTAGAAAAACGCATTTAAAGTTTTTCATACAAAAATCCTTAGAAAATCAATTTTTATATGAAAATGGAAGTGATTACAGATTTTGCTTATTTTGGCTATAGCTCTTATAGTTTTCTAGAAAAACGCATTTAAAGTTTTTCATACAAAAATCCTTAGAAAATCAATTTTTAAATGAAAATGGAAGTGATCACAGATTTTGCTTATTTTGGCTATAGCTCTTATAGTTTTCTAGAAAAACGCATTTAAAGTTTTTTATACAAAAATCCTTAGGAAATCAATTTTTATATGAAAATGGAAGTGATCACAGATTTTGCTTATTTTAGCTATAACTCTTATAGTTTTCTAGAAAAACGCATTTAAAGTTTTTCATACAAAAATCCTTAGAAAATCAATTTTTATATAAAAATGGAAGTGATCACAGATTTTGCTTATTTTAGCTCTAGCTCTTATAGTTTTCAAGAAAAACGCATTTAAAGTTTTTCATACAAAAATCCTTAGAAAATCAATTTTTATATGAAAATGGAAGTGATTACAGATTTTGCTTATTTTGGCTATAGCTCTTATAGTTTTCTAGAAAAACGCATTTAAAGTTTTTCATACAAAAATCCTTAGAAAATCAATTTTTATATGAAAATGGAAGTGATTACAGATTTTGCTTATTTTGGCTATAGCTCTTATAGTTTTCTAGAAAAACGCATTTAAAGTTTGTCATACAAAAATCCTTAGAAAATCAATTTTTATATGAAAATGGAAGTGATCACAGATATTGCTTATTTTGGCTATAGCTCTTATAGTTTTCTAGAAAAACGCATTTAAAGTTTTTCATACAAAAATCCTTAGAAAATCAATTTTTATATGAAAATGGAAGTGATTACAGATTTTGCTTATTTTGGCTATAGCTCTTATAGTTTTCTAGAAAAACGCATTTAAAGTTTTTCATACAAAAATCCTTAGAAAATAAATTTTTATATGAAAATGGAAGTGATTACAGATTTTGCTTATTTTGGCTATAGCTCTTATAGTTTTCTAGAAAAACGCATTTAAAGTTTTTCATACAAAAATCCTTAGAAAATCAATTTTTATATGAAAATGGAAGTGATCACAGATTTTGCTTATTTTGGCTATAGCTCTTATAGTTTTCTAGAAAAACGCATTTAAAGTTTTTCATACAAATATCCTTAGAAAATCAATTTTTATATGAAAATGGAAGTGATTACAGATTTTGCTTATTTTGGCTATAGCTCTTATAGTTTTCTAGAAAAACGCATTTAAAGTTTTTCATACAAATATCCTTAGAAAATCAATTTTTATATGAAAATGGAAGTGATTACAGATTTTGCTTATTTTGGCTATAGCTCTTATAGTTTTCTAGAAAAACGCATTTAAAGTTTTTCATACAAATATCCTTAGAAAATCAATTTTTATATGAAAATGGAAGTGATTACAGATTTTGCTTATTTTGGCTATAGCTCTTATAGTTTTCTAGAAAAACGCATTTAAAGTTTTTCATACAAAAATCCTTAGAAAATCAATTTTTATATGAAAATGGAAGTGATCACAGATTTTGCTTATTTTGGCTATAGCTCTTATAGTTTTCTAGAAAAACGCATTTAAAGTTTTTCATACAAATATCCTTAGAAAATCAATTTTTATATGAAAATGGAAGTGATCACAGATTTTGCTTATTTTGGCTATAGCTCTTATAGTTTTCTAGAAAAACGCATTTAAAGTTTTTCATACAAATATCCTTAGAAAATCAATTTTTATATGAAAATGGAAGTGATCACAGATTTTGCTTATTTTGGCTATAGCTCTTATAGTTTTCTAGAAAAACGCATTTAAAGTTTTTCATACAAATATCCTTAGAAAATCAATTTTTATATGAAAATGGAAGTGATCACAGATTTTGCTTATTTTGGCTATAGCTCTTATAGTTTTCTAGAAAAACGCATTTAAAGTTTTTCATACAAATATCCTTAGAAAATCAATTTTTATATGAAAATGGAAGTGATTACAGATTTTGCTTATTTTGGCTATAGCTCTTATAGTTTTCTAGAAAAACGCATTTAAAGTTTTTCATACAAAAATCCTTAGAAAATCAATTTTTATATGAAAATGGAAGTGATCACAGATTTTGCTTATTTTGGCTATAGCTCTTATAGTTTTCTAGAAAAACGCATTTAAAGTTTTTCATACAAAAATCCTTAGAAAATCAATTTTTATATGAAAATGGAAGTGATCACAGATTTTGCTTATTTTGGCTATAGCTCTTATAGTTTTCTAGAAAAACGCATTTAAAGTTTTTCATACAAATATCCTTAGAAAATCAATTTTTATATGAAAATGGAAGTGATTACAGATTTTGCTTATTTTGGCTAATAGCTCTTATAGTTTTCTAGAAAAACGCATTTAAAGTTTTTCATACAAAAATCCTTAAGAAATCAATTTTTATATGAAAATGGAAGTGATCACAGATTTTGCTTATTTTGGCTATAGCTCTTATAGTTTTCTAGAAAAACGCATTTAAAGTTTTTCATACAAATATCCTTAGAAAATCAATTTTTATATGAAAATGGAAGTGATTACAGATTTTGCTTATTTTGGCTATAGCTCTTATAGTTTTCTAGAAAAACGCATTTAAAGTTTTTCATACAAATATCCTTAGAAAATCAATTTTTATATGAAAATGGAAGTGATTACAGATTTTGCTTATTTTGGCTATAGCTCTTATAGTTTTCTAGAAAAACGCATTTAAAGTTTTTCACACAAAAATCCTTAGAAAATCAATTTTTATATGAAAATGGAAGTGATCACAGATTTTGCTTATTTTGGCTATAGCTCTTATAGTTTTCTAGAAAAACGCATTTAAAGTTTTTCATACAAATATCCTTAGAAAATCAATTTTTATATGAAAATGGAAGTGATTACAGATTTTGCTTATTTTGGCTATAGCTCTTATAGTTTTCTAGAAAAACGCATTTAAAGTTTTTCATACAAATATCCTTAGAAAATCAATTTTTATATGAAAATGGAAGTGATTACAGATTTTGCTTATTTTGGCTATAGCTCTTATAGTTTTCTAGAAAAACGCATTTAAAGTTTTTCACACAAAAATCCTTAGAAAATCAATTTTTATATGAAAATGGAAGTGATCACAGATTTTGCTTATTTTGGCTATAGCTCTTATAGTTTTCTAGAAAAACGCATTTAAAGTTTTTCATACAAATATCCTTAGAAAATCAATTTTTATATGAAAATGGAAGTGATTACAGATTTTGCTTATTTTGGCTATAGCTCTTATAGTTTTCTAGAAAAACGCATTTAAAGTTTTTCACACAAAAATCCTTAGAAAATCAATTTTTATATGAAAATGGAAGTGATCACAGATTTTGCTTATTTTGGCTATAGCTCTTATAGTTTTCTAGAAAAACGCATTTAAAGTTTTTCATACAAATATCCTTAGAAAATCAATTTTTATATGAAAATGGAAGTGATTACAGATTTTGCTTATTTTGGCTATAGCTCTTATAGTTTTCTAGAAAAACGCATTTAAAGTTTTTTCACACAAAAATCCTTAGAAAATCAATTTTTATATGAAAATGGAAGTGATCACAGATTTTGCTTATTTTGGCTATAGCTCTTATAGTTTTCTAGAAAAACGCATTTAAAGTTTTTCATACAAATATCCTTAGAAAATCAATTTTTATATGAAAATGGAAGTGATTACAGATTTTGCTTATTTTGGCTATAGCTCTTATAGTTTTCTAGAAAAACGCATTTAAAGTTTTTCATACAAAAATCCTTAGAAAATCAATTTTTATATGAAAATGGAAGTGATCACAGATTTTGCTTATTTTGGCTATAGCTCTTATAGTTTTCTAGAAAAACGCATTTAAAGTTTTTCATACAAAAATCCTTAGAAAATCAATTTTTATATGAAAATGGAAGTGATTACAGATTTTGCTTATTTTGGCTATAGCTCTTATAGTTTTCTAGAAAAACGCATTTAAAGTTTTTCATACAAATATCCTTAGAAAATCAATTTTTATATGAAAATGGAAGTGATTACAGATTTTGCTTATTTTGGCTATAGCTCTTATAGTTTTCTAGAAAAACGCATTTAAAGTTTTTCATACAAAAATCCTTAGAAAATCAATTTTTATATGAAAATGGAAGTGATCACAGATTTTGCTTATTTTGGCTATAGCTCTTATAGTTTTCTAGAAAAACGCATTTAAAGTTTTTCATACAAATATCCTTAGAAAATCAATTTTTATATGAAAATGGAAGTGATTACAGATTTTGCTTATTTTGGCTATAGCTCTTATAGTTTTCTAGAAAAACGCATTTAAAGTTTTTCATACAAAAATCCTTAGAAAATCAATTTTTATATGAAAATGGAAGTGATCACAGATTTTGCTTATTTTGGCTATAGCTCTTATAGTTTTCTAGAAAAACGCATTTAAAGTTTTTCATACAAAAATCCTTAGAAAATCAATTTTTATATGAAAATGGAAGTGATTACAGATTTTGCTTATTTTGGCTATAGCTCTTATAGTTTTCTAGAAAAACGCATTTAAAGTTTTTCATACAAAAATCCTTAGAAAATCAATTTTTATATGAAAATGGAAGTGATTACAGATTTTGCTTATTTTGGCTATAGCTCTTATAGTTTTCTAGAAAAACGCATTTAAAGTTTTTCATACAAAAATCCTTAGAAAATCAATTTTTATATGAAAATGGAAGTGATTACAGATTTTGCTTATTTTGGCTATAGCTCTTATAGTTTTCTAGAAAAACGCATTTAAAGTTTTTCATACAAAAATCCTTAGAAAATCAATTTTTATATGAAAAT